>LR990641.1:34635907-39435907 GCA_905147715.2 Xestia xanthographa | reverse complement strand
TTTTTCGGATGGGAATCATCAAATGACTCCTCCCGCTCTGGGCGGAGCAGGAGGGAGTGTCAGACTTTTACTGACTAAAACCCATTCATGTTCCTTCATCGCCCTTTGTGTTCCGGGGCCACGGTATCTCTTTCGAACAGTCCCGCAACCCCGGCAGGCATCGGTCCTTACGGACCCCTTCGTTTTTGCTGACTCTCTTTGAGGCGCGCGTGGAACACGAACGCGCCGTCGACTCGGCCTGTCATCATGAGACGGACGGACGGCGAGCTAGCCCATAGCCCACCGTCCACAGGCCCGCGCCTACGGTGGCCGGGGGCGTCTCCCGTAGTGGCCGGGACGTTGAGAGGTTCTCTCCCTCTCACGTTCCGCCACCTCCTTCTCTAGCATTACTGCTTCGCAGAAGGAGGTGACGGCGTCCCATTCCGTCTCGCTCCGGACCATGGCTTGCACCAGGGCCGGACGCGAGAGGTCGCCGCCGTCAATCGCCGCTTCGAGGACACGGCGGTGCTCCGCCCACGCGGGGCACACCTCCACCGTGTGCTCCACCGTGTCCTCCGGTCGATCCTCACAGTGGAAACACCCGGACGTTTCCTCCCGCCCGATTCGGTGCAGGAACCTCCCGAACACACCGTGTCCGGTGAGGACCTGCGTCAGGCGGAAGGTGAGGACGCCGACGCGTCGCTCAAGCCACTCCTCAAAGAGGGGACTTATCGCCACTGTCGTGGCGTGCCCTGAACGGGGTTGCGACAGCCCCTCTCTCCAAGATTTGTAATACCTTGTCTCTACTTCGATGTTTTTGGCCGTTTTTGTCCTAAGGCAATTTATACTCTGTTTGCCATTTGTGGTGCCTTGTTTGGCTATTTTTAATGAACGCTTATGGTACACAAAAAAATGCGTACTTATTACGCTCTAAATTGATGTAAAAACATAAATTTAGAGCATCAAGAAGGGTAAAAAAAATAATCAGATCAGTAGTTCCGAAGATTTCCTCCTACATCCAAATTAGACAAAGTTTACCTATTAATAATATTTTAATAGTGTTACGTCGGTCGCTTTACGAGAACATTCTAGATAACGTCCCAGTCTCGAATGTTCCACTATAGAACTGTCAAGAAGGTTCGAGACAGGTTGCGAAATTTTCTCGAACTCGTCGTGTTTGCAGGAGCGGTCAGTCTGATATAGCCGATACAACGAAGCTAATCAAAGTGAACTAGAAGTACGATCAGTGTATAGTGATCAGTAGTATTTTCAACCGACTTCCAAAAAAAGGAGGTTCTCAATTCGACTGTATTTTTTTTTTTTTTTTTTTTTTTTTTTTTTTTGTGTTTGTTACCTCAGAACTTTCGACTGGGTGAACCGATTTTGACAATTCTTTTTTTATTTGAAAGCTGGTGCTTTCCGTGTGGTCCCATTTAAATTTTGTGAACATCTGATGCTGGTCTTCGGAGATATACAATGGAACTCTTCAAAAATAGACGGCAAATGTGCCGTGAATGTTGCAATCGCTTGGATGTTTATTGTTTATACAACATCATGACGTAACATCACGCCTGTATGCTCTGAGGGGGTATGCAGATGTGTACAATACACCGAGATTTCGAAAGTTAGGTATGCTAAGTTGGCGCGATCGTGTTCAGCGCGCGACTCAAATAACTTAACATCACGCCTGTATGCTCTGAGGGGGTACGCAGATGTGTACAATACACCCAGATTTCGACAGTTCGTCCGTGTTCCGTGCACGCCTCAAAGAGATGTCAGCAAAAGAGACTGTTCTAAAGAGATACTGCGGCCCTAGAACACAAAGGGCTAAGAAAGAACATGGATGGGTTTTAGTCAGTAAAACTCTGACACTCCCTGCCGCTCCGCCCAGAGCGATAATTTGATGATTTCCCATCCGAAAAAAAAAAGGTATATTAAGTTCCATATATTGGGGATACGCCTATTACCATGACGTATTGTTAACAATGCCAAATAAATTCATGGCAAATATTTGGGAACAACTAAAAATGGAAAAATAAAAAACTTTTTTGCAAAAAAATAAAACCGACTTCAAAAAACACAAAAAAGTGAAAAATAACTTTAGCTTCAGAAGTCGGTGACAAAAAAACGAAATCAATCAAACAAGAGTCACCGACTTCTGAAGCTAAAGTTATTTTTCACTTTTTTGTGTTTTTTGAAGTCGGTTTTATTTTTTTGCAAAAAAGTTTTTTTAATTTATCCTACACTCAGCTTGTAACAATAGATATAGATAAAATAACGGGTAAGGGAATGTTAGCTTACCGTTTAAAATGTTTGATAGATAAGGACGACAGCTTAATCTTAAGCTGGTTGTACTCTGTCTGTATGTCCACGGTGTTGATGACGTCTTCGATGGCCAGCACAAGCTTCACGGTCTCGGAACACAGCACCAGCGTCACGCGACTCACCACCCATTGGAGCCAGAAGAAAGTCTTCAGGGGTATCTCTGCAAATTATATTTTATTAACAATATTTATCAGTTGTTAGGATTTACTTGGCGAAACTTGACAGTGATGGGTATTAATATAGTGCTTCTTTTGGCGCTTGAATGTAATGAGAGGTTTTCTTTTTGAAGTATTAAAAAAAAACTTAGTTTCCAAGAACTCTGTAGATGGCGTTGAACTGACTATGTTACTTGGTGGCAAAGCCAAAACGCTTGGAAAAAAAAAACATAGCGTCACGTCACATACGCTTGTTGACTGAGACTTTCCTTTGCTTAAGCTTCCGAATATAACCTTGTTTGCCTAAGTGCTGGCCGTGGCTAAAAATCATAAAAAAAATAGTTTTCGGACATTCAAGCTCCACTATGTTGAGAATAATTAACTCGTCATTTAAGCATGTGTCGAATTCATCCATAGTTCAATTTAAATAAGTAGTAGGTAGTAATGATGAATTTTGAAATCTAAAGTCGAAGTTTCGCGGCAATCTTGAGTGTTTACATTTTTATTTTTCTCATTGTATCACAGAGACGCGTATAGACTCGATAACAAATATGACAAATATCATCCCAATATTATAATCAACATAAAAATGCCCAAATCTCAGCGTAATTTACTAACGCAGGACCAATAACACGTAATATTCATTGCCACTACTCAATTTGTGTTCGAAATTTTCCAGCGTGACCATTTTTTTTATATTTGTGATTGCTGAAAGTGGTTTTTCCAATCGATTCCCTCTTGTAGATTTCGATTAACTCGAGTAATTAAATTAAGAATATAGAAAATCAAGTGATGGAAATTAAAATAAAGGGTGTAAAACACCTCTTAACGAAGACGAAGCACACTTGTTCTCCTCGTCCAGTTCCAACTTTTTGACAAGTTTTTTTAAAAATACAAGTTTTTAATGTAAGATTTTTACTTTAAACACCTCCACGACCCCCGTACTATTCCATCCATCCATCAGAACAATGTTTTGAGTGCGTTACATTGAGTTCTACCACAAAACATGACTTTTCACCCCAAAAAATAAAAGTCGTTTCCCAGCAATATTTTTTGTGTAAAGTTACTTAGTTTTATGTACAGAATGCTTGGTTGACGGCTTCGTGATGAGGTCTTTTACACCCTGTAAGTAAGATTATTTTGGTACGTCTGATTCGTGTAACGGCTAGGCCCATAAGGCTGCGTTTCCACCAGAGATGAGTGAGGTTGCGTAGCGAGGAATGTGTGTGGAACTAACCAATCACGTAGCTAGAATACCTCAAGCTGTGAAAAAGAAGCGACATTATTGGTTGGTTTCACACACATCCCTCGCTACGCATCCTCGCTCATCTCTGGTGGAAACGCAGCCTAATGGGGGATCTCCTTTAGGAATTATGAAAATAGGATCAATGATAAATCGGAGTAGTTATATTCGAAATTTAGAACCATTTACATTTTTAAAATTCGATTTGACTTTGGGAATAAAGTTTTTCGTATTTATTTAGTGTAAGTACCCATTTTTATTTAAAGGTAATATGTATGGCAGCAATCCGTTAAGGGGATATAGGGAAGGTCATATGCCAGCCACCAAATGAGTCGATGACCCAAATGCAAATGTCAAACATTCCCGAGTAATTTTACATTATAAACAGATGAGGTTTCTTGAATAAACTTGTATTCATCGGGTGAGCGTGCTTCAGAAATTGGGGGTCATATTTAAGGGCGTGGCACAGACCATCAGTCAGAACCACAGATCATAGAAACAACAGGAGATATGCCCGGTAGTTACAAATATATCGGCACCTGTTGTCGTCAGTTTGTCCCCACCACTCGCCAACTACTACACATGCAGTTCAGTAAAAGCAATAGATATGCCGGCCGTCGCGCACACACCCGCATTTCATAAGTCAGAACGTACTACACAACCAATTATATACCTTATCCTATCAAACACAGCGTGCATTTACTATGCACCGTACAACTTACTCACACAAAAACATCTGTTGCTATCGTTGTGCTGTGCAATAGCTAGTGATTGACTAAATCAGAAAGTTATCGATTTTGTACTGATATTGAATTAAAGATTTTAGTGGTCCTGAAAATAAAATATATATAAAATAAAATATTATTGAGTAAATTATAATTAATATTGTTGAACCCGTTGGCTCAAAGTGAGACGATCATATTGTGTTATTTTTTGTTGGAAACCAGTTTGGACCTCCTGTCGCATTTATCCTTTTTCTTTAATTTTTGGATCCTTCGGATGGCTGAAATTTTGTAATAAAAGCAAGATATGAATGATGATGATGATAAATGAATCATGTATGAGTACACACGGCTACACAAATTGTGTTTTTCAATAATTAATTGTATCATGGCATGCATAATCATTCGTACTTAGCAGAATCGTATAAAATATCGACAACCACAAACATCACATCTCTAACTCACAAAGCCGGCCGGCAACGGCCGCTTCACGAAACTATCGTGTGAGTGAGAGTATCAGTAAAAAAACTTATCCATTGCGCTATTAGACCAGCCGAATAACTGGTTGATTTGTACTAAGCAAGCAATGGTTTTTGTTCCTAATGAAAACATGTTATTTGGTTTTTCATCGTGTTTGTAATACCTCGAAGTAATGTTTTAATGAATTTAATAAGAAACATACTTACGTGTGAAATGAGATGCCATCTTACATATTATTCACAATACAGCTGTTATTTTTGGAAATAATCAATGAACAACGCGGCATTTTGTAAAAAAATCACGAGCAGTCTGTGAACATGTCAATCAACTTGTGACATATTCGACTAATTACTAAAACTGGCATCAAGTCGCTTTGCGGCCAGATGCGTACGCCTCTTTGGCATATCTCCTGTTGTTTTTATGATCTGTGGTCAGAACAAGTTCCTGATGATTTCTTCGCGATTACAATGTTGGTTAAATGGAGAAAGTTATTTAATTTTAAGGTCTGTACCAGACCCTTAAATACGACCACACTTTTCTGGGACACAATGTACAGTCAAAGGTCAAAATTCCACTTCCACCGCAATGCACATTATCGTTTGCGCTATACGGGCGGCGGCGCCTATACACACATACGCATATTTATCCGTGTGAGTGATGTTCCAACGCTAACAAATTAACATGTCGTGTAGCATCGCTACGAGTAATAATATAGATGTGGTCAATGTTAGACAAGGATGACAATATCAGTAACTTCTTTTTATCACCGTCTGATTATTTTTTTCATAGTAATGCAAAATTTTGACAAGTTTGCGTAAGTTAACATTAGCTAGATCGGTAACGAGGCTAGTGTGATCGGGATAGATGTGAGTTCGAATCCAAGATGGACCGGTTTTTTATGTTTTATTTAATTATGTTTAATAATTTATTTTTGTAAGTTATTTTGAACAAATAGATATTATAATAAATATATTATAAAGGTAATTTATTATTACAATAATGATAATAAATGAAACAAACAAGTAATATTATTTATGTGAACTAGTAAAGTAGTTAAAATATGCAGGTAGATTTGAAACAAAGTGAACTTATCACTTTGTTTCAAATCTACCCTCATATTTTAATAACGACGCTAAGATTGAAAATTATTGTAAAACGAAAGAATCTTCGTTTAGTTGTGGAATATATTTTAACATTATATTTTGTTAACAACTCGGCATTTATATTTCACATGTAATACTTAAAAAATGTTTTTCATGTTTGATGTGAGACTCGAACCCGAACACTCACAATGCGAGGAGCAGTGCTAACCAATTTGGCCACCGTATCACTTACACAACTCATTGAAATTTGTAATAACAATCTTAAGCGGGCAACAAGTTGCTAATGTGTAAGTGTTGTCAAACGTTCTTATAGAAGAAGGTCATAAGTACAACTAATATTGCTTTGCCATTGTGTTGCGAGATTGGCAGTCGACTTCTGACTGTTATAGTACATACTAGAAAATAGATATTACTCACTTTGTGTCACCGAGCGATCGAATAACGCTACCATTTCCTCGCTCGTGTTCCCCGATGGTGCTTCTTCCATTTCCGATACTGACCTGGTAATGAATATCAATTTTAACAGTGTAATGATGTTAATGGACAGTGACTTCTATCAGTGATCGAATCTCTGGAATGGGGGAAACTGTGAAACTAATGTCGCATCCACAGCTAGTTCCAAACATCGTCATTGACATTATTAGGTACTTTGTGCTTAATAATTTATTGATACTGACATTATTTGATACTTTGTGCTTGATCATTTATTGATACTGACATTATTTATTAAATTTTGCATGCCAAAACTCAGGCAGAATGTACCCGGCTCACTATATTTTCTAACAACATTATTGTACAAATACCTACATTATATGCGAATAAATGATTTGCGAATAAAATTAAATAAATAAATAAATAAATTTGATTTAAAAAATCTGTTAAGTCATCATATGTTTAAAAAGCTCTAAAGCTCTCATTGGTCAGGTGAGAGTCAACTTTTGACACTCATTCTACAATGTGTTTTGACCGACCTTCTCTTTTATAGAGATAACCTTTTACAAATATTCAAACAACTTTGTTTCTATAATATAAAGGCTGTAACAAGACCTTTAACGAGCCCAACGAAGCCGCCTTTTTTTTAGACCATACCTGGGAACCTTCTAGTTACGGATATATTGGGGGTCAAAGTTTTTTTTAACACATATTTTTGATGTAAAATTTTTACTGTAAATATCTCCACGACCCCCGTACTATTCAAGCCATCCATCAGCACAATGTTTTGAGTGCGATACATTGAGTTCTACCGTAAAACGTGATTATTCACCCCGAAAAAAAAAGTCGCTTCCCAGTAATAATGATGCATAAAGTTACTTAGTTTGGTGTACATAAGGTCTGTTTACACCCACACACTCGAGTCGGCAATATTTGTTTGCATATTTCATTCGGCTGATTGCTTATCGCATCTAGAATCGATAAATCACGTTTCGAATCGGCGCGACACAATTCGAACAAAGCCCGCGGTTTTTTGCAAACGTAAATCCACATTATTATACTGGAATTTGCGCCTGGATATGGGGACGAGCCGAATATGTGTAGCACCACTTCGAAGTTTACATTTAGACAGATTTCAAAGAAAAACAAGATACGAAAGTCATAAATAAAAGAATGCAAGCGCGTACCCTATTATCGTTTTATCTTCCAGATAAGTAGTAGAGAAGCCAGCTCTGGGGACCGTCAACATAGGCCGCCTCAACAGCGTGGCGATGTGATTCAAACAGTGTATTGCTGCGAACACCATGTGAACCTGGAATAATTAGCAAGAATTACAGGTCAGATTTTGAAAAAAAAATTTAAAATACAAATCAGTATTTAGGTACATTAAAAAGAACATCAAACAACAAATTTAAAATAAAAAAAGTAAATAAATTCAAACAAAACTAAAATAATTAAGAACACGCAATAAACAGAAAATATAAACACATACGTGATAATTTGTGAATGTGTGTCTGTTTCTTTATTGTGTGGTCGCTTTTTCTTCGTATGCTTTTGTGGCAATAGGATGTATGTCTCTGTGTGTGATTGATTCGCGTAATGTGCTATATTAGTTATTTATGCAACTGTTGTATAATAAGGGGTATTAAAACACGAATGTGGGTTTATCACACGAGGCGAAGCCGAGTGTGATAATAGTATCACATGAGTGTTTTAATACCTAATTATGTACAGTTGCATACAAGACTTTATCTACATCCATGATATGAATCCTCCATAAAAGGTTCTGAAACCATAGGGTGTTGCAGTGTTCTAAGAAGTCTATGTAAATTCATGGAAAGTTTAATTGCTTGTATTTACTACAAACAAACCGTGTATAGGTAGTAATATAATTATTTACATTTTGGATTGTTCAATTATCAAAATTCACAAAGCTTGTATCACTCATTTTTGTAAACAAAAAAGTACATAATGCAATAAGTACTAATATCCAAATGTCGAACAAAAATGGCGGGATACGACGTGACGTGAATTCGAATTAACCTATTAGTTTTTTTTTTAAATTACGGCGCTGTGGTAGTGAATCGCACGTGCTAGACGTTCGATTCACTACCACATTCGATGTTCTTTTTTTAAAACGAGTTGCATAATGAAATTCAGTACAACATTATAACACCCGTTTGGGTGTTATAATGGTTATTATGACACTGGCTGTTTTAATGTTGGTCATAAGCTAACTGTTTCAGATACCTTTATAGAGGATTTATAGCATGGGTGTAGATAAACGTGTTAACCTTGCCTCCCGCAAAAAGTGGCAGAATTTGTGGGGAGTTTAGTTGCTTGCGTGCTCCATAGCTTGTTACTCTATAGTTGTTTGAAAGTAAAATACCGCCTCGTCCCGTATCCAAGTAACTTTAACCAAAATATCTTTATTTTTTCTGCGTCACCTTTTTGCATTGCAACTATTATTGTAAAATAACTACATCTATGGCCGCGTTCCCATTTTGTCGTGACGACAGATAATCGTGTAGTTTTAAGTATCGTGGCTTGTGTATTTAAATGGAGGTGTTCAGATATAGAACAACGCGCTTACTGTCGTCCACGACTTTTGCCAACTAAAAAACAACGATAAATTAATCGTCACGACATAGTGGGAGCGCGGCCTTAGACATTTCTATTTTCGTGTCTGCGTGTGACGGTATTTACATCGTGTTATCCTTTAATTTAACCTTTTACATAAAAATAGTCTTATTTTGTTTATTTCACACAACACTAAAAGCAATCGCTAAATATAAAACAATAATATTAAACTCGTCATTTTTCAAAAAGTACTTTTATTAAAAGTACTGAAACGGTTTTGTATACTTTTTGATTTATAAAATAGACGATAGACAACAAACTTAAGAAAATAGGCGGTCGTTAACAGATGTTAGAATTTATTGCATTTTATGATCCCAAGATATTTTAAAAAGTTATAATGAACTTCATCGCATATTCTCGCAGAAAACCATACGCCTTGCAACTGGGGACAATCAAAGGAGGGCTGCATTAGAATATGCTAAATTCGGGGAAACTGAATGTGTAGTATTGGCATAATAATGGGCGGAGTACCTCGAATGTAATTGGTCATTCACTGGGCTCAGGTAAGGAAGGCAAGTTTAGATCGAACACGAGATTGATAAGAAGCGGGCTGCTCGCAGGAGGACTTGCCAACTGCAAACGAAATAGAGAAATATTATCACTTGCCTTCCTTCCTGTTGTAGTGTTGTCCAACAACAAATGTGGCAATCAGGCATTAAGGCTAATTTTGGGACTTGAAGGAAGTTAGGCGTCATTGTATTATATCGCAGCAGAACTACGCGTGAACAAAACACACACGAAACAACAAATGGTGTAGTCAGGCGGAAAGCCCTTCGGTACATCCGGACACGGATTTGTTCATCACTTTCTGTGCGTATCTCATCTGTTTATACTAAGCGGTCCCCCCCACGCAACAGCGCTTGGATTAAAATATTTTACTTATATTAACCGTAAAGATTTCTTGTATCGGGGTCTTCTTTAGAATTTAAATTGGTTTTTATGTCATGCTTTTTAAACTTATATAACTGGTAAAACGCTACCCTCGACGCTATCCCACATGCACGCAAATATTCCTGCACGCCAAAACGCATCATACGAGCCCAAACACAAGGTAGATGCCGTACACCGTTGACGAGTCTTTCTGGCGGGCTGTGGGTTTTGCATAATCCTAGTGAAGCCTGCACATCAGGTCAAGGTTATCATACTTTTGTAATATTATTGACAAGTGTCTGGATTTCAAATTTATAAAAGAAAATTCATCAACTAGAAAAGACGTGATGATCTTCAAACGACTGAGCGGATTTTCTTGAAACATAGCTAAGAACACTTTCGATTAAGACACGTTTCAAACAACATAAAAGTTAATCAAAATCGTTTTTTCCGTTCAGGAGCTATGATGCCATGTTGGTTGAAAACAACAAGTACCTAAGTCGCTGGAGAACAAATAAGGCACCTGAAATATTATGCCTTTTCATGTACGAGTATTTGCCAAAGATGTGACCTAATATTCAAACTAATCATTAACCTAGTTAACAATGGGTTTTCGTTACACAGCTCTAACAGTCCTATGTCGATTCTAAGACTTCGACAACCTTCTTTGGATAATTTACTGTGAGCTAAATGTTTTCAACATGATTTACTTTCAAAACCTATGACTACTGTAGTCAAATCTTCGACAAACTACAGGGAAGTCCAAATTTTCAATAGGTACCTCTGGTCTCCGGCGACTTAGGTACTTAACGCAATAGTATTAATTATTGTAGTACTTATTATGAGCTATTATTTAATACTTATTTCAATCTTGTGGGACTTACGCCCGCCCATTTTAACGAGATGAGACCGTTTATCTATGCAAATAATTGAAGTGTCTGTTTGTAATATCAAAAATAGGTTGTTACTGAATGCATATAAAAATATATACAGCACATAACAAAAACACTTTTTTTTTTCTGTCTGTTGATCCGGCTAATCTCCGAATCGGCTGGACCGACTTGACCGCACTTTTACTGTCAGATAGCCGATGTTTTAAGGAGTAACTTAGGCCTACTTTTATTTTAGAATAATGGGCTCCGATTATTCTAAAATAAAAGTGCAAAAAAAAAACCTTGACATTGGTAACAAAATCCGATTCAAAAAGGGAAGTATTTTTAATTTTTTATTAATTATATTTTCACGCCAACGAAGGTAGCGGGCAACAACTAGTTTCTCAATAAATATAAAGTACAGTATATTACCTGGTCCTGTTCTAGTCGTATGAGGACGGGCGGCGTGTCGGCGTGGAGGTTGATGCCAAGAGACACCAAGGGGCCCGGTTCTATGGTGATCGCCGCGGGGTTATACGTGTCCGACTTCAAGTCTTTATTACTAACCTAAACACAACAAAAGTAACACGCATGTAATCCCCGAAATATTTGGGAGAGATGTACCTTAGTACCTACCCCACATTTCGGCAGTTATATGTAAGTCACATGTATAGCTATTCGGACTCCCAAATTTTGCCAGTAATTTTTAAGTTTCATGTAATAGGAGGCAAGCATATTATTGCCATCCACCAAGTAGAATTTCTCCGGACCGCTACTGGGAAATTCCTGAAGAAAAACATCAATAACACCCCCACTTTGCTCGACCTGGAAATCAAACCCAGGACCTGCACATGCACATCAGTAGCGCTAGCGACCTCTAGACCAACACAGCACATCGTAATGATAATGATGAAACAAAATTAAAACGCAAAAAGCGCAACACAAGGCGCTTTAAAAAAATTTGGGACTCATCATCCGAACTGCGTCAGCCGATACGATATTTCGTGTAGCACTTAGATACCCGCAATTACAGTCACAATTAAAATTACAATGCACCGTGCCCTGTCGGGCACGGCTGGGGACATAAGGGTAGAAGTAAATTATTATTTTTTCGCCTCATATTCTTTAGGTCTAGTTTGATGGTCTGAATCATCCGGGGTTGCGGGATTCCGGGGTTGCGGGACTGTTCGAAAGAGATAACGTGTGGCCCCGGAACACAAAGGGCGATGAAGGAACATGGACAGGTTTTAGTCATTAAAAGTCTGACAATCTCTCCTACTCCGCCCAGAGCGGGAGGAGTCATTTGATGATTTCCCATCAGAAAAAAAAATGGTCTGAATCACCACCTAAGAGATATTGCGCCTGTGTATAATGTCACAATCAAAACTGTCAATCAGTCAAAGCTACTTTTACCGGTGAAAACTATTTAAACAATAACTAACATCTACTTAGAAACTTATTTAGGTTTTTTTTTGTGACCCTTTATAAAACATCATGTTATTCTAGGACTAAGTAATTACAACTGAGGCGTTCTAAAACAACATATTTTTAATGCAGAAAACAAATTTTAACTTCACAAGGATTTTGACTGACACCAGTCAAAAGTGGTTTTGACCGATTAACAGTTTTAACTGAACATATATTTGTTTTTAGTAAGTAAGTAAGACTGAGAACGACGAGCACATAGAACATGGAGTTCATATAATTATATATCGAGCAAAAAGCCAGTAGGTTAAACTCGAATTGTGCCGAGCCGGCCGCCCTAAATTTTCTTCAGCGATGGCAGATGTCAATTTGGGAGTTTTTCGATCGCTACGTACTAAATGTGTATAGAAATTATTGTCTGCTTTCTTGTTCAACAGATACTGATCAACCAATGTACCAACCCGAAAATATGTGTAACACATGGGGTGTTACACATATTTTCAGGTCGGTATTAATTAGTTAAAAATACTCACTCCAGGCTCTTTAGTTAATCTGGAACAGAGAAAAATTTCATTAATTATTAATATTAAAAAAACTATTGCTTTGACTAACATAAAATAAAACTAAAATAACTGTATAGATAGGGCTTTATATAGCAAAAAACGTGACTTTGCTTTACAAACAAAATACCCAATATAGAACAAAAACTATGGACAAATATGTTTTATGAAAAAATCGTGAGTTTATGTATGTATGAATATGTGGTTTGTTTAAGTGGTCAATGAAACTGAGCATCGTAATGATCTACTAAATATTATCAACAAGACATAAATTTAAACCATTAGCCAAGTTATTTGGCTTCGGCGATGGAGCAGCCCTACCTAGACAAGACTAATGTGGATGCGGCCGACGAACCAAGAAGACGTTGATTGCAATATATTGTGATAGATAAATGAAGATAATTAATAATTTGACAGTACTGTATTTACAAATAAATATTTATAATAAAAAAATATATATATCTTTTCAATATAATAAATACCTTTCAACCGGACCGCGTAAGAAGTCCTTTAAGGTTGATGGTTTAAAATCCTTTCCAGCCTTGAAGTACTGCTCTCTCTGTTGAAACATTGAAATTTGTCAGATTGTAGTATCTAGATGTGCAGGCGTCAGTACAAGTAGGAACAGTACCAGAACACGCACGGTGCGCTTGCGGACTGCGGTACTTAGAGAAGAATTAACAAAAACAAGAAGGGCTTAGCAGCGGTTCTGGTAGTTTTTTCTGAAGGATGATCCAGCATTTTTATATTCAGCATAGTTCTACTATACCTAAGCTATTTCAAGGGCCTTAATGGACAACCATTAAGGCCCTTCTAACCCTAAAATTAGCAACTCTATTTGTAGTAGTTCAAACTTCGTTTGAAATACTGTTAGAATAAAGTTCTAATCAGCTTACACTACAAAGCGGTTGTTACGTCAGTCACTGCGGCCGAATAGTGCGAAATGAGTGTTTTTTTGCGATTTACAAAAAATCTATTGATTTGACTAAAAAAATAAAACACATATGTCCTGCTTTATAGTTAGTTCAGTTAATATGCAAAGTTTCATGATCTAATTTGAAGTACTTTTTGAATATCAGCGGTTTATTGTTCGAATTGGAGTGGTAAATTTGGATTTTTTTCTATCGAGAAAAGTTTATTAGGAATCGTGTTTTCGTCACACGTAGGACTTAGCATTAATCCTCAACTTTACCATATATTTTTTTCAAAATTAATGCTGCAGTATTTTAGGCGTAAGCCATTTGAGGGATATATAGCCCTTAATTACTGGACACCCTGTATATACTAGCGACCCGCCCCGGCCTCGCACGGGTGCAGTGTAGATATAAACCTTCCTCTCGAATTAGAGGGATTCTATTAACAAAAACCGCATCAAATTCCGTTGCGTAGTTTTAAAGATCTAAGCGCATACCTAAGGACAGACAGACAGCGGCGACTTTGTTTTATACTATGTAGTGATAATAAACACTGAACCTTGTCTCCAGGGACTTCTCCCTTCGCTTTCTTGGTCCTCTCTTTCAAGGAGATTTTCTTGTACATTATTTTCTTAGTGACCACGGAGATTGTGATGGTAGTAGTGACCAATTCGAGCACTGTCTTCGGCGTCGCGATCTTGACAGAAGAAACAAAAACTGTATATTAATCTCGTATAGAAATACATGTATCGTACTTTGACAGGTTTACATCTGACAGCAGCAACTCAACCACAACCTTGTTTTAAGAATAAACATCTGTTTTTGACGGACTTGTCAGTGGCAGCAATCAAACAGCAACCTTATTTCAACAGTTTTTAAGGCCATTGTCGTTTGACTGACTTGTCAGTTTCAGCAAATGAACAGCCAAAAAACACTTTTTTGCAAAAAAAAAAATACAAGACTATGAAAAGAAAAAAAAAATTGCAAACCAACTTTTATTTCGGAAGGCGGTTATTATTATTGTTTTTATTATTACCACCCACTTTTTATGCATTTCTTTTCATATTAAGCTGTGGCACATTTTAATTAGTAGCATCTTTAATATAAATGTGAAGTATATTAAATTAATAATTACATGTATGCTAACCAAAAAATCACTTATCAGAACTTGACCACTTTATGGAATTACCTCTAAAGAAGGTACCACCTTCCCTAACAATAAACATTGCTACGGATTGACAAGTTTCTCCTATTTTAGAAGTCGGTTAACAATACCTGTCATTGTATATTTTTTTATAATTAAAATAAATAACATGGAACTCCCTTATTCTCATTACAATAAGGTTTTTATTGGTTTGCCGGTGTCAGATGTAACTAGTGCACTGGTCTGTACCATGGGTATTTTGAGCTTGGACTTGAGGCGGCCGGAAGCGCCAGCGTTCTCCTGCCCCTTGACTTGGCTGAGTCCGGGCACGCTGGCGTGCTGCACCTCCAGCGTGTAGCACGACACATCCGCCAACTTGATCTTCCACGGAAACGATTCATTTGGTGGCTCTGGAATGACATGTTGTAAATTAAATTAAATACTAACGTGACACATTTTTTTAAATAATTTTACTTCGTTACCACACTAGGCATTCATGTTCAAATTCAAATTCATTTATTTTGTGAACATAAGTAAAAAAATAGGTGGTAAAAATACATAAAAAAAAGTTCGCTCTGTTTCTCTCTCTATCTCCCGCTTTTTCCTTCCCTCCATCCCATTTTATCTCTCTCACCCACGAGAGAGATATAAAATGGGAGGGAGGACGAGAGGGGTCTCGCTCTAGTTATATATCTCTCTCGCTCAACCTCTCTCTGTGGTATCTCTCCCTCTGTCTGTGATTCTTTCTTGTTCTCTTTCATAGTGTTGAAGTCTTATATCGCATCATAAAACTAGTTTTGTATGGTTGGCCACTGGGAATGCACGGTAAGAGCTACTTACTATCTTGAACGTAAGTTGGTCCGTCGGTTCGCAGCAGATTCCAAAGCCCCTTTAATGCATTGTTGGAGTTTATTATCAGGCGACCGAGGCTGAAATCCAAAATAATAATAATAAATTAATTAATACGGTTGACGTGTATCGGGCATGCCGCCGTACGGATGAGCCAATCAGACATATTATTTCTGGTTGTTCTCGTCTCGTCTGGCTAACGGCGAGTACTTGCACAGGCACAACTAAGCAGCCAGGATTATTCACCAGCAACTTGCCAGCTAAAATACAAGAAAGTGTCGAAAGGTGGACATTTTGGGGAACTGTTTCTTTTAAAATTTCACAAAAAAAAGTGCCGATTAACAGCCTAATTTGAATAAATGACTTTTGATATGATTTGCCTTGAACTACAAACTTGTGAATTCTGAGGTACCGTACTACAAGTATGAGCCCGACCAAAGTCTCGAGAAAGGGGTGTGTAATTTGAAATAATAACAAATGTTCTAATGATCACATGATTTATCTTTATAATCTGTGAATGGGAAATAGGATCAAACTTTTTCAAAAAATTATGGATAGCCTCCTCAGATCATTTTCGTGTAACGCGAACGGTTACCCGGGTAACCGCTGAAAGTTTCCACCCTGTATATCTGCGTTAGATACCATCTACTGATATTGAATCATTTAGGTTAGAACAGTGACCATTAACGTTTATTATTTATGCTTCCAGAATTGGAACACAATGCCCCTAACTTCAACTCAAGTTGCTCAAGCTGTGTTGCTTCGGGGGCGAAAGCAGCGAGACATTGCTGAAACTTTAATTGTACCGCGTACAACTCTCAGGTACGGTACGCCTTAACACGGTACGACCAGGCCGTGTAAGCCTATACTCGTACACAAGGGGAAGTTGCGGTATTACGTGTACATCAGCACAAGATGACCGCAATACTATGCTATGATTTGAGATAATTTCAATTCTATTGGACTTACGAAAAAAAAAAAAAAACAATGGGTCTTGCTCAAAATGAGCATTTTGACCAAGACCCTTTGTTTTATACTTAAAATGTCACTTACGGGATATCTTCCGTGATTATTGATTAATTTTTGAGCTCCCGATATTTTGACGCTGTTGCAAGCACTATGATCGCGGGTTAATTAATCAATAATCACGGAAGATATCCCGAAGTGACATAGTATAGTTATGAACCGTGAAAGCTTAAAACACACTTTGTTTTAGTTTTTTTCTTTTACCTATTATTGTTTGTCCTCTATGATTCTAATAAACATTTTTCTTTGTTTGTTCTTTACATACCAGATGCCCAGCACGCGGTTGGCGCCGACGGCGTGGCGCTCCATGGCGTCGCGCAGCGTGACGCAGTCGAGCGCGGACACCGTGCTCAGCGTCACGTACACCAGCGCCAGCCCCAGCTCCACGTTGATCAGCAAGTCGCGCATGCGCTCGTGCAGCACCGTCATACGCTCCTCAGACAGCCACGTGTCCTTGGGCAGCGTGTGCTATTCCATTTTTTGTATATTAGTCACTATAGTACATGCACATGGGTTCTCCATATAGGGGTACCCATAGTACATGGGTGCACTATTAGATAGACCTCCTATCCCGCAAGGAGTCGGAAGGAGTGTGGAAGTGAATTCCAAAGGCGCACAACACGAACAGTAAATGAACCATCATATAGGCTTGAGGAGTGGGGAGGGAACGAAGGAGAAGAGACGATGATGAGCGACAAGGTTTACCTCTGGGAACAAGATACTCGAAGCGTTCCCGAAGATACGAAGGAGCTCTAGAATTGTGAAGAATGGAAATGAGTGTGACTGCAGTATCGACGCAGCCGAATAGGTAGTCATTTCAGCTGTTTCCGAAATTCCAAAACATGGTACTTACGAATCCCGAAAATGAAGCGGATACACAAACTCTGCAGACGTTCGAGCTTATTATTATTATAGAAAACAGACATCAGCATAGTCTAGAAGAAGTAGAAGGAGAGATTGAACAAGAGTAATTTTAGTTTCAAATGGCAGGAACTTCTGAAGACGCCTAAGTGACCGATACGAACAAAACACCCTCGTGCTTACTTCAGCAATATGAATATGCCAACATAGGTTGCAGTTTAAGAATACACCTAAATCCTTAAGTCCTTCGAGTAGGCTATAGCGACACCATCGTACTCAACAGGAGGGAGGGACTGATGATTTAGTAAATTGACGAAGTATCTGCCAACAATAATGAGAGCTTGTGATTTTGTTTGGTTAACAACTAACAGTCAAAACTTTTACCTTTTTTTAGCTTTTTTATGTTATGTTAGTCATTTTATTGATCACTGTAGTGTGTATGTGATCTATATTCTAGCTCTCATTAATATACGGGGTGGAAGGAACATCGAAGCACAAACGGTTATCACGTATTCAAATCATTCCAAACCCCCACGTAAAATGCAAAAATGCACTTAAGAAATTATATATAAAATTTTAAGTTCCCGGACATTGAAATTTTTCATAGGTTATTTCAAAAACATCTGTCTTGTGACTGGGACTGTAGTAGCTACATTCAATTTTCATCTTTGTTTCGACAATTCAAAAGTGCCTCTAACTGGCCTACTTGAAATAAATGCTTTGATTTTGAAATTCAGCCTGTATAAGCTAGTATAGCGGGTAATTTTGATTGTGCGATGCAGGGTTTTTAGTCGTTATCTTGCGTCAAAGATGTGACATGTCTGTGACTACATGCCTTAGGAGCGATGTGGGGCATCTTGTGGGAATCCTTCTTGTCGCTGGGCTCGCTGGAGCACTGGCTGCGCGAGCGTATGTGCACGAGCTCCGCGCCCATAGACGGCGCCCTGCCGCGCCCAGTCGCCTGGGGACCATTAAAACCTTTTATTCGGAACTAGCTGTGCTCCACATAAAATACAATACAATTCTAATTGCAGAATAGCTCTAGGTTCTAGTAGATTAAACAGTTTGGTATACTGACCGGTACGGAGCGACGTCGAAACGTTACTTGCGTCGTATCCGATGGTACCATGCTCTTCAACGCAGCGGCTAGCGACGCCTCTGTGGAACAACAATACAATATGTACTACTAATTGTAGATTAGGCTAGGCTTGCTATTGGAGGGACCATACCCCGCCATGATGGCAGTGCTGGTTCGTGGATGACTAAATATAATGTATTCGAATTCTAGGATATGTCAGTTCATTCACATTGTTTTCCTTCACCGTTTCGAGATCAGTGGCGATGAAATAAATTACACAAAGTGCCTGCCTGTATTAGAACACACGACCTACGACACGTAATAAGTCGACACTATACTCCTATAAGTCAACAAATAACCATAAATCAGCTACTCCTAATATTCAGCATATCCAGCAACCCGCAGTGGGTGAGTGGGCCCACCTGGCCGGCCCCTCGTACAGAGAAGAGGCGTGTGTCGCAGCGGTGGCCGCTTATGTTACGTTACTCACCCGACTTGACTTCAGGCTGGTACGCCAGCCAGGAGATGAGCAGCGGGTCCACGGACATAGCGAGAGACTCCGTCCAGATTCCACAGTAGTCGAACGAGGTGTCCATCTTCTGGTTACACCACTGCAACGCCATACGGAAGTACGCGCTACAAGGGGTCAGAAAATTAATCAGCAGTTCCACATCTTCTCGGTTTATGTAACACAAACAGAATTAACAAATATTACACATAAACCAGGGCACTGATGAAGCTGTAAGTTGATGAAAGCCTACCCCATAGGCTTTCATCAACTTACAGCATCTCAATTATGAAACGTTAAAAGATAGGGCACGGTTCGGGTTGCTCGTTTCAATAGAAGTATTATATATCTGTGCTATTGTTGGAGCGCCTGATGGATTCGTCGCAGCAGCGAGCGACGATGCGTCCTGTTTTAGTTTTAAGTTTTGTATGTAATAATTTCGTAGTCATTACTGCTTGTGTTTTTACCTAGTTAGTACACATATTTTTTAAGTAATCCCAAATTCTCCTCGTTTTATTTTAGCCAAGTCCTGGTTGCTCCCGTACGGCTATGGAGAAGAACCGGCAAGAAACTCGTGCTCCCAGATAAATTCTCTAACCACTAAAAATACACTGAGTACATAAGTTTAGAATATTGTTTACTATATTTAAAGAAAAAATTGTATTTACTTACTTGGATGACGGTCCGTCGGGGGCTGAGAGTAGCCACGCCTGTCTCAGTTCACCATCCCCTATAATTTATTTCCATTATCTCACTTGACATACGTATTTCGTTCAGTTTAATACCTACAGTGGCTTAAAGATGCTACACACGTTCGGGTCGGCACATTTCATTTGACAGTATTTGTTGAACAACGCTGACCCGAGACAAGGCAATTACTACACATACGCGGCACGAAAATGTGCGTAGCACCTCTGAGTGGTCATTACGTCTATTGACTACATCTACTGCTGCACCGTTGAACTAGTGATCGCAAGCATAACTTCTAAGTGTGGGATCCTATTATGTCCATTAAAACACGAGATTTTGGTAAATCAGTTTATTGCGCTCGGTAGCATAGCACAGTACAAATTAATGTGTCACATAACAACCTACCCTCGACTTAGCCAATATTTTTGATAAAAGAATATTCCACAAGTATTCAAGGTACCTACGTTATTTCATATGTGACATACCTTCCCCCCAAGTATGTAAAACATAATAATAATATAAAAACAAATATAAACTTTATAACATACTACAAAACTGAAGTTACTTATTTTAACCCTTCACCACATATTACTAAACTTAAAGTTATCAATTAATCCTAATTTTTATAACTATGCTTTTGGCAATATGAAAAAGTATTAAGTTCCAAAACATGTATTTTTATTAACTACAACATAAAGTTAGAATTTGGAGCTGGTCTAGTATAGGGAGTTTTTCCATGGATAGCAGGTTTATTCCTAATTTTACCGCCTGAAAGACTAGGTTCTGAATCCAATGGAATACCTAACATTTCAGCCCATTTTTCTGAACTGGGTATTTCTATAATTTGCTCACTTTCCTGTATATCTGATTGATCCTGATCCATTTCCTGATATTGTCTTTCCCCATAACTTTGTTCTAGTGTGTCCCTTTCCTCAGTCTGGCCTAATTCCTCATTAGACATCTGTGTTTCGGAATTTAGTACATTCTGTTGTCTGACTAACTGGTCTATATGTCTACTGACTACCGTTCCATTTCCAGTTTCAACTCGATAACTGGCTGGACCGTCTTTGTTTACTACAGTACCTGGTAACCAACGAGGTCCACTGCTAAAATTCCTGTACATAACCTTCTGCCCTACGTCTGTCTGTCTGTTCTTCTTTTGACTATTTCTTTCGATTTGATTTTCCCTCTTTTTACGTTTCTGATCATGTGGATTAATGGTGTCTAGCAATGTGCGGATCCGTCTGTTAAACAAAAGCTCTGCTGGACTTTTGTTAGTAGCCGCACATGGGATTGCCCTTAGACCTAGGAGCATGTTTGGAATTTTAACATCCCAGGACATACCGTCCATTTTGCGAAGTTTATCTTTAACTGTCTGTACCATACGTTCTGCCAAACCATTTGTGGATGGATGAAAAGGTGCAGAAGTAATGTGTTTAATCTTGTTAGCTTCTAGGAATGTCTTCATTTCAGAAGAAACAAAAGGAGTACCGTTATCCGATACTAATGTCTCACAGAGTCCATGGATAGAGAAAATCATTCTTAAGTGCTTAATGACGGTGGCTGAAGTCATATTATTGACAATGAACACTTCCGGCCATTTCGAATATGCATCAACTATAATCAAAAAAGTTTTGTTTTGGAAAGGTCCAGCAAAATCCATGTTTAACCTAGACCAAGGCTTCACTGGCATCACCCACTCATAACTAGTTTTTGGTGGCATATGCCGGTTTTCAGAGCATTTATTGCAGGTCTGTACCAAAGTCTCAATGTCGTCGTTTAACTGTGGCCACCAAACATAACTTCTGGCGAGTGATTTAGTTTGAACAATGCCACTGTGCGTTTTGTGAAGAGCATGCAGCACTGCTTCACGAAGGGGCGGAGGTACTACTACGCGGCAGCCTAGGAGGACGCAGTCCTCATGCAACGACAACTCAGCCCGATGCAGCCAGTATGGACGTAGCTGATGATCTGATATTTTGGCTGGCCAACCGCATAGAATGTGATGACTTACTCGATTAAGAACGTTGTCCTGTTTTGTAGCTTGTGCTATTTTGTCCACATCAATCGGAAAGTCATCAGGGGCCTCTGCCATCAACAGTATGTCACAGAGCTGTGGTTCAGCTTGTTCAGGAACAGGCTGCGGCCAGCGACTTAGTCCATCAGCATGACCTATCTGTGTTCCTGGTTTATGCATAATGTCGTAACTATAGGAAGTTAATATTAAAGCTATTCGTGTCAAACGCGGTGATAAAACATGAGGTATGGGCCTTTTGGGGTCAAAAATTCCTAACAATGGTTTATGGTCCGTAACTATCGTAAAAGACCTACCCATTAAGTAATTCTGGAATTTATTTATTCCAAACATTATAGCAGTCGCTTCTTTGTCAAGTTGCGAGTAACGACGCTCGTGCGAATGCAATGTCCTAGAGCCCATGGCAATAGGACGCTCATGTCCGTCCTCCATGATGTGGGACAAGACAGCTCCCGCTCCGTACTCTGAACTGTCGCAGGTGAGGACTAGCGGCTTGTTCAAGTCATAGTGTACAAGTGTGAGATCAGAAGATAGTAAACGCTTAGCAGTATTGAGACTGGCCTGCTCTCGGTCAGTCCATACCCACTTCTGCGATTTGTCGAGCAATCTATGTAGAGGCTCTAATATCGTGGCCTTATGGGGTACGAACCTCTCATAAAAGTTATATAAACCAAGAAATGCTTGTAATTGTTGCACATTTTTAGGTTCTGGAGTATTGAGTATGGACTCAACCTTACTCGGTGCCGGGTGAATCCCGTCAGCATCGATAACAAAACCCAAAAATTCCACTCGTTCCTTCGCGAACTTACATTTGTCCTTATTGAGACGTAAACCTGCCTTCTCAATACGTTCTAATACTGCGTCAAGACGCTGCGTCATCTCTGCCATGGTGTGGCCGCTGACGATGACGTCATCAATCAGCACGGCTACACCAGGCACGCCTGCCAGCAACGCTGTCATCAGCCGTTGAAAGATGCCAGGGCACGCTTTCACGCCAAATGCTAACCTATGTACAGTGTAAAGACCTTTGCATGTGTTTAATGTTAAAAGGCGAGACGTGTCTTCTGTAACAACCACTTGTGTGTATGCGCGATCAAGGTCCAATGTCGTATAGAATTTTCCTCCAGATATAATTGCGAAAATTTCACTAGCTGTAGGCATCGGGTAAGTATCCGTTTCCGTAGCCTGATTCACCGTACTACGATAATCGCCGCAAAGACGGACCGCACCGTTCTTTTTTATTATTGGGACTACCGGAGTGGCCCATTCTGAATATGATACGGGTTGCAAAACATTTTCACCTACCAATCGATCTATCTCTTGCTCGACCCTAGCTTTAATAGCGAATGGTACCGGTCTAGCTTTCAAAAACTTAGGCGTTGCATTCGGTTTCAAATGAATCGCGACGGGGTCTCCCCGGTAAGTACCGAGTTCGTCCTTGAAAACCTCCCCATACTTGGTTAATAAAGCATTTGTTGCTGACCAGTCAATATCTAAAATTTTATTCAATTTTATAGAAATTTCGAGGGGCTCAAACCAATCACGTCCCAATAAGTTTGGCCCTGAACCTCTAGCCACTATTACGTACAATTCAGTTTTAATGTCCTTATACATGACCGAGACCGTTGCTTGTCCAATGACCGAAACCTGTGAGTTGTTCCAAGTGCGCAGCCGAGTGTGCATGGGACGCGGAGCGGTGGCTGCGCGCGGTTGTAGGCGCGCCCACGTGCGCTCGTTGACCAGTGAGAAGGCGGCGCCCGAGTCCACTTCCATGTCCACAGGCACGTCGTTCAGCAACACGCGTAGCTTGTAGGCAGGAACGCGCGTGTTCGCGCCCTCCACTTTGTAAATCCCGTTCAGCTGCGCGTCAGACTGCACCTCTTCAGCGTGGTTAACTTTTCCTGAGGTACTTTTCTTTTTAGCTGTGCAGATTTTCTCGATATGACCCTTTTTCTTGCAAAAATGACAAACTGCATTGATAAAACGGCATTCACCACCGTGACGATCACCACATCTGTAGCAAAGACGAATGTTTGTTTTTGTTTTTAACGCGTTGACATCCATCGGCTCAGGCGGGGGCGGGGCGGCGGCGGTATCGGCGTGTGCCGACGTGGCCGCGCGCTCGGCCTGCTGCATCATGCGCGCGTCCCTCCCCGCGGACTCGGCAGACACCATGGCGTCAACGACGTCCTTGTACTCGAGATTGTCTTTCTTCAACAGCTCGTACTGCAGTTTGCGATCGCTCATGCCACACACCAATCTGTCCCGCAACATGCGTTCCAGATTTGGAAAATTACAGTTGGTACTGATTTTTCTTAACTGAGCGATATAATCCGTCGCTGTCTCGTCCTTTGTTTGATCACGATGGTAAAATTTGTATGACATTGATATTTCATTTGGTTTTGGACTATAATGTTTGGTTAACACATCTATAACTTCCGGATAAGTCACTTCACTTGAATTTTTTGGAGTGATTAATGCAAGAACAGTATCGAAAGTCTGAGCACCACAAATCGTAAAAAAGTTAGCTTTTTTGACCGAATCGAGGACGATTCCACTAGCTTCAAAGCAATAATTGAGTCGAGTTACGTAACTGTCCCAATTGTCTGTTTTCACATTGAACTCATGAAATTTCACTAATTTACGCTCCATAGTTCACAATTTACACACGTCGCCACTATTATGTCCATTAAAACACGAGATTTTGGTAAATCAGTTTATTGCGCTCGGTAGCATAGCACAGTACAAATTAATGTGTCACATAACAACCTACCCTCGACTTAGCCAATATTTTTGATAAAAGAATATTCCACAAGTATTCAAGGTACCTACGTTATTTCATATGTGACAGATCCTATGCTCAGTGAGTGAGGAATGCGCAGTGTTTTTGGATTTTTACATCAGTAATATAATGTATGAGTTAGGAAGTTGGCGGTTTGATACCGTCGTGACTGGGTGCACATTAAGCTGTTGGTCCTGTGCCTGATGTGTCTCTGGTAGGGTTGATGAGGATTCCTCTTCCTCATCCTCATAATGCGGAAGTTCCTCATTTTTTAGCGATTCCTCATCCTCTTCCACATCCTCAAAATCAGACATAAAATATTCCTGTTCCTCTTCGGCATCCTCATTAATTAAGAGGAATTTATGAGGAAGTGTTGTTGACGTATTCAATGTAAATAAAAGTAATCTCCGTCTTTTGCTCGCTGCATTAGATATGGTACTTTCACGATCAGGCTTGAACGTGTTTTAGAAATATAACACAGCACGCTATTGTGTGTGTGTGTAGTACTGTAGTGTACGTACCCATCCCACTGTAGCCATTTAGCCAGTCTTAAATTTGTTTTGTTTTTGAGTGGTCGTACGTAACTAGAACTACGTAAGTCGTAATTAGGTTTATTGTTAAGTTAAAAAGTTTATGAGATGAAGCCAAAATGTTTAGTGAAGTGGACGCTGATACGAAGTCAAATTCAACCTCCCTATTGTGAATTTTGACTATTAAATTGTCTTTTTTTCTTTCTAAATATTAAAGGGCCCATTCGCAATCTTTCTTTTATTTAAAATTTCAATTCCAAATCACAGGTTCTATATTCCTCTTCCGCATCCTCTTCCTCATCCTCATCCTCCTCCTCATATCCTCATCCTCTTCCTCTTCCTCAAAACGTATTTTTAATAGTTCCTCATCCGCATCCTCTTCCTCATAACCACCTCCTCATCAACCCTAGTCTCTGGTCATGTCGGTATGCCATCCCATGGAACTATGAGAGTGAGGTAAGAGAGAGTGCGCCTGTGTTTGTGTGTGCTCTATACTAATATGTCCCGCGTCTACGCTGCGATCGGCTCCCGTAACCAAGAACGGTCAGGAGTACTATTATTACAGTCCTTACGCAGTTTACTTCTCATTGAATTGAAAATGACGCTAATCTTTACTAGTAGGGCGATTACAAGAGCTAAACGCGAGTTTTATAATGCAAAAAAGCATATGATTCACTGCAATAAACAAAAACCAGAAAAATATATGATATTCTTCAGGATAAATGCCAGTATGATAGTGTTTTGAAAACATAACACAACTAATTTTATTCGATAGAAAAAATCACGAACTTATCTCTAAAAAGTTCTTTTAACGAGTAAAAACCATACTAAAATACATGCGATCATTCTGATTATTTGGCAAATAATTCTACAGGCAAAATACTAGTATCATAGTGTTTTACTTTTTAAGTCTAATCAATAGATTTTTTTAAAAACGCAAAAAACCATTCATTTCGCACTATTCGGCCGCAGTGACTGACGTAACAACCACTTTGCAATGCAAGCTGATTAGAACTTTATTCACTCATTCTCTTTATTCGCTCATGTAATCGCCTTAATACAAAAAGGTTGCTGTTTCGTTGCTGCCACTGAAAAGTCTGGAAAATAATAGTGGTCTTTATTTTCATTAAGTTTAGGTTGTTGTTGAGTTGCTGCTGTTAAACGTTAACTAACTGTGAAAGTAATGTACTAACAGTGCGCGGTGGCACAAAAACCTACTTGGTTCATGTAGCGCTGTGATCTTGGCCGATTTCAATGTAGCAATGTGTGTGTTGACGTCACTGGTCAGGAAGCCGCGCATGGTCAACCCTTCCAGGTTTACGTCAATGGCTACTGCATCTATAGAATGGAAACGAGTACATCTATACTAATATTATAAAGAGGTACCATTTGTTTGTAAGTTTGTATGTTTGTAAGTTTGTATGTCGGGGGTAATCTCCGGAAGTAATGAACCGATTTCAAAAATTCTTTCACCATTAGAAAGCTACATTCACCCTGAATAACATAGGCTATATTTTATCCCCGTACTCCCACGGGAACGGGAACTACGCGGGTGAAACCGCGTGACGTCCGCTAGTATCTAATAAGATACAACCAATAGGTTGTACACCATTGAGCTGTTACTACTAAGTATAGAGAAGACAGCGCGAACAAAATCTGTGCGTAGTGCGGGGTGCGGGGTGCGCGGGGGGCGGCTAACCCCGTAAATACAGGGTGGAATTTTTGCATGCCATCAGGAGGGAAAGTACTCGAAATACCGGAGATAGCAAATTTTACTCAAAAGAAACATTCCTTTATTTTTAAAAAGAAATTAATCTGCATTCATTATTTAATTTATAACTTTAGATTTCATGGTTTTCCTTTCATTTAATTTATCATGTTTGTTAGAGAGATTTAATCCTTATGATTGACCCTATCGATTGGTGCCATAAAAGTACAGGATGTTATTTTTTTTTAATTTAGCCGGTTCGATTCCCGAGTGTGGCACGCGAATTTCTAAAATCTTTGAATGCAGATATATTTCTTTCAAAAATAAAGGAATGTTTCCTTTGAGTAAAATTTGCTATCTCCGGTATTTAGAGTACTTTCCCTCCAGGTGGCATGCAAAAATTCCACCCTGTATAGATGTTCGGTAGCGAGCGACTGCGCGAACTGCAGCCGGCCGACTGCAGTTGAACGGAGCACGGTTTGTTTGCACTGTCTTTTCTATAGTTGTAGTTTGACATACGAAAAATTAAAATGTACATAAATCTACAATATCTAAAATGTACATGTAAGAATTATATTTTAAACTCGGAACTTAAGGAGGTTCACGAGCCGAGGTATTACCTTCGTCGTTGAGCGCGTCCATCGGGAGCGTGGTGTGTTTGAGCGGCACAGAGCGGCGCTGAAGGATCAGCGAGAGGGGCACTTCGGCGGCCGCCTGCAGCCGCGCCGACGAGCCGCATACACTCAACTCCTCTGAACAAACAAACAAAACAATCATTGTTTATTTGCCACAGACACGTGTATATGAAGAAACTTCCGCATGGGTCAACCTTCAAGGAAAAGCAACGCTTGCTACGGAAATCGGTATTAGTTCCATCCCTGCCCCGAAAAACACGTTAAGCTGATAGTCCCGGCTATCATTTGTAAACCTTTGACTGTTGTTACTTTTAGTCAGAAGCCTAAAATTAACACAAGACATACCAAGGGGTAACGTATTAGCCAGGTATATTGGTATTCAGCTGCATCTGGTTAGACTGGAAGCCGACCTCAACACAGTTGAGAAGAGGCTGGTGATGATTTATTTAAAACTACTTGATCCCACCGAAAATCACTTTAAGCCCCACAAATATCGTATATTGAATGTGATATTAATCATATTTTCTGAATAGATCCATCATACCAGACCACCAATTTGGGTTCAGAAAGGAGCATGGTACAGTGGAACAGGTTCACAGAGTGTGCAAAATCATCCGGGATGCACTTGAAAAGAAGGAGTACTGTTCATCAGTATTTCTGAATGTCCAGCAGGCATTAGATCGAGTATGGCATAAGGGCTCGCTATTTAAAATCAAATCACTCCTAACATACCCATACTTCGTTCTCATCAAATCATACTTAAAAGAAGATCAATGCACCTCCTCTTTCCACCCAATACTTGCTGGGGTGCCACAGGGTTCAGTTTTGGGCCCAGTCCTCTACACAATATTTACTTACGACCTACCGCAGAGCGACGAAGTAACGGTGGCCACGTTCGCAGATGATACAGCAATTCTGGCTCGTAGTGAATGCCCCTAAAGAAGCCTCAATGGTTCTCCAAAGAAGCTTAAACCAAATTGATAAGTGGCTGACGAAATGGAGAATAAATGTCAGTGCTCAAAAGTCAGTCCAAGTAACTTTCACTCTGCGAAGAGAAGACTGCCCGCCGGTATCACTGCGAAATAACCAACTGACCCAAAACAATCACGCAAAATACTTGGGTATGCACTTGGACCGTCGCCTTACGTGGAGAAAACACATACAGACTAAAAGGGATGAAATAAACCTCAAATACAAACGACTGTATTGGATGCTTGGACGGAACTCCAAATTGTCGCTCGACAATAAACTCCTAATTTACAAGACAATTTTAAAGCCAATATGGACCTATGGAGTTCAATTATAGGGTTCAGCTTGTGACTCCAGTATTAGCATAATGCAAAGATGTCAAAACTACATCCTAAAGCACATATTCAACGCTCCGTGGTTTCTAAAAATTCCTGAAATCCACAACAACCTACATATGAACACAGTGAAAGAGGAAATTAACAACACCAATCTCAAGTACAAAACTAGGTTGAAGGATCACCCAAACCAACTAGCCCTACAACTAACAATTCCAGAGGCAATGCGAAGGCTGAAACGACGGCATATACTGGATGGCCATACCTAATTATAGAGAAATTCCTAATGGGGAATTAACTCTGATCGCCACTGATCCTACAACACATCTGCTCATAGTCTTTCGACTGATCGCAAGATTAAGCAAAAAAAAAAACATATTTTTGTCACGTTGGCAACACTCTTATATTGTGTATTCCAAACAGAAATTATTCTATCAATTACGTTTTAAACCGAAGTGCGAAAATGTAGTGCTGTTCCACAAAAATTCAGACATAATATTATATGCTCTGATGCCTACACACTATAGGAATTGATGAACACTAGTGACAGCGCCGAACTCGTAGCTAACTTCGAGGCCGACTTATTAAAGATAGATATTGGAGTCGATTCTGTTGTGCACAAACTAAACTTAATTTAGGCTATTGCTATATTTTTCTCTCTAATAAAACGAGAAAGAGACGGACGTAATTCAGAGCTGTCAAATTTAGTTGGAACTAATATTTCCACACAAATGAAGGGTGCACGTATGGGTCTTTGTTACCTGAAATAAATGGTTTATTATTATTATTAAAAACATGTCGACTAAAAACACGGTGAAGCGCAAGGCATAAACTAGTTTGACATCTCTAACTTAGTTCATAGCTATAGCCGTCCTTTTCTCGGACTGCCTTTTAGTAAAAGATAGCAATAGCAACTACTAATCTAACAACTTACTAATCTTCAGTTGATAAGAGAGCTCAATCGAGTTCCTCTCCTCGAAGAACCTCTTGTACAGCAAATGGTGCGTGACGAGCGAGATGTCTGCGCGAGCGCAGGGGCGGCTCTCGGTGCCGCCGATGTCGGTGAGGCGCGCTTGCAGCCCGTTGGCCGTTAGCGTCACGTGGGCCCGCGCGCCCTGCCACAGCGGGCCCGCGTCGTGCGGCATCTGGCATGCGGCGGAGCAAACCCTGGTGGATCATGAGTACACTGACTAACATTCAAAATTCTACACATCGCAATGTCCCAACATTAGTACCATTCGTACCAACAACGTAAGTAAAGACCATGGTGATTCTGATAGTGTTGCAACATCGGTAAAATAACAGTGAAAGGTCTTCCGGTGCGTGGCCTCTTAATCAGAACGAACGTCGCCATCTTGTATTGTCAATACAATTTCACAAATGTTTAATAACAATAGACCATCGGACCGATTTCAGTGTAAAGCTCAGCAGAGACTTGCCATGTATGCGGCAGATAACAAATAAATAATAATACCAGCCTGTTACTGTCCCACTGCTGGACAAAGGTTCACTGCTGGACTCTTCTCAACAGAGAAGACACGAGCATTGATCACCAGTTCACCACGCTTGCTCAAGACGGGTTGGCGATTTCAGACTTATATTAATTAGAAGTCCTGCTTTCCTCACGATGTTGTCCTTCACCGATGTCTGTGATAAACTTAGAAAGTACGGTCGAGCTAGGTATTTGGTTTACAGTTTAACCCTCAAATTACATTATAAAATGTAAACTAAATAGTTTGTTTGACCGTACATATGAATTGAAAAAGTAACATTGGTTCTGCCCGGATTTGAACCCACACCCTCATGCATGAGAGGCGAGGCCTTTACTCTGGAGCATCACGACAATTTATTGCGCAATTTATTTCAATTTCTTGCGGCAGGTATTCTTGTGTACGTGTGTGTGTGCGCAGAACACACACACATACACTTTCGTCCCATTAGTCTCCTTTCCCAGATTTACAAGCTTTTCATAAAATCCTTACAACTCGGCTTACCCGAGAGCTTGACGAGGCCCAGCCCATCGAGCAGGTCGGTTTCCGCAGCGGATATTCGACCATCGACCATATCCACACGGTAAAGCAGCTGATGGCGAAGAGCCAAGAATACAACCCCTGTGCATGGCTTTCGTTGATTACGAAAAGGCTTTCGACAGTGTCGAGTATTGGGCTGTATTCCAAGCTCTCCATCGCTGCCACATCGATTCTCGTTACGTGGATGTACTGCGGGAACTATACGCCATGGCTACTCTGCTGGTTCGCATGCACACCCTATTCATACCCGTCCCGATCAAGCGGGGAGTGAGACAGGGCGACACCATTTCACCGAAACTCTTCACAGCAGTCCTTGAAGATATCATTAAAACCGTAACCCTTATATTAAACCCTCGAGCGAAACGAGCCCTTAAACCTTATATTGGGACTATTGCGATGTTACATCAATGGTGCTTACCTGTATCACTTAAGATTTGCAGATGACCTCGTACTGTTTGCTGAAAACTCCGAGGATCTCCAGAATATGCTTCAAAATCTTTATGATACCTCTTTCAAAGTAGGACTTAGGATGAATATGACCAAGACGAAGATTATGGCAAATAAGTCCTTCTGTTAAGGTCGGGAATTAATGGTTTGAGAAGGTTGACCGTTATGTCTATCTTGGCCATATTCTTTCCTTTGGCAAGGATCATCGAACAGCGGAGGTATCGAGAAGAATCCAGCTAGGGTACTGAATCCAAGTCCAATTTGTTAAATGCAGCCTATTTAGCAAATCGGACAAAATCAGGCAGTGTGGAGTTTTGGCTCATTTCAGAAAATGAGCCAAATCTCCACATTGCCTGGAGACCCGTCTCTATAATCAGTGTGTTCTGCCCACCATGACTTACAGTGCTAAGACGTGGACGCTCACACAGGAGGCTGCGTAGGAGTCGCACAGAGAGCCATGGAGCGTTCCATGCTCGGCATAAAATTAATAGACCGAGTTCCAAACGTCGAAATCCGGAGACGTACGAAGGTCTTTGATATAGGAAATAACGTTATGGAACTCAAATGGAATTGGGCAGGACACCTAGAAAGGCGCGGTGATGGCAGGTGGAGTAAAGCTGTAACCGAGTGGCGTCCAAGGAATGTAAAGAGAAGTGGAATATCCTGGATGAGGTTGACACAAGAGCGTGGAGCTTGGCACAAACAAAGAGAGGCCTATATACCCAGCAGTGGGTGAAGTCGGGCAGTGGATTTGATGATGATGATGTGTGCGCAGAATAGCGGTGGCCGCGGCGGCCGCGACTTATAAACAGTAAGTCGTGGGTTCGAACCCAGGCACACACATTACTTTTTACCCGACTGCGCCAGAAGGAGGTTATGTTTTTCGAGAGTATGTATGTACACACATCAAAAAAAGTTTGTGATCACTAGCATAAGCTGATATAATAATTTAAATTGAACTTTATCAAGAAAAAAACTTTGTTGTGTGTATTCTTTAAATAGAAATACCCTGTTTGAAATGAAAAAATAAAACTAATTTTTATCTACACTAATATTATAAAGAGGAAAGATTTGTATTTTTGTGTGTATGTTTGTACTGAATAAACTCAAAAACTACTGCGCCGATTTAATAATTCTTTCACCATTAGAAAGCTACATTCACTCTGAGTAACATAGGCTATATTTTATCCCCGTACTACCATGGAAACGGGAATTACGCGGGTGAAACCGCGTGACGTCCACTAGTTTTTTTTTAATAAAAACGTAACAAAAATATTTCGAATTTTCAGTGATCACAAACTTTTTTTGATGTGTATGTATAATTGTTTGGCACGCTCTGTGGCCTGAACGGCTCGATGGCTTTTAGCTTGAGAGGTGTCGTTAGATTCGTATTTACTGTGAGAGTGACACTGGGTATATCAAAATAAAATAAACAACAAAATGGCGGATTTTTGGCGCCAAATTCAAATGTTTGGCACGCTGTGCAGCCTGAACGGCTCAATGGATTTTAACTTGAGAGGTGTCGTTAGATTCATATTTACTGTGAGAGTGACATTGGGTATATCAAAATAAAAAAAATACAAAAGCCAAATTCAAATGTTTGGCACGCTTTGCAGTCTGAACGGCTTGATAAAGGGCTCATCATGAGGATTTTAAAATGGTATATTTAAGTAACTAAAAAGAGTAAAATAAAAAAAATCCCGAGTGAGTATTAAATAACAAATAACTTTAAATAAAAACTGAATAAAACCCATCAAGACTGTTGTAGTCAATATGTCCTGTTTCCTAAACTTGTTTTTTTCTTTTCAGTTTTTGTTTAAAGTTATTAGTTATTTTTACGCAGTCGGGTTTTTAATTTTTTTTAATTATTATTTTTTCTCCACAGAGATCTACGCCTTGGAATGGGCAACTACTGCATTTACAGCTGGGCTCAAAGGCCATCCTTCTTTCTATTTGTAATTTGAAATACTTGGTGGTGTCAGCAGGCTATTTGATCGTCGACTCTGCCACCACTGGTGGAGAATTCCACTAATTTAAGTTTCATCTGCCGCCAGTGGTGGCAGAATTAGGGGCAAATCCGACTCCACCGACGCAACCACCACCAGTGGTGGTAGATGCAACAAATAGTTGCAACTGCCACCAGTGGTGGCGGACCGGTGGTAGCAGACGGGAATAAAGGAATCATAGTTATTATGCCTCGTGACTTGGACTGTAGCTTCACATTTTTGTTTTTGACAAAGTGCCTGTAATAATCTATTTGGAATAAATACTCTGACTTTGAGTTTGAGGGGGCGTTTTGGAGGACTCTTGTGTAATTTTGACATTCAGACAGTGTGGGTTATCAGATTTAGACTCACCTATGACTATACAAGGGCGCCAACACAATGACATTGGTATTAGGCAGCTCAACTTCTAATATAATCTTGGCATGCGTGGGCCGCTCGGACTGCGAGTGATTCCAAGGCACCAGGCGCACACGCATGCGCCGCACGTCCAACTTGAAGCAACGCTGCGGCAGGTTATCGCTCAGAGAATCCTTCTCTTCCACCGTCAAGATGCGTTTGGGTGGGCCTGTGAAAGAAAGAAAGAAATAGACACACAGGTAAAAAAAAAATATAAACAAATAATATTAAAAGCAAATTAAAAAAACTAATTATTCATATACTGCAGTTCTCGGCTCAATAACACCTTCGCCTACGGCTCGTGTGTTAATTCCGCCTCGAATGCAATAACAAACTTTCTCCACTTGTATCAAAATGTATTATTTTTGGCTCTTTCTATTTTCGACGTTGGGCGTTGAGATTAAAGTAGAACTTACTCGATGATTCCAGCCCATGCTCCTTGAAGATATTAGCGAGCGCCGCAACCCGGTGTATCAGCTCAGTGCAGATGCGCACGTCCACCGGCTCTACTACTACTGAAATGCTGCACTCTTCTACCCAGTCACTGTAACCACAAATAAACAGTGTCCCGTCATTTCATAGAAAATTCATTTACAAAGAGCTGCTGAGCCGCTAAAACAATAATATCCCAAAATGAATTATTCATTTTGGGATATTATTGTTTTAGCGGCCATCAATAATATTTGGTACACATTTTTAAAGCACAAGTAAAACGTATTATTTTTTACTATGGCGTCAAAATCGAAATCTATTTGGGTTCGGAGATAAACAAAGTGTTTTTTTCAGGTGAGCGTGGATGGCCAAATTCAAAACTATAACGATACAGCAATCACACGGCTTGAAATCCACATCTCTTCTCCACTCCCGCCATGTAATTAGTGAATCGCGCTCCGCCTCGCTTCAGTGGGACCGCAGCCTAAGGAAAAATGCACAAAGGAGTCTTGAACCTGGTTTTGAAGAAAACTAAAACTGCGTCATTAGATTTTAGAAAAATCAATATTCATATCCAGGAAACGACCCCATTGATTTTGGAAAAAAAGAACACACTCTGTATTATTACACCATTCGATTGTGTCGCTAATAAGGATCAAGTCCTGGGAAGTAATGACATACGGGAAATTAAACGGAATGAGTTCAATTTTGATAAAATGCATAACGGGAAACAATTTGTATAAGGGTTTTTAAGAATTATATCGTTGTATATCTTTGTTCCCAAATTCATTACATCATTTTCGCTTTAAACAAAAGTGCTTCCACTCCTGCCACCATTTAAATAAAATATAATTCATTCATTCGTGGCCGCCGACTTTTTCTTATCCCAAAATCATTGAACAAAGTGTAATGAATTTGGCAAAATCTCCTTCCATTTGATCTGCAGAAACAATATTGGTCATTTCATCACTTTACAATAACATGTTTGGCTAATAATTTACTCAAAAAATATTTATATTATAACCTTTTATTTATTGGTTTTATTTTAGATCTCACAAGTTTTTGCGGTAGAAAAACTGAGTTACGAGACTTGCATTTTTGCACATGTTATGTTTTTGATGGGATACTCTTTTCGTATCCTTTTTTATGTTTAAAACCATTTTTTTACCATTGCCACTCGAAAAAGGGCATTTTATTCATCGATAACAGTGAATAAAACTCTCTTTTACTCACTGAGTGAATAGAGACATTTTGAATTTGGAACAAACACGAATTACGTACAAAAAAAAACGCTGCTGCTGAAAGTACGTACTGGGACGCTGAATGGAGCTATTCTATTCCAAATTAAAAAAAAAAAACCCGCCAATTTAGTTACGTTCTTTTTTATCTGTTATTGTGGTTGTTTTGTGTTATTGGAAAATCTATTAACTTAAGTAATTATAATAAAATGAGTTCTTCCGATATCGAAAATGAGAGACTGACTCCGGAATCATTTCGTTCTAAAGCAGCACTTATGATGATTTGTTGCCGCCAAAATCTCGGGAGTTGTACCTGAAAACATACAATTTGTTCTGCGACTGGAAAACCACGAATGACGCCAATTCCTTCTCTGAGTGCATATTTCTTAAGAGCCTATACTACCTCAAATGGCTTAGCTGGATCCTGCGTTACGCCTAAAATACTGCAGCATTAATTCTAAAATAAATATATGGTAAAGTTAAGGATTAATGTTAAGTCCTACATTTGTCGAAAACACGATTCCATAAAATTTTCTCGATAGAAAAAAAATCCAAAGTTACCTCTAAACTGAACAATAAACCGCTGGCAATCATAGAATACTTCAAATTAGATCATGAAACTTTTTATACTGAAATAACTATAAGGCAGGTCTTATATTATTTATTTTTTTGAATTTCCTTTTTTTCGCCGTAAAATAAATAACCCATAATATCGGCCATATTAAAGTTTGTTCCCTGCCGCGCGCCACCCGCGCTCAGTCCTGCTCCGGCTACCGTACGGGAGGGCTGTGTCAGTTTGCGCTCAGGACACATTACGCAATAGAACGGCGTACAATAAAAATATCTAATTGCATGAATTTATATTGTTTGCGTAATGGGAAATAACCGAAATAAAAATAAGAAGCGACAGAGTTGGCGTAAAGAAATAGGCAAACATATGATCGAAATGAAGTAAGTATCTACCGACCTATCTATTTACAGTATTACAGCCTTATTCATAAAAAATCCTTAATTGAGGTTTGATTGGTCTGTTAGCTAGCAGACTCATTAGGCTTGTTAGACGGTTGTCAAAAAGTATGATTCATAAACGCTTGCTAGCAGTCTGCTAGTTAATGAGCTGCTGATAGACGGATTAGACGCGTTATGTTGGCCATCTTGACAAATCAACAGACAAAAAAGTTCCGTAGCAGCAAGTAACATAATATAAAAGTTCTTGTAGTTCGTTGTAACTTTGATCGATGTTTTAATAATAGTGTATTTTTTTAATTAAGTTAAAACCAGTTTACGGTGGAAGTTTACATGGTAATGTACATCATATATTTTTTTTAGTTTTATCATTCTACTATTTTAGAAGTTACAGGGGACACATTTTACCACTTTGGAAGTGTCTCTCGCGCAAACTATTCAGTTTAGAAAAAAAATGTATCAGAAACCTCAATATCATTTTTGAAGACCTATCCATAGATACCCCACACGTATGGGTTTGATGAAAACAATTTTTGAGTTTCAGTTTTAAGTATGGAAACCCCCAAAATGTATTGTTTTTTTTTATATTTGTGTGAAAATCTTAATGCGATTCACAGAATACATCTACTTACCAAATAGTTTCGAAAACAGTGGCTGTGACATACGGACGGACAGACAGACATACATGACGAATCCATAAGGGTTCCGTTTTTTGCCATTTGGCTACGGAACCCTAAAAATGGCCTCATCGACAATTAAAAAAAATTTACAGCAATGACAGCAAATTTGCGGGAAAACACAATTTTTTACAAATACACACGAGAAAAAAGAAAATAAATAAAACAGAAATGATAAACCAATATGAAAAGATAAAAATTTGATGATACAACCCCAAGATCAACTTTTAAAAAAAGCGAGATGTTTGTTTTCCCGCCATTTCCGATCCGCATGTTTATATTGTACCTAAGTGCAAAAAGCCGTAATTATGTTCATCATCCTAATTTTTTTTTTTCATATTTATTGTTAGTACACGTATCATCTTAAATACCTAATTAAGAGGATTTTTAAATACAAATTCCAAAAAATAATTTTTCCTGTTTTTTTTTAATCTGCGTAACCCTCCCCAACCCTTTCACTAAAATTATCATCGGTATGGTTTTTTGCTCTTGTCAAAGTCAGCTGTTCAAATTTGCGGCCGCCATTTTGTGACTTAGCAGAGAGATAAAGGAGGGTCAACAGTCTTCTAACTTTAGCAGAGCCTTGATGGACTGATTAGCGTTAGCAGACGTTTATGAATAATGTTTTTTAGCATCGGGCCATCAAGGAGCCTTCAAGGAGGCTCTAACTTTTTATGAATAAGGCTGTTAGTGATTACAAACATGTAGGTAAATATGTAGTAGGTACACACGTTTGGAGCAGTTTCTGCATGTGTGGGTAGACCAGGTACTTACCGTACATACAATTATATTTTTATAACTTTCTAACTTGGCGGCTGCAGTACGGGTCGCGGGTTCGATTCCTGCACGGAACATGTGTTATTATGTGATGGTCTGCAAATAGTTGTGACGACTTGTGTTTCTAATCGCACCGTCCACGTTTCAAGAGAAATCAGTTTAGGGCAACTTTTATAAATAATTAAATTACCAAAATTGTTTTTGTTTTGACACATACAACAAAATGAAAAAGACGGTGCAATTACAAACTCAAGTCTTCACAACTATTTGTAGGCCATAACATACTATACATGTTCCGTGCGGTAATCAAACCCCGGGCCGCGACCCGTACTGCAGCCGCTAAGCGCTTAGAAAGTTATAAAAAATATACATAAGTAATGTACCTACGGTAAGTACCTACACTAGCTGCAAGAAACAAAACTATTGCTTGCTTCACACACAATCGGACGTGCCAGTCACACGGTGCGCGGCGCGTATACTTACCCTACTGACTTATCAGACTAGCTACGCATGTTGTAAAATACATAAAAAATATGAACCTACTGGACTTACTGTAGTAGTTTAGCTACATAATAAATATGATGATCTTTCTTTTAGAGGACGACGTCGTTTACACACAACTGAAGATGATGTTGATAAAGAGAATATTCCAGAAAATTCGTGAGTATCTGCTACCTACTTATCCATGTAACTGATCTGTTATTAGAACACACAGCTATATAGTAAGGTATAGAAAAAAGCAATAAATTTCCAGTATAAGCTGATCTCACATTGTATAGGCATTTCGCACAATGAGAGGTCAGCTTATACTGGAAAGAACAGCTTCATATGTAGCCACGCGTACCCGTACCCGCACCTGTATTTCTCTAATAAACGTAGGTAGATGATAATAATTACGTAGGTATATAATTATTCGGTGTTACATTCGCAAATATGATTTTATAGACGATTTCGTCTTCTTTTTTTATTGTACAATTTTAGGGTTCCATATCGAAATGATAAACAAAAATATGAAATGTATGTATGGTCTATAGGTCAGTATTATTATACCCACAGAACAATTATACCAGCCACTTGTGATTGTTACAGAGCCCAAATACCTCCGATAGATGTAGAAATAGACGAAACAAATGTTCATACATTACAAAATATTGAATTGTAAGTATCATACGTATTTGATCATCAAGATATTTTTTTCTGTGCTTTTGCCACATGGCATTACCATTTTGTGCGTTATTACACGTCCTACCACGAAATTGGCGAGTTCACAAACTTTTCATATTGTTGTACTTTATAGGGTTCCGTATTACTTATTCATGTTGATTAAATTATGCTTTCAGGTGTAAGTACTTTAATAATGAATGTTGCGTTTTCTTGCAGATCACAAGTACCACTTGAGGACACAAGTTGTTCACTGAATATACATAGTGACGAAAGAATATTGGATCCGTAAGCTATTTATTAATAATACTCTTGATTTTATTAGTGACTAGCTTTTTGCCCGCGACGTCGTTTGTGATCCAGGATAAAAAGTATACCCGTTTCCAGGACATGGTCTTTTCATGTGCTAAATTTCATCCAAATCCGTTCAGCTACTTTAGCGTTACAAACAAACAAACTCGCTTTGTACATTTATGTTATTAGTTAGGATTATAATTTCTTAATTCTTATACATGAATCGTCTCGCGCGCAGGTTTGACGATTTCTAGCCTCCCGAACAAGCCGGTTTTCGAAAAGGCTTTAGCACCGTGGACCACATACATACGCTGCGGCAACTTATACAGAAGACCGAAGAGTGCCCTCTGTTTAGCGTTTGTGGACTACGAGAAAGCCTTCAATTCGATCGAGACCTGGGCAGTACTGAAGTCTCTCCAACGCGCAACGGTGCCAAATCGACTATCGGTACATCGAGGTGTTGAAGTGTTTGTATAAAAACGCCACCAAGTCAGTCCGACTTCAGGACCAAGCCTCGGAACCTATCCTCCTGCAGCGAGGTGTGAGACAGGGAGACGTCATGTCTCCGAAACTGCTCACCGCTCCATTGGAGGATGTCTTCAAGGTTCTGGACTGGAGAGGGCTAGGCATCAACGTCAATGGCGAGTACATCACTCACCTTCGGTTTGCCGATGATATAGTGGTCATGGCTGAGACCATGGAGGACCTCAGTAGAGCTTCCGGAAGAGTGGGTCTTAAAATGAACATGGACAAAACCAAGGTCATGTTGAATGCCCATGTCACACCCACTCATATCAAGATTGAGACTCTGCACTCGAAGTTGTAGACGATTATGTGTACCTGGGAGTGGGACAAAGGGTCCAGCTAGGTAGGTCTAACTTCGAGAAAGAGGTCAATCGTCGAATCCGAGTCGGCTGGGCAGCGTTCGGGAAGTTGCGCGGTATCTTCTCGTTCAACTTACCGCAGTGTCTCAAGACGAAAGTCTATGACTAGTGTGTGTTGCCAGTGATTACATACGGGACCGCAACGTGGTCGCTCACAATGGGCCTCATCAGAAGGCTTAAAGTTACCCAAAGGGCAATGGAGAGGGCTATGCTCGGAGTTTCCTTGCGCGATCGAATCAGAAATGAAGACTTCCGCAAGAGAACCAAGGTTACCGACGTAGCCCAAAGAATTGCCAAACTTAAGTGGCAGTGGGCAGGGCACATTGCTCGCAGAACGGATGGCCGATGGGGTTGAAAAGTTCTGGAGTGGCGACCGCGAACCGGAAGACGTTGCGTTGGAAGACCTCCTACTAGGTGGACCGATGACCTGGTGAAGGTTGCGGGAATCCGCTCGATGAAAGTCGCACGGGACCCCATGTGGTGACACTTGGGGGAGGCCTATGCCCAGCAGTGGACGTATTTCGGCTGAAATGATGATGATGATGATGAATTCTTATACTAAAAAACCTCTTTTTTTTTCAGATATTCACATAATCTTCCGCAATACGACACATCAGATGATGAATGTGATGATGATAGTGATTGGTAATTGCTAGATTTTATATGTGAGAAGATTGTATGTGTATCATGTATGTTATTCAGTTTAGCAAGAATTTGTAAAAAAATATTGTGGTAATTTCAGGTACGAAGTGAGTTTTAATAATCCTGTGGAAGAGAAAAGCTGTTTATATGTAGAAGGACGGAGAATTGAGTGCATCAATGGAGTGTCCATCATTCTCTCAAAAGCACTATGCTAAAGTCCAAAATGAAATATATGATGACTGGCGAAAAACTGCTATAATTACAATGGAGGCAGCTGCAGCAAGGGAACGAGATGCAGCTACTGCGGAAGGGCGAGTAAACGTAAAAACGTAAAATGTATTTTCGGAGTATGGTCTGGATGCAATAAAGACGTCAAAGTTGAAATTATAGAGAGAGATGACCAATATTGGCAAGAAATGGAACCAAAATTAGTACATTTTTATAAGACATGCATGTTGCCTGAGCTATGCGATCCCAGACATGTTCGAAATATCAGAGATTTAAGCGAACTAAATGCTATGTAATTTTGACAATGTGTAACTTATGATAAAAACCATATCTATCCTACCTACCTACCCTATCCTACCTACCTACATACTTACCCTCCCACCTATCCTACAGTTTGGCCTACCTACCTAACTATTCTACCTACGTACATAACTACATACCTACCTAAGTATTATACCTACGTACGTACCTACATACCTACTGATAGATAACACGAAAACGCATCTCATTTTTCACATACATGTATGGCTACATAACAAACTATCCTACTTATCTACATACTTACCTACCTACCTACCTATCTAATATTCATAGTCATACAAACCATGCCTTGAGATTGAGAATCACGAACACAACAAAATAAAATATCCAATATGTTGCAGTCCTTCGTCAGTTATACGCAGTCATACATTTCGGTGATTTATTTTGAAATTTGTATAATGGCAAAGCGTTTTACTACCACGCCAATGTACCCACAGAACCCTGAATGCAATGGTGACTCGCACTTGATTTGTTTTTTGTAACAGTAGACTTTATGCAGTGGCTCAGAATCTGTTTAAAATATTTCTTATAGGTATAGTAATAATATGTAGATACTTGCATTTAGGCCTACTACTTGAACTATAATTACATACAAAAACGGCTGTCACAAATACATAAAAGGAAAAAACTATAAAACTCAAACTTACTACAAAATCAATGGGCGGAACCCTCACGGTAACGTTGGCTCGTCTATTATTTTATAGCAAAATACCAGTATAAGTTGATCTCGCATTGTACAGGCTTTCCGTACAATGAGAGGTCAGTTTATGCTGGAAAATTTAGCTTGATAAGCAACTGTCAGTAGGTAAGTACATTGGGCTATTGAAGGTACACCGTGGATTTTAGTCAGTAAGAGTCTGACAGTCCCTTCCGCTCCACTCAGGGTGGGAGGATTTTATCACGATAAAAAAGGTACCTACATTGAAATTAAAGTGTTATAAAGTTTTATTTTGATAATAGTGACAAATTAATATTATTATTGATAATTTTATTACTTAGAACTTGTCCGATAAATAAAGTAAGTAGTTTATTCTAACAAAATTGCATCGACCTCGCGGTGTGCCCGCGTGACCGCGAGTAACAGTGTGCGAGCGAGATAGAGTTAGGCGGCGCGACGCCGCGCGTCGCCCGCCGGGCGCGGTGAAGTGGGGGCGAAATTAGAATTTGAGCTGAGGTTGTATAGGCTCTTAACTATTTCAATGAATTAACCAAGACTAAGAAGCCGTCGACACTTTGGAGCATATATTCTATGCTAAAAGCCACAGTGAGAATCAAACACAACATTGATATTTCAAACTACTCAAAGTTAGTGACATACTTAAAACGGCTATCCGAGGGTAATAATAAGCCAAAGAAATCTAGAGTGCTTAGCTCCGAAAACATTGAACGTTTTCTAAATGATGCGCCTGACCACAGTTTTCTGGCTGTAAAAGTAAGTACCTACTTAATATATGTATATTTATTTACAAACTTACTGTGTTTCTAAGGTTTTCCTGTTAATACCTACATATTTTTTAAATGATTGTTCACAGGTTGTGCTAATTTTCGGCGTGAATGGAGCCTGTCGCAGTAATGAATTATTACAGACTAGCTGTTGCCCGCGGCTTCGCCCGCGTGAAGTTCGGTAACTGTCCCACTGGATCATACTAAAGGGATAATAGTGTCCTCCATGTCACATTTCATAATCATCACAATTATTATTATCACAATCACCATCACTATCACAACCGCCATCATTATCACAATCACCATCACAATCACAATCACTATCACAATCCCCATCGCCATTACTATCACAGTCACCATCATTATCACCAATTATCATCATTAACACAACCACCATAATAACCACAATCATTATCACAATCACCATAACAATCACAATCACCATCACTATCACAATCACAATCACCATCACAATCCCCATCACTATCGCTATCACAATCACTGTCACAATCACCATCACCATCACAATCACCATCAAAATAACTATCACAATCACCATTATCGTTATCACAATAATTATCATCGTAATCACAGTCATTATCACACTCGTGATGACGACCCGGTTGGCGCAGCGGTGGTGAGGCTGCCTTACGTTCTTAGGGTCCCGGGTTCGAATCCCGGTCGGAGCAAATGTTTGTGTGATGAGCATGGACATTTGTTTCCGAGTCATGGATGTTTATATGTATAATAAGTATGTATTTACAAACAAAAAAAAAAAGTATCTATGTAGTATATCAACTATCTGGTGTCCACGACACAAGCCTCGTTGCTTACTGTGGCACTAGATGGCGCTGTGTGTAATGTCCAGCAATATATTATATTATATTATATACTCACCATCACCATCACTATCTCAATCACCATCACTATCTTAATCACCATCACTATCTCAATCACCATCACAATCACCATCACAATCACCATAACAATCACAATCACCATCACTATCACAATCACAATCACCATCACAATCTTCCATCACAATCTTCCATCACAATCACCATCACAATCACCATCACAATCACCATCACAATCTTCCATCACAATCTTCCATCACAATCACCATCACAATCACCATCACAATCACCATCACAATCACCATCACAATCACCATCACCATCACAATCACCATCACAATCACCATCACAATCACCGTCACAAACACCATCACAATCACCATCACAATCACCATCACCATCTCAATCACAATCACCATCACAATCACCATCACAATCACCATCACAATCACCATCACAATCACCATCACAATCACCATCACAATCACCATCACAATCACCATCACAATTACCATCACAATCACCATCACAATCACCATCGCTATCACCATCACAATCACCACCACTCTCAGAATAACTATCACAATCATCATCACCATCACAATCACCATGAAAATCAGTATCACAAACACCATCATCGTTATCACAATCATTATCATCGTAATCACAATCGCTATCATCATTATCACAATCACTATCATCGTAATCACAACCATTATCATCATATCATAATCATCATCATCACAATCTCCATCCTCGTCATCACAATCATTATAATCGTAATAACAATCTTTATCATCGTAATCACAATCACTATCATCTTAATCACAATCATCATGATCACAATCGCCATCACTATCTCATTCACAATCATTATCACAATCACCATCATTATCACAATTACCAACACTATCACAATCAAAATCACAATCACCATCACAATCACCATCACCATCACAATCACTACCCTCGTTATCACAATCATTATCATAGTAATCACAATAATCTACATCATTATTACAATCACCATCACTGTCACAATCACAATCACCATCACCATCACAATCACCATTACCATCACAATCACAATCACCATCACAATCACCATCAAAATCACTATCGCAATCACCATCATCGTTATCACAATCACCATCATCGTTATCACAATCATTATCATCGTAATCACAATCATTATCATCGTAATCACAATCATTATCATCTTAATCACAATCATCATCATCACAATCTCCGTGCTCGTTATCACAACCATCGCTATCACCATCACAATCACCGACACTATCACAATCACCGTCACTGTCACAATCACCATTACTATCACAATCACTATCACAATCACCATCATCGTTATCACACTTATTATCATTGTAATCACAATCATTATCATCGTTATCACAATCATCATTATCACAATCATCATCATCGTAATCACAATCATTATCATCGTAATCAAAATCATCATCATCACAAACATCGTCATCATTATCACAATCATCATCATCGTAATCGCAATTATTATCATCTGGATCTCAAAATAAATGCCATTTTTGTAATCAACACCCCTGATAATCTCGGTATCGACACCCATATTGATTTTTGGACATTTCAACCCCATCGCACCCCAACAGGGAATGGTAGTATTTCAGGTCTGCCACATTAAATCTTAAAATCGTTGTTTTTGTAATACACCCGACCCAATTCACCATAAAAACAATACCTATATTGAATTTCAGGCTTTGTTACCCCATTTCCCCCTTTAGGGGTTGAATTCTGAAAAAAAACTCAAACACAAACGTTAACTCATTTATCGATAGGAGTACTCCTGTTAAGTTTCGAATAAAGTAGTCTAACTAATCTTATTTCCCCACGTAATCTTTGGACTCCCGTTCCAACCCCTAAGGGGGTGAATTTTGAAAAATCCTTTCTTAATGCACCCCTAAACCTCATAAAGAACTTTTGTGCTAAATTTGGAATCTCTAGACTCAGCGGTTTGGGCTGTGCATTGATTTTTATACTTTGCCACCCCATTTCCCCCTCTTAGGGGTTGAATTCTGAAAAAACCTGAAATCTATATTTTCTACTCATTTATCAATAGGAGCACTCCTGTGAAGTTTCAAATAAAATAGTCTAACTAATCTTGTTTTACCCATACAAACTTAGGAGCCCCGTTTAACCCCCATAGGGGGTGAATTTTGAAAAATGCCTTTCTTAGTGCACCCCTAGACCACATAAGGAACCTACTTGCCAAATTTGGAATGTCTAGACTCAGCGGTTTGGGCTGTGCATTGATTTTTATACTTTGCCACCCCATTTCCCCCTCTTAGGGGTTGAATTCTGAAAAAACCTGAAACCCGTTTCTACTCATTTATCAATAGGAGCACTCCTGTGAAGTTTCGAATAAAATAGTCTAACTAATCTTGTTTTACCCATACAAACTTTGGATTCCCGTTTAACCCCCTTAGGGGTTGAATTTTGAAAAATCCTTTTTTAGTGCACCCCTAGATCACATAAGGAACCTACTTGCCAAATTTGGAATCTCTAGACTCAGCGGTTTGGGCTGTGCATTGATTTTTATACTTTGCCACCCCATTTCCCCCTCTTAGGGGTTGAATTCTGAAAAAAACCTGAAACCCGTTTCTACTTATTTATCAATAGGAGCACTCCTGTGAAGTTTCGAATAAAATAGTCTAACTAATCTTGTTTCCCCATACAAACTTTGGAGCCCCGTTTAACCCCTTTAGGGGATGAATTTTGAAAAATCCTTTCTTAGTGCACCCCTAGACCACATAAGAAACCTACTTGCAAAATTTGGAATCTGTAGACCCAGCGGTTTGGGCTGTGCGTTGATAGATGAGTCAGTCAGTCAGTCAGTCAGTCAGTCAGTCAGTCAGTCAGTCAGTCAGTCAGTCAGTCAGTCAGTCAGTCAGTCAGTCAGTCAGTCAGTCAGTCAGTCAGTCAGTCAGTCAGTCAGTCAGTCAGTCAGTCAGTCAGTCAGTCAGTCAGTCAGTCAGTCAGTCAGTCAGTCAGTCAGTCAGTTTCTTCTTTTATATATTTAGATAACTCACGACATCCAAAAACACTCGGATAATTTATTACTTATCGTTTTAACTGATACGAAAACTAAAATTGATAGAACGTTTGTAATACGCCAAGAATACGTAAAAATCGTCGAAAAATATCAAGCTTTACGGCCCACTAATACAAAAACCGACAGGTTTTTGCTTACAATACCATGGCGGAAAATGTACTCGCCAACCTATTGGAATCAACAAAATAGGTGCGATGCCAAAAAAGGATTGCCAGTTTCTTAAATCTATCGAATCCCGAAAAGTACACAGGACATTGCTTCCGCAGAAGCTCTGCCACCCTTTTAGCAAATTCAGGTGCTGATCTTATAGAACTAAAACGCCACGGAGGGTGGAGGTCCAGCACAGTAGCAGAAAGTTATATCGAGGATTCAATCGAAAATAAATCGAAAAGATGCAGCCGGATAGTTGAAAGTATAAATCTAAAACCGTCTGCTGTTGAGCCATCTGCGCCAGTATCTCCGGCGCGCCCTTCTACATCGAAAGGTTGTGAAACGACTACATTACAGCTGTCTCAGCAACAGCAACCACAAAATACGGCGACTTTGTCAAATACCCAAGTGTTGTCTAATACAACAATTTCAAACCCAAACCAGCCTATAACACTAAATTTTAAAAATTGTTTTAATTTTACTATACATTTTTAATTTTAATTTAATATTTAATCCTTTGTTGTTATAAAAAAATTATCTCGGTACTTGTATCCCTCGCTCCGCTCAGGATTCTAATCTAGCATCCCTCGCTACGCTCGTGATTCTACTCTAGAATCCTTCGCTGCTCTCGGGATCCAACTTCATACCTCTAACTAAATTCCCTTTTTATTCACTTGTATAATCTACTATTTGACGTTTGCCATTAGTCGATAATACTTTTTGACGTGATAACGTCTTATAAATCGATGAACACCGACTGAACGCACAAAAAAGTGTCACACCGTTACGCGCGCCGCGATCAACGCCCAGCCCAACCTCTTGGACCTAGAAAACTGAAATTTTGCACAGTGGTTCCCTTTATAATGTAGACAAGGAATAAGGATTTTTCAACAAGAAATTCAACCCCTAAGGCAGTTAGATAGGGGATGAAAGTTTGTATGAAAGTCCGTCAGTTTTAAAAGTTAGGATCTTAAAATTTTGTGTTTAGGCAGACGAATGAAAATTAAATTATACGTGTCTCAGCGTTTTAGATAATTCCACCACCAAAGAGTTAAAAAAGGGAATAAAGTTGTGTATGGAAAGTCCTTAATTTTCGAAGTTAAAATTACAAAATTTATTATCTAGGCATATGGTTGGAAGCTACCGCGACGGTGTTGTTAGAATTTAAATCCTTAAGGGGGTGAAAAGGGTGATGAAATATTGTTTTTCAAGTTAAAATCACTAATATCATGAAAAATCACGTCAAATTATCGTCCGTAAAACGACTTTACAGACAGCCAGTTTTCTTTTTTCTATTTTGGTGCCTTTTGCATGTGTTTTATTCCTCAACAAAATTGGTGACTCCGACGCCTAGTTCCAAAGTGGAAGTTACACACACACAGTAACATAACTGCGTTGACCATATTATAACGTATGCTCACCTGTACTCGAAGTCTGTAGGCGGGTTTTCATAAGCGTTGGTGTTCGGATTGCTCGGCTTGCGTTCGTGCACATAGTGCATGTAGACGAGGGGGCCCATGTCGGCTAACAGGTCGTCGACCTTGCCCCTTTTTTTTTCCGGCATATCTGGCATTATCACAGAGAAGTTCTCCCTCACGTCTTTGTCTGATTTATGTGCAGTGACTGGAGTTTGTGCAGTGACTGGAGTCTGTCCAGTGGCTGAACTCTGTCCACTGGCTGAAGTCAGTCCAGTGTCTGAAGTCTGTCCAGTGTTGCCTTCGGCGACCTGATGAGGTGGAACGGGTAAATGTCCTTTATAAGATAATAACGTGGAAAATGCAATCTTGGCTAAGCGCCAAAAGTTGAAAATTTAAACTGAAATAAACGGACACTTTTTTTCAAACACACTCTGTGGAATACATAACCTCTTCCTTTTTTAGAAGTCGGTTAAAAGGAAGCGGCCCATTCCATGTTTAAATCATTTTATATTTCAATGGGTGAGCCTACTTGCAAATTTGCTTTTCAGTCGGGATTTTTAGTTTTTATAAATACTTTCTCATATTTTGAAATGTAGGAAGTATGTTATTAAATAAATAAACGGAATAGGTGTATGCACTCACCGTAGAGCTCACGGCTGAGTGTGCGGGGGACATCAATACCTGCGATGGCTGGTTCTCGTCTATCTTGATCTGGCTCATTTCCACCTTGTCATTGAGCAGGTGTTCCGGCCACCTCCAGGTTTGCTGATCCTCGCTTGACTCTGGTTGAGGCGCCTTTTGCAAGAATATCGTCGGCTCGAGTTGGGACTGAAATATTAACTTTGAGTCCAGAAAGAAAAGAAAAAAAGTTGATTTATTGATTTTTAAATTAACCGGTATGTTCCCAGACATTTCCGAAAGGGAACAGAACATTGTTTTTTAATTGTGTCTGTAATTACAGGCAACATCACGTTTGTTGTATGGGAGCCCTCCTTAAATATTTATTTTATTTTAATTGAAATAGTGAGAGGCATACTCGCTTCGATCCAAATCTATTAAAAGCAAACCTGCATAAGTCCGAAGTTCAAATGGAAAGACACCTTAGTCCTAGGATATTTCTGATTTTTTGTGGAACGAGTGTAAATTTGGTTGATTTTAGTGCTATATTTATTTTAAATTCAAGTTCATAAAACAGTATGATAATCTTAAAAAAAAAAACTATTTTTTAACTCGCAAGAGAAAACTTCAAATATCTCAGCTTATATGTTTTGTGACTGAAGCGTTTTTGGTTTTATCTACACCCATGCAATCCTCTATAAAAGTTTCTGAAACAGTTAGCTTATTGCCAACATTAAAACAGCCAGTGTCATAATAACCATTATACCACTCTTGAACTCCACCAAAAAAGAGACAAGTAGAGTCCGGGCCTGAGGTTTTCATGTTAAATACTCACCGCCTTATAATTAACATATCCGCAGACGCACTTGCCTTGCGAGCGTACTGTAAGCTCCCGGGCTAAGAAGCGCACGCGCAGGTCAGTGGGCGTGCAGAAGTTCGTGACGAGCGCCGCGTGTGTAGCGCACAACTCGAGCATAGGGCGCGACCGTTTGCGGTTGCTGCCCTCGGTCTCCATTAACTGGGACAGACACACAAACATCATCTACCTATAATAAACAAAAAACAATTGCCACATACAGGGTGGCACCGCAATCTATACAAATAAATAACTTTCAAACGCTGTAAAATACACAGGGTGAAATTTTTCAATGCCTCCTAAAGGAGGGAAAGTACTTTAAATACTGCTTAGCAAATAGCAAATTTTACTCAAAGGAAACATTCCACTATTTTAAAAAAGAAACAAAACTGCATTCACAGTTTTTCGAGAATTCGCTTGCCACACTCGGGAATCGAACCGACTAAAATTCGAAAAAATAATATCCTGTACTTTTTTGACATCAATAGATATGGTCAATCATATGGATAAAATCACTCTAACAAATATGATAAATTAAATGAAGGGAAAGCCATAAAATCTAAACTTAAGGTGACACATCACACGGGCTCGAACTCATTGGTGGGCGTGGCTAAAAAGCACGCTGTCTCACCTGGCATCATGCCCGACAGAGATAGTATCAGTGATGAGCAGTTAGACGCTAGTATTCACGCGCGTCTAGTTCGTACGCACACACTCAGCGTTCCGAACCGTTCCGAACAAAAACGAAATTATATAATACTTTCGTCTGACCTTTTATTTAAATGCGCTAAAAAGAATAAAATAAACTTTTTCTTTAAAACTTTTACTATCAACGTATAACGTCATCGTCACTACACAATTCGCGAGATTAGTGGCAACAATAATATTGTATTACTATATTGTTTGTTATTGTTGGCCTGGGGTCACGATGTCCTGGATGCTTTCCGCCAGGTCTGCTAATCCCTCGAGAGAAATAAATGGCTGTGAAGCCAGCAGAGTCTGGACGTTGGTCGGCAGACGACTGCTTTATATTGTCATCGGGGTACTGTGGATTTCCTTGGCCTGATAAAGTTTAGGATTTCCTTTTCAGGGCGTATCACGTCGGAGTCACCAATTTAGTGGTTGTTGTACACTAACTTTATAAAATAAATAAATAAATAAAATAAACTAAATTAAATTAAAAATGTTCATAATTCTATATAAATTTAGTCAACACAAGACAGAGAAGTGACAGATCAGACGAAAAGTAAAAATTATATCGTGAAGGTTTTATGTATATAAAGTTTCTAAATAAGTAGGTCGCTACACCATATTATAGGGTGTGCGTTTCGATGGCGCGACCACGGTGGTTTTTTTTTTAAATAACTATGCCATGATTTAGTAAAAATATGTATGTACGTGGTTAAAATTTCCCAAAACCTTAAATTTGTCAAAGTTATGGTTAAAAAGTTATAAGGGTTTGAACGTGGCCACGCCATCGAAACGCGGAGAACCGCGCGGCCACGGAAATCTTAAAAACTAAGCGTTGCAGAGACCTGAAATTTAGGTAAATAACAGATTGAATTAGTAAATAAAATATAAAAAAATCCTAGGCTTATATCTCAGGAGCATACGTACGGTATCGCTTATCACCTTCAAAATGTTCTGAATGTGAAATTTTAAATTGAAATTAATTAATTAATGAATTTAATTTTAAATTAATTTCTTTACAAAATCTTGCCATAGTTTAAAAAAAAAATAATGCCGTGGTCGCGCCATCGAAACGCACACATTATAGGAGTGCAATAAAAATGCACAGGCCCTTCAACTTCAGCGAAAAACAAATGACACGTCACTGACGTCATGCATGAAATGAAAAGGACAGAAATATAGGTCTTGTTCTTCCATCAAACGAAGGACATGTCAATATCGCGTGTCCCCCTCCCGCACCGCACCGGGGGAAACATTATTCAGTGAGATGCACGAAAATTCATAGTAAAAGGCGCGCGTAAAAAAATATGAAAAGGCTTTTGGGAAATCGAATTCTATGAAAAAACCACTACATAAATCATTATCAAATAAAATTTATTGAATTCTTCGATAATTGTGCTGTGTCGGTACCGACTTTGTTTTGGAAATTTGACACTTCTTATATTACTAATTTACGCCCAAAGTTACGTTAAAATTGGCAATAAAAATGAATCTTTGGTAGCTCGTAACTTTTGAATGGCTTTTTATTTTACTATTCTGTTTCCGCACAGACACAATTAATAATGAGACAAAACGATATCATGTTTAACTTTAGATGTACCATGTCAAACAGTGGTGTAATAGTCCCCCGAAATTTGTATAGAAAATATGTTGCGCAGTTCAACCTTAAAAGCTAAAAAATCGCTTCTCCCTTTGACATTGTGTCAAAGGGAGAAGCGATTTTTTAGCTTTTAAAATAACTGGAGAATCATTTGTGTACTTTAAAATGCAATTAAAATCGCTTCAGAATGCATTTCACTACGTTTTGAAGGAATTTGAAGCGTTTATAAAAGAGTTAGTTGTTATATTTGCATAGAATTTGCACAGCTTTTAGCAGACTACACGGACACCCAAGTCCAATCTGCGCGATAGCCGGGGCAGCTAGGTGGCTGCACGCGCGTGAGCGGATTGCTGCGTTCGGTTGGGAACAAGTCAACAAGGGCTTGATTAGAGCGCAGTACTTCTGGACACGGCGCGTATCGTTAGGAGGTCTGGAGCAAGCGCGGATACATGATTTCCTTTAGGGGGGGGAATTTTTGTTTCATTTTACCTATCTTACGGAAAATTCATAAAAAAAAATGATTTTACTTAATCGACTTGGGGCAACAATTTTAACAACAAAATTAACTAAGGCTCCATGAACGAGCGAAACGTGCTCGAAAATTTTAACACTCTACCTTGGGCAGGTTACAATTATTGTTAAGACCCTGAGTTACTAGGTCGACTCTCAGACAAAGGCAACATTCAAGAGGAAGTAGGCTGCTAGAGTGCCAATCTAGAGGTAGAAAAAAGAAGCCTTTTCGACAAATGTTTTTCCGCAGGGTTAACCAATATTTTAATTTGAGTGATTTTTACGCTACAATACCATTCTATGGCATCAAGAAAAGCTATAACTTTTAAAAATCCTGAGCCTCTAGGAGCAGCTGCCTCCTCCTGGCGACGCCCATGACAAGATATACAACTAGAATATTTAGTTTCAATTCCGTCAAACTAGTTCAAGCTTGGCTAATGACGTTTTCGGTCTGGTTCAGGGGGGGGCAATTGCACCCATTGCTCCCCGGGCCCCCTGTATCCGGGCCTGGTCTGGAGGTTCCTCTCTCAAGAGCCCTGACCACCGGCAGCTCGGACCCTGTTCCCACCGCTGGTGGGCTACTATTTTTTTATAGTGTTTGTTTTGTGTGTTGTTCTTGTTTTATGTGTGTTTTGTATATTGGAATGATTAAAAATGTAAAATAATATGTACCTATAGAAAAGGAATTAAATGACTTAATAATCATTTTGAACATAGGCAGCATAACTAAAATTGGCGGTTACTGGAAATAATATTAATAAGTTTTATCACTGTCTGCTATTGGTGGACCATACTCATGTTTAAAATTGTGTCGCTGTCCTGCAGTGGCCAACGGAAATATTTAAAGAAACTGGCCAACGCGAGTCGAACTCGCACACACGGGGTTCCGTGTCACCAAACAATATTTAAATTCACACTTAACAGCAAAACGAAATTTGTTTTTCATATGTTAAAAAGGATACTGCTGCAGTTTCACGAAAAAGTCCCATAATTATCTCAAAAACGAAATATCAAATCTTATTCAAACCAATTTATTAATCAACCCTCAGTTACATGTATGGAGAGTTATTTGCTATCATAATTTCACATCACTCTTGTGTAGCGGTTCATAGAAGACACCTCATCATCTTTCTCCACTTGTCCCATGTTACTTGTGGTCGGCGCAACGGTTTTTTCTTCTATTCTCCCCTGGCAACCGTCACGCTATCATTTACTCCTTTTTCCCTCATATCATTCCTCACACAATCCATCCATCGTTTCTTTGGTCTTCCTCTCCCTCTCCATCCATAAACATTTATATTTATCACTCTTTTAGTCACAAGCAATTCGTTTACACCTACTCTCTAATTTCTTACTGTGTGGTGCCAACAGTCCTGCAGTAAAATAGCTGTGACATACGGACGGACGGACGGACGGACAGACAGACAGAGAGACAGACAGACAGACAGGACAAATCTACAACAGTCATGTCACTGTCCACTACTGTTGCACCAGAAAGTGGTAGGCATCGGTAATCATCGAAAATTTCCCTAGTTTGAAAGCATATAGTTTTTTTCTTATCAGGTTAAAATCAGTGTTTAGGTCGGGCATTCCTTGTACATTATATACGCAGTGTTGATAGAAAACGAATGTTACCTTAAACATGAGCGACACATCATCAAGGTACGCGCTAAAGGAAACGGGCAGAGGCGTGGGTACAACGGGCGTATCCTCCACGCCCGTCTCGCGGTCAGCTAGCGAGGGCAGCCACGACCATGCCCACTCCGACCAGCTCTCCTGGCGAGCCGGCTCTGCTGAGTTCCCTGAAGAGGTATCTGTACAAGGTAAGTATATTTTTATTAAGACCACCGCATACACACATCTGCAATCATCATCATTAACAAGATCAGCCGAAGGACACCCTACTCGCGCCGTTTTGTTCGTCAATTGGTTGCGTGTCCATTCACTTCCAGCTCGCAGGGTTTAGTGGCCGACACGCTATCGCCAATAATAATTTCTATAAAAACCGCTTAACTTGAACTCTTAATCGCTTTGAATAACGCCCTGTTCAAAACGCTTGTGATCATCGCTACCTGAACGCGCTCCGAAGAGATTCTGTCGCCGTTCTGGTGAGTTCTATGTTGTCATGCACATCTTTGTGAATTGGGTGAACACGTATAGTAAGTAAAAATTCACCCTGTATATTTTTTGATCGTTAAAATGTCAATAGAAAAACGTAAATAATGCCGTGACCTCTTACAGGGGAGAATGGAACAAGAAAACGTGTTGCGCCGACCCCAAGTAGGACGAGACAAGAGCAGGAAGATGGTAAATGTCAACACGCGCACTTTTCTTTCTTTATCTATTTACTTACTTGGGGTTGCCGGTGCGGCAGGCTTCGGCGCAGAAGCTGAGGTTTTGTCGGCGGGCGCTAGCCGTTCGTTCAGCAATCGGATCAGTAAGATTACTTGTTCGTTGCTGACACTAAACGCGAGCTTGCCAGACCGCAGCTGGACGTCCAAGTTGGTCGCGCGGCGAGTGTTAGCTGACAGCAGCTGAGTCCGCACCCTGGAAACGTACCCGAGTTAGTAGAGAGACAAGACTAACGGTGCTTGAAGAGATACAGAAACGTACCTGAGTTAGTAGAGAGACAAGACTAACGGTGCTTGAAGAGATACAGAAACGGACCCGAGTTAGTAGAGAAATGACTAACGGTGCTTGAAGAGATACAGAAACGTACCTGAGTTAGTAGAGAGACAAGACTAACGTGTGTACGTCTCTATAGTAAATTACCAAAAATGTTTAAAACATTAAATTGTAAATTATTTAAAATCCAATTATATTAATGGCTCAATAATAATATTTTCTATACTTAGCATTAATGATTTTTTAATATGTATTCATAATGGTGTCGATTCTGTTGTGCACAAACTAAACTTAATTTAGGCTATTGCTATCTTTTCTATCTAATAAAACGAAATAGAGACGGACGTAATTTACAGTTGTCAAATTTAGTTGGAATTAATATTTTCGTACAAATGAAGGGTGCACGTAAAAACATGTCGACTAAAAACACGCTGAAGCGCAAGGCATAAACTAGTTTGTCTACATCACATCTCTAACTTAGTTCATAGCTATAGCCGTCCTTTTCTCGCACTGCCTTTTAGTAAAAGATAACAATAGCCTAAATTAAGTTTAGTTTGTGCACAACAGAATCAACACCAATGTATCTTTAGTGGGTAAGTTTGCATCTTTTAGTATTAAGGGTCCCTACAAGAAATTAAGTCATTTTGAACATTTTTGATCACTCCTTGTGAGAAAGGCAAGAAGAATTTGAACCTGCTTTATTTTTATTATAAGAGTCAGGTTCTTATTCTTGTCGACTGCGGGAACAATTGTTTTAAATAATGTATATATTAATGGCAATCACCCATATTCAAAACCCCTTTTCCGCAAAAGTAACGAGCGAGTGATGTTTGTGGTTCCCTGAACAAAGAACTACAAAATATTCTGAATATTAAAAAATATGAATAACATCAATATATGGTCTACTCGTAACATACGGGAAAACATTATTGATTTCTATACGAAATATAGCAGAAAAAAAATGTTGAAAAAACTTAATTTATGGAAAACGTCGGGCCAAAAGGGTATTTTTTTCTATACCTTAGAAACACTTTAAAGAAAATTTAAAAATTACTCATTAATCTCAAGATAGCCCTTTATTAGAATCTGAATTTTAATTTATAAATAAACAATAACTTCATTTCGTAAATTAAATGCAAAGTGAACTATATAATCGACCGCGCAAACCCGCTCCCGTCAGTAACGAAAGGGCTCTCCCAGCGTGAGGACGTATCACTTTGCTTCGCAAGCGCTCGCGAGTTATTATGTGAATATATTTCCGAGATATACACAGACTACCACATTTCGATCCAGTATTTATATTATAAATTATTAAACTTTTTAATTGTACATACCTATTTACACACATCAAAAGTGTCTAGGGATCAAGCATTTTTATGCGGATTTCTTGAGATTGAGATGTGGCTTTGTAATAAATTTATGATTTTATAAATTTATATGGATCCTTTTTGGTGCATTTCATAATTTGAATCAGGAACTCTCAATCAAATTCGAGTAAAAGATGAAAATAAGCTGTCAATATTTTCCCTATAAAAACATACAACGCATTGAAGACATTATTAGTGCTACTGTTTCCCTACTACTGATTAAAACCAACGTTATTATGGAGCGGCGACGTCATTTAAGCAGGGAAGAAATGCTCAGAGCCGTGGGAATGATAGAAGCTGGTTCCCGGCAACGTACTGTAGCTTTAGCTCTGAATACAAGTCAGAGTGTTATCAGTCGACTTTGGACACGTTACCGAAGCACTGGTACCGTGGCTGAGCGCCATGGAGGACGGTATCGCTGCACCACACGGAGACAAGACCGATACATTCAAATCTTAACTCGAAGAGCTCCAACAATAACCGCCATGATGTTAGCCGTGAGGCTTCATCACTCTTCAGGGAAATTAATTAGCGACCAAACAGTCAGAAACCGCTTGCATGAAGTGAACCTTCATTCCCGAAGACCGCTACGGGTACCACCTATAGCAATGCACAATCGTAGGATTCGATATCAATGGGCTCTTGAACACAGAAATTGGGCAGAAGAACAATGGCGTTTCGTGTGCTTTTCTGATGAGTCTCGTTTTGGTATGAGACCGGATACAAGACGTATACGACACTGGAGAACCCCTGGACGCCAACAGCGATTAAAATCCTGCCAGGAAGTCCATCCTTATAGTGGAGGAACCATCATGGTATGGGCGGGTATTTGGATCGGCGGAAGAACTGAGTTGATTTGTATCAGAGGCAACCTCAACGCTCAAATTTATGCTGAGACGATTGTATCAGACGTCATCGTTCCTCTACAAGTGCAAATCGGTCCCTTATTTCAGTTAATGCATGATAATGCACGACCGCACACCGCAAGAGTTGTAAGACAGACTCTCGCCGCAGCTAACATCAATGTCCTGCCCTGGCCTGCTCAGTCGCCAGACTTGAACCCGATTGAGCATGCATGGGATATGCTACAGAGAAGAGCTCTGCCGAATATGGAGGGTATCCAGTCGCAAGAAGACCTTTTTTTGTTGTTGCAACGAACATGGGCGGCCATTCCACAGCGTGATTTGGATGAACTCATTTTGAGTATGCCAAACCGATGTTCTTGTGTTGTTAGTGTTCGCGGTAGAAACACGGATTATTAATTGTTTAAGTTACCCAATAAAATTTTAAAGAAAACTGTGTTTTCAGTCATTTTTTCGAACTTTAATGTTAGTGGTTCAAATGTCAAAAATCCCTTTATTAGGAAAATGGCAAATTTCTTTATTAATGCAAAGGTGACTTGGTTTATCGTTACTGTGACAAACGAAAACACTTTATTTGATGAATCCTTAAAGAACATTTTAATTAATATCAATCAGGAGAAAAGTTATTGCAAAAATATATGTTGATCCCTAGATACTTTTGATGTGTGTAGATAAGATTTTTTTTGACGTTGGTTGTTTATTATGATTGGTAATATATTTTTTGTTTTTTACGGATTCGTATAGAGGAGGCTCGGGAAAGTAAAAACCTGTTTTCAAAAGTTGACCCACTTGTCCCCCTTCTCCCCCTTTTAGGCGGATCTCGGAAGTTGAGAGACTTGAAACATTTTTTTTTTCAGATTCATATAAAAGGGCAACGCGTTAGTCAAAATCATTTTTCAAAACTCCCCACTCTCCCCCCTTCACCCCTCCCCCCATCGTATCTCGGAAACTAGGACACGTAGCGGCTTTTTGATTTTTACTATAAATTATTAATGAGGAGCGTTTAAATTTGTAAACAGAGGGTATCCTCCCCTCCCCAACATCCCCTAAAAATAAAAGGGCTATAACTTCGTAACGGTCAGAGATAGCCATTGGGTGTTTGAACAAATATTATAGTAGGCGTCGAACCTTGTCTGGTGGTAGGTAGGTTCTGAGTGGAGCGAACCTGCGAGACCGAGTGGTGCGAAGGGGGAGGTGGCGAGCGAAGCGAGCCGGCGACCTCCGCAGCGTAACGAAAGTTGAGTGGGTGAAGCGTAACTCAGGGCGACGACAAGCAAACTTTAGGGTAGTGTTTTTTTTAATGGGTCTGAGTTTTTAAATAAGGTTTTTTTTTATAGGTAATATTTTTTTAAATTGGTTTTTAGAATGTTTTAGGGGTTCTTAAGGGTTTTCATAGTAATAAAGGGGTAGTTGTAACGGATTTCCCAATTATAAGGATTCCTATGGATTCTCAAAATTTTATGTTGGTAAGGAATACTTCTCAAGAACACGACAAAAAGCGAGCTGCGCGCAGCTCGCGCACCCACGCAAATACTAGTATTAATATAATGTAGAAGTAAGCAAGTTTTGGGGTCGCTGATTATGAATATGACATCAAAATGAAAATCCAAGATGACGTCGACGAAAATTTTCGGTTTTTTCTTCATAGGTGTTATTTTCGTGATTTTTGGGGTTGCTGGTTACGAAAATGAGGTCAAAATGAAAATCCAAGATGGCGCCGAGGAATTTTTTTTTATTTTCCGTCATGGGTGTCGTTTTCATGGTTTTTGGGGTTGCTGGTTACGAAAATGAGGTCAAAATGAAAATCCAAGATGGCGCCGAGGAAATTTTTTGATTTTCCGTCATGGGTGTCGTTTTCATGGTTTTTTTCCTCGGCGCCATCTTGGATTTTCATTTTGACCTCATTTTCGTAACCAGCAACCCCAAAAACCATATAAATGACACCCATGACGGAGAGTCAAAAATTTTCCTCGGCGCCATCTTGAATTTTCATTTTGACCTCATTTTCGTAACCAGCAACCCCACAAACCACGAAAACGACACCCATGACGGAAAATCAAAAATTTTCCTCGGCGCCATCTTGGATTTTAATTTTGACCTCATTTTCCTAACCAGCAACCCCAAAAACCATAAAAACGACACCCATGACGGAGAGTCAAAAATTTTCCTCGGTGCCTCTTGGATTTTTATTTTGACCTCATTTCGTTATCAGCGTCTCCTTAACCATGAAAATGACATCCATGACAGAAAAACAAAAAGAAAAAACCACCTTCAAGTATAAATAACAGGGGTATGTTATGTTTACTCTACAGAGTGAACCTTAGTGGCCATTAAGTCGCGCTAAAGTCCAGTCGCGCAAGTTTCCATTCGCGCAAGTGTCCTTTCGCGCAAGAGTCCATTCGCGCAAGTGTCTTGGCGCGCAAATGTCCGTTCGCGCATAAGTCTAATCGCGCAAAAGTCCATTCGCGCAAGTGTCCAGGCGCACAAAAGTCTGTTCGCGCATAAGTTCAATCGCGCAAAAGTCCATGCGCACATTTGTCTTTTCGCGCAAATGGGTTCGCGCAAGTGTCCTTCGCGCAAATGTTTTTCGCGCAAAAGTCCCAGATCCAGAAAAATTAAGTTTGTCCTTTAAAAAGTTTGTACGGAACCCTCAGTGCGCGAGTCCAACTCGCACTTTTATTTATCATTTTGTAAAATGTTTATATGTATCTAAATTCTTCTAATACAAAATTAAACCATTTTTATTTTGATTGTGATAAATATACAGTAGACACACATTCCAGACTTTTATTTCTAAACCGTACTGACTTTATAATTATGTATCATAAAATAATATCGTCTACAGGATCAAAATGGTTTAGGCGATCACTACGCTCGATCTGTACCCGTGTGTGCGTGTATCTGCATGAAAAATGCACACAAACATAGGATCGCAACGAATTTGCCTAAACTCTAGCGACTGAATTTTTGGAAGGGGCTCTTAAGCAAAACATATCCAATTTAATGTTTTTGAATAACACCTTGTATACCATGTTATAAGCAAATAAAATATCTTACAACGTTGCTTGAAGAGATACAGAAACGTACTGAACTGAACTGTTCCCAGCCCTGGTGAGCAACTATTTTTATATTTTTTTAATGTTTTTATTTATATTGTTTTTACATTAGGAATATTTAAAAAAATAACGATATGTTGTAAATTGAATAAACGAAATAATAAATATTATTTCCTTTATTTATTTTACATACATATTATTTTATATTTTTTAAAATTCCAATACAAAACACTTGAAAACATTTGAAATATAAAAAAGTGACCCACCAGAGTTGGGAACTGGAAATATTATTATTATTTTTATATTTTTCTTCATAGGTGTCGTTTTCGTGGTTTTTGGGTTTGGTGATAATGAAAATGAGGTCAAAAAGAAAATCCAAAATGGCGCCGACGAAAATTTTCTGTTTTTTTCTTCATGGCTGTCGTTTTCGTGGTTTTTGAGATCGCTGATAATGAAAATGAGGTCAAATTGAAAATCCAAGATGGCGCCGACGAAAATTTTCGGTTTTTTCGTCAAACGTCGTTTATATTATTAGTTACGGGGGTCCCCCGACCGCACAATATTTTTTATATTTTTAAATGTTTTACTCATATTGCTTTTATTACAAGAATATTTTAATACGTGAATAATATGTAAGAAAATTAATAAACGAATATAATATAATGTGAAAAATAAGTGAAACATGCATGCATGTCATTTAACTTTAAATCTATGAATATTTTAAACTATTTATGCATGAAAGGAAAGGGTTTTTGTATTTTTTAAATATTAATCAGATTCAGATAATGACTCAATGTCAGAATCATCAGACTCGCCACCTCTATAATAAATCGAATTGAATTTGCCCTTTTCGCCAACTAGAAGTAGATAACGATTCCAGTTTCCGGAAACGCAAGTCTCTAAATCCAAGACGCGTTTATCGCAAGCATCGTTATTGCAACCGAATTTTTTCGTTGTAAGTTTGCGTCAGCGTCGTTACTAATGTCGAGGCTTCAGGCCCCGGTGTGATGTGGAGCATTATCTATTACAACAACTGCGTTCTAGGTAAACAAAATAGCGTCCAGTGTTGTTCCTGTTAAATATAGGAGTATGATGTTAAGTTCCAATCATTGCCTATTTTTTTAAAGTTATGCCGTTGGGGACAACACTGATGGCGTCTGTCAATTTTAATGTAATCGTAATAAATCCCTACTATCCCTACTTCCCTACTAATATTATAAATGCGAAAGTAACTCTGTCTGTCTGTCTGTTACCTTTTCACGCCTAAACCGCTGAACCGATTTTGATGAATTTTGGTATAGAGATAGATGGAACCTTGGGAAAGGACATAGGGTACTTTTTATCCAGATCCCGATCCCGATCCCGGAATTATACGGGTGGAAACGCAGAGTGCAGTTGTGTATCGTATATCCCTACTAAATGAATTTTGGTATAGAGATAGATGAAACCTTGGAAAAGGACAAAGGCAACCTTTTATCCCGATCCCGATCCCGTAATTATGCGAGTGATAGATAACGCAGGGTGCAGTTATGTATCGTATATGCCTACTAAATGAATTTTGGTATAGAGATAGATGGAACCTTGGGAAAGGACATCTTTACTTTTTATCCAATGATTGTGATTACGATGATGATGATTGTGATAATGATGATTGTGATAACGATGATAATGATTGTGATTACAATGATAATAAGTGTGATAACGATGATGGTGATTGTGATAGTGATTGTGATTGTGATTGTAATGGTGATGGTGATTGTGATGGTGATTGTGATGGTGATTGTGATTGTGATTGTAATGGTGATGGTGATTGTGATGGTGATTGTGATGGTGATGGTGATTGTGATGGTGATTGTGATGGTGATTGTGATGGTGATTGTGATGGTGATTGTGATGGTGATTGTGATGGTGATTGTGTTGGTGATTGTGTTGATGATTGTGATGGTGATTGTGATGGTGATTGTGATGGTGATTGTGATGGTGATAGTGATGGTGATTGTGATGGTGATTGTGATGGTGATTGTGATGGTGATTGTGATGGTGATGGTGATTGTGATGGTGATTGTGATGGTGATTGTGATTGTGATTGTAATGGTGATGGTGATTGTGATGGTGATTGTGATGGTGATGGTGATTGTGATGGTGATTGTGATGGTGATTGTGATGGTGATTGTGATGGTGATGGTGATTGTGATGGTGATTGTGATGGTGATTGTGATGGTGATTTTGATTGTAATGGTGATTGTGATTGTAATGGTGATGGTGATTGTGATGGTGATTGTGATGGTGATTGTGTTGATGATTGTGATGGTGATTGTGATGGTGATTGTGATGGTGATTGTGATGGTGATTGTGATGGTGATTGTGATGGTGATTGTGATGGTGATTGTGATGGTGATTGTGATGGTGATTGTGATGGTGATAGTGATGGTGATTGTGATGGTGATTGTGATGGTGATTGTGATTGTGATTGTGATGGTGATTGTGATGGTGATTGAGATAGTGATGGTGAGTGTGATAATGACTGTGATTACGATGATAATTATTGAGATAACGATGATGGTGATTGTGATAGTTATTTTGATGATGATTGTGATGGTGATTGTGATAGTGATTGTGATAGTGATGGTGATGGTGAGTGTGATAATGACTGTGATTACGATGATAATTATTGTGATAACGATGATGGTGTGGTGATTGTGATAGTTATTTTGATGGTGATTGTGATGGTGATGGTGATTGTGATAGTAATTGTGATAGCGATAGTGATGGGGATAGTGATGGTGATTGTGATTGTGTTAGTGATTGTTATGGTGATTGTGACGGTGATTGTGATAATGATTGTGGTAATTATGGTGGTTGTGTTAATGATGATAATTGGTGATAATGATGGTGACTGTGATAGTGACGGTGATGGGGATTGTGATGGTGATTGTGACAGTGATAGCGGTTAATGATGGCGGTTGTGATAGTGATGGTGATTGTAATAATAATAATTGTGATGATTATGAAATGCGGCACATAGATAGTTTATAACCTGGATTAACATGGAGGACACTATTATCCCTTTAGTATGATCCAGTGGGACAGTTACCGAACTTCACGCGGGCGAAGCCGCGGGCAACAGCTAGTATAAAATAAATATGATTCAACAAACCGGTATCGTACGTACAAGACTGCATAAAAAAGCTGGCAACATTATATTTTATAAGTTTGACATTTACATGTTGTTTTTTTTCTTTCTTACCTGAAGTCCAGCTGACACCGGTACAGCAGGGGTTCCTGAAAGAACCGTATCTTGCCATCAGCGTCTGACTTGTCGAGACACAGCGTCAGGTCATCCAGCCGTACCAGCCGTCTGATCATCGGCCCGATCTGATCGATGTCTGGAATACGGAATAGGGTCACACTAAGTCTAACATCGGTCAAGCTACCTTGGATACATTGCAACATAGTGAAAGAAGTACACTCGTGGTCTTTTCCGCCCGACCATTTTAATTATTTTTCGCTTAAATCATGCGGAGGCGCCGAGCCACGCACCCTTAAAAGTTTGAGCCTATTAGGAAAGCGTCAACTTTGGCGCGCAAAATAACAATAACTCTCGTTTGGCGTGCCTCGTCAGTGCGCTCGGCCGATTCGGTATCTTTTCATTCATTATTTCTATACAAAGTTTGGGGCGGGGCTAGAGAGCAAAAATTAGTTTAGTGGTGGTCAGGCGGGAGTGTCCTCGATAGTACATAAGATGTCAGCGTTGAACGTTTCCACTCCTCCCTGAGGAAGGGAGTGTACATAAGTATAGTACTGTATATTTCATGGATTTTGCCATATCATGACATGTGGACTTAACATTTTATTATCTGTCCTGTGAGTTTTTATCTGTTTTTCAGCTATCATTAGTTAGGTATCGTATGGAATTTAAAACGAGTATAACAGATTATTCGTGTTTGTACAGTACGGAACAGAAATAAAATCATATTCTAGAATTGAATTGCAAATTTTTCGCTTTGGTTGAATGCTGATGGATGATGGAAACATGGATGGAGTTGGTGTTTTTCAGGGACTTTATCTTTTTGTGATGAGCCGTAGCCTGTTTACTTTGGCCTTGGACCAACTAGTTTGCCATTCTCTTTGTCTGCATGTTACATGAACTGATGTACGCTACTGGAGGAACCATACTAGTCGCTAAATTGTGGGCCGATATAATTTAGTGCTTTGAATGCTTTTGACACGCTAAGAAAATAAGAATTAGTTTAGTCTGTAATCGCAACAGGTAACAGTATACATATATCAAAATCTCGGGAAACAGATGGAGAGACACTCACAACCGAGAAGTAGAAAAAAGGGGAAGCCTATACCCAACAGTGAGTGATTCCGGGCCGAGATGTTGATGATGATGAGTATCTTACCTGCAAAGGCCGGTTCCCAGTCAGGTCCAGCGCTGTCTACGGCCAGATGTTTCACGTTGAGGGAGAGGACGATGTCATCTTGCACATACTTCACGATGAGGTGATGTACTCTGAGCGCGATGTTGTTGACTATGCGCCGGACTAGAGCCTGCATGTAGCCCGGTGGCGCCTCCATCGGTTGGGACTTGCGGCTACAATATCATACAATACAATATTTAATGTAAGGACACCATATTATGAGTTACACCTAGTTCGCAATAACTGTTTTGACTTTGACAGGTAATTATGTTGACATCTTATAAAGGGTGAAGACGACCTTTGGACATGTTTTTAGGTTTCCATACAAAAAATGAAAAAAAATACGGAACCCTTATAGGATCACTCGTGCGTCTGTCCGACTGTCCGTCCGTCTGTCACAGCCAATATGCTGCAAATCTACTGGACTAAATTAGGTGAAATTTGGTAGGATGGTGTTATCCTATGACCCAAACACAGATGCAAACTAAATTAATATTTTTTTAAATAAGGGTCATTTTCGGGGGACAAATTAGGAAAAAAAAAAACCGGCCAAGAGCGAGTTGGACTCGCGCACCGAGGGCTCCATACAAACTTGTAGGTATTTTGTTATTAAACTACATATTTATGGTTATCAGTGTTTTTCCTTTACATGTGCTGTAAGACCTTGCTTTTTGCCAAACTTCGTGATTCTAGGTCAACGGGAACTACCATATAGGTTTTCGACCCAAAACCTATAGGGTACTTCCGGTTGACCTAGAATTGTCAATTTTGGTTAAAAGCAAGGTCTTACAGCACAAGTAAAGGGAAAATTCCGAACATTTAAAAAGTTGAAAAATAAGGTAAATTTTGGTACTTACAAGTTTTCGAAATCCATCAAAATTTTCCCATATCTTTTATCGTGTTGACTCAGGACCTTGGTTTTTATACACCTAATAGGGACTATTTATAGACCTGGTATAAATTTCAACTTGCTAGGTCCACCCGTTCCTGAGAAAATCGGTGGTGACACACGGACAGACAGACGGACAAGAGAGTGATCTTATATGGGTTCCTTTTTATACCTTTTGAGGTACGGAACTCTAAAAAAGTTTTGCAAACCTTACTGTACCGTATATCAAATGAAAGGGCTCGTTATGAGGATCTCAAGCATATTTTTGTTATTACTGTAGAATAAATTGTTTTGGTTTTACACATGAAAGAAGACAAAAATTTACCATTGGTTCCCCTTGGTCTCCGAAGCTACTAAGTCTAAAATTTGGAAAAAAGTACAAAATATAGTTAATTTCTTGTTTTTTTTTTTTTTTTAATAGCCTACATAGTGTCCCACTGCTGGGCAAAGGCCTCCCCTTTCTCCTTCCATACCACTCTATCTTGTGCGATCTCCGGCCATGTTAGCCCCGCAAACATGATCAGATCGTCACGCCACCTTCGCCGAGGTCGACCTCGACGACGCTGTCCTTCCTCAGGCGTCCAGTGTGTGACGATCTTTGCCCATCTCTCCGGGTGCATCCGTGCCGCGTGGCCTGCCCACTCCCATTTCAGCCTAGCTGTTTTTTCTCCAACATCAGCTACTTGAGTTATGGAGCGCAGGGTGGTGTTTCTAACGCGATCTGTTCGCTTGACACCTATTATGCTGCGCTCCATTGCCCGCTGGCAAATCTTGAGTTTGGACTTCTGTTGTTCAGTAAGTGACCAACTTTGTGCACCGTAGGTTAGGACGGGCAGGATGCACATGTCGACGAGTTTTCTTTTCAATGTTAATGGAAGGCTTCCCTTCATATGTTCCTTAAGGGCCCAGAAGGTCTTCCAAGCATTTTGGACTCGTCTTTCGACTTCTTTGTCTTGCCTGTTTTTGAACGACACTATCTGGCCCAAATAGGTATACTCAAATTCAAATTCAAAATTGTTTATTTGTGACACATAGGTAAAAATAAAAGGTACATGGTGTTATCAAATAAAAATATGTCTCACTATGTGTTGCCTTGCAAGGCGTACAAATAATGTTTACACTTATGTAGTGTAAGGTAGTTTTTATGTGTATAAAAACTGAAATTTAAAAGCTAAAACTAACGTTCTTACAGCTAATTACCTCGTCGACATATTGCAACGTATGCCCGTCTACCGTGACCCTACGTTTCGTGCTGTTGGTCATAATTTGGGTCTTGGATCTATTCATTGAAAGTCCAACCTCAAGACTTGCTGTGCTCAGATCTTGGAGCATTTCTTCGAGTTCTGGGGCTGATGTGGAGAATAGCACGATGTCATCGGCAAAACGGAGGTTTGTTAGGTGTTGGCCGCTAACATTTATGCCTCGCGACTGCCAAGAGTTGGGCTGCTTCTTAAAAACCTCCTGCAGTGCGCTTGTGAATAGCTTGGGTGAGAGTGGATCACCCTGTTTGACACCTTTTTCAATACTGAATTTTGGACCAGAAATGTGCAACTTGATGTTCGCAGAGCTACTTTGATATATGGTATCAATGAGATCAATGTAGGTGTGTGGTACATTTTGAGATTCCAAGGCATTAATGACTGATTGATGGTGTATAGGTATACTGTCGAATGCCTTGGCATAATCCACAAAGGCCAATAAAGCGGTTTGTTAAATTCATTGTATTTTTCGATTACTTGGTTGACAGTATGGAGATGGTCTGTTGTGGAGAAATGGGGACGGAATCCTGTTTGCTCGGGGGGTTGGTGAAGGTCAAGTGTCGGAGCGATTCGGTTTTCTATTACTTTGATGAAAAGTTTATATAAGTGTGAAATGAGGCTAATGGGTCGATAGTTAGAGATGTCTGCTTTGTCTCCTTTCTTGTGAAGTAGGATTATAATTGAGTGGCACATTTCAGGGGGGATTTGGCCAGTGTATAATATGGTATTGAAGAAAGATGTGATGTGTGGTATAAGAACATTTCGTCCTAACTTTAAAACTTCTGTTGTTATTCCGTCTATTCCAGGGCTTTTGTTGAATTTCATCTCGCGAAGAGCAAGTTGAACCTCGTAGGGACTGATGGGATGAACAGAGTCAGGGCAATAATAAATGAAGTTTCGGGGCTGTTTCTGTTGATCCTGATAAAGATTTGTATAGAACTTTGTTGCTATTTCAATGATTTTGCTCGAGCTGCTTTGTTTTGTCCCATTGTCGTCTTTTAGATTTGAAATCCAGGTTTTTCCCTTCGCAATTCCCTGTTTGGCAGATCTTAAAGAGGTACTGCTTAGTAAAGCTGATTTAATCATCCGGGTATTGCAATTTCTTGTAAATTACAAGAAAACCTATAAGAGTTCTATCAATTGAAAATAGAGTGGTAAACTCAATATAAGACTGGCATTGTACGGAACCCTCTCTACGCAAGTTCAACTCGCACCGAGCTGGTTAATGGATGAAAAGTATTTTATATCAAATTGAATACGACCAATGATATATAAACTATAGATACGTTGTCCGCACTCTAAAATGACAACATAAAATGAAGCCAATTGGCCACATCGCGCTTAGTTACGCACCAACCTGTCGCGCGACGCTACGTTTGTTTATAATTTAATAAATCCTGTGACGTATGACTGAAGATGTATATTTATCTCCCTCTCGCAACAGGCATCCCGCCGTTCGGTGTCATATTTTCTTTCTCTTTCTTCACGCTTATAAGTAGTTCTAGTATTTTCGCCGTTTTTAAGCGCCGCGATGTTGGTTCATGACGTGTCTATATATAATACGTCATTGAATACGACAATAAATGTATTGCATGGAATTTGTTAGCAAATTTGACATTGACATCGTCTGTATGTCGTAGCAGTAAGGGCGGATTTCGCAGTTCAAGTGTTAAATTACCGCTGACATGCGGTTGAACATTTTGAAATGAAGAAAAAGAAATAGCTAGATTTAAACTTTCGGCGTAGAGCCCAACGTTGCAAAACCAACAGCGCTTAAGGAGCAAAAATTTTAATGCTTTTGAACATTTCAAAATGCTTTACCTTGGTTCTGGAGTCGCGGCTGCGGCACTTTCAGCGTCGGAAGGCGGATTCAGGCTCAGGACACATTCTGAATCAAACATAACGTTTTTTAAGTAAATGGTCAAGAGCCTTTAAAAAACTGTATACTTTGCCGCATTATAAATACTTCTAGTTTTCTTTAGAGAGAGATTACGCAGAGACAGCTTTGTATTCTCTCTTCCCTCATTGTCATAGTGCGATGGGACGGCAATCCGACACGACTAGAGAGAGACCAAGCGCACGGCCAACGGCTTAACGTACGCACTGAGACACGGGGGTAGCATACCGCCATCTTCCAAACTTACAGCAGTTCCTGAGAAATTCCTAGTGTCCAAACCCAAAACACTTTGCCTGACCTGGAAATAAAACCCGCAGGACTAACGGGACAAATATATTATAATACGGAGCACGAAGAATAGGCATGGCGACAGTATCAAAAAATTGCAAATCTATTTAGTCCGTCAGTTAGAGTATTGGAAAATAATGGACACGTATTTATTGTTTTTGTAAATCAATGAATATTGACAAAAATAAAACGCATCAAAACTCGGGAGTCGTGACGTCAGAACTAGCTAAAAATTATACCTAGGCGTGACGTATTGAGAATTTTAAAAACGTCATATCTTCGTCAATTTTGGTTTCCGTAACAAAATAAAAAGTACGTGTCCAATATTTTTTGGATTTCTATTTGACGGACTAATTAGATTTTTTTTCGTCTCGCCTATTCTGAAAGGCTGCAGCTAGAGGCTTGTCAACACTTTCCAAAGAAACCAAGCGAGTCAACGGTCAATACAAAAAAGATCAAGACAGCTACATAATAATATCACAAGTAGATATATTTTTAGATTAAGATTAATCAACATTCTGGTAAGTATACTGACGCTGCATTCGCGATATAGCTTCCAACCATGCAAAAAATATGTATATTTTGAAAAACAACTTTAAAACCCCCACAAAAAGTTCAGATTGATCTACAATTCTTAACATATTTATGACTTTCTCAATAATAGTACAAGTCATTCTGAATCTGAATTCAACTTAATTTACACTAGCAACAACTTTGTTTTAATTTAAGTAGAAATAAAATCACATCCGCCTTGAGCACTTATCGACTTGGTTATAGCTTACTATTAGGCATGAACCAATCACTACATTTCTCTCATTTAGTTCGGGGCAGTCAAGTCGCGGCGAGAAACGTCGTCCGAAAAAAAATAAGGCAAGTGACGTCGTCTTTTTCGCTGTTACTGCGTGGACATAAATAGCTGTATCTGGCCTGCTTAACATGTTTCCACTCGAATGAATGTGGTCACTCGTAACAACGTTCAAAGTATTGAACATTTTCCTAAGGATACCTAGTTTCTTACCTATAGTATCGATAGTGACGACGATAGGCTCGGACATGACCTTGGTCCACGGCACCTGGATGAGCAGTTCGTGGATGCGGCCAGACACCAGCGTGAAGGGCAGCGCCACCTCATTCTGCAGCACATCCGCCTTGAGCACAAGGTTGTGTAGCGCCACGCCTCCGCCCCACAGTGACACCTGCGAAAAATGTGAGAAATTAGCGCACATAATACATTACCCCTTTTTCCCATGGGGGGGGGGGGGCAAAAACCACAGAACCCCACCTGACGCGATCCTTACATAATTCATACTCCTTTCGCCTCGTGCATGTTCATACATCATGTACGCACAATTGATTTTATTCGTTTTGGGATCACGACCGCGACTATTCCAAAACTATGTAAATCCGACGCCTATTCCCACAGCGATGCGGCTGCTCACATCACAGCGGCCAGCTGTTCAGCTACCTGCATGGGCAACCAGACGGCCGTCCGGAATCCGGACAGCCTCATAGTGCGAAGTACCCTTACACTTCGAAAATGCAAGGGCTGCAGTTATGCCGGTAGTTCCCTAATGGGTTGGCAGAAGTGTATACAAGGTGTAAACAACCTCAACACGAAGCCGTCAACCAAGCATTCTGTACATCAAAATAAGTAACTTTACGCAAAAAATATTGCTGGAAAACTACTTTTTTTTGGGTGAAAAATCATGTTTTGTGGTGAACTCAATGTAACGCACTCAAAACATTGTGTTGAAAAACTTGTATTTAAAAAAAACTTGTGAATAAGTTGGAACTTTGACCCCCAATATCTCCGTAACTAGAAGGTTTCCAGGTATGGTGTAGAACAAAAAAATGATCGCAATGACGAGGAGAACAAGTGCCTTTCGGCTTCGTTAAGAGGTTTTTTACACCCTTTATATTACGAGGTAGAAAAACAAATTTGACCGAGTCGGGGATCGAACCCAAAGCTCGTGAGCACGCCAGTAACTAAGCCCTTGATTCATGACCTTTCTCATGAATTCTCTGAGAACATGTGTGTCTAATACAAAGTAGAATCACAAAGGACTTACAATGCAACAATAATAACATGTGTTTGTAGTTTAAACGTTTTATCGATTGACGCGATCCTTAATTTGCCAGCGCGGCATCGATAATACCAAGGCCAAAAATGGCTTTGGTTCTCCAGATCGAAATATTCGTTCGTGCTTGACAAAACATCTCGCCTATGATCCCGAAGAGATAGGCAGGTATACCTAATGAGTGTATAATTCAATTCAATTCCTTTATTTCAATCAACAGATCATATAATAGCAGTACATTAAATAAAAATTATTAGAAAAATAAATAAAAATAAAACAAAACACAACACACTTATTATACTTAAGGTTGAACTGCGCAACATATTTACCATACAAATTTCGGGGGGCTATTACTCCACTGTTTGACATGGTACATCTAAAGTTAAACATGATATCGTTTTGTCTCATTATTAATTGTGTCTGTGCGGAAACAGAATAGTAAAATAAAAAGCCATTCAAAAGTTACGAGCTACCAAAGATTAATTTTTATTGCCAATTTTAACGTAACTTTGGGCGTAAATTAGTAATAAAAGAAGTGTCAAATTTCCAAAACAAAGTCGGTACCGACACAGCACAATTATCGAAGAATTCAATAAATTTTATTTTATAATGATTTATGCAGTGGTTTTTTCATAAAATTCGATTTCCCAAAAGCCTTTTCATATTTTTTTACGCGCGCCTTTTACTATGAATTTTCGTGCATCTCACTGAATAATGTTTCCCCCGGTGCGGTGCGGGAGGGGGACACGCGATATTGACATGTCCTTCGTTTGATGGAAGAACAAGACCTATATTTCTGTCCTTTTCATTTCATGCATGACGTCAGTGACGTGTCATTTGTTTTTCGCTGAAGTTGAAGGGCCTGTGTATTTTTATTGCATTCCTATAATGTGTGCGTTTCGATGGCGCGACCACGGCATTTTTTTTTTTAAACTATGGCAAGATTTTGTAAAAAAAAATATTTAAAATATAATTAATTAATTAATTAAATTCATTCATTTCAATTTTAAATTTCACATTCAGAACATTTTGAAGGTGATAAGCGATACCGTACGTATGCTCCTGAAATATAAAACTAGGTTTTCAAATTCAATCTGTTATTTACCTAAATTTCAGGTCTCTGCAACGCTTAGTTTTTAAGATTTCCGTGGCCGCGCGGTTCTCCGCGTTTCGATGGCGTGGCCACGTTCAAACCCTTATAACTTTTTAACCATAACTTTGACAAATTTAAGGTTTTGGGAAATTTGAACCACGTACATACATATTTTTACAAAATCATGGCATAGTTATTTAAAAAAAAAAGCCGTGGTCGCGCCATCGAAACGCACACCCTATAATATGGTGTAGCAACCTACTTATTTCGAAACTTTATATACATAAAACCTTCACGATATAATTTTTACTTTTCCTCTGATCTGTCACTTCTCTGTCTTGTGTTGACTAAATTTATATAGAATTATGAACATTTTTAATTTAATTTAGTTAGTGTACAACAACCACTAAATTGGTGACTCCGACGTGATACGCCCTGAAAAGGAAATCCTAAACTTTATCAGGCCAAGGAAATCCACAGTACCACGATGACAATATATTATAGCAGTCGTCTGCTGACCAACGTCCAGACTCTGCTGGCTTCACAGCCATTTATTTCTCTTGAGGGATTAGCAGACCTGGCGGAAAGCGTCCAGGACATCGTGACCCCAGGCCAACAATAACAAACAATATAGTTATACAATATTATTGTTGCCACTAATCTCGCGAATTGTGTAGTGACGATGACGTTAGCGTTATAAGTTGATAGTAAAAGTTTTAAAGAAAAAGTTTATTTTATTCTTTTTAGCGCATTTAAATAAAAGGTCAGACGAAAGTATTATATAATTTCGTTTTTGTTCGGAACGATTCGAACGCTGAGTGTGTGCGTACGAACTAGACGCACGTGAAGACTAGCGTCTAACTGCTCATCACTGATACTATCTCTGTCGGGCACGATGCCAAGTGAGACAGCGTGCTTTTTAGCCACGCCCACCAATGAGTTCGAGCCCGTGTGCTGTGTCACCTTAAACATTAAATTAACAGTCAGCAAATTATAATCAATAAATTAGAAATAATCATAAATGTCAAAATAATAACTCATATATAAAAAATATTTAATAATGACCCTTCACGAAACCAGACATTTTTCTCCCCGTCATTGCGATCATATTTTTTTTTGTTCTGGATCATAGCTATATAGCATAGGTACCTACTAGTTACGGAGATATTGTAGATCCAACTTTTTCACAACTGTCTGTCTGTCTGTTTATTTGTTCCGGCTATATAATTTAATCTACGAAACGGCTGAACCGGAAAGTTTTAGTGGCAGATAGCTGTTGTTATAAAGAGTAAGTTGGGCTACTTTTATTTCTAAAGTTTCGTGCAAAAAATATTAAAACGCTTGAAAATGTTAACAAAATCCGATTCAATTAAGGAAGTAATATTTTTATAAACATTTCACGCGAATGAAGGTCGCGGGCACCGCTATCTACAAAACGTACCTACTATATGTTCATATGTATGAAAGTAGGGCCTACATTTATTTGTATTTCGATATTAATAGCAAAAACATAGTTTTTCTGAATATTTAATAAGTTTTTCTTGCTTCACAGCTGCCTTGCTTCACTTCACAACCTTACCCTTGAAAGATGGACAAAGTGAGTGAAACTTTGTTAGGTGAATATAATACTCACACGCATTGTAGAAAATAAATTGTAAATAATTCAAAGTAAGCTATTTTATCTTGATTAATCATTATCTTAGCCATATGATTGTGATGCCCAACGACAGGTAAGTACTTCATATAGTGGTTTGATTTGTTAGGATCAAAACAAGCGACTAAGGCCAAACAAGCGCCTTCCAAACAGTAACCAAGAAATTCCGAGAAAGGTAAATAAACATGACATTACCAAATCTACATAAGATGATGGTTGTTACATAGGTATAAGCATAATAACCCTATAATGTTCCCACTGTTGGGACACACGTGTAATAGGTACCTGGGCGACCGAGCTCTGCTCGCGTGAAAATAGAAAAAACTGGCCAAATGCGAGTCGTACTCACGCATGAAGGGTTCCGTACCATCGTAGTAGGTGAGGCCTCTCTAATTTTTTATTAATTTATATTTTTATTATTTTTCAACTTTTCAACTTTCTACATATTACAGATCATGAGATACAGCCTGTTGACAGACAGATAGACGAGCTGCGGAGGCTTAGTATTGGGGTCCCGTTGGTTACCCTTCGGGTACGGAACCCTAAAAACGAATATTTTCTAGATATGAGACGTAGGTAGATCGATTTTTCGCCCACGTAAACTACCCTATATTGCAACTTTCAGCAGGGTTTAAAGTAACCTAACACGAATGGGATGGCGGGGGTGGAGGTGTCTAGAGAGCGAGCGAAGTAAGACCCCGCCATCCCCTTCGAATCTAACCTGCCCGGAGTCGGTGTGTCCCAAGTCCCGAGCTTGCTTCGTACGCTCTTGCTAAAAAAAAAACGATATCTAAAAAAGGATCAAATGTATATGTATACAAAAAAAAAATTGAGTATATCAAACATCGTGTTAAAGGTAACACGATGTTTGATATACTCAATTTTTTTTTTATATATTTTTTTTTTTTTTTTTTAAATTATTGATGGTATTCAAGGGAATACCATCAATAATTTTCGTGTTACCTTGAATGCAGTTCATTTAAATAATTTATCGGTAGATCAACTAATACAGACGCAATAAAAAATACATCATTTTGTTCATTACAAGTGCTCATTTACAAATTTTAGATCCATTAGATTTAAGAGGATATAATGATAATATCCCATTTAAGGCTGATGCTCCAGGGTAGCCCGCGAAATTCAAATTTTCTTACGTTTTTTGCAATTTGCAGGCCAGTGCTAGGTTGTATGTTGATTAAAATAATTATTGTTTGCGACTGTAAGACGTATGTAGTTATAGAATTATAATCATCAAAATCATCAATACAACCCTCCAAGTTCATAAAGGTGCAAGAATGATTTTGACCTTGGAAAAGTAATTTTTCCACCTTTATAAACTTTGAGGGTTGTATTGATGATTTTGATGAATATAATTCTGTAACTACATACGTCTTACAACCGCGAATAATATTTTAATCAACATACAACCTAGCACTGGCCTGCAAATTGCAAAAAACGTAAGAAATTTTGATTTTCGCGGGCTACCTTGAAGCATTCACCTTATTAGTATATTATAGCAATTATGACGGAGTGGGCTGTAATATACCACCCAGTGCTGACTGGTAGACGGCACATGGCTTCGAATTTTTGGTTCTAGGACATGTCGTTTTCATTCACCGTTTTGTACACTAAGTAACGCGCCTGCTTGAGTTCAAATCCCGTACAACTTTTTGTGAGTACTACCGCAGCTCTAACAGTTGAGTATTAGTATTTTCCTTGGTAGTGTTTTCGTTTTACACCAATATTTTTAAAGATCCTTCGTATGTGACCTTCTACTTATTTAATGGCCTTTGATAATGCTTACATATTATGTTAACCATTATTGAGGATTCGTGTTAAGTTGCTAAGGCGTGAAAAGTTAGCAGACAGACAACGTCACTTTCATATTTATTCATTCGTTTTAATGAGTACGGGTAATGCGTTGAAGGAGTTGCTTTAGAAGGATCTGCTAAGGTAGGTAGCATGCGAATTAATTTTTTTCTTAAGTTTTTGACTTTTTCATGAAATAGCCATTCAATGGGATTAAATTAATTTCAAAAGTTGTATTAATTCATAATTTTAATGAATATAATTCTGTAAATAAATCGACAACATGACATTGGTACACCACGTAACTTTAAGCTTTGGAAGAGCGAAGTGACCTAGCACAGGCAATTTTTGTCTAAAAGGTCACTTCAACCACTAGATGTAGTACATAACTTGTGAAAGAAAATAAATTATTTGTATTTGTATTTATTTGTATGGCAATACTGACCATCAAAAATCTTAAGAAATTCTTTGAATCCGAATTTCGCAGGCTACCCTAGCGTTTCCACCTTAAACTGGTAAATTGCCAGCACACACAGTGGATCACTGGATGAGTCGCTTATACTGCATGTGCCATTTCATCATTCATTCATTCTCCTGCCCTTATCGCAACTTATACTGCATGTGCCATTTCATCATTCATTCATTCTCCTGCCCTTATCGCAACTTATACTGCATGTGCCATTTCATCATTCATTCATTCTCCTGCCCTTATCGCAACTTATACTGCATGTGCCATTTCATCATTCATTCATTCTCCTGCCCTTATCGCAACTTATACTGCATGTGCCATTTCATCATTCATTCATTCTCCTGCCCTTATCGCAACTTATACTGCATGTGCCATTTCATCATTCATTCATTCTCCTGCCCTTATCGCAACTTATACTGCATGTGCCATTTCATCATTCATTCATTCTCCTGCCCTTATCGCAACTTATACTGCATGTGCCATTTCATCATTCATTCATTCTCCTGCCCTTATCGCAACTTATACTGCATGTGCCATTTCATCATTCATTCATTCTCCTGCCCTTATCGCAACTTATACTGCATGTGCCATTTCATCATTCATTCATTCTCCTGCCCTTATCGCAACTTATACTGCATGTGCCATTTCATCATTCATTCATTCTCCTGCCCTTATCGCAACTTATACTGCATGTGCCATTTCATCATTCATTCATTCTCCTGCCCTTATCGCAACTTATACTGCATGTGCCATTTCATCATTCATTCATTCTCCTGCCCTTATCGCAACTTATACTGCATGTGCCATTTCATCATTCATTCATTCTCCTGCCCTTATCGCAACTTATACTGCATGTGCCATTTCATCATTCATTCATTCTCCTGCCCTTATCGCAACTTATTTCTTCTTCCACACCTACTTCTCTGTTACTTGTTGTTTCATCAGACACACACACTCTATTCTTGCTTATCTATACTAATATTAAAAAGAGGTAACATTTGTTTGTAAGTTTGTATGTTTGTAAGTTTGTATGTTTGTAAGTTTATATCTATGGGGTAATCTCCGGAAGTAATTAACCAATTTTAAAAATTGTTTTACTGGTAGAAAGCTACATTATTCGTGAGTGCTATAGGCTATATTTTATTCCCGTGCTCCCACAAGAACGGGAACTACGCGGGTGAAACCGCGGGACGTCAGCTAGTTACATATATTATAATAATAGCACATTAATTAATAATAACATTAATAGCATATTACCTGTGCATCAGCCGGTTTGAAGTCCTTCACATATTTGTCCACATAGCTTAGAAGGATCGGTGTTACATAAGATTCTATTTTAAACATCTTTTAAGGCAGCCGCTAAGGTTTGCTAATCTGCATCATGGGTTGTTTTTTACTGAAAATGATAATAACAAATGCAATAAATATAATGAGATAATCAATGTCTGGTTTGTAATAAAAGTGTCATGAGTCATGACTTCATGAGTCACTTTTTATAAAAACATGTGTACTACTCTGTCAAGAAAGTACCGGGAAAAGATCAATAATACACAAAATGTCTGTTATTCATCCAAATTTATTTTATCACCTTCAAAGTATGCTCCTTTAGAAACGATACACTTGCGCCAACGAATAATCCATTCAACAAAAAGTTTTTTAAACGCTGCTTCCGGAATTGAGTTCAGTTCTCGCCGCGAATTCTCCTTTATGTCTTCTATCGATTGAAAACGGGTGCCACGAAGTGGTAATTTGAGTTTAGGAAAAAGAAAAAAGTCAGCAGGAGCCATATCTGGTGAATATAGTGGTTGCTGGATGGTATTTGTTGAGTGTTTGGTCAAAAATTCGTTCACAATGATAGCCTTGTGCGAAGGCGCATTGTCGTGGTGCAAAATCCAAGAATTTTCTTTCCACAAATCTGGCCTTTTTCGTCGAATTTGCTGTCTTAAACGCCGCATAACGCTCAAATAATATTCTTTATTTACCGTTAGACCTTCCGGTAAGAATTCAGAGTGCACAACACCGCGATAGTCAAAGAAAACAGTCAACATGACTTTGACTTTTGATCGACTTTGGCGTGGTTTTTTCGGTTTCGGTTCAGTTGGAAGGCGCCACTCCGAAGCTTGTTGACTAGTTTGCATGTCAAACTCGTAAACCCACGTCTCGTCACCAGTAACAATGCGTTTCATGAATGTTGGGTCCGAACTGACTCGTTCTTGCATGTCCTCAGCGACTTTCATGCGATTGAGTTTTTGGACAAAATTCAGATCTTTAGGGACTAGCCGAGCGACAACATGTTTCATACCCAAATGGTTAGTTAAAATGGTACGGATCGACTCGTGAGATACAGAAAGTTCGGCGGCTATCTCTCTCAGAGTTGAATGGGGGTTTTCAGTCACTATTTTCTTCACTTTTGCGATGTTAACTTCAGTTGCAGACGTTGACGGCCTACCAGAGCGAGGCAAATCTTCCATCACATCTCGACCGCTTTTGAACGCTTTGAACCACTCATAAGCACGAGTTTTTGATAAAGTCGATTCACCGTAAGGCTTCTGTAACATTTTCAGTGATTCCGAACACAAAATTCCATTGGCGATGCAAAATTTAAGACAAACTCTTTGTTCGATATTTTTGTCCATTATGAAATTCGCAATACACAATTATATGATATTACTAAAACCAGCACTGTATTTAATATAAATAACAGATGCAACTCAAACTCCGCGCCAAAATGGAAAACAGTTGTGCCAATCTAATAACTACAAAAAAAACAAAAATTTGAATTTGGAACCATAAACAAATCATCCATTCCCGATACTTTTTTGACTGAATGTATTATACAAATTATGCCATTCATGGCATTACATGGCATGTAACTATTTGTGTTAGCTAGCCTATGTCATGATAGTGCTGGACAAAGTTCTCTCTCCATAGCATCCAGTTTTTTTGATCCAGGACCAATGTGACCAGCAATGAGTAGCATTTTTTATAAGATACTATGCAAACCAAAAACACTCATAAATACATATAAATGCAAGTGTAAAACATCAAATCAATCCAACTACTTTTTGAGTTTTACAGACCAAACAAACATATTATAACAGTAGCATTAGGTAAGAAATTAGTAAATTTCTTTTATTCAATTATAAAAAATATATGACCCATCAGAGTCAGGAACAAGGTCTAGACTGCAGGTGATCAGGACTCAAGAAAGAGGAACCTCCTGACTAAGCACGCTGTGTCCAGGAGTACTGCTTTCTGAATCAAGCCCTTGACCCAGCCACACAATAAGAGCAATGGCAAAGAGCCTCGACCAACGCCTGAGGAGGGACCAAGGTGTTGGCCAAGGCTCTTCACCGTTAACCGTTACGACAATCGGTACAATGATTGCAGAGTCCAGAACATGTCAACCACTTCATGTGCTAGATCAATATACGTACTTGAGTTAACTACAGACGTTAACCGTACCATCCTTCATAACAACAACAACAACAGCCCATAACGTCCACTGCTGGAAATAAGCCTCTCCCATGATGGGAGGCGTATTGGCGATCACAGTAGTGATGAAAGACTAACAGAAAACGCTGCTGCCCATTCTCTGGTCTACGGAGGCACAAGGTATTCTGCCTCAGACATTAGTCCCCTTATACGACACCCGTGAGTGTAATGGGTTGGTTCTATTCTACTCTGCCGGATACCACACGGCGCCATCCTTCATATTGTATTATTAGTAAATGATTATTAAGAAGGCAGAAATTAAACTGTTGTGCCTGCCGCTTTTTCGCAACGTTCAGGTTGGTTGAACAAAATTTTACTACGAACTCTTCCATACTTCGGCATAGCCTAATTAAATGAACAAAGATATTATATTCCTTAGTGAGTTTAGAGGGGGGGTGTAGCAAAAGATATGTGTTGTGCCAATGCTAAGTAACATGGGGCAAGGGCTGGAAGATGATGATGAGTGATTGTAGAGATACACACTGAATAAACATTTGTGTAATATGATCTCGGATAAATGGATGACAATCAGTAGGTATGTCTGGAGCTCTGCAAGACTATGTATAATTTTGTCTAATATACCTCTGATTAACTAAAGTAATTAGCAACAGGCCCTTTCATGATAAAGTAAAATAATTAAATATTCAGAACTCAGCTAGAATTTCAAGCCTTAGCAGTAGTCAGCAACTGTTATGTTTCCTGGTACTGTGTGTTTGTGATCTCAAGCAGTTATAAAATTAGCCAGCAGTCTAGGGTGTAATACGTACCATTTATATTACTTCTACCCTTTGTTCCTTCTGTGTCTAACAACCTACCTTCACTCTTACTACTGACTACTCCCTACTCCATTTTAGAACCAGCTAAACTAAAACCAGTGGTAAATATCGTCTACTGTTGTGTTGCGTCTAGTGTGGTTGGAATAAGTTGCAAAACGATAAAAAAAGTTTAGTGCTTTCCTAAATATTCCACGCGATATCAAACTATTCAAACTCGGCAAAAACTTCTTAGACCATCGTGGTACGTGGATAAATAAATAAACACAAAAAAAATCGCTTGAAATAATTTACGAATTAAGTATTATGCCTTACTTACTTATTGGGATAAACGGAAGACGTTATTGAACTATTTCTTGTAACAATACTTACTTTCACTGAAATTTAACTACGATTTCGCGTAATGCGATTTTTATTATAAGTAAAATAAGATAAACACTGCACCGCACTTCGGTTTTTTCTATCTGTGGTGAATGGTGAATTGGTGAACGTCAAAGTCCTCAATCTGTCACCCGGGACCATAGAGATAGAAAGAATGGAGGGGCCCCGATATTCTATACCTACATTTGCATAGACAAATGTGAGTGAAATACGAAACAGAATGTGAAATATCGTTTTGCTTCATTCTATCTAATGTGGTAATCGTACGTATTTGATAAAAGAGACAACAATATTTCAGCTGTTGCTCATAATGACAACATTTTGTTGTGACGTAGTAACAGTTGTAGGTAAGTGCCGTATTCGCCATATTATGCGACGAGTTTTGTGGTAGTTCTGCTGTCAAATGAGTGTTTACTTTTGCAATTATTAAGATTTGTGAGAAAATTACGAAGAGTTTATCTATAAAATTTGCACGTATATGGTGGAAAACAGCTATTCAACATGCCTGCGTGTTGTGTTATGATGTGTTGTGCAAGAAAGAAGGAAAATCAACCTAAATTGTCTTTTCACAGGTTAGTAGCCGGTTTTCATGAATTATTACACATAGTAATAAACTTTTGATGAAAAAAATGCTAAGGGATCGTGAATTTATGGCTGTAGTGTTCATATTTGGGCTTATTTTCGTCCAACAGACCTTTTTTTAATTTCATAATTTCATTCGTTTGTTTACAATAATATGTCATGGTGGAATAGTGTGGTACCGTTGCGGTAATATTTTCCGATACTAGTTCCTTCGCTGTGCTGGTACGATATCGGTATAGTACATACGTGTGCTAATCGGGTCGAAAAAAGATTATAATTGTTCGCACGCAAATTAGGTACGCGTTGTGACTGACGAATTTGACGTGGAGTTACGGACACCAGCCCGTTACACAATACTAAACAAATATTGCATAACGAAATTCCTATTTTTTTCAGGCATCTATCAAAAAACAACATCAAGAGTCATCTGTTTTCTGTGAGACGAGCAACGTTAAAAAATCTGATGTTTGCCTAGGTTGGACTGTGGATGGGTGACCACCCATTACATACCGAGTTTCCTCCGTGCCTCGGAAAGCAGTTTTTGAGCAAACTCACATTGTTTAGAAATGAATAGGTAGTTTGTTTTATTTTGATATACCTACATAATATTGTTGTTTTCATACCAAATGTTTATTGAATAAATAAAACACATGTTGATTTTTACCGAAGTTTTATTTAATGAATAACTAAAAACGAGGTGCGATACTCAATTAATGTTTGTGTTTTCATATTTAAAAAATAATCTGCATAGTATGAGCAATTAAAGCTGCTAAGTTGATTTTTGACATACTTATGTGTATTGGTATGTTTGTAAAATATTACAAGAAATGCAATTTACAAAGACCAATAACTATTTTCGTACCCACCAAATTAGTATCCTTCGAATTGGCCAGGAAATTAAATTACTGTATCTGGCAAACCTAGTCCGCATACCTACTAGAAGCTACAGACCAGATATAAAATAAGCGAAAGCGCAAAAGTGATGCGACAAAATTGTTTATAAATTCTGTGCAGAAAAAACACTACATTTAATAACGGTCAGATATCAGAAGAGCATTAAACTTACTCATTTTTTTGTTACAACAGACTGTAAGAATCTATGCTATATTAATATAGAGGAAAGATTTGATTTTTTGTTTGTGTGTTTGTTACGATTTAATTAACTCAAGAACTACTGTTAAAAAATATTTTACCATTAGAAAGCTACATCTTTACCGAGTAACATAGGATATAAATTATATTGATGTCATGCAAATTAGCCGAGCTATCACAATTTTCGCGGGCGAAATGCTTAGCAAATTATAAATATGATTCAAACGTGATACCTATCTAGTAAGACTCGTAAAACTATTATGTAGTATTAGTATCGATACTTGTTATAGTAACACTATATTCCCTAATTGGTACATCCCTATCATTGGCAGCCATTTTATGAGAAATTTTGTGGCACCTTTTTTTTGTAGGTATTTCCAGTCCATCTGGACATATTTTTTTTTTTTTTTCCATTTTCCCTTTTGGGAAGGCAAAGGGATCTAGCCCATGCAGCCTGTTCATAAGTTTACATATATTTTTTTAACCCAATCGACCCACCGACCCAAGTTCAACCCACAGATTAGATATTAGTAGCTAGCGTTCAACCAGTGGTTCAACCCTTTTGTGTATTTTGACCACAATTTTCTTTGGTGATTGGTCGACGAAAAAAAACGAAGGAGGTTATCAAGTCGACGCTTTCTATCTCTATGGTCGACGCCATTGAACCATGTGTTCTGGGTATTGATATTATACTAAAAGAACGATGTATTTTTATATATTAATCACTTTATTTAAAGTTAACACTGGTTTTTATTACAATATTAATTGCACACGAATTATGATGCTTCATCTTGGAAGCTTCTTCATAGACAACATATTTCTTTTTTTTTTTAATTCCGAAGACGTCAAAGACATTGCTATTTTATCCCTAACACCTTCTATTTTTAAAAATTTCGATAACATGAAAAATTTTAAAAATACAAACTTATACACCTTTACTTCAGAGACACCATCAACATTTTAAAATATTAACTTATACATTTTTACTTCTTTGTAACAGACCTCAATAATTTTACTTTATTTTACTTTACAATTTTTTCACAATGAAACTTAAACTTATCTATAATGGTTTTGTAAACATATCAGCAATCTGTAAATTAGTAGGACAATACTTTATATCTAAGTAACCTTTCTTATAATTTTCATGAATGAAATAGAACCTCACATCTATGTGTTTTGACCTTTTACTAAATGAACCTGTTTTTATCAACTGGATAGCACTCTGGTTATCAATATTTAAACTTATTTTAACACTTTTTCCAATTAACTCACTTATAAAAGTCTTTAAATATAAACACTCTTTAACACAATCTGCAGCTGCTATATATTCAGCTTCAGTTGAAGATAGACTCACTATTGGCTGTCTCTTAGAGCACCATGATATGGGTCCACCTGATAGCATTATCATAAATCCAGTTGTGCTGCGTCTGGTTTCAGTACATCCTGCATAGTCTGAGTCACAGTATGCATCTAATCTTGTTATGTCTTGTCCTGTGTTGTACATAATTCCTTTATCTCTTGTCCCATTCAAATATTTCAATATCTTCTTTACTGCTAATATGTCTTGTCTCGATGGATTTTCTACCTTTTTACTTGCTTCATTCACAGCTTGGCTGATGTCTGGTCTTGATCTAGTTGATAAATACAATAATCCTCCCACTAGTTCTCTGTATGGAAAGTTTGATGTAGCTGTCTCAGGTTCAGTTACCTTATCCATATTGCACGGTGTTTCTGCTGGTTTTGAATCATACATATTGTATTTTCTCAGTAATTTTTCTGTATAGGTCTGTTGATGTAATAAAATTCCTTTTTCTGATCTTCTGATTTCAAACCCAATATAATTTTCTGGTTGTTTATAAATCTTTATCATAAATTCTTTTTCTAAATGATATAGGATCTGTAATATTTTCTCCTTGTCTTTCGATATCGCCAAACCATCGTCAACGTATATAGCTATTATTATGGTCCTGTCTTCATTAGAAAAAACAAACTGATCTGATTTTGTAGCTCTTAGTCCAAGTTTTCTCATAGTTTCTGTAAATTTTTTATTCCAGGTCATTGGTGCCTGTTTTAGCCCATATAATGCTTTCTTTAAATGACAAACTTTATTGTGCTGTTTTTCATATCCATCTGGGATGTTCATAAAGACGTCTTCTATTAGTTCACCATATAAAAATGCTGTTTTTACATCAAAAGTAATCATTTCATATTCCTTTGAAGCTGCAATTGCTATCAATGATTTTAATGCTGATTGACTTACTACTGGACTGTATATTTCTTGATAGTCAATGCCTTGTTGCTCAAAACCTCTCGCTACAAGTCTTGCTTTGTATGTACCATTTTCTTTTATACAAAATACCCATTTATTTGACAGTATCTTGTATCCCTTTGCCTTTTCTAAATCAACTATTTCCCATGTATTGTTACTTTCCAATGATTCCTTCTCCGAATTTATAGCCTTCTCCCAATTCTTCTTCTCAGCAGACTTCATGGCTTCATCATAGGTAAGTAATACATAATCTTGCAGGTAAGCTGGTTTTCTCTGTTGTCTTCTAGTATTTATAGTTTCTATCTCTTCAGTGTTATTTTCTATGTTTTCTTTAATTTCAACTTCTATTATTTCTGGGTCAAGGTCCCAGACCTTGTCTTCATCTTCATTACTTTGTAGTTCCAACTCCTCAATCTCATAATAGATATCATCATTTTCTCCTTCTTGATTTATTTCTTCTTCATTATTACCTGGTATTATTTCTGTTATCACCAATCTTCTAGTTTCTTCTTCTTTTCCCTCATTATTCTTATTATCATTAAGTATGACAATATCCCTTGCTATTTCAATTTTTCCTTCTTCTTCATTCCATAGTCTATATCCATTATTAGTATAACCAATCATTACTAACTTTTTACTTCTTGGGTCTAGTTTCTTTATATTTGTATGTAGTTGTTTAGCATATACTTTTGAACCAAACTTGTGTATGTTAGATATATTAGGTCTTTTACCATGCCACATTTCATAAGGTGTTTTATTTTCCAAAGATTCACTTGGTAGTCTATTTATTATATAAGTAGCACAGAATATAGCTTCACCCCACATTTCTTTATCTAATTCTGAATCAAATAATAAAGCTCTGGTTTTATCTAATAATGTCCGATTTAATCTTTCTGACTTACCATTTAGCTGAGGTGTGTATGGTACTGTATAATCTAGTTTTATTCCCTTTTCTGTGCACCATTTTCTAAAGTCATTACTTGTGTATTCACCCCCATTGTCACATCTTATGGTAGACACCTTTTCTGTTCTCTCTCTTTCTGTTTCTTCTATGTAATGTTTTAAATTTTCTTTCACTTCATTTTTATGCTTCAGCAGGTATATTTTTGTAAAATGAGTGTAGTCATCCATGACTGTTAAGACATAACTATAACCATCATATGTTTTATTTTCAAATGGCCCACATACATCTGTATGTATTAACTGTAATGGTCTACTGGCTCTGTTTCTTACTGTTTTAAATGGAAGTCTTGTTTGTTTTGCTTGTGTACAGATTTCACATGTATCTAATTGTTTTAAACCTTGTATTTTTATTCCATCTGCCACATCTGGTAATATTTCTAGTATTTTCTTCCCTGGATGTCCTAGTCTTTGATGCCATTCTAAGGCAGTGCCAGTTTCTTTCATTAACATTGTCTTTTCTTCTGTATTTTTCCCATCTAAATTAATTTTATATAAACCATTTTCCTTTTTTCCTGTCAATAGTAACTCTGACTCCTTATATATTTTTACAGTATCTTTAGTAAACACAACAGTTCCTTGATTATTAGTGACTGCATTCACGGACAACAAGTTCTGAGATAAGTCCGGAACGAACAGGGTATTATTTAAATTACATTTTTCACCGTTGACTTTTCCAATTCCCTTTACTTCTATTGTTTCTTCATTGGCAGTCAAGACCGATGATTGCTTATTTTCATAATTTATCAATATGTCTTTACTGTTGGTCATATGTGCAGTGCACCCGGAGTCTACTATGAATTCTTTATTTTGTGTACCCTGTTTTTCAAACTTTGTAAAAAATACTTTTTCAGTTTTTTCCTTATCTGTTTCTTCTTTTTCTTTCTTGTTCTTATTTTTGAAAAAACAATTTTCTTCTTTATGATTTGTTTTCTTACAAAATGAACATTGTTTATTCTTTAACTTACAGTCTTTTTCTTCATGGTTATTCTTTTTGCAAATACTACAAGCTTTACAGTCTTTCTTCATGTGCCCTGTTTTGTTGCATTTAAAGCATTTTATTGCACTTGAAGCATTTTTCTTTGTAGCCTGAAATGCCAACTGTTTTTCTGTTTCACTGGTTTTTAAAAGTCGGTTTTCCTCACTTAATATCCTGTTTGTTAAGTTAGTCAGGGTTTTCTTATCATCTGCCATTGATTCCCAAGCAGTGATGAAATAGTTTAGGTTACTCGGCAAACAGGATAATATTTTTGACATAACCATTTCTTCATTAATTTTTTCACCCAACTGATTTAGTCTAAACTGTAGATTTTCTATGTCAGTTATTAATTCTGTAAGTGATCGACCTTCTTGTAACTTATATGTGAAGAACTCTTGTAATAGTGATGCCTTGTTTCTTTGTTCTGAGCCTTCAAATATTTCACATAACTTATTGTACATTTCTAGTGCATTTTGACATTTTAAAATGTGTCCTTTTAATTTTCTGTCTATACTGTTTATTATAATTCGTTGCACCTGGGCATCTTTTGTTATGAATGCATCAGATTTCATATCTTCTTTGACATCTGACGAAATTGCTGAAGTCAGATTTGCTGCCTTTATATGGATGTTAAACTCGAATTTCCATAACAGAAATGTCTCCCCATCCTTCAGTTTTTCAATCTGAGCATCTGCTTTGTCCATTTTTCTTGATTTTATATTTCCTTTGTCTTAGTATTGACTTGACCAAGCCACCGGTTTTTATTCGTTCTTTTAGGGCGTCTCTGGGCGGCTGGGCCCATAACCTGTTCTGGGTATTGATATTATACTAAAAGAACGATGTATTTTTATATATTAATCACTTTATTTAAAGTTAACACTGGTTTTTATTACAATATTAATTGCACACGAATTATGATGCTTCATCTTGGAAGCTTCTTCATAGACAACATATTTCTTTTTTTTTTTAATTCCGAAGACGTCAAAGACATTGCTATTTTATCCCTAACACCATGAACGCTTAGTTAATAGATAATTATATTTTACAATAAATTCTTTCGTATTTATTGAAGGATTGAAGGAGCTCGCCGTTGGCGATTATGGTCCTGTCATTAGTTCTGTTTGAAATAGCAATAACTGCAGAACGTTCCTTTTATTTCGTACTAGTTTTTGCCCACGGCTTCGCTCGCGTTAATCTAAAATTTGACAATCAATTCGCGTGGTATTCCTTGTAATAGTATGATTCAATCATGATTCGAAAGATACACGGCACCATTTATTATCATAAGAACGTTATTTTTGTTTTGAAACTATGCAATGCTTTATTTTATCGATAGAAAAGAAAAATCTAACCAGCATTTAAAAAAACATCTTGTTCAATGCTTCGCCCCCCTTGTGAACAAAACCGTATAACTTTTAAACTTTACCATTTAGCACGATGAAAAAAAATCCGGTCATGAATTATGATGGAAATAACAAGCCATCTTCATAAAACAAAGAAAAAAAATCCCGTCAACTGTTCTAGAAAGGCATTGCACACGGCTAAAATATTACAAACAAATAATAAAAAATAGTATTTTTTTTTCCTTTGTCGTCGGTAACCTCATTTCGATATGTGCGGTGCGTGATGGTTAACCCATCATAAGTTCGAAAACTATTTGACCGAATTTCATTTCACCGAAGTCACGTCTGCCACTATCAGTTAGGTCAACTGAAAACAACTGGTCAACGAAAAAAATCAAATTGAAAATAGGTCATTTTCAATTTGATTTTTTTCGTTACTTCGACGTTTCATTTGATCGAAAAACTTTTTACCAGAGTTACACTTAGCCGAAATAACATTTGTTCGAAGTATTATCTTTCCGAACATTCAATACACCACTTGCACGTGCAAATTATCATGCAATATGCAAGCAGGCATGTAACATGCAGCAAGCATTTTTTCTGTCACGGCGACGGCGGCGGCGCGGCGGCGCTGCGGGGTTTGGGTGGCCCTATGTGAGCTAATCGTTGCAGATGGTTTTATATAACGCTTACCACCGCAGCTTCAGCTTGCCGGCCAGCTTCAGCCGCGGTAGCGGGCCTTCAAAACCACCAGCTTCTTAGATCGTGGGCCATCCCACCCCTCCGCGCCTACGCGGGATTTAATGAGAGGTTTTCTTCGTGATTGTGAGGTATTAAAAAAAAATAGTTTCCAAGAACTCTATAGATGGCGTTGAACTTACTATGATAGTTGGTGCCAAAGCCAAAACGCTTGGAAAAAAAACATTGTGTCACGTCACATACTCTCGTTGACTGACACTTTCATTTGCCTAACCTTCCGAATATAACCTAGTTTTCTCGTGCTTTGTTAAAATAAGTTTTTTTAGATTCCGTTCCGTGCATTATCATACTAACTCCTAGCTTCATCTATCCAACGACTAGGGAAGAGCTACAAAGAAAATCCCTCATTGCACTCTAGGGGTAGTGCAGACAACGACAAGACTGCGTGAAGTTGGTTTTGCAGTGATTCATTTCTGTCACTAATTATGTAAAATACTTAGTATAAGACACTATTTTAATTGTACTATTGAAAATGCTACCAAGTAACCGGTTAGTTTTTTGTGTGACCATTGACCAAGTTACTATTCCGTAAAATGTTGTCTCGGTGTGGTGAAAAGTTCAAAACAGTCTTTGGCCAACATGGTACTTCGATGATCTAAAAATATCTTTATGCCTAAAGCAAGAAAAACGTCGGTTAATAGTATTAAAAAATAAAAATCGAACAAAAAAAAAATCGTAAATGTGATTGGTTCCCGTGCAGGATAAGAAGACTCACACTGTAGGTAAATGATGCTCTGTGGCAAGCACTGTTAACTACAAGGAACTTATCATTGACTTGTTCTATCTCTATGGAACTTATATGTTAACTAACTAAATGTCTTCTTGACAGCTTTGACAGCCAAGCCAGTTGACAGGTACGTGAGACACGATACAAAAGGTCGATGGGTCAGTAAAAATGTATTTTTACAGTAGATATTAAATGTCTGTCATGGTTTTTGCTCTTTGTCATTAAACGCTATATGCTATGGTTTTGTTTGTATGCATGTAAGTTAATTTTGTTCACATTCAAATTATTCCTATTAAGTTAAAATATGTTGTCATTGTTGCAATGTTTTGTCGCATTTCCAAAGATTTGTTTTTGTGTTGTATTTGACGAAATAACGTTATATAATCGATAAATGCTCTGTTGGCTACATGAAAATATTTTAAACTTAAATATTACGATGCATGGGCAAGCATTTATTTATTATGTTTTGAGCAATGGCTGTATAGACCTTCCGATTTTTTCAAGCTTAACATGAGTTATATTCTTGCTACTTACCCTCCGAAAAGTTCAGTTCAAACCAGAATATCTTTTGTCATAGTTTTTTATTACGTTTTTTTCGCTTGAGATGTTTGTTTGTTGTGATACTTGTTTACTATTCAGTTGGGCTATTGTTCTTTTCTTATCTATCAGTAGTGAGAATGAGTAGACATTTATTTTGTATTTCTATTCTATTTTATGGAGCATTTTTTTTATACCAGCCATTTTTGTCCTACTGCTGGGCTAAGGCCTCCCCAGTGGCTTTCCAATCTTGTTTACAATTATTTGCCCTCCAACCAATCCGTTAAGAAGCCTCCTGGGCCTGCGTTGGTTAAACAGCCATCTTCAGGCACCCAATGTGTGACTATCTTCATCCATCTCTCCGGCTTCATTCTAGAAATGTGATGCATGTAAAGCTTTAAATGGAGGGTCATAAAAATATGATATTATCAGATTGTGGAAAAAACATAATTATATACTGTGTGTTGGCACAGGTCAAAAATTCACATAAATCTAATTTATGTCTGCTATTAATCAATGAACTGACAACAACAGCATTGACATACAACTTGTTTAATGATTCATATGATCTGTTGACATATTTTACAAATCCAACATTGTTTTGTAAAACCCTTTGGTCTTAACATGTTCTAAAATGCTGTTTAACTCACAAAACAATTATTAATGACTTATTTAGAAAATAATTAACAGTGTGCTTAAAACAAGCTATAGTTAATAAGCAAACAATAGCCTAAATATCAAACATCACAAAATAATCTGTATACATGCAGATTCAGGTGTATTGACTAAGTTTCTTGTTACTGTGAACGCAGCCTACAAGAATACTGAAATCTGTCAAAAAATATCCAGTTTCATGTCTCCCATGTGAATGTGTGTTCGCCATTTTATTTTATTGTCAAAATAGCGTGTTGAGCTTCTTTTTCGAAAATGTGACGCTTTTGAACATTTTGTCTCAAACAATACTTGTTGATACCAGTGCCATCAGTGAACAGATTCTAACTTTGATAACTTGTGACTTAGAAATGTGATGGTTTAGAAGATTTTGTCTCATACAAAACTAGTTTGTATTGATACCAGCTACTGATTAATACAGGTTTAAAGAGTGGCCGTTATTTTGAAAACAAAATAAAATGGTAGAAGTTAAGCAAATTCTGTTTGCCATTTAGTTTGACAAATTCTGGGCTTTCCTGTGATTCATCATTTCAATTAACAAAAGCCTTCTTTAATAAATATTAATTATGTACAATACTGTAACGTGTTTAGCCCATTATGGGTAAATTAAGGTTTTACTAGTCAATCTTAAGATTTACAAAGATGAGTTGGTATGTAAAGATTAATTTTCTATAGAAGATACTGACTATTTTTAAGTTTTACCATTCAAGTTTGGGACATGCTACATTTTACCAACACCAATGATGATTGGTAAATGTTGGTTTTGGGAATAAAACAATGAGTATTTCTTAAACAAGGGGAAATAGTTGCAGTTACTAAGCCAAAGCACCCTACTAACCAAATGTGTTCAGTAGCACACGCGAGCCAAGCGAGCGCTACAATATCCAAGTTGCAGCAAATTTTTTCGGATTTTACAATTAAGAGTAGGTACTTAAATCTTAGTTTTTACTGGAATATATTAGGATTTACCGTACTTGGGGCTTTTACAGTAACGTCAGGATGAATTTTTCAAGTGAGTGTGGATGGCCAAATCCAAAACTATTTGATGATTGAATGAGCCCGATTTTGATGAAACCTAAAGCTGAATCATTAGCTTTTCGAAAAATCAATAAGTACTACCATCCGGGAATCAAACTAGACATTGTTTTTTTATTAGACAATGATCATCACCATCACCTTGATCCTTTTAGAACTATTTATTAGTGATTGGCACAATCATAATCTAAGTGATCCTTCTTTTAGAACTATTTATTAGTGATTGGCACAATCATAATCTAAGTGATCCTTCTTTCTAACCAAAATTCAATCAATTGTCTCTTTGGTGTCTCTTGATTCTTATCTATAGCCACACATTCAAGATCAAAGCCCACCTTTCCTCAAGATTAAAATTGTAGTACCTACCTATCCTATAACAAAATCTTAGACTCGTAATGCCTACCTTTTTGTTTTATCCATAATAATTGCAATATACAACAAAAGTCTTTGGAATAGTCCCCTCAAGAGTTTTGTTGTACTATGTGGCGAGAGATGTGTAAAGTGTGTAAATTGCCATCCATGGTGGCAAGGCCCAAGGCTGCCAACCTTCTGGAGGAGATTTTTTGACGCCCTGTATTTCTTTTGCCTCTGATACTTTCTACTTCGTAAACTCGTTCGTTCAAGGGTGCCTCCTTCTCCCCTACATATCATATCCTAGATTTTGAGTTCTTTTTATTTTATAAATGGCGTCTACATTACTGATTGTATCCGTATAGTTCTACCGTTCTAAATAAAATATTACCAACTTGGTCTTGTTCCATACACATTAAGACATGATTGACGCTGCATGTGGCGAACCTTGAGAATATTTCAGTTCTACCTAGTATCTTGTCAACATACTAGAACATTCGATATCGTGAAAGATGATATAACTATTGATTGATTATTTGATGTGTCCGACTTAAACCGTAACCAGAACATACCTAGGTTGGTCGACTATTTGCATGTTGTTTGAAATAAATAATGTGTAAATAGTTATGATGGTTTTAAGTTAAAACAATTCGAAAGATGAGCAACAATTTCTTTCTTTTGTTTTTTGTAAAACTGCCAAAGCTTTTGAGCAACCTTTGCAGTAATAATAAAAACAAAACGGAAATGGATTAAACATTCTGGAGGACTCAAATTGTTTGCATGAAGTTAGTTTTCATATAACTATATGTCTATTGAAAGTTATTTCAATCAAAAAGAGCAAGTTGAGTTGAACAACACTTGAGTTGGGCGATTTTCGTTTGCTTTCTGGTTTATTATTGATCATTGCATTTTTATTATTTTGCATGTGAAACAGCTATAAATGTGGCAAGACACTCATTTTTTTGTTGTTGTTATTTATGATCAAATCAGTTTTTACCATCTTAGACTGACATTTGCGGGAACATTTAAAACTATAAAATATTACAACTTATGATGATTTTGTTTCAGGATGCAAAACTAACAACAGAGCAAATTCCATGTCAACAATAAAATATATTAAGCATAACAATAGCGTGTCAAGGATATTAGTAATGCATGTACAACGCTCTTATCAAACTTTATGTAGCTAGGCTAGTTTGAAAATTTAAATATGATTTATATAAATGTAAGACACATCCATAGAAAGCTATGCTGAAATTGACAAATAGTTTTTACAGATATTTAGCGTTTACATGTGAGAAGGTTAACAAGGCACATGTGAGAAGATTCTCACATTTGAGTTGTGAACGGAAGACATGTGGTACGGAGTCTGTGGACATAAAACTAACTGCACAGTTCCATTCGAGCCTACAGTTGCGACAACACGGCCACGGGAAGAAACGGTTGAAGATCAAGATACCGCCTTTGAGTACCAATGAGTGCAATAAACATAAGCCAATGAGTGATCCGTTGCAACCATCTATTCATCATGCAAGCTATGGAGGACAATTTGATGTGTAAGTCATTAGATTAATAACTTTTTATTATTATTTTTACTTATAACTTCATCTCTGTTTCCGCTGGAACTGCAACTTAGTCCGGTCAAGTTAAACCAAAAAATAAAGAGTGAAGCTACATAAATTTACAACAAGCTGAAAATTGGTGAAATCGTTTAAAATATACTTATAAATAAAATTTGAAAGTTCCCCATCTTTCCCCTGTATGGTTTTTTTTTTATTCAAGGACAAAGTTAAAAAAAAAAGAGTTTTTCGCGATTTTCAGCAAAACGGTAATTTTTATCATAAAAATACCTCAGACAAAAATTGTAGATCATAAAATTATCTATAAAATATAAATACTTTTTTTTTTCCTACGAGCCACTGTTTCTGAGATATAACGATTCAAAAATTTGTAAAAGTTGTAATCTCAATAACTAAAAATTCTTTCGCAAATATTTTCTATTGCTTTCTCGCCGTAGGTAATTTGTAAATTTAGTTCTCGTCTTAAATCGCATAGCTTCAGCAACATTAGTACTTCGCTTAAACCGGTTCTGACAGTTTGCGTACACGCGGCCGCGTCTCTTCTGGAAAGTCATGGGCGGCCTCGATATTCTAATTCTTCATTATTATTGTGACATTTAATGATTTTTATTGACATTGATTTTGTAAAATATTATTAATTTTATTTGATTATTGTGAATGTGGGGACCATGTGGGTCACATTTTTATTCTTTGTTGCTTTTTTTCCAACAACTGTCTGGCAGTTTGAGTACTATAAGCGACCTACCCAAATGTCCTTTCTTTGGTATTGTTCGTCGTTTCGTTGAGCTCCTTGAGTTATAAGTCGAGCTACACGATAACCGACAAATGCTTGCACTGACTGGACAGGTCCACTCAAATCTGTGTGGTTCTTTCTTCAAAAGACCATCTCAGACACTAATCTGCATAGTCCTCATGTGAATTTTATTGAGCAAGATTGCCTGGACTTAAAAGAGACTATGACCTCTGAGTTTGTTTCGGCTGTTTCTTCTCAGAGTAGTTAGGTACGAAACACCGGCCCCATCTAGTTTAAAAAAAAATGACGTGTAAAAGTGTTTACAAACCTACTTGCAAAATAAACATCATTAACAGCTGGGAGTTCTACTCGCACTCGTCTCTTTATCGCGTGCCCGTAATTTCATTAATAATTTTTTGTTATAAAACATATTTTGTTTTTTTTTCCGATATGTTTAATTTCATCATTATACTGCCCAGTACGGCAGGTCATAATGAGGATTGGCTGCGACAGACGGGCGAGACAGCTTCCTCGGGCGAGGGTAGGAGGCCACTCAACATACCCTCGAACTTCAGAGTGTGGGAGACTGTAGGCTGCGGCCGGGATAACAGACAGGGTGTGTATTTTATTCCTTTAAACTAGTTTTCGGACAAACGTGTGGTACAGTCCTTCTAAAGTTATTATTAAAGCAGCAACCCAGTAGCAGCTTTATTGTGACAAGAATTCTTATTACTGTGATCTTCACAGTGATGCAGAATCACAGGTCAAATACATGAAAAATGTCTAAATGAGATGTACTGGAAACACTTTCACGATGAAACCAGGCCTGAAATCGCAAAGAAAAGTTATCGCTACGTTTCTTTTCCGTATAGCTCAACAATATGTAGAATGTTATAAATGTTTTTTTATTAATCTGTTTAAATATTAGTGTTTTTTATAAATGACTTTGTTTATTTATTTTTAAAGTCGCACACAATAAATTTTGGAGCTGCTCTAAAGAGGTGGTCACAGTCACTGCTTACCGAAGGACTGGTTTCCGCAGGTCCATCGTTGAAGTTCAAGGTGCTATCATATAACTTGCTGGCGCAGTATCTGCTGGAATGCCACCCCTACCTGTACACAGACTGCTCGCCGCACGACCTCAAGTGGAAAGCCAGAGCTTCGAGACTATTTGATGAAATCACTAGTCTGTCTCCTGATGTAAGTTCTTATTTACAATCATCGTTTTCTTGCCCTTATCCTTTACATCATGCTTTTTCTGTAATACTTCTAACAAGGGCAGGAGTCGTTGTCTCAGTACTCTCTCTCATCCTAGTCATATCATCCTTCAAACAGTTCATCATCGTTGGTCTATTATAGCCATCCTCATTCGTACTCGATACTTTCCTTACGTCATTTTCCTCATTCGTGTTTCGGAACGCTTTCTATTGGACTAACGAGTTGAAAAATTGTACTTATTCAGTTCCAATGGTAATGTTTGAAACTGGCTGAGATGATCTGGTGTGGCAGCAAAGATCGATACCAAGTAAAATCGCTGCTCGGAACGAGAAATAACTTGAATACTCACGTGTTCCAGATATTGTGTTTCCAAGAAGTACAATCATCACACTTGGACACTTTCTTCTCGAGGTTCGAACAGATCGGCTACACCAAAATATTCAAGAAGAAAACTGGTCACCGGCAGGACGGGTGCGCCATCTACTTCAAGAAGACGGTGTTCGAACTGAGAGGGCATGTGGGTGTAAGTATAAACATGCATTAAATTAACCCAGCCCGTCGTATTACTGCTAAGTATAGGCCTTTTCCAAGTGCCGTCGTATTAGAATACTGAGAAATGGGACGATTTGCCCTCGCACCATTTATAGGGTTCCGTAACCAAACGGAACCCTTATAGTTTCGCCCGGTCCGTTTGTCAGTCTGTCCGTCCGTATGTCACAGCTATTTTACTCTGAGTGTTGGCATCCCACAGTTCAAACTTGGAGAGTAGGTGTCTTCTATGAACCGCTACACAAAAGTTAAGTGAAGTTATGAAACATTAAAAATAGGAGTGGCTCTCCATACAGGGTCGAGAACTGATGCCGAGGTTCCTAAAACTCTTCTTCTGAAGTCAATGGTTGTTGAGATACTTGCTTCTAAAGCCATAAAAATTGTCTCCCCCTTCTAATTTCTAAAGTAAGAGGAGGGTATTTCTGAACAAATGTAGATTTGTAGAACGTAGAAAGATCTTTCAACGAAAATTGCTGTGAATTAGATTTGATGTTTAGCTTTTGAGATATTATTAGTACTTTTCCGTCAAACTGCAGCAGTAACTTTGTTTTTCATTAACATGTGCGACAGCAATGTCAAGATTACTCTGTTTAGGGCTTATTGCCAGACCTTTTGTATTTGCAGTCTGTGGACCAGATACACGCAGAAAACGTTTAATGACCTGCGTGTGCAGTATAATAATGCTTTTCGGATACTGCTGTCGCTGCCTCGTTTCTGTAGTGCGTCAGGGGTGTTCGCAGTAGCGCGTACAGACGACTTCTTTGCGATCATTCGTAAAAGATCCACTTCTCTACTGCGTCGGATGCGGGGCGGCGACAACAGTCTTCTGAACGTTGTTGCTAGTAAGACTGAGGGTCTCCTGATGGGGCACCTGTGCGCAGTGCATGTATTGTTGCCAGGTGTCTCTGTGAGGTGGCGTAATTAAGTATTATTAGTTAGTGTGTGTTTTTTGTCTATTATACTAACATAGGTTAAGGAATACTAACACAGTTATGGGTTCTACCTGAATTAAAGATAAAAAAAAAACTTATTATGAAAATCAAATTTCGTTCTGCTGTTGAGTGTTTTACATAGTATGAATGAGCGTTAAAAATATTGTTATTATATTGTTTGCTGGTCCGGTCAATTGCGAGTCGGACTGGCACACTCAGGGTTCCGTAAACCCTGAGTTTTGGGGGCTTTTAATAAATAAGACAGGTTTAATGCCTGGATACTATTTCGAAAATAAAATAAAATTGTATTAGTTAAGCAGGCCAAGCCTAATACAAAAAAAAAATCAAACCCATTTCGTTATTATACAAGGTGTAATTTGCATCCTAGTCAAAATTCAGGAGCTTGTCACAAAAGACATAAATATCAATATAAATTACGATACCCGGTCAATAATTATTAAAAATGCTATTGTAAATTGTTTAAATTTTACAGTATTTTAGAATAACACGAAAGTAATAAACAGAATCACCCATCGCGCGACATGTCGCTGTGTGCGTTTATTTGTGTGTGCGAAGGCGCAGTTATAGGGCTAGTTACAGACGGGCTGCGTTTAACTACGGGTGGTTTACACTTTCTGATTTCCGTAAATAAGAAAAAAAAACCTCCCCATTTTATTACCGTTTCGGGTCGAGAATCATTAGCAAAGATACTTCCTCATCATATCATGACCACTGTAGAAACGAAAGAGAATCGACAAATCTTTTGTTCATCTGTCATTTTGTTGATTCAATGACAGATGAACAAAAGATTTGTCGATTCTCTTTCGTGTCTACGGTGGTCATGCTAAGCGGGCTGGTTGCAAAGCGACACCTTGTATTGCTTTACATTAAAATTCATGCTTGATCATTTTAAGGGTTTTCGTATTGTCACATTACATTGACGTTATAAAAGCTAGGTATTATCGAGGACACTCCCGCCTGATCACCACTAAGCTAATTTTTGCTTGTACTTACAATATAGAAACGCTCTCTAGCCCCGCCCCGCTGACTTTGTATAGAAATAATTAATGAAAAGGTACCAATCGGCCGAGCGCACTGACGACGCACGTCAGACGAGAGTTATTGTTATTTTGCGCGCCAAAGTTGACGCTTTCCAAATAGGTCTAAATTTAAAGAGGGCGTGGCTCGGCGCCTCCGCATGATTTAAGCGAAACAAATTTTAACTGCTCAGTCGGTAAAGACCACGACTGTACACTGAATCGATTTTAAGTTCACCTATAGACCCGGTAATGTTTGTATGTATTATTTTTTATTTAAAGCTGTGCGTCACTCCGCCAAATGTGAATCTTTTTCCGCATTTTCCTCAAAATATTGACTCTCAAATTTCTTAATGGAAAGCTTAACATAACCCTTCTAATCAGCGATGACCTTCTCCGATAGTCGTGCAGATAAGCAGTTCAGCTGTTAATGTGAGTAATAGCACTATTGTGACAGTAGACATTATTAACATACAGTATTTCAACTAAGGAAAACTGACCGGAATCGGGTCACACGAACAAAAGCGTTGACACCAATTCTTATCATGCTAAGTAAAAGCTTACTTGTGAGTAAGTCGGGGTTTTTGTGTATCCGATCGTGACAAGTAAGTTCGTTACGTGTGTAGTGTAGTGCAACATGAAAAATTTAGCTGACAATTCTAACACCCGCTTTTGATTTCACAAAAAGGGCGTAGTTTGTTTACTGCGGTTATCCTTGTACTGGGCCAGTATCTCCAGGTTAAGTGTTCAGATCATCAACGTATTCTCTGATTGACAGATAGGCACTATGTACAATACTGGTGAATACCAGGAACCACCAATAGAACTGAATAGTTGCATCCGGTTAGACTGGAAGTCGAGGCTAATATACTTAGGTCGGAAAAGGCTAGGGAGTTGCCAATATCTAATAGGACTAGGATACGCACATATGAATTTAAATATGAATGTAATCTCTACTAATATTATGAAGAGGTCAAATTTGTTTGCGAGTTTATACGGAAGCGGGAAGGGATAATCTTCTTCAGATTCCGTAAATTATTTCACTAACCAGATGCTACATTATTCCCGAGTGTGTGTGGCTTCATTTAAAACGTTCCCATGGGTTAATTTTTGTACATGAGCGAAACCGCGAGCAGAAGCTAGTCTATGTATAAATTTAGGCTATTATATTATGTTATGTTCTACTGTTATATGCGAAGTTTCGTCTGATTGGTAAACTCCGATAATTTATAGATCTTGTTTTTGATAACGCTGCACGCTGTGGATTGCGAATTATCTTTGCTATACGTATACTAGCCGTATACGTCCTGCTCTGCGAGCTATGCTAGTCGATATTTTACTAAACGCACTGCGCGCTGCGAATTTGTGTTATTTTTTCTTTTATTATTTTTCACAAGGTTCGAACTACCGGTGAACAAGGCTCTTAAGAGAGGAACCTCCTAAAAATATACGCCGTGTCCCAAGGACACGGTGGCATATTATATCAGACATGTAATTTTTTGTTTATATCAATGATATTCTAACAAACAGATATGTTATACCTACACCTACAAAACCACCGAAAAAAGTGTGCCGCGGGGGAGAGCCAGCTCACATACACGCAGTGACGCAGAATAAAGGAAAAACAGGCCAATTGACACATTTTCGAGTCTTCACGATTGCGCGCTCATAACATATCTGTTTAATTAAATATCATTGGTTTATATATTGTTTTTTTGACGAACGAAAATTGTTTGTAGGGATTTAGCACCTAATATTTATCTACTTATCGCATTTTCACTGTAAATTAGGTAAACACAGCAATTTATCCGCATTCACACACCAGAAAAGCACTTACTGCTGAGACATCTTCAAGGTCATTTAATTTTATCCTCTTGTGCCAAGCCTACCAAATTAGGTAACAATTGTGCCCCTGTCCGTGCTCTGTGGCGGCGAATGCGGCGCTCAAACAGTTTCAAACGCTGTGATACACTTGTTGCACAGTAAACCGCGGCGCCTTTGTCGGTGAATTATCAAATAAGTAGGTACATAATACACCGGCCGACCAACGTTTTATTCGCGGAACGACAAATTTTCCCAATCAACCTTGAACCTTAATGCGTTAACGATAAAGTTGAAAATTTGTTGAATGCTTGATAACCATAACATCGGCTGGCGTAAAAACTTACGAGATCTACTCGACTCGCTGTTAGTTAAATTTTGCTGAATAGAAGAATAATATAAACTTAAACATGTTTCTACATAATGTTTGTATAATTTTGATGGCTACAATTTTATTACATACTAACGTTAGATCTGCACATTAGACTTATAAAAGCTTAAATTATTATAAGTAGAAGCTTTATAGAGTATAATAACTACAAGGTATGAACTTTGCTAGAAAGTTATGCTAGGTACATTTTTATCACATGAGAACATATTTGTGAGTCACACGCTAGTTATTAAATAGTTGAAATTAATAATCAATACTTACTTACAATAAATTGCAAATTTTGGTCGTGTAGCTTTGTCGTTGTTGGGGAATTTGACGTTAGCTACACGACATGCCGCTACAGCTCATTGAGTACAACATTGAGTGGGTAATACCTATCGACGAGGACTTTGCTGCTGTCAAAGCAGTTTGACAGCTGCGAATCTAGAGCACACACCAGCGCCTAGTTTTTCTTGTGCATAGGCAAACGAGGTAGACGTGGTCTAAGTTCAGGCGGTGTGGAACGGTACTCCCGGAATGCACCCTCCAAGAGCGGCCAACCCGCCATACTTTTCGCGAGAATTTTGACAATAGCTCGTGCGTGATTATGCCGTTGTAAAACATATATCTTTGAAATTTTTGAACTAATAGGTATCTTGTGGCGTCTGTCGAAGCAGAAAATAAAAATTTGTAGAAAGAAATTCAGTATAAGCCTCCAAAAATTGCTGTTTAGCACAACTTTTACCTCAACTTTGGCCGTTCATAATGTACTTATAAATTTTAAAAGTAAAGAAAGCATCCTGATAGAAGCCTTGCAAATGTAGTGGAGATTCTAAATAACAAATATTTATTTCACATACTTGTAAGACTAATTCAATAACACGTATTTCCTGGAACAAGTTTTATAAATTTTCGAAAATATTTTTCGTTCAATGTCCTCGCGTTAGGCGCTATGATGTGCGCGGGAGCCAAGTAGTGCGGGTTCGGGGCTAGGTAAGACACCAGTTGAAAGAATACCACCGCTGTGGCTCTGGATGAAACAACAAGCTTTTCGACCATGCTCGCGTTGACGAAAGGCGGGCCGGGAAGGGCCCTCCTAATTGTGCGTTGCACTGGGTACAGTACCCGGCACGTAACTTGGCAAGAGTCGTTAGATGCGCAGAAGTCGTTTTTTAGGTCTCTTTGGCGGTCAAGCGGGACGCGGGGTATGAAGTAGCGCCGATCCGAGCGCGCGATTGGCGCGTCAGTCGACCCCTGCCTCCCGCACCGCGTTTACATTCCGTTCGCTCCCGATTACACTTGCGGTGCTAGTGCACGAGTACTACTCTACCCTTTGTTTTTGTTACGAGTTCAGTTTTAGTTTTAAATTAAGTTTTTGTTACGAGTTATTGTTATTGTTGTTGTTTTAAATTTAGTTTTTGATACCAGTTGTTGTTATCGTTTTAAATTTAGTTTTTGTTACGTTTTTTACAATGCCAGGACCAAATACCGTTTTACGCAGACATGCCAGATACGATGTGTACTGTTTCATGGAGAAAGAAGCTCAAATTGAAAAAGAGACGGTAAAACGGACTGCAGAAGCAACTAAAACGTCAGAAAGAACAGTAAGGCGTATAGTTAAAGAAGTTTGAAATTCCGAATTCTTCACTGTCATTAGGACACCGGGAAAAAAGAGGAATAGAACAAATATAAAAAAATACATACATAAAAAAATGCATCAGTATTATGTTTTATTTATAACACCTAATAAAAGTCACGAATTCCTCTGCTTTGTTTAACTACATGATTAAAAATAAATGATGGCAATAACCAAAAATGACAATCAATAAAATTTAAGTGAATAGTTATTTGTTCCACTAAGTGTACGATGCGCGAACTTGCCCCCACTCCGCCAAAACCTTGCCAACTTACGTGCCGGGTACTGTACCCACGGATAACTTCGTCATCATCCTCTTCACCACCGCGGTCGGATCGATTTTTTGTCCGATCGATTGTTTATTTTTGCTTATTTAGCTTTGCGTTGGAGCGGAGATGGCCATAGTTGAAGGTCGGTTCGAACCCAAGCGGGCATTTTAATTTGTCTATTTTATTTCGTCACTACTGTTCAGAAAATGTAAAGGAGGAAACGGGCATACTTAATTATCTTAGACACAAAATTTCGAATATATGTGTGGCATTTACCAACCCCGCTGGACCCACGTGGTTGATAGTGGCCCCCTCACAAAGAGGTCTGTGTCCCATCCGTGGGAAAGATATAGGCTATCTATGCTATTAAATTAATTTTATATTTGATGGACGATGGACATGGACGTCTGCGCACATGTCTAACTGCCCAGTGCCTGATAAATGGAAAATCAATGTTGTCCGCCAGTGTAGCTGGAATATTGTTAGGGCGGCCCCTGAATCCCCGCAGCATATAGATGAACATGCTTGCGCATGACGGCATAAAAGTTGCCCAGTCTCGCATCAGCAAACATGCCTGATATAGTAATATCATACAATATTGTTTTGCAATGTTTAAATAACTTATTTATTTACAAAAACTTAGTAGTAGTTTTCTAGTTTAAATTGTTTGTCCCAGGCGCGGATACAGGGGGGGCAATGGGTGCTATTGCCCCCCCCTGAACCGGACCAAATACGTCGTTAGCCAAGCTTGAACTAGTTTGACGGAATTGAAACTAAATATTCTAGTTGTATATCTTGTCATGGGCGTCGCCAGGAGGAGGCAGCTGCCCCTAGAAGATCAGGATTTTTAAAAGTTATAGCTTTTCCTGCGCCCGATGCCGTAGAATAGTTTTATACGTAATAAAATGGAATCACTTAAATTAAGATATTGTTTAACCCTGCGAAAAAACATTTATCAAAAAGGTTCCTTTTTTCCACCTCTGGATTGGCACTCCTTTTGGATTTTTGCATGATCGATCTATACAATAGACAAAGCCTGAAATAAATTAGGAGCCCCTTGCCCCGAGGCCTTATACGCAATTATAGCATAATTATCTGAGGCAATGTTGTAAAAAATTTCGAGCTCGCTGCGCTCGCTCTTGAAGCCTAGTTTTTCATGAGTCTTGACTTTGTCTATAAGAGACCCAGTAGGTCGGTAGGAAAAGTGTTAAAATTTTCGAACTCGCTTCGCTCGCTCTACAGACTACTTTCTCTTGAATTTATCTAAATTTCAACCAAGTAACTCCATATGAACGTTCGAAGCCATTCTAACTTGCCCAAGGCAAGGTGTCGTAAGAATTTCTCGCTACGCTCCCCCCCCCCCCCCCCCCGTGGCCCAAAAGCTGGCTGCCCCCTTGTATCTTGCATATCATGGATTTCTGTAAAGAAACGTCCATTTATTATCAAAAGTTTATTATTATTTTTTAATGAATTTCCAAAAATTGCCCCCCCTAAAGGAAATCCTGTATCCGCGCCTTTGTCCATAGCGTATTTTAAAAAGCAAGTATTGTTAAATAAAATTCTCCCATCTTGATTCATGATAAACATCCCGGTATTCTCAACCGACACTTGCACTAGTGATCATGGGAACTACAAAAAAGTCCACCCTGTCCACATCTGTCTCCCAGGCATTTAATTAAACCGTATATTGGTTTATAGCGCCACCGACTTATCTGTTCAGGTGACGGCAGCGTCGCTTGTGGTGATTTTGGTATTGCCATTTAGGAAACTCACCAAGAAAAAAGGGAAGTAAAACACAAGGCAGTCTTTCAAGTCCGTCTTTAAATAGTATAAGAATACAGGATGGATACGTTCAACGGGGCAGTAAGGGGAACTACCTTTACCTTTTCTATTTCTGACTGTTTAGTACTCCAACGATGGTTTGTCCGATAGAAGTTTTTGATCAGTTTTAAAAACGGGATCGATGATGCACATGATGTATGAATGCGTAGCTGCTACTGAAGTTTTCCTCATGGAAAAACCATGGGCAATGTTGGGTTTTTCCATAATATGGCTTTGCCCGATCTGGGAATTGAACCTAAAATCGTAACGTATCTAATATTCAATTTCGTCGCTCGGCTGTGGCGGATCATGCAGACCCGAGATTGTGTGTAGGAAGCACTTCTTACACGCTCCTTAAGTGTCGTCTGTGTTCCTAAATCATACACGCGCTGGGTCCGAGTACTTCGCTGAAGAAACTAATTCCCAAAACCTCTTTTCTCAGGTGGAATTCAACCAGCCTGAGCTTCCGATCCTGAACCGGGACAACATCGGGATCGTGGTGAAGTTGACGCCTCGCGAGCTGCCCGGCTCACCGGTGGTGGTGGCTACCACACATCTGTTATACAACCCTAAGAGAACCGATGTGAGGTTGGCGCAGATGCAGGTCTTCTTGGCAGAAATCGACCGCTTCGCGTACTACGACAATGGGAGAGAGTAAGTGTGACCTACACTTCACGCTTTTTTCTCCGGTCTTTTCCCTCTCGAATCCAAATCTTGTTTGCCAGACTCTGGGACCAGGTGGATCCACTTTGCTCAGACTTGCTTAGTACAAAGTAATAATAGTGAAGTGAATTTAAAGAAGGTATTACGCGGAGCAATAGAGGCCCAGTGGAAACGATCGGGTCTTCTGAGGTTCGAACTCAGCCGCATTCAATCAATCAACTCAGCCTATTGTAGGCCTCTTATGTTACGCCACACACCGTCACGCGGAAGACAGGCTGTCTGTCTGTCTCACATATGGCAGCCAAGACCAACGGCTTAACAATAATTATGTTATATCGTTATATGAGTTCATTTTCTTTTGTTTTCAGATCGGGTCACTTTCCTATAATATTGACAGGGGATTTAAATTCTACACCCGACAGCGCTGTTATAAAACTGTTAGACAGAGGACATGTTAGGTATGTTAAAATATTTACATTATTAAAATATATTAACATAATATCACGCCTGTAATGATTGATTTACGACTTTACGAGATACAAATGATAAACAATAACAAACGCATCGGATCTTCAAAATCAAAAAATCAAAGCATTTATTTCAAGTAAGCCAGTTACAGGCACTTTTGAATTGTCGAAACAAAGATGAAAATTAAATGTAGCTACAGTCCCAGTCACAAGACATAAAAAGTGTGAAAGTACTGTAGTTGCCCATTCCCTAGCGCAGATCTCTATGGAGAAGAACGGGCAAGAAACTCCATGGACACTCTTTTAAATCAGAATATTGTTACAAAATCTTGTGTATTTTACTTTTTATTATCATTATGACAATTACTGATTTTTGAGATTTTTATTAAATTATTATTCTGAATGTGAGGACCATGTGGGTCCACTGTGTGGACCACTTTTTTATTTTTTGTTTGTTTTTTCCCACACTGACTACTACAGTCTGCAGTTTGAGTACTATAAGCGACCTACCCAAATGTCCTTTCTTTGGTATTGTTTCGTTGAGCTCCTTGAGTTATAAGTCGAGCTACACGGTAACTGAAAAATGCTTGCACTGACTGGACAGGTCCACTCAAATCTGTGTGGTTCTTTCTCCAAAAGACCATCTCAGACACTAATTAAATCTGCATAGTCCGCATAATTGGTGTAAAAATGCAGTTAATAAACACAGAAACAGGCAGATAAGGCAGCGCAAAGCGGATTTTACTTATTTAGATAGATCTGAATGGGTAAGATCTGTTTTGTAACTGCATTTTCTTCTCCAATGTTTAATGCATGCCGTGGCAGCCTTTAATTAAGGCTACACTATAAAATATTAAATTCAACATAAGTTCTTAAACATGTATTTTTGGTGTATGCTTTGTTGGTTGTCCTTAAATAAATAAATAAATGTGAATTGAGCAAAATTATGTCTGGACTTCAAAAGAGACTATGACCTCTGAGTTTGTGTCGGCTGTTTTTTCTCAGAGTAGTCAGATACAAAAAACAGGTCCCACCTAGTAAAAAAAAAAAAGATTTGTAAAAGTGTTTGTAAAAATCTACTTGCAAAATAAACATCATTTATCATTTACCAACTTTCTGACCCCGGCCTGCTACTGAATACTGACGAATTACCCAATAACAATACTTTTGCCCGCCTCAGAAGTGGAACTAATTTAGCCCACAAGTGGAACTCGAGACAAACAAGGCGGACCCACTACATTTTCAAGAATTCTTTAAAATATCGATCTCGCTACGATCACAGGAATGGAAGAAGTTATCATATATTTATTACTTTGCTACTGAGGATCTATTTGAATTTACAGTGCGAGCCCATTCCGGGACGGTTCAGACTGGAGGCGGATAGGCGTCACTGACAACTGTCAACACCTGTCAGTGATCCTAAACAGACAGCAGGGCCGCGACACGAACTTCACTAATTTAGAGGTGAGCTATACAACAGTACTGTTCGAAAGAGATACCGTGGCCCCGGAACACAAAGGGCGATGAAGGAAAATGGATGAGTTTTAGTCAGTAAAAGTCTGACATTCCCTCCTGCTCCGCCTAGAGCGGGAAGAGTCATTTGATGATTTCCCAACGAAAAAAAAAGCTACACAACAGTGACAGCAGTGCCAACTAGCAGTAAATAACCATGACTGACAACTGTAAACATCCCACTGCTGGGTATAGGCCGCTCTTTGATTGAGCCAGTCTCCTCTTGTGCCAGATGCGACTCGGTCACAGCTTAACTCAACCTGTCCTCATCGCGCCTTGTTAGGTGTCCAGCCCAACTCCAATAGAGTTCCATTTAGGTCATAAGCCCACATAAACGACTCCGCTCCCACCCGGCAAAAATAATATAATTCAAATATGGGCTTTATGTATTGCTCTATTATGTATTGGACGGACGGCGAGCTAGCCCATAGCTCACCGTCCACAGGCCCGTTCTTGATCTACCTACACTTCTATAGGCTTGCTAAACCTCGAAAACCAATCTCAAATACAGTACCCGGCAATAAATATTGCACATCGACCTTTGGAAAGAGACAATCAGCTAATTTCGGCTTCGTAGAGCGCTATCTCTCTCGCACGAAATACAAACAGTCCGGTATCTATGAACAACGACTGACAAACGTCACATAGGTAGTGTGCGACAGAGATAACGCTCTACGAAGCCGAAATTAGCCGATTGTCTCTTTCCAAAGGTCGATGTGCAATATTTATTGCCGGGTACTGTACGTGTGGCTTTTGCTGCCGATCCGATAGTTTTAAAATAAAACGTTTTTTATATTATATCGTAAAATGTTGTTCAGATATACAACTCGGAGTTGTGCGGCAAAGGGCCAGATAGTTGCGGGCAGGCGCCGCGGCAGGGGGACCAGTTCAGCCCGATGTTCAACAGCACGGAGTTGCGGCACTCGCTCAAGCTCGGCTCCGTGTACGACAGCCGCTGCGGCGCCACCACCTTCCAGGACTATTGGGTCACCGTCGACTATATTTATTTTAGGTAAATTATCTATACTAATATACTAATACTAACTACTAGTTTGTAAGTTTGTATGTTGGGGGTAATCTCCGGAAGTAATGAACCGATTTCAAAAATTCTTTCACCATTAGAAAGCTACATTCACCCTGAGTAACATAGGCTTTATTTTATCCTCGTACTCCCACGGGAACGGGAACTACGCAGGTGAAACCGCGTGACGTCCGCTAGTTTCATTATAAAGTGTAAGCGACACGAAGGGGGTACTGCCTCGTCGTTCTAGTGGTAACGACCACTGACCGCGACTGCTGACCGTGAGCTCCTGGGTTCGATTCCTAAGTCGGGAAAAGTGTTATTCGTTTTTTTTTTTATTATAAAATGGGCCGGTTCTTGACCTCGATCACGCCTGATGGAAAGCGATGGATGAGGTCTATGATAGAACGAGCGACCGGTTGACAGCAATCGGCTGTCAAACGGTAGATTACTTGTCTATGCTCACTTGGGAGGTTAATTGTACACGTGTTAATTGCACTCAGTGCAATCAGTATATATATTGTATCATCATCATCATTTCAGCCGAAAGACGTCCACTGCTGGACATAGGCCTCCCCCAAGTGTCGCCACATTGAACGGTCCCGTGCGACTCGCATCCAGCGGATTCCCGCAGCCTTCAGCAGGTCATCGGTCCACCTAGTGGGAGGCCTTCCAACGCAACGTCTTCCGGTTCGCGGTCGCCACTCCAGAACTTTTCGGCCCCATCGGCCATCCGTTCTGCGAGCAATGTGCCCTGCCCACTGCCACTTAAGTTTGGCAATTCTTCGGGCTACGTCGGTAACCTTGGTTCTCTTGCGGATGTCTTCATTTCTGATTCGATCGCGCAAGGAAACTCCGAGCATAGCCCTCTCCATTGCCCTTTGGGTGACTTTAAGCCTTCTGATGAGGCCCATTGTAAGCGACCACGTTTCGGTCCCGTAAGTAATCACTGGCAACACACACTGGTCATAGACTTTCGTCTTGAGACACTGCGGTAGGTTGGACGAGAAGATACCGCGCAACTTCCCGAACGCTGCCCAGCCGAGTCGGATTCGACGATTGACCTCTTTCTCGAAGTTAGACCTACCTAACTGGACCGTTTGTCCCAGGTACACATAATCGTCTACAACTTCGAGTGTAGAGTCTCCGATCTTGATAGGAGTGGGTGTGACATGGGCATTCAACATGACCTTGGTTTTGTCCATGTTCATTTTAAGACCCACTCTTCCGGAAGCTCTACTGAGGTCATCGAGCATTGTACTGAGGTCCTCCATGGTCTCAGCCATGACCACTATGTCGTCGGCAAACCGAAGGTGAGTGATGTACTCGCCATTGACGTTGATGCCTAGCCCTCTCCAGTCCAGAACCTTGAAGACATCCTCCAGTGCAGCAGTAAACAGTTTCGGAGATATGACGTCTCCCTGTCTCACACCTCGCTGCAGGAGGATAGGTTCTGAGACTTGGTCTTGAAGTCGGACTGACATGGTGGCGTTTTTGTACAAACACTTCAACACCTCGATGTACCGATAGTCGATTTGGCACCGTTGGAGAGACTGCAGTACAGCCCAGGTCTCGATCGAATCGAAGGCTTTCTCGTAGTCCACAAACGCTAAACAGAGAGGCAGGTTATACTCTTCGGTCTTCTGTATAACTTGCCGCAGCGTATGTATGTGGTCTACGGTGCTATAGCCTTTTCGGAAACCGGCTTGTTCGGGTGGCTGGAAATCGTCAAACCTGCGCGCGAGACGATTCGTGATGACTCTAGAAAACAACTTGTAGACATGGCTTAGAAGTGAGATGGGCCTATAATTCTTCAACCGGGCATTGTCACCCTTTTTGAAGAAGAGCACCACCACACCCCTGCACCATGCCTGTGGCGTTTTTCCCTCAAGTATGACGGAATTAAACAGCTTCTGAAGGGCCTTAAGTACCGGTTTTCCACCCGCCTTCAGGAGTTCGGCCGTAATTCCGTCATCACCCGGTGCCTTGTTGTTTTTGAGCTGCTTCAGAGCCATCCTAATCTCGTACAGGCTGACGTCCGGAATGTCTTCAGTATAGTGTCGGGTCAGTCTAGCTCTTGGGTCGTTTGCTAGATCTACGACGGGTTTGCTAGTTGACGTGTACAACTGTCCATAGAAGCTCTCGATCTCCCTCAGAAGCTCCGGTTTGGCGGATAAGATCCTACCATCGTCGGTCTTCAGTTTCGTGAACTGGCTCTGCCCAATAGCCAGATCTCTTGCAAATACCTTGGAGCCTTTATTCCGCTCAATCGCGTCTTTAATACGCTCGGTATTAAAGCGGCGGAGGTCGCTCTTCAAGGATTTAGAGATCCGTCTATTGAGCTGCCGATATTCACACGCCTCGTCTGAAGACTGCAGGATCATCTCACGCCGCTCCTTCATGAGCTTGAGAGTGTGATCGGAGAGCCTCTTGTTCTGATCTGTACGACGCGCCTTGAAGAACTTAGACCCGGTCGTATGGACAGTTTCCACGAACCCATCGTTGTACTCGTCCACTGAGCTTCCTAGGCACACGAAACGGTTGTGGAGTTCAAGCTGAAAGCTCTCGGGGTTTTGGATTTGGATCTGTGCTGGACGGAGCGTAGACTTCATCAGTCGATACCTTTCAAGCTTGATATTGATGTTCAATGTGCCTCTTACCATGCGGTGATCGCTCCCGGTTTTCACCGAATTGATCACAGAGACATCATTGAACATTTGCTTCTTGGTTGACATGATGAAGTCGATCTCATTTCTAGTTGCACCATCGGGGCTCGGGGATATATTGTATAGTGGATTATAATAAGAACTTTTCATTTCAGTTGCCGCAGTCCACTAAGACTGGTAGAACGCCTGCGATTGCCCACTGAAGCGGAGTGCGAAGTCCTAGGCCGCTTGCCCAACCACGTGTACGGCTCCGACCACCTCGCGCTGGCGGCCGCCTTCGAACTCAAACCTTACCGTTCCACCTTATAACAGACACAAGACACTTCGGTGACACTCCGGTACCTTTCACACTTGTAAAAGCGCCGCCTCCTCTACGAGCAGCTGCGCGCGCGCCGATATAGATCATGTCCGCACCCATTGACTGGTAATATCGAACGACTTGGTTTAGCGAATTTAATAGAAAAATGGAATTATGACAAGACGTAGTACACAGAGCAAGAGCATTCATATCTATACACCTAACAAACTCCAAAAGCGTTTTTATCGTGGAATAACAATAGCAATACAAGGTTATTGAAAAAAAAGGACTTTTTGTATTTTCTGTAGCATGTAACTGTTTGAATAGAAAATAAATAGAATAAAATAAATACAGTAAGAGAAAATCACTTTTAAAGGTTTCTAGTTACCGTAAAATTGTAAATACCGTTAGATTATAATATATCTGGCGAGATGGTAAAATGTAAACTCTCGAATTAGATTATGGACACGGAACGCACCTCGCGCGCTGATTGGTTGAACGTCACAATATGTACGTATCATATAAACGTCATAATATATACGTCACAAATGAATTAACAAACAAATATGGCCAATACGCCATATTTGTATGTTAATTCATTTGTTTTCGAATGTAAACGAACAGTGTTTTGGTGATTGTAAATTGATTTCGTGTGGAAAATGCTTCAGAATCAAAATAATTAATATTAAATAGAAATAATAAAAAATATAATTATAAAAAAATATAATTATTAAAATTAAATTAAAATAAAATAATTAATATTACTTAAATTAATTAATTAATATTAAATTAAAATCTTTCGAGCGTTTACAATCTCGCTAGAAAGATTATATACTAACGGTATTTATAATTTAACGGTGACATTGAATCGTATCACATGAGTGTTTTAATACCTAATTAGTACCTAATTAGTTGCATACAAGACTTTATGTACATCCATGATATGAATCCTAGGTTCTGAAACCATAGGGTGTTGTAGAAGAAGTCTGTGTAAATTCATGGAAAGTGTAATTGCTAAGTGTTTAATACAAACAAACTATGTATTGGTAATAATATAATTATTTATTGTAATAAGTAATTACATTTTGGATCGTACAGTTATTAAAATGCACAAAGCTTTTATCACTCATTTTTTTAAACAACAAAGTACTGCAATATTAATATCGAACAAAAATGGCTGGATACGTCGTGAATTCGAATTAACCTATAAGTTTTTTTTTTTATTTACGGCGCTGTGGTAGTAAAACGCGTGAGCTTGACAATGTTCTTATTTTAAAACGAGTTGCGTAATGAAATTTAGTACTTACAACACTATAACACCCGTTTGGATGATATTATAGTTATTATGACACTGGCTGTTTTAATGTTGGCAATAAGCTAACTGTTTCAGATACTTTTATAGAGGATTTATAGCATGGGTGTAGAATTGTAGATAAACATATTAGTGCTCGTGTGGTCGCGGTTAACAAAACGATTTCTTCGTTTGAATACAGATACATAGTTTAATGAATGGATCGCAATTTTCTTGCTGTTGCGAACTCTTACGACTTTATTAACTTAGTCCTCCTAGTACACAGAGTTTATTAACGCACGTAGAAAAGTAATGACTGTCTAATACCGTAAAGTAATTATTGTCTGTTATCAATTATCAAGTACAGGTAGTTACAAATATAGAATGTAATACAGGACTAGATTCTTGATGACTTTTACGTAATAATAGTACTAATTCTTTGTTGATATACTTGTTAAAACAACTTTACTTGTTTGTCTTGAAATTCAGCAGTGTGCGTGGTGTTTACTAGTGTTAGTAGTACGGTACATGCATAAAATGTGCCTATTGTTTACTTGTTTGCGTATCCGGTGTAAAGATTACCGTTTCGTTTTGACACTCACAATGTAACGCAAAATACGGCTGGCGTCCATGAGCTCACTGTTCTTGGAACCGGGTGAAAAGACGCTGAAGTGAGTCGAGACTTAACTTAAAAGGGATTTTAACGTTGAATTATATGATTTATAACACATTTGCTCGTAAAGGGTCTCTTATTTCACCCATTTCAATATCATATTGTATCTCATTACGTACTTGTGCAGTAATGTAATGTTAAATGCACGGTTTATCAAGATACTGTCTAAAACGAATGGTACCTACTTTTTTAAATCTTAGAAAAGAGTTTTTATGTGAGAAAATTGGTCAACATTTTATGAATAAAATTGACGGGAGATGAAATATAATAAATAAACATTTAATTCGTTAATTTAATTAATTTTGACAATAAATTACAACCATTTATCTGTAACAAAAACACAAAAATATTAATTTACTTTATTAGTAGTACTGGCTGTTTTTTGTGTCTTTGTATTAAAAAAAGCGCTGGTGCGCGCGCATCGCTAATTTGTGAACAAGTAAAGGATATAATCGTTTAAGAAAGTCCGAGTTTTATTTATTTACTCGCAAATATGTTATAAAACGTCGTATGACATACGTGCGGTTTGATAATTACAGCCTCCGCTTTCTTGTAGCCCTCGCCTATGGCTCGGGCTAGCAATATAGCCTCGGCTGTAATTTTCAACTTACCGCACTTATATCATAATTTACTATTATGTTACCACTATCAGTTTTATTTACTTAATTATTTAGAGACCTTGTTGGCAACATCAGTTTGTATCGTACAACAACCCGCATGCGCTCCTACTTGCAAGACCTACTCGTACAAGCCATATTCCAAGGTGCTTCAATGTACGAATAGTAACATTCGTATATTCTTATAGATTTTGCTAGCTAACATACGAGAATTACAGTTTCATGCTTAATACCTAATCATTGTTATAATTCATGGCGAATTTTACAGTTATGTTAACTGAATGTCATGTAGTATTTTAGCAGTCTCAGAAATAAATGTATGTTAGTCTAAATATTATATTATCTTGTTTATACTGCAGAAAATAATTGTATAATTCTACATCGAGGCTATGGCGGTGAAGGCGCGATTACCTCACGACCTAACCAAAGAGGTTGGTTGCGCATCTATGCTTTAGACGTTCATGTGCGTAAAAGTATTCTCTGTCTACGTTCATGTGTAAGTAATTTACAAAATTATGATAGCGCACTCTGTTGGCGTGTAGTTCGCCGAACGAAATAAAAGTCGGTCGCGGGTTCGTTCAGCGATCGCTTTGGTTAGGACGCGGCCTTAACCGTATTGCAAATGATCTTAATTATTTTGTGTTGTTAAATATTTTAAATGAATAAATATTTAAACAAAATAATATATACGATAGCACATGATTCTTTTGTTCGAAAAAAAAAATTAAAACATTCATAAATATCATAAGTTCAAACGAAAATAGCTAAATCAGTTCGCACGAAATAATTTAGAAGTACTACAAGCTGAATTGGGTGAAAATCAATATAACGTTGTATTAATATTATTATATAATCTGGTAATACGAACGGGCGTGGAGTAGTGTGCTTTTGTATATTGTTAGCTTTGAAAGCAGTAGTTGGTATTTTAGTGTAATTTCAACTTGTCTTCTTACAAAATATGCGATACCTACACGGTCCAAATTTATGAAAAAGCAGCTAATTGAATTACATTTGAAAAATTTAAGCAACCGATTGTGCGTCTATGACCCCGTACAATCGTAACTGTACTTATTTGGACTCAGCGTTACTGCTGCCTCTGTATCGCAACTGCCAAACTGCTAGTGCATACAGAAGTCGCAAACATTCGCAGGCATTAGCACGAGCAAAGTAACGCTTATGGACCTCGTGTTTAAATACTTTTCCATAAAACAAAGAATAAGAATGGGTTTCTTCAGATAACGATTGTTCATACCGTACTATGATGTGTTCAAGCTATCATTGTTCCGCTGCGAAAAAGGGATAGCGGCTTTATGTCTTCCGTATCTCTCTCACGTGTGTTATTTATCTGTATTATAACGTTTGCCACAGACTAGATACCGGCGCAGACCCGGTCAAGTGCAGCGCAGAGCAGTCGTCACTGCCAAACCCTCACGTTCATACATCTCGTCATACACCTTCCTCAAACAATTATGTTTTACTCTCTCTTCTATCGATTCGCACCTGAGAGAGAGAGAGGATGAGAAGTGGATGTTTACTCAATTTTATTGAACTACCACGATTTCGATATTTGTTGGGTATTGAGAACCCCGCTGTGTTGCGCTCAGGTCTACGCCGATCTTAGCAGACGCACGAAGAAACTCGTTCGAAATAATTTTCTCTGTTCACAAAGCCATGTCCACGTAATTGTAATATATTGTCTTGTTTAATTTCATAGATTTTTAATATGATGGAAAGAATAAATGGTTATTTTATAATACTAGGCTTTAATTTGACCAGTACATTTGATTCTATAATGATTAGATGGGAAACAGGCAGGATAGGCAGTTTTCTAACCTGAATACATTTTATTTATACAAAAAATACACATAACACGATCCGGATATACTAGTACTATTAGCCTTTATTCGCCTAAATACTAGATTCTCAAAATATTAGATTCGCTAAATATTATATTCTCAAAATAGCCAAAGTACAATTAAACACTTAAAACAATTGTTAGTCCGGTTGACCGAACTAGTGCAACTTTTCAGTAGAAGTAGTTCGGTTGAATTACAGGGTGGAATTTTTGCATGCCACCTGGGGGGAAAGTACTCGAAATACCGGGGATAGCAAATTTTACTCAACGGAAACATTCCTTTATTTTTTTTTAAATAAATTAATCTGTATTCATAGATTTTTAAAATTCGATTGCCACACCTGGGAATCGAACCGGCTAAATTCCAAAAAAATAACACCCTGTACTTTTATGGCACCAATCGATAGGGTCAATCATAAGGATCAAATCTCTCTAACAAACGTGATAAATTTAATGAAAGGAAAACCATGAAATGTAAAGTTATAAATTCAATGGGATAAATTCAATACGATAAAGCACTTCTATTCAAAGGATGGACCTTTAAAATTGAAGAAAGAAGATTGCAATTTGCACGTGTTTGTTTGTGCAAATGGCAATCTTCCTATTAGTAATTAATAGTAGTTTTAATCAATAAATGTCGTCAAAAGATAATTTTTAATTAGGTTCTAACATAATTGGATGGACCTTTGAGTAAAAGTGCTTTATCTTATCCCATTGAATTTATAAGTTAAGATTTCATGCTTTGCCTTTCATTTAATTTATTATATTTGTTAAAAGGATTTAATCCTTGTGATTGACCCTATCGATTGGCACAATTAAAAGTATTGTGTTATTTTTTTGGAATTTAGCCGGTTCGATTCCCGAGTGTGGCAAGAGAAATTTCAAAATCTTTGAATGCAGAATAATTTCTTTAAAAAAATAAAGGAATGTTTCCTTTGAGTAAAATTTGCTATCTCCGGTATTTAGTGTACTTTCCCTCCAGGTGGCATGTAAAAATTCCACCCTGTATAGCACCGAACTGCCGATACTCTTTAGTAGCAACAGTTCGATTTGTAATATTAAGAATAAAATTGCCCACTCGGACTAGTAGTTTCGTCAAAGATAAGGATTCGTAAACCCGCGGTCGCTTCGCTCGCATAATAAATAACACTCTTTGACAGAAGTCAAAGAGAGGCCCGGCACTTTGGGGACAGAAGTCCCCAAAGTGCCGGGCCTCCGCCGGCCTCCGGCCCGGTGCCCATGCCGCCCATAAATTGTTGTTGTCAAAAGAGGCTCTAGTGTTATAACATTATTACCTGGTGGTATCGTTTAACTTTAAAAAACCCACCGTACCACCAGGGGTACGGTGGGTCCGAACCCGAAATCGTTACGAGCCGTTTTCGAGAATGTGATTACAAATATTGCTCATTTAATAGTATTGGATAAAAAGTATAATTTATTTTAGGTAGGAAATAAGGTTTCTAAAATAAAACACCAATGTTCGTTTTATTTAGTCATTTATACAATTTGGATTCACAACTTATACGAAAAATTAAAATCATTCTCAGTACAGCATAGCACTGCCACGTTACAACTTAAGTACAAAAATTTGGAAAAAGCTCCAGACATACCATGGAATTATTCGAAACGGGTTTTGTTACCAATATAGTATTGTGTTGAAGTGTTTGGACACGTAGGCGTTATTGAAATCCGGTCGGATATGACTGAACTTGATAAACTTTACGACTGTAGGTTCGAATCTATATCAGGGTTGCTCTAAACGAAGGGGTCCGAAATGGGTTCGGCTGACAATCAAACAGACGCAATACAGTTACAAACGTTTATTAGAAGTACAAGTGCGGGCGTTTTTATCCAAATCCGTCAACAGTTTACAGATCACAAGTATTACCTACTTGGAGATATTACGTTCATTAGTGTTAGTTGACTGATATAGTAAAAACGCGATAAATGTTGAAGCCAGTGGTAAAAGGATATACCTAAACCACTGTGGTTGCTGAAGGTATTGCGATATAGTGATCATACAATCCAGAAGTGACAATAAGGCCTATAGTCCAAACTAGCCTTCGACAAAGTTATCAGAAAGATTATTTTATTTTACTTCGCATCATTCAGAAACATTTTTCTGTTTCACTATAATAATATGTATAAGTACCTAGCCATCGTCAAAAAGATGGCAGCTTTGTGAGCATTACTGAGTAACACAGTTGGCTCCATAAGCATTTTAAATTACAATTTATCCGTATTAACTATACCAATGAGCCTTCGCTTCGCATGTCAGATGCAGTAAACAACCACCACATTTAAAATTAAAATGATCTCTGGCCGTATTGCCTTAAAATATATGCACTTTGAGGCGAGTGATCGAGATTTAAAAAAAAATCACGTGTTCAATTTACAGTGTATGTATTCCGTATGGTGGATGACGTCGTTGTAATGACGTATCGTGCTCTCGGACTCTCCTACCTACATAATAGCGACCACAGCTAGGCCCTTCGACTGGTGTGACTCAAATAAGCAGACAGCAACATAATGCATACTTAAGTTATCGCCGGTGACTTCAAATTATTTTCTTAAACGTTTGGTTACTGTTTCTGTCACCGTATGTCTTTATTTGTGTGTCTAAGGGGTAACAGGAATGTATTTAAAATAAACTGTTATCGCTAATATGTTTTAGGTGCCAAACGGGATGACTGAGACGGTAAGCCATCTTTAGAAACGTTTTAAAGTATTTTAAACACAATATTCTAAGTTATTACCAATTTCTTTCTCGCTAACCGTCACCTCTGCTATTTCCGAGTTCTTTATCTTCCACGAAAGCATCACATTGATGGTTACATTCACATTTTCACTAACTGTATTTTAAAAGTAAAATCCGTGATTTATAAACTATAATATATTCCGACTTAACAGGACTATGTAATGGAATCGCTCGTTACATTTACCAAATATTTTCGCACGTACGCTTGATGAACTCCGAAACTGACTCATGAATGCGAATCATAGAAACCTTTGACCGGAAGTTCCTTAAAATGACGAACTTCAGTAGACCATCCAGAGATGTCTTCTTCGATCTTATTATCAGCACTTAACATTGCACCATTGGTTTTTAATGTTTTCAAGTCATTATTATCCCAATAGAGGATATAAATTTTAATATATTCAAGTCATGATAACAATCAATGCTCTTTTATCAAAGTCGATAAATGATAATCTAGATTTCAGTTAATTAAGAGTATAATTATGACGGAATAGATTCCACCATTAAGAATATTTATCAACTTCGACAAAATCATAATACTTATATAACCACCCTAGATTACAACAATATAACAAACGTTTCCAAATTTTATTTGATATTACCTCTAGGTGGATGTAGTGCCAATCAGCCAATGACATGACAAGGGAGCAATGATAAGTTCTTTCGTTTGATGTTGTTTCGATCAAACACTTGTCTTATAATTTAGAATTTCATGTTTATACAGGTTACTTTGTGTTTACCAAAACAACACCGACGCCCTACGCATATACTTACATGTATATACCTATTTACTTGTTTCACGAGCGATGGGACCATGACAAATCAAAAAGATTTTATTCGGAAAATTTGTAGATACTTAATTAAGAATGTATCTGTTGGCCAATTACTGAACCTATGTTACATTAACTATAGGAGCTACAAATGGCAATTTTTCACCATTACACCTATTTATCTAATAATACTGGATGGATATTAAATATAATAAATTATCGCGAAAAATTCAGAATATTTCATAAGATCTCATCATTTTTTTTTGTAAGTATACTAGTCGAAAAGCTCTTAATATTATAAATCCTTAATGTTATGTATTGTAAGAGGATAATGTAATTATGTAACTAGAGAATTCGCTCCAATTTAACTTACATTAGGTGATGAAAATACAAGAAGTTATTACATATAATTAAAATTCAAATAAAAAATTAAGCTCGTAGCTAGCGTAACCCGATTTATTGTTTATTTATGTTATAGGCGACCAAATCATCTCGATATCAAACGGTGTAGATTTCGAAAAATGAATTCGTATCGTTTACTTTAGTATTTAATATATCTTGTAAAGAACGCCAATTATGACTGAATATTTCATACAAATTAACAATGTAAAGATTTTACCGATGCTAGTACATATATACGATATTCAATTTGAAATTTGTTATTTCATACATGATAATAAGAACACGCTTTGACCTGGACGGAGAGGAGGCCGGTGAATGAGGAAAATGATAGCTACAAGATTGTATATACGAGTGTGGGTGTGGGTGTGCCACACCCGCCGCGAGTCCCGTCGCATGTCGGTGGGCGGGGCGGGAGCACGCACTGCATGCGCGAGAGTCAGCGTGCCAAGCCCTACGCGTTATATTAACATTAAGATTCAGCTGCAATGACTATATATCGGAACGTTAAGCGCAATAACACGCGTAAAGGCATCTATCAAGAAGTAAAACTGGCACATTCTTATTAAATCCGCAACAAAAACAGCAGGGTCCCATCGTTCGTTTCGGAATTCATACAAACACAACGGCCACGCTCGTCCCACAGCCGAAACAATCCAAGCAAAACATATCAAACAACCTTAAATCAAATAAAACAAATATAGATATACCACACACTGCTAAAAGTTTGCAGATATCACCTAACTATAAATCTTAAATTAAATTCAATTTAATTTACAGATAAAATTACTGATTACAGTTGTTTCCTAAAGACCATATTACATATAGTCTGTCATAGCGGACATTTCAGACTTTCTTAATAAATTTAAAAATTTTCCAACTCCTTCCTAACTACGAGATTGATATTAAGTAGTACTCAAGTAAATAGAAAATTGTGATTTCTCCTGTGAAATCTGTGGTTTTACTATCTACGATCATTTCATCGCTTTCGTCTCGTTAACATAATATTAATTTGAGAATGTTTTACGAAGTGTGATGGTTGAGAAATTAATCTTTCTGCTTGCACCGGGCCCGTGTTAGCCGCCTCTGTATACATACACTACGTACGAAATATCAACTAATAATACTGCGCGAAAATTATAATACGCCTATTTTAACTGGCGTAACTACAATTTTGGCCAACTTGAGTAATTCACAATTTACCACTATTCTGTTTCTTGTATAAGAGAGTCGACCACACAGGTCTTACGATCCTTTACACGCGAACGTTGCCAAGACAAGGATTATCTGCGGCTGCGACCTGTGCCCTCGACACGTGTAGTCGCGCTTTGTACTCTGCATGTACTCATCCCGGATATAACTGGCATCAGTCAGCTCTCAGCGCTGATGTAAACATAGCAGTGCAGGTGTGTAGGGCACAGGCTTAGGCCAAAGACATTGACGCCATCTCAATATGACATTCCACTTGTGACATCAGTGCGCAACAACGCAGCAATATTTAAACTGCAGACAAGAATAGAGATTGCGGGACTAGTTGAAGATCACACGGCTATCGAGCGATGGGCGCGCTTGTCTCGAATGTGAACGTATAATAAATATTATGATAAAAGTATATAGGTAACAATCGACCAAGACTCATTTACACCATATTTCTAATCTACGACGTACGTTCTGAAGCGCGAGGAGTCTAAGCTGAAGACAGTGTCATCTCTGTAAATTGAGACTGATTTCTAAATGCGGGAATTTACTAGACATTAATATTTGCTATGATTAAACAGACACACATAATGTAAATGAGATTTAGTCACATCTTACATCACACCGTTACTGCAACACAACTGATCTATGCGAACACCGAGTTTCAGTTATAGCGCAATGAATTAGGATGTCATAACACTTTCAATAAAATCATAATAATGTCTGGTCATGGGCATACATTTTCGACGAACATACGGTAATACGATACCCCTTGGTGCCACTGGTTATCAGACTTTCGATCCACCGACTACCTGTAACGAATGTCAAAGAACTACAACTTTCCGAGGCACGGAGGAAACTCGGTATGTAATGGGTGGTCACCCATCCACGGACTGACCTAGGCAAGCACGGCTTAACACAAAGATCGGCCCGAGCGGCTATTATTACTTAGCCACGAGCTCCTCCATTTTTGAGAAACACCGTCGATTTAATGGAGAAGTGGATATTGTCAACACTGTGTAAATACTGTTTTAAGCTTTCACGGTTTATAACTAAACTTTCATGACTTACGGGATATCTTTCGTAATTGTTCGTTGTTGTCTTTCGTGATATCGGGAGCTCAAAATTAATAACAATCACGGAAGAAGTGACGTAAGTGACAGTATAAGTTTATGTGTATTGTAGATTTTTTATAGGCTCTCGCCGTGTCTCATGGCGAGGCAGATATCATCATTCATCAAAAGCATGAATATGATCTTGATTTAGCAAGCTTATTATGCGGCAGGGCGAAAGGTCGAGTTGGATTTACAAGTGTCATTATAGTTAGCTTGAGGCTCCCTCCATTTCAGACTGTCTGACACTGTTCAAATCAGCAATAATTGCCAGTTTATTTTGATGAGATTGTTTCCACGACATAGCTTGCAAGAGCAAGAGCAAGCGCAAATGTTGGTGAGCTGGGAATATAAGAGAACCGACAGGACTAGAAAGCCTAGAAGTAAATGTCTCACGGGGGTAGCTTGAAAGGCAGCAAGCTTAAATGTCAGTGAAGTGGAAATATTGGTGCCACAAGGTGTTTGAGCTTGAAAGGCAGCAAGCTCAAATGTCAGAGGAGCTAATAAAAGTTGCAAGGACCAAAGACACTTCTTCCTATCTTTATCGTTTAGTTAGTGCCCAACCTGCTGTAAGAGTGCCGCCCATGGGCATCTGACTTGGCTTTACATACCGTCAATGGCGTCAATAAATATCTCTCAGGCATTCCTATATTTGGTTTCCTCACGATATTTCCCCCACCGAAGCAAGTGATAATTATACAATATGCTCATGAATCCGAAAACTCAGAGGTGCGTTTCTTGGCTTCGAACTCTGTCACACTTGAAGTCTCTCAATCTCGAAACTAGAACGACCGTTCCAGATTCGGGTGAATGGCTATCAATCGGGTTGCAAACTCTGACAGTTAATTTGTAATACTTGTTTGAGACGTTGTCGATTAATGCAAATTCCTAGAACATTTTGTAACTATCACGAATGTTACCCATGAATGGCAGAAATTATTAAAGTTTTATCAATAGTTTGTGCAGTGACCGAAAGTTCGTCTCTTTATTCTCTTTCCTAACGGTCGAGGAACGAGTAGAGCGGCAAACAGGTCTACCATACTGGCTGGCTGTTCTGGGAGAAACCGGAACATAGCAATGGTGTTAAAGCCAGCACGGATTGCTTTCGTGTTGTGGGTCAATACTGAACTGGGGGTGCGCAACGACCGTTGTGAGTTGGTCAGGTAAAGCCGCGTTGCAGCTTCCTTCACAAGTTCTAAAACAGGACCCGTGTGCTATCCGATTACATAAACTATAATATAACATAATGTGCTTTCTACACTTTATACTTGGTACATTAAACATTGATTGACATTGAATATATTATATTCGTCGCAACAGCCTCGGCGTTTTACGTATATGTCGTAACATGTAGTATACACTGTCTACTAACTTCACATTTTTAACACAAATCGAATATATTGACAAATGAAGTGACCATATGATAGTCTTTACATATTGATTTTTAGAAATATGTACTAGACAACTACTGAAACCTTAGACGATGCGTTGCTTTCAAAGGTACTGTTCATAACGTGCGGTATGATAAGCAACGTTTCAGTAGCGTACTCGTGCAACACGCGGTGACACGAGTCGTGTTGCTGTGTCAGATGCGTACATGATGCAGTCATACATGTTGCATATTGCAACGTTGCTCATGATATTTGTGCTAGCATTTCCCATCGATCATTTCTACTCCAGACAATATAAATGCAGTACAATCAAGACTATCATAATAAATTAATTTGCCAAACAATTCGAATCTAATTGACAGACATTATTGATATTTATTACAACGAAGACACACAAAATATTATAATGTACTCAGTTAACATGCTTGCCCAGCATATTACTATGATTGTCCAAGTCTGTAGTTGACTGACTTTACTCGTCATGGCCGAGGTTAGAGCTTGTGCTCTGCGTCAAAATCCTAGCGAGTTTAGTAACCGTGACTGTCGACTTATTACAATTCGCTACTCTGCGGCCTTCCTTTACTCGATCTTTGCAGTAAACGTATAATACAAAAGGAGAATGATAGTGTATAGCACATCCAATCTTGATATATATTTTGCTTAGCTACGGAACAAATCTCTTCATATCTCATTCCTGATGACTGGCTACGGTTAGCCTCAGCCACGGTTACTGAATCGCGTCTTCAATAACTATTATAATATATTACCGAATTAGTTATGTAATTATTATTAAACACCAATTAACACTGAAACATTGATCTTTGAACAATCTACTATTACTCACAACATAGAATATTTCTGTCAGAAGGAATGCTGGGGGTTGAAGACCATCCTAAGATTGACAGCTTGCTAGGAGCTCGTTCTGTGAGCTACAAGCACGAAGGTGAGGTGTAGGTACATACAGCGGACACTCAATCGCTCACCCGCTATATCTGTCTCAGCAATAAGTATTTAAGTTGCGTGATCTAACTGCGTGAATGACTATGAATGTTCGATGCTACCAAGTGATCAGTTAATCAAGTTGTAATCGTAAGTTTGGTGTTATTGCGACATGGTGTTGACGGTAAATAAGTGGGTCGAAAGATATTAAATACCCAGTATAAGGGCAGCACTTAAACTACTATCAATATCTACTTAACTACACTAGACTATAATATAGGGCGTAAATATGTCTTTTCACCTAGATGTTTAAACGCTATGAAATGTGTAATGATATGATGAAATAATTATTTCGGGTGTATCTATACCTAATAATTAATTGTCTTCTTTACAACTCAAGTCTAAACAAGTCCACGGACAGACAGACGGGAACTGTGAAAATAATCAGAAATACTTTCCTGCACTCATTCCTGTCAGTTGTTGATGGGAGGAAGTTAACTATTTAATGATATTTAGGCGAACGACCTGCTCGGAGGAGTTGCGGTAAATTTTGCTTATTTAGTGAAAAACTATTTTATTTTTGAATGCAATGCCTTCCCAGACTGTCGCAAAATTAAGGTGGCTGTGGCGTAGTTGCGTGTTGTATATGTCGGATGTCGAACGGCTAACAGATGTTGATGGATGGTAGGGCTGCCGAGTTCTTGCAACGAATTGAAAATTCGAAAAACGATTGAATGTTTCATTTAGTCTAAATTCTGTTCAAATTGAAAAGTATCCGTGTCATCAACAACTGAGGTTCAATTCACTAAGTAACTGCGTGTTGGTAACGCTCGCGCTCCTGACGTTCACATGACCAAGTCAGAGGTTTGTCCTGAGCAATGACTGCTGATGTCGGTCGAGTGTCGAGTCGCGTCTGTCGCCTGCCTTATTACGAACATATATTAATAAATTCACTTCTTTCTAGATATGTTTAAACTGTATAAGCTAATTCAATCGTTATGTTTTCCTAAACGACCGAAAATATAACCGTCCTTGCATACGAGCTAGCGCACACGCATCCCACTCACCGCGCGAGCCGGCGGGTCACGTGACGTTAGCTCGGGTGCGTGTGCGCGCGCTTAACCACCCTCTGCTCTACGTACGAAGAAATAACATCAATAAATTATCGATAACATAACAACAAAGATGATAGACAAGTACGTTGCCGTCACATTACACCTATTACATTAAATAATTATAACCTAGCCGAGACTGTTGCGCGACGTGCGGCCGCGGGGGCCGGGGCAGGGGACGTCGAGGGGATGAACGATTACACTGTTATATTGGAATATTATACTGATATTGTTCCACGCACGACGATATTACAACAACATAAACTTTAATTAAACGGTAACTTATTCTAAGATTCCTGGGTTCACGAACTTCCTGCACATGATTGTGGTGAATGCTTGAACAGTTCTGTGAGCTGGCAGCAGGCGCGGAGCGGCCGATGGACGTGTCGCGCGCCAGGGCCAGCAGTGAGTGGGTGTACAATGTATGACCGTGTGTCGTGTCCAGGGAGTCGAATGTCCGAGTGTGCGGATTGCGGCGCGCATCCCGCCCGTTACAACTATTTACAAACTATGGTCAAGCGCAAGCGACGACACTTGGAGATGTTTTCCGTGAACGGAATCTGTATAGGCCTATAATTCTGATTATTTTATTTGTCTCATAGAACCTAATTAGTACACAGTGTTGATAGTGTAGAAAGTGTATACAAGCTTTTATAAGCATCTTGATTATTATTTACAATCGGAGCCGATGGCCGCGGCGGATCGGACTCACTGTAAGCGATTTAAAATAATTTTTTTATTGTTTTTTAATGTTTTTTTTTGAAAACTTTTTCATCCTAACATTAATATGAGTAATCTAATTGGGTTTGAGATTGTGTGAAGCAGTTTTGTGTAGTTCACAGTTGGGTTATGTTATGGTGTGGGGTAAGTCAGCGGGATGTAGTGTGTCTGGGGTGTGTGGGCGGGGGAGCGCGGGGCGGCGGGGCGGCGGTGCGGGGGCGAGGCTGGCGCTGGTCACACGTGGCAGGGCGGCGGGGAGCGCGCCGGCAGCCGGCCGCGCCACACTGCCGTCACGTCGTAACGCCGGCTCGCCACGTCTGGAATCATTGTGGGCTCCTATTTAAAACATGGAAATCAAGTTCATCACAACAAACCGATAGTAATCAGCCAGGCCATCAGGGGTTGGAAACACAGAGGTCGTCTACAGGGGTTACAACATCACAGGACAAAACATACTAAACACGAGCGGACAAACATCACACGGGGCTTAGGATATAGTGCTGATGCCTCCCTAAGTTACAGCAGAGAGACTTCATCATTTGACATTTTATAAAACGATTTTTAGTATTACACCTTTCTTTTTAAATACTGCAATAAAAAATCATAACCATCCTTTTTGCTTCACTGTAGTCGGGTAAAAGTAACTCTCCTTTTCTTTACGTCGCCGTCGTCTATAGAATTGCCTTGAATGAGTCTTGCAAGTCAAAGTATGTATCTATCCAGTCAAGATGAGCGCGCGATCGTCTCTCGAGTGAAAATATACAGGGTGGAATTTTGTAATGCCACCTGGAGGGAAAGTACTCTTAATACTGCAGATAGAAAATTTTAGTCAAAGGAAACATTCCTTTATTTTTAAAAAGAAATTAATCTGCATTCAAAGATTTTGATAATTCGCGTGCCACACTCGGGAATCGAACCGACTAAATTAAAAAAAAATAACACCCTGTACTTTTATGACACCAATCGATAGGGTCAATCATAAGGATCAAATCTCTCTTACAAACATTATAAATTAAATGAAAGGAAAACCATGAAATCTAAAGTTATAAATTCAATGGGATAAATTTTATACGAAAAAGCACTTTTATTCATAGGATGGTTTTTATACTTAAATGTTTGTTAGTGCAAATTGCAATCTTCCTATCTAAATAGTTCTTCGTCATTTTAATCAATAAACGTCGTCAAAAGATAATTGTTTATTAGGTTCTAACATAAGTAATTGGAGGATGGACCTTTGAGTAAAAGTGCTTTATGTCGTCCCAATGAATTTATAAGTTAAGATTTTATGGTTTTCCTTTCATTTAATTTATCATGTTTATTAGACGGATTTGATCTTTATGATTGACCCTATCGATTGGTGCCATAAAAGTACAGGATGTAATTTTTTGGAATTTAGCCGGTTCGATTCCCGACTATGGCAAGCGAATTTTCAAAATCTTTGAATGCAGATTAATTTCTTTTAAAAAATAAAAGAATGTTTCTTTTGAGTAAAATTTTCTATCTGCAGTATTAAGAGTACTTTCCCTCCAGGTGGCATTAGAAAATTCCACCCTGTATAACTTGAGTGGTAATATATCTATCACTTTATGATTACCGACAACCTTTCAAGTGAAAATATCTAATCTGTCTTATCTATCTTTTATAAATAAAAACAAAAGTCTTGACTGATTGACTGACTCATCAACCTTTGGACCCAAACCCTTGGACCCAGAAAGCTGAAATTTTGCACAAATGTTTCCTTTGTAATAAGGAAGGACTTTTATAAATTCAACCCCTAAGGGAGTTAAAGAGGGGATGAAACTTTGTATGGAAAATCGTTAGTTTTAAAGTTAGGATCTTCAAATTTTGTGTTTAAGCTGATGATTTAAAAAAAAATTATACGTATCTCAGCGTTTTCATAATTCCACCCCCAAAGGGTTAAAAAGGGGGATGAAGTTGTATATGGAAAGTCCTTGGTTGGAAACTAATGCAATGGTGTTTCAAACCCTAAGGGAGCGAAAACTGAGATGAAACTTTGTTTATAATTTAAGTTCTTTATTTTTAATTAGTCACTAATAGGTAACTAACACAACGTAAATAGTTGTTTTTTTTTTATTTTAACTCACAAGGGGGTGAAAAGGGGTATGAAGTTTTGTATTAAAGTGAAGTGGTTCATTCGCTAATTGAGAAACCCAAACTCCATAGAAACTTGGGCCTGGCTTGTTACAGGGCTAGAATTTTGCCATAAATTAGAACTTTTGGGAAGGTTTCACGAGCCCAATTTTCACGTCTCCCACACATTTTAGGTTATTTTAATAATTCAGTTATTGTGATATATAGTTTTTAATTATCTTTTAAAAGAGTTACATAAAGTTGGTTTTCTTATTAGACGCATTACAAGACTGATTTATGTTAATTTAAGAGGAAAAATGTACTTAGTAAATTGATCTCTAAATAATTAGTTTGAAAATGACCTGACGAATGACCCAGAAGAGTACCTAAAGTAGTTTTGGGAATTTGCAGAAGTGTTGCTGTTCTGTATTTAAAACCAATAGCACAAAAGGATTCACATATACAACTTTAATAGTTTAGGAAATATAGTAAAAATTGTAAAGTGTTTCATCCAGATTAGATTTTTAAACATAATGTTCTAGGAATGTATAGTATAATTCATTGTAATTTTTATTGGTTCCGAGGGTTGACATAACTTCTAGCTTTACCCAGTAGAGTACCTAAAGTAGTTTTGGGACTTTGCACAAGTGTTGCTGTTGACAATCGATCATCTGAGTCGGGTCCTAAGTTTAAAACTGCTTATTTTTAGGGTTCCGTACCTCAAAAGGTAAAAAAGGAACCCTTATAAGGTCACATTCTTGTCCGTCTGCCCGTCCGTCTGTCACCACCGATTTTCTCAGGAACGGGTGGACCTAGCAAATTGAAATTTATACCAGATATTGAGGTCTATAGTCCCTATTAGGTATATAAACATAAAGGTCCTGAGTCAACATGATAAAAAAAAATTGGCAAATTTAAATTTTCACGATAACTTGTAAAAATTAAGCTTTATTTTCAACTTTTTTTATTTTACGGACTTTTCCCTTTACTTGTGCTGTAAGACCTTGCTTTTAACCAAAATTGACAGTTCTAGGTCAACCGGAAGTACCCTATAGGTTTTAGGTCGAAAACCTATAATTATGGTAGTTCCCGTTGACCTGGAATCACGAAATTTGGCGAGAAGCAATATCTTACAGCACATATAAAAGCCATATAAAATCTGAAAGCCGTAAATATGTAGTTTAATAACAGAAAAAAGCAATTTTACTATTACGAACTTATTATTTGCGGTTGGTGCAATAGCCGTTTCTAGGGATCGAACAGCAAAGTTAAGTTGTCCTTTAAAAAGTTTGTACGGAACCCTCGGTGGTTAGCGTTTTAGCCACGTACAAATGGGAAATTCAAAGTTTTCTTTATTGCAGAGAAAACAAAAGTATTATTTTGGTTGAAAGTTTTATTTATTAAAAACGTACAAGTTGAAATTATCCATTTAAATACGAAGTTGCATGAAATGAGCAAGCAATAGGTACATTCATTTATTTTCAATACACTTCCTCGAGAACGGGTTCTTATCGCACTATGGTGAGGTTCAACATGTAATGTATTTCACACGCGTGCGTTTTTTCTCATTTTCCCGCACGTGTGCGGGAAAGTAAAATACCACAGATAACTATACTTATACGAATTTCAAATCGTTTCAATGCCTATGGTCGGAGGTGAATGATTTTTTTTAATTTCTGCAAAGCACTATGCGTCTATACGGCGTAAATATTTTTTTGATTATTCAAATTGTATTAAAGAATTTTTTGAGAGCAGCGGTGGCCCAGTGGCGGCGGCCCCGACTTACGAATAGTAAGTCGTGGGTTCGAATCCAGGCAGGCGCATTACTTTGTGTAATTTATTTTCATCACCACTGCTCTCAAAACGGTGAAGGAAAACATCGTGAGGAAACCGGCATGTCCTAGGACCAAAAATTCGAAGACATGTGACATCTACCAATCCGCACTGGGCCCGCGTGGTAGATTATAGCCCATTCCCTCTCATAGAGAGGAGGCCTGTGTCCCAGCAGTGGGAACATTAATAGGCTGATGATGATGATGATGATTAAAGAATATCATATAATATACTTAATGTTATAGAATATCATAGATATACTTGATTATTTAAAACGAATATTTACTTTTTTAAACAAATTAAACATTTATTTGTGTTTTGAATTTAAAAAAAAAAGCTATTTTTTATATTAGGCTGTTTAACGGCTTCATACCTTTGCCTCTTCTTCAACCTGGTGAAAGCAAAGAGCGGAAAAAAAAATCATCGTTTCGTAAGTCATGACAAAAATATATTTTTCGTTATTTTTTTTACTTCTTCAAAAGTGTATTGAAATTATAGCACAAAGGTTACAATATCCCAGAAGTAAGATCCCGTGAGCAATTTACAAACTCCCACGCGGGTGAAGCCGCGGGCATAAGCTAGTACTCAATTATTTATCTTTCATTTTGACTTAATGACATGTGCTAGTTGACATGTCGCAATTAAATGACCTAATTTAATGTTTTATCTACACCCATGCTATAAATCCTCTATAAAGGTATCTGAAACAGTTAGCTTATGGCCAACATTAAAACAGCCAGTGTCATAATAACCATTTTAACACCCAAACGGGTGTTATAATGTTGTACTAAATTTCATTATGCAACTCGTTTTAAAAAAAGAACATCGAATGTGGTGGTGAATCGAACGTCTAGCACGTGCGATTCACTACCACAGCGCCGTAATTAAAAAAAAACTTATGGGTTAAGAGGGCTATTACAAATTTTCTTGTTTTTGAGTGTTTTAAGAGTCTAGCACTCAAATATAAGAAAAATTTTGATTTTTATTTTGAGCACTCCATAGAGAATTAATCAAACTTTCTCGGGCATATATCTTTTTTAATTTTGTGGCCATATCTAAACCATAATCACACTTCTAAAATCTCAGTTTAGAAGTGTGATTATGGTTTAGATATGGCCACAAAATTAAAAAAGATATATGCCCGAGAAAGTTTGATTAATTCTCTATGGAGTGCTCAAAATAAAAATCAAAATTTTTCTTATATTTGAGTGCTAGACTCTTAAAACACTCAAAAACAAGAAAATTTGTAATAGCCCTCTTAATTCGAATTCACGTCGTATCCCGCCATTTTTGTTCAACATTTGGATATTAGTATTGCATTATGTACTTTGTTGTTTACAAAAATGAGTGATACAAGCTTTGTCAATTTTTATAATTGAACAATCCAAAATGTAAATAGTTATATTACTACCTATAGGTACACGGTTTGTTTGTATTAAATACAAGCAATTAAACTTTCCATGAATTTACATAGACTTCTTAGAACACTGCAACATCCTATGGTTTCAGAACCTTTTATGGAGGATTCATATCATGGATGTAGATAAAGTCTTGTATGCAACTGTACATAATTAGGTATTAAAACACTCATGTGATACTATTATCACACTCGGCTTCGCCTCGTGTGATAAACCCACATTCGTGTTTTAATACCCCTCATTATACAACAGTTGCATAAATAACTATTATTTCATAATCGTCGGGGATGACTTTTTTATCACTTTCCAAAAAACCGGCCAAGAGCGTGTCGGGCCACGCTCAGTGTAGGGTTCCCGTCCGTCACAATAAGTGTTCCTACTTATGAGTTTAAAGGTGGGTATCCATTATGTAAAAATGCTTGCATATACGAATATACTACAAACTTAGTCCAGAAATTATTTTGTACAACTTTTTGTCTTTTTTGTACAAAAACTGTTGTTTCCATCAAGTTTAAAATGATTTTCCTAGCAAGTCCTTATAAAGTTCTACTTTTCACATTTTTTTCATATTTTCTAAACTTATGGTTCAAAAGTTAGAGGGGGGGGACACATTGTTTTTTACTTTTGGAGCGATTATTTCCGAAATTATTGACATTATCAAAAAATGATTTTAGGAAACCCCTATTCATTTTTAAATACCTTTCCAACAATATATCACACGTTAGGGTAGAAATTAAAAAAAAAGTCATTTCCCACTTTACATATAGAGGGGGGCTCTACCCTAATAAAACATTTTTTTCCAATTTTTATTTTACCACTTTGTCGGCGTGATATACATATTGGTACCAAATTTCAGTTTTCTAGTGCTAACGGTCACAGAGATTAAGCGCGGACGGACGGACAGAGACATGGCGAAACTATAAGGGTTCCTAGTTGACTACGGAACCCTAAAAATGGGTATATTAAGTGAACGGAGTAGAAGCAAATGGCATACTCAGCTTTTTATTTTCGAAAAAAAAAAAAAAAAAAAACGAAATTCAAATCATACGCGTTGAAATTCGATATTTTTCGTTTTTTTTTTTTCAAATTTTTTCTGACTTCGTTCTAATATGAAAAGTTTACTTGAAATTTGTAGCGTTTTTTTATGATGGACCAATTTTTTTTAAGCTGTGGAAAAAAGAAAAAAAATACCTAGGTATACCGTATGCTACTACTCCGTAAACTTAATATACCCATTTTTTTTAAAGTGACTAAAAAGTCATCCGGTATAGTTAATACTTCGGATATAATTAATTATTATAATTAATTTTAATAAAATCTGGTTCTTCTAACCTATCAGACGGATATTGTGTTGCTGGGGAGTTTGTTCCGCCCCTATTTCATCCCAATTAAAATACTAGGAGGTGGTGAAGGGCGGGCGTTTTAACGTATTGTATTGTGTACCTAATTGATGCTCAAAAAGGCTGATCTATAGCCTAGTTTGAATAAATTAAACAATGGCTGTGTATCTCAACCGTATTACACGAGATCGGGCGTGAGCCAGGGCAGCAATGTAGGGCCTCTCGAGTTTATTGTAATGACAAATGACTTGCCGGAAGTCGTCAGACATGGGACCTGTTTATTGTTTGTGGATAACCTGAAATTGTTGCTCGAGCTTCGGGATCACTCGGTTTGTGAACGCCTACAGGAGGCCATTGACAGAGTGGTCGAATGGAGCAATGACAACAAACTACATTTTAATGTTGCAAAATGTTCGGTGATGTCGTTCACTCGCGCGCGAACTCCCTTGAGTTATCAGTACAAGGTTGAGGATGTGCCGATGCAACGAGTGTCTCAGGTACGAGACTTAGAGGTAGTCTTCTCTCAGGAACTAACCTTCCGTGAGCATATAAATAAGATATGTAAGAAGGCATACAGAAACCTAGGTTTCGTACTCAGGCAGTCCCAAGAATTCACCAACATCACGACACTAAGGGTACTACTATATGACGCATTAGTCAGAAGTCACCTCGAACATATAATTCGCGCATTCATGAGGCGAAATATAGTGTTATGTTGGAACGTATCCAAAATAAGTTCACGCGACACTTGTATTACAAACTGTATGGGGTATATCCATTATACCCATTGATGTACCCTACACTATTTGTTCTGGGTATGGTAGGGTATAACACTCTAAGAGTACGACGGGAGTTTTCGCTCGTAGCGTATGTAGTGAAACTACTACGTGGCGTGGCGCATAACCCGGGAGTACTGCGACACCTACAGCTGTACGTGCCCGACCGGTACGTGTGGAGGCGGCACCGCCCGCCCCTGCTCGCTGTGCCTGCAGCCAGGACCAACCTGCTGGCGAGAACTCCTCTCACTAGAGCCATACGTGTGGTGAATGAGGTTCACGGGAGGGTTGATGTATTGTGGTGCAACTTGGGTGAATTCGCAAAAGTTACACTATATGTAATAAGTTATTTAGGTTAAGATATTTTTTTAACTAGGTATAAGGTGTAGATTTAGGATTTAGTTAGTAAGGCCACTCTGTCGCATTGGATCATATATCTGTAGTGATAGTGTAGGTAAGATTGTTATAAATAAATAATTAAAAAATACTTGATTTTGTTTTTATTTTTAGGGCGTCCGTTCCGTAGCCAAATGGAAAAAATGGGAACCCTTTATGGATTCGTTATGTCTGTCTGTCTGTCCGTCCGTATGTCACAGCCACTTTTTTCCGAAACTATAACACTGTTGAAACTTGGTAAGCAGATGTATTCTGTGAACCGCATTAAGATTTTCACACAAAAATAGAAAAAAAAGCAATAAATTTTGGGGGTTCCCCATAGTTAGAACTGAAACTCAATTTTTTTTTTCCATCAATCCATATATCTATGGATAGGTCTTCAAAAATGATATTGAAGTTTCTAAAATATTTTTTTTCTAAACTGAATAGTTTGCGCGAGAAACACTTCCAATGTGATAAAATATGTTCCCCCCTGTAACTTCTAAAATAAGAGAATGATGAACATAAAAAAAAAAATGATGTACATTAATTACCATGTAAACTTCCACCGAAAATTTGTTTGAACCAGATCTAGTCCGTAGTTTTTTTTAATACGTCATAAACATCGATCAAAGTTACAACGAACTACAAGAACTTTTATATTACGTATGTTACTTTAAATTATTTATGTTATGTTACGCACTTAGCCGGTTTTTACATGATAAGATGATCTACGACTTAAGGTCATGGCACACTAGACAAGCACCGCACCGGCACCGCTCCAACCCAGCATTTAACTTGCCATTCAAATATGAGCATTAAATCGTGTGTCATAAAATATATTTTATAATGTCTTTATGAAAAAGCTTACGGCGGGCGGCCCGCGCGCGGACCGCGGGTGGTCGGTGCGCCGCCGCCGCGTCGCGCGGACCACCTGCTTTCGGGCGCGCCGACTCCGAGTTGTCCGCGGTTGCCCGCGAAACAATGTCGTAAACAAATGCAGGAAGCTCATAGTCCAGGAGAGAGCTTTGCAAACAAAAAAGTTATGAAACTTTTTTCATAAATAGTTTACATCATACTGGGCTTAAAAAAATCGTCAGCTGCATGGTGGAGGGGGGATTATGCGTCAGCCGCTTGCATAAACTTGTAAAAGAAACACGTAAAATAAAGTTACAGTACGCCGAATGAAAAACAAAGTGATTGTTTAAATTATCAAAAGTACGAAAACAACAATCAGCTGCGTGGGTAGTGGTGGAAAGACCATCAGCTGACGCAGTAAAAGTTAAAAATATTGTAGCATTGCTACTACGCTGTCTCCTGTTAAACTGTAACGGAAAGCGTGTTAGTGGGGTAGGTGAATTAATCCACGAATCTACTTCATAAAAATAAAATTACTAGACATAATAGGAGGTAGGTAGGGATATAGTCACCTTTTTTTTCACCTTTTGTTATTATTACATTGGGTTACCTATCATATGTTCGAAAAATAATTGCAAGAATTTCATTTCACCTAAAACTTTTCAAGTAAAAAAAAATGAAACGATAACAGTTTCCTTTTTTTTTACTTCATCGAAGTCACGTATCAGTTGACCTATTCTCAATTCGATTTTTGTCGTTACTCCAACGTTTCATTCGGTCGAAAAACTTTTTCCGAAAATCATCTGCGACATTAAGCCTTCGGCCGCGTCCCACCCCTCCGCGCCAACGCGGGCTTAAATTACACTCTAGGGGTAAGGCAGACTTTGAGGAGTGGCTTAAGAGACACCACGGCGTCCTCACCTTCCGCCTGACGCAGGTCCTCACCGGACACGGTTGTTTCGGGAGGTTCCTGCACCGAATCGGGCGGGAGGAAACGCTCGGATGTTTCCATTGCGAGGATCAACCGGAGGACTCGGTGGAACACACGGTGGAGGTGTGCCCCGCGTGGGCGAAGCACCGCCGTGTCCTCGAAGCGGCGATTGGCGGCGGCGACCTCTCGCGTCCGGCCCTGGTGCAAGCCATGGTCTGGAGCGAGACGGAATGGGACGCCGTCACCTCCTTCTGCGCAGCAGTAATGCTAGAGAAGGAGGTGGCGGAACGTGAGAGGGAGAGAACCTCACAGCGTTCCGGCCGCCGCGGGAGACGCCCCGGGCGTCGGGGGCCACCACGTGGCCCCCGGCCACCGTAGGCGCGGGCCTGTGGATGGTGGGCTATGGGCTAGCTCGCCGTCCGTCCGTCTCATGACGACAGGCCGTGTCGACGGCGCGTTCGTGTTACACGCGCGCCTGAGCGACCCGAGGATACCGTCTCACCGACTGGGACAGGCAAGAGGAGCAAGCCTGCACGCTCCCACATGGTAGACGGCTCCTTGGTGAGCTATGCCGAAGCGGCCGCGTCGTACAGGAGTAACGAGCTGTGCGTCGCCGTCATGACAGAGCCTTTTGAGGACATGACGCAAGAACAGGCAGAGGGGATCCGCCTAAAAATCGAAAAAGAGCTGAGGGCGCTGCTTATGGCAGATCCCGATCCCTCCAACCCAACCGTAAACACCGCGATCCACTTTCGAGGGAAGGCCCACTTCTCCGAAGGCGTTCTGAAAACCTGGTGCGAGGACGCTTTCACGCTGGCCTGGCTCAAGCGTCCCCGGTATCGGGCACTAGTCTAACCGTTCGGCCCCAAGCCGAAATACCAAAAAAGGCGTTGTGTACGCTGTGACACACGAGAGGGTAAGACAGGAGCCCCGGGTACCTGTCTCTTTTTCTGTGTGCCAGAGTCCATGGTCAAAACAATTAAGGAACAAAGTAGGCGTGTGTACTACCTCATGAGCAGCATCTACATCCGTTTCCTAGAGAAGGGTGTAGTCAATGAGGGAGTCACCGCGCCTTCAACTTCAACGGCCCCCGTAGTGCCTGGACCGGAGCTTGATCCGCCACCGCCTAGGCGGTCCCCGTCGCCACCCGCGATGGAGACCGTAGAGGGGGTGGGGGAGCGGACCTCTTCCCCGGCCATGGAGGTCGAATCATCCATCAAAGCACCCACACAGGATCCATCCTCGCCCGGACTAACTTCGGACGAGGACTGCTTTCTGGCAGGGGAGGAGAGAGAGGACTATGACAGCAGCCTCTGCTCTTCTCCCATGCGGGACAACTAGGATCCTACAAACCAATCTCCAGGCACTCTTGGCACTACTGCTCGTCGGCCGGTCGAGAGCTCGATCTCCCGGTCGACTACAGCAGTCAGCCACATCGTACCACGTCCGACGCACTGGAGCAGCGTCGGCCCCGACTCACTGGGGTTTGCACCACCGCAGACAGTTTCGTCTCGTTGTAAACAATGCGGCAACGAGATTCCACTGAAACGGCAACAACACCTCCTTCGGGGGGAGTGATGTAGTGGCACTACAAGATAGAACAATAAGTACTACATAGAACAAATGAACTAACAGCGAAACACGTCAGAAATCCTACATCGCACAAGTATAGTTATCCGCGACTTAAGACTATATACGAGAACCCGACAACTGTAGGGCAGTGGCCTACCAGACATAACACCCTTCTGATCGAAGGATCCTCCCTCGTCTACGGGGGATGAAGAGCTTACCCCTAGAGTGTAATTTAAGCCAACGTAGGCGCGGAAGGGTGGGGCGCGGCTGAAGCCGGCCGAAAACCACCTGCAACGATAAGCGTCACAGATGGTTTACGGCCGGCTTCAGCCGCGCGTGGGGCCACCCAAGCCCGCAGCTCCGTGACAGAAACAATGCTTGCTGCATGTTGCATGCTTGTTTGAACGCTGTATGCTGTTAGAAAACAACCTACAACTACAAATATAACTTACGAACACTTTGAACAAATGTTATTTCGGCTAAGTGTTACTTCGGGAAAAAGTTCTTCACACCACCAAAAACCCTTACCTACTTAAAAAGTTCAGACCAATGGCAATGCACAATGGCTGAAAGGGACCCGAACATGTCGAACAAATCTAGACGGATGGTTCCCCTAGGCGCACAGCCATTCACCTCGGGCAAGGTCGCTGCACCTATGCTACATGCAATCAAAGGCACCATTCACTCAACACTTGGTCATCGTTGATAAAACTTGTAACCACTTCTAACAAAGGGGGCCGATTCCCATTTATAATATCGATTATAAAACGGCGACTACTGGGGATACTACGTGTTTACTTTCACGCTTTACAGGCACCTTGTAGTTATTAATATCTAATTTAATTAGTAAAGTAGTCCGGTCCCAAACTGTTGGAATGACGGGTACCTATATCAGACGCCATTATTGATTAATTAGTTGATAACTCAGAAAGGAGCTGAGTTTTGACATTGGAAATGTCTTTTCGTTCGCTCCAATGTATTCTCCGATTTCACGAAAGTGCGATGCCCTTATATCTCGAAGAGTTGTGTAGATATGATATTCAAAAAAGGCGCGTATTTATAAGAGCTGTAAGGTGAGGGAGATCGAGAGCTTCTATGGACAGTTGTACACGTCAACCAGTAAACCCGTCGTAGATCTAGCCAACGACCCAAGAGCTAGACTGACCCGACACTATACCGAAGACATCCCGGACGTCAGCCTGTACGAGATTAGGATGGCTCTGAAGCAGCTCAAAAACAACAAGGCACCGGGTGATGACGGAATTACGGCCGAACTCCTGAAGGCGGGTGGAAAACCGGTACTTAAGGCCCTTCAGAAGCTGTTTAATTCCGTCATACTTGAGGGGAAAACGCCACAGGCATGGTGCAGGGGTGTGGTGGTGCTCTTCTTCAAAAAGGGTGACAATGCCCGGCTGAAGAATTATAGGCCCATCTCACTTCTAAGCCATGTCTACAAGTTGTTTTCTAGAGTCATCACGAATCGTCTCGCGCGCAGGTTTGACGATTTCCAGCCACTCGAACAAGCCGGTTTCCGAAAAGGCTTTAGCACCGTGGACCACATACATACGCTGCGGCAAGTTATACAGAAGACCGAAGAGTATAACCTGCCTCTCTGTTTAGCGTTTGTGGACTACGAGAAAGCCTTCGATTCGATCGAGACCTGGGCTGTACTGCAGTCTCTCCAACGGTGCCAAATCGATTATCGGTACATCGAGGTGTTGAAGTGTTTGTACAAAAACGCCACCATGTCAGTCCAACTTCAGGACCAAGCCTCGAAACCTATCCTCCTGCAGCGAGGTGTGAGACAGGGAGACGTCATATCTCCGAAACTGTTCACCGCTGCACTGGAGGATGTCTTCAAGGTTCTGGACTGGAGAGGGCTAGGCATCAACGTCAATGGCGAGTACATCACTCACCTTCGGTTTGCCGATGATATAGTGGTAATGGCTGAGACCATGGAGGACCTCAGTACAATGCTCGATGACCTCAGTAGAGCTTCCGGAAGAGTGGGTCTAAAAATGAACATGGACAAGACTAAGGTCATGTTGAATGCCCATGTCACACCCACTCCTATCAAGATCGGAGACTCTACTCTCGAAGTTGTAGACGATTATGTGTACCTGGGACAAACGGTCCAGTTAGGTAGGTCTAACTTCGAGAAAGAGGTCAATCGTCGAATCCGACTCGGTTGGGCAGCGTTCGGGAAATTGCGCGGTATCTTCTCGTCCAACCTACCGCAGTGTCTCAAGACGAAAGTCTATGACCAGTGTGTGTTGCCAGTGATTACATACGGGACCGAAACGTGGTCGCTCACAATGGGCCTCATCAGAAAGCTTAAAGTCACCCAAAGGGCAATGGAGAGGGCTATGCTCGGAGTTTCCTTACGCGATCGAATCAGAAATGAAGACATCCGCAAGAGAACAAAGGTTACCGACGTAGCCCGAAGAATTGCCAAACTTAAGTGGCAGTGGGCAGGGCACATTGCTCGCAGAACGGATGGCCGATGGGGCCGAAAAGTTTTGGAGTGGCGACCCCGAACCGGAAGACGTTGCGTTGGAAGGCCTCCCACTAGGTGGACCGATGACCTGGTGAAGGTTGCAGGAATCCGCTGGATGCGAGTCGCACGGGACCGGTCAATGTGGCGACACTTGGGGGAGGCCTATGTCCAGCAGTGGACGTCTTTCGGCTGAAATGATGATGATGATGATGATGTAAGGTGCAAAAAGAATGATTCTAGAAAGTCAAAAACGAAAAAGGTTATGGCCGAAATACTGAAAAAATAATCATATTTTTCCGAATTTTGGCGCTCGATATTTTGGAAACGAAGAATGGTATCAAAAATTTGAGAAAAAATCCTCTGGACAATTCAGTCAGCTACATTTTGAGCCTAAAATAAAGATGATCGGGTTAAGGGTTTGCTCTGTAGCCTAACCTTTTTGAAAAAAGTAAAAAAATCAGAACAACATTTTTCACATGGACTTCATGTTTCGCAGAGATCGTTATCGGATGGTTATCGGTGTCGAGGATACTTATGTTAATCTAAGAATAAAATAATAATTATTCAACGTTGTAGTTTTATTTTGGAACCTTTTCCTTTTCCCGACTTTCTCATCGCTTAGCAACCATATTTTTTCGAATTCCGTAGGTTCATTTCCAATGTGCTCGATAGTCGTGTGAGGCCATTGAGTTATAATGTACATTATAACTCAATGTGTGAGGCACGAAATCTGTGAATAAGACAACGCAAGAAGCTTCTTGCTTAGTTCCTCCTTCCGACATAAGACAATATATCAGTTAAAAGCTTTAACTTTGAATCGTAATGGAACACCAAGTCCTGAACCATGTATTGTAATGTGTATGAGTGTGTATGTTTTTACGGTTTTTACATGGTTTTTTTACTTACATCTTTGGATATTATTAACCTGAAAATTTAAGCATTCGTCCTTCCTAGTTCCTAGGTAGCTTCATGCTCATTTCTTGGAGGCTTAGCATACCTTTTACCTGTAATTCATGTTATTTAAGTTTTTCTGTGGATTTCTTATCTCTTGAATCTTTGTTTACTTTTGTGATGTCAGTTAGTGACAAGCCTAGTTTTATTTTTAATTTATTGCTGGAGCTAGTTGTAGGTCGTATAGGTAAATCACATCGACCTCATTATCTTTTCTTATAAATTATAAAATGTCAATCATCTGGAGTTGACAGGAGCCTGGTGGTGGAATTGGCAGTCTACGTTGGGAGCTCAGAGCAGCCACAAGTCTGAAAAGCTTTATAAAAGTGTACTTAGAGGGCAGTTTCTCTCTCCTGAAGGTTTTAAGTCGGCCTCTCTCCGTGCCGCATCTTCACCCAGAAGACCTTGATTCCTGATGCTTGAGCTGCACGAGCCTGATATGAAGATTGATATTCTTCGGCCCTCCTCCACGTCCTGAAAAAAGATGTCCCTCAGCCCTTCTCTATGGCCTGAAGATCGATGTTCCTCGGCCCTCCTCCACGGTCTGAAGACGGATGCCCCTCGGCCCTCTTCTAAGGCCTACGGATTGATGTTCCTCGGCCCTCCTCCACGGTCTGAAGACGGATGTTCCTTGGTCCTCCTTTACGGCTTGAAGACTGATGTCCCTCAGCCCTCCTTTACGGCTTGAAGACTGATGTCCCTCAGCCCTCCTCTACGGCCTGAGTGGATGTTTCCTTAGCTATTCATTCCATCCTGCGCTCATCTTTAGTTCTATCCGCCGGCTTCACTGGCATTAGTGGTTAGGTAGCTCCAGCCAGCCAGGTTAGGGTATTTAATAATAAATTCTTATAACTCGTCCCCTTGACTATTGCTTTTAACAGTGCTCCCCTCCAGACTGAAAGTTAGGTAGGTGAGTGCTCAGTGTGGCCTTACAGTTTTCTGGATCCTACCGGGCGTTACAGTATTAGAAAACTAAGACAAGTGGCAAATGTTATGCATTTCTACTACCATTTAATAGAATAGGGAATATGCATAAATTTTCTTTTTTTATTTCGATACGGAATGTTAAAGTACTATAAAAATAATGACAAAAAGCGAAAACAAGACATAAATCGGTCAAACAACACAGAAGTTATAACCATTTAAACTTTTGTTTCTATCTCTTTCTAGATAAACGGAATTTAGTATGGATTTTGTACGTCGATGCAGCGAATGACGTCATTCGCTGCATTGGATCTCTATGTCTAATCAACAGTTTCAAATGCTTATAACTTAGTATTTTTTTAAGATATTAAATAAATAATTTCACTTTGCTATTTCTGATGTTAATACGCTTTGTTTAGAGTGATAAAAAAATATCATGCATATACCCTATTGTCATGAGCTCTTCGGTAACTTAAAACCAATCTACATTACGCATTTTTAAATTCTCTATTATCTAGAATTCTAGATTCTAGAATGGTAACCTCCAATATCTCATATATTCCTGTATGATATCTTTTTATCATTATTGTTTTCAGAAGAGAAACCATCAATGAAGCAAATACTAAATTTGTCAACTGGAGAAATCCCTGAGCTAGGCCGGGTCTCATATCCGGCCTTTGTATGCGGTTTGTATGCGGAGACATGGCGGACCTGTTCATTTCCTTCTTGGCATTGTTGACGCTTCCTCTCACATTCATGTATTAAATGGAAATCGAAACAGATGAAAGTGGGGTTCTACGTTTCCGTGACGTCAAAGTGAAAGTCGCATAGTTCCATATACAGGATATAGGGGATATCGACGTGGAAACTGTGACATTGAATTCAGTAGTAGAGCGTAATATCAGCTGTTGCCCTTGATAGGCATTTTGTTCGTGTACTGCATGTTATTTGTGTTGCACATTTGAAATTAGCGATACAATTTGTTTAAATGTGCTTAATTCGTGATTTTTGTTACCTACAGGGTGTAAACGGATCCTTCACGAAGCAGTCAACCAAGCATTCTGTACATCAAACTAAGTACCCTCTGCAAATATTATTGCTGGGAAACTATGTTTTTTTTGGGGTGAAACAACACGTTTTACGGTAAACTCAATGTACCGCACTCAAAGCATTGTGTTGATGGATGTTTTGGATATTATAGGGGTTATGGATGTAATTAAAGTAAAGTTGTGACCATAAAAACTAGTTAAAAAAAAATTGGTTGCCTGTAAAGTCGGTATACGGGCGAAAGTTTTACGTGACAACGACTTTGAGTGGTAAAATAAACTTTTTATGTCTGTCTCTCTCGCTCTTAGGCGGGCTAACCATGCCCGAGTGGAAGGGACGCGTGCCTCTCACTCGCTCTCATTGTGAGCGCATAACGTGAGCGGAGCGTAACGCAGTTTCTTGAAGTGTCACCCGGCAAACCAATTTATAAGACGTTGTCACGTCAATAAAAAATAAAACCTGTGAAAAAGTTGTTACTTTGTCTTCCTATATGTCAAAATCAAAATCAAAATCAATCAAAATCAAAGCATTTATTTCAAGTAAGCCAGTTACAGGCACTTTTGAATTGTCGAAACAAAGATGAAAATTAAATGTAGCTACAGTCCCAGTCACAAGACATAAAAACTGTGAAAGTACTGTAGTTGCCCATTCCCTAGCGTAGATCTCTATGGAGAAGAATGGGCAAGAAACTCCATGGACACTCTTTTAAATCAGAATATTGTTACAAAATCTTGGTTACATCATTCACGTTGAGATGGTATATTATGTGAGAACAATGTAGCAAGATGTGCACGGTAAAAGTGTCACCAGCAAAAAAACACAAACAAAAAAAAAATACAATTCAAAATAATTCATTCAAATAAGCCATGGCAACCAAGAGATGACCAGTCACAACTGACAGCGCCCGTTCACGGACATGACGCATGGATCAGCACCATTCAACTCAACCATTTTGAAGGGAACTAAATGATCCGACACATGCGCCACCATCAGCGAGACAATAGAGTGAGCATGACATACTCCAAACCGCCAGGGCACATTCAAGTCAAAAAAAAGACGTAGGTTTCCAGTGAATGATAGCTTTCTAGTACATAGTACTCACACAATATGGGCTATGCATTTATATAATACTAAAGAGATTGATTCTATACAATGCAAAGATAGTTGTACAATCTTCAGCAGCTCCAACAATACAATTTAATGCTATCAATTTATGCGCCCCTGTCCATGTGGAGCAGGACCAGCATTGAGCCAAGCATTTTTATCATCGATATAATCGCTCAACTTGTAATATGCTTGCTTACATAGTGTGCGTTTAATGCATGTTTTAAATTTCGTCTCATTCAGTTCAAGAATACTTTGTGGAATTTTATTATAGCATCTCAAACAGTACCCCATGAAAGATGAGTCTACTTTAGCGAGTCTGAAACCTGGCTGAACTAGTTGGTCCCTATTTCTAGTACTGTAATTATGTCTGTCACCCCTTTTACCAAAAAGGTGCAGATTTTTTCTGACGTACATTATGTTTTCGTAGATGTATTGACAATGTACCGTCATGATGCCAATATCCTTAAACAGTTCCCTTAGAGAATCGCGCCTACGAAGATTATATATGGCTCTGATGGCTCTTTTCTGCAGAATAAATATAGACTCAATATCAGCAGCCCGTCCCCACAGCAAAATGCCATAAGACATTATACTATGAAAGTAACTAAAATAAACCAGTCTAGCGGTATCTACATCAGTATACTGACGGATTTTTCTAATGGCAAAGGCTGCTGAACTTAGCCGCCCCGCAAGAGATGTCAAATGAGAACCCCATTGTAGCCTTGAATCAAGCGTAATCCCCAGGAAAACCGTTTTATCTACGAATTCAAGTTTCTCTTTATTCAATATTATATCACAATCACTACTTTTAACATTCGGTAAAGCAAATCTTATGCATTTGGTTTTTTTTTCATTTAATACCAAATTGTTTGCTGTGAACCAATTTTGGACCTGAAGTAGGGCATTATTCACGTCATCTAGATTTTGGGGCCGCCTATTTATCTTAAAAATTAGGGAAGTGTCATCAGCAAATAACACCATATTTTGAGGTTGGTTTTTCAGTAAATAGGGTAGATCATTTATATATACTAGAAAGAGGAAAGGACCCAATATTGAGCCTTGTGGAACCCCCATTTTTACTTTTAACCCCTGTGAATTAACACCATTTATTTGAACATGTTGTTGTCTATCATTCAAATAAGATTTTACCAAACTAAGTGCAAGTTTACCCAGTCCGTAATGCTCAAGTTTCAAAAGTAATGTGTCGTGATTTACGCAATCAAACGCTTTGGAGAGGTCACAAAAAATTCCTATGGCGTCTTGAGACTCTTCCCACGCAGTAAATATGTGCTTTAATAAGGTTACACCGGCGTCAGTTGTACAACGTCCCTTGGTGAAGCCATACTGTTGATCATGTAAGATTCTGTTGGTGTTAAAATGATAGAGCATTTGATTAAGCATTACTTTTTCAAAAACCTTGCTAAAAACTGGTAACACGGATACAGGTCTATAATTATTAGTATCTTTACTGTCCCCGGATTTGAAAAGAGGTATGACTTTACTGTATTTCATTAAATCAGGGAAAACTCCTTGGTCTACACATAAATTAAAAATTAAAGCTAAGTAAGGGGCTATAGTCTCAAGTATGGATGTACAAACTTTGACAGACATTCCCCATAGATCTTCGGTTAGTTTGATCTTTATTTGCCGGAAAGTTTTAATAACAATCATAGGGTTAATGTGTTTAAATTTAAATTCAACCAGGCAGCCAGACACATTCGCCTTTAATAAACCAATTGAGAGTTCAGGTGAGGAAATAAGAGCCTCCGTTGTTTTTTGTGGTATATCGGTAAAGAATTTTACAAATTCTTGAGCTACTTCCTGATTAGAGCTTTTAGGACCACATGCTGTATCTAATGTGTAGCTAGTGTTACGTATTTTCTTCCTGTTAGTCTCATTATTTATAACTTTCCAAACTGTCTTTATTTTATTTTCTGCTGTTTTGATCTTGTTGCTAATGTGCAGTGCTTTAGCAACCCTGCATGTATTTCTAAAAATGTTTGAATACTTAGCAACATACTTGTTAAAAGTTTCAGTGTTTATAAAAGGCTTAAGGCCATAAAGCTCAAATAGTCTTTCCCTACTTTTTCTGATACCTCTAGTTGCCCAATCACTAAATATGAATTTAGGGCAAATACTTTTTGTCTTCTTTTCAAAAGTTTTATTGAATTCCGTGTGAACTATTGAAAAGAAACGATCATACAATTGATCTATATTAATATCATCAAGGCCCATAACGCTTAACTTGTTCTGTAGCAAAATATTATACCTATTTAATCTGCTAGAAGTTATAGGTCTAAATTTAATTTGAACTTTTTGCGATGGGGGTGTATTACACCTGAAGGTTACAGTTTGTCCACTATGGTCAGAGGGTAGACAATTTACTATTGCTTTCTCTAAGTAATCACAATCGCAGAAAATATTATCTATACAAGTAGCAGAAGATGGAGTGACTCTAGTAGGTTCTGTAAAAGTGTTGGTCAAGTCAAATGACTTAAAAAGATTTAATAAGCGACTGCTATTTGCACATTCTTCTAAAATATTGATATTAAAATCACCACAAATAATTATAGATTTATTACTGACTGCAAGTTTTGCCATCAACTGTCAAACAAGTGGTCCAGAATAAAAAAATATCACAATGACGGGGAGAACAAGAGTGCCTTTCGGCTTCGTCAGGGGTCTTTTTACACCCTTTAAATATGCTAGTCTCCGCCATCACTATAGTCTATCTATTTAGTCCGTCAGTAGAGCATTGGAAAATAAAAGACACGTATTTTTTGTTTTTGTAAATCAATGAATATTGACAAAGATAAAACGCATCAAAACTCTGGAGTGGGCTCGTGACGTCAGAACGCACTAAAAATTATACCACGGCGTGAAGTATTGAGAATTTTAAAAGCGTCGTATTTTCGTCAATTTTGGTTTACGTAACAAAAGGAAAAATACGGGTCAAATGTTTTTTTGTTAATCTAAACTGACGGACTAATTCGATGTTTTCAGTACACAAGCCTATTATTTTAAACTTTTTACTAGCCTAAATCAAAGTATCAACGCTACAGGTAAATTTTATAATTCGATAAAGCTCAAAATTCGATAGCTACGAATCGAATACGTTGGCTTTACGATAAAGCTAGAATTTTGTCCAATTACGTGTTCGATTGGTCTTTTTCTTAATCAGGCATTTGCATTCGTTTCACTATGTTGTCGGCCCATTTTATGCACCGTTTTATGTCATTTACAATATTGACAGGGCTATTGAAAGATATGAAAAAGGTTTTGTGTTTTGTCCTAATTAATAAATTATTTATACCTAAGGTAGATTTAAAGTTAATTTAGTTTTAACTCCGTTGGCACTAAAAACCTAAATTACACAAAAAATAATGGTTTTGAAGTTGGATAATCTTTCTTTAAATTCACTTTTTAATAGTTACCTACCTGCTCATTGTTGAAACCGATAAACTTTAAGTCCACTAATAACAATTAAACAATTGTGAGACTGCCTGTTGTCACCTGCCATAAATATTTACATTGAAAATCATTAAAATATAAAAGCTTTGGCTTGATTTGCAAAATGTTGAAAAAAGCGCGTAAAAATAAGTGATTCGATGTAACGTTGCTTATCGTGTACTGTGTTATAGGTCACGATGCCAACGTGCGGTGTGGAACATGGGGCGACGTGCTACTTGTGCCAATAGAATGTGCTCAGTGGCGACTGTGGCTGTGTGGCCTCAAGCTTTAGGTACTGCTCTCTAATAAATTGTCCTGATTTCTTTGACTCCTTTGCACCTACAGTTCTAGCTAGGTCGATTGCTACTAGCTCGCTAGACAATTTCTGCATCTGACTACATGAGAAATATATTGGCACTAAAATATTATTAATAAATACATATCATACTGAATAATATAAAAATGTGCTCTATTTCTACTAAAGTCTCTCTGTCTACTTATTTTTTTTAGGTGGTAACTGTTCATCGCTACGATGACTACAATGTATGGTTGGAACTCCCTATTCTCTCTATTGGCAATCAGCTAAAACTGGAGTGTAAGGAGCGGATAGACTTCAGGTACAGGGGTCAATAGTTAACTCCTTTACCAAGCATGAGTGTAAACTTGCTTTGCACACCCTCATAAGGCGTCTTCGCTTAAAAGCTTAACTTGAAAAGTGATAAACGTCATAAAAGAAGAAAAGCGAAGCGTCACTGCTTATAATTGTGGAAGTTGGGACTAAATCCTAATGAGGGTTGCCCAGTAAAGCGTTAAATGTGTGCAGGTGAGGAAATGATGACCCGGCTGAATGTAGCGCATACTACTGACCTGATAGTCAGACGTCAGTCTCGATAGCCTCTGCGGCGTGCAGGTTGTTGACTCGCACGGTGCAGGTAGCGCGGCGGCGCTGGGGCGCGTCGCGGCGCACGTGCGCGTGGCCGTGGCCCAGCAGGTGCGCGTGCTCGCCGAGGGCCAGCGCCTGCGCGCGCAGCAGCCGCTGCGCAATCATCGCCTGCTGCTTCTGGAGCTCAGCTTGACGCAGCTGTCGATGGTTTACACAATTCCCCATTTATACCAAGTACACGATCTCCATATTGATAATAATGTTAAACAATTGTCTCAGAGGACTCTTACATGGATCGTCAGTTATCCGTCAGTTGCTGCTTGTTTCATCATGATAAAGAGAGTCTAAAGAAGCAATAGGTTAACGTTTCTATCAGTGAAACTTATAATCAAAAGTAATATCGTTACATAAAAGTAATAACGTTAGATAAAAGACACACACTTGCGTATCAAAAAGTAAGGCTGTAAAGAAACTGTTTTCACTATCGTCTAACCTTCCAAACTACGTTCATACCCAAAGGTCATGTTTATGCCAACATCTACTCGTCGGACGTGAATACTCAAAAATGTAAAGGTTTTTTTTCACAACTTTTTTTTTAACAAAAGGTAACACACTGTTTTAAGCTATCACGGTTCCTAACTTAACTTGAAATGTCACTTACGTTACGGGATATCTTCCGTGATTATTGTTTGTTTTTAGCTCCCGATATTTCTATGCTGCCGCGCTGTTGCAAGCGCCATCCACCCGCATTCTCCAGTTAACCCGCGATCATAAGTTCATGACGCTTGCAACAGCGTCGAAACACCGGGAGCTCAAAATAAACAATAATAAGTTTAAAAGGTAACACTTTCACACATAAAGAACAAAACGGAAAAACTTGGAGTTTCAAAATGACCACCCCTTTTCCCCACATTGTTAGTGAAACCTTTCAGTCACGTGCTTATGAAATTTTTGTTCAACTAATGTATTCATTGTTTTGACGTACTTATGTAAAGTCCTAAAGGTGGGTCGCGACGGGACCGCGGTCCCGTCGCTAGGAAAAAATATGAGTGTAAGTTGTCACGCGGTCACGTTGCAAACACTCATGTTGTTTCGCAAGAAAAGCTCTCACTTTGCGTCATCTTTACAAATCTATCTAAAAAAATATATATTTTTAACGTATGCAATTAAGGTTCTTTAGAATTTTATTTCAAGTTGAATTTGTGACATAGAGTAGTTCCATCAGGAGGAAATCAATATACTTTGAGATTTTATAGGTAAATTAATTTTGCCCGCCCTGTACATTTAAACTACAGACAAGAAAAACAAGAATTTCATGGTCTATTATGCACAAAAGACCACTCTATTACCCTAACATACGATATAGGAGAAAATAATACGAATACTAGACAGTACCTGCGAATGAAACCTGCTCGTGGATATAACACACTTCGACAGTCATAATTACCTACTCGTATATCGAATTTAAGTAATACTGTAAAAATGTAAAATTGTTTGTATGTTACTGATAATGTCTGAAAATACTCAATAGATCGCAATCAAAAGTTTTACTGATAGAATGTTACACTATTGCCGAGTGCCCTGTACAGCACGACCGTGGGTACAAGCGGCACGCGGCGACAAGCCAGTAGAAAGTGCTGAGCTGAGGCACTTTTGGCATATATGTATTTTAAATGATTTACACTTTTTCCTTCCTTCTTGAACTAATAAATTTGAACTCACATGGTTCAGGCGCAGTGCGTCCTGATGCTCGAGGGCTGAGATGTCGTCACAGCCCGTGGCTTCCATGGTGGCTTGTTGCTCCAACAGGACCCTCTCCTCCTCCTGCAGTCGACGGAGATTCTGCTCGAGGTGAGGGTCGGCCACCAACGTACCATCGTCCAACTCCATCATGTCCGAAGATGAGTCGTCACTCAACGAGGACTTCTTATGGATAGGCCCTGAAACTGTAGCGGGGGTATTGTATCCTGTTTATGGTTTATGTTAACTATTTATGATTGTCTACGTCTGGGCTAGGGTGTGATTTTATTAGTTGGTTAGGTCTATTGAAAATAATTATGCGATGTAGTCAATAAGTAAGATGAATATGATTAGGAGCCTCCATGAATGGCCACATTACCTACCGTAATTACCTTTCTTATTGAATTATGCGAAATTACTGATACGGGACAATAATTACAGATCTTTTTCCTACTGAAATATTGCTACGAGAACGCTACGAGAATGCTACGAGACGCTACGAACTTAAAAATCTTAGACCTCAAAAGTTTAAACATTTGTATTATTCTTTACAAACTTCATATACATCATATGTAACTTCAAATAAATCGTGATGATAAAGCGATTGGATAAACTTATGGTAAAAACACTATAAAATCTATTTTTCTTGTCAGAATGATAAATATTGTTTATCTTTGTGAACAGATGAACTTCAATACTAGCTGAGAAACTGAATACTTCAAACGAATTAAAACTCTTACGTACTTACAGTTTATTTTATTCATTTTCTTTTATTTAATTTTGTAAATGTCAATGGTGTAAACGTAATTATTGTATTGGTAACACCATATACTTACAATTAGAATTTAGATCAGGATGTGTTTAACGGTGTTTTAATGTCGATTATTTTGTCACTCTCTAAAAAAGTTAGTAATTGTTTTATCGAGAGAAATCGAGAGGTTAATTTGAAAAACGTAACAGTTTTAGTTTACTGGAAAGTAGGAATACTGGTACAGTCACGAGCACGAATAGTGATAACATTTTTGAACGATTTTCTTGTTGATAATATATGGTGGGGTTGGCTTTCAGCCTTACCGGAGGCAGCTGAATACTGGTATAACATGGGTTCGAAAATATTATCGTAAAATACTATGTTAGTAACGACATAAAATTGTTGGTAGAATCTTTATTAAAAGTGGCCAGTGTATACATATTAGTGCTCAAGACTGTACAAGCTTATACTACGAATACAAACAAAATATTGGAGTCTAGCGAGCGTGTGTCCTGGCGACATGCCATCGCACGCGACTTCGCTCGCTGATTTACAACTTAATTGTAACCACGTGGGTTATGTGCGCTAACGCTGCGTTCCAATATTATGACGTACGCGTATGTGTTATAGTTATTGAATTGAATTTGCAGTCTCCTTCCTCTTTCCTGTGCCCGCCGGGGTCCACTAAGATCGCGTCTTTGTTACACTACTACCTTGAATGTTTTTACCTTGTTGAACGCAATAAATATATTGAGTATTGAGTTTTCGGATATCAGTTTGTTAGGTATTACATTTTGATGTTTTTAAGAGCTTTTGTTTTTTAAATAAATTGAAATGATTCAGTAGTTTTTAGTGCGAAGTGTTTTCGTATGATTTTATTTAAGCTTTTATTCATTTTAGTTTGGTTCATAAGCGGGGTCTTATTTTACTCAGAACTACCAATGGAAACCTTTAGTCATAGAGTGTTAATTCTGATATACCTACATGTATGAAAAGTTAATTTATAATGATGATTAATTTAAATGTGTGTTTGTGATTTTAGCTCATAGTAGACAACATCGAAACGTCAAATTACGTTACTCACAAACATTTTAAAGTAACTGCAAAACTACAGTCTCGAATACTCTTAAATAAAAGAATTCATTCAATCCGAAATGTCTTTTAAAATACGACGTCACTGAAGCACTGGCACAAAAAAAAAGAAAACATAAGTACTTACGTTTATAAAACGAACGTGGTTTCACATAAATAAAGAAAAATAAATCGAAAATAAGCCAGCCAGTTATTTCGGTACGCGTGTTTATCTAGTCGTAAGGGCCATGCCAGCATGCCGCACCGCGTGCGGCTACTGAATGGGCAGCTTGAACGTGAATGACAACTCAACAGCTATAAAGGGGTTGCTCGAAGTTATTAAGGTCAGTAGAATACACATCTAACAGCCATGTCTCACACACTTCGTTTCACTTCTTTGTTTTGTGTTTATAGCATTCGAGAGTGCAAGAATCAGCTGATTGTACGTGAGTCAGCCAAAGAATTTGGCGCGGAACGGCGAGCTCCAGTAGTATTGTGTAAATTACTACGTATGTATGTATATACACATCTATCTAAACGTCTACTACAATGCGAATTCCTCAGAATGATTCCCTAAAATGTTTTAATAAATCCTATCTCTCGATGTAACGTAAGACATGAAAACGCAAAAAATGAACACGTTATAAATGTTGACAGCGTGCACACACGTATTGTTAGTGGATGTTTGGCGATATGTGCACTGTGCGTGGCACATGTCCATTTGGCGATATTTGCGCTGTGCGTGGCACATGTCCGTTTGGCGATATTTGCGCTGTGCGTGGCACATGTCCGTTTGAGCTTCAGTGCTCTCAACACGGCGCCGACGGAGCACAGAACCACCCGACAGATAGAACGTTACCGGTTGAACCTAGTCTAACACAACTTTTCCACTGGACGAAATTATAAAATAACAGAAAATAACACATAAAACTCAAAAAAAACTAGAATGTAACTAAAAGAAAATAAATAACATTTTTTATTTCAATTATTTTTTACATCGCTTACTAACTAAAAATATTTACACAAAAAAAAAAACAAAAAACAGTGCACTCGTTTGTCTCTTACGCGGTAATATCACGGATATCGTCTCTGGCGATTACTTAAGTCCTCATACTATAAATATAAACAATAACACTGTCATACAGTCATTGATCACCGCAAATCTCGTCCTTTTCATCGTCCTTCCCACCTGAAATTACCGAAAATCAACATAAAAGAAACGAAAAACAACTGAAAAGTGTGAAAAATAAAACAAAAGCATGCTGTCAAAATAAAATTGGAAATCTACGCATGCAGTGAATAAAAATAAAAAAAATACGTTTGTAAAGGGACTATCACAATTGAATATATTATACAACGGTTGATAGTTAATATTTTATTACAGTTGTCAACATTCGCATCGTGTCGCAGGGCACAAGAATGTTGGAAACAGTAATAATAGTGAAGTGATGATGAAGAAACGTGAAGGACTTACTAAGATAGGGCTCGCCCATAGTTCCAGGCAGGTACGGGCAACTGGTGACGTGGTTGAAGTTCTGGGACTGCATCTCCTCTTGATCAGTCTCACGATGGTAGAAGTAGTTGAAGTTCGACACGATGACGGGAACAGGCAGCGCAATGGTGAGCACACCGGCGATAGCGCACAGGGAACCGACAATCTTTCCCCATACTCCGACCGGCCTATTCCACAAAAACATTTCGTTAATACACAGAACTACACATCATTCGCATCCAACTAATAAAATAACACAAACTAATGATTCAACTAAATAATATGTTGTTAATAAACATAAACATGACTGATGATGTTCATGCATTAATGAATACATACCAATGTACATCAACTAAATAACATAGTAGAAATAAAGATAAAGTTGGGATTCTACAAAAAATGTGAAGATAATTATTAACATAAACGTGAAGTAAAATTTAGATTATGTTGTTCTAAATAGGTAAGACCAATCGCGGTGCAAACTTAAGGGCGCAAGCATTACAATTTCATTCCTCTCTTGCATACTCGCCAGCATCGTCACAGTGCACTGTAACGACCGTAAGTTATTGCAATGCATGTTGTTTAACGCTAGCAAGTAAGTCCACATGAAAAACTGAATCGTCAGATTCGAGAACGTATGAAGGTAATACCATTTGATTCTCAGCTAAACGCCGGCTAAGAACTAAATAAATTCCCAAACATATCCCCAAAAACGATCTCGTTTGTCACAGGACGTCGAGGTTCGAAGAAAATGATAACAACTGAAAAGAAAAATGAACCTAAACAGACATAATAATAGTAAAGCATCAACTACGAATACGTACTCAAACCTACAGAGCGACTTCACAGACATGCACTCGGACGTTTTACGGCTAAACATAAATACATATACTCTCTATCGAAAATGGTGTGTGAAAGCTAACGATTGGAAGCCAATGATATAAACAAGCAATGAATCATTCTGAACATCAATTTTGCATAGTAGCATTCATGTGTAAAATTTACCATCGGAGACAGGTTTGCAGGGCATTCCAACTACTAGACAGAGAGAGATAGTGACGATGATATATCGGAACACGGGTGCAGAAGCGATGCTATATAGTTCTACTGCACACTATGAAGAAGAAGTACACGGCGTGATATCAACGTGTGCGATTGAGATGGATCACCATTTTCGATACGTTTACGTTGGTAACATTCGTATAGCCACAACACCGATACAACACCACATCGGACGGTACACATCTAGCGGAAGCGATACAGAGGAGTAACATTCGACAGTGGACAAGTATTCGGTACACAACGAGTCACTTCAAGTGCTGAGAGCGTGCCTCGAGCTGGTCGAGCTGGTGCTGACACATCGCCACACTTGAAGTGTACAACTAAAGCTGTTCTCTGTCATGATCATAGAATACGCTTTGGGAGGGGCGATAGTCACACGGACGACGGGCCTGCGGTACACTAGCACCTTATGTGTACCTACATACGTTTGTCTTTTAAATGAAAAATTTTACAATTGAGCTGCCATGTAAAATTGTATAGGTTCAGGACAGATATGATGACACTAACATTTCATAAAAATAAAATAACAAGACAATAAGAAACGTTCTCGAACGTGCAAGAGTCTCAGTAGATAGGTGAAAAATAAAAACGTGTAATCGGTTAAGTTCTAAGCGAACCGACGATCAAATCAAACTGAAGCATAGTTACATGATGTGGCGAAAGAATATCACAATAGTGTTAAATATGCCAATGTAAGGGTTGGGGGTATAATGAAATGACGAGAAGGCAAAGATGAAACTTAGGGTGAAGTCGCTGTATCATACGTCATGTCTCCGTATCCTACGGTCGTCATTGTCACGACCGCCCACCAAAACGCATCTGGTATGGATTTGAAGAAGCTGTTCTCACTTCCCGCCTCAGCGAAGTACACCGCGGATGAAAACAGCACCACACCTTGAAGAACAAGCACACACCAACGGAGAATACAGTGCGACATACAGTGGTGGGGATGGCTTGCGAGCGGCGGGGCGGGGAGGCGCGGGGGGCGGACTGGCGGCGCGACACAGGTTACCTCATATCTCCATAGCCGACTGTGGTCATCGTAATTACTGCCCACCAGAAGGCATCAGGAATGCTATCGAAATTAGTGTCATGGCAGTCTTTGTCAGCAAAAAAGACAGCACTGGAAAAGACCACGACACCTGCGAACGCAAAATAAAATGTGAGCGCACCGTTATGACGGGCCGCGCTAGACTTGACGATTACTTTAGGAACAAACAAATCATTATGTATACTGTTATTAGGATTTAACATTGGAAAAGATTTTACTGAATAAATGGTATTGGAATTGAAGTAACCGGCACCGCGCTCGCCGCTTTCGCCGCCCGTCCGGGCCCGTCTGCTGCGTCACAATACTCATCCCGTCTTCACAGTATCACAAATACTCCTTGAGGACACGCTTTGTCTTACTAGGTCAAGTATATAATGCATATTAGATCGGCTACAATACTAATTGAACTCTATTGTTATTACAAATAAGATAATACGTACTCGTTGACACGAGTATTCAAATTCTCTGTTTAATAAAGATTGTGATTAAAAAGATTTACGTTAGATTAGACTAATATAACAACGTATTTAAGGCGTACAAGCCAATTGAATGCAACGTGATACTTACCAATGAACAAGAAAAATATCAATAAGCCAAGTTCCCTCATCGAAGCCTTCAACGTGCGTCCCAGAATCTGTAAGCCTTTGGAGTGTCGTGATAGTTTGAAGATACGGAACACGCGCACCAGCCGGATCACCCGCAGTATGGCAAGACTCATAGCTTGGTTGGTGGACTTGTCTTGCGGAGATACGGGAGCGCGTGGTAGATTCAAAGTGTCTTCTTCTTCTGCTACTACTGTGGCCAATGTGATGAAGTAGGGGATGATGGCGATGATATCAATGATGTTCATCACATCACGGAAAAAGTTGAACTTATTCGGACAGGCCAGAAACCGTACTATCAACTCGAATGTAAACCAGATGATGCACAGGGTCTCTATCAAGAAGAACGGGTCGGTGATGTCAGGGACTTCGTCTTCTTCGATCTTAGTACCGTTGGTTGTGGTGTTAAAGACCTTGTAGTGCTTGAATTCCGGTAAGGTTTCCAGGCAAAAGATTACAATCGACAGCAAGATGACAAATACTGAGATGATAGCTACGACGCGTGCGGCTTGAGAGCTCTCTGGGTATTCAAACAGCAGCCAGATTTTGCGTTGGCGCTCGTTGGAGGGAAGAGGTTTCTCCTCTTCTTTGATGAAGCCCTCATCCTCACTGAAAGTATTTGAATAGGTTACAACTTGTAACTGCAGAGAGTAGACTCTACTTATAGAACTATTTCTTGTGCTTTAACTCACCGGAATTTGTTGGTGGCCTGTTCCCCGAGTTCGTAAAATTTAATCTCCTCAGAGAAGACATCTAGGGGTACGTTTACTGGGCGCCGCAGGCGGCCGCCGCTTTGGTAGTAGTACAGGATTGCGTCGAATGAAGGGCGGTTGCGGTCGAAAAAATATTCGTTCCTGTTGGCAAATGACGCGAATGTCAGAATATGACCAGTCAGTCAAGACTGAGTCAATATAGCAACGAATTTCCATCATAAGTTTACTGTTACGTCCCTTCCTATCTGTACAAAAAGTAACCTAAGAATTATTTTAATTAAATTGTCGCCTTGCCTTAACTTATACTGACCTCAAGGGATCGAAGTAACGTATTCTCCGGGCTGGATCCCCCAGAAGGGTTTCCGGAAATTGGTTGAGTGTACGTAACTGCGTCTCGAACTTCAGGCCGCTTATCTATTAACAAAGAAAATAAAAAATGTTATTACATCATGGGACTTGAATATTACTGAAAAATTTACCTTTTTTATCTTTAGAGTATTTCCTTATTTACAGTTGACTTATTGTCAATCTAACGAAGTCATACCGTAGTCCCGTACTATAGTACCGGAGTCTGGGTTATTGTGTAAAATACAGTTAGACTAGAAGCCGACTCCGACATAGTTGGGGAACGGCTAAGCAGATGATGATGAGAGATGATGTAATTTTATTTATTGGCATCAGACACAAATTAGTTAATAAGTACACTTAAAAATATTGTTACTTGTAATGAAAGCATACATCATGAAATCTAAATTCAGTTTTCCATCACCTCTATGTCCCTACCGGGTATGATTCAACCTTGACACACAAAAACAGTTCGATTGGCTTTCCCTAATCACGGATAAAAGTTCCTCGAATTCCCCTAATGATATTACAGACTGCATTTTATAAGGTCAAGTGTGAACCGCAATATCGTTTGTACCCGAGACCTAGTCCGATCTTGGCCTTCTATCTTGTTATCGCGAATTCTGGTATTAATTGACAAACAGACAAGTTGTTGACTAGCGTGTGATTGAGACTGCATGACAAAGTTGCTCTCTAGTAGGAATTGGTATTTGATTAATTCATCATGTAAACGAGTTAATTACATAGTTGTTTGATCTGAGAATTCCAGACAGTTCTGATGTTCTAGTAATCTAGACCATACTTAACTTCTTCATATTATATCTAATTAAGTGTGATGTGGAGGAGTACTTAGACGCCTAAGCGCCCTGTTGTTTGTTTAGTTAGTTAGTTTATTTTATATAAATTAGTCCCTTTTTTTGTAAATATTTAGTTTTAATTATTTTTAGAAGTTTAATTTACAACAGGGAAATATGCACGTAATTTTTTCTACACTTAAATCATTAAAATACAGTACTATCAACCCAAGAAAAGTATTAAAATTTAAGTTCAACTACTGCTTGTCGCACAAAAATAATATTAAACTCTTGCAATTTTCTAAGACATTTTAAACGTCCGTAGCTATGTCGTATGTAGTGACGTCATTATCCACAATCTGCCTTTTTTACATCTCATTTTTTGGCTTAATAAAATAATTTTACCAATTTTATGTGCTTTATTCAAGTGAAAATTGCAATAACAATATTATAATAAACTTTTAGTGAAACTTTAAGCACTTTTCAAATAAAAGTGTTTTTTTGACACAGACACAATAAACTTTGACGTCAATACCGGCGTTATATAGGACGGTGTGTTTTGACAGTGCGTTCCGTTTCACCAAAAACATGCTACATAAAACAGTAAATTGTAAAATAAGTAATCACTTATTTTACAATTGAACCTGAAGCGAACCTTTATTAATAAATAAATAAATAAATCTATTTATTTATTTATTAATAAAGGTTCACCAACAGCTTCTGTGTACAGCATTTAGGTATACATAGGTTTTACAGTCTTGGACTTATACAGTCGCCAATTACAGGTTAACCAGCATTCACAAAAATAAGTGTTAGCATAAGAGAAAATAAAATTAAAAATTAAAATGAGTGGCTATAGACATGAAGTGATGTATTAAAAACTTAAACAAGTGTACCACAATGTTTTTATGCGCCAATACAAGGCATTTTTTTTTATAAAAAAAAGAGTTTTGTATTTCTTGCATATTCCCTATTCCTTAATTATATTATTATGATTTTTTTTTGTAATTATGTTTGACCAGAGTCAAAGTTGTCTAGTCTTCGGCAAACCATGATACAAACAATTCCTAAACATGTCAGTACAATCGGTAATGAACTTATAATAAAAGGCAAAAATACTCAGACATATTCCAGTAATCTCTGCCTTAACTGCCAACCAAATTGATTGCATAAAGTAACCGTTGATGGGATATAAACAACGCGCTCAACATGTCAAAACCCTTAAAACATTCCCAGTGTGTTCAAACATACACTCTTGCGCAACGCCAGAGCGTCCGCTCTAAAATTGTAACACCCTTGAACTTTTTATTTGCGTTTACCACGTGGATCTGGCTTCTAGTGTCGCTTGAACCAGACCACATGTGGAGCAACGACATATAAACGACTTACTTACTTAATAATTCAGATAATTTACTGCACTGAGGCATTTAATTATGTGTAACCAGTTTACATCTATCATTGTCTTCTTATTAACGAAAGAGTAAGAATATATTTTCAGCTAGACTTTGCTCAGGTTAGTGCATTCACATGTAACTGTCAGGCTTAGACATACTTGATTAGATTAATTAGATCGGATAAATCTGTTTCAGTGTCAGGGTCAAGTTCGACGAGTTAGGGCCAGTAATGTTCCATTTTAGGAATGGTATTGTTGTGAAAACGAAGATAGTTTGGTAAACAAACGGTTAGAAGCTGTCTTTATTCTTCGTAGCGTTGTCGAGCAATCAGTAATCATTGTACTGTAGATTATGGTTACTAATAAGTAAAGACCTTCACCTTAAATCAAAAACATCAACATACAGACCCATGGTAGAGACTTGTTATCAACCAGTATAAAATAAGGCTTCAAATTATTATACTTATAATCAAAACTCTATCACGGTGACACGGAGGAATAATCCGCGCAGTATTATCGGCGCGAACAAAAACAGTCGATGACCAAAAATCAGCGGATGGTTCTGTAAATTAAACTGACAGTCAATAAAATAAACTATCAATGGGACGATATTCAAGCCAGGCTGGACAGTTCGTAACACAATGATATCAATGTTATCAGGCTAAAGTGCAGTACCATGTCTGTATTTTCGGAGTAAGTTTCGGAAACTATTTCAGATTTGATTTCATAAAAGGCTTAATTTAGTTTAGAACTGGATGGACAACGATGACGAAACTGCATTAGCCGGACCGGATTAGACGGAGTTTGTTCTCACAATAATTATTTCCGTAAGAAAAGCGGCGTGTAAGGTTTCCTCACGACATTTCTCCATCGTTTTAAGAAACTGTGATCAAAAATATCTTGCTTTTAATTGCACTTAATTAGCGTATTTTATTTATGAGACCAACATTTATTATTACCTATACATTGGAAAGTAGATCACAGATGTTGCATATTAGTTGCAAATCAAGGTTTCCGAAGTATGATATCGTGTCTACAAATAGTTGCTGCCAATCCGCCCAATATAATCCCTTAGTTGTTCCCCGCCCACGGAAAGCTGAAGTGGCTTATTTGTAGTCGAAGACCATGGAATACTCAGACTAGAAAACATGTAGTTTGTAGACATATTATGTAGCTATATCATATTGACGTAGGAAAACGTAATTTGTATTTACGGAAAATTGTATAAGAAGTGTTTAAGGTTTATTGCGTTAACAGTAATTTAAAATGAGAACCCACGCTTTAATTATAAAGGTACACAAAGCTAGCTTTAGCATCTAAAATAATAACACTCATGAAAATATCTCATCGCAGAAGGCCTTATATTACACGATTAAAAACAAATGAATATGTGGTAGCACTATACAGTACACACCTCTATCTGCCCCTTTATAAAACAAAGGCTTGAAGTTGTTTATGTTGTCTACTTCGAAGCACATTCAAGTGCATGTACGTTGAACATAAGTGCAAGGTGAGAGCACTTTCAAGGCGTTTGACCGGTTCATCGAAGTCGATGGTAAGGCAACAGGTGTCAGAAATATTGGAATATTTTATAGACTTTTACCTTCTCGTACATGTTTGTGTCAAGGTTTCCACATTTTAGCGGTAACGTTCCCAATATTTGTACACGAACGTGAAGTTAAAGGTCAGACTGTTTTGTGTTGTCACTACGCGCGATGGACGGCTCGCTGATCGAATTTGTGAGTACATTTCTAATGTTCTTACTGCAGAATAGGCACTTCTCTAATCTAGAATACTCAAGTAACCTTTACTAACACTAGCTACAAGGTCAAGAACACGAACTTGTCACCATTCCTTCAAGCACTGTAACAGTACAGTGGCACCGCAGTATTTAGAACTTAGCAATATAAAAGACGGACATTTTTGACTAACGTTTACGTATCGACATTAAAAGGCAAAGTTTAATTGGACAAAGTTAAAGATCAGTAAAACTAGCAAATACCAAATCGCGGCCCTGCTGCGGACACCGAAAAAAAAAACACGGAAACATCAGTCAGTAAAATGCGCGTATGCGACTTGTTCGTACTGGTACCGACCGAATCTTTATGGAAGTGGTACCTATATAAAAAGATTTATCTGTTAGGTACATCCGTTCTCTCGCTTATACTCTGTTGAAGTATTATATTTATACAGACCTTAGGTACGACACTGGGCGTTGACAAGAAGCTCACTAAGAGGTACCTTTAAATGCTCAGCAACGCGTGAAGTGGTCGCCGTAATGGTCTTGTTAGCGATCAAAATAAACGGCAATGTTCTAGTAACGATAGTTTTATTCCTTTGTTTATATTTGTTGTTTAAAACGCTACGCAAATAAAACGCAATAAATAATCTATGAATGTACTTTTTTATGTTTATCCGAACACTAAATAAAAACGGAGTCATCTTGTGGAGGGAAACTGCGGTTTACTGCTGTACCTACGCATGTGCTGGGCTGGTGTGTGACGGGGTTCACTGCGGCTAGTTGTTCCAGTTCTACGAAATGTATGATGCATTAGTCAGAAGACTATCGGAAGATAGCTTAGGAAAGTCTATGAACATAAAATTCCTTATAACAGCCAATATAGACGTCATAGCCCAAACACTTTATTTTTGATGTGTACACAAATAAAGCGTGAGAGCCCTATTCTGGTGCAAAGCGGTTCAAACATCGGCGTTGCGCGGCGACGCTCTCACGAGAATAACTGCGCAGGCGGCCGTGGTCGCGGCACTGGGCGGCACTCGCGCCACTCGCGGCGATCGACCGCCGCCGCCAAATTAATCAAATCAATATTTACGAGTACAATCAAACGCATACATTCACTTTCTGAGGACGCAAAGTTTCACACAATATTTCTTTCGGCGCGGATGTACCTCCGCGGCTGGCAATGGGCGCATCCAAAAATACATTTTATTGTGTGTTCCCCAAGGGCGGAGCGAGTTGTACGTCGTACTGCAGCGAGCTTTTATGAAGAGATTTTAATTAATTTTTCGTTGTAACGCTAACCGCGAATGGTTCCTTGTTTTAAGGTCGGGTTTCTTTTTACAAGTCGTGGGAGACGCGCGCGGGCGATGAGTAGCGTCGCGGCGTCGCGCGTCGTTCGGCGCCCGCCCCGCCAGTGGAGCGCGCGCAACACACGTACGTCTGCACTGACGATTCTATAATGATCTTGTCAACTGATATATTAAAAGAAAGTCAATTAAAACTTGATCCGCCCCAGTCAATATCACTTAGAACCATCACGCTCATATGAACAACGCCGTCACTAATTACTCAGTCACAGTTTTATTACATCGAAACCCAATTCACGTTCTCGGAACACCAATTACTATTTTAAAATAGCGTTCATTTATAAATATCGTCATTTCGGTTCGATTCAGCGAATCATTTCAAGCCTCTACAATTTTGCAACGTAGTGCACTAAGCGGAAATTGGAATGTAAACCTAAACGCAATCAGTCACGGACCGAAAATTTTCTATAAGCGTTAGTGCGGCATTAACTCCCACGCGTGGGCTGACCGGCTGCACTTACAGCGGCGATTTGTCAAAACCGTGTAATGTGACTGAACCACGTTTACTATTATAGTCCACCGCGCACCACTAATTAAAGGATGAGGCATTTTTATACGTACAAGAAAACTACACTCAGAATGATCTTTAGTTTAATCACCCTTTTCGATTTACTTTCGATCAGCCATTAATAAATCCCAGAACATCTTGACACATTGATATGACAAGAAAAGCGAAAGTCACAATTATTATTGCCGATTGCATAACGCTCACTTCGATTTTGGAGTAATGCAGGAATAATAAAATGTTAACTGCCCATTCGCCACTGACGAAACAGCGGACGTTGAGTGCCTTTTTGCTTTGAAGGAGTTTCCCAAAGTTCAAAGCGATATTTACTAACAAGGCAGTGAAATCGTTATATATCAACAGGTAGGCATAATTACGAGTCGTTGACCAATGGTCGGTGAGAAAATTAGTGTGGAGTGACACGCGACAGAGCTTTGCGTAATTGGGAAAATCGATATCAGGTGAAGCAAGTCGCCGAATGGTACGTCCCAAAAAATAAACAAGACCAGAGGTGACGTTTTTTCTATTTATTTTACGTTGTCATGGATTTTCCTTGAAGTTGGCACGATTCTCCGTATTCCAGTCACCCAATCCTGTCTCCACAGCGAGCTGAGCCGTCGTACGGCGTACCACCGATCAGCTGAGATGGCTCACTAAAAAAGGAGGTTTAAAAATAGTTGTTTCGATTAAATACCGGTCGTAAACCAGACACATTGTAAACCATTCAATCGTGTACGCTCGAAAGATTAATGGATCTAACATTATTGGAGAAACCAATTAACTGCAACGTATACTGGAGTTTAATCCCGTTTTCTTTACAAAACATGCTCTTTTAGTGCGCCGGGAGCTATTTATTATGTTTCATTGGAGGGCAGAAAACAAATAGAACATCTATTTAGGTCAAGTTGACCGGAAGACATAATTCAAGTTCATAATCCCCTGTCTAACCCTTACCTACTTGTCTACCTACCTAGTTTTTTATAACAAGGTCAATGACATGTCGCTCTTAGAATTATTGACTAGCTCGATCAGAGACATGATAAATGATGATACAGAAGACGTCCGCTATACCTCGAAGAAAATATTGTGTTTATACAGATCAATCATGAAGGAGTGGCACCTGTCACTGAGGATCTTGAAGACCATGTCAACATTCAAAGGGTACTTTGATGGACGTACCATATACCTATCAAGTGCAATATGGGGGATAGGGATATTGTTTACTAATAATTTGTCAAAGCATCTCCACGGTGGCATGTGGACGAATTACAAGGGAAAAAGCTTTACTAGAGGTCGATTTCAATAATGCTGCTAAAGGAAAAAGTTGGGTTTACTGCAATAATTACAAAGAGCGACCGAATGTTCCACAATTAAGAATGTATTCAAATTATGCTGTAAGTTCGCCAGTAAACAACTGCTAATTTATAAAATTGCTAGTCTCAGTATGGTCAACTTCAAGGTGTTCGTGGTGTGAGTACCGAATTGTTATCTGCCCCAGCCTGGTGATGGAGGAAGACTTTTGGCCGCAGGACGTGGTGTTCCGACGCTTCAGTGGACAAATTCCACTGGTCAGCCAGCACAAGTGAAGTGTGAACAATTGAAGTGCTATTAGCAATAGTTTTAAGTCTTATTTATATTACACAGGTTTTGTATTTACTCTTTATATGATAGGTTATATGAAGGCGCTAAAAATAAGAAATCGGCTTTGACTCCGACGATGGCCGGCAAGGAATCCAGCAAGAGAGAGACCCAAAAACTAATCGAGAACCAACATTTTTTTAAATTCGTCTAAACTCGAAGTTCTATTCTCGATTCAAGAACCTTAACCTTGAAGACAGTTAAACTAACGCCACCTCCACACTACATGGCTCCATGCTCGATCGTTAAACGTATGTTTGGAGCTCTCCGCCGCCTGTAAACACCTTAGCGTTGATAGCTACCTGAGTGCCGGTGAACGCTACATTTCATCGTTCTTAATTATTTATTTGTTTAAACAACAATTCAAGATGATTGCACTAGACTTCGACGCAGCTAGTCCCTAAGATGTCGGTTTGTCTGCCAAGAGGGTTTGATTCCGTCTATAGTCGTGCCATACAGTGATGCTGCATGACATTGTTTGCGGTCAATAATGATTGAATTTCTATTTATTTTTATTTTTAGCCATTTTTGTCCCACTGCGGGGAAAAGGCCTCCCTTCCTTCTTTTCATTTAAAATAAATAAATAAAAATTTGTTTATTTCTCTTCCACAAATAAAAAACTTACAGTAAGTACTTATGTTGTAACATATCTATATACAGGAAAAAGAATTTTATTTGTGGGAGACTGGCGCCTAAACTAAGCCGAGGCCTGTATTTTAGGACACCAGGTCCCCACTAAGATGCATATTAGGAGATCTAACAAAAGTAGTATATACTTACCTATTACAATACACATCAAAAATTTTTAAACCAGATAGGCAAACTTATATTAATAGTACTACATAATTAAGATAGAGTAGAAGAGTAAACGAGTGTGTTTTTGTGTGGCAGTGTATGAGTGGTTTTATGAGCGTGTGTTCACGAATGAGTGTTCTATGTGTGGTGTAGTGATGTCGTGTCAGTGTATGAGTGCTGTTGTATGAGCGTGTGTTCATTTATGAGTGTACTATGTGAGGTGTGTGGTGATTGTGTGTTATGTGTTACAAATACTACAAAACCTGAGACTAAATAAATAATAAATTTACTTTTTTATTTCCAGTAGTTCCTCAGTCTCCTTATAGTCCAATCCCAACAGCCATGAAGTTACCTTTCCCTTACATTCTTTTGAATTAGAATTAAATATATTTTTAATTTTATTAATTTGATTATATAATCTAGGTGCAATAAAGTTATAAAATTTTTGTGCGAATCTAGTTTTGGTTTTAGAGGTTTTGCAAACGGCATAGTGCCTTCTTGTGTGAGCAATCTCCTGGTTAAACGCCGATATATCTCCATGTTGTCGAAGGATGCTCAGAAGAATGTACAGTTGTCTAACTATTAGTACACCGGTTTCTTGATATAATTTCCGGGTAGAAAAGAGTCTAGGCTTAAAGAAGGCAACCTTTAAAATCAAACTTTGAGCTCGCTCTAGCTCCAACAATTTTGTTTTGTCCGTGCCGCCCCATGTAGTAATACAGTAGGTCACAATAGATTGGATCAAGCCCTTGTAAACCATGATCAGTGTCTTTCTATCTGCTATGTGTCTCAGTTGTCTAAAAATGTACGTAAGTTTACGCACTTTCTGGGCGACATTATGAATGTGTTCTCCAAACGATAGTCTATTGTCAATAGTAACGCCTAAGTAACGTATTGATTTGACAGATTTTATTTGCGGACAGTTACTACACTGTAATACGGGAGGAACTGAACATTGGTGGGTAAATATTTGGGATACGCTTTGTGAAGTCACTGCTAGGTGACGAACGGAAAATTGCATGAATTTGGTCTTGTCCGCATTCAATGTTAGTGAATTTGCAGACAGCCAGTGGCAGATAGTGTTAAACCCAGCCTGTGTTTTAGCATAAACCTCTTCCCAGGTGTCACCAACAAATGTCAAAGTAGTATCATCTGCATATGAGATAATATTACAGTCTTGGATTTGGAGCTGACAGAGCTCATTTATATAACATAAAAATAAGGTGGGCCCAAGAATACTCCCTTGCGGGACTCCAAACGTCATTTTAAGCTCATCACTCGTGTAGTCACCGATGTTCACACACTGAGATCTTCCCGATAAATAATCAGCGAAAAGATCAAGCTGTTTCCCCCGAATTCCCATGCTGTTAAGCTTGTTTAAAAGGTTATCCCTATCCAGTGCCGATGTTCGCCAATCCTTGTGGAAAGAGTCGAGTTCGTCTCGCCATCTCCTTCTGAGCCTGCCGCGTTGCCGTTTGCTGCTGTTTGGGACCCATTGTGTGCCCAATTATAGCCCATAGCTCCTCTGGCATGCGACAGATGTGGTCAGTCCAGTTCCACTTGAGCTTGGCAGCCGTGTGACCTTCATCGACAATTTGAGTTTTGGAACGCAGTATCGAGTTCCTTAAACGGTCAGTAAGCTTAACTCCAATGATACTACGCCATTGCTCGCTGACAGACCCCGAGTGTGGACTTTTGACGCTTGGTTAGTAATCATGTCTGTGCTCCATAGGTGAGGGTAAGAAGAATGCACATGTCCATGAGTTTTCTTTTCAGTGAGAGAGGGAGAAGTCCTTTCATTTGTTGCTTCATCGACCAATAGCTCTTCCGGATTTATCGATTACTCTAAAGCATTTGACACTTTATCGCACAACGCTATATTTGAATCTCTTCAAAATCAAGACACCGCACCTCCATACGTTAAGTTACTACAAAAAATATACACAGCAGCCATAAAATAAACACCACAGGACCATCATTCCCTATCCAAAAAGGGGTCAAGCAGGGCTACCCTCTTTCTCTAAAGCTCTTCACAGCCACGCTTAAAGAAATCTTCAGAAAATTAAACATCAATTGGAGGGACAAGGGCATCATCGTGGGTGACAGAAGATTAACAGATCTCCGCTTCACCGACGATATTGTCCTTTTCTCTTCCACGGCAGCCGAGTTAGGCCTAATGCTCGAACAAATGAGTAGTGCAAGCTACGAGGTCGGACTTGTGATGAATGTGGCAAAGACCAAGGTGATGACCAACAACACCAAGCGCAACATAGGAATTAGGGGTGTGAGGATTGAATGTGTCCATGAGTACATATACGTCGGCCATTTAGTCTCCTTCAGGCAAGACACGATAAGGAAGTTGCTCGAAAAGGACGCATTGGAAATTTTGGAGTCAATGATCTCAATTTTTGTCAGTAATTACAAAACGAATGAAAATATAAGTTGGTGACCTGATAATTCATGATAAAAACCTTATTTTGTTAGTTTTCAATACATGATTAGGTAACATTTGTAACAGAAAAAAAAAACAAACATACCTCTTTTTAAAAAGAGATTCACATGTTATGGGCAAACGGGACCGATTTAAGCCTCCTAACTTTCTCTGTAGATGAGTTTATACATAATCTTTAAAATTGTAAAAAGAATTTCTCAAATTATCCTTTCAACTAAATTAAATAACAAAAACCATTTTGTCGTTTACGTCCTTTAGTTATAAGCTAGCAATCCTCGCCCCGCTCAAACGCTTAGTCCCTCGCTCAGTCAGTCTCAGGGCGGGCGCGCCCGGTTTTAGAACAATGCGTCGCCTAAATTAACTGTTATTAAACTAAGCCTTCGTTTCATAACTACGTGGGTCTACGTTTCCACTGCAGTACAACAACAGCAACAAACAACAACAGCTCATAACGTCCACTGCTGGACATAAGCCTCTCCCATGATGGGTGGTTTTTGTCGTAATCTCCACGCTTGGCAGGCAGGCGGATTGGAGATCGCAGTGATGAAAGACTAACAGAAAACGCTGCTGCCCATTCTCTGGTCTACGGAGGCGCAAGGTGTTCTGCCTCAGACATTAGTCGCCTTATACGACACCCGTGAGTGTAATGGGTTGGTTCTATTCTACAATATTATATAAAAAAAATTAAAAATTATGCCAATATTTTGTAAAAAAAATAAAAGTTTATTCCCAAAACCATATGAAAACGGTAGACCCAAATGTAGTAACATGAAATTTAATATGGTCTAAAAAAATTGTCATCATTTTTTATCTTAGAATATGAAAAATCTGTTATACTTACTAGTTTTATGTTTTCATAATGTAACTGTTTGCTGTTCCTGTAGCACTTCATTACCCGAAATCACAGACACAATTAAAATAACAATGCACCGTGCCCATTTGGGCACGGCTGGGACTACAGGAGAAACTACAAATAAATTTAATGACCTCAATTCTCAATCTGGAAGCGGAGAAATATGAGAATAGTACATTTTGATACAAGTGGAGAAAGTTTGTTATTGCATTCGAGGCGGAATTATAACACCCGAGACGTAGGCGAGGGTGTTTTTGAGCCGAGAACTGCAATAACAAATGTCCACGTGTATCAAACGACGTTTTTCAATACACTTTTGAAGAAATAAAATAAAATATAACGAAAAATATTTTTGTCACGAACAAACTATGATTTTAACTTTCTTTTTTTTTCGCGCTCTGCTCTTGCCAGGTTGAAGGAGAGGCAAAGGTATGAAGCCGTTAAACAGCCTAATATAAAAAATAGATTTATTTTACATTTTTGAATTCAGAACACAAATAAATGTTAATTTTCAATACACTTTCTCGAAAACTGGTCCATAACGCACTACGATTAGGTACAACATGCAATGTATTTCACACGCGTGCGATTTTTTCCACTTTCCTGCACGTGTGCGGGAATGAAAATTGCCACAGATAACTATACCTATACTTAGTCCAAATTGGTTCAATGTCTATAGTCTGACGTGAATGTTTTTTTTTTTATTTTGTCAAAGCTCTACGCGTCTTTACGGCATAAATATTTTTTGAATTTTCAAATTGTGTTTTTAAATAGAATATCATATTATACACAAATTAGCATTTATTTGTGTTCTGAATTCAAAAATATAAAATAAATCTATTTTTTATATTAGGCTGTTTAACGGCTTCATACCATTGCCTCTCTTTCAACCTGGCGAGACCAAAGCGCGAAAAAAAAAGAAAATTTAAATCACAGTTTCATAGTTCGTGACAAAAATATTTTTCGTTATTTTATTTTATTTCTTCAAAAGTGTATTGAAAAACGTCGTTTGATATACGTGGACATTTGTTATTGCAATTCTCGGCTCAAAAACACCCTCGCCTACGGCTCGTGTGTTATAATTCCGCCTCGATTGCAATAACAAACTTTCTCCACTTGTATCAAAATGTACTATTGTGTATAAAAATAATTATTAGTTTTTAATAATCATGTTTATCTATGATATTCTATTTATAAACACAATTTTAATATTCAAATAATATTTATCGGCCGTAAAGACGCGTAGTGTTTTGCCGAAAAAAAAAAACATTCACCTCAGACTATAGGCATTGAACCAATTTGGACTAAGTATAAGTATAAGTTATCTGTGGCAATTTTCATTCCCACACACGTGCGGGAAAATGGAAAAAAACGCACGCGTGTGAAATACATCGCATGTTGTACCTAATCGTAGTGCGTTATGGACCAGTTTTCGAGGAAGTGTATTGAAAAGAATGTTTTCGTGAGATTATCGTTTCTAAGTAATCGATTACACAATTACAAAAATAAAACCTTTTCACTAGGTAATAAACTCAAAGTAATTAAATGTACTACAAATACTTATATGCAATATATACGTATAGTACATTACAGTCACTACAGTCAACACAATCAGTCAATTACAGTCATATTGATAAATAAAATATCCATAAGTTACCGATACACCAATATTGATTAATCGATTTCATAATAGATTAATTAATTCCCTCTCATAGAGAGGGGCCTGTGTCCCAGCAGTGGGCACATTAATACGTTGATGATGATGATGATATAGATTATAATCAGTCTTATATTTTAGTATATGTCACTGGTATGACCAGTACACTATCACACTAGACAGTTGCCGACTGCTACAGAACTACTCTTGCTTGCTCTTGCTACTCAAAACACATCGAAAAACACGAAGTAAAGAAAGAAAAACACGTAGTTTCATGTTTTCCGTAGCGTTTTGAGTGCTTTCCCTACTATCCCGGTTTTTACGATACGCCCATGGGGTTTTAGTTTTACAGCTTGTATATAAACCTAGGATTTTTTTTATATTTGTAATTTTTTTTTACAAATTCAATCCGATATTTACCTAAATTCCAAGTCTCTGCAACGCTGAGTTTTAAAGATCTCTGTGGCCGCGCGGTTCTCCGCATTTAAATGGCGCGGCCACGTTCAAACCCTTATAACTTTTTAACCATAACATTGACATATTTATGGTTGTCGGAATGAACTTTTACCAATTTTTACAAAATGTATGCATAGTTTTTATTTTTAAATATCCGATCATCGGTCGGATCGCCATCGAAGACGAAATTGCTCACAATTTGTCAGAAATTCTTATTACTCAAAGCGCAACAGAAAAATCTACAGAAAATAAATAACAAGCATCTTTTATAAAAAAAGAATGAAAATGTCCATGTTTATTAAATTGACTGCTTATTAAGTCGGGGCTGAGCAGCATCTCATTCCAGAGCTCGCACAAAGGATGCTTGTAAAGTAACTATCAGAGGCGGCTTAACGTCTATCATCCTGTTACTATCAAGAAAAATAGAAAACACGGCTGCATTTTGAAATGGTGGCCTTCATTTTGCTAGCTAAATGTCAAGGGTAAGTCCTGGCGAAGCACGAGGTTATATTCTAGAGTAGAATCCCGGCAGGGCTCAGCGTTGAGAAAGCTTTTGCCGCTCAAAGTGACAGCCTTTTGTGCGCTCCGCTCCTGTGGATATTAAATTGAAGCTTGCGCAGCGCAGATGAGAGATGCAACATTTCTCGAATTACAATCGAGTTCATGTTTTACAATCTGAGACGCAGTTACTAATGAAATACGTGGCTATTTGATAGTTTTCGTGATCTTGACTTACGTGTGGCAATCGATACGTGGCGTAACTAACGGCGTTTGCAATAGCGAGCTATTATTATAAGAACTCGTTAAGAACCCATTTGCCTCTGTTCCCAACATTTTTATTGAAGGTTAGTTTTCGAAAAAAAAAACCATCTGACTTATCAAGTGGTAGGCGATGGCAAAAGAAGGTTCCAGGTGGAGCTAAATAAACATTGAATATTTCTGGATTGAAAATCCTTGTAAGCGGATTTCCATCCTACGTTCAAGTTCTAGGAGCACATCTACAAAGAGCAGCAATTAAACAGGACGGAATTCTTATTACTGCTCATATTCCCTTTGTTTGTGACAGAAATAGCATTCGAGGAAAGCTTCTTCTTGCTTCCCACGACTCCTCAAAAGAGCGAACGGAAAATAAAGGATGTTCAATTGAGCCACTTGAGAGCTTTTCTTCAATATTTTGTACCGTTTATATTAATAGTCTACGCAAACAGAATATAGACGTAGGAGTTAACATTTTAATAATCTTTTTCACTGGAGTATAACAAACTTATTGAAGTTTTAAAACCGAACTGTGACAGTTTGCTTTGTGATTTTATCTTGATTCAATAGAATTAAAAATTTTGCGCTGTCCTTATCTAATCTACTGGTAAGCGTGAAAAGCCGCCTCTCAGGTAGAACCTTATGGTGGAAAAAGAAGCCACCTTATGGTGGGTTGGACAGACTGGATGGCGAAGGCAAAGGCCGGTGACTTAGCTTTGGAGAGTCCAATGCCCAGCAGTGGACTGCTATAGGCTGAGTGATTGATGATCAAATTTGGGGTTCCATTTTTTGTCAAGATACATCCCCCGTCTAGATGTATTTTACAAACTTATAAAAACAGCACGAAAGCAAGTAACTTGTCGCTTCCAAACAAGAATAAAAAAAAAAAGTGGTGAGGATGGTGTTACAAGGCCGATTTTATTTTCATTCATAAAACTGGACATTATTATTGGTTTAGCCTCGCACATAAATTAAGCGTAAGGAGCGTTTACACAAATATTCAGCTCGGCTTGCATCGCAATAGCGAGCAAAACCGAATATTTACGTAGTAGATCTAATCGAAATAACCGGGAAAAAGACGCTCGGCATGAGCCAAATTAATGCCGAATAAGTGGAGTCATTGGTCCGGGTCGACGTTGTTCTTCAACAAATACAGCCGAATCGAATGTCCCGACCCGAACATAACAGTAGCATTCGCTTGCAGTGTCAGTTTTGCTGGAGGATGTGAGCAGAGTACAACAATGGAAACAGATTGCTTTTTATGAATGGCATCTTGCTGTTCAACCGAGAGGAGCCTTGAGTGTCAGGCCTACAGCCAGGGCAAAAACTTACAAACTACGCGACTACACGTTAAGGGCACCCCTTGCGGGGTACGAGCCTCGGCTTAGGGCGTCGCTGGGTGAGGAGAGCAAATGGACAGGCTGGATCTGAGTGGTGTCATTATTTGGGGACTGATTTTGCACTACGGGGTCAGCCACGCAGGCTGGCACGAGCAAGGGACGGAAGGGGAAGGATCGGGACATCACGACGGGCCTCGACGGCGAGGACGGAATGGCGGCTGTTTGCGTCTGTGCTTCTTGAGCGTGCTAGTTTCCCTCCTGCTCTCCTGGAGGACGGTGATAACGTCATCGGGGGTGACTAGAGTATGCCTTGGATGGCGAATCTTGCTAATTTTAGGGGGTTCGTATTGGGCGGCCGTTGCGATCAGGGGATTACGGTGCCTAATGGCAGAGTCGAAAAAGTGCTTAGAAAGGCGCTTCATAAACTGACCTATTGTGGGGATTCTAAGGTGTAACATGTAGACGGTCATTGCGGACATAATAAAGGGCCCCGTGACTTTTCATAAGAACCGGTTTTGAAGGGCCTGCATCTTATGGAGATATTTAGGCTTGGAATGTGGAACACGGCACAAGCGCATGCCATGATGGGACAGATCACCGCGGTAAAGAGGCGCAACTTGGTTCTGATACGAACATATTTGGGAGACAATTTTCTTCTTGCCGTTAGTAAGTAATGGAGTCTATCCATGGCGAAGACAGCACGTCGCGAGCTGCACGGATATGCGGCCCGAAGGTCAGATGGTTGTCGAGTATGACTCCTAAATACGAGTATCTGGGTATGCTTTTCCTAAGGGATAGGCTTGCTGTACATAGTGATCGGGATGGGGGAGGTGGGTTTAGTACACGGTTTCGAAAAAAGAACGGCCTGACTCTTATCGGGGTTAACCTCGATTCTTCACTTCGGAAACAGATTGCGTCCTTCCGGCGTATTTTGGCTGTACCTATGTGTAGATAACAATATATGTGTGTGTGGGTGCCGTGATTATGTTTTTGTGTGTTATTTATAGATGGATGCCAAGTGAATTATGTTCTACGATTGTCATGAAAACGTTAACCTATAAATAATGTAATAACAATAACACCAGCCTATTACAGTTCCATTGCAGTGCTGAGCATTGATCACCACGCTTGCTCATGACGGGTTGACGATTTCAGACTTATATTCATTATAAGTTCAGTTCAGGTTACCTCACGATGTTTTCCTTCATCAATGTCTGTGATGTCCAACATAAACTTGGAAAGTGCATATAATGAGTTGGTTCGTTATTTGTGGTAAGTACACAGTTATAATTATTTAATACTGTTTCGAAAAGGTACCTAGTTGTTATTTTTTTGACATATCGTTCAAAAGTTCGGAACTGATTGCAAGATTGGCTAACGTGCCAGGAGACTGTTGACAGTTGCAATTACTTTCATACCGTTTCGTATTTCTACTGATTGCATAGGCTTTTCCGTAGCAAAATACACTTCAACCAACTTTTATGTGCATTCGGGAAAACACGGAACTAAAATAAATGTATGTTCGACATATCGATGCAAATGTTCTTGACAAGCAATGCCACCTTGAACTGTACTGTTAAAGTGGTCATATGTAAGTTTAATACGTTTTTGATTTCGTCGTCATCGTTACCGCTGTGATGGAATATCACAGTGTCTATAGGTCGTCTGGTGACATAGTTACAAGTCTAGCAAATAAAGCTAGTTTAAAAGGAGAACTATAGGCCAAAACATATTGTATTGTGAGATTTCTGTGTGTTCTGTACGAAATGATACTTTTGTGTGTGTAAGTAGTGAATCGGAGGGTGTGTATGTGTGCATGATTAATATGCCTGCATGTTTGCTTTATAGTGGTAATGTTAGATTTACAATTTCTTATTCTTAGCGAATAATTCTTTCATACGAGTAACTTTTGAAATTAGAACGATTCTTGCAGAAAATTGGGATTGACTTTTGGTAGTAGGTAATTAACGTAGTTCCACATTATTCAATATTGCACTTAGGTGTACCTATTAATTAAATACAGAACGACTTAATATATTTTTCGCTAATAAATATTGTTAAAAGTTTTTTTTTTTGAGAATAGGGAGAAAGTCGTCTGTTTTTGTAACCAAAAAATACTTAATAAAGGCATAATGTATAACCGCATAACGTCATGCCTGTCATCCAAGAGTTAGGCAGAAGTTTACCGATAGTGCACCATATTAGACGTTGGTATACCTACAGTTATAAATCGTATTAACAGATAAATACCAGAAACATATAAAAACGTATGGTGACTGACACGTTGGCAAAGATCGGAATGCGAAGAGAAACAGCATTAAGTTCAGTGGCCTTACGGAGAGAAAACAATAGACAATAGATTTTGGTTATATTCGCGATTTTTGCGACTATTTCAATAGTTTTGAGGGCTTATTAGTGGCTGTTAAAATCGCATTTTTACAGCTAATTTCAAAGGGAGTGACATAAACTTTACTATCGTTATAGATGTTAAAATGACAGTTTAGCTCTTTTTGTGGTTTGTCGAGTGTAGTTTTTTGACCAGATGTTAAAGAATAAGAACTCGAAAACTGTCCTTTTCAAGTTTGAACATCGAATAAGTGATTCATTAAATGTTTGTCAATCATAACGACAAAGACGACAATGATGATTAAAAAAACATGATGATACTAATTACTAAGTACTTACGTTGATAACAACCCTCTCGCAGAAATCGTGGTCGTGTTGTATGGGCTCGAACGTCACCACCCCTCCTAGGGGCGGGCGTCCAGTCTCTTCTTCCGTGTTGCACAATTTCGGCAGTGACCTGGGGAAGAATGAAAGGAAGTCAATATATTTTATATTTAGAAGAAGCTTTTGATTCCTCAGAGAGAGGCCTATCTGCCAGCAGTGGGCAGTGGGAAGATTATAGTCTGAATATGTAAGAGTGTGGATTGATGGGCAGCTTGTTGCGCCACTTCTTCTTTCCAGTCTAGGAAGTCTAGAAAGTGCCGAAGGCTAGGCGTTTTGGAGGACTGTCTTTTGAGAAGTGCTGACGCTCCGCCTAATGATTTTTTATTTAAAAACCCATCTCGGATCAGAAATATAACTCAACATCAAAATAATAATAAAAAAGTATCTTCCTTTATTAAAGTAAATATTGGTATGCTAGTTATATATTATATTGCTACTTAAATAGTTTAATTAATAATAACACGTCAGTTAGGTTGTACAAACAAAAAAATTTGATTAAACACACATCCCTGCAACAGAAACAGTTGAATGAAGTTGAAACAACTAAAATCAATACCCCTTTTGATGTAGGTACATCCAATCTCCAGGTACTAAACACAAGCCAGCACTTCTACCATTCCCGTCCCCTTCAAGGTTGCCTCAAACAATGTATGAGCCTCAGTCTACCAGCCAAACGTGCTCAAACATACCACTCATGTCCTCTCCACAGCCGCAGCTTGGCGGAAAGCTGCCAGCCTTTATACAGCCTACTGGGCTGACGATTGAGGAACATCAAGAGTAATCGACGTCGAGAGCAAGTGTTCAAAGTGTTATCGGGCTTGTTAGGGGTGTGATGTTCGAAGTACTTGATTAACGCGTTGAAGCGTTAGCTACACCCTATTGTGACTTACAAGATAACTTATAAATTGTAAAGAGAGATGAATAGAACGTAGAAGCAGATGCAGGTAAAGATGAACAACAATCTGATGCCGAGATCTACAAATGTCACAGCATGTACCGTATGGCTGAGACATGTTCGATGTTCCCCTCTCTGATATTGACTTGAGATGGCTTGACGAGCGTTACAAATATGACGATTAAATTGTAACACTGACACGCCACATTTTTTCGCCTTTCTTTTGTTGGTATTTGATTTTATTTTAGCGTGAAAAGTCAGGATACTTACTAAACATTATAAATTAAACATAGACGATGAAAGGCGTAAAGGAAACTAGGGAAGTAACTAAGGAAGTTGCTTAAACATCAGACTAACTGGTACGCAGAGAATGCGAACCGGATACCGGACACTGATCAATCCTTCAATGGTTATTGTATCGAAACAAAATGGCGACTTTAAACTCTAACGTGGTTCCCCCTCTCTTTTTACATACACAGCAGTAGAACAGATGAAAAAATCAACGGAAAACCATTATGATTAAATATTCACGAAGAACTAACATCGTGTAAACCAAGGTCGCTTCACGGATAAAATATCGAGTGTCGGTAATTGTGTGCAATTCTAAAGGGAAATAATAAATTAAACATCGCCGGGGGCGGGGAGTCTACAATCTCCCCGTCACGGGAAATAACGCTGAACTTGACAGTGGTGTTACTTAATGTTGTGATGCCGAGGCACCGCTTGCAATAAATGAGTAATTGATATAATTACTGTGAGAAAATCACAAGGTGTTCATGACATTCGAAGTGACAAACAACATTTTATTGCGCGTCTGTTTTTGTGCTGGTTTTGTTTACTTTATTGAAATGCAATTATAAAATTGTTTGTCGGATCACTAAAATGTGGATCAGAAATATTTATTTCTGTTAATTATTTTTACCTCGTAGACCCAGAGCCTTGTTTTTCTTACGTATGTAATAACACACAGTTCACAGTTTTTTTTTTTCAGTCCATGACATCAGTCATTGGTCAGATAATACTAGTACTATGCAGATTAATAACTAAGTTGGTCTTTTAGGCATTTACCACAGATTTGAGTGGACCTGACCAGTCAGCGCACGAATTTGTCAGTAATCGTAAAGCACAACTTTCTGTTGAATTGGATTATTTTGATTTTAATAATTACTTAACATTTTAATCATTGTATTCAGTTATCATTTTGTGACGCATTTTGTAGAGCAGCAGTGGCCCAGTGGTGGCGGCCCCGAATAACGAACAGTAAGTCGTGGGTTCGAACCCAGGCAGGCGCATTACTTTGTGTAATTTATTTCATCAAAACTGCTCTCAAAACGGTGAAGGTAAACATCGTGAGGATACCGGCATGTCCTAGAACCAAAATTCGAAGACATGTGACATCTACCAATCCGCACTGGGCCCGCGTGGTGGATTATAGCCCATTCCCTCTCATAGAGAGGAGGCCTGTGTCCCAGCAGTGGGAACATTAATAGGCTGATGATGATGATTTTGTGACGCAAACTTATAATCTCTCGCCCGTAGTTATCGGACACTATTTAATTAAAACTATAGAACAGAATCCCTCTCATTGAGAGGACACCGTGTCCCAGCAGTGGGAACATTATATAGGCTGATATGATGATGACGATGATAGAACCGAATGAAATAATGATTTCAGTAATAAGTTTCAAATCTCAACAAACACTCGTATCGTTTTAATGACAAGGCGGTAGTGGCTGCACATTCCAACTATTATAACAACCATAGTAAATACGGAAGAGTATTGAGTAGTGTATGCGCCCAGGTATGAAATATGTGTTTATTGTTATCTGGAGATAGAATAGGAAGGCAGTTCATCACAACGCTCGCTCATCGGGAGCTTACGCCTGCAATGTAACAGTTCAGTTTGTCACAACGCTCGCTCATCAGGAGCTTACGCCTGCAATGTAATAGTTCAGTTCGTCACAACGCTCGCTCATCGGGAGCTTACGCCTGCAATGTAACAATTCAGTTCGTCACAACGCTCGCTCATCAGGAGCTTACGCCTGCAAATGGAACAGTTCAGGAGAACCTGTAACGATACAACTTGTAACATTACAGGCGAATGCTTCCCTCACCTGTCACGTAATGCCCAAACTGTTTTCGAATTTTTACATTACATGCTGGGAGTGCTCCGATACGAAACTATTTGTTGTATGTCTGTTTTGTTGTGTGACACGTTGAAGGGAAACCTCAACGAAAGCGTTGAGGTTTCCCTTCAATGATGGTGTGCAGAAAAATTGCATTTTCAAAATGAGGGAAATCATACAATTCAATTTCAATTCCCTTTTGAATCGAACCAATATCACACGCACAAACTTTTTGAATCGGTTTCTACAATAAAGTCGTTTACTTTTTACCTCTACTGCTAGCTTGTATGTATGTTTACGTACTTTAGTAGCATATCCGTATGAAATAATATGAATAACATTCTGGGATACAAGCCTGTTCTCTCTCTGCGAGCGGGCAATACTACAGTACTCAGGCCCAGTGCGGGTTCTCTACAATATAACGAGAAATTGCATTCAAATGTATCATAAATTACTATTTCAATTTCTCTAGTAAAGCTTTATATTTCCAATGACCAAAAAAAAAACGGAATGGCTGGAATTCAGTAAACGTAATGTAGAAAACTGAAAATCCTTCAATCTCGCATGGAACTGTGAATTTCGAGCGACGCATGAAAAATTTAGTGGACTCTTTATCTGCTTATATTTGTCTCTCAATCTTAAAAACTTATTAGATAGCTGTAAGTAATGTCAGTATTTATTAGAACTTTTTGTCACTAAAACACGATTTAATAAAACCTGCAGATGGCAAAAAACCATAAGAAATTTTTACAAGTTCCTCTCACAATAAACATTGAAATATGTAAACATTTTTGACCAATAAAATATTTCACATTGTCATGAATGTTCAATATAGTCACCACTAAGAATAGTCGCTTTAACTGCAAAATCATCAGGAAGAATCTATAAATGATTGTCAATTGCTGCTTACACACATCATTATGTAAACGAACACTTGTTATACTGATAATCTTATATCATCATTTTCTAAAGTAATACTTCAAATGATAATTGACTCTGATAACCGCGGAGAGCTACTCGGTGTTAGATAAAGCTAGAGAAAATTATATACACCTCCTCATAGAATGCGAGATCTTTTTCACCGAACGGTACGTTCAAACACATACCTATTTATTGACATTTCTCTTCAATCAAACCTCTGACTTTAAAGTAAAGCGAAACTTTCGGAATACGCTTTGTGTTTTGTAATTAAACGCATACAGGGTTTAATCACAGTACACCACGGAAAAAAAAAACAAACACAAACAAACACACACACTTAATCAAAATGCTAAATAAGCTTATTATTCGTAATGGGTAGTTTGCGAAATAACGACAAATACCGATATGGAGAATCCAGGGTTTTTCCAGAAAAAAAACATGTTTTTCGAATTTAGTTTTCCAAGTAAACAAGAAAAATAAAATTTTACTTTCGTCTAAATCGTTTCAGTTCCATTGAATATATTTCCAATTTAAATGCAGTAAAAATCAAGCCAATGAAAATGTTAACTTCAAAATAAATTCACTATCAGTATTCAGTTCAGTCTTGATTTCGAAATCCAAAGGTCACTTAAATATTTATTAAATAATAAATAAATATCGCTGGACATTACACACAGTGCCATCTAGTGCCACACTAAGCAACGAGGCTTGTGTCGTGGACACCAGATAGTTGATGTACTACATAGATACTTTTTATTTGTAAATACATACTTATTATACATATAAACATCCATGACTCGGAAACAAATGTCCCATGCTCATCACACAAGCATTTGCTCCGACCGGGATTCGAACCCGGGACCCTAAGAACGTAAGGCAGCCTCACGACCGCTTGCGCCATTCGGGTCGTCAAATCAAAAGAAAACCCAGTAAAACGATCATTAATAAAACACAACAAACTATTAATTTCCATCGAACATTAAAAAATAACATAAATTAATACATAAAATAAAAATATTAAACATATTTTTATAATAATAAAAAGATTTATTTAATGACGTTGATAATTAAACTCACGGGTTTCCCTCATCATCGGTGTCATCGTCGTCGCCTTCGCCTTGGCGGCAGCGGCGACAGCCGATGAGCCGACAGTAGGTCGACATCTCCATCATAGTTAGGCCGGTGTGCTAACTTGCGGAGTGATCGCGAGGAACTAACAGCCCTCGAGCACCGAGAGCGATGCATCCACCCCAACCCCCTTCTTGCGTGCGGCCCGCACCCCGGTGCAAGCTCTCCGCTTACAGCGGACAGCGGGTTTCCACAAGCTGAATGCGATCTACTACGCATCTGAGCGTTTTAATGTGTTAGTGCCAATATTCTATCGCAATTAAGACATTGACAGCTTTTGAACGCGGTTTTAGCACTGATCACGTTCATTTTCATTGGTGAAAAGAGCTTTTAGAACTTTCTCATATCGAAGATGTACAGGTGAGTTGCGGCCAAACGCAAGCCAGTTTAGTATTTAAAAAAAACCTTATTAACTATGACAAATTGTTCTTTGTATAAGGTGTATCTGTTCATACACGAAATCTCTTAAGACAAATCCCTCAATCGCGAAAAAAAATCAGCTGTTTCCCTACAATATGTTCGCATTAACTCGTCAAAATCTATGAAACAGCAGATTTTTTTTTCGCGATTCAGGGTTTGGTCCCATAGTAAAAGTTGTTCATAATGATGAGTACAATGACCCCTTAACAAATTGCATGTATGAACAGATACACCTTATTTATATATTGTTTTAGTTCCTGATATCTTTAATATTGATCGGGCGTTCTACACGAGTTTATTTCGATAAGCATTGTTTATACCAACTTGAAAATTTCCTTCGATATTATCTATTATTTACTGAGGAATTGGAGGTACTTTTATTTGAAGTAAATTTAACTGTGATTTATGTCAGAAGGTTTCGTGCATTTCAACGCCTGACTGCACGTTCCTAAGTCTGCATTATTTATTTGACATTACTTTCCTTGTTACAGAATCTATGAAACTAGAAATATTTTTCAAAATCTATGTAATCATAAATTATGATTTACTTATAACTATGGTTATTGCGCCGCCACAATTGCATTCTAATAAAATATACTAAAAGTTTCATCATGTATAAACAGGATGTAATTTTTTTCAAGTAATAGCAAATCAACGTCCTCATTGTATCCTTGTTATGCTAATTTAGACCCGTTTTTATATTGTACACATCTTGCAATATGTGGCTTGCCAATGCACTTTCCAAATAGGTTTTCTAACGCTCGCTGGTACTATTATACTATATAATATAATAATGTTATTTGACGCAGTTCAATCAGAAAATTGGGTATTCCTTTAACCAAGAAAAAATACTAGTTTCCGGTTTCGCGACTAAAAACCGAAATAGCGGCCATGCGGAAAAAATTGGCACAGTCCATTTCAGCGCGGTTTTGCTGTTAAACATTTTTTTTTTTCAGTACACAAGTTTGTGAATGAAAGTGATGGCTTAGAGTGGATTTATGTGCCAATTCCGGAGATTAAATACCTGTTAGATGCGTAGGTCGGGGTTTAACTATTCCAAATTGAAAGACTATCAAATATTGGTCATCCATTTGTTAAAGTGCATTTTTGAAAGGTTTGTGTTTGATTGAGGATTTGGATACATACGATTGTTTCAACAGTTTAGTTTAGTTACACAGTGCAGAGTGTATGAGTTAAACAATCGTTTTGATAACACGGCAAGGGAATACGTAATAGGAAACAAAGGGCATAGAGCCATCTAAATTATGTAGCAAGTGTTCGCCAGTAGAAGTGAGTGGCGCGAGTTTGTGCAACTGCAATTTGTCACGAATTATGAACAATAGTGATCATTACACGTTTCAGAGGGCAATTTAATGGAGCAATAAATAGCGGTACAAGTGTTTCGTTGTTTGGCGTAAACGTTCGATTGGAACAATAGTTTGCTCGCGAGCCGTCCGCCGTGCACAAACAAGCTGGTCGCGCAATTAACGCGCACTAATTAACAAATGCACTTCATTAGTGAGATGGTGAACTGCGTTTTTGGAAGGAGCGACCACCTTGCTGGCTCTAAAGATCCTATCTTACCCCGACCTGTTTTGATTTCACATTGACGAATAAACAAGTAAACATGTATGTATCTGCGTCGTTATGCAATCTCGAGAGTGTATTAAACACGCTGTTTAAAATACTCTCACGTCTAAAAATAGACGATATATTCAAAATTCCGACGACATAATATCGTGTGAAGACCAGTATTTCCCACTTAACGTGTGTGTTTGTGCGTTTGCGCATTAACAGTTTCCAGCCAGCCTCTAAATTAAGGTTGTGCTAATAATAGGCGAGTGGTGAGCGTTCGCTTTGGTAAATCATAATAAATAGAAACACGCGTAGGTAACAGCCAGTGACAAAACTTCGCGGACTATGGAACTCTTTCAGTACTCGTGAAATATACTCGTATTCGCGGTTAGATATCACAATCTTGACATTGAGATCGAATGGTGGCAGATAACTGTCTTCCTAAATAGACTCAAAAATAAGAAAGTTCAATCGATGAGACTTAATTATTTACATTTCGAGCTTAAAAGACAGATTATTTAAGTACGACTTGCAACTTTTCTTAAGTATATAAAGAGGCAAGTGGACATTACGTGTTATAATTAATCGAGATAATTTTAGGATTAGAGAACATTAAAATAGTAAATTCCGAAATTCAAGGCGTTGTTCTGTGATTTTAGCAGACTTTAATACGCTATCGAAGAAGTGTGATGCTTTCGGTGCATAAACAATATGCATCGGGAATGTTCACACACGTACCATGCATTTAGTTCATATAACTAACATACAATATAGGTACATATATAGGTGTGTGTTTGGATAGTACGGTAAATGGTAAATGGAGGGTAAATGGAGTATCTGGTGCATTATGGTAGGGATTTTACAAAATATTTCAATTAAACTTTGCAATGCTGGTTTAGTGAGAAATTAATAATAGAAATTGTATCCTATTATCAAATGATATATTTTGTCATATCGTACGAATACCAAATCTATATTTTTCATAGAAAGCTTAAAAATTAGGGCACTGGTTAGTTTTATCAAGATCAATTTATATTGCGGTGTTCCGTGCCAGTTAATTTTGGAGTGCAGTGTGTGACGAACTTTCTTCGCGACACATTTAGATTACCCGCTTGCGCGCCTTTGTTCAATGCCGGTCGGGTACCGTGTTTTCAAGGTTTCATTAAAATCAGTTCAGTTGTTTCGGAGATTAGCGCTTAAATATACACGTAATATGTTAATAGTGTAAGTTAAGTTTGTTTGTATTCGCTTGGCGTATGACACAATATGGTTGTGGGGAATTTCGACACAACACTTGATAGTAGTTTTTATGTAGGTATGTTTTAATTAATTAAAAAAATGTCGGCTAACATGCATTCTTAAATGAAGCTGCAGCTCACGCTAGCCTAGTTTTTAGTATCATTCTAGCACTGTCTATCTATACTATATCATAAATGCGAAAGGAGCTCTATATATCTGTCTTTTATCCTTCTACGCCTAAACGGCTAAACGAATTTCGATGAAATAGCACACAGGTAGACCATGACTTTGGTTAGGACATAGAATAGTTTATTATCCCGGCAGATACCGAGCGATAATTATCGAGATCCACTCGGACGAGTCACATAAAAGCTAGTCGTTACATAAAGACACAGGTATCCAAATATTCCCCTAATTATCCTTTTGTGATCTTCCGAGTATTCAAACCTCAGCCGAGATAAAAACAAACACATCACAAGTTCATTTGCAATTCTTTTGAAATGCCATTTTTAATTCGTCGTATTGACGCGGCCCGTCAGTCTAACGTCACTGGACATCCTACTCAAAACACTGTCAATAATTATATTTTCAGAGCAATCTGTTAAAGAAACGAGTGATTTCTCATTTCCTTCAGAACTGTAATCTGTTTATTCAAGTTCAGAAAAGTTAGGACTTAAAAATGCTCGTATTTCACTGTGGTGAAGTTTTGTTATGATGGATGCACTTGATCATGAAAATTCACTCAGGAGGGTGAGGGAATAGAGATTGATCATTGTTGTGGCGAGGAAACCGTGTGAACCGTGAAACTGAATTTCAAAGTCATATCTTCATTATTCGATAACTGGAAGCCGACCCCAATATAGTTGGGAAAAGGCTAGGCAGATGATGATGATGATGATCTTCATTATTCGATCGGGCAGGGTCATGACAGTGTACCCGAGAGAAAACTTTTCAAATTGAAGAGGTCAGTGGAATTTCTTCTTTGGGAAATCTCTAAACTTGATTTTGAAGATTTCTCCACGTGAGGTTAGAGATAGTTAGGAATTTATTTTATTGTTGTTGATCATTGGTGTAGGAAGTTTTTTATAGTGGCACTTTCAGAAAGTTATCGGAATGGAAAGGTCAGCGGAAATCTAAGTTTTTAATAATCTTGAACTTGACCATGAGAACTCACGTGAAATAAGAGTTAAGAATTCCTCTTATTGTGATTGATTTGTGCAAGCAGTCGTATAGTTAGTCTTACGGATTTAGAGACTGTCGCTTAGAGATTGTCAAAAATTAAATGTGACCAGAATAGTATAAACCTTAAATAAATTAGTTTCTCAGGGTGTACTAAAGCGACACTTAAGAGTTCTCAAATATGAGTCAGTTAAAATGTCGTAATGATGGTTTACGATGCAGACATCCGCTAGCTCATGAGTGATGGAAATATGAAGAATTTGTCTGGGGTATGAGCACTCACGAACTGAGAAGCGACACATCGGGACAAAATCCACTGTTTCTTTAGGCTGATGCTCCAGGGTAGCCCGCGAAATTCAAATGTTCTTACGTTTTTACGTTTTTTTTGCAATTTGCAGGCCAATGCTAGGTTGTATGTTGATTAAAATATTGTTTGCGACTGTAAGACGTATGTAGTTACAGAATTATAATCATCAAAATCATCAATACAACCCTCCAAGTTCATAATGGTGCAAGAATGATTTTGACCTTGGAAAAGTATTTTTTCCACCTTTATGAACTTTGAGGGTTGTATTGATGATTTTGATGAATATAATTCTGTAATTACATACGTTTTACAACCGCGAATAATATTTTAATCAACATACAACCTAGCACTGGCCTGCAAATTGCAAAAACGTAAGAAAATTTGAATTTCGCGGGCTACCCTGAAGCATTCACCTTAAGTGCTCATTTCTGGACACGCAGCGCGTAGCACGGCGCGTCGGGCGGCGCGTTGTGCGGCGCGTCACGCGGCGCGTTGCGCGTTTTTCCGTTTACGGAGAGGCGGCGTTTGTAGCGGCGGTGTCATCTGTCATGTTTGTATTTGCGCGCGCACTGCCACCTTGACCGCGGCGGTGCACGCGGCGGGCAACGCTGCATTTCAGCAAACACGCGTAAATTCGCTTCTCCGTAAACGCTCTCATACATTGCCGTATGTTTGAATTTTAAGCGGGCCGCGCCGCACGACGCGCCGCCCAACGCGCCGCGTCTCCGTAAATAAGAGTGACTGACTTTCATACATTAACTTTTTTCAAAAACAAATGAGTGCACTGTCGACATTAATGACGCACATTGTTTTGAGTGAGGTTCGAAGATAACTTGATATTGAGATTAGCATAATTTATACTACAAAAGATACCACCATCACAGATTCAATGACAATGGCAATATTATTATAAATTACTAGCTGACCCACGCAACTTCGTCTGCGTCACATAAAAGAGAAACAGCTCACAAAAGGAATACATTTTTCCCCGTTTTTGCAATATTTTTCATTTATGCTCCGCTCCTTTTGGTCGCAGCGTGATGTTATATAGCCTATAGCCTTTCTCGATAAATGGACTACCCAACACTGAAAGAATCATTCAAATCGGACAGTAGTTCCAGAGATTAGCGCGTTCAAACAAACAAACAAACAAACTCTTCAGCTTTATAATATTAGTATAGATAAAGACAATAAACATAATCCCGAATAAGTTTTGCGTAACCGTCGAAAGGTACTTGTTCTCTCCGTCTTTGCGGTAATTTTTTCTAGACTAGAACATAGGTACCTGGGAACCTTTTAATTACGGATTTCTTTTTTAATATAAGGTTTTAATGTTATAACTTTACTTTTCCATGACCCCTGTACTGTTGACTGCATTCATCAGCACAATATTTTCAGTGCGTTACATGAGGCCTACTGTAAAACGTTATTTTCCACCCAAAAAAAAGTCCTTACCCAGATAGAATTTTTGCGCAGTCTAAGTTTTGTTACTTGTGTTATTTTGATTGATTGATGGCTTCGTGAAGCGGCCTTTTATACCCTGTAGTTATAGAATATTCCTAACAAATTCTGCCAGGAAAGAATAAAACAAGTAACATTAAACTGTACTAGAAAGGTCTGCGAACAGAATTTTCAATGCATCACTACGAAGAGATATCATATTCTCCAGGAGAAAACACTGGGTTATTGTTTCATCCCGCCTGAATAATTTCCTACACAAACGAAATTGTAGACTCAATGTTCTGCTTACACAGTGTAGAGAATTCGTGACGGTTTGTGAGCTACGGGTCTTAGAACATCGCCAGAATACCCTAAGCTGTGGTATAAGCGGACGCAAATATACTGTGTACCGGGATTTATACATACAGCTGTATTCATAAATTGTGTTATGATTTTTCTATCGGGTTTGATAATTTAGAAGATTTTTTACATAATATTACGTCTGTTATCCAGAGGCAGATATGTGTCTTTAGTATGTGTTATGTTTAAGTCCCATATATTACAATACCCTATTGCTATCAGCCGGGCACATAAGCAGACTCTGAAACGCTACTGAGCAATTCTAATTCCTGCTTAAAAAACTCAATAACACTTTCTCTAGCCTGGGAATCGAAACTGAACATGCATGCGTCGGTCAAGTAGAATTGCGACTATATACCGACGAGGTAGACGATATGTGCTAAGCGTGTACGAGTGCGTACTACGTGTATATTGCTTTCGTGTTTTACTACCAGTTATTAGTTAATTGTTCGTCACTGTCGAAGTGACTATAGAAGTGAATAGCTTAGTTAAGTGGGCTCTTTCATCTTTCAGATCTTCTGAATGTTTTCGAGGAATTGCTGAGGCGTTCCCAAAACGAACACTAATGTCAAACGATACGTAAACTATGCCAGTCTACTTGTCTATGATGTCTTCATTTGAAACATAATGAACAAAGACATGAATTCATGAAATAAACACAACATCACGCCTGTACCGCCCCGTGGGTTAGGCAGAGGTGTGCCTAGTAGAGTACACCCATATTACACACCACCTACAGTTTTCATGTCATAGTTCCAAATCAATAATCCCTTAAATACTTTAAATGCAATATACCTTCGGTTTGAGCTATATATTTGTAATTTCACGGCTGTAATAGCTAATCTTGCAGCTGCTAATGACGACCTTATTCGTTAAGTAGAGGAGGCCGGAATGTTGGGACAACGAGAGGGGAGAAGTAGCACGATCGACCCATTTCTAATTAAAGCTAGTATCTTCAGGTGACGGGTAGTGACGGGTCGGTGACGTAATCCGGTGACATGGTTGGACTTGTCTTAAATATATGTTTTAGCGAAAGTTGAGGGGAATAATGTGAGGTTCTACATACGATAATGGGTCAGAATGACGGGTGTGTTGTTGCAGAAATGAATATTATGATATATGTAAAAGGAATGTACCAGCAATGTACTTGAATGTACCTTTAATGAAATTCAATGTACCTCCATGAAACAAAAACAATTACAAATAATAAAGTGAGCCGCAGTCCTGGCAGTCAGAATGACGGGTTAATCTGATAATTAATGAAAATATAATCTAAACTGTATTTTTAACATCTCTCCAACTCTTTTTGTACCATTCGTTTCAGAAAACTTCCAAATCAAACTTCAAACAACTTTATTTGAGCGGAGGAGGTGCGATATTGCTATGAAAAAATTTTCTCAAATTTTCTCGTTAATTACTCGTCGCAATATATTTTCAGATTATATTTTTATAGGGTACGTTGAAGGTACATTCCTCTAGTAAATATTAGGTAACCATAAGCTATCTATTACATTCATTATTTGTAATTGTACTTGTTTCATGAAGGTACATTAAATTCCATTAAAGGTACAGTCAAAGGTCAAAATTCCACTTCCACCGCAATGCACATTATCGTTTGCGCTATACGGGCGGCGGCGCCTATACACACATACGCATATTTATCCGTGTGAGTGATGTTCCAACGCTAACAACCAATTTGGCCACCGTATCACTTACACAACTCATTGAAATTTGTAATAACAATCTTAAGCGGGCAACAAGTTGCTAATGTGTAAGTGTTGTCAAACGTTCTTATAGAAGAAGGTCATAAGTACCACCAATATTGCTTTGCCATTGTGTTGCGAGATTGGCAGTCGACTTCTGACTGTTACTGTACATTCAAGTACATTGCTGGTTCATTTTATATGGCATATTCATTACAAACCATACCCATCATTCTGACCCATGTACGATGTATCAAGATATTTTCACGATGGTCGTTTAAAGAAAAAGTATTGGGGAAGATATATGATATTTGAAGCCCCCATGGCTTCAATTGAAAAAGTATCCTGTGACCAGACGAGTCGTCATTTGCCTTTTCCCAATGTTGGGGTCGGCTCCCAGTCTAACCAGATGCAGTTGAATACCGTATTTTACATATAGCGACTGCCTATCTGACCTCCATAACCTAGTTACGTGGATGACGTTGTAGATGCCGTCATTGGCCAACACATAGACTTTTATTTTGAAATTAAAGTGAGTGAGTGAGTATTTAATTTAATTACGTGTGGTTTAGTTTTTTAAGCTTTTACTTCTTCACTGAGCTTTGTGAATTGTTGCATGCGAGACGAGTGTTGGAAAACAACTTCATCTTGGTCTATCAAGTTGACAGTTTGTGTTCTTCTTTCTCATAATTTAATTAGGTAAGTATTTGATAGAGATGACCTGATTTTGCTGCCTGGGTCATTCGCTTGAGGAGGTTATAACAATGTTTACTGAACTTTGAGTTTAGATTCTAGTTAGTTTAGATTAACATTAAGCCTGTATGAACGAAGGATTATGCAGAAGAGTGCGACTCCTACATTTCGACAGTTATGTTTAAGTCCCTTGTAATAAGATGAGCTTATTGTCGTCATCCAAGAATAAATCCAGAATCTTTACCTGTAGGTTAAAGACAACCAATGTTTGTGTGGGTTGAATAGAATTTCAACATAATTCATCTACACTAATATTGTATAATTGCGTTTTTTGAGTATGTTTGTAATGAATAACATCAGAAACTAATGCGTCGATTTAAAAAATTCTTTCACCTTTAGAAAGCTACATTCACCTTGAGTAACATAAGCTATATTTTATCCCCGTACTCCCACGGGGACAGGTACTACGCGGGTAAAACCGCGTGACGTCCGCCAGTTTAATATAACATAGCTGACGTCCCGCGGTTTCACCCACGTAGTTCCCGTTCCCGTGGGAGTACGGGAATAAAATATAGCCTATAGCACTCACGAATAATGTAGCTTTCTACCAGTGAAACTATTTTTAAAATTGGTTCATTACTTCCGGAGATTACCCCCTACATACAAACATGCAAACTTACAAACAAATGTTACCTCTTTATAATATTAGTATAGATAACAACACGCCCGTAATCCCATAGGGTTAGGCAGAGGTGTGCCTAGTACACCCACATTTCACCAGTTTTGTTCGAGTCCCATGTAATAGGCATATAGCACAAATCCAGACTCCGTGAAATCCCTGATGGAAAATTTAACTGTTTCTAAAACAGGTTCTGAAATATGTACTTAGTTCTTTATTCATAAAGGCTTACTAACAGTCTTATCTTGTCTTAAGTTCAAGCGGCTCGACGCAAAGCAAGCTGATTGGCTAATCTGTTTGCTGCTTGAGTTCCCTATTACCAATCTCGAGCCGGCGCAAGATGAGATTAGTGTAACCTTTAACAAGGTGGCTTCGAAGTTGTTCCAGGTCACCGCTTGGTCAGTATTGATTGAGTTTCTTTTTCAAACTTTGGATTTACAGAGGAGCTTATTTTATTATTGATTTTAGTTTTACCGTCAGCTAGAGGAATCTCATATAGGTTACATAATCGGTAGCGTTACGTAGAGCTTTAAGGCGATTATGGCCCCTAGGTAGATTATGGCCTTTTATACCATGGCTAGCTGGTGTGTTTGGAAATAATACCGTATGATTGCTTCTTTATTTCTCTGTAATATTATTATTTACACGTTTCAAGTGTAAAATTGGAAAAACGGATGCTGTTTTATAAAAACCGTTTTGAAATGCAATGTTGTCGCCTGATTTTGATGAGAGTTGAAATGTTGTGTAAATTGTCATTATAAATGTAGATTGGAATACCTAGATATAAATTTATACTATTGTGATATTTCTAGGAACCAAATGCTCCCACTGAGAAAGAGATTTCCAATAAATTCTATTTGACAGGATATTCGTGTCTCCTATTGTAATGTATGCGCTTAAAGGCCTTCAAAGCAGTATTTCAAAGCAGATCTGAAAGCACGATGTACGTCTATTTCTGACTAACATATTCCATTGAACACGAACAAAAGAGGTCTCAGGCTATCTGCCTGCTGTGATTCATTAGTTATAGTTATTCGTTAGTACATGGTGCGGTGACCTTAGCCATGTGTGGGAGGCTGTGTGATGTCTTTGTTTCAGTGCAAAACTGGCTTGAAAGAGAGAAGGAAGAAGTATTTATTAGTTTCGCAGAGGACAAAACAATAAAAGAAAGCAACAAAATAAAATATATTAATTAAACTAAGTTGGTCCGGTCAGCAGCACTCCCTCTACCTCGGAATTTGTGTTGGGACATTTTAGAAAAATATGTCACAGCCCTGATATTCTGACAGGGCCCAACAAAAGAAAGATTGCGCCTAAGATTAAGATCTATCAGACTTTTTCCAGACATATCGTCTTTTAGTCTTGCGTTCAAACTTCGTCCGTCCTTGTTATTTGTCCGACCTTACGACCGATGACGATTTATACATATTAGAAAAACACAAAATATAGATTAAAATTAAAATATTCTGTGTGTGTACAGGCACTTTTGAATTGTCGAAACAAAGATCAAAATTAAATGTAGCTACAGTCCCAGTCACAACACATAAAAACTGTGAAAGTACTGTAGTTGCCCATTCCCTAGCGTAGATCTCATTGGAGAAGAACGGGCAAGAAACTCCATGGACACTCTTTTAAATCAGAATATTGTTACAAAATCTTGGTTACATCATTCATGTTGAGATGGTATATTATGTGAATGTGAGAACAATGTAGCAAGATGTGCACGTTAAAAGTGTCCACAGTAAAAACACAAACAAAAAAATACAATTCAAAATAATTCATTCAAATAAGCCATGGCAACTAAGAGATGACCAGTCACAACTGACAGCGCCCGTTCACGGACATGACGCATGGATCATCACCATTTAACTCAACCATTTTGAAGGGAACTAAATGATCCGACACATGCGCCACCAGCAGCGAGACATTTGAGTGAGCATGACATACTCTAAACCGCCAGGGCACATTCAAGTCAAGAAAAGACGTAGGTTTCCAGTGAATGATAGCTTTCTAGTACATAGTACTCACACAATAGCCCATATTGTGTGAGTATATGCATTTATATAATACTATACAGTTGGCCCATTCACCGCTATGCTGTTGCCAAACGCGATGAGCGTCGAAATAAAAGCTAGCGTAATGAATATGATGAACAGTAAAATATGATGAACAGTAAAATATGATGAACAGTAAAATATGATGAACAGTAAAATATGATGAACAGTGAAATATGATGAACAGTAAAATATGATGAACAGTAAAATATGATGAACAGTAAAATATTATGAACAGTAATATATGATGAACAGTAAAATATGATGAACAGTAAAATATGATGAACAGTAATATATGATGAACAGTAAAATAATGCGCCCCTCTACACTTTCTGTCTGAATGCAGTTAGTTAGCATTTCAGACGACCTTTCAAATGCAAATAAAAAACGTGTTTTCATATTTCAGTAACTGGGTTTTGCTCTTTATTTAATAACCCTCACAAAATGTGACGACGGAGAGAGCAGAGAGAAAAAGCGCCTTTAAAATTTGTTTTTTTATTTAACTCGGATTGAAATTGTGTTAAGGATTTAAAACTGATTGAACACGGTTTCCGTTTTACTGCTAAATCAAATTTAGAGGCGTCTGCTGGTGTAGTCAGAATAAATTAAATTCAAGTCTCTCAGAACGATTACTTATTTATCTCTTCAGAACCGCGCTGTTATTGATTTATTTCAGAAATCCCCACCGACCAATCCCCATCAGTGGGGTTTTTTTTCCAGAAATCCCCACTAGTTAAATAAACTCAGGCTAGTGGGGATTTTTGGAAAAATATGTAACAGTCCCCACTAGATGTTGTTGTTTACTCAGCATCCTCTACCGGGGGAGGCTAGATAAAAGGGAAACTCAGAAGAAATGAAGTCAAATCGATTATTGTATAATGCCTGTAGAGCACCAAAAAATTATATTTATTAATATTTCAAACAAAATTAAAATTATTTATTAAATGTGTTAATAAAAATAATTATGTTTTTTTAGATATAAGGTTATAGCTACATATATTTATGTTATCAAATGTGTACCTATCTTTTGTCTTAGCGAAATATATAGAAATAAAACAATATAAACTAAACTAATAAACCAAAATAATTATAGTGTCAAAATCACTCCTCCATATGCTATAAATCTGTAATGTGTTTAGGAGTATTGCACGTTGTATGACAACATAATAATTATTTGGTAAGGCTATTAATTGGAAATATAAATATTTAAAATATATATATATTTACATATCGTATTTCAAATTACTTATCTTATTGCAGCAGAAATCCGGTTTATATTTTAAGCTCCTTGACTATAAACGTCTGTGTAAAGATTAGCGCCCATTGCAGAAAGGGGGAGGGGGATTTGTGGGGGAGAGTGCTTTCCGATGTTGTCAAGGGCTTTGAATTATTTGCCCAACCTAACTTCCGGCATATTATTTTAGTTTCAAAATAACCGCCACGCGTTTATCCAGTATACCTAAGGCCTGAATTCTTGTCGACCGACCGTCAGCGCCACAACAGTATTCGCATCAATACAAACAAGTTATGTGAGACAAAATCTTCTAAAACACGAGTGTCACATTTACAACACCTTTTACTGTCATATAGTTACATATACTTCTAAAACGACAAAACCATGGCAGTTTTATGTCAACATACATAAGTAAGTAGCAAAAACTTTAGCGAGTTGTCTCCAAAAAGAAAAGTTAGAGACAACGCGACGTGATGACGTAAGAGTGATGATGAAGGGTGGAAGAAAACACGACTTAATATATATGGAGCTTAAGTCGCGAACATTTGTAAGGGAAACAAAGAAAAGTTGCGAGCTGAATAAGACCACACGATCTGGATCTCGCGGTCGAGCCATGCCGCGCAGCTGTCGTACCAAAGCGCATTCAATTGTTTTCAGACATCTCGAATTTATGCAGGTAAGATACCTCGCCCATTGCAATGTTATGCAGCGAGACGGCCGCTATACAGGCGCGATGCTGTCACGAGCTGTGTAGCTTTGCCCATGTCACCTGAATTCAGTATCCCGGCGCTGTCATGATTTTGCATCGCTTCTATTGAGCGTGTTAAATTCGACCACCGCGCGGAAGCAGCGATGCAGCAGCACGTTTGCGACTAGTGAATGCGCTTCAGTACGATAGCGGCGTGGCTAGATCCAGATTGCGTTGTCTTATTCGTTTCTCTCTCTCTCTTTTGATTGTTTCTCTATCATTTAAAAAATCATAATCTTTATTTAAATTGGGATTTATGAATTTCAGTGAATATAGGTCATACAGGTAGCTGGCTCCCAAACAAGGAGATGAACTGTAACATAAGAGTCAGTGTTCTGCTGTCACTGATACTAAAATCCATTTACTAAAGTGTTATATCGGTATGCAAAAAATGGCAATTATTACTAACAATTAAACTGTTTTTGTTGATTGCATTATAAGAAAACTCTAGTTCCTTCTGCAAGGAGCGAGTACGTTTGCGATTGCTCAAACGAAATCGAGTTAAAAGGAGCAAACTCGATTCCTTTCGCACATTTGTTATTTCTTTGGATGCGGTACAATGCGGCGAGTTAGGTAATATGCCAGAATGGCTGGAATCTCACAAAATGACGCTAAGGAAGTATGGAGTACCCGTGTGCTACTCATTGTCGCCACCGTATGCTCTTCATTGTTAACTGATCCGTTGGCCTCGCAGTCACAAGTCCTGAGCGTGGTTCGATTCCCGGGTCGGGCAAAATGTGATATTGGTTTTCCATTAGGAATTTCTCAGTAGTAGCCCGGAGTTCAATTCAATTCAATTCTTTATTGCATATCACATGTGTTTTACAAGATCTTATAATTAAAATAAAGTTCACATGGACCCTGTCGGGCACAACAATTTATAATATTAGACAGTAAGTAGCAAAAAATCCATAAATAAAAAAATAAATAATGTCAAACGATAAAATAAAATAAAAAATTATAAAATAGGGTATAAAAAATTTAAAAAGAAATCGCATAAAATAGTTATAGTCAAATACATCTTATAAATTATATGAAATTATTCGGTCATTAGAATAATAATCGAAATACAATCATTTCAATAAGATAAATCAAAAACAAAATGTCAATAAATAAAATAAAAATTAAAGTCAAATACATCATGTCACTAAAACAATAATCAAAATACAATCATGTCAAAAAGAGTTTGTAAGTTGGCGGTATGATTGCTATTATGATACTCTACTACTGTTCACTGCTATTACTACTGCTGTTGTCTCTCGATTTTGAGAGTAGTCAAGTGTTTACTGACTGAATTATTGATTTAAAGCGAGCGTTTGAACCTTTGTTCATCTGTTTCAGGTGAATGGATGCGTCAATACCTAGCTACTGAAAAGAGACATTTAATTTCATCACTCGACAGTTTTGTCTCCCTTACCCTTGTATAAAACTAAGGTTTTGTAATAATGACAGACAGATGTGTTCACTTCATGTCCCCAACTAAAACACTAAGGAATGCCGATGGGCTGGCGTTTTGAAGAAAAGTCATAAGTAATTTTTAAAGAAGATTCTTAGCTTAACTCGAATAAACGACTTGATTTTCTTCGGCTTCACGTGTCGATACATCATTGTTGTGGAAGCTTTCTAACACATACGTAAACTGTGTATATGCAAAGAGATGAAATAAAACTTCCTCCAAGAGGGTTTTCACATCAAGATAGTACAGTTTAGACAGGTTTTTCTTTGTCTTGTAATTCCCATGAGGAGGAGGAAACGTACGTGATTTTATTATCTTGTGAAAGATCAATACTTTTGTACTGTGAATGGAACTGGTTCACAAAGTCTAGTTTCACAGTCTGGATGAGCGGAATTTACGCAGATGTTTAACAGGTTTTAGGGTGAGCTGTGAGGGGTGAGGAGTGAGGGGTGTAACAGACGGCTGTAAGCCCAGCATCTATTAATTATTATTAATTGATGGCGACTCGAAACGACCAAATAAACGGCTCGTAATGGATCCAACGAGTGCTCCGCTCTTATTACACTAATTTGTGTGATTAGCTTAATTAGATTAAACATTATCGTTTTGATTAACGGGTATTAGTGGACTTTGATAACTAGTTTAATTATGATTCAGTGGTTATACTGACCAATGGTCATTATAACATAATTATAAGTATCAAGAAGTTTAGCGTACTGTCTGCTGAGAAAAGTAAAGGAGTTTCATTACAATCTCTAACCCTTTTATCAAATTAACTGGCATACTTCATAAAGATATAACAATACAAAACGTTTGTAACACGTTATTAGCGCGCTATCGCAATATACAGTATCAATCAAAATAGTTTGAAACGTTTACGTTACTGTCCATATTCCACTCCTCGCGTTCCCCTCTATATCATAGAACATCTAAGCTTCATAATAACTTCCATCAACAAAATAACGGAAGCTTCGAATGCTTTTAATATTGCGATTGAAATTCGGCAAATCATCTCGCCTACCGCGTCGATAGAACATCAATCTTTTTCCAAAACACATGTTATCGAGGCCATATACAATCAATGCGTATGAAATACTAGTCACTACTGCTGCTAGTGAAGATGTTATGTATAATAATAAATGCAAGGACAGCCTCAGTGGCAGACGATCGTAAGGCCCACTGCGTTGAAGTCAGCTTTAAAATGGAATCAAACGAAATAGTTACCGAAGCAAGCGGATCAACGCAGAGCGGTGAAACCACTCGCCGTAATCCGGAGCGGAGCGATGCAACCAAGGAGATACAGTATCTGAGCTTTCCACTCTGCTCGCTCCGCTTGCTCGGACCGCTCCCCGCCGCAGGCTTCAAACACCACTCCAAGTATTTATTGGCTTTTACGGATAGAATCGAGTCGGAATATAAACTCAATAATCTCAAATAGGTACATTGTACTTTCCTTTTACCTCCTGCAGTTGGCGATATTTCAAAGATATCAAATGGAGCGCTCGTAAAATGAGTATCGACAACTAAAGATTAATTGATATCGATTTGTGCGAGTTCACTATAAAGTAATCCACATACATATATCAATTTGATTGAAAAATTTAGTGTGTAATAAACCTATTTTATGACCTATATTTCAATGTCTGGGTTTAGCCGTCTGTAGAAGCTTGGAGATGGTTTTATCCACACTGAATGTACTACATTAAGAGATGTTGTCAGTGTGTACGAATAGTGCACCTACACGCCACACGCACCTTCATGTGCCTACACGCGGCGCCGGCGCCGGCGCTTGTGCGACATCAACACATAATCAGAGTGCACTGATGGCGCATTAACACCATCATTATAGGCTGGCTGCCTCATAGACGCACGATACGCGGTGATACGTGGCGTAGTGTTCGTGACTCACGCTTGTTATTATAATATCTTTATTGATCCCGATTGAGAGCTGTAATTCGAACGTAATCCCGTAGAGTGTGGCCGGTCTGCAGCATCCAGCGCGTAACGTTTACGACCTCAATCATCGATATTTTTACAGCTCCCGGAGATCGTGTAGACAAACGATCTGTTGTTGTCCCGACGCGCGTCGCATGCCCGAGCGATGCCGCAGTGAGGATACCCTTCAATACAAACAACGCCTGGAATTCAACGAGGCGATGCCTAGCGGAAACAAGAGAGAAGCGGCGAAACGTGTTTGCTGACCCTACGACATGTATACTGCGATAATATCGTCTCGAGACGTACCAGCGGCCGGAGACGAACGTCTTTTGTGCCAGCGATATATGAATAATGTGAAAACGCCGTGGAAATGTAGGTCGTAGATGTGATGCGGACATTAACGGAATTCCTAAGACGGCACTCACCGGATGTCAGGTCGTGAAGTGTTAGGAGTTAGTAGCGCCGTCTGCCGACCCCCAACTCACCAGCACATGGCGAAGTAGTCCATCGCAGAGCAGCATGCGCGACGAGATGGGCGCGCGCGACTGCGACCGCACATGTACTGTGACGTCAGCGGGACACATCCTCACCGCAAACTGCTTTACGACCGATGACTAGCTGCCGCCCCCGTAGTGCCTCACTACTAGAGGCTGATGATGCTGGGACTAAATGCTACTGGTGATACGTACCTTTGGTCTCCACCTTCCTCTGGGGCCCGGGGGCATTCCTGCCTCGGCCTGAGGACAGGCGTCAGCCCCCATTTCTCGACCAACTCTATGCGAGCAATGGTGGCTGCTCAACGACAATGTGTCATCGGCTCGGTGCTGGTGCGCTGCAGCGGGGACGCGGCGAGGAGGCCGGCTGGCCCGCGGCGCCCCCCGGCCGGCTCGTGGCGCGCGCCGCCCCCGCCACCTTACGAGCGCGCCATGCCAAGCCTCGGCTTCGCTCCTGCTGGCCGCTACGCCCGCTCCTGGCTCTTCATAGTGTGCTCAAAGCGGTGCGCGGGTCCGCGGTCGCATCGCGCCGACACTGCGGCACGCCCGACGGCCGGGCCGCCTCACGCACCGCGCACTACTCGCGACCTGCGCAACTTTACCGCCGAATTCTGACCGCCCCGAGCGCGTGTTCTTCCGCGCGAACTTTTATCGCTGTCGATGGACGACTAACGCCAACTAGTAGTACGATGATTATGTGGGAACGATTCGATATATGTTTTGGATATGTGTGGTATGGCGACCGCCGATGGCGGAGCGTCGTCAGTAACGATTCCTTGCGTAATGCGTATTCGGGACGCGTGCGGAGGCACCTCACCGGGTGCGGCGAGTCATGTCTCGGCGGAGATCCGCGTGGCGGTCGCAAGGCACGGGCCGACGAGTGTATCGCCGTGGCGCGACGGCAGAGTACTGGAGCGGGCGCGCGTGCGGGCTCCCGGCGCGCCCCGCGCTCCCACACCCCGCCGCCCCGCGCGCCCCCGCGGCCGCGCCGCACGCGTATCGACACCGGCCGCCAAGCGCCGCAGCGGCCGGCGCGGCCCGCGCCTGCCACGCGCGCGTCGCGCCGCGCCGCTGCTCGCTCGCACCGCCGCACGCCGCACCGCCGCGTCACGCAATCCCCTACACACCACTTCCTAGGAAAACATTCGCTTTCCTTGCCCTTATTAGTTCGGCCTGGAATTTAATTCACTTTCCGATGTTTGTCGTCGACGATGCTCAGCGCAAACAATACAGTGACGCGTTGCTGACGCGTCGATGGATGAGATTTCTTGTTAGCAAAAAGCACGATTGGCATTGAAGATAGAAAAGCTGTAGTAGTTACAAAGCTGTAGTAGTTACATAAGAAGAAGGGTTTACATGGGGTTCCGTAAGAGTAGTTAGTAGCATAAGGCGCGGCTGTACTATCACGAGTGGTGCAAGGCGAGGCAGAGCAGACTGGTCGCCGCCGCGCGCCGGTTCACTCACTAATCTAGATCAAAGGTTGCTGCGGCTTGGGAGTGCAACTTGAGCCAAGTGCCCGACCTTCGCATGGAGTGAACAACTTTTCATAATCGTTAAGATAGGTGCTCTTTCTGGAAGTCCCTCAGCTTTAAAATGCAACGATTGTAGACTGCATTTCTTGTAAACAGACGTGGAAGGCGAGGCGGATCGAATATGCTAATGTTGGAGAAAGTATAAATAATAAAGACAATTTGCTTGTTTGCCAGCTGCATAATAAAGTCGTTAAGGAGCTCTCTTGTTATATTTTATGGAGAAAAGAGGCTCGAGATTTAAGCACTTCTCGTACGGATAGTACCATTTGAATGCTATGCCTGTCTACATGATGTATACGTAGTTAGTAGTCAGGTCACAGGTTCGACCTCGCCGGGGTCAGACGCCGCAGCGCTGGATGCAATTTGGGAAATTAATCAAGCAACCGGTCCTCCTTAGTCGGATTTTGCAATCCTTTGCTCATGTAACTCATTAACTGAAATCAGCACACGGTATCATCTCCATGCTGAGGATATTGCATGACGGTTACAGCTAAATTGCCTCAAAGATTTCCACAATGGAAAGCACACAAGACCCCTTTCAACAAATAAATTCATCTCCACGTGACGTCTGCCTGACCTTTACACCCGACGCCTGTAATATCACCTTCTCTACGAGTATAAACGACCAATACCTTAAGACGATGACACCGACGCCCCTCTACCTCTCGTTTGTGTCCGTCATATACGCACCATACAGAATTCCAAGGTAAGATGCAAGGTATACTAAGCCTATATATTGACCGCTGCGGAATTCAAAATATGCGCTCATACGAGTATCTTTGCGCGTGCGCGATGCATGAGACGCGAGGAGAATAGACAAACGGTAAATACTTTCACCTGAAAGCTTATTATTATTTTACCTCATTTTTTTATGTAAGAAAAGAAAATACTGCAATAAGAAGAACAGTTGAATAATGACGTATCTTGGTACTTGGCGGGTTTTCCCTCCTTACGGCATAAGTAGGGCAGCGGGGGCACCCGCCTGGACTTAAGTATGTCAGTGCCATTCCGGATTACGCAGGATCGAATCAATGCTTTTGTTCGCGGAGATATGCATTCTCTCTCGCGAACGTCGGGAACACACTCCCTCCATCGAGTATTGTTGTTGTTGGTACAGCTGTTGAGGGTCAATATTCATCTTGTTTTAGAAAAATAAACTAGAGCACTCTTGTTCCATATGAAGCTTAGCTAAGCCAGATTGCACATTATTGCGTGCGCGCAATGTGCTGAAGGGGGGCAGCATGTTTTTGCACGTATTAATAAATAAATAAGAACTTAATGGTGTTTTTATTTAAAGAAACCATTAAGTACTGAACCACCGCTTTCGGGAATACGTAACACCCACGCCAGATACTCAAGTCTTAGTACACAAAAATACGAAAGCGAGCCAACGTTTCCCTAAACTCCTTGTAACATAAAATATTACTTTATCTAGTGCCTTGCCCTATACAGCTGACTCCCAACGACTGCTTCAATCAAATATAGTTCTTTAGCCGACAGTTACTACGACGGGGGGGACATCTTGGAAATATTTTTAGATGTGCTATGATCTCGGGGCCATTGAGTGTGTGACAGGCTTTTGCCTTCTTTGTGTTATTTTATGTTGCATGTTTCGCAATGCTATTCAATGTGGCAATGCTGCCAGTCTGTTGGGCACGTTTCCGGATGATTGCGATGTGGAGAAGTACTATGTTGTCCCTTTGTCTACGGGCAAAATTATACTATTTAGTTTCCTTCGTAAAAATGTACAAGTATTATGTTTTACAATTGATTTTGTGCACATTAGTTTAAAAGAAATAGATAGTTACACATAATAGTTTTTGTATGTGCCATCTTATTTGTAATAATTCTTTCTTTCCTATATAGGTCTGTTTGTTAGTGGTGGTGGTGGTGTAATGCTGGTGACTGGTGTTACGAGGCCACCCGACCGCGCTCTCCGCAGCCGCGCTCCGGTGCCGCGCTGCGATTTCGCAGGACTTGCGTATTGCGGATTGACCTGACTGAAACGTATCTCTTCGAGCAAAAGTTGTTAACACGCTTATATTAGTTTCACTTATAACTAACTAACAATTATAGGACATTTTGGAAGTTAACCGACTTCTTATTTGTACTGAGTTTTAGTTTGATAATAAACTTGTGGTTTTTTGTCTGAAATACCTTTACATAATTATATTGTCTTTTTTAAATGACGCGTCGAGGATTATCTAGCACAGTAGATTTATTTGTCAATAACTTAATAGTAAACGATACAGGCAATGATTTATCAATTTCGGGTACAAAAAATACAAAAACATAAACCTACAAGATGAACATCTAACTAAAAACTTTAAAGCTAGCAATACTTTTAAAATCTATAGACTGTGAGTTCAGGCTGACCGTTTTAACGAAATAGTTTTAAAACCAACGGAAGATTGATACAAAGTGAGCAGCGAAGCTAAAACTTCAACGAACTTGACAATGACTCAAAGTTCCGACATCTGGACACTTTTAGAGAAATAAGAAGTTAAAAGTCTTCGTCCGGAGAGTCGAGTCGATGAAAAGTCGATTGCACAGCAGACAACAGAGGCAATACTGCGTCGATCAACAACGTAGTTATCGAGAGCTTGTCTCCCGCAAGTCGGCAGGCGGTATTCACAGCTGGATGAAGGGGTTGTCGTGCAAACAGCGCTGACATCGTTTTGTTCAGCGCTTTTAGCTTCGATTCTAACTAAACAATATTTTGCAAAACTGTCTGTTGTTAAGCTAACTATTTATTCCCACTGATGGTCGCAAGCACTTCTGCTTAGCGTGATGTCTGTTCGATTCTCAGTTCGGACCAAGTTTTTTGGGGATGAAGAATTTCTCAGTAACAGCCCAGATCACTATTTGTGCCAGGTTGATGGCAATAGTCTCACTCCCTATTAATATCTAGCCAAATAGTTAGTAAGTAATATTTATTACACAAATATTATGTACAATTTTTACAAATACAGTGCTCAATCTAAACTTAAAGTACACAAAAGTATTAGCATTTGGGGCGGAACTAGGCAGAGCCTGTATTTAAATAAGAGTAACTGTCGGTTGGTATGGGGCCGAAAAGTTCTGGAGTGGCGACCGCGAACCGGAAGACGCTGCGTTGGAAGGCCTCCCACTAGGTGGACCGATGACCTGGTGAAGGTTGCGGGAATCCGCTGGATGCGAGTCGCACGGGACCGGTCAATGTGGCGACACTTGGGGGAGGCCTATGTCCAGCAGTGGACGTTTTCGGCTGAAATGATGATGATGATGGTGATGAACTGTCGGTATAACTCTGCGGGGATTACAGGCAAGATGTTATGCTATGTTAATTTTTGTCGTAAGATAATTTTCTCGGAAACTAAACCTATATACTCGTATTAGACTAATACTAGGAATAATACAACAGGCACAATTCCGCATCACACAACCAAGATCAACAAAGCCACACGAAACCGCATACACTAATGGTGACATCAGAACCACGGAGAACGTCGAATTCCAACTAATTGGCGTTCAGAAATTCATAGCATTATACTAGGATTGCGTCGCATGCAGCTGTGAGGGACTATCATTCCGAGGAGGAATGCTCACCTCCTCCGGTTACATGGTACAGCGCCGGGACATACATATCTCATAGCCCATTGAGATTGATCGTTTTTGCATTTTCGAGTGAAGAAGCGGATTCCGATTGCATCGGAAGGAATCGTATTATGGCACACATTGCCGTAGCAATATGAGATACTGGATGGAATATGGATATTGGATTTGTTTCTGAGCTAAAGTGCAGAATTTTATTTATTGAGGAAGTAGATAACTCCTGCTTTTTATGTAAATAAAATTCTGAACTTTTCCTACTTATCATTTGAATTTGTGAAAAATAGAATTTTAATTTAAGTACTCTCACCTCCTTTTTTACGGACTGACCAGTATACTAAAATTAAACTTTAGCCTTAACAAAATTGAGCTAAATAAAAACAATAATCTCAAAAAGCTAAACTAAACTACAGTATTTTCTAAACAGAAACATCGACTTGATTCGAAACTACCCTCTGCAATCTGAGCGCCCGTTCTTTGAAGCCTTTTATCGAACGAGTGTAAACACGGCCTTTATGCGGCCGCCGAGTGGCCGCACACCCTGGCGGTCTGGCGGCCTAGCGGTCATCCACGACTTGTTACGGCCCTCCACGACACTATCCGCGCTGTCTGTGCTATAAGCCTTATGAAAGCCACTCATTGTGTGACCACGCCACGCAACAACATCCCATTTTTCGCAAGATTTCATTCTATGATTGTTAAAAATGTATGCGGTAGTCCGAATGTTTTTGCTTATCTTGTTCAATAGCTATCGTTTTCTATTTTAAAAGCATTGTGTTTCATAGGAGAGTGGTTACGCAATTTTATTGTACCTACTAGTACCTACACATACATAGACGGTAGCCAAAACTTGTTAAGTAGAATCAGAAAAAGTAGAATAATCTTAACCTCAAACTTATTCACGCTTTTTTCCCAAGTAGGTAAGCAGAACCTACTGAACGTTCATACATAAAATTTGTTACTGTATATTCTATCAAAAGAGAGAAAATACAGTCATTACGGAAAAAAACTGTTCACGTAAAGTTCGCGTGATGACCGCTTAGATTTATTTTATGACAAGTCTGTCTGTTTATTTCACTGCATGCCTGAACTTTCCTCACACGAAACACAATGTCTTGACTGTCACCTTTGAATTCGTTTCGGCTGTTTCTTCTCAGAGTAGTTATTTCCGAAACACCGACCTCATCTTGTTTGTAAAAAGTGAAAGTGTTTTTATTCATTTCATAAAATAAACAAACAGCTCCCATAAGCCTGCCTCATAATAATAAACACAACTGCAATTTCTTGATAATAAAATGAATATTTTCTTCATTTTCAAGATTCAAGCTTAGGTATAAGCTCAACTTCAAGGTCTAGGCTACAAACCAATCAACGGTATTAGTTGCTGCAAGGATTTGCAACCTGACCTTGTTGCCTGGAGCTTGTCCTCATTATAGATAAGCCCTGCAGGATTATTGTGTCTGGGGAAGCGGAAACAGCTTGTTATAAAAAATATAGGGCATTGGGTCGTCGTTAAATCTGTGAAGTGCAGTGGAATATAATATTTTTAGGGTTCCGTAGTCAACTAGGAACCCTTATAGTTTCGCCATGTCTGTCCGTCCGTCCGTCTGTCCGTCCTCGCTTAATCTCTGTGACCGTTAGCACTAGAAAGCTGAAATTTGGTACCAATATGTATATCAATCACGCCGACAAAGTGGTAAAATAAAAATTGGAAAAAATGTTTTATTAGGGTAGCCCCCCTATATGTAAAGTGGGAAGTGATTTTTTTTAAATTTCAACCCTAACGTGTGATATATTGTTGGAAAGGTATTTAAAAATGAATAGGGGTTTTCTAAAATCTTTTTTTGATAATGTCAATAATTTCGGAAATAATCGCTCCAAAAGTAAAAAACAATGTGTCCCCCCCCCTCTAACTTTTGAACCATAAGTTTAGAAAATATGAAAAAAATCTGAAAAGTAGAACTTTATAAGGAGTTTCTAGGAAAATTATTTTAAACTTGATGGAAACAACAGTTTTTGTACAAAAAAGACAAAAAGTTGTACAAATAATTTCTGGACTAAGTTTGTAGTATATTCGTATATGCAAGCATTTTTACATAATGGATACCCACCTTTAAACTCATAAGTGGGAACACTTATTGTGACGGACGGAAAACTACGGAACCCTACACTGAGCGTGGCCCGACACGCTCTTGGCCGGTTTTTTTATGTATGTTGTTTTCTTATTTTAATAAAGAAGATTCTTAAACAATTATGTTTTACGGTAAAACTCAATGTTAAAGATTGTGCTGATGGACGCATTTAATAGTAGACGGGTTATAGAAGTCTTTAAAGTAAAGTTTATGACCTTAAAAACTAGCATTTGAAAAACAAAACTTGTGAAAAAGCTGGAAATTTGACTACCAATATCTCCGTAACTAAGTGGTAGGTTCCCAGGTATAAAAACCAGAAGAAAAAAATAGTGCTTTTCGGTTTCGTTAAGGGTCTATTTACACCCAGAAAAAATTATCAATTATCAAATATCATTAAATATTATCTCATAAAGATGGAGTATGTTAAACAAAATGGAAGCATTACTTTAACGTAACTTAAGAATTAACGTGAGTCCAGATAACCAAAAATCACTAATTCAAAGGGGATCGAATTGTCGCTGCCGGCTTGGCTACGGCGATACTGCAGGTTGTATGACGTCATGGCGCGGTGGGATGCCCTATTTTCGGCCGAAAAAATGGGACTTTGTCCTCGGCCACGCCGGCCAAGGGGCCCACCCTAGCAATGAAGGGCCATTACGTTCAGGCTTAGCTCGCTAATGTCAGCTGAAAATATGCGTCGTGTTCTTCTGACTGCGGTTCTTGGCATTTTGTGAGTTCGCTGTTTAATTTGATTACATAAGTTATGTGAGGAGGACATAGATAGTTTAACGCCATTTTTTTTTATTAACAGTTATGTAGGGAGTAGACAGATAAGTAAATAAAAATGTTATGATGTTTCCTTATGGTGTACTTACTGCTTGGTTTGAACCCAGACAGGGAGTTAACTTTGTGTTATTCATGCCATGTCCAGTTCTCTCAAAATAGTGAAGAAAAACGTCGTGTGGAAACCGGCTCGTCTTAGAAACATAAATTCGAAGACATTGTGATATCCGCATGCCCGCACTGGGCCCACGTGGAGACACAGGGACCAGCTGATAACGTTACACTTACTCAAAGACGCTGGTATACTTGCTCAAAGATGCTGTTCTCATGTAAGTATACATAAAGCATTTAGGATTTATTTTCTTCAAAGGATTTTATTGTTTCGTAATTTTTATGTCGGCGTCACATTGTAAAAACCGTTAGATTGTAATCTGTCTAGCGAGATTGTAAACTGTCGAATATTGTCAACTGAACATACTGCTTACAATATGACGCATTAATTTTCGGCAGTGAAACCGTAAAATCGTGAAATGTATATTATTAGACAGAAATAGGAGCCCCGCTCTATCTGCAGGGCTTAAAGATTATCGGGGCAGAGATAATTTGATCACATGCATTTCACAATTTTACGGTTTCACTTCAACAAAAAAAAAACCTTCATATTGTAAGCAGTATATATTATCCAGTTGACAAAATTTCAACAGTATACAATCTCGCTAGACAGATTACAATCTGACGGGTTTTTGAATTTGACGCTAACATATGAATCAGTTATTTCTATTACATTATAAAACGGAAGCATCACAATCTATAGATTATATTATAATACTATATAAAGTCTATCTATATAATCGGCGTGCGTATATAACCAAATGTCTGAACGTGGACGAAGCAAAGGTAGTATGTAAGAATCGTAGCACGTGGCGCTTGGTAGTTTCTGCTTATCCCCTTGGAGAAAAGGCGTGAATTGATGTATGTTCCTATAATGGACTTATGAAATGGAAGTTATTTTTTGATGATGGTATTTTTGGGGTTGTGAAGACACTTGATTAAGTATGTTAATTAACCACACACAATAAAATGTGCTATTAAAATTAAAGAAAAAAGACGACCTAATTTTCGATTCCCGATCGATTTACTAAAGAAAAGATAACGTTATTCCAGAGGTTACACTCAAGCTGGGCCATCACAAAGTGCGTCATCAGAAACGAGACGAGATGCCAAGTAGGCACACTCAATGCGGTTATTTGGTTTTTGGCAGGGGCGTATCCCCAGTAATACTAGTGAAATATTATTTGACTAACATTTGTCGATAATGTATCAGATTTTCATGTGCAAATAATGTGCTTTCGGTATTTTAGTGGATGTCATGCGAGACATTATCATTGATTATAAATACATTGAAACATGAACTGTCTGCTAAAGATTGCCGATAGCGATAATGTCACTTCCTGGAGCAGTTCCGATGGTAAATAAAATTGATTCATTAGATTGGTCATTTAATGAACTTATGTGTCAAGGAAAAAAATAGTCACAGTTTTATTTAAGAGTAGGATGAATTGTATGCATCAGCATATATGGGAAGATCTGGCACTGTGTCGGCAAACTTGAGCGTTGAATAATAAAAAAGTGAAAAAAAAGTCCTCCATGTCCTCCAGACCGTTTTCGGTCATGGTGGTTTCTTCGCAGAGGAGATTACACATCGACGCAGAAATGAGCGTAGTGCACCAGTGTGTGCGTAGACACGACACGCATGGATTAGGGCACGAACGGAGGCAAATCAGGCTGCTATTGAGAAATCCCTAAAACGAAAACCCAACCACACTTTGGCCGACCTGGAATGTGAACTCAAGTCTCTACGGTCAGTGGTCGCGCTTGCAACCACACTAACGGGATAGTTTAAAGGCCACTGCTATAAGAACCGGTAATACCTGGTTTGTTAGCATTTGCCATACACCATTTTTTTTAAACGATTAAAAAAACGTAACGTTGCCATACATTTGGAATTTCTTTTGTATCGTGGGCGCGTTAACGAACGTTTAAACTCACATACACATCAAGGCAGAACCGGAACAACTATCCGTGCGAGGATTGAACCCGTGACACGCAGCGCAGCAATCAGTCGCTCAGTCACTGCGCCAACCGTGCCATCAAATTACATAATTATACAGGGGGTGGTAGGGACAGCGACGTGAAAATGGTTACCCCGTTTTCAGTACATCATTCTGAGCCTCCCCCACATAGAATTTTTTTACGGTTATTTAAAAAAAACAGGTGTCTCCTACAAAATCTACACGTTCAAAATGTATGGAACAGCTGAAATATTACCTTCAATAGCTTTTGAGATAGCGACAAATAAGCTAAAATTAATTAAATGGCAAGTAACTATAAACAATAGGTTGAACAGTAGTAAAATACTGAGTAGGTAATTAAATCAATCATGTATCATTAAGCTAATTATTTCAATTGAATCATAATCAACGGTGCGTATTAACGATCCAGTTCTAATATAAATATGAAATTTATTAAAAAAATATATAAACACACATACATGATACTGTTCTAATGATTTAGTGTTTGCCAAGACCGTGGTTTGTCTAACTTTTGCGTCTAGCAACCCATGATTCTAGATCTGCGCCCAAACATATTTGTCTTAACAAATTATGAAGCTGTTTATTCAAATATTCATGTCTGCTGATCAGTTTATTATGATAAAGGTAATAACCATTACAAACTAAGCCTATACATTAAGTTGCCATTCAGACACACGATTTAATCGCTGGCATCGTCATGATCCTGGCCTCATTAGGGTCCCTACTGACCCAGTAAGCGGGTCGGTGGCGTCGGCGCGTCTGCCCTCTCCTTGTGACGGCGTCGCACTGCTGTATCATTCCCGGAGTCGCGGGGTGGTCCCCCGGCCCCTGCTTGCGCCCCCAACCTTGGCAGACGAGGCGCCACGCCGCCTACTCCAGCTAAGCTCGAATTATTTTGCGCTTCGTGACGCGATTTTGATCCTGTGCGGCATTGCCGGCATTCAATCGGCTCGCTCGGATGTTTGAGAGCAGTTGTGTGCAATGAATATTTGTATTGATTTATAAAACTAATTGTTTACATAGGTTGGTACAACATTTATTGTGTCTTGAATGACAAGAACGTTTATATTAATGGCGTTAGGGGGAGGGTCATGTCCATCATAGATCAGGTCAATTTTGATAAAAAGATTGATGGAAAGGTGAATTAGGTGACGTATCGTTCTTATCATGACATCAACGTAAATATTACGAGCTTTTGGCTTTGATGATTCAAAGGTTAACAATGCAGTATTTTGAGAGAAGTCGTTGCCAATCAATGGATACAATCACGGGCTGTTTTGACCGATTGAGCAAAGGCTAGTTAAAACCAAGTAGTTCAATACCATTATTGGAAAACACAGTTACGTAAATAGGGATTTAACTTCGATTTTATAACGTCAATAAGGTTCTTCCCAAACCGTATCAACGTAATAATCATTTATTTTTCAATTAATTTTGTGCGTATTCTAATAAGGCAGGCATAAAATTGTTTGAAATCTTTTTCTTTTCATATCTTTTTATATTAGAAAAAAAAACCCTATTTATCTGAGTAACATAAGACATTATTCCGTAAAGGAATTTCACTTAGCTTTACTGCGCCAAAAAGAAACGGCAAGCTCAATGCTGCTGCTACCTTTGCATTATTGGCTTATCTTTTGTCTTACAGTATGTCTATTAATTTACTCGTTATTTTTATGTATGACCTTGTCATGATTACATTAGTCATTATGATATTTTTTTAGATTTATAAATTTGTGACCTTGATTCTTGAGCGACGCACTTCTTAAGATCATTCGCTCTGGTAGTATTTGTTGAACAACAAAGCTAACCAGCGGCAGTTATAACTTAACATGCATCAACCCGGTATCCCAGAAGGGTAAGGCAGAGGTTTGCCTGTAGAACACCCACATTTTACCTATTTTGTTTAAAGTCCCTTGTGAAGGGGCGAAGCAATAATCACAAATTATTTTTTTTGGATGACATAACAAAATTTCCTCATCAATGGAGCTATTTCCTAATAATAAGCAAAATTAAACTGTGAAAGGCCACTTTTGCAGGAAGTTTAGGCAACTCGATTACTTGCTACGGGGCTACGGCGTAGCCTTTTCGTAGCACTTTCCTGGTTCGTCGTAGTATCGTAATGAAATTTAAGTTGGAGCAATTAATCGGAAAACCGTAACTACGGTTGTTCCTTTTATGCTTTTATGCCAATTACCGTGTGACTTGTTTTATGCCCTTTATACACGAATAGGTTTATAATATAAAGACTTTAAAATACATAAATATGGTGCAATCAAAGCTTTTTATTTGTTATGCTGTATACGTGATAATAATCAGTACCAATTTGTGGCAAGATGAAATTGACAATAATTTTACTGTTAAATCTTTTAATCAGTTCCGAAATAAATACGTAGGTTTTACCAACTTCACTTAACTTCGAGAAGTCGCTGTTATTTTATTGAACTGGTTGTGTATATTTGCCAACTTTATTTATTTTGGGTATGGTTGGGTATAACGAACATAGGGTTAGGAGGGATCTCACACTCACCTCGAACATATTCAAGGTACTTAGAGGAAAGTTACATAATGCAGACATTTTAGGGAATGTAGGTTTGTGTGTTGTGGACAGGCACGTGGGGCAACGTCGGCAGCCACGCTTGCTGGCGGTGCCGCGCGCGCGGACCGATCTGTTAGATGAGGCGCCACTGACGCGTGCGCTCCGCATTCTCAACCTCCTAGACTTACATACTTATTCAATTGTTCTCTGAGTGAGTTTAGTTTGTGATTAGTTACAAAATTTAATATTGTTATTACACTATCGCATTAGGTAACCCTATAAAGATAGTCGTAAGATTGAGAAAAAAAAAAAAAAAAAAAAAATTTGGCTGCCCTTTTTTACCCCGTTTCTTAATGGTCATTTAAAGCCAAAATAAGTAGTCATACATTGATGACAGATAAGACCTATAGAAAACATAAAAAAGAAAGATTCACGAGGTAAACCATTCCTAACCGGATAGGTACCAGGGGGTAGGGGTGATTTTCATATCTGTTCACCATCATCTGCCTAGCCTGTTGGGGTCGGCATCCAGTCTAACCGGATGCAGCTGAATACCAATATTGTAAAAGAAACCACTGCCTATCTGACCTTCACAACCTCGCTACTCGGTAACGCCTCTTTGGAAAGACTAGTTATCAGTCCTTAGGGTTTATGACTACTCGTAACGACTGTCAAAGATCTACAAACAACAACCGGGCCAATGGCGCGTGCCTTTAAAAGGACGCTTTTAAAAGCACGCGCACGGAAATAAATCACGAACTGACCTCGGCAACCTTGAAAATCTGTGTGGCTGTTATGATTTAGCCTACGAGCTCCTGTTTCGATATATCTTGAAACAATATAAAAATATACTGTCTTATGCCACAGGCTGGCATACTGTTGAACAAGGTGGAGCTTTAAGTTCGTAGTGCGTAACCCGAAACGGAACAAATAATAATAACAATTTAATAAATATCGCTGGACATTACACATAGCGCCATCCAGTGCCACACTAAGCAACGAGGCTTGTGTCGTGGACACCAGATAGTTGATATACTACATAGATACTTTTTGTTTTGTAAATACATACTTATTATACATATAAACATCCATGACTCGGAAACAAATGTCTATAATAATAATTATTATTATCGTTAGGAGGTTCCTCTCTCAAGAGCGCCACTAGTTAAAAATTAAGAACTTTTAAAGCAATTCTTTTCTCAATCAGCTTGCTAACTTTGATGAAGTTAACAATGCACTCTCTAGGGTTGTTCATTGGTTTAATGTAAATAATCTTCTCTTAAATGAATCAAAGACTAAATTAATTAAATTCTCAACTCCAAATGTCCGGCAGCGAAGTACCAATGTACAACTAAATGGAGTAGAGTTGGACCCTGTTGAGTCAACGGTATTTCTTGGTATAACCGTTGACGCCAAACTTCAATGGGGCCCTCACATAATCAAATTGTCAGGACGGCTTAGTTCAGCCACCTATGCTATTAAAAGGATCCGACAAATAACTGACGTGGAAACAGCCAGAATAGTTTATTTCAGTTACTTTCACAGCCTTATGACATATGGGATACTCCTCTGGGGAAACTGTGCGGATGTTAACACCATATTCATTTTACAGAAAAGAGCTGTTCGAGCCATTTATAATCTCGGTCCAAGGGCTTCTCTCAGAGATAAATTCAAAGAAATAAATATTCTGACTGTAGCCTCTCAATATATATTCGAAAATTTAATGTGTTCATAAAAACATAACAAAGTTTGTCAAAATATCTGATGTTCACAGTATAAATACTAGGAATAAACACAATTTAATTGGACATGCAACTCGTCTCCACAGAGTAAGCAACTCGTTCATGGGTCAATGTATACGCTTCTACAACAAACTTCCCATTGAAACTCGTAATCTACCCATCAAGAAATTTAAAAATTGCATTAAGTCTAAACTTAAAAAAAAAAGTTATTACAAAATATCAGATTACCTAAATGATAAACACGCTTGGGAATGAGGTGCTCGCTTAGCCTGTGATATTCGTATGCCTCTGCATGTTATACTACATTTATTAATTTTATTTTTGACATTGAATTAATTGCCTCAAATATTGTATTATTATGAATTTATCGTATTTTTTTTTGTTGATGACATATTTCACTGACATGATGACATAACTCATTGACATGATAATAATATTAATTCAGTCAAATGTAACCTTATTTGTGAATGTGAATATCATATACATGATATATTTTTCATCATATTTTTTTTTTCTTTTTTTTCTATTTTTTTTACGGTTTTTATTATTATAAATATTGACGGGTTTGAGTATTTTGTAAGTGGCCTACTCAAATATTCTGCAGATCTGGTAGTGTCGTGTGACAGGTCGTTGAGCTCCCTAAAATGTGGTTGAGCTACACGATGACTGATGCATGCGTGCCGTCTGTCGGGACAGGTCAACTCAAACCTGCTATGGCGCTTTCCTCAAAAGACCATACCAGACAATACAATACAATGTCTTTATTGTCTTTATTTATTTTTTTTCTCTTCACAAAGGTTCACATAGTTTTCTTAAATAAAGTTGTAACAATGACTTCTTAATAATATAATGCACTAGCGGACGTCCCGCGGTTTCACCCGCGTAGTTCCCGTTCCAGTGGGAGTACGGGGATAAAATATAGTCTATGTTACTCGTGGATAATGTAGCTTTCAAATGGCAAAAAATATTTTTTTAAATCGGTCCAGTAGTTTTTGAGCCTATTCATTACAACCAAACAAACAACCAAACAAACAAAGTTTTCCTCTTTATAATATTAGTATAGATAATATATGTTCCTTTGTGAGAGACTGGCGTCCATACTAGGATACCCTGTGTGACGGATCTTCAGGCTCTGCCTACATGGCCACACTCACATTTATATCATTTCAAATAATAGTGTCTGGACTTTAAAAGAGACCACGATCCCTGAGTTTGTTTCGGTATTTCTTCTCAGGGCTAGTCAGTTAGGAAATGCCGGCGCCAACGTTCTCTTAAAACAAAATATTGACGTGTAAAAGTGGTTTAATATCCTATTTGCAAAATAAATAATTTTATTTCATTTCATTTCAATCACAAAATATAAAAAAAACGGCCAAGTGCGTGTGGGGCCACGCACAGTGTAAGGTTCCGTAGTAGCCCGTTATCACAATAAAGAACGATTCTGTAAGCAAATACTTCATCTTAGTCACTCTAAAGGATTTATTCTAAGGATTTTGCATTTGGTACAACATTATCCAACACCCAAGTTCAACGACTATTACTGCTAAACTAATAAAGTTATCTTAAACCGCTATAATTTTACTTTAAAGTTCATGAAATGCACTATCATCATGAATTTTGTAGGGGAGCTACCATAAAGAATATTTTTTCTGAAATTTTATTTTACCACTTTGCCGACGTAATTGATATACACATTACACAGCCCTACAAAATTACAGCTTTCTAGTACCTATTAGCAAAACCTCGGACAAACTGACGGACAGACGGACATGACAAAACTATAAGGGTTCCTTGTAAGGACTATGGAACCTTAAAAAAAACTTTAATTTAACCAATCGTGAAGAACAACTTAGACGAACACATAAACGTATATAATCTAGTGCATTCAGGAAACATCACTAAATGAAAGAACCAATCTGTGGGAAGTGTTCAGAACAGTACCCACCACCTCCTGATTTCATTCCAGGAACATAATTGCCTCCCGGAGATAATCTGCAGTGGCCTATATAAAAGGCACTCAATCGATTTTGCACACAAGTAGGCCGCTGCAAACAAACTTTGCCAAAATGGGGGATAAAAGATCCTACCGACACTCAGTTGGAATGTGGTGCTCCTGTTCAGGACCCTGACCCACTTGCTGGAATGTCCTATAATATGTCCCTACACCTGCATATTAGAGGACTTAAAAATGCTATACAAGGTGTTTTTATTATATCCCATAACTCTACGGTATGAATGAGATCATATTAATTTATCAAAGAAATAGCGGACGTCACGCGGTTTCCCCCGCATAGTTCCCGTTCTCGTGGGAGTACGGGGATAAAATATAGCCTATGTTACACAAAGTGAATGTAGCTTTCTAATGGTGAAAGATTTTTGAAATCGGCATTGTTGAGTTTATTCATTACAAACATACACACACAAAAATACAAATCTTTCCTATTTATAATATTAGTGTAGTTATTTCGTTATTTTTATGTCAAATATCCCTTGCTCTAAAATTGTTTTACATTAGAGCAAGGTATGTGAAATATGATAAAATCGCATTTTGCACATGTCGTAGACGAGATCAAGAGATCTAATGAGAAATTAAAAGTAGTACCATCGATACCAAAGAAGAATAAGATCTAATGCAGACACGTTCTGGTATATAGGTATTCCGCTCAACGAGTGCCCAGATTTTCTCAGATGTCACTAATCAGATCAGCGATTGAGACCGCCACTGTTACGGTAGCTACTTCAAATAAATAAAACATTTCTTTCTTTCTTATAAATAATTATCAGAAATTATGATTTGTTGAAAAATGTTTAACTACGCATTTATTGGGCAATGCAGATGTTCGTGCCTAATTTAAAAGACGAAGCATTTTTTTTTTTTAAATCTGTATCTGCCTTGTATCTGAGGTACTCGTAGTATGAATGGTTAACTACGAATTCATATCAAAAGCTTACAATGCAAACTTAGCGCATCGCAGCAAGTCTTGCCCTCTTTTTTTTATGAGACGAGCTATTCGCGCAGCAAAATAAGCGAAAATCTGTATGTATGAATTTATAATATTGCAGGCCTCACTGGGGCCTCACGAATGCCATCTATTCATGCAAAGTTGGAACTACTCTGTACCACGCCAAAAACTATTTCTTGGGTAATCATAACAAAATTTTTGGGTTGTAAAAACAATCCTAAAGGAACTCTAACACATTGTGTAGAGGTCAGTAGGGGCGGCAAAATTTGAAAAGCCTACTGGCGGCAAATGTGTAAATCCGCCACTGTTCGCTCTGGTAGTATTTGTTGAACAACAAAGCTAACCAGCGGCAGTTATAACTTAACATGCATCAACCCGGTATCCCAGAAGGGTAAGGCAGAGGTTTGCCTGTAGAACACCCACATTTTACCTATTTTGTTTAAAGTCCCTTGTGAAGGGGCGAAGCAATAATCACAAATTATTTTTTTTGGATGACATAACAAAATTTCCTCATCAATGGAGCTATTTCCTAATAATAAGCAAAATTAAACTGTGAAAGGCCACTTTTGCAGGAAGTTTAGGCAACTCGATTACTTGCTACGGGGCTACGGCGTAGCCTTTTCGTAGCACTTTCCTGGTTCGTCGTAGTATCGTAATGAAATTTAAGTTGGAGAAATTAATCGGAAAACCGTAACTACGGTTGTTCCTTTTATGCTTTTATGCCAATTACCGTGTGACTTGTTTTATGCCCTTTATACAAGAATAGGTTTATAATATAAAGACTTTAAAATACATAAATATGGTGCAATCAAAGCTTTTTATTTGTTATGCTGTTTAAATGATAATAATCAGAATCAGTACCAATTTGTGGCAAGATGAAATGGACAATAATTTTATTGTCAAATCTTTTAATCAGTTCCGAAATAAATACGTAGGTTTTACCAACTTCACTTAACTTCGAGAAGTCGCTGTTATTTTATTGAACTGGTTGTGTATATTTGCCAACTTTATTTATTTTGGGTATGGTTGGGTATAACGAACATAGGGTTAGGAGGGATCTCACACTCACCTCGTACATATTCAAGGTACTTAGAGGAAAGTTACATAATGCAGACATTTTAGGGAATGTAGGTTTGTGTGTTGTGGCTGTCCACAACATTACTTTTGTACCTGTGTACGTGGGGCAACGTCGGCAGCCACGCTTGCTGGCGGTGCCGCGCGCGCGGACCGATTTGTTAGATGAGGCGCCACTGACGCGTGCGCTCCGCATTCTCAACCTCCTAGACTTACATACTTATTCAATTGTTCTCTGAGTGAGTTCACAAAAAAAATATTGTTTGTGATTAGTTACAAAATTTAATATTGTTATTACACTATCGCATTAGGTAACCCTATAAAGATAGTAGTAAGATTGAGAAATAAAAAAAAATAAAAAAAATTTGGCTGTCCTTTTTTACCCCGTTTCTTAATGGTCATTTAAAGCCAAAATAAGTAGTCATACATTGATGACAGATAAGACCTATAGAAAACATAAAAAAGAAAGATTCACGAGGTAAACCATTCCTAACCGGATAGGTACTAGGGGGGTAAGGGTGATTTTCATATCTGTTCACCATCATCTGCCTAGCCTGTTGGGGTCGGCATCCAGTCTAACCGGATGCAGCTGAATACCAATATTGTAAAAGAAACCACTGCCTATCTGACCTTCACAACCTCGCTACTCGGTAACGCCTCTTTGGAAAGACTAGTTATCAGTCCTTAGGGTTTATGACTACTCGTAACGACTGTCAAAGATCTACAAACAACAACCGGGCCAATGGCGCGTGCCTTTAAAAGGACGCTTTTAAAAGCACGCGCACGGAGATAAATCACGAACTGACCTCGGCAACCTTGAAAATCTGTGTGGCTGTTATGATTTAGCCTACGAGCTCCTGTTTCGATATATCTTGAAACAATATAAAAATATACTGTCTTATGCCACAGGCTGGCATACTGTTGAACAAGGTGGAGCTTTAAGTTCGTAGTGCGTAACCCGAAACGGAACAAATAATAATAATAATTTAATAAATATCGCTGGACATTACACACAGTGCCATCCAGTGCCACACTAAGCAACGAGGCTTGTGTCATGGTCACCAGATAGTTGATATACTACATAGATACTTTTTGTTTTGTAAATACATACTTATTATACATATAAACATCCATGACTCGGAAACAAATGTTCATCACACAAACATTTGCTCTTACCGGGATTCGAACCCGGTACCCTAAAAACGTAAGGCAGCGTCACTGCCACTGCGCCATTCGGGTCGTCAAATTCATTCTACTAATATATAAAAATCTCGTGTCACAGTGTTTGTTATAGAACACCTCCGAAACTGTTAGACCGATTTTAGTTTTTTTTTGTGTATATTTGGTAGGTCTGAGAATAGGTCGTAGGCTATTCTTTAGTCTCGCACATATACATCAAAACTACCGCGCGAACGAAGTAACACATGTGAAAGCGCCACTAGTTAAAAATTAAGAACTTTTAAAGCAATTGTTTTCTCAATCACAAAATATAAAAAAAACCGGCCAAGTGCGTGTGTAGGGTTCCGCAGTAGCCCGTTATTACAATATAGAACGATTCTGTAAGCAACAACTTTATCTTAGTCACTTTAAAGGATTTATTCTAAGGATTTTGCATTTGGTACAACATTATCCAACACCCAAGTTCAACGACTATTACTGCTAAACTAATAAAGTTATCTTAAACCGCTATAATTTTACTTTAAAGTTCATGAAATGCACTATCATCATGAATTTTCCCAAATTTTTAAGCCAGCAGTTTAAGTTTTAGAGGGCGGGGGGGACGCCTTAAAATTTGCACTAAGTTTTATATTTCGTAAATGGAGCATTTACCACTTCGCATGTAGGGGAGCTACCATAAAAAAATATATTTTCTGAAATTTTATTTTACCACTTTGTCGACGTGATTGATATACACATTACACAGCCCTACAAAATTACAGCTTTCTAGTACCTACTAGCAAAACCTCGGACAAACTGACGGACAGACGGACATGACAAAACTATAAGGGTTCCTTGTAAGGACTATGGAACCTTAAAAAAAACTTTAATTTAACCAATCGTGAAGAACAACTTAGACGAACACATAAACGTATATAATCTAGTGCATTCAGCAAACATCACTAAATGAAAGAACCAATCTGTGGGAAGAGTTCAGAACAGTACCCACCACCTCCTGATTTCATTCCAGGAACATATTTGCCTCCCGGACATAATCTGCAGTGGCCTATATAAAAGGCACTCAATCGATTTTGCACACAAGTAGGCCGCTGCAAACAAACTTTGCCAAAATGGGGGATAAAAGATCCTACCGACACTCAGTTGGAATGTGGTGCTCCTGTTCAGGACCCTGACCCACTTGCTGGAATGTCCTATAATATGTCCCTATACCTGCATATTAGAGGACTTAAAAATGCTAGACAAGGTGTTTTTATTATATCCCATAACTCTACGGTATGAATGAGATCATATTAATTTATCAAAGAAATAGCGGACGTCACGCGGTTTCACCCGCATAGTTCCCGTTCTCGTGGGAGTACGGGGATAAAATATAGCCTATGTTACACAAAGTGAATGTAGCTTTCTAATGGTGAAAGAATTTTTGAAATCGGCATTTTTGAGTTTATTCATTACAAACATACACACACAAAAATACAAATATTTCCTATTTATAATATTAGTGTAGTTATTTTGTTATTTTTATGTCAAATATCCCTTGCTCTAAAATTGTTTTACATTAGAGCAAGGTATGTGAAATATGATAAAATCGCATTTTGCACATGTCGTAGACGAGATCAAGAGATCTAATGAGAAATTAAAAGTAGTACCATCGATACCAAAGAAGAATAAGATCTAATGCAGACACGTTCTGGTATATAGGTATTCCGCTCAACGATTGCCCAGATTTTCTCAGATGTCACTAATCAGATCAGCGATTGACACCGCCACTGTTACGGTAGCTACTTCAAATAAATAAAACATTTCTTTCTTTCTTACAAATAATTATCAGAAATTATGATTTGTTGAAAAATGTTTAATTTCGCATTTATTGGGCAATGCAGATGTTCGTGCCTAATTTAAAAGACGTTTTTTTTTTTTTTTTTAAGCTGTATCTGCCTTTAAGTATCTAAGGTACTCGTAGTATGAATGGTTAACTACGAATTCATATCAAAAGCTTACAATGCAAACTTAGCGCATCCCAGCAAGTCTTGCCCTCTTTCTTTTATGAGACGAGCTATTCGCGCAGCAAAATAAGCGAAAATCTGTATGTATGAATTTATAATATTGCAGGCCTCACTGGGGCCTCACAAACGCCATCTATTCATGCAAAGTTGGAACTACTCTGTATCACGCCACCTAGCGGCAGAACCTGTATTGTGACGTAGCGCCAGATTGTAGTTTTCCGATTTTCTGCTAGTGTCTTACGCCAAGAGCTCTGGCGGTTGCAGCGGGAAACTGTGGGACGATGTGAGTTCTGCTACTCGCTGCTAGATGGCGTAGCACACAAAGCATTCATTCATGACACCTCAAGGTTCACGGTTCGTTCAAGGTATTATTGAATTATTCAGAAGTTTTTTTTTTGACACAGTTTAGTGAATATTACAAATGTCGTTATGCCAGCATTACAAATTGCTGTTACTATTTTCATTACAGTGGTGGAAATGACAAATCCAAATAGTTTCAAAAGTACTTTCAAACATGTGACCAAATAAGCGAACGGTAATTTAACCAAATATTATTGCTGTTCATTTAACTATTAAATGAATCAAATTGTATGAACCTGTTGGAAACTGTAATTTTTGAAATCAATGTTAAAAAGCATAAAAAACACACAGAAATTAAAATACTTAAAAAATGTAAAGTAACAAAACGGCTAATAATAGTAAGTGCTATAAATACGAATTCTATTCAAATTAAATCACAACTAAAATTTCAAATAGCCATAATAATGCCGCGAAGAAGATGGCGGGATGAGCTGGATAAACCCAACGACCAGTGGTCCACATTAGCCCTGGATAGAGAAAACTGGAAGTCATGGGGAGAGGCCTTTGCCCAGCAGTGGGATGACGCAGGCTAACAGTATCAGTATCATAATAATGCATTTACATTTATTTACTCACATTACACGATAGATAATCTAGGTCAAGCAGACAGGTATCTGCTGTTATGTTACATACAGTAGCTTTTAGTACCTAAACATAGTTGAGTTTAGTATTGTTTATGACAGCTTTCTAAAACCACTAAGGTATTTATGTCACTGTTCTGCATGCAATTTACACCAAACTCCTTGAGTTAAACGAGTGCATATATAAGAGCGGCCGTAGTGCGGATGCAGAATCTTCTGTGTGACATCGACATTTAAATTTCCCTGCACAAAAGCTTCTGTGAGAGAAATTCGTTTTGTGTGTGCAAATTCCGTATTGATTTTGTGCAACTGCTGTGGTGGGTACCTAATTGACTACTAGCGTACTCTTAGATGCATGATTTCTAAATTGTTTGTTAAATAACTTTAAAAAAAAAAGAAAAAATATTGAACCTTATGTGTATTTTTTCATTTAGAAGGTATGATTAAATATTTTTTTCAGATATTTATATTTGAAAAACATATTTAATCTGTAAAAAATGTACCGGGTAGTAGTTAAATAACATGCTAAGACTTTTCTGTTTATTTTTAACACACTACTGCATGTTTTCCCTAACGAAATAAAATAGAGTTATTTTTATTTTACGCAATAGAGAGCTTGAATGGATTCATATGGCAGGAAGTTAAAAGTTTGCGACGCGCGCCATTGCAGGCATTTTTTGTTTACCGTATTCAATGAGTACATACTCTGCATAATACATGCGGGTAGATGTTACTTGTATGAAGTTATATATCGGACTGAATAACACTAGGATGGAACTGTCTGCAGTCGTATGTTGATGAATCAATATGTTGAGATAACATAAAAGAATAATAAATTAAAGTTTACAAGACAAAGGAATTTTTGTTTTCCCCGAGAAATTCTGCAAATGACAAAAAAATCAAAAGTAACTGTCTCGACGAAGCAACATTTTATTTGCGATAAAGGTTACGAAAATGTCTAAAATTAATTAGCTTTTCATAAGCTAACGACGAGATTATGTCAGTCGTGTTGCATGTGATGCAAGCCGTTTGTTTAGAGACCCTTAAACATGCTTATAAATGCATATTATTTCCATTTAAACGCACCAATATTGTACACTAGCCTTACAAACTTTATTTTATCTTCGCTTATAAACTATTTGATTCATTAAACTACTACTCTACCGACATTTGAATAATTAAACAGATGCAATGAGCTACCAGATACGTTGACTTCACACCTTCTCTGCCCTGAGGCGCCGGAGCGTACGGTAAACGGTTTCATTACAACTTCCACACATCGACTCATTCCGAAATTGGAACACAACCCGAATTAATATTTAATTCTGTTGCAAATGGATCGTTTTCTTTTGAACGTGTTTTCTCGAATGAGCAAATGTACTACAAAGACATAAGGTACTTTTAAGGAGAAAATCAATGATAGTTAATCAGACAGAACATTTTTTATCATGTGCACCATACAGCGTGTCTCAATGGGCGATCTGTTTGGATGGGTGGGATCTTTGAAGGAGAGAAAATACTGCAAGAATTGTACCATAAAAATATGAGATATCATTTCTAAATGCTTGACAATGTTAAACGAGTGCATTAAGCGGACCACAGTAAGAACCATGTTTACGTGTATTCAATGCTTATTTAAAGATATATTTTTTTTCTTTAAATTTTAATTTGAAAACAAAGTCAAAGTCACACCATTTCTTTCAATCAGGATAAATTGAAGGCACTTTTTTTTTAAAATATGAAAATTTAATTTATTGACAAGAGGGCTTCACAACAACTTTTTAACCTATATAACTTACTGACCGAGTCTATGATTAGATTTTTGCGTTTTTCTTTGCTGAATATTCTGTGGAGTGTTTAAGAGTGATTCAGTATTTCTATAGAACCTTTCAACTCTGTCGAGCCGTTATGTTACTATCATCTGCCAATTTACGGGGCCTTGAGAAGCCACTCTCGTTTTATTGGCCACAAAAACAAGAAGCCTAATCCTGAACTTTATTACTAGCTTAGTTACAAAATGCTGCTGTTAATCCAGGAAAAGAAAAATATAGAGTTTTCTCTATTTTTTAAAGCAGACAAACAATTATAACTTTAATTAATCACAAAGGTAAATGGTTTCTAAAAATATCAATTTGTTCATTTACTTATTTATTTATATAGGTTCACCAACAGCTTCCGTGTACAACATATATGTTTACATAGGTTTTACAGTCTAAGACTTACACAGTCGCCAATTACAGGTTTTTCTATTCATAAGCTTCAAAGCGAAGAAGCACTTGAACTTTCTTTCAATTCAACTTTATTAGACTTCTACACATTTTTAGTTATTTTGAAATTTTAAACTTACTTAACTAACAAACTGTGTGATCATTTTAGTTCAAAATATGCTATTTGTAGTCTCTGTATAACAAATAAGTCATTTTATTTCAATTATTCTTTCTAACAATCATCTTTTATGTTCCTGTTAAGTATAGATAAATTACTTCACAAAACAAGAAAAACTATTCACTAATACAAATGTACGTAGACATAGGTTAACGGTCGCAAATGAACCATTACCAGTCGCGAACAGGCGCCGGACTGTCTACGCACGACTACGCGTAGGCGTTCGTAGCAATCGTGCCTACGAAGCTACCAGATCTACAATCTACGAGTGTAACAAATAATACATTATTAATATTCTAAGAAAAACTAATTTGTATTAACTTCATGTAAATCATATGTATAGAGTAACATTATTAAAAAGAAAAACTAAACTGACCCTAAACTTCCTAAAAGGTCTCCAAAACAGCACTGTCTACGCCGTGTAGGCGTTCGTAGCACGCCTACGGCGTAGCGGCTACGAGTTCATGTTAGGAAGACACTTTATAGTGTCAAGCGGTTTATGGGTGCTTATGACCCGGGATTGTTTTTATAGTGGCTTGTAAGGGTTTTGGCCGTTGATTCGATTTTAGTCTCTATTTACTTGCACAAATAGGTTTAAATTTCCTTAGTCGGTATTGTAAGTAAATATTTTAGTGATTAATTTCGTCTAACATTTTTGTATATATCTTTGCTGTCGTTCGTAAATATTCGACAGCCGCTGTGGGTAGTCAGCAGCCCGAAAGACTGACCACCGGTCTTTCCAAGGGGTCTTGTATTAACCAGTCAATGTATTGCGGAGGCCATTGCACTAACGAATAATAATGAATTGTAGTTATGATGTGTCTGGTCTATAATATTTGCACAGTTTCCTATATGGGGTATAAAGGAGGATTCATGCCATCTTTAATAACTAGCGCTCCTAAAACAACACGTTCAAAGTTTTAATTGCCAAACATACCGGAGCTAGATTACACGTTAGAAGATTACACTTGGAGGCGTTTAGCTTCACAAGATTAATTTAATTGTTTTTGTGGTAATATTTTTTTTTATGAATGTGCATCCCACGATGCAAATTTATTTTTTTATTTATTTATTTGAAACGCTTAATTGTACCCACAAATAATCTATGGGACAAGCGCATTTTTTATTGTTTCACGTGGTAGCCTTGTTTAGATCGAAAAATGCCTTAAGCTTTTCCTGTTCAACTTCTCCAAAATAAAAAAGTCATTTATTTAATTAGTAGACAACATCTATATTTTAATAAAATGATCCACCAACTTGAGCTTTATTATAACCCACTACCTACAAGGCCTACACAACCATGGCTCATCTTCTATTGTGCCGTATGTATCCTGAGCCGGGTGTCCCGCCATCCCGCCATCCCGTCTGCCCCGACCGGCTGCGTGGTTACGCAATACCCGAAGGTCAAGGCGACGCGTAATGAATGTGGCGCCCGACTATTACGGCCCAGTGCCCGCGCGTCTGCTTCGGGTTAGCCCTTCTGTAGCTCTCAGAGAGATGGAGAGCTAAACACGTACGGTTTGAAAGAAGATATTAAGTGGAATAGACGGCTTAGACAACTACCAATCGTTTTCAAAGCTTTTTGTATGGACTTCTGGATCGTTTTACGCTTTTTTAGTTACTTGTGCCAATCCAATACATTTTCACCGACTTCCAAAAGGAGGAAGTTATTTGATATTTCCATTATCGGTATTGCTGATAGATTGACACTTTCAATCAATCAACTTTATTTCGAAAAAGAGTGCCTATGGGTTAGTAGCGAGTCTTAATGATTATTGAGTAAAAATCAATTTTAAAATAACACTACACAACAGACCAAATTACTTCAATTTAATACAATTTAATCTAATTTAATACAATCTATACATTGAGTCTAATTTATTTAAATTTAATTTATCCTAAACTTAACTACTACAGAAAATACGTATACATACGATCTAAAAAATATTACTTTGTTTATAGCTTTCTCTATTTCTGGAATTTTGATTCCGCAATGTTTTACTAATTTGGTAGTTTCTTCAACACCTCACCTCACCTTCAATTTTATCTAGTCTGCGCAGTAGCCGAAATAAGTAAAAACAGGTTTGGAACGAAAAAATAACCTATTTTTATATTTTAAACCTTAAGTTTTGAGTACGAATGTGGATGGGTATATGAGTAGAGGAAGACCAAAGAAACGATGGATGGACTGTGTTAAGAATGATATGGCAAGAAAAGAAGTGTCTGATGAGATGACGAAAAATAGAGAAGTATATGAGGAACATGCTGCGCCAACCACAAATGAATTGATAGAAGGGGAAGAGAATAATGATGACGATGAAGTTTTATCTGTAATTAACTTTCCTTCCTAAAAATAAAATAATCTTTTACGCAACAATCCCTGTGCAAATGTTAAAAGAGCTTGCAACTCGTAAAGTTAAACACAAAACGAAACAACAACAAAGTCGAAACATTTGCTGACCATACACTGTACATAAATACATGTAAATAATATAAATAGCATTAAAGTAATGTGCCAATGTGCCCACAGCTGGGACAGGCCTCCTCTCTGTGAGTGGGCTGTAATTTCCCTACCACGCGGGCCCAGTGCGGGTTGGTAGATGTCACATGTTTTCGAAAGTTTGGTTCTAGGATATGCCGCTTCGATGTTATCATTCACCGTTTTGTGTGCAGCGGTGCTGAAATAAATAACACAAACCCGCTTGGCACAGTTCGAACCCACAACCCACAATTCGTAAGTCAGCCCCGATAGCCACTTGTCCACAATTGCTTTACCAATTCTTCCATAAAAAACTACCTAAATTATAACATAATAAGAATATGTAACACATTCAAATACATTTTCTAAAAAAACATGTCGCAACTAAAGTATCTTTTGGTAAATCGAAATGTTAATTGCGAACGGCGCGGAGGTTACCTCTTCAAATTGATTCTCAATAAAATCATGTGTCTCTTTCTGTCTCGCACAGTAAAGATGTGTGCAAGTGAGACAGAGTAAAGATTCCGAGGTCACAAGGAGTATTAATACACTTGATCTTGTTAGGAAGTTTTAGTTTGAGTTTGGTATGAAGCGGCGAGATGAGTGCTGCTACCTTCTTTATTTAATCCCCGTCAGACAGCCGCTTCGTTCGCCATTTTGTTAGAAATTTCCTCGGTTTATTTTAAGATGGGATACATTTTTCATAAATGGACAATTATTCTTTTGAATATCTTTTTAACAACAATGGAAAGTGTTTTTTTTTACCAAACGAACCATCAAAACAGTAATGTATGTACGTATAAATAAAAGTAGGTGGTAGCCATTATAGTATCTGCTTATTACAGAAAGATAACACTCTACTTACGTTTTTTTTTCGATTTATCATACTATTTCATAGTTTTTCATCATTTTACATAATAATTTTCCTGAAATAACATCGAATAAGTCTACTTATTCTTTTCTTTCATAGATTTTTCTGCCTATTTAATGAAGGTTGTATTTGGATTATATAAACAAAAAATCATTTTATATAGATAGTCCAAATCTGTATTTTTTATACCTAATTACGTAATCCAATAAATAACTTAATTCTAAGTTATATTTATAATATTCTTAACGCACTCTTGGTTTTATGAAAAAGGTTTGATACGTCTTTACCGACTACACTTGAGATGATTATATGGCTGTAAAAACTAATATTTGAAAAGGATTGGAACAGAACACTACTTGGAAAACGTGCAGAGAGCCGCGGTGGAGTGATGGAGTGATAGCTTGGGATTGGAAAGACAACTATCTAGAATACTAAAGTTCAAGTCGATAAGAAGTAAACAAGTGTTAGGGACGGTGACACCCTGACTCGTACCTGAGGCCCTACTCTCTTACGTCCGTCCGTCCATCCGTCTCTATCCGTCTCTCTCGCGCACGTCTGCATATGAGTGCGAGTGAGAGAGATGGATAGAGACGGACGGACGGACGGACGTTAGAGAGTAGGGCCCCTGACGCGTCCCTACACTTTCCAGGGGGTCCAACTAACAGATTCGCCTGGGATCTTTACTCTCGATCCTCAGAGCTGCCCTGGTGCTTGCCCTGCAGAGTTGCTCTGACGCCTGACCTCTCTTATTGTATCTCCCTTCATTAAATATTATATAATTGTTCAAGTCTACTTTTACCCTTTTATTTGTTAGGAATAGGTAGTCACGGCAACATGCGGATCCCTATTAGTTTAAAATGTTCAAAATAGTTATTGTCCGTTTAAATATTTTGCCATTATCACAACGCACTCAAACGGATAAATCTCTGAATATAATAAATGTTTATTTCCACATGAAGCTACCGATTCTCTGTCCACAAGTTCCAAATTATTTCACGCGTTTACTAGCTAACCGCAATGCAGGCATCCTATTATCTCTATATCTATTATCTTTATATCTGACGACCTGATTGGCGCAGCGGTAGTGAGGCTGCTTTACGTTCTTAGGGTCCCGGGTTCGAATCCCGGTCGGAGCAAATGTTTGTGTGATGAGCATGGACATTTGTTTCCGAGTCATGGATGTTTATATGTATAATAAGTATGTATTTACAAACAAAAAGTATCTATGTAGTATATCAACTATCTGGTGTCCACGACACAAGCCTCGTTGCTTAGTGTGGCATTAGATGGCGCTGTGTGTAATGTCCAGCAATATTTATTTATTTATTATTTATTTATTATGATTTTTTTTTTCAAACTCAAACTCAAACTCAAACTCTTTATTGCATTCATGTGTACATTAAGTTGTTACATAGATGTAAGTAAGTTCCAACATGAAACCCGGTTAGGGCACGGCAACATAATAAGGTAGATTGGACAAAACAAACATCCAGTTAGTGGGTATACTGGATTGTAAGTTTGTTAACAAATACAATTATTATCGACAATATTACTAGTATTAGGTTTATGTAGTTATTTTAATTAATATTATAAGGTTATTCAATTATTTTATTTACGTGTTTTAATTATTATATTTTATTATTTTGTATCAATTGTTATAATTTCATTAGTTTGTATGAATTATTATATTTTATTAGTTTATATTCTCTATTAAATTTATATTTTATTAAGTTTTATTAATTATTTTATATTTTATTAATTTGTTTTGTTATGTTATTTGTAAGTGTATGTATGTGTGTGTTTTTGTGTAAGTACTATTTCAGTGATTCTATGTAATTAGCTATCTATCATATTCATATACTAAATATTTTATTCTAAGTATTCTGAGACCGAGTAAAAGCATTTTTGTGTTAGATTTGTTAGATTACTGGGGCTTTAAAATATTAGATATCCGATTCACTGATTGTTTTGAATAAACTAAAAAATTAACAATAAGCATATTAATACTCATCATCTGCCTAGCTCTTTGCCAACTTTATTGGGGTTGGCTTCCATTCCAACCGGATGTAGCTGAATACCAGTATTTTACATGGAGCGACTGCCTTCCTGACCTCCATACCCCAGTAATACTGGGTAATACGATGCCCCTTGGTAAGACTGGCTGTCAGGCTTTATAAGCGTAAATACTAACAACAGAAAATACATTTTGATCGTTTTCTTTTAATATTTAAAATAACTTTTGGCAAAAAAATCTTGCTCTGCTACTACATCTATCGTGTAAAACATAAACATACAACTTTGACATTTGGTTACAACTTTGTCAAATCAACCTTTACAATAATAGTCTGGCTTATTCACCGTCCGTGATTTTTACAGAAACCTAAAAAAAGAAAGTCGTAAGTGCGAAAGCATTTAAGGTATTGTTCCACCTTATTTGGGACGAAACTTAATAATGTAGTGTAGTGTAGGACAACTTTTGGATTCAAGTATTTTAAACTACCACTTATATTAACTTGTTCAAATTCTTCACCATAGTGTGGTTTACTTAAAACTTTCAAATGTGCATTGTATTGCACGTAACTAATTATTTATTATTGGGCTTCTTTTGACACAAATTTTTATAAATTACATATAAACATAATTTTCTTGGTACCTACTAAGATACGGTTGTGTTTTGAAAATAGCTTAAAAGGTAGTACAACGATTTGTTTTCGGTTGAGGTGGTAATGGTGTCGTTGTAACAGCTGATCGGCTGCTGAGGCATGCACCGGAATGTTGGCGCGGATTTGAAGAAATTGCTTAATTTCGAGATCGTCCTTTATTTTAGACGAATAGCTACGAGTACTTATATAAACAAAACTCAAACAAATGAATGTGTAAAAAGTTATAAGGTATTCACGTCACCAATCCAGATTCAACAAAACCGTGCGACTATTGTAATTTAGAATTGAAACGCTCGAGTCAATTACTAACTGTATTCGTACTAATAATATGTTTATATAGATACTATTGTTTCCCCACAATGAAATGGTCTGATTAATAAAAAATCTGACGGTGTTATTATGGTAAATCATCATCGTCTGCCTTGCTTTTTCCCAACCCTACTGGGATCGGCTTCCTGTCTTCATCATCATCATCATCAGCCTATTAATGTTCCCACTGCTGGGACACAGGCCTCCTCTCTATGAGAGGGAATGGGCTATAATCCACCACGCGGGCCCAGTGCGGATTGGTAGACGTCACATGTCTTCGAATTTTTTGGTTCTAGGACATGCCGGTTTCCTCACGATGTTTTCCTTCACCGTTGAGAGCAGCGGTGATGAAAATAAATTACACAAAGTAATGCGCCTGACTGGGTTCGAACCCACGACTTACTGTTCGTAAGTCGGGGCCGCCACCACTGGGCCACCGCTGCTCACCTACTCACCTGCTACCTGTCTTACTGCACTGGTATTCAGCTGCATCCGGTTAGACAGGTTTTACTGATTGACTCACTTATACTGACCCATGCGGCTTTTATTATTTAGCCACGAGCCCGAGTTTGTTATCAGTTAATTATAGTAATTATAAACAGATATTTATAATTGTGACCAGAATATTCAGCGGCACGAATCTATTTCTATTCTATCTATCTATCGTATTGAGTGCGGTAAGTGTCGGACACTTTCGTTAATCCGAGAGGTTTGTGAGGCACTGGTCCCACTGCCGACGTAGAAGCGAATAGTTGTCAGCGATTTTCTACAAAAGATTGTAGGTCCCATGTTATTCAAAGAGAAACATGGACCATACTATACGTAGTAATGAAGATATTGAATGTCAAAGTTCCAAAATCTTTACCGTGTTAGGTACTTGGTTGACGGATTCCAACAAACGGATTCGGATTCGGATTCGGTGAAGGTTCCGTCATAGTTTTAATATAAATTTCTGTAAAATGTTGTTCCCTTTTTGATAGTTTTTATTGACATTTTGTATTGTTTATTGCATGTATTATTGTTAAGTTTTGATTGTGACTTTGTAATACATACTTGTTTTATGTGCCGTCTTTGATTGATTGACATATTTAATTATTAAATAAACATTTACTTATAAAACATCTGTATATTTTTTACCCTACGTTCACAAAATGAATTTGAACACTATTATATTAATCGTTGATTGCTGACTATTTGACCATTCACACTGCATGCCGACGAGAACTCTGTCAAAAAAACAACTCGTATTTAGTTGCTACCTCCTCTCGCTTCTCGCTTACCGCCGGCGGTGGGACCTAGCCTAACGTGACGACTGACTGGACACGACTGTTTAGCTAACTTGATATTACCGTCAACTTGATACTTGCGTATCTACTGCTAAGCTCTCTAGCTCCTGAGGCTGCATTATTTTTGTTTGCGTAAAGGATATCTATAAATATTATCGTTTCATGATAGGATATTCTTTTCCAGTATCACATTTTAATTACGGAGTTAAATACCAGATTCTTTGCGGATACCACTGAGGTGTAGTATGTATGTACTTAGTAAGTAAGATCTATGTTATATAATGTATGTATTTGTATTAAGAAGAGTACTTAGTATTAAAGGCTGATTGATCGGTAACGGTTGTTTCAATAAATACGAGTTCCCTATACATGGCGACCCTTGCCAGTTATGGGGCGCGTGACGCGATCACTGTTAATGGAAAGATCATCAACCAGATATGATTCACGTATTTGTTTGTGTTCCATCTCAAAACTTGCGTATATTAAAAGCTAATCGCAAATATTAATTTTAATTAGAGATGCAACGAATAGCCGAATTGGCCGAATACCGAATATTCGGCGGCGCTCTCAGCCGAATACCGAATATTCGGCCGCCGAATATTCGGCGGGTGATCCAGTACAATTGACGTCGACGCTAACAAGTAACGACACGTTTTGATGCGGTGCGTGCGGCGGTGACGGGGCGGGAAGTATTTGGCTCAGTAGCCGGCAAATCGTGTTACAACGTGCAGTGTTTTAGGAGTGTTTTACAGTGTGCAGTGAGTTGTGCAGTGTTTTACTTTGTCTAAAATACTTATCTAAGATACAACAATTGAAATACACGAAAGTTTCTGGCACTGTTTTGACGAAGTTGCTGCTGAAAACTTACCAACAGCGGGAACAGAAAAAAGTGCGATTGCAAATGAGTTAGAGTTTTATTTGAAGAGTGCTCGTCTTAATCGTACGGCAGATCAAAACAGTACCCAAAGCTTATATATTTTGTTAAAAAATACTTGTCGTCACCGTGCAGTAGTGTTTACAGTGAGAGACTATTCTCAGAAGCAGGTATTGTATATGAAGAAAAGCGCAATCGTCTCTTACCAACAAATGCCGAAACACTTGTCTTTATTCACCACAATTTGCCTTTACTTAATTTTAATTATTAAAAATACTGATGTTGTATTCTTGTTTTCGCAATTAATGATTGTTGGATAATTAAATGTTTCGATAAAATTGCTATTTTTATTTCCTTTTATAAGATATTTGCAACTTTTTTATGTATTCGGTATTCGGCCGAATACTACTTACTATTCAGCCGAATACCGAATACTGAAAAAAACTGGCCAAATAGGAAGAATACCGAATAGTTGCCGAATATTCGTTGCATCTCTAATTTTAATTATATGAGTATTTAGGAAAAATCCTAGATAGTTTCGAAATGGAGGGAAATGAGATTTAAAAAAATTTAGCAACTATAGAATTTAAAACGGCCGTTTTGAACAAAACTCCACCGCAGGCTGTTTTCGCTGTAGCCTTCGCATTCGCATTAATTTGTTCTTTTAATCTTGCCAGTAACAATTGTTGGTTTAAGAAACTGTTGCATTTTTTTTAATAACATGCCTCATGTATAGTTTGTTGCACTGTATTATGAGTGCTAATAAATATTTATTTTCGCTTTAGTACTTACTAGCTACTATTAAATTGTGATAGCTCGACTATTCATGATATAAATATAATTTATAGCTTAGATCACCCACAAATAATGTAGCTTTCCGCCAGTGAAAGATTTTTTAGATTTGGATCATTCGTTCCAGAGAATACCCCTACATACAAACTTACAAACTTGCCTCTTTATGACATGTTTAGATTTAAGTTCTTACAGAACTTCAAAGTTCAAATCATCATCATCATCTGCCTAGCCTTTTCCCAACTATGTTGGGGTCGGCTTCCAGTTTTACCGGATGCAGATGAATACCTGTTACATGCAGCGACTGCCTATCTGACCTCCACAACCCAGTTAGTACCGGGTAATACGATACCCCTTGGTAAAACTGGTTGTCAGGCTTTTTTGGGCCTCTGACTACCTAACGACTGTCAAAGATCTACAAATGACGGGACCAACGGCTTAACGTACTTTCCGAGGCACGGAGGAAACTCGGTATGTAATGGGTGGTCACCCATCCACAGACTAACCTAGGCAAGCACGGCTTATACTAACGATCGACCCGAGCGGCTGTTATTATTTAGCCACGAGCTCCTCTCCCTGTTCAAAGTTCAATGCAAATGCCACTGCCCGATCGAACCAGTAGGGTAATGCAATAAAATCTCCGCAAGGCACAGTTGCACCGATATTAATGGCATCCGCGTCGGGATCAAAACGTCATGTTGGACCTGAAACGCACTTAACTTCTCATTAGCCGACCGGTAACAACATTGCCTACGACCGGAGATTATTTAGCTATGAGATTACTGCAATTTAGTTTGGTTTGCTCTTAATTGTTGTGATTGTGACTGTGATTGAATTTTCCTTTTCAGGTTTCAACTTCCTGTATAAGATGATCAGGTTTTCGAAATGTAGCATTGCAATAATAAATATCTCTCTATCTGTATATTAATTGGCAAGTCTTTTGGTAACTAACAGAGGTAAAACAATCGCCCTGTGGGAAATCACCACCTTAATAAATACAAATTGACTTAAAAGATTACAGTGCGACACTTAATTTTCGTATTTTACTCTGAAATAATGTAAACGACCACATTTTATTTCACAGCCAAGCCAAAGAGCGCAACTCTCAGGAACGAAGGACTCGAACTTTTGTTTGCGCTGGAGTGCCATACAGACGAGCATCTGGCTGCAACTTAGTGCTAACTTAGTGTAGGGGTACTTACGCCTCAGTGTTGTCATCTCTGGACTCGGATCGTTCCGCGTTGGCTTGTTGTCCACGGCGGTGTCTGGCGCGCTGCTCGTCTCCCAGCCCGTAAAGGCCGGCGACGGCCGCCATACTGCTCCTCAGCACACCCGCCACCTCACATGCTCTTCCAACACAACGGAGTCAAACTCATCGCGGAACGTTTCGCACAGTCCACTCCGCTTAACTAACACACACTTTTAAATACCTAATTATCCTACAAGAAAAATTTGGACGCATAATTTGGTACAGTACATTAATTTTTCTTCTTTCTAATTTAATATTTTTAATCACAATGTTTTATTATTGTATCTCGTCATAAGTTGGATTGATAGCTAGGCTACATTTGTTTTTGTTTTTATTGTTATCGTTGTGGTTGCGAGTCGGTGTGCGTACTCGGCTTTATATCTGTAATCCGCTGCATCTGTTGGTGTGAGAGGGCCTTTAGACCTTGCCTTGGTTTGCCGCTTTCGGCACCGCAAAGAGCGAGTTGTCCTTGTTCACAGTGTGTACCGTACACGACAAGTAAATAAAGGATCCAAGTTTTGTAGAAAATGCGCAAGGATTGTGGGTTAGGGATAGGAGTCATGTGACAGAAAAAGGCAACTCATTTGATTATTCATATAGGTTTAGAATTCGTCGATAATACATAATTTAAGGATTTGACGGTGTCGAGGCGTTATTTTCTTATTTAATATCAAATAGGAAACTTACGACCACCCTGAGAAAAATCACAAACGCCTTCCAGTTTCATAAAAATACTAAATATATTTCTATCGATATGTCTTTTACCTTTCAGTCATATAATTATTGTTTGTTCTACGAGATTATGCTAGTACGCTCATAAATTGCTCGTCCACTATTTATGCGAAGACACTGCCTCCTAAGATACAGGATCTTCCTAGTTTAGGAGTCAGGGCTCAAATTTTGTATTGACTGTACTGTTATTCATCTCACGCACACAACTTCTGTTTGTAAATTTTTCTGTACCCTAGTGACTGTTGTGTACTTTAATATGTGTCAAATTTGTATTATCCTAATAAAGACTTATTATTATTCTTAATTCATGTCAATTCAATATATTTTTGTCTTGTCCATTATAGCTCTAGGACAGTGCCATTGGTCAACGATACTGTGACGAATGTCACCCCTCACAGGTCCTTTGCAGTATTTCAGATATGAGTTCACACTTGATATACTACAAAAAAATGGTATATATACTCTACAAATTATATATACCATTCCAAAATGTTCACCAGGCATCTTCTTCTAGTCCAATCTAGGCCTATAGTTACCCCAGCAGATTCTTTCCTACTCGATGTAGTAAACTCTAGGGGCCCGGTCAAGTGGCAATTGATAGCGACGCTGAGCACCAACGCCATCCATATTTATGTAGCCAGTCAGCTGAGGGCTCTATTTAAATCCTGAAGGGCGAGGGGTGATGAATTGTTTCAAAGCCGATGCGTGAGGGTGGAAATAGTATGGAGAGGGTGTTTATTTTTAGACGCTGAGAAAGAGGTTTTCTGCTTTTATTTATATCTGTGTGTATAATAAAAGTCATAACCGTTTTAAAGTTAATATAGTGACTATTTAACAAACGATTGTTTTCCTTAAATCTACATTCTGACTGAATATGAAAATAATGCTTTATTTAATGAAAAGAAAATAACGTGTAATAATAATGGAAATGAGTTAAGGCAATTTCATCAATACCAATTTGAACCTGATTAGCAACTCTTAATCACGTTCGCAACCTATTGACACTAACGTACAATCTTAATCGGTGTTTACCCTTAGTTTTTAACGTACGATTAGTAGTTACTACCTAGAAGTGAGGATTAAGAGCTTAACCGATATTTGCTAAATGCTAGTCCCTTGATCAAATCAATGTTTGTACACGTCGACAGACGTGCTGGTCGATGTTGTGTCTTCGATTACGAGCTGTTTGTGTTGTCTAGCCCTCAAGGGCGGCGGAGGATCACTGGGCCTGACTGTCGACTGTCACTGTATTTATGACTTGTTTGTTGTGTGTTTCATTCGGGTGTACTATCGGTGAAAATGTGAATGAAATGTGGCAAGATTCACAGATCAGCATTTTGATTTTACGTAGTAAAGTGCATGTTACAAACGAATATTTACTTTAAGCTGGTACGAATAAAGTTCATATTCGAGGCTTACTGCTTCCACTACTTACTTAGATGACAGGTTATATTAATTCACAAGTGTGTGCTAACGCAGGTGCACTCTGTCTTCCCTTACTCTTATATTCTGATCTCTGTCCGGTAAAGTAAATAAACAAGGATTCACACATAGCCACTGCTCAAATTCCTCAGAGAATACAGTATTGTGTAACCAAGTAACCATTGCTCCAGCATCCCTAAGGTATGTTGAATGCCTGCCCGTTTCGCTGGATACCAAACAGTTAGCAACCAACATGTAATCTTATTGGCGAGAACTGTGACTGAGCTGCCAGTTACGAAGATCACAAAGCCAGAGTATTAGGTTTCATGTTTGGAATTGAACCCTATTAGGTTCAATTACCGTGCTGGAATTTAGTATGGAAGGTATCTGGTACCTGTAAAACAAAGGTTTCGCAAGGGAAAAACGTGACTTGTGCTTTCTTTTCTTCCAATGAAATTTAAGTTACTATAAAAGAGCCTATCAAAACAAATATCACTGAAGAAAATGTAATCCCAAATCTCACAGAGACCATATGGTAAAAAGACATAGAAATTGCCAAGTTTGACGCGTTATAGTTGTGTAGAAAAAAAACAGTTGGCTATTGCAAATAAGATACGATGAAGTGCGCGTTGCTGTTTACTAAAGTTGTGTTGTACTTGTTGTTTACTGGGTTGAAGGGACACCGTCACACAAGCGGTTAATGCCCCACCCTGTATTCTTCCACCCTGTATTTCAATGGCTTTGCCTAGAATTTAGTATGGAAGATACCTAAGTCCTGGCGCTTGTGAAACAAAGGTTTTGTCTGGAAACAACGTGCGCTTTGCTTTGTTATTTGTAATATGCTGAGCTTAGTAACTGTGCTTCCTGAGAATAATATTACACTCAAATGCAATGCATTCGGCTCACCACCAGAAATTTAATATCTCGGATACAAAGAATGACATTTGATTAAAATACCGGAAGTACCGTATTTTATGCTTTACTGTATTTTATAGAATATATAATTGTTTTTTTTTTAACGAAAAAAATTAAATAATCTGCAACGCAACAAAATGTATGATACAGTTATTGTTTCGATTTCAGTCACCTCACAAAACAATAATTTTATGTTCAACAGATACTTGTAAACTGTTTGGGTGTTTGTGTACAGACTGTCTTTTTCATGAAAAACGGTTAACCTCAAAGATATTTTCCGAGATGAATCGTAGATCTATCGATAGATTAAATTATCAAAGAGGGCAACAAACAGCCCCCCCCCCCGCTTACCCCGCGTTTACACTCTCAAAGATACTTACTCCTTCTTAAAAAATCTTGTATAATACTTGTCAGTTGTATCAAATATGTTACATACAGTATTCACGTTGTCAGGGATATACCTACTGTGTGTTACCTATTTTTTTCAGCTTTTTTAACGAGTTTATTTATTTATTGAGTTTTAGGTGTAAACATTAAACGAATCTAGGAGACAAAACATGCTAAACTCTAGTCTACACTAATATTATAAAGAGGAACGATTTGTATTTTTGTGTGTATGTTTGTAATTAACAAACTCAAAAACTACTGCCCCTGTTTCAAAAAATATTTTACCATTAGAAAGCTACATTCACCTTGAGTAACATAGGCTATATTTTATCCCCGCACTCCCACGGGAACGGGAACTGCGTGACGTCCGCTAGTAACTCAGCAATATAAATCATCCACACTTTTAACCCATTGTTTATATTGTAATTGCATTTAAAACTAACTATGCACAAGTTTTGCAATCACAATGCTCCAATCATAAAGTGAGCCCGCACGAGTTTTGAGTTACGTCATAACTTTGCATTTGGAGTACTAACGTGCCCATTGGGGTACGAGTGTGCACCGCTAGGGTATGTGTGCACCGCAGAAGGAACTAAGTTGTATTGTTTGGTTTTCTTCATGACTGTTAAGTTTGTAATTAAACTTCGTTGAACTAGTTATTGTCGCTATGCTTTGAAATAAACTTGTTTGTGGATAGTTTCTGTTATGAATATGCCGTTAATATCCCGATTACGCACATAGTAAACTTAATAGAGACTATGACCTCTGAGTTTGTTTCGGCTGTTTCTTCTCAGAGTAGTCAGGTACGAAACACCGGCCTCATCTAGTTTTAAAAAAACGACGTGTAAAAGTGTTTGTAAAAACCTACTTGCAAAATAAACATCATTTATCATAAACAGGTTTGTTAAAAGTAGTCAGACTTGAAATATGTATGGTGACAATTAATTGGTCAAAACTGTATGTTTACCGAGCTATATCGGTTCTGCGATATTTTAGCATTTTATGACTAGTTCCCAAAAGAAAAAAATAAATAAAAAACTGCTCCAATTTAAACATCTAATTGATACTTTTTACAAAACTAAAAAATTAGTGATCATTTAAAAAAAAATGTTTGTCCAAAACCAAATCTCAGAATAAAAGGTCTCTACTAGCAATTTATCTTTTTTTGTATTTTCCCGAAAATCGACACAGCTCGGTAACTTTTAAATTTTAACCCCTGGTTATCTGGACTTAATGTTTGCTAACGACCTCTTGTATAACCCCTTTCAAGGAATAGGTCGAATTTCCCTGTCACTCTATATACCGGTAGGTAGTTCACTGAAGTACCTAAAAACTTAAATATGGCTTAATGCCAAAAATACAAGCAACTCAGTACCTACATTAAAATTTTAGTATCTCAATTTCAGCGCCTGCCAAGATGTAGCTACTGGACCCACTTTATGCTGGCCAGATTTCAGAGTAGTATTGTTTTGACTGATCTTACAAGATATTATTACCCAAAATAGTCTGGTAGACAATGGTATTTAATTAAAAATATTTTATTTACGTGGGCACTTATAAAATGGCTGAAGATAACATTTACTGGAGTTTTATCCCCATCTGCATACACCATCATCTGCCTAGCCTTTTCCCAAATATGTTGGGGTCGGATTCCAGTTTAACCAGATGCAACGGTATACAAGTATTTTACATGGAACGACTGCCTATCTGGCCTCCAGAACCCAGTTAGTCTGGATAATAAACCCCTTGACTACTGACTACCTGTAACGACTGTCTAAAAATGGCAGACGGATCAACGCCTTAAGTTGCTTTTCGAGAGACGGTGAAAACTGGGTATGTAATAATAGGTCACCCAACCACGGATCAACCTAGGCAAGTACGGCTTAACATAAAGATTGACCCGAGCGGCTGTTATTATTTAGCGACGAACTCCTTCCACCTCACACCACCCCCCTACGTACACCATTGTGCATAAAATAATAAACTTTCTTCCAAAAAATAAAACCGACTTCAAAAAAACAAAAAAAGTGAAAAATAACTTTGGCTTCAGAAGTCGGTGACTTTGGTTTGTTTGATTCAGTTTTTTTTTTGCCACCGACTTCTTTATATTTTTTTTGTCAATACTTTATAAACTAAAATGAAGGTGAACCTTTACCACCACTGCCAGGTCAAACATCGTGTTACAATTTATGAATACTAAAATAGTCTTATAAATATTTAGTATCAGGAGTATTATCCACATAACGGATTTACTTTTCATCATCAACAATAAACAAAGCCTGGTCGTAAATAATGTACATTATAAAGGTGTTTTCACACAACTTTGTCACCAGGACGTAAGCTACACCAAATGTGTCTGGTCTGTTTGACATTGTTACTTTGAAAGTGACGGATTGTATAATGACTAACTTTAAATAGAAGAGAGAGAAGGAGAGGGAGAGCAGCGTTGGCTCAGTGGTGGCGGCCCCGACTTAGAGCAGTAAGTCGTAGGTTCGAACCCAGGCAGGCTTATTGCTTTGTGTAATTTATTTCATCACCGCTGTTCTCAAAACGGTGGAGGAACACTTTGTGAGGAAACCGGCATGTCCTAGAACAAACAATTCGAAGACATGTGACATCTATCAACCACACTGGGCCCTCATAGAGAGGCCTGTGTCCCAGCAGTGGGGACGATATAGATATAATTAAAAGAGTGTCCATATACGTAAGGAACAATTTGAAAGTAAATACAGGTTCAATTGAAAATAAAAAAAACGGCATGAGCTCAATTTTGTTAGAGATTGTTGGTACAAATAATTTTAACATAGTTGTTAGGTAATATAATAATGTAATTGCCTTGTAATAAATATTTGCTTATACATTAGGAGCTACGATTTTTGGTTAGTTGATCCAGTATACGTTGCCCAGGTTGGGCTCTTCCATCCGTTTGAACCACTACATCTCATCTGTTTTGCCTATACTTTTGTCAAAATAATTGTGATTGTTGGTACGTCAACATTGTGGTAGTTGTCACGTCAAAATGATGGTTGTTGTCGCGTTAAAATTGCCAGCGATTAAGAGGAAACACAAGGGCCGTTTTGCCATACAAACGTAGTCCCCTGTTTTCTGCCTGGATAATGCCGGTAGAGCAATATTTTCAGTTTCTAAAAATCTATGACCACTATTGGCATGTCACTATGTTTTCTTCTTTTTTCATAAATTATTTATTAAAAGAGATAATATGAACCTTCAAAAACCTAAAAAAAATTGCCAGATTTTCCGCTGTGTTCAAACATCCAGAAAAAAAATTTGACTAGATTTTATAAAAACAAGAAAACATAAGAACACGGCCAAAACCTTTCTTTAATTTTTAATGAAAAAAGTAGTTCAATCGGTCAAGTTTTGGAGAAGTTATCAGAGACTACGAAACGTTTTTGTGTACTTTTAATTGATATTTTCTGATGTTGTCTTTTTCGCGCTCTGCGCGCGGTCGTTTGGGCACTGCGCGACAGCAAAACATTTTACAAATACCTATTTCTCAATTCTCTCGCCCTTTTTGTGTCCTCTTAAGCCATTGCAATAACCTATGTACGCGTGCCCTAACACGAACAGACGACACAATACCGAAGCGCGCAATGTTAGTGCTCCAGATTTATTGGGACCATTTGTAACAATTAATGGTTCGAGCAGATAATGCAATTAATGTTAAACTGTATGAAATAACACTAACTTGTGTTTAGCTGCCGGTTTCATTTGAATAAAATCCTTTTGAAAAAGGATTTTGCAAAGTCTGATCTGAAAGGATTCTAGTGCAGAAGTACTATTTTATACATATGAATAGCCAGCCTTTTTAGTTTTTAGGGTTCCGTACCGTTTAAGGGTAAAAACGGTACCCTATTACTAAGACTTCGCTGTCTGTCCGTCTGTCCATCTGCCCGTACGACCTTACCCAGTCTTGGTCTTGGTCTTGCGTCAATACACCTGGTCTTGGTCTTGCAGCAAGAGTCTCGCAAGTCTTGCGAGACTCTACTACTTAGACTAGGCTACTTTCAAATACCTATTAGCCTATTGCTATATAATAAACACGTTAGTTTAGATCTTACACAACGTAACAGAGTAGGTACATGTTGAGCTTAAATTGACGTAGGCATAGTGAACCACCAAATTAATAAAATAAACTTGTCAGTAATTAAAAAAAAGGCGCATTTTAGTACCTAAGCGTAATTACTAACTCTATGTAGGTACCTTTAATGATTTTCTGTACGTGTACTGGCTATCCTAAACTCTTCACAAACAGCTAGCGGTTAAAATAATTATCACATATACTTTTCATCTTCATCTGGACTTGATACTTCTAACTAATAAAATTTGTCGTCAGCTAGACTTTTAATTACCAGCACAAACATCTAAAACATGAATTACATTTTTTATACCTACATTAAAATGTATCAGACATATCATTTTTTGGATATCTATTATGGCTTGCAACGAACGAAAATTGATTGTAGTAATTTTAAAGCACCTATTATTTATCTATCGCACTTTAAAAAAAATCAGCTGATATATGAAATAAAATAATTGATGTTTATAATTTCAAACTTTATATATCAACCACTCAGGTAAAACCTGTGTATACCTACTACAATGTCCAAATCAGTTTGACTTAACTGCGAGACGCAAGAGTCTTGCAGGCTTAGTCTTGTTCTTGCTCAAGTCTTGCTGGTGTCAGTCTTGGTCTTGGTCTTGCTACAATAAGTCGGTCTTGGTTTTGGTCTTGCAAAAATGCAAGAACAAGACCAAGACTGCAAGACCAAGACCAATTTTGGGCAACACTAGATGACGATGACATGTTACATAATTCACAATGGAATCTTTTCAGGCAATTTCAGTAGACTTTATAACGTTTCTTTGGGAAAACATGGACAACATAACAGATAAATTCAAGCTATTGCACAGTTACTGTTAGCCTGTGTCATGCCACTCTGGGCAAATGACTATGTTGAAATAAACTCGCGAGACAATGGATGAACTCGATTTAATGTAACAAAAATAGGAATTTACAAAGGGCTGTGCGCAATTACAAATATGGGCGTGCGCATCGACTCGCGTATGGTGGCAGACTGTCGGGGTTCACATAGACGAGCACGTCAGAGGGCCCGCGTTACTTAAAAACAAACTTATAACTTGGTAAGTACATTCGACTAACACTTAATATTAACTACAAATGAGCGTGACGCCAACATACTCCCATGACTTCCAAATACTTCGATCCAGGGCCAATGCAAAGTTAAAAGAAACAAGGAATGATACAAAATGTTAAATAAACTAATTAAAAATAACAAGAAAAAGTTCATCCCCTCACAGAACATAAGAAAAAGTTTCGTTCAACATGGTTGTATAATAGTTCCACCTTTTTTTTTTATTTTTTGTACGGGAAATCATCAAATGACTCCTCCCGCTCTGGGCGGAGCAGGAGGGAGTGTCAGACTTTTACTGACTAAAACCCATCCATGTTCCTTCATCGCCCTTTGTGTTCCGGGGCCACGGTATCTCTTTCGAACAGTCCCGCAACCCAGGTAATAGTTCTACCTCAAGGTGTATTTAGACCGAGAAGGGTTAATAGTTCACCCACAACGGCCACAACACACAGTGTGGTTTTATTTTATAAGTTGTGTTAAAGTCTCATGTGATAGGAGTGAACCTATTGCTATCAACAGTGCGCAAATTCAGACCCCGAGATGCTGAGAAATTGCAGATGGAAATATCCAACAACAAATTCAACTCAACCTGGGAATCGAACTAAAAACCCTTTTACTTTTAGGTTAATAATTTTCCTGCTGTAACTGAACGCTATCACCATCTATCTAAACTCAAGGGATCAAGACCTGTCATCAATTGTTATAAAACATTGCCACTGACTCGGTTTAGAGTGCTGATCGCCTTCAGTTTTATTGGAAAATTTAACAAATAACTAAGATGCTCATGCCCGTGGCTTCACCCGCGATCCGTGTGTTAAATCAGGTTATTAACTATTTGTGTGCCAATTTCAACCAATTTCGTTCAGCAGTTTTTGCATGTAGTAACAAACATCTATCCATCTATCCTCACAAACTTTTGCATTTAAAATAGTCATCATCATCATCATCAGCCTATTAATGTTTCCACTGCTGGGACACAGGCCTCCTCTCAATGAGAGGGAATGGACTATAATCCACCACGCGGCCCCAGTGCGGATTGGTAGATGTCACATGTCTTCGATTTTTTTGGTTCTAGGACATGCCGGTTTCGTCACGATGTTTTCCTTCACCGTTTTGAGAGCAGTGGTGATGAAATAAATTACACAAAGTAATGCGCCTGTCTGGGTTCGAATCCACGACTTACTGTTCGTAAGTCGGGGCTGACATCACTGGGCCACCACTGCTCTTAGAAATAAAATATATTCTCTTCTCTTTAAAATAATAGTAAGAATAAAAGAAGTTACATTACCCTTCTCCATAGGACACGTTCAACTGTTACTGGCTGAGTGTGAAACACGAAAATTCATTAAACCTGGCTGGCTTCGTCCGGCTTGCGGTAAAGCTGCGGGCATTGAAACTTGCTCCGACTACTCTCATATACTATTAGTGTGCACCACTTGATTTTTGATGGATTCAAAGAGATTATCGTGTAATTAAATATACTTTAAGTTGCCATACAACGTGGCAACGCCGCCAGTCTCTTGGGCACATTAGGTAACAGTTGACACCGTTGAGAAGAAGTTTGACGCCATTTTTAAGTTTATTATTAGGTAAGTTACTTTGTTATTGTATAGATATAGTATGGTTGTAAAATAAATCTCATGTATTGATTAGTGGTACTCTGTCTGATCATCAAAATAAAATAAATACAAGCGACCCGCTCTAGCTTCGCCTAAGTGATGACTTTTTACAATTGTATTTTTTTACAATATTTTACACATAAAACTTTCAGAAATAACTATCTAAACAATGATAAAAACTTCATCAATTCCATCACGTAGAAGTATAACGCATTCACACCACACAGACTGAATATCGATTATTTTTTATGAAGAAAATTAACTTAGAGGTGGTGCAGGCAATTCCTGGCAGAGTCTTGTTGTGTCCAGCAACTTCTTTCAGAAATTCAGCCTGTACCAAATAGGAAAGTAGCTTTTCCCACCCATGAACCATTCGAACATTCAGCCTGGTAAGGCTATCGCTCGTGTTGGAGCGCTCGCCCGTCGACTTGATTGCGGAAGGCGCAACGATACTCGTCACTCGTAGGAAATGATTCGGCGCGGTTCGTAGTGGTTTCGCCTGTTAGTTGGCATTTATTTTATCGATCTTCACTTTTTTTGGTGACTAAACTCGTTGGTGTAGTGGTTGCAAGCGCGGCTGCTGAGCATGAAATCCTGGATTTGAATACCAGGCCGGGCAGTATTATTGAGTTTTTCATTAGGAATTTTTAGCATCCACGGAGTCTGGATTTGTGACTGATTGATGGTAAAAGGCTATTAGCCCGCTATTACATGGGACTTAAACGTAAATGGCATAATGTGGGGGGTACTATTAGGTACACTTCTGCCTAACCCTTTGGGGTTTATAGGAGTGACGTTATGTTAAAATTCGAAGGAACAATAGGTATTAGGTAGGTAGCGAGGAGAGTTCAGATACGCTATAAGGGTTTTCTATTTATTCGATAGAAATATATAGATAAACCTAAATACCTATAGTTGTTATGTAGATAACGATATTGTTCGCTTTGCCCTATGTATCTTATCTAGGTATTCATTGACTCTAGGTGAGGAAAATCAAAAAGAAACGTGTTGAGGCAGGAACTAATCTACTTTAAAATTTACCATGAACAAACGAATCGTGGTTTTAATTACAACTTTTGACCATTTAATTTAATCTTATTATGTAAACCAAGGTTACTGTTTGAGGCATGTAATACAATTGATTGGATTGAATTGTTTTTTTTTTGGATTGATTGGTTTGTATTGATTGTTGTGTGTGTTTGAGTTTCTCCTACAACCAAGAATAAATTCAAACGTTCTTGCAAGCAGGCCAATTAAAGAAACCAACACAAACAATAACAAAAATCTTTACCATTTACCTATTTGTTCACCCAAAAACCACAGAGACGAAATGAATTCAAAAGTGCTTTCAGTTTTTGGCTGATTTTAATCAATCGTTGGCCGCAACGAAACCGAATTCGCGTCCACATTCGAGTGCCGAGGTCGAGGGTCGACGGAGCAACCGCTTAGTCAGATACATGCTTCTGCACGAGGTTCTAGGTTCAAGTCAAATCCGGGCAAGTAACAATTTGAATTGTCCAATTCAAATGTACTTTCTAAGTATTTGGACATCGATGAAGGAAAAAATCATGAGTAAAACTGAGCTTAGAGGATAATTATTATAATTCTGAAATCCCACACGCGTTTCGAGCAAGCGTAGTGATCAATGCTTAATGCTTTCTCTGTATGAGAAGAGGCCTTTGCCCAGCAGTGGGACAGTAATAGGCTGGTATTATTATTTACACGCTCCACGGTAAGTAGTCCGCGAATTTAAAATTTTCTCACGTTTTTTGCAATTTGCAGGCCAGTGCTAAGTTGTATGTTGATTAAAATATGATTCACGCAAATAACACGTATGTAGTTACAGAATTATAATCATTAAAATCATCAATACAATACCCTCTAAGTAAAGTTCATGTAACCTGACTATTTTATGAAAAAGTCATTCAAAATCAAAATCAAAATATTTTATTTCACATAGGCACTTATAAAACGACGAAAAGGTGCACGGTTCGGTTTGGTAGTTTCCATGGAGAAGAACTGGCAAGAAACTCCATGGTTACTCAATCAGTTTCAATCAGTTTACATGAACTTAGAGGATTCCACCAGGCTTCCACCTTAAAGGTTTGTTCGAGCCGGTCTGGACAGATTGTCACACTCTGAGATCTTGCAAGCCCGGGGCCGTACTGGTTTCACCCGCGTCCTGCGATGGCGCTTGAGGGAAAACAAATGAAAGAAGAAGAAAAATGAGCATGGCCACGTGTCATCAAGACGAGAGAATCGGGAGCGTCGGCCACGGGTGCCTAGACCACTGGGGGCCTAAGCCACGAACCCACGCGATCTCAATCGATCGATCAATCGATCCGATTCGCGTGGGTATCGCTTCAAGCGAATCCCTTCGCAGCTTGCATAGCTTGATAGCGTGAACGGAGCAAAAGGCTAACCGCAAATGAATCACTCACAACTGCCACAGTAACCACTACAGCTGGAGGTCGCGAGTTGGACACCCCCCACCCCACTCGGTGACTGCTACTTTTGATCAATTCTCCAAGAGTTCTCACCGTACCTATATGTAAAAAAATGCTGAAAACTGATTGTACTTAACAGTGGTCCATGTAAGAGTGCTCTTAAAATAAATAAGTTTAAAATTATTTGCATCCTAATAAACTGCCTATCACCACACCTGACACCAATAACATCTCGACTCTTTATAAAATTAAAACATAGGTAAACTTTTTGAATCATCATTCAGTTACGCCGATATGTGCTCAATGTAAGGGTTGACGCAGTAAATATTTACATCCAGCCAGTAGGGTAAACATAGGCATAACGATACAAATTCATATTCGAACGATTTTTAATACGCTCAAACTTGTATAAAATTAATCGTTCACGACCCTATACAATTTTGTTTAATGGATCCCATGTCGATTTGTTGGTACGAGTATTGAAAGATAACATTTTATTCGGGTGATTTATCTTTTACGGCGATTGAATTATGTAATTAACTCGATTGATCTGTATTAATTTAATGATGTTCGTTTAAATGCTGGAAAAATGGTTGCAGAAAATAATTGTTGCATTGTAATTCAAGTAATTCTGTAGTATTGAGGTATATTTCGTTGACCAGCAGGCCTACTCGTATTACGTATCTTTCTGATATCCAGTGACTATCAAGCTTCGGTTGTACACCGAACTTTGATGACAACCGAGAATGTCAAAATATTGTTAGTACGTATTACACAGAGTGAATATCACTTTACGGTGAGTAACAGCCCGGGTACGGTGGCGGTGTAACGTCTTTCACGAAAGCCACTTCAAACTCAATTGTCATCAATTTGAAGTCCACTATGCTTACATAATCGCAATATTAAAAGAATCGATACGAAAGCGTCTGTCAAAATGAGTTACGGTGACTATCAGCCACGATGGGCGCCGATGACGTCATATTTGATCGCGGCTGGTCATATATAATACGAAACTAACCTTTTGACAGTTATTTGATGGACACTGAGCCCAGTTAAGTACTATAATTTCGAGCTGTCGACAGACATACATAATAGGCCTGCTGATGTATTAACTTTGACGAAGCAGAAGAAGTATGTTAGAATCGCATGGCATTTTGTAGTTTCTGCTTATCCTACGAGTACAAGGCGTGATTTTATACTGCATGTATATTTTCTGTTATAATCATTGATTGTTAGAGGTCTAAACTAAAAAAATACAACCGTAGTTTTGAAATTCATCGTAAATATTTCCTAGCACGACTGACCTTAGCACCACCCCTAGCACCACCAAAATTAAAATCGAAAAACGGTTTGAGCGATATTGAGGCTTTTATAACTATTATAATTCCTGCAGTTATTTGTTATTGAAACAAATAAGCAAGCTGTCAGTGTTTGGACAAGCCACATATTTTGACGTATTGCATTTCACCAAGGGCGCTAACTACCGACGCGCAATGCAATGTGTCATGCAGTTTTTGATTGGGCTATTAAACGACCGTGAACAATTTCCACATACCGATTTATAAAGCTATTTGTTACATACTTTTAGTGAGGCAGAGGTAATAGCCAACGAGGCAGTCATAGAATACCTATCTATATCTAGTCATAGTGCAGCCTATTTTGACGCAATGCACCTTTTTACTGCCTAACCTATCGGAAAGAGGCTTAATGTTTATCTACATCCCTGATTCTGACACCTACTCAGGCTAACATACCAGTTTAGCCGCATCAAAGACACGTCGTTAATTATTCACAAGACAGAACGCTTCTGAACAAAATCTAATTGTTGGACGACGAAACCCTAGATCACTTTGGTGGGTATTAAATAAGTATTACAAATTGAATGTTTCTTTTTTGTTGGGTTTCGGGGCTTTGGAGAGAGATGGAATCATTGTACGGTTGTAAGTCGTTCGACTATTTATAGCAGATAATTTCTCGGAAACTTTGAGTTACAGTTTATGGTCATATAAATACGAACACATTGCGGACACGGTTCCGGACAACAGATAAAATATTAAAGTATCAGTGTCCAGTGTCCGCACCCGGTCCGAAATCTGTCCATACCAGTTTAACTGTACTATCATTGCGACACCAGTATTACTGAAATAGAAACAATATTCTATTCAGAGTCGCCAAATAAGAGAGTTTATCGCTTTGGCGGGACTGAATCCCTTAGCACCGGCGGAAGGCACCGGCAACATTCTTGTTGGCAAGTCCCAAGACGAACAAAGGCTATTCGGTAAACGGTTGCTCCTATTGCGGCTATGTGGAATCGCGGTACATTGCGGTTTAAGAATATACCTGGTCTCCATGGAGACCTATCCATGAGATAGCCTTGCAAAACGGTTACATTGGTTTATAAGGGTATGAATAACAGGGAGTAAAGTTCTTCATCCCCCGTAGATAACTGTGTGATTTAGGAATTTGATGTTAGTTTTTCATTTGTGTCATAGATGGCGCTGTATGATAAGTATGTAGTACGAAAGCTGTAGTGTTTTTTTTAGTGCCAGTACAGGTTATTATTTAACCACGGTGAAGGTACCAACAATTTGACGTTTGTCATCCACCAACCCGAATGGGACATCGCATTTTTCAACCATCGCCATTGTATGTATGTATTTCCATTCAGTACATGTCCAAAACGCAACCATAGGAATCTGCTAGCGTATATATTGTAATGCATTTTTTTAATCTTCACAGATTATAAATCAATTACATTACACACAAACAAATAAACATTAAAATTAAGAAAAAAAAATACTTTCAACGATCGGTTGACTGTAATACTAAGCTTGGTTAAAATGAATTAATACCGAAAAATTAATATATAATTAACCGGAAAAAATGATGTATTTAACAAAAAAAACCTGAGCTTATTTAGATTATAATTTTCCATTAAAAAACTAAGTTTAAAAAAAAATACCAAACTTCCGAAAAAAATACTAGTTATGTTTCAGAAAACCTGTTTTGCTAAAATAATCGTTTTCTTTTTACTCCATGGATGCAATGAATGCAATATCGAGCGATCTCGGGACTTGGGGCAGCCTGACGTTAGATTATGTTAGGTTACTTTAAACGCTGCAGACAGAAATAGGAGCCCCGCTACCGGGGCTACGTCGACTACACCTTATACAAGATTAGTTTGTATGCGTACTAGCACTGTATATTATGGAACAAGCTAGTTACCTAAGCCATTACAAAGTATACACGAGTATTTGCGTACTACTCGTGTATAGATTGGAAGACCTTGATTAAAAAGTGATTTCCAATCTATACGCGACTACTTTCAGACCCTTGCGTTCTGGTCTTGTAGAGAATGGAAAGACGCATCGCCGACTGCTTTTCAAAGAGCAGAGGCCTGTTCTACCAGTGAGTAGTAATGTACCAATTACAGGCTGATCATGAATTTAATCTTCCGTTTTTGGGAGACCATTAAGCCATTTTAAACATTGTTGGTGACATCTAAAGCCACATAGGTAAAGTATCGGACATTAATATACCGATAATGTTCGCGATGTGATAAATCGGTACTGTATCGACCAAAATCTCTACAATAATAATATTTAATTTTGTTGCGTTAAATTATAATATTGGTGGTCTGCAAAGTATAATGGCCGTATTATGTTTGCAATTATAATTATGTTTGTTTCAAACTGTTGATAAATGTTAAACTTAAAACTAACTAACTTACTGGTTAAATGTTGTAAGTTTAAAACAAGTTCTAAGACAATCACTGTGAGATATGTTGGACAAGTCAAAATGAATAATTGTCATTAGCTACCGAAAAGTTAACGTCCGTTTCCGTTTGTCAAAAGTCGTTGCAACGAGGCGAAAAGCTTATAAAGCTATTATCACTTGTCTAGACTCTAGATAGTCTGGTTATTGTGAGTGCCATCAACCTATTCTCATCGAAATCACCAAGAAACAAGAATTGGGGCGCCCCACAGCCTAAAATCATCAGGTATTCGGAGCCAGCCGGCCCTCTTCAGAGAGCTTGGGTGAGTCCCTTCTACTTTTCTCGTTGTATATACACAGTCCGCTTGCCTATCGAATAGAATAATTCTTTAACATTTTTATGGTACCCCATGACTTCCAAATTTTTCGATCTAAGGTTGTTCTGTTATGTTTGCGCAAAACCGAACTGACGGCTCCCACGCCGTCATTCGTAAGAAAACCGCGTCGCAGTTGTCAAGGTTGCGGGCGAGTGACAACAGCATCCTAAAAACTATAGCGGAGAGTATTGACTCTCCGATTATTAAAAGTTTAGTGAGAACGACAATCACTCAACATTAATCTGGGGATGTCCTTTTCACAATACTATTTACTCTGTCTTCTCTATTGTATTTCAGCTACTAACACTAGAAATAAGTTATTTTGTTTTGCTTACTAACACGATGGATCACTGTTGTCCGGAAAATAAAGAATATTATTATTATTAATGTGGTCCACTGGTCTGATAATAAAAACAAATAAAATAATCTTAGATCTTAGTTTTCTTTTTAAAATTGGAAAGCTAAGAAGACAATGCCTACAACTTTTCATTACGAAACGCGTTCCTAACCACAATACCTACAATTTTGACAATTCCACAATATTGTCCAATTGTCACATTAATATCCAATAGATTTTAAGCACGTAGGACATGTATGCTAATGAAATTATGTTCCCACTTCAAATGCAATGTATGTTGAATTGTTTAACTGTCGAAGTGAAACCTACTGTGATTGTGTTGCGCAGTTAGGATGCAAATTCCATGCAATTAAGTAGGTAGTGAAGACAAAATGTACCACAGAGTACAGAGAGATTGGAATGATCGCAAAAATTAACATAATTATTATCACGCCTGTAATCCCTACATTCTATCTCAGCTGCCTTAATATCGCTTGACATTACACACAGCGCCATTTAGTGCCACACTAAGCAACAAGGCTTCTGTCGTGGACACCAGATAGTTGAAATACTACATAGGTACCTATTGTTTGTAAATATATTCTTAATATACATATAAACATCCATGACTCGGAACCGAACGTTCATGCTCATCACACAATCATTTGCTCCTACCGGGATTTGAACCCGGGACCCTAAGAACGTTAGGCAGCCTCACTACCGCTGCACCATTCGGGCCGTCAATTAAAAGATGTGTACCTTGCTAACTCATCATGTATTTAACTTTAAAATCCCGCACAAACTAATAGTTTATCGGCATCACTAACCGAAGTTCATGGTCGCGACCAAACAGTATACAACAAACTTACTCAACGGTATCAGTTTACGTTCACAGTTACTTGAAGTTCAGCAACTGTGCCACTTTCAGGTATTTAGTTTAATTACTAACTTTGTTTGTTAATTAATATTTGTGCTGCCGTAGAAATGCTGTAGTGATGGTTTATTGCCTTAGTTACATTAGTTTACATTTTTATAATTAAAAAGTGCAGTAGTTTTCCGGTACATCTTTTTGTTAAAGTTAAGATAAAATCTGTGCATATTTAAAATGCCCAAGAGCATGATGCACATCCTTAATGTAACAGTAATTCGATTTAATATAACTTTGGTTAAAGTTCTTGCGAAAGCGTTATAAGTATAATTTTATAAAAAGTATTGAAGTTACTCGTTTCGCACGTTTGAATTAACGTTACGTGTACTCCGCGCCTTCGTGCTAAGTCGACAGGTCCCAGCTCAAAATCCAATCCAAAAGGTATTCATTAAATTTCGAAACACGCTATTTCGAAGTTATTACCGACGAAAGGAGTTCAATTAATTTACTCAGCAATTAATTCCTTTGAGACATCGATCGTTCTCCCGCTGCCCCCATACACACGCCGCGCGTCGGATCGCTCGAGACGAGACCGTTTTCCACTTATCCGCGGATTCTATTCGATTAATCTCTTGTCATCCCCGATCGATCTCACGAACACATATTGTGAGATTAAATTATAAATCTTTGTCGTCAACACCATTAGAGATAACAGTATCTCACACATCTCCTGTGTAGACAACTTTAAAGGAAAAAAGTTCTACATCTTACACAGGTAAGGTGTAGAATTTTTTTCCTTTAAAAGTTGTCTTCAATGAGAGATTTCTGTTACAAAATTTCTGCAGGGCAATATTGTAGTAATAACAGTTACTCTAGGAATTGTGTGTGGAGTCAACTTTTTTGATTAGAGATTGATCTTTAAATATTTCTACAGGGAAGTTGTTATTGTAGTAGTAACAGGTATAATCAGCACCCCTAGCCAAGTTACAAACGTTTCGTATCGATTCTCTTTCTAGTATCGTAAACGCCTCGGCGTAAGCGATTGTAGAAAGCGCTAAATTGGTAGCCAAGTTGACACGACCGAGTCGATCGTTCGTTCTCGAAAGTCTGTAGAAAAAACCTACACTTTAGTTTATGGTCAGCGATCCTACCAAAGAGTTTAGCAATGAACATTGTAGAAACGACAACATTCTATTCTATCATTTTGAACGACTACATGTACATGTAAACTTGTCTACGAATTTTCTATTCGTTTGTGTTGATAATGTGATTTAACGATGAGATGATGTCATTCCCATTCATTTGAATAGGTTTCTACTAGCGTTAACGATTGTAGGTTGTCAACTTGGCTAGGGGTGCAGATTCATATAGCTAAACTAGACATTATGAGCAGAGTCAACGTTTCAACAAGTTTCTATGTTGATTAATTTACGTACAATTTGAAATAATGCGAATTCACCATGTTATTATTTGAAAAACAGACTACGAAACGAGCAAATGGATAATTGCACAAACCACATTGTTTTATGAGAACGGGCACTGGGTATTCCCACTTTGGTATTTCCAAATAAAAATATCAAGAAAATAATGACTCAAATGCATTTGCACTCGCCAAGTGTGTATTATGTGTGTGCGAGCGCTTTCACTCTTTTATGAAACCGTCCTTCTGTAGCACAATACTCTTTGTCACAAGCATGCATCTCGTACACACGGTAACACTTTGATCTAACATGGTTTTTGGAACCTTTGCTATTATATTTGATATTGAATTTGACGGCATAATACACGCCCATGAATGAACGTGTTTGGTGCTAGTGAAGACGAAAATGTACGGAGTGTTATTTACTTTGGGAATTATATTTTTTGTTATCAATTTGTATCATCAAATTAATATTATAATTTATAATCGATGATTTGTTTGAGTGATTTATTAAGCACAGAAGACCACACATCGCGGTTATCGTTCTAGGTAGCCAGAAGTTTAATGAAGCGTCGGGTAAGGTTTGCAGAAAACCGTCGCTCCATGAAAAACATTACGGAAGCCGACCCTACCATAGTTGGGAATAGGTTAGGCCGATGTACGTAACAAAGACTATAAAATACCTCAACGAACAATGTAAATGAACTTGCAAAACCGTCACGCTAAAGACAAATAAACAAACAAAATCTCTTTTACAACTCAAACCTGAAGTCTTTACAAGCAATTCACCGAAACCGAAGCTTCAATCGAAAGCCAATGAAAACGACAATAAAACATAACAGCAGATACATCAACCGATCACGACGTTATAGCCAATCGACAATCGTAACAAAATGGATTACTCGAAAGATTACCGGTCGGCAAGTGCTACCTGTTACGGATCGCGGCTTCGAGTGTCTGTAAGTGTAACCGATACCTCGACACTTAATGCTTAATGAGTACGAATTTGGGGTGCTGGTAATCTTTAGTGGATTTAATTTTGAATGTTTACTGATTTAACAAAGGAAAATAATCAATATCGTGAAGAAAATGACAGCAAATTTATTGCCCTGTTAGTCCCCCGGTTCTATGTCTCGGTCTTTTCCCAGGTCGGGCAGTGTTATTGAGAGATTGGAGTTAGAAAGTAGGCGATGTCAGGACCTCCATGACGGCCCTACGGTAAGCCATTATGTGCCTTAATCACAACCAAGGGCCTCCTTGGTTTTATTAAATTGCCGTCACATCGGAATATGAGGATGATAGAATGAGAGTGCATCTTTGTTACCGCTCATACTAGTGCGATAGCACGCCACTTGGTGAGACTGTTCAGGCTACAGGCTGCGACAGGCCGTGTCATCGGCGCGTTAGTGTTCCACGCGGGCCTCAAAGAGATGTCAGCAAAAGGAAAGGGTCCGCAAGGGCCGATGCCTGCCGGGGTTGCGGGACTGTTCAAAAGAGATACCGCGGTCCTGGAACACAAAGGGCAATGAAGGAAAATGGATGGGTTTTAGTGAGTAAAAGTCTGACACTCCCTTCTGCTCCGCCCAGAGCGGCAGAGGTCAATTGATTATTTCAATTGAAAAAAAAGGTGTATAAATTAAAAAAGGAATGCAGCTGTTCAATCCGCTTTTACAAAAGCTCAGCTTGCGGCTGAGTCCTCGCACATTTCCAATCCGTTGCCAAGCACCGAGGCAGACGGCCTAAGTAGCCGTAGCCAACAATCTAGTTTACAGAAAATCAGGTGGATTTAAATAATCTACTTTGTGGCTCAGGTAAACTAAGTCGATTCGTTTTCTTGTTGGTTCACTGTCGGATTTCAGCTGTTAGATTCTTTTTATGTCTCAATATTACCTCTGGACGTCCATTCTTTGTTTCAATTTTGTAGTAATAATAAGTTTTGCAATATTTTCAGTAGAAAATACTGTTTATTGTACCTTCTATTTGAATAAAATGGGACTAATAAAAACGTATTTAATTTACGTCTGTATTTGTTCACGATTCCTAAGTTTTGTACAATAATGGAAATTATAACACGGTAAATTGACTTACGGAGGAGATCGTGGCTAAATAATAACAGCCACTCGGGCCGAAATACAATTTGAAATAATGCGAATTCACCATGTTATTATTTGAAAAACAGACTACGAAACGAGCAAATGGATAATTGCACAAACCACATTGTTTTATGAGAACGGGCACTGGGTATTCCCACTTTGGTATTTCCAAATAAAAATATCAAGAAAATAATGACTCAAATGCATTTGCACTCGCCAAGTGTGTATTATGTGTGTGCGAGCGCTTTCACTCTTTTATGAAACCGTCCTTCTGTAGCACAATACTCTTTGTCACAAGCATGCATCTCGTACACACGGTAACACTTTGATCTAACATGGTTTTTGGAACCTTTGCTATTATATTTGATATTGAATTTGACGGCATAATACACGCCCATGAATGAACGTGTTTGGTGCTAGTGAAGACGAAAATGTACGGAGTGTTATTTACTTTGGGAATTATATTTTTTGTTATCAATTTGTATCATCAAATTAATATTATAATTTATAATCGATGATTTGTTTGAGTGATTTATTAAGCACAGAAGACCACACATCGCGGTTATCGTTCTAGGTAGCCAGAAGTTTAATGAAGCGTCGGGTAAGGTTTGCAGAAAACCGTCGCTCCATGAAAAACATTACGGAAGCCGACCCTACCATAGTTGGGAATAGGTTAGGCCGATGTACGTAACAAAGACTATAAAATACCTCAACGAACAATGTAAATGAACTTGCAAAACCGTCACGCTAAAGACAAATAAACAAACAAAATCTCTTTTACAACTCAAACCTGAAGTCTTTACAAGCAATTCACCGAAACCGAAGCTTCAATCGAAAGCCAATGAAAACGACAATAAAACATAACAGCAGATACATCAACCGATCACGACGTTATAGCCAATCGACAATCGTAACAAAATGGATTACTCGAAAGATTACCGGTCGGCAAGTGCTACCTGTTACGGATCGCGGCTTCGAGTGTCTGTAAGTGTAACCGATACCTCGACACTTAATGCTTAATGAGTACGAATTTGGGGTGCTGGTAATCTTTAGTGGATTTAATTTTGAATGTTTACTGATTTAACAAAGGAAAATAATCAATATCGTGAAGAAAATGACAGCAAATTTATTGCCCTGTTAGTCCCCCGGTTCTATGTCTCGGTCTTTTCCCAGGTCGGGCAGTGTTATTGAGAGATTGGAGTTAGAAAGTAGGCGATGTCAGGACCTCCATGACGGCCCTACGGTAAGCCATTATGTGCCTTAATCACAACCAAGGGCCTCCTTGGTTTTATTAAATTGCCGTCACATCGGAATATGAGGATGATAGAATGAGAGTGCATCTTTGTTACCGCTCATACTAGTGCGATAGCACGCCACTTGGTGAGACTGTTCAGGCTACAGGCTGCGACAGGCCGTGTCATCGGCGCGTTAGTGTTCCACGCGGGCCTCAAAGAGATGTCAGCAAAAGGAAAGGGTCCGCAAGGGCCGATGCCTGCCGGGGTTGCGGGACTGTTCAAAAGAGATACCGCGGTCCTGGAACACAAAGGGCAATGAAGGAAAATGGATGGGTTTTAGTGAGTAAAAGTCTGACACTCCCTTCTGCTCCGCCCAGAGCGGCAGAGGTCAATTGATTATTTCAATTGAAAAAAAAGGTGTATAAATTAAAAAAGGAATGCAGCTGTTCAATCCGCTTTTACAAAAGCTCAGCTTGCGGCTGAGTCCTCGCACATTTCCAATCCGTTGCCAAGCACCAAGGCAGACGGCCTAAGTAGCCGTAGCCAACAATCTAGTTTACAGAAAATCAGGTGGATTTAAATAATCTACTTTGTGGCTCAGGTAAACTAAGTCGATTCGTTTTCTTGTTGGTTCACTGTCGGATTTCAGCTGTTAGATTCTTTTATGTCTCAATATTACCTCTGGACGTCCATTCTTTGTTTCAATTTTGTAGTAATAATAAGTTTTGCAATATTTTCAGTAGAAAATACTGTTTATTGTACCTTCTATTTGAGTAAAATGGGACTAATAAAAACGTATTTAATTTACGTCTGTATTTGTTCACGATTCCTAAGTTTTGTACAATAATGGAAATTATAACACGGTAAATTGACTTACGGAGGAGATCGTGGCTAAATAATAACAGCCACTCGGGCCGAAATACAATTTGAAATAATGCGAATTCACCATGTTATTATTTGAAAAACAGACTACGAAACGAGCAAATGGATAATTGCACAAACCACATTGTTTTATGAGAACGGACACTGGGTATTCCCACTTTGGTATTTCCAAATAAAAATATCAAGAAAATAATGACTCAAATGCATTTGCACTCGCCAAGTGTGTATTATGTGTGTGCGAGCGCTTTCACTCTTTTATGAAACCGTCCTTCTGTAGCACAATACTCTTTGTCACAAGCATGCATCTCGTACACACGGTAACACTTTGATCTAACATGGTTTTTGGAACCTTTGCTATTATATTTGATATTGAATTTGACGGCATAATACACGCCCATGAATGAACGTGTTTGGTGCTAGTGAAGACGAAAATGTACGGAGTGTTATTTACTTTGGGAATTATATTTTTTGTTATCAATTTGTATCATCAAATTAATATTATAATTTATAATCGATGATTTGTTTGAGTGATTTATTAAGCACAGAAGACCACACATCGCGGTTATCGTTCTAGGTAGCCAGAAGTTTAATGAAGCGTCGGGTAAGGTTTGCAGAAAACCGTCGCTCCATGAAAAACATTACGGAAGCCGACCCTACCATAGTTGGGAATAGGTTAGGCCGATGTACGTAACAAAGACTATAAAATACCTCAACGAACAATGTAAATGAACTTGCAAAACCGTCACGCTAAAGACAAATAAACAAACAAAATCTCTTTTACAACTCAAACCTGAAGTCTTTACAAGCAATTCACCGAAACCGAAGCTTCAATCGAAAGCCAATGAAAACGACAATAAAACATAACAGCAGATACATCAACCGATCACGACGTTATAGCCAATCGACAATCGTAACAAAATGGATTACTCGAAAGATTACCGGTCGGCAAGTGCTACCTGTTACGGATCGCGGCTTCGAGTGTCTGTAAGTGTAACCGATACCTCGACACTTAATGCTTAATGAGTACGAATTTGGGGTGCTGGTAATCTTTAGTGGATTTAATTTTGAATGTTTACTGATTTAACAAAGGAAAATAATCAATATCGTGAAGAAAATGACAGCAAATTTATTGCCCTGTTAGTCCCCCGGTTCTATGTCTCGGTCTTTTCCCAGGTCGGGCAGTGTTATTGAGAGATTGGAGTTAGAAAGTAGGCGATGTCAGGACCTCCATGACGGCCCTACGGTAAGCCATTATGTGCCTTAATCACAACCAAGGGCCTCCTTGGTTTTATTAAATTGCCGTCACATCGGAATATGAGGATGATAGAATGAGAGTGCATCTTTGTTACCGCTCATACTAGTGCGATAGCACGCCACTTGGTGAGACTGTTCAGGCTACAGGCTGCGACAGGCCGTGTCATCGGCGCGTTAGTGTTCCACGCGGGCCTCAAAGAGATGTCAGCAAAAGGAAAGGGTCCGCAAGGGCCGATGCCTGCCGGGGTTGCGGGACTGTTCAAAAGAGATACCGCGGTCCTGGAACACAAAGGGCAATGAAGGAAAATGGATGGGTTTTAGTGAGTAAAAGTCTGACACTCCCTTCTGCTCCGCCCAGAGCGGCAGAGGTCAATTGATTATTTCAATTGAAAAAAAAGGTGTATAAATTAAAAAAGGAATGCAGCTGTTCAATCCGCTTTTACAAAAGCTCAGCTTGCGGCTGAGTCCTCGCACATTTCCAATCCGTTGCCAAGCACCGAGGCAGACGGCCTAAGTAGCCGTAGCCAACAATCTAGTTTACAGAAAATCAGGTGGATTTAAATAATCTACTTTGTGGCTCAGGTAAACTAAGTCGATTCGTTTTCTTGTTGGTTCACTGTCGGATTTCAGCTGTTAGATTCTTTTTATGTCTCAATATTACCTCTGGACGTCCATTCTTTGTTTCAATTTTGTAGTAATAATAAGTTTTGCAATATTTTCAGTAGAAAATACTGTTTATTGTACCTTCTATTTGAATAAAATGGGACTAATAAAAACGTATTTAATTTACGTCTGTATTTGTTCACGATTCCTAAGTTTTGTACAATAATGGAAATTATAACACGGTAAATTGACTTACGGAGGAGATCGTGGCTAAATAATAACAGCCACTCGGGCCGAAATTTAGGTATAAAGCTGTGTAAACTCTTACATACTGATATTCTTCCGTGTCTCCCGTCATTTGTAGATCTTTGACAGTCGTTACAGGTACGTCATTTGTAGATCTTTGACAGTCGTTACAGGTAGCCATTGGCCCAAATAGGCTGACAATCAGTCTTACCAAGTGGTATCGTATTACCCAGTACTAACTGGGTTGTGGAGGTTAGATAGGCAGTCGCTCCATGTAAAATACTGGTATTCAGCTGCATCCGGTTAGACTGACCCCAACATAGTTGGGAAAAGGCTAAGCAGATGAGATGATGAAATTGACGTACGGTGATCCTGTTTGAAATGATTTCATAAAGCATTCAAATAATATTCTTAGTTAACAATTCTGTGACTTTACTTCAACCATTACACGTAAGTGTCCCTTTTAAATGAAGCTTGAGAATGTCGATTCCTATGATAAAAGGGTTAAAATACCAGCCTATGAAACATGCCATAGAGTAACATAGAAACACACCCCAACTGTTTGTCTATCACCATGGCAACCGAACGAGGGAGCAAAATGGGAATTAAAACAACAACATTCTAAGCACTTGGTAATACATGCTAAACACGCAAGTTGTTACAAACGTTTGGCTTTGAAACGTTCTTATTTCTGTAGAATTAATAATACTTAGGCACAATACACGAAAAATTATTTCGGGATTTTTAACGTTGGGAAATAAGAGCACGCTAGTACAATAAAATTGATCGACTGATCCCGCGGGATCCGCCTGATCAGTTCACTAAAGAGCCACATTTTCAGCTAAAGAAATAAACTTTTTGAAGCAAGATTTCAACTCTAATTTATGTTGATAGTGTCATAACTTAAAAATACCGGCCAAGAGCGAGTCAGACTCGCGCGCCGAAGGTTCCGTACAAACTTTTTAAAGGACAAACTTAACTTTGCTGTTCGATCCCAAGAAACGGCTATTGAACAAACCGCAAATAATAAGTTTGATAATAGTAAATTCGCTTTTTTTTTGTTATTAAACTACATATTTACGGTTTTCAGATTTTTCCCTTTACGTAAGACATTGCTTCTCGCCAAATTTGAACTACCATATAGGTTTTCGACCCAAAACCTATAGGGTACTTCCGGTTGACTTAGAATTGTCAATTTTGTTTAAAAGCAAGGTAAGCAAGAGAAATAAAAAAAGTTGAAAATTAAGGTAAATTTTGGTACCTACTTACAAATTTTCGCGATAATGTAAATTTTGCAGACGGACAAGAGAGTGATTTTATAAGGGTTCTTTTTTACCTTTTGAGGTACGGAACCCTAAAAAAATCCTGCCTTTATGAACACGAGAAAGTTAAAACTCAAGTGCATTTAGTGATAGATCTAAGATCTAAGTCAAAAAATGTAGATTCAGCTATAAATCCTATTGCTGCTAGGCTAGTTCACACTTTTCAAAACTTCGTGAAAAATATGGTAATAGGCGTCGGTTCGCATAAGTTTGTGGTCGAGGGCTGTAATATTCTCAAGTGCGCTTGTAGAATATTTGCAGTGAATATAGGTGAATATATTCTTTATACGTATTTTTAGGGTTCCGTACCCAAAGGGTAAAAATGGGACCCTATTACTAAGACTTCGCTGTCTGTCCGTCTGTCCGTCCGTTTGTCAGTCTGTCCGTCACCAGGCTGTATCTCATGAACCGTGACAGCTAGACAGTTGAAATTTTCACAGATGATGTATTTATGTTGCCGCTATAACAACAAATACTAAATATAGTCAATGGTTCGGAACCCTTCGTGTGCGAGTCCGACTCGCACTTGGCCGGTGGTTTTTAACTATACTTCTATAGCACAACTTTAAGCCCATATTTTTTAAGGGGATGGTAGAAATGTCTAGCTAGTGCATATTACATAGACCGAAAATCGAACCCAGGACCTTGCTACAGTAGTTTCAGTTACTAAATATAATGTTCAATGAAAAGCATCGTCATCTATGCCACCATTGATAAGTCGCGTTTCTTTTGTTTCCATTTCATCTGCCACGCAAGGAGTAGACGTCGCGTCGGGTTATTCCCAAAGTACTCCAAAAAGAGTTCACAAACTGCTCCATGAAAAATATAATATTTTTAATTAGGTTTAATTCTACTCCATGCCATTTTTATAGAAAAGCTAATTCGCACAGCGCCACCTATCGGGTCCAAAACTATCCAACCTTTCAAACTGGAACCAACCATATAAATACCCAAAAAAGTATTAAAATCGGAGATTAAATTTGAAACCATCCAATCGATTTCAATAATGTGTACGAAAATAGTGTATGGTATTTTATATAATAAGATTTATTTAATTTTCAGACTTTGTCCATATCTATTGGTGACATTATCGCAAAGAATACTATATTTTCGATTATTATTTATTTATTTTCGATCTCAAAACCGTTCGGATTTACATTACGTTTACGTGGCTCGTTCGTGCGAAGGTCTCTCAAGACCACGACCTTTTTCACTTTGATACGGACCTCTTTCACGCTATAGCTCAACTCTCATATCATCATTTTCACGACTCACTGGAGCAGGCGCAACTTCTCACACCTGAGCTATTTCGTATTTCATTTTGCATCACCACTTAAAGCAGTTGGTGAAGGTAGGGTTACTACGATATACGGTTAAATTATATAATTACTAGCGGATGCTCGCAACTTCGTGCATGGATAGTGATCTACATTTACCGAAGTAAAAGGTATCATTATATCTATCTGTGTACCAAATATCTTCAAAATTCGTTCAGTCATTCTTGCGTGAAATAGTTACAAACATTTATTCGTCTATCCATCCTCACAAACTTATCATCGTAGGTACGCAATAATATCTGTTATTTAAATTGTGGGTGTACAATTCTGCCTAACTCTCCAGTGATGATGTTACAAAAAAGATTATTTTTATTATTATTTCAGCAAATAACAACCCAGCGGTTATGTAGGTCAGATAGTCAATAGCTCCATCTTAGGGCCGCGACACATCCGCATAAAGTACGGCACCGACACTTCAGCGACTGAATTATCGGTCGTAGTATTCGGTTGGCATGGGATGACACATCAAACGCGCCAAACAGTCGGAAACGCGACGGGGCGGCGACGCGCCGCGGCGGCGCGCGGCGTTTAGTTCAGCGCGTTATCCGACGGAAAATTACGTGGCGTCGTCGTCAGTAGGTGTCTTTGTGGTGTGCGGTTGTGACGTGTTGATTTACCCAGCAAAATGGATTTTATTACAAAATTGCCTATTATACCTACATAATATTATTAATTTATTAATGGAAAGTTTGTATAAGTCTTAATTTATGACAATGGTGTCGATTCTGTTGTGACAAACTAAACTTAATTTAGGCTATTGCTATCTTTTTCTCTCCATTAAAACGAGAAATAGACGGACGTAATTTAGAGCTGTCAAATTTAGTTGGAACTATATATTTCTATGCAAATGAAGCGTGCACGTAAAAACATGTCGACTAAAAACACGGTGAAGCGCAAGGCATAAACTAGTTTGACATCTCTAACTTAGTTCATAGCTATAGCCGTCCTTTTCTCGCACTGCCTTTTAGTAAAAGATAGCAATAGCCTAAATTAAGTTTAGTTTGTGAACAGCAGAATCGACACCAATGCCCACAAAACCGTTTTCACGGTTTGTCTGTGGGAACGGAACAAAACTATGTATTAGAAATAAGGCGGATACTTAATTTTCACTTGAATGATGATATAACAATGATATTTATATAACTACAGTAGACTAATAACATTTAATCTTTTATGTACGGTAAAAAAAGGATTTTTTTTAATATCAAATATAATAATCTAGTATAATTTATTTATTACTTAACTACCTATTTATGCTCACTCAAAAATCACTTTTCTAAGAAGATGGTTTACAGACTCTTGAGACAGTAGAGACAATAGCTTAAGTAATTTGGCGAATTTTCCTTTTATTTTCTGAGTTTTGTCAGCAGGCAATCGGTTGAGAAGATAAGGTAGGTACTCTTTTATCAGGCGTTCGGTCTCCAAAACAATTTCTTATTCTAGGTACCTACATCCAATTTACCTGCTGATACTATCCTAGTTGCGTGGTTATGGATAACTAGCGAGTGACGCTCCCAGCTGCCATAACTATTAACCAGAAGTAGGGATTTATGTTTTATGGGGGCTTAGAAGAAGAAACTGCAACAGGCACTTTTGGGTGAATCCGCTAAATGCAATGGGGATCGCCGCGTCTGAGAACCACTGAATGTTCAACTCCACGCGCAGAGCTTTCAATCGTCTCATGATATGTCACTTGATATGAAAAATACATTGAATGCGTTTTTACTGAAATAGTCGCTCGAAGAAAGGTTCGGCGTTATGCCGAATGTGACAAAATTTCGGGTGATATTTCAAGGAACTTGAAAATCACTGCCAGCGTATTCAACCGAACGTCGCCGAACGGCGCCGTACGTTCTGCAGGTGTGTCGCGACCCTTAAGTAGTTGCATCTGTTAAGTCTAGGCTGGAACCCACCCCAAACATATTTTGGAAAAGATTAGGCAGGTGATGCATTTCACAACATCAGAGTTCTTTAATGTGGAAGCGCCAGGGTACTTTAATCAACATACAACCTGACACTGACCTGCAACTTGCAATAGACGTAAGAAACTATAATAATGTAATTTAAAAGAATATTATTCTCCGTTCGTTACGAGAAATTCTTATGTTATTATTATTAGTCTTATGATAGAAAATTTTAATTTGGCGGGCAACCTTACCGAATCCTCCTTAGGGTTTTTACAAACAAGCGGCATGTTGACAACTGCAGATAAACTGCAGCCGTCGCCAGCTGTTGACGACTGCCGCCGACGCGACCGTTTTGGCGGCAGTCGCCGATGCATCGACGCTTGCAGTTGTGGCGTCGGCACGGCGGCAGCCGCCGACTCGTCGACGGCAGTCGTCGACACACAATTACGCGGCATGACGGCTGCAGTTTATCTGTAGTTGGCAACGTGCCGCTCGTCTGTAAGAACCCTTAAACGCAAAACAATAATTTGAATCCATCCTCATCTAAAGTACATAATTACACCAATCGATGTCTATTCAAATTGAAAAGCACGTTGTGTCTATCAATTAATCTACTCGAGAAATCATTTCAGTTACTGTTCAGTAAATAAAATGGTTTACTTTCGATGTTACACTGGCTGTTTGCCTTTAGTGATTTATATATTTAGTGAATTAAGTTTGATTATTTTGCTTGGATAAAACAAATATTCTTATGTTATGTGTGTTGATTCTGTATTGATTAAAATACATCTAATTATAGATAGTTACAAAATGTACAGGACTATGATGATATATCCGTTTGAAAGTACCTACTAGGCTAAAAATCAGACAAATGACCAAAATAAACAGAATTAATCGACAGTGAAAGGGAGACTGAACGCGGAGGCTTGAATCCCTTTCGCTCGACACCTAGGTTAGTGGGCATAGAGAAAAATACATTTTATCAGCGTTATCGTTGATGAATAAGTCAAACTTACAGGGTGTAAAAGACCTCATCACGAAGCCGTCAACCAAGCATCCTGTACATCAAAGTAAGTAACTTTACGCAAAAATTATTGCTGGGAAACAACGTTTTTTTTTGGGGTGAAAAGTCATGTTTTGTGGTAAAACTCAATGTAACGCACTCAAAATATTGTGCTGATGGATGGATTGGATAGTACGGCGGCCGTGGAGGTGTTTAAAGATCTTACATTAAAAACTTGTATTTAAAAAACTTGTCAAAAAGTTGGAACTTTGACCCCCAATATCTCCGTAACTAGAAGGTTCCCAGGAATGGTGTAGAAAAAAAAATATCGCAATGACGAGGAGAACAAGTGCCTTTTGGGTTCGTTAAGAGGTGATTTACACCCTTTATGTGGGACTAACATACACTACCGCTTACATCAATCCTGTTTAATTATTTTCTTTCAAGCTCCTTGCCTCGCCTTTTTGTCAATGTTCTACATCTGACGGCGAATTTGAACAATCTGCGCATCATAAATATTTTATGGGAGTGTAGACTTTGGTAGAATGAACTTTAGTCTATATTCAATAGCTTAGACATCTGTGATCAACCTGTGGACATGGACAATTAGACAAACAAAACACGGGGTGTCGATGTTATAGCCGTAGCAGCGACACGAATCGAATGAAGGTTGTTGGAGATCGAACGAACGGAAATAATCAAAAATGAACGAGAAATGGAAAATCTTTACAGGATAAGAAGTAAAAAGGAAGTTACATTCAGCAATAACGTCATCACGTCTATTTCCCCAAACCAGGCATAGATAGAGGTGTGCCACTTATACATACAATTCGTAAGATAATCAATCAGTAATCAGTAATCTATACATATAATCTATACATATAATAAAAGAGTAACGAAATAAAAACTGTAAGTAGGTACCTACATTAAGAATTTTCGAGAAAAAATAAGTGGCTTTTGTTAGAAAAACGTCACTGATGACAAAAAGTGACTTTTTAGAATTTTTGTCTGTTTGTCTTAACGCCAAAACTACCGGATAGATTGAATTGAAATTCAGCAAAAATGTTCTTTGTAGACCAAGGAAGGCTTTAGGCTACAAATTATCACGCCGTATGTTATGGGAGGTAAGCAATATTGATTTTAAAAGGTTATTGTTCGTACTTACATACACATCAAATTTGCCACGCGAACGAAGCCTCGGGCAACAGCTAGTCTCAAGATATCTTGATGGTTTGACTTTTACAGACTAGCTCGTTGGTCTGGTGGTAGGAAGCGCGACTGTTGAACTCATGCTCCTGGGTTTATTTCCATCAGGTATTTCTCAGTAACAGCCACGGAATCTGGATCTGTCATCATCTGCCTAGCCTTTTCCCAACAGGCTAAAAATTACGACAAAACAGAACAAATAATAACTGATATATTTTGATTTGTTTTTTTTTTTTTTTTTTTTTTTTGTGATAATTTACTACTCAAATAGAATAAATAAAGATAACTACAAAGATGCACATCGAAATCTCACTAACATACCTACGTTTCGTTTATACAATTTAATCCGCTACAGTTTATGACTCGTAACCTGTAGCGGAAATACAACATATTCGCACAGCATACACATTTGGTCACAAAAGATATTCACCTACCCACTTGTTACATGATTTACTTTTAGTTTATATAAATACTTACCCTATCATTCTATTTTCTGTACTTGTTAATTTACTTATTTTTAGTTTTAAGCCATATTAGATCATCTATTAAACATAACATTTGTTTGTAGTAAGCACATCATAATGTACTATAATGCATAATGTGTACAATTTTATTGTTTCTTTCCTTGGGGACCGGCACTGTACTCCTTAACACAGGTTATCTATTAACCTACCTAGGAATACAGCACCTCACCCACCATTTTATTGTAGTCTTTTTGAACACTATTATATAAGCGATTCTGTAAATTGTGACATGTACTACAATGTTTGTGATGAATAAATTATTATTATTATTATGTTGGGGTCAGCTTCCAGTTTTACCGGATGCAGCTGAATACCAGTATTTTATATGGAGCGACTGCCTATCTGACCTCTACAACCCAGTTAGAACCGGGTAATACGATACCCCTTGGTAAGACTGGTTGGAATCTGGATCTGTATACGCTTTTAATTGGCACTGAAACATAACTAAAGAGTGAGTACACTGTTCATCCTGTTCCTGCTCCATTTTCTACAATTCTTCTTGAAATTAAGAGATTTTTTTCCGATTTTCATTTTGTTTTTTTTAAATAATTTTTCCATTGTAGCTTAGCACCTAATATTGAAATTGGAGCTAGCGACCTGTGGGTGTACCTAGGACCTCTGCCTATCCCTTCGGGGATTACTAGCGTGATGTTAAGTTGTGTTTACCACTTCAAGAAATACAGGGTGACGATGAAAATTTAAGTTTTAAATCTTAAACCGGTGGTAGTAAACAGCCACAGATAGTACAAAATTAATAAATGTAATGACAGGCTATTTAAGCGATAAACTAAAGTAGGGTGATTTAAAAAAGCGCTGCTTTATTGTCGAGTCATGCACCATGCAAAGTACTGCGGGTAATGACCGCCTGTTCTACTCAATTGATATTGCACCTTAATGTGGCGACAGGCTGTTACGGCATTATAATTTCACGTGTTTACCCGACGTAAACCCACCTAACGGCTAGGGGTCAGCAGTAGAGGTGGGTTTGATTTGTTAATTGCAGCTTCAGAAGATCCTATAAGCGGATGTGTTGTGTTGTCTTTACCTTGTTAATAGGTCCGTTTAGTTAAGTTTACTGACACACATGCATTTATATTCATTAACTAACGTGTTTTTTCATGAGTGTACGCAGAAACTACAAAATTTGTGACTTATAAATGTGTGTTTTTCATGGCGGTATCCAGAAAATAAAGAACACACTGTTAGGTTTCCGGATTTTACTCGTCAATTTCCTATGTTTTCAGAAGGAATTTTGTTTAAAATGTAAAATATTAAATGCTTTATATTTTATTATGTAAACTGGTAACACTGATTCCGTAAGAATGGCAATATTTCTATCATTTGATTTGTAAAATGTTTGGCGCGAGAATGAAGCGGTTCTCTGATTGGATCACGAGACTGACGTGGCGTAAAGTCGTGAGCCAATCAGGGCGCTGGATTTTCCCTCCAACGGCAGGAATCTTGGTCAGGAGCCCGAGCGGGCAAGTATTCTGGTGCTGAACGTCGAAGACAATTGACAATTATTAAGATAGTCTGTTGCCAATTTGTTATTGCTGAGCAAGTGTGTAATGTAACAAAATTGTTAATAAACCTATTTAAAGTCAATGACGTATTATATATAGACACGTCATGAACCGGCGCTTAAAAACGGCGAAAATACTAGAACTACTTATAAGCGTGAAGAAAGAGAAAGAAAATATGACACCGAACGGCGGGATGCCTGTTGCGAGAGGGAGATAAATATACATATTCAGTCACGTCACAGGATTTATTAAATTATAAACAAACGTAGCGTCGCGCGACAGGTTGGTGCGTAACTAAGCGCGATGTGGCCAATTGGCTTCATTTCATGTTGTCATTTTAGAGTGCGGACAACGTATCTATAGTTTATATATCATTGTTTAAAGTCGTTGGAGTTGTCCTTCAAGTGCTGCCGCCCTTTTTGGTATATTCGATAACACGTAGGTTCTATTACGCTACTGACATACTCATTTGGTTTCTTCCACGTGATAGAAAAGTATAAAAGAGGAAGACACTGCGCCGACCCCAAATGGGGTAGATGCCACACCAATCAATTGAGATACTTTTTAAGGGCGGTCAAAACGCGGATCTGTCATAGATTTTGTATGCCAATAGCCAACTTTGACGTCACTGTTTTTTCAATTCACAGACTCAACTATTTATTGATTTCAAAGCAACTAAAAATCGAATTTGGTCATTAATTGAAAATAAATCGGGTTATCAGGCCCAAAATATAGTTTTTTTTAGAGATTCTTATGAATCGAAATTATTGTTTTATGGTGTCATCTACCCTATTAAATTGGGATAAGGGAAGGAGAATGTTGATCATAATTTCTCCAAAAATGAGTACAGGAAACGGAAGTCTGATAAGTTCACAAGTTCTTGCGGTGCTAAAAGCTTTTTTCCTTCTCTATTCACTTACATATTACTCACGCGCACCAGATTACTCGCGCACAGTACTACGCATTTGTTTTTATGGGTTCCGTAGATGTCTGTCCGTCCGTCCTCGCTTAATCTCTGTGACCGTTAGCACTAGAAAGCTGAAATTTGGTACCAATATGTATATCAATCACGCCGACAAAGTGGTAAAATAATAAAATTTGAAAAAAATGTTTTATTAGGGTAGCCCCCCTATAATATGTAGTGGGAAGTGATTTTTTTTTTAATATCAATCCTAACGTGTGATATATTGTTGGAAAGGTATTTAAAAATGAATAGGGGTTTTCTAAAATCATTTTTTGATAATGTCAATAATTTAGGAAATAATCGCTCCAAAAGTAAAAAACAATGTGTCCCCCCCCCCTCTAACTTTTAAACCAAAATTTTAGAAAATATGAAAAAAATCTGAAAAGTAGAACTTTATAAGGACTTTCTAGGAAAATCATTTTGAACTTGATGGAAACAACAGTTTTTGTACAAAAAAGACAAAAAGTTGTACAAAATAATTTCTGGACTAAGTTTGTAGTATATTCGTATATGCAAGCATTTTTACATAATGGATACCTTTAAACTCATAAGTGGGAACACTTATTGTGACGAACGGGAAACTACGGAACCCTACACTGAGCGTGGCCCGACACGCGCGACTCGCTTGGCCGGTTTTTCCGAAGGACATGACTAATGAAGTCAGTGTCAGCCCTTCTATGGCAGGAATGGCGATCCAATGGCCCACTACATACGTTTAATGGGCACATGAAAATAAGTATTTGAATTATATTTGAAAAAAATTTGAATAGCAGGTTAGCAGAAAGAAAATTGGTTGTTTAGAATAACAATTTTGATTTTTATATATCCTTCAATCCAAGAGAAGGCAATTTAACAAAGAATTAACATTCCAAAAATTAATTAATAAAATAAAACTTTATTTAATCTGACTGTAAAATTTGTAACTAAATTAAAATAAATAAATGTCAAAAGGCAATAAATGTCAAAAGTAAAAAAAAATAGAAATCATAATTATAATAAAAAGGAATTAATAATCTCTACTCGTGTGAACCTGTAATTGGCTCTGTGTCGCTTATTTTAACAGTTAGTTCTCCTTATAAATAAATAAACAAATAATAAATAAATAATACATGTCAAGTGTACATCGTTACAATAAATACATAATATTCACCTATGGAAATTTGAACCCCTCATTTCACAGGCAACTATAACTTTCGGACCGGAACAGCACTGTTGGTAACCGGCAGCAATAGGTACCAACGCCGGATGAACCCTTTTACAAGGTGTTCTTACACAATTAGGACAACGAACCTCTCAAAAAATTATACATCGTTCCAGTAAATTAGCACGAATACAGAAAAATATGCCAAAATATAAAATAAACTAAACTAAATAAAGTAAACGCAATACCGGTAGGTATTGCGGTTGACTTTATTTGTTGAGTTCGAACACGGATAGGTATAGTATAGACTTCATAAACCTCACTTTAAACCTCTTATTCTTTGCAAATAAATTGATTGTGTCAATTTGTAGCAGACCCTTGAGAATGTAACACACAACCTACACCATCTTTGTTTCTAACAACTGCTTCAGTCCCCATTTTATTTATTTTAAAAATAAAGTAAACTTTGTTTCCTACTTCAGTGGGTGTTTCATTATCGTCTCTGCTTCCATAAGCTCTTTATTGGCTTGTACTAAGGAGCTTTTGTTCGGCTCATATTGCACGGAGAAATTGAACAATCATATTTTGCTGCACAATTTTCTACTAAGAATCGAAAGAGAGGGTTCGTTAAAAGTACGCTGTTATATTTTTATATGAAGTGAGCGATAGAGAATATTGTGCTACTTTATACACGCTGCTTTAATAAGCTGATTTACGTTAATTTATTCAAATTTATTTGGTAGATTAAGTAGGTGGTACTCGTATATGAAAATTTCTCGATTTACGTGATTTGACAGTTCATCATCTGCCTAGTCTTTTCCCAACTATGTTGGGGTCGGCTTCCAGTCTAACCGGATACAGCTGAGTACCAGTATTTTACATGGAGCGACTGCCTACCTGACCTTCACAACCCAGTTCATACTGGGTAATACGATACCACTTTGGTAAGACTGGTTGTCAGACTTTTTGGGCCACTGACTACCTGTAACGACTGTCAAAGATGGACAAATGACAGCCGGGACCAACAGCGTCACCCATCCACAGACCAACGTAAGCAAACACGGCTTAACCTAATGATCGACCCGAGCGGCTGTTATTACTTAGCCACGAGCTCCTCCTCGGACGGAACCTAAAAAAACTGATTTTAACAAAGCGCGAGAAATGTTGGTTATATTCGGAAGGTTAAGCAAATGATAGTGTCAGTCAACGAGAGTATGTGACGTGACACAATGTTTTTTTTTTTCAAGCGTTTTGTCTTTGGCATCAACTATCATAGTAAGTTCAACGCCATCTATAGAGTTCTTGGAAACTAAGTTTTTTTTTAAAACCTCAAAAGGAAAACCTCTCATTGGTATTTCAAAACACCATATTTATACGCCTCCTGGCATAACATAGCGCTCTGTTCATCAAACATAAGATCTGTACTGTTTTTACCTATGTTAACAAATAAATTATGATTTGATTTGATTTGAAAAAGATTTAATTGTTTATTTCGTGCATCGCATTTTATCACATATTTGTGTCGTTGGCGTACAGCGGTACAGGTAAATAAACTGCTGGCTATTTGATTAGTCTTCTTACGAAATCATTCCCCACTAAATCGCATCAACAATTGGTAAATATAACCCGATAACATTTCTGTTAAATTCCATAACCCTCCGTTGGTTACGTAAACACGCCCCGTCGAACGGCGACATGTTCGACGAACAGACGGTATAATGCAAAATCTGTGACGACCGAACACGTGACTGATGAATTTTGTATGGCCTATTGCGGCTATGCGATAAAAGCATAGCTGAACTGCATTTGAAATTAAAAGTAGTGATCGGTGCGGTGATGGAATGGAATCAGTCGTCATCAGCCAAGTCAGTATGTGAAGTTGCAACATTGCTTCCTGGGTGTGAATATTTAGTAACGAGTGATGTTTTGTATGCAGCCCCGTTGGTAGTTGTTAATAAGTCCGCTTTGACAGGTTACAAGAATTATCAATTTTGTGAAGAGGGGTGTTGTCTGAGGCTCTGATCACCGTTAACTTGGATGGATAAGCACTTGTACGATTTTTTACTAGGTAGTACCGATGTGCAGAGCGCACATCTAATAAAAACTACAATTCTCAATTATCTTATTCTACAACTCCGTAAAACGTAAAGTATTACTGTGTATGTATTACGTGAGGCCTATTGCATCTAAAAAATAGCCGCTCACTATTTTAAATGTTATAAACTTTTTGTAAACTTCTCGAACACTGACAGCTTGGCGTGCTTTCAAAGCTTTCAAGCAAAACGCCTAAGAAAATCACTACTTAATTAAACACTAAAACATTTAAGGCACGCCCCGTTTAAAGCAATTCTCTTAAAAATCACCGTACTCCATACAAAGGTACTAGTTAGGAAAGTCGCATTGTCGCGTAACGCAATTGATATTCAAAGCGCGACAGCTTGCTCCCGTCGCTCGTGATGCTCGCTCCGCTTGCAAACGCCGCAATAACCGCATCCGACAGCTGACATATAACGCACCGCTTGTAGCTCAGCCACACTTTCTATGCAATGCCTCGATCAGATTTGATGTGCGACTAAACAGATTGCTGTGAGCTGGAACCGTGTGACAGTATGCTCAGTTACACCTCGTTGCCTACAGCATGGATGAACAGAGAATTTGTAGCGAATTTTGTCCAAAAACATAGGATACTAATTTTGTAGGTTTTGCCCGCAGATTGGAAATAATTATCACTGAACGTATTAGTACCGGCAGTTTGTATGCCGTAACCTAGATCGTAGTCTACTTCATCGAAATACGTTTGTATGATTACTATGTTGCTACTACTATGTATAAATACGTTTGTATGATTACTATGTTGCTACTACTATGTATAAATACGTTTTTATGATTACTATGTTGCTACTACTATGTATAAGTACGTTTGTATGATTACTATGTTGCTACTACTATGTATAAATACGTTTGTATGATTACTATGTTGCTACTACTATGTATAAATACGTTTGTATGATTACTATGTTGCTACTACTATGTATAAATACGTTTGTATGATTACTATGTTGCTACTTCTATGTATAAATACGTTTGTATGATTACTATGTTGCTACTACTATGTATAAATACGTTTTTATGATTACTATGTTGCTACTACTATGTATAAATATGTTTGTATGATTACTATGTCGCTACTACTATGTATAAATACGTTTGTATGAGCTATGTTGTTGTCACTATGGTAAATGCTGCGTAGCCATGTAATAGGCCTTTTATTCTGATTAGGTATGTACTGCTGTTGATGTACCAAATAAGTGAACAAATATTAGCAGATAAATATTTTTTAATTAAAAGTTTACAAACTTTTTGTTGGTTTAAAATGTGGGGCCTCTAAGACAAAATAAGAAGGAATGGTTCATGGATGCTCAGGACTATATTCAGCTACTTTCCTACCATTAAGATTCATTTCTGTATTCCAGTTTCTTGATAATAAGCCTGTGACAATAACTGCAGGCACTTAATACTTTCCAAACTGTCTCGCTGTGACGGGAGCAATGCAATGTAACGTTAGCCTTGCAGCTGTAACAGATACGCTACAGCTGCAGACAGTCACGTTCGTAGGTAACTTAGGAGACAGCTATTATGTATATTCGGTGATGTAGGATTGTAAAACCTCAAGCCTGTAATGCCCGAAGGGTGTTGTAACAGATGTATCATAAGTTGTACATTGACATTATATGGGAGGGACTAAAAAAAACATTACTGGTGACACGTGGGTGGAATACTAGACACACCACTGCCTATCCCTTCGAAGATTGCTGGCGAGATGATATGTTATGTTACGTATCTATATTAATTCCTACTCCATTTGCAGATATATCGAGAACGAAATTCGCGTGAGCAGGCCCCTCAAAAGGTGGACCGATGACCTGATATAAAGGTCAGGGAGTTTGGATAATTAATTAATTGATGATATTGAAGTCCCATAAACCGCTGGTTATTGCAGAAAAAATGTATTAATAAGTTCATATTTATAGTCGGCCCCGTAATTACTTTCATGTTTTATTTAATTTCTAACTGCAATAATTATCAGCTGCCAAGAAAAAAAAATGCCTATTACGAATTTTCAAATTATTCACTCAAGACTAATTATAAAATCTTATAAATTGCAATCGAAGACTAAAGAAAACTCGAAATATATTTTAATTTGAGCAAAATTGACACCTGTGTTAATTGTGTTAGGGTATTATTTTCAGTGTTAAAACTCCAGTCTAGTGTGGGACGAATTATTTTTAGGTGGGTTGATAAAAATTTGTTAAAAATAAGATTGTGAGATCTAAAAGGGAAGATCAAAGATTATCATTTTGTTTAGCGTTAGAAGTCATTATGCCAATTTGTAACTGTTGGATTTAATATGTTTACACGCGAATTAGGTAGTTTTTATGTAACATAACATCACGGTTGTATTGCCTGATGAGCTAGACAGAGTTGGATAGTACACAGACATTACGTCTAGATGACCGGGATGATTATTATCATTAACTGAACACAATTCAGATTTCGGGCTGCTGAGAAATAATCTGGGAATACTAGGAATCGAACCACAGAGTTCTATGCTCGCAAACCTTCTTAAGACCACTAAACCATTGGAGCTCATGAAAAAAACTAGGAAAGCAATCAATCCGAGAACGTTTGTACATTCGCTTTCATCCTAGATTTTTTCGGAGCCATTGCAAAGAACTCCAATCGAGATAATTGCGAGTAACTAGCTATGTTCCATGAATCGCAAGCGCTGATTGCCTGGTATGGTCCGTTCGGACTGCCGGGCGCGCTGATTGGCTAATCTAAACTGATAGCTGTTTTCCTTCGTCGCCTACATTCTTTGTTCTCTCTTGTGCTATCGAAAGCGGATACATAATGATTAATACTAATATTATAAAGCTGAAGAGTTTGTTTGTTTGTTTGAACGCGCTAATCTCTGGAACTACTGGTCCGATTTGAATGATTCTTTCAGTGTTGGGTAGTCCATTTATCGAGGAAGGCTATAGGCTATATAACATCACGCTGCGACCAAAAGGAGCAGAGCATAAATGAAAAATATTGCAAAAACGGGGAAAAATGTATTCCTTTTGTGAGCTGTTTCTCTTTTATGTGACGCAGACGAAGTTGCGTGGGTCAGCTAGTGATTAATAAAATCAAGGGGATAAGCAGCACCAATTGCCTCTGTGCTGTAGTAAATTTTCCCTAAAAAGTAGTTTTTTGAAAGGTTAATTACGATTTGTAGTTTTGACATTCAATCAATCCAAGCAGGATAAACACACACTTAGAGTGAGTCCTTAGCCATCGTAAATCTATTTCCAAAGTTTGAGCAGAAGTAGATAGCTAATTACCAACACTTCAATTTCAACAGTTATGTTTGGAACATGTAGAGGCCGAACCTAATAAGACAAACCGGGCATAGTACCACATTCAGGCAGAAATTCCTAGTCATTCTAACCTAACCCAGTGTACGTGAAATGAAAATGCAAATGTTACCTAACCCCTTCTCTAGAATAGGCCAACAGTTTTCCACTGACCATTGTTGATTGACCGATCTCACTGACGGACAGCTGATCGTATATTTCCGTCAGTAACGTACGACTGGGGTTTAAACCGGCTCACTCGACGTTACAGTCCCTTTCCCAGCCGCAGGCCGGAGGGACGGTATATTATGCTGATTTTGCTACTCAACTTTATGTTACCGTTTCCGATGAGATAATAAAATATTCCATATTCTCAATTTAAAAAAAAAGTCTACAGAAAACATAAACAAAAACATAACAACACGCCTGTAATTCTCGAAGGGTTAGACAGAGGGACAGAGGTGAACCCAAATGTAGTACACCCATATTTTGCCAGTTATTAGGGCGCGACGATATTGCCATAATCGAGCACGAACCCACACTCTAGTGGCTGCTACTGAGGAAATTCTTGATGTTCGATCATTCTCAGAAGATCCATTAATTGTAATTATTATTTAAAATAATAACTGATAAATAGGATAAAATTGAATTCCTTGAATTTTTTTATTAAATGTAAATGGTAAAATAATTAAAATTAAAATTGATATTACTAAAACAATTACTCCTCCTAATTCATGCCATATCCATGATGGAGCTAGTGAGAATTGTTTTTTAATTGAATCCTGATTTCAAGATTTGGATCTCTGAGAAGGATCATTCTCTGAAGATCCATTGGCCAGATCCATGATGGATCTAGTGAGAATTGTTTTTCTCATTAGGTAATAGTTAATTGTTATTGGGCTTTTTATCAGGATTTTTTTAGGAGCAGCCAGTTATGCTGGCGTGATGGTATGTTACCGTTTAACGAACCACAGTGAAGATACGGCGAAACAATTAATTACCAAAAGGCGAGGCTTTACCACGTCACTAACACACTATCAATAATGTAAAACACTTATAAAAAATAGAATGTACGAAAAAAAATACGACTAAACATTTTTAGTGAAGTATTTAATGTTGTGCCAAGTGTAACGGAATCTACATTCGTGAATGTAAAATAGTGGTTATATAACGGTCTGTGTGCGTAATCGAATTTTGAAATTTCCTGTTTTACTAATTGTAAAAGGAAAAGGAGAAAAAACTACTAAAAGTGAACAGGTACTTGCTACACACATTCAGATCGACAGGACTCGACGCAGCATGTGGCATAATGGAATATAATTACCGAAGAAATACGTACGGTAAGCCGCACGGCTTAGCCCCAATCACTTTAAGCCGACCCCAACGTGGTTCAGCGATGGTAAGGCCGAAAGAAGTTTGCCTATCAGCATGAGCCGAAGAAATGCCGAATATTATGTAGTAATTACTTCCGGTCAGCTTTGATGTTTAACTATTACTGTCGACCCTAAGCTTATTGAATATAATTAGTGGGTGGATTGGACTGATGATACAAGAAAACGAATCAATAAATATAATTGTATATTATAGTTAGCCCATATTGTCCCACTGCTTGGCAAAGCCCTCCCTCCATTCCTGCCAACGGTCAAGATTCTGTGCTACTTTCCAATTCTCAATAGTTATTTTTTGTTTGATTAAATCTGTCTTTTATTCAAATGTAACAAAGGTTTATCTATCATAACCGAACGCGTAGGTATACATTTCGTGTCCGTGCTATTACCCATTGAGTAGTCTATCGTGAAGAGACGACCCTGGCTGCAGGAAAGTCATGTCTGTCATAAAAATGTATTGTCACCAAAACCAAAAGGTGTGTGCCGCTCAATAAATTTCTAAGGTTTGACCAATTAATATACCTACCAACTAACAAACAAGCTTAAAAGAAACAAAACAGAACTTGTGCCAATTTCCTCATATCACCAATAATGAAAAGCAAATCGCGCCTAAATGCGACTGTCTCTACCCGTAAATACTTTTATATTACACCGTCCCAAGAGATCGAGCAAGGAATTGGAAAGTCAAGGCGTCAAGCAAGAACTGTTCTTCCCGTACTGTTTTCTTTAATTCCCAGGTCAGTTTGAAAATCTTAGCACGTATTGCAGAGCAAGAGTTTTACTCCACTACCCTCGAAAAATTGTATTGCGCTTGCTTGTGACAGTTGGCCCAATTTCAGAGTCGCTAATAAAGTTTTTATAATTAATATCGGAGTGAATTTACAGGACAACAACACCGGCTGTTCCTTTTTTAAACCTGGAGTTGTTTTGGTCCTAGCTTTTTTCCTGGCTATAAGTAATTTTAGCGTAAAAATATATTTGATATGTTATTCAAATATATTTTTACGCTAAAATTACTAAATGAAAAAAATGAAATGTTACAATAAAATATCTAAACTTATATTGTCACTTACGGGATAAGAAATTGTTTTGAGCTCCCGATATTAACCCCGACAATATAAGTTTAGTTTTAAACCGTGAAAGCTTAAAACATTGAATAAAATACCTCCCCACATTCTTCAACTGAATGAGACGAAATTTAAATCTTGTATAAAACGCACACTATGTAAGCAAGCATATTATTAGTTGGGGGATAACATTGATGATAAAAATGCTTGGCTAAATGCTGGTCCTGCTCCACAACCATAGGTGGGGGGGGGCAAACTAATTGTTTGTCGACCAGTAGGTCGGGCATTATTTGAGTCCATCGACACGTAAAGAAGAAGATGAAGAATTGATTCCCATGTTAATGTATTGTGGAAGCTGCAGAAGATTATAAAAATATACTTGCATTGCATAGATTCCAGTTCTTAGTATTATATAATTGCATAGCACATGTGTGAGTACTTTGTACTGTTCAGCCACCATTTACATTTATTTATCTATCATTGACTTGAATATGCATTGGTGGCTGAGAGAATGTCATGCTCACTTAAATGTCTCGCTGATGGTGGCGGGTGTGTTGGGTCATTTAGTTCCCTTCAATATGGTTGAGTTGAATGGCGCCGGTACGGTGTACGTGAACGGGCGCTGTCAGTTGGGACTGGTCATCTCTTAGCTGCCAAGGTTCATTTTAATTACTTTATTCATAAATTTTTGATCTAATCTTTTACTCTGGACGCTCTTAGTGTGCACGTCTTTCTACATCGTTCTCACATATATGTATAATCTCAAAATTAATGATGTAACCAAGATTTTGTAACAATATTTTGATTTTAAAAGAGTGTCCATGGAGTTTCTTGCCCGTTCTTCTCCATAGAGATCTACGCTAGGGAATGGGCAACTACAGTACTTTCTCAAGTTATTATGCCTTGTGACTGGGACTGTAGCTTTGATTTTCTTTTTTGTATTTTTGACATTCAAAAGTGCCGTAATGGTCTAATTGAAATAAATGCTTTGAGTTTGAGTTTGATATATTTTATCCCTGGGTTGACACACCATACAAGTTATAGTATTTGTTGTCAACAAGCCTTTTTCCCTTTTTGAAAAGTTGCATAAGTAAACAACTAGATTTCACAGTTTGTATAGACGGGAATCGAAACCTCAAATTGCTGATGAGACGACATGATATTTCTAACTCTAATAATTACAAAACAATAAACAATTATTAATGTTCTACAAACAGTTAATTAAACAACAACAATGATCGAATCTATTACATCTTGTTAATCAATTCAATGGAACTCGAGAATCGCACGAATTGCCTCAACAACAACCGACAATTAAAGGGTAGTTCAAAATTGACACAAAAGAGAAATAATGTAAATTAAACAAAAGTGGCTGAACGAACAACACAATTGAAGAAACGAGTGGGATTCATTAATTCCAGAAATAACTTAATAAACATTCTGTTTAAAACAAAGGTGGTTTCATCGATGCCCAAACGAGGCAACGGAATCTGTTTTAAAAAAAATATTAAAACATAAACTTTTAAATTATAGCAAAAAGTTATCGCAAAAGAAGACTTTAAGTCTTCTTCTTTAAGTCGTCTAGGGATTATAATATGTCTAGCAGTTATACAGCAGTCATTGATAGATATAAACCAAGTATTTATGTGATGGTTTAATCATAAAGTCGGTGTAAAGTCACTCAGCCTAGTGGTAAGCAGGCTGGCTGACTGGATAGGATGTGCCAGTCCGAGTTTATGCATCGCCACTCGCGGAAACCATATTAATACGCCTCAATAAATAGGGATGAAGGTGCAGATGAAGTGGGTACCTCTCTACGTATCATCCAAAGAATGCAATGTGGTACGATACTTGTTGCTGGTTGTTAAAATGCTGAAGTAGCAAGGAGCAGGTTCTGAATAGGTGCTTCAAGTCGACAGTCACAGCACTACTTACAATGGGAGAAAGTTTCAAAAGGTTTCTTAGGTCTTACTGAGAATCTTGTCGAATATTTTTTTCTTTAAAAGTTGGCAATGGATTGGAGATCTTTTTTTACTGATAATCTGAGCTGACATATGTGACGCCTCGCTTTACTACTTTTTTGGGTAACTGGATTATACAGGATGCAACATGAAGATCCCAATACCTCGTGTGGTGTCTCAGACCATGAAAGTGAACCACTTTTGTTCGATGGCTTTCGGAAAGTCATAGCTTTTTTTAGCCACATACCATGCACATGTTGCTGATCATGCCAGTTAAAAGTACAATTTTCATTTTGTGAATTTCAAGAACTGGTAGAACAAAAGTTGTTTAGTTTCATGGTCCAACAGACCACACGAGAGGTCTTGCGTTAATAATGTTACACCCTGTATAATCCTTACACCTTGTATATCGTAAAAGAATTGCGCTGTACTGCTTTTTAAATTGTGACTAGATGGCAAGATAACTTTTAAACTATGATAAACATGAACTCTTCAGTGCCAAATACAACATCAGTATAGATGTCGCAAAACCCATGACAGTGCTACCAACCAATTTTTTGGTAGTATTGTGCCGTATTTGTATGTATTTTGTTTTTAAATATAAGCCAAGCAATAAAATACGACCAAATATCAACCAAATCCGCAACAATAAATAAAAAGGTATTAAGTATTACGTCATAAGTTTTGGCTAGGCGGAAGTTCAGGCTAGGCTGAAAAACGCCGTGCAGTATAAAGTACGCAGGACAGCCAGTTGGCCCGCTACCAGCGTTTAATTGAATCTAAGGCTATGTACAGTCAACTCCAGAACGCGGTGAATTCGAATGTTTTGGGGATTAGCAATCGTGGGAGATAATTCTAGTGCAGATATTTTTAACGTTGTTTTTCGTCTGAATGTTTTCTTTTTTTTCAATACACTTCCTCGAAAACTGGTCCATGGAAATAACTACACTTGTACTATACGTATACTTCCCACAAATTTCTCTCCCTTCTTTATCCTAACATAAACGTAAATACTAAATAACTAACTTTTATTAAAATGAAAAGAAAAAAAAACATTTTTGCAAAAAATAAAACCGACTTCAAAAACCCAAATAACTGAAACATAACTTTCGTTTCTGAAGTCAGTGACTTTTGTTTATTTTATTCCGTTTTTTTTTGTCACCGACCACTGGGCGAAAAATGGTTTAGAAATTTTAAAGCGGACAACTTGGATACATACGTTTTAGTAATAGATAAAAAAAAGGAAAAATAGAAGGTATTATTTACGAGGACCTCGTGGCAAAATAAAAACAGCCGCTGGGGTCGGTCTTTAGGTTAAGCTGTGCTTGCCTAGGTTGGTCTGTGGATGGGTGACCACCCAGTACATACTGAGTTTCCTCCACGTCTCGGAAAACACGTTAAGCCGTTGATCCCGGCTGTCATTTGTAGATCTTTGACAGTCGTTACAGGTAGTCAGTGGCCCAAAAAGTCTGACAACCAGTCTTACCAAGAAGTATCGTATTCCCCAGAACTAACTGGGTTGTGGAGGTCAGATAGGCAGTCGCTCCATGTAAAATACTGGAATTCAGCTGCATCTTGTTAGACTGGAAGCCAACCTTAACATAGTTGGGAAAAGGCTAGGCAGATATAGAAGGTATTATTTATCTTATTTTTCTTTTCCTTATTTACGTCACTCAATTATTTTGTACCTCCAAACTTGTCATGTAAAGGCCATGTCAAAACCAGGCAAAATGCTAACGGACAGGTTTACAACTAATAGCGTCATAATATGTTCGAAGGTGTATGAAACACGAAAACGTACGAATCAAAAATATTAAACAGAAAAATTGTGTTCCAATGGTGAATACCGCTTCAGTTCGAAGTGGTAGTGTTAACATGAAGTACTCATGAACATATATAACCAGTGATAGGAATAGGTAGTGCTTATTAGCCTAAACTTCGAAGAACAGAGACAAGAATCGGAGACTTCCTTAGACTATATTTTTTTCCGGGACGGTACTTACGTGATAGTACATCAAAAATTAATGTTATTTGGAATAAGTAATTGGTCTTGTTTACCTAAAGTTTGCGACTAGACATACATAACACAGTCGTTACAACCATCAAAATTTCTGAAAGTATTCTTTTTTTTCTTTATTGCACCGAAAGTACAATGGGCGGGCTTTTATGGCTGCGCATTTAGTTATCCACTCTAAGAATTTACAAAAAAAAACTCGCCGTGGTCGCATAATAAAATATAGTCTAAGGAAGTCTCCGATTCTTTTCTCTGTTCTTCTTCGAAGTTTAGGCTAATAAGCACTACCTATTCCTATCACTGTATATAACACACGAAGCTTAACACAAGCCGTGAAATGTTAGGCAGAGGAGTAGCTTTAATACTCCCATATTTGGCAAAATATATTATTAGATACCATAGCGTGAACCTATTACTTACCATCCGGGCACAAATCCTGAATCCACAATGATAAAGTACTGATGGAAAATTAAATACCTAACACTATCCGACCTGAGAATCAAACCCGGGATTTTAAGTTTAGTAGTAGCGCCTGCACCCAAAATACCAACATAAACTACTTTTACAGAATAACATGGACATTAAAATTAAAAAAAACTTTTTAACAAAAAAAATAAAACCGACTTCAAAAAACACAAAACACAAAAAAGTGAAAAATAACTTTAGCTTCAGAAGTCGGTGACCTTTGTTTGATTCATTTAGTATTTTTTTGTCACCGACTTCTGAAGCTAAAGTTATTTTTCACTTTTTTGTGTTTTGTGTTTTTTGAAATCGGTTTTATTTTTTTTGTTAAAAAGTTTTTTTATTTCTCCATTTTTAGTTGTAAGTAATATCCTCTACAAATATATTATATGCATTTATTTTACATTTTTAACAATACATGTCATGGTAATAGGTTTATCCCCAATAAATGGAACTTAACATATCTAAACTGTCGAAATTTGGGTGTATTGTACGCATCTGCGTACCCCTCAGAGCATACAGGCGTGATGTTACGTCATGATGTTGTATAAACAATAAATATTCAAGCGATGGCAGCAATCGCGACCGATTTACCGTCTAGTTTTGAAGAGTACCATTGTACGTATATATCTCCGGAGATCAGCATCAGATCTTCACTAAATTTAAGTGTGACCATCTCTGAAGTATACTGTTTCAATTAAAAAAATAATTTTGAGAATCGCTCCACAAATGGAGGAGAAATCGGTGAACATACATTAAATTATACCACGACTGAAGCAAAAATGTTCATAAAATGAAAACTACCGGGCCAAACTATGTTAAATTTTTAAGGGACTAAATGGCAACTATTCCGCATCAAACTAAAAAAGAATCACGTAAATCGGATCATAAATCTCAGCGTAATCGGTGTACATACATAAAAAAAAAAAAAAATACCCATCGAATTGAGAACCTCCTCCTTTTTGGAAGTCGGTTAATGAGTGTCAATTCTGACTAGAGGCGGAACATAACAAATTTAATAACTGTCTCTCACTATACATTCTGATCATGTTTCTGGCTTAAGTATACAATAAAATCATAAGAATCAAATTCCGTATTTTTAAAGTCAGTTATCGCAGCTCTATCTAGTGAAAAGATTTTAATTTAAACTCTAGCCATAAAACACCGAAGCATATGAACATAGCGATAAAGTACTAAAAATAAAAGAAACGAACCTGCCCTGAGTGTGACGCAAAAAAGCAAGTCCAAATGTTTTCAGAGCGTCGCCAATTCACCAGCATTCACTCTTTTTGGCTATCGAGCGTCCTGTTATTTTTTCACGAATGGCAAATGTTGCTCTGTTTTTTTTTTAGTGGATGTTAAATATATCTACGTAAACTAAGTAAATCTATGCCATCCTAGCTTAGCTGTGGAGTAGACCTTAGTATCACAAACAAATAAATCATCATCTGCCTAGCCTTTTCCCAACTATATTGGGGTCGGCTTCCAGTTTTTACCGGATGCAGCTGAATACCAGTATTTTACATGGAGCGACTGCCTATCTGACCTCCACAACCCAGTTAGTACCGGGTAATACGATACTCCTTGGTAAGACTGGTTGTCAGACTTATTGGGCCTCTGACTACCTGACGACTGTCAAAGATCTACAAATGACAGCCGGGACCAACGGCTTAACGTGCTTTCCGAGGCACGGAGGAAACTCGGTATGTAATGGGTGGTCACCCATCACACGTCACAGACCAACCTAGGCAAGCACGGCTTAACCTAACGATCGACCTGAGCGGCTGTTATTATTTAGCCACGAGCTCCTCCAAACAAATAACAAAACACAAATAATCACAAACAAATAAATACCAAATATAAAATAAATGTAATATTGTAGAAACAAAACATACAACAAATTGAATACCGATCAAGTAAACTAGAGCGACGGCGTTTGAAAGGTACCGTAATAGCGAGGAAGCAGACACAAACGCAATTTGTCTGATAGACCAGTCCCATGAATCGTGAAATGTGTTACGTCCATGTTCCATTAATATTTCAAGAAAATGCCATCGAAATTACTATGTGCAGGCGTATTGATCGGCTTGTCAAGAAGCCTATTATTTTAAAGCCAAGTGGACTGATTAGACAAATTATTGAAAGGCAGTTCTCGTTAAGTAAGAAAAGGGGTTTAAAAGTCACTTTGTGTTCTTTTCAGGCTCTTTAGTCACTTAAATTAGAAAAGAAGCAGATAAGACCCAAAACTATATAATATAGTTTTATTGTACTTAAGAGAATGATGTGTATACCTGTAATGGGTACCTACATAAGAAACCAAACCTGTTTACTATTATTGTTGAGAGTAAAATATATGTATGGCCCAATGGAATGTGTGGCCCAAACATGTTGCCATGAGGAATATTAGTATCTGTAGTTTGTGGTAGAATACTCATTTGGTAAGGGAAAGAAAGATTGTAAGTGTAAAGTTTAGTATTTATGGCTATCTTATAGGGCTGAAGTGAGTACTTAGAAATAGTCCGAAGAATTAAAATAATGATGCTATACAGAACCATACGGAAATATATACAATAGCTATATCAAAGATTGCTAGGTAAAAGGTTTATCTAATGTGTACTATACTTTCAAAAATCTCCACATCGAATCCCATTTATCTCCTTTAATGTATACAAAGTTCAATCCGCTAAAATGTTTGACGTTACCTTACAGAGTACATATTCCTGAAGACTAGAAAGATATTTTTGATGGGATACGATGCAAGGCTTTCTGAGATATTAATATCTCAGAAAGCCTTGCATCGTATACACACTACACTTGACTTGATATTTTGTTGGTTAAAAACCAGACCTTGTAAAATTGATTTGCTTTTGTTTTTATGGATTGAATTTGAGAATCCGAGTTGATCTTATTTGTTATCGACAATTTGGTTGCGATCCGTGATTTATTGGACCTTGGAACCCCGTTTGAGTAAAATACTGGGTTATTTTGATGCATTTGAACAATAACGCCGAATTGTGGTTAGATTTACCCGGCATGTGAATTTGGTGATAAGTGTTGCTGCCTTATTATATTGCGAACTTGTGCAACATCCCGGACGGTAACACGCTGTGAAAACCTGCGTCTCTTGTGACCGCCGCGTACACCACTTGACAACATTACTCAATCATTTACACTGACACACATACAACGAAGCGATCTGAGAACAGGTCGTCGACGCCTTCCGAGCACCATCAGGATTAGGTAATTTGATTTCCCATTGTTTGTAGGCAACTTTTAAAGTTTTGGGCTCCGCGGGACCGCGGACAGTTCGGTCGCCCAGATAGTTGCCCTGGTGTGGCTCCGAACATTTTGGTGCACTTTAAAGTACAAATTATACGTGGCAGCATTTCCTGGCCTGATATACATAAACGGTTTCAAAGCGTTGAAGCTTTCTTAAGCTCGTAGCCTTTTTACTAGAGAATCCGGATCCAAGGCGATGCCTAACGGTGCTTATAAGGGAACGTTGCAGAAAGGAGTTGCTTAAAAAATAATCCCTTGGGCTACGGTTATTCTGATCCCATTCAGTGCCTGTGCGTCGACCTTTTGTTAAAATATACGCTCAGAGAATTTCGTAAAGACCTGTACTAATTCGTAACAAGTTTTTTGTGAGTAATAAAAAATAAAACTTTGGATAAAATCTATGAACACACTTTACTTTTCATCAGCGTTGCTATGACGTTGAGAGAAACTACAGTTTCTGTTAATCACAGTATTTTTAGAAAAAGTTATAGTTGTTATGAACTTTAAATGTTATTTCATTAATGCGTAGAATTTAACACTACATTGAAAGAAATTATTTGAAAGCAAAATTTTTAAAGATACAGGAAGATAAAGGACAAACTGATAAAATAAATTGGACCGCAATCAAAGTAGCGAAAAAACGAATGTGGAACACACAGAAAACTTCAATTCTCCCAATGCAGTGCAGACGATTTCCCGGCGAAAAATCTAGATACAGTTTTACTATTCTGCACTTCGCAAAAATAGGACACTAAAAAGCGAGGTTCCCGTCGCCTGATGGTAGGCCACATTAATCACGCAGACTTCGACTTGCACTACCGGCTTTTTAGTACCGAAACCCGTTGAATCCAACCAACAGATAAATATTCATGGCATCGTACGTTAAGCTGTGAATATTTCAAAATAAGTGCACTGCAAGTATATAGATACTAGTCAATCAAGAACAGGTCACAACTGTCAGCCAGCCCCAGTAGTGGGGTGGAGAAAAAAATCGATTGGAGTAGCCGAGCGCATCGAGCATCGCTAATGCATAACACATGACATGGTGGAACGACCACCTACTAATATAAGGAAGACTGCAGATGGATCGACATGTCCATTAATTAACCACCATTTTTAACAATTAATCAATTTGGCTTTTCCTAAAGTTGCACTTTTCCGCATAAAGGTAAAATAAAACGTAAATGCACCAAATTTTGAATGACCTAGTTTTTACAGTGCAATGCGGATTTAAACTGAATGTCATACTGCCTTCTGTAGCCACCTATAGTCAGTTTTGTGAAGTTACAATGGACATGTAAGAATTCATAACCATTATCAAAAATAAAAACAAATTCTGTTAATGTTTTATTAAAATGAAAATGAATAATAAAAGAATAAGGTTATCTATCGACGTTCGACGATAAAGTTTCGTGTACGTGATATTAACCGTTGAGGAGGTCTCTCGTGAGGAGGCGATTCTGGCTGCAGAAATAGGTCATTGTGTGCCATAAAAATGTATTGCCACTAGACCCAAAGGTGTGTGCAAAGTTGCAGCTCAATCAAATACCAACAAGTGGTCGAAAAATGGTTTGAAAATTTGAGACTCGGTATCATACATACAAACAAGTTAAATAAAACCTTAATACGCATTATAAATAGAGCTCAAAATTCCATTGTCACATCATAACCTTACGTTACATTCAGAAGCTGAACATTCAAATGTAAAACTTTTAATTGAAGATCATACATTGACAGAACAAAATGCAATTTCCACTTAAGTTAATTTGCATTTTGCACAACTGCAGGTGAACGCTGGCGTTCAATTCAAACTTGATACTTTATTGTTGGATACTGGCGTCGAACGCATCGATATTGAAGGCAATAGAGTCGCGATATCACGGCGGCGGTCCCGGGGAGCGGCCGGGTTCGACCTTACAACTTCGATAACATGTAGAGTCGTAAGATAAATTGGATTCGAGAAATTAATCAGCATGATTTCTTTGATAACTTTTTGACGAAAGCATTATATCGAATTTTTACAACTGACCTTTTTTTACCTCTCCCTTTTACTTAACTAGTCGATACTTGCAAAATACAGATTTGTGTGGAAGTGGGAGAGAATAAACAAAAAAATGTTCTTATCTAGCAGGCATGGGCTTTGATCGTATACTTAGGACGATTAGTAATAATTATGGCAATTATGAAACAAACTAAATTAAATTAATAGACTTCTAATAGCAAAAGTGGAAGTCAAAGTGAATAATAAATACACTTCGATATCCGAGTATTGAAATAGTACATTTTGATACAAATGGAGAAAGTTTGTTATTGCATTCGAGGCGGAATTATAACACACGAGCCGTAGGCGAGGGTGTTTTTGAGCCGAGAATTAGCCGTAAAGACACGTAGTGCTTTGCCGAAATTAAAAAAAAAACATCACCTATGACTATAGGCATTGAACCAATTTGGACTAGGTATAGGTATCTGTTATCTGTGGCAATTTTCATTCTCTTCTGGAAAAAATTCTGGAAATTCTGGAAAAAATCGCATGCGTGAGAAATACATTGCATGTTGTACCTAATCAGTGTGTAAAGTGTATTGAAAACAATCTTTTCGGTCTTTGGTTTTATATGCACAGAGGTGTATTGAGTTCACCCACATTTCGCCAGTTACGATTAAGTCCCCTGTAATAGAGAGATTCATTCTAATTTCATGCCAATACTGACAATTTGTAACCGAAAAACCCAATAACACTTTGCCCGGCCTATGTATCGAATGCGGGACCTCAAGCACATTGCTCCGCAGTATCGTTTGCAAATTATAATATTATCTGTGCCTAGACTAACTAGGCAGATTCTTATATTTTTATACTCTCCGATAACCACATTTTATGTATACCTTATAATTTAATGTGTTTTAGTTAAGGATACATTATTTAAGACCCTACCCCTATTAATTAAGAACTTGTAATCCGATTTAATTGTTGACGGCAAAAATCGGTTCCGCTTAAAAACCATCGCTTCTTTGTCTTTAATTAAAATCAAGTAAAATAACGAACCAAGATTAATTTAGGGTTGCCCGCATCAAAGATACAGACACAGTGATTAAAACGTAAAGGCGTTTCTGTTAGAGCGGTCGGCCGGATTGCAGATAGGGTTACCATTTTAAAAAATAAAAAATATCCTGGCGAATACTGCCGGATATTTTTTCGAGCCTCAAGATGCGGAATATCTAGCTGTACGTGATATAACCAATATAAATGATTGTCCATTTTCATTAAAAAAAAACTCCCTGCTTGTCATTTTTAACTGACTTCTAAAAAATGAGGTTAATCAATATAGACATATTTTTAGGGTTCCGTAGTCAACTAGGAACCCTTATAGTTTCGCCATGTCTGTCCGTCCGTCCGTCCTGGCTTAATCTGTGTGACCGTCAGCACTAGAAAGCTGAAATTTGGTACCAATATGTATATCAATCACGCCGACAAAGTGGTAAAATAAAAATTGGAAAAAAATGTTTTATTAGGGTAGCCCCCCTATATGTAAAGTGGGAAGTGATTTTTTTTTTAATTCTAACCCTAACGTGTGATATATTGTTGAAAAGGTATTTAAAAATGAATAGGGGTTTCTTAAAATCATTTTTTGATAATGTCAATAATTTCGGAAATAATCGCTCCAAAAGTAAAAAACAATGTGTCCCCCCCCCTCTAACTTTTGAACCATAAGTTTAGAAAATATGAAACAAATCTGAAAAGTAGAACTTTATAAGAACTTTCTAGGAAAATCATTTTGAACTTGATGGAAACAACAGTTTTCGTACAAAAAAGACAAAAAGTTGTACAAAATAATTTCTGGACTAAGTTTGTAGTATATTCGTATATGCAAGCATTTTTACATAATGGATACCCACCTTTAAACTCATAAGTGGGAACACTTATTGTGACGGACGGGAAACTACGGAACCCTACACTGAGCGTGGCCCGACACGCTCTTGGCCGGTTTTTTTATGTGTTTTCGCGGATAACTTCGACGTTTATGAACCGATTTTGATAATTCTTTTTTAAGTTGACTATTCTATAAATATAATTTATGAGAGATTGGCTGGAGAGAGCCGCACGTAGAGACGAGCACGTGGAAGGCTCTAGGGGAGGCCTTTGCCCAGCAGTGGGACAATATAGGCTATCAAAAAAAAATCTATAAATGCGAAAGTTTGGTTGATGGACGTTTGTTTCTCAATCATGCCAGAACGACTGAATAGATATGTATGGCACAAAGATAGATTAAAGTCTGGAATAGCACAAAAGCTTCTCTAGTTATACGTCGTATATATGTCGAGGAGTCAGTACAAATGACAAGATGGCCTAGACGCCTTGCAACCAATGGATTGTTGTCCGAAATACCACCTGTCATGATATTCGATTAGTGCATGCCAATAACATACATTTGGACCTTTCGACATATGTCACGCTGATATAGTTTCACTATGTCTAGTTTAGGCCGTACAACGTTCGGATGGGTGGCCAAAAAGCCTGGCGTTTTCGGGTGGTAACCCTAATTGAGGACCACAAAGGAATTGTAGACGGTTAACAACAAATGGTACGATATTCCTTTTTCGTTATATATTTTTGTCTGTCTTCAGTTCAGACTGGTTCGAGTCTGGCAGGCTATGTCTGACTTTTGTTCAAACGAAGGACGTACAAAAAGACAGATTTTTCATCTACACTAATATTATAAAGAGGAAAGATTTGTATCTTTGTGTGTGTGTGTATGTTTGTAATGAATAAACTCAAAAACTACTGCCCCGATTTCAAAAATTCTTTCACCATTAGAAAGCTACATTCACCATAAGTAACATAGGCTATATTTTATCCCCGTACTCCCACGGGAACGGAAACTACGCGGGTGAAACCGCGTGACGTCCGCTAGCTATTAGTAATATGAAAAGATCACTGTCTTCCTATATCAGGATCAGTTGGTATTTTTCTTATTACTTAGTAAACTGTCTTATGCCACAGTAAGCATGTACATATTTAATTTTTTATTTTAGTTTTTCTACTCGAAACCTCTTTTGTTGTGTAAATGAGTCACCGAGTAACTTAGAAAGTTGTCGTGCCTATCCATATATCGATTGTTCGACAACGTGAAAAATGTACTACCTAAGGTGATGTATGAGTGAAGAAGTAATAAAAAATACATAACATCACGGCTGTCATGCCTGGTGGTGAGGCAGAGTTGTAATTCCTCCTAACATTTTTGTGCACGAATTTAAATCCAGACCTCGTGCTCAGAAGAAGCGTATTTGCATAGTTATTGTTACACTTTTGAGTATTTACATAGAAAGTAACTTTGATTAATCAAGAAGTCACACAATTACTTCGAAATTTGACCTTACATAAATGTCGATTAAAATCGTATCATCGTATCAATCAAAACGTTTAAGTAAATATTAAAATCAATACTAACTATGCATGCTTCTTTAGAATGTTACATAACAGTAAGTCACAAAAGCCGTACATGTTGCAGGCTGATCTTCAACAAGTCGCGCAGAAGTCAGGCTTGCCAGTGACCTTAACCTGGTGTCAAGTATATCTGGTTGCTATACAAACACACTGGTACAGTGACTAGCACAGATATGTATGTATTCTGAACACTTGACAAAATTCAAAAGCGATTTTCTCGTAACATTACATGACGCCTGTATCTGCCTTGGCCGTTTCGTTACTACAAGAACTATTGTATAACAGAAAAGTAATGAACAGTGGATATATTTTCTCGTAACATTACATGACGCCTGTATCTGGCTTGGCCGTTTCGATACTACAAGAACTATTGTATAACAGAAAAGTAATGAACAGTGGATATATTTTTTCATAACATTACATGACGCCTGTATCTTGCTTGACCGTTTCGTTACTATAAGAACTATTGTATAACAGAAAAGTAATGAACAGTGGATATATTTTTCACCTTACGCCCATGTGAATATAGCGAAATGGCCAAGCCACATATTTTGACTAAGGTGTAGAGTTTGTGAAGTTAGACCTTGTAGAGTTAGGGCGTGTAGAGTTAGAAGCCTGGCTCTACATGAGATCTGATAACATTTTGACAGTGCGAGTCATATGGTCTCGTCTTGGCAACATTTTACATGAAAATGTTATTGGTGGGATCCTATATAAGGGAGAGGTATCAAACAGTACATCAACATTTTGACAGTTATATTTAACTCCCATGGGAGGCGGACCTATTGAAGGCAACCGGGCCCAAATACAAATTTAGTGGCTGCTACTGAGAAATTACACTTTGCCCGGCTTGACAACCGAACCCAGGATATCAGTCACGTTTGCTTCGATTTCCCTTGAATCAACAATTTCAACTTACAAGTAAGTCATATTTCATAATATGAGTTCCGAAATACACAGTATCGTAACCGAATAAAATTATAAGCAAACAGGTGCAGAAAATCACCTTGATTTAATATTGTCGAGTGTGTACACGTAGGCGCTCTGCTTGTGGTTGTACAAGTTTGCATGTAAAACTACGGCAAGGCATCGATCTTCTGGCTAATCTCCCACTTGTAAAGCTTCTTCACTCTACAATGGAGAAATTAAATTAAGCGATATAAACCAAGCTGTTTTTTTCTCTGAATAACCAAGATTTATTAAGTTATTGTGGCACAGACTAAAATTTTTACCTGGGGACGAAAAGGAATCATAGGTTAAAATATATAGGCTCTGTCATCAGGCTATATCATAATAATATAATGCCAGCCTATTACTGTCCCACTGCCTGGGCAAAAGCCTCGTTTCATACAGATAAGGCACGTTTTAAATCAATCTACAGGACTACCCCGTATACTATCCCAGTGCTGGGCAAGACCTAGGTTTTGCCCAGGGCTGCTACTGAAAAGTACATGGTGTAAGAATCCAATCATGCTTTGCCGGAGCCGGCAATCGAATAAGAAATCATCTTAGTAGCCTTCGACCACTGGACTAACGAGGCACTTGAACATTATTTTTGAATAAATATAAAATGTGAGTCTGTATGCTGTCCCACATTGGCTAAAATTCACCCTTAAATACTCGTATGTAAGGCTAAAGTTCCGGAATCACAGCTCACAGTGTCTGCCCCAATCATCCCTGTAGCAAACTTTTAAACATACCTGATTTTACACCTGAAACTCTCTGAAGCAATTGATTAAACGGAAGTTAGTCAAAGTTCACAAGAATCTCCGGTGATTAACGCCAAGTTTAAATCCTGTTTGATGACGCCAATTGACGGTTTGATAACTTCACTATGTAAGAGCATCATGTTACTGTTATTATGTTCACATGGCTCAGTGGTCAAACCTTCTCCTCTAATGCGCGAGGTTGTGAGTTCAAACCCGGGCAAGCACTAATCACTACATAGTATAAAACAAAATCGCTTCCCGCTGTCTGTCTGTCCCTATGTATGCTTAGATCTTTAAAACTACGCAACGGATTTTGATGCGGGTTTTTTTAACTGATAGAGGAATTCAAGAGGAAGGTTTATATCTACATTGCCCCCGTGCGAAGCCGGGCGGGTCACTAGTTTTACGATAATTTACTTTTTAAATTTACCATGGATTGCGATGTGACTGCATGACATTTAGACTTTTAATCTGGGAATGGAACCCAGGATTACATGCTTAGGCCAACGAAGCAATAAACCTACTTTAAGATACGATTTAATATTAATATCGAAGTAATATTTCATGAGTGTTAAATGGAAAATAAAATATCAATTATTATGAGAATACAATATCACACGTTAATGATTTGTTTATTGAAAATCCGACGCTTCGACATCGAAACGTAGGCGGACAGTTGTAAGTTATATGGAACGAATTCTGTAATAATTTAAATACTATTGAATGTGAAAAGATGTTGCGGCTCTTTCATGAGCGAATTGAATGTTAAATAAAACGTCACTCCTGTTATCTCCATAGGGTATGGCAGGAGTATTCCTGAAGTAAACCTTCATTTTGCCAGTTATTTTTAAGAAGGCCCTTCCCAGCGCGTCTATCATCAACGCGAGCATGGTCGAAAAGCTTGTTGTTTCATTCAAAGTCACAGCGGCGATATTCCTTCAACTCCCCTGTCTCACCTAGCCTAAACGCCGCACTATTCGGCTCCCGCACATTGAACGAAAATTAGTGCCCGAAAATTTCTTAAACTTGTTCCAGGAAATACGTGTTTTTGAATAGGTAAGTCTTACAACTTTGTGAAATATATATTTATCATTTAGAATCTCCATTACATGTGCAAGGCTTCTATCAGGATGTTTTCTTTACTTTTACAATTTATGAGTAATTAGGAACGGTCAAAGTTGAGGTGAAATTTGTGCAAAACGGTAATTTTTTGGAGGCTCATTCTAAATTTGTTTCTACAAATTTTTATTTTTTGCTTTGTAAAAACTTAGATGTTAGTGCCTAAGATACCTTTTAGTTCAAAAAAATCAATGATTTTTGTGTAACAATGGCATAATCATGCACAAGCGATTGTATGAAAAGTGTGGTGGGTTGGCCGCTCTTAAGTACCATCTAATGGTAGGTGAACCTATACGTATACATCAACCGAGCACGTATCCAGATTTGGAGACTGCTACTGAGAAATTTCTCATGGAAAACCCCTTTGCCTGACCTGGGAATCGAACCCCGAACTTCATGATCAGCTGCCGCTTGCAACCAGGCAGCGTAAACACAAGTAAACTTCAAAGGTAGTATAACATCGTATTGTCCTTGTTACGATCAAGTTTTGACATCGGGGGAATTGTAATGTGGGTTCCAATAAAATATGCGACATGAATCCCCGAGGTACAAAATGTATGGAAATATACCTCTATTTCTCGTAAACTCAGTGACCTTTACTTGGAATAAAATTGATAGTTTTATTGTGTCTTTAGCGTCTATTTATAGACATATGACTGTTTAAGGAAAGTTGAAAAAACCTTTTAGCTTTATTTGGGATAAGCCTGCCTGAAAGCGCGGTTTAATTTTATTAAAAGCGCTTCATTCTAAAACGAGTTAAAAAAACATTAAATTGTTTTAAGTTCATAAAATTATTGCACTGTTCCTTGCGACTACAGTACTTCACCATCATTATTTCAGCAATTTGACACCCTAGAATTTTTTAAGTGAATAGTTGCAGGTGCAGCGAAATAAAACGTTTTGGTTTATTGCGTGTTTTATTTTATTGTACGATACAGAAAAAAAATGTCGTCTTTTTAACCGGCTTAATAGCGAGAGGGTTGCTACAACCATAAAACTATATTAATTAAAATTATAAATGTTGCCAGTTACAAATATTTAACAAGAATCGAATTGTAATTTCAACAGTCAGAATAGGATACAGCAAGCAGGAGAAATAGTGATCACAAGATATACCTACCTAACTGTCACAGACTGAATGATATGGCGAGAAAGGAAGTAAGTGCTAAGATGACGTGTAATAGAGAAGAATACAAGATGAAGACGAGCTGCGAAGACCACAAATCAATTGCGATAAGAGCAGAAGACTAACGAGAGGAATTACGGACTGAATAATATAATATAACATAATATATTTATTCAAAAATAGAATGAGGGATTTTCTTTTTAGCTCTTCCCTAGTCGCTGGATAGATGGCGCTAGGAGTAAGTATGATAATGCAAGGAACGGAACCTAAAAAAACTGACTTTAACAAAGCGCGAGAAATGTTGGTTATATTCGGAAGGTTAAGCAAATGATAGTGCCAGTAAACGAGAGTATGTGACGTGACACAATGTTTTTTTTTCAATCGTTTTGGCTTTGGCATAGTAAGTTCAACGCCATCTATAGAGTTCTTGGAAACTAAGTTTTTTTTTAAAACCTCAAAAGGAAAACCTCTCATTAGCACAAAAAATACAATTTAAATCTTAGAAATAATGTTGGTATAACAAACTACGATGTCTGTACTAGGTTAAACCTGTATCACAGGCGGCATTTTTCTAATAAATACTGTTTGGACAATAGATTTCTTAACAATATTTAACTTACAAGTATGAGTTAATAAGTATGAGTTCAAATTCAAACAAAAATATAAAATTAATTTAGGTCACACATGTAGATAAAAAAGCCGTGTGGTATCCGGCAGAGTAGAATAGAACCAACCCATTACACTCACGGGTGTCGTATAAGGCGACTAATGTCTGAGGCAGAACACCTTGCGCCTCCGTAGACCAGAGAATGGGCAGCAGCGTTTTCTGTTAGTCTTTCATCACTGCGATCTCCAATCCGCCTGCCAAGCGTGGAGATTACGGCAAATTCCTCCTATCATGGGAGAGCACAGTGTGTAATTTTGACTTAGATGTGGCCAGGTTCAGTTTATGTGTTTATTTGATAGCTTTCACTATTTTGGAGGCTTATCAAAGACAATGACAATTTTTTTTTGAGTAGTTTTGGCTACATAGCAATTATCGAGAATACCCCATAGAAACCATAGAAATGCAATATCTTTTTTCAGGTACATCAGTAACGAATGAATTAAGTATCTTTTCATTAAGAAAATACAAAACTATAATATTGCCAAAAACTAGATTCGAAACGCGGATAATTAAGACGTTATTCAATGTTTTTAGCAAAATCATAAATATTTTTTTGCCGGTTTTTTTTTTAATTACCGCATTTTCTTTTTAATGGAAAATATTTACGACATAATAATACATTTGAATAAAAAATATCAGCTCAAAAGAATAAAGGGGTGATGAGATATAATTTTTTAAAATTTTGTTTAGGGTTGTCACTAACGTTCTTAACCATTTGATTACTTTATTCTGATCATTAATAAAATCGTCATTTGATTGATTTTAATTATTCTAGATTATTTTAATGAACATGTCACACGCGCAAAAGCCTTAGCATTTTGAACCGATTTCGAAAAAGAAGGATGTTTCAATTCGATAGAATATCTTTTTCTATTTTATTGATATTATATGACCTTTATTATAACCTATAAAGTTATACTTCCCTAAAATGTGAAAGACAAAACTTTAACAACATAAGCTGGCCCGTACCTCCACGTGGTGAAGGCGGTAACAACATCAACATCATGTTATCGTCACACAAGTATTTATCGATTGTGATAATGACGACAATGACAAAATATAACTTTTTTTTATTTGTTTTTATTTATCGTTTTTTTTAACCCTATTTCCATAGAATTTTCTAAAATATTTAGAAACGCTTTTTCTGACCACCCCTTTGAGTTACGTATGTAATTTTTTAAGACGTGATAAACAACAGTTATGTACATATTTATAGCAAAGAAAAAAATGCGGTAATGATAGGGGTAAAAAAAAAATCAATAAATAGTGAAATTCAAAAATGTTCATGTATTTCATTAACAATCAAAGCTACAGCTCCTTAATTTTTTATATAGATAAATATTCTGATATTACGTCGTTTGTGGTATTGGAAAAAACGATACCATTAATACTTTTGGAGAAAAAAAAACAATAACTTTTCTTTGAGGTCGTTGAACTTTGACAAAAAAAAATTTTTCTCTGAAAATATAGACAATTTTATCGTGGGAATTTTTACCAATTATTAAGTATCAAAAGTTCTTTCGAATTAATACATAAAATATATCTGGCCACATCTAAGTCAAAATTACACACTGTGGAGAGGAGTCCAGCAGTGGACGTTACGGGCTGTTGTTGTTGTTGTTGTTGTTGAGCAGAAGAATAACGAGAGGAATTACGGACTGAATAAAAACGCTGACAAACTTTGAAACTTGCTTCAACTATTGCGAGAATAAAAGGTAAAAGTCTAGCCAATAGCTTCCAGCTAAACTTAATCTTAAAAACGGACACAAGTGGCTTCATGACTAGACTGAATCTAAACCTTTATCTAGAGGTGTTGAGTTGTCCCGAAAACCTATAGTGTTGGCACAAAGAAACATAAACATCTAGTCAACATTACTAAATGTATACTTTTTGTTGTCAGCAAAGAATCTCACATAATATTTGTACAACAATATCACAAATGATTTTCATCACTAACAACTATAAGCGTATTGGATCAGAAATCCCTCGTCGGTGAAAAAAATGTGATTGGTTTTTTCAATTCGAAAATAGTTCCATTTCCAATAAGTTTATGAAACGAATAATGTCGGTTGCTCACTAAATGCTATGCCTACCGATTTTAGTTTGTTTCCGAAGCTGTATCTGCAAATTAAAAAACCGGCCAAGAGCGTGTCGGGCCAAACTCAGTGTAGGGTTCCGTAGTTTCCCGTCCGTCACAATAAGTGTTCCCACTTATGAGTTTAAAGAATCAGACAAAAAGAAACAGAAATCAGACAAAAAATAATTTTCCAGAAATTATTTTGTACAACTTTTTGTCTTTTTTGTACAAAAAACTGTTGTTTCCATCAAGTTCAAAATGATTTTCCTAGAAAGTCCTTATAAAGTTCTACTTTTCAGATTTTTTTCATATTTTCTAAACTTATGGTTCAAAAGTTAGAGGGGGGGAGACACATTGTTTTTTACTTTTGGAGCGATTATTTCCGAAATTATTGACATTATCAAAAAATGATTTTAGAACACCCCTATTCATTTTTAAATACCTTTCCAACAATATATCACACGTTAGGGTTGAAATTAAAAAAAAAATCACTTCCCACTTTACATATAGGAGGGCTACCCTAATAAAACATTTTTTTCCAATTTTTATTTTACCACTTTGTCGGCGTGATTGATATACATATTGGTACCAAATTTCAGCTTTCTAGTGCTAACGGTCACAGAGATTAAGCGAGGACGGACAGACGGACGGACGGACAGACATGGCGAAACTATAAGGGTTCGTAGTTGACTACGGAACCCTAAAAAGGGTATTTTGATCTAATTAATGAAAAAAAGTGATTTCTATATAACCAGTTTAATTCAGTACATGGGTACAAGGCATGCGCTGTACAGTAGTGTGTAAAACACAACTGTTATTCAACAACCATCTAGTCAGACTGAAAGCTGACCTCATTCTATTTGAGAAGATGATATGTTTTTGGAAAGAAAATATCAAGTTTTTTTGATTTTGTAAGTAACTCGCCTAAAACTTAACTGGTGTTTGAGAATATGAAGTTGACGCTATACATACAGTATTTCTAAGTAAGTATAAATGTGCGCAGAGGTCTCGATACATGCGTTGTGCCACATGGCAGCCGATCAATAAGAGTTGATGCATTGCCCTGCAAGGGGGGTGCACTAACTCTTCACATTTTTAACCGACTTCCAAAAAGAGGAGGTTATTCATCTGATTTATTTTTCACAGTGTGCTGTGCTGGGGCGGCTGCTGCAGGTTCTGAAAACCTCAAACGGCGCAAATACAATAAGTAATTTAATTGGTAATTATGTGTTTGAGCCGTTTGGGGTTGAAACACTAGGGCCATAGGGTCCGAGTGCCCACCCAGTTTTTGAGAAATCGCCAAACGGTTGGTCGACTCTTCACGTGACCAGAGGGCGGGCCTATTTTTTGGCCAAAGAATCAGCATTGCCATCCAACGTGGCAATGTTGCCAGCCTTCTGAGCACTTTTCTTGTTGACAGCGATGTGGACAAAATTTTCCCTGTAACCCTTTTTGATACTTGTAAATATTTTTATTTATTTTATAGAGTTAGTATGTAAATAATGTAAATCATCATCATCTGCCTAGCCTTTTCCCAACTATATTGGGGTCGGCTTCCAGTTTTACCGGATGCAACTGAATACCAGTATTTTACATGGAACGACTGCCTATCTGACCTCCACAACCCAGTTAGTACCGGGTAATACGATACCCCTTGGTAAGACTGGTTGTCAGACTTATTGGACCTCTGACTACCTAACGACTGTCAAAGATCTACAAATGACAGCCGGGATCAACGGCTTAACGTGCTTTCCGAGGCACGGAGGAAACTCGGTATGTAATGGGTGGTCACCCATCCACAGACCAACCTAGGCAAGCACGGCTTAACCTAACGATCGACCCGAGCGGCTGTTATTATTTAGCCACGAGCTCCTCCAAATAATGAAAGAATGTAAATAATGTAAATATTTTAGTTTTTTTTTTTAAATATAGAACTGAGAGTCACAAACTTTTTAATTGTCTTTCTTTTACGGTTTACGAGCTTATTTGATTGGGTGGGTAGTGTAGTAAATAAGTGAAGCTTGGAATACCTACACATGATGTTATGTAGCATCAACATAACATAACATCGCTTGTAATCCTCGAAGGGAAGGCAGAGATGATCCTAATAGTACACCAACATTTCGCCAGCTATGTTTAAGTCCCCTGTAATAGGGGGTGAACCTATTCACATCAATCCGGCACAAATCCAGACTGCGTGGCTGCTACTTAGACATTCCTGATGGAAAAGCTCAATAACACTTTACCAGACCCGGGAATCGAACTCAGAACCTCATGTTCAGTGACTAGACACAACGAGGCAGTCCATTTAACATCAACTTTGCTATATAATACATAACATAATTTTAATACTAACAATTCGAACGGATAATTTGTAGACAACCTACTACCTTCTTCGTGATTTTTCATCAAGAACATCTCTGGAGCAGCCCTAAGTTTGAAATAAATGTGCTCGGTCGATGGTAATAGGCTTGTCTTTATCACATTGGACTTAACTGTAACTAGCAAATTGTAGTCATACCAATGATATTATAAAGAAGATACGCCATGTTCATACTGAATGGCGTTCAGATATCGTTGCAAGTAATTTAAAACTACGACAGCGATAGATAATACGGAACGTATAAGATAGAAAGAGATAGCTAGCTATCAAAGTGCAACAATTGTGTCACTTTGTCCTTAACAATTTGTGCGTGCTAGTGCGATATCTACCTCTTTTTACTATATAATATCATTGGGTCATACTATAAGTTCACCCTCGAGCACTAAAGTATACTCTCGTCTGCCTAAACTCTTAGGGATTAAAGCCGTGATGTTAAATGATGTAACAATTTTCTAGTCTAATCCTCATTAACATGTCTACAACAACAAGAATCAATACTTATTTGTTATGTTGACATAAAAAATCGTAATATGGATGTGTGCCAAAAACCGTCGTGTTTTTTTTCATGGGAAGACTGTGCTGCCAGCACAGATTATAACAACAAGCGAGAGTAATATTTCCCTTGATTTGCACGGTCGACCCAGCTATTTGGTTAACATTTTACAATGTTATTTGCATGTTAAAATTTAAACCGAATATCTTGGTCGAATGTGAATCGTGATAGTCTTGTGATACAATAAACGGCTAATGGTTGGAGGTTCACGACATAGTTAAATAGTGTAGATGACAAAATAAAAACTAATTAGTCCGTCAGATAGATTTCCAAAAAATATTGGACACATATTTTTTTCTTTTCTCATGCAAACAAAAAATGAAGACGATACAGTGCGTCGAAAACTCGTGTGACGTCACATTTGAGTACAATTTTTACTCAAATGTGACGTCACAAGCCTCCACTGATCACACTGATCTTTGACACGTTTTATCTTCGTCAATTTTATTAATTTGATTAAACAAAAAACACATATCCAATATTTTTCGATAATCTAACTGACGGACTAAACAGAATCATATTTTTTTTAGTCATTAGAATAGAATAGAATACTCTTTATTATGTACACCATAAAAATTACAGATACAAATGTAAAACATTATAAAAGGGGTGACACAATGGGCGGTCTTATCGCTAAAAGCGATCTTTTAAAGACAACCTTTGGATGGATTTAAGGGGGAAGGAGAGACAATACTGCAGGTAGCCTGTGGTGTACCATTTACATATATACAATAAATACTTACATATACATACATAAAACCATTCAGTCATTCATCATCCCTTACCTATCAGCAGTGAAAATTCAAAAAATATATATTTGATGCCTTGTTGGTTTAGTGGTCGCAAGCGTGACTGCTGACCTGGGTTCAATTCCCAGGTCGGGCAAAGTGTGATTGGGTTTTTCCATCAGGAATTTCTCAGTAGCAGCCACGGAGTCTGGATTTGCGACCAGTTGATGGCAATACCTCTGCCTGACCCTTCGGGGATTATAGGCATGATGTTATGTTATGTAATGTAATGTTATAATGCAATCAAAAAGTAAGCTTTTTGATTGCATTATAACATTATGTCAACCATGTTGAAGATATTTGTAACAATACGAAATGATCTGAAAGGTTCTCTACACCTTTTGATTTTGATATGAGCTTTGAATTATTATCATAACGACGATATGTTATAATGCAATCAAAAAGCTTAAATATGTCAACCATGTTGAAGATATTTGTAACAATACGAAATTATCTGAAAGGTTCTCTACACCTTTTGATTTTGATATGAGCTTTGAATTATTATCATAACGACGATATGTTATAATGCAATCAAAAAGCTTAAATATGTCAACCATGTTGAAGATATTTGTAACAATACGAAATGATCTGAAAGGTTCTCTACACCTTTTGATTTTGATATGAGCTTTGAATTATTATCATAACGACGATATGTTATAATGCAATCAAAAAGCTTAAATATGTCAACCATGTTGAAGATATTTGTAACAATACGAAATGATCTGAAAGGTTCTCTACACCTTTTGATTTTGATATGAGCTTTGAATTATTGTCATAACGACGATAAAGTATTGTGTTATTTTTTGGGGTATTTCTACTAATGTTTAGAGCCCAGAAGAAATATACGAGCCATAACTAGTATAAAAGTAACTGACAGTTGCAGATCATCATTTTGAAAATTAATTATTCTTACGTTACCCCTGGAGGGAAAGTACTCTAAATACTGCAGATAGCAAATTTTACTCAAAGAAAACATTCCTTTGTTTTTAAAAGAAACAATTAATCTGCATTAACAGATTTTCGAAAATATTCTTTATTCACTCGGGAAACGCACCGACTAAAGTTCAATAGTAGATTGTATCATAAGGGAGCAAAATGATATTTTTAAGGCGAGGGCGCTTTTTTGAATCCAGAGCGAAGTGAGGGATTCTAGAGTAGAATCCCGAGCGTAGCGAGGGATTCTTTAATAGAATCCTGAACGTAGCGAGGGATTCAAAGTACGTCGCCCGAGCCAAAAATATATTTTGCTCCCGAGTGATACACTCTACTTTTCATCACCCACTATGAGAAAATAAAAGGCGCCTTATAATTTTAACCGACTTCAAAAAGGAGGAAGTTCTCAATTCGACTGGTTTTTTTATGTATTTACACCGATTACGCTAATATTTATGAGTCGATGGACGTGATTATTCTTTAATTTGATGCGGATTAGTTGCCAATTGGTCCTATAAAAAATTAACATAGTTTGGCCCAGTAGTTTTCATTTTATGAACATTTTTACTTCAGTCGTGTGGTCTAATTTCAACATGTAAAATAAATGCATACCTAATATTTGGATAGGATATTATTAACTAAACTAACTTTAACTAAAAATAATAAAAAACTTTTTTGCAAAAAATAAAACGACTTCACAAAACACAAAAACGTTAAAAAATAACTTTAGCTTCAGAAGTCGGTGACAAAAAAAAAAACTAAATGAATCAAACAAAGGTCACTTACTTCCGAAGTTATTTTTCACTTTATTGTGTTTTTATTCTCTGTCACTTGAAGAACTCATTTTTCAAAACAATACCATGAAGTTCTAACAATTCATGAAAATTTACGAAAACGCGGTCCGTAGTTCGCGCGTTTTTAATTTAATTTTTTTGTTTTATTCAGCCGGCGCGGCGCGACTATGGACCGTCGTTCCAGCCAGTCTTTATTCAAACAATAATTGCGTTCGATTTCTTTCGGCGCTGAACACTAAGATGTTCCAAATTCGAAAAGTGCGCGGCAAAGATAATTGCGGCGCACTTATAAAGAGGATTAAAAACTCATTACTACCCGCTAAAAGTTTCTTAGAGAAAACACCAACTTTGGGTGCACTTAAAGGCGAACCAAGTCGTCCTTTTCGAATAGATGGGATGAAAAAAAATAACATCATGTACTTTTTACATCAAATCTCTCTAGCAAACATGATAAATTAAATGAAGGCAAAACCGCGAAATCTAAACTTATAAATTCAACGGATATTTCGTCTTGTGTTATTTTTCTAACTGTGAAAAAATAACCATTGGATCTCATTTATTATGAAATGTACCTGGGCGACCGAGTCCTGGTCGGGTGAAAGTTTTCCCAGAGAGGAAACGAATCTTCCCAGATGTGAGACCTAGCTAGATCATTTTTTTTAATCCGTTATTTTGCAACTTTCATCGAAATCGTTAGAGCGTTTCCGAGACAAAGATGTAATATAATTTGTATTGTTTTGTTTTGATTTTATTTAATTTAATTCTAGTTGATTGAGTTTGATTTTATTTTATTTTATTGTAATGATGTTTTTATCTTTTATTAATAACATTTTTATTTTGCAATGGGTGTTATTTACATGAAATAAATGAATTTATTGTTATTACTATAATCATACGAAAATATTGCTTATTTAAGATTCTTTATTTAGGATATTTTTTAAGTTAAACCTTGGAACAAGAATAATAACGGAAACATTCCTCTGAATTTGAAATATATATAAAAGTATCATTTTACCGTAATAATTGTGTTTGTGTGTGTGTGAAACCGTTAGCTGTGTCAATAGACAAAATACGGTAAACATTTTGCTCCCATATTTGAGCTAAAACATTGTTTCCAATGTAAATTTGTAGTGGCGCAATAAAGTTAGAACTGTTTAGTAGAAACGTTTACTTCAAGCTTTTAATGCACTACTGTTTTTTATTTCATCATCATCATCATCATCATTTCAGCCGGAAGACGTCCACTGGACATGGGCCTCCCCCAAACTATATTATGGTTTTTGCCATAATCGCCACGCTTGGCAGGCGGGTTGGCGATCGCAGAACGGTTGTTACAAAAGCACAGAGAGCGCTGCTGCCCATTCTCTGGTAAGTCCCTTAGTCGCCTCTTACGACACCCACGGGAAGATATGGGATGGTGCTATTCTTTACGTCCGACACCATACAGAACATGACAGCCAGTTTTTTATTTACATGATGGAAAAAATATTTTGCACAATGTGTAAACCGTCCCTTCTCGAAACCGTCAACCAAGCATTCTGTACTATCGAGGACACTCCCGCCTGACCACCACTAAGCTCATTTTTGGTTGCACTCGCAACATAGAAACGCTCTCTAGCCCCGCCCCGTTGACTTTGTATAGAAATAATGAATGAAAAGATACCGAATCGGCCGAGCGCACTGACGACGCACGCCCAAAGAGAGATATTGTTATTTTGCGCGCCAAAGTTGACGCTTTCCTAATATGCCCAAACTTTAAGGGGGCGTGGCTCAGCGCCTCCGCATGATTTAAGCGAAAAAAAAATAAACTGGTCAGGCGGAAAAGACCCCGATAGTACATCAAACTAAGTTACTGTACGCAAAAATTATTGCAGGGAAACAGACTTTTATTTTGGGTGAAAAATCCTTTGTATCCGTATAGTTCTACCGTTCAGTTCTACTTGTAGGACTAAACGGTGAAAAAAATCCATTTTGTACTACGGTAGGACTCAATGCATTCAATAGTAGTCCGGGGTAGTGGAGCTATATAAAATAAAGGTATGGTAACTTGTTTTTTTTTTCAAACTTGTGAAAAAGTTGGATTTTCGACCCCCAACATCGACGTAACTAGACAGTTCCCAGGTATGGTCAGTGTTGCCACCTTAGCCCTTTTCGGGCTAGATCTAGCGATTTTTACTGTACGTAAACTCGTTTTTTCATGCTTTAGCCCGAAAAGAGCAATCTAGCTCTTTTCAAGCTATACGAAAATTGCACCGCGATTACCAAGTTTTGAAAAAATGCGCGCCGTGTAGTATAGATTTTGTCAGTTCACACTTTATAATCACTAATTATGGTTTGGTTATGGTAACATCATGTGTGAATGTTGTGACTTCTGCTTCTGATGGAGACTGATTTTAACAATTTAATATAATTAGATTTTGCAGTTTCTTAAATTACTTTACTTAATAAGTTCCAAATAAACTATTTTTAACTCTTTGCATTTGTATTTATGTTTTAAGCCCTTTCTAGCTCTTTTGATGGCAAAATTTGCTAAATCTAGCTCATTCTAGGTTGTCCGACTGCCCCTTTTCACAAACCAAGGTGACAATACTGGGTATGGTCTAGAACAAAATAATGAACGCAATGCTAAGGAAGAAAAAAGCCCTTCGTTAAGGATACTTTCCCGCCCATCGGTTATAGGATTTTTGCATGTGTGTATCTTTTGTCATTATAAGTAAAAACCCCCGGGTACCCGCCAAAATGAAAGTTTTTTCCTTCTTTTGCAATTCTCGGATCGGTAGCTATCCGATTATGTAGATAAAAATAATTAGGATTCGCGGCCGTTACAAGAATGTACCGATAGAATCGTAATAATTAGATTCTCTCAGATTTAGAATTGGCATAAAATGTAATTCTTTAAAAAAAGTCATTCTATAGAGGGTATTTTACTTAATTTCTTAATCAACAGCGGATAAGTTGCAAAAAGAAAAACTAAAATAATAATACCCACGTATAGTAGTAAGATACATGTATGATGTATTTGCGGACGACCCGAATGGCGCAGCGGTAGTGAGGCTGCCTTACGTTCTTAGGGTCCTGGGTGTGAATCCCGGTCGGAGCAAATGTTTGTGTGATGAGCATGGACATTTGTTTCCGAGTCATGGATGTTTATAATTCGACGGTTGAAAGGCTAATTGGTATAAGCAACATTTTTTGCGATATTGAGTTATATACATATTCGGAATCAGCAAATTTTTCTCCGTCGTTTGAGTCAGGTTTCAAATTTTTTTGACTACTTTTTTGGCGCTTAGCACCCACAGCAAAACAGGCCTCATTTCTAAGCTCATTGGTCTATACGACACAAAATTAGACAAATTTGATGACTCGATAACTTAAGCTATTTTGTTTTTTCGAACTTTTATAACGTGTGTCGATTAAGGCATTTGGCTTTTTCGCCCTGGTTGTGCTTTTGTCGTTTGGCCTATTTTGCATTAAATCAAAACAATAAGCTATGTCGTTTAGCCCATTTTGCATTCAACTACATTAAAAAACCGTGTCATTTGAACCATTTTGCCGTGTCGTTTGAACCATTTTGCATTAAGTTATGAATATATGACAAGATAGTGGTTTTACACTAATATGAAATCAATCCGACCAAATCCAAAGATTTTCATTTGTGAATACGATTCCTTCAAACCCAGATAACAGCAATATGGAAAAAGAATCACAGGTAAATAAAACTTTATACCTTTATGAATTTGATTATTATAGCTTCGTTGATTTAAGTTTTTTTTCCTTTTAGGATGATCACGAAAGTACCACCAAAGCTCTACTAAGAGATATTAGTAATATCTCTTAGTAGAGCTGGTAGTTAGTAATATCATATTACTAACAAAGATCTAACCAAAGAAAAGAGTTATACTTACAGAAAATATAGAAGATATACGAATAGATATTGAATTTGAGTCGGTATGTAATTAATTGTAATACTAGCTTTTACCTACGACTTCATCCGCGTGGAAATAGTATTTCCACAAAAAGAAAACGATGATGACGAACTGATCTACAAACAAACAAAAAAAAAAAGAAAAAGAACTTGAACTTGTTTCTACATTAATGGAAGTAAGTAATTGCTGAGAGTGAGATGGAGTTGCTAAGGAAATCTTTTGAAGCAGATGAAGATGACATAGAAGCAGAGAACAATAATGATACAAAGTTAATCAAGTCAAATCCAAAAAAAGGAACAAGAGAAACAAAACTACAAATGAAAAAAAATTACAAAGAAAATGATCCTGAACTTCTTTCTACATTAACAGAAGTAATTGCTGAGGGTGAGATGGAGTTGCTGAGGAAGTCCCTTGAAGCAGATGAAGATGATATAGAAGCAGAGAACAATAACTCTAAGAAATTAACAAGAGAAGCAAAATTTATAAGAGTTATGTCCATTTTCTACCTGAGGAAGAGGACGACTTCGTATGGGATCTCTCTTCTTGGAAAAAAACTTAATGATGGTGAAGGCCGACGTAACCGCACCGCGTTGGCAAAGATGTTCTGATAGATACAGATATTGAAGATGAGATAGAAGCTTAAGGTTCTTTGTCATCGTCAACATTAAAAATTTTGTTTTATAATGAATGTTATATTTATTTCTGTTTGCTTTTTGATGATAGATATATAGTACATTTTGATACAAGTGGAGAAAGTTTGTTATTGCAATCGAGGCGGAATTATAACTTTTTGAGCCGAGAATTGCAATAACAAATGTCCACGTGTATCAAACGACGTTTTTCAATACACTTTTGAAGAAATAAAATAAAATAACGAAAAATATTTTTGTCACGAACTATGAAACTATGATTTTAATTTTCTTTTTTTTCTCACGCTTTGGTTTCGCCAGGTTGAAGGAGAGGCAAAGGTATGAAGCCGTTACACAGCCTAATATAAAAATTTATTTTTCAATACACTTCCTCGAAAACTGGTCCATAACGCACTACGATTAGGTACAACATGCAATGTATTTCACACGCGTGCGATTTTTTCCACTTTCCCACACGTGTGCAGGAATGAAAATTGCCACAGATAACTATACCTGTACTTAGTCCAAATTGGTTCAATGCCTATAGTCTGAGGAGGTCTGAGGTGAATGTTTTTTTTTTTTCGGCAAAGCACTACGCGTCTTTACGGCTTAAATACTTTTTGAATATTCAAATTGTGTTAATAAATAGAATATCATAGATAAACATGATTATTAAAAACCATAGTTACTTTTATACACAAATTGACATTTATTTGTGTTCTGAATTCAAAAATATAAAATAAATTAAATTATAATTGTTGGTTTTTTTCTTCTGAAAACTTTCGGTTTTCTTTTGTTTTTGATAAAGAATGTTAACTTTTGATTGTTTCCTGACGAGATTGTTATTTTTTTCTATTTCTGATTTATTACAACTGAAAAGGTTTTTATTTTATTTTATTCATGTTTGATTGTTACTTACTGATTTAAAATAAGTACGTCCATGTTAAAGACTAATTTTGATAAAATTATAATTAATTACAATTTATTTGTTGTTTTATTTATAAAGTGATACTAAAGTAGGTACAATGTATTCCGTGGAGATACTACTACCTAGGCTTAGGGTGATATATCACCTTATCTAATACTTAATACCAAGACAGAGACACATTGAATCAACATCTTGAATGATTATACAAAAGAATGATTATACAAAAATGTTTTTTTTTTTCAATTTATAATACACTGTCTAATGTATAAAGTGGCATACCAACCTCAAAAATATCATACGGACGTTGCTGAATTATGATGACCTAAGCATAAATATCTACTATAATCTAGTAAGGGTTCATTTTGTTTCATCCCACAGTACCTCTAATGGGCATCTGCTTCAAACTACTTCACTCTGGTGCAACACCATCATGTTGCTTATGCTCATTGGGTATATTCAACTGTAAGTTGACTTGGTGCTAAATTCATTTTCTCTCGTATTATTTTATTCTAGGTCGATGCTTAAGCCAGTCTACTTTTAGCTATTTTATTTACAGTAGGCATTTGAGCCATTTTGCCTTTCTCAAAAAATAACTAAATTTGATGCATTTTGGGCTAACCAACAAAAATTTTCTAAATTAATACACAATTTTCAACAGTAATAACTTAAAAAACTTCCTTACTTAATTAGGGATATACTAATAATATACTATAAATAATATACTATTAAATAAATAAAATATAAATAATATACTATTAAATAAATAAAAGTCTGTCAAATAGTTGTTTTTTATGATTTTTGTACCCAAAAAAATAACTTTGATCAGTCCTCCTGCAAGTTTTACAAAATGTCGCTTATATCAATTAGCCTTTCAACCGTCGAATGTATATTAATAGGTATGTATTTACGAACAAAAAAGTATCTATCTATATATCTATGATATTCAACTATCTGGTGTCCACGACAGAAGCCTCGTTGCTTAGTGTGGCACTAGATGGCACTGTGTGTAATAATGTCCAGCAATATTTATTATTATTATTATTTAGGTTTAAATTAACTAGGTAAAAAATCTGATGAATGCAAACGAGCATAAAATAAAATTGGAAGCCTGTCTGTGAGCAACTTTAACGATTTTATCTCCTATAGGTATATAAAAATGTAAAAGCCTCAAGAGTAGGTAACCCACATTCTATCCCCTAATTTTAGTAGGTAATGTTTAACAGCAGCTCACCTGACAACGTCTTTTAAGCGCCAAAATATCCTTCTAGCAATTTAGGTACCTACCTAGAAAAACGTAAAACCGATTACGTTTATCTCTGACACAATAAATCCTTGATTTACTCGATCTGTTTACAAACAAATGGCTCCTTATTTTGCAATATTACACATACAGGGTGTAAAAGACCTCATCACGAAGCCGTCAACCAAGCATTCTGTACATCAAACTAAGTAACTCTACGCAAAAATTATTACTGGGAAACGACATTTTTTTTGAGGTGAAAAGTCATGTTTTGTGGTAGAACTGAATGTAACGCACTCAAAACATTGTGCTGATGGATGGATTGGATAGGACGGAGGTCTTAGAGGTGTGTAAAGTAAAAATCTTACATTAAAACCTTGTATACGTATTTAAAAAAAACTTTAAAAAAAGTTGGAACTTTAACCCCCAATATCTCCGTAACTAGAAGGTTCCCAGGTATGGTGTAGAACAAAAAAACAATCGCAATGACGAGAAGAACAAGTGCCATTCGGCTTCGTTAAGAGGTGTTTTACACCCTTTATACCTACATCTCTAAATAAACTCATGAATGGATATTCTTGTCTTCAATGGATTCGTTTACCCTAAAAAAATATTAAATTACTAATAGCCAAAGCAATAAACAAATGGTAACAGGAAAACCTCGCAAATACAGGTTAAAATGTGTTTTTAAGGGTTGTTTAATTGATGTAAATTAAATTTTAACTTAGTTAAGATTTACACTGGAAATTGTGTTAGAATGTTTGATAGTATTCATGGAATAATTATGTATTTACACAGGGTATGTGTCGAAAAAACGTTGAAAATTTATTTTTAAAACCGAAATTGTTAGATCTTTCGAAAACAGGTTGTGTCATATTTTATATATTACTCATTAATGATTTGCTGTGTAGACATTAATTTAAGGCATTTTGCTTCTTAGACGAATTGAAAGTTAGACACTCTGATCATAAAGAAATTAAATTATCATTAGCTGTCATGTATTTTAAAAACACTCTACTGATTTTCATAATGTCGAAATTGTTAAAAAACCTTTGAAAATATATTCTAGGCGAAAAATTCAGTAGCATTTATTGAAGTAGGCCATCGCCCCGCGCAGGACGCTTAACAAAGAGGGAAGATTCCAAGGTCACTGAGATTATCGATGTTAGGGGAACTCTACCGTCGATGTTTTGGCGACCTGTATCTAGTTATACCTCCGTAGGTACTTATGTGCACAAGGATATCAGGACACATTTATTTATAAAAGTGTGGTGTATTGTACACTATTATATACCAAAATCGAAGCCGTGTGGTATCCGGCAGAGTAGGATAGAACCAATCCAATCCACTTACGGGTGTCGTATAAGGCGACTAATGTCTGAGGCAGAACACCTTGCGCCTCCGTAGACCAGAGAATGGGCAGCAGCGTTTTCTGTTAGTCTTTCATTACTGCGATCTCCAATACGCCTGCCAAGCGTGGAGATTACGGCAAATTCCTCCCATCATGGGAGAGGCTTATGCCCAGCAGTGGACGTTATGGGCTGTTGTTGTTGTTGTTGTATATACCAAAATCTGGTCCTTTCCAGACTTACACAATTCTAAGTAATTGGGACAACAGGATAGACAGTGGACTGGCTGTATCCCTCTGACTTTTGACAAGCCGAAGTCATTCATTCGTTCATTTTGGAGTCCTTTATTTTTTCTAGCACACAAAATCTGCACCTATGTATGTCTTGGTGAAAAGCTTGAAACGTTCCATAGAAGCTGGTATGCCTGGGAAAGGGCAACCAGCTAAACCTATGTCTCCTTTGTCTGACCGGCTCTTTGACTTTTCAAAAATGTTTGTACGACTACCTAATAATTGATTTATTTGAACTTTGAATTTGAGCCAGCTATTAAACAAAAATGGGTTTTAAACACTGTTTTAAGCTTTCACGGGTCATAACTATACTACAAATGTCACCTACGGGATATCAAAAAAGAAAAAATAAATAAAAAACCGAATAAAAAAAAAACCGAACGACGAACAACGACCAACACCACGACGAACGAACAACGGGACGACCGACGATAACAAACAACCGACGAACATCGGGAGCTCAATAATAAACAATAATCACGGAAGATATCCCGTAAGTGACATTTGTAGTAAAATTGGTTTTTATTTAATAGCTGGCTCAAATTCAAAATTAAAACTAAAATTATAATTTTTATTCTTCTATTTTGTATCGAGCGTTTAACCATAACTGGAGATAAATATTCGTACCGATATATATAAAGTACCGGTTGACACCCCAGTTTTGGTACCACATGCGGTACTGAAATTCATGTTCGGGACCGTGTAGGGACTTTAAAAATTCATGGGTAGCGGCACATCGCCTCCCAAACTGCAAGTTACACTACACTCCTGGAGTTTCAAACTAGTGCGAGATAGTTTTCAGGATGTGTCTACCACGTTAAAGTTTTGATTTTTCTTTACCTTGTTTTTTTTTGAGAATTTGTTGTAGTTTTTATGTCGAGGGGGTTCTTGTTTGGGTGGAATAAATTACGATTTCTTTCGTTGTTTAAATGTTTCCGTGGTATGTTGTGTGTGAGACCAAACAGTTGCGTCACTCAAACAGGGTCACTGTACGATTATTTTTCTCATTCTCGATCGGTTACACTATCCGATATTGATTCGTTCGTAACAAAAACGTAGAAGGCAAACTCGTTTTGAAAACCCAAACCAGATAACACTCTAAAACTTGAAATATCTGCTGAAGAGCGCTCGAGGCCCCCAGCTTCGACTGAACTCGATATACTTGTCTCACACACTAGCAGAAGATAAGTTTTCTTTGATATTCGTTCGAATACACACAGTGATCCGTCTTTTTCACGGTTCGAACTCAGTATTAACTTCTATAAAGTATTTCTCCACAGAACATATTAAGCGGACTTTTAATATCAAAAGCGAGAAAATATATAAACAACACGCGGCTGCTTTGTGATGTAAATAATGTATTTTTCTTGTTTAGTCAAATGTCTTGTTACGGTTGCCGGTAATTCCAAGGCCGACTTTACTATTAAATCCCTCAAACAGCTTAGACGAAAAATGTCGTATCTATGAAAAAGGAATTTGCTTCGAGAGCTAAGCTAAGACCGATAGAAAATAACGTACAAATTATGTCCGACGTTTATTTTGCTGTGAATCTTTTATGATAAATCTTTTGACTGCACGGTAAAAATATTTCAGAACACCATCACTTCGAATTTTATGTGTATTTTATGACTCGATATCCCAACGATGAAATGATTAACGGTACCAGGTGGGCACTCCTTACGACTCTAGGTAGATAAATGCTTGATTTCCGATTTTATTTATTTTTAAAATGCGGACGTCACTAGTGATGTATCAAATTTTATCTCAAGGCGCTGGACTGGTGCCCTAAGGTCCCGCTAACGTTGGCACGTCGCCAGAGTTGAGGGTTCCACTGAGAAAAATACGCCACCATCGGATAGGAAGTAGGTACATTAAATATACGCGTTTTAATGGAGGTTTGTTGAATTATTATTTTATTCTGCCGGTTTTGCGGTTCCGCAGCGCGCCAATACGCCTTGTGTTATAGTGAAATGTTACGTCACGGAGCGGTAAGTTCGCGTTATTCGGTTTAATGGTGCTCCAGAAAATATAATCGTTCTCGTGACGTAATCTTAAAGATTTTTGGGGAGAGGCCGTGACGTAACAAGAACAATTGTTTTTGACACGAGTGATGGCCCTTATTATGCGATTTTATGTTTCTTTGTGTTCTATTTATTATTATTTTTTGGCTCTGTTTTTCGTTGTGTGTTGACGAGAAATTATTTGGCTCGATTGAGAGATTTCTACTTTCTTATAGTGATAACAATCAAAACGATAATTGGCAGATTTACTGTGAGCCTGCATTATCCTATTGCTGATAAGGGCCATTCGCAGAATTTATTAAAAAAAAGCCCTCACACGATACGACCTTCGTTAGTTTCATAAATAACAGTTCCGCTGACACTAGTAACCGCTGTGCGGAAGCTACAGTGCAATCTGAGCGTATTGCATCGTTTATATCTCTTTGTGGTATTCGCCGGCCGCCGGACGGCCGCCGTCCGACAGCTGGCCGGCCGGACGCCTGTTCAGGTGCCCACTTTGCGTGTAAGCGACGTCGTCGGCGTCGATTCGACTTAACCAACAATGACATTTCCTATCACAGAGGATTTGCTTCACTAGACTAACAGTCGGTTGTGGCGTTCAATCGTTTTGTGTAAGAAACTTTATTTCTAATAGTTGTTTATTTGTCCGGAACAAACAAACAACTCTTAGAAATAAAGTTTTGTCGACGAGACACTATAAACGTCGGTACTGTAGGCAATTTATTGACCGCTGTTAGCCAAATTATTATGTCCTGCAGCTTTTAAACAAGTTTTGATGTTACGTAATAACTGTTTTACCACAAAAAAAAAAAAACAAAAACCTGTTGTTACAAAAAGCTGTCATTTTTTTTCGGCAAATGGCATTCAACCCAACCCTCGAACTGCAATCCTACTTTTTCTAGAACTTTCTTTAAACTTTTTCCTCTTATATTTTTCTTTTCTATTAAGTTCTCAGCGGGTGTGGAGGCAGCTAACGTTTGTGAACACACCTCGCCTTATTGGTTCGTGTTTTCATTAGGAATGGTAATCGATCCCGGTTTGCGGAGCCACACAACTGTGTTGAAGCGTTCAAAGATTTGGACGATTTTTGTCGTGTCTCTACATATTTGATTTCTCGTTTGCTCGAGGTGTTATATTGAATGAAACGATTTGAAATTCTACTAGTTTCTTTCGTAATTGTTGCTCTTTTTAGGGTTCCGTACCCAAAGGGTAAAAACGGAACCCTATTACTAAGACTTCGCTGTCTGTCCGTCTGTCTGTCCGGCTGTCCGTCTGTCCGTCTGTCCGTCTGTCCGTCTGTCCGTCTGTCCGTCACCAGGCTGTATTTCATGAACCGTGACAGCTAGACAATTGAAATTTTCACAGATGATGTATTTCTGTTGCCGCTATAACAACAAATACTAAAAACAGAATAAAATTAATATTTAAGGGGGGCTCCCATACAACAAACGATTTTTGATAATAATGGTACGGAACCCTTCGTGCGCGAGTCCGACTCGCACTTGGCCGGTTTTTGTTTTATTTTATTGAAATTATTTTTTTAAAGTTAATAGTTGTTCTATCTGGATCTTAATCTTTATGCTATATATATTTTTCTAAGACTATAGAGTGACTGAGTGAGTGAGGGTAGTTGAATAAACACCTTCGCTTTGCTGTGGCGGTACCTCCAATACTTCAGTCTTCCCGCGACCACGGCTGGTGCAATCCGGTCGAAACGTCGGGCTTATATTAAAGGTAAAAATTCGCGAAAATACCTGTTTACATATGTGTAATAATGTGTTTTGATCGTGAAAGTTTAAAAAAGACTATAGAGTGACTGTTTTTACTTTACATTTTGTTACGGTACGTATACTAAAAATAATAATAATGACTAGAGACCGGATAATATGCATTTGCATATTTGCATATGCATTTGCATATTTAAGCGATTTTCAAGGCTAATAGCATATTTTTACTAATATCTAGTGATGATGCATATTATTGCTATAATTTACAGTAGGTAGGTATTTTTCGAGCGTAAATATAAGCGCTAACATAGCACCCAAGTTCAAATTCTGCCCAGTTACCTCAGTAGATGTGGAGCGATCATTTTCGACCTATAAAAATATTTTGAATGATCGAAGACATAATCTTACCACTGAACATTTGGAACAATACTTGATTGTTAATGTTTACAAAAATATTAAATAATGTCTACTGTATCGATTAACATCTATCAATGGATAGTTTTCTATAAATGTATGCTGATTTTTTAATAAAAAATATAAAACTTAATAGTTTTTTATTTTATCAAATAACAATAAATTAAAAAGATACATACATAATAAAGTAAAACATAAATAAGACAAGTATTTACTAACAAAATACTTAAATCTAAAGGAATAATATTTACAAAACAAAAAAAACTCATTTAATGTTGCATATTCTGTCAGTTTTCTGGCCGTCCGTGTCCCTGGCCGTTGGCTGGGCGACCGAGACGGCTTGGTGGCGTTGGTGGCGCGGTCTTCCACAGACTCCCCTCCCCTCTCGCTCTTAGAGAGGGGACAGGGATACGTGGCCGCCGCGTGGGGAGAGATAGCGATGGTGGTGCATATTTTAGGCATTTTTCATGCATATTTGCATGCATATTTCAAGCTTTTTATGTTGCATATTATCCGGTCTCTAATAATGACCATACAACGTATACATAACGTATACCTATATACCACAAAATTAACATAATGAATTAAATAAGTAATTATCACAAGCAGTTATCACATTACACACATTACATTTTCACATTACAACAGATTCAAATTTGATTTTCAGCAAATAAATTGACGCCTAAATGAATTAATTTCAAGCTCTTGTTCAAACTGTGAATAATTTTATAACCAACATTGTTAATTACCGGTAAATACAGCGTGACCGGGACCGGTGACATGTTGCAGCCCACCAATCAACGCGCATATCAATTAATTTATTTATCAAGTATTCAATTTGCTTACTCGTATAATTAGCTGTGCTTTATAAGGTTCGTAAGCTTAGAATTGACATAGCGTTATTGACAGAATTTATATGAAAAATCTAAATAACGCCAACCTGGAAACAGAAATTATCACAAAAAGAAAGCGATGATTCCAGTGTCCAACCCCGGCTTGTTATATTTGAGTAATAATGTTGTCCACCAATGACGGACAGTGACTCACTCAACTTAATAATATTATTCCAAGTAACCACCAATCTTTACAATTTTTAGGGTTCCGTACCCAAAGGGTAAAAACGGAACCCTATTACTGAGACTTCACTGTCTGTCCGTCTGTCCGTCTGTCTGTCACCAGGCTGTATCTCATGAACCGTGACAGCTAGACAGTTGAAATTTTCACAGATGATGTATTTCTGTTGCCGCTATAACAACAAATACTAAAAACAGAATAAAATTAATATTTAAGGGGGGCTCCTATACAACAAACGTGATTTTTTTGCCCTTTTTTGATAATAATGGTACGGAACCCTTCGTGCGCGAGTCCGACTCGCACTTGGCCGGTTTTTATTACTTCATCCGAATACTCTGCATCTTTATTATAATCATTTCATGGTAAGTACAAAACACACTTCATCAAGTTTGGGCATTTGACACTTAATTGGTCTAACATAATATATTTATATCTAATTAGTCTCATTTACAAAATACTTTTTTAATACACAAGTAAAGCCTAAGTAATCAAATAGACATAGCGTTATTCTACTGCTTACGATCTGATTGCCTTCAAATAAAATAAAATAAACCACTATAACAAGCAAATTGCAAAATACAAACAGCCGTTCTTCCATGATTGAAATACCGACTTTAATAATTAAAGCCGGTATTATTAAACGAACTCAACTATAAATAATAAAAGAAAAATAAAACCAAAATGGATTATTGCAGTTCTCGCAGGGTTAAGCTCTGCATTATTGCCTTTTTTCAAAAGCCAACCTGTTGTTTGCGCTTAGTAGCATTATTAAGAATATTCTTTTGATATTAGGATTGTCTTTGGTATCAAAGTTTGCAGAGATACTCGTTAAACTTTTCCACTTATCAGGTGATTGTTTCGGCCGAGAAAACAACCGTTTCTGTTTAGTTCTTGGGCTTGGAGACTTTCGAATATATTTAAATGTTTACAGTGTAAAATTATTTTCATTACTCATACTCTGAAAGTAGGTCTGAAGTTGCCTGAGGAGCGGGTTGAAAGTAATACTTTTCAGCCCTAGGGAGAATCGTTTTCAACTGACAGCTGTCAAATTATTAAAAAAAATGGTTCATTTTTCTATTGAACCATGTTCCAACTTTCTATACAGCCACGATGTAAAATTGAAATAACATAAAGTTAAGTATTAATTAAAGAATATATATATTTTAAATATCTTTATTATAATTAAGTTTCAACTATTTCTTTAAAATAACATAGATTTGGGAAAAATATTTACCATTTTTCGATGATGAAAATAAAAAATAGGTATTGGCTGAATAGCTGGCGGCCACAGAAAAAAAAGCAAAATAGGTGGGAAATCGGCAATAGGGTAGATGACAACATAAAACAATAATTCCAAGACACCTTTCTCTAAAAAAACACTTTATTTTGGGCCTGAAAACCCGATTTATTTTCAATTAATTGCCAAATTCGATTTTTAGTTGCTTTGAAATCAATAAATAGTCGAGTCATTGAGTTGAATAAACAGTGACGTCACAGTAGGCTATTGCCATACAAAGTCTATTAGAGAACCGCGTTTTGACAGCTCTTAAAAAGTATCTCAATTGATTGGTATGTCATCTACCCCATTCAAATTCCGATCTTCATTAGTTTTTTCGAGTTGTATGTTTTTTTTTTACTTTCCTTGTATTCGTAATGAAAAGCACAGTGTTTACCTCGGGTTAAAGACTTATTTAGTCCCTCGAACTATTAGCGAAGTCTCGGGACTAAATAAGTTACTTTCACTCCTAGGGTAACAATGTACTATTGATTGAAAATTGCAAAAGTTTTCAGGATAGGTTAGTAGGCGCCGTAAAACTAAACAATTTCGAAGAAACGTCAAAACTTGCAATAAATCGCCCATTGCCCTACAAGAAACTATATAAGTACATATGTACGTCCATGACATTTGAACTCTCTATAAAACGTTGCATCAAGCCGGGAAACCTCAAGCTTCGCAGAAAAAAATATTTTCCTCGTTGCATGTAAATATCCTTACAACGTACGGCCTTACCCTCATTTCATATCATGCCAGCAGAAAAATAAGGGCGGCACATGCAGGAATCGTTAAGATATAACCCTCTCATTTGCTATTCAGACCGTTCGTTATTCTTCCTAGAGTTGACACTATTCATTCCAAGTTTAAAACTGCGACGGAGTGAATGCTAACTACCTCGGTAATGTCGTGCTCTATTCAAAACTTTATTCCAAACGTTTTTGTTTATTTATTTGTGACGATTTTAATTGGGTTATTTGAGTCGTGGGGCGGTGGTTGACCCGTTTCTTACAGCCCGGTTGGCTGCGACGGTTTTTGAGTAGGCTAGGCTGGCGCATTACTTCTTCTTTTTTCTTTATATTTCTTGTATGGAAAAAGGTATTCAGATTATGATGCTCTTTACGTTTTGTTGTAGGCACCCCTACAACAAAACGTAAACAGCATCATAATTCCTTAAAGATCCGTTGACTTTCCGTTCAAGTTATTAATTTAATTTTTTTTTCATTTCTAGTTGTAAAAAGAGAAATACAAAACTCTTTGAAAGCTACCAGTCTTGTCTAGATCCTCTGTAGTATATTCTTAGACAGCGAATGTTTCATTCAGCCTTCACTTAAGCCGCAAGGTTCTCAAAACAATATGAAACACGATAAAAACCCTACAGCGCACAACACATACATCTTCTACGTTCTGCCAGTCGTTATTACTACACAGCTGATGCTCACATCGCTTTAGTTTAGAAACAGTTCGATATTGTTGAAAAATTCCTAAAAACGTGACCAAGACCGCTCCACTCCGTACTTCTTACAAGTCGTTGAGCGTAAGCTTCGGTAGGTTGGTACTGCCATTTCGAGCTGCGAATATTGTTTAGCTTAGAAACGTTTCCTTTGCAATGTTGCCAACGAAACTTTTTTAATTCAGACTTAGACTTTGCTATTTTATTGTCTAGCACAGAGAGTAGGTTAATTTGTTTTGCTATCCTGACTCTGAAAGTCTGATTAGGTATCTGATTAGTGAATTGGCTGATTTCATTTAGGCTTTTATGATTTGTAGACGAAATATAAATTACCAGTCGGTTAATATGGTACATGAGTAGGAATGTCTTGTATTTGTTTTATTTTAATTTGCAGTGCCTTGTTAGAAAAAAAGTTAGTTAGTAGAAAATGTCTGAGATATACTGATTTTATTTGACAATAATTGTAGTATCTTTCGGAAACTGAGGCTTGAAATAAGCGTGTGCCGACTAATGATGAATTTTTAGGATTCCGTAGTCAATTAGGAACCCTTATAGTTTCGCCATGTCTGTCCGTCCGTCCGTCCGTCTGTCCGTCCTCGCTTAATCTCTGTGACTGTTAGCACTAGAAAGCTGAAATTTGGTACCAATATGTATATCAATCACGCCGACAAAGTGGTAAAATAAAAATTGGAAAAAAATGTTTTATTAGGGTAGCCCCCCTATATGTAAAGTGGGAAGTGTTTTTTTTTTTAATTTCAACCCTAACGTGTGATATATTGTTGGAAAGGTATTTAAAAATAAATAGGGGTTTTCTAAAATATTTTTTTTGATAATGTCAATAATTTCGGAAATAATCGTTCCAAAAGTAAAAAAAACAATGTGTCCCCCCCCTCTAACTTTTGAACCATAAGTTTAGAAAATATGAAAAAAATCTGAAAAGTAGAACTTTATAAGGACTTTCTAGGAAAATCATTTTGAACTTGATGATGGAAACAACAGTTTTTGTACAAAAAAGACAAAAAGTTGTACAAAATAATGGTTAAAATTTAGTATCGTGCGTCACGCGGAGGGGGCAAGCTCTGGAGCTTGCTTCGCTCGCTCTTGCATCCAAATTATCCTAATCGCATTCTCAGTTTCTATTAACATTGCCTACGCTACTTGAGGAGAAACGGAATGAACAAACGACATGACAGTGACAATATAACATACTTTTTTTTTTTACGTTCCGTTTTGCAGATTTTTCACGTCATTTTGCACCATAGACAATATGTGGAACAGATTTGGTTGTCAATCGCCCATTTTAACGTTCCGTTTTCGCTATGAAGCTGATTTGAGGTTAGAAAATTTTTCTCGAAAATATGCATTTCCTAATAATAGAAGTGATAGCATTATAATCGGGGACCCAATCCCTACCAGCTTTAACCCATTTTACGCCCCTCCGCGTGACGCACGATTCTAAAGCGCAGCCAAAATAATTTCTGGACTAAGTTTGTATTATATTCGTGAACACTTGTTGTGACGGACGGGAAACTACAGAACCCTACACTGAGCGTGGCCCGACACGCTCTTGGCCGGTTTTATGTAAACTTTCATCCCCATATTTTGCACCTTTAGAGTATTTTATGAAGGAGAACACAAGATTGTACGTAATATTAAATACCTACTATATCAAGTGTAAAAAGACTCTTAAGAAAGTCGAAAAGCACTTGTTCTGCACATGATTGCGATCATTTTTTTGTTCTAGACCATACCTGGGAGCCTTCTAGTTACGAAGATATTGGGGGTCAAAGTTCCAACAATGTTAGAACTTTACTTTAAGCACCTCCACGACCCCCGTACTATTCAATCCATCCAACAGCACAAATTTATGAGTACGTTACATTGGGTTTTACCGTAAAACGTGATTTTTAACCCCAAAAAAATAGTCATTTCCCAGCAATATTTTTTGCGTAGGGTTACTTAGTTTGATGTACAGGATGCTTGGTTAACGGCTTCGTGAAGAGTCTGTTTACACCCTGTATATTATTTTATCTAAAATTATGTAACTCCTATGCAAAGTTTCAAGCTTTTCAGTCAAATCTGTGCGTCTGTGTCACTGAGTACGTTTAAGATTTACAAATGTAATCAATGAATTCTACATAAGATTAAGACATCATGATCTACGTTACCCGGTTCCACTTCCTATCAGAAGCGAGATATTCAAAGATACTAGACGGCATCCCGAATGGTAGTAACCCGATTAATTTCCCTTTGTAAACTGCGTAGTTAGCTCGTACGGGGTACTAATTAGACCGCTCCAGACTGAAGATATTGATATTATATTAGCGTAGATGTCGAAGAGAAAATCGCTGCGTCTGACGCCGATATTATTGGAAGATGTGTTCTGTAACGACGACAGTTAGGAACAAAATATGCTATTTATGTTTTTTGATTCATCGCTAGTATTCTACATGTATTTTACATGGATCGACTGCTTATCTGACCTCCACCACCCGTTTTGCGTGGGAGCTTACAGATACTAATTACAAACAACACAAACAACATGATTAATAAATCATTAACGCTCGTAATGTATGCTTCCCGAAAATGATCGCCGTTTCGTTGGTTTTGTGACGTAACTCGATGCTGCAGCGAAAGCAGTCGATACAGTTGCTGCCGTAATTCATAACTCAAAACTGTCATAGTCACTGGCCGTTACTACATCACGACTGTTTTTCGTCGCTGAGGCTCGGCAGAGGTGTATCTATACTTAGTACATCTTCGCCATACGAAACTGCCTTTGCAAAATGGAGTAGATGGCACACCAATCAATTGAGATACTTTTTAAGAGCTGTCAAAACGCGGTTCTCTCATAGATTTTGTATGGCAATAGCCAACTGTGACGTCACTATTTATTCCACTCAATGACTCAACTATTTATTGATTTCAAAGCAACTAAATATCGAATTTGGCAATTAATTGAAAATAAATCGGGTTTTCAGATCCAACATAAAATGTTTTTCTTTTTTTTTTTTAGAGATAGGTGTTTTGGAATTATTATTTTATGGTGTCATCTACCCTATTATTTCAATTTTGAATTCTTGAATTGAATTTTGAGTTGTATGGTTTGGACCCAATAATCGAACCCAGGATCGGTAGTAATGCTAGCGATCACAACACCAAAACCAAGTCGTTAGCATCTATGTGAAACATATATGGGTTGGAAGACCTTTTGAAAGGGTCCAAATAACACCAATATTACCGATTTATTTAAATATTTGATTGCGGTCAAATGTGGTTTCGGATGGTAAAATTTAATGGCAATATTCCGGTACAGCAATATAAGAGAGGTCAAAAAGATAAATCATTGTCATTAGCACGCCCATTACCGTTAATGTGACGTCACGGTCGCTGCACCGGTACACTCGCGGACACCATCATCATGTACCTAGCCTTTTCCCAACTTTGTAGGGGTATGAATACCAGTTGTTTACATGGAGCGACTGCCTATCTAACGTTCACAACCCAGTTCAGGTCTACCGACTCTTAAAGATCTACAAATGGCAGTTGAGACCAACGGCATAACGCGCTGTCTAAGCCACAGAATTCGGTTAGTTATGGATGGGCAACCGACCACGGACTGTTCTCCACAAGAATTGACCCGTGTGGCTGTTATTATTGAGCCATGAGCTCCTCTAACTTTACTTAAGGTGAATGCTCCAGGGTAGCCCGTGAAATTCAAATTTTCTTAAGTTTTTTGCAATTTACAGGCCAGTGCTAGGTTGTATGTTGATTAAAATATTATTCGCGGTTGTAAGACGTATGTAGTCACAGATTTATATTCATCAAAATCATTAATACAACCCCCAAAGCTCATAAAGGTGTAGAAATTACTTTATCAAGGTCAAAATCATTCCTGCACCTCTAAGAACTTGGAGAGTTGTATTGATGATTTTGATCATTATAATTCTGTAACTACATACGTCTTACAGTCGCGAACAATATTTTAATCAACATACAACCTAACACTGGCATGCATATTGCAAAAAACGTGAGATAATTTGAATTTCGCGGACTACCCTTGAGCTTCAGCCTTAAGTATACAATGTGTAATATTCTAGGTACTTTTTTTGTTTAATATTATGGCACAATAACCCATATGCATGATTTTTTTAACCACTCTAAACAAAGCGTATTAACATCAGAAATAGCAAAGCGAAATTATTTTTTTAATATTTAAAAAAATACTAAGTTAAAAGCATTTGAAACTGCTGATCAGACAGAGAGATCCGATACAGATAATGACGTCATTCGCTGCATCGACGTACAAAGTCCATACTAAATTCTGTTTATCTAGAAAGAGATAGAAACAAAAGTTTAAATGGTTAAAACTTTTGTGTTGTTTGGCCGATTTGTGTCTTGTTTTCGCTTTTTGTCATTATTTTTATAGTACTTTAACATTCCGTATCGAAATAAAAAAAAGAAAATTTATGCATATTCCCTATTATTGTAGACAATTATTAATATTATTTCTGGTCGTGTTTACATATTTTTGAGGCTAACGCGGTATACCCGCGAACAACACTCATAACTCAAAAGTGTCAGAATCGACAGCATGCTACATTAATACCTCGTATTTGGCCACATGCAGGGTGTTATTGATTCACATACAGGGTGTTATTGGTTCGCCATCCGATGATTTAATTGACTTAGCGACGTCAACTGTCAGGATTACTGTGTTGCCAATGTTTTTGTTTTTTAGCTGGATTTTTAAGGAAAATAGTTTGCTTACGGGTGAGGGTATTGAAATTGACTGTTGTTAATAGTTATGTTTTATGATGTTGGCGCTGATTTACTAAAATAAACAAAATATTAAATGATTTTTGGAACATTATTTTTGGCCAGCAATTATATTTTGGTTTGCTATCACCATAATATGAATATAGAATAACTATGGTAATTATCGACAAGACAATGAAGAAGAAGCATAATTATATAAATATAATTTTAAATGAAATAATATATTTTATGGACGTACAGTCCATCCAAAGGATGTCTGGAAGATATCGCTATCAGCGATAAGACCGTCATTGGAACTATAAAATTAGCAATATTATAAAACAGTTTTGAACAATGCATAAGACAATAAAGAATATTCTATTCAATTATTTAAGGTATCATAATTACAGGGTGTAAAAGACCTCATCACGAAGCCGTCAACCAAGCATTCTGTACATACATCAAACTAAGTAACATTACGCAAAAATTATTGCTGGGAAACGACTTTTTTTATTTGGGTGAAAAATCATGTTTTGTGATAGAACTCAATGTTACGCACGCAAAACATTGTGCTGTTGGATGGATTGAATAGTACGGGGGTCGTGGAGGTGTTTAAAGTTATAACATTGTTGTAACTTTGACCCCCAATATCTCCGTAACTAGAAGGTTCCCAGGTATGGTGTAGAACAAAAAAATGATCGGGGAAAACAAGTGCGTTTTGGCTTCCTTAAGAGGGGTTTTACACCCTTTATACATACCTATAAGGTAATCGTATATGACTCCTAAAATCTGTATCAAAAGCTTAACCAATAGTGCACCTTACTATCCTATTTTGGTTTGTATTCGGCGTTGCCTCTCTGAAACGCATCCGGTGTAAAATGACCGGCGTGCGGTCAGCGGTGCTCCCGACGCCTGGACTAGGGGCGTTACTTCCCTTTTGGAGGCCTAGGCCTATGCTTATCTACTTACCTAGGCCTAGGCCTATCTATATCCACTGCGACTGGTTAATGATACATGGCTTTTGGGCCCAGTTTTGTGCTGTTGTGGCTGCTTGCTGCTAACAAAATGTGGCCTACGGGCTATGATAGATTGACATACTGACTGTGATGATGGAGCAGTAAAATTTGGTTAAATGATAAATGATGTTTATTTTGCAAGTAGGTTTTTACAAACACTTTTACACGTCATTTTTTTTTAAACTAGATGGGGCCGGTTTGGAGTCGTTGTACAACTACAAAACGTTTTGAAACATTGTTACCACTGGCCTAGGCTTTCTAGATAATACAGAATTCAAGACTTATTAGCGATTTGGAAGTTTTTACTCATTTTAAGTAAATTAATTGTAAATATTACTAGTTTTGACTATGATTTTTTTGCATACGAATTTGAACCGCCTATGACTCGTTTATGGATCGAGTATTTCGTAGAATTTTTTTACGCATTCCTGTTATAAATGTTAAATTCCAATCTAACATTTTAGTTTACTGCATTACGGAACTGTATCACAACGAAAATAGAGCCTTAAACATAAACTTACGTTAAAAATAACCAACGCCATATCACAAAGCGGTTCTTTTCTCTGTTAACCATAAAGACAGTGTTGACAAAGACCACGCCGTGACCACAAAACTGTCGTTAATGCGATCGTAAAAATTCATTTGTTCCTACCACACGCGACCACATATTGACATTGTGAGCAACTGACCACTGACACACGTGGTCTGTATCGTCAAAATAGTACACCCTATATAATTTTAAATACTGAATGAATTTAAAAGGATCTTTATTTCGGTTTTTCTTCTACAATTAACATGTTTCAAAGAGAAGTTTTTCATATTGAGACGATTTTTGACACATATGTGACTAAACAAGGGCATCAAGATCGTGATGAATAACGAACGGTAGAGTCAAGATAATTACGTACAGAACAGTTTAAAATTATAGCAAGTACATATTTTGAGGTTTATCTACATCTAAATGTGTTTATGTAGTAAACAATTTTACCGACCAAACTATTATTGAAAATGAACAACTAACATTTTATTGCTTCTACAAAACTCCTCCCAGAACTTAACACTAAAAACTTAAACAACAGAGACATTCTTAAAACTTTCCACCATACTGAAATTACCCAAGTAATATTCTAGCTCAGGCTAATACGAGGCTTACACTTCTTAAAGATTTTACTCAGAGAGACCGTGACAAAAGTTGCATGCAAGCTCTCTCCATAGTTGCCAGCCCACCACTAAAAGAACTCGCTAAGACTCAAAAGTTGACAAGTATTGTGCTACCTCTTAATGCCATGATATGTAGCAGTTTTTCCAGTAATTTCTCACAATTGTTGCGAGACTTTTGCGCGGAACATGTTTAGTAGGGCGCTTTGTGAATGAGCTCGTCTTGTCCGGTGAATTAGTACTAGCATACCTATTTGTGCTGCGAAAAGTGCTGTTGTGTTCCGGTTGAAAGGGTTTGGTGTACTTGGCAGACGAAACTTTTCAGGTTTGGGAAACGTGTGAGGAAAGTTTTGAGTAGGTATAAATGTTTTTTTAATAAATAGAAGATTTACTAAATAGACTTGCTTTTGGCCGCTACTTGCCTGCACCCCTAGCCAAGTTACAAACGTTTCGTATCGATTCTCTTTCTACAATCGTAAACGCCTCGGCGTAAGCGATTATAGAAAGCGCTAAATTGGTAGCCAAGTTGACACGACTGAGTCGATCGCTCGTTCTCTAATGTCTGTAGAAAAAAACCTACGCTTTAGTCTATGGTGAGCGTTCCTACCAAAGAGTTTAGCGATCAACATTGTAGAAACGATAACATTATATTCTATTTTGAACGATGTAAACTTGTCTACGAATTTTCTATTCGTTTGTGTTGATCACGTGATTTAACGTTGAGATGATGTCATTCCTATTCATTTGAATAGTTTTCTACTAGCGTTAACGATTGTAGATTGTCAACTTGGCTAGGGGTGCTGATGTGAAGCGATGATACGGCCTAGGGTGCAGCTTGCTTGCTTGAGTGTGGTAGCAAGAGTAGAGAAAAGACCAAACAAACTGTAGACTGCTGAAACTTAGTTCTACCGTAGAACTGTGTAGTAGAACTAGTGGAAATGATCCCATCATGCCAACATTGAGACAGCCTTGATTGTGGAATGCCGCTGGTTTTCTACATTTCTTTATGTTTGTATGTTTGATGATGAGTAGAACATCAGGTTGGTCGTCAACAGCACCCCTAGCCAAGTTACAAACGTTTCGTGTCGATTCTCTTTCTTCAATCGTAAACGCCTCGGCAAAGCGATTGTAGAAAGCGCTAAATTGGTAGCTAAGTTGACACGACTGAGTCGATCGCTCGTTCTCTAATGTCTGTAGAAAAAAACCTACACTTTAGGTATGGTGAGCGTTCCTACCAAAGAGTTTAGCGATCAACATTATAGAAACGATAACATTCTATTCTATCATTTTGAACGATGTAAACTTGTCTACGAATTTTCTATTCGATTGTGTTGATCACGTGATTTAACGTTGAGATGATGCCATTCCCATTCATTTGAATAGTTTTCTACTAGCGTTAACGATTGTAGATTGTCAACTTGGCTAGGGGTGCTGGTTTTCCAATAACATGAACAGAATAAGGAAATGTTTATTTGTATCTCGTTTATAGATAGTCCAGATATGTCTGTTAGGTAGTGGCCATATAATATCAAGGCGAGGCTATGCATTAACATTTTCTATAATATTTACATTATTTACATACTAACTCTATAATAGAAATAAAAATATTTACAAGTATCAAAAAGGGTTACAGGGTGTCGAAAAATTCGTCCACATCGCTGTCAACAGGAAAAGTGCCCAGAAGGCTGGCAGCATTGCCACGTTGGATGGCAATTATTATTAACTAATATTGCTTAAAGGAATATACAAAATAACATTTAAAAAGTTTTCGGCATCTTGTTGAATAAAAATATTATAAAAGCTTTACACTTGGTCCTCAGTCGATCTTTATCTGATTAAAATTATGGGAATTTTCCTACGATACAAAAATTATTTTTGGAGTGAAATGAATATTGCTTGAAGGTAAATTCCCAATTATTATATTTAATGAAATATTTTTTCGAAGCAAAGATTTAAGAACTGGTATTTTTCAGAAGTCTTATATGTAACCTTCAGGCGATTTTTTCTTATGTTTACGTTTTATTTTTAGTCGATTATAGAACTAAAAACGACTGAATTTCAAAACGCTTAGTTGACACTTCCCGTGACTCAAGGGCTGGGTTTTACCTTGGCAAAAGGCGTTGCCATACAGCGTGGTAACGCTGCCTGTCTCTTGGGGACATTACCAGTTGACAGCATTGAGGAGGACATTTTTGATTTTTTTCATTTTTTAAGGTCATAGTTTAAGTCAGTTCTAGATATTAATTTATAATTGTCCTCTTAAGTACCATTTTTAATTGTCTTCTAAAACCACTAAAACTAAAGGTTACACTAAAATTAATATACATATTATTTACATTTTTAAATATTCCAATATAAAACACAATATCAAAACAAACATTTAAAAATATAAAAAAAAAAACAGTAGCCCACCAGCGCTGAGAACAGGGTCCGAGTTGCCGGTGGTCAGGGCTCTTGAGAGAGGAACCTCCTAACAATACGTGTTGTGTCAAGAAGTACTGATTTCTGAATCAAGCCCTTGATCCAGCTGCCAAGCGAGAGCCTCCTAAGATGTTGGTCCAGGCTATTGGCTATTAAGGCACTAGCCGACACGACTATCGACACAATGACTGCTGTATTTTAATTATTATTAACATGTTATACTTGCATAAATTATTATAAATATAATCGACACAAGGTGGACTGTAGCCGATCACATTAATTTATGTACATCTTATATTTGTACCTTTGAATGTTCAAAGCAAGTAGAGGATTCAGAAACTATTGCATCATTAAACTGTAGAGAAATCAAAAAGAGGAAAATTATCTGACCTAAGTCAGACATATGAAATGATGCCTTGCCTTCAGCCTTTTTGTATTTTACGATCAACATTCATCTAGCAAGAAAGGTTTTGTTTCCCAAATATCATATAGGACAATACAATACTGCGCCATATCAAAAAAGTTTTGTATGTTCGTCGCTTAGTTTCGATACAAAAAAAATATCTATACATAAACAGCATAAAACTATAGCGTACATTAATATAGGTAACCCCTTTCCGTCTTCGCCGTCTAAATGATTCGGTTTGACAAAGCAAATTGAACTCTAGTTCTAACTCTAAAAGTACACTTTTAGAACGTCAGAACTAAGTGCTAAGCGTTCGGTTATTTGGAAGTTTCACCAAGTTGTTGAAGCAGTTGAAAGTTCTGTAGACAGAGATCCACGGTGTATAAATGAGAACGATTTTAAGTTTAGTATTTATGCTTTTAATATAACGAGAGGGAATCGTGAACCCAGTCTCGAACTAAAACTATCCTGAACTTGTTTAGCCGATAAATAATTGAAAAAACTGCAGTTGAAACAGTTTACGCGATCGCCCAGATACTAAAAGCGGAAGTCATGAATAAAAGCAAACGGCAACATTACACGACTTTCATAAATAACGCGACCACTATTGTAAAACCGCCTTTTCCGACAAATCGCTTAGGCCTCCTGAGCACGACAACCATAACATTAGCGATATAACACTAATTTTGCTAGTTAGTCGCTAAATAGGTATATATTAACTACCTCTATTACGGAAATTCTTAGAACGCCAGCGCTTGGAGACCGCCTTTTATTTCCAGCTTTAAAACCATGCTGATTTTCCAGCGAACAGCGATGGATGCGCTTTACACTTAAGTTCATACAAAAATGTACGAGTATAGCGTGTTATAGCTTCCCGCCTCTCGCCGGACGAAATCGGAGCATTCATGATATGTGGCTGGTATTTTTCTCCCTTTAGCTATTAACCGTCGAACGCCACCCGATGCTGAACCGTTGGAATTAAAATTGTATGATCAAATTACTTCAAGCCAGGATAACACATAGTAGCATCGACGGGTTCGGTCAATAATATACCTATGATAGCCACAGTGGCTGTCGAGTGTTCACCAAAGTGGAAAAACATTTCAAGCCTCGACGCTTTTGATATATTTCATTTTAAATTCTGAAACTCGATGTGTGTGTGTTGGTGGAGTCAAGTTGGGAAACAATTTCTGTATTTTGATGGAATTTTTTTGTGATAGAAATTGACGATAAATGTTAATTTAGTCAGTTAAGTTCATAAAGCTACATTAAAGAAGAGCCTTTTAGATCGTTTAACGGGAAAAAAGTCGCTTCATCAACTTCAAAGTGGCATATTCTCGTCGTCGATGGTAAACATCTTCAGTAGACAATGTGAGAGTGACTCTTTTCTAAAGAGCTATTCTTGGCGCGAACTTTGACCAGAGTCTAGTACCTACTTGAAATTGCAATATTTCAGACACATGACCCCTTAGATATACAGTGCATATCTAGGTCAAAAACATAGCGCAGTGGGCCGGGAAAATTTTGCTAAACATCATGTGTTTCTAGTGCTGGCCTAAAATATTGGATGCCAACGTTCCAATTTATCAGTTGCTGGAAATCGCGTATAAAAGTGGTATAAGTCAAGATTTGTACTCTGGAATTTGTTAGCATTTGTGACGGCTTCATGTTCCGAGTGACTGAATACAGAATGATGTACCTCAAATTGTGCTGCCAGAGTAGCCGGTGAAATTCACATTTTCTTAAGGGCCTATACTACCTGAAATGGCTTAGCATGATCCTCCGTTACGCCTAAAATACTGCAGCATTAATTTTGTAATAAATATATGGTAAATTTGAGGATTAATGTTAGGTCTTATGTTTGGCGAAAACACGATTTCATAAAAAAATCTCGATAGAAAAAATCCCAAAGTTACCTCCAAATCGAACAATAAACCGCTGGTATTCAAAAAGTACTTCAAATTAGATGATGAAACTTTGCATACTAACTGAACTAACTATAAAGCAGGTCTTATGTTTTTTATTTTTTCCAAAAGACGAAATTTTGATTTTATAAAGAATAAAAACCACTCATTTCGCACTATTCGGCCGCAGTGACTGACGTAACAACCGCTTTGTAGTGCAAGCTGATTAGAACTTTATTCTAAGAGTATTACAAACGAAGTTTGAACCACCACAAATAGAGTTGCTAATCTGAGGTAGTATAGGCTCTTAAGATTTTTTTGCGATTTGCAGGTCAGTGCTGGGTTGTATCGCAACCGTAAGAAATACGGCTTTACACAGATATAATAACTCAAAAATCATCAATTTAACCCTTTAAGTTTATTAAATCCCATTGAAAGATTTTTTTATGAAATAATCATTGAATGGGATTAAATGAACATAAAAGGGTTGTGTTAAAAAAAAAAACCGGAGTCGCGAGCTCGCGCACCGAGGGTTCCGTACAATTTTTTTAAAGGACAAACTTAACTTTTCCGTTCGATCCCCAGAAACGGCTATTGCACCAACCGAAAATAATAAGATAATAATAGTAAAATCGCTTACGGTTTTCAGATTTTTCCCTTTACATGTGCTGTAAGACATTGCTTCTCGCCAAATTTCGTGATTTTAGGTCAACGGGAACTACCTTATAGGTTTTCGACGCAAAACCAGTAGGGTACTTCCGGTTGACCTAGAATTGTCAATTTTGGTTAAAAAGCAAGGTCTTACAGCACAAGTAAAGGAAAAATTCTGAAAAATTTAAAAAGTGGAAAATTAAGGTAATTTTTGGTATTTATAAGTTTTCGGAATCAATCAAAATTTGCCTATATCTTTTTATCGTGTTGAATCAGGACCTTGATTTTTATACACCTAATAGGGACTATACCTCAGTATCTGGTATAAATTTCAACTTGCTAAGTCCACCCGTTCCTGAGAAAATCGGTGGTGACAGACGGAGAGATGGACAGACGGACAAGAAAGTAATCTTCTTAAAGGTTCCTGTTACTGTTTCAGGTGTAAATATAGCTTTTGGAAGGTTTTCGAGTACTTTATATACATAAAACGAAATCTTCTGATTATATAAAATTCTTGTGTCACAGTGTTTGTTAACGAACTCCTGCGAAACGGCTTGACCGATTTTTATGAAATTTTTGTGAATAGGTCGCAAGCTATTTTTTCGTCTCACACAAATACACATCAAAACTTCCACGCGAAAGAAATCGCGGACAACATCAAGTCTATATCTATACTAATATTATAAAGAGGTAACATTTGTTTGTAAGTTTGTATGTTTGTAAGTTTGTATGTAGGGGGTAATCTCCGGAAGTAATGAACCAATTTTAAAAATTGTTTCACTGGTAGAAAGCTACATTATTCGTGAGTGCTATAGGCTATATTTTATTCCCGTACTCCCACGGGAACGGGAACTACGCGGGTGAAACCGCGGGACGTCAGCTAGTATTTTATAATTAATCAAAAATACAGGTTCTAAATAAACAAATGCCGTAAATTCTAAAGCAAACTAATATATTTATCTCATGTTAGCTTGGCCGACTCCGTTCATGTACCGCATTCCTCGCACCATCGTCCTCAGAATGCGGACATGGCCTGAGCTTGTCCACACACGTCCACTATGCCCCACTAAGCTTCTACACTGGCCTGCAATGGCCACTCTTCGTTATTGGAATTGAATTCCCACTTATGTTCAGTTGAGATAGTTTTGCTGTTGCTTTTCAAGAGTATCGGTTTAAGTGTTTAAGTTGTGAGCTGTGAATGGCAGTCGTGTACCACCATTAATTTATCCAACTTTCCAACTTTTTTTTTCTGTTTCAAGCACATCTTAATTTACACGCGAACGAAGTCGCAACAGCTAGTTAGCTCGTAAACGTAAAACAATTATTATATGTTTAATTTAAGCAGAAATTGAAGATTGTTTTAAATAAATCCTCTTTTTTGCAAAAAATAAAACCGACTTCAAAAACACAAAAACGTGAAAAATTACTTTAGCTTTAGAAGTCGGTTACTTTTGTTTGTTTAATTCATTTTCTATTTATTGAGGATTTATTTAAAAATCTTTACTTTCTGTTTTTATTTTTCCATATTTAGTTGTATTTAAAATGTGTATAAAATATTGCTGAAAATACACAAAAAAACAGACTAATTGATCAACTCCTCTATTTGGAAGTCGGTTAATTATTTTAAAATATAGAAAGAAAGAAAGAAAGAAAGAAAAAGCATTTATTAGCCCGCACAGGACAACACACAAATAAAAATGGTTAAATTAACAGTACTTACAAATAGTAAAAATAAACAAAGAGAAAAAAAACAAGAAATGAAATTGGTCCTGTACGAGGCCAAAAGGCCCCTATCTCAGCATGATGCTGTAACATTTTAAAAAAAACGTCACAGCGCTGGTATTCTGAAATATTCTGTATATACAAACCGGAACATTTAAATGTACGAGTATTTTTGGTTCAGTGAAAATATGTAAAACAGCTTTTACATTCTGCTTTTATAAGCAAATTTTTATTAATATTTAAGTATTGTAAATATTTTGTAAAAACATTTAAAACGGATATTTACTGGTGATTGAAACTTGTTATAATCCTGAATAGCTTACATGAAAAAAGCATTTTTTTCCGTTGGGATAATTAAAAAAATAATTAATAACATTAAAGATACTTAAACAACACGTTTGGATTTTAAGTTATCGTGGTAGTCGATCAACGTTTTATACAAAAATATGTCAATCAAACATTCGTAGCTTAAAGTTCTAATATATTTTGCGGGGCACCGCCGTGAAATAAGGAAAACTTTGTAGATACGTACTAAATAATTGTATATTTATTTTTGCACGTTGTCTTGTTGTTATGGACGACATGGCTTAAGAGGATTGCCAAGAAGTGTTATATTTTTCGCGCCTATCTTGTATGTTTCTTTGTAAACTTCGTTAAAATTAAAGATTTTTTAACAAATTTTGAGCAACTGTTTTAAAATAGCTTTTGGAAGGTTTTCGATTAAGGTATCATTAAATTTGTCTCAAAAACCCAAGTGTCCTTAAACAGGTGTTTAAAAAAAACAAATGGCGCGTTTTTGGCGCTAAATTGTAAGTGAGTAATATTTTTTTTTCAACTAAAGCTATGGGGTAAGGTATCCAAATATAGGAACTCAAAAATATACACACGTTAAACAATTTGCAGTCGGGTTTTTGCTTCTTTTTTAATTAAATGTTACGTGTGCATCATCTGTGCACTAATAGAAAAAAAATAAACACCAACAGCAAAAACGGTTACATACATATACTCAAATAAACATAATAAATCGGTGATCGAAACGGGACCGTTGCGGTACATAGTATAGTGGGGATGCAGATGCCAACCGTACCGAGCCTTGGCAACGTTGCGCTGCCCCCCTGGGGGATGGCACGTCGTCCAAACCAGGCCTTAATGGATTTACACGTATTAATGTCCCTCCATTAATAAATCGGAATCGGCACAGAATTCAACTTTCATAGTTATCTCTGAAGATCTATTTTCCAGTAAAAAATATGATTCTACATAAAATCACGCCCGTGGTAGGTTAGGTTAGGCCACTCCAGTTATGTTTAAGTCCCATTTAACAGGGGCCAGCCTATTGCCATCGACCGGGCTGTTTCTGAGAAAACGCAATAGCATTTTGCATGCCCGAGAATCTATCCCAAGACCCCCCCCAGCATTAGCTTGCGACCGCTAGACTGCAGAATTATTCTAATTCGATTATATACTTTGTTCAATGAACTTTATAACAAAAAAACGTATATCTTGATCTTGATTCGGTAACATTCTCTCCCCCTCCCACCCTAATAGCTACTGCCAAGATATATATACGTAGTGTTTACATGCCAACCAATTAACATCGGGTACAACACAACTAAACGCCTAATCGCCCATACGTCACACACACACATGGGTACACCCGTACATGCAATAATTAAGCATGCGTCACCTTGGCCACGGGTCATTTAACGTCGACAACGCACAGCTAATCTACTACGGAATTTACGACATTCTTCAACCCTAAACATAAAATTTTTCTCATAAAATCTTCAACCGAAATCTCCAACTAATATGCTGAAAAATATACATTGAATTCGGTTTCTCGTGTGGAAATCAAAGATGAAAATATACGGGTCCCATTTAAAATGTACGTTTCAAGGACATAGGAAGCTGAATTTTACGGCTTAGCTACACTATTGATTTTCGTCGAACAACAGTTTTTGGTGTAAGGTTTGAATGGACGTACGTAATGCCATACTATCAACATACACGATCAACACAAATGACGGCTTTTTCATGAATTGCCGCCGATAATGTGGTATATCAAAGTATTTTTAATCCATGTTCAGTATCTGTTATCAATTACGTTCGAAATAGAACAAGCAAACTATACCTACAACTATAGACGAGTCTGGACACCAGTATAAAGAAATCAGTCTGAAAACTAAATCATTAGATGTTTCAGACTCGGTGTAAGAAAGCTACCTAACTAACTAGGTACCTAGACACAATCCGGAATAGATTTCAAAGACGATCGGGAACATCTGTTTAAAACCCGGATCCTATCCCGTAGCAATCAAAAATTAAACGGATCTAACCCACTTAAGGTTGATACTTTTTCGCAAAACTGCTTGATTTGACCCAGTTCTTATTACAGGTCGGGTCGAAATAGCATATTCATTTAATGTGACGCCGTTTCAAGTGACCGGTGATAAATTAAAATGGGTAGAACACTTGTACAGTCACGTAAAATTTTATTTCATTTACACTTTTAATTACTGCTTGTTTGAACTGGTTCACGTTTAAATTAATTAAGTTATTATTTATGAAACAAAAGCCAAATCGCTGCACCAGCAAATTAAGTAGCTATTCAAATGTTCGTCTCAGGCTTCTCAGCTGTTTGGAATCTCAGACTTAATTATTTGGTTTATGCGCGGTTCGCGCTTATTTCAAAGAGTGCAGTTGTCGAGAGTGCCACCCGCGGGGCTAAAGGCCGGCGCACATTTTGGCGGAGCACAGCCTGAGCATTTTTCTCTGTCAAACTATTATCGACTCAATGAAATAATATCTAAAATCAATTTTACATGACAATTAATTCCTGAAGAGCTTCGAAGCGACTACATGCGAAAGATAGCGCGCAGGAACGCGACTGCGCGCTACTTCGCGCGCATCCGCTTCCGGTCGCCCGGCTCGCCGAAGTGACGCTCGCGCGGCATGGGCGAGAGCCGCCATTTTATTGTCAACACACACACAACAAGCTTCTTTTTCTTCTATTCTCTATGAAACATTTCTAAACGAATGACAACGGTGTGTCGATTATGCGATCTAGCGACTCTAGCGCATACTCGCGCATCCGCGCGGAGACTGCGCGAGGATGCGTGTATTCTCGGTTAGAAATTCGCCTAATGTGTCATGCGTTTAGAAAACGCTGTGCTCCGCCATATGTGCGCCCTTAGCGATGTGGTTGACTTTTCAAAGGGAAATAAACTTATAATACTATTGCGAGATTTTCTGAAGCAAGTCTGCGGGCGCCGTGTGGATTAACAAGAAAATAGTTCTGATATGCAAAGAGGAAATCAGAGGGTGGCCGGCTACTGAGTGGTCTCAGAACTCGAAGCGGCGTGAAAGAAGTATTTCGCTTTCGTGTCATAATATAGGTCGTGGGTTCAAACTCAGGCAAAATACACACATCAAAAGTGTCTAGGGATCAAGCATTTTTATGCGGATTTCTTGAGATTGAGATGTGGCTTTGCAATAAATTTATGATTTTATAAATTTATATGGATCCTTTTTGGTGCATTTCATAATTTGAATCAGGAACTCTCAATCAAATTCGAGTAAAAGATGAAAATAAGCTGTCAATATTTTCCCTATAAAAACATACAACGCATTGAAGACATTATTAGTGCTACTGTTTCCCTACTACTGATTAAAACCAACGTTATTATGGAGCGGCGACGTCATTTAAGCAGGGAAGAAATGCTAAGAGCCGTGGGAATGATAGAAGCTGGTTCCCGGCAACGTACTGTAGCTTTAGCTCTGAATACAAGTCAGAGTGTTATCAGTCGACTTTGGACACGTTACCGAAGCACTGGTACCGTGGCTGAGCGCCATGGAGGACGGTATCGCTGCACCACACGGAGACAAGACCGATACATTCAAATCTTAACTCGAAGAGCTCCAACAATAACCGCCATGATGTTAGCCGTGAGGCTTCATCACTCTTCAGGGAACTTAATTAGCGACCAAACAGTCAGAAACCGCTTGCATGAAGTGAACCTTCATTCCCGAAGACCGCTACGGGTACCACCTATAGCAATGCACAATCGTAGGATTCGATATCAATGGGCTCTTGAACACAGAAATTGGGCAGAAGAACAATGGCGTTTCGTGTGCTTTTCTGATGAGTCTCGTTTTGGTATGAGACCGGATACAAGACGTATACGACACTGGAGAACCCCTGGACGCCAACAGTGATTAAAATCCTGCCAGGAAGTCCATCCTTATAGTGGTGGAACCATCATGGTATGGGCGGGTATTTGGATCGGCGGAAGAACTGAGTTGATTTGGATCAGAGGCAACCTCAACGCTCAAATTTATGCTGAGACGATTGTATCAGACGTCATCGTTCCTCTACAAGTGCAAATCGGTCCCTTATTTCAGTTAATGCATGATAATGCACGACCGCACACCGCAAGAGTTGTAAGACAGACTCTCGCCGCAGCTAACATCAATGTCCTGCCCTGGCCTGCTCAGTCGCCAGACTTGAACCCGATTGAGCATGCATGGGATATGCTACAGAGAAGAGCTCTGCCGAATATGGAGGGTATCCAGTCGCAAGAAGACCTTTTTTTGTTGTTGCAACGAACATGGGCGGCCATTCCACAGCGTGATTTGGATGAACTCATTTTGAGTATGCCAAACCGATGTTCTTGTGTTGTTAGTGTTCGCGGTAGAAACACGGATTATTAATTGTTTAAGTTACCCAATAAAATTTTAAAGAAAACTGTGTTTTCAGTAATTTTTTCGAACTTTAATGTTAGTGGTTCAAATGTCAAAAATCCCTTTATTAGGAAAATGGCAAATTTCTTTATTAATGCAAAGGTGACTTGGTTTATCGTTACTGTGACAAACGAAAACACTTTATTTGATGAATCCTTAAAGAAAATTTTAATTAATATCAATCAGGAGAAAAGTTATTGCAAAAATATATGTTGATCCCTAGATACTTTTGATGTGTGTAATTACTTTGTGTAGTTTATTTCATCACTACTACCAACAAAACAGTGAATAAAAATAAAATAAAAACACCAAGACTGTTGTCTCATCCACCGATCCGCAATGGGCCCGCGTGGTGGGTAACGGGCCACTTCCTCTCATAGACCTATATCCCAGCTGTGGCAACGTTATGTCTGATTATGCTTATAGGTGTACTTATCCTATGATTTGGTATCTTAAAATTTGTAACACGATTACTAGCGCAGTGTAATAAAGTTTTCCAGCGGTCAACATGCCCAAAGCTCGCTTGGGAACAAGCTACATAAGAAAATGGATTTTTCGTGATTGAAAAATACAAACGCGACACTGACCAACACGAGTGCCTACTAACAAAGTTTTTATGAGTATCGGTGCGTAATTAACTTTTACCTGTGTTACAGGGAGTTGTAAAGGCTGTTTGGGACTTCAAAGTCTGGGTACACAAGTGAAGTTGAGAAATTTTCGGGCGTTGTGCAATGCTCTCTGCTGCTGCGGAAAAAAGCATCGCATAGTAAGAATCAAGCGTAAAGTAGACCTTAATTTGAAGTAACTAGGAAATATGGAGCTGTTTAAGTGATTTAGTTTTATCGCTGCCTGTTAAACTTGCAGGTAACTCAAGAGAGCCAATCTGTTTAATTAGAATTTCCGCTTTGAAAAAATGTCAACTATGTACAGCCCGATTGGAATCGAATCCGATAAATGGCAAAAGGTACTTTTTCTTTTTTCTTTGTAGACATCTTACTTTGCGACGGAAAATGCATTATGCAGCCACGCCAACGGAATCGGGATATATATGGAATAATGCCCAGTCGTTTATCAAAGTCGCGTTTAAATAATGTCACGCCAAACACAATTTGAAAAGTAAAATTCGTTGTGTAATCGGTATTCGGTGTTGTTATTTGGAGCAGCGGTGGCCCAGTGGTGGTGGCCCCGACTTACGAACAGTAAGTCGTGGGTTCGAACCCAGGCAGGCGCATTACTTTGTGTAATTTTTTCTTCACCGCTGCTCTCAAAACGGTGAAGGAAAACATCGTGAGGAAACCGGCATGTCCTAGAACCAAAAATTCGAAGGCATGTGACATCTACCAATCCGCACTCGGCCCGCGTGGTAGATTATAGCCCATTCCCTCTCATAGTGAGGAGGCCTGTGTCCCAGCAGTGGGAACATTAATAGGCTGATGATGATGATGATGATGAATCGGTATTCCGGTAGATTATTTTGAAGAAATTCCCATTCCCATCGCGTCTGTATCGCGGAGGGATAGCTCGGATCTCGAGAACATAAGTTTGTTTAGGAGTTACATCGAACATTGATCAGTGAAGCGTTCAACAAAACACCGCAACCCTCACAACTGAACAACAGAAATGTTTTTAAATCGATTTAATTCCAGAATATTTTACATTGGAAATTCAGAGTTGAGAAACTTCGTAAAATAGGATCCGAGGGAAGCGTGAATGAGAGTGGCAAATTTATTGTAACTGGGGTGAGGCGGTCGGAGGGGGGGAGGGGTACTGCTTGGCTCCAGCTTCATCCAGATGGTAACGAATATGCCGCGTCATCCACAGCGAGTGCACCACTCCGTTAAACAGACATTGGCTTTTGAGAATAGCTATATCATTTATAATTGAAAATCGGTCATGTCCTAACAGTTTATGAAGGGAAATAAATGACAGCCCCAGCAAACTAGTCAGCCGTAGTGGTACTAGCTAAATTCAGTGTCCTAGTTTCAGTTTGAAGGTACTGTCATATTATTAGTCCGACAGTAAATTGTTTCCAATTTTCTCTTCCACTGAAGTTGCATCTGAAATACGATGAAAATAAAAGGAGCAGCGACGCGGCAGTACGCGAGAATTCTTCGGAACGTATTTTACAATCAGTCGACGAAGGTGGGGGAAAACAATGCAACGGAAAGAAAAAAGAATCATTTGCCTGGAGAGCCGATACTCATCAAGCCATTAGAAAAGTGGAAAACGGTTGGCTGCGCTGGCAGCGAGATTGTTTTCGCAAAAAAGATAGAAGCGAGTTGTGAGGAATGTAATCAATGTCCCCGCACTATTCCGAAAGCTTTTGTGATCGTTAAGTTGAAAAGACTGGCTTGCTGCTTTAATATTTGAGCTCATCCGATTGTTTGAGCTGTTTACATTTTGAAAACACATTTTGCTATCAAAATTTAAGTTTTATTTCTATTTTGTTAGACTCTTAGAGCAAATTAAGTCTGATTATTTCGATTCAGCTGCATCTAGTAAAACTGAAAGCCGACCCTAACATAGTTGGGAAAAGGCTAGGCAGATGATGATGATGATGATTTCGATGTCATAATTTTTTTGTATATTTATTACATCACAATAAGTGAGGTAATAAATGTATTAGCACCTAAGTAACCCGTTAAAGTAAATATAATAACAAGACAACCACCAACCAATAACACAACGCTTTACCAATATCCGTTTTTTTCGTCTATTAACAGAGTTTAATGTGTAAAATAGTCCAGTTGTTCGTATCTAATTTCACCTATACAATCAAATCATAAAATAATATATCCTTTAAAATAACCCTTTTGTACTGCGCTTAAGGATATCGTGGAAACCGTGGCGAAGATTTCCCAAGAAAACGAAGCTTCCCCGTATATAATGATGAGGAAAACAGACGCGGGTGAACTTGACCCGTTTCTAGCACAAAGATACACACAAAATTCATGGTCGAATCTCCCAATGACAAATAACTTAATTTACAACACATTTGTCATAACAAAACCGTAATTTTTAGCTCTGTTTTATTAAGAGAAGACAACTCGGTGACATAATGTTTGGTTCATATATCTACTTGATCTGCGTAATTAAATAACATTTAGAACGCCGTGCTCGGAGATGTCATTTAAAATTAATCGATGGTTAGCTTTCATTTAACCTCATCTTTTAAATCCAAAGCATTCTATCTATGAAACTGGTATTATTGAAAATTATTTTCCTTCATGAATTTCATTTTGGAACGCATTCAATCAAAAATTGAATCATTGATAATATACTGACAAAGTCATTATGGGGATGTCAACACCAAAATGCGCGCACACTGTCTATTTGTATCGGAGTAAACGAGAGTGAGAGAGTTACTGGGCGGCCAGGTTTTAGAAGAAAATAATTAGTAAATATTGAGATAAAAAAAAAGGGAAAAGAAAGAAAGAAAGAAAGAAAAATATTTATTTGACGTCAGTTATTAAAGCTCACACACACATATATAAAAAAGTGTGGATTATTTGTGAAATATGACTCGTTAGGCGGTATGTTTTTAATTGCAGACCCATACGTCAAAAAAATAAAGACACAGAACTGTATAATGATGAATTTATGACCACTCTTTGCAATTATTTTCTATCGAGCCGATTTCGTCCAACTATGTATCGAGTCCGTCCATGGTCTTTGAAATATGATGAATATTAACATTTTTTTTAATGTGTTATAACAAATAGTTTTTCTTAAAAAACTGCATATAAAACATCAATTAGGTGTTGTGTTAGTGTTAGCCCCTTAACACGAGGTAGGTCGTTTAATGATTGGTCATTAATAAGTAATGTTTTCTCTTTTACGAAGAGCAAATTTTAATGAATGTCACCCGCTTGAATGTATTGCAATATTCTCTTACGTACGCATCTATAATTAAAGCTCAGTTAAATATAGGAACCATTCATTTTCTTATAAATGTCTCAGTCTCCGAGACTGGAAACCATTTATTTTTCATAAATTGTTCTATTTCTATAAATGTGTGTTTTCTATTCCTGTGTTAGTTTAAATGTGATTGTGTCATGTTGACGCAGATTCGGCGTTGGATTAATTGAATTCGGAGTTTTTTCAAATCTTTGTTTTGAATGCCCTTGTACAATTTGTTGAAAGATAAATTATATTTATGTTAGTGAGTAGGTTATTTTTGTGAGATAGATTATTAATTATGACACTTTTAATTTTCAACTAAGTCGATGAGGTTAAATTTAATATATTTTGTAGTGATAAATCAAATATAATATCAAAATCAAATATATAATCAAATATAATGATTAGGTAGAATTAATAAATAATATGTCTCATCACTTTACAAATGATATGTATGTGATAAATGTCTCTGATTAAAGAACATTATAAAATTAATGGCGTATCCGAAAAGTCTGAAGGATAATAAGTTATTTAAACGACCGTTAAAAGTTGGACTATTAAACCCAACTCGGATCCCTTTACGATTTTACAGAAGATCCGCATTATCGGATCTAAAGGATGAAATTATTCATACGGACTGTTTAATTTTTATTTTATGGATATTGATAATGACTTTCATTTACTTATGTCTGATTTTAAAGTTGTGTTGTTTGTTTGTTTTGTGTGATTCGTCCCAACATGTTTTAAGTCATAGGGGTTGGTTTCGCTTCGCAATGGGTCTTAATGTTGGCGGACAGTACCCAACATTATTTAAACATGTATAAACATGTACAATTCATTGTTTATGTCCAATACCTACTAACACAATTTTGATTTAATTTTATTTTGATTTTGTTGTAAATTATTTAATTGTTTTGTATTATATGAAATTGTATTCTAATTGATTTTAATTTAGTTTTATGTAATTGTGTTTGTGTTATAAGTGTGCAAATTTATTTTAATATGTATTTTATGGATTTTAATAATCTGAAATAAATGGATTAATAATAATAATAAAGTAATGTTGGGTTAGGTACTGGATACTGTGCATGTAATCACTGTATGAAATCCGTGGATTAAATACGGTGGTTCCAATGATTACATGCACTAGGTGAAGTCAGAAAAAAAAATGTTTGTCCCATCATCATCTTTCATCGAAATCCATCAATTTGTGTGTCAATTTATTAAACAATCTATTCTGTGACTGTACAACTTGAGGTAAAGTTTTAATATTAACACTAATACATTTCAAGTAACGCAGTTAATGCAGTAATTGCAGTTTAACGTGGCTGAATTAGACCTACATTTCTGCTACCAATACTTCTATTAATAAGCACATCATTAATTATAAAATACGTTTAAATTACGTCAACTCTCTTCGTTCAGTTGGCTTTTATTAATGGAATCCAATTCGATCGTCAAACATTATCTAGTCGACTTGGGTCCACTCCACGGGTCGGCTCCTAGTCAGACCAGCTGCGGCTGAATACCAATATTTTACACGAAGTGACTTCCCGGCTGATCCAATTACTTGGCTGATTGTATATAAGGTTAGTTCGTCAGACTTTGTCGGTTTACATTAACGGCTCCTAAAGGCCTTTGAAACTGTTGTTGGTAGGTAAATATCACCCAACTACAGGGTGTAAACGAACTCTTCACGAAGCGGTCAACCAAGCATTCTGTATTACATCAAAAACGAAGTAACTCTACGCAAAAATTATTACTGGAAAATGACTTTGTTTTTTGGGTGAAAAATCACGTTTTACGGTAGAAATCAATGTAATTCAATAAAAACATTGTGGGTCATGCAACTATTTAAAGTAAAGTTATATTATTAAATTATAGTATTAATAAATTGTACCTAATTAAATCTTGTAAAAAAGTTGGGGCTTTGACTATTGCCTTTGACTATTTGAAAACTGCAGTAACTACGCTGCGTTCCCAGGTATGGTCTACAGTTGGTGCCAGTTAAGATGAGAATAGCGGTCATTGACCCACCTACATTTATTAAACTTCTTAACTTTGAAAACCAAAAGTAAGCCTGTTCAAGTCTTGAATCGTCATCTATCGTGATCTTCAACATTTTTTCTAATGAGAAACGATACATGGTTTATTTGTTTTGGTTCGTAGGAAAAGATATTAGGGAAAGGGCAATGACCGCTATTCTCATCTTAACTGGCACCAACTATAGAAAAAAATTGCAATGAAGGGGAGAAAATGTGCCTTTCGGGTTCGTTGTGGGTACTTTTACACCCATTATTGATTATGAGAGATTAGGAGAGTTGATGGCCAACCTTTTAGTAATTGGAGAGGCATGGAAAAAAGAAGATCATGGCTTTCAAAGCATTAAGGCTGCAGTCTCGCAAAATTCACTCACTGCGAGCTCTCGAAAAAAAGAGTTTATAAACAAGAATTGCAAGGGATTTCTTGTAGGTCTTTTGAGATTATTATTATTGTTAGAGTAAGGTGATTTAGGTGCAATTTTTTTTTTGTATTTGCTTTATTGAACTCTTGGCATCAAAATAATTTAATTATTACATACTTACGATGCATAGTTTTTATGAAACAACCCGTTTATTAAGAGATAAAAACAGAGAATTTTGATGAAATTGTGACCTCTGAATTAAGAAAATGAAAGATAATTAGAAAAAACTAATCAGCGTATTTTGAAGACGAGTATGTTGAGGTCATTATGCGCTGAACAGATTTGTAAATTAATTCTTTATTGCTATAAACTAAGCGCGCAAACACAACTCGAAATGATGTTGGGCACGAAAGACCTGTATCTAGCGCTTGATTTACTTAACATAATCCACTTAAATGAACTTAAAAAAAATAACTAGCTATTACTTATATTATGGTTACTTATGTGCAATAATATTATTTCGTGTTATTTCATCCGTTTGTTTAAAAAAAAAAATACTTTTTTGCGCAAATAATTCGCAGCGAGTGAATTTTGCGAGACTCCAGCCTTAAGTATCTTCAATTTAAAACATTACAGACATTTCCATTCAAAATCAAAGCATTTATTTCAAGTAGGCCAGTTACAGGCACTTTTGAATTGTCGAAACAAAGATGAAAATTAGATGTAGCTACAGTCTCAGTCACAAGACATAAAAACTGTAAAAAAACTGTAGTTGCCCATTCCTGTAATTATTAAAATGACCCCTAGCTTCAGTGCACTACAATCGACGTAGAGATGTATTACGATAAAAGCAGTTTTACTTCGATTAAACAGTTGCTTTTTAGGGTTCCGTAGTCAACTAGGAACCCTTATAGTTTCGCCATGTCTGTCCGTCCGTCCTCCCTTAATCTCTGTGACCGTTAGCACTAGAAAGCTGAAATTTGGTACCAATATGTATATCAATCACGCCGACAAAGTAGTATAATAAAAATTGGAAAAAAAGTTTTATTAGGGTAGCCCCCCTATATGTAAAGTGGGAAGTGTTTTTTTTTTAATTTCAACCCTAACGTGTGATATATTATTGGAAAGGTATTTAAAAATGAATAGGGGTTTCCTAAAAGCATTTTTTGATAATGTCAATAATTTCGGAAATAATCGCTCCAAAAGTAAAAAACAATGTGTCCCCCCCCCCCCTCAAACTTTTGAACCATAAGTTTAAAAAATATGAAAAAAATCTGAAAAGTAGAACTTTATAAGGACTTTCTAGGAAAATCATTTTGAACTTGATGGAAACAACAGTTTTTGTACAAAAAAGACAAAAAGTTGTACAAAATAATTTCTGGACTAAGTTTGTAGTATATTCGTATATGCAAGCATTTTTACATAATGGATACCCTTAAACTCATACCTTTAAACTCATAAGTGGGAACACTTATTGTGACGGACGGGAAACTACGGAACCCTACACTGAGCGTGGCCCGACACGCTCTTGGCCGGTTTTTCGACATAAAGGCTCTCAATAATCAAAATTAAAGTAGGTAAGTAAGTACTACTAAGTACTGACTGGAAGTCCCATTCACTCAGATGACAAACATAAAGATAAAACCAAGAATTAAGCTCCATAAATAAAAGCCAGCACCGTAATCCCTTGTGATTTATCCCAGATGCTTTTCCTTGTTTTCGTACCGTCTCTTAGGGGCATCGCAAAAGTTATTTATTTGCAATTTTAGTATCAGGTTGTATGGTAATCATCAATTTTAGTATCAGGTTGTATGGTAATCATCAATTTTAGTATCAGGTTGTATGGTAATCATCAATTTTAGTATCAGGTTGTATGGTAATCATCAATTTTAGTATCAGGTTGTATGGTAATCATCAATTTTAGTATCAGGTTGTATGGTAATCATCACTTTTAGTATCAGGTTGTATGGTAATCATCAATTTTAGTATCAGGTTGTATGGTAATCATCAATTTTATGTAAATCTTCTTCTGCCTAGCCTTTTCCCAACTATATTGGGGTCGGCTTCCAGTCTAACCGGATGCAGCTGAATATCAGTATTTTACATGGAGCAACTGCCTATCTGACCTCCACAACCCAGTTAGTACCGGGTAATAAAGTACCCCTTGGTAAGTCTGGTTGTCAGACTTTGTTATCTGACTTCCTAACGACTGTCAAAGATCTACAAATGACAGCCGGGACCAACGGCTTAACGTGTTTTCCGAGGCACGGAGGAAACTCCAAGCTCCAAACAATGGGTGTCACCCATCCACAGACCAACCTAGGCAAGCACGGCTTAACCTAACGATCGAACCGAGCGGCTGTTATTATTTAGCCACGAGCTCCGCCATCAATTTTATGTAAATATTTTTAAATATTTATTACCCGAAAACCTGACATGAGTTCAATTTAAACTCAAAAGTGGATTGGTGACGTATAATTATATTATTCTGTAAAATATATTTTTACGGGAGCCTCTATTTTTTACCCGACTACAGCGAAGCCAAAAGGAAGGTTATGATTTTGGCAGGCTCTGTATGTTTGTTTGTATTTTTGTATGTCTCTCCGTAGCGCCTATAACTTTACTTAACTTAACTACTTTAACTTTTACCCTAACTTAACTTTTTATTCATGCGATTTTGTTGAATAAGGTGCCAATCAATCCGTTATTATGGCCTGGGTAACTAGTAAACCCCGAATTTAGATTTTTCGACTTGATTTTTCAGTAGTCTGAAATTCTTGTTTAAAAGTACATACATATTATGAATTATCTACCTTTAAAGAAAATTTCTTTGAAAACTGTTGTTGAAATGTGAGACACTTAAAAGGAATTGCCACTTGTCTCCAGTGATAGCGACAGGCAATAAGCTAAGAAAAGATGAAAGTCTTGACGCTTGCTCCTAAGACTTTTCAAGGGTATTTTCTTATTATGTGTGCTATCGAAGTGAACGGTGCTCAATTTTCCCTGTCAATGCATTATTCCTGTTCTAGGAATGTTCAAGTATTCAGTATTGTGTAATGTTCTCCGCTGTGTATTGTAATCTTTCAGCTTGACTGCAGGATTCAGCGCTAGTTTTAAAGCTGTTGGCACTTTTCCTGTCTTGTGTTTCATATTTTTTAATTTTTTTCTGTATCGTTTTGTGTTCTTTGTGAGAAAATTGTTAGGAGTAATTTCCTTGTATTTTAAGGATAAAAATTGTTATAATTAACTGTCTCATATTGTCTCCACATCATTGACCTACCAGGTATTTTATGGAGGTTTTTTAACAATATTAAAAACGGATAAAGTTCTATATAAGGTATAAGGGACACGGACGTCTTATTTAAAAAAAACAGTGTCGGTTATTTAAAAAAAACAGCTATTTCCTACAAAACTACACGGTCAAAATGTATGGAACAGCATTTTTTTTAATTATTTGTTTTTTTTATTTCGGGGGTTCAAAATTGTGTTCCGAATACATAGTAACCGCTTTGGGGTTAGTGTTCCTTTCACCTTAATTATCACAATTATCATAAAAAATGTACATGTTCTTAATTACCACATACAATATTTGGTTTCCATGTAGTATCTAACCGACAACTTACCAAAAGAAGTTAACGATGCAAAGTTACTCTTCGTTTATTTGAAAACTTCTTAATAATTTTCGTATAAAGTTAATTATTTTTTAGACCTAAACAAGTATTATAATAAAAAAACATCTCTTAACTAAACACGTCTTTCTTAGTCTTTTCATTGATAAAGGTCTTGTCAAAAGACAAACAACTTTTCTTTTCTTTACAAAGTAATATTCCACGAATCCAACATTATCCTGAAACTCTTAGTTTATTTTTCTTATGTAAAACAGAATATTCTGAACAATTAGACATGTTTATTTTACTGAAATATTAAAGTTAGTTGTTTGAATAATACATTACGTTTATGTTTTAGTTCAGTTCAATATGCATAATTAATATATACTTAAACTAAACATGGCATAGTTTACGTAATTCATTCAAGCTTAAGTAGGGGCCTACGTACATTATTATTCTAAAGATTAGTTTCTATATAATATTATATAGGTAGGTAATATGTGTAAATATTATTTTCAGCTTGTGTTTTCTCACTGCAGTTTTTCCACTTAACTCGATACTGACTGAAAGTGCATTAAATGGCATTTAAAAAATATTCCACGATTTTGCGAGTTCCAAACTTTTTTCAAATATTTTATGTCGCAAAGTGGAAAAATAGTTTCGTAGTATAAAACTACTAAGCATTAAGTATCCTAATATTGTACTAGGTATCCAGAAATGTAATACATTATACTTGTAATAACCAATAACAAATTATTTTACAAGAACTCGTATTATCTTAATTAAGAATACGGGTCAGATTCATACTTTGTACCTAGCATAATTTCATGTTATTTTTGTAAGAACACTACAAAAAAATACCTCATAAAAAGAAAACTTCCTGTAGCTGTACAGGAAAAGATAATGTGGTTAGAAATTATTTAATATTTTTTCACATGACGAGGATGAAAGCTTCGTTAGGAAGTTGCGTACAGTCACACGAAAAAGGTTTCGGAGCATAAAGGAAAAATATCCATTCAGCCCGACCGTAAGCATTCAGAAAACTAGAAAATGCGAGAAGGCAGAATCGCAGTTTTTGAAAAAGAGACCGCTAATTGGCGCAGAAAAAGTGTCAAAGAGACTAATGGCAGTAACCCAACGAATCTCTTAACACCCCGACTTAGTTACCATAAATATTAATCACGAAAATAATATAAAGGCAGTATTGACCATTGACCGAAATATACAGTGTCACGTAATTCTACGATTTCGATAAATAACGTCCCTAGCGGAAACCAGCACAAAGTTTATTTCAATAATATAAAGGACATTTTAAAATATAGGTTAAATGATGACGTTGGGGGGCTATCTTTGCTTTAATGGCGCATTTAGTGACATTAATATTTGTAGATGGTGCTTTCTACCGAAATCTTGGCGGCTTTTCAAATACTACTGCAAACTATATTTAATATAACAAATCGGTCATATCATTTAAATAAAAGGTGTGACGTCGGGCAACGCCACATGAACTTCGATCCTTGGCGGCGCATTACTTAATACGTTAATTTCAAACTTAAAAGTTAATACACACGTCATCCTGCTCTATACAAATCCATTGGGATGTCATACCTGTTCTGCGTCCTCAAACAGTAATCTAATGTTCATGGAACATGGTAATTTGGGGACCATTTCCATTTATATAACTTCGAAGCTTTTATTTGGCATAATAACTTCGGCTGTTCGAATTCGCAAACGCGAAACAATGTCACCAACCTTGGAAAAAATGTACGGTTTGAAATGAAAACAGTACAAGAAACAAGGTTTTCGGTAATGAGGGGGAGGCAGGAGCGCAACAATGACGGCCGGCTTCTGCAGCTCTGCTTTGTCCCTTAACTCGGATCCTCAAGAATTACTTCATTTAACCTGACCGAATTTGTACTCGCTCTTTGCGGCAACGAGAGCGACACTTTGAACGCGCTCAACTATCGTCCACATGACGGTCGTCGGCGTACGATACGCGGGAACGGCACCACCGGGAAGTTGGAACTGGCCTTGCGGGTAGTCGGCGCGACGGGGCCGGGTCGGCGCGGCGGCGCGGCTGGACGCCGTGCTGTGGCGACTGTGCCGGGCGGCCGCGGCGGCGCCTCCACGCTACTGCGGCACGCGCCCGCCGCGCCCCCGCGCCACCGCGACGCATCCCCCGACCGCGCCGCGCCCCGCGCCCCGCCGCGCCACCGCCCGCACGCACGCCGCATTCTTGCGTTCAGCCCGCCCTCAAGCGCGGATCCGGCCCGCACAAAGAGCCTAGACCGCTCTGGGGGCGACTACGTCACTTTGACTGTATCCACGCTTTCTGCAGTACGTCGCTCAGCGAGCTGCCGCCACATGTTACATTGCAGATGTCGTTAACAATTAAAAAAGAAACTTCGCACGTACTTGATACTGAACTTGGAGAAGGGGTACTTTTTTAATGTATTCAATACGCCTTGGCTCGAGCAGCTGGAATTCACTGCAGTGCAATTAATTTGACGTCGCACGTCTTAAAGTAAATTAGTGGTGCTGAATGGGATGCGGAGTGGCAAGCAGTGCAGAACCAGACCCGATTGAAAATACGAATGTTCGCGGTTGTAAGGTCTGAATGCTGATCGGTAGAAGAGACACTTCGTGGTGTAGTGTTGCGAACTAAGTTTGTGTAGAGTTTATAGCTGCAGCCAACATGGACGATCTATCATGTATGAAGTTCATTAACAACTATTATGTTTGTTGAGACACAGATAAACAGTGGGATATGGAGCGAGTTTGAAGTTATTGGACTTATATCAGTGGACACACAGTGTCAATTACGCGTTGTATTGCGTTGTCTAAAGTTCAAATAAGAAGTCTGGGACCATTCTTATTGAATTCTGTCTTTGATATCGAATGCTTTTTATAAATATCCGCCGTTGCTATCAAGGTTGCTATCATCTTATCTTGTACACGTAAAATACTTTTCAAATGCTTGACAAGTCCGCTTGACTTCAATCCACTCATACGGGTGAAACGGATAGTTCAGAACCTGGTACACATTACGTCGCAATGAATTTCCTGATGTACACAAACTAGGGAACAACTCGTACACCGGACTGGTAACTAGATTATTCGGTCGGCGGAAACTAGCCGTAGTACGCGAACTTCTAAATACATTTTGTAGCTCATCTATTTTAAGGACAATTAAAACTATTAATTTTGAACTGAGTCTGAAATAGTTTTTGATATTTTTGTTCAGATATAGAAGGAAAAAGGCTTTAAAAAATGTGAAGAACAATATTGTTGTACGGGAACCACGTCGCTTCCCTATCTATAATAGTACGGTATATATCGGGTGGATGCCCGCAACTCGAACGTCTCTATGCGTATGGGCAATATGCAAATGGTATATACCAAACTAACAGTCAAACCTAGGACCCAATGCTATAGTAGGTAGAGCCAGCAATGGCCTTAACAACGTAACAAAAACTGTATTGAAAAGTACACTACATAATAAAAACTAAAAGAAAACAAATTTAATAACGATCAACGAACCACAACAATTTCACAAAACCGTTAGCGTCCCACTATTTTAATTGTATGCAGTTTCCAAGCACTTTTTGGTTGTTCGTAAGTCTTGAGCGTCTGATTTTCATCCCCTAGCGAAGCCGTTTGCAGAGCTGGTAAAGCCTACTGCTATGATTCTGAGCCATCGGTTTTAATTCGTTTCGCTCGACGTTTGTTTTCTGTTTTAGGAGTTTGAATTTCGTCACAGATCTTTACCCTTCGACATTTTATGTTGTTATTTCATCATCGTGAAAATGGTTTAGATTAGTCTAAGTAACGAGTTATCTTTCAATATTATGCACGTAGATAAACAATTATAATGACTTCTTTAATCTTACACATAATGACAGCAATATTGAGTACACCAATAAACAGATAAACAGTGGAAATTTTCCCATTTGCCTTCAAATCAAATTCACGTTTAAGTTTAAAAGAAGACTGTTGTAAAGGTAGTGCTATCAATGCTTTTGAATCTAGAGTACATTAAAACAAAGATATCTTGAACATAAAAAATAACTAAAATCAATATTTGGACGAGAACATGAGGGAGAAAAAAAAATTACAGAAGTCTTTGAAAACTTTTCCGAACAAAAGAATCGAGCTACCGTCAAAAGTCTTTCTAAAACACGTTCGGAAATGGGAAAAATTTCACAGTATGAACCTTTTCGAAACAAAGCTAATCACTTTTTACAATTGGACAGACATCAAAAGCTTTCCGAAAAAGGCTGTCCTCAAACGTTGAAACATTTGAACAGGATGAAGATAAAAGAGTTAGATCTTTCATTGTATTCGTTAATAACACCGACAATAACAGATATGAAGCACCTGTAGATAGCCGTGAGTTTGTTTACAAAACTGTTGGCTATGGAGAAGAAGCAATGAACTTTATACTTTTTGCAATTTTGATAAATGTTACTCGTAGCGTAGAACAGTTAAAGGTAAAGTTTAGGTTGAAACTTGGCAGTGACACTGGCGTTGCAGATGTTAGAAACTAGACTCATTATCAATCTGTGGCACTTAGAACTAGATTTGATCAGGTAGATAGTGTGGTTTACTAGGATGATTCAACAAATGAATTATAATTATCGCAGAGATGCTGATGACGATATGATAGAGGTGGCTTAGGAAAAGATAGCCTCATTAGGAATGCCTTTGATATCCCAAAACACATGTAAATATTTTTAGGATACATACGGGACAATGCTAATAAAATCTGAATCTACTTGCAATAGCCAACTGATTGCTGTCGGTAGCACTCAATTTTGCTATGTAACCCTGTGTGTTACATGTCAAAATTGCGTGTTTGGCATGTTTTTAGAGGTTTCAGTGGGCTCATATAGCGATTTAAATGGCATCTCCGAGATCTCTCCGTTTTAAACACTGTTTTAAGCTTTCACGGTTTACAACTAAACTTACGTATATTGTCACTTACGGGATATCCTTTCTATCCGTTTTGTATCTTAAATGTCTATGATAATCCTCAAAGATGAAGATTCAACTGATGACGTTTACAATATGACAACTTCAAGATTGAGCTCTCATTGAGAGCAGTTTATTAATACGACAGTAAGTCTGGTTCAGGGGCAAATAAATACCTAGACGTTAAAAAGAGAAGGCATACACTCAGACGCAGATAAAACTGTGCTGGCGAGACTAGACAGCCAGATTTTTTATACAAAGTTCTATAGAAAGATAGTGATAGATAGAGTGAAAAGAAAAAAGTTGTTGTATCCGCAGCGTCACAGGAGCATTTAATTTAATAGATACTGGCTGCAAGAGTTGACGTGGAGTCTGTGGCGTGGGACTACACGGTGTCGACACCGGTTTATAACGCTCGCGCTCATAAAATTGTTGTATTTCATATTGCTAGGCGGTGTGCACACCGCTACATAAGATTTATTCACCTGGCAGTAACTGCAGTGCTTTTTGTGACATACCTTCAAATTGTGGTAACGATTTATGAATTGTAGTTTTGTAACAACAGCCGAATTAAGTTAAAATTGATGAAGAATTTATAACTATAAAAGATTTTACAATTAACAATAAAAATTTAGAAAATTGGCATAAAAAGGAAAACGAGCAACACATTTATAACTAGTAATCAAGTAAAAAGTCAAACTCCTCGAAACTTACGCAAAATTACGTGCAAATCGATTTAATTGATGAAAGGGTTGCAACAACAGACCAGATTAAACAGATTGAACAACGTAAACAGTTTAAAATCATCTATTACAATCACAATTCCCATGATCCAGTTCTGAATTGCAGAGGTGAATTTACGCAAACACGTATAAATTATGTGAACTCCGATACGTTAATATGACTAGTTACTTTGCATTCGTATTGAAATCCGGCCAAAGTCGACTGGAACAGGCTGAGAAAATATTAATATTGTCTTCTAATACTTCTGAAGGATTTAATATTGATTTTTGAGAGCAAGAGCAAGAGAGCGCGAGAGCAAGCGTGGGTGAATCTTCCAGTTCTTTGGTAAGCAAGCAATATACGTAAAATAGAAAGTTTGTAACGTCTTGAAATTACAATCAATGTAAGAGACAAATATTTTTTAAGTTACTTTGTGTGTAATATTATAAAAGTGTTAGTGATGATACGATATTGTATGGACAATATCGTATGGCAATTCGAAATCGGAACAGTGTGAGTTTGTTATCATTTAATGTTTGAAGCTCACTTGAATGAGGTTCTAAAAAAGTTTACAGAATAACACCATTGTAAATATTACTGCTGAAATTGTAAAAGCCTGCTATTTATATCAAAGTTATCATAAACTATGCAAAGAATTTCAGAGAGCCTGCTCCAGGTAAGTGCAAACTTAAATTTTGTTCGTCGTTCCCATTTACTTCCCCACCTATTTTAGTTTCAAACTATTTTTATCACCAAACAAAATAATCAAATTATACTGCCTTGGAAGGTAGTTAAAGGCAAAAAAAAGTTTAAAAAAAGCTCTTATCGCATTCGCAAATCAAGGAATTAGTCTTAAAACCCATGTATTTTAAATAATGTCTGAAAGCGTTTCAACCTTCTACAGTGTGCACTTAGTAGAAAAAATGATAGAAACTTTTTGATGGCGTAAATGCAATTAGATTGCTCTCGGACTTCATAGAAATATCAGTGTGAAATTGATGTTAACACTTTACTTTATAATTCATTAGGTCGACTGATCCCGCGGGATCCGCCTGTGTGGGATCGGTTTACTAAAGAGCCGGATATGTTGAAAAGTGTTTTGTCTTTCACTGTTGAAGTGTTGATAGATCGCAGCATCTCACCTGAGAAGTAGACATAATATGATGCAGTGCCAAAAGATTTCCGAAAGTATTGCGGGTGGAAAAGTAAAATGTTTATGGATTTATCAATTTTTAATGTGGCTTTGGACGACCGAGCTTTGGGCACATGCTACTCTTCCCGTTCGTATGGGAGGACTGGTCAGTAAAATTTCTTGTATTAGTTTACCGGCGTGTCGTATCCTCGGTCCACGACACTAAAAAAATAATCAGGAAAATCCTGGCTACCACATTGATTGATGCTGATGTGCCGTGCTTCTCCGAGGTTAATTAATACGTAATTAATCAACCACAACATTAATACGTAACAAAACATACGAAGAATCGCCATAACAATGAGATTGAGAAACGTGACCCGCCAGACACCCGTCGTCGTATGAAACCCCCTAAATGGCGGAGCCTTATGGCGGGAATGGCCCATTTCCTGATTTTTTGCCAAACACCCACCGCTTTAAGGGCACTAGGCCATACTTATACTGTAGTGCGTTATACTGCTCACATAATTCCTATGTTTTGGCATCACACTCAGGAGATTTAACGAGGTTATCACATCCTAAAATCTACATAACATTTTTAAGTACCCGCGGTTTTAGGCAAAAGCTTTTTAGTTCTAATTGCGCAGATTTATAAAGCACATTTCAAAGCCACATGCGGCCTCAATACGGTGGATTAAATTTTAATTCCAAAACTAGAACCTGTCTGCGCTGTCCGCTTTTAAACTAAGTCTCTTTTGTTACAGGGTTTTATTTAACTTGCTAGTATCAACGAGTATCATATGTATGTGTAAGTTGTCATTTTCAAAATTTGCAAACCATATTTCGACCTTTTGTAGGTATCTGATTGAGCTGAAATTTTGCATACGCCTTTAGCTCTGGTGATAATATATTTTTGTGATAGACATGCCTTTAACTTGCTACCACGATCGTTTCCTGCCGAGAAACCATCGGATACGAAACAATTTCGGTGCACTTATTCACAATTTCGTTAAACTTAATTTTCATTTTAATAAAAGCTTGTTTATGTTCAATTTATTTTGCTCGTGCTATACAATCAAGTAAGCTGTTGGCTTTTATGTCAGAGTTGAAATTCTGCATAGGTTGGATGAAAGCTGACACTACGTCAATTGCCACAATTTGCGTCGATCCCACTCGACTAAGGGCTCACGTTTTTTCAAAGCCTGGCCTTTGAATGCACCGCTCACCCAGGGGATTAATTAGTCTTGTAAACGTTTTATCTTCGCGGGTATTCTGGTGTATTTTTTGGAAAGTAGTTTATACAGTGTAATAGGTATCTATGTTTTATGTCTGCCTGGTGTTTTGGTTGCATCTTATATATCTGATTTTGCCTTATTTAAATTACTCTCGTTTCTATATTTCTTTCTAAAATAATTCTAATCCGTTTTCTAACAATAAATGAAATGAACCTGTTTAAGGGAATGGAAAGTTTGTTCCAGAAATTAGATTCTGTGATATACATAATCAATTATAATTATGAAGTGATGTTTCATATAAGAATGCTCATTATTTTCAGTGATAGTTTTAAACCCACTGACGTAAGGCAAGTCCAATGACGTCGTTTCGAACTGCGACATACGAAAACATTTGGAATTATTTACGTTTGCGTACTGTGAAGTTTTGTATCCATACGGTTCGGTCCCGAGTGGATTAGGAAAGACACGAGCGGCTATAAGCCCTCTACCTCCATTGTTTCAAGATTTTTTCTCTATTCTTATTCTAAAAGTGTAATAGAATATAATCTTGTTGAAGTAGGTAGCACTAATTGCAATATCCAATAACTGAGAGCGTAAATAAACCTGGACAGCGATCGAACAAAATTAATTTGTTGAAATTTCACGCGAAGCGGTCGCCGTATTTTTTTTGTTCCATTGATTGGCATATGTCGGATGTAGTATATCCGTTGGCTGCCAGAGCAATAAATCAGAATTAAACATGTTAATTAAGTTGTGCTCGTTGTGCAATGACTCCAAAATCAAAAGTTTTCGTTACCTAGTCCTCTAATATTAATCGACCTGTAACGGCCCAATGGCTCGCTCTGGCCCACGTGGTGGGTTACGGCCTGCAGCCTACAGCGTACTCTCGCTGAAATGAGGCTTGTGTCCCGGCAGCGGCCACATTATAAGCTCATTATGCTTATCTCTCAATGCAGCAAGACGTGCCTCTTTTCATAGGGAGACGGAACAATTTAAGTCATGATCACTGGCTTAGCCCATTGGCGATTTCAAAGCATTCAAAAGTACAAGTTTTATCTCAATGTTTTCCATAACTGTTTTGTCATTCATGGCTCTGCGTACCTATATTTTATAAACATCTTGGTTACATTTTTTTCACAACAGGATATTTACCTTCAGATTATCTATCATCACCTGATAGTGAGTTATAATGATAGTAGCACGAATGCAATCTTTGAAGATTTAGCCAAAGGTATACTAACAAAACTCACATTCCGCCAGATATAGTTTATTATCTAAAAATATATAGGTACCTCACTGATAGGTACTGCGTGCTAGTTTGGGTCCGTGGCCTAGGCCCCCATTAAATTTATCAAAAAAAATAATTTTTGATCAAATGTACTGTCAGGCACAAAAATAATCATCATCTGCCTTCTCCCAACTATAATAGGGTCGGCTTCCAGGCTAACCGGATGCAGCTGAATACCAGTATTTTACATGGAGTGACTTTTTGATTTGCCTGTCCACAGTAATTTGAATATTTTGTTTGTAAATATGCAGAGAAATGGAACTGTATGCTCACTGCCTCTGCCGGCAATGAAACAAAATAACGTCAATTGGAAAAGCAAACAAAATATTTTACTATTTATTTGTTGGAGCAGAAACATAGGGTTCAGAGCTTTATAACAGTGCCAAAGGGATTTTTAATATGTTCTAGGTACCAGCAGAAACTTTAGTACTGTTTGTTTCGTTCCCACAGACAAACCGTGAAAACGGTTTTGTGGAGCCTAACTCTTAAGATAACATTTTATAAACTTTGTTTTTGTTATTTAAATAATCACTACATATTATAAAACCGAGTCCCCCGCCGCGTCTGTCTGTCTTCTATGTATGCTTAGATCTTTAAAACTACGCAACGGATTTTGATGCGGGTTTTTTAATAGATTCAAGATTGGAATGGATTCAAGAGGAAGGTTTTAGTATATAATTGGGCAAGCGGGCGTAGCCGCGGGCATCTGCTAGTAATGGAAGAAGAAGTGGAAATTACGGATTTTCCTACTCCTCCGCTATACATTGCGGGATCCAAGACAGTTACATTCATTCTCTGGGACTTCGTCGAGCTTCATTGTCTCGGCGCTTTTCTGGTGGTCGCCACAGTTGATTCTGGCTTTCAGGAGTTACAGTGGTTTGGGAACAGTGTGGCGGGCTTGTCCCAAATAAAAAAAAAATCTGCTAGTAATAAACTAAATAGAAAAGGGTGATCTTACGCCTCAGTGATTCTTGGAAGCAAAATGTTGTAGTTGCTAGATTGACATGTTCAACTTAATTAAATCGATAACAACCAGTGTTTTCTTGCGAGGTAGATTACGATGTCATTTGCGTTATCCAGTCTATCTTACTATATATGTTATAAATGTGAAACTTTGTGAGGATAGATGAATGAACGTTTGTTAATCTTTCATGCAAAAACTAGAAAACTGATTAGGACAAAATTTGGCGTGAATATAGTTGATAACCTGGATGTTAATCCAGGTTATTAACTATATTCACGCCAAATTTTGTCCTAATCGATTCGTCAAATTTTGTGAATTTTGTAGAATTGTCTAACGCGTTCGTACAAATGGGATAAAAAGTATCTTACATGTTAATGTAAGATACTTTTTATCCCATTTGTACGAACGCGTTAGACAATTACCGAACTCGTACTTTGTCTATTTAAATGTTTGAGACAAAGCACACATTCGAATCTAATTGCGGATTCAACTATAAAAGCTGTGAACGTGTGAACTCTGCCTAAGCTACACTTCCCCGTCCGTTTTAATGACATTGACAGCGAAAATAATCTAAAAGACAATAATAAAAATAATCTGAATTCAGATAATTATAGACACTCGGCCGGTGTACGCACAACCATATATTATAAAAGAATAACGTAATATGTACGTTTTTAATCATCTTGTTTTGATAGAGATAGCTCGTAAATGTGCAGATCCGACATTCCTTTCAGTTATAACTGACGTTGGTATAATTGATAGCTGAAGCTGAACAAATTGGTGGGGCTGTTACTGTTTCGGGATAGGTCGCGTTGGGAAATTCCCTTGTATTTTTTATTTTCATAATTTTATTGTTTTATTTTTTGTTTACGCCTTTAACACAAACAGCATAAACATCAACACTTAGTTAACTTTTAAAGTCAATTAAAAAAACAGAACCATTATAAACCATTGTGTAAACGATTGCCTTACACAATGGCCCGCGTTGGAACTTGTACATCAACGTTATTGATGGACGGAGCAGCGTTCAGAATACCAAGCGCCAATCCATACAAATCCATTCTAACCTGCCGTGCGTCGCACTCCAATCTAGTATATTTATACGTTTTGAACGATGACACATCTCATATTGGCACTCCAGTCTACTGAAACGCGTAGGCAAGTTTATTTATACGATTAATATTACAAATCACGTCTTAAGACTTTATTGATCTATGGCGACTGCGTAGTTTGGGACACGGTCATTTTAATGTGTAACCTGGTTTCCGCGTTTAAAGTGGAGTAGACATTTTGAATTAATTTCAAGAATATTGTTTTAATAATCTAGACGTCTGCGCAGATTGTGAGACAATGTGTATTTTTAAGATGGCGACTGCCAGCCAGTCTGTGGGCACTTATCTTTACGTTACCGGTATTATTCTGTGTGGTGTTCAGACCTATGCCTGTGTGTATCTATTGCAGTATAATAGGAAAATTGACAACTTAGTGAAACTGGCAAATAAGGAAATTGGCGAATTCAAGAACTATCTAATGAGTAAACTGGTGGATTAGTGAAATTGACGAGTAAGGAAACTGACCAGTAATACGCTATCTTATTGAGGCATTTTCAAAACTTCCAAGATTTACATAAAACAGTTACAATTATTATCTGAAAAACAATTAGATAGCATTTTTTTATACTTTCTTAATTTTCTATTCGATATTCATGCCATGGTCCATAATCGATTCGATGTTTTAACATACCAACTGTTTTATGTACTCAATGTGGAATCCAATAACGTATTAAGTATTCCCCTAGGGTATAAATTTTCGTAGATCATTCCTTAGTTTCCTTGCGTTCTATGCTTTTACTTTTACCTTTTTTTTATGAACCACAAAGTTGCGTTTGACTTATTCCATATTATACACCTTTTACAAATTAACGGCAAGAAGTCCAAAAAAGTCCAAGGTTTTCAGAACATCACTCAGTTAGTACAGGGTTTTCTAAGTTGCAAACTTTACATTATTGATATCTTTCTAATATCATTAAAAACAATTTACAGTCCAATTCGTCAAGTCCAAAACGCCTCTAATGGTTAAAATAACTGTCCTAAAACTTTTGTCGAATGTATTGTCCTTTCTTTCTAGGCAATACTTAATTATTTTTCAAGAAAATTCAACCAGTGATGTTTAAACTGAAGCTGCTCACCTTTTACGTAACTTGCCAGACTTTATTTACTAGCGTACACTTGCATAAGTGCCGACAACACTCCGCTTCTTCGCTATATTTTTAAACCACGTCACAGATAAGTATTAAGTTAGTTATAAGATATAGATAGTTACGTTGATAAAGTAACCTTTATTAAAACTAACAAAAGGGTAAAACCTCTTTTTAGGGTTCCGTACCCAAAGGGTAAAAACGGAATCCTATTACTAAGACTTCGCTGTCTGTCCGTCTGTCTGTCACCAGGCTGTATCTCATGAACCGTGACAGCTAGACAGTTGAAATTTTCACAGATGATGTATTTCTGTTGCCGCTATAACAACAAATACTAAAAACAGAATAAAATTAATATTTAAGGGGGGCTCCCATACAACAAACGTGATTTTTTTGCCGTTTTGTCTAATGTATAGATAATGGTACGGAACCCTTCGTGCGCGAGTCCGACTCGCACTTTGCCGATTTTTTTGTAACATAACATCTCGCCTGTTGTCTACAAAGTATTAGGCAGTTATTATTTGACGACCCGAATGGCGCAGCGGTAGTAAGGCTGCCTTACGTTCTTAGGGTCCCGGTTTTATATCCCAGTCGGTGCAAATGTTTGTGTGATGAGCACGGACATTTGTTTCCGAGTCATGGATGTTTATATGTATAATAAGTATGTATTTACAAACAAAAAGTATCTATGTAGTATATCAACTATCAGGTGTCCACGACACAAGCCTCGTTGCTTAGTGTGGCACTGGAGGGCGTTGTGTGTTCATGTCCAGCGATATATTACGCCCAGGTCACCCAAATTTCGATAAGTCCGTTGTAAGTAGGGTGAGGTTTCACAAATACAGACTCCGTGGCTGCTATTAAGAAATTCCTGATAGAAAAGTCTAATAACAATATGCCCGAACTGGGAGTCGAGCCCAGGACCTTATAGGTACTCAGTCAGTAGTAGTGCTTGCGACCCGTAGTCCAACGAAGAGGTAGAGATACTTGAGTACTAGCTAAAAGTTAGTTAATCAGGAATTTCTCAAGAGCAGCCACAGGGTGTTGATATGTGCCCGGTTGATGGCAATAGGCTTGCCATCTATTAAAAGGGACTTTAAAATAACTGGCAAAATGTGAGTGTACTATAAGATACACTCGACCAAGTTATTTGTTTTACATTTTACAATGTAATGGGGGCTATCGCGTGTGAATTTGCCGCTAGAGGCGCTTGTGTAGACTAAGGTCCTCCAAAATGTCAGATGTCATAGAGTGTTCGCGCGTTGTGTGCTTTTTTATCACGTATTTATACTAATACTCACGATTGTGTTTTAGATTGAGCCATTCCTGATTAATCATGACTTGAAGATTTTAAGTAGCAACTTAGGATCATAATATTGTTAGTACTTGGAGGTAGAATGATTTTTAAATGTTTCATGCTTGCTAATTTTAGGAAGAATATTGTAAATATATATCTAAAGCTTACACTAGGTTGTTATACGTAATAAAATGAACATTTTTATGAAGTTATTGGTGCTTTAAAGTATTGAATAGAACACAGGACTGACAGGACCTTACTCGACAGTGCGCCATCTGGTGAGCTCTAAAACGATAGCCCCCATTTGCATGTTAAAATGTAAACCAAATAGTTTTGTCGACCGAACACATTTACCTAATCCCTCGGTGATTATAGGCGTATAATATTATGTTACTCAAGTGTCTGATTCCATCTCACTATCACCCACATTAATTAAAGCCTTACACTGTCTTTGTTGTCCGGCCGGCAGTCAGGTAATAAGGCGAAGCGAGGAAATTGAAAAATTGAAATTGCATCTCAGAAACCTATCTCAATCAGCAAACGGAATTGAGTTACGAAATACAATAAATGGAAAATCAGTTAAGACCCTTTATTTATATTGTAAGCACCACGGACTAAGACGAATCGTTTGGTTTCCACTATCTTGAGAATTTGTATATTGTTTGCTTTATAGGGAAATATAAATGTACTTATAGGTTTCACAATGGTCTAGAATTGTGTAAAGAAGAAGACGGAAGGGGTGCAGAAATTAAAATGTTTAAATAGTTAAAATAAACTATTTATAAAATAAATATATAATAATACATACACCTACATATACCTTTAAGTAATTGTTGCACTGTGTAGAGTTTAAACGCATGTTTTATTTTTGTTTGTAAATTAGTTTTCAACACATTTGCTCAAGAACTGCATTTACGGAGCCTGTATACATTGTTCGAAAGTTAAGAATTACGCACCATACAACGGAACGTGCGGTAAAATAGGTACTCTCACCTAAGTACCTAGGCAATATTTTTTCTACACTAACACTTTTACTACTGATTATACCTTTTTCATACGTGGGACGAGTTGCAGAACGAAAATATTACGTATTTTGGTTTTCATCAACTTGTCCCAAATGGGCCGTAGGCTTGTGGGACGAGTTGATGAACGACTCATTTTACCGCATACCCCCTTGTAAAGCACCTTGCGTATTCTTTACGGTTTTTTTTAGGTCAAAATGAAAATCCAAGATGGCGGTGACGAAAATTTTCGGTTTTTTTCTTCATGGGTGTCGTTTTTATGGTTTTTGGGGTCGTTGATCAAGAAAATGAGGTCAAAATGAAAATCCAAGATGGCGCCTACGAACATTTTCGGTATTTTCTTCATGGGTGTCGTTATCGTGGTTTTTAGGATCGCTGATAACGAAAATACGGGCAAAATGAAAATCCAAACTGGCGCCGACGAAAATTTTTGGTTTTTTCTTCATGGGTGTCGTTTTCGTGGATTTTGGGGTCGCTGATAACGAAAATGAGGTCAAAATGAAAATCCAAGATGACGCCGACGAAAATTTTCGGTTTTCTTCATGGATGTCGATTTCGTGGTTTTTGGGTTCGTTGATAATGAAAATGAGGTGAAAATGAAAATACAAGTCGGCGCCGACAAAAATTTTCGGTTGTTCTTCATTGTTGTCGTTTTCGTGGTTTTTGGGGTCGCTGATAATGAAAATGAGGTCAAAATGAAAATTCAAGATGGCGCCGATGAATATTTTTGGTTTTTTTCTTCATGAGTGTCGTTTTCGTGGTTTTTGGGGTCGCTGTTTGTTTCATTACATATTGTACTGTTTTCTCGCAAATGTGTTGAAAAACATTGTACAAAACACGTGCAGAAATTGGTATTTACAAACTCGTGAATATGGTAAGCCCTCGATTGCGTCTCGGGCTTACATTCGTCTACTCGTTTGTAAAGACCAACTTACTGCACTAGTATCATATCATCATAAGGTCTACCAACAATTGCATAATAGTTATTCTATTATGCAATTGTTGGTAGACCTTATAAAATAAAATATTATATATATATATATATTTATTTTATAAATAGTTTATTTTGTGATGCTGATTGAAACTGCCTCATAACACAACATAAGATTCTAAAAGTACATTTATATTTAAGAACAAATTTAGACTCCGAGACTTAGGAATTACTGATAAAAAAACCATATGACACTTTGTCTGACCGTTAAATCGAACCCGGGCCTCATGGTTAGAATCAGCGCAGGTAGTTGCCAGAAGAGAAAATTGACAATAGGTACGACCTAAACGTCTAATACTCTCATCTAAAAAAATGTCAAATGAAGAGTATAAAATTTGGTTATCTTTTAACATTTACCGCGTCTACAAAGTTTCTTGTGACTGCAGGATGAAGTCATGTCTGTCATAAAAATATATTGTCACCAGAACTGAAAGTGTGTGCAAAATTTCAACTCAATCAGAATTCAGATTCCCACTTGTGGTAGAAAAATAGTTTGTTGCAAATTTTGAAGCGGACAACTTACATGCGAACAGTGCAGTTTAAGAACCGATACTACTTCAGATTAGCAACTCTATCTGTAGTGGTTCAAACGTCGTTTGTAATACTGTTAGAATAACGTTCTAATCAGCTTGCACTACTCAGTCAGTCACTGCGGCCGAATAGTGCAAAATGAGTGGTTTTTATGACTGTATTTTTTTAAGGCTTAAATATTTGAATTTAGGAACTTACTTATTATTTTCTTTTTTTAGCAAAATTACTATCTGTAATTATAATCTGTGATTGTTTTAAGTATAAGTTTATTAATACTTTAAAAGTTCAATGGAAATGATTATTTTACCTGTCAATAAAAAATCTTTAATAATCATGTAGTTTTTTTTTAAACTTGTGTACATGTCTGTACTAAATTTGTAACACTATCCTACATATTTTAGAAGGTACCATAATGTTCTGCGTTTTCGCTTTTTCGTAACCACCTAAACTTGGTCGGGTTTCCACGGTCATTCACTTCCTAATGACTTTAATCGTATTATCTCATTAATTATCCAATGTACTACGCTGAAATTTTACTGATATACAACTGAACTAAAAAAACTAATAATTGACATAACATTCAGTTCATATATCCAATCCAGTGGCCAAATAACACCGCGCGCATCAAGACCGTGCTCGTGAAGAACTGAATATCATCATAACTTGTTAAATACTTACAGGATACTAATGAAACTTCACATACATTTGAAGGCAGTTACAAGCTTTAAAATAACGTTTAAAGTAAGTCTTTAGACTTCTTATTGAGAGTGCTGGGACCAATTGAAGTGTTTTTCTATTTAATGAAATAACCTTTAAGCTATGCATTATTTTGGTTTTTTTATTGCAGAACAAATTTAAACTAATTCCTAAGAAGTCATGTACAAAATATGATAAGAATCCGCTTAACCATTTCAAAGATCTAGCAAAACCAAAAAACGTTACCCCAGTAAAATCTCGAATAACTTCGCAACCGATGAAAGAACAAATACAAAATAAGGCACAACATTTACTTCAACTAGACAACTAATTTTATAGCTAGTATTTATTTAAATATTCCCATTAGAAAGAAAAAGGTCTGGCTGGGGTAACGTTACCCCAGCAGGAAATGTTTTTGTGAAATAATTAAAAAACTATAAGCGCAACAAATTTAAAAATGTGCGCAACAATTATAGAAGCCGTAAAACTAATTATCTATAAGATTCAAATAACCATTTTCGACAATATCTGGCTGGGGTAACGGACTCCAGTCAAACTGATCGGGCCGGACTATGGACTGGCTGTGGACACCGGACTTGGACAGACATTTCAGTATTATTCCTTTTTTCAGTCTGATGTCCGCAATCCTGTCCGGTCTCCAGTCCCTCCACGAAGCATTTCCCACAAAATAAAGTGCACGTTTTCAATTTTCTGATCTCAACGGACTGTAAAGAACTTTTAACACATTAATGGCGTTGTAAATTCATTACGTAGTCACTGCAGCCTTAATTAAGCGGTATCGCTACCACTAAGTGTGCGTTAGACAAAAGGCAGGGCTTGGTTTCCCGCCACACGGAAAATCTTGGGATGCAGTAGTGTACTAGATTTAGTATATTTTAGTGAATAAATTCAGTAAATACTGCTAAAATACCGTAGTATTCACCTGCATCCGGTTACACTGGAAGCCGACCTCAACATAGTTAAAGCTGACCTATTCATAGTCGAAATGAAAAAAAGGCTTAGATGATGATCTGACTTTTTTAGGAGTTGAATAAGATTTTTTTTCCGTTTTCAGTAACACTAGGCAACTAACAAACATTGAGTAAAAATTAAAATTCTACCTTAGCATACTCGTATGCATAGCATACTCTTTTTTCACATAACAGAACTTTAACTTTTCTCAAAAGAAATGAGATACACGCACATGAAATACGTTAAGTAAGTTATGAGACTGAACAGCTTCCAAAATCCGTGATAAAAACAACATTTATAAAAGTGGGTAAAAAAAATCACAAAATTAATAATCGTAAATAATTTTCCGTGGAACGGTACCGTAAGTGGCTAGCCCGAGGGACGTTTAACAGATCTGTCCTCAATAAATAAGAGAGAATTTAAAATTCAGTAATTTTCTTGCCACAGGGGCTCCTCTGTGGCTTTTCTCAATAAAAAATCCTTCACGAATCCGTTTCACTTCGGAATATATGTTGAACATTCGCTCAGCAAAAGATTCCCGATAAATTCTCAATATAATTGAAATTGCAGGGATTTGTGCGTCAATTTTGTCTGTCTCCTTGCGTATGGAACCAAAGTAATTTAGATTAAGTTGAGAATTAGTCTTTTGTTGGGAGTCAAAACAACATATTAACATGGTTTCCCAAAAATCCCGCCCTGTTCCTAGTGTTACAGCTGGTAAATAGAAACAGTGCAGCAAATTACCCAGAAACACATTTTTTTATTTAGTTAGAAGAACTTGATGTAACATCATCTGCCTAGCCTTTTCCTATGTTGGGTCGAGTTTGAGTCTAACCTATAAGTTTTCCATAGCTTCCTCCCTCTAAGAAAAAATGGGCTGTAATGTGCTGGTGGTTGGTAGATTTCACATGTCTTCGAATTTATGGTTATAGGACATTTTGGCCGGTTTTTGGGAACGAGGTGATGAAATATAATACACAAAGTTATGCCTGGTTGGGTCCGAATCTACGACCTAGAACTTGTAAGCCGAGGGTGACACCACTAAGGCATCAATACTCTAATCGAACCAGCTGTAGCAGCACCACTAACATGGAGCGACTGCCAGCTGCTCATACTGCTGCAATTTTTCCAAATCACACCAAGCCTTTTTAAGGCCCTTCTAACCCTAAAATTAGCAACTCTATTTGTGGTGGTTCAAACTTCGTTTGAAATACTGTTGGAATAAAGTGCTTATCAGCTTGCACTACAAAGCGGTTGTTACGTCAGTCACTGCGGCCGAATAGTGCGAAATAATTGTTTTTTTGCGATTTACAAAAAATCAATTGATTGGACTAAAAAAATAAAACACATAAGACCTGCTTTATAGTTAGTTCAGTTAGTATGCAAAGTTTCATGATCTAAATTGAAGTACTTTTTGAATACCAGCGGTTTTGGAGGTAACTTTGGATTTTTTTTCTATCGAGAAAAGTTTATGGAATCGTGTTTTAGTCACACATACACAGTACCTAGCATTAATCCTCAACTTTACCATATTATATTTATTTCAAAACGAATGCTGCAGTATTTTAGGCGTAACGGAGGATCATGCTAAGCCATTTGAGGGATATATATAGCCCTTAATTATCAAAATCCTAAGCCAAAACAAAGATTAATACCACAGAATATTTAAACCTAAATTTACATATTATTCGATGGGATGCTAATACAATTCGTAATGTCTTAGTGTTACCACAGCTTATATTGTGTGGTGCAGATAAGAAGGGTAAATACAAAGTAATATTCGGCTAAATAAAGTAGATAAAAATTGTAAAAAGTCAGTGAACACTATGGCTTAAATGATTTGCTGCCAGCAGTGACGACTGCTCACCTAATCTTCTATACACGGTTAATTTTAGGTCGTCGATGATCGAGTTGGCTTTCGGTTCCAGAACGACCTAAAAATAATGGTGTATCTATAATTAAAAATCTATCCACATGGTACCAAATTGATTTTTATAAATATCCAACGGAATAATTATCATAAGGATTGCTCAACCTATTTAGCAGTTTTTTTTTGTTGTATTATCAAGTTTTAAGAAAAGGTTTGTATGGAAATTGTACTTTTTTATCTAAACACACTTCTCAGTTTCCATATTATTATAAGAAAATTGCACTCGCGCAAAGCTGCGACAGGTCGCTAGTACACAAGATATAAGTGGTAACTTGCTGACGCTTTATTGCAAATACGCATACATCACAAACCACAAGCTCGACTCTAGCATATACCGAGTAATATATAACGTGTTACCACACATTACTCATACATTATGACACACCAATACATTGTTCGTATGTTCAGGCTACGTTGTACTCCTGCTTAACCGCAGGAGTACAACGTTTTTGACACAACGATGCAGTTCGGTTTATGGATTAAAAGACTTTTCTCGATCAAATGTGGTTAAAATACAAGAAAGGCCAAAAACTACAAAATAATAACAGTACACATTTTTTTGTGAAAAAACGTAGTGTTGGTATCATATCGAGACACAATATTGTGTCTCCGAAATTAAAAACAGCTTTTATTTATTTTATTTTTATGTGCTCTGAGGAGGAGCTCGTGGCTAAATAACAACAGCCGCTCGGGGCGATCTTCAGGTTAAGCCGTGCTTGTCTAGGTTGGTCTGTGGTTGGGTGACCCATTACATACCGAGTTTCCTCCGCACCTCGGAAAGCACGTTAAGCCCTTGGTCCCGGCTGTCATTTGTATATCTTTGACAGTCGTTACAAGTAGTCAGTGACCTGAAAGTCTGACAACCAGTCTGCCCAAGGGATACCGTAATACCCAGTACAACCCAGGTAGGTTGTGGAGGTCAGATAGGCAGTCGCTCCATGTAAAATACAGATATTCAGCTGCATCCGGTTAGACCGGAAGCCGACCCCAACAAAGTTGGGAAAAGGATAGACAGATGGGGGTGCTCTGAAATTGACAGTATGAGGTGCTATAGTAGATACTAGTCTTAAATGCCACCATATTAAGCCTAATGGTGTGTATGTGTAGTTTATTTGCCGTCAACAGCTGGGTGCAAGCGCCAAGCGGTCCAATGCCCTTCTTGCACTATATTAATGTGACATTGTATTTGAGCTGCGAAGCCGGTTCACAACCATGTGGAAACATTCTCATAGAAGCAATAAACGTTGTGAGTTAGTATTAACGGTTTTACACACTTGAACTTTATACGGATTGTCTGGCTTAGTTGTATCGTCTTGGGTTTGAAACTGGCTGATTCCGTTGCGGAGATGAGACGGCCTTAATCCTTTTGATTAATTATGAATAGATACTTATGCTAATTAATTTTCTGAAACAGATGTTCTTTTGCTTTCTAATCTAGCGACTAGCAAAAACATATAATTTCATGGCTGGTATCCGCAAAGGTATAGACAAGGGTGTTCTTAAAGTACACCCTTATTTCACATTTCATCATCATCATCATCAGCCTATTAATGTTCCCACTGCTGGGACACAGGCCTCCTCTCTATAAGAGGGAATAGGCTATAATCCACCACGCGGGCCCAGTGCGAATTGGTAGATGTCACAGTCATGTCTTCCAATTTTTGGTTCTAGGACATGCCGGTTTCCTCACGATGTTTTCCTTCACCGTTTTGAGAGCAGTGGTGATGAAATAAATTACACAAAGTAATGCGCCTGTCTGGGTTCGAACCCACGACTTACTGTTTGTTAAGTCGGGGCCACCACCACTGGGCCACCACTGCTCTCACATTTAAGTTTCCTTTAATAGGGCACAAATCTACTGAGAAATTCCCGATGAATAAGACTTTACCTAAATTGGCATTCGAACCTCACGCTTATAAGTAGCGCTTACGATCAATATATCAACGAGGAAGTCTTTATAGAAATATTTTAACATGACTCATCATCTGCCTAGCTTTTTTCTATGTTGGGGTCGGCTTCCAATCCCGAATGCAGCTGAATACCAGTATTTTACATGTAGCGACTGCATATCTGACCTCCACAACCCAGTAATCAATACTGAGTAATACGATACCTTATCAGGGGGTGGTATGGTATGTAACGACTATTAAACATCTAATAAATGACATTCGGGATTAACTTTTTAGGGGGTTTATTACTGCTGACCGCACTTCTTTGCCCCACTGGTGGGGCCAACGGGAAAAATAATAACCGTCGTTTCGCTGGCCCCACTTTGCCCCAGAGGTTAGAACAGGTTAATAATAAAAAAAATATAAAGTAAGTGAGTAAAAGAAAGTGTGAAAAGTCTATTGAGCCAAGTTATACTTACTATTAATCATTATTTCATTAAATAATGAACTTTCAAAACTCGTGATCCCATAAGTGTTATAGACAACAAACGTTTTTACAGGTATTTAGTGAATGACCTACTTGTATCAAGCCCCCTTCCAAATGTTCTATCTGACACTTCCTGACGCCGCTCTGGCCCCAACCATTGGTCAGTCGACGGGACTGTGCCTGACTTTTTTTACAAACCAACTTATGGTCGTTTTTAAGTCATAATATGAATGGGAGCCTACTTATTTACCTTCTCGTCTAACTGTTTGAGTTTTCTTTTGAGTCAGACGTTATAGTAAAGTATGTCTTGATGATTATACTTTTTTTGTAATTATTATTTCCTCTCATTTTTTAAACTTTCGTATTATTTTGCAGTATTACATGATATTTAAAAAAAAAACACAGAAAAATATTTAAAATATAATAATCCCAATAAAATTACTATCTTTCTTAGTATTCATTATAATGTAAAGGATAATGGGAACCGATCCAGCATTTATTTTATAATAACGTGATTAGTGAGAGTTGGAAAATTGCCACGTGCCCCCCGCTGGTCATTACCCTCTGAGGCCCTACTCACTAACGCTTCGTCCGTATATTCGGATCTATCCGTCTCTCTCACTCGCACTTATCTGCAAACGTGCTCGAGAGAGACAGATAGATCCGAATATATGGAGGAAGCATTAGAGAGTAGGGTCTCTGATCCATTGTTTCTCTAAATTTACAGCGTGTACCAGAAAGCTGTGGTCATATTTCAGGGTGTAATTCAGACCATCAAAAACAACTTTCGCCATGGAATGGAAAACCTTCAAAATCGCGAAAATAAAATGCGCAGTCGCATAGTTCGTGTACAGGGTGCTTGAAACCGCTTGAAGTTATACTTGGCTAAGCCACAGACGGTTCGGCATCATTTCTTAGTAGGACGGCGCCGTTTGTCGGAACACGCAGATAAGTCTCTAATAGGCGAGCAAGAGAGAAATATACGACTCTTTTGAGGTTAGCTTTTGGTTTTTATACTTATTGTTTTACACATTGACCCACTATTTCTTTTACGACTTAAGTTGGATGTCCAACTTTACTGAATTTGATCCAAATTTTCCATGTCTGTATCTAGTCTGTCCCCGGATTCGGAACATCATTAAATATACGTAGCATCACGCCTGGAATCCCAGGAGGGTTAAGCAGACACGAACATAACATTAGGCCAATTATGGCTACGTTAATATAGGGCGAGCTTATATAGCGCAAACTGAAGCTTCACAATAACTGATTTGAAGTTCGGGTCATTAATGTAGCGCATAACGTAGCGCGTAACGTAACGGTTTCGCTTACTCAGGATAAATCCTGAGTAAGCGAAACCACTACCTACTATACTACACTGAAATTATCTTTTTGTCAATCACTTGATAAATAAATATTTTATAACGTCTAGGCACCGCATTTGTCTTTGATTGTTCTACCTAAGTATTTCTCTTTATATGATAAACTAGCGGACGTCCCGCGGTTTCACCCGCGTAGTTCCCGTTCCCGTGGGAGTACGGGGATAAAATATAGCCTATGTCACTCGTGGATAATGTAGCTTTCGAATGGTGAAAGAATTTTTTAAATCGGTCCAGTAGTTTTTGAGCCTATTCATTACAAACAAACAAACAAAGTTTTCCTCTTTATAATATTATAGTATAGATAAATATTTTTAATAGAAGTTAAAATATTACCCCTAGGTTACAATTAACAACACAGAATTACGTAGAAAAGCCAGCTGCAAAATCTTCTAAAACAATAATATAATCTGTTACTGTAAAAAGTTAATGCTCACACATACAATAATTTCACTTTAATAATTCGCCCATCAAACCACCTATAAATAAGCATGATATTAATAGTTTTTGAATTATTAATGTTAGTCCAAGTCATTTTAACATCATAGTTGAAGTAGTGGGACTACCAACACGTTAGAAAACCCCTCAACAAATCAATTTGTAGTTCCAATTTTCTACAACAATGTAGCTATATTTTGATTAATTGACTTTTAATACAAGTCTGAGATCTTTTTCTGATCGATACAAGCTTGGTTGAAAGTTCAAAATGGCTACAATACTCAGTTACGGTTTTAATTGTTGAGCTTGCTAACGACCAGGTTTGAGTTAAACTGCTGAAAAATTAATTTGAAGTTTGAACATAGTTAAGTAACTGGCAAAATGTGTATTTATGTTCACCTATAACTAATATAAATTCGGGGATTACAGGCGTGGGTTATGATGTTACTCGTAATAAGTGCAGAATACCGGCAGTTAAGTCTTAGAAAAGCCAGCTGTCGTCGAGTGGTAGGCATGAACACTAAATTCTAATTACGTTGGTACTGAACACAATGCATCAAGAATGCTTGTTGCAATAATGTTCACCTATAACTAATATAAATTCGGAGATTACAGGCGTGGGTTATGATGTTACTCGTAATAAGTGCAGCATAACTGCAGTTAAGTCTAAGAAAAGCCAGCTATCGTCGAGTGGTAGGCATGAACACTGAATTCTAATTACGTTGGTACAGAACACAATGCATCAAGAATGCTTGTTGCAATACTATACATGCGGGAATTGCGGAGCTTGGCATAGCTGCCTCATCTCGTTAGGTACTTATTATGGCCCAGCGCACACCGCTGGAGCCGCAGCGGAGCGCATTTGAAGACAACAATTTAATATAAACCTTAACTACCTTGATATACGGTCGCGCGCATGCTCTTCAAGTAGCTTGAGGGTGCTCCGAGTACCGCGTGCGAATTTATTCTTATATTGACCATATATAAAGGCAGTTAAGGTTTATATTAAATTGTTGTCTTCAAATGCGCTCCGCTGCGCCTACAGCGGTGTGCGCTGGGCCGATAACAAATCCTCGTAGGGCTAGTGGTTGCAAATGCTACTCTGCCGAGCTAGTAGGTCTTGGGTTCAATTATCAAGTCGGTCAAAGTGTTACTAAATTAGAAAAATTTGGAATTTCTCAATTTCAGGTAAATGATACCCAGTAACCTTCACCAGGTCATCGGTCCACCTAGTGTCTCCTGACACTAGGTGGACCGATGACCTGGTGAAGGTTGCGGGAATGCGCTGGATGCGAGTCGCACGGGAGCGGTCAATGTGGCGACACTTGAGGCCTATGTCCAGCAGTGGACGTCTTTCAGCTGAAATTATGATGATAATGATGAAGGAGACTAAAAAATACACAAAAAAATTATATAACTCAGTTGTCTTACGGCCGCATTGGTCGTTTGTTTGCAAGCGCAATTGCTGAACATGAAGTCCTTGGTTCGATTACCTTCCGGGCGAGCAGAGAATCATTGGGTTTTTCCATCAGGAATTTCTCAGTAGCAACCACGGAGTAGATTTGTGCCCGGTTGATGGCAATAGGCTCGCTCCCTATTACATGGGACTCTATCATAACTGGCGAAATGTGGGTGTACTATTACGTACACCTCTGCCTAACCCTTCTGGGGGTACCAGGCGTGATGTTACGTTGTATTTTCAATTATTCATGTTCACTTATGAACATAGATCAATAGAAACATCAGATACTCATTTTAAATCTTAAATTCCTATTTATTTTAATAGCAAAAACTGATAGCATTGAAACAACTGAAAATTGAAATTCGATACAAAATTGGCATTAGCTTAATCAGCGAACAAACACACAGACAGTCCGAATATTCGTTTGAAGTTAACATTATTTCGATACTGTTGAATCTGAACGGAGCCATTTCCTAAATTACTTAGCAGAGTTTGTGCATCTCAAATACTAGTAGGTAACTAAGAGATTTGATTATGATCAGACTGGCATTCGAGCTTGGTCGGATAAACAACTAACTTCTCTTTAATATTTCCGATATTTTGGTCTTTAAAATATTTTGGATAAACCTAGGAAATGGTCCTAACTAAGTGGAGAAATACTAATTGGATTATTGTTCCCTGAGATTAATCAAATTGTGAGAAATCGTCATTAAACTGTTTTGATAGATTCATCATCATCATCATTTCAACCGAAAGACGTCCACTGTTAGACATAGGCCTCGCCCAAGTGTCGCCACATTGACCAGTCCCGTGCGACTTGCATCCAGCGGATACCCGCAACCTTCACCAGGTCATCGGTCCACCTAGTGGGAGGCCTTCCAACGCAACGTCTTCCGGTTCGCGGTCGCCACTTCAGAACTCTTCGGCCCCATCGGCGATCCGTTCTACGAGCAATGTGTCCTGCCCACTGCCACTTAAGTTTGGCAATTCTTCGGGCTACGTCGGTAACCTTGGTAGATTAGGGTTTTGATAGATTGAAGACTACGATGTCGAGGTCAGAAAGTGGATGGGTTGGATTCATTACTTTTCAAGACCCCTTCGTTCCTCAAAATATAAACGTTGAGACGTTGTTCCCGGGTGTCAGTGATAGATCTTTAACAGTTATTTCGTGTAGTCAGAAGCCCGAAAGCCTGACCAGTTATGTCAAGTCCAAATTTATTTATTTTATTCATTATCACATAGATTTGTTTTAACAGATACTTACTACCCAAGCTAACGAAAGTATAAGTCACCTACTCTGCAACAGTAAGTTCAGCAAAAATCCCTCTCTTACCTGTGCAAAGCAGTATTGATAGCATTCTTCTGGGCTGCAGCAGCCGCCGCCACATGAAGTGTCATGAATTGCTGAATTGGCTGCGTGTTGTCAAACACGCAAATTTCACTATTGTAAACTGCAATACTACCCATGTATAGTTATAGAACGTTTTCCTAATAAAGGGTGTAAAAAACCTCTTAACGAAGCCGAAAGGCACTTGTTTTCCCCGTCATTGCAAAATTACCGTCCGTCCGTCCGTCCGTCCGTCTCCGGACCTTCCGAACCTTCTAGTTACGGAGATATTGGGGGTCAAAACTCCAACTTTTTGACAAGTTTTTTTAGGTACTAAGACTGTTACTTTAAACACTTCCACGACCCCCGTACTATTCAATCCATCCATCAGCATAATGTTTTGAGTGCGTTACATTGAGTTCTACCACAAAACATGATTTTTCACTCCAAAAAAAAAGTCATCATCATCATCTGCTTAGCCTTTTCCCAACTATGTTGGGGTCGGCTTCCAGTCTAACCGGATGCAGCTGAATACCTGTATTTTACATGGAGCGACTGCCTATCTGACCTCCACAACCCAGTTAGTACTGGGTAATACGATATCCCTTGGTAAGACTGGTTGTCAGACTTTTTGGGTCACTGACTACCTGTAACGACTGTCAAAGATCTACAAATGACAGCCGGGACCAACGGCTTAACGTGCTTTCCGAGGCACGGAGGAAACCCGGTATGTAATGGGTGGTCACCCATCCACAGACCAACCTAGGCAAGCACGGCTTAACCTAAAGATCGACCCGAGCGGCTGTTATTATTTAGCCACGGGCTCCTCCAAAAAAAAAGTCGTTTCCCAGCAATAATTTTTGCGTAAAGTTAGGTACATAGTTTGATGTACAGAATGCTTGGTTGACGGCTTCGTGATGAGGTTGTTTAAAAACCCCGTACATAGGTCTTTCCCCATATAAAAATGTCATATCTGATCATGAAAGAACACTGCTTTAAACGCTAGGCTGGCAAACGATTGGAGCTCGCAGTATGTTATGCCCATTTTCTTGACATTATTGCCCGATTCGGTTGGGCACCGACTAAAATTGCCTTCACAGGAAAGAGATATTCGATAGTACGAGCTGTCATATTAAGTTGAATATAAAACTTTAGAAAATAGAGCTTACATGAATATGTTTAGGATTTATAATATTTTTATCGACTGTTAGGTTCGAAAGAAGTTTCCTGTATGCGTAGCTTATTCAGTTATTTTTATACTCTACGAAGAAAAAACACATAAGTCATACTACATGAAATGATATTGATGTTTTCCTATCGATTTTTTTTTTCATCTTTTAAAAAATACGTAGGTTGACGTTAGCTAGAACTAATAATAATATTATTTCCTAGCATCTAATTTAACTTTAGTAAACACCTAATTAAAAAACAAATGTAGGAATTAAAGTGTATTTATTAAACGCGAAAGTATAATCTCCGCTCACAGCGGTCCCACGTGAAACAGAATCATCATCATCATCTGCCTAGCCTTTTCCCAACTATGTTGGGGTCGGCTTCCAGTTTAACCGGATGCAGCTGAATACCAGTATTTTACATGGAGCGACTGCCTATCTGACCTCCCAATTCCACGCGAAACAGAATAATTATTAAAAAATAATATGGATGTTTTCGAATGAAATGAAATTGATAGAAATATTCAAAGTTAATATAATTTAACTTCATCTGAAGACGTGAAATAGTTTCCTAAAAAAACTGCAACCATATCTGACGACCATGGTTACTTATTCCTTTTGTTGACCGTACATATTGTTATTATTTATCCATAAATTGTAGTTTATAAATGTACATACTTGATTAAAGTAAATAAATAATGATCATCATCATTAAAAAGCACTGATTAGTTATTAAAAATGACACCATAAACTAGCAACTTTTATTCTTTTCTCACATTGATACATGTACATTTTTAGGGTTCCGTAGTCAACTAGGAACCCTTATAGTTTCGCCATGTCTGTCCGTCCGTCTGTCCGTCCTCGCTTAATCTCTGTGACCGTTAGCACTAGAAAGCTGAAATTTGGTACCAATATGTATATTAATCACGCCGACAAAGTGGTAAAATAAAAATTGGAAAAAAATGTTTTATTAGGGTAGCCCCCCCTATATGTAAAGTGGGAAGTGATTTTTTTTTAATTTGAACCCTTACGTGTGATATATTGTTGGAAAGGTATTTAAAAATGAATGGGGGTTTACTAAAATCATTTTTTGATAATGTCAATAATTTCGGAAATAATCGCTCCAAAAGTAAAAAACAATGTGTGGGGGACACATTGTTTTTCCTCTAACTTTTGAACCATAAGTTTAGAAAATATGAAAAAAATCTGAAAAGTAGAACTTTATAAGGACTTTCTAGGAAAATCATTTTGAACTTGATGGAAACAACAGTTTTTGTACAAAAAAGACAAAAAATTGTACAAAATAATTTCTGGACTAAGTTTGTCCTATATTCGTATATGCAAGCATTTTTACAAAGTGGGAACACTTATTGTGACGGACGGGAAACTACGGAACCCTACACTGAGCGTGGCCCGACACGCTCTTGGCCGGTTTTTTATTATTATTTTAAGTCTATTAATAGTTTGTAAATAATGTTTATACACCAAATAACACTTTCAGTAAGGTATAATCCACGTAAAATGATACTAAAGAATCTCATAACTGCAATACATTTTCGAAAATGCCATACATAAATATGAAATAAACTCAGTTCAGAATACACTAGGTTGTAGTGCATACCGCCCACGTATCCGACACGCGACGACTATGCTATGAATGAATCGATATATATTCTTTAGTTGTAGTTCAAGAAGTACTATTAAAAGAATCAATTTAAGCTTGAACATGAAATCGTGCTGTTTTTAATTAAGTATTGAATTTTCTAGGTAATATTGAAAGGATGCTATAGAATGACATACCTTATCAGTGATGTTCTTGAGAAAGGTAACGTGCGTAGTACTCGCAACCAATGTGCGTGTATGATCTCATGTAAGTACGTGCACGAGGCGGAACTAGTATGTGAGGATTTAAGCAGGCAGCGTTATTTAGATTCTGCCGACCTCCGTGGGAAAAAGTCGTGAGTTTATGAATGTGTCTTGAGTGAGCAGAAAAAAAAGTAGACTAGGACTGGCAGTAGTGTTTTTCTTACGTATATTAGCAAGGCCATTTGCTAAGATTATCTTTGATTAAGAAAGAACAATTTTAAACAAACCGTGAATCACCTTAATTCTGAGATGTAGAGGATAAATTAAAAAGAAAATGAATAATGAAAAATTTCCCGTTCCCGTGGGAGTATGGAAATAAAATATAGCATATATTACTCAAGGTGAATGTAGCTTTCTAATGGCGAAAGAATTTTTAAAATCGGCGCAGTAGTTTTTGAGTTTATTCATTACTAACATACACACAAAAATACAAATATTTCCTCTTTATAATATTAGTGTAGATCGACACCGCCTCTCCGTAAACAGAAAAACGCGCAACGCGACGCCCGCCTGAAGCGCCGCGTCTCCGTAAATGAGCACTTAGTGTGACACTAGATTGCGGTGTGTGTAATACTGATACTGATACTGTTAGCCTGCGTCATCCCACTGCTGGGCAAAGGCCAAATATTATTTATTATTTCTTTGTGTGTGTAATATTCAGCGATATTTATTGATTTAAGTATTCACACGTCTAGTTGCACATACATACATAAATGACTAAATTAATACGGTAATTCATATAAAACTGTCTTCGTATTAAATTCAAGACAAAACTGTTGCAACGTCGATCATGCAAAGAGCATTAAATATCGATCATACGAATCCAACAGACAGCATTAATAAATGACTAAACTAAACAGTGTGTGTATCACATAACATAATTTTATTATTGTAGTGTGGCAATTAATATATTATCAATCATCATTGTTATCCTGATCTTATCTCAATTTATTTGGGTTCTAGCCTAGCCTTTTCCTGTCTATGCTGGGGATAACTTCCATTCTAACCGGATATGCATCCGGTCGTATCGTATTACCCAGTACTCAGTTGTAGAGGTGAGATCGAGGCAATCGCTTCATGTAAAATACTGGTATAAAGATGCCAGTATTTTACTTATTTTAATTATATTTGTATTTAAACTATTTATTTATTACTAATTTAATTTCCGACTAATTCTTTTTTATGTGACATTGACTTTGATTTGATGTATTTGACTATTATTATTTTGTTTTTTTTTTTTTTTTTTAAATTCTTATCTTAAATTGTGATTGTGTTTTTGTGATCTCGTGTTTCGTGTAATTGTCATATGGGAGAACCTGAAATAAATGGTTTTTTATTTACCTCCTTTATACCAGTATTTTACATGAAGCCATTGCCTCGATCTCACCTCTACAACTGAGTACTAGGTAATACGATACGACCAAGACTTACCGGGTCGATCTGACAAACAGTTTTAACTGGTCCTGAAACTACTGTCAAAAATCTACAAATGACAGCTAGTACCAACGGCTTCACATGCTATGTAATGAACGGTCACCCATCCACAGACTGACCTCGGCAAAGCTTGCTTAACCAAGTAGATCCACCTATGCGACTGCTCTTATTAAGCCACGAGCAATTCCATACTCCAGATTAGAACGAATACATCAATCAGTTGTTATTGGGAACAGTGCACGATGCCAATAATTCAATTTATGAAGGCAGGTTGCATGTTTCAAAACTCGGTTAGGAACTCAGAGATTGGTAGTAACTTTCCACTTAAGCCAAGTTATGGACCCTAAAACGGTAATTTGCCTTGCTCTTGTCATGGTAACTCAATTTTCAGTAATATAGTTTGTGCAACTAGTTTGATAATATTGTTAATTATTATTGGTAGGTTTTTTTTTTAGAAAATATTGAATAATTGTTTTGTAATGCTTTGTTTTTATATTCACTAAGAGTTTGCTTCAAAAAACAAAATCTAAATAATAAAAATATCTGGCAGACAACGCCCAGTCTAAACCATAAAAGATAAAGGTCTAGAAGCATAAAGTTTTGCAAAAGAGCATCTTAAACTCGAACTAAGCAAGAATTTAAAAAAGAAAATCTCATAAAGGGGTGTCATTAAGAAATTCCACCATTATTGCAATGACCATAATTTTTGACTTTGAGGAGCTCGTGGCTAAATAATAACAGCCACTCGGGTCGAACTTCAGGCTAAGCCGCGCTTGCCTAGTTTGGTCACTGGATGGGTGACCACCCATTACTTACCAAGTTCCCTCCATGCCTCAGAAAGCAAGTCAAGGCTTTGGTCCCGGCTGTCAGTAGATCTTTATCAGTCGTTTCACAGGTAGTCAGTGGCCGGAAAGTCTGACAACAAGTCTTACCAAGGGGTATCTCTGGAAGTCAAATAGGCAGTTGCTCCACTGGTGCTGAAATACTGGTATTCAGAGCAGCTACATCCAGTCAGACTGGAAACCGACCTCATCATAGTTGGGAAGAGGCGAGGCAGCTGACATATTTTTTAACTTAAGGCTCTTCTAACCCTAAAATTAGCAACTCTATTTGTGGTGGAGTTTACAAAAATGTGACGAATTAACTTTGTGACGAATGTACAATAACCCTTTTAAACTTCGTTTGAAATACTGTTAGAATAAAGTTCTAATCAGCTTGCACTACAAAGCGGTTGTTACGTCAGTCATGGCGGCCGAATAGTGCGAAATGAGTGGTTTTTTGCGATTTACAAAAAATCTATTGATTGGACTAAAAAATAAAACATATAAGACCTGCTTTATAGTTAGTTCAGTTAGTATGCAAAGTTTCATGATCTAATTTGAAGTACTTTTTGAATACCAGCGGTTTGTTGTTCGATTTGGAGGTAACTTTGGATTTTTTTTCTATCGAGAAAAGTTTATGGAATCGTGTTTTCGTCACACATAGTACCTAGCATTAATCCTCAACTTTACCATATATTTATTTCAAAATGAATACTGCAGTATTTTACGCGTAACGGAGGATCATGCTAAGCCATTTGAGCGATATATAGCCCTTAAGCGTCCGCTGCATTCGAGCCCAACAAGCCACGTTATTAAAGTATTATTTCCCCACTAATCCATTCCCGTATTAGCAGTAAGAGTGAAGGAAGAGTCTTAAAATGTTATTCAAGTTATGATCCTTAATCCACATTGTAGCTTGCAACACTGTTGTCGGGGAACACGTTTAGTGCACGAGGCACGTATGCATGGCTGGGAGTGGCCCGGGGCACTAACACGGGCGCGCGGTTTTAACGTAACGTTTTTGAAATTTAAAATACTCGACTCACGTTTATTACTCGCGAATCGCCCCTGCTTCGAACGGCATCACCGATTGGGTCCACAACTACCACCATGCACATTCACGACGTGTAATGGAAATCGGTTGGGTGGTTTCGGAGATTATAGCGTGTACAAACATAGTGAAACGTGATTTTTTATATTTACTTAATTTAAGAATACTTAATTACTTATGCTGTTTTTCAATAATACAATCGCATTTATTGTGAATTATGACAAAAACAATACTTAATTTAATTTAAGAACTTATTCTGATTTTAACAATTCTTTCGTAATCTATGTGTAATAAACTAATAGTGCTTATCATAAAAAAGTTACCACAATGCATCAGTTACCTAGTTATTGTTCGTATTTTCGTTTCGAAAATTCGTCTTCACGGTTACACCGCTCGCTCGTGCTAGTACTTCCGGTTCAGGCATTCTGCAGCAGTAAGGCGCTGGCATTCGACCTGCATCGGGTCAGTGGGGAGATGAGCATAATAGCATGTTACGTATGTAACGATCAAGTGCTTTGGCGATTTTAAAGAGCACGTTCTCAGAGGTGGACGCTCGAGGAGTCGTTTTAAGGTTTGAAAGTGCATAGACAGAATATTTATTAACCCTACGGACCCGAATCCAATGTGCCCATTCCTTTCAAGCAGCTAAGAAGCTGGTTAAAGGATCACATTCGAAAACAAGCGGAGAAACGGTGGACCTCGACACCAGGATGTAGGCAATCCAAGGAAGCTATGCCATCCCTGGATACAAAGCTGACCAAGTGCCTTCTGCGCCTGGACAGAGATAGCCTGCGTCTAGGTGGCGGGGACCATTACTGGACACTGTTCACTGAATTAACACTTCCACACCCTAGGAATCACTGACAGTCCCCTGTGCAGAGCATGCATGGAGGCGGAGGAAACGGTGGCGCATGTGCTCCTTGAGTGCACAGGCGTTACCAAGATTCGTGAGGAGACCCTGGGAACACCAAGATCTCTTGCGGATGCTCTGAGGAGACCGGAAAGTCTGTCTGGTCTGTCTGTCTGGTCTGGTGTTATTTATTTTTATGTTTTTTTTTCTGTTTATTAATTGTTATGTAGGTACTGATAATTTCACCATTTTTTATTTTATTTTATGTGTATTGTCCTGTGCGGGCTAATAAATCCTTTTTCTTTCTTTCTTTCTTCTTTATCTGCTTCTGAAGGGAGGTGGGCTGATTGGAGTAATCGGCCACCATGGCTCACGCACAATGGTCCACTTCAAGGACTAAGTGCGGAAACCTGAACCCCCGTGATAGATGATATTTATTAACATCATCACCTAAAGTTTAGGTGATCCAAGGATCAAGTTATGTTAGACCATTAGACATCATAACTATCCTGATTAATACAATTATACCCGATAACTTTTTTATCAGTTTCCAAATAAAATGGGTATATTAGGTGAACGGAGTAGAAGCTTATGGCATACCTAGTATTTTTTTTCTTTTCCACAGCTTTGAAAAAAATAATCTATCAAAGAAAGAGAAATTTTGAAATAAAAAAAATGAAAAATATTGAATTTCGAATCATACGCAATACGCGTGATTTGAATGTCAATTTTATTTGTTTTTTATTTTATTTTAGAAAAAATTAACTAAGTATACCATTTGCTTCTACTCTATTCACCTATTATACCCATTTTTTTTGGAAAGTGATAAAAAAATAAAAAGTCACCTGTATATGCGAAAGCAAGTTTGTTTGTACCTTTTCACACCAACCACTGAACCGATCATCGTAAGTCAGTGCATATACGTTGTCACCTGACAACGTGTATGCACTGACTTACCATGATACACCTGTACAGAAATGGATGTATGGTACCTTTCATCCCGAAAAAAGTACGTAGGTACTATCGAGGACACTCCCGCCTGACCACCACTAAGCTCATTTTTGCTTGCACTCGATACATAAAAACGCTCTGTAGCCCCGCCCCGTTGACTTTGTGTAGAAAAAATGAATGAAAATATACCGAATCGGCCGAGCGCATTGACGACGCACGCCAAACGAGAGTTATTATTACTTTGCGCGCCAAAGTTGATGCTTTCCTAATAGGCCCAAACTTTAAGGGGGCGAGGCTCGGCGCCTCCGCATGATTTAAGCGAATTTTTTTTTAAATGGTCATGCGGAAAAGACCCCGATAGTACTGTTCTCGAAGAAAACAACAAAACCATTCTTATGATAATAGATAGCACCTCTTGTCTTTCGAATCATGATTTAATTATATTATTACAAGCAGAGTACAGCGTGAATTTACTGTCGAAAAAAGTAAGACATAATAAATAGGACAAGGTAACCTATTTTTAGTCTTAATTTACCTATAACTTTATCTGATAATGAGAATTTGATCTCCTTGATTCTCAAGAGTTTCGGTTACATAAATCCAATTTGGATAGTAATATCTACGATAAAAATTGATACATTTTATTTAAAAAAAACCGGCCAAGAGCGTGTCGGGCCACGCTCAGTGTAGGGTTCCGTAGTTTCCCGTCCGTCACAATAAGTGTTCCCACTTATGAGTTTAAAGGTGGGTATCCATTATGTAAAAATGCTTGCATAAACGAATATACTACAAACTTAGTCCAGAAATTATTTTGTACAACTTTTTGTCTTTTTTGTACAAAAACTGTTGTTTCCATCAAGTTCAAAATGATTTTCCTAGAAAGTCCTTATAAAGTTCTACTTTTCAGATTATTTTCATGTTTTCTTAACTTATGGTTCAAAAGTTAGAGGGGGGGGGACACATTGTTTTTTACTTTTGGAGCGATTATTTCCGAAATTATTGACATTATCAAAAAATGATAATATAAAACCCCTATTCATTTTTAAATACCTTTCCAACAATATATCACACGTTAGGGTTGAAATTAAAAAAAAAAAATCACTTCCCACTTTACTTAAAGGGGGGCTACCCAAATAAAACATTTTTTTTCAATTTTTATTTTATCACTTTGTTGGCGTAATTGATATACATATTGGTACCAAATTTCAGCTTTCTAGTGCTAACGGTCACAGAGATTAAGCGAGGACGGACGGACGGACAGACATGGCGAAACTATAAGGGTTCCTAGTTGACTACGGAACCCTAAAAACATCCATGATAATCAAAAATATTCCTACTGTCGAAAATCAATCATAAGCATGTGAATAAATAAGGAAGGACTAACCTTTGCTGTGCGACATGGCCGTTTTTAGGGTTCCGTAGTCAACTAGGAACCCTTATAGTTTCGCCATGTCTGTCCGTCCGTCCGTCCTCGCTTAATCTCTGTGACCGTTAGCACTAGAAAGCTGAAATTTGGTACCAATATGTATATCAATCACGCCGACAAAGTGGTAAAATAAAAATTGGAAAAAAATGTTTTATTAGGGTAGCCCCGCTATATGTAAAGTGGGTAGTGATTTTATTTTTAATTTCAACCCTAACGTGTGATATATTGTTGGAAAGGTATTTAAAAATGAGTAGGGGTTTTCTAAAATCATTTTTTGATAATGTCAATAATTTCGGAAATAATCGCTCCAAAAGTAAAAAACAATGTGTCCCCCCCCCTCTAACTTTTGAACCATAAGTTTAGAAAATATGAAAAATATCTGAAAAGTAGAACTTTATAAGGACTTTCTAGGAAAATCATTTTGAACTTGATGGAAACAACAGTTTTTGTACAAAAAAGACAAAAAATTGTACAAAATAATTTCTGGACTAAGTTTGTAGCATATTCGTATATGCAAGCATTTTTACATAATGGATACCCACCTTTAAACTCATAAGTGGGAACACTTATTGTGACGGTCGGGAAACTACGGAACCCTACACTGAGCGTGGCCCGACACGCTCTGGGCCGGTTTTTTTTTAAATTATCAAAACTACACAAGCGCCCATTCCAAGCCCATATAGTTTAGGAATAATAGCACAAAACTAGGCCGAACTACAGACGTGCTCTGTGTAAAACTGGCTAATGAGTATATGACTGGTTTTTTTTAAGTTTTAACTTGGCAAACGAGCAGAATAAGTTGGTGTGACTATGGAGAAAATAATGTAAAACACGATACCCACGAGTAAGTTCATTCGAGCTAAAGTTTTGCAACCGAATGGTACCGAGGAAACCCGAAAGGCGGTTATCGAAGTCGTGTGTGGGCCGATTGGCTGGCTTGTGATACATGTTGCGCGATTGATTCCTGAATAGATCAAAACATAATTTAAATGATTTTTTATAGTTTCTTGTTCCGCTTTTTGCTGTTTGTGTATGTGAGGTTTGTCCTTTAAAGATTTTATTTAATTATTTTAAAACCAACTAGTGGAGATGTAAACCTCGTAATTGTTCCAGTTTTAGCAAAAAATCCCGGTAAAAATGTTCACGAGGGAATTATAGTATCTCAGTCACAGACATTCGTTTTATCGAACTGGGATACACCCACAATTCACCAGTTCATTTCAAAGTTCGAGAATCGTTTCCAACTCCTATTAAATAGGAGACGAATCTATTGTCATCAACACAAAGCCAAAAGAACACAGTCACGCCGGCCACAGTGAAGTCACGGGAACGGGCAAGTTAGTGCAAAAATACCCTACTAAAAATGGCACTACTTATTTTTTTACATTCTAAGACAAAATACCCTATTCCAACAATGGTTCTATTATATACTCAGTTCACGCCACGTCCCTGACTCTTAGGGTCAATAAATAAAGTGGTGCCGGAGGCCTGCCTACAAATAATACGAATTATATAATAGGCATAACCATAGATAAAAATATAAATTGGAAATTACACGTACAAAATATAAAATCAAAGCTTTCAAAATTTTTATATGCTTTTCGAGAAGTCAAAAAAACCACAAATTTACAGACTGCCCTGGTTACATACTACGCCTATGCTTATGCATGGCTTTGTTACGGCATTATAATGTGGGGATACAGTACAGATGCACTTACACTGTTCACCGTACAAAAGAAACTCATCCGTATCCTGGTAAATATACAACAAACAGATAGCTGCAAACCCCATTTTATAGAACTAAATATTTTAACTCTGCCTTGTATATATATACTTGAAATATGCAAATTCGCTCATAAACACCAAGACTATTACACTAAACGAGAAGACATACAAACAAGATACACACTCCGACACAAAACACGACTCAACCTACCACAATCCCGTTTAAAAATGCATTCAACAAGTCCTCTGGATATGTCAATAAAAATATACAATATGTTAACAGAATCCATAAGAGAAGAAAAAAAACTCCATTTATTCTCAAAATAATAAGCTAAAAAAGTTATTATTGACCAAATGTTATTATAGTGTCGACGAATATTTAAATGATAAATCTTTAAAACTTGAAAACTAAATGTTTTTTGTAATGTTAATGTTTCTTAGAATAAGTTAGATTATAAGATACTTAAATGATAAGTTCTCTCCACATAATCTTACTTTTGCTGTGCCCGACAGGGTCCACGATTGTTTCCAAAAAAATGTTTACCACCTAAGCCTACATTGTGGAATGCAATAAAAGAATTGAGTATTGAGTATCGAATAGGTTGCACCTTCACGACTTTAAATGGCTATTGGCGGACACTGGCACATTTTTCACTGGTATAATTAATCTGCATCCGTTTAGATTGGAAGCCGACCGCAACATGGGAAAAGGATAAGCAGATGATGATGATATTGAATCATCATCTGTTTATGATATTTTTATACAAGTGACTTTTTGACGATTTGGAGTCTTGTCTACACGGACACGGACCCTTTACGAAACCCAGGCACCTCATGGTAAACAACTTTTAAAAACTTGAATAAATAAAAAAAAATCTTCTGAGAAAGTTCGAACTTTGCCCCCAATATAGCACTGTAACCCCCTGTGCCTGAGCTCTTTTGTTTTCGTATGGGAAATCATCCAATGACTCCTCCCGCTCTGGGTGGAGCAGGAGCGTGTGGAACACGAACGTGCCGTCGACACGGCCTGTCGTCATAAGACGGACGGACGGCGAGCTAGCCTATAGCCCACCGTCCACAGGCCCGATACGGTGGCCGGAGGCCATGTGGCCCCGGACGCCCGGTGCGTCTCCCGCGGCAGCTAGGACGTGAGGTTCTCTCCCTCTCACGTTCCGCCACCTCCTTCGCTAGCATGGCTGCTTTGCAGAAGGAGGTGACGGCGTCCCATTCCGTCTCGCTCCGGACCATGGATTGAAACAGGGCCGGAGAGGTTGCCGCCGCCAATCGTGTGCCTGTGCCCTGTAACTAGAAGATTCTCAGGTATATTTTAGAACAAGTGTCTTTCGGTTTCGTTGCTTTCTGATCAGAGTGTCTAACTCTCAATTCGTCTATGAAGCAAAATGCCTTAATATTGATTAATAAAAAAAGTTAGATATATATATATGTATGACAGCTATTTGACATAATGTCGAATTTAAGAATGTACAACCTTAAATACAGTAAAACTTAACAGCACACCTGTAATTCTCGGAGGGTTAGGCAGATGTTATGAGGCGAGGTGAGTCTGTAACTGACATCAACCGGGCGCGAAAAATACTATAAAAATGGTGACAAAGCAAATAAACACGTAACAATAATCGTGAGAACTAACAGTCTGTGTCGCAACTCAAGAGATGTCTTAGAAGCCAGTCTTAAAATTTATTTAGGCAAATGAGAGTTTACGGAGGATTAACAGACAAGAAGGGAAGGGACTACCCTTGGTGACGTCATAATTAGAACCGTTTGGTCCTGTCGACGGCTTTCTCTTATGTACGATTGGTTGAATATTTTGTGTAGGGGGAAAATGATTCAATGATGGGAACCATGGAAATGTGTCCAGAGGAGGATCTTGAGATCGAATTAAAATACCGTTCTTTCAGTTTTATTTTATCTCTGGTTTTGGTACTGGTAAAGTGAGCTTTATTGTATTGGCCATAGGGTTCATGTCAATGGTAAAACAACTGGGAACTGTGTACTGTGTACACGACGCTAAATCTAGTATTGAAATTTTTATCGCTTATTTTCAAAGAAATCGGCAAATTCAAACCGCCGTTTTAAATAATAATGAGACGATATTGACGTAACCAATTTAATATTTGTATCAGTGTTTAAGTATAAAAGATTGTTAGCTTTAAGCTGCGTCGTTTTACTCCAGTTAAAAAATAATTACAAAAGGTCTCTTTACAAGTATATGGTAAAGTTAGAGCAAATTTTCTTAATATAATAGACAGGTACCCATTTGACGATGAAATGGATACCTATAAAATCAGTTCCATACTATGCCTTAAGTTCTATTTACAAAGATTTTCACTTGCTCCCAAGGCAAAGATCGGCGCTTTCTTCAAAAATCAATCACATGTGTAAACCTCCTTCGTATCCAAACAAATATTGGTTTCGTTATTGGAATCTCAAGAGCTACGTTGAAACTGAAGTTAAAATATTTTCTCGTGGCTAAGTAAAGTCGTGCCGAGCAATCGGACCCTATTTCAACTGAATATTGATGCCGTTGGCAAGACCGCAATTTTGAAACATCAATCGGTAACTTTATACATACAGTAGGTAGGTACAGGTAGGCATAGCAATCAGGATTCACGGAATTGACATTTTGTTCTACTTTGTGTTAAACATTTGCTTTTTATATTGGCTGTGCATTATTGAAGGGGGTTTGTAATTTCATTATGAGAATCGATTTCAAGATTTTTTATTTCTATTCAACTTAATTATGAACCAAACCACAAAGTTGGATGTAAAATCAAATAGCAAAAATCATTTTAAACATATTTTGTGGATATTGATTACCCCTATTACTTGTTACTTTAACAATCATATTAATCATTATAACATCAACTCATGTGAATTGAGCAAGATTATGTCTGGACTTCAAAAGAGACTACCTATGACCTCTGAGTTTGTTTCGGCTGTTTCTTCTCAGAGTAGTCAGGTGCGAAACACCGGCCCCATCTAGTTTAAAAAAAAATGATGTGTAAAAGTGTTTGCAAAAACCTACTTGCGAAATAAAAATCATTTATCAATCAAATAAACTAGTCATTATATAAAAAAAAAACAACAAAAAAACAAAACATAACCGTACCATAATTATTCTCTAACCAAAAAATGTTTTTCTTTACATTTGGTTATCTTTTTATTTCCATGATATACATTTATTTTAGTGTATTCATTGATTTATTTTATTAAATTGATATAATTTTTCGGCCATCTTACCGTAACTGGGCCTGTTTTACAATGAGCTTTTTTTTTTCTTTAAAAGGGTTGAATTTTTTTCTCTAAAAGTTTGAGAAGTTCTGATGGGAAATACCTAATAAACCCTACCTAATAAACCTAATAAACTGCATTTATTTGATTACACGGTGTGCTTGGTGCACACCGTGTAATCAAATAAATGCAGTTTAACAAAAAAAATATGACAGTGAATTCAAACCTACGCTGTCCACCCTTACCTAAATATTAAAACTGTAGGTAACATAATAACATTGTACAACCAAATATTTTAAAATAAATAAAAATTAAAGAGTAACCATGTAGTTTCTTGCCGGTTCTTCTCCATAGAAAACGACCAACCCAAACCGTGCTACTATCTTTTAAGTTCCCATGTATATACCTAGGCCTATGTGGAAAAAAAATGTGTTATGATATTGAATTTGATTTCAAAATAAAATTTTATTTATTTATTTTTAACAGCTTAATCGATCATAACAGGGTTAACCCTGTTATGATAGATTAAGTTCTTAGCTGTCGCAATAGGGTTAACCCTATTGCGAGAGCTAAGAACTTAAACTAACAACCTAAACTATGAATCATCATCATCATCATCATATCAGCCGAAAGACGTCCACTGCTGGACATAGGCCTCCCTCAAGGTGGGGGTTTTGCCATAATCGCCACGCTTGGCAGGCGGGTTGGCGATCGCAGTACGGTTGTTATAAAAGCACAGAGAACGCTGCTGCCCATACTCTGGTAAGTCCCTTAGTCGCCTCTTACGACACCCACGGGAAGACATGGGACTACGTAAGAAAAAAATAAACTAACAAAATTATTAATATTAAAACACACAAAAACATAGCATTACATAATTACTAACAAAAACATAGTACAAAAACCGGCCAAGTGCGAGTTGAAGTCGCGTGGAAAGGGTTCCATACAATGCAAAAGTCAAATTTTCCGTAAGTGAAAGTATTATTAGGGTCCCGTACCCAAAAGTCTGATACTCCCTCCTGCACCGCCCAGAGCGGAAGGAGTTATTTGATGATTTCCCATCCGAAAAAAAAAAAAAAAAAGGGCGGATCCCATACAACAAACGTGTTTTTTTTGCCCTTTTTTTGATAATAATGGTACGGAACCCTTCGTGCGCGAGTCCGACTCGCACTTGGCCGGTTTTAATTAAGTTGACCACTTTATTTTCAATTAATAGAATTCTTATAGGTTTTTCTGTAATCTAAAAGCAATGAACTATATTTTGTATTTTTTTTCAAAAATTTAGGCTCAGTAGATTCGGAGATCAGGGGGGAGAATGGTCAATAGGGTATATGCATGGTCTTTTTTTATCACTCTAAACAAAGCGTAATAACATCAGAAATAGCAAAGTGTTTTTTTTTTTATATCTATAAAAAATACTAAATTACAAGCATTTGAAACTGCTGATTAGACAGAGAGATCCGATACAGCAAATGACGTCATTCACTGCATCGACGTACAAAATCCATACTAAATTCCGTTTATCTAGAAAGAGATAGAAACCAAAGTTTAAATGGTTATAACTTTTGTGTTGTTAGGGCGATTTATGTCTTGTTTTCACTTTTTGTCATTATTTCTATAGTACTTTAACATTCCGTATCGAAATAAAAAAAATAAAATTTATGCATATTCCCTATCGTTGTCTTCTTTCACGAATAAAATCAAAACTATTTATTTTACATAGTAACAAAAATATATTTTAGATCCTCATAACGAGTCCTTTCATTTGAAATGTGACACTGTAAGGTTTGCAAAACTAATTTCCTAACTTGTCCCCCGAAAAAGACCCTTATTTTAAAAATTATTTATTTACTTTGCAAATCTGTGTTTGGGTTATAGGATTACACCTTCGTACTAAATTTCACCTGATTTGGTCGAGTAGAATCAGAGCAAATAGACTGTGACAGACAGACGTACAGATAGACAGACGCACGAGTGATCCTTTAAAGGTTCCGTTTTTTCATTTTTTGCACAGAACCCTAAAAATAAAGTTAAAATTAAGAGGGCTATTACAAATTTTCTTGTTTTTGAGTGTTTTAAGAGTCTAGCACTCAAATATAAGAAAAATTTTGATTTTTATTTTGAGCGCTCCCTAGAGAAATATTCAATCTTTCTCGGGCATATTTTTTTATTTAATTTTGTGGCCATATTTAAACCATAATCACACTTCTAAACTGAGATTTTTGATGTGTGATTATGGTTTAGATATGGCCACAAAATTAAAAAAGATATATGCCCTATTAATAAGTAAAATAATATAGTAATCCAGTGACCCATGAAAATAATGCATTAATTTGTCACCATGTGCAGTCAGGTATCTACACTCTACCGACAGGTTTCACTGGGATTGTTCTAGAAACAAAGATAAATTAATTAGTGACGGCCTTCGACAAGGCCAGATGCTTCGTACTCATAGGGTGCATTGCAGCTGTATTCGAAACGGACGAGCACACATGAAAAACAGTTTGCATTTTATTGACTAAATAATAAAATAGTTTATTGTCTAACCAAGAAAACCATAATATCAGACTAAGATTTCGGGGTTCTGATTTTAGATATCTGGTTCTTTTATTTTTCGAGTGTTGAGCCTTTTTAAACAAGTCAAAATGCTGTTGGACATAATATTTGACTCATTTTTTTATTATAATATGGGCCTGCTCTTGACCTCGATCACGCCTGATGGAAAGCGATGGATGAGATCTATGATGGAACGACCGTGCCCAGAAACAAAATATACGTATATATACTAGTTAATGTTAAGAGCTTTAAATTTTTGAAAGAACAGTGTACAGGACCTCTCATGGTGGCATGCCACAAATGGCTCAAATATTTTTTGTTAAGCATTTTTTTATAATTACTCATTGACACCTAGCTGTATGTAATATTTTAAGCTACTCATTATGTCTCATACCGAGTTTTGACTTTTATACAAAACAAAAAAAACGAACGTGGATCAAAAAGGGTCTTAAAATCTACCTTGGCCTGTCTATGAAAACATCATCATCATCAGCCTATTAATGTTCCCACTGCTGGGACACAGGCCTCCTCTCTAAGAGAGGGAATGGGCTATAATCCACCACGCGGGCCCAGTGCGGATTGGTAGATGTCACATGTCTTCGATTTTTTTTGGTTCTAGGACATGTCGGTTTCCTCATGATGTTTTCCTTCACCGTTTTCCTTTGTTCCGTGATGAAATAAATTACATAAAGTAATGCACCTGTTTGGGTTCGAACCCACGACTTACTGTTCCTAATCCGAGGCCTCCACCACTGGGCCACCGCTGCTCTCATGAAAACATACTGCAAGTTAACATAGGTACTATATCTTCTTAGCTGTCCCATGAAATAAGTAACTGATTATACAGGCAGGCTGTTGCAGGCAATTTAACGTCCATGCATGACAAATTACCGTCTTATTGGCAAACATAGCACATTTGCGGTTAGCTTGGGAACTGGAGTCAACCGCTAAGTACTTAGATAAACCACCTAAGTACTTGATTATGATCCGGAATAGTGCCAAAGAAAATTATTTATTGCCTGCCGTTAATCGGCCAAGCAATGCACTCGTGGAAACATAAATTACGCCTCTGTCTCGTGGGACCAGGCAGACACTACAGTATCTACGCCACGTACACGGTACATTTTATATTATATACTAAACAATGCTTTCATAGTTTGCATTAAAGTTACTGGTATTACATAAAGGGTGAAAAAATATGCGAAAAACGAAGCCGAGATGCACTTACTCTTTTTTTTATAGCGATATTTTTTTACACCAGAAAAACTGCTGTTCAAACATTTTTTTTTTCCTTTTTTTTTACAAATACGTAGGTACAGATTTCAAATGTTTTAACGTTACTTTAAATACCTCCATGATACTTGTACAATTTATATTATTCAATGCATTCAGTAATATTAGTTATGTAAATAATGCTTGGTTGACCCGCCTGCCAAGCGTGGCGATTATGGCAAAAACCCCCCTTAGGCTCATGTCTAGCAGTGGACGTCTATCGGCTGAAATGATGATGATGATGATGAATGCTTGGTTATCGTCTTCTTAAATGTATGCATTTAAAAAGTTTATTTTTTCTTTCTATATCGTGTGGTTAGTGCCCAACCTGGTGTCAGAGTTTTCAAGCCGCCCATGAGCCTCTGACTTGGCTTAACATGCCGTCGAGAAATATCACTCAGGCATGCTGGTTTCTTCACGATGTTTTTCCTTCACCGAAGCAAGCGATTTAGTCTTGTATAGCATTCATTGAATGGGTATAAGATTATTTTTTTACGAATAGAAAATAAGTTTCATAGAAGAAGTTGTTTAGTATATCGAAGGGAATCACTCCCTTAACTCTGTGTCCCTGTACTTTGTGATGTTATTTAAAGAGGAAATAATACTGGTGATTCGGTGGCGGTTAAAATAAAGGACGTAATAATTGCTCAATTTCTCACAGGTCATGGTAACTTGAGGAGTAAATTATTTTTCAATACACTTCCTCGAAAACTGGTCCATAACGCACTACGATTAGGTACAACATGCAATGTATTTCACACGCGTGCGAATTTTTCCACTTTCACTTTTTCAATGAAAATTGCCACAGATAACTATACCTATACTTAGTCCAAATTGGTTCAATGCCTATAGTCTGAGATGAATGTTTTTTTTTTTAATTTTTGCAAAGCACTACGCGTCTTTACGGCATAAATATTTTTTGAATATTCAAATTGTGTTTATAAATAGAATATCATAGATAAACATGATTATTTAAAACTAATAGTTACTTTTATACACAAATTAACATTTATTTGTGTTCTGAATTAAAAAATATAAAATAAATCTATTTTTTAACCGACTTCCAAAAAGGAGGAGGTTCTCAATTCGATCGGTATTTTTTTTTTTTTTTTTTTTTTTTTTTTTATGTATGTACACCGATTACGCTGAGATTTATGATCCGATTTACGTGATTCTTTTTTAGTTTGATGCGTAATAGTTGCCATTTGGTCCCATAAAAATTTTACATAGTTTGGCCCAGTAGTTTTCATTTTATGAATATTTTTACTTCAGTCGTGTGGTATAATTTCATGTATGTTCACCGATTTCTCTTCCATTTGTGGAGTGATTTTCAAAATTATTTTTTTATTTGAAAGAGTATACTCTTGAGATGATTGCATTTAAATTTGGTGAAGATCTGATGCTGGTCTTCGGAGATATACAATGGAACTCTTCAAAACTAGACGGTAAATCGGTCGTGACTTTTGCAATCGCTTGGATGTTTATTGTTTATACAACATCATGACGTAACATCACGCCTGTATGCTCTGAGGGGTACGCAGATGTGTACAATACACGTAAATTTCGACAGTTTAGATATGTTAAGTTCCATTTATTGGGGATAAGCCTATTACCATGACATGTATTGTTAACAATGTAAAATAAATGCATAGCATATATTTGTATAGACTATTACGACTAAAAATGGAAAAATAAAAAAACTTTTTGCAAAAAAAATAAAACCGACTTCAAAACACAAAAAATTGAAAAATAACTTTAGCTTCAGAAGTCGGTGACAAAAAAAAACTAAAGAATCAAAAAAGTTCACCGACTTCTGAAGCTAAAGTTATTTTTCAATTTTTTGTGTTTTGAAGTCGGTTTTATTTTTTTTGCAAAAAGTTTTTTTTATATTAGGCTGTTTAACGGCTTCATACCATTGCCTTTCTTTCAACCTGGCGAGACCAAAGCGCGAAAAAAAAAAGAAAATTTGAATCATTGTTTCAAAAATATTATTCGTTATTTTATTTTATTTCTTCAAAAGTGTATTGAAAAACGTCGTTTGATACACGTGGACATTTGTTATTGCAATTCTCGGCTCAAAAACACCCTCGCCTACGACTCGGGTGTTATAATTCCGCCTCGAATGCAATAACAAACTTTCTCCACTTGTATCAAAATGTACTATTTCTTCATGCTTTTAGCCTCGCCTTGATTTTTTCCGTCTCCTGCTGATATGGAGGGAAGTGGAAATTATGTTTTTCGAACTCTTCCGATATTTTTTCTGATTAATTTCGTTGCAAGATCAACAGTAACCGAGCCAAGTCTGTAACAATAATATTTTGCCTGTCCCCGAATCGATTCTGCCGTCGTTTTAGTAGACAATGGTGTCCATTCTGTTGTGCACAAACTAAACTTAATTTAGGCTATTGCTAAACAAGTAACATTTAACTGTATAAAAAAAGCCCTACTGCAAATTGTATAATGTATTTGTATTCATTTTTGTAATTTCTTTTTAATTTTCTTCATTATGATAGGTTTGGATTGCCTACTCGATACATTTTTGAATTTGCCTAGTCTTTAATATTTTTTTTCAACAAACCTTGCTTGAAAAAATGTATTAACGACTTATAGTTTAGAGCAAAAAATCCGCCATTTTTTTTTAACCAGAGTATTATTTTATTACGTTCATATTTGGCAGGTTTTTTTAGGATTCGGGTAACATAGGGTCAGAGACAGTAATTGTCCAAGCTCAAAGGAATTCTATGCGCAGAAGAGGGATATCCACAATGAAAGATAAAGCCTAATATGTAATTAATTAAAACAGTAATAAAAAAGCCAATGTTTACTATTTGTTACTTGGGAGTTGGTACAAGCACAGTCAGATGGCTTCAACTTTGTGTACATACACATAGAAGTTTCCATATCCTATTTTGAATTTTGAGCGCAAAATACAAAAAAATATTCATAGAATTATTCCAACAACAGCAAATATCTCTTTGTACAAAATAACAATATCTGAATCTTTTTATAATATTTTATCGACACCCATGCTATAAATCCTCTATAAAGGTATCTGAAACAGTTAGCTTATGGCCAACATTAAAACAGCCAGTGTCATGATAACCATTATAACACCCAAACGGGTGTTATAATGTTGTACTGAATTTCATTATGCAACTCGTTTTAAAAAAAGAACATCGAATCTGGTAGTGAATCGAACGTCTAGCACGTGCGATTCACTACCACAGCGCCGTAATAAAAAAAAAAAATTAGGTTAATTCGAATTCACGTCGTATCCCGCCATTTTTGTTCGACATTTGGATATTATTAGTATTGCATTATGTACTTTGTTGTTTACAAAAATGAGTGATACAAGCTTTGTGAATTTTGATAATTGAACAATCCAAAATGTAAATAATTATATTACTACCTATACACGGTTTGTTTGTAGTAAATACAAGCAATTAAATTTTCCATGAATTTACATAGACTTCTTAGAACACTGCAACACCCTATGGTTTCAGAACCTTTTATGGAGGATTCATATCATGAATGTAGATAAAGTCTTGTATGCAACTGTACATAATTAGGTATTAAAACACTCATGTGATACTATTATCACACTCGGCTTCGCCTCGTGTGATAAACCCACATTCGTGTTTTAATACCCCTCATTATACAACAGTTGCATAAATAACTATTATAGATCAGTGGATTTAATGCATCGCCGGAGCTAGTTCCAACTGTGAATACTCTACGACTATACTCCAGAAAGAAAGTCTTTTGTATCCAACAGATTTTACGATACAAACCGGATATTTTATTGAACATAAAATAACAATGTAAGGTAGAAAACGTAGGGAAGGTTTTATTTATAATGTGTGAAGAGGAAGTTTAGTAAATAATTGAGTTATAAACCTCCTTTCTTGACTAATTTAAAAAGAAATCTAGGTTGTTGAACATAAATATCGAGATTCCCCGCGCGATCGAATCAGAAATGAAGAGAGTCACTCACTTCAAAGCGTAAATAAAGCGTCAGAAATAGTAAAGTGAAATTATTTTTTATGAGATATCTATAAAAAATAGTAAGTTAAAAGCATTTGCAACTGCAGATTAGACAGAGAACCGATACTTTTCATGACGTCATTCGTCGTATCGACGTAAACAATCCATACTAAATTCCGTTTATCTAGAAAGAGATAGAAACAAAAGTCAAGAAAAGAGAAGAAGAGAAAAGAGAGAGAAGATGTCCCGTAAGTGACAATAGAAGTTTAGAAACAAAATTTTTATTGGTTATAACCATAGACTTAGTAAATATAGATCAACAAAGCGTGCGAGGGAGAAGAAAATCCCTTATGGAAATATAGCAAGATGAAAAAGGATCGCGAATCTAATATCATTGTGACCGGTTTTGAATGACAGGTCTGCACAAGTCGGCACGCGGGGAATCTACTCCTCAGTATTTTGGATTTTTAGCGTACATCGTGGTTTATTTTCAGTGAATACAGTTGTATTAAACAATGGTTACTTGTTCTGTGCGTGATTACGGTGTTAATCATAGAAATGAACATGAAAATTGCACATTTCATAAGTAAATACTCAGGACGTAGTCACCGTTAAGACGCGTTTATTTTTGGTTAAAATTTGCCTTTTTACCTATATAAAATATAAAATAATACCAATGTTTTTGTTTACTTTCATATTTTGTATAGCTAAAAGTCCATTTATTGATAATTTACATGATTTTGGTGAATAGATTTTTCATCAATCTATTTTACATGTACGCTAGGGATTGACTTAAATTTATCGATACTATCGATATTTTATCTTGAATGTTAACTATGAAAATAAGCATAGCTTACGTTTACCGTCTGTTAACTGAACCATTTTATCAGGAAAAAGTTAATCAACTTTTAACAAATAAACTAATTGTTTTGTAGAATTTGTACAACAGATTCCCTCTAGATACTATAATTTGAGGAAAATGGTTGGGATTCATTGGGCGCGTTAGTTGAAATCCAAAGACGTGATACAACTTTGTTTACAGATTGAAAATTTTATTCGTGAAAATAATAAAACCAGTCAAGGTATTGGGAAATCTACAATTTGCCAAGCTGTACTTCTTATAATATATTAGAAGATAATTTCGGCTTATTTTAGAGTTTGAGAGCCAAAATTTGGACCAAGATATTTTAAGTGGTCGTAGATATACAATAATAGAACACATTATAGAAATTTACTTGACATTCGACTTAAACATGAATGTAAACTTAATCATTTAGGAAAGGAAACTGTAAGGAACCAGTTAAATAAGATTTTCCTGTTTAAAGGTTTTGAGCGATTTTTAATAAAATGTTGGCTGTTTTATTTTTTTAATGTATTACACTTTTTTAACATAATGTCAAAATTATAATCTGGACAAAGGCAGTCTATGGAACATCTTCCTCCAACTTCAACCACTTATCGATAGTCCTCCAAAGTAAAAGGTACATCACTAACTAACGCACACACTGATAAATCAAAATTGGTCACGCTTTATCGAGCTGTCAGTTCGTCTATACGGCAGTATATACTAAGTCTATGGTTATAACTGTTGTATTGTTTGGCCGATTTTGGTCTTGTTTTCAGTTTTTGTCCTTATTTTTATAGTTTTTTTTTACATTTCGTATCGATAAAAAAAAAAAAATACGAGTATATGCATATTCCCTATTGCCAAACTTAATTTGCAGTGGGCAGGGAACAATGCTCGCAGAACGGATGTGCGTGAAAATGTAATGGTGTCCAACCTAAACTCAGCCTATACATTGAAGACTATAACAAAAATGCTTTGTGAAACGTTGTCTACTTTGGGGCAACATTTCTCTTGATTGGCGCAGCAGATAAAGGAAAAAGCACATATTATTATTTTCAAGTAGATTTTATTTCGAAATCTTCCAGCAGCACTGAAGGTAAGAGGATTGCTATTTAAATTCCGATGGGATTTAATCCCGATGAGGGAACGCTTTCATTTATATCGTGTTTGTTAAGAAATGAAGAAGATTTTTAGCGATTGGCTGTCGAAGCATGAAACAGGATGTTTAGCATGGCTTCCAACCGCCAGGTAGGAAATGTTTATACCATTATACAAAATACAAAAAAACAAATTACAAAAATGTTTTATTTCATTATTACACGTTATACATACATTATACAGTTGGTGGCGTCCCCTTTTAAGCATATAGAATTATAGATGCCTGTGCCAGGAGGCGCCGCTCCTTTATATCTTACTATCAGTGTAACATGTATAAAAAAAAAAGTTAAAAGTTTATGTAACAAAAAAAAAAAAAGTTAAACGTTTATGTAACAAAAAAAGAACAAAAGTTAAAAGTTTATGTAACAAAAAAAGAACAAAAGTTAAAAGTTTAAGAATTTATAATTTTATTTAGTCTGTTGGTGTATGTGTATATGTGTGCGTGCGCGCGTGTGTATGTGTGTGTGTATGTGTCTGTGTGTGTGTGTGGTTGTAATAAACGGAAAGTGTTTTACCTTATATTTAATAGAATATTCTCCACTTCATCGTAGCATAATTTGTTAATCCACTTAATCAGCAACAATTTGCATTCTTATTATATTATAATTGTGTCTTTCTTCAAAAAATAAGACGTTCGTCTTTGAAGCCAATACCTATCAATACCATAAGGGTTGCTGCTTCGTCGGTCTTGGTCGCAAACACGAATGAACTATGAGGTTCTAATTCCCAGATCGGGCAGTGTTATTCAGTTTTTTCATTAGGAATTTCTCTGTAACAGTAACGGAGGCTGGAATGTACCCAGTTGATAGCAAAATTCAAGACTAGAGAATCTCTTAATAAAACAGAGCACGCTCTGAAATACCACTTTTATATCAAGCTCCGTTAAACTGCCAATAAACTTCTCGATGTGATTGATCTCTACAAAGTTCCATGCACGCTACACGCACGCATATACACACATATACATGCATATACACACATACCACCACCACCCACCACCATACCACCACCACCACCACCATACCACCATACCACCATACCATACATACCAAACACCACACACACATCCATCCTAGTTTAGGAGCCCGGAAACCTGACAATAATTTTAAAATTGGTAGTACAACCCATTGTTTCCATATGCTATGTACTGTGCTGTTATTTTTGTTATGTAGGTACTAATAAACATATTATTATTATTATTATCATACCATATTGCATATGCGCGCATTGGTCAAGCCATCTGGGGACTTAGGGGCCGTCTGGGGCTACTATGTACTTCTAGCTTCTGCAGCTTCTATAACTTGCGTCAGTCTTAAATTTTATTGTGTTTTATGACCACTCATAGAGCAAGATCTCAGGGCCGCCAGACTCTACTTGTTTTCTCATTAACAAAATGTGTGGCATCCAGTACTGTTAGTATGTACTTTGCCAATTTTTAGATATCAGGTGCTAAAGTTGCGTAAAAATAATACATTTTTTTTCTTAAAGGCTGAGTGTTGATTTTTTAATATGTTGTAAAGAAGATTGTTAAGAATAACCAACACTGCCTGACACCGCTCGTTGACGGAAATTTCAGCTCTGGGATCTTGGATCATCAGACATTCTATTTATAGGAATCTCTGATTGTCCGGTTCCCGTTGCTAGTTTATGGTGTTATTTTTAACAATCTAACAGTGCTTTTTAATGATGATGATCATTATTTATTTACTTTAATTAAGTAAGCACATTATTTACAAACTAAAGCTTTCTGAAAGCAATTGTCTTTTTTAAACTTTCACGATCAAAACACATTATAAGACACATGTAAACTGGTATTTTCGCGATTTTTTACCTTTAATATTAGCCCGACGTTTCGACCGGATTGCACCAGCCGTGGTTAAAAAAAAAACCGCGAAAATACCCGTTAACATGTGTTTTATAATGTGTTTCTGAAAGCATTTTTGTTTTTTTTTTTTATACCTATTACCTAGTCAGATATTCGACGACATTTTTTTTTTTATTTTAAGAGCGGGACCAATCTACTAAAGAAAATGACATAAAAATATTAATTTAGTAAACTGATCCCGCGGGATCGAAATGACCGGGATCAATTTACTAAAGAGCCAGATATCGGCCTAGTCCTCAAAGAGAGAGAGGAGGTTTGTGTCCTATCAAGGACCGCTCCTAATAAGGTATCTTCGATGACCCAGGTAGGTAATTTGGTTTCCTTCATGTTTATAAAAACAAGACGCACATAATTATTATGAATTCTTTGAACAAACATCGTAACGTTCTGTTTGTTCTGATACAGTTAGTAACGCTATGTTTGAAAACATACGGGTTAAGCATTTTTGTAAGGGCACGCTTTGTAATAATGTTAACGACTACTATTTACCCCACTAAAGTTCGGCCGCTGAGAGAATACGTTCCTAACAGGTCGCGAGTTTTAGTATTATTGGTGATGGTAGATAACTTATAGCTTATATAACTTACCTATTATTACCCTTTTTGCCTTTTTAACAAATAATATTATTAAAAACGATATCATTAATTAATTATCAATAAATGTTATAATTTCGCGCTAAATTTTTGTACCAACTGACAGACGTCAGGAACGCATTCTTTCAGCGGCCAAAGTATAATATTATGTTTATATGTTGTAGTACTCGGATACGATCTGCCGTCCATCATTCTAAGAAGCGTTATGATCTGTAATCGCACTGTCCCTACGGACAACATATCACTTAGCTTTTCACTGGACAAAGTGAAGTGTGAACATGTGAGAGCTACTAATACATATAGTCATAACAAACGTCAAACTGTCACTAACGGGATTTCTTCCGTGATTGTTCTTTATTTTGAGCTCCTGATATCCCGTATGTGACAGTATATAGTTTAGTTAAAAACTGTGAAAGCTTAAAACAGTGTTTAATATAGTCTTAAGCCTTTATGGTTTTTACTTTATGTATTTTAGTTTATAGGGTGTATCCATGGGCCATTTTATAACCTGAAATAAATTATGTTATGTAACATAACAGATGACACATGAGCAGCGGTGGCCCAGTGGCGGCGGCCCCGACTTACGAACAGTAAGTCGTGGGTTCGAACCCAGGCAGGCGCATTACTTTGTGTAATATATTTCATCACCGCTGCTCTTAAAACGGTGAAGGAAAACATCGTGAGGAAACCGGCATGTCCTAGAACCAAAAATTCGAAGACATTTGACAGAAAGACATCTACTTACCCGCACTGGGCCCGCGTGGTGGATTATAGGCCATTCCCTCTCATAGAGAGGAAGCCTGTGTCCCAGCAGTGGGAACAGTATAATAGGCTGATGATGATGATGATGATGTAACATAACATCACCCCTGTAATTCCCGAAGGATTAAGTAGGTGTGTCCTAATAGTACACCCATATTTGACCAGTTATGTTTAGTTCCCATGTAATAAGGGACGAACCCTTTGCCACCAACCGGGTACACATCCGGAATCCGTGGCTGAGAAATTCCTAATGGGTAAAACCCAATACCACTTTGCCCAACCTGGGAATCGAACCCAGGACGTTATGCTCAGCAGTCATCATTTGCCCAGTCTATTCCCAACTATGTTGAGGTCGGCTTCTAGTGTAACCGGATCCATCTGAATACCATATTTTACATGGAGCGACTGCCTATCTGAAATCCACAACCCAGTGTTAGTACTGGGTAATACGACACCCCTCGGTAAGACTGGTTGTCAGACATCTTGGGCCACTGACTACCTATAACAGCAGACACGCAGTATAAATAATGTTATTTTTTCTAACGTAGCCGCTCAAGACGATTGCCCCTGCTTCTCCCTTAGAATGTCATGTAAGCAATCGATTTAGTGAGCACGTGGGTAGGCAGTTATCGATCGTCGCTTACCGTACATGGACCTAATTACTTGTTTTTTATATATATATATTGCTAGTTATACCGTTAAAACCTCTCAAGAAGCACGCTATTTGGTTGTCTCAGAATATTTGAGGAAAAACTTGTTCGACTTAATTACTTTTAGTTTTGTTCCTTGTTTTTATTTGATTGTTTAATTTGTGAGTGGAAACAGAATTATATTATTGAGTGCTGTTTGTTGTCTTGGATTAGAACCTTGGTCTGGCAAAGAGTTATTGGGTATTCCATCAGGAGTTTATCAGCTGAACCCATTACACAAAAGGCTCATTACAGAAACGTGTCATAAATTAATGGTTTCTATCGAATTGTCTACTGAAAATCGATTGGTAGGAAGGGGTTTGCTTAGGTGTCTGTTAACATTAAGTTGTATGTAACTAGGTGTAGCTTATCTTGACGTTTGTGAAAACGAATTTGAGTGCTTTTCTATAATTAAGTATGTTGTATAGCAAACATTCAGTACGTATCCCGATTTCAGTTTCAGAACTATAGTTTGCGCTTGATAAGTAGGAATTAAAGGTCATTGCTCTGTCCTTAATTTCACACAGGTACACTGACAAATACATTATAATTCGTTTTTTACTACTAGAAAAAGTCAAGGATCACGATGAAGTTTGTTTCGGGACAAGTTTAAGTCATTATTTCTGTTTTCGGAATTATGTATTTGAATAAATGTATGCGGGTTAATGACCTTTAATTTCTACTTATCTGGCGCAGACTATAGGCCAATATTGATGATAAAATTTAATATAACAGATTGTGTTGAAATTAAAACGGTTTTAACACTGTTATGTAGCTTTATATGGTTATACTGTTTGGCTTGAGCCCAGTGTAATGTGCATTGTATTTATTCAAATTTTATGTAAATATAATATTAATAATAATCGGATTATTTACTTAGAAGATAATTTATAGCCGTGATGTTTAAACTATTTGTTTAAATAAACAAAACGTTCGGGTTTTCCTATCTGCATTTGAAAAGAAATGTTCGTAGGTACAAAATTCGCAAAAATCAAAAAAAAAAAAAATACAAACAAATAATAGCTTCTCTTATTTCCCTACAATCGGAAGGGATCAAAAGGGTTCCTGATACCATGTCAATTTAGTGTCATCGTGCCTACTTTATTGTGTTCCAGGATTTTCAGATAGCCTTCAAAGATAAAAACGACATGAATACTCTGATCTACGAATGCTAACTAACTAGAATGAAATATGTGCAATGTATACAGAAATTATGTGTAGGTTAATTATATAATATTAGATCACGCTTGTATTCTACGAAGGGATCAAATAGTATGTTAACATGGACCTTCTTAACCTAGTTAGTACTGGATATTACAATACCCCTTGGTAAGACTGGTCGTCAGACTGTCGGGCCACTGAACTACCTGTAACGACTGAAAAAAATCTACAAATAAACAGCCAGGACCAACAGTTTAACGTGCTTTCCGACGCACAGAGTAATCTCGGTATGTAATGATGGTCACCCATCCACAGACTGACTTTGACAAGCGCGGCTTAACTTGAAGATTCCGTGTTAAAACAAGATTTTGGTATGTAATTGTTGTAGCATGGCAAACATGGATCACCTGGCGTGTTTAACTCAAGCTGGTGATTTCAAGATAATAAATCCAAGTTTCTTGGAGTTTTTTCCCTGCCCATAAGTCAGCGGTGTTTTAAATTAGCTAAGTATTATCATAATCTACGTATACGTTGTCTGTGCGATGTTTTTTTAGCCTTAGCTGGCTCAGAGTTAAAATGTTTTCTTAAAAAACCTGGGGCTTGTTTATTTTTAATCATGAAAAGCTTTTGAGTAAATGCAGTGATGAGGTGTTATATTTTAGAAGTTAGCACCGAAACTTACTTCCAATTAAGAGATAAGTTCTGTTCTGAGATCATGTTAATGATAATTTATGTTTATATAATAAATTTAAAGCGAGGGGACCAGTCACGACTTCACACCGGTTTTATGACTTGATAAAACATCGAAATGTCTTAATATTGGATTAAGACATTTGAGCGAGTTGATGTAAAAAAATTAGTGAACCTTCGCGAAAATAAATTCTCTAATTGACGTCAAAAATCGTATCTGGGGGTCTACTCTCTAAGTCCGTCAACGAAGATCAGGGGCCCGTCCGAAAGTAGCTTCTACTTTGAAATGAACCCTACTCCCTAATATTTTCGGATTCATGAGTTTTGAAAACACATTGGGAGTAAGAACAGATGACCAATCGTGTTGTTATTCATTTTTAGTTCGGTCTTCTAACGAATCTTATGTCCGTAAGTGACACGGAGTAGGAAATGACCGTAACTTAGGTCGAAACTACGGATTTCGTGCTTAGACAGCAGACCTCCTGTACCGACAGAATACGTCTGTGATTAGAAGAAAAAAACGGTCACACTGTCAGATACGAAGAGTAACTCTGTTTCACACCAGAAGCCTCTGTTTCCTGTACTAACAGGAAACAGAGGCTTCTGCCCGCGTAGTATGGCGACGTAGAAACGGGGAAAGACTCGACAAATCTTTTGTTCATCTGTCATTTTGTCGATATTAAATAGACAAAATGACAGATGAACAAAAGATTTGTCGAGTCTTTCCCCGTTTCTACGTCGCCATGCTACGCGGGCTGGTGTGAAATGAGTCAATTTGGTGGTGTTTAGTGCGATGATGGTTTTAAAAGTTAGCACTTACACTCAATTAAAATCTATGTAGACTAGTGTCTTTAGCTACATAGATTTTAATTGAGTGTAAGTGCAAACTTTTAAAACCATCATCGCACTAAACACCACCAAATTGACTCCCCCGTCATTTCACACACACACACACATAAAGTTCTACTATAACATATTATACAATACTTCAACCCTCTTTTACTTACAAAATGAACTTGTTCGGCGCAGAACCAGTGTAATGATTAGCCCCCATTATGATGGGGCTAGCGTGCTCCAAGAGCGGAAGAGCTAAGGAAGTGACGCTTGGATTCGTTAAGCTATTTGCCCCTGATAATCGCTGGCGACAAGCCACTAATGATGTTCCGACTAACAGCCGTTTATTTCAGTTTGGTTACACGCCGATTCTGTTGTATAGTCGTAATCTTAATCGCGCCATAGGGTTGGGAGTCACTTGTATGGCATTTTAACGTCAAGACAGTCTAGACAAGTGACGATCGCTCAGTTACAGCGTTCAGCAATTTTATTTTCTGCAGGATTGCGTTATTTGTGCGAATTAACAATTTTTTTTTGCTTTTCCATAATTTTTGTCGCTGATAGCACAATGCTATAACATTGGCGAAGTCATAACTTTTTTTATTATTTTGTCAATGTGTATATAGTTAGATTTTGATTGAAATTAAACAAAAAGCCTTCCTAATTCTTTTGAATCAGGAAGGCTGAAATTTTCATCTACATGATCGTAACGTATGAAGCACTTTGCACAGCGCGAGTTTCTTGGTTTAATTGAATTTTCGGTGTGAATATTTGTGTGGTTTTAGTAATAGGTACCTATTCTACCAACACGAAGACGCTAGAACAGTGTCTTCAGTTTTCACGAATGTGTTGTTTTAAAGTTGAATTTGTTCGTGAAAGATGGAGCGAATATGGTGAATCAGAAGGGTATTTTTTAAAAATATGTGGTTAGTTTTAAGAGAAAAGTCAATTTATATGCGGAATGGTACTGGCAAACGGCTTCTTCACTAACTACAATGAAGAAAAATCCTGAAAATCTAACCTAGCCTTACCTTTACTGCCAAGAATTACTGAAAATGTGTTAGAAAGAAGACTTACCTGAAAACAAAAAAAATAATGAGTACAAAAAAAACACATGGGATGTATAATCAACTTCGTTATAGCTTTACTGCCTCGGTGGTCTCGTGGTCGCAATCGCGACTGCTGAGCGTGGGGTCATGGGTTCGATTCCCGGGTCGGGCAAAAAGTGCTATTGGGTTTTTCCATTAGAAATTTCTTAGTAATAGCCCGCCAACTTCCAAACTCCAAATGTTATTGTAACTACAATTACTTTAACTACAATTAGATGTAATAGTAACTGCAATGCCCAATAAATTAAAAATCCACTATGGTTGAAACAATTTACTGTCATTGAATAGTCATATTATAATAAATAGACTTTGTAGGAAGTAAAGTGACATTCAACTTAAGGATGATAAAGCAATCCCGAGTTCGACTATACAGTTACATAGTCCATTCTTTAGTTAAATAGGTGGTAATGTGTATTTGTGTTTTTGTTGTATAAATCAACGTTACGTTTCTAAATCGCTGGTTTATCTTCCATACTTCTCTAAAATAATTAATCGCGCACACTGTCTATTTGTATGGGAGTAAATGAGACGTCACTATTACTGGGCGGCCAGGTTTTAGAAGAAAATAATGAATAAATATTGAAATAAACAAACATAATAAATAAAAATAATAAATAAAAACAACAGTTGCCTTTATTATTATATATTACATCACTGTTATTAATATTATCAAGATTTGTTTATAAATAATACAGTTACAATTGCTACAATATCAATTGAAATGGTTATTTTATGTTTTTTTTCTATCGAGAAAATTTACCGAAAACGTGTTTTGAACACAATGGTCCACCCATAAATATGATCAAGATTAACATATATTTTTTTAGCTGCTCTAAAATGTACACATTTGGCTAAAAAACTGTTTTGTGAAGCCTATTTTGACTAAGTACAGCGCCTTAAAGCTCGTAGGCCTTGACTTGACGGTTAATCTAGGCTTGGATGACTGATAAACAATATTTATGATGCAATTAATTTATTTTAGTTTTGAATCTATTCACTACGTAGTACGTACACGTCACATAAACCACTTTGATATCTTATGTTTCGGAAATGTGACACTTTAGAACATTTTGTGATAAACAAAATTTGTTTGTATTGGTCCTAGCTATCGATTGATATGAGTTTAATGCGTGTCTATTCATACGGATTGAAATGCGGTGTGAGACAAGGGGGTTTGACATCCCCTAGTCTCTTCAATCTGTATGTTGATGGCCTCATCACCGAGCTCAGCACCATGAATGTTGGATGTCGAATAAATGGAGTGAGCGTCAATAACATCAGCTACGCAGACGACATGGTGCTGCTGGGCCCGACTGCTGGGGCAATCAGGGAATTGCTCAAAGTTTGTGAGACTTATGCTGCCTCACATGGACTTATTTATAATGTCACCAAGAGTGAATATATGATATTTAAGGCCGCTGGTAGATGTCCAGACTCTGTATCAGAAATTCTAAAGCTGAATGGACTCCATTTAAACAGAGTCTCCAATTTCAAGTAGGTACCTTGGACATTTCATCACCGACGACCTTAAGGATGATAAAGATATTGAGAGGGAGCGTAGGGCACTGGCGGTCAGAGGTAACATGCTGGCCCGTAGATTTGCTCGGTGCTCTGACCTAGTAAAAATTACTCTTTTTAAGGCCTACTATCAGAGCTACACACGGAGGCCTACACGAGCAATCTATGGGTCAACTACACCAAGAGATCGCTGGATGTCCTGCGCGTTCAATATAATCATGCTTTCAGGATGTTGTTGCGACTGCCTCGTTTCTGTAGCGCTTCAGAAATGTGTGACCCACACAGATGGCTTTCATGCCTTAATTCGCAAAAAAACAGCTTCGCTACTGTGCAGAGTGCGGAGTAGTCGCAACTATATCCTGAGAGCTGTGGCGGAGAGCTATACTCCAAATATCAGGCATTTTGTGCGGAGGTTGATTAGGTAGGACTTTCTGCCTGGTCGTCCTTTGTTTTAATAATATTATTTTTATATCAATGTTACTAACACTGGAATATAAGCTGTGTGTAATAGGTACTAACAAAATATGGATCTTTCTTGTCTGAATTAAATGAATTTTATTTATTTATTCAAATCAAAGCTGTGCTGAAGATTGATCAGTGAATGGACTTTAACTTTGATAGCTCATATCTCTGAAACGTAACACTTTAGAACATTTTTATTTCATGTAAAACTTGTTTGTATTGATACCAGCCATCGATTAATATGCATGGCCGCTACTTTGAAAAAAAAAACGGAAGTTAGGCCAGCCATTTAATTCAAACCCCGTTAGACTCTGTGTGGTTGCTACTGAGAAATTTCTGATGTCAAAACCTAATATCATTTTGCCAGGAATCGAAGGGACCTCACGCTCAGCAGTCATGCTTGTGACCATTCGGCCAACGCGGCAGTCAATATTAAATGTTATGAAAAATAAGTAAAAAAATATAATCAAGAACTTATATATTTTTTGTTTTTACTTTATTTTTAATTATATTTATTGATATCGCACAAGATAGAGAGCTTTGGAAGGAGAAAGAGGAGGCCTTTGCCCAGCAATGGGACCCATGACAGGCTAAAAACAAAAAACAAAAAAACAAGAAATTATAAAAATCGACGACCTAAGTATATTTGTGAACCACCTTTGGTAGCTAGTAAATATTTACATTAGACAAATCATGACAAACACATTAAGCTGAATTAAAATATATGGAAAAACGGAATATCTATTTTTTTTTTATTTCAGCATGGGCGACCCAACAATCATCAGCTGTTTGAGGCTTCCGTCATAGATGACCTATATTGTAGTTTTATGCAGCTAAGTAATTATTTACAATGACTATGTAATGTGTAATGTATTCTTCAGAAAGCTGGTGCCTAATTCTCGCCAACAGTGTACGTGTGTACAGATGTCAGAAGTGGCCGAAACAAAAATAGCACTTAGGACCGTAGAAGGTTTGGGAAAAATTTAATGCGTGTGATATAGTTGATACAGCAGTCAGATTCCAAAAATGTAATATTTTTATTAAACAAAAGACCCCAGCTAAAACTTTTTGAAATTTGAGTTTTGTTTAAATTATAAAAACGCAGCCAAAAGTCATTACAAATTTTATTTTGCATAATTGACGCAATGCTTTTAAATAAAGTCATGTAGGTAATACGGTATTATGCCTTTACTTTCGCAAGATGAAACCGGGTACTAGACCAGTCAATATTATTGCTGCATACTATCAGCGACACCTTGCGGAAAATAGCGACACTATTCACAGTGGCGTAAGTTCAGCCGTTGGCCACTGAAACGGAGTTGCAGATTTAGTGCCATCTAGCGGCCAGCAGTTTCACTATACATTCATAAGTTGTGCCGAACGTTTCATAGATGGCGGGCTTGTGCTCGGGAAATGGAAAATGTGGAGCACGCGTTTTCACGACAAGGAAGTTGCTGCCAACGTGTCATAATAGGTGGCGGACATTTGTGTACTAAAGTTCGGACTAGTTTTTGTAGGTGGCGCTGTTTCGAACGATGGAAAATGAAAGCTTCTGAGTGAGGCGAAACTTAAATTGCAACGCTTGAAGATATTGCTATCAGTTTTTGTGGAAGCATAATTCGTGAAAATTCCTTATTTTCAGACGTCCCTTTTAATATTCGTGTCGGGTTAGGTCTCTTTTAAGGATTTTCTTTAAAAAAAAAGGAAAAAGCGATGCCAACTACGGTGATCAGAACGTTTGATCTTATTTTTTGCTAGGTATCATATTAACATCTTATTATGAACATCAAAATTTAGATAAATTATTGTTTGCTTTTTGCAATCTAAACTGTCTGTAGGTATTGGAAAAATAACATAACCATATTGTAAGAAAATATTTAGGGTTCTTTCTGTAAACATTTAGAAGTTTGACGATCTAAAATGGATGGCATTTTAGATCGTCAAACTTCTAAATGTTTCTTCTAAATGTGTAATCTATTACACAATTCTTAGAGTGCATTATTATTCCAGATGAACTGATAAACAATCGTATTCTTCCTCTTTTCATGGTTTTTTAACGTAGTCGAGTTGAATTTTATTTTACTAGCAATAAAAATAAGTCGCTGTGACATGAGAAGACATTTTACAAATTTTAAAGACCTGTATTTATTTTTTCCTTAATAATTGTACGTATATACGGGCTGTGGCCGTAAAGTATATAGTGGAAAGAATATTGAAACTGTTAGACAGAATCTAGAATCATGTGCTATCTTTTTTTAATAAAAGTCAATTGTCACAATATGTACATGTTTGCGTTCCCACTTTGTCGTGGCGACATATAATCGTATAGTTTTATAAGTCGTGGCTTGTGTATTAAAATGGAGGTGTTCACATATAGGACGACGCGATTACTGTCGTCCACGACTTTTTCCAAATAAAACCAACGATAAAATAAATTAATCGTCACGACATAGTGGAAACGCGGCCTTAAACAGAGCATAACTTGAGGACGGCTCGACCGATTTGGCTGTTTTTTTTCCTGAGTGTGTGTGTCCATGGTTGAAACAAAATATTACTGTTTGTTTTCGCTAACCACATGTAAAATACTGGTATTTTAGCTGCATCCGGTTAGACTGGTAGCTGACCGCGACCCAAAGATAGTTGGGAAAAGGCTTGGCAGATTGTGTTTTTGCAAACCACACTTCTCAATCAATTTCTTCTTCATTAAAAAATGACACCCATGCGAAGCCGAGGCGGGTCGCTATGCCAAGCTAAAAAGGAAATAAATTAAAACCCATGTTCATTTACTTATTCCCAAAAAAATATTTATTAAAATTTAACAAAATATTTTAGGTGTATTTAGGTTTGTTTTATTTTTTGTTTTTGCCGATGCTCTCTGGTCTGAAAATAAAGATATTATTTATTTATTTAAACTGTGTAGAAACTATTTACAATATTATTCATGAGAAGATGATTCTAGTAATGAAAGTACAGGTAAGGAATGGGGGGCTATCGCGCATGAATTTGCCGCTAGAGGCGTTCGTGTAGAGTAAGGTCTTCCGAAATGTCAGACGTCATACAGTGTTTGCACGTTGCGTGCTTTATTATAACGTATTTATACTAATACTCACGATTGTGTTCTAGACTGAGCCATTCCGGATTAATTATGACTTGAAGATTTTAAGTAGCAACTTAGGATTATAATTGTTAGTACTTGGAGGTATAATGATTTTTAAATGTTTCATGCTTGCTAATTTTAGGGAGAATATTGTAAATATGTATCTGAAGTTTACACTATGTTGTTATACGTAATACAATATTTTTTTATGACGTTATTGGTACTTTAAAGTATAAAATAGAATTATTGACAGGACCTTACTCGCCATCTGGTGAGCTCAAAAACGATAGCCCCCATTGAGTGAACATACTTGAATTTATGATGATCATAATATGTGCAAGTGCGATATGTAAGAGCATACAGAAGGAAGTTTGAAAGCAGCGCCTTTAAGATTGTCCATATTTTAATATATTATACAACTGTTGTTTATATTGGTTATTGTTTACCTACACTGATAAACTGCTTAAGTTGAAAATGGTCCAGGCCCACATTTATATGTCCTGGCATGATTGTTTAAAAGATGTTACCGTGAAGTTTCTTGTTTATTCTTCTCCACGAAGACCTAGGTTTGCGAATGGACGTAGATTGATAGGTAATTAACGTTACCTATATAATAACACGACTCAGACTAGACACGACCTTTAAGGCGCTGTGAACACCAAAATCGCGCACACTGTCTATTTGTATGGGAGTAAATGAGACGTCACTATTACTGGGCGGCCAGGTTTTAGAAGAAAATAATGAATAAATATTGAAATAACAAAAGTGATAAATAAAAAGAATAAATAAAAACAACAGTTCCCTTTATTATTATATATTACATCACTGTTATTAATATTATCAAGATTTGTTTATAAATAATACAGTTACAATTGCTACAATTTCAATTTAAATGGTTATTTTATGTTTTTTTTTTATCGAGAAAATTTACCGAAAACGTGTTTTGAACACAATGGTCCACCCATAAATATGATCAAGATTAACATAAATTTTTTTTAGCTGCTCTAAAATGTATACATTTGGCTAAAAAACTGTTTTGTGAAGCCTATTTTGACTAAGTACAGCGCCATAACAATGAAGGTAACGGGTAAGAAGATAGTTATTAATAACTAACAAGGATAATTGAAATAAATGAATAGTTTTAGCCTACACACCTTTTTTAGAGATACTTTTAGACACATTAAATAACAAGTAACCATTCTGACACTCCAAGATTGACAATTAGTGGATATTACTACATTTACATGTAGACAGACAGCTTCCCTTTCATCTTTCCTATAACGGGCGTGTTACACCACCTTCCACTTTCTAACACGCCCGTTAGAGGAAAGATGAAAGGGAGTTGTCTGTCTTGGTATGGACATGTGATGAGTAGGGATGGAACACATGAGACTTAAAGAGTAATGAATACTTATAAATGCTGATGGATGGTGAGGAAGAAAAAGACCAAAAAAACGATTGATGGATTGTGTGAGGAATGATATAAAGGAAAAAAAAACCGGCCAAGAGCGTGTCGGGCCACGCTCAGTGTAGGGTTCCGTAGTTTCCCGTCCGTCACAATAAGTGTTCCCACTTATGAGTTTAAAGGTGGGTATCCATTATGTAAAAATGCTTGCATATACGAATATACTACAAACTTAGTCCAGAAATTATTTTGTACAACTTTTTGTCTTTTTTGTACAAAAACTGTTATTTCCATCAAGTTCAAAATAATTTTCCTAGAAAGTCCTTTTAAAGTTCTACTTTTCAGATATTTTTCATGTTTTCTAAACTTATGGTTCAAAAGTTAGAGGGGCCCACACACATTGTTTTTTACTTTTGGAGCGATTATTTCCGAAATTATTGAAATTATCAAAAAATGATTTTAGGAAACCCCTATTCATTTTTAAATACCTTTCCAACAATATATCACACGTTAGGGTTGAAATTAAAAAAAAATCACTTCCCAATTTACATATAGGGGGGCTACCCTAATAAAACATTTTTTTCCAATTTGTATTTTACCACTTTGTCGGCGTGATTGATATACATATTGGTACCAAATTTCAGCTTTCTAGTGCTAACGGTCACAGAGATTAAGCGAGGACGGACAGACGGACGGACGGACGGACAGACATGGCGAAACTATAAGGGTTCCTAGTTGACTACGGAGCCCTAAAAACGATTAAATAATAGCGTAGCAATTGACAGCGGGGAATGGAAGAAAGAAACGTGTTGCGCTGACCACAAATAACTTGGGGACAAGGGGAGAAAGATGATGAGGTGCAAGTGCGGTGCATCTTAGCGCACATGCGATTCGTAAATTAAAACAAGCTTTTGGTATAGTACCACAAACACGTTCCACATCTGACTGCGAATATGAACAATCAGCACATCATATTATAAGGGAGTGCAGACTTTGGCAGAATGAACGCAATATTATGTTGGATAGTGTACAGGTTACATCCGGAGTTATTTACTACACAGACCTTGTAGAAACTAGAATAAATTTCCGTGCGTTCAAGCGTTTTTGCCATACCTATTATTGGAATAAAAAATAACTGCTCGCAACTTAGGACCCATTAATGTTAATATTTTATCCGTGGTGCTAGGCAACTGGGTCTATCCCAATTGTAAACGTCCCTTTGTGCCTATTGGCCTTGTTTCTTTCTGTCTCCTGCTGATATGGAGGGAAGTGGAAATTACGGATTTTCCTACTCCTCCGCTATACTTTTCTGATTAATTTCGTTGCGGGATCCAAGACAGTTAAATTCATTCTCTGGGACTTCGTCGAGCTTCATTGTCTCGGCGCTTTTCTGGTGGTCGCCACTGTTGATTCTGGCTTTCAGGAGTTACAGTGGTTTGGGAACAGTGTGGCGGGCTTGTCCCATTATAAAAAAAAAAAAGTTCCACAAACACACGACAAGAATGTAATACGTAATGCTGAAAGCGTTTTATTGCAATGAACCCAGAAAGGCACGGAATTTAAAAAAAAATGCTCTTTTTTTAGAAGTTGGTTATAAATGTCTGCATACATATTTCTGTTCCAATTAACTGTCTTACTATCCTGTTAGTCATCACTCATTAGTAAACATTATTACACACCAAAATAGTTACACAGCTCTTTAGGAACACGTACAAATCAAAAGTGCGTGAAAATTAGATATGTGTATCTGTCGCAGCCAATTCGTATAATGGCGCGCCGGAATGCAAAACGTCGCCGTTATGTAATGCGGCGTCCTAGGCGTAGTACCCGCGGTATCTGAATTTGAGTATTTACTGGTGAAATGTGTGTGCACTAATTACATCTCTGCCAGGGCCGTCTTTACCTAGTGTGCAGGGTGTGAGTTGCACACGGGCGCAGTGGTCCTAGGGGGCGCCGAGCGCCGCTCGCTACAGAGCCCCATTCGGCGCGCGCGTTGGCGGCGCCCGGGTGCAATCATTACCCTAGCGCCCCCTGGTAAGCGCGCGGTCAAAGTATAAGTATGAGCACATCAAGTTACCACAAACTGACTGATTGTTTGGAGATTAAATATGAAGAAAAAAAAATACCATGATGTGGTGTTGTCTGTGTTTAAAATTATACAGGGTGTTCTGGTGTTTATCCTAACAAGCCAAAACGTACCCATGAATCTACAAATATAAGAAGAGCTCCAGATGCTATACAAAATGTATGCAAAGCGGAGCTCTTTTTACGTTGGTCATTGAAAGTGCCGCGGCCGGCCAACGCGCGCGCCGAATGGGGCTCCGTAGCGAGCGGCGCATGGCGCCCCCTAGGACCACTGCGCCCGTGTGCAACGCACACCCTGCACACTAGGTAAAGACGGCCCTGACAAAATAGTTATTAATATGTATATGTAACAAAAGCACTTTTGGCCTCATACAGGACCAATTTCGTTTGTTATCATAAGTTTACTTTTTATATAATTTTATTATAATTTTTTATTGTTATTTTAACCATTTTGCTTTTGTCCTGTGCGAGACTAATAATTGGTTTTTCTTTCTTTCTTTCTAACAAATCTTTGTAGTTCTGTTACATGTATTTTTCACTTATATTATTATTATTATTATTTTCGAAAGTGTTTTTTTTCTCAGCCCTTAGACTGGATTTCAACTACATTTACGGGCCGAAGCCAAAGTAAATGCAGTGTGTGGTGTGTTAGTTTGATGATGTTGTGTTGTGATGGGGTCCTATCTCGTTCTCTTCAATCTGCATGAATTTCCTAACGATTCTACATGTATTTAAAATAGCAGCTTTTTGCAGTGTAATGTAGAGGGTTTCTTATTATTATTATTCCGTTTATTCACTTACATCCTTATCTATTTACATTTTTAAGTATTTCTTAAAATAAAACGATACAAAAAAAAAACACTTAAAAATATAAAAAAATAGAAATATAAATATAAAAATATAATTATTATTATTATTATTATGGTTATTATTTTTCAAATAATTATAACGTTCCAACATTTTAGAGTATCAGTGTCCATAGTTCATTAACTGGGACACTGACTTTGTTTTTGAAAGATAGCAGTCAAAAATCAATACACTAATGTATTGTGTAGTCAGACCGAGAGCCGGACAGAACCTGCAGCGCATCCATCTAATATTAGATCAAACTACAGTTTCACGAGAAACATATATTATTATGGCACTACCTTTGAAGTCATATTCATCACGCTACCGAGCTCCCGTGAGTAGCATCACCGCGCTTCACCGATTCCGTTATATGAACGGCCGGCAACATTCACAAACGGCTAGAGCGTAGTGAGGGACTATTTTAGTAAATATTTCGTATTTTAACAGAATCATATAACTTGATTTACAATGCAACATAACATCAGGCCTGTAAGCCGAAGGGTAAAGTAGAGATATATTTAATAAGCCAGTTATGTTTAAGTCCTGTGTAATAGGGAGCGACTCTATTGACATAACCGAGCACAAAATAATGTAAATTCCAGGTTGCTACTGAGTAATTTCTGGTGGAATAACATCATCATATCAACCCGGAGTCACCCACTGCTGGGTATAGGTCTCCCCTTTCTTCCGCCACACCGGTTCTGTAAGTCCAGGTGTTTCCCGCGACTTTAACGATGTCGTCGACCCAACGAGCTCTATGACGGCCCTGGATTTTTTGGCATAATCTTGGCCACCACTCGGTCAAGGCCTTGCTCTATCGGCCATCTCCGCGTCTAGCCAGATGTCTCAAGTGGTCTCGGCACCGTAGGTTATTGTTAATAATATAATAACACTTAAAAGCCCGACCCGGGAATCGAGTCTAGGAGCTCCTGCTCTGTAGTAGGGCTTGCTACTACTAGACCAACAACGCAGTTTATATCGAAAATCTAGCATAATTTGTGTCTGTTTATTAACAGAATCGTTTGAGTGTAAAATGCATCGCTGCTTTACGGAATATAGTCGAGTTTAATGGATGTGGATGAATGATTGAATATGCTTTTACTTTAGATTAGTTTTTACGTGCAGTACACACTGGCTGCCTGGATAGTGCTTTGTACGGCAAAGGTAAATAATAAATAATACGTTTATTTTCTCATCACAAACGTTACAGTGAACAGGAATTATTTAATCTAACATACAGGGTAAACATAAGGTAAATATTAGAAACCGACATGTCCTAGAAAAAACGGCCAAGTGCGAGTTGTACTCGCGTACCGTGGGTTCCTTATAAAGTTGTATATGTTTTGTTATTAAACTACTTATTTTATTTACTGTTATTAGAATTTTTCCTGCTGTAAAAAAATTGCTTCTTGCTAAATTTCATGATTCTAGGTCAACAGGAAGTACACTATAGGTTTTGATTCCTTTGTGAAATCGCAAAATATGCGACATAATACACAACATATCTTTTGATCTTGTTGACTTACAAGTTTGATTTTTCTGCTACAAGGGGAAGCAGTCTTGAGTATCTGATACTAATTTTAGCTTGATACCTCCACGTGTTCCTGAGAAAAAGGGTATTGACAGACGGACAGTCGAACAACAAAGTGATCCTATAAGGGTTCCGTTTTTGCCGACTGAGATACGGAAAATTTAGCATAATATAATCAAATTTGACAAATTGACATCTACCAAGCCGCACTGGTTCTGCGGGGTGAATTGCAGTCCACTGCCTCTTAAGGAGAAGAAGTTTGGGTCACGTAATGAAACTGTTATAATTATGAACATAATTAAAGTACATACGTACCGTGATATGGGTCGTACAAAAACGCAGGGGTGAACAAAGCTTTTAAAGAGATTTTAACATTGAATTAATATAGAATGTTACCAACAAGGTTTTTAAATAATTAAGGAAATAAACTAGAATTATACAGATTCAACGTTTAGCAGTGGTGGGCATTGCTCTCAAAACGGTAAAGGAAAACATCGTGAGGAAACCGGCATGTCCTAGAACCAAAAAAATCGAAGACATGTGACATCAACCAATCCGCACTGGGCCCACGTGGTGGATAATAGCCCATTCCTTCTCATAGAGAGGTGGCCTGTGTCCCAGCAGTGGGAACCTTTATAGGCTGATGATAATGATGATAATTCAACGTTTAAGTCCCTATTAAAATTTTATTTATTCAGCCCGTTTTACTCTATTTTTGGTACTCCACCTAATTTATGATTATGCCAGATTATATTATCTACCAGTTCGACAAAAAAACCTTATCTACCTGTCTAATGTTTGCAAGTAGTAACTGCTGGGTACAAGTTCCAAGGTTCGATTTCCAGGTCGGGCAAAGTGTTATTGGGTTTTTTTTTCCATCAGAATCAGGTCATCAGGTGTGCTGTTAGGTAGACCTGACTTAACCCTCGGGGATAACAGCCGTGATGTTATGTTACGTAAAACCTACTCGAAAGATCAAAACAACATACTAATTGAGTTGTGGAGGTCAGATAGGCAGTCGCTCCGTCAGATAGGCAATCGCTCCATGTATAATACTGGTATTTTAGCTGCATCCGGTTAGACTGCAAGCCGACCCCAACATAGTTGGGAAAAGGCTATAGGCAGTTGATGATGATGATTAATGTCGTCGTAAATATATTTCGGTGAACTATACATCATACAAACATCGGTTGTGCTTTAAAATCACTAGCGAAGTTGTAGCGAGGCTTCGGGAAACTAATGTCCAGTTAGCTAATAATTTGATCAAATACTAACAGGTTCCATAACTACTTAATATCCAGATTGCTATAATTAACAGCACTTTGATTAAAACGCTTCTATGGCTACGAAGACCTACGCTTGCTACGGCGTAGCTGATGTTGAGATTGCATCGCTACGCCCGCTACGGCGTAGCTTAGCTCCGATCTGAGACGCGACAACTTAGGAAAGGGATCATATACTACGGTATATGATCCCTTTAAGAACGACCTTCACCGAGCTGGTTAATGGATGAAAAGTATTTTATATCAAATTAAATATGTCAAAAAATATATTGCAAATGGGTTGTCTAAAAATTTCAGTCCAGAATTTTTTTTTTTGTCTACCTTTCACTGGTTTGGCTAATAGACAAATTCCATACCAATCGAAAGTATGAAACCTGTATATACAAACGTTAGGTTAACCTAACGTTTGCACATTCTATAGGCGTCATAACTTTTGCATATTGTGTAGCCCATAGAATATGCAAAAGTTAGGTTAACCGGTCAACCTAACGTTTGCATATATTGTATAGGCTCCATAATTTCAATAATTGGTATGGAATTTATCTGTTAACCAAACCAGAGAAATGTTTGAAAAAAAAGAAAAAATTAAATTGCTTTTTAATCATATTCTGGACAGACATTTTTTAGACAACCCATATAAAATACTTTTCATCCATTAACGAGCTCGGTGAAGGTCGTTCTTTAAGGGATCTTAGATTATCGTTTACGAGTTTCGCATTTGATTCGCGGTTGAGTTTTTGAGTTGGAATATGGATATATCATCGCATTTTAAATGTTTATTTATTTTGTTTATAACAACGGATCTTTTGAGTGCTTAAAGCTTTTTTTTCGTCTAATCACAATTATAACTATAGTTTTGTACACTCACCTCAAATCAACCATGAAAAGTCCTTCTTTTCGTTTTGCATTGATTATAATTTTAAGTTGTAACAAACTTAATATTTAGAACCATTTTATGAAATATTACGTTTTGTGTCAAAGTTCTTTCACAAGGATCGCATTTGAATTTTGCTAAATGCATACAAAATTAGTGACCACTCGTAACCATGTTCAGTATCTCAGTACATAATTAATAGAAAAGTAGTCTTAAATACGTCTAGTTAGTTTCAAAGTGTTGCGGCCAAGTTTCTACGCCAAACTTATTGGCCGAGTGCAAACCATATGGCAACGCCAGCTGCCAGTACTAGCCACTTTAATGGCACAGATATGTTTTAAATACTGCCATAAAAGCTGTTATGTCTGCAATGTGAAACTATGAATAGTTGTTCCACTTGTATTTAGAGATGGAAGTGTTTATTTTAGTTTTATTGATACTTTTTCCACATGTCGTGATTGTGAGAATTATCTTTCGATATTTTCACAAAATACTTCTTAATCACGTTAATTGGCGAGAAGAGGCGCAATATCGAGCAAAGTGCCGTAAGCCCAGGAGTGGGACAGCTTAGAGTACCAAAAAAAAAATCGTTACTTTATTGCCTTGCTTGACCCGTCTGAATATCAGTTAATATCTTTAAGTATAGGCAAATAAAGTATGCTTTTTTAACTTAGGTCATGGTCCACCTGTGAGCCATTGAAATCCTCTCAGACGTTAAGGGCTGAAAATATAAAAAAAACAGCGTTCATTATATTTAGTACGGAGAATTATTAGGTCTCATATTTTTGTAGTCATCAGAAAAAGTCATCAGAATGTTGGGCCACAAAAGGGATGAATGAAAGGCATTTACATGTGGCTCAGATGAGAATGCTAAGGGGATTTGTTGTGTTACGCGATTCTAGATAAAGTAAGAAATGAGTATTTATGAGGAAGTCTGAAAGTGGTGACGGTGACTGAAAAGTTGTGTGGTAATCAGTTGTCGTGGTATGGGCTTGTGATGCGGAGGAATAAGGCCAATATGGTGAGGAAAGTTCTGAGTATGAATGTGGATGGGTATATGAGTAGAGGAAAATTTGTATACTACGAAGTTTACTCAATTTTGCAACATCTCGAATATTTTGTTTTTAATTTATTTTTTGAATACTGTAAATAAATGTACCAGGAATAAATTCGCGCTTAAATCTGTTTGAAATTTCTTGTACTTTTAAAGTTATGCTAATAAATGTATTTGCTGTAAGAGGGTATAGTATACCTTTTATTAATATAAATTTAATAATACTAGTGGTCGCCAGTGGTTGAAATTAGACCATAATTAATTTCAAAATCAAAGATACAAAGTTTTTGCTTCACGTACATCACGTATTAATAAATTGTCAAACGTCAATAAAGTCCTTGCCATGACGACCAAGCGGTGCCATGACGACCAAAACTTATGCATTTATGCGTATGTCAAATACATATTAGTGTTTGTAATGTTTTATTTATTAATTAATGTATTTTATACTACACCTGCTTGGAAAGTACCTTGATACTTTATCAAATTTACGGTAGAAAGTACGTCATTGCATATCGAACAAATATGCGGGGAGAAAACGCATCTGAGCGGGAGAGAAAAGTGTATGAAAATCCATTTCTTACGTGGTTTTTCTTTTTTAATTTTGGGTAAGACTATGCGCCGGTAACCTAAATATCAAAAGCCAAAAAGTTTTTACAGTGAGTTTTTATCTCCAAGTTCGCAAAATGACACTGGCCACTAGCTGTGTGTTAGATGGTGTCAGGCTGGCAGTGCGACCCTGCGGCGGCAGGATAAACAATTTGAAAAAACCGGCCAAGAGCGTGTCGGGCCACGCTCAGTGTAGGGTTCCGTTGTTTCCCGTCCGTCACAATAAGTGTTCCCACTTATGAGTTTAAAGGTGGGTATCCATTATGTAAAAATGCTTGCATATACGAATATACTACAAACTTAGTCCAGAAATTATTTTGTACAACTTTTTGTCTTTTTTGTACAAAAACTGTTGTTTCCATCAAGTTCAAAATGATTTTCCTAGAAAGTTCTTATAAAGTTCTACTTTTCAGATTTTTTTCATATTTTCTCAACTTATGGTTCAAAAGATAGAGGGGGGGGGACACATTGTTTTTTACTTTTGGAGCGATTATTTCCGAAATTATTGACATTATCAAAAAATGATTTTAGGAAACCCCTATTTATTTTTAAATACCTTTCCAACAATATATCACAAGTTAGGGTTGAAATTAAAAAAAAATCACTTCCCACTTTACATATAGGGGGGCTACCTTAATAAAACATTTTTTTCCAATTTTTATTTTACCATTTTGTCGGCGTGATTGATATACATATTGGGACCAAATTTCAGCTTTCTAGTGCTAACGGTCACAGAGATTAAGCGAGGACGGACAGACGGACGGACGGACAGACATGGCAAAACTATAAGGGTTCCTAGTTGACTACGGAACCCTAAAAAGAACATGTGAAAATTGCAGACGCCATTGGCGCCATTTCCAATTTGTGTGTTGTTTGAGGATTCAGTTTTTATTTTTATTTTCCTCGTAGGTGTAGTATAAAGCACTATGTAACACTCGAGAGAAAGTGCGATTCCTGATCTCGGGTGTTTCTCGACGGTAATCGGTCACTTTCTCCTCTCGGTGAACAATGTACTATTATATGCATAATAAAAAAAATATTATCACTCTACACTCCTCCCTAAAAACTATAAGTGTGCGAAATTTCATACTCCTTCGTCCGCGTAATTTTTGTATAAAGGGGTACAATGTTTTCTCTTCACGTAGGTAATAATAAGTTGATCATTTTTTTTTTTTTTTTTAATTTGTAACTATTTTGGAAGCGCAACTTACTCCTGGACATAAATTCCTGTGGGCGTGGTTCAATTCCTGAGTCGGAGTTTACTGGTTTTTTTTTCAGTGTCACACCGGAGTCAGATATTTTTTCCGTTTTTTAGCGGTTAATAGTTATAGACTCGAGTTTCAAATTTTGTTAGTTTTTAATTTAGCTTACTTTTTTACTATTTACTGTTACAAACTGAACATAACTGGCAAAATATGGATGTACTATATTATTTAGACAAACCCTTTTGAGAAAACAGGTTGGATATTATGTTTTTATTTGTGTTTATGCATTTGAACAATGAATAGTTAAAAAATGATAACCATAGTGTGAGTGTTTTTTTTTTTAAATTGTAAGTTGTAAGTGTAAAAGTTTTGAAAAAGTTGTCATACACACCTGATCAAGTTTTCACCACTTATGCATTAGCAGCCACGTAGAAAACACAAAACAAGTGAAAGCTCGAATGTTTTACTGCACATTTTCAACTACGAGCAGACCGTGGCAACACTGTTTTGTATGCAAATCTCTCCGATGCACATTTGCGGTTTAGTGAATTGCAAGTTGATTCAGCTGTTGTTAAATCGTATGGTGGAAACACCAATGTGGTACCAGCAGTACTGTAGGTGCTGCTTACCACATTTACATTTGGGGACGTAATCTGTGTTTTCTAGAGCGCCATTAGTTCGATCACGGAGCAATGTTATTATTTTCTTGTGTTTTTAATGTATTAGGTTAGAGTGAAAACCCATACTTTAGCAGTATTTGCCCCAAACCTACTTACTTGCGTAGCGTTGCCAAACCTCTTAAAATCTGAAAACATCACTCTTGTTTACTCCGAAGGGTTAGGCACAGAATGAGCTTAATAGTAGGTACAGCTATATTTTGCCCGTAGTGATTAAGCACCCTGGTATAATATGGGGCGAGCTGCTAAAATCATTTGAATGAATTATAGCAATTTGATTTTTCGTACAAACTTTATTCTGTAGCTGAAGTTCGATGACATGAACACCTACCTCCCTAATTTCATGTTTCTACCTCCATTGGTTTAGACTGTAACTTGTCTATCAGTCAATCATGATACTCCATATAAACAGAAGATGTAGGTAGACAGACAGGCGCCTAACCGTCACGCGAGGCGTTGGGTCACGAATTCACGATGTACTTACATAAATCATACTTACATAAACATAGACACGACTCGTTAACAATGCCTTGTATTTAAACTAAAAACATAGCTAGGCACCTGGCTAGCTTTTCTCAATATGTTGAGTCTAAACGGATGCAGCTGAATACCAGTATTTTACATGAAATGACTGCGTATCTGACCTCCACGACTTAGTAACACAATTACATTTTACTAAGACTGATTGTCACCCAATCACGAACCAAGCTCGGCCAGTTCGAGGATCGAACCCTGGAGGTGATAATATAAACTAAAGCAATTAGTTAACGCGATGCCAACAAATTTGCATAAGTATTGAACATTCTAGGTAAAGTTGTAGCAGACGATATTTTCCTTGGCTGAGCAAACTTGCTCACTTTGTATTTTGCACTCTGAAAACAAAGTATCGATACTTTGTTTGCACTCTGAAAACAAAGTATCGATTTGGTAACTTTGAAAGAAATATTGTGCGCTCTGTGTCAGGTGTATCGCTAGTTTCATGGGTCAGCTAAGATAAAATTGAATGGTTTCGAAATGGGTTACTATGATGGCGTTGGTTTTCGGACAGTTATTGGTAAACCACTTAAAATGATTGAATGACTAGCTTTTACCTTGTCAAATCGAGTCAAAAATTCTATATAGCAATGTCCTAACCAAGTTTAGGGTTTATCCGTAATCTTAACTTCACTGTTAGCCGTTCAGCTGTAAATGCGTGACAAACAAACTCTCTTTTACATCTACAATATTAGTTAAGATATGTCTTTGAAAACGTCAACTGATACAAAATATTACTCATTCACTGTCAGGTGACGCCCAGCCTCGATCGCTGAGTTGAGAAGCATGGAACGCACAAGTGTTCCAAATACAATGAAGGAAGAAAATAGAAGAAAAGAAGGCAATTTAGACTGCCTCATTGTACTAGGGGTCGCAAGCAAATGCTTGATGGACGCACTAATTCTGCAGCTGGATCTCGTACTATTAGTCTTAGTAAAATAATAATACGCTGTGCTTTTTATATAATACGACCTGCTATGTAAGAGCGGACTCTCATAACACAGTCACTATCTGCCTAAAAGGAGGATCCATTCACAAAATTTTGTTAAAACCTAAACTTGTTCTACCAATGAACTATTTTTTTATTTTTTATAAGCGTGACTGGTAAGCATGAGGTGCTGGGTTCGATTCCCAGGTCGGGCAAACTGATATTGGTTTTTCCGTCACGCATTTCTGAGTAGCAACCACGGAGTCTGGGTTTGCGTCTGGTTGATGAAAATATGCTCAGCCCCCGCCGCCATAACTGGTGAAATGTGGGTGTACTATCAGGTACACCTGTGCTTAACCCTTCGGGGATTACAGGCGTGATGATATGTTTAGAAAACTTTTTGAAAATTATTCCTTTAAAGAGGTCCAATAGTCGAGTAAAGTTTGAATACAATCCGATGCGATAAGAAGTCGCAAGAAACAATAAATAAAGAACAACTCATTACGAATTCTATTGCTCATTAAAGGAATGATAAACATAATGTTTTAACCCTTTTTGTAAATTAGGTAATAAAAGTACAAAATAATTTATAGTCGTGTGCCGCCATCGATTTCCCTTGCCGGGGCACGAACACAATTAAAGTACCTATATATCTACATACGCCAAACACAAATTAAGTAATTGTATTGGAGGGGTCGTTTGCTTTTAAAGTGATTTCTTTTGTCTTCTTTCTTCGTGTTTAATTCCGATTCAAAAAATTTGGTTCGAGCATGTCCTTGAACCAAATTTTTTGAAGACATATTGTGTTGTGACACCGAACAAGCCATACTGGAATGCAGCCCACTCCCTCTGCTAGTAAGGAGGGACCTAGCTGATGTGTGCTAGTGTGACCTAGCTGTGAAAAAAACCACAAAAGGGTTTCTTTTACGCCTGTAGTCTCTCAAACGTTAGGCAGAAGTGAACCTCAAAGTAGACCCACGTTCTGTCAGTTATGTTTAGTTATCATGTAATACGAGGCCTTTGGCCATCAATCGGGAACAATGTAGACTCCGACCTGCTACTTGAAATTTCTGATGACAAAACCCAATATTACATTACCATACCACCTCATACTTGCGACCAATATACTATTAATGAAACAGTAGACCGTTTTAATCTATACTATCTATACTTTACCTATTACTTAATACTTATACTTCAGAGGTCAGAGGCCCAATAAGTCTGACAACCAGTCTTACCAAGGAGTATCGTATTACCCGGTACTAACTGGGTTGTGGAGGTCAGATAGGCAGTCGCTCCATGTAAAATACTGGTATTCAGCTGCATCCGGTAAAACTGGAAGCCGACCCCAATATAGTTGGGAAAAGGCTAGGCAGACTTATACTTATATATATATATATATTATAAAGAGGTAACATTTGTTTGTAAGTTTGTATGTAGGGGGTAATCTCCGGAAGTAATGAACCAATTTTAAAAATTGTTTCACTGGTAGAAAGCTACATTATTCATGAGTGCTATAGGCTATATTTTATTCCCGTACTCTCACGGGAACGGGAACTACGCGGGTGAAACCGCGGGACGTCAGCTAGTTAATTATAAATAGCAACAGGCTATGTTGTTATTAATTATTAAACTTAGAACTTCTAAAGGATCCCAGTTTAAATACGTCACACGCAGCAGCATTTGTTTACGAAAATCATTCTGAAACTAAAAACAATACCGCTACCCAGACGATGAGCTATGAAAACGGTTGCCATAATTATGTCCTGATTTTCCGGACAAATTTGTAATTTTAACTCAGTATTAGGAATACGAGTGAATACTACTAAAATTTCCGGAATTTCCAAAAAAAACGGAAAATTTGTTTATTGTTAATTATTATATCAACATAAGAATAAACAATATCTTTTTAATAGGTACATATATTCTTATAATGTATGTAGCGTTCATGACTCATATGTTACGCACCGTAAACGTATCTGCAACAAATATTTCTCAACTAGTATTACGTGTAAGTACTACTATTTTCTTCAGAAACTATCTCCGGATAACTTATTTGTTGATCTGGGAACCCTACTTCGGGACGAACAAAGTTAAGGCGAGTTTACATTAAATACTAGGCGACCTCACAAACATTGTGAACCAACTACTAACCACTTATCTGTCATCCTACAAGTTTCAGGCACTAGTCAACATCCAACAGTGTGCAATAGACTTATGAACTGTCATATAGTTGCAAGTTGTTGCTGTTTGTTGCAGCAACGGGCACCGTGCGGCATCGTGCGATTTCGTATGATTGCGATCTAATCTCGTGCCCTATATCACATGCAACCTACTATTACCTTAATCGAGGAGCTGTGTTGAACGACGATTGGTAGAAAGACGATTGATTGTGGAACGAAAACGTTCTTCTTTTGTTTTGAAATTCTGAGTAAACGTTGAACCATTTGTGCTTTAAAGTGTTGTTTTACAATAATAACCTCAGCAATTCGAATTTGAACGGTGTCATGGTTTGGTTTGTTTTTTTTTTTAAAGTGAACTTTTAAAGAAATAAGGTCCTGCACTGCAACGGCACCCCTCCAACTCAGCAATTAACTTATCATTCAAATTTGAGCACTAAATCGTGTGTCGTATAATAGATTTCATAATTATGAAAAACCCAACGACTGGCAGTCAGCGCGCTTGCCCCTACCTTCAACTCGACTCGCAGCCCGCGCGCTGCTAGCGAGCGGACAGCATGCACAGTGCGCCGGCCCCGAGTCGCCAGTGAAACAACGTCGATCACAAATGATATATAACAATTGTGTTCGCGGTGACAGCAAGCTTACACCTCGCGTACTGTGAGCTTGCACTTCGCGGACGACGCGACGCTTAGTTGTCGCGCTGGGGCTAGCCGTAGCCTAAATTCGAGGCAACGCCGTGCTGTAGCTGTGCAGTTGCGGTGCCGGTATATTGTGCCATGACCATAATACTACTAACGGTTAACTTACAGGGCCTTCTATCTTTATCGTGTAGTTAGTGCCTAACCGAGGCTCTACTCTCTAACGTCCGTCCATCCATCCGTCTCTATCCGTCTCTCTCGCGCACGTCTGCAGATGAGTGCGAGTGAGAGAGACGGATAGAGACGGACGGACGTTAGAGAGTAGGGCCTCTGGTGTCAGGGCCACCCATGGGCCTTTGTACGTCGATATGTCGAATGACATCATGAAAGGTACGTCTCTCTGTCTAATCAGCCGTTTCAAATGCTTATAAATTAGTATTTTTTATAAATATTTAAAAATATAATTTCATTTTGCTATGTCTCACGTTAATACGCTTTGTTGAGAGTGATAAAAAAATAATGCATATACCCTATTTTGTCGAAATTCGTTGTCACAAAGCATTTTAATAGCTTTCGTCAATACAATACACTTTATTATTTTCCATCGTTACGGCTGTAGTATAATATGAAATATTATTATAAATATAAATAATATTATTATTTAAGTTTTAATATTATTATATTTAATATAATTTTGACTTTATCATTGTAAAAAATTATGTAAAATAATTTTCAATATAATTTAATATCATCTGGATTTGTGAGTTACTCTTTCTCTTCAACATACTTCTGATCCCAACAATCGAATTCTACAGCGGTTGGACAAATATGGTCTGACACTGAACATTAAAAAATGCGAGTTTGGAAAATAAACAATAGATTTTCTCGGCTATGAAGTATCGGCAACAGGCATAAAACCAAGTATGGAACGAGTTAAAGCAATATCTACCTATCCAAAACCGAAAACTATTCTCGAACTTCAACGTTTCTTGGGGATGATCAATTTTTATCGTGGCTGTCTCCCTCGACAAGCAGAACTACAGAACGAACTTAACATGTACCTACATAATAGAAAGCATCACAGAGGCCACCATACTCTCACATCCAGTTCAAGGAAGTTCTCTCGCCATCATGACAGACGCTTCAGATCACAGCTTAGGTGCTGTTCTCCTACAAAAAGTGGACACAGTTTGGAAACCACTAGCTTTTTAATCGAAAGCGATGAGCGCAACACAACGCAGATACAGTGTATACGATCGCGAACTTTTAGCCGTGTATACAGCTGTCAAACACTTTCGCCGATTAATTGAGGGTACCGACGTCGAAATATATACTGTACAGACCACAAACCACTTACCTACGCTCTAACAAGAAAAGCGAGTACCTCAGACACACCGAGACGCGAGAGACAACTGCATTTCATAAGTCAATTTTGTTCGAGCTTAAAGTACATAAAGGGGGAACAAAACATAGTTGCCGACGCATTATCGAGACTGGAAGAGATTATTTGTCCGTCAACCATCGATTATAATCAACTAGGCATCGATCAACAACAAGACCAAGAACTCAAAAAACTCAAGGTACAAGAAAACTTGATATTAAAAAAATAACAATACCCGGATGTAACCGACCAATCACATGTGAGCTATCAAATTTCAGTGCCTCGACCGTAACTACCCGCAAGACACCGACGCAGCTTTCAAAGCGCTACATGTGTTATGTCACCCGGGCATACGTAGTACAAGAGAACTGATGACAAGAAAATTATTTACGCCATCAATGAATAAGGAGGTATCACAGTGGACGTGAGCCTGCATAAGCTGCCAGCGAGCGAAAGTACATCGGCACGTAACCACACCGTTAATACAATTCCCGCCGTCACAACGCTTCGAACACATCCATTTAGATAACGTGGGCCCGCTGCGTCTTTCTAATGAATATCGATACTGCGTCACTATAATTGACCGGTGCATTAAATGGCCCGAGGCAATTCAAGTCCGTGACATCACAGCGGAGGTCGTCGCGCAAGTATTATATGAAACGTGGATAGTGAGATTCGGCTGCCCGCTACGCATCACGACAGATCAAGGATGCCAAGTTCCAGTCTTCACTGTTCAACGCGCTCATGAAGAAAATGGGAATCAACAGAATCCGCACTACGGCGTACCACCCACAGTCGAATGGACAAGTTGAGCGGTGGCACAGAACAATGAAAGCGTCGCTTATGGCTCGCGGGGCAACAACTACATGGACAGAGGAACTTGGGATTACGCACTGCCCTGCGACGAGACAACAACTTCAGCCCTGCTCTAATGATAATGACGTATGGTACCACAATTCGAATACCATCTGATTTCTTTGAGCCACAACATTCAAGGATCGACGACGCCAAGCTAGTAAGCCGTCTCACGCGCACGATGACATCACTCACGCCGGCCGCGCACCGCTCACAATCAGTTGACAAGCCTTTTGTTTACAAGGACTTATCGACGTGTACGCATGTCTTCGTTCGCAACGATACCACCAGAGCCCCACTCACACCACCGTACAATGGTCCCTATGAAGTAATTAAGCGCTACGAGAAGTACCGAGGTCAAGTTACCGCTACGCACATCAGTGATATCTTTGGACAGACTCAAACCGGCCTTCATTTGCAACGAGCCCATTGAAGACAAAGATCACCACCATGACATTGGACCTACTCAGCCCTACACCACCAGATCCGGCAGAGTCGTGAAGCCTGTAGTACGCTTCATTTAGAGGGGAGTGATATAAGGAATCAAATAAAAACTTCATCGCATCATAGACTTGCTGCCTCTGTTATAATTTTGACTTTGTCATTGTAAAAAGTTATGTAAAATAATTTTCAATATAATTTAATATCATCTGGAGTTGTGAGGTTCTGTTTATTTAATATTATTATCGAATTTTGTGATTGTGTACTTGTCGACCCGAGTGGCGCAGCGGTAGTGCGGCTGCCTTACGTTCTTAGGGTCCCGGGTTCGAATCCCGGTAGAAGCAAATGTTTGTGTGATGAGCATGGACATTTGTTTCCGATTCATGGATGTTTATTATGTATAATAAGTATGTATTTACAAACAAAAAAGTGTCTATGTAGTATATCAACTGGTGTCCACGACACAAGCCTCGTTGCTTAGTGTGGCACTAGATGGCGCTGTGTGCAATGTCCAGCGATATTTATTTATTTTATTTTTATATCACTTTTATAGACCCTCAGTTCACGGTATATCACGTTTACTAAATAAACTAATTCTTTCAGTCTATACGAGCACACAAGGCTATTTGTGCATGGAGGTCGCACGCATCACGATAGACCCACGGCTCACTGAGTAGAAAATATCGTCAAGGCTACTACACAATATAGCTATGCAATTTAGTTTATCTATTACATAGAATGGCTTCTGATAAAAGACCATCTCAGGCACTTATCTGCATAGTCCTCATGTGAATTGAGCAAGATTATGTCTGGACTTTAAAAGAGACTACGACCTCTGAGTTTGTTTCGGCTGTTTCTTGAGTAGTCAGGTACGAAACACCGGCTTCATCTAGTTTTAAAAAACCGGCCAAGTGCGAGTCGGACTCGCGCACGAAGGGTTCCGTACCAATTATTATGAAAAAATCACGTTTGTTGTATGGGAGCCCCCCTTAAATATTAATTTTATTCTGTTTTTAGTATTTGTTGTTATAGCGGCAACAGAAATACATCATCTGTGAAAATTTCAACTGTCTAGCTGTCACGGTTCATGAGATACAGCTTGGTGACAGACAGACGGACAGACGGACAGACAGACGGACAGACAGCGAAGTCTTAGTAATAGGGTTTCGTTTTTACCCTTTGGGTACGGAACCCTAAAAAATGACTTGTAAAAGTGTTTGTAAAAACCTACTTGCAAAATAAACATAATTTATCATTTGATGTGTCTGTTACGTATGAAAGGATTAATAGCTAAACAAAAATAAGTTCTGTTGGTTATTATCAGCCGACATTTGTTGGTGAAAGCTATACTTTGTGTAAATTGTGTCATCATGACGGCAGCGAAACTGGAAAATGTAACGCACTCAAAACATTGTGCTGATGGATTGAATAGTACGGGGGTCGTGGAGGTGTTTAAAGTAAAGTAAAAATCTTACATTAAAAACTTGTATTTAAAAAAAAACCTGTCAAAAAGTTGGAACTTGACCCCCAATATCTCCGTAACTAGAAGGTTCCCAGGTATGGTGTAGAACAAAAATATGATCGCAATGACGAGGAGAACAAGTGCCTTTCGGCTTCGTTGAGAGGTGTTTTACACCCTTTATAATTATGGTACTTAAGTATAACACAATACACAATTACCTATTTTTACTTTTTTTTCTGTCTGTCTGTCTGTTTCTTCCGGCTAATCTCCGAAACGGCTGGACCAAGGGGGCTTTTACTGACAGATAGCTGATGTTGTAAAGAGTAAAATTGTCTATTATTTTAGAAAAAAAAATGGACAAATATTTTTAATTTTCACGCGGACGTAGTCGCGGGACCTCCCATTACATACCGAGTTTCCTAGGTGCCTCAGAAAGCATGTTAAGCCGTTGGTCCCGGCTGTCATTTGTAGATCTTTGACAGTCGTTACAGGTAGTCAGTGGTCTGAAAATCTGACACCCAGGTAATAACTGCTAGTTTGACATATAAATTATTGTTCTTGGTTCTTGAAACAAAGGCTCCGGCCCATCTCGTAACTTTCCCATTTCGACAACTAAACAAAAGACGTGCGAAACAAGTGACAAAATGTGCCAACTCGTAACTATTTTAATCTTCATACATTAACTCCCATTTCGTCAACCATAAATTTCAACTGTTTTTTTTACTGTACAGTCAGCTCCCAAAGTTACAAGGAAACCATTTGTTGACGTTGCTATTTTTTGTCTCTCTCTGGCACACTAAATTTTGTTACGAGAGTCTTTTTAGTGAATACCCAACAATAAGTACTAGGAGAACAGAATCGTGAAGAAGATGTTAGTCCCGCCGTTTACTACTACCGACTACCAGACTTACAAAAGGGGATCGGGATATCATGTTACCCAGTTACTGGATTATTGTGGAGATCAGTTCAGCCGACTCTCCAAGTAAAAAACTGGTATTCTGTGGAATCTGGTTAGAAAAAATGATGACGCTACGGTACCTGTACTCTCAAGTAAATTAGCTATTAGCAAATCCTCACCATTGAATGAGTTATCGTCGCAGGTAGTGTCGGCTGTACAAAAAAAATATTAATAATGGTCGCTAATATCCGTATATGAGTGATTTTCTCAAAATTATGTTTAGTCGGCGCGGCTGAAAATCATATCTTAACCTAAAAAAAAAGAAGGCATACTTATCTTCATCAAGCCGTCAGTATCAGTAGTATCGTCAGTAATTTTTGAGTTTATTAATTACAAACATACAAAAATACAAATCTTTCCTCTTTATAATATTATAAGTGTAGATAAGTTAGAAAGAAAGAAATAATTCCGAACAGTAATTGTAATTTTTCTTAGTAGTTTTCCTGAGTGCTAACTGTACTTGCCGAACAAAAAGTTTACCAAATGGGATTCAATGTATGAAGATCAAAATAGTTACGAAATGGGATTCAATGTATGAAGATCAAAATAGTTACGAAATGGGATTCAATGTATGAAGATCAAAATAGTTACGAAATGGGATTCAATGTATGAAGATTAAAATAGTTACGAGTTGGCACACTTTGTCACTTGTTTCGCACGTCTTTTGTTTAGTTGTCCAAATGGGAAAGTTACGAGATGGGCCGGAGCCGAAACAAACTCCCCCAGTAGATTATCTTGACATTTGCAATAGGTGTGATCTATGACAATATATCGTATTCATAGTTCTACGAAGGTGAATGATATCGTCGCGTTACTTTGTCGCATCTTGTCGCTAACGAGACACACTCATCATATTATGACCTGTCACTAGTATATAAGCTTTTCCGAAAGTTTTTGATGATAGTGTAAACAAACCTTGCCGATCGGGTAAAATTTTACGTAAATACTAATTCAAAGTAATTTATTATTATTTTAATAACATTTATTAATTGAATGTTAAAATTAAACCCTCGGGGATTACCAGCGTGATGTTATGATGTGAGTTGAGCTTGTAAAATAACCTCTATAAATGTCAAATGAAAAACGTCTTTATGGTTATCTCAAATTAGAACTAGTTTTCGCTGTCAATCGGCGTGCGTGTATGAATAGAGGCCCTAGACGAGCGTGCGCGGTGCGTTGTAAATGTAACGTAAATACGTCGATTTTAAAATTCAAAATACTCGTTTCACATTGTAATATTTTCATAATTTATGAATTTATTCATGTTTATGGATGATATATACGTATGAATGTTTATTTTTTATTTTATCTTATTGTATTTTGAATGTTTTTATTTTATTGTATTTTAAATTTGATGTTTTATTTATCTTATTTTAATTGTGAATGAATTGTAAATTTTGTTTTGATTTTAATAATTGATGCTAATTTATTTTTGAATTTTTTTGTATTTTTTTGTATTTGTGATAATTTATTTTATTTTTTAATACTAATTTTAATTTCACTGTATGGATCATGTTATCTGAATTAAATGAATTTTATTTTATTTATTTATATAGGATGATGGATGACTGTGCTTATTGTAAAAAAAAAACGACTTAAAATTCTATAGCATAAATTGTATTTTCGATTACTTAGAAAAATCGACCTGATTACGTTACGTTTACACGTCACACCGTTTGCAGATGTATAAACGTGAACGAGGCGAAACGTGTATGTCATTTTCATTGGAGGCTCCCTTCAGCAGTAATCAAAAATTGGCATCTTGTTAATTTTTCTGTCTCATTGTTTACATTTTCATCAAAGACTTTTGGAACAGACCATACTAACAGATAATGGTGACCCCTCGTTCACCTCCGGCCCCTCGAATGTGTCCCTCTGCGTACTAATTGTTGTACAGGTCGGCTTTTACTTAATTCTACATATTCGCCTAATGGTATCACTTCAACTTCGTGACTCTTATGTCAGAGGTCAAAGGTAGTGGCGATTCATATATTAAGTACCTATGACATCTGTTATAAATTGGACCCTTATTTTGTGAACTTTTGACCGGTAAGCGGTAGGAAGTGTTGTGGGTTAAGGTTAAGTTATAGGTAATTAAAAACCGGCCAAGTGCGAAATCACGTCTGTTATATGGGAGCCCACTTAAATATTTATTTTATTTGTTGTTATAGCGGCAACAGAAATACATTATCTGTGTAAATGTCAACTGTCTAGCTATAACGGTTCATGAGATACAGCCTGGTGACAGACAGACAGAGATTCTCCGGTGATTTAGGTAGATACTTTTTATTTTAGAGTTAGATGTTACTCCCAAATTTCATAGAAAATTGGCTATGGTTCTAGAAGGGCATGGCAGTGTCTGCGGTTGTCCGTTCAACCAAGAAAACTATAATAAAATATATAAAACGATATAAAACTAGAATATTCAATTATATAAAGTACATGAAAGTACGGTCAGACCGGTACGGACAAACAGAGGACGCGGCTCCGGACAATGTACCTACTAAACCGGACTCCGACGAGTCCGGTCTCCGCAGGCGGTCCGCTGCAGCGACACAGACTTCCGTAAGACTTTACGTTTCTAAGACGTTTCTAAGACTTCCACACCTTAAGGCTGATGCTCCAGGGTAGCCCGCGAAATTCAAATTTTCATACGTTTTTTGCAATTTTCAGGCCTGTGCTGGGTTGTATGTTGATTAAAATATTGTTCGCGACTATAAGAAGTATGTAGTTACAGAATTATATTCATCAAAATCATCAATACAACCCTCCAAGTTCATAAAGGTGCAAGAATGATTTTGACCTTGGAAAAGTAATTTTTCCACCCTTATGAACTTTGAGGGTTGTATTGATGATTTTGATGAATATAATTCTGTAACTACATACGTCTTACAACCGCGAACAATATTTTAATCAACATACAACCTAGCACTGGCCTGCAAATTGCAAAAAAACGTAAGAAAATTTGAATTTCGCGGGCTACCCTGAAGCATTCACCTTAAGAGCGCTTGACAACCTTACGAAAGATAGTACATTACAGGATAGTCAGATATAAGTAGTATTCAAACTCGGTAAGAGTAAATTAAGAATGACATGTTATACGAGAAACGAAATAGTTTTTAAATTTGACTCTCAGTTGTTGTTAAACTGCAATAGCGAACATACGTACGGATCGCGCGCGCGTGCTCTAGTTAAGAGTATTCTGCAGACGCAGCACAACACCGTCCGCGTCGTCACGGTGTACCTACGTCGATCTATCGCGGTCAGTGCTATGACCTAGTTACAAGTGATGCAATCATGAAGTGTTTTTAATAATTGATTGTTTAGGTGTTAACTCGCCTTACAATTAAATAATGGCCTCACAGTCACAGCCCATTAAGTTAAAAACTGACCTGGAAAAACGGCTGTATGACGGTTACATCCAGGAGAAAACCGATAGAGAAAACCTGCAACTAATGGTACGTAATCTAAATGATCACATTAATAGCTTGCAGGAACAAGTACTAGCCCTTCAAGGAGAATTGAATTGCTTGAAGGAAAAAAAAGAACCTAGAGAACAGGAAAGTCAAACAATATCTTTTGCCCAGCGTCCTAAAAGTGACGTTGAATTTTGCACAGATGAGGATGAGCTCGCTAAAGAGACTGAGTGGATTAGGGCCAAGAGCAGGAAGAAGAGGAAGCTTAACACCTCGCAATCTCCAAAACAACAACCCGGAACAAGTGCCCAACAGGAAAATCTCCGAAAAACTGAGAAAGAGACTCCCGTAAAAAAAGTGCCCCCGCCACCGCCAATCATAATAGACGAAGTTAAGAACTACCAAAAGTTCTATGACTCTCTAATTGAAACTACACCAGCGGAATCATTTACTGCAAATATGTTAAATGGCGATTGTGTGAAAATTAACGCCAAAACAGAGGACTCATATAGAGTAATTTCCCGGCTTTTAGCAGAAAAAGATCACCATTGGCACTCGTACGAGGATAAGCAGGCTAGACCAATTAGAGTTGTTGTGAAGAAGTTACATTCTTCTTGCCAACCTGATCGAATCAAAGACGACCTAACAACACAAGGTCTGAAAATTGAAAAAGTAGACAGCAAATTGAGCTGGAAGAGTAAAGAACCACTCAACATGTTCGTCTTATCATTTAATAATGAAGAAGATGTCAATAAAATCTATGGCATAAAATACATTTTAGGGTGTAAAATTGAAATACACCCACTCAAACATCCCAAATTAATTCCCCAATGCAAGAGGTGCCAGGCATATGGGCATACTCATAAATACTGCAGAAAAGAGCCCAGGTGTGTAAAATGCACTGGCAAACACCTTACAGCCAACTGTACGAAATCTCCGCAAGAGAAGCCAAAATGTGTTCACTGTGGTCTGCCTCACCCTGCCAACTATAGAGGGTGTGAAGTAGCTAAACAGATGCAGATTTTGAAGAACAAAAATATTAAAAAGAAAATTGTGGCACCAACTACCCAACAGTCTTTGCAACTAAGAAATTCAGACAGAAACAACACACAAACACAGGCACAGAAAACGAGTCTCCAGTCATTTGCAAAACCCATGCAAGTAAACAAGACTGGTTCCTATGCGGAAGCTGCAAAATCAAGATCTCAGCCTGCAAATCTAGAGGATAAGATTAACCAGATTTTAAAATGTATTACTTCATTTGACAAGAGATTAGAGAAACTAGAGTCCAGCACTAAAACAGCTGTTTTAAGTCATCAAAAATGAATAACACCCTTAAAATAATGGCGTGGAACTCTAATGGGCTCCTCAAACATCAAAATGAGTTGCAGGCGGTCCTGGACACAGAAAACATTGACGTGTGTTTGGTCTCCGAAACGCACTTCACTAAACAATCTTTTGTGAAATTTAGAGGATACATGGTATACAATTCGCTGCACCCTGACAACTCTGCCAGGGGAGGCAGCGCGGTTATAATCAAACACACCATAAGTCACTACGTGCAATGTAAATATGAAGAACAAGACATTCAAGCCGTGGCAGTATCTGTTAAAAACAAATCTTGTTCCATGTCCATTGCAGCCATTTACTGTCCCCCACGGCACATGATAAGAAAAGAGCGGTATTTACATCTCTTTGAATTGTTAGGCCAGAGATTTATCCTAGGCGGCGATTTTAATGCTAAGCATACGCATTGGGGATCAAGACTTACAACGACTAAGGGAAGGCAGCTCTTAAGCGCAGTAAAAGATACCGGTTCTGAAGTTATGAGTACAGGAAAACCAACATACTGGCCCACTGACCACCAGAAAATACCGGATCTTATAGATTTTTTCATATGTAAAAACATATCCGCCAATTATGTCAGCGTGGAGGAAGGTTTTCATATGAACTCGGACCACTCTTCGCTTATACTAATGCTAAGTCTAAAAATCCTACTTAAAGAAAGCCACTTAACCCTGGTTAATAAGTTCACAGATTGGGAAAGCTTTTCTCTTGATCTAGAAAATATTATCGACCTTAAAACTCCGATAAAAAAGCAAGATCAGCTTGACTCAGAAGTAAACAAGTATATTGTCAATATACAACAATGTGCGTGGAACAACACACCACAATTAAAACGTAAATATAAGGGATTTACCTATCCTAAGGAAATTGTGGATTTACTTACTGAGAAAAGGAAACAAAGGAAACAGTGGCAGCAAACACGATGCCCGCGAGATAAAACATCACTAAATAATTTAACTAAAAAATTAAAGAGAAAAATTCTACAATTTGAGGATACAGCTCTGAACACCAACCTTCTGCAGCTAACCAATGACAAATCAACAGATTACTCCCTCTGGAAGGCAACAAAAAATCTAAAAAGGCCAATTAAACAAATACCGCCCATCAGAGATAGCGACGGAAAATGGGCCATAAGCAATGATCAGAAAGCTGTAAGGTTTGCTCAGCACCTAGAAGAAACTTTTAAGCCCAATGAAAACCTGGTAGAATTACTTGAGAGTGAAAACTTAGCAGAAAACCAGAGAATTAAGCTTGTGACTCCTAAAGAAGTAATGAGAGAAATTCAAAATAACATTAGTGCCAAAAAGTCTCCGGGTTACGACCTCATTACAGGTGAGATTCTAAAACACCTCCCGCGTAAGGCTGTAGTTAAGCTGACCAAACTTATTAATGCTGCATTTATTTTAAAACACGTACCTGCGCCATGGAAGGTCGCTGAAGTCATTATGATTGCGAAGCCTGGGAAACCACCACATGAAGCATCATCATACAGACCTATTTCTCTGTTGCCCGTGCTATCAAAGTTATTCGAAAAACTATTATTGAAGCGATTAAAACCAGTAATAGAAGATAAAGACCTTATTCCAAATCATCAATTTGGCTTTAGGGAGAAACACTCTACAATAGACCAGGTTCATAGAATAACTAATATCATTGAAAAAACACTAGAAAATAAAGAAGTCTGCGCCACTGTATTTTTAGATGTGGCGCAAGCTTTTGATAAAGTTTGGCATAAGGGTCTAATATTCAAACTCAGGCGCATGCTCCCAGAATTTGCAGATATACTAGAGTCGTATATAAGTAATAGAATGTTCAGAATACGGCAAGAGGATGCATATTCCGAACTAAAACATATAAAAGCTGGGGTACCACAAGGAAGTGTGCTAGGCCCGATTTTGTACTTGTTATACACATGTGACATTCCAGAACTGGAAAACAACACCATTGCGACCTTTGCAGATGATACTGCAATTATGGCTACCGGTTCAACCCACAGAGAAGCAGTAGAAAAAGTTCAACTAGCTGTGAACAAAGTTTATGACTGGACACAAAAATGGAAGATCAAACTGAATGAATCTAAATCAATTCACATTGACTTCACAAACAAACACCTGGACTATCACCCAATCTATATAAATGGCATGCAAGTGCCTTACGCTAATACAGCCAAATACCTTGGCATGACTCTCGATACCAAGTTGCGTTGGAAAGCTCATGTCAAAAAGAAAAGACAGGAACTCGACATACGTTATAAAAGTATGTATTGGTTACTTGGAAGGAAATCCTGTCTATCAATACATAATAAAATAACCATATACAAGCATATACTGATGCCAATTTGGACGTATGGTATCCAACTTTGGGGCTGTACTAAACCAAGCAACATCAAAATTATCCAACAATTCCAAAATAAAGTACTCAGGGATGCTGTGAATGCACCCTGGTACATAAGAAACGACGACCTTCACCGTGACCTTAAAATGGAACTCGTCACCACAATCATCAAAAAATTTGCTGAAGCCCACGAACACAGACTACACCGACATGTGAATGTTGAGGCTATCCAGCTGCTAGACAACACAGACTTAGTGCGTAGGCTAAAAAGAACTAAACCATTTGAATTAATGTAGTGTAAGTAAGTACTAACAAAGTGAGTGAATAATAGTAACATTGTTGTGCTATACATATAACACATGAACATAGTGTTTTAATATAATATATCAGACTCTAAGAAAGTGCTACGGACTTGTGTAAAAGTGCAAATAGACACTATTCTTAGTATTAACATTATTTATAACGTAGCATATTAAGTTAGAGTTAAATTACTTATTAGTCTTTTTAGGCTAGATTGTAATTAATTTATTAAGAATCCTGTTCTTAATAACAAAGGGAAAAAAAAAAAAAAAAAAAAAATTTGACTCTATTTGTATGCCTTCCTCAAATAGTGTGATCTTCTCCATAATTATGTGCAACCGTTTTACCTAGCTTCGAATTTAGACCTTCGCTGACATTTTAAATACTTAAAACATCGTAAAAGCTTAGTCGAGTTCTTTAAAAATGGCACCGCGCTTTGAACTGCTGTTACAGGAATATCCGAATTCAAATTAAAAACGTAGCTTTTTTTTTTTTTTTAATATAGATTGAAATATAAAAATTCTATGATATGACGTTTATGTAAGTGTATTGTTATGTTGTATTTCATCATCATCTGCCTAGCCTTTTCCCAACTATGTTGGGGTCGGCCTCCAGTCTAACCGGATGCAGCTGAATACCAGTATTTTACATGGAGCGACTGCCTATCTGACCTCCACAACCCAGTTAGTACTGGGTAATAAGATACCCCTTGGTAAGACTCTTTGTCAGACTTTTTAGGGCCACTGACTACCTGAACGACTGTCAAAAATCTTAAATTGGCAGCCGGAACCAACTGCTTAACGTGCTTTCCGAGGCCTATGCACAGACCAACCTAGGCAAGCACGGATTAACCTAAATATCGACCAGAGCGGCTGTTATTATTTAGCCACGAGCTCCTCCTTTGTTATGTTGTATTTGATTTCGTTATTTACTTTATGCTTGTATGTACCTATTCTATTTTCTCTTTTTTAGGGTTCCGTAACCAAAGGGTAAAAACGGAACCCTATTACTAAGACTTCGCTGTCTGTCCGTCTGTCTGTCACCAGGCTGTATCTCATGAACCGTGACAGCTAGAGAGTTGAAATTTTCACAGATGATGTATTTCTGTTGCCGCTATAACAACAAATACTAAATATAGTCAATGGTACGGAACCCTTCGTGTGCGAGTCCGACTCGCACTTGGCCGGCTTTTATTCTCTCTTCTTTCGCAGGTATGCTGGAACAGATTTCTTTAGAAATAAGCATCTGCTTTGTACCTATTTTTCTGTTTCTTTCTTCTATAATAGTGTGTACATAAACACCAATAAATAAATAAAAACAACGAATTTGGAAAGTGTTAGTTACTCTGTCATTTTGTTTTGAAAAAACGCTTAGAATTGCACTTAGAAGACTCGCACGGATCGTGATGAAGGAATAATTCAGATGTATATGAAGGCGGATGTGGACCGCTAAAGTGATTTCGTGCCTAAAGAGACGTGAGTTCATGAGTGTATGTGTGCATGTGACGATAAAAGCCAAGTCTTAAAACTTACCCTCGGCGTCCACATGTCACCAGCCAGACAATTAACTGAGCATATTCCGCAATTGTAAGACACCTGCAACAAAAACGAAATTAGTAAACGGTTAAAACACAAGTGATTGTGAGGTGAATAGTCTGGTAAATGAATGATTGTGGTTGGAAAAGTTGAAAGCAGAAAATGTGACTTATGAACTTTGTTTGGACTAGTTAGAAGGTAAGCATATTAAAAGTCCTGACCCCTCCGAGGTGAGCCCGAGGGGGGGGGGGGGGGGGGGCAAAGAAGGTCCCATTTTTTGGTTTTTTGCTTATATCTCGAAAACAATGCGTCGTATAAAATTTTGTTGTACTACATAATAAAACCTCATAAAATTTTCTTCAACTTTGCTTTTCTAATTTTTTATCTATCTCTTATGTTCGTGTCGTGTTCGTGTGTCGTTGAATTGGTATGAGCTCCGAAAAACGAGCAATTTTTAAAAAATTGTCCAATTCTCTGTCCCGTTCGTTGTTTTTGGTTTGTATCTCGAAAACGGTGTGTCGCACGAATACTTGTTGTACTACACAATGAAATCTGATAAAATTCCCTACAACTCGGCAAATTTTTTTTTTTACTTTTTTTTTTTTTTAAATATTGGAGATAGATAAAAAGTGTGACAAACAAAGTTGTAGAGAATTTTATGAGGTTTTATTATGTAGTACAACAAAATTTTATGCGACGCATCGTTTTCGAGATATAAGCAAAAAACCAAAAAACGGGACCTTCTTTGCCCCCCCCCCCCTCGGGCTCACCTCGGAGGAGTCAGGACTTTTAATATGTTTATCTTCTACTTAGTCCAAACGAAGTTCATAAGTCAGATTTTCTGCTTTCGACTTTTCCAACCACATACCCCTTTTGAGCACTCATTTACCAGACTAGAAATGTTTGATCACATTTTAGTAATGGAAATAACTCTGAGATGGTTAGTTATGAAGGCAATGCTAAACAGAAGGCTCTGGACAAGTGACAATAGTTTTCGAATCTTTTTGACCTTCAATAGGACTCTTAAAGCATTTGGGTACTATGGGTTATTGGTACATTTGCCACAAAGTTAATTCACCACGAAAAAAATTACAATCGTTTAAAACAAATGAACCTCTACTTGTACCAAAAAATCTCAACTGTTAACGATATTTATCGCTACCCGTACCAATTGTCGGTAAATATCATAATAATACAGGGCCTGTGTATTATGATACGCGTGCAATATTATACATAGCGACAGTAAATACGGTAGCGATAGCTTTCGTTTACAATTGTGAGTTTTTGGTACAAGTTCATATTTGACTTTTACTAGGCTCTACTGTAGCTTACTTCAATCCTAAACTTTGGGTTGTGGAGGTCAGACAGGCAGTCGTTCTATGTAGAAAATTGGTATTTAGCTGCATCTGGGACTGAAAGCCAACCCCAGCATAGTTTGGACAAGGCAAGGCCAATGATGATGGCTTATTCCAATTCAATACATTTTGACTTTGCCGTCATTTTTGTTGATTGTCACCTGGTCCAGGCCCTGAGGTTGGGTTAGGTGGATGTATGTATGTCTTTTGCACTTTACCAAAAAAGCATGACGTGCTGCGATTACGGAGGCTCGTGTAATTAGATGGCTGATTCATGTCACTGCTCACAGCAAAACGAAGGTAGCTCTTATAATGATAAACGAATAACACTACTTTCTTACCGTTTTAAATTATCCTTACCTAGGATTTAATTCTTGCGTTGTCTCCAAGTTGAGACTGCATTTGACTTTACACAGGCACAAACATTTAAGGAGGAAACAAAACACATCAATTTCTTGCGTAATTAGCAAAATAAAAAGGGGTAAAAGCACACACATTAATGCATAATATATTTCTACACACGCATCGAGCCGTTTTCATTACAATCAATATTTAACCAGTTTTAAAATTTACAAAAAAAAGAGTATTCAGTCGTCCAAATAGGTAAACCAAATTCGGTGACAAAATCTTTAGTCTTAATGATTAATTAAATACATTAAAAAACAACGTCATTGATGTTATTTTTTCTGACACTGAGATATTATAATATTAAGTAAGGTATTCATGTTTACCTTTGTTTTTAACCTATAACTCAGAATGGACAAACATTTCAACAAAGCTGTCATAAAAGATGTTGTTCCATTTATAAAGAGCTATCCAACGACGTATATGTCATTGCTATTGGAGGGGTGTACCAGCTTCCATACATTTTTTTTCATTGTCCTTTAGGATCAGTTTTCATCTGTGTGTAACTAGACAAAAGTATTTCAAAAGGGCGCGTATTAAATTTTAATAGTAAACACATTTTCATCAAATGATGTCTGAAATCGCAAAAGTTCAGGTCACACCATTCGCAGTGTTCCATATTACATAACTACCTTTATAACTGAACAAAGATGAAATGTACATAATACAAACAAGCATTTGAGGCGGATATCTCAAAACATTTATTTTCCAACGCGGAATTTAACCTGTAGTTGCTCGTAATTACAGACACCATTAAAATAATATGTTCTCTTGCGGGAACGTCTGGGGACATACCGGTAACAATTTCCTTATAATTTAGATAGTATATGGTAATAATTTAAGATTTAAATTGTATCCTCTAAACTATATATCAGCGCACAGTTATAGATATTACACGTAATTAAGATCGCCTTAAATTAAACCATTCAGGCATATTTTTATGTAAGTACACTACACAACTGCACATTTTAAGGCACCTGAAACGTATCGATCAAGAATAAAAAAATAAAACATTTTAAATTTTAAACAAAAAAGTTTTATTCGTTGTGGTATGATGGTATCTCACTACACATTACACAGTATTAATTTTCGATTGTTACTAAATGTTACTAGCAGATCATTCACTTAAACATAGACGATAATTATGTATTATATGTATATAACTCAATGTGAATAATATTTATATTAGACTACCGCGCGAAAAAAAATGATAAAAGAATTACGTAAATCTGAAAATCGTAATCACGGAGTTACGAGGTTACAAACATGAAAACAAATTAAAGCCGAATTGAGCACCTCCTCTTTTTTAGAAGTCGGTTAAAAAGGTGAGGTGATATAGCGCGGTGCTCATTAATGTGCTACGTTTTTACTAACATACCTAATATTGTAAAGAAACTAAAGACCATGAAGCTAAATTCTCCATAGAGTACCAGAGTACCGCTATGATCTACAGCTGACATAGTCCAGCGCAACTCTAAGCTTCTTTCGATTCCGACAGTATCTAATACACTTGTCTAGTGCTCGCTACACAACAACTAAACTGGTTACAACGTGATATAAAAGTCTTCTACAGCGTGTATCAGAAATGTCTGGTCTAATTATTATGAGTGCACCTCAAGTTACCAAACACACTACACAAACTGTCAAATTTCGTCATTCGTTTTTGAACTAAATCATCAAAATTGTATGGTTTAAAATCCTTTGAAGAAATTTGACAGTTTGTAGAAACGTGATGCGCTGGCGACTTTTCTGTAGGACGAAAATTAATCGCCTAAAAATAATATAGATTTTCCATACATAGGGAAAAGGTGTGAGTTTAAGTATATCCCTAACATTTGGTTCGAGGAAGTATTGCATATAAATTTCCCAATGTTGGAACGCAGGCCTCCTATGGTATGGAGTGGGAGTGGGCTGCAATTGCAAGTGTGGTGGGAAAACAACACGCGGACCCAGTGTGTGTTGACACATGTCTTCGAATTTTTGTTTCTTGGATGGTCATGCCGGTTTCCTCACGATGTTTTCCTTCACGGTTTAGAGAACAGTGGTGATGAAATAAATTACGCAAGAAACCACGAACTTACAAGTCGGGACGTTACTTTGGGTCACCACAGCAGACGTAGGTATAAAACTTCTTAAATATGAGCCCACGTTTCAGATACACACTGTACATTGGATGTATGTGGCTTGGAACGGATGCACGGAGCATTAACACAGCTCGTTGGATACAAGCCAAGGAAATTAATTATTAATTCATAAATAATTGAAACATGCTTTTTGTAATAAGCTTGTACATAGATTCGCATGACGAGTACCCATGCGTGGTTACGGTCGCGTAGCAATTATTCAAATAAATATAGGACATTTAAAGTCATTCTGTTTTTATAAACAATTGAAGGTGCATTCACGTTTTTAGTTTTGTTCGTGGCGCTTTAAATTATCTTTTACTACTAAATTCTCCTACATAAAAACAGCTAAGAGAAAACGTCGTTGAAGTTCCAACACCACGTAAGTCGAAAATAGCAACTTTACAGGAGAGTGCAAAAACTGCATAATAATGCTTAGGTAATGGGCACCATACCATTTTTTAAATAAATTGTGGTGATTTTTTTCTGATTGGCTGAAACAACGCGTCTTCCGATTCTCTAACAAACGGCATCAAAAACAAAATGTCAAAACCTCTAAAAATTGACTTATGTAGTGTTAGAACTTCAACGACGAAATTGCACTTTTTGAACGTCAACTTTATATAAGGAAATATCGACCAAATCCTTTGAATGCTTATAAGTCCCAAACCGGGAATGAAACAACGGAATAAAATCTATAATTTTAAAATGAAATATATAAAAATCGTATATCCCTGATAAACATAACTTGCATAACTATTTACTCTAACCCACGTGTCGAACAAGGCGACTATTGTTAAAAACCAAAACTACATGTTAAATCTACGCCTTTTCAACAATCTCGTTTGCCTAGTCATCGCAAGCACTACTGCTAATGGGGTGCCCTGCGTGTGCGATGAACACGACGCGATGCGACGCTGCGAACGCGACGAACGCGATCAACTCAATGACATACCTTGCATGCGGTCTATTATTTGTCTTCGGCGAGACGCGACGTAACACGTACTCTTGTTTTGATGGCGACCAGACGCGAAACCACGAACTACGAAATGGAAAGACAAAGAAAGAATCAACTGAATCAAATCAATCAAAAAAAGAAAAAAAAAACAATCTTCCGAATTAAAGATGGTTTTTTTTTTTCTTTTTTTGATTGATTTGATTCAGTTGATTCTTTCTGTGTTTTACCATATTTTTTTAAAGTCTGTACTTTAAATATGAACTTTCAAGCAAAATTATTCTCCATGATTCGAGAAGTAGGTAATGACCAAAATCACGTAAGACATTTGTCGCGTGTAGCATCGCGTCGCATTGCATCGTGTCGTGTCACGTCGCGTCGCGTCGTATTCGTCGCTCAAGCAGGACACCCCGCAAGCCTTGGGCTATAGAATAGAATGTCTCTTTATCGAGTATCCATGACTCAAAAGCTGTTAGTAAAACTTACGACTATGTTAGTAAACACTGATAAAACAAACAAATAAGGGTCCTTGTATCAGTCCGGAGTGAAAAAAAAACTCGTTCTACAAACTTGGGGCCTTGACTGGCGAAATGTGTACCTACTACATAACCACTGCCTAACTATTCGGGGTTAACAGGCGTGAAGTAATATTAATATTTTCAAAGCAAAATGGCTGCCACCCACACACACTATCCTACACCTACGCTAGTACCTTTCATATTACACTGAAACAGCACCTACGCAGATTTTTAATTGGAATAGAGCCCTCGTACATAATATGATAGACATCTCTACAACATTACAGCCACACATTTAAGTCAGTACATATACAGTTTTGGGTTGACGAGTGATTTTATCGCGTGTCTACGCTACAATCAGGGGTAACCGACGGCCTTTCGGCTGTCGATTTGATTAGATTCGATATTTTCACTCGAGCGAATAAATTCATACAATCGCGATGCAGCACATCTATATTTCAAATTTATCTGTATGCTTGAAGTTCCTGTTTATTTAAAATATGTTTTGAAATAAATATTTGAAGACGGTAGAACTTTAAGTGACTTTAGTTTCCAGGATTCCTGCCTAAAAAGGAACTCGGAGGTTGTTCTCGAGATCTATGTAGGGTAGGAATCAGAATTTTGATAAAGTGTTTTTTTTTTTTTTACAAATTAATACGTATACGTGTAGTTGCAATACATAGTACTTTTTATTTTATTGATAACCAAATTTTTTCGAGTGTGGTGACAATAAAAACGTATTTTAACTGTTTAAACTCCACACTCTCTGTCTCTCTCTCTCTCTTCTCTTTCGCAAAAAAAATCTTGACCGTAAAATGCAAACTATACTCGTAAACAAGATGTTTAACGTCATCTCCTTGGTGTACGGTCAAATAAAACTTCAATCAAAACTGACGACAAACGCAGTAAACCGTATTCCTGTTTTTCAGAAGTGCCTGATTCTGTTTCCTGATTCAGGAGGTCGAATAAACTGGAATGCCGATCCGAGTAGAGCTAGCAACTATTTTTCCGGACAAGTCTGGAATTTCAGCTCAATGTCAAAACGTCCAATGAGAAATTTAAAATACGGTACAGGTCGCGGCACGTAACTCTAGCGCTGACCGTTATTGCGCAGAAGTGAAAAATAAGAATGTCTTGGGGAGTGCGTTGCGCCGATCGGCTCTCCAGTCGTAGAACATGCGCAGCTATCCCCTCCACGTTTCGTTCAGCGCTAGAGTTACGTGCCGCGACCTGTATGTAAATAGTTTTTAGGGTTCCGTACCCAAAGGGTAAAAACAGAACCCTATTACTAAGACTTCGCTGTCTGTCCGTCTGTCTGTCACCAGGCTGTATCTCATGAACCGTGATAGCTAGACAGTTGAAATTTTCACAGATGATGTATTTCTGTTGCCGCTATAACAACAAATACTAAATATAGTCAATAGTACGGAACCCTTCGTGTGCGAGTCCGACTCGCACTTGGCCGGTTTTTATTATTTATGTACTTTATTTTAAGCACCCTTAAATGTTTTGTAACAAGCCTTTATTTATTATTGTAACGGCTTTGCAAAAGAAAACGCAGGTGTATCAGCACAATTTCAAAAACAGAAATTGTCTTTTCATCAAATGCTGAAATTTCCTCCTTATGGTCAGTTCACACCGAGACGCGACTGTACTGATAGAGGGCAGTGATTTCGCGCTGCGCCGCGCGTCGCCGCGAGACGCATCGCAATGAAGTGTGTATCTTTTCGTGTAGTAAATCTATACTAATATTATAAAGAGGTACCTAACATTATTTTGTTTGTAAGTTTGTATGTAGGGGGTAATCTCCGGAAGTAATGAACCGATTTCAAAAATTCTTTCACCATTAGAAAGCTACATTCGCCCTGAGTGACATAGGCTATATTTTTATCCCCGTAATTCCCCGGAAACTGGAACTACGCGGGTGAAACCGCGTTACGTCCGCTAGTAAAGTTATATTTTTAGTCGCTATACTAAAATGTGCGTGCAGCGTCGCATCGTGTCGCGTCTCGGTGTGAATTGACCCTTACGTGACGGCGACGGATTACTACTCGCTTGTTCGCAAGTCTCCCAGGGAATGTTCTTCATCACTGAGCTAGAACTGGGAGTTCTGCCACAGCCTGCGAACGAATACTACGAAGTAGATGGTCATAAACGCGAGACTGACTTGTGAGGACGGATGGCTGTTTTTTACTCTTTCACACAAAAAATACTGAACGGTCAGTGATGTAAACACAGGATACTTTTTACTTTTTTTTTTAGGTATTATGATCCTGTGGGACAATAACGTAGTCCACGCGGGCGAAGTCGCGGGTATTTAGTATCTCTTTTACTAATATGGACCCTCAGTCACTTTTAGGATTCAGATTCTCGTCGGCGGGGAGACAGTACATCACCATGTCACTAACAGGACACAAATCACCGTGGCTGCTATTGGGAAATTCCTAAAGGAAAAGCTCAATAACTGGCTTTTTTCGATACTGAGGTCTATAGTCCCTATTAGGTGTAAAAAACCAAGGTCCTGAGTCAACACGATAAAAAGATATTGAAAACTTAAACTTAACACCTAAGTACCAAAATTTACCTCATTTTCAACTTTTTTATTTTTCAGAATTTTCCCTTTAGTTGTGCTGTACGACCTTGCTTTTAACCAAAACTGACAATTCTAGGTCAACCGGAAGTACCCTATTGGTTTTCTAAAGGTTTTGGGTCTTACAGCACATGTAAAGGAAAAAATCTGAAAATTTACGATTTTCAGATTTTTTCCTATGTAGTATATATGTAGTAAATGACAAAAAAGCGATTTTACAAAAAAAATATACAAACTTATTATTTGCGGTTGGTGCAATAGCCGTTTCTAGGGATTGAACAACAAAGTTAAGTTTTTCCTTTAAAAAGTTTGTACGGAACCCTCGGTGCGCGAGTCCGACTCGCTATTGGCCGATTTTTTCTGAAACATTTGATTACGTAACAGATGTAACTCGTTTGGTAACGCGAAATGTGGTGTACTATTGGTACGCCTCTGCCTAAGCCTTGGTTATTGCAGGCGTGATGATTTTCTTTACTCCTTATTTTTTTAGAACCTTAAGTAGGTTTTATTAATTTAAGCATGAAGTTTACAATCTTCGTTTGTAGGGTTTGAAGTAAATGCACGCCTATAAAGTACTGTTCTTAGAGATCAGGAATGAGTTAAAGTAAAATTAATGAACATAATATCAGTCCTAACTTTTTACTTTTAATTATAATCATAATTGAATAGGGTATATGCATGATTTTTTTTTTCAAAACAAAGCGTATTATCATCAGAAATAGCAAAGTGAAATTATTTTTTTTAATATCTATAAAAACTACGAAGTTAAAAGCATTTGAAACTGCTGATTAGACAGAGAGATCCGATACAGCGAATGACGTCATTCGCTGCATCGACGTACAAAATCCATACTAAATTCCGTTTATCTGAAAGAGATAGAAACAAAAGTTTAAATGGTTATATCTTTTGTGTTGTTTGGCCGATTTATGTGTTGTCGAGTAATGTATGTTGTTGAGTAATTTAACATTCCGTATCGAAATAAAAAAAAGAAAATTTATGGATATTCCCTATTAGGTCAGGTGCGTAGGTGGTACGCGCGTCGTTTGTGAGTACCTAAACTCGCTATCGTGGCGCATGTACGACCGGCGCATCTCGACATAGATAGCGACAAATTCGCTAACTTTTGATTGCTAATTAACAATGAATTAATTCGGTTGCAATAATGATGCTTGTGAGAATCGCATCTTGAATGTAGAGACTTGTGTTACAGGCAAGCATCATTATTGCAACCGAATTTATTCGTTCGTAATCCGCGATCGAAAGTTAGCGAATTTGTCGCTATCTATGTCGAGGCCCAGAGGCCCTGCAAAGCGCGCGGTGTAAACCTAAGATAAATATGCCGATTGTAAAATTCAATACTGGTATCACATAATTATAGTATTTTCATAATTTAAAGAGTACTGATTGTGCTAGTTTTAAACAATTTAACTAAAATGATATGACTAGTATTTTCGATTCAAAATTCCAAAAAATCTAGGCCGTTTGTCCACCGCCGCCGTCACCGGACCGTCACCGAGAACGTGATTATTTCGGGCCGAGTTTATATGGATATATAGGATGACGGTAATCGGGTGACGAACTTGCGGTGGACACGCGGCTATAGTAGTCTATGTATCAGTACTTCGGCGCCGTCATCTCGTTCTCGTTGACGTTCCGGTGACGGCGGCGGTGGACAAACGGCCTAGTCTCTGATGTTAAAACGTTAACGAGGCAAAAGAAGATCGTAGCAGGTGGCTGTCTATTTCTGCTTTGTGTCTGATCCAGTGAGTTTTAGTAGGTTAAACTGACTTGTGTTGATACTAAGGAAGACACCGGCATTAACATAAAATTAAACTTGTTCAAGTTAAAATTGAACTTCCAGAAAGCTTCGTTAACTGGCAGCAAAAAGGAAGAGGTGTTGTAATCAGATAGTTTATTTTGTATTTTTGTTAAAACATTAAAACCGTATATGATAGTATTTTCCATGGGTCTATATCATAAACAACCATACTCACTTTATAAATTAAATTTTTGGTGAAAACAGCTCCTACCTTGCGGCTTGGGCAGTGATATCGATATTCTTGTGTACCTACATAGTTGCAATGATTATCTATTAATAGTGGTGGTTCCAGAGAGCATAATTGCGAGAATAACTTAATAACCCTGCGGTTACGTTTCTATAGAATGTAACGTAGACATACCGACATACATAGTCATCTTCTTGCAAGATGTGGGTGATGCGCTCATCTTGTAATATTAGTTTACCAAACGGCTTCCTGGACAGAAGCTTGATACTGTTATGCATGATACGCTTGTTAGTTGATTGAGGGTACTGTATTGGTGAAGCGGCCACATAATTATAAGAGCGGAATTTAGTCGGTACAACCCCACGACCGAGTAAGGGTCTGTCCACATCTCCACATCTCCACGTCACGGTGTCGTCAACGTGGAACGGTGCGGTAACGTGCCACGTCCAACGTTGCTGCGTCGTGACGTGCATTTTTACGTTACGTTAACGTAAATTGGCACGTCATATCAACGTACCGTGCCACGTTACCGCACCGTTCCACGTTGACGACGTCGTGACGTGGAGATGTGGACAGGCCCTAAGACATTGAATGTAGCTAGACTAAGCCGGTCGTTTGTGCCGTGGTGCTTGCTGCAGCTGCGCCAAATATAGCTAAAGGATTTTGTCGATCGGCAAAAGCCGAATATGTATAGTAATGCGTAATATGTATAGTAATTGCTTCGGGTCTGTTTTGTTGTTCAACAATGACTACATTATTAAATGTGACAACTCAAAAAATGTGTGTATCACGATTGCTATTGCAATCTTTGTCAACTCATTTGTCGAAAATGTTAGGAATGTCTTAGTGCCAGCACGGAGTCTGGATTTCAGCCGGTTTCCCATGCCTATAGCCTCGTTTTCACTACAACACGAAATAATGTCGTGCAACACGTGTCCTCGAGTCGTAAGGCAAAGTCGATCGAAGTCGGGTGTGTGCGTACTACATCATCAAACACAATAAAAAAAGAAATAGACATTATAACTGCTACTGATGTTGCTTGCAGATGTACATCATCTGCCTATCATCTACAGAAATACAATAGAGTTTTTTTGATGGCACAGCAGTCTTGCAATATTCTTTTTCGCAAGCTGTCGATGGCAATCTTATAATATTTGTGTAAGTTATAAGATTCGTGAGATTTTTATGTACGCCTTATAATATTACTTACCCGCCACCGGCCACTAAAATCATCTGCATTCTGGCACATTTGACACATTCACTAGTTCTAGTATAGTTCACACTCGTGTAGCTGCTCTTGCAGGTGCATCGTCATCCGAGTCTTCCTCGTCGAAGTTGGCGTTTCTGTTTCTTCTATTTAAAAAAGAAATAGACTTGGTTAATGCATAGATTCTACGGTTTTGACGGTACGCGTGTTGCTTGAACACGTTTGAAGTCTGAGTCGTCGTAAATATTATTTGAAAAAGGTAAATAATAAAAAAACAGTAACGTTAAGTCGATTAAAAGTTAGAAAAACCAAAGGAACTAAAAATTTTAAACTTTTTTAATAGCCTGGCTACTTTATGTACTTAATAGAAATCACAGGTAGCTAATAATATCACAAAAATGTTCCAATGTCAAATTTATAAACCAAATCACACAGGAATAGAATCCATTGAGGGTGAAAACAAACCTATCAGTATTGATTCACATTTTATCTAATGAAAATGGCTATTTAGTATGAAGATGCGTACGCATCAGTTCTCCTTTCCGCATGGATTCATGTTTCGTCTTTTTGTATTTAAAATACGTATAAACATGAATCTCTGCTACACAGCAGCACTCGATTAATTAACGTGTTATGGGTGCTTTCAAACGTCAACATATGAGTTACAATGCTTATTAAACGCATGTGAACGGATGCTTACGCATGCGAATGTATCTTAGCTCAACTAATTGCAACTGATCAGCTGCGAGGGCAGATTTACGGAAGGAGGTTAGGGGACAGATGGGAGAGAGGAGGCAGCTGAGGCAAGGCACCGCGCTGAACGCTTCTTAAAAATATACTTTTTAACGAATCCCATGCGACAGTATGTTAAAGCATACGATACAATCCTCCGTTTAAAGCTGAAAGCAAAATAGCCATGTATTGCTTTCGAGTCACTATGCGTACACACATCAAACAAAGTTTGTGATCACTAGCATAAGCTGATATAATTATTTAAATTGAACTTTATCAAGAAAAAAACTTTATTGTTTGTTCTCTTTAAATAGAAATACCCTGTTTGAAATTAAAAAATTAAACTATTTTTTATCTACACTTCTACACTAATATTATAAAGAGGAAAGATTTGTATTTGTGTGTGTATGTTTGTAAGGAATAAACTCAAAAACTACTGCGCCGATTTAAAAAATTCTTTCACCATTAGAAAGCTACATTCACTCTGAGTAACATAGGCTATATTTTATCCCCATACTACCACGGAAACGGGAATTACGTGGGTGAAACCGCGTGACGTCCGCTAGTTTTTATTTTATAAAAACGTAACAAAAAGATTTCGAATTTCCAAAGTGATCACAAACTTTTTTTGATGTGTGTATATCTGTTGCCATAACCACCCAGCTAAATGCGAATCGATGCTGAAAAATATGATTTCACCTTATGGATTATTTATCTTCTGATTATAACTTTCACAAACAATTTAGAAATAATGGTCGTAATACGCCTAGTCTAATAGTAAGACATAAACAAAACCACTTGAGAAGATTCCTTCGGCAGATAAAGATCAGTCAAATAGGTAAAGACAAATTGCGGATACCGGATACTGACCGGTACTTCCGTATGTCGTCCGCAATTTGTCGCTGACATAACTTTAAGTAAAGTTCCGGCGATGCATGTCGTTCTCTAATTGACACAAAACGTTTTGGCTCACTACAGAATCATAGATCTTCTGAAGTTTCGAAAGAGAAAAAACACAATTAAGTTGGCAACAACGAGGTGTATGTTACGAATGCGCCGGCAAGTAATTACTTATGCTTTTGTGAAGACCTTTCCGTATTTATTTTGCGACAAAAGTTACTAACACTTATGATTGTACCATACATGGATGTTTTGGACGGCTATATTTTTTGTCTAAAAGAATCTGATGGAACACTTTTAAGGTGTGATCAAAGGCAAACACCAGACTTTGATCTTTGAATCTGTCAAGTCTGATGTCCGCTGCAAGTCCGGAGTCCAATTCGCTCGGTTTGATTGCACCTTCATAAATAGGCCACCAACAACACCATTAATGTCAACGAAGCGTCAACAAAACCACTAGATAATACGTCACCATTTTGGCGCAGCGCGTCATATTAGTGCATCATCCTGTTCCGTCATACCTCTTCTAGTTGTCCGCAGACCTAACACTAAAAAGTTGTTTTGCTTTAACGAAATATATTCTCTCACTCTCGTGGTATATTCTTGTGGTTTACGATGCTGAGTAAGAGAACTTGCTTAAATACAGTGCACAGATCTACTGGCGTATAAACTTTTTTATTACGTTCCTTTTCCAGTGTTAAACTACCTCTCTGATAAACTTCATCAAAAGCAACGCGGTAGTTTAGGGGTTGAAACGTGACGAATACACTGGCTTGGTTATTTTTTTTTTTACGACAAGTGTTTAATTTCGATGTGCTTTGCGCAGTGTTTTGTGAGGAAACCGGCATGTCCTAGAACCCACAATTCGTTGACATGTGACATGTACCAACCACATTAGGTCTGCGTGATGGGTTGGACCCCAGTACCTCTCACAAACTGGAGGCCTGTATCCCAGCAGTGGGAGCGAGATAGATTTTTAAACGATGACGGCAACGTCAAAAATGTATTGGAAAACCTGAAAAAGGCTTTTAATACATGTCTTGACATGTGGTAATTGCTTTTAAAGCCCTTTTAAAACCCTTTAAAAGTATCAACTCCCAGCTATTTTTTATTTAATTCCGTAGTTATAATCCTTAACCAGCACGATAGTACATAGTTTTAAACGTACTTCTATTAGTTTCGCGTGTCCATAAATTAAGACACAACGCAGTTGGCTCAGTGTAAGTTCCATTTGTATAATTAAAACAGCCTTTCATTGCCGCCAGGTATAAACAGTGTGGCGTCATAGGGTATGTTTTCAATCACTAATAGGAGTTATGTGTATTTTTTCTTTTTCGCTACTCTAAAAAATACAGATAACTCAAATGTGTTAATGCAGGGGAATAATATATTAAAGTATCGTATTATGATGACCTTAAACCTAAACCATCTACAGCCATAATTTACAATGACGTGACATGTCCATTATGTGCTCTGAATTTTAGTTCAAAGTAGGATTTGCTGGCACAACACTCTAGGAAGACATCGAATGCACTCGCTGTGGCCGAAATAGGCTAGATGGCACCAGTTCAAAGAGTCGTTAAGGTAACAGTGTTACTAACTAGTGTTTTAACTAAAATAATATTACGTATAGCTAATAATATTATTTTAGACGATTATACATAGTGACGTTCTCAGTAGTAAAAAAATTAGGAATATTAAAAATGTGGTACTAGAACTGTATGTTAAGAAACTGAATAAACAGATTTGATCCTCTGGACGAAGTGTGGTTCAATCAAAAATTGTTAAAAATAATTTCAGTCGGTTACTACCACAGGTAAGCAGGGGCCCAATTATGTAACTTTGTGTTAAGCAACACGCCATTGACACTCTATCTACACACTACAGACATTATGTTGCCACTGTTGCATTTGAATTTGATATTCTGCAAAAACTTCAATGGCGTTTCAGTTGTGTCTCAGTAGTGTGTCGATAGTGTGGCGGTACAATATTTTTCAGTGTTTTCGTTGTTCGATGGCTTCACAATGGCGGTTCGATGGCCAAAACACTTTTCAAACACGATAGACACAACTTTCAAATACACTTAAAATATTTACAGACTACTGTAACTTTGGCCATCATGATGACATTGACACATTATAGTGGAGCAAAATACCAATTATTACAATAGTCTTCTATGGCGTTTCAATGGCACTACAGTGGTAAGTCAATGACCATAGATAATTTGTAGAATACCAATTATCTATGGTCATTGACTTACCACTGTAGTGCCGATTACATTAACTAATGTCAGCAGTAATAATTGTATTGCTGCACAAAACAAAGACTAGTGAATAAAAAGAAGTTCGATTCAGACTGATGATGGTGACCTATATCATCACGATCATAAATAAGCCTACCAAAGTTTCGATGACAAAATGGGATAGTCTCGATAAAATACCAAGTTTGTTTTTCTTGGTAATTTACACCTAAGTGCTGCTATCTGGCAGTTTGCCTGCAGGTCTTAGTGTACTCATTAGTCATTCTACTTATATCCCTGAGCGACTGTCTGTTTATTGTTTATTTCTTAAGCGTATGTGTTTACTAGTTTAGATCAGCGACTTCGTTTGCAAACACCTCTCAATTTGCCTTTAGATTCGCAAGGAGTTCGCTCACGATAAGTCCAATCTTAAAATCATGTATTACTTATCTGCATACTTAGTTCTGGAGATTGTTGCGTCAGCGGGTTTCATTTTTTTAAATCAAAAATTACCTAAAACTATTTTTTTTTCTTTAATTTAAATCGTAACACTTCAGTAAAAAAAAACAATTATGTCTGTTTGACGACTATATCATGACTTATGAGCTAATTATGTGTGCATATTATAAATTGAAGTCATTGTTCGTGGCTTCCTGTGTGACTTGATGCAGTCTCGCAGTCTTGAGTCAACTACAAACTTTATTCGGGAGGCTGGGTGTAATACATTAATTTTTTACTTATAATAATGAGGTCTACATATTTTGTCAAGGTGTAAAGCCAAGTGGAGACGGGTTTCTATTTGTCTTATAAAGGAGCAAATTCTGTTGAAACTTCTGAAATAAGTATTTAGTTGTATGGAAAATGTAATTAAGCACACAACATTATTACATAATTATCTATACATTATATGATAATTACCTACCCACATTATGAACTGAGTGTCCAGTACAGGCAGGTTCGTGAATGCATTATTACAGTTTGCGGTCACAGATAGGTGAGGTTTCGTTTTTTGGATTAATTAGTGAAATCCGATTGAAAAGAATTTTAATTTTAGTTCCAACCATTAACCCTTAAGAAAAGATAGACAAGTATCAAACATTAAAACATCGATGGTTATACCAACATCCCTGGTTATAGCATCTTTTATGTTTCTCGGCGTTTTTGTTAAGTAAACATCATTACGATAACTGTTTAAAACCTTTTTAATTTAGGTAAAGACTTTTCTTTACTGTTATTGTGATTTCTTGTTTCTTTATATAGTTCATATAGGTTAACGAGAATGTCGGCTGTAGAAAGTTTCGCGAATAATAAAATGAAAGTAGCAATGATAACGTGTGGTCAGAAACTGCCCAAAAATTAGATTCAGTATTCAAACTTTTTAATGTGTTTGACAGTTTGTTTTGTCACACATTTTATTTATTTATTTAATTTAATGCACAATGTACACAACCAATTTTACACGCCAAGCTTAAACTAGTGAGTACATTACCCTGTTAGGGCGCAGCAAGATAACTTAAAACTAATATTGCAGAAGAGGTATCTCGATTTATCCAATATTACATAAATATCATTAGGAATTAAATATTAAATTAATTAAATTTATATCTAACATTTCATTTCATGTACTTAGTAACACTTGTCTGAGTGTGTTAAAGTTTAAATTAATTAATTAAAATTAGTTAAATAAGCCAAACATAACTTGATTATTAATAAATATAAAATCATAAATATAGCATCACTATGTCAAATCAAATTAATATAATCACAAATATAATGTCAACATAATAAAAATATAATAAAAATACACCATTCGATATTTAACCCTAGAAAGATAACCTACGCCGCAGAGGCGCCCGCGAGAAAAATATATTGCTGTGTCTTTTTATTCGACGCGTGTATCGACTTGTGTTTCTAAGCCAACTCAGTAGTCGGTGTACTCTACCGCAGGACGACTGTTTCTGTGCAGTAAGTACAATACTTTAGTAGTTATGATGAGTTGGTGCGCCCGAGAGGCGTATGTTTATCTTTTAAGTGACTTTTAGTGTTATTAAGCAAATTAGATTTCTTGATGTAAAGTGTTTTATAATTGTGTTTGTTGTGATTTTAGGTTACAACCTTTACGCAGTAGTCATGACAAGTAGAAGGACGCTGGCAGATGACAAAATATGGACTCTATTGGACGAAGACGATGAAAATGAAGGAGATGTATCTCTGGAGAGTGACAGCGAGATAGAAGACCGTCTGAGCCAAGACAGCGTGCAGAGTGACTATGAATATGAGTTTGTAGATAACGTACCGGTAGAAGAATCGTATGGTGGATCCAATGATGAAGATTTGTCTCAGTCTGCTTCGGAACAAATGTGCTCTACAATGTCATGTTCAAGAAAAACAAATAGATGGCTGATGACTATGTTTTATGGCATATTGAACATAGCTGTTGTGAATTCCTATCTGATTTACTGCCACAATGTTTTGGCGGAACAAGAAAAGCCTTCGAATAGACTACACCGATTGACTACACCGTGGATGATGAAGAGACTTATGCACCCACTTTGCCAAGGCATGTGCGAGGTAACATAGAAAAGATTCTTCCAAAACCAGCTGTACAAGATCCCACAAATGACGAGGAAGAGCTTCCAGCTAAAAAAAGGAGTTACTGCAGGTACTGCACATCTAAAAAAAAAGAATGTCGAAGATGACCTGCACTAAGATGCAAAAAGACAGTTTGTGGCGAGCACAAGAATGACGTTTGTCATAACTGTCTATATGGCTAACTCTTATGGTGATGATTGTTATTTTCAGACTGATTGTATTATAATTAACTAGGTTTTAAGAAAAAAACACTGATTTAGATGATAGTTTACGTAAATTGTTCCTATAAACAGAAGACTGTTGATTTTTGTCAATTTTTTTTGGAGGTCTGCTTAATTAGTTATAATTACTTTTAATAAATAAAGTGAACTATAACTGTATTTTTATTTTGAAGGCTATAGTATAACCTTTAAAACGATATAGTTATTTAGAATATACCTAGATTTTATTTGAGATAGACGCATTTGAAAATCTGGCGCCTCTGAAGCGCATGGTTATCTTTTACGTCTCTCGCACTATGGTTATCTATCTAGGGTTAAAATGTCGTACTAAAATTTTATATAATGTCAAAAATTAAAATCATACACCAATTTAACAATCATAAACGAAAACATGTCATATAAAAGAACAAATAATCACAAATAGTATTTACATAGAAAAGAACCTATAATAAAATGAACACATGATTATATATTTTTTAAATTCTATTTTAACATTTTATCTTCCTTAGAAATTTGATTGCATTTGTTTCTTATTGGTTTCTCATTTTATTCTATCGATTTGTCAGACGTCGTAATATATACAGGGTTGCAAACAACCTCATCACGAAGCCGTCAACCAAGCATTCTTTACGTTAAACTAATTAACAACGTAAAAATTATTGCTGGGAAACGACTTCTTTTTTGGTGACAAGTCATGTTTTGTGGTACCTAGAACTCAATGTAACACACTCAAAACATTGTGCTGATGGATGGATCTAATAGTACGGGGGTTGTGGCGGTGTTTCAAGTAAAAATATTACATTAAAAACTTGTACTAAAAAAAAAAACCTGTCGAGAAGTTGGAACTTTGACCCCCAATATCTCCGTAACTAGAAGGTTCCCAGGTATGGTGTAGAACAAAAAAATTAACGCAATGACGGGGAAAACAAGTGCCTTTCGGCTTCGTTAAGAGGTTTTTACACCCTTTATATTTAAAAACAAAGAATAATCGTAATTACCGAAGATTCTAATAAAGTATTTCTATAAATGAAAAAATCTGAAAATATACTCGTACTCGTATTCGGAAAAAGTTAGCATATTAATAACAAAATAGAAATTCAATTCATAATTTTCAGTTTTTTTTAATCTGTGTTTTATCACCATGAGATAGTAACTGGTGTAGTACTAAAAAATATCAACTGTCAGCTGATCAGCATTTAAAGGCTATTACTTTGTTTTCACAGCCAACTGTCATGACCACAGAGCATTGTGGCGTTGACTGCATCCAACGTTTTCGTAAAATTCAAAGCATTTTTATGGCACTTATCGCTTGAATTAAAATGTAGCATTTTTTGTGGTTTATTAGCACTGTAGAATGTAACTGAGATACTTTTCAAAATGGGGGTTTTTATTATTAGACTTTAATTTATCTCAACATTAATAAATCGCCAAGTAAAAGTATATAATACTTTCATAGAGGTAAGGTGGTAACCTTACCTCTATGAAAATATTATATACTTTGGATGGTGGATGGACTTTTGGATGGTAATCCAGCGAAAAGGACGAAATATACAATATTGTAAGATGTCGAGGCAACACTATAAAATGTCATTCATTAATAACTACATGTAATTCAATTTAATTCGACCAGTACCTATATATGCATTTTTACAATGCAGGTCGAACTTCTAGGTTGTGCAGCGCTTGCCAAGGTTGGTCCGTGGATGGGTGACCGAGTTTCCTCCATGACTCGATGGTATGACAGCAGTCTGAATCGTCGGAATCGTCGTCTGGAAACGTTTTTTCTAGTACTAACTGTGAGGTCAGATAGGCAGAAGTTCCACGTAATTTTCTAATATTACCAAAAACAAGAACTCGGTCTGGCAAAAAAGAATAGAAATTTGAAGGAGTACAACAAAATTCCCGCTTGTGTAAAAAGTGCCTATACACTCATTCAATACATTAAATACTCAATTTTCTGAATAATAGGTACCTTTCACAAAAACTGAATGCATTGGATGAGAGTATCTTAAACAATGTTTAATGCAGTATCGAACTTATTATTAATATCAAGGCATTAGGTTCTCTGTTCTCGTCTAAGTGATTTTTTTTCCTCCGGTTAGACAGGAAGCCGACTCTAACATAGTTAAGAAAAGACTGGGTTGTTAATGAAGTTATTGTTTAAGGGGACTACAGGAGCTGAACGCGAGTTATATAATGCAAAAAAACATATGATTCACTGCAATAAACAAAACCAGAAAAATATTTGATATTCTTCAGGATATATGCTAGTATGACAATGTTTTGAACACATAATACAACAAACTTTACCCGATAAAAAAAATCACTAACTTATCTCTAAAAATCTTTTAACGAATAAAAACCATACTTAAATACATGCGATCATTCTGACTTTTTGGCAAATAATTCTACAAGCAACATATTAGCAAGATATTGTTTTATGTTTTTAGTCCAATCAATAGATTAAAATTTGTAAATCGCAAAAAAACAATAATTTCGTACTATTCGGCCCGCAGTGACAGACGTAACAACTACTTTGTAGTGCAAGCTGATTAGAACTTCATTCTAACAGTATTACAAACGAAGTTTAAACCACCACAAATAGAGTTACTAATTTAGCTCCTGTTGTCGCCTTAACTCAATTACTGTAGCATCCTTCCATGCAAGAAAAAAAGCTCGACTACACCTAATAAAATGCTAACTTTAAACGTGCTGGCTTACGTGTGATGTTATAATTTTAGTATTATTCTATTCAATATTAATCAATACTACTACTATTTCAGCCGAAAGACGTCCACTGCTGGACATGGGCCTCCTCCGAAGGGAGGTTTTTGCCATAATCGCCACGCTTGGCAGGCGGGTTGTCGATTGCAGTACAGTTGTTACAAAAGCACAGAGAACGCTGCTGCCCATTCTCTGGTAAGTCCCTTAGTCGCCTCTTACGACACCCACGGTAATATATGGGATGGTGCTATTCTTTACGTCCAATACCTTAAAGAACAATCAATAGATTAATCAATAGTTCACGTCTTAAGAATAATAACATTTCAAACAACGTGTTTCGTTGGGTTTTCTTTGGATTTGAATGTTTTCTAAATTAATCTAAATATATAAAAGAAGAAACTGACTGACTGACTGAGTGACTGACTGACTGACTCATCTATCAACGCACAGCCCAAACCGCTGGGTCTACAGATTCCAAATTTGGCAGGTAGGTTCCTTATGTGGTCTAGGGGTGCACTAAGAAAGGATTTTTCAAAATTCACCCCCTAAGAGGGTTAAACGGGGCTCCAAAGTTTGTATGGGGAAACAAGATCAGTTAGACTATTTTATTCAAAACTTCACAGGAGTGCTCCTATTGATAAATGAGTAGAAACGGGTTTCAGGGTTTTTCAGAATTAAACCCCTAAGAGGGGGAAATGGGGTGGCAAAGGATAAAAATTAATGCACAGCACAAACCGCAGAGTCTAGAGATTCCAAATTTGGCACATTGGTTTCTTATGTGGTCTAGGGGTGCACTAAGAAAGGATTTTTCAAAAATCACCCCCTAAAGGGGTTAAACGGGGCTCCAAAGTTTGTATGGGGAAACAAAATTAGTTAGACTATTTTATTCGAAATTTCACAGGAGTGCTCCTATTAAAAAATGAGTAGAAACGGGTTTCAGGTTTTTTCAGAATTCAACCCCTAAGAGGGGGAAATGGGGTGGCAAAGTATAAAAATCAATGCACAGCCCAAACCGGTGGGTCTACAGATTCCAAATTTGGCAAGTAGGTTTCTTATGTGGTCTAGAGGTGCACTAAGAATGGATTTTTCAAAACTCACCCTCTAAGGGGGTGAAACGGGGCTCTAGAGTTTGAATTGGGAAACAAGATTAGTTAGACTATTTTATTCGAAACTTCACAGGAGTACTCCTATTGAGAAATGAGTTGAAACGAGTTTCAGGTTTTTTCAGAATTCAATCCCTAAGAGGGGGAAATGGGGTGACAAAGTCTAAAAATCAATGCACAGCCCAAACCGCTGAGTCTAGAGGTTCCAAATTTTGAACATAGGTTCTTTATGAGGTTTAGGGGTGCATTAAGAAAGGATTTTTCAAAATTTACCCCCTAAGGGGTTGAAAGGGGGGTCCAAAGATGGTACATGGGAAAATAAGATTGGTTATACTATTCAAAACTTAACAGGAGTACTCCTATCGCTAAATGATTAACATTTGCGTTTCAGGTTTTTTCAGAATTCAACCCCTAAAGGGGGAAATGGGGTTACAAAGCCTGAAATTCAACATAGGTATTGTTTGTATGGTGAATTGGGTTAGGTGTATTACAAAAATAACGATTTTAAGATTTAATGTGGCGGACCTGAAATACCATCATTCCCTGTTGGGGTCTTGGGGTGCGATTGGGTTGAAATGTCTAAAAATCAATATGGGTGTCGATACCGAGATTATCAGGGGTGCTGATTACGAAAATGGCATTTATTTTGGGGTCCAGAAGATGGCGGATTCGAATTCTGTACAGGGTTACTGTTGATTTATTGTGATGATTGTGATAATGATGATGATGATTGTGATGAAGCTGATTTTTTATTACGATGATAATGATTGTGATTACGATGATGATGATTGTGATAATGATGATTGTGATAATGATAATTGAGATAACGATGATAACGATTGTGATTACGATGATAATGAGTGTGATAACGATGATGGTGATTGTGATAGTGATTCTGATTGTGATGGTGATTGTGACAGTGATGGAGATTGTGATGATGATGATTGTGATTACGATGCTGATAATGGTTGTGATTACGATGATAATGATTGTGAAAATGATGATAGTGATTGTGATTGTGATTGTTATGGTGATTGTGATGGTGATGGTGATTGTGATGGTGATTGTGATGGTGATTGTGATGGTGATTGGGGTGGTGATTGTGATGGTGATTGTGATGGTGATTGTGATGGTGATTGTGATGGTGATTGTGATGGTGATTGTGATGGTGATTGTGATGGTGATTGTGATGGTGATTGTGATAGTTATGGTGATTGTGATAATAATTGTGGCTGTGATAGTGATTGTGATAGTGAAGGTGATTGTGATGGTCAGAGCGGTTGTAATGGAGATTGTGATTATGATTGTGACAGTGATGGTGATTGTGATAATGATGAAGATGGATGATTGAGATTACGATGAATAGAATTGTGATAACGAGGATAGTGATTGTGATAATGATAGTGCTTGTGATAGTGATTGTGATGGTGATTGTGATAATGATGGTGATAGTGATTGTGATGGTGATTGTGATAATGATGGTGACTGTGATAGTGAAGGTGATGGTGATTGTGATAATGATTGTGATTGTGATAGTGATGAGGATTGTGATCATGATGATTGTGATTAAGATGATAATGATTGTGATTACGATGATAATGATTGTGATTACGATGATAATGATTGTGATGACGAGGATGGAGATTGTGATAATGATGATAGTGATTGTGATAGTGATTGTGATTTTGATTTTGATTTTGATGGTGATTGTGATTGTGATAATGATGGTGAGTGTGATTTGTGATAATGATTGTGGTTGTGATCATGATTATTGTGATTAAGATGATAATGATTGTGATTACATTGATAATGATTGTGATTACGATGATAATGATTGTGATTACGATGATAATGATTGTGATTATGATGATAATGATTGTGATTACGATGATAATTATTGTAATTACGATGATAATGATTGTGATAACGATGATAATGTTTGTGATTGCGATGATAATTATTCTGATTACGATAATAGTGATTGTGATAGTGATTGTGATCGTGATTGTGATTGTGATGGTGATTGCGATGGTGATTGTGTTAGTGATTGTGATGGTCATAGTGATGGTGATTGTGATAGTGATGGTGATTGTGATTGTGATAGTGATGGTGATTGTGATGGTGATTGTGATAATGATTGTGATTGTGATGATCATAATAAATTGTGATGATTGTGAAATTTTGCATATATATAGTTTATAACCTGGATTAACGTGATTAACTGGTAGGACACTATTTATCCCTTTAGTATTTTTTAACAGTTACCGAACTTCACGCGGGCGAAGCCGCGGGCAACAGCTAGTGTTTACAATAAATTGATAAATACATACACACGATAATTTCTATGGGATATACATAAGCAGTGATAGCCTAGTGATATGACTGTCGACTGCCAAATCATATGTCTCAAGTTCGAACCCAAAACACTCACCTCTGATGTTTCAGATTCATGTGCAATTATTAAGAGTTATCACTTGGAAACCATCGTAAGAAAACCAGCATGCTTATGCAACTCTGACACCAGCCGTGCAAGTACGTAGGAATCGATTCGATAAATCTGACAGTAATTCTCGACAAAATGAGTTTATAACAAAGATAAAAAGTACACTTAACCACACGATAAAGAAAGAAGATGGCATATAGAAACCGGGATTACTTGTGGTATCTAGTTCGTGTAAATGAAACATCCGTGTTGACCGGGGTAAGGTGCGCTGAGAATGCGAGTGGCGCGCGAATCGTGAATGACAATCAATTGTTACTGTTTTGAATATTTTGAGACCACAATTCATTAGAAAAGTTATGATCCAGTTCTGTTATTAATAACTCAAATTAAAAGTATTCATATTAACCTTAAGTGGATAAATATACTTTTTGAGAAGAAGTTTACGTTTTGATATTGAAAATTATTAGTTATTACTAGATTTTGTAAGTAATTCATTGGTTAGAGTATTATAGAATGTAAATTGTCTTGTGATCTTAAAGTTATGTAAAAACTTTGAGCAAACTCTGTAGTACTGCACCGTAAAAGATGGGTATCATGTAAGCTATCACCAATTTAATTAGTTTTGCGTTCCTTAAATAATAGGGTTTGCCCTCAAAATAGTAGATTTGTCACCAAAATGTAGTCACCAAACATTATAAAATCAATTCCACAATAAATCACCTAAAATCATGAAGATATAGGGTCTAGTACCAAATAAATGTTTTTGTATGTAATATAAAAGGTTTGTCCTAATAAGTATTTAAGCAAACTAATTTAAAGAGATCACCAATAAATCATAATTATTATGTAACTAGAAAATAGAGACCCGGTCGACGGACCTACTTCTGAATGGTTTATAAAAAAATAACCACGAAGGGTATGGCGGGGTCTATTCGCTCGCTTCGCTCGCTCATTCGACCCCGCCATACCCTTCTAACCTAATCTATCCGTGTCGGGGTGCCCCAAGTCGGCCTAGGCAAAACTAGTTTGTCATCAACCACCTCATTAAAATTATAAATTTATGTATTAAATTAACTATGTATTAAATTAAATAACTGAACAAAATAAAATGTACTGTATGTAATGTATGTGTTTTGTCACTGTATTAGTGACAAAATAACAAATAAAACGAGTGGCAGTCAGGGATCGATAATCGATTTATTTGGTGACAGATCTACCATTCTGAGCAAAAAGCTATTATTTAAGTAATAAAACTATTATTATAAGAACGAAGTTTATATTCATGTAATGCACTACAATGTTATTGGTAATCCATCTCTTATTTTACACATATATTAACATTAATTTGATAATTGGAACCTGGGAACACTTGTTTAACTGAGAACGAACATATTTCGTGGCGATAGATCTATTTATTAGGTGATACAACTTGATGACAAATATAAATTTTGGTGACAAGAAATATAGTCCCCGTAAAAGATCCCTTATCTGGGGGCACGGTAATGGCCCTGCCAAGACGAGTCAAGCAAAGCGCAAGGGCACTACTTACCTTTTCTCGAAGCGCTTCGTCGTTTTTTTTGAGCCCTTATAACTTAGGTTTGGATTGTACCAGATAAACAAAATTCTCGGGATATGTTGTCAATAGCGGACTTATTAAGCATAATATTAAGTTTTAATTGCATAGCTCTTAAACTTTAGATTTTATTGATATCTAAGAAACCCTGATTTCGTCACTGATGGTCATCAAAATATATATGGTACTCCCAATGTCCTATAAAACTGAGTATGTAAACTATTATTAGTACACAAACAACAACAAAAATATAAAACTTGTAACTTATAAAAAAAATTGACACAAGCTAAATATCGTGAGAAAACCGTCTGTCTTAGAACTAAACGTCGGAATTCATGTGACATTTATGAACTTGCGTCGTGTGCCCGTGGTGGATGACGACTTCTCACAGAGAGGAGGCATGTCCCAGCTGTGGGAACTATATAGGCCCACGCTGTTTTTAATCATGAGCTTCTCTTAAATACAAACAAGCATCATCTGCCTAGCCTTTTCCCAACTTTGTTGGGGTCGGCTTCCAGTCTAACCGGATGCAGCTGAATACCAGTATTTTACATGGAGCGAATTTTTATTTTTTATTTTACGTATTTTACTTTTAAATACAAACAAGCATTCTTTTTTTTCAAAGAAATGTCGTAATCAACATTTTATTGTACAAGTCATATAAGTATTTATCATTGTTGTTTCATGGACAGGTGGAGGTGCCTTAAAAATATTTTAAGAAAATTAATAAACGTCGAAAATGAATGCTTTTGTTCGTTCCGATAAATAACGGCATGAAATTGAATGCAACGGTAGTGGTTCAGTCTGTACATTCACGTTTTACCTTTGAAAAACAAAAATTCGTACGATTCACAAACAAAATATTGTTTGCTACGAATGGAATATAGAGTTCTCGTAAATTGAAAACAGATATGTTCTGCCTATTAATTTGCACTGAATAGATTTCATACACGGAATTTCGCGTGTAAAGGATTACGACGAATGAGTCCAAAACTGTTTTACGTATTTTAATATGATTCCCAATCAATTTTAAATTAAGAGTTTCATCGGATTCACTTAATAAAGTTGTATAAAATTGATATTAAATTCCTGTAAAATAATAACGAAATGTTTTATTGGAACTTCATCAACAAGGTACTCGAACATTCGCTGAGTAAATTAAATTATTCATTCCACTTCAGTGGGGAATACAAAATAACTGATACGATTTAATTACAAAATTATCATCATAAAATAAATGTTATTAACGAAACTTGAAATCATTTCAAGTGTTAATATTGTTACAACCGGATAATGCAACTGCTTAACCCTACTAGATTTTTTAGAGCCACTGAAATGTCGAGAGATAGAAGAAAATAATTTCGTGGGGATGATAGTGCGTACACAGTGAGGGTTAACACCGAGACGCGCCGGCGCCCCGACGTCCAGACTAACCGTCGCCATTCTGCGTCTGCCCGGTCCCCTTCACCCCCCACAACCAGCGATAATCAATCAAGGTGCATAGTGTACACTTTAACGTTTTTCCATGTCTGTTTCTTGTAAATCTCCATTCGAAATAACAATAAGATCTTTTTTTTTGTGACCTACTTACAAACTGTTTATAGTTTTTTTTTCCAATAAATATTTCACTAGTAAGTATAAGAGAGCGGTTTAGTTGTTTGTTTGTTTGACGCTCTCGATGTTTTGCGTGTCTCTGAGTACCTTTATTGCCGTTGACGAGACTCGTAACAAACATTTATTGATTTCTGACCAATTTATTCAGAGTTACGTCTACCAACATATCTACTTCGATGTTTTTTTTACCAGAATGTATAGGTATTGTGATACCGGTCTCAGTCAGGGCTTTGATAAAACCAGTTTCCTAACGATTTAAACGATATCCATCGCAATGAAAATAACTACTCTATTTACAGAGAAACAAAACCATTCCAAACCGTCTCCTTCGAATTTAATCCAAATAATAAGATAACGTCTTGACAAACACGCAATCGAAACTAATCACTATTCGTAGGAGTTTATAATTTACTTTCGTGTTACAATCCTAGGTTGGCGGTGTCCTAAAATTTCCATATTTAAATTACGTCATCAGGGAGGTCGGTAGTAGTTGGTGTCATAGTACTTTCCGGGCAGGATTTTCTCTACCAATTGAACTCCCAACTTTTTACGCTAACGTTACTTTCGTTTTTTCCATAACACTTATTGAATGACTGACACAGATACATATGTTTATGCTCCCCCATGTTCATATTATGCTGAGATTGCCTCCTTTTATGTGGAGGCAATATTATCCTATTAATATGAATTCTTATATTTTAGTAGATACACATAGTATTTGGTTATGGGGCCAGTTTTGTTGGCACAGCACTTGGAAACGATTTATGTGAAGATTGAGATTCTTTCTGAATACTCCTACAGAATGATAGATTAATTTGTTAGCCTCTTCTTAGTCACTTTTTGTGTGGTTTTATTTGTGTGTGGAGAGCGGAACAACACAAAAACTTGGTGAGCAGTTGGTAATCTTCCCACGCAAGTTGTGGAATTAACTGAGGCAAGTTAGGGAGCAATATCCGAGAGATGGCCGAGTTCACAGCGACTATTCATGCAATACGCAGAATGAAGAATAGAAGAAATAAGTATATAATTATAGAATAAACAATAGAAATGAAAAACGAAGACGTTTGCCGTATGTTTCTGCGGTTTTCGGCATAGAACTGGCTGCCAAGTTTCTTCTTCAATAAAACAGAACAACAACAAATGTCATTTTATCTATTTCCCAACTTATTTACATTTATTTAAGTTTTGTATCTTGAAAAAAAACGCTGGTTAGAAAAACTTCATAAAAATTAAAGTAATCAACCTTACATTAAAGGTCATGGCACACTATACCGGCCCCAATAGGGTATATGCATGTTTTTTTTTATCACTCTAAACAAAGCGTATTAACATCAGAAATAGCAAAGTGAAATTATTTTTTCAATATCTATAAAAGATACTAAGTTATAAGCATTTGAAACTGCTGATTAGACAGAGAGATCCGATACAGCGAATGACGTCATTCTATGCATCGACGTACAAAATCCATACTAAATTCCGTTTATCTAGAAAGAGACAGAAACAAAAGTTTAAATGGTAATAATAACTTTTGTGTTGTTTGACCGATTTATGTTTTGTTTTCGCTTTTTGTCATTATTTACCCGACTTCTAAAAAAGGAGGTTTCTCAATTCGACCGTATATATATTTTATTTTTATGAGTGTTCGCGGATAACTTCGTCGTTTATGAACCGATTTAGATAATTCTTTTTTTGTTGAAAAGGAGATATTCCAAGTGTGGTACCATGATAAGGAAACAAGGGTCTAATGATGGAATCGTAGAGAAATCGAGGAGAACCTTCGAAAATCGTACAGGTGACTAGTGCGTTTGTTAATTTTTTCATTAAGTATTTTAAAGCACTACTATTTAATGCTGGTCTGGAGTCGATCTGATGATGGAACCGAAAGACAGTCGTGGGAACTCCTCAACGATTTACAGCAATTACCTGGTGTTTGCGCTTGACTAATTTGTATTGATGAGAAATTTACACTTAGATGGGTTGTGACTCTCATTAGGGGTCTGATGAAGGACAATCAAGGGAACTCCTCAACGTTTTACGGTAGCTACCTTGTGTTTCGACTTAATTCATTTCTATTGATGAGAACTTTGCACTCATGTGGGTTATAAGTGCCATTACAGGTCTGATGATGAAGACTATAGACAGTCGACGGAATTCCTCAACGATTTACAGCAGTTACTTTTTGTTGGGCTTACTTCAAATTGAAGTTTGCATAACAAATATTTGTATAGGATAAATTGCAACTAAAAATGGAAAAAGAAAAAACCTTTTTGCAAAAAATAAAACCAACTTAAAAAACAAAAACAAAAAACTGAAAAATAACTTTAGCTTCAGGGTGACAAAAAAACTAAATCAATCAAACAAAGGTCACCGACTTCTGAAGCTAAAGTTATTTTTCAGTTTTTTGTTTTTTTTTTGAAGTCGGTTTTATTTTTTGCCTAAAGATTTTTATTACTTATAGTACTTAACATTCTGTATCAAGATAAAAAAAAGAAAATGTATGCATATTCCCTATTAACATGCCATTCAAATTAGAGCATGAAATCGGGTGTCGTAAATAAATTTTTTAATGTAAAAAGCCCACGCACGGCGAGCAGTCAGCGTGCTTACCGCTACCATACAACTGGACTCGCAGCCCGCGCGCTGCAAGCGAGTGGACCGCGTGCTTACAGCGCCGGTTACGGGAGAGCAGTGCCGTTGCGGTGCCGATATAGTGTGTCATGACCTTAAGTGTGTAACTTCATGAGAAATTCTATTAAAGGGCCTGGACAGAAAAAAACATTCTATCCGAGATTGAAATGACGCAATCCAAAAATATATTGGAATGACATAAGTTACCGAAAAGCTAACTAAGTGTTTGTTGAAATGCAAAACAGTTTCCAAACTATTTTCACTTGTGTAGGTTTCCCGACAAGATGGCCAGACGCGATCAAGGGCTGTTGAAGGCAGTCTGTACCGAGCGGCACCACACTGCAAGGTTAGGAGATGTGTGGTATGTGGTCGCAATCCTCAGCATTGAAGAAACGAAGAAGAAGAGGTGTTCTGAACACCAAACATACAACACGTCGAGCTAAAGTCACTACAACAAAGTCACAACTACAAAGTCACAGCGTCAAGTTGTAACTTTGTCACACACATTTTCAAGACAAGAAGAGTTGCAGCTAAGCACGTACACGAAACACTGAATACGTCATCAAAAGTCGTAATAAGCGTTTGACGACGAGTAAAGCCATCATGAAAGCTTTTGAGGAAAAGCAGGGAGGGTTTTAAGCGAGCAATTGTAGTTCTAGAAAATGCAGTCATCAGTACGGTAACGTGTTTTCCGAATATAGACGGCGAAATTTTGAAGGTATTTTTTTTTTCGGTCCTCTTTAATGGCGGATGGTCCTTCAGTGAAAGATTTCAATACATGACACGAAAAATAGTTTATTACGTGATATGTTGCAATCAACACGTTGTACAGAAAAGGCCTTTAGTAATAATTATTTTAACAGAGCACAATTTTTTTGCAATACCTACACCGACACTGGTTTTTTTTAATGTTACTCCAACAAATCGGCTCAATTTATTTTGATTCGCTCATATCCACTAAACCACTGGCCCTTTTGGTAGACCATGGCCTAAGTTACAAAATGCAGTACATACTTTCTAATACACTTGTATTTTTTCGTGGGATATTCTCCAACATACACAAGGATGAAAACGACGACTGGCGAAAGTAAGTATTAAGAGTCCTATTACATTTTTTACGCAAATTCATGATTTTTGACGCAGTAATTCTCAGCAACAGTAAGATATTTTAATTATTTGCTTTAAAATAACGATAGTGCCATGCTCTTTCTTGTAAGTTGAAGTTACACATTTTCATTTTTCTTTTCGTGTAATTTACTATAAACATTTTACGAACTCAGTTTGCAAGAAAAACCGTCGGCGATGGAACTTTGACGCTCAAATTCACATTGTTAGATTCAATTCTTAAATAAGCTAAAATTACTGAAAGATAAGTTGAATATTTTACTTATTTATTAGAGTTCTAGAATTTCTTTAAATTCCTTAAGTTTTCACGGAAAAAATCGTAAAGAAAGCGTAATTTAAGCGTTAAATATCTTGATTCAGCGTCCATTATATTCCATAAACTCAATTTTATTAAATAAATGAATATAATATAAAACTTAGATCTACCATGAATACGTTTCATTAGTTTTCGTTTGTCAATATAATAACATAAAATTACAATAAATAAAATTAAAGTACTATAATTCTGCGTCAATTCAGCTCGCTCCTCAGTCTCATGTCAGTCTCGTCTTTCATTTTCGTCAATAACAATCGACAATCGTCCGGAGATCGCTATTATAATAGACTTGTGTACGCCGATCGAAATTATTTGATCCAGGAAGTAAAAATCAAAATTTTGCGAAAAAAATGTAATAGGAATGTAAGGAAATCATAATTTGATAGATTTGGATTTTTTGTGGCTCTCAGTATGCTATGTATTTTTCACACAGCCAGCCAAGTTAAAAACACTCTATACCTTCCAGTTTCAACCAATGTGGGTAGCTCAGTTCAGATAACTTTCTATTTCTATGTTGAATGTGAATTAAATACTAAAGCTCTCGGAACTAACTAACAAAATGCATTTAGAGGTAAAATAGCGCGTGCAACTTTGCCACCGGGTGGAATAAATCTCACGGTAGAATTAATTGCAGATGTCATTTAATGTAAAAAGGGCTTTAGATGAGCTGTCCTAGTATTGCACGTGTAAAACTTCGGCTTCCAACTGTTTGTTTTAACAAACATGTTACTCGGTCACAATTTTATTAAATAAGTTATCATATTAGAGCTCAAATGAGTTACAATAAATGAAGATTGGTCATGTTTTTTTTTATCAAATGAGTTATAATAAATGAAGATTGGTCATGTTTTTTTTTAGTACACTATCTTGAAAACGGGTTTATAACCCACTACGATTCGATACGACATGCAATGTATTTCTCACGTGTGCGTTTTTTTTCATTTTCTCGCACGTATTGTGTGTGTCTGAAAATTCACAGATAACTATGCTTATTTTTGCGATAGGACGCACCGTTTTCGAGATATAAGCAAATTTAGAAACTGCTAAGTCTCCATGATGCGCGCTCGCTATGCTCGCATTTTACATTACATACCCACGTCAACAATTAATTCGTATTTATGACTTTCGGAATTATGAATTACGGGATTTTAAATAGTAGAAATTATAACTCTTCGGAATTATGAAATTCGGACTTTTGAAATTCGGAATTTAGTCTAGGTAGTCTTCAAAGCACAAGGCCTTAAAATCGAAGGCGTGAGACATTCACCAACCTACTGGGGCCCACGATTACGACCGCAAGGCATGTCAGAAGTGGGAATGATTTATGAGATTAAGAATCACTTTTATTTGCATAAAATACAGGTGATACCAATAAAAGTTGATGATGGGTGCAGAAAGCCTGTTTATATTATTCTTTGTTTTAAACATTATTATCAAAGTACCTAATGCTTATTTTGTTTTAATCCAAATCATTGTTTAGAACTCATTTTATATGAAATAATTACCTATACTGTGTGCAGCATATTTTAAACAACGAATTGCTGGCTACATTTCATCAGTTACTAGTTCAGTTTGACAGCCAATTACAATACCTATCACTTATTATATTACCGGTTGGCTGGTAAACTAAAGCCATGCTGACGCTAACGATATAAAAACCGATCAAGCGTTGGACTGCCGACGGACTCTAACCTTGTTACGAACATGGCTCCAACTTTTAGTCACAATTTCACAAAATTAACGACCTTTTTCGATAATATTTTTAGTTAACATCGGGGATATGGATACCTAGAGTTTTCTGGGTCAATAATATGACTACACCAAATTATTGAGTTGTTCTCCAATACATATACATACACATTCGTACATTTTTACATACCGTTACACATACATACATACATATCTTTTGCTTCGACCACGTTACATCTGGTCAAACACACGCCGCCGCCGGTTGCGAGTACTACGCACGTGACCTTTCTCAAGAACATCACCAATAAGGTCAGTGTATGTCCTTCTAAGGCGTCTCCTTTCGACATTTCCACTTAGTTCTAACTTGTAAAGCCTTGCCTTTAGACTTAAAGGAAATCGAGGAGGAGGGAGTGTTTTTAAACGAAATGCTAGCTCACGTTTGTTCATAAAATAGTGATTTCTCATTCCAGGTCGGAATTTAGGAAGCCTCATCTTGTTTACAGCTTGCAATGCTTAGGTACCAGTGGAGTGAATGGTGTTGGAAGATGACGCCGCGTAACGGGAAGAGGCGAGGGCAAAGAAGAATAAGATCTTGGTCACCTCTCGGTACCAAGGATAAGTGCAAGGAGAAGAAATTTCGACTTGGCTTTATAATAAAGACCCTAAGACCTTACAACGTTTACGAACACTTAAAATCCACTACGTATAAGTAGGTAGATACTTAAATTCCCTACGCAATCATACATTCACGCAAAAATATAAAAATTCGTAACCATGCCATTGTGTTACTGGAAAATACCTATATAATAAAAATTGATATTCGCCGGGTTTCATGCGGCGTCCCCCGCGCTTAGGCACCGTGCCTTGTACCAAATCGTTTCGACGACGAAAAACAATAAAATATTTTCTTTGTAGGTACTGTTACTGAAGAAGCGAGCAAAGCAAAATGTCTCAATTGAACATCAGATAGTTCCTTGCAAACTTAGAAGCTAATTGGATACTCTAAATTGGATTTTACTGTCTTGTTGCGGTTTTATGAAAATTGCATTATTATTTTTGTTGTTGCAAGTACGCTGAAGTCTAAAATAACTTTTGTAATATTGGTTCTATGTATTGTTTGTTAATATAAATAACATTATGATGGAGTTGCGGGCATCAAATTGGAATGTATTGTGGTCATGCGTTCGGCGAAGGACTGAGGTATTTTAAATGTCATTTCAAATTCTCGGATTTGATGCAGAGCCGAGAACAAAGGCCATCATAGTTTACAGAATGTGTGTAGCTCTGATTAGCATTTTAATTCAACAAATTCTGCCAAATCAACTGTTTTGATTTGATCCGAAAAAGTGTGCAATACTTCCTTAGCTAATAAATGGTCAAGTTCTAGACTAATCTATATCTATACTAATATTATAAAGAGGTAACATTTGTTTGTAAGTTTGTATGTTTGTAAGTTTGTATGTAGGGGGTAATCTCCGGAAATAATGAACCGATTTCAAAAATTCTTTCACCATTAGAAAGCTACATTCAGTTTGAGTGACATAGGCTACATTTTATTCCCGTACTCCCACGGGAACGGGAACTACGTGGGTGAAACCGCGGGACGTCCGCTAGTTCAATCTATAAGTATTACAGTTTTTTTTTTTAATTGCCTATGCGGTCCCGAATATCGGGCATAGGCCACTTCCCATACAAAGAAAAGGAATGAGCTTGATCATCACGCTTGCTCAATGTGCAGGGTTGGCGATTTCAGGCCGAAGTTCAGGGTTTCCTCACGATGTTTCTCTTTACCGTCAGTCAGCAGTGGTGTCTATATGAAGACTTTGAAAAAGTCACACTGGGCTATGAACTCGCAACTTGGGGCGTAACAAGCGGGTCAGCAGGCCTATTACGTATCTTTCTGATATCCAGTGACTATCAAGCTTCGGTTGTACACCGAACTTTGATGACAACCGAGAATGTCATAATATTGGTATTACGTATCGCACTGAGTGGATATCACTTTACGGTGACTAACAGCCCGGGTACTGAGTACCTAACGTCTTTCACGAAAGCCACTTCAAACTCAGTTGTCATCAATTTGTTGTCCACTATGCTTACACAATCGAAATAATATAAGTATCGATACGAAAGCGTCTGTCAAAATGAGTTACGGTGACTATCTGGTCACTAGTAGGTTATCGCGACTGGCCATACATAATACGAAACTAACCTTTTGACAGTTATTTGATGGACACTGAGCCCAGTTACTATCATTTCGAGCTATCAACAGAGATACGTAATAGCCCTACAGATAAGAAACGGGCCACTACGACATAAGTACTTCAGTAAAAATATACAATTTGTAGAACTATTAATAACCATTTACCGACGGGATTTGTCGTTGCATTCCCAATGAGCCCGTCGATATCCGATCACGTATCAGTTAAATGGAGATAAATAGAAAGCTGACAGTTTTCAGTTGTCTACCTTAATAAGCAATTTGTTTTCCGAGAAAAGTAAACTAGCATAAAGGCGCTCCCTCACTGGGAGTATATGGCTGTAATGTTAAATTCAGATTCGAGCATTTGTTAGGGAGGAGACGCGAGCATTACCTCCAATACGAAACATGGAGGTCTACTCTCTAAGCACGAAATCAGTACTTCTAGCCGAATTTACGGTCGTTTCCTACTCCGCATCACTTACGGACATATACCTAAGCTTCGTTAGAAGAACGAACTAAAAAATAATGACAACACGATTGGTCATCTGTCCTTACTCCCAATGTGTTTTCAAAACTCATGAATCCGAAAATATTAGGGAATAGGGTTCATTTTAAAGTATTATAGCTACTTTCGGACGAGCCCCGTATCTTCTTTGACGGACTTGGGAGAGTAGACCCCGTAATGATGGAATTTGTAACAACGACTTATTTCTATACATAACTGAACCTTAGAGTGTTACGTTACAATCGAATGTTCCGGTGAGGGAGCGCCTTAATGTAGCTACTTAAACCGATAGGTGCAGTATGGAGTTTGATTTATTGATGTGAACTCGTTATCTAAATCACTCTGGCCGACATACGTAAGTATTGAATGGCCATCTTGATAGTTAAATCACAAATAATGTATTTTAAAACTAGCTGGAACTGTTGTTGTTTTTCCATTGGTTTAAAACTTTGGTTTATTGTAGTTCAGGTGGCCTACCATGACGTCTTAAAGCAGGACAGTTTTATTCTTATTCCAGAGTGAGAAAGAGATGGCGCTAGACGTCCTCTATAGCTCCGTCACTTTCTCACACTGGAGTGACATTAAAACAACATGGTAACCCCCCTGAACATATTACAGTCAATGCCATTTATTGTATTTTTCACGAATCCGTTCAGCTTAGCATTATGAAAGTTGGCAACGTCAAAAATAGCTTTACCTTGAAGTAATTGTTGCACTGTGTAGAGTTGTTTGATTTTTGTTTGTAAATTAGTGTAAACAATATTGTTGGTAGACCTAATAAATAAAATAAATAAATGTGTCACGGTTTTATATTTTCCATTTCATAATCAATATTTTAATACGGCAGAAGGTGTTTAATATATCAGTAATTAAAATTAAAAAAAAAAAACCGAACACGAGATATGAATGAAAAAGGTGTAAATGATTGTGTGACGGTTGACAGGGGAGAATGGAAGAAAAAACGTGTTGCGCCGACCCCAAGTAACATGGGATAAGGGCTGGGAGATGATGAGGACGATGATGACGAGCATATTTGACAGCTATATGAGCGACGTTGCCAAATTTGCTCAGAAAGCATTTTCTGTGTTACAAACATCCAAACAGTTGCAGAATTTGGAACTCTTAACATACAAAACTCCACACCATTAATCCCCGACGGGTTAGGCAGAAGTGTACCTAATAGTACAACCACATTTTTAGGGTTCCGTACCCAAAGGGTAAAAACGGAACCCTATTACTAAGACTTCGCTGTCTGTCCGTCTGTCCGTCTGTCCGTCTGTCTATCACCAGGCTGTATCTTATGAACCGTGACAGCTAGACAGTTGAAATTTTCACAGATGATGTATTTCTGTTGCCGCTATAACAACAAATACTAAAAACAGAATAAAATTAATATTTAAGGGGGGCTCCCATACAACAAACGTGATTTTTTTTATAATAATTGGTACGGAACCCTTCGTGCGCGAGTCCGACTCGCACTTGGCCGGTAATTACTGTTATGTTTAAGTCCCATATAATAGAAGAGGAGCCTATTGCCATCAGCTGGTTACAAATCCTGTCTCCGAGGCTCTTACTGAGAAATTCTTGATGGAAAAACCAATAACAATTTGTCTGACCCGGGAATCGAACCCAGGAGGACATCATGCTCAGCAGTCGTGATTGCGATTACTAGACCAACGAGACAGTCAACTGTTTAAATACACACAAATTATATTGAAATCAACATTCAAACTTAATACTAACTAGCGGACGTCACGCGGTTTCACCCGCGTAGTTCCCGTTTCCGTAGGAGTACTGAGATAAGATATAGCTTTTGTTACTCGCTAATAATGTAGCTATTCATTGCTCAAAGAATTTTTGAAATCGGTCGAGTAGTTTTAGAGTTAAATCGTAACAAACACACAAACAATAAATCAAATATTTCCTCTTTATAATATTAGTATAGATAATGGTCATGACAGAATGAAATACATAAAATCGTTTTCCAAAAGAATATTCCTACTAAAAAAATTTTTTTCATGACACGAAAGTATGTAATGATGTCGGTTGGATTGCAGTTTCAGGAATGCAGGCTCAATATTAAGAGAAAAAAAAAACATTCCCAACTTTTTACTTTGTATTTTATTCTGCTGGAAACATACGTATATATGTGTCATGATACACATAAAAACCGGCCAAGAGCGTGTCGGGCCACGCTCAGTGTAGGGTTCCGTAGTTTCCCGTCCGTCACAATAAGTGTTCCCACTTATGAGTTTAAAGGTGAGTATCCATTATGTAAAAATGCTTGCATATACGAATATACTACAAACTTAGTCCAGAAATTATTTTGCACAACTTTTTGTCTTTTTTGTACAAAAACTGTTGTTTCCATCAAGTTCAAAATGATTTTCCTAGAAAGTTCTTATAAAGTTCTACTTTTCAGATTTTTTCATATTTTCTAAACTTATGGTTCAAAAGTTAGAGGGGGGGGACACATTGTTTTTTACTTTTGGAGCGATTATTTCCAAAATTATTGACATTATCAAAAAATGATTTTAGAAAACCCCTATTAATTTTTAAATACCTTTCCAACAATATATCACACGTTAGGGTTGAAATTTAAAAAAAAAATCACTTCCCACTTTACATATAGGGGGGCTACCCTAATAAAACATTTTTTTCCAATTTTTATTTTAGCACTTTGTCGGCGTGATTGATATACATATTGGTACAAAATTTCAGCTTTCTAGTGCTAACGGTCACAGAGATTAAGCGAGGACGGACAGACGGACGGACAGACATGGCGAAACTATAAGGGTTCCTAGTTGACTACGGAACTCTTAAAATGATGTAGTGACAGTGTTTGCATGGTTTTTTACCTAAAGGTAACTGAAATAAGGCAGAAGTGAGTGGAAACGCAAGGTTGCCTCACCATACCACACCGTAGGTGATGTTTACAGAAAGTTCAGGTGCGCACTATGTAATTGCAACCCGCGTGCGTACGTATTTGAACGTGCGGCTCGCTTGCGTACAGAAAGGGTGTAAAAACACTCTTAACGAAGTCGAAAGGCACTTGTTCTCCTCGTCATTGTGATCATTATTTTGTTCTAGACCATACCTGGGAACTTTGGGGGTTCCAACTTCTTCACACAAGTTTTTAATGTAAGGTTTTTACTTTAAACACCTTCACGACCCCCGTACTATTCAATCCATCTATCAGCACAATGTTTTAAGTGCGTCACATTGAGTCCTACCGAAAAACATGATCTTTTACCCCAAAAAAAAACCATTTCCCAGCAAAAATGTTTGCGTACGGTTACTTAGTTTGATGTACAGAATGCTTGATTGATGGCTTTATGAAGAGTCTGCTTACACCCTGTATAGCTAGTGTTTTAACGTGGACAAAGCCAAAAGTATACCTATATACTGTGTTTTCTGCTCACCGCCATGTGAAAAAGGGGTGAGGTTATACGTATATATACGTAAGGTTGCAACACAACAACAAGTTGCTGCAACGATACCACCCATATTTTGTTCACAATAAATATGAGGCGTTAGTTATAAGAGTCCACAGTACCGTTCATCCAAACAAAAAAAATGTTAGTAAAACCGAACGACTTGTTTGTCATAGTTACTTGAGCGAGTCAATACCTACGCGCCGTCTGGCCTATCTCCAAAATAAGATCTATCTGTGATTTTACGTCCCGCCTGAACTTCATAATAGTGTGTCCGATCCTTTCAAATCCTTCGCGTGCTTTCTCCTGTGCCTGGCTATGTCTGAAACGAGGTGTTATATTTTTGTTTGAGTGTTGTAATTTGTTGCAAGAAAACAAAAAGGAGGGGGGGGGGGTTCTGTAGAGCTTTGCTCTTTTCGTCGATATTATCTGATGAAAAGCCATGATCGAGGATCGAGCGTGCCCAAAACAGACCTGTTTTTAAGGCAGCTTAGAAGGACAATAGTTTCACAAATGGGCCGGCTGCATTTTAATTATAAATTACACGTCCAACCCGTAGGGTCCAGTGCGTAGGTAACAGAAATCACAATTTCGAAACACTTCACAGAGACTAACATCATTTGGGAGCAGCAGAGCCCAAATGAATAACCGTGCACGCATTAATGAGTGTTTGGATGTAGATAATTTTACGGACTGTGTTGAAGTGTTACAAGCGCACTCAGAATATCATTGGCGCAATACATTAATTTGATATGCAAATGCATTGAACTAAAATTTCGCATGTTAAGGGCGCGTTTGCATTTCCGGCAAAATTATGCTGTTTTTTGGTACATTTTACGGCATAACCAAACAAAATCCAATATAACTAATAACTACCTCGTATAGATTGGTTCTTCATCTTCAAATGCTGGGTACTAGATCATCGAAAATTTTAGTTTTTTATAATGTAAAATCAATCTGTCGTTGCCATTTTTCACAAAATTAACGATACCGGGTTGAGTTTAGGTACATTTTTTGTGCTATTATTAACATATTTTACTATTTCTAAAAATACTATTTGTTGGCAAACATATTCAATTCTTAATGCTAGGATTTTTTTTTAAATCTAAATGCTTTATATAGTCGCAGAAAAAATGAAAACCGAAACTTATTTTTTCACATTTTTTGGTCTTCTGGATGAATCTTAATCGATTGCGTTAGGGGTTATTTTATTTTTGATACCCGTCTTGATTTATTGCAAAGTATTTCGAATGAAACTAGTCCGCGCGCGACCCCCGTCGAGAGTGGTCACGTATCGCCTGTTTGGAGCGCCTCGAGTTGAAAAAGATCGCTGTACAAACACAAAATATTCGATAAACCAAATTTGATACTTCACAAGGTAGATTTTTATTATATTTTATTTCGCTATAAAAAGTATAAAAGTAGAGTTCTAAAAACCTATTCGTCCTGGACTTGGAGTGACCTGAAGGTGTACTTCGGTGACTGCTACTGGAACTCCCTGATGTGTTGTACTAGGTGAGCCGAGTTTGGGCTCGTTTTGTTAGTTATGATGAGACCTTACCTCCGGACTTGATGAAGTGACCTGCAGGTGTACTTCGGTGACTGCTACTGGATCTCCTTGACGTGTTGTACTAGGTGAGCCGAGTTTGGGCTCGTATTGTTAGTTATGATGAGACCTTACCTCCGGACCTGATGGAGTGACCTGAATGTGTACTTCGGTGAGGTACTGGAACTCCTTGACGTGTTGTACTAGGTGAGCCGAATTTGGACTCGTTTTGTTAGTTATGATGAGACCTTACCTCCGGACCTGATGGAGTGACCTGAAGGTATACTTCGGTGAGCTACTGGAAAGTCTCCTTGACAAGTTGTACTAAGTGAGCCAAGTTTGGGCTCGTTTTGTTAGTTATGATGTGACATTACATCCGGACTTGATGGAATGACCTGAAGGTGTAATTCGGTGAGCTACTGGAACTCCTTGACGTGTTGTACTAGGTGAGCCGAGTTTGGGCTCGTATTGTTAGTTATGATGAGACCTTACCTCCGGACCTGATGGAGTGACCTGAATGTGTACTTCGGTGAGGTACTGGAACTCCTTGACGTGATGCACTAGGTGAGCCAAGTTTGGGCTCGTTTTGTTAGTTATGATGTGACATTACCTCCGGACTTGATGGAATGACCTGAAGGTGTACTTCGGTGAGCAACTGGAACTCCTTGACGTGTTGTACTAGGTGAGCCGAGTTTGGGCTCGTTTTGTTAGTTATGATGAGACCTTACCTCCGGACCTGATGGAGTGACCTGAATGTGTACTTCGGTGAGGTACTGGAACTCCTTGACGTGTTGTACTAGGTGAGCCCAGTTTGGGCTCGTTTTGTTAGTTATGATGAGACCTTGCCTTCGGACCTGATGGAGTGACCTGAATGTGTACTTCGGTGAGGTACTGGAACTCCTTGACGTGTTGCACTAGGTGAGCCAAGTTTGGGCTCGTTTTGTTAGTTATGATGTGACATTACCTCCGGACTTGATGGAATGACCTGAAGGTGCACTTCGGTGAGCTACTGGAACTCCTTGACGTGTTGTGCTAGGTGAGCCGAGTTTGATTGACCCCAGATAGGCAAAAAATATGGAGCTCATAACAAAAAATTGATAACGTTTTTTCATAATTATGAAAGTACCTACACCTTTAGGTCACTCCATCAAGTCCGGAGCCAACGTCTCATCATAACTAACAAAACGAACTAAAACTCGGCTCACCTAGTACAACACGTCAAGGAGTTCCAGTAGCAGTCACCAAAGTACACCTACAGGTCACTCCATCAGGTCCGGAGGTAAGGGCTCATCATAACTAACAAAATGAGCCCAAACTCTGCTCACCTAGTACAAAACGTCAAGGAGTTCAAGTACCTCACCGAAGTACACATTCAGGTCACTCCATCAGGTCCGGAGGTAAGGTCTCATCATAACTAACAATACGAGCCCAAACTCGGCTCATCTAGTACAACACGTCAAGGAGTTCCAGTACCTCACCGAAGTACACATTCAGGTCACTCCATCAGGTCCGGAGGTAAGGTCTCATCATAACTAACAAAACGAGCCCAAACTCGGCTCATCTAGTACAACACGTCAGGGAGTTCCAGTACCTCACCGAAGTACACATTCAGGTCTGTCCATCAGGTCCGGAGGTAAGGTCTCATCATAACTAACAAAACGAGCCCAAACTCGGCTCACCTAGTACAACACGTCAAGGAGTTCCAGTAGCTCACCGAAGTACACCTTCAGGTCATTCCATCAAGTCCGGAGGTAATGTCACATCATAACTAACAAAACGAGCCCAAACTTGGCTTACCTAGTGCAACACGTCAAGGAGTTCCAGTACCTCACCGAAGTACACATTCAGGTCACTCCATCAGGTCCAAAGGTAAGGGCTCATCATAACTAACAAAATGAGCCCTGACTCGGCTCACCTAGTACAACACGTCGAGGAGTTCCAGTAGCAGTCGCCGAAGTACACCAGCAGGTCACTTCATCAGGTCCGGAGGTAAGGTCTCATCATAACTAACAAAACGAGCCCAAACTCGGCTCACCTAGTACAACACGTCAAGAAGTTCCAGTAGTAGTCACCAAAGTACACCTGCAGGTTACTCCATCAAGTCCGGAGGTAATTCGTAAAAATATAAAGAGCAAAAATATTTTTTTTGTAGGTACCTAACATAATTTTATTACAAAGAAATACGTAAAAAAAATGAATCATTCAAAGTATCGAAATGTGTTCACTTGACTACTATTCTCGCAGTTAGTCGTGCGTACACTTGTGTGTATGACCCGTGTCAATGTAGTAGTTCGATTCTGTACCTATCAATTTTGCAAACGCGTCCTTAAGAAAGTAGATAATGTGCTAAGATTGATTTTCCATCGACATTCTTTCTTCAAGGACAGATCTTAAGAAGAAAGAATACATACTCTTTCTCTTGTTTTGGTTGTATGTTCGTTGGGTCTAAACCCCTTGTTGAGAAATGAAAATCTAATTTCACCAGCAAAACCAAAGTGAACTACTGATTGTGTACACGGTGATACATAAAGCTATATGTACATACATTTCCAGCAAAACATGGTCTCGCTTTTTAAGATTTCGCAAAATGATACATCTGCATAATTATGGTTTTGTATAGCTCGATTGGTCGTCGAGCGTATATCTTCGACTAATATTGCAAACTTCACATTGAAAACGAACGGCACATTAGTAGATCTAAATAAAGCCGTTAGTTGCAATATGTCATAACATTGATATATTATGGCATATTGCAACTGACAGCTTTTAAACGCGATTGAAAGCGTTCGGTTTCATTAGTGTAATTTGCACTGAATAGAAGATACCTATAGTAGACCGGTAGCGGTAGGTGGTTTACTAGGGGTCTGATGCGGGCATTCTGTTTGGGTAGCTGACCGAATACGAAGCCGTTAGTTAGAACGTGGCGATTGCGGATATGATGACGACAACACAAAGCAGAAGACCAATTCGATTATCGATGCGCAAAGACATTCCAATATTTACGAGTGATAGACGGGACAAGACAGACAAAAACAATTACAGACCAATCTCATTAGCGACAGTCATCGCGAAGGTATTTGACAGCATGCTTAATGCTCAGTTAAACAATACAATAACTTTGCACGATAACCAGTTTGGGTTCAGGCCCAAACTGTCCACAGACAGTGCTATACTGAGTTTGAAGCATGCTGTCAGATATTACACGAACCGGAGCACGCCTGTTTACGCCTGCTTCCTGGATCTGTCCAGAGCATTTGACCTGGTTTCGTACAAAGTGCTGTGGAAAAAGTTGCTCGATAGGCGAGTTGCGCCTGAAGTTGTTAAAATCTTCCAGCACTGGTACGGGAACCAGGTCAATAATGTTAAATGGTCGGGAGCTCTGTCGGACTCGTACAGGTTGGAGTGCGGGGTGAGGCAGGGGGGCTTGAGCTCACCAACGCTCTTCAATCTGTATATCGATGGACTTGTTGCCGAGCTCAGCAGCCGCCATGTTGGATGCCATGTTGATGATGTTTGTTTTAACAACATCAGCTACGCTGATGATATGGTGCTGCTGAGCGCGTCAATAGGGGGACTCAGAGAGCTAATAAGCATTTGCGAAACGTACGCGCATACACATGGCCTAAGATACAACGTCAAAAAAAGCAAGCTTATGGTTTTCAATGCGGGTTCTAAGTGTCCAGTGGAGGTTCCACCAGTAAGGCTGTGTGGGGTGTCCTTGGAGCGGGTACACACTTTTAAATATCTGGGCCATATTGTGACGTCCGACCTAAAGGACGACGCTGATATAGAGCGAGAAAGGAGGGCGCTGTCGGTGAGGGCGAATATGATTGCCCGCAGGTTTGCTCGTAGCTCCAAGGATGTGAAGATCACCTTGTTTCGAGCCTACTGCACAGCTTTTTATACGAGTAGTCTGTGGATGTATATTGCACTGCATATTTCCAGAAATCCTACAGCGCTCTCCGCGTTCAATATAATAACGCACTGAGGGCGCTGCTGCGACTGCCTCGCTTCTGCAGCGCATCGGGAATGTTCGCAAGCGTTCGCATTGACTGTTTTTATGCCAGCATGCGTAAAAGGGCGACCTCGTTAGCGAGTAAGTGCGGGGCAGCGGCAACAGTCTTCTTACAGTTATTGCCAACAGGTTGGACGGACCATTCATGCAGCGCTGGCAGGCCTTACATGCGCCTGTATATCAAGCCTGGGGCAGGTAAAAAAGTAAAATGTAAACCTTTCAATTTGATTTAACTTAACGTGACTTTGATTTTAATGTTATTTATAAATAATAAAATAAATAAAATCATTTATTTCAGGTCCGAGACCCATATTAAACAAAAATACAAACAAATATAATTAAAATTGCAGAATTACATTAAGAAATAAATAAATAAATGTCAAAATAAATTATCAAATACAAAATTTGGAATTACAAGAAATTTAAATGTCAAAATTAATGATCAAATACAATATGTGGAATTATAAGAAATATGTCAAAACAATCGTATATAATTATATGTAAACATTAGGTATAAGCAACATGCCGGTTACAGCAGTGCCTCATATAAGGACAATCAAGTCTCCCCGCAATCATCGCCAGGACAGTGTTGGAGCTGGCTCGCACCCTGCGCACCAAGGACGCGCACCGCTTGCGCATGGTGGCGTGAAAACAGTCGGTGCGCGCTTCCGCAAACATGCCCGAGGCACTGCAGAAACGAGGCAGCCCCAACACTGCCCTAAACGCATTGTTATACTGGACGCGGAGGGTGTTGTAGCTAGCTTGTGTGTAGCGAGCCCACAGACTGCACGTGTATAGAGAGGTGCAGTACGCCTTGAACAGGGTGATTTTAACTAGATTTGAACAACGTGCAAACCTGCGGGCGAGCATGTTTGCTCTTTTCGACAAAGCCCTCCGCTCCCGATCGATGTCCGCATGATCCCTGAGATCAGACGTGACTAAATGCCCAAGGTACTTAAATTGATCCACTCTATCCAGAGGTAAACCATTCAGATAAAGCGGAGGCACCGTTTCAGGGCACTTAGCACCACCTGACGCAAAGACCATGCATTGACTTTTTGAGACGTTATATTTTAGACCGTGCTCACCTGCATAATCCTCACATATTCGTAGCAACCTCCTTAGACCACAGACCGACGCGCTCAACAGGACCATGTCGTCAGCATAGCTTAAATTGTTGACGCATACACCGTCAACATGACAACCGACATGCTCACTGCTGAGCGCGACAATGAGTGCATCTATGTAGAGGTTGAAAAGGGTGGGCGAGGTCAGGCCGCCCTGCCTCACCCCACACTCCAACCGATACGGCTCCGACACTGCCTCCATCCACCTGACACTGTTGACCTGATGCGCATACCAATACCTGAAGATAGCCACAAGTTCACGCGGCAGATTAATACTCGCGAGCTTATCCCACAGGATATCATACGCAACCAGGTCAAAAGCCTTGGATAAGTCGAGGAAACACGCGTATACGGGAGTCCTACGGTCTGTATAGTATCTGACGGTGTGCTTAAGACACAGTATGGCACTCTCTGTAGACAGGTGTGGTCTGAAACCAAATTGGTTATCATGCAGGTTTACATACTTACCCAACTGTGTATTAAGCAAACCGTCAAACACTTTGGCTATGATGGTGGCTAGCGAAATAGGCCTATAGTTCGCTTTATCAGCAAGGTCACCGGTTTTATTTTTCACAACAGGCACCACCATAGACCTCATAAGATCCGAGGGCAGGTAAGAGTGGCTCACGCACAGCGAGAAAAACATCGCGAGGACTCGATTAATATGTGGGCCAGCATGTTGCAGGTGTTCAATGCTGAGACCGTCATGCCCAGGGGATTTACCTCTCGTCATATTCTTGATAATTGACGCCACGTCTTTGGCCAAGTATCGAACCCCAACAACCTCACTAGGCAACCCAGCACTGAACACTGCACCTGCCGACCCCATAGGGGACTGTATAGAAAAATGCTCCCTAAAAACATTCGCTATTCCCTTATGGTCACTAACTCCATCGACGCTCACAGGAAGATTCGGCCTACCGTTTGCTTTGCTCGTGTGCTTCCAAAACCCACGGAAGTCACCACTGGAATGCTTCTCCGCAAGAATGTCCATCCTAATCTGTACTTCACGATCTTGACATGCCTTCAATCGTGATTTAAACACCCTTCTGGTCTCACACATTTCCGCATACATGATGCCAGACCTAGGCCTACCACACGCTACCCACTCAGAAAACTTCAACCGAGCCTTTCTGTGAGCCTCTCTGACAAGCTCGTTCCATCCCACTACACGCGGACCACTCCCACCCGCCCTGGTGTCCCCTCGACCCACCAAAGACGCATCACGAAGGGCAGACACAATGTCAGAGTACAAACTGTCCAGTGCATGCGTGTGACCAAGCTCATTACAATATTTGTCAGCACATCTTATACACTCGACAGGAAAATCAATTAAATTCAGACGCTTATGACACTCATTGGTATATTTAACAACCTGTTTATCATTTCTAACACCCCACACAACGTTGTTATAAGAACTTGTAGTATTAGGTAACTTTGGTGTCAATAAATTCAAGTTGCATTCAAGAACTAGGGGAAAATGGTCGGACCAATTAGTGTCATAAACAATGAAAATATTCACAACAGCTCGCTTTGCCGCCTGAGTCACAATACAGTGATCTAGCCAGCTACATGACCCGTGCGCCTCACTAATAAAGGTGTAAGCCCCCGATTCAGTACCCAGAAAATCAACATCCACACACGACCAATACTGCTCACTACAAAAATTACCAAGCTCGTTAAAAAACAATTCATGTAAATCAGCATTGAAATCGCCTAATACAAATACAGACTCAATACCATATTCGTCTACAATTGCACTCACTGTACTTAGACAGTCCGTAAAGTCAGGCAAGTTCTCCACCGAATTCGTAGGCATGTAGATACTCATTACTACAATCGCCGGTTGAACACTTGTTATCTTAATAGCACATATACGAGCACTGACACACTTCAACACTGTCACTTGCTGGAAAACACTGTTTCTCCACAACAGCGCGACCCCGCCATACGGCCTCCCGCGCAGTATGCCAGCGGACGTGTCGACCGCCGACGTTCCCGTGCACCCGAAGCCACTGTTGATCGTGTTTAGAAACGGTATATCATCCGGAAGCAACCATGTCTCTTGCAAGGCAATCAGATCACAGGTGTCACATAACTCCCTTATGCTATCAATGGAGCGTTTCACATTTTTACAGTTATAGCTGGCGAACCGACAAATAGATTTATCCATTATTTATTTCACTATAGCCGGGCGCAGACGATAATCTGCTCGGATAACGGCGTTTAAAATACATAAAACGTCTGAATATAATACCTTTGGGCCATATATTTTCGTCCAGGTAAATAGGTAATTTCGATTCGGAAACTAAGAATTTGAATGCCTTGTGTCCTTTTTCCTTTTCCATAGTTATTCTTTCCAAAGATACCGTTTCCTGAGTCTTACCGCGAATATATACAATTATGTCATTCTCAGTGGTTTCACTATGTATATTCGTTATAAAGACAGGAACTTTCTTGTCCGCCGCTTTAAAATTACAATTCATATCACTCGCTATACCCGATTTGCCCAGATAACGATAGCTGGATCGTTTTTTGCGATATGTCACCTTTCTCCACCCTTCATTATCAGGATTTACAATCAAATCAGTTTCGTTCGAACACAACATATCCAAACGCGGCTGCTTCATTAAACGATTACCATTATTATCGTTTGCTTTAGCAGCGGGACACAGCTGACTCGCAGGTGCTGCTACAGGTGCGGGGCTCGAGTGCGATGACGTCACCGCCCGCGCCACTGTACGCGCCACAGATACGTAACTTGTCACACCGGTTACGTTTTCGCTCGTCACCGCCGGCGCCGGCGACCGTTGCTCTGTACATGACTCACGCTCGGTTTGTTTACCTTCTACCTGCTCAATTTCTCGATATTTTGGTGTATGTTCTCCAGAAGCGTAATCCTTATTATTTTGTGCATCATGTAAATAGGATAATCCCACAGGACCACTATCTAATAACCATGCACCACGCTTGGTATTCACTTTTGACACAGATGTAGGGGGTAGCGAATCGTTCTTAAGGTGCAAAACCTCATCCTTTAAATCATTCAGATGATTCAGCGTAGCATACGTCGACTTGATCTCTTCAATTGAAGTTTGCATTCGCATGAGATCTTTCAGTAGCTTTGTGCAGTCAAGGTGGTCAAAGGTGACGGGTGGTAACTTTTCCAGTTGCCGTGCCACAAACACTGGAAGTTCATCCGGATGTGTTTTGAACAGTTTCATGATGTCCGCTAGGTCACGTTCTTCTTTGCCTTTATTTTTGCGAACAACTTTTCTCAAGTCACTTCGAATCGCGTCAAACAGAAGAGATTTTGACAACTTAATCTCGGCACTGGTGAATGCCGATTTACAGATTTGCACCAACGTCACTTCGTCAATAACCGATACTTTATTTTGAATGTACGATAACAATTCATCGATTACGATGTTACAGGAATTACACTTGATAACGTCCGTCATTTTAACTCGATATAGGTAATTAGCGCTGTCGAGGATACGCGCCCGTCACGACCGAGTGCGCGACCGAGACTGATCTATTTATGGTTTTAATTTAGATTATGATTTTTGACTTTAATTCTGATTTTATTATGATTTTTATTTTAATTTTAGATTTTAAAGATGTTGATTTAAATGTGGATTTTAACTTTGATTATAATTGGCAATTTTAAGTTTAATCATGTAATGTCATGTGAATTAGTTATAGTGTAATTTAATTTATGTAATAAGTATGTATTGAGTTATATGGGTTAATGCCTGAAATAAATGATGATAATAAAAAATAAAAAAATCCCAATGTCCGCTTTATACCTGATTCTTTTAAATCTCTTTGTCAATGCGCGTCGACATCGAGCGTCGCCATATTTAGGATTTAAACACAGAAACTACGAAACATTCAAACCATCTAGTTAAATGTGACTGTAGGTACTACATACCTCTGTCTACCGAATTCAGATAAAAAAAAAAAAATAGGACAATGTTACGCATGCCATAAAAGTTTTGCAATTTAGAATGAAAACCGGTTGGTTTCGTGCGAGCAAACCTGTCGAGTTCAAAAGACGTAAACTTAAGGTATCCCCAAGCAGAATGGGAAGGCGGAAAAGCGTTGCATCGATGCTCTTCACTAGCTTCTGGAAGCCTCGGTTATGAGCTTCAGTTTTAGCGTCCGCTTCGAAATGAAGTTTAAATAGGAACTTGTAACAACTGGAGACGTTGGACTTATTGATTTTTGTGGAAGTGTTAGCAGACCCATAGCCGTATAGTGGATGACACACAGTGACGCTCAAACCATGGAAGCACGGCACAGAATGGGAGACCTATGTAATTAGTCAGCAGTGGTTGGAATGGTTACTGCCAATGATTAATCATTAAGATGATGTTTTTTGTAGATATGTGATGGCTATGGAGCGGGATCATTCCCACTAGTTCTACTACACAGTTCTACGTTAGAACTAGTGGGAATTTTTAATTAATTTGATTTTCAAGTAGGAGAAGAGAAACAATTACTTATAGTAAAGTCTCACAAAGTACCAGGAGGACAGAATCATGAAGAAGTATAATGTAGTAGAACTAATGGGACTGTTTATTTCCATTACTTAGTTCTACGATTTTGTACCACCTTAAATCGTATAGGACTAGTGGGAAAAAACCCACTGGTTGTACCGAAGAACTAGTGGGAATGATCCACAGAGTGGGCTATGCTCAAAGTTTATTTGAAGGATAAGGTTCTAACTGAAATAATCCGCGAAAGAATCAGTTTTAGCCTAAGAGACGAAGGAGCAAACAATTTGACAAAAAATCGAAATTTCACTTCAGTTTTTTTATTTATGAGTTACACACAACATAACATACCTTTCGGAATAAACTCTATCTACCTTCATAGTGCCAATAGGGGCTACCCAAACAACCTGTTAAAGTTTCATTAAGTTCGGAATACTTTCTAGGTAAAAGTACATAAGTGCTGAACTATGTAGTATGACCACGGGCGACTTTATTTTACAATAGGTAGATACTACCTGTTGCCCGCGACTTCGTTCGCATGGAAATTTTGTTGTGTATGTGTGAGATTAAAAAATAGCCTACGACTTATTGTAAGACCTATCAAATAATATACACAACATTAAAAAATCGGGCAAGCTAGCAGCAAGTTTCGGAGAAGTTCGTTATCAAACACTGTGACACGAGGTTTTTATATATTAGATGTTCAGTAAATATACATTTTTTTTCCTTATTATGTGCGTCTGAAGATGTAAAATATATTTTGTAATTCACTTCACTATGTACTGTAGTCGTGTATCGCCAAGTGGGAATTTATCAGCGTTTGAAGTAGAACTCAGAAGTATTTATATCCGAAGTACTATTAATGTTACATTGTACTGGCATCGTGCATCGTTTTCAGTTTCACACCTTCCACGAGCGAAACATACGGTGAATAAAATAACATAACATAATATCACACCGATACAAAAACTGGTATTCAGATGCATCCGGTTAGACCGGAAGCCGACTCCAACATAGTTGGGAAAAGGCTTAATGATGATGAACATCACGCCGATAACCAACTGCAATAACTAAGGTTGTTCATTCGTATTTTGCCATGTTATGAATGGCAAGCCTATTGCCATCAACTGGGCAGAAATCGAGAGTTCAGGCTAAGAAATTCCTGATGGAAAAACTGAATTATAGTTTGTCATACCACATTTTTGTTTTTTTGTTTTTTCGTATTGGAAATCTTCAAATGACTCCTCCTGCTCCGCCCAGAGCGGCAGGATGTGTCAGACTTTTACTGACTAAAACCCATCCATGTTCCTTCATCGCCCTTTGTGTTCCGGGGCCACGGTATCTCTTTCAATCAGTCCCGCATCCCCGGCAGGAGTTTGTCCTACCTTGGAATCAAACCGTCTCATGACGTCAAACATGTTATTCTTAGCAGTAGTGCTTGCCACCACTAGGCAATAAGGCAGTCACGTAAAGTAATAAATTTCGAGTAGAATATCCTTTCCGAATAAAAAAAGGTATTTTTGTTCAGTATAAGAAAATTCACCACTTTCCTTTATGATCAGCCGAACTGGCACGGACAACTTCCGGACCGACTGATGACACCAGACAGTGACAGACAGTGAGGTGTATGTGTCCGGTGCCACGTCCTCAAATTGTACGGTTTCACCGTACCCTTTACGAGGCATTATGTAGCATCCGTTTCCGGGAACAAATGAATATGTTACTGTATATAAGTACTCTTTAGTGAAGGAAAATATTATAAATGTCGTGCGAAAAAATTCGTGGAACCTTTACGAAGCTTTGCGAAGTTTTACGAAGCTTTCATTGTCATAATGAAAGCTGAATGTAGATTGCAATTTAATTACCTAATTGTTTTCATCTTTTGTTCGATGAAAAGTGGGTTTCAGCGAAAAATAAGATATGAGGTAGATCGTTAGTTGGAAAACAACTCTTTTTAAATCTACCTTACACAAAGTAAATTTTAACTCATTACGAGTTAAATTTTTGGTTAATCATAAATGGTGAGTGAAGTTTGTTGTTCGAGATTGAGTTATGTCAGTTTAATAAAGGGTGTAAAAAGACTCTTAACGAAGCCGAAAGGCAAGGTTCTTCCCATCAATGCGATTTTTTTTTCGTTCTAGACCATAGGTACCTGGGAACATTACATTACGGAGATATTGGGGGTCAAAGTTCCAACATTTTCACAAGTTTTTTTTTTTTAATACCTCATGTTTTTAATGTAAATACTTTACTTTAAACACCTCCACGACCCCCACATTATTCAATCCATGCACCAGCACAATGTTTTGAGTGCGTTACATTGAGTTTTACCGTAAATCGTAATTTTTCACCCCAAGATGTAGGGTTTCTTAATTTGATGTGCAGAATGCTTGGTTGACGGCTTCTTGAAGAGTCTGCTTATACCCTGTATTTAAAGCTTTACTCATAATTTCTAGAAGTAGAACCACTTGTTCTTGTAAGTTGCGAAGGTTGTAAAACTAGGTAGTTAAGTTTAGCTTTAGAAGGTTATAGTTTATCTTCGTCATATGTGCCAATAGTCATGTAAACAACCAGATACAATTATCCATAAATATTACTGAACATCATCACGAGACTGCCTCGTTGGTATAGTGGTTGCCAGCGCCGCTGCTGTTTATGAGGTCCTTCCTGGGTTCGATTGCCAGGTCGGATAATGTGTTATCGGGATTTTCCATGAAGAGTTTTTACGGAGTCTAAAGGGCGGTTAATTTTATTTTATTTTATTATTTTCGGAAAACTTACAGCTAGGCAGATACAATAATTTAGTTAATAACAACAATATGGCCAATTACAAGTTTTCACAAATAGTTTTATACAGTAGTTAAATCAAACAAGAATCTTAACTAAAAGACAGTGGTAAGGATTAGTACACACAAAAACAATATAGAAAAAAGAAATAAAGAAAAGAAAAAAAAAATGAACACGAATTGACATAATTCTACGGTTATGGGTTGTCAAAGAAGTGGTTGCATATGGTCTTTTTCAATTTAGACACGCTCGTATTAAAGATGTCGATCTCTACCTCCTGGCAAGTCGCATTGTACTCACGGCTCGCCCTAATCATGTACGAGTTCTGTCTGTAATTAGTCCTAGTCGTTGGTATGTGCAACAAACGAGATTTACGCAGAAAAGAACCAGGTGCCCGCAGCCCAATCTTGCTTAGCAACTCAGGGACATCACTGGATCCGTTTGCAATTTTAATTAGAAAAGCCAAATCTGAGACTTTTCGTCGTTCATGCAAAGGAAGAATATGAAACCTTTTGCACCGTTTAAAATAATTTGGTAGATATATTTTGGAGAACTTTCTCTGTATGCCCTCTAATCGAGCAATATAGACGTTGTATTTAGGATTCCAGACTTGAGAGGCATACTCGAGGTGACTACGAACGAATGCGCAATATAGAATCTTGATAGTTTTGATGTTTCTGAACTCTGATGAGACCCTGCAGATGAAACCTAGAGCTTTCGACGCTTTGCTGACAATATTATTTATATGTGTGTCAAAGATAAGCTTCGAGTCAAAATGATGCTAATTAAAAGCCTCTCCTCATATTACATAGGACTTTAACATACTAGAAACATGTCTGCGTGAAGTCATGATATTTATCATCCACGTCACTCATTTTGCGCCTTCATTCCATCTCAAATAGACACCAACAGATCGAAACTTTACGCAATACTGATAACCGAAGATAGAAGGCCGTTTCAGCAATTTAATCAGCCGTCGGCTGTAAATAGCATACTACACCCGACTCGGAGTTGATATGTTTCGAAGTAATCAAAAACTTTGTGTCTGAGAAAGAGAGATTGAAAACGCAATATTTTTAGGCACCGTTCGTCGTTTGTGACTAGTCTTGACTCCATCTAGAGTACAGGACTCGAAAAACGTTATGTAGAAAAAAAGGCAATATAGGGTATATGCATGATTTTTTTTATTACTGTAAACAAAGCGTATTTAACATCAGAAATAGCAAAGTAAAATTATTTTTTTAATATCTATAAAAAATACTAAGTTACAAGCATTTGAAACTGCTGATTAGACAAAGAGATTCGATATGGCGAATGACGTCATTCGCTACATCGACGCACAAAATCCATACTAAATTCTGTTTATCTAGAAAGAGATAGAAACAAAAGTTTAAATGGTTATAACTTTTGTGTTGTTTGGCCGATGTATGTCTTGTTTTCGCTTTTAGTCGTTATTTTTATAGATTTATAACATTCCGGATCCAAATTAAAAAAATTAAATGTATGCATATTCCCTATTCACATTGAATTGAAGGACTATTATTAATTACCAGAATATATTAATTACAGATTAAGCTTGCCTTTGTAAATAAGCTATACAATTGCAATTTGTATGTTTATTTTATTATGTTTTGTGCAATAAAGAATAAGAATAAGAAGGTTCGGTTACCATTTATTGTTTTCATTTTGAAATTATATTTGTGTTTTCCTTAATAAACACCATGAACGGTCATGACCGTTTATTCCCATCTACCACCCCCAATTCTACAACCCGGGGTGGTGGATGGGAATAGCTGGAAGTGTTTACGCGTTTAACATTTATTCTCATCTACCACCCCGGTGGTAAAAGTGATATGAGTCAAAATAACAAAAAATAAATCATATAGTCCTTACTATATGATTTATTTTTTTGGACTATTTGACTTAATTTTTTTTCGTTTGTGTTTATTGGACTATTAAACTTATTTTACCTGGAATTTTATACTCCGATAAACGAAAGCCACAGCGAGCTCAATAACTCGTTGTTGTGGGTGTATAATGTTTCTGCGATTTATTATCTGATAAAGGAAGTCCTACAACAATTTCATTGGTTTAACCTTGGGTATGTTTTTCTCTCGCTTCATGAATTGTGATGGAATCGAGTATATCTTTAGCTACATAATTATAGTATCAGCAGTAGGTACTTGTACCGACAGTCGTGTTGGTCAGTGGCTTAATAGCCAATATTGTCAACCAACATCTGAGAGTACTCTTGCTTGGCAGCTGTTCAGAAAGCAGTTGGTTGGTTGGTTGATTGGTTGGGAAAGATTGTATTTAAAAGATTGCTTTTAGCGATAAGACCTCCTATTGTGTCACCCCTTGTAAAATGTTTTACTTTTTGTATCTGTAATTTTTATGGTGTACTCTATTCTATTCCATTCAGTACTTCTGGACACGGCGCGTATGGTTAATCACCCTTTTCCGAGATTTAAGTTTCTAGATCGACTTGTTTTTAGAGAAACATTTAAATTCGGAAAAAAAGTATTTATATAGTTTTGTTTGATTAGTGACTTTTTTGGTTAAAAACACAACATTTAACATTTTGCTCCATAAAAAAATCAGAAGTAAACTTGATTTCGAAAGTTTATGATACGAATTTATTTAAATTATCGAAGGCTGTATTTGATTCATCATCATCTGCCTAGTCTTTTTAAAACTATGTTGGGTTCGGCTTCCAGTTTTACTTGATGCACCTGAATACCAGTATTTTATATGGAGCGACTGCCTAACTGACTTCCACAACCCAGTTAGTACCGGGTAATACGCTACCCCTTGGTAAAACGGTTGTCAGACTTTTTGGGCCTCTGACTATCTAACGACTGTCAAAGATCAACAAATGATAGCCGGGACCAACGGCTTAACGTGCTTTCCGAGGCACGGAGGAACTCGGTATGCAATGGGTGGTCACCCATCCACAGACCAACCTAGGCAAGCACGGCTGAACCTAACGATCAACCCGAGGGGCTGTTATTATTCTGCCACGAGCGCCTCTTATTTTTAAGTTATTACTGTTACTCAAGTAATCACTTTGATTTGTTTATAGATTCGGGTATTTATTTATTTATTTACTTAAAACTGAGCGTTGAGCAAGCTTTGGCGATTGTTAGCCTAATTTTTAAACGGACAAACGCCTTTTTACACAACAGCCCAAGAAAGGGAGTGTTATATTTTCAGGGTTCATGAATGTATGTATGTATGTATTTTTGAAAGTTTCTTTATTCCTCAATTAACGTAATCTCTATAACCCACCATACCGCTTCACGGGTTTTAATAAGAACCAGTTAGGCCATTCCCAATTAGAGCTATACCAAAACTGGCCTAAACGTAAACGTCGAAGCGAAAACATAGAACGAAGGAAATGAAATGGCTTGAAATTCAGATGCAAACGATTCTCGAATTACAGGTACCGTCTATAACTAAGTATCGACCATTTCCCAATACCGGGTAAGGGGTGCTACGGGTGCTACACACGCGTATGAGTCGTCGCATAATTCGGCACAGCCGGGTAAATTAAAACAATAAGTGATAATATGTCTACCGAGTGTCTAATGGAGAAGTATCGAACAACTTCTTATTCGTTATGTGATTCCCAATTTAATTCTTTATTCAATTGGGAAAATCGCGTTATATTGATGATCTTGAACTTGATTCAGCAATATTGTAGATGCGGAACGGATTCTGCTGCTACGAGCCGAATGAAAGTCGAGTATCTACATCTAGTTATTGATTCGACTCGGTTTTGTTTTTCAACAAACACAGCCGAATCGAAAGTATACCGACGAGGGAAAGTATGTGTATTGTAGTAGTGTGTGTATCACCCCTAACTAACTCGAAAGCTAGAGTGAAACGGAATAAAATTGTTCACGGTAACTATGAGCTCTCGAACTATTGATAAAAACATTTTCTGATCTGCAATACGTATTGTAGCAGCATATTTCAAACAATACATTTTTTGAACAAAATTGTTTGAAAAGCTTCAGTTACAACTGAAGTTTTTAATAAAAGGTGTATTGTTCTGATTGTTACAATTTTCTTTGTCAATTGTAACTTGGGAAATTTAGCTCGTGGAACTGACGGCTTAGACGAGTGAAACGTGCATTCGAAGAATTTCATGTTTCAACAATGGACTGACACTTAGTACTTGGTAGCTTCTATCTCATAGAAATGCGTGCAATAGGAGAGTCTTAATCGTGCAATTTTGAGTGTCGTGGCTTGGGTATTTAATTAGAGGTGTTCACTTAAAGGACGACGCGATTACTGTCATCCACGATTTTTGCCAACTAAAAACCAACGATAAATTAATCGTCACGACATAGTGGGAACGCGGGTTACTCGTTCACGAGAGCGTTTATTAACTAGGCGTTTTTTTAACCTCTCACTGCATTTTCAGCATTTGTCTCATACTATCTGCTACTGTCAACCATCGACTCAATGCCGAGCGTCGATTACGTCATTCGGGGAAAACCTACGACGCGTCGCACTAAAAAGTATTCGATGTGAATGTATACCTAAACCCGTCAAATTGTAGACTGAAACTGAATAATATTTAATAGTTAGAACAGAAAGTGCAAAATTAAATATGCAATTGATATTCTATGAATTATTAGTTCCATAATTCTATACCGTTGTCCAACTAAACGTTGTAACATTTGCAAGGAACACACTCAGAACACCCTCATTTCAATGATTGCATCAAATCGCCGTAATTTACTTAATAATTCCATTAAAATGATGGTAAAATCTACCGATACCAGCTTGCAACTATCGCACGGCAGGGCAAGGCATATTACAAAGTTTATGTAAGTTCTGTCATTAGATGTGTCAGTAGAGTTATTATGCTATTTCCAGGTTTTGTTACGATGTGAAAAATTGACATTTATGCACAAAATTGATTTAAAAGAATATTTTTAAGAAACTTGCCTCAATTAATTTTCAATTTAGAGCCATCGATTTTATGGTTTCTGATTTATTTAGTATACTTGCAAAATAATGTACAAAATAACACCAACGTTTGTTCTATGTACCAACTCAAGGTATGCAAAAAAAAGTAATAAATTTTAATTTTAATTATATTTTCCGGCGACGACTGTTTTTATTTCAGTTTGTATTCAATTAAAACTGAGTTGTGCGGTGCGATGGCTTGTTTGACGACAAATATTTATACACCTTATAGCCTGAACAGCAGGGTCGGAGTCCAGGCTAAACAACTCCAGCTGAAGACCAGTATTTTGCATAGAGCGACTGTATACCTGGCCTCCACAATTCTAGTACTGGGTAGGTCTCTAGTAAGACTTTCGAGCTTTGACTACCCGTTTACGATTACTTGTATAGAAGGAATAATCCCAGGAATTAATTTTAAAGGAACAAATAAAATTATCGACTACTAATTATCGGCTTTTTGGTAAAAATTAATGACAATTACATGACGTTGTGGACAAAGTGTTATTGTGAGCTGAACTAGTGGCATCTATCATTTTTATATTCGGGTTAAAATAGTCATTGGTAAGCAGCAAGATTAGGTCGATTGTCATTATTCAGAGTAAGTGTCATCGGATAGATTGATAGAATACTCTTTATTATGTATACCATACAAATTACAGGTATTACAATGTAGAACTTAAAAATAGGGGGAGACAACGGGCGGTCTTATCGCTGAAAGCGATCTTTTTAAGACAAACTTTAGATGGATTTCAGGGAGAAATAGAGACAATACTGTGGGTAGTCCGTGGTGAGCCATTATTAAAATAATATTGTATATTGTCTCTTGCAGAGAGTCAGCGTAGAGAAGGAGTTTTTTGACGCTATTTTTCAGTACATTTTTAAGATAGTTAATATGGTTTATTTTATTTTATAAGTGTTTAAATTGTTATGATTTGGCTTAAATAAATATTGTACAAACATTTATAAAACATACAATTTGAACCTTGCAAGTCAAAGTTCCTCACTGACTCACTCACCGATCATCATAATTCTAAGCTAGTTGTAACAGACACCAAGCTTCAAGTTTTGAACACTGTTAGTGTTTAGCCTATAAAGCGAAAAAAAAACATACTGCAATTTCAGCCCACTTTACAATAATAATCATGAAAGCAGCAAAGAACTATATGACATTGAAGACTGCTAAGTGCAGTAGGTGAAAAGTGAAATCACTTTCAAAAAGCACTAGTAGGTAGTGCTTTTTGACAGTAGATTTAAAAGTGGAAAAGAATTGAGCGCCCTATTGTCACGGACAAGGCACTCCACAGACTTTTTGCTTCGGCAGAAAAGATTTGAAGGAATTTGAAGGAGAGAGGTAGTGCTTTTTGACAGCAGTTTTAAAAGTTAAAAAGAATTGAGCACCCTACTGGACAAGGCACTCCACAGACTTTCTGCTTCGGCAGAAAAGATGTGAAGGAATTTGAAGGAGAGAGGTAGTGCTTTTTGACAGCAGTTTTAAAAGTTAAAAAGAATTGTGCATCCTACTGGACAAGGCACTCCACAGACTTTCTGCTTCGGCAGAAAAGATGTGAAGGAATTTGAAGGAGAGAGGTAGTGCTTTTTGACAGCAGTTTTAAAAGTTAAAAAGAATTGAGCACCCTACTGGACAAGGCACTCCACAGACTTTCTGCTTCGGCAGAAAAGATGTGAAGGAATTTGAAGGAGAGAGGTAGTGCTTTTTGACAGCAGTTTTAAAAGTTAAAAAGAATTGAGCACCCTACTGGACAAGGCACTCCACAGACTTTCTGCTTCGGCAGAAAAGATGTGAAGGAATTTGAAGCAGAGAGGTAGTGCTTTTTGACAGCAGTTTTAAAAGTTAAAAAGAATTGAGCACCCTACTGGACAAGGCACTCCACAGACTTTCTGCTTCGGCAGAAAAGATTTGAAGGAATTTGAAGGAGAGAGGTAGTGCTTTTTGACAGCAGTTTTAAAAGTTAAAAAGAATTGAGCACCCTACTGGACAAGGCACTCCACAGACTTTCTGCTTCGGCAGAAAAGATGTGAAGGAATTTGAAGCAGAGAGGTAGTGCTTTTTGACAGCAGTTTTAAAAGTTAAAAAGAATTGAGCACCCTACTGGACAAGGCACTCCACAGACTTTCTGCTTCGGCAGAAAAGATTTGAAGGAATTTGAAGGAGAGAGGTAGTGCTTTTTGACAGCAGTTTTAAAAGTTAAAAAGAATTGAGCACCCTACTGGACAAGGCACTCCACAGACTTTCTGCTTCGGCAGAAAAGATGTGAAGGAATTTGAAGGAGAGAGGTAGTGCTTTTTGACAGCAGTTTTAAAAGTTAAAAAGAATTGAGCACCCTACTGGACAAGGCACTCCACAGACTTTCTGCTTCGGCAGAAAAGATGTGAAGGAATTTGAAGGAGAGAGGTAGTGCTTTTTGACAGCAGTTTTAAAAGTTAAAAAGAATTGAGCACCCTACTGGACAAGGCACTCCACAGACTTTCTGCTTCGGCAGAAAAGATGTGAAGGAATTTGAGGCAGAGAGGTAGTGCTTTTTGACAGCAGTTTTAAAAGTTAAAAAGAATTGAGCACCCTACTGGACAAGGCACTCCACAGACTTTCTGCTTCGGCAGAAAAGATTTGAAGGAATTTGAAGGAGAGAGGTAGTGCTTTTTGACAGCAGTTTTAAAAGTTAAAAAGAATTGAGCGCCCTACCCGACAAGGCACTCCACAGACTTTCTGCTTCGGCAGGAAAGATTTGAAGGAGAGAGGTAGTTAGTGCTTTTTGACAGCAGTTTTAAAAGTGAAGGAAGCCTTGTCCTTGATAGCAAGGCGTTCAACGCCTTGCTATCAAGGACAAGGCACTGGATTTGTCGTAGAAACTGGTAGAATGTGTCACTCCAGTGACAAGTTTTCCGATGACTTCAGATAACTATTACTTATGTGTGTCACGAAGGAACTTGAAACGATCCTTAAGAAAAAAGGGGGTTTTATTTTTATATATTGTATAGCTGAAACAAGATATGAGAATTCCGACGAAGTCCAGAGCTTTGTACGAAACTTAGAAATAATCAGATCATAATTTGCGCAAGGTAAATAAATATAAATCTTATGCACAAGTTTTGTAGTCGCTTAAGTTTACTTAGTTGAGGAGGACTAGAGAGATCAAGATAACTGACATCGACAGTAAAGAAGACATCAATAACAACAAATAGTTTCACCATCATGTTTCACGAATCACAATCCCCCCAATTAATTGTTTGGCTTCAGACAAAAAGATTTAAAAGAATTATGAAGCGGGTATTGGCAATAAAGTCATACAAAAATGTTGATCCCGAACATTTTCGATTTTGAGGCAGACTGATTTGTTACTAAGTGTATTAGGTATTGGAATACAATTTTCATCATCTTGTCTCGTCTATTGCTCGTAAATATTTGAATGTATATGTATATAATTCATCATCTGCCTAGCCTTTTCCCAACTATGTTGGGGTCGGCTTCCAGTTTTACCGGATGCAGCTGAATACCAGTATTTTACATGGAGCGACTGCCTGTCTGACCTCCACAACCCAGTTAGTACCGGGTAATACGATACCCCTTGGTAAGACTGGTTGTCAGACTTTTTGGGCCTCTGACTACCTAACGACTGTCAAAGATCTACAAATGACAGCCGGGACCAACGGCTTAACGTGCTTTCCGAGGCACGAAGAAAACTCGGTATGTAATGGGCGGTCACCCATCCACAGACCAACCTAGGCAAGCACGGCTTAACCTAACGATCGACCCGAGCGGCTGTTATTATTTAACCACGAGCTCCTCCTCACCACGAAAATATATATATATGTATATCTATGTATGTAAATATAATAATATATATATGTATATAATTATGTGTTTTAAATATTTACAGATCAGTGCATGCGGTTGGACGCCGATAGAGCCCATAAATCAATGGCACTTAAATCGCAATCAATTACTTTGAAATAGTGGGAAAATAATTGACTGACAGTCATGAAGTGACCAAAAACCGCACTGCAGCGGACTAAATATTCTATATACGCACATTAAACCTGTAATTTAACCAATACATTCCCTCTTTAACCTGACCCTTTATTACCAACGAGTACATGAAAACAGTTTGAAAAACCGTTAAAAGTTTGAAGTTGCTTCTGTAATAAAGTTTTATAGCACACACTGAGAACTGAAACCTTCACTGCTTTTGATTTCATTTTATATTTTCCCCTTTTTAAAATGAAGACTTTGTACTTGAAAGCTAGTAAAGCAAAACCAGAAAAAGTATTCACTTCAGAAGTCTTTGTATTTTCGGATTAGTAAAACCGTAGCGCCAAGTTTTTAAATAATGAGTCTTTAATCATACTGTTTTATTTTATCCTTTACACCTAAAACACTACTTGTTTTAGCAGTAGCGGCGATGGTATACATGTTTTTGACCTTTGAGAATTGAGAATAGACTATATAAATATTACTGATCATCATTAGAATCAAAAATATACAATATAATTGAGCTACAAATAAACAGACCATTTCTTGAATATATATTATTACTATATAAATATATATTATTATATAATTTATATAATATTACTATAAATATAATATATATATAATATAATATATATTATTACTATAATTTATATTATTACATTTCTTTAATATATATATATAGATAATTACAACAAAACCGTTTCATTAAACTTTTGGCAGATGTCTCGGCTCAAACTGCTATGCTAATCCAGTCATAAGACTTCTACTAGATTAATATGAGGAAATATTCAGGCTCCCTCACTATACGACTGAATGGCAAGTGTCCAAACACATTATGTTGATTTTATGGCGAGCTCCTAGTGTCTGTGATTGGACTTTATTTCAACCAATAGCTGGATTAATGATCGGAAATAAAGTCAATGAACTTCGATGAAATGCGCCACGATTTAGTAAAGTGTGTCTTTGATTTTATAGGTTTGGACATTGTGTTATTGGGACAGATTCATCTGGTTTGGCACTATAGTTTTTTTTTGTTTAAGTGAGTGATGTCTTATAAGTGTAGCCTTCATTCTAGATAATTTATAACAAATTTAAAATTTATAGATTTTCAGAAAATTTGAGAAGCTCTTTAAGAGCTTTCCAAATAATTATTTCTTGTATGATCAACGATCTACAGTTCAGGAGCACGATTAAAAAAATGATGTCTATTCTTGGGTCACACTGTATTTTGCAATTTTTAATCCTCTATACAACATAATTACTATGTCCAAAACTCTGTTCAAAAGCAACTTTTCTCATTAGAAATCTGTTCATACCCACGACGGTCCAGAACTATCACATGTATATTAATATTTTATTCACTACAGTTTCAGTTATGAAAACAAAAAGCCAAATGAAATTCTTCAGGCATTATGGATTCCAATTCATGAAGCTATGCACAGCGCCGCGAATGAGAAGCAAAGTATGAACGGCACCCTGCCCACGGCATGATAACTTTAATATAATACTTTACAAGATTTTCTCAAAAGCGAGACATTTTTCCCGCAAGATGTCCATTTACGTTATACACCGTGAATTTTGTGGAGCAAATGTTTATCGGGAAACTTGTAGTGCAGCCTTTCTACGGAATTTAAGTTCGCAACATTCTTAAGAGCAACAAGTACCGACCTAGACCAAATGCCAAAGTGAAAGAGCGCAAGTGTAGTGTGAATGTAGTGTGAAGTGTAAGTGTACGGCCTGAGTCTAGTAGCGTTCGGCGGGGCGTTCTGCGGAGCGGCGAGCGGCCGACAGCGCGTTCAATGAGTGGCCATAGTGCACGCTCTGCGTTTGGATGAATCCGTCGCGCCGCCCGCGAGAAATATACGACAGCAGTTTGCAGACTACTTTTGGGAAAATAGAATTAAGGCCGTCTACGCCAAGCAAAGTAGGTATTTAACGCTACCACCCTTTACGCGAAACGAGTTGTGCACACGCGTCGCCGACTTGAACCCAAAGCTGAGCGAAGTGTCACAGTATAGGTAAGCGTGTCGTGTAGGCAGTAGGTCAACTTATTTTATTAAATTGTCAGCTTGATTTATTATAATAGGTAGTAATTGCGAAAACCTAACATTTAAATGTAATAAATTAATTTGAATAGATATTGTAAATGCAAATTGCTGCAAGTCGTAATTTATTCAATTATTTGTGTACCAGACGGGTGGACTCGTGTTTGGAAATTCAAAAACTATAACGGAACCAAATCTGAGCCACTAACCGCCCTGTACCGAAAGTTCCGGGTGTAAACGTTAGCTTCGTGGAACGGAGAGGTGGGTTTGGAAAATACTGCACTATTATTGTAGATGGAGAAGAAATGAAACACTATTTGACTATGGTAAGACACTACAAGCAGACAATACTGGAAAAACTGAGCTGAAACTATAATCGGAAAGAACTGTTAACTATTCGGATATCGAAACGAAACTGACTGCTTGAATATCGTAAACAAAACTGACTGTTCCAATGTCGAAAACAAAACTTACTATGCGGTGCCTGCGCTGTGCTTTCATACTATTAGCAGACACACAAAAAATATTCGCGAATCCTCTAGCGGTGTGTAGTATTTGTTCGCTAGACAATCTTTTAATTCATACAAAAAGCATGAACAAAAAACATTAACAAAAAAATACAAAGGAAACTATAAGCAAAAGTATAATAAATAACTCGAACGGAAGAAGGAAGTAGGTACTTTACGCTCTCGGCGTACGGTCGAAATTAAATTAACATTTCTCGATGTTTTTTATAAGTAGTTTGCGTACGCGCACCTGTGACGAGACTATTCTCGAGGGAATTTGTACCTACTTACTTTTAAAACTAATAATAACAGAAAGTACTCGACAAAGAATCACAAACACGGCAATAGCGTACTTTCTCGAACGTTCTTTCTATAGACTATATAAAAACACTGTTTGAGACACTTGTCGCGAACAATTTGACTAGGTTTCTTACATTGTTTTTATCTCACGAAGAGACACATGCTTTATTTGTTGTATGTGTCACCGTAAAATTGTAAATACCGTTAGATTATAATCTATCTCGTGAGATTGTAAACTCGTTCGTTGAGGAATTCCCTCGACTGTCTATGGTCTCCATCATCAGACCAATGGCACTTACAACCCATATGGGTGCAAAGTTCTCATCAATAGAAATGAATTAAATCCAAACACAAGGTAGCTACTGTAAAACGTTGAGGAGTTCCTTTGACTGTCCTTCGTCTTTATCATCAGAGCCCTAAAGATGACCACAACCCATTTTGGTGTAAAGTTCTCATCAATACAAATTAATCAAGCCCAAACACCAGGTAATTATTGTGAATCGTTGAGGAGTGCCCTCGACTGTCTTCGGGTTCCATCATCAGATCGAGTCCAGACTTTCTTTAAATAGTAGTGCTCTAAAATACTCAATGAACAAAAAAACAAACGCACTAGTCGCACTACGATGTTCAAAGGTTCCCCTCGATTTCTCTGAGATGCCATCATCAGATCCCAGTTTCATGGTCATGGTACTACTCTTGGAATATCTTCTTTCCAACAAAAAAATAATTATCTAAATCGGTTCATAAACGACGAAGTTACCCTACGGTCAAATTGTGAAACCTCCTCCTTTTTTTAAGTCGGTTAAAAAAGACTGTACTGTTATAATTACACTACGTTCTTGAAATAAATCGTTCGATAAATCGACGGGACAGCCGTGCGCCAGCAAAAGGGACATAGGTCCTACCTCGTCAAGGCCTGGCGGGCGACTGAATCCACGTGCGCAAGCCGTTTTCTTATATAATAATTTATTATTAAAAGGATTAAATTGTTTTGAAAAAATTAACCACAAATAATTGTTCTATATGTTATTAACTTTGCTTAGATATTTTTTTTGGAAGTAAAACTTTCATATTCTCCAAGTAAAATAAGAAAAACATAAAAAAATATTCGAATTAGGCTCCTGTTCGGATTTTTTTTTCATCGAGTGAAGTGTTTGATATCATGTTTTGAACCACAAATTATCTTAGTAAATATAGTCAACTATAATATCTATTTTTTTTGGCTTTAAAAAATTACTATTTCTATGTTTACTATTGAATCAAAGTTATGTAAAATTGGGAAAATTGGGACTACCTGCCCTTAATTAAAAACATTTTTCCTACATATACCTAACCTAGCCTTGATAAGTACGTTTACTTTCAATTCCCAGTTTGATTGCTAGTTCTCTCCACACTCTTGTTCTACTTTTTTATAAACAGTAAATAGATAACCACATTTCAGGATTATTTTGTATTCATATTATAATTTATTCAAAACTCGCACGACGCAAGACGCAAACACGCATGCTGCAGCCGCCACGTGGCGGGCGTCTACTGGGCCACTCACGTATAAATGCATGTGTTTGACATGAACGCTGCACGCCCCGCCCCGCCGCACGCTCTATTCGAGCGGGCACTCTGTGTGCGTCTCCAAGTGCGTTCTGACTGGTCAGTAATGGGTCGAAAATATGGACTGTAACATGTGTCTGTTTCGACATAATCAGCTTACATCGTTCCCTCTGCTGGGCTATTAGACTCAGCGGGGATGGTGCATGACACTTCTATAACTATTAAATTTCGGCTATAGGACATACCTGTTTCTGTTCGAGAAAAGTTTATAATTGGCTTCGTTCAATATAACTTTGATACGAACATGAACTGTACTACTTCTCATCGACTGTTTCCAATACTGCGAAATTGTGCGACTCAATAAACATTTGTTAAACAAAACCTTTTACCATTATTCTCTGAAAAAATCTGCCGATGTTACTGTTAACAATATTTCATTGACCCAAAAAGCAAACAGACGGTATCGCACTTTTAATTATTAAAAGAATCAGCTTAAATTCGAAAGAAAGAAATCAAATAAATATTACAACATACATGGAACTTTTACAAGGGCTTGTGAAGGCCAAAGCTAAGTACGTAGTGTTGGCCCCGACTGTCATTTGTTGATCTTTGTGTGTCGTTACTGCCAGTCAGAAGCCCTTTCAATTCTGGCAACTAGACTTTCCAATCCAACTAGCTTCTGGTCGCGGCCTCGCCCGCGAGCCTACATGAAAAAGAAAAACAGTTTTTCTTTCAGAAACGAACATTATAAGGGCTCTCACTCCCTCTCATTGTTATATATATATGAATTGAAGAGTGTGTACAACATTTTTCGAGTCAATCGACCTCATCATCATCATCATCATCATTTCAGCCGAAAGACGTTCACTGCTGGACATAGGCCTCCCCCGAAGGGGGGTTTTTGCCATAATCGCCACGCTTGGCAGGCGGGTTGGCGATCGCAGTACGGTTGTTAAAAAAGCACAGAGAACGCTGCTGCCCATTCTCTGGTAAGTCCCTTAGTCGCCTCTTACGACACCCACGGGAAGATAGGGGATGGTGCTATTCTTTACGTCCGACACCATACAGAACGACAATCGACCTAGAGAATATTAAGTTTCACAGAAAATTCAACACCCCCTTTTCACCCTCCTAGTAATACACACTTTAAATTTCATGTCTTTTAGACCAGCGGTTTAGGTCATACTTTGATATATTGGTCAGTAAGCCAGGATGTTGAATTTTATATGTATAGATTGAGTGAAGGTCAGATAGGCAGTCGTTCAAGGTAAGCTGCCTTTGGTTGGACTGGAAGCCGACTCCAATATCATCTGCCTAGCCTTTTTCCAAATTCATTGGCTTCCAGTCTTACCGGATGCAGCTGAATACCAGTAATTTATATGGAGCGACTGCCTATCTGACCTCCACAACCCAGTTAGTAGTCAATTCGATTCTTCTCCCTCTAGAACGTGCTCAAAGAGCAATTCTAAAGGTTACCTATCGACCGTTTAGATTTCCTACACACCTGCTCTATAAAGCATGTAATGTGCTCATAGTACGGCAATTATTTATTCTTCTCATTATACTACAGCAGCACTCTACCCTATGGCCCGATACGAGGAGGAAGAAACTGTTTTGCACAAGCCTCAATCTAGACATGCTCTTGCTAGTCAATTTTATGTGTTTTTAGGACCTTTTCTGTTTTATAGACTCAACAAGAAACTAAACTTCCATAGTCTAAGTTATAGGAAATTTAGTTTTGTAATATTGGATTTTTTACTACACTACTACTACAACAGGCCATAACGTCTACTGCTGGACATAAGCCTCTCCCATGATGGGAGGAATTTGCCGTAATCACAGTCGCAGTGATGAAAGACTAACAGAAAACGCTGCTGCCCATTCTCTGGTCTACGGAGGCGCAAGGTGTTCTGCCTCAGACATTAGTCGCCTTATACGGCATCCGTGAGTGTAATGGGTTGGTTCTATTCTACTCTGCCGGATACCACACGGTTTATTTAGACTGCTTATTTTTTCGGATTATTTTAGCAATACTTAATTACAAGGACACCGAAAAACTTCTAGAAGTCCTACGTACTTGCACTGCTGGTTTGATAATGTTATTCAGTTGTATCTAATTGTACATATCTATGTATTTACTTAATTTAGTTTTAATTTTTTAACGTTTTTTGTACCAATTTAATTATTCATACAGTTGTTAATAGATTTCTTTTAATTTATAACCTTAACTGTCCTGGTTAAATTGTGCTATGTAAAGTGATGGCCTGAAACACAGGTTCAAATAAACCTAGATCGGGCAGGTTGCTAACAAACATTTGAATTCCACATTATCGTTTCTTGCAACTAATCAATATATTTTAGTTATCGTTTACTTTTATGCAATAATTATACCATTGTTTGAGAAATAACACTACTGCAACTAAATGTACACTTTTGTAATACCTTTTTTTTTAAATAAATATTTAATTAAGAATTAGAATAATTAAGATTTTACATGAGGCGACCGCCTATCTTACCCCCACAACCCAGGTACTACTGGGTAAAACGATATCCATTGGTAAGACTGATTGTCAGATTTTCAGGACACAGACTACCTGTAACGACTGTCAAAGACCTTGAAATGACAGCCGGGACCAACGGCTTAACGTGCTTTCCGAGTCACGGAGGAAACTCGGTATGTAATGAGGTGGTTACCCATCCAGGGACCAAATTAGGCAAGCGACGCTTAACCTGGAGATCGATCCAAGCGGCTGTTGTTATTTAGCCAGGTGTCGACCCCAACGTATTTGGGAACAAAGGCAAGGCCAATGATGATATGAACCCTGATCTTGGAACTTGGGTAAACTTGCGCTCAGTTTGGTATGCTCGTATTTGAATTGACAGCAGCAAGTACAAGTAAATGGTGTCAATTTAATGGGTTTAAAAGTATAAATGGGTGTACCACAAGGTTCGATATTGGGTCCTTTCCTCTTTTTAGTATACATTAATGACCTACCCCATTTATTTAACAACCACCTGCAAATGGTGTTGTTTGCTGACGATACTTCGCTAATAATTTAGTACTAAATGCGAAAAAAACTAAGTGCATAAGATTTGCTCTACCAAATGTCAAAGTAGTGACTGTCACTTAATATTGAATCAAGGGAAACTAGAATTTGTCGATAAAACAGTTTTCTTGGGAATCACGCTCGACTCAAGGCTACAATGGGGTCCTCATTTAACATCTCTTGCAGGACGGCTGAGTTCAGCAGTGCTGTTAGAAAAATCCGTCAATTTACTGATGTTGAAACTGCGAGGGTGGTCAATTTTAGTATTATGCCATACGGTATTTTACTATGGGGACGGGCTGCAGACATGGAGTCTATATTTATACTCCAGAAAAGAGCCATCAGGGCCATATATGAATTAAGTGGACGCGATTCTACATATATGAGAACTGTTTAAGGAAATTAATATCATGACAGTACCTTGTCAATACATCTATGAAAACATCATGATAACTTTAGGAAAGATCTGCATTTATTCAGTAAAAGAGGTGACAGACGCCACTATAATACTAGAAATAGTTCATCCAACTAGTTCATCCAGGTTTCAAGCTAGCTAAAGTAGACTCATCTTTCATGGGGTACGATATAAAATGTTACAATAAAATACCTCCCCATATTCTACAACTGAATGAGACGAAATTTAAATCTTGTATAAAACGCACACTATGTTCTCACATGTATCAACAATATTTTAATTGAAAAGAGTGTCAATGGAGTTTCTTGCCCATTCTTCTCCATAAAGATCTACGCTTTTTAATGTGCAACTACAGTACTTTCTCAAGTTAATATGCCTTGTGACTGTGACTGTAGCTACAGTTTTTTTTTGTTTTTTTTTTTTTTTATATACAAAAGTGTCGTAATGGTCTAATTGAAATAAATGCTTTGAGTTTGAAACTTTTACAAAGCGTTAAGCTTTTTAAAAGCTGTGGCAATTACTAAGACCGTCGTGAACCGTTCACATAGCTGCCATCGTCAGCTCATCTTTTAAGATGTTCTTTAGATGTCCTTAATTTGTGCTCAGGGGACTTGTTTATAAACTTCGTCGCCCATCGGCGTTGGTCGCTCAAAGACGGAATAATTTCACTAACCCGTCAGCTCGGCTACAGGCGGGCTAAACGCTCTCCGTAATGCACTTGTAAAACCTCTACTGACCTCATTTTTTCAGAAACATTTGACATTAATATCAAACGACTGACACTCGGTCCGGAATATATGATTATGATTTCGTCATAGGACTATACGATAGGGTTATGTAAGCGCTGTCTGGTAGAATAATAATTTAACTACATATCTCTGTCTTATTGCAAAAGGAGATTTAAAGGCACCCACATGAAGGACCGGTTAAGCAGATGACAACCTCCTAGGTTGACCTGCAAGATGACATTTAGACAAAAATATATGTACCATTAGGTACACCTCTGCTCAACCCTTCGGCGATTAAAGGCGTCATTTTATCGATCCGTGGATGGTGGCGATCGTGTTTGGAGTTGTGCCTTGTGGATGTAAAGCTGTGCAGCCAAGAGACATTTGCGCTCAAACTCAAAACTCAAACTCAAACTCAAAGCATTTATTTCAATTAGACCATTACGGCACTTTTGAAAGTCAAAATTACAAAAAAGAAAATCAAAGCTACAGTCCCAGTCACAAGGCATAATAACTTGAGAAAGTACTGTAGTTGCCCATTCCCTAGCGTAGATCTCTATGGAGAAGAATGGGCAAGAAACTCCATGGACACTCTTTTAAAATCAAAATATTGTTACAAAATCTTGGTTACATCATTAATTTTGAGATTATACATATATGTGAGAACGATGTAGAAAGACGTGCACACTAAGAGCATCCAGAGTAAAAGATTAGATTAAAAATGTATGAATAAAGTAATTAAAATGAACCTTGGCAGCTAAGAGATGACCAGTCCCAACTGACAGCGCCCGTTCACAGACATGACGCATGTACCGGCGCCATTCAACTCAACCATATTGAAGGGAACTAAATGACCCGACACACCCGCCACCATCAGCGAGACATTTAAGTGAGCATGACATTCTCTCAGTCACCAAGGCATATTCAAGTCAATGAAAGATAAATAAATGTAAATGGTGGCTGAACAGTACAAAGTACTCACACATGTGCTATGCAATTATATAATACTAAGAACTGGAATCTATACAATGCAAGTATATTTTTACAATCTTCTGCAGCTTCCACAATACATTAACATGGGAATCAATTCTTCATCTTCTTCTTTACGTGTCGATGGACTCAAATAATGCCCGACCAGTACAAACAATTAGTTTGCCCCCCCCACCTATGGTTGTGGAGCAGGACCAGCATTTAGCCAAGCATTTTTATCATCAATGTAATCCCCCAACTTATAATATGCTTGCCTACATAGTGTGCGTTTTATACAAGATTTAAATTTCGTCTCATTCAGTTGAAGAATGTGGGGAGGTATTTTATTGTAACATTTCAAACAGTACCCCATGAAAGATGAATCCACTTTAGCAAGCCTGAAACCTGGCTGAACTAGTTGGTCCCTATTTCTAGTGTTATAGTGGTGTCTGTCCCCTCTCTTACTGAATAAATGCCGATTTTTTCTAACGTACATGATGTTTTCATAGATGTATTGACAAGGTACTGTCATGATATTAATTTCCTTAAACAGTTCTCTTAGAGAATCGCGTCTACGTAATTCATAAATGGCTCTGATGGCTCTTTTCTGCAGAATAAATATAGACTCGATGTCTGCAGCCCGTCCCCATAGTAAAATACCGTATGACATAATACTATGAAAATAACTAAAATAGACCAGCCTCGCGGTATCAACATCAGTAAATTGACGGATTTTTCTAACAGCATATGCTGCTGAGCTTAGCCGTCCTGCAAGAGATGTTAGATGAGGACCCCATTGTAACCTTGAGTCGAGCGTGATTCCCAAGAAAACCGTTTTATCGACAAATTCTAGTTTCTCTTGATTCAATATTATGTCACAATCACTACTTTTGACATTTGGTAGAGCAAATCTAATGCATTTAGTTTTTTTCCCATTTAGTACTAAATTATTAGCGGTAAACCAATCGTGGACCTGCAGTAGGGCGTTATTTACGTCATCAAGATTAGTGGCACGTCTGTTTATTTTAAATATTAAAGAAGTATCGTCAGCAAACAACACCATATGCGGATGGTTGTTAAATAGATGGGGTAGGTCATTAATATATACTAAAAAGAGGAAGGGACCCAATATCGAACCTTGTGGTACACCCATTTTTACTTTTAAACCCATTGAGTTGACTCCATTTATTTGTACCTGCTGCTGTCTATCATTCAAATACGATTTTATTAAACTGAGCGCAAGTTTACCTAAACCGTAATGCTGAAGTTTCAAGATCAGGGTTTCGTGATTTACGCAATCAAATGCCTTCGAAAGGTCACAAAAGATTCCTATGGCATCTTGTGCCTCTTCCCACGCAGTAAATATGTGTTTTAATAAAGTGACACCGGCGTCAGTTGTACAACGTCCTTTGGTGAAACCATACTGTTGCTCGTGTAATATTTTATTAGTGTTAAAATGGTTAAGCATTTGATTGAGCATTATCTTTTCAAACACCTTGCTGAAAACCGGCAACACGGATACGGGCCTATAGTTATTGGTGTCTTTACTGTCCCCGGATTTAAAAAGCGGTATTACCTTACTGAATTTCATTAGATCCGGGAAGACCCCTTGATCCACGCACAAATTAAATATTGAGGCTAAATACGGCGCTACAGTCTCAATAATTGAGGTACAAGCTTTGATAGACATACCCCATAGATCTTCCGTTAATTTGATCTTAATTTGCTTAAAACCTTTTATGACTGTTATGGGGTTTATATGCTGAAATTTAAATTCATTTGGACAGGCTGAAACGTTCCCTTTCAATAAATCAATAGAGAGCAAGGGAGAGGAATTTAAGGTTTCTGTAGTTTTAAGTGGGATACTGGTAAAGAAATTTACAAATTCTTGAGCAACTTCATAGTTGGAGCTCACAAGGCCACGCGATGTCTCTAGTGTGAAGTCATTACCTTGTTTTTTATTTCTATTTGTTTCACTGTTGATGATTTTCCAAACCGTTTTTATTTTGTTGTCGGCTGATTTAATCTTGTTGCTAATGAATAAGGATTTGGCTACCTTGCAAGTGTTTTTAAAAATTTTCGAGTAAGTAGCAACATATTTATTAAAAGCTTCAGTGTTGATGTAAGGCTTAAGGCCGTACAGCTCAAACAATCGTTCCCTACTTTTCCGAATACCCTGTGTTGCCCAGTCACTGAAAATAAACTTTGGGCCAATAGTTTTAGATTTCTTTTTTAAAGTATTATTAAATTCAGTGTGCACTACCGAAAAGAATTCTTCATAAAATACATTTGCATTGTTTCTAATATGACCCGGTATACTTAACTTGCTAATTAAATTATTATTAAATTTGTCTAGATTGCTGGGTGTTATTTGTCTAGTTTGTATCTGAATTCTTTGTAATTGTCTATTGTATGCGAAAGTAACCGTCTGACCACTATGATCTGAAGGCAGGTAATTTACGATGGATTTATCTAAGTAATCGCAGCAACAAAAAACATTATCGATACATGTAGCAGTATTTGTCGTAATTCGAGTTGGTTCTGAAAACACATTTGACAAGTTAAATGATTTAAAGAGACTTAAGAATCTACTGCTATTCACATTATTCTCTATGATATTGACATTAAAGTCACCACAGATAATTATTGGTTTATTACCAGTTACAAGTTTTGCCAAAGCATCTTCCATTACTGACTCAAAGATAGAATAGTTCAGGTAATTAAGGGGTCTGTAAACGCACACTATTACATGCTTATCTAGCTCAACACAAGACAATTCAATGCTATGTTCAACCGATAGATCGACTATATCATTACAAGACTTAGATTTAATACAATTTTTTACTAGGATTAATGAACCCCCACGCATCTTAGATTTTCGGTTAAAGCAACTGCTCACCTTGTAATTCTCATAATTTATTTGCATTACTTCATAATCTTTCATCCAATGTTCAGTAAAACAGATAATATCAAACTTAGTTTTTTCTAAAAATAGTTCTATTTCTAGTTCTTTGGAAGAAAGTCCCTGAATATTCTGGTGAAACAATTTTAAGGAATTCTGCTCAGCCCCTTTTTTACAGTTATTTGATTGAGAGCTAGAAGATACCTCGAAGTTGACGAGATTAACTAAATTGTCACTCGCACCTTCTATTGTCTTATTGACTAGTTTAAATTTAAGCTAATACTATTTGTATAATTACAATTAGTATAATTACTAATTTCCGTAGACCTATTTACAAAAAACTGCGACATACCACATATGTCTGAGTTTATATTAAAAGCTAATAGCCGAGCTATTTGACGTCTAAAACTAATAGGCAAGTACGCATGGTTTCTGGTTGACTTCAATTTCTGACCGAAACTGTTAGTGTCGAAAAATGTCAACCTGTCACTATAATGACTAACTAGAAAATGCAAATGATTATTTATGCCATGGATATGATGGTTTTGCTTGCTAGACAATTTCTTAAAGTACGGGAAGGAGCACAGAATTACTCTCTTCTCTCTACTCTCGCTGCCAACGGCAAAGCCGGGTCGGTAAAGTTTTGTTTCTTTTATGTGTGGCCAGCGATATGAAGAAGAAGAAGAATACCAATATGACAAGTGACCCTGGGCAATGGCAATGGCTGGGCAATGGGCAGTGACCCTGAGCAGTCCCTAGTTTTGTGGACTACTTCTATGATAGTAAAGTTTCTAAAAACCGAATATAGGGAATATTATGTCAGTGTCTCATCACGAACGTGCGGTGTAAACTTCTGAAATTAGAACAATATTTGCATCGTAAAAACAACTAATCTAGCTAGAGCCTTTTTTTTTGGATGGAAAATCATCGAATGACTCCTCCCGCTCCGGGCGGAGCAGGAGGGAGTGTCAGACTTTTACTGACTAAAACCCATCCATGTCCTTCATGTCCTTCATCGCCCTTTGTGTTCCGGGGCCACGGTATCTCCTTTCGAACAGTCCCGCAGCCCCGGCAGGCATCGGTCCTTGCGGACCCCTTCCTTTTGCTGACTCTCTTTGAGGCGCGCGTGGAACACGAACGCGCCGTGTCGACACGGCCTGTCGTCATGAAACGGATGGACGGCGAGCTAGCCCATAGCCCACCGTCCACAGGCCAAGCTCTTCATCCACAGACCGATCAGCTAGAACCTCAATTTTACAATTTTTAATATTACTCATAGCACTAGAGCGCTAACAGAATGCTGGCCACGCTCGCGGGAAGGCTTGATTGCTCCATCATCTCCCACTGTTGCATGCGACATGTGGCAGGCTGATGCGACTAACAGACCTGATTTTATTATGTAAATTTGTTAATTATAATTATTTTTATTGGTGTTTTTATTTTTAATTAATTTTATTGAATTTAGTAAATGAAATTGTTACAAATTGAACATATTGTGTATAATGTAATGTGACTATGACTTTGTATGATTTCTATTATGAGTCTACGATACTCGCATTAAATGATTTTATTTTATTTTATTTATTATTATTACTGCAGAATAATGCTGTACAATAACAAGCAACACTGCCTCAACACCGTATACGTGAAAAGTTAGGAAGTTTCTCGCTTGCCAAAACTAAAATTAGTACACTAGAAGTTACCGGCGCGGCAGCAAGTGCCAGTAAGATAGATGTTGAACTCACTCTGGCATTTGTTTATCATTGAATGCTGTTTATAATGTTTGTTGAGACGTCCAATATAAATGATTATTGGCTTTCCTGTTTATTTGATTACTCATCCTTTAACGTAAACGTCCACTATTCGGCCGCAAGGATGTATTGATAATTTCTTATGCATGCCTTGTGAATAATGCATACCATAATATTATGCTGGGTCACTGCACGGCAGAAAAACAACATAGCATAGCCGTAACGTACCCATAGACACGGGTCTTATCTAAAGAGGCAGGAATCCACCGCGCGATTGCGATTGGATTTTACATGTTTTCAAGATTTAAGTACCTACATGGAAACCGATATATCGGTGCCGTACAATTATATCAGATCGCACTCCGAAACATCAAAGTGAAACCTACAATTGTATGTACAAATTGCGGACACAGCTACGGACAGCGGATACTGACAGACACTTTATTAATATATCAGTCAGCGTCCGGTGTCCGCATTATTCGTGTTCATTCCGGAGTGTCCGGATTTCTTCCATGCTATTTTGACTGATCCTTATGATACCGTATGTATCAGACACGTATAACCGGTTCTTTTTCCATGAAATCTAGATTAAACATGTATAAATAAGGAAAAAGTTTAACTTTCAAACGATACAACTTTTCTGGTATTTTAACTAACGCCGGAACGATCTTGACGACTGGACGACCTACAGTTAAGTATTGTATTAGAATCATTCTGATCAGCCATTCATCAATGTTGAATGAGAGACAGTTAAGTAGGTGTCAGACCAGTGACACACAGTTTAGTTATAAACCGGGAAAGCTTAAAACAGTGTTCAATCACTTCATGTTTATAACCGGTACATTTGACCAACAACAAACTGTGCGCTTCCGAAAGTTGGATGCACAGTTTGTTGTTTTGCTCAGAAATGACACTTTCTTGCCAACATTTTGACAGAATAACAGTAACTTATAAGCGGAAAAAAGTAAACTTTTGTGATCCTTTCTTATTTTTCTACTAATTTTGCCTGAAATACGAAATAAAAATAAACAGTTTCAAGATAATATTAACCTCGACTCAGACTTTAGTAACTTACCTCATATCCCAAAAAAACATCTTAAGTAAACGAAGGTATTTAAAAATCAAAGTATAAATAGCAAAAGTAAGCAAAAAAGAGGGCCAATCCATGTCTACTGGCTTAAAAAAACACAAGGGAAGAGAAAATACTTAACTTATCCGAAGAAAACATTCACTGATTTGTTTTTATTTTAAAAAAATATAAATAGTGAAACACGTAAAGTAAATAAAAGAATACAAAGACACACGTCAACTGGAGTCCAAGTAACTGTCTGTACCGTCGCGGGGATTTTGAGTGACGTAACATTGAGAAACTTTTAGCGATTTTTTATCGGTAAACCAGCGATTTGCGCGCGAAATCCGGAGGACAGAGAAACGACCGGTCTGGGCGGCGACAAAATGTTTACTGCCTCCTCCAAATGAGGCACGAACGAAGTTGGCCGGCGCATGCGTACTAACATCCCCATACGATATTTAGTGACGAAACTGGTGTTTTAATTAATAATTTGACCATAATGATCTTCTGTTTAGCTGTTATAATTGTGTTGTATTTATAACGAGCTATCCTTTTGCAAATTCATGAATAGAATGGGTACGACAAAAAGTATTACAGGTTATATCCATTTCAGATTATAAGAGATTTTTACAGTATTTAAAGAAAAAAAAATACATGATAATGTTGGTACTGTAATTGTGTTCGTTAACCCTTGATTTGTGGCCTGTGTGGTAGTTGATTCACCACAATTTCAGCAAAGTCACGTACTTTGACCATGTCACGCGTACGTTTTTGTTTCAAATTCGATTGGTGATAGCGTATAAATAATTGTCATTGTTATCGCAAGTGTCAGACTTGGATCATTACATCGAGTCTTTATTCGATAGACTTACAAGCCATCTAACCCATGAAATCTATTGGCAAAAATGACAAAATGACTACTGAATACTAAACGAAACGGGATATTGACCATATTTATTATTTATATTGAGCTCCCCATATTTCGGCACTGTGAATATCCTGTTTCAAGTGTTAAAGATGACGTCTGTGACCATGTTACTTTAAAAAAATATGTACCTATTGAATTTATGATTTATATTATTGCTGAGGGGGATGTGTGGTGTAACGTGAATGGATAAAACAAGGAATGATAGGCAGGGCACGGCCTAACATAAAGATCGACCCTAGCGGCTGTTATTATTTAGCTACGAGCAGCTTTCACGTGTTTAAATTTAATTCAAAATACTTTACTCTATATCTACCGAACACAGATTACATAATTTGCCTGAGTCCGTAGTCGAACATCAGGCGGTCACAGTCGGTTTGATCATCATCTTCTTGGGAAGGATTAAAAAATCCCTTTCACTACGCTATGAGGTTCCTTACCTAAGGTATTCTTGTTTTTGAACCGTTATTCTTGTGTTTGACTCCCGTCTGTCAGCGTATTTAAGTCTTTATTACGCAGAGAATAGCACTCACGAGTGGAGTACTCACTACTACTGTTCCGATGATCTCGTAATGATAATGATTACTCCATATCCATAATAAATGATTTGCAGTTAGTAGCAAGCCGCGTTCTTGTACTCGTACCCACTCATAGAAATGTTGTAGCTGTTAACCGACCATAACATCCCACGTGCAATTATACAAAGTGCCACGACCATAATACCATTGTAATATCATGTTTTTCACATTCTGTATCCCGATAATTACTCGGCATAGGTAATCGATTGGTACTTATTTCCCTTTTGATCGATAGGCATAGTTTCGCCAGTTTTCGTGGTTACGATGAAATATTGATTTTGGTAGACTGGTCATCTATCTAGCTCCCGGTCTGGTCGGAAAATATTCCACGGCAACGTCTAAATATAGCTTGTGACACTCGAGGATAATGTAGCAGCACTGCGTTGCAACTGTGCTGCTCAGCTGCATCCGGTTAGACTGGAAGCCGACCCCAACATAGTTGGGAAAAGGCTAGTCAGATGATGATGATTCGAGGATAATGTAGCTTCTTAACACAACAACACGCCTAATCCCAGAACGGTTGAGCAGGAGTCAGCCACATTTGAGCAGGAGTCACCCACATTTGAGCAGGAGTCAGCCACATTTGAGCAGGAGTCACCCACATTTGAGCAGGAGTCACCCACATTTGAGCAGGAGTCACCCACACTTCGCCAGTTATGTTTAAGTCCCATGTAATAGGGGCGAGCCTAGTATCATCAATCGGGCACAAATACAAACTCCGTAGCTGCTACTGCTTCTTCTTCTTCTTCGTGTCGATGATCCCATTGGTATTAATTTAAGTTTATTTGCTCAGCTGCTGCAGTCGTACTTGCAACTATTCGACCAATAAGCCAATCCTATAATTGAAAATTTCGGAGTCGTATAAGAAGTTTCGAAGGTTTGTAGGGGACATCCGAACTAACAACTTAACCGCTATAAAATTGGTATTATATAGATTTTAGATACACAGATTTTAGGTACAAATATAAAATAGAGATATTGTAATAGAGAGCAGCAGTGGCCCAGTGTTGGCGGCCCCGACTTACGAGCAGTTACGAGCGGGTTCAAACCCAGGCAGGAACATTACTTTGGGTAATTTATTTCATCACCACTGCTCTCAAAACGGTGAAGGAAAACATCTTGAGGAAACCGGCATGTCCTAGAACCAAAAATTCGGAGACATGTGACATCTACCAATCCGCACTGGGCCCGCGTAGTAGATTATAGCCCATTCCCCCTCATAGAGAGGAGGCTGAGTGTCCCCGCAGTGGGAATATTATAGGCTGTTTTTGCTTATTATGCCTTAGTTACATGCATGGTAGATTGCCTGATTGCACACCCGGCTTGGAGCTATGATTCGAACTTGGTCTCTTGAATAAGGGCAAAACTAGTTAACTAGAGCACCAACTTCTGTTCAAATGGCTGAGAAAACAATTTTAATCAAACTTCTAATTGATAGCCTAGAACTTTTTTATTGATTCGTTATATTATGATGAGGTGAACGAAAAAGAAGAGGCAACAGAGACTGAAAAAGCATTTGTAGTATCGTGAAATTTTCATTTTGGTACCTACGAGTATTGTAGTTTAGTACTTTAGATCGTCAACAATTTTTAAATCAGTACAACTTTTTCTTCACCGTTTTGAGAGCAGTGGTGATGAAATAAATTATGAAATAATTAGTAATGCACCTGCGTGGGTTCGAACCCACACGCTACAACTCGCAAGTCGCGGCCGTAACCCCTGGCCCACCACTGCTCTGAATATTTTAATGCCCAGTTTACACTATTAACTTTTGTGCCAAATTCTATGTTGCTAGACCAATCAGTGGGTTGTGCGTTGTCTGTCAGTGAATGTACTACTTTACTAGCTTGCGCCTGCGTGAAGTTTATATAGTAATTGTCCCACGGGATCATACCATCAGTATAAAAAGTATCCATAAGAATTAAAAAAAAAAGTTTTTATATCAAAAAACATTACATTAATTTTGGTTAAACCCACATCGCTTAATCTTAATTTTGAAAGATTATGTGCGAGTGAGGCATCTCACTTCCTTACATTAAAATATATTGTTATAAAATGCATGATTAAATTATTTATTTATGTGTGAAAGATCTGGAGGAACTTTGTATTGATCCACTGTAAGGTAATATTTTATTAGTCGTTTTATTTGAAAAATTGTCTTTGATTTTAATATATTAGCAGGATTAAGTCGAGAATAGAATAGTGTACTCAATGACTAAGGACATCGTGTGCATCAGGGAAATGTAAGTCTGACGGACTAATCTTTTCATTACTACGAGTACAATGAGCTATTCTCGTTTATCTCATGTGCACACTCTGAGGTCGGTCCTTTTACAATATTCTATTATTAGCAAGCTTTTGCGTGCAGCTTTTGTCCGCGTGCATAAACCGCCTATAATGTTCCCACTGCACACAAAGTAATGCACCTGGTCCATAATTGGTTCACAGCAAACAATTTAGTATTAAATGAAAAAAAAAACTAAATGCATAAGATTTGCTTTACCCAATGTTAGAAGTAGTGATTGTGAAATAATATTGAATAAAGAGAAACTTGAATTCGTAGATAAAACGGTTTTCCTGTGGATTACCATTGATTCATGGCTACAATGGGGTTCTCATTTAACATCCCTTGCGGCGCGGCTAAGTTCAGCGGCATATGCTATTAGAAAAATTCGTCAATTTACTGATGTAGATACCGCTAGACTGGTCTATTTTAGTTACTTTCATAGTATAATGTCTTATGGCATTTTGCTATGGGGACGGGCTGCAGATATTGAGTCTATATTTATTCTGCAAAAAAGAGCCATCAGAGCCATATATAATCTTCGTAGGAGCAATTCTCTAAGGGAACTGTTTAAGGATATTGGCATCATGACGGTACATTGTCAGTACATCTACGAAAACATAATGTACGTCAGAAAAAATCTGCACCTTTTTGGTAAAAGAGGTGATAAACATAATTACAGTACTAGAAATAGGGACCAACTCGTTCAGCCAGGCTTCAGACTCGCTAAAGTAGACTCATCTTTCATGGGGTACTGTTTGAGATGCTATAATAAAATTCCACAAAGTATTCTTGAACTGAATGAGACGAAATTTAAAACATGTATCAAACGCACACTATGTAAGCAAGCATATTACAAGTTGGGCGATTATATCGCTGATAAAAATGCGTGGCTCAATGCTGGTCCTGCTTCACATGGACAGGGGCGCATAAATTGATAGCATTAAATATAATTGTTGGAGCTGCTGAAGATTGTACAACTATCTTTGCATTGTATAGAATCAATCTCTAGTATTATATAATCGCATAGCCCATATTGTGTGAGTACTATGTACTAGAAAGCTATCATTCACTGAAATCCTACATTTTTATTTTTATTTCTTGACTTGAATGTGCCCTGGCGGTTGAGAGTATGTCATGCTCACTCTAATATCTCGCTGATGGTGGCGCGTGTGTTGGATCATTTAGTTCCCTTCGAAATGGTTGAGCTGAATGGTGCTGATCCATGCGTCATGTTCGTGAACGGGCGCTGTCAGTTGCGACTGGTCATCTCTTAGTTGCCATGGCTTATTTGAATGTTTATTTTTTAATTGTATTTTTTGTTTTTACTATGGACACTTTTAACGTGCACATCTTGCTACATTGTTCTCACATAATATACCATCTTAACATGAATGATGTAACCAAGATTTTGTAACAACATTTTGATTTAAAAGAGTGTCCATGGAGTTTCTTGCCCGTTCTTCTCCATAGAGATCTACGCTAGGGAATGGGCAACTACAGTACTTTCACAGTTTTTATGTCTTGTGACTGGGACTGTAGCTACATTTAATTTTCATCTTTGTTTCGACAATTCAAAAGTGCCTGGAACTGGCCTACTTGAAATAAATGCTTTGATTTTGATTTTGATTTTTCCTCTTTTTGGAAGTCGGTTAAAAAAGTGCACAGAGTTGCACAGTTAACATGCTTTCAGCATCCGTTTACATGGAAATTACTTGATTTAAAAAGTGTGTGTACTAAACAGGCTATAGTCTGTTTACAGCCTTTTCATCTATCTTTTCACCTTTTTACCTATAGATAAAAAAGAGAAGCTGAGCTACGATGCCGCTGTTTCTACAATGTAAGACACCGCCAAATTTCGCTGTAGTTATACAGGGTGTAATAAGGCCCGGTCCGGATCCTGTACATCTAACTAAGAAACGTTTAACAAAAATATTTGATGTAATTTTTTTCTGTAACGCACGCAAAAATTATTATGGGGTATTTAGAGCTTTGATCTAAAAGAAATTTCACACATGTCGAAGAAGTTTTTGTTAAAAAAAAAACAATCAAAATGGAAACTTGACTTTCAATATCTCTGTAACCTCTCAGAAAGCTAAGAAGGTAGAAAACACTTAGCATTTCGTCAAAAAACGGTAACTACTAAACTTAACACCCCCAAATGCTTTTTCTTAAACTTGGGGGTGTTCGGTCCCCATAACGTTCCCATTGTCCCCTTGTAATGGGGTACGATAGCATCACTATTTATTGGCGACATTTTCAATTTCAGGATAAAACTGAATTGCTTGAAGAAACCCCAATCACACTTAGGACTGGTTACAGTTTAGCTGGTTAGAAAACAAAATAATCGTAATTGAACAAGTTCTTAATCGAATTCCAAGCGGTCCTGAGAATCGGAACAATATGACATTTATCAGCGTTACTAATGATAGAAATGTCAACAATATTATATTAGTTTGACCAGCTCGCGAAAAGTTCGTCACTTTCACGTGGTACGGTGTAGTGGATAGACTACTTAATGATTTATCCCGGAGTTAGATGATTTTAAAAGTACGTAAGTTAGATCGAAAAAGGTTTATTTGTAACCTTGTTCATAAATATGAATGCTCAAGGAAAGTATGTGATTTCGTCTAAAACACCACTTCAGACATCCTCATGAACAGACCTGTAGCGGAACTACAAAAAGTGCCATCTATGACTTAAATGATGAACTAACAAGCGAAACACGTCAAATTCCTACATCACACAAGCAGAGTTATCCGCGACATAAGACTAAAGTCCCCGTCACAAGAAGCTATAATTTTTGTAAATAATGAACTTCTACCAAGTTACGTAGCGACAATTTCATCAACAAGAAATAATTCCAAATTCAATCAACTCAAAGTAACATACGTGTTATACGAAGCTAACGAGCAATTTCACTTGGTCGGGTTATAATATGTTAGCGATATAAAGCGCTGTCGTCTAATGTTTTGTGGTACTTGAACGCGTCTGACTTCATGGAACGTAAACATTTGGGCCGCCGTTTTGAAGTAAGTTCACGCTGACGCTGTCAATGCTGTCATGTTTTTGTATTTGATCCAAAGGTTGCGAACCCGAATGTGTGTTTACGAAATTTATAGCTTCTCGTGACGGGGACTTTATAAATACAACCCGACAACAACTACCGGGCAGTGGCCAACCAGACATAACACCCGTCTGGTCGGAGAATCTTCCCTTTTCTAAGGGGGATCAAGAGCTTTACACCCTGTTCTTCATACCCCCAAATTGGTGACCCCTACGTGATGCTACAGACATGCTAAGTACTACAGCTCAGACAAAAAAGACACAGACCTCTGAGTTTGTTTTGATGTGTCTTCCCGGAGTAGTTAAAAATAAAATAACGATTACATCTAGTTTGAAACATAATTATTAGAGTACAATAATTATAGCTACTTACAGAGTTCGAGCTTCTCGCTTGCATAATCAGAGTTTCAAGAGGCACCAAGTTCTAATAATGCAGACCCTTATATGCGTAAGTTGGGCTCTAATAATTATAACAAAGTCAATAAATATCTACTTTTAGTAGTCACTGCCCACCAAATCGAACCCGTCCTGGGTAACACTAAACGTACCTAATCATCATTTTGTTTCGTAATTATTACAAAACAAGAATTTATATTGCGATAGGGATAGGGTTACAAAGTTAATACTTAGGTACAAGAAAACAGCTTTAGCCTGGCAAGAAGTGTAAGGCAGGACAACACGACTTTACAGATAAAATAACATTATCCATCCAATTAAAAATCCACAATCACCTACAAATAAGCGTACTATCGATAACGCTCCTGCATTCTACATAACCGAGCGAGGCATGTCAGTTATAAAACTCGTATTTCAGATATTGAATATTGTTCACTAACTTTCCGCTGGTATTCTCGTGTGCCGCCTCCACCTCGATGCTTGAACGGACTTCGCGGTCAGAAGTCTAGTAGCTGTCTCAAAAAGCATTTCCAATTCAATAAATACATTTCCCTTCTATTTTAGGGTCGGCTTCCAGTCTAACCAGATGCAGCTGAATATCAGTATTTTACGTGTCTATCTGGCCTCCGCAACCCAGATGTTTCACGCCCGTATATCGCACTCTTTCATCATGAGTCAATCAGAAAGAGCGCGGCATACAATTGTTTGCTTAGTTAGCCTGCGTGTAATGCCGCGCGTTAAGTTTTTATTGTGGTTTTAAATTTCGAAGGTGTAAGTAAACAACAGGTGTAAGTGAGCAGCGGTGGCCCAGTGGTGGCGGCCCCGACTTACGAACAGTAAGTCGTGGGTTCAAACCCAGGCAGGCGCATTACTTTGTTTAATTTAATTTTATCAATATGCAAGCTAATATAACTATTGAAGCCAGTACAAACATGGTCGCCTTGCATTAATGGACTACGCCTCAAATTACCAATGAAACCGGCTTATGTGACCTTACAGGTGAGATTGGAAATTTGGAACACCCCGCAGTTTTATCCTAGTACTAAAATTTATAGGGTTGATTGTCTTGGATTTTAGATCTAGGATATTGGATGGGTGATCGTCAAACTTCGAATATCCTGCATCGTTTCACGAATGGTGCCAAATAAGTTTGCCTTGAAAGCATTTTATAATTTAAGCCTCTCACTTGCAAGAAGCTAAATCTATGATCTATCAATGAGAGCTAGACTGGAGGTTACTCAAAAAGTTCGGTCAAACCAGAGAGGACATATTACGGACGCGGCTCTGGACACGGACACCTTTTTTTTCGGATGGAAATCACCAAATGACTCCTCCCGCTTTGGGCGGAGCAGGAGGGAGTGTCAGACTTTTACTGACTAAAACCCATCCATGTTCCTTCATCGCCTTTTGTGTTCCGGGGCCACGGTATCTCTTTCGAACAGTCCCGCAACCCCGGCAGGCATCGGTCCTTGCTTTCCCTTTACTCTCTTTGAGGCGCGCGTGGAACACGAACGCGCCGTCGACACGGCCTGTCGTCATAAGACGGACGGACGGCGAGCAAGCTCATAGCCCACCGTCCACACGCCCGCGCCTACGGTGGCCCCCGACGCCCGGGGCGTCTCTCGCGGCGGCCCGGCCGGGACGTGAGGTTGTCGGACACGGACACCTCAATACATATACAACTGAAGGGTGTATTAGTGACTGGTGTCCGCAGTTGTTTGTCTGGCATGCAACACTGTCCAGTGTATAATAATAATAATAATAATAATAATAATTTATTTATTTTCTCGCCACAATACACATTGAGTACATATTTTTAGGGAACAGTTGGATACAGTAAGTATATTGCGGGAGACTGGTGCCTAAACTAGGTTTGGGGCCTGTATTTCAGGACACCAGGTCTCCACCCTTTGGGTTACTTAATATTCCAAATCAGACAGTGGTCGCGAGTCAGTTAACAATTATTAAAATGATTCTAAATCTATATAGTGTTAGTATGATTAGTATTGTGTGGAAATGAAGGAAAGTGTAGAGTGTGGTTTTGTGTAGTGAGTGAGGATGTAGAAGTTTCTGTTGTCTGGACATATAAATAAATAATATTGATGTGAAAAGTATATACGAGTACCTAGTAAATTTAATAACTAATTTATTTATAAGTATAATGATCTATACCGAGACAGCTAGGATTTTTTCAGTTTCAAGGTAGTTTAATTCCTGGATCCAGCTAGTTAATTTCATTTTACATTTAATCTTGTTAAGGTCGTAAATAGGAAGAAGCTTGTTAATTTTATTATAAAGATAATGACCGAGGTAGCAGAAGAATCGCTGAGAGAACTTGGTCGAAAGCCGGTTGTGATAACTGTCCACGGGGTTGAATCTACGTTTGCCACGTGAAAGAAAGGGGGAATATGTTAAAAGGCTATGCTGTTTCATAATTGTTTGTTGTATGAACAGTTGACGCACTGTCAGGACCTTCGCTTCTTTATATAGGAGGTTGGTAGGGTATCTAAAAGGGAGGCACAGTGAGACCTTCAGGATGGCTCTCTGCGCTCTTTCCAATTCAAGAATAGTGTATTTTGGGGCACCACCCCAGGAGGTGATGCAGTAAGTCAACAAAGATTGAACGAGGGCAAAATACACTGATCTCTTCACCTTATCCTCAGCCACCCGTCTAAGGGTCTTGAAGACATATATCAACTTCCGTAGCCTGCCACTCAATACGGTAATGTGCTTGTGAAAATTTAGTGCACTGTCTATGTTAATGCCCAGATATTTCACACACTATCGGCTTTACCGATTTGAGTGCAAGTACAGGCGGCGCAGCATGGCGTCGGACAAGTGTAAGCTACGATGGAATGCGGGGTTGTTGCCGAGGTAGGCCTGTTATGTTTTATGGAGAAAGTGATATAGTTCGTTTTTGCAGCATTTAGAGTGAGGATGTTATTTCGTAACCACTCCGATACCATATTGAAGCCCGACTGAGCAAATCCGTAGACATCACTCCACGTGGTCGCGCTGAATAACAGGGCTGTATCGTCTGCGAAAGTTATTATTTTACCCTCAGGGAGAGTGAGCATACCCAGGTCGTTTATGTATATAAGGAAGAGTGTAGGACCTAGTACGCTGCCTTGAGGCACGCCGTAGGTAACTTGGCACTCGTCACTGACACACTCTTTAATTTTCACGCTCTGAGTACGCCCACTCAGATAGTCCTCAAACAGTTTCAATTGGACTCCCCTAATTCCAAGGCATTCCATCTTCTGAATCAGTATGGGAACAGAAACCGTGTCAAATGCCTTCGCTAGGTCTAGAAAAATCCCCAAGACTTTACGACCGTTGTCCATGTTAGTGACGATAAAGTTAGTGAGATCATGAACAGCATCGGACGTCGATTTACCGGCTCTAAAACCATATTGAGAGGAAGATAGAAGGTTATTGCTCTCCAAGTAATCAACTAGTCTGCCGTTCATGATCCGTTCAAGAATCTTGGAAAGCGCTGGTAGCACGGCTATAGGTCTGTAGTTGTTGACACGGCTTCTGTCCCCACCCTTAAAGACCGGATGAACAATTGATCTCTTGAATGCTCTGGGAAATTGGCCTGTTTCGAGAGCAAGGTTACAAACGTAAGTCAACGGTGGAACTATGATAGCTTTGTGTTTCTTAAGGAAACTATTAGAAATTCGGTCCCAACCAATGGCACAGTCATTGCGGAGGCACAGTATTAGTTTTGTCACTTCTGCTTCGTCTGTGGGTAACAGTACCATGGAATGTGAATTATTGCAGAAAGAACCACTTGGTGACAATGCCGACCGACTTACATTTTGTTCAGCAAGGGATTTACCAATATTTGCGAAGAAGTTATTGATTTCGTTAACCGATTGCTTTGGTGTAGTTGAAGTCGATAGCAATTCTGAAGCGCTGTCCTTCTTTTCGACCCTACTCGTTATGCTGTTTATAGCTGTCCACAGATGTTTAGTGTTGTTGCCAGCATCACTGATTTCTTTTTTATCATGGTCAATTTTAGATCGTTTTAATATCTTGTTGCAGTAGTTTCTATATCTTGAATATGTCGTTTTTAGGATTAAGTTCTCAGGGTCATTTTTAATTTTTTTATGTAGATTATCTCTATGTCGAATGCAACGGAGAAGGCCAGGAGTAATCCATGCCTTCACGATTTTTTTACGGTTCGGGACTTTAACTGTTTTCGTGTTTAACTCAATGACCCGCATAATGGGACTAATTAATAGATCTGCCGCTACATGTGGATCATTTGACATATACACCGCACTAAAGTCAACTAGTTTCAGATCTGCGTCTAGCTGATCGTGATTGACTCGATTCACTGTTTTTCTTGCAGTCGATTTAGGGTTTTTCTTTGCAAGAAATAATAAAACAGTTTCGTGGTCAGTGAGAGCGGAGTGGGCAACCAAAGTGGTAGCGGGTAAAGTTGTTTTTAGAATAAAATGATCTAGGCATGCAAGTTGACGTGTGGGCAGGACATGTGCTGGCAGGAGACCATGTGAGGCTAATAAATTTAAATAACTATTTTTAGCTGAGTCATGGCACTGATCGTGAATATTTATGTTTATATCACCACATATGATTACATTTCGAAAATTCGCTATGTTATGAAGAGTTGTATCTAATGAATTAAGAAAAATGTTAACGTCTTTATAACCTGGTGGACGATAAATTGCCAGTAAGACAGTATTGTTGTCAATTTTTATTTGGAGACAATTTGCTTCCAGAAGTGGAGGTTCTTCTACAGAGACCAGTATGATTGCTGGGTTTGTAATAGATTCGATTGCAGCATCAGTCATTTGATTTTTTTTTGACAGGTTTTTAAGTATATGTCATAGTCACTTTCTTTGTATTCTTCTCAGCAAACCATTTTAATTGATACTCATAAATCATGAGGGTGCATAAAAATAACTAGTCTGCCATCTTTCGGAATCAGCCTTATTGAATTTAGAATTTCGTTACTTAGCTTACCACGTATTGTCATCCAAACCAAACATGTAAGCAAAATTTCAGCTCAATCGGTTAGAGATAATGTTTGTCCTAAAATTCAGTTGCAAGAAATGAAGCAAACAAACATTGCAAGTTAAATAAAAGCCTGTAAAAACTGGTCAAGTATGTGTCGAAACACGCACGGTCAGTGGTCATACAAACAAAAAATATCTATGTAGTATATCAACTATCTGGTGTCCACGACACATGCCTTGTTGCTTAGTGTGGCACTAGATGGCACTGTGTGTAACGTCCAGCGATATTTATTTGTTATTATAATTATCGAAATAATAAATTCTAGTTACGTAAAAAATGGATTTAACATATGGGGTGGTTTTTACCACCAATAGCGCTTGCTTATTGAAATTTACATTTGGTTGGGCATTCAGTGAAGCGCAGTCATCATGTTTGTTTATCTCGTTTATAGTGAAATCTATAAACGAGTTTTAAAAAATCAATCACGAGCACTGATATGTAAAACTCATGAACAGAGTATTTTGGATTGAAATAGGATTTCATTTCTAAAAATTGTAATCACTATACCAAGACTTAGTAGCTATTGGTTATTTTTACATATTTCTTATTCTTTATCGTATGGTTAGCGGTTTGTAACCTGATGTCAGAGTTATACCGCCCAAGGCCTCTGATTTGACTTAACATGCCGTCGAGAAATATCTCTCAGGCATGCTGGTTTCCTCACGATGGTTTCCTTCACCGAAGCAATTGATAATAATCATACAATAAGCGAATAAAGCAGCGGTGGCCCAGCAGCAGCGGCAGCGGCAGTGGAGCAGCGGCGGCCCAGTGGTGGCGGCCCCGACTTACGAACAGTAAGTCGTGGGTTCGAACCAGGAAACAGGCACATTACTTCGTGTAATTTATTTCATCGCCGCTGCTCTCAAAACGGTGAAGGAAAACATCGTGAGGAAACCGGCATGTCCTAGAACCAAAAAAATCGAAGACATGTGACATCTACCAATCCGCACTGGGCCCGCGTGGTGGATTATAGCCCACTACCTCTCATAGAGAGGAGGCCTGTGTCCCAGCAGTGGGAACATTAATAGGCTGATGATGATGATGATGATGAAGACGCGATTAAATCCAAAAAATCAGAAATCCGTGTATTGGGTTCGAACTATAGACCTATGACTTGACCATTTATATAGCTTGAAATAAATTATTTTTTGCAGAACTTGCCGGAAGGAGGAGGACGTATTATACTGAGTTTCTGAGATGTTCTATATAAAGGTAGCTGCGTGTATGACTAAATTAATAAATTTGACGACCCGAATAGCGCAGCGGTAGTGAGGCTGCCTTACGTTCTTAGAGTCCCGGGTTCGAATCCCCGTAGGAGCAAATGTTTATGATCACATAAACATTTGCTCCTACCGGGATTCACAGAACCGGGAACAAATGTCCATGCTCATCAGAGCATGGACATTTGTTTCCGAGTCATGGATCTTTATATGTGTAATAATTATGTCTTTACAAACAGAAAGTATCTATGTAGTATACCAACCGCCGTAGCCGTGTGGTATCCGGCAGAGTAGAATAGAGCCAACCCATAACACTTTCGGGTGTCGTATAAGGCGACTAATGTCTGAGGCAGAACACCTTGCGCCTCCGTAGACCAGAGAATGGGCAGCAGCGTTTTCTGTTAGTCTTTCATCACTGCGATCTCCAATCTGCCTGCCAAGCGTGCTGGAGATTACGGCAAATTCCTCCCATCATGGGAAAGGCTTATGTCCAGCAGTGGACGTTATGGGCTGTTGTAGTAGTAGTATACCAACTATCTGGTGTCCACGACACAAGCGTCGTTGCTTAGTGTGGCACTAGATGGCACTGTGTGTAATGTCCAGCGACATTTATTTTTATTTATGAATACATAGTATATAGGGGAATGTGAGGATCTGTGCCAATTTGCAAAAAAAAACTGTTTTTGTCCGCCTCGTTAAAATTATCCTACGCAAACGTACAAAGGGATAAAACTATTCTAACCACTATCTATGTATCACATTTTATCTATCTAAACCCCTGCAGTTGATGCGGCGCGACAGGCGTCTAAAGCAAACAGACTAAATTGAGTTTCGCACGTACCATGGATTTATTTTGAAACTATGGGGTGTAAAGTTTACTCTAGGCAGAGCGTTTTATAACGCTCTGTATAGAGTAAACTCAAACAACACCCTACAACCAACTAAAAACACACCCTATTTTTAGCTCATACGGCACCCACGGGTCTTAACTAGGCGTTATTTGGTACTAACCTTTCACGATGCAGAACTATATGCTGTATAAAACCTTGCGTAAGTTTGCAGTGCCTTAATTAGTAGACGGCGTGCTTGACCAGTAGTCCCTATACGTAACGTAAATATTCCGAATTTTGAATAATACAATTTTCTTATTTAAATTGTTTGCAACTATCACAATCAGTATTTTTTTTAATTATGAACATAATTATACAGGGTGTAAACAGACTCTTTATGAAGCCCCCAACCAGGCATTCAGTATATCAAACAAAGTAAAAAATGTTTGCTGGGTAATGACTTTTTTTTTGGGGTGAAAAATCACGTTTTTTGGTAGGACTCAATGTAACGCACTTAAAACATTGTGGTGATATATGGATTGAAGAGTACGGGGATCGTGAAGATGTGTAAAGTAAAAATCTAACATTAAAAACATGCATTTAAAAAAAAAAGCTTGTGAAAAAGTTGGAACTGCCCAATATCTCCGTAACTAGAAGGTTCCCAGTTATGGTCTACAACAAAAAAATGATCGCAATGATGGGTAAAACAAGTGCCTTTCGGCTTCGGAGAGGTTTTTACACCCTTTATGTGAAACGAGTATTTTTAATCATAGAATCGACGTACTTACGTTACGTTAACAGCGCGCGCTCATGCCAGAGCCTCTGATGAAAGTGAACGGAGCAAAGGGATCATGTAAAGATCGTACCAGGTGGCGTTTTGTAGTTATGTACTTATTACACCGCCTCTAGTTCCACTGAACTAGAAATCTTGCTCTTGGATTCGATTCCCGATTCAGGCAGTGTTATTGAAATTTCTCGGTACCTCTAGTGCTGATTGATTGCAATAGGCATGGGACACCTAACGGATGTAATCTGAATCTGCTATTGGTAAACGATACATCGACTGTCAGTGTGGAAAATGATATGGCATGATATGGAATCGAAGTAAAAATAGAAACATAGAAGAAGCTTTAATACTGCGCCGTCCCCAAAAAAATGGTAGGAAGCAGGAAATAGGCTTGTGTCCTGAAAAAATCTAATTAGTCCGTCAGTTAGATTATCAAAAAATATTTGACATGTATTTTTCTATTGATACGTAAACCAAAATTGACGAAGATACGACGCTTTTAAAATTCTCAATACGTCATCATCTCATCTGCCTACCCTTTTCCCAACTATGTTGGGGTCGGCTTCCAGTTTTACCGGATGCAGCTGAATACCAGTATTTTACATGGAGCGACTGCCTATCTGACCTCCACAACCCAGTTAGTACCGGGTAATACGATACCCCTTGGTAAGACTGGTTGGTTAAATTCTCAATACGTCACGCCGTGCTATAATTTTAGTGAGTTGTCACGAGCCCCCACTCTCGAGTTTTAATGCGTTTTATCTTTGTCAATATTCATTGATTTACAAAAACAAAAAATACGTGTCTATTATTTTCCAATACTCTAACAGACGGACTAAATAGATTTGCAATTTATTGATGGTGGAAACTAGCCTAATATGATATTATTGACCTATAACTAACTCTTTGGAAAAGCAGGCGTGATCATTTGCGTTACTTAGTTGAAACTGAGACTTCCTCACTCAACAAGGAAAATACATACAAAGTTAGTTAGTTGTGAAACGATGGTCATTTGCTCTGACAGCCGAGGTGAGTTTCTAGCAAAGTTTTTAACATTTCATAAAGTAACTTTGTTACGTTATCCTAGTGTACCACGAGATATAATATGTGCGATACTACTTAGTTGAGCCAGTTTTCATTGATTAATCACTAAAGGTGAATTTCAATTCCACTGAATCTGAAATTGATCAGTACAGTCATGAGCATCACTAAAGAAGCTTCACTTAACGACTTTTAAAAGTGTTTTTCTCCTACTTACTATCCTGATTATAATTTTATGTTGTCACGAACTTAGTATTATGAAACTCATATTTTTATGAAGAAGATCCTATCTCCAAGTTACAATAGTTATTTCTCGCGAAAACTGCTTTTAAATTTAGGAAAGTGTATACATATTGGTGCTGGTGACTGTACATCTGAACAGCGTTCAATAGAGAAAAAAAATGATAGTAAATAATATTTCTTTCATTAAAAAAATATATATATATATTAAAAAAAAAAACAAGTATATACATACAGAGTGGAATTTTTCAATGCCACCTGAAGGAAAAGTACTCTAAATACTGAAGACAGCAAATTTTACATAAAGGAAACGTTCCTTTATTTTTTAAAAGAAACAAATCTGCATTCACAGGAATCGAACCGAATAAAATTCGAAAAAATAACATCCTGTACTTTTTTTGACATCAATTGATCAAATCTCTTTATCCCAAACATGATATATTAAATGAAAGTGTTTGTGAAAATTGCAATCTTCCTATCTTAACAGTTCTTGGGAAAGGCCTATGTCCAGCAGTGGACGTCTTCCGGGTGAAATGATGATGATGAAATAGTTCTTCGTCATTTTAATAAATAAATGATGTCAAAGATAATTTTTAATTAGGTTAGTATAACCGATTACTTATGTTAGTACCTATTCCATCATATTATTTGTTTCTCATTATCCCATTGAATTTATAAGTTTAGATTTTATGTTTTTCTCTTAAAAAAAAAGTACAGGATGTTATTTTCTTGGATTAAAGCCGGTTCGATTCCCGAGTGTGGCAAGTGAATTCTCTAAATCTGATAGATTGAAAAGATTTGTTTCTTTTTAAAAATATAAGAATGTTTCCTTTCAGTAAAATTTGTCAATACCAGTATTTAGAGAACATTCCACCCTGTATACAAATATATAAATTAGCAGTAACACAAGATGTCAAATAAAAACGCATTTCTACTTTCTGGCATTTGAAATCGAATTATTGTATGTTGCTGAAGAACGAAGTTCTTCGTTTAGAACCTTTGTTCTGTAGCAGATTGTGCATAGCATGAGCAAAATTCTCGAAATAAACTTATATAGTTATTTTTACTTTTTAATCCTTAGTGTTTCTTAACAATGCTCTTTTAAAGTAACAAAAGCAGGGTCCAACTTTTCTTTTAAAATTTGTACCTACGGAAAATCTTCAGGAAGTTTACAATAAAAACGAGTTACCACAAAAACTGTGAATTTATTATGAGCAACTATTGTTGGATCACCTAGAAGCCGGTTTAAGATTAAGTACTCTTTTAAAAGCATAGGATTTGTATCCAGTGAAAAAGCAACACGATTGTTGTAGCAAGCCTTTAGAAAACGTACTGCAAGGATTTATAAATTTTATTTTCTTAGAAATTAGAGCAACGGCAGAGTCAAGACGAGAACTAGTGATGTGACCTTTGGAAATTCACAACTTTTTCACAAGGCAGAAACTACAGTACGCCGAGTGTTACCATCCATACATAGACTTCTTTTGTTTCGTTCACATTAGTAAATCTGATCCAACATGCACGCTGGTAACAGATACCTACTACGTGTGGGACCTTTTAAAGAACATCACCAAAATGATCAGTGTATGTATTCGCATTTCGGCAATTCCACTCACAAGTGCCTAAAAGAAAGAATTTAATTAGAAACTGTAATAATTAAAAAAAAAAACTCAAAAAGCCTGACTATAAAAACTGAAAAGCAGAAAATAAGCACTTTTTAAATCAAACAATAGTTTGAAGCAGGTGACACCCATTTGACTATGAAAATGGAATGGGTCCCACCTGCTTACATCTTTTGTTTAATTAAAAATGTAAAAAAATATTTTAATACTACAAAGTTCTAGTACACTGTACTGTATAAATATTGAAGTTCTTACTTTGGCATTGATAAAGGAGCGTGTAGTAAAACATATATTTTCTAATTAACTATAGGAATATACATTGTTAGCGGAAAAGTCGATTGTCAAGCCGTTGCATGGAGGGGAAGCGAGATTTTCCCATGGAGTCAACATACTACAAGGAATCTCTGCCCGTTTGGATAGCCAATTCTGCCTACTTTAATTTTGTTTTGTCTATTTAGTTTTCTAGTATTTTTATTGTGATTTTAATTGTTAAAAAATAAACCGCTTGTTAACGGTTGTTATTTTTTTAAAATCTATAAATGCTAATTTACTAATATCAGAAGTGGGATACATTCCCACGTGCCCATGCCATACAAGTGTTGAGATCATGTGGTATGCTAACGTCGTGTCTATGCCATACAAGTGTTGAGATCATGTGGTATGCTAACGTCGTGCCTATGCCATACAAGTGTTGAGATCATGTAGTATGCTAACGTCGTGCCTATGCCGTACAAGTGTTGAGATCATGTGGTATGCTAACGTCGTGCCTATGCCATAAGGAGTTGATAGAAATATGCTAACGTTGTGCCTATGTTTTTTACACTTTACTTTAGTTCGTGTGAACCTTTTTCACTGTGGGCCTCCTTTGGATCCAGAGTCTTGCTCTTATTGAGAAATGAGATGGATAAGAGTAATGATGCGACTGAGATATCTGCAATATTTCAGTTGCATTGTTTCTAAACGTAATTTTAAAAAAAAGCGGAAATTACGTGTATGTTTTTTTAAATCAGGGTAGTAAAACAAGCTTCTTGTGTTTTCAGGCGCAGACTGTAATGCCGATGACGTGGAGTCCACGACTGTGCGAGCTGCCAGACACAACAATGTGCCTTCTGGTGAGATGATGCCAGAACCTGCACGTCTAAGCACCTCCAGTGCTGCAGAAGCTCTGCAGCCTGAGACACGGGGGTACGAGGACGTCCTCCGTCCGTCAGGAGAGGCCGTGTTAGCGGAAATGTCGATTGTCAAGCCGTTGCATGGAGGGAAAGCGAGACAGTAGCCACCACGCGGCTATATAAGCCGCCGCGCGATTCATTTTGGTCCATGATCCGACCCAGCCTGTTGTTGTCCCATGCTGTCCTCTTGTCAATGACCCACTAAGCCGAGGCCCGAACCCCACAGGGGGTGCCCTTAGTGACGGTTCATTTAATGTGTAATTCCTGTTAGCTTGTAAGCCCTGGCTGGGGGCCTTAAAGTAATTTTTGGCCACCACAGGATTGTCCGGTTAAGCAGTCAAGCAATCGTCTAGAATTGCAACTGCGAGTGGTCCCTCCTAAAAAAAAAAAAAAAAAAACATTTTGGTCCCTTTTTCCCATGGAGTCAACATACTACAAGGAATCTTTGCCCGTTTGGATAGCCAATTCTGCCTACTTTAATTTTGTTTTGCCTATTTAGTTTTCTAGTGTTTTTTATTGTGATTTTAATTGTTAAAAAATAAACCGCTTGTTGATGGTTGTTATTTTTTTTAAATCTATAAATGCTAATTTACTAAGAACATTATATATACAACTGTTTTTAATTAAAATAAACTAAACGAACTAACTTAAACAATAAACTTAAAAATGACGTCAATAAGTTTTTTGACGTCATTTTTGGAGCAGGAGGATTTTAGGAGTTCCTCTTGAACGCTGTCAATTGGTGCTGTCCCCAAGGGACTGGCGGCGTTACCACGCTGTATGGCAACGCTAAACTTTAGGCCAAGGTAAAAGCCAGACCTTGGTTCACGGGAAGTGTCAACTAAGCGTTTAGAAATTTCCTTGAAAAGGCTGTGAGCACTCGGACTCCACGGTCCTAGAGTTTCAACCCCAAACGGCTGAAAAATATAGTTACCAATAAGGTTACTATATATGCGACGCCTGAGGTTCACCGCAGCTACAGCGGCAGCCTCTGCACAGCACGATGAACTAGGAAGATGGGAACGGGAAGGCTCAAGAGTATCAACACATGTTGCATCCCACACTAAAGGCCACTAAAGGCCTACCCATCTGTAGGCCTTTTGCCTTTTTTTTGTTTCCATGGAGACAAAGACATGCCATTGATAAATATGTACAACATGTATAGTATTATGCTATACTTACGCTTCATATTCACCATTCATAATACTATTCATCATCCTTTTTATTTGTTTATTTCTACACTCAGCAAATCGATCTAAATACGATTCATTTACTTAAAAATAGCTGAAATAAAAATAATATTAATTTGTAATTTTCATGTTGTGATACTTACGTCAAGCGTCAAATTGTCAAACTCTCAGTTTCTGCTTAGTCTATGATATTTACTTTTTGGTTTGTAAAATTTAAATTATTTTTATCAATATGTGTTTAGCCATTATATTTTGTAGATTATTACGATTGTTTACTAAATAACTTAATATTAAATTATATTATAAAATTCTTAACGCACTCGTGGATATTTCCTGGCCGACTACACTTGTCAGATGAGATGATGGCCACACTAAGAAAACTAATATTTAAAAAAATTAAAAGAAGAAGACTACTTTGGAGAAACGAGCTGAAGGACGGCTAAAAAAAAAGTGGACGATTGGATCTGATTTGATGAGTATCAGAGAGCAGCTTGGTTTTCGCGGTAAGATTCTAAAACTGCCCAGGGGATCCAGCTAAAGATTCCCCTGGGACTTCTACTCCCGATGTTCGGAGGCTTACTACGTGCCTGTCTGTCTACTGGTCTCGCAGGGCTGTCCTACGTCTGGCCCTGAGTTCTGCACTGCCTTGCTGCTGAGCTGTCCTGGTGAACTCTGAGATCTGCGCTGCCGCCGTTTCTACTGCTTCAGAGCTGAACTTCAAGGTTGCTCCGGTATCGACCTGCTACCCTGACGCCTGCTCCCGTGATTTCTAACTGTGAACTATAAAACTATAGAGTGCGTGGTAGGTATTTTTTTTTATATAACTAGCTGTATTTTTTTTCCCCTAAATTAAATTTAATTGAACAAGTCTGCTTATCCTTTTAGACTATAGGAGCAAGTAGATTTGTTACACATGTTCAACCGAAACTAGGTCCCTCAGCGACCACGTTCTTCAAATCTACGTAACAGATTTCAATGCAGTTTTCACCATTATGTAGAAAAATAGGCCCGGGATATTTATGTGTAATATTTATATCATATATTCATCATTTCATTTGCAGACTACCAGATGATTTCGTTTAGAATTAACTCAGAAAATCCGATGTTTTGGCAAATCGTAAATACGTGAGAATCAGGGACCGGTTCGCTTGTATCCTATAATAATAATATATAATCTTAACTTTATGAAACAGCAACGGGGTTATTAAATTCTCCTCAGCTACCGATCTCAGTTTGAGTTCCAGTAACTTATCCATGGATCGTGTGTGGTATGGTTTGTATTGAGTTAATTGAGGCTGTAAAGGGTGTAAAAAAACCTCTTAACGAAGCTGCGGAGAACCTCAACCGGCGCATATATAGTAACCTTATTTGTAACTATATTTTTCAGCCGTGCCTTTCAGCTGAAAGGCACTTGTTCTCCCTATCATTGCGATCATTTTTTTATTCTACACCATACCTGGGAACTTTTGTTTACGGAGATATTGGGGGTGAAAGTTCCAACTTTTTTACAAGTTTTTTTTTAAATACATGTTTTTATTGTAAGATTTTACACCTCCACGACCACGTACTATTCAATCGTTCATCTTCTTTTCGTTTAGTTCATGTTCAGCAATATTTTTTGCGTAAAGTTACCTACTTTGATGAACAGAATGCTTGGTTGACGGCTTCGTGATGAGGTTGATTACACCCTGTATTCATGGATATTGATTTATTATCATTCATCAATGGCTGCCGTTTCAGTATGCAGTTTCAAACACAAATTAATTGATTGGGCTATTCAATCATACAACCAATTATTTGCTCACGGTTTAATTTGCGAAATAACGCATAAGCAGTGTCTATTAGGGAGCAATGGCGAGTGGTCAGACTCAGTGGTCGACTAATGTGCCGTGGGTTGCGGCGTGAGCCCTGTAGATTAGACGGGAAAAGTCAAGGCAAATGATGATATTGAAACAATTTATTTGATCTTTATTTCACTAATTTCGTTTTTCATTTTTATCTGGTTCTTCAATATTATTATCATGATTGCCGGGTGCGATCACGTGATTTAAAATTTTTGGGGAACTTCTTGGTTTTACATAGTGGTTTAGCGTGTTTCGAAATGTATACTAGATTTTTTATCAATAAAATTGTTTTTTTATTAGCTTAGGCTACCAAGATGGCTGAATTCAAATTCAAATGTTTATTGCTTGACACAGTACATTTTATACATTTCCAAATGTCAAGCGATACTGTGTTGTAAGAGTACCAATTCAGGAAAGCAATATGTATCGATAACGTTATACAATAGGCTTGTCGACTGAAAAAATTGAATAAGTCCGTCAAAAAATATTTGACCCGTAATTATTATTTTGTTACGTAAACCATAATTTGACGAAGATACGACGCTCTTAAAATTCTCAATACGTCACGCCGTGGTATAATTTTTAGTGCGTTCTGACGTCACGAGCCCCCACTACCGAGTTTTGATGCGTTTTATCTTTGTCAATATTCATTGATTTACAAAAACAAAAAATACGTGTCCATGATTTTCCAATACTCCAACTGACGGACGAAATAGATTTGCTATTTTTTGATACTGTCATCATGCCTATTTCATAAATTCTAATTAATACCATAAACAGTGTCGAAAATAAAATAAAATCGAATTCATACTTTAAACAATGTCATAAATTAAAATTAATACGTTCTAAAATGTCATAATTTCAAATTAGTACTTTATAAAATGTCATAAATTCAAAATAATACCCTATGGCTGCTTAGGTATGTGGGCATCACAACCCGGTAACATTATCTCTAGGCGTCGATGCGTCGAGGCGTCCATGAATTTTATAAAATAAAATAAAAACATAACAATGAAATGTTCCAAAACAAGAACTTTCGTTGCCGATATATGTCGTGATATTTTCGTGCTATCACTGCTTTATTTTTGAACATTAAATTTATTGAACTTTTGTTGTTCTAAAAGTCATCGATGCCAGGTCCACAGATAATGTTACTGGGTTGTACAATTAATCCAATTCATTTCTGACTTTTCTTAAATCATAATCGCAAACGTCACTATGCCCTTAGATTTATCTGTCACAACAATATTTAAACAAAAGGCGTGTAAGAATAACAAAGATGAACGCAAAAGGCTTACAACAAGAACACTAATGGAAATGGCAGTCGTAATTTAAAAATAAAAACGGCCATGTTTTAGCGCGTCATCAGTCTCCGGAGTGCAGTTGACATTTATAGTACTTTGGAATTAACGAATTTTATTTTAACGAAAATTAACTGTCTAGCGGAATTAAAGTAAAAAAAAACCGGCCAAGAGCGTGTCGGGCCACGCTCAGTGTAGGGTTCCGTAGTTTCCCGTCCGTCGCAATAAGTGTTCCCACTTATGAGTTTAAAGGTGGGTATCCATTATGTAAAAAAGCTTGCATATACGCATGTACTACAAACTTAGTCCAGAAATTATTTTGTACAATTTTTTGTACAAAAACTGTTGTTTCCATCAAGTTCAAAATGATTCTCCTAGAAAGTCCTTATAAGAGTGAATTTCTCAGGCGAAAAATTTACGCGTCTAGGCTGAAATCGCAGTGCTGCTTTACAGATAATGCAACGATTTTTTTTTTTCAGAATTAAAGTGACATGAATCTAAATGAAGCCACTTAAATTATATTTATAAGACAATTACTTTTTATGAAAAAAATCGGTAAATGATGAATTATCAATTTCTGTGTCTTGTCCACAATCACTTTCATACACAGCATTTACCTCTCAGGAAGATAATCTCCAACATATATAGGAAAAAGTATTTTGATTGCGTTAAGTAATAATTGACCTATTTTATTTTATTACTTAGCCTATTCTGTCCCACTGCTGGGCAAAGGCCTCCCCCATTTCTTTCCAACTCTCCCGGTGTTTTGCCTTCTCCGGCCAATCAGTCAGGAACGAGTCCAAATCGTCACGCCAGCGTTTCTTGGGCCTGCCTCGGTGACGACGACCGTCTTCAGGCACCCACTGTGTGACGATTTTGGCCCATCTGTCCTGACCCATTCTGGAAATGTGACCCGCCCAGTCCCATTTTAACCTCGCAGACTTATCGCCAACATCGGCGATGCCTGTCTTGGAGCGTATTATGGTGTTGCGTATTCGATCGGTGATTTTGATATTTAAGATGCTACGCTCCATCGCTCTTTGGCAAACCTTGAGTTTGGACTTCTGAGCCTCCGTCAAAGACCAAGTCTGAGCGCCATAGGTAAGGATAGGCAGGATACACATGTCGACGAGCTTACGCTTGAGTGAGATAGGAAGGTCGCCCTTCATAAGCGCCTTCATGGACCAGTAGCTTCTCCAGGCATTTTCGACGCGACGGTCGATCTCTTTGTCCTGTCTGTTGCTGAAGGAAACTAGCTGGCCCAGGTAGATGTATTCGTCGACATAGTGTATTTCCTGCCCATCGACCTCGACCCTATATTTAACGGCATTGGTCATGACTTTAGTCTTTGACTGATTCATCGTCAGTCCAACCTCTAGGCTTGCAGTGCTCAGGTCTTGGAGCATTTTCTGCAGTTGAGCTGCTTCTGACGCAAAAAGCACAATATCGTCTGCAAAACGAAGGTTTGATAGCATTTTATCACCGATCGGAATGCCTTGCGTTGTCCATGTGTCGACAAGGTTTTTGAAAATCTCTTCGAGGGTGCTGGTGAATAGTTTAGGAGAGAGCGGGTCACCCTGTTTTACTCCTTTGGCGATTTTAAAAGTTGAGCCTACAGAATCTAATTTAACGTTAGCCGTGCTATTGTTGTAAATATTTTTTAATAGTTCTATATAAGTTTCCTCTATACCCTGGCTTCGTAGAGCTGAGAATATGGCGCTATGTTTTATACTATCAAAAGCCTTTGTGTAGTCCACGAAAGCCAGGTATAGAGGTTTATGAAATTCTGAATATTTTTCTAATAACTGATTTAAAGTGTGAAGGTGGTCTGTAGTAGAAAAACTTGGACGGAACCCGGCCTGTTCCGGTGGTTGGTGCGAGTTTAATTTGGCATCTATGCGATTGTGGATGACCTTGATAAACGCCTTATAAATATGAGAGACTAAACTAATGGGCCTGTAGTTGTTAATATTGCACTTATCGCCTTTCTTATGAAGAAGAACAATGTTTGAGTGGCACATTTGGGATGGGAGTTTACCTACCTGTAAGATTTTATTAAATAGGTTTGTTAGGTGAGGGAGCAGTATGGCAGATCCTAATTTTAAGGCTTCGGTGGTAACGCCATCTTCACCAGGGCTCTTATCATAGTGCATTGTTTTGAGCACTCTGTCTACTTCATATCCCGTTATGGGAGGGATATCTTTTGGGCAGCTGTATCTAATTTCTGATTCCAATTGACTTGAATTATCTGAATAAAGAGAGGTGTAAAATTCTGTGCAAATGTCTATGATTTTTTGTCTGTTATGATGTTTTATTCCCTGTGTGTCCATTAAGCTATTGATCCAGGGTTTGGTTCGAGAGATTCCCTGTTTTGCTACTCTTAACGAACGGTGTTTTTCTAGCGCTACTTTGACTAAGTGGGTATTTAAATTTCTGAGATCTATTTTAATAGCTTTTTTAACCTGTTTATCTTTTAATCTATGCTGTTCTGATCCTATACTATACAAGTTTCTCTGTTCAAGTAGGCAACGTGTGTTTGTTGAAAGCTTTGTGTTCTTCTTCCCATTCGTTTTTATGCCATTACTGCTTTTCCTTATTGCACCAACTATCCTGTTATATTCCTCTTCTATATCTGGTACCTCTATGTCTAGACTTTTAAAGTGGTTCGAAAGTTCCAAGTTGTAGGATTCATAATTATTAATAAGAGTTTCTTTATTAAGTTGTTTGATAGGTGCTTTGAAGGTTACTGCGCGGTGAATTTTAAAGTTAAATTTGATTTTTGCTCGTAAAGGTCTGTGATCTGAGCTATATTTAATTTTATTAATGACACTTACGTCTTTTATGATCTGTTTGTCGTAAGTTAGTATATAATCTATTTCATTCTTCACTACATTTTTGGGTGAAATCCAGGTCCACCGGCGCTGGGGTTTTTTACTGAATAGACCATTGGCAACAAAAATGCTTTGTCCGAACGCAAATTGCAATAACCGCACACCGCGTTCGTTGCGTATTCCTGACCCATGTAGACCTATAGTGGTTTCATCATCTTGTTCTTGTCTTGGTCCAATTTTTGCATTGAAATCACCAATGATCATATTCCAGGTTCCACGGTTTTCTTCGCAGGCTTTGTTTAGGAGATCGTAGAAGTCTTCTACATCCTCGTCTGAATATGCTGACGTAGGTGCATACACTTGGATGACAGTTAGTGTATGTTTGGGTGAAATGCGGAATTTGAGAACAGCTATTCGTTCTGAGTACCCGATGAACTCGATTATGTTATTCTTCCACTTTTTAGCGACCATGAATCCCACTCCATGAAGCCCATTAGTCTCTCCAAAGTGGAAGAACACAGAATCTTCTCGTTCTTCTGTATGTTCTCCTTGTCTCCTAACTTCTGCCAAACCTATAATGTCCCAATTGATGTCTTTAACAGCGTTTTCCAATTCTATAAGGCGCTCATCCTTCATTAGAGTGCGGACATTGTATGTAAGTACATTGAGCAAATCGGAGTTCCTTAAAACTTTAGCCTCGGTCGTTTGACGGTTAATCGATCTCGCCCGGAGATTCACCTCGCCCCTGACTCCAGTGCAGAGCCGGCGCCCGTCAACGCCAGTAGAGCAGCTGGCGTCGCCGGGCACTTGGGGACATGTTGTCGTTGTGCTTTCCATTTATGGGGGGTTTGGACCATATCCCGCCGCGCTGGTCCAGTGCGTGTTGGCGGGTCGCCAGAGCCTCGTTCGTCAAAAGCAGGGTGTACCACGAGCAGGTGAGGTTGGCTTGAGTTCCTGAGCTGTTATTGGGAACTCCTTACACCCCCAATAATTGACCTACAAGACGTTAATTAGTTTTGAATGTTTAGACTCATAGTTAATGAGTACATGTCAACGGTAGGTTTGTCCAAGCGAAATTACTAATTTCTATGGTCATTTTGTTTTACCGTCCTGAGCTTCCACCAATGAGTTTAAACGAACAATAAATCCCTGCTCGGCAAGAGACAGTCGTGTGCTTACGTGCAGTAAGAATGGTAGTGCACCATATCGCCAGGTCTTTCCGCCAAAAATGGAAGTACGTGATTTTAGTTTACTCGGAACGAAATTTTGCAATTTCGGTGATCAGTAGGCTAATTCACGTAACTAAAGAAGTGCTGTTGCAGTGCAGTTGCAGTTAAGTTTCGATCAAAACAGCGCTTCTCGTATTCTCTACCGCTTTCAAACACGCTCGCGTCAAGTTCGCGTCACGCGAGCGCAATATCGGCATTCTACTGTTGCGCGTCTTTGGTGCGTGCTTCGGAACGCAACATGATCGGTATTCTACTAAGTAAGAAAAAACACTAAAATCTGTGCTGGGGTATTATTTTAATATTTTAAAAACGTCTTATTCATTGAAATGTAATCGATTCTATTCGATTATTTAGTGAGTAATATTTTTTCTCTCATATAGCCACACCTTAAGTAAGTTTGGTAAAGTTTGGTTGACGTACAGTTAACGTGCAGTTCACGCGCAGCTTACGCGCAGTTCAAATGTTACAAGAATACCGTTTATCACTCGAACTTGAACTTAACTGCAACTGCACTACAACTTCATCGGTGCGTCATAAAATTACGTGAATTAGCCCTCAGGTTTTCAAACGATTTTTGAAAGAAATAAAGGTATCACTTTTATGCATGTTAAGTAGCCTTTGGTACACATTTAATATTATAGAAAATAATAGTCATAACCTTGATAGTTTCTTGTAAAAAAAATAAAATAGCCACGTTTCCAATTTCTGTGGGGCAATTTCTGTGGTTTCCGTGGCATCTCGTGGCCCACGGAAATTAAACGACTCCACAGAAATTGTACCAATCAATTATTGTATTCATGTTAATAAGGATTTTTGAAAAGAATCAATACTTGTTATACCGAAATTACTTGGACAGAACTAAGTCCTTAGCCCCCGACATTAAAATAAAATTGTATTACTATTTCTTGAAAAGTCAATTGGATTAACTGAACTTTGAGGGTTGCATCCTCCGGGAGCTCCTCCTGGAAGCCTCGATCATGCAGGCCTGGGTGACATCACCGGCCAGACCAGCCGTCGTTGAAAATGAGGCAGGGTGGTTCCAGGAGGCCATGTCCGACATCTGCGACGTGCGAAGATGTCGAGTCCCCAGCATAGATCAGCCAGATCCCTGGCCCGCGAGGAGATGCTGGGGACTCTCGACAGAGATCCGTGGGGGCGCCCTTACAAGATGGCGCGGGATAAACGCCGCACCTGGGCCCCCCTACTGACGCAGTCTCCGGCCTGAGCTCGTGGAGGACATGGTGAGTCCTCTGTTCCCTTCGCGAGGGGAACATCCTCCCCCGCCTATGGCTCCGCCACCTGCGATGCTGGAAGCGGACCAACAGGACGACGACGAAAACGCTCCGGAAGTGACTGCGGTAGACTTGAGAGTGGCATTATGTAGGCTCAGTGTCAAAAATACCGCCCTGGGACCCGACGGCTTGCCAGGCAAAGCCAGGGTCCTGGCCTCGGAGGCTCTCGGGCCCTGACTAGAGGGGCTCCTAAGCGCATGCTTGGAGAGAGGCCAGTTCCCGCTTTGTTGGAAGACGGGAAAGCTGGTCCTCATTCGGAAGCCGGGGCGCCCTGAAGAATCTCCGTCCGCATACCGGCCCGTGGTGCTGCTCGGCAAGGTGGGCAAGCTCTTTGATAGAGTAATTGCAAACGCCTCGCCGAGCACCTTGCGGGGTCGAGGCCTTGCGGAACACCAGTTTGGTTTCCGCAAGGGGCGCTCTACGGTGGACGCCATCATGCGTGTGAGAGCCCTTACGACGGGGGATGCGGTTTCCCGGGGTGGGGTTGTCTTGGCGGTGTCTCTCGACATCACCAATGCCTTCAACACCATGCCCTGGAGCTGCATTAGGGAGGCACTCCGGTATCACTGGGTGTCAACCTACTTTCGTCGTGTGGTGGAGTCGACTTTAAAGTACCTAGGACTGGTCTTCGACAGCCGGTGAAACTTCGTGGAGCACTTCCGACGTTTGGCCCCCAAACTGGAACGGACCGGGGCTGCCTTCAGGCGGCTCCTCCCACCCTTGAGGGGGCAAACGCCTCCTGCCGGAGGCTTTACGCGGGAGTCGTGCGGTCCATGCACATGCAGTCGTGGCCAGGGGCCACGTGGTGGGCCTGTGGACGGTGGGTTATGGGCTAGCTCGCCGTCTGTCCGTCTCATGACGACAGACCGTGTCGACGGCGCGTTCGTGTTCCACGCGCGCCTCAAAGAGAGTCAGCAATAGGAAGGGGTCCACAAGAACCGATGCCTGCCGGGGTTGCGGGACTGTTCGAAAGAGCTACCGTGGCTCCGGAACATAAAGGGCGATGAAGGAACATGAATGGGTTTTAGTCAGTAAAAGTCTGAAAGTCCCTCCTGCTTCGCCCAGAGCGGGAGGAGACATTAGATGATTTCCCATCCTCTTCATAGAAGTAAAAAACATAATCAGTTCGTTGATTGCTAATTTTGTAAGACTGATTTATGCAATAGTACACCACGTTGTATTTTTAGAAATGATCAAATCGTTTATTTGTGATACATGGGTTACATGCAGGTGTTCATTACATAATTACGACGATAAACTATATATATTAACGACGATATTCGTATTATATCAGTTTTTTCATTAAACCTTATCTTTCTTTACATATTATTAAAAAACAATGTATATATATAATAATTCACAATTTCGGTGCAAACGCAGAATTTCTGTGTCACCAATACAATTTCGGTGGCAATAATAAAATTTCTGTGGCTCACCAATTTCGGTGGCCCAAATAACTCTCTAAGTAATTTAATTATAATGCCCCCTTTCAGAAAATGTATATATAATGTGGATATGTTGCGCTTTATTATTAAAGTTTTTCAAAAAACCTGAAAATGAAAATGTCCATGGAAATTAGGTAAAAAATCGAGTTGTTGAAATTGACTCATAAAGTTCTACTTTTCAGATTTTTTTCATATTTTCTAAACTTATGGTTCAAAAGTTAGAGGGGGGGGACACATTGTGTTTTACTTTTGGAGCGATTATTTCCGAAATTATTGACATTATCAAAAAATGATTTTAGGAAACCCCTATTCATTTTTAAATACTTTCCAACAATAAATCACACGTCAGGGTTGAAATTTAAAAAAAAATCACTTCCCACTTTACATATAGGTGGGCTACCCTAATAAAACATTTTTTTCCAATTTTTATTTTAACACTTTGTCGGCGTGACTGATATACATATTGGTACCAAATTTCAGCTTTCTAGTGCTAACGGTCACAGAGATTAAGCGAGGACGGACGGACGGACACACATGGCGAAACTATAAGGGTTCCTAGTTGACTACGGAACCCTAAAAACCGATTAAGTGGGTGAAGTTATGTAGTTGGAATGAATATTTACGTATGCACAAAATATTCTTATATTTCAGTGTAACATGTAACTTAAGAGGTCATGGTACTCATAATTATGAACAACTTTTACTATGGGACCAAACCCTGCTCCCTACCACACAGTTACAATTTCTGAAGGGTTAAGCAGTGGCATATACCATATACCATATACGTATATATATATATATATATACTTATACCTATACTCTACACAAATTTCCCAGCTATGTTTAAGTACTATGTGATAGGGGGCGAGCCACTAATTAAGTACAAAACCACAGGTTGCTATTGAGAAATCCGATAAAGATAAACCAAATATCACTTTGCTCGACCAGGCAATCAAACCGAAGATCTCATACTCACCTGTAGCACTTGCAACCACTAGACCAACGAGGCATAATAACGAGCACGTTGTTACTGTTCGCTCCATTTAGTTTTTTTGTTCAATACTCTTAGTTTTGAATGGAAATGGTTTCCATTCCACTCTACAGTGAACTTACCTACTAAGTTCTGAAAATGCCTAAGTTGGACTAAGTAACAGCTTAACCCGTCAAATATTTTAAAATTGACTTATAAAAATGGTTTTCTCAATGAAAATAGCGAGAACTTAATTCAAAGTTTATCTTCACCTATTTTCATTAGTTAGTGGAAATAATATTTTTGTCATTATTTGTTCACCGAAAACTTAAAATTTTCTCACAAAAGATTAGAAAGAAAACCACTACTGTCGTGTAAAAGTAGTTTAAAAAAAATCTGCTCTGTTTGAAGAAAGCTAAAAAATCAAATATTTGAAAAAAAAAAATACGAGAATTGTCTCTCCTCCCCCCTGAAATCCCTGAAAAGGTTGTCTTAAAAATATCGCTTTTAGTAATATGACCGCCCAATGTATAAAGTCTACAATATTTTGTTACCTGTAATTTGCAAGGAGTACATATTATAGAGCATTTTATTTATCTCTCTAGGAGAGACAGTTGGTAATACACACCGATATGTATTTACAAGGCAATAATTACGTCTCAGAATAAATGACACTTCTGTAACTGCATTTGATAAAAATAATAGCATTCTTTGGAAATAAATTATACTTATTAGGCATGTAAATTCTGATAGTTGATGGACAACGCCTTTTACATTAAGGCAGTCTGGAAAGATAGGGAGCCATATGGCGACACTTGGCCAGAAGGATTGGCATTGCCATCGCGCGAGTGTGCCAGACGAGTGGGCACGAGCCCAACTGGCAGTGGCGCACGCTTTGTTCCATATAAAGGTGTTCTTACTACGTTTAGTTTTCTCATGAAGCCAAATTCGCACATTGAGGGGTCACTGTTTGTATCGTAAACGCAGCAGTTTATGCCCTAAGCCCCGCGAGAGAGTTCTACGTCATAGGTCACTGAGTTTTCTGTTGATGAAGTATGCTTCCAAACGAGAGTTGCGTCGTTCTTACGGTATTTCGTTCATTAGGATACCCGATAATATGTTATGAAGGGATGTATGAAAGGGTTACGACCCCTTTTATTCAATGAAACAGAAGCCCAATTAGTATGACACTTTTGTAATGAGTTAGCGGTATCATTCTGATAACTGTTTAAAAATAAAAACCGGCCAAGTGCGAGTCGGACTCGCGCACGAAGGGTTCCGTACCAATTATTATAAAAAAATCACGTTTGTTGTATGGGAGCCCCCCTTAAATATTAATTTTATTCTGTTTTTAGTATTTGTTGTTATAGCGGCAACAGAAATACATCATCTGTGAAAATTTCATCTGTCTAGCTGTCACGGTTCATGAGATACAGCCTAGTGACAGACAGACGGACAGACGGACAGACGGACAGACAGCGAAGTCTTAGTAATAGGGTTCCGTTTTTACCCTTTGGGTATGGAACCCTAAAAATGGCAGTAAAATGTTTCAAATAAGTTCTTTTCTAAAAGTGTTTTAGAGATTTTTAAATTTTAAATACCTATGCCAGTCCGTTTTTAGAATAAGGGTACAACTATTATATGCAGCAACAACTGTTTTAAAGGGATTTACTAATCTTTTCATGATCTACGAGTCGGTTGAAGTGGTATCCGGTTCGTATTTGATTTAAGAAACCCTAATCTAAAACCGGGTAACCGGAAGGCATACAATATGATAAAAAATAAAATTTTACAATATTTGTACGACAACGTATTTCCAACTACATATGAATGAAAAGAACGGTCTAAACCTACACGCCCGCGCCCGCTATGCGGGATGGATTGTATTTGACAAATAACTACTCCCTTTGTGCGTGCCGCGCGCGTTGCAATCTTTTCAGTCCCAAATCAATATTTTATCCAATTTTGGCCATAACAAACTCTTTCACAATCTAATTATGGTATGGTTTTCGGTGTAACGCAGTCAGCTCGGCCACTGGCGTAATAATGTCACCAAAAATAGGTTCCCAAAACATCCCTTATAATTTACTTTGTGGAGTATCAGACAAAACTAGTTCATAAAGAGCAGTTATATGTTTGTTTGTTATTAAAGTCTGTTTTCATAATTACATTCCTGCAAACATCTAAATTGCTTTCAAAGGTTTATTCAAACAAAGATTCAACAAACAATAAAATGAATATCTCGACTGTAGAACCTCACGGTCTGCGAATTAGCTCCAATTTCCTTCAGACAAAAGAATGAGCTTTGAAATGTTTACAAGAGTCCCAACAATGGTTGGTAAGCTGCCTATTGTACGCTAGCTTTCAGTGGCTGCTGTCTACAGCAAATCGAGGTAAAGTGCTCTTTCTCTAGTATCAGACTTGAATTTAATGCTTTTGTAAAGAATGATAAAACGGTTTAGTGTAAAAAATTCAAACATCATGTGGAAACTGGCCATAAATATACTAGAATCAAAATATTAAAGACATGTGACATATCTACATCAAGCTAGTATGATAAATTGAACTGTTTTCTTTTTTACCTTACGTGGCAATGATAACTTTTAATAGTAGTAATACTTATAAATAATTATTCTAAACACACACAACAAGTAAATAATTTTCTAAGAAGTAAGCTACGCCGTAGTGAGCATACTTGCTACGTCTGCTACGCGGTAGCAAGTGCTACGCCGTAGCAAGTGCTACGCCGTAGCAAGTGCTACGCCGTAGCAAGTGCTACGCAAAGAACCTGACATACGCAAAGAAGCTAGACGAGCGCTATATACACTCTCGAACTCGCCCTGCCTCGGAGTGTCTCGGCGAGAGTCAACATAACAGATTTTACTGAAAGCATCTGTTGAAAGTACGGTGTTCGCGATCCTTTACGATTTTCTTTGGTATCTGTTGCTTCGACATTTTGACAGAGAAAAATGAAAATGATATGAATGGAAAGTGAAAATTGTGCAATGAATTGATATGATGAAAAGTGTGCATCCATTTGATAGAGACAGGATGGCGTATCGAAATCCATTAACTAATTGAATTGGTGTACACGGTGTTATTTTAATATTTCCGACTGGTGTTATCACGCATTGGAGAGTTTCATTTGTTAAAATTTTGCCTATGACAGGCAAACTTAGTGAGAGTATGGACAGGCTTGCTTATTCCAGTTTTGGTTCTTAAACATGGTTCCATTAAGATCCCCTAATTAAATAGTAGTATTTAGCTACACCTAGTTAGACATATATTCCGCAGACAAACACAATGTTGACACCGTATTTGGGGTGGATTCTTATTTTCTTTGAGTCAAGGACGGCCATATTGCTCCGCATTGCGGTCTAGGTCCTCTGCGGATTGATGCTTATAAAAAAGCAGGTTCGACACATTTCTATACAGTAATAGGTATTGTTTGTACCGACACGACGTGAAGGTAAAAAGAGCATTCCGCAGTTTATGCCTACCCTAATAGGGAAAAGGCGTGAGTTTCCGTATTTATATAATTATGGACGTGGACAAGGAAGGATAAACCAATTCCGTTGGCGACCCGTGGGTTCATGTTAAGTACTTCAACTATTTTTGGAACATTTACCGTGTCGGTATTGTAGTCTTCTATTTTTAGAACAGCGTGTTTTATTCATGTAGCGAAGGATTACGAAGAAGTCTGGTCATGGTACACCCACAATAATAATAATAATAAAATTAAAACCTCCACAATTTCAACAAGTTAATAAAAATACGAAGAACAATGACAATGAATGACAGATGTCATAAAAGAAAAAACGGAAAATGATTGATACAGAAAATGTTTAGATCACAGAGTACATTATAAGATGATTAACGACGACCAGATATTATGATAACGAGAGCAGCAGCACGACGTGCACGCCTACCAACTCCGGACTCGTCGCTCAGCTCCGCCTCGCCGCCGCCGGACCCCGGATCACCAGTGTCACCGGTTGCGGCAGTTGCGTCGAGCTCGAGCGACGAATATTTCTCTCCGCCGACGTCGCCACCACCTGTACGTCGTGCGGGGAGAGGCCGGCCACCGAAGGGCTTGGGACTTAGGGGCCAACAGGCCCCGAGCCGGGTCCCCGCTACCGGTGGTTGTGTGCAGCGCATGAAATGGACTCGATCAATGAACGAGAACTACATGCGCGCATACTACGGGTCTACAGAGGGGGGAACTAACCTCACTGCGTACCGTGTTAGGATGCTGTCTCTGTTCCAGGATCTTGAACCAACCGTCAACGTCTCGGCCCAACGACTGTCGGATCAGGTGCGGGTTATCCAACGCAACCACAGGTTGGACGACGCCGCGCTTGATAGGCTGCGCTCAGAAGTACTGAGCAACTTATCATCCTAACTCCGACACAAACCGCGGTGCAAGTGTCAGATATTAACGTAACCCTACCGCGGTCGATCCCTGCTGTTGTAGAGGAGGATGATAGGGTTGCCACGGTAAGTAGCCAGTGCAACGACCGATTGAGGAACGCTCTGGAGGATGCGCTTCGTGAATATTGGTCCACTCCTACCGAACTTAGGCCCCAATTACCACGGTTACCCATGCATAAGAAAAATAGGGCGTTGGTGTGTGCCTTGGACTCGCAACTCAAGCATATATTCGAGAGTAGCGAGAACCTTGTTGAAACACAATCGATTCTGTTCTGTGGGGCTGTTGCGGCATGTCGTTTAGCTAATGTCAAGTTTCCAAATTGTGACGTAGCTACTCGACCAAAACCAGCCGTACCAGCCTGGCAGCGCAGGATCGAGCGCCGTATCGACGGGGCCAGGGTACTCATCGGCAAACTATACTGCTTCAGGGAGGGCAATACACGACCACGGGTGATGCGCTTTGTGAGGCGGGCATTCTCGGGGACTGAAATCAGTCCTCAAGAATACATGTCCCGTGCAACAGAGCGCATCGACTTCCTGAAGCAGAAAGTTTATGCATGGGCGAACCGTATTCGGAGGTATAAGCAGCGGGTTGATCGGTATTCACAGAATCGTATGTTCCAGAGCGATGAGAGGTACCCTATACAGAGCTTGGGAGCGACCCGAGCAAAATATGACAGACGTGTGCCGCCCGGATGATGCCGCCACGAGTTATTTCTGGCGCAGCATCTGGTCGGTACCCGTTTGTCATACTGAGGCTGACTGGATGCGTGATGTCGAGCGAGTGTGTGAACCTATCCCAGAAATGGAGCCAATTTTTATAACACCTTTGGATGTAGCCAGAGCAGTTCGTCCGTTACCAAATTGGAAATCCCCGGGACCGGACGGACTGCAGAACTTCTGGCTCAAATGGTTTAGTAGTTCACACACTTGCCTGGCATCGCAATTCCAGTCATCCTTAGAGTCCGGGTCCCTCCCACAGTTTTTAACAACAGGCGTTACCCACCTGCTCCATAAGTCAGGTAGTCCCGCGGAACCCAAAAATTATAGACCGATCACGTGTTTGTCGACGATCTACAAGCTTCTTACATCCATTCTGAGAATGAAAATTAATACACACATTGACAAAAACTCCATCATGTCAGCCTCTCAGAATGGATGTAGGAATGGGTCCCGCGGTACTAAGGAGCTACTCCTCATCGACATGGCCATTAGCCAACAGGTTCGTCGATCTCGCAAAGATCTGTCGACATGTTGGATAGATTATAAGAAGGCCTATGACTCGGTGCCACATACGTGGCTCATGAGGGTGCTGGAGTTGTACAAAGTAGATACAACTCTACGCACCTTTCTTGAGTCATGTATGGGGCAATGGAGGACGGTCCTTCGATATCCAGGATGTCGACAGATCCAGGGGAGCGATGAGCCTGTATGAATTAAGCGGGGAATATTCCAGGGCGACAGTCTGAGTCCACTTTGGTTCTGTTTAGCCCTGAATCCTCTAAGCACATTGCTGGAGAATTCAGGCCTAGGCTGCCGGCTGAGGAAGGATGGTCAGGTTATATCTCACCTGCTTTACATGGATGATCTGAAACTCTTTGCCGCCAACAAATTGCGATTGATGGAGCTACTGAAAGTAACAAACTTTTAGTAGCGCCATCAGGATGGAATTTGGTGTGGACAAATGTACAGCGCATGTATGTAAAGCGAGGGGAGATTATGGAGTCCGAGGTACTTCAACTCTCGGACTCCATACACCTGAAATCTCTTTCCTCATCCGAAACCTATAAGTATTTGGGTATGTCGGAAGCGTTAGGCATTAATGTAACTGACATGAAGCAATCATTGAGGGAGCGCTTCTTCGGTCGCCTGAGAAAGGTATTAAATAGCCTTCTTTCAGGTGGGAACAAGGTGCGCGCCTTCAATGGTTGGGTCATGCCGGTTTTAATGTACTCTTTCGGCATACTCAAATGGACTCAGACCGAACTCGACGCCCTGGATAGAAGAGTTCGTACACTGCTGACCGAAAGCCGGATGCATCAACCACGATCATCGGTTATGAGACTGTACATCCCGCGGAAGTGCGGAGGTTTTTTAAACGCGAAGACCCTCCACAACCGCGAGTTGTGCAGTCTCAGAATATTTTTTAAAAGCCGAGGTGGGTATGCACCGAGATGTGGTCGCAGTGGACAAGGGACTCACCCCGCTGTCCATGGCTAAAGAGAACTGGCACAGACCTGAGGTACTTACCACCGATGACCGCAAGGAAGTATGGCAAGGCAAAGAGCTTCACGGGCGCTTCTACCGGGCTCTTCATGGGCCCGATGTAGATTTTCTATCGTCCGTGTCCTGGTTACGTTTCGGCGACCTCTTTGGGGAAACTGAAGGTTTTGTTTGTGCGATTATGGACGAAGTTATGTTGACGAACAACTACCGGAAACATATTATGAAGGACGGGACGGTTGACGTGTGTCGGGCATGCCACCTTCCGGGTGAGTCCATCAGACATATTATTTCTGGTTGTTCTCGTCTGGCTAACGGCGAGTACTTGCACAGGCATAACCAAGTAGCCAGGATTATACACCAGCAACTTGCCTTGAAATATAAACTTGTGGAATCTGAGGTACCGTACTACAAGTATGTGCCCGACCCAGTTCTCGAAAATGACCATGTCACGCTGTACTGGGATCGGTCCATCATTACTGACAGGACTATTGTCGCCAATAAGCCTGACATAGTGATGATGGACCGATCAGCGCGCCGCGTAATGATAATCGATGTTACCATTCCGCATGACGAGAACCTCGTGAAAGCTAAGAAAGAGAAACAAATAAAATATCTCGACTTGGCACACGAGGTTCGCGGCATGTGGAATATGAACTCGGTTATCATTGTGCCGATTGTCGTGACGGCCAATGGCCTTATAGCCAAGAGCTTCGATGACCATCTATCGAAGCTCTCTTTAGGCGGTTGGATCAAGGGCCTGATTCAGAAGGCAGTACTCCTCGATACGGCTCGCATTGTGAGGAGGTTCCTGTCTCTGCAGCCCTAACCACCGGTGGCTTGGACCCTGCTCCCGACACCGGCGGACTACTATTTTTTTATATTTTTAAGTGTTTTTTTTTGTATCGTTTTATTTTGAGAAATACTTAAAAATGTAAATAGATAAGGATGTAAATGAATAAACGGAATAATAATAATATCAAAACACAACTCACATACACACACTACGTTGACTTGGCTAAGGTCCGTTAACGTAGCTTAAACTAGCCAAGGAGCTAAGAACAAATCATGTTTTTCCAAAATAATAATAAAAATCTTTATTTATTCAAAAACCTTCTACATTGATTTAAGACTAGGTCACATGAATTTCAGTGAATTAAAGGTAATACTGATAGAGTAACCCTGACTCCCAAACTAGGAGATCCTGTGACTTAGGAGTCAGTGTTCTGCTGTCACTATTATACGAAAACCTTTACTAAAAAGTGTGTTAACAAAATCTTGGCAATAAAGAAACAAATTTTAAAGTACAACTAAATTATTTTAACAGAGATAAAACTAGGAGTGAAGGAATTTATTAAACGAATTATGAATGTGCATGTCTGTGAAGCCGTGTGGTATCCGGCAGAGTAGAATAGAACCAACCCATTACACTCACGGGTGTCGTATAAGGCGACTAATGTCTGAGGCAGAACACCTTGCGCCTCCGTAGACCAGAGAATGGGCAGCAGCGTTTTCTGTTAGTCTTTCATCACTGCGATCTCCAATCCGCCTGCCAAGCGTGGAGATTACGGCAAATTCCTCCCATCATGGGAGAGGCTTATGTCCAGCTGTGGACGTTATGGGCTGTTGTTGTTGTTGTTGTTGAATGTGCATGTGTAAGTAATTATGTGTGTAGATGTAATAGGCTAGTTTCCACCATCAATAAAATGCAAATCTATTTAGTCCGTCACGTTAGTTAGAGTATTGAAAATAATTGACATGTATTTTTTGTTTTTGTAAATCATTGAACATTGACAAAGATAAAACGCATCAAAACTCGAGAGTGGGGGCTAGTGATGTCACAACGCAATAAAAATTATAGCACGGCGTGACGGCGTATTGAGAATTTTAAAAGCGTCGTATCTTCGTCAATTTTGGTTTATGTAACAAAAGAAAAAATATTTTTTGATAATCTAACTGACGGACTAATTAGATTTTTTCAGGACACAAGCCTTTTTGACAGGTTTAAGTTCCGTGTAACAGTGGACAAGACTATTGCCATCAATCGGCCATACATCCAGACTCCGGGCGACCCAACCTAAGAATCGAACCTTGGACCATAAGGTCCCATAAGGACCATAAGGTCAGGAGTAGCACTTGCGACTACTTCAATTTTAAGTCTTTAAATATGTTTAAAATAACATAACATCACGCCTGTACTCCCCGAATGGTTAGGCAGAGGTGTACCTAATAGTGTACACCGTTCCCCAGTTATGTTTTAGCCCCATATAATAGGGGCGAGCCTATTGTCATCCACCTGGCACGAATCCAGACCCCGTGGCTGCTACTGAGAAATTAAAATCCAATAACAATTTACCCGACACGGGAGTCTCCACCGGAGTGCTCACCAGTCGCGATTGCGACCACTAGACCAACGAGGCAGTCCAAACATGCTTCTACAATTTAATGTGACTTAAACAACACAAATAACACTTATAATTCAATGATTTTATAGCACTTGTTTAAAAAGCCTAAGAAAGATAAAATGCCTTAAGTTATTAAGGTTTATAACACGACACCTTACGCCATCTACCGGATTTTGTGCTCAACACTACGCCACCCGAGTAGATCGCAACTTACACAAGAGCAATCATCGATAAGACGATAACATCAACAGTATCTACAGACTACTAGCGACATCTAACATTCGTCGTGAGAAGTGTCCGTGACGTCAACGAAGGTTACAACCACATACAAGCATAAGATGATGAAGACACACACTGTCATCTGTCAAACCGCCTATATAAACCCGCACCACCGAGGAACCAGTCACTCCTCCCCGTCCCTTGCTCGCGCCAGCCCGCGTTGCTGAGCCAGTAGTTCAAAATCAGTCCCTAATTAATGACACCACTCAGATCCAGTGGTGGTTAATATAACATATAGCAAAATAAAGCACCGTGCTTATTATACATATCATATAGCAAATGCTATCGTGGCTCTCACATGTTGCTATTTGCTTTATGCTTCCGTCGCGCAACGCAATATCGCAAGACTACGACTACGATTACTACGAATCGCAAGCGCAAGTAGCAAAAAAGCAAGAAAGCAGGATTAAGCGCGGCGGGGCGGGGTGGCCAGTCGTCGCATGCTAGTGAATGCTATCGGTCGCACCGCGTGCTTAATACCTAGTTTCGTATTACGCACCGCGATCACATTGCGATCTCGGGTGGCTCACGTTATCAATACTTAAATGCTATCTTGCTTTTTTACTGTAAATAAACAGTGATAGGACACGCAAATTGATTACATAAAAAACTATAATTGTGTAAGTCAGGACGATTGATTGAGTGAGATATTGTGTTGTTGTTGTTTGTATCTAACGGACGAAAATGTCTAGAAGGAATAGTGATTTGCCAATATGGAACTATTTTGAAAAGCCCATTGATGGCAGTAAAACTGCTACATGTAATTACTGTCGTCGAGAGTTGTCGTTTAAAACGAGTGTTACAAATTTAAAACAACACTTAAAACAAAGACACATTTCGGTGTACAATAATTTAATTAATTTTGGCAAAACCCTCGAGTCAACAGCACCTGAAACCGAAAGTAACATTCCCTTGTCTGAAATCGATGGTTTGCATGTGGCAATTGTTGGTGGTGGGAATAGGAAGAGGAATGCTGCATGCAGTGGTGGTGGAGAGACGGGGAGGCGTGTTAACAATAACGGTGACGGTAATGTTGATGAACCTCCGAAAAAAGTTCAGAGGGTTATGCACGCGTATATACCAAAAAAGCTTAAACCAGATGAAAGGAACAAAATTGATATAAGCCTTTTGAAAATGATTGTTTACGATTTTCAACCTTTCTCAATTGTTAATGACGTAGGTTTTCGTGAGTACACGCATGCACTGAATCCTAACTACGAAATACCTGACCGAAAAACTTTGTCAGTGAATCTTCTGCCAAAAGTATATGAGAAGAGGCTAGAAGAGGTAAAATCATTCGTCCAGATGAATGCAAAATCAGTGTGCATTACGATTGATTATTGGACTTCCCGTACCATGGACAGTTATATGGGTATAACGGCGCATTTTATGACGGAAGACCCCATAGAATTAAAATCGGTACTAATTCAATGTGGCGAATCAGAAGGGCACCATACAGGCATAAAAGTATATAGGGAACTAAAAAGATTGTTAGAAAACTGGGGCATTTACGACAAAGTCAACTTTTTTGTCACTGACAACGCCTCCAACATGGAGAGCGCCGCAAAATATTTAGAATTAGATGGCTGGGTTCATTTTGGATGTTTTGCGCATAAAATAAACCTCGTCGTTCAAGATTCACTTGCCGAAATTAATGAAACTGTGGAGAAAGTGCAAAGAGTAGTAAACCACTTTAGAAAGAGCACTATATCGAAAGAAAAATTATTAAAATATCAGATAAACCAACAGAATGTAACTCAACCCAAAACGGTGATAAAATCGGTTCCAACACGATGGAACTCGGTATACCTAATGCTGGAAAGATTCGTTGAGATAGGCGAATCGTTGCGAGCCACCATTCCTAATATAGGAACCGATCTTCCAATAATACCTATGGAAGAGTGGAAGTGTATTGAACAAATTTGTGTCATACTCAAACCATTTTATGAAGCCACGGTAGAAATGAGTGCCGAAAATTATTTAGTCGCGAGCAAGGCGATTATTTTAACTTCAAGCCTCATAAACATATGCGACAATTACACTAGGTTGCAAGAATTATACACCCCGGTAAAAAAACTTGCCAAAAAGTTAAAAGAGGGTATGACAAGACGACTGGGAAATTTAGAAAAAAATGATACTATAAGTTTGAGCACAGTTTTGGACCCTAGATTCAAACTAAAAGCCATAAAAGACACAGAACGCATTGAAGACCTTAAAAAAATACTTAAAAGGAAAATAACGTACGAAATAAACGAGAAAATTCAACAATCAACTAATTCAGAACAAGTTCAACCTGTACCATCAACATCAGCTGCTAATTCTGTTCCATCCCAAACTTTCGGATGCGACATGCCGTCATACAGTTTGTGGTGTGAATTCGACAGCGAAGCCAACAAAGAGTTTGAACCTAAATCCTCAGATGCTCAGGCTTCCGAACAGTTAGACAAATATTTAGCTGACAACTTAATTAAACGAACGGAATGTCCCTTTAAATATTGGCGTGAGCACAAATTCATTTACCCCGAACTGTATACATTATTTATAAAACACTGCAACATCATGGTTACTTCGGTTCCTTGCGAACGAATATTTTCCAAATCAGGGTATCTCATTAATGATCGAAGAACACGGTTATCTACTACAAGAGTAGCACAGATAATGTTTCTGCATGTAAATAAAATGTAAATAAAAATTGAAAGTAAATAGTGTATAAAAAAGGTGTAAAAATGTCATGTAAATAGTTGATTTTTGTGCATACAATCAATGAACTTATAAATACGTCTATAATTGCTTTAGATAATAACATAATTATTTTATTTCATAATAACACTCAATCAACTAAAGACAGTCCTAAGCCTGGAAAGTATGAAGGAAAGTTAATTATTGGTTTTGTACTGTTCCGTTTTATCGTATTAAATTCATAAACGCGAACACGATGTATTAATCTTTAAAGCATGCTGTCAGTGACAGTAACAGACAGAACAGAACATAAATTACTATACTCTATAAACAGAACAGTCACCGCGCTTGCTTTATTCGCGCCCGCCCGTTTGGCCCTAAACTAACAAAACAGTACCTACGCTACGCATATAAAAAAGCATGCTATATTAAAGCATATAAAATAGCTTGCTTAAAATATAAAGCAAAAAGCATTAAGCAAGTGATTGCCATATAGCAACTTTGAACACCACTACTCAGATCCAGCCTGTCCCCTTGCTGTCCTCTCCCAGCGACGCCCTAAGCCGAGGCCCGTACCCCGCAGGGGGTGCCCTTAGCGTGTAGTCGTTTAGTTTGTAAGTTTTATGCCCTGGCTGGAGGCCTTACACTTAAGTTACCCACAGGATTGTCCGGTTAAGCAGACGACAACCTCTCTAGGTTGAACTGCGAGATGCCATTTCGGAAAAAAAAAAGGAACCAGTCACTCGCTACTTAGACGGCACAGTGGTCGATAGCCCCGCAGTCACCACTGTTGTCATAAGCTTGACCTGAGCGGAGGCCCCGTCGCCCTCAGGAATAGCCTAGCTAGGAGGTGAAGGGATAGGATAGCCCCGCAGTCCATCCCTAGGTCCACTAATAGGTCTAACCTTAGTCTAACTTTGTTTGCTAAAGTCTGTAAAGTGTTGAAGTAAAGAGAATAAACTCCTATCTGTCATCCAACGTTGGTTTTAATCCATCGCCACCATTATAGGTTGTAAATAGACCCTTAAAGAAACCGAAAGGCATTTTGTTCTCCCCGTCATTGCTATAATTTATTGTTCTGGACCTTATGAGGGCCTGAGAACATACCTCATACCTGGGAACAGTGGGAACCAAGTAGTTACGGAGATATTGGAGGTCAAAATTTCAACTTTTTCTCAACTTTTTTTCCAAATACTAGTTTTTAAGGTCATAACTTTACTTTAAAATATACCTCCATCAGCACAATGTTTTGAATGAGTTTTACCGTAGACGTGATTTTTCACCCCAAAAAAAAGTCGTTTCCCACAATTTTTTTTTTTGATTCGTACAGTTACTTATTTTGATGCACAGAATGCTTCGTTAACGGCTTCATGACGGGTCTGTTTACACCCTGTGTGTATTATATAATACTCGATAGGATATAGATGTAAACCCGACAGGTCTTCTTCTCCACGTAGACAACATAATACTGTTTTAAGATTTCACGGTTCATAACTATACTACAAAATGTCACTTACGGGATATCTTCCGTGATTATTGTTTATTTTTGAGCTCCCGATATTTCGACGCTGTTGCTGTTGTTGTTGTTGTTGCGTTAACCCGCGATCATGACGCTTGCAACAGCGTCGAAATATCGGGAGCTCAAAAATAAACAATAATCACGGAAGATATCCCGTAAGTGACATTTGTAGGACAACATAATAATTATGTAAATTCGTATTGCAAGACTGTTCTAAACACTAAATTTATATTGTCACTTACGGGATATCTTCCGTGATTGTTAATTGTTTTGAGCTCCCGATATTTCGACGCTGTTGCAAGCGCGCGGGTGGATGGAAAATAAATTGTTAGGAGCAGACAAATCTGTCTAGCCCCTTTCTTTGTCTTTTGCTACGAGCACTATTGGAACTCGACATTAGATATAAGTGACAATATAAGTTTAGTTTTAAACCGTGAAAGCTTAAAACAGTGTTTGTTCTAAACACTGAAACTAAAGTAATAAAGTTTTTTAAAATTAAATATATTTCACTAATAATCATCAAGAGCAATTAGATTGTTAAAAGTACACTTGAACAACCTTTGTAAGGCGCGTTCTTATCAATATTTTATAACAATATCCTATAAGCCTCGTCAAAAGGGTAAATGCGTCTTAAATAAGTATGAATGTTCTTTTAGCACAAAATATTTGTATAAGATGTACCATCCTAGCCTGCGTCAATATAAATCCTTTATTTTTGGCGAGGATTGTTTTTAAGGATTTTTTTGGTTTTGCACTGCGCTGTTGCAGTTTGTCTTAACTTTTTAAGTTAAAGACACCCATCCACAGCAGTCCACAGCTATGCGACGCTCTGAACATAGAATTGCTATGCTTTGAATGAAAATGTATATGTCCAATAATTATTATATTGTCCACTACGACCCAGGGCCACCATTTGCACGGATACGTGGCTGCAAAACAATTTAACCGCTTAGCGAACTGGTACCTCTATATCCAGAGAATTTTTTATTGTTTTTAGGAAATTAAAAATATTAAAATCATAACAGTTGTAGATGAGGCTGACTTGCCATTGAGGATAAAAACCTCCGATAACATACAAGAAAAAACAAAAACAAAAAAATCGTAGTACAGCAATTTAATATTAAATCTAATCCGACTGTGGTATTTATAAAAAAAAAAAAAAAGTTTATTTCAGACCTACAACAGTCCAAACGTTGTTAGTGGTTTAGTAACAGATTGTATTTATAAGCTATGTTAGTATTATTAATAGAGTTTCAATTTATTGATAATAATTATCAAGCCATTTATTACGAGCAATTTTGGGAAACACTGACTAAATACTTTAAATTAACATTTATAGCTGTACAAGGACCTTTTGGCGCGTGAACTAAATCGTAACTAAGAGCGCCATTCAGATTTGATAAAATATCTCGCAAAACAATATGGTAGTTGCACTATTATTCAATTGGCATACTTTTTAAAACGGTCAGAAAGTGGTTCGCCAAAGATTATATATATAAAGGGTGTAAATCCGAACGAAGCCGAAATGCACTTGTCTTATTCTCGCCGTCATTGCGATATTTTTTTTGTTATACACCATACCTGGGAACCTTCTAGTTATGGAGATATTGGGAGTCAAAGTTCCAACTTTTTGACAAGTTTTTTTTTAATGTAAAATTTTTACTCTAAACACCTCCACGACCCCCGCACTATTCAATCCATCCATCGGCACAATGTTTTGAGTGTGATACATTGAGTTCTACCACAAAACATGATTTTTTCACCCCAAAAAAAAAAAGTCGTTTCCCAGCAATATTTTTTTCGTAAAGTTACTTAGTTTGATGTACAGAATGCTTGGTTGACGGCTTCGTGATGAGGTCTTTTACACCCTGTATAGCAATAACATGACGTCACTAATTATTGATTACTCGACTATTTACTGAATTGAAAGCAAACAAAAATCTATTTTAACTGTAACTATTAGATTTAAACCAAAATGTTTTTTTAGGAGCACTGCTACTATGGATTTTTTAATTAGATTGATAAATAGAGCAACTACTCAATTACACAAATTATTACCAATGTATCTCTTTCGCATCATTCACGGGCCACAAGATCCTTGTACCAATGTACTCATAATATTTTTAGATCCAGGTTTCTTCTTTTTTCGAGGTCCGCCATTTTCTCGTAGACACAGCTTCCGAAGACCCTCAACATTTAGTACATTCTAGACTTACCTTGATGCAGGAGACTAGCTACTAGTTTTATATTATCTTAACTTAAGTAGCGTCGGCATTGATGACTTACCTGAAAAAAATAAAAAATAAAGTTAGTACTGATAGTAATTTCATAAAAGAATAATATGATCTGGACTCGTTCTTAACGGATTGGTCGGAGAGGGCAATGCCCAGCAGTGGGTCAGAGTAGGTTGATATAAAAAATATCACCTCTATTATCCCCGAAGGAATAGGCAAAGTCTCAATTAATACGTACACCCACATTTCACCGTTATGTTTAAGTCCCATGTAATAGTGGGCGAGCCTATTGCCATCAGCAGGGCAAAAATCCGGATAGAAAAACCCAATAACAATTTGCCCGAACCGGGAATCGAACCCAGGGCCTCATGCTTGCGGTCGCGCTTGCGACCACAAGAACCAACAAGGCGCCAATTTCAAAACAAACTAATAGCTGACCTTGTAACAATTTCATCACCATAAAGTCTATTTTTTGCATTTTCACTTGCTTGATTTAAAACTTCAAGATGTATTTTTTCTATGTCAGTTAGTTTTAATCTATTAAGAATTGTTGTTAAAAGTGATATACCTAGTACATTGTTACCCTAGGGGTGAAAGTAACTTATTTAGTCCCGAGACGGGGTTTGGTGCCCGAGCGAAGCGAGGGCGCTAATAGTTCGAGGGACTAAATAAGTCTTTAACCCGAGGTAAACACTGTGCTTTTCATTACGAATACAAGGAAAATAAAAATAAAAACATTCAATAAACTAATTGAAGATTGGATTACCGTTTTCCCGCCTATATTGCTTTTTTTTCTGTGGCCGGCCAGCTATTCAGCCATTACCTATTTTTCATTTTCATCATCGAAAAAATGGTAAAGATTTTGCCCAAATCTATGTTATTTTAAAGAAATAGTTGAAACTTAATTATAATAAAGTTATTTAAAAAAAAAAAAACTCTAATTAATACTTAACTTTATGTTATTTCAATTTTACATCATGGCTGTATAGAAAGTTGGAACATGGTTCAATAGAAAAATGAACTATTTTTTTCTAAATAATTTGACAGCCGTCAGTTGAAAACGATTCTCCCTAGGGCTGAAAAGTATTACTTTCAACCCGCTCCTTAGGCAACTTTAGACCTACTTTCCAAGTATGAGTAATGAAAAAACAATTACCAAATCGGTTAAAACCATAGATTCTCTGTGGGTTAAAATCATAATATACGTGTTCGCGGCGAACGTCACCAAATCAGCACTAGTGTTGCTTATTATAGTTAAAAACAGTGTAGAGTCAGTGTATGGGCAATATAATAGTGGTATATAACAAGTGCCTTCAGTGATTTAGAATAGTTATACAGTAATTTACATAAGCGCTAGACTCATATAAACTCGCAAGTGGAGTTTTATAGTTTAATTTAGTGTTTCAGTAAAGTCCAGGTAGCCTAGGTTGCGACCTAGGCCTGGACATAGTCTTTTTTTATAACTTAGCTTTTAGATAAACCACTTTGACGAGAGTATGATAGTCTAGCGCAGCTATCTTCGTCAATAACAGGAAAATTTTGTCTTACAGAATAACAGTTGAAGGATCGTTACAGGCTGAAAAATACAGACACGAAAAAATAAGTAACAGTTTCAGATAGGCCATGTACTCGTCTAGTATATGGCAATTATATACTTACAGTCACAGCAACAGTTTTCGTGAAATTCAGCCTGGAAGATCCTTCCTCCAGCCACTTTTGGAAAAGTTGTCTGGTTTTTTGGTAATAATTTCCCAATTTTAATAAAGATATTCGTTATTTCTATGTCTGTACATAAATAACGTTATGTAGAAGTATGGTGATGTATATAATGTGCTTAAACATAAGCTCAAAATTTTAATCTGCAGAAAAATTGTACATTTCCATAATCTAATTTTCATTAAAAGTTTTCCAAAATCAGGGTCCTTGTTATAGTAAAGTTCTGGAGTACCTTAGTAAACTCAACATTTCCTAGAATCGTAGTCATCAGTACGGCAAATATAATTATATAGAAACAGTGAAAAAGTAGTGCGCGAAAAGTCCTGAAATCGCTTCCTGAACAGTCATGAAAGTTATCTAGGTATATTATTTCCCAGTAAACCCCTATCCCCTCGTTAAGTTCTACGCCTGAGAGAGCGAAGAGTAACTACAGTTAAATAGGTGTAGGACGTCAGCGCCGTCTGACGGCGAAGTACAGTATATGCATGCGCCCGGTAAAGATAGGGTATAGGCATCAGACCACTAGGTACACGTCATCCACGCTTTCAGCGGATCACGCCCGTCCGGCACAATACGTATAGACAACTGTTGTAGAAATCCCAAAAAAAACTAGCCATGTGTGAGTTGGACTCGCGCACCGAGGGTTCCTTATAAACTTGTAGGTATTTGGTTATTAAACTGAAAACCGTAAATATGAAGTCATATTTACGGTTTTCAGATTTTTTCCTTTACATGTTTAAATTTCATCATTCCAGAGGTTGGGGAGGGTATACAAATTTCAACGCCCCTCAATAATAAAATATATTAAAAATCAAAAAGCCGCTACGTGTCCTAGTTTCCGAGATACGATGGGGGGAGGGGTACCAAAAGTTTTCTATAAAGACAGACGGACGGACGAACGGACAACAAAGTGATCCTTTATGGGTTCCGTTTTTTAGGGTTCCGTACCCAAAGGGTAAAAATGGAACCCTATTACTAAGACTTCGCTGTCTGTCCGTCTGTCTGTCCGTCTGTCCGTCTGTCCGTCTGTCCGTCTGTCCGTCTGTCCGTCTGTCCGTTTGTCCGTCTGTCTGTCACCAGGCTGTATCTCATGAACCGTGACAGCTAGACAGTTGAAATTTTCACAGATGATGTATTTCTGTTGCCGCTATAACAACAAATACTAAAAACAGAATAAAATTAATATTTAAGGGGGGCTCCCATACAACAAACGTGATTTTTTTATAATAATTGGTACGGAACCCTTCGTGCGCGAGTCCGACTCGCACTTGGCCGGTTTTTTTCTTTTTGAGGTAGAGAACCCTAAAAATAGTAGGAGACAAAACAGCGAAGACCATGGGTCCACCATTCAATCATCTTATAAATTATCATTACTACAGGTAGCGTTCTGAAGTAACTGTCTACACCATGGGAACGCAAATGAAATAATTTGTGTGTAAAAAGTGATCGTTTTCTAAGCGAATTCGCACTTCTTCGCTGATATTAAAAGCAGCGTACAAATGTCTTTGCCAGTCAAGACAGTCCATTAAACCGTACTAATACACCCTTGAACTGGCTATTCAAATCAAGTAATGCATACGTCCTAATTTTTTGCCACATAGAGTTGTTTATTGTGATGTAGTGACCGGTGCAGGTGGTGCCACACTCAGGTTTACTGCGGTAGTTTTACAAAGTAAGGGTTGGTATAATAGTTCAGACGTTTATTGATAGATGGCGCTACAAATACAACAAATTAGCTTGAAAAGTTTACAAGCGAAACTGACGAAGTTTTCAACGATATGTAATATGTTCATATTTCTTTGTATAAATAAGATATTATACGTGAAACGTACAAATAATAAATGGAACATTTGTTTTGTTTAATAAACAAAACATATAATACAAATGACTGAGTATATACATAAATCAACTAGAATAAACAGGGATCGAAGAAAAGAAGAAAAAGGTGATTTGTTGTTATAACTTCATAAAAAGTGTCTCATTTTGATTTCACGCATCATTTAATTTACGGCTCTATTTCAGTAAGTAGCGCAGCATCTTTTCGGCTGACTTGGAAGCTCGTTACAGCTGTTTTGGCAAAGGGCCAAATCTCCACCGATTTTCCGTTTTACCGGCCTAGCTTGGCCTTGGGTGGCCTTGATCTAATTGCATATTCCATTGACCTGCCGCCGGTGACGACGCGATTTCTATTTGGTTGAACTTCTTTGTATATCTTGAAATAATTTCGCTTTTCTGCACGGCAAACGAATAATATGTTATTTAAGGTACTGAGATAACGTTTTGTGGTATGTTATTACTGGTTTTTGGCTTTGTCCCAAGACTGATTTTCCCTTTTACTGGCTAGGCCTTGCGTGGCCTTGGGTGGCCTTGAGCCACTTACGTACATTTCCTGACCTCTCGCCAGGTGTTGCTGTGAAGGTTGCGACTCGCGACTTTAGCAATAACTTTTCCAATCACAGGATTTGTGCTTGCTAATTTACAGACGGCCGCGGGGTGGGCAAGTGCACAGGCAAATGTTAAGGAAAAGCGATTGGATCGAATGTAAAAAGTCCGTCAGCCAGTCGATTCGTTAGTTTAATTGACTACTCGTTGGTGTTGTAATTATACGCAGTTCTTGTCTACCGGTATGTTTTCTTTTTTAACTGTGTTTTTTCACTTATTTATTTACTACTTTCACCGCGCAACTTCTCCCGCAGTGTGGCCGGAAATTATTCCTCGGCAATGTGTGTACTACCGGTATAAAATGTCTTTGCGTGCCAAATATCCAAACCCGATTAGCTGTTAAGGTGCCACTTCCTTTCGCATTTATAATAATTGTTAGTATGAATTAATACCTTAATTCCTTTTATATAAAAAGGTCACGGTTTAATTTCTCAGATTAACAGCGGTTTTCTTTTTTAAGCGAATAATTTCAGAGCTTACTAATCGACTTGGAGTCTTGGTGAGTAAGTATTGTGACTGTCGACCTTCTGAACAAATTGCTACAAGTTTTGCTTTAAACAAATCGATAAAATATTACGACTAAGTACGGTTAAATGGATTCAATAAGTAAACCTGTTATATCTAGGCTAATAAGATTTATAGAACTATTGTCGGTAACTGGTAGGTAATATCGCTAACAGGCCATACTGACCCACTGAACTAGGTAAGTATACCTTTTTCCAAGAATCAAGGTAGTTCTTTGATTCAATTAACTCTTTAAGTACTTCTTTAATTATAGAATAGAAACAGTTGCTTTACGTTTTGTTTTGTAAAGGCAACGGTTTTATTTTGTTTTATTGAGAAGATGTTAGTTAAAATGTAATTTTTAGTCAAGACAAAGTGATATTCTACAGAAATTGCAGACGGACTTTACCGATAATCTTAACAATATAATAATAGTGTTGATAGTTGTTGGTGTGGACATACTAACCACTTTGAAGGCAATCTCTTTTAACGTGTGGTTAGTGCTTAACCTGGTGTCAGTTTTATCCCAGCCCACGGAAGGCAAGAATGCAATTACTATTATTATTATTATTTTTCGAAAGTTTTTTTTCTTCACAGCCCTTAGACTGGATTTCAACTACATTTACGAAGCCAAAGTAAATGCAGCGCGTGGTGTGTTAGTTTGATGATGATGTGTTGTGATGGGATCCTATCTCGTTCTCTTCAATCTGCATGAACTTCCTAACGATTCTACATGTATTTAGAATAGCAGTTTTTTGCAGTGTTATGTGGATGGTTTCTTTAAGGTCTAATAATTTTATTATTATTATTTTTATTGCTTAGTTGTCTGAAAATAAACAATTTTTATTTATTACTTTTAATTGTAAGGTGATAGCAGAGCCCGGGGTTGCGGGACTGTTCGAAATAGATACCATGGCCCCGGAACACAAAGGGCGATGAAGGAACATGGATGGGTATTAGTCAGTAAAAGTCTGACACTCCCTCCTGCTCCGCCCAGAGCGGGAGGAGTTATTTGATGATTTCCCATCCGAAAAAAAAAAAAAAAAAGGTGATAGCAGAGCTGAACATTTACTCCTTACAGTAAAGTTTCATGTAATAGGGGCGTGCTTATTTCCATCAACCGTGCAAAAATCAGTGCTCAAGGTAGCTACTGAAAAACACTAATCATGTTTGCTAGAATGCGGTGCACCTAATTAGTGTGAGTTCAGATAACTAAGTTTTGCTCGCACCTTCATACGCGTTTAAGGTACTTGGAAGGTGCAAATAGGGAATATATGTTTATGTATCGCTTTCTGAATAGAATGTGTGTCCTCGCTTTTCATGCATAAACTTGTGGGTTCAAATCCGGGCAATTATGTACTTTGTAAAGTTTTTCTGGACTTCACTGACATTGGTGACGGATACCATTCGTGAGGAAACCGGGACTTATATAACTAATATAAGGTCTGAAATCTTTAACCCGTCTCGAGCAAGCGTGGTGATTAATGCTCGTGCCTTCTCTGTATAAGAAGAGACTTTTGCCCAACAGTGGGATAGTAATGAATGAGCTGATGGTATCATTTATTTTATAACTTTGAGACCGCATGGAAGATACAAACTTTATTTGTTCTAAAGTGTTTGAAAAGTAAGATTTAACGTGTGATTCCAAGTTACATAATTTAACATAACATCACGACTGCAGTCCTCGAAGGGTTAGGCAGATGGGTAATTGGGTACACCCATTAAGACACCCACATTTCGCTAATTATGCTTAAGTCCCACGTAATCGGGAGCGGGCACAAGTTTTTAACGTAAATATCGTATCGTCGCCGTGTGTACGGGGCCTTAGACTTTATCATGTCCAGTTTAGAGCAGAGAGCAGTCCAATACTCGACCTAAGTCGCTCCAATTGCTCGCCTTGGGGCTCGAATCTCGGGCAATCTTGTCCATCTATTACTGGTTTTTTTATAAACTGCTCAAATTGAAGCTCTACATATGTTTGCTGAGAAGTGGTTTTCGAATAATTAAAAGTAAGATGCGGTGTGTACATGGAAACATGACAGCAGCAGGCGGTGGAACAAGAAACAATGATCATCATGGATTTTCGAGGTGTCACTCGGTGACATTTTTTTTAAAATTGCAACGTTTCTAGTACTCAACGTCAATGTCAAACGGTAAAGGGATTATCACTTTATCACCAGAACATGATGTGTCATCTACAAAACGGTGGTGAACTATGACGAGATCCCTTTCACTCAGAGTAGGTATGTGTCCTTACAATGGGAACGTTATAATATTTAAAATAAGATCCATAACTAGATAGTTATGGATCAACACACTAAACACACCAAAAATAAATGATAGACATACAATATCTGTCTGATAGACAGATATAACATAAAATGAAATGATAGATAGATATATATTATATATCTATCTATCATTTCATTTTATGTATGTTTTTGTGTCTTTTGTGGGTTTGTGTCTTTTCATTTTATGTTTTGTGCATTTTTTCTTTTTTGTGTGTTTTATGTGTGTGGATATGGACTTTTGGTCTGAAATAAATTGTATTATTATTATTTCCTTTATTCACTTTTAGACAAACTCATTACATTTTTAAATATTAATTTAAAAAATATATAATAACATTTAAAAATATAAAAAATTTTAGCCCACCGGTATCGGGAACAGGGTCCAAGCTACCGGCGGTCAGGGCTCCAGAGAGAGAAACCTCCTAACAATACGAGCCATGTCCAGGAGTACCGCTTTCTGAATCGAGCCCTTGATCCAGCTGCCTAACGAGAGCCTCCTCAGGTATTGATCGATATTATTATTATTCTCAACGGTTTTGGGCTCAGAAGATTTGCACCGTGTCGTATATTGATGCAGCTCAACCAACCTTGGCACGTTATGTAACAAGATTACTCCGGTTCAACAAATTGCATTAGCAGTCTGGAAATGGCTCTCCAGTTACATTTTTACTATTACCAATGCGTTTTCTTATAATGAGGTGTATTGTCGAAGAGTGAACTGGTTTTTTAGTTGGGTCGCTGGGGTTTTGCTTGTTGACTTTGTTAGTTAACATTAGGACACCGGGTTTTTATGCTAAATAATGACTAATAGATGTACGGGTCGTATGTAGCGGCAATACAAAAAGTACTACAGTTACACAGAACAAATACTACTACAAGGTCATCTCTGTCAAAGATGATGAACTAATAGCGAAATAACGCTAAAATAATGTCCTGTGACTAAACAATTCAATTTTTGTACTCGTATGCAGGCTGGAAACGTCATGAGATATCATCATCTGCCTAGCCTTTTCCCAACTATGTTGGGTTCGGCTTCCAGTCAAACCGGATGCAGTTGAATACCAGTTTTTTACATGGAACGACTGCCTATCTGACCTCCACAACCCAGTTAGTACTGGGTAAACGATACCCCTGGTAAGACTGGTTATCAGACTTTTTGGGCCGCTGACTACCTGTAACGACTGTCAAATATCTGCAAATGACAGCCGGGACCAACGGCTTAACGTGCTTTCCGGGGCACGAAGGAAACCCGGTATGTAATGGGTGGTCATCCATCCACAGACCAACCTAGGCAAGCACGGCTTAACCTAAAGATTGACCTAAGCGGCTGTTATTATTTAGCCACGGTCTCCTCATAAATCTTATTGGATACATGCCTTGCAAGTCCGTTAAAGATTACTACACGGCTTTTCCCCTTTTTCTTTTTCCCTTCAGTGATATTACCTTTTTAACACCAGATAGCGTTGCTTTGCACATAAACCGGCTTCAAAATTCATTGCTGACGGGGGATTTCTTCACGATGTTTGCCTTTCACGAGAATTTGCTTGTAAATAAGTTATACAGAACCACAAACGACTTACATTGCGGCAGAAACCTTAAAGTTGTATACAAAATGGAACCATGATTTTAACACTGAGATATCTTTAAGTTAACTCAAAGAAGAAACTGAAAGGAAAGTCGGAAACAGGGATTTATCTACACAAGAAATCTGTTAGTCTAGTAATGGAAACACATTTTTCAGGTAAATATTATAAAAAATACCTCGATGGTATAGTGGTCGCCAACGTGACTGCTAAGCAAAAGGTGCTGTACTCTTAGGTTGAGCAAACTGTTATGGGTTTTTCTATTGTGAATTTCTCAGTACCAGCCACGGACTCTGGATTTTGTGCCAGGTTGATGACAATACGCTCGCTCCCTATAACATGGGACTAAAATATAACTGGCATAATGACACTCCGCACTTTATATAAACCTCAAAAACTCAGCCCATCAACTGCCTAGCCTTTTCCCAACTACGTTGGGGTCGGCTTCCAGTTTTACCGGATGCAGCTGAATACCAGTATTTTACATGGAGCGACTGCCTATCTGACCTCCACAACCCAGTTAGTACCAGGTATTACGATACCCCTTGGTAAGACTGGTTGTCAGACTTTTTTGGCCTCTGACTACCTAACGACTGTCAAAGATCTACAAATGACAGCCGGGACCAACGGCTTAGCGTGCTTTCCGAGGCACGGAGGAAACTCGGTATGTAATGGGTGGTCACCCATCCACAGACCAACCTAGGTAAGCACGGCTTAACCTAACGATCGACCCGAGCGGCTGTTATTATTTAGCCACGAGCTCCTCAAAAACTCAGCCCAAAAGTGATCAATTCCAAAAATAAGAAAGGCCCTAGGTGTTTTCATTGTAATAAGTACGGATAACTCAGTAAGAATTGTTGGCATAAAGAGACTAATAATAATAAAAAAACCAGATAAAGGAACATGATAATTATTATTTATTTATTAAAACTTAATGCACAAGTAAAAAACTGTACAAAGGCGGACTTAACCTTGCCTTGCCTTAATTATGTCGCAGCTTTTTCAGCATCCACAGCAAATGACTCCAATTTTATCAGGGGCTTCTATGCATGTGACTCGAGACAGGGACTGGCTGTTACTCCATCATCTGTACCGAGTATAAGAATTGCTAACAACCAAGTAATGTTGTGTCAAAATATTTACTTTGATACAACATTTAACTTTTGCATTTGCAAAAGATTGCACAGATTCAATTCAGGTGAGGAATGTAATAAAAATAAGTTTGTACTTATGTAAAATTCCAATATGAGAAGTCTAACTGTGTCGTAAGAAACTTTAACTTAAGTCTAATAAACGGTACGAAGTCATACTCCATATTTTGGCAGTAGGTTATAGTTTGTACAGCCTTGGTAGTAACTAGTACGAACGTATTGCTTTAAAATAGGTACTACCTTATTTGCATACTTATGAATTGATCAAACTGAGCTGTACTAATTACTTGACCGTCCTGAAAATACATCATTCTAGTTAATGTTTGATTCAAAATATTTGAGTAGAAGCTTAAAGTTTCAACTTCAATAATAGTTCTCGTATTTCTTTCATTTGAGTTTGCATTCGTTGGCAGTAATTAAAAGATTATGAGCAGTTTTACTTATCAGAAGGTTTAAAGTCACCCAAAGGGCAATGTAGAAGGCTATGCGCGGAGTTTCCTTGCGTGATAGAATCAGAAATGAAGTCATCCGCAAGAGAACCAAGGTTACTGACGTAGCCAAGAATTGCCAAACTTAAGTGGCAGTGGGCAGGGCATATTGCTCGCAGAACGGATGGCTAATGGGGCCGTAAAGTTCTGGAGTGGTGACCAAGAACCGGAAGACGTTGCGTTGGAAGACCCCACTAGGTGGGCTGCTACCTGGTGAAGGTTGCGGGAATGCGCTGGATGCGAGTCAAATGGGACCGGTCAATGTGGCGACACTTGGGGGAGGCCTAAGTCCAGCAGTGGACGTTTTTCGGCTGAAATGACACTTTCCTTTGTAGGCAAACAAGAACATTGACTAGGGCCTATTTGACTTATAGCATTCAAGAATGGCCAAAATGCTACTACATAAATCGATGTTGTATCACGTTTTAGGGGTCCAAATGAAGTATTATTAGCGATAATTATGACGATAGCAAAGTCAAAAATGTATGGGATTGACATAATCTACCGAAAAACATATCCCAATCCTGTAGTAGGTCGTTGTAGCAATTTGAAACGCTTCTTAAACGATCGTCACTTGTCTAAGCTAGGCAGATGATGATGATTTTTGTGCCTGACAGTACATTTGATCAAAAATTGCTTTGAATTAAATTTATCGAATGGGGGGCGTCGGCCACGGGTGCCTCAACCACTGGGGGCCTAAGCCACGAACCCAAAGAATCTTTGCGTTCGATCGTAGAAAAAAAGAGCATCGAATCGTGTACCACGGATGACACCTTATTACCGTTGAGACTAGAATTCAATGTTTGCATGGAATGTTTGTAAAATCAAAAAGGCGAATTCAACCTATAAATCTGTACCCAGTAACCAACTTCGAGTGCTGTCGGTGTCAATATTTGACCATGAATTATGTTAATGTACTAAATATTTAATAGACTGGCTAAAATGCTAGAGCTATGACGACATTGAACACTCTTTTACAATGTATCATGTGATAATTTGATGATGAGCGAAACACACCTTTCTAGATGTAAGTTGAATTTCTTTTGTTTTTACACTCATAGATTATATTGGTTTTTTAGTTTTAAAAAGCGGGGTGTGTTAGTACAGGTATTTTTAATAGGTACTTAAAAGGAGGCCTTTAAGTAAGATTATATTTATAGTAGAAGTTTGTAAAGTCAACTGCAATATTTATTTATTTAATACTAGCTTCTGCCCGCGACTTCGTACGCGGATCCTGTTGCTTATGCCACGGGGTCGTCAAAATCGAAAATCTGAAACGTCCGATGTCGAATTCTAAGAGGCCAGAGACGGGAAAATAACGTGATGCGTGAGACGATTCGAGACGTTTCAGATCTTTCATTTTTGTAAGTCAACAGGAAATGCCCATCAGACTAAACAACTTTTGCTAAGACGTCATTCCTATATATGTTATAGTGTCGGTGGGCTTAGGAGTTCCACAACAGGTGTTCCAAATCTTCAAATTTATTCTCACAGCAGAAAATGAGAGAAACCCTTACGTGGAATATTTTTTGCTATGGCACCATTTTTATATATTTGGCTGGTCTGTTGCGGTTCTGCATCAGGTGTTCCATTTTCCAAAATAAATTCACCATTCAAAAGAACTCGTAAGATCTCCGGTAGCTCTTGCATAGAGTTTAGTCTACCTTTCCAGACGCACAACACATTCCCTTGGTCTCTCCCTTCCACTTACCCGTGTGACAGTGTACACACACCTCAGACATGGTGCCAATGTCTCCGTGTTCGATGTAATTAATAAATGGGTTATAGGAAAACGCGCTCCTTTCTTTATTGAACCACGGTTGCTTTTCAGGCTCATAAACCATAGATTCAGTATCAGATGAGGATGCGAACGTATACGGTCCGAATCAAATTGGGCCACACGCTGTTCAACTGACTGACTTGCCCGAATTTCCTGAACCCGCTCACGTTCTTGCGTAAGTCTCCGAAGCGCGAGATACTGCGTGGCGCTCGCGATCGCTTGCTTGGCGTGTATCGCGCTCCTGACTGTTCTCGAGCGGTAAAGCTGAAGACTTAATCCCTCTCTCTCTGTATCCATTTCGGTCCCGTGCAAGTTGTATCTCACGCTCCTGACTGCTCTCAAGTGATCGAGCAGTCTCAGAGCGGATTCTGAAGACTCAACCTCTGATCTTTCTGTGTAACCGTTTCGGATGCGCGAGACAAAGAATGACGATCCCGGTCGATAGCTAAACGCATTTCTCATTGTTCCACACTTTCCTAAGATCGAGAAGCAGTAGTGCGGACTCATTTAAATTCTAGTCGTAATTGGCGCTGCGTGCTAGTTTCTGCGGACAAACTTAGTGCATTACTCTCACGGTTAGCACCTAGCCGTTGTTCACGCTCTGCGTCGGTTTCAAGAGATCGAACGAAGGATCGAACTAACCTGCGCATCTTAGAAATCCTTGAGTTTCGAGACAGATTTGATCTGTTTCTAAAAGGCCTAGCTATAATTCCTTCTTAATCCGATAGGTACTAACGATATTCAAATCAATGAAAAGTAATCGAATAAGTACGTAAGAATTGCTAGGAAGTAGAAAAATAATAATTATATGCAGGGAAATTAAACACATCAACCAACACAGACAACAAAGGTAACCCCCGTTCCTATAGGATGGGAGCGGCACATCATCACCTATAACATCACTTTTTGGGAACGGAACCATAGCACGATTTAACTCGACGCCAACGCCATCTAGTTAGAAAACAGAAACTACAGATTATTTACATATATTAAATTATGAATAAAACTAAATTGTCGTTAATTTAACAGACAACTACATTATTTTTGCCAAAAGTTTGACTTGAATACATGATAGTGTAGCTTGTTGTACCACCAATTAATATGTTTAGTAATATTGGTGTGAAACTCTCCATACAATTAGATAGGACATGTAAAGTTCTCAGATTTCCTAATGCACATAAAAAACCGGCCAAGTGCGAGTCGGACTCGCGCTCGAAGGGTTCCGTACCAATTATTATAAAAAATCACGTTTGTTGTATGGGAGCCCCCCTTAAATATTAATTTTATTCTGTTTTTAGTATTTGTTGTTATAGCGGCAACAGAAATACATCATCTGTGAAAATTTCAACTGTCTAGCTGTCACGGTTCATGAGATACAGCCTGGTGACAGACAGACGGACAGACGGACAGACGGACAGACGGACAGACAGCGAAGTCTTAGTAATAGGGTTCCGTTTTTACCCTTTGGGCACGGAACCCTAAAAATGCAAAAACTATAAAAAAAGAATTTTCGTTTTTTTAAAACAATATTATGGAATTTGAACTCGCAACCCCGTTGACATATTGTTGAATAGCTGTTCCCTTGCAATTTATAATATCACTGCCTCGCTCCTTCATAAAAATAGCGTGATTATTATGTTCCCAGAGTTAAATTTTTATTTTAACTAAATAAACAACATGTAATTTTGTGCATTCAATTATTTTGTGCATTCAATAACGAACAAATACCTTTTGAAATCAATATTGCTTACCTCCCATAACATACGGCGTGATAATATGTAGCCTAAACCTTCCTTGGTTTACAAAGAACACTTTTGCTGAATTTCAATTCAATCTATCCAGTAGTTTTGGCGTGAAGCCGTACCATACACACAGACAAACAGACAAAAATTCTAAAAAGTCACTTTTTGTCATCAGTTACGTTTTGCTAACAAAAGCCCCTTTATTTTTTCTCGAAAATTCTCAATGTACAGTTTTTCTGTCGTTACTGTTTTATTATATGTATAGATTTGACAGTTCCTGCTCCCAGCTTAAAAACGCTGATCGCGTTCAGTTCAGTTTCATTGGTGCAATCCGCCCTAAATTGCCATTAGCAAAATGTAACTGTTGTGCGTGTTACGGGAAAAGGGTTCAGCAAATTAATGTACACTCCAGTTGCGTTGAACTTGACAAGAATTTAATAAAAAGGTTTACAGAATAATCGTCTATCATTAAAACACTAATAATATACCGAAATATGACGTGGCAGGGCGGAGGTATGTGAGCGACTGGCGAGGCGAGCGGGCTCCCGGCCCGGCGGCTATCAAAAGTGCAAATCAGCATTTTGCTTCGCCAGGGTCGCTACATCACTTCCCCCCTTTTTAAAAAAAAATTTAATCACAAAAAATAATTTTTAACATAAAATATTTAAAAACATTGGCTTACACAATCTACAAAACTAGGCATACAATACACTACTATACTATAAGCTTACACACTACTTAACTAACGTCCTGGTATTAAATAACGCTCGTCATACTGAATACCACAGCTGATTACGACCGTTCTTATTTTACGATTAACGAATACATTGTTTGCATTACACTGTAATTTTAACTGATGATAATGATTCTTGCACAATTCACTTTTCGTTCACTGTTTATACGTAGCCTGCTGCGGTTCCTGTGGCTGCCGGAATACCCATATTCCCGGACGTTGCCGCCGTCCCAGTCAGCGTCGCCACTTCCTTTCTTAACCAACCTCTCAGTTGGCCCATGCAGCCTCTTTTTATTGCGTAACATAACAGAATTGTGCATGAATATCTTACATTGAAAATACCTTTGCCAGTTTTTGCTAGTTGAGCAAAAATCGCACGGGTCTCTTGATTACTCGGCCCGCGCGCGTGGTTTTAGTCATAGGCGGTAGCGAGTTTTGCTCAACTTGCTGTTTTGGCGTTTCACTGCTGTTATTATTCCCTACGCTCTCTGGTATTGTGTCCTCATTAATCATATATGCTGGCTTTAATCTGTCAATGGACACGGTTGATTGACGGTCGTCCCTTTGTATGTCAAAAGTCTTTTCTCCTCTGGTAATGACTTGGTATGGACCACTATATGATGGTGTTAATGGTTTCCTAACCATGTCATTTCGAATGAATACGTGTGTACAAGTGTTTAAATCCTTATGAACGAATATTTTCCGTGAGCCGCTTTCCGCTCGTGACTTCGGACGCATGTTGTTTATTATATTTCTAAGTTTGATTACAAAGGTCGGTAAATGTCCTACTTGCGATTTCTCTGCCTCGTGATAAAAGTCGCCCGGTAATCGCAACGTGTGCCCTAGAACTAGTTCTGCTGAACTTACATTTTGGTCGCTTTTGCAGGCTGCACGAAGTCCCAACAGTACCGTAGGTAATTCGTCAACCCATGACCTATTTTCTAAAAGCCTTGTCTTTATTGCTGCCTTAAGGGAGCGATGCATTCTTTCTACCATACCATTTGCCTGCGGGTGGTATGCTGTTGTACGAATTTTCTTTATGCCTAACATGTTCATCATACTGGTAAAAATCTCACTCTCAAACTGCCTACCCTGATCGCTGGTTAAGGTTTTAGGACACCCAAACCTGCATATCCACCCCTCATAGATCGCCTTGGCTACTGTGTCCGCGGTTATGTCTGTGACCGGAAATGCCTCCGGCCAACGGGTGAATCTATCTACGACGGTGACGCAATATCGATAGCCTTCCTGCGTTGTCGGTAGTGGGCCTATAATGTCTACGTGTATGTGCTCAAAACGCTCTGTTATCGGAAATGTGCTTAATTTTGAAACTGTGTGTCTGTGTACCTTTACTTTTTGGCATTACCCTAAAAACACAAAAAAAAAACAACATGTAAAACATTTACATAAAATAACAATCAAATTCAATATGAGTTGCAAGTGTTGCAACTTCAACAATATGAAAGTTTCGGGATGAGCGCGCACTGTTTAATTTTCCATTTATGTCAACATTGTAATTTCTGCACGGTGAACTAGACTAAGCCTTTTGAGGTTCTTCTCGTTATAAGATTTGATAGAACATTCGTATTTTATGAATCTCTATTATAATTTTATTTGTTTTGTGTGCTCACCGCATTATTTTCCAACTTTTGCTAGGTAAGTGTGGAAAATAATAAAGCTTCTAAAAAAAAAAAACTTCCAAGGATATGTGGTTGACTGTAATATTATGCTTGGTTAAAATGAATTACCAAAAAAATTATTCAAAATGAACCGCCAAAAATGTTGTATGACAAACAAACATAAACTTAGTCAAATTACAATTCTACGAAAAATAATACACTACATTTCCAAAAAAAAAAAAACCTCCGAAATAAAAATACTAAGTTTGCGACAAAAATACCTACAAGTTTCTCAAAAATTAATCGGTTTCTTATGCTTCGGTTTCGTATGATGCAAGAGCGAGCGAAGCGAGCTCGGTACTTGGGGCACACCGACATTAGGTTAGGTTAGGTTACTTTAAACCCTGCAGACAGAAATAGGAGACCCGCGCAGCGGGGTTGCGTCAACTACGCCATAATTACGTATTATATTTGGATATTTATCTTGACGTTGATTTTATTCCTGTTTTATTTATTTTAGAGGTTAAAACGAAATTTAAGCTGGAGGAAAAATATAACGTCAGAAAATGCTTTATTGATTTTCGAAACTTTCAGTATTTTATTCGGTTGTTTCAGATTAGTATTTAAAGCAGTAGATGTCAATTTTTTTTCGGAACTTTGATTACTCCCTTTTTACTATTATTATAATAAAACAATGAGCCAATATTGCAAACTAATTATGTTAACTGGTTAAGGCTCACAAAAGTTGTACTTTGTCCATATTTTTTATGTGCCAGTTTCTGAGCAGAGAAAAAAAAAAGTCGAAGGTTCCTAATGAATTAATCTTTTGTTTTCCATGTTAGCTATTAATAACTTGTTAATATTGGGCCTTTGAAATAGTGAATATATTTGGAATTTAACCAAAACCAACTGCTATAATTTAATGTCTAACTTCTAATTTCATTCAACAATTAAATGTGCCCACCCCAAGTCGAGTTCATTTTTTATTTATTTCATCCTATCTGTGCTCTAAATCGTGAAATTTATGTAATGTGTAAAATAAATGGAGTTAAAACTAGTGTTTTAATGGAAATTATAATAAAACTGGCCATCAATTAAATAAATATGATTTGAAAAACAAATGTATCCAACACGTTTCACGTGTGTTACAATCAGTTTGTTACGTAGTAGTTTACTTGCATTATAAACTAGCAACACATGGTATCTATTTTTTGTGATGGCAACATTACTATTTTCAATATGACATGTCAGTGTGTTGTCGGACATCTTGGTTTTTGTGCAAGAGGCAGTGCTCCGTGAGTGTTACTTTTCGTCCTTAGATTTTCGGAAGCAATTTCGCGTGGTTAGTAGTAAAAGATGTTTGTTTCGGATAAGGGCAGTTGAAAAGGATAACTGAATGATCAAATAAAGCAGTTTAATACAGATTTGAATTGCATTTTAAAGATGCTAATGACTTTTAGGTTATATTACTCACGAGTGTTTGTTCACGTGTGTTGCGTGTGTTACGAAATTGTGTGACGTAACACACGAGAAACGCACAAAGCTTAGTTCATATGGCAATGTTATTGAGAAGTCCACTAATAGGTATGCATGCAGTCCTGAAATGTGCATTTGGATAAACTACTTGCTTAGTATTTTATTTAATTAATAACATGTAAATTAACTCTAACAATATTTCCAGTGTGTTACATATTTCTAGTGTGTTATCGTGTGTTACAAGTTCCCGTGTGTGATGGTACACTTTTTATGAGCCTGAGCCAACTATAATAATAATGCGGTCACCGTGTGATTTTTATTTCACGCTGTTGATTATGTACCTTCAATATTTTATGCATTATATCACAAACCATACATACATGTATGGTTTGTGATTTATTGCATGTAACCATTATAATTGGGACTTATAACTTACCAAAACGTGGGTGAACTATTCGTATATCTCTGCTTAACCAGTCTGAGTTTACTTGATATTAGGCAGATGTTATTTTAAACCTTATTAAAAGAAACTCAGCTAAATAGCATGATTTAAATTATTGCCTTAAAACACGTTTTATGTATTAGCAAGACAATTGTATGCACTTATCGCTCCAATAAAACAAAAACTGGCCAAATGAGAGTTGAACTCGCGTGGAGAGGATCAAGAGGTTCCGTACAATGCCCAAAGTCTTATATTGAGCTTACCACTTTATCTTTATTTTCAATTGATATAATTCTTATAGGTTTTCCTGTATTCTATAAGTACTATATTTTTTTCCAAATTGTAGGCTCAGTAGTTTCGGAGATCGTGGGGGGGGGGGGGGGGGGGTCAATATTCGTCTTCTTCCATGAATAAATTCAAAACTATTTATTTTAAAATAATTACATAAATTTATTTGAGATCCTCATAACGACCCCTTTCATTTGATATATGTCACAGTAAGGTTTGCGAAATTGTTTATTTTTTTTCGTTTCCTAAATTATCCCCCGAAAATGACCCTTACTTCAAAAAAAATATTGATTTACTTTGCACATCTGTGTTTGGGATTACACCATCCTACCAAATTTCACCTGATTTAGTACAGTAGATTGGGAGCAAATTGACTGTGACAGACAGACTTACAGAGAGACAGACGCACGAGTGATCCTATAAGGGTTCCGTTTTTTTTAATTTTTGTACGGAACCCTAAAAAAGATTTCAAATCTTTGTCAAATACAAGAAAACAAAGGCACACAACACCCTGTTTTTTCAGCGGGGGTAAAAATGGCAAGCTTAACTCCAAGTTTATGCGTCATTGAACAATGTGTGAAGGCTAATAAAGTGATTGCACGATCATGTGAGTAAACATTTGAGACATGCGTCACCTTGTCGTGGTATCGGTGAACAAAGCCTCTGAAATCCTTTATCATTCTTGATGGAATTGAAAAAGGTTAATAACAAAAGATTACTGAGCCAATATACCTAAAATAAATAGTAGCGAGGGCCCAGTGCAGTGGTTACGGTTCCGACTTACGAGTTTTAAGTTATGGTTTTGAAAACAGGTAAATTACTGTGTGTAATGTTTTTAAACTGACTTTTAAAAAAAAAGGAGGTTATGTATTCCACCAGATATTGTTTTTCATTTATGTTCACCGATTACTACGTGATTGCTAGGCCGATTTACGTGATTCGGTAGAGGAAGACCGCGCGGTGATACCATATAAATTTTATAAACTTCGCTTGAGTAGTTTATGAGTTAGCTCCTCTAATACGTATTTTTTCTTCGTGGCCTATGTTGACGACATGATGGTCCCTTATTAACTTCTAGTTACAGTGTAAAATTGTTTCCTGACATGAATTTATGTTGTATACTACAACTAAAGATAAAAAAAGGTTATTTAGTGTTTTTTTTGGAAGTAGTTGTTTTTTTTGCAATATAAAGGGTGTAAAACACCTGTTAACGAAGCCAAAAGGCACTTGTTCTCCCCGTCATTGCGATCATTTTTTAGGGTTCCGTACCCAAAGGGTAAAAACGGAACCCTATTACTAAGACTTCGCTGTCTGTCCGTCTGTCTGTCCGTCTGTCCGTCTGTCTGTCACCAGGCTGTATCTCATGAATCGTGACAGCTAGACAGCTGAAATTTTCACCCCAAAAGAGTTTTATTATTAGAGCAATGCTGTGGTACAGTCTTATGATATAATTATTTGGTGGAAATAGTTCTTAAAACTTGCTTCCAGTTTGTATTTTTCCAGAGTAAGCAATCTCCGTACACAGAGCATAATACAAGGTGTAAAGGGACCCTTCACAAGCATTGTAGATACATCAATCAAAGTAACTACGCAAAAAATATTGTCAGTATTTTTTAAAAGAACAAACAACATAAACTTTATGCGTTTAAAGATTAAATAAATATGAAATGTAAACACTTACTTTACCTCTGTGTTCCATAGTTCTACAAACTAGGTTAAGATCTTTAAAAAAAAGGTTTTCTGCTGCGTTCAATTCTGTATTTGTGCACACAGGTTAATGAGCGCTTTAGCCATTCGCTAAATCAAGTAAAAAGTTCACAATCGTGACTCGGGAAAATGTCACAGGTTCTATTTTTTTTATTATGGGACAATAAACAGCTACAATATATAATGTTTACTATATATAATGTTAACAATAATATACATAATTATGAAGTATTAACAATATTGCAGCTTTTTTACTTTACTTAAAATTTACTTTATTTGTAAAGTAGAAAGTTATCCTTGGTCGAAAATTTAGAGTAAATAATAATAAAACGTTTATTTCAGATATACCATCCATAAAGCATAATAATAAAATAGTCAACGCACAAAAATAATAAAAAAATAAACAAAGTAAAATTAAAACCGCTCAATTGAAACTTAGTACTTTTTCATTTTATAGTTTAACAATAATAAAAAAAAACTTCTTTTAAAATCAGAAAAAGTGTAAGGTAGTGTTACTGAAACTAAGGACGTAGATGGTGAATGTGGATATAATATAATGTAGCTGCCGATCCCTTTAAGGTGATATGTTGAAAAAGATGTGTTTTTTCTATTTCGTGTAACTTGTTGAGTATGTGGAATACGGATTTAACATTTTGGTATATGCTTTTTGACTCTTTGGTCTAATATCGTGTAAAAGGAATACACGATTAAATGATTTTTTCTCGATACAAAAAAATTGCAAAGTTATATCTAATTTTTTACCTTTTACGACATCACGGCGTAACGTTTAAGGGTTATTCAATGGAATTTACTTTAAAACATAGATAGTTATTGTATCAAAGTTTACTCAAAGTAGTTTTAAATTTAATTCTTTATTTTGTTAAAAAAGAGTAAATTCATTTTGGCACATACGCCGTTTCACTCCGAGCGTACGCACATTTAAGCCATCTCTCTTCTTTTGCGTTTCAAAAGTAATTGCATCACTTTCGCTCGCTTAGAAGAACAGTCGCCCGGTGCGAGGTATCGATGTAGGCCCTTAAGGAATAGTCATTGGTGTCGATTCTGTTGTGCACAAACTAAACTTAATTTAGGCTATTGCTATCTTTTTCCATCTAATAAAACGAGAAAGAGACGGACGTAATTTAGAGCTGTCAAATTTTAATGAAGGGTGCACATGTCGATTAAAAACACGGTGAAGCGCAAGGCATAAACTAGTTTGACATCTGTAACTTAGTTCATAGCTATAGCCGTCCTTTTCTCGCACTACCTTTTAGTAAAAAATAGCAATAGCCTAAATTAAGTTTAGTTTGTGCACTACAGAATCGACACCATTGTGTGTGTTTATAAAAACCGGCCAAGTGCGAGTCGGACTCGCGCACGAAGGGTTCCGTACCATTATTATCAAAAAAGGGCAAAAAAATCACGTTTCTTGTATGGGAGCCCCCCTTAAATATTAATTTTATTCTGTTTTTAGTATTTGTTGTTATAGCGGCAACAGAAATACATCATCTGTGAAAATTTCAACTGTCTAGCTGTCACGGTTCATGAGATACAGCCTGGTGACAGACAGACGGACAGACGGACAGACGGACAGACAGCGAAGTCTTAGTAATAGGGTTCCGTTTTTACCCTTTGGGTACGGAACCCTAAAAAGTGAAAAGTGTATTTGTTACAAAAGTATCCCTCCAAATGTCATCAACAGCATCCATGTTAAAATGGAGAAAGGAACAAGCGATGCTTAGTTTGTGGCTCAACAAATAGGTATGTATGACACAACTTTTTTGTTTCTGTTGATTAATAAACTTATTACTACTACTACTACCATACTACTAATAAATATTCACGTAGCACTCAATAGCTCAATACCAGGAGATCTGAGTTCGAAACTAAATCGAAAAAACGTACTAAATCGTAATATTTAATAATGAAGCCTCAATTTATACGAAAGTTAATTTAACATTGTGCCGCACAAATATTTCACAAGATATTCTAGTTTTCCATTAATTAATTTTGGTACGTTTTCCTCTTCAGACTAAATAAATTTTGCTGAAACTGTGGTTTACCTCATTTTTGGCAAATTATGTAATTTATTTTAATGTCTATGAAAACGATTTTCCGCGTTTTGTTCAATATAATATACGGGTTATATAAAAGAAAATTTAAAAAATAAAATTACAACGATTTTTTATTTAAAATAAATCCATTATTATGCAAACTACGTAATTATTCTTCATTAATTTCACATTATGGTTTCCATTATCATAATTATTAGGTACTTGAACGTCATTATAAACTCCAGAAGTATTACTCAAGTCTTGAATAAAATAATATTGAAATACAAACGACATTTTCTGCGTAAGTATTTTTCGATCTCGTTCATCAGCTTAGAATATTCCTCGTATCCCGTTCCGTTTCCGTGAAAATCTATTCGTAGACTTTTTTTGAAGACTGCATCTATACATAAATAATATTAGAATGTAAACATGAGATTTCCCACGTATTTCGCGTTCATTAGCTAACACAATCATTTTTCCCGATTCGTTTTCGTGGAAATTCACATGAAAAAGAAATTGTAGTCTGTTCAGAAATTATAATAAATTTTATGAATAAACTTTTATTTAAATAAAAATATATTTACACTGTATACAAACTTCAACTCTAAATAATAATAATAATTTTTAAATTTTAATATTTTAACAAACGATAAAAGATATCAAGAGATTTTCGCCATATTTTTCATAAGTTTTTGTCTTGAATGGGTTTTGAAAAATTTTCAAGTATCAGTTAGATACAAGCTATCTTTATGAAACTCTGCGCTCTGCAGGTTATAGTTGAAAGTTTTGTTTTTCTGTGTTTTTTAAAGTACCGAACGAGTTTATTTTGGGTCGGCGCGCTAAGAAAGAAAGAAAAAATATTTATTTGTCACAGGGCCATGACTTGCATGCAACATGCCCAAAAAAATAAAAAAATACAACTACAATAAATATTTACAAATACAAGAGGACGGAACAAAACAGAAAGCTGACAGCTTACTGTATGTATTTTTCTACCATACAACATTAGTTTTAGTAAATGCGAAACCCAAAACACGTGTCTAGTATTTTTATGTAAAGAATCTATGTACAAAATTTCAAATCTGTATCATGAAAAATCACAAAGTTATAAGCTTTTTCTGTTACCAGCCTTGTTGTCCGTAAAAAAATGTGGTCACCACGCGCCGAGCGCCGCCGCGGCGCGCCGCCCGCGCTGTCAGCCCGCGCTTACTACCGCTATGATGTCAGTTGTGCGAGTATGATAGCGGATAGGTACCGTGTCGCTCGGTGTCCAACTTGTATCCTTTTTTAAATATACACACATCAAAAGTATCTAGGGATCAACATATATTTTTGCAATAACTTTTCTCCTGATTGATATTAATTAAAATTTTCTTTAAGGATTCATCAAATAAAGTGTTTTCGTTTGTCACAGTAACGATAAACCAAGTCACCTTTGCATTAATAAAGAAATTTGCCATTTTCCTAATAAAGGGATTTTTGACATTTGAACCACTAACATTAAAGTTCGAAAAAATGACTGAAAACACAGTTTTCTTTAAAATTTTATTGGGTAACTTAAACAATTAATAATCCGTGTTTCTACCGCGAACACTAACAACACAAGAACATCGGTTTGGCATACTCAAAATGAGTTCATCCAAATCACGCTGTGGAATGGCCGCCCATGTTCGTTGCAACAACAAAAAAAGGTCTTCTTGCGACTGGATACCCTCCATATTCGGCAGAGCTCTTCTCTGTAGCATATCCCATGCATGCTCAATCGGGTTCAAGTCTGGCGACTGAGCAGGCCAGGGCAGGACATTGATGTTAGCTGCGGCGAGAGTCTGTCTTACAACTCTTGCGGTGTGCGGTCGTGCATTATCATGCATTAACTGAAATAAGGGACCGATTTGCACTTGTAGAGGAACGATGACGTCTGATACAATCGTCTCAGCATAAATTTGAGCGTTGAGGTTGCCTCTGATCCAAATCAACTCAGTTCTTCCGCCGATCCAAATACCCGCCCATACCATGATGGTTCCACCACTATAAGGATGGACTTCCTGGCAGGATTTTAATCGCTGTTGGCGTCCAGGGGTTCTCCAGTGTCGTATACGTCTTGTATCCGGTCTCATACCAAAACGAGACTCATCAGAAAAGCACACGAAACGCCATTGTTCTTCTGCCCAATTTCTGTGTTCAAGAGCCCATTGATATCGAATCCTACGATTGTGCATTGCTATAGGTGGTACCCGTAGCGGTCTTCGGGAATGAAGGTTCACTTCATGCAAGCGGTTTCTGACTGTTTGGTCGCTAATTAAGTTCCCTGAAGAGTGATGAAGCCTCACGGCTAACATCATGGCGGTTATTGTTGGAGCTCTTCGAGTTAAGATTTGAATGTATCGGTCTTGTCTCCGTGTGGTGCAGCGATACCGTCCTCCATGGCGCTCAGCCACGGTACCAGTGCTTCGGTAACGTGTCCAAAGTCGACTGATAACACTCTGACTTGTATTCAGAGCTAAAGCTACAGTACGTTGCCGGGAACCAGCTTCTATCATTCCCACGGCTCTGAGCATTTCTTCCCTGCTTAAATGACGTCGCCGCTCCATAATAACGTTGGTTTTAATCAGTAGTAGGGAAACAGTAGCACTAATAATGTCTTCAATGCGTTGTATGTTTTTATAGGGAAAATATTGACAGCTTATTTTCATCTTTTACTCGAATTTGATTGAGAGTTCCTGATTCAAATTATGAAATGCACCAAAAAGGATCCATATAAATTTATAAAATCATAAATTTATTACAAAGCCACATCTCAATCTCAAGAAATCCGCATAAAAATGCTTGATCCCTAGACACTTTTGATGTGTGTAATTGGGACAACATAAAACATGGTGTAAAAATTATTGGAATCGATTCAGTTGCTTATTCTGAACAAACTATATTCAGGTTTCACTTAATTTTACAAAAAATAGTGTTGTATAGATAAATTACTCGCAAATTCAGCAGTCGCCTTCTTTCTAACCATCTGCCAATTAGTTCGTTATTAACGCTGAATTTCCATATTAAAAGTTCGTGTGGTTTATTTGTTCGTTCAAAAGCTTTCCGTTCATTTCAATAGTTGGATTTACAATTCGACAGAAGTATTATTGTTGTACGATTTTTGAACAAGTAGTGAGATCCAGTTTCAGATTGCGTAATATAAATGAAGCTAAATTAAGTTGAGCTTTAAAAAGTTCGTTTCGTTTAAATAATATAATAATATTCGATTGGATATGGAAACTTATAATTTTATTCTTGACTAGCGGACGTCACGAGGTTTCACCCGCGTAGTTCCCGTTCCCGTGGGAGTAAAATATAGCCTATTTTACTCAGGGTGAATGTAGCTTTCTAATGGTGAAATAATTTTTGAAATCGGCGCAATAGTTTTTGAGTTTATTCATTACAAATATACACACAAAAATACAAATCATTCCTCTTTATTAAATACTAGCTTCTGCCTGCGACTTCGTACGCGGAACCTGTTACTTATGCCAGCTACAACGGGGTCGTCAAAATCGAAGATCTGATACGATACGTCTGATGTCGAAGCGCAATTCTCTATCCGTAAACGTCTCCGACTCGCGAGACAATGCGTGACGTTCACGACCAGCAGTCAGTCGCGCATCACGTTCTCCACTTGTCTCTAGATACCTAGAAGTCGATGTGTAGATAAGCTGAGAACTCAAGGGTAATTCTCTTTCCGTGAACGTCTCCAACTCGCGAGACAATGCAGACGTTTACGATCAGCGGTCAGTCGCGCATCATATTCTTCACTGGTCTCTAGAGACCTGGATGTAGATGCGTAAATACGCTGAGAACGCAAGCGTGCTTCGCGATCCGAAGAGGTTTCCACAGAGCAAGTTGAAGCCTGATGTTCTCGAACAGCATCAAGTCTCTCCTGACGCTCTTCGGTAGATTTTTGAGATCTTATGATCCTCAATCTTTTAGCTCCTTTGGAACATTGGGAAAGATTTGACTTCTTTCTAGGCATGGTTATAGTTTTATTAAAATCTAAGTGACTGCTACGCTGCGTTACCGGGAAGGCTACCGTGTCATGAAGATAAATGGAAAAGGAAATTAAACACTAAAATAACATAAGCCGGAAAGCATATTTATTCGATAAAATAAAAAAAATAAAGTGAGTTTTGACCAGTACAGTCAAATTTTCAATGATATACCATCGTCATCGAAAATCAGTTCTAAACTGTTACCACCTTCACCGCGTGGAGGTACTCTCAGCTTATATTATTTTATAATTATACATTGAAATTTGTGATAGCTTTGATTTCCACATCAGATGTTGCTGATCTTCGATTTTTATAAGTCAACAGGAAATGCCCATCAGACCGAACAACTTTTGGTAAGACGTCATTCCTATATTTTTTTATGGTGGGCTCTTGGAGTTCCACAACAGGTGTTCCAGATCTTCAAATTTATTCTCTCAGCAGAAAATTCTCATCACGTGGAACAATTTTTGCTATGGTACCATTTTTGTATCTCTTATAGTTTAGCTGGTCTGTTGCGGTTCTGCATCAGGTGTTCAAGTTTCCAAGATAAATTATAGCCTATATGTTGCCCAGACTTAATACCTATGCAACAAAAAAAAAACATTTAAATCCGTCCAGTAGCTCCGAAGATTAGCGTGCACAAACAAACAGACCCACAGACAAACAGACAGATTTTTTTTTTGGATTCGTGCTCTATTACTGTTTCTAAACCCCCCTCAATTATTTCTTTTTTTAATATAGTCAATGTTCAGACACAGTTTTTTTACTGTTTTATTATATGTATGTCTATACATATAACAAAACAGTAAAAAAAACTGTGTCTGTACATCATCATCACGTTCATCATCATGTGTGTGTCTGTATCTTTGTGTGTAGCTAGTCTTAGCTTCTGCCCGCGACTTCGTACGCGGAACCTGTTGCTTATGCCAGCGACAACGGGGTCGTCAAAATCGAAGATCTGAGACGTCTGAGGTCGAAGCGCAATTCTCTATCCGTGAACGTCTCCAACTCGCGAGAGAATGCGTGACGATCACGATCAGCAGTCAGTCGCGCATCACGTTCCCCACTTGTCTCTAGATACCTAGAAGTCGATGTGTAGATACGCTGAGAACTCAAGCGTAATTCTCTTTCCGTGAACGTCTCCAACTCGCGAGACAATGCAGACGTTCACGATCAACGGTCAGTCGCGCATCATATTCGTCACTGGTCTTTAAAGACCTGGATGTAGATGCCTAAATACGCTGAGAACGCAGGCGTGCTTCGCGATCCGAAGAGGTTTGCCATGGAGCGAGTTGAAGCCTGATGTTCTCGAACAGCATCAAGTCTCTCCTGACGCTCTTCGGTAGATTCTTGGAATCTTATGATACTTAATCTTTTAGCTCCTTTGGAACATTGGTTAATATTTGACCTCTTTCTAGGCATGGTTAGGTTATGGTAGTTTTATTAAAATCTAAGTGACTGCTCCACTGCGTTACCGGGTAGGCTACCGTGTCACGAAGATAAATGGATAAGGAAATTAAACAATAAAATAAGCCGGAAGGCATATTTAAAAAAATAAAAGGGAGTTTTGGCCAGTAGTGTCAAATTTTCAATGATATACCATCGTCATCGAAAATCAGTCCTAAACTGTTACCACCTTTACCGCGTGGAGGTACTCCCAGCTTATGTTATTTTATAATTATACATTGAAATTAGTGATAGCTTTGATTTCCACATCAGATGTTTCTGATGTTCGATTTTTATAAGTCAACAGGAAATGCCCATCAGACCGAACAACTTTTGCTAAGACGTCATTCCTATATGTATTATGGTGTAGCTGGGCTCTTGGAGTTCCACATGAGGTGTTCCAGATCTTCGATTTTTATAAAACAACAGGGAGTGCTCATGAGATTGAACAACTTTTGCCAAAACGTCATTCATAATTATATGTTAGTGTAGCTGGGCTCTTGGAGTTCCACACCAGGTGTTCCAGATCTTCAAATTTATTGTTTCAGCAAAAAATTCTCATCACGTTGAACAATTTTTGCTATCGTACCATTTTTGTATCTCTTATAGTTTAGCTGGTTTCCAAGATAAATTATAGCCTATGTGTTGCCCAGACTTAATACCTACACAACAAAAAAAGATCATTCAAATCCGTCCATTAGTTCCGAAGATTAGCGTGTACAAACAAACAGACACACAGACAAACAGACAGATTTTTTTTTTTGGATTTGTGCTCTATTACTGTTTCTAAACCCCCCTCAATTATTTCTTTTTATTATATTCAATGTACAGACACAGTTTTTCTACTGTTTTATTATATGTATAAATATAGAAGATATAGATATAGATATAATAGATAGATAGATTAGTGTAGATATCGAATTCACGAGAGGTATATCAGGAATATATAAATCCCATCAAAAACATAAATGTGAAATGAGAGCCAAGTTCAATATTATGATATATGCCTTGGTTGTTGACTTCAACGACAAAAGAAGTGAAATCTAAATGGGTGCCAAGTTCAATGGTCAGTCCTGAAATTTATCTATAACAACATAAAATATCATTTTTTCTTATAACTTAGGAGAATATATTGTAGACTAAGGTCTGACTTGGCTAGTTCTCATATACGAATTATTATGTTCGGTGGTTAGTTTTTATCAGCAAGCCAAATTTTCGGAATAATGAAATAAGAACCGACAATAAGTAGAAGTAACAGGTTGAAATTGCAAAGGCTATAACATAATTCGTATTTGAAAACTAGCCAAGTCAGACCTTAGTCTACAATATATTCTCCTAAGTTATAAGAAAAAATGATATTTTATGTTGTTATAGATAAATTTCAGGACTGACCATTGAACTTGGCACCCATTTAGATTTCACTTCTTTTGTCGTTGAAGTCAACAACCAAGGCATATATCATAATATTGAACTTGGCTCTCATTTCACATTTATGTTTTTGATGGGATATCATTACTTTTTGTACATACGCCATCTAGTGTCACTTTTAAATAAATCAATGGAAGCGGCATGGTGTAGTGAGTGAGTTTCTGAGAATGATAATAGGTGGCGCTAGTGGTTGTAGAATACGGTTAGTTACGCGTAATAAATACGAAAATCTACTATATTCTTATTTATAAGTACAAAAACGAAAATATTTGGATTAAAGAAAATTAAGGGTGGTATTCAACTCGTTATATATTAACGTAAAGATCATAAAATCCACATAATTATAGAGATTTACAGGCACTAATATTAATTAGTGCCTGTAAATCTCTATATGTGGATTTTTCACTTAACTTATTAAAGTTAAGTGAAAATTATAATAAAATGATAATAAATTACCAGTTTCTGATTTTTTCCTTTGTATTCACCTCATTATCTATCTGCATGCCAAATTTGAACTTTCTAGGTCATCTGGAACTGGGTTATAGTTTTGATCTATAGGTCAGTCATAAAAATGACGATTTTTGGACGTTAATATCTAAATAACCGTTAGAGATATGTTTATAAAATTTGGAACACATATACATCTCGCTAGTCTCAATATATGAGCCAAATTTGACAAGTTTTGGTGAAATAGTTTTTGAGTTATGAGGGGCTCAAATGTGGCTCCAAATGGTTCGTGTAATATTACACACTGTGAGCTGCGCGCCAGAACTTGGCTTGACACGCTCCCGCGTGTCTAGATTGGAAAATAAAAAGTTGATTATGCACATTTTTTTAATTTTAATAAATATTTAATTTTATTTTATTAATATGCTAATATTGAAATAGATCCCTTTTTCACATTATTATAATCCCATCTATTGTGTTCTATAAAAGACTTTCGACATTACGTTCAGCTTCGTTTGAAAATGTTAGGAAAGACTTGCATTAGATGTTCTGACTATTTATAGATGTAGACAAATTCAAAAATGTTACCGTAATAGAATAGGGTATATGCATGATTTTTTTTTATTACTCTAAACAAAGCGTATTAACATCAGAAATAGCAAAGTGAAATTATTTTTTAATATCTATAAAAAATACTAAGTTATAAGCATTTGAAACTGCTGATTAGACAGAGAGATCCGATACAGCAAATGACGTCATTCGCTGCATCGACGTACAAAATCCATACTAAATTCCGTTTATCTAGAAAGAGATAGAAACAAAAGTGTAATTGGTTATAACTTTTGTGTTGTTTGGCCAATTTATGTCTTGTTTTCGTTTTTTGTAATTATTTTTATAGTACTTTAACATTTCGTATCGAAATAAAAAAAATTAAATGTATGCATATTCCCTATTGTCAAGATACCTTACCAATAAATCGCATTTCCAGTGTAAAGACAGGGGCTTAGGCCCTTCCACACATAACCCATAAGCCGGCACTCACACCTACTCACACTCACATGAAACTTGCGGTAAGACTGAAGCCTTACGTTACCGCCCGTTTGCCTAACACTTGGCACAAATTGTTTCTGTCAATATACTACAAACTACATACTTAATGTCTGTCGTAAACCGGGGAACTCGCGCTCTCGATTAGCTTCACTCGTTACATGCCAATTTAGAAACCTCAAATCTGTCATGAGTTGGTACAGTAAGCGTTTATAAGTGGTGAGGCACGCTAAGGATTGTATTGCTGTGAACGCACGGTCGAGCGTCCATGCGTCTATATGTGTAAGTCGTCTCAATACAGTACCCACACCACAGCCACAGAGTTCGCCCAATCGCATGTCGCGCGTCACACTCCACGAAACATAAGAATATATTTCCATTTCTTTTATTATACAAGCAGCAAACCTTATTTGTGTAGCGACCTGTTCTTACCATTGGATAGTTAAAATTCACATCTATTGACCATGTGTTGATAGCTGTTGGGGTAATCAGTAGGATTCACGATCAAAGAGATCCGAGTTCAAATCCTGTTAACAACGTGTGGGGTTTTTGTTTCTTGGTAACATTAGTTATTGGTTCATTATTTATTTTTTATAAGAATAAGTTAAATATTAGTAAAAAAAAACATAGTATTATTATTCAACTATTTATTTATTATTTTAGCTGTTCGGTGTTGGAAGGTGGAAATAAAAAAGTCGTGGTGAATGATAACAAAAATGTTTATTCGTTTTATTTATTTATAAAATTAACAAACTTTCATGATAATTGTAACGTCACATTCCTACCTAGATGTAAAAAAGTTCTCTTGTAACCGATCATAAGATTTTTTATTGTATACGGTATACCCACTTACTTTCAATTCATAATAACATACTTAAGTAACAAGGAAAGGATATTCTAATCACACAAATATAACATATAGTTGATACCTACTTATTATAGGTATCTGTAAGCAGCAGAGTTTATTGAATACTAATATAAATAATTTAGACTTTGTGAATATATTTTTTTGTGACGTCACAATAAATGTAACTCGTATTGAGGTTATAGTTTAAGTGTTCATTTTCCCGAAGAAAATGAGATTGAAACTAAACCTCAATTTAAGATCATTAATATAATTACGGATAAGTTAATATTCACTAAATATTTTGTTACACATCTAATTAAAACTAAAGCATCTAGGGATTAATTTTGTAGCATGACAACTTCTAATACTTCTACATAATTAAGTAGAACTGTTGGCGCGTGGAGGAATAAAAGCCAGTTCTCCTGGCCCTGCTGCACTTATCCATCCCCACATGATCCCCACATATTAACCATAATTCGACATGAGTCTGTATTAGGGATTATGTTTTTGTCAGACCAGCAGAGTGTTATTCTTGCGCCATAAATGAAGCCTACCCTTTTGACTTTATTTAAAAAGTCAGTTTTTTGAGTCTTCTCATGGTAGTATTCCAGTAAAAATCTAAATAATTCCGTGCGAAACGTAATCGTTCTTCTATAACTCTTTCTGTCAAGAAGGGCTTCTTAGCTGGTTTTCGTGATACAAGCCTTCAGCGTGGAGGGCACGGCGAACAGTTTGCGATGAGGTGTCAAATAATTCCACAAAGTGTCTCAAAGGTGTGAAACCATTTGTTTCTTATTCGCCAACCATATATTATGTCGTCGCTGCGCATCGATAATAAGCGACGGCTTTCCACTTCATTGTCGACTAGCAAGGCCTTTTGATCTGACTCACAGTATTCCTCTAAAACAAAAAACAAAAAAATTATGTTAGGCAGCTATAATAAAATACTGAAGTTATCATTCACTCTGCGTTTATAAATCCAATAATTAACACTAATTATTTATCTTTTATGCCTCATGATGGATTTAAAATCAATGTATTAGTCCTTAGGTCACCAAATAAATAAACAATAACAAAGTAGGCTTTAATTTTTAATAAAACTTTGTTACAATAATTCATAAATATAATACTCACATTAGTCCGGTTTCTTCAGATATTTGTGTTCTATTAAGACCACTTTTATGCAGCACGATAATATTAGTCGCCCTCGCCTCAATATCAATATTTGCCTGCATTTTGAGAAATACCAACAACAATACCGCTATCTATTAAACCACACGTCACTAACCAAATTTAACATAACCAAACGACAACGTTCATTTCGATCAAGTAAAATATTCATAAAACTCAGGTTTACCTCACAGAAATATAAATTCTTGACTTATTTTTCTATGATCTACCTTCTTCTAACTTTATGAAATGTGTGAACAAAGCGAGAATATTTTTCTGTCCCATTACTTCCAATCGAGTAAACACTTACAAAAAGTCTAAAAGTAACAATACGTGAGATTTGAACTCACGACTTACTGATTCACTCTTCTGAAAACTAACGAAATAAAAACACGTTTACTATGAGCCAAGCACACAATACAGAATCATAGACATATCATAGATTATATCTATAGAGTAACCATAGATTGCAAAACTAAACACTTCAGGACAGTGCTGCTCTCTAACTTATTAAAACATTTACTGCCTTATATAGCGATATATTATAGAAACATAGGATATAATATTTATTTGTATTTACGTATGTTCCTCCGCTTAGACTATTCATCGGATTTTGATGAATAAGGTGCCAATCGTTTCATTATTATAGCCCAGGTAACATTCGGGTACCGGGTTTTAGTTTTAGCACTACAGGTTCCCAACTTTTTGTTAGACTTTATTACAGGATCATTAAAATTATTATGTACTACATTACATACATACTACAACTAGAACTATATATAATTACAAAAATACAAACTAAAAGTAAGTACCTACTTAGGTAGGTACTTACTTTTAGCCAACTCCAACATAGTTGGGAACAAGTTGACGTCTGTGTATATACAGGGTGTAAAAGACCTCATCACGAAGCCGTCAACCAAGCATTCTGTACATCAAACTAAGTAACTTTACGCAAAAATTATTACTGGGAAACGACTTTTTTTTGGGGTCAAAAATCATGTTTTGTGGTAGACACTCAAAACATTGTGCTGATGGATGGATTGAATAGTACAGGGGTCGTGGAGGTGTATCTTACATTAAATACTTGTGTTTAAAAAAAAACTTGTCAAAAAGTTGGAACTTTGACCCCGAATATCTCCGTAACTAGAAGGTTCCCAGGTATGGTGTAGAACAAAAAAATGATCGCAATGACGGGGAAAACAAGTGCTTTTCAGCTTCGTTAAGAGGTGTTTTACACCTTTTATATACAAAGACGTCAACTTGTTCCCAACTATGTTGGAGTTGGCAGTGTAAACAGATGCAGCTGAATACCAGTATTTTAACATGGAACCATTGCCTATTTGACTATTTATAGACAACAACAACAAAAACAGCCCATAAAGTCCACTGCTGGACATAAGCCTCTCCCATGATGGGAGGAATTTGCCGTAATCTCCACGCTTGGCAGGCGGATTGGAGATCGCAGTGATGAAAGACTAACAGAAAACGCTGCTGCGCGTTCTCTGGTCTACGGAGGCGCAAGGTGTTCTGCCTCAGACATTAGTCGCCTTATACGACACCCGTGAGTGTAAAGGTTTTCTTCTTCAATATTATGTACGAAATGAGTTTTTATTTTCTCCGATATAGCTTGTGTTTAGTCGCAACTCACTTGATGTGAAGCATTCACTCGAACGTTTACTCCATGCGTTTGTGCTGGGCCCACTGCATTGGAAGCTGTAAAATATACGTGTTCTAGACGCAGCTACTGACTTCAAAAACATTAATGAACTGCCGTTTCAAGTAAGCTCGGCTGTCAAATTTAAGTTTCTCCTGTTCGTAGCGACGACACGGAGGATCGCTTTGCTTGATGAAAAAGTAATCCCAATATCGTGCGAGGGTGACAATAATTATTAGCTTGAACATAGACATTTTAACCCGAGATTGTTTTTATAATTATGTTCTCAAACGACAATTCATTTAATCGTTAAAACTACTATGTAGTTACACCTCTGCCTAACCCTTCGCGGACACCTCGCTTTATAGGATCAAAAAGGGAGCGGCTGTGCCAGGGCTGGGAGACAGGGAGATCGAACGACCGACTCCAGCAATGGAAGCTCCGCACCCAGCGCGAACCTCACAGCTGGAATTGATCTGCCTTAGAAACCAGGACGACGTGGACGAGAATAGTAACTGTGCAGTCAGGATTTTTACGGACGGCAGCAAAATTGATGGGCAGGTTGGCACAGCGCTCTCTATGTGGGAAGGCGATGTGAAAACAAAGACCGTCAAACTTTGTTTGCCATCATACTGCACAGTATACCAAGCAGAACTATTACTCGCCATATGTGTGGCCGCGAGGCAAATTAAGAGAAACTACATTTGGCATCTACAGCGACTCGACGGCGGCCCTAAAAACAGTCACTAACCTCGGCGCCCTCCACCCCTTAGCCACAGAAACGCGTGAGAACATAACCAATCGTTCTCAGCAGAGCAAAGCTGTGTCCTTGTTCTGGGTCAAGGCTCATGTAGGATTGGAGGGCAACGAGAGGGCCGACCAACTGGCCAAAGAAGCCGCCATCGCTTCAGCCAAATGAAAGCCCGACTATGACCCGTGCCCTCGTCTCCTTCGCGAAGCGGACCCACAGGATGGAGTCGATTCGGGAATGGGGCGAAAGGTATGAGTCAGGCGAAGTTGCAAAAATCACCAAAATGTTTTTTCTAAACGTGGCCACTGCCTATAAAGTCGTAAGAAAGTTTGAGCCAACCTGTCAAAGCACACAACTGTTTACTGGCCGGCCATGGAGGAATTTCGGAGTATCTGCATCGCTTTAAATGCAAAGCTAGTCCAGCGTGCATATGTGATCCAAACGTCAGCGAGACCGTCCCCCATATAATATTAGAATACCCAGTGTTTTGTAGGCATAGGTATAATATAGAACACAAAATAGACACAAGCTTAACGGTAGAGAACATTAAAGATATAATGATAGGAAGATACAGGCAGGAGTTTTTAGATTACTTTTTAAAATTGTTATTTATAGTAATTAATAGAAATAAGACATAGATAATAGTATACGTATAATAATATGATGTGGAATATCGTAGACATTATATAAACCAATTGTAATAGTTAGAATAATTAGCAAGTAGTTGTAAACGTAACCTAAAGTATAAGTTAGAATAAGAAACATAATTATTAAATGAAGGTAAGAATTTTTTTGGTTGTAAAGGTGGTAGGTACATGTATAAGATTGTATAGCGATAAGATTCGGAAAAAGAGCATAAACCCAAGCGGCACAGCAAAAAAAAAAAACAAGAATAGCAATTGGCGGTTTTTTAGCCGGTACAGTCCGGCACTGCCTGGGTCCTCCCTTCCCAGGCGTCCGTGACGGATTTTTCCCCTTTTGCAAAAAAAAAAAAAAAAAGTAAACACAGGCTTTGACTTCAGTCAGAGGAATAAGTTACAAAAAAAAAAACCTTCGCGGACTTTATGGTGACGTTATTTTTGTTTGTTTTATAGAAAAAATAATTTCAATCAATAGCGTACATTTGATTTTTTTTTGTGTACAATATACGTACTGCACTAAGTGCCTAACAAATAGTTACGGCTAATGATGAATGAGATACTGATATCTACCTATGTATCAAAGACGATATAATTACATTGAATTTCAGGAATGTTATTGAGACTATAACATCCTTGGAATCCAATATTACTGGCCTAGTTTACCAAATACCTGCTTATTGTATGTTAGGTGCTGCACGTGTTATATATTTTTACGATTCCACGTATCAGCATAAGGTTAAAATCAATACAATAATTACGAGATTTAAATTTGATTCAGTTTCAAACAGCTTACTTATTTCTTGCTATTTTACGTATTAGTTTCATGTGAATTTCGTACCTTAGTTGTGAGTTGTGAGAATAGCAAGCCTTGGTTGTTTCTAGGTACCTAGCAAGTTACATGAATATTTGAAACCATGCTTCACTTTTGAGAAAACCTACGGAACATTGTAGCATCTATATTGTTTTGCCTATATTTTTACTCGACCATAACTTGTATTGAAAGTTTATGCATGATGAGAGATTGGATTAATGTACTTTATTCGCTTAAAATTCTAGGAAATATGTAACATGTATGGATAGTAAGACACTAAAAGGTTGCACTGCTTTAAATATTGTTGCCTGTGATGAAATCACTAAGGGCCTTATCAAGAGAGACGGCGCGCTTGTACAGCAACTGTAGAACTTGTCTATGGAGCCAAAACCGTTTTGAAGAACTTTTATCCGGCTTTGCAGCTTATTCAGCTTGTGTGCTACTAGGGTGGTCTCGACGTTTTGAAATCAAATTGTGCAATTAGGCAATTAGGAATATTAGTCGTTCATGAAATAGACTTAGTAGGCCTATTTGACATGATGTTTAATGGATTTTATTAACTATTTTAATTTTTGACGTTGGATTTTTTTTTATGAATATGATAATTTAGTTTTTTTTTTTTTGTTATGGTCATGTTAAACATTTTAATAATTTTTTATGTACTTATAAGAATGAATTTGAATTTTAATTGTTGATATGATTTTCTATTTAAAACTAATTGTTATTGATCGTTGTGGTTATTTTTTTTTTTTAACGTTTTTTCTTGGATTAAAGTATTAATTATGATTTTTAATTTTTGACATTAAAGTTTTTGGTGACATTTTTGAATATTTTCATGGTTTCTACTTTTTTATGTTGAAATCGTTAATAATTGTGATTTTATTTAATTTGGTTTAGTGATGGTATATTTTTCTATTTATTATTAGTTTAGTTGTGTTTTTTTTTCTCTTTATTTAACCAATTTTATTTAACTAATTTAAACCTATTTATATAACGCATTCGGACACAATGAGAGGTTTTCCTTTTGAGGTTTTAAAAAAAAACTTAGTTTCCAAGAACTCTATAGATGGCGTTGAACTTACTATGCCAAAGCCAAAACGCTTGAAAAAAAAACATTGTGTCACGTCACATACTCTCGTTGACTGACACTTTCATTTGCTTAACCTTCCGAATATAACCTACATTTCTCGCGCTTTGTTAAAATCAGTTTTTTTAGTTTCCGTTCCTTGCATTATCATACTTACTCCTAGCGCCATCTATCCAGCGACTAGGGAAGAGCTAAAAAGAAAATCCCTCATTGTTATTGAATAAAAGAAATTAAATGGAATATAATATGTTAGTCTATGGTATTTATCTATGGGCCAAAGTAGCCTGAAAATAAAGGTTTTATTATTATTACCAATAATTAGATGCCGCTGCAGGAGCTGTGGCTGTACAACCCTGCGTACTACGCGCTACCAAGACCGACCTACCTACCTGGCTGCCACCAGTCGCCTACGTTCTGGGACTACAGGATAGTAGTTTTCTCGGTCTAGAACTGAACACACGCTCGATGTCGAGAACTCACGCCAATCCTTTACTAGGATGATTCTAAATTTCTATGTACATAAAATTATTATTTTTCAATACTTGTATTTTTTATATACTCTCTCTTCTGAGTTTCTCTAACCGGCTGAACACTAACCGTTTCAATGTACACCTCTGCTTAACCCTACCCAGAGAAACAAGCGTGATGATATTCGAATACGATATAATACGAACAAATTCGCTGTGAAACCATGCTCGAAAATGGTTATCATTTTATTGAACAATATTTCAGTGGGACAGAGACAGTAACCTTGCGGCCAGGACCACCACGCTCAAGCGACGAGCGTGTTTGAAGAAAACACATGAAAGACAATGCGACCTGCGACGTTACTTGCGTTGCGAAGCTTGAACGCGCGACGTTACTTGCAAAGCTTGAATGCGCGACGTTACTGGCGAAGCTTGAACGCGCGACATTACTTGCGGAGCTCGAACGAGCGACGTTATTTACGGTGCTTGAAATAAGTGAAGCGCACGTGTGTTACTTGATAAGCTAGTCGCTCCCCAGAGGCCGTGATCGGGTCCTTACAGAGCCAATCTTGGTAAACCATCTCTCGCCGGAGGGTCCCCTTGTTCTTACATCATAAGTACTACTGAGACCATTAATAAATTGTCTTTTACGTTGATATTATTATAGACAAACAAGTTGATTCCTTTAACTTATCCCAAGATTAACCGTGCCTGCGGCTTTGCTGATGACAGTTTTCGATTGGCATTATAAATTAATGGGAAAGTTTCAAAACATTGAAATACATATTCTGAGTGAATTTAAATGAAAGAAGAATACAATTATTATAATAGTTTCTTAAAGAAATCTTTGCCTACATTTCGTATTGGCAATGCCCTCTAGACGAACTGTTTTTAAATTGTTTTTTTAGAAAAGCGTCCTTTTAAATAAAATACCATCCGAGATAGTTACGTGGCTATAATTTCTGGTTATTGCAATTGTAAAAATAGAGACAGAGCTAAGGTAAAGCGATATTCTAATAAAGATAACGACGATGGTCAAAAATGTGTTGTATTGATATACCCAAAGACAAACCACCGGAACTTTACGACATAACGAAACTCATTGTACCAATACAAAAATACGCTTTAAAATCGTTTGCCTCTTGTAATAGACCCAAATTACCTTTCTATAGATTTGTTTGTCAATGTCGAAACAAAAGTTTGAGTTTGAGTATGAATGTAGATGGCTATAAGAGTAAAGGAAGACCAAAGAAATGATGGATGGATTGTGTGAAGGATGATATAGCAGAAACGACGTGACTGCTGAGATCCAGAGTAATACATTTATTATGGAAGAACAGGACAGGTTGATGATCACAAATAAACTAGGATGAGGACAGGAGAATGATGACATTCTTTTTCCGAGTAGTCATCAAAATCGGTCACTCATCATCATCATCATCATCAGCCTATAATGTTCCCAGACACGGCCTCCTCTCAATGAGAGGGAATGGGCTATAATCCACCACGCGGGCCCAGTGCGGATTGGTAGATGTCACATGTCTTCGAATTTTTGGTTCTAGGACATGCCGGTTTCCTCACCATGTTTTCCTTCACCGTTTCGAGAGCAGTGGTGATGAAATAAATTACACAAAGTAATACGCCTGTCTGGGTTCGAAACCACGACTTACTCGTAAGTCAGGGCCGCCACCACTGGGCCACCGCTGCTCTCGGTCACTAATAATCGGAAAATCGAATAAATCTCTACCTACACCAAGGTCGCAATTTGTTGCAGCTGTTGCTCTTCAAATTATAACCCTTAGGGATTGTCGAACAACCAAAATATAACGAGCATCGTGATCCACGAAAAGAAAATAACGTAATAGTAATATATTTTTATTCCGTTTGAGAATCGTGACTTTGCTATCGTGCCCAGCGCTATTTGAATCTGATATCAGACTGTTCTGCTCATGTTTGTGTGGTGACCTTCGTCAATGGAGTTTGCTTATTTGGTTTATTTTTAATCGCAACTTTCGGTTCTAAAATTAACATGACAATTTACCTTACGTTATCAAGTAGGGAAATACGTAAATATTTTTTTCCAATCAAAATGTCAGTAAAGTATCAACTATACTTTATACCAATAGTTGTTCAGGTATTAACAACTTTTAGACCTTAAAGCTGAATTGGTAATCAAGATACCAATAAATTGCATGGCGTATCGTTTACTTAAGAAAATATCAAAAAACTAGTTTTATTTTTCAAATTCCTTTCGCCACGACATTATTATTCTCCGATCGTCCCTAGTGAGCGCGAAGTTGTTCCACGCTTAGCATTATAAATGTTTATCAGGTCTATTTTTACGTGAAATTATTTATTACTAGCTGACCCGCGCAACTTCGTCTGCGTCACATAATATAGCTCATATAACATGTCATTTTGTGAATTCAATTATTTTGTGCATTCAATTACTAACAAAAACCTTTTAAAGCTATATTGCTTTCCTCCCATAACATACGGCGTGATAATATGTAACCTAAAGCCTTCCTTGGTTTACAAAGAACATTTCTGCTGAATTTCAATTCAAACTATCCAGTAGTTTTGGTGTGAAGCAGTACCATACACACAGACAAACAGAGAAAAATTCTCAAAAGCCATTTATTTTTTTTTCGAAAATTTCAAAGTGAAGTTTTTCTTAATGTTGATTAAAGCCATGTCACCGAGTTCATAATAATTCCTACAAATTGATGAGACCTGAGAAGCTCGTTGCTAAATTTTAACAGGCGCTCGGATCTTCAAGGTTGTTCAGCGCTCGCCGAAGTCGGTCCGTCGATGGTCGCTCCGTGTAAAATACTGTTAATTAGCTGCATCAGTTTAGACTGGAAGCCGATCGAAACATAGTTCATTTATATTTTCGTCCATTTGTGTCTGTAAATGGAAAACTTTGGAAAACCACTAATCCGTTTAACATGTTTAACTTCTAATGTATACGTAATTGGCTAAGTTTTGGTGCATGATAGTCAATACTTTCAGACTCTCAGTACTCAAAACTCTTAGACCATTCAAGTATAATAGAGTCTCTACAAGTATCTAAAGCCGTTGCTAATAACTATTGCACATGAACGAGAACTTTAAAGACAAATTGAAAACCAATAACATTTTCAATAACTGCCTGCGTTTCAAATTATTGAGCTTGAAGAGCGCAAAAGCCCATAGATATTTATGACATTGCAGTATTAACTATTTATTGTTTAATGTTAGTAACGTTAAGCCGTGTGGTATCCGGCAGAGTAGAATAGAACCAACCCATTACACTCACGGGTGTCGTATAAGGCGACTAATGTCGGAGGCAGAACACCTTGCGCCTCCGTAGACCAGAGAATGGGCAGCAGCGTTTTCTGTTAGTCTTTCATCACTGCGATTTCCAATCCGCCTGCCAAGCGTGGAGATTACGGCAAATTCCTCCCATCATGGGAGAGGCTTATGTCCAGCAGTGGACGTTATAGGCTGTTGTTGTTGTTGTTAGTAACGTGAGCGGGAAATAGATTCCCTATGAGTGCTACAGTGTCTCCAGGAGTGGTTGGGAGTTTCATGCAATTTTGAGAGTCGTTCATCAACTCGTCCCACAAGCCTATACCGATCCCTACTTTCACTCGGACTTAACCACACCTATATAAATGCCTTCAAAGAATGGAAAATTATACCAAAAGTTATTATAGGTATTACCAAAACCATTTTAACATCACGCCTGTAATTGAGTATAGGTTAGGCAGAGGTGTACCTAATTCACAATTTCACACATACGTCATCATCATCATCTGCCTAGCCTTTTCCCAACTATGTTGGGGTCGGCTTCCAGTTTTACCGGATGCAGCTGAATACCAGTATTTTACATGGAGCGACTGCCTATCTGACCTCCACAACCCAGTTAGCACCGGGTAATACGATACCCCTTGGTAAGACTGGTTGTCAGACTTTTTTTTTATTTTTTTTGAGCCTCTGACTACCTAACGACTGTCAAAGATCTACAAATGACAGCCGGGACCAACGGCTTAACGTGCTTTCCGAGGCACGGAGGAAACTCGGTCTGAAATGGGTGGTCACCCATCCACAGACCAACCTAGGCAAGCACAGCTTAACCTAACGATCGACCCGAGCTGCTGTTATTATTTCGCCACGAGCTCCTCCAATTTCACACATACGTATAGTTATTATACACCCACATTTCGCCAGTTATGTTTTAAGTCCCATGTAATATGGGGCGAGCCTATTGCCATCACCCGGGCACAAATACAGGCTTCGTAAGCACTTCTAAAATATTCCTTTGACTTTGGAAGCTAAAGGTTTTCCGAACAAGTCTTGGTAGTTTTGTATCACAATCTCGAAGTCCTTGGTATGAAGGGGCACGATAATGTTATTTCCTGATCCTCTTATGTGACAACCAATAAGTGCAGTTTAGTGCTTACTGCTGTTCCACCTTGCAACAGCACCTTAGAGTAACATTAGTATTTATGGAGAAAAATATTTATAGGATTGCCTGTTGCAATTTCGAAGAATTCCGCAGTTCGCAGGAAGTCTTCGGCATTTATGATAAAGTCGATCAGAACAGTGTAGCTTGCACTTAGTAACATTTCTGAACCACAATCTAGAAAAATATGGGAAAGTTAAATTGAATTTGGTACTTAAGAGCTTTTAGTACAGGTTTCATTTCTCAACATAATATTGAGCACCATTATTGGAATATGGGACTTTTAAAGTAACCATTCTTGGCTTAGGCGTACGGTGCAGAGCGTTCGGTTGAATACGCTCGCAGTGTTTTTAAAGTTCCCTATGACACATCAGTCGAAATTACGTCGCGTTCGGTATAGCGCCGATTTTAGTCAAGTAGAACAGAAAACTGTGAAGTAGACCGTGACGTAACGCACCGGATCAACTCAGGATGGATGAAATGGCGACAGGTCACTGGAACAACTTGCGATCCACCGATGCCCCTCAAGTTAAAGGGGAAAATATACAAGTCCGTGATTAGACCCTTCGTACTGTATGGATCGGAATGTCGGGCTGTGAAGAAGATGGATGAAAAAAGATTGCATGTAGCGGAGATGACAATGTTGAGGTGGATGTGTGGTGTGACAAGAATGGATAAAATAAGGAATGAGTATATTAGAGGAAGTTTGAAAGTTGCGCCAGTTACAGAAAAGTTGAAAGGGAATCGACTGTCTTGGTATGGGCATGTGATGAGGAGGGAAAAATCGCATGTGACTAAAACAGTGATGAATATAAATGTGGATGGATGGAGAGGGAGAGGAAGGCCAAGCAAATGAGAAATGAGGAAGAGTTCACAGAGGAGAATGGAAGAAGAAAACGTGTTGCACCGACCCCAAGCAACATGGGATAATGGCAGGAAGATGATGATGAGAACAGAAAACTGTCAAGAGAAAATGCAACAGGCACACGGTTTATTCCACAAATTCCCCACGGGCAAACAAGTTTCGTATTCATAACGTCAGTTTGGCTTAAAATCAGTAGTCAATAATGTTCGCATTAATTTATTTAATTTTATCGTCGATAACAACCTAATTGGTGTTGTATTCACGAGCAATGAATACAATTTATTAACTAAGTGTTAATTAGGGTTTCGGGAAATGATAAACTTTGTTTAGTACCTATTATTATTAATTTCAAATGAATCTTGCACTTCGTCTTTCGAACACGATGTATCTTATTTCTCATTAATTATTATCTGAATGATTATGGCTCCTAGTGTATTTTTGTTATGGTCGTAGTTACTGATTCCACCTTTAGGTGGAAGCACAAAGGCAGCCGCGAAATTTATTTTTTTCTTACGTAATTTGCCTTTTTCAGGTCAGAGTCAGGTTATATGTTGATTATGATATTATATTATAATAATCATCAATACAACGCTCCAAATCTAAGAAAATTTGAATTTCGTGGGCTACTTTGTCGAAGAAAATATGAGGTGTTCATTTAGAATTGGTCTTGCTCTCATTCATTCTATGATGCTTGAGCATTATAAGATTATAGGATTACAAAATTAAAGAGATTAGAAGATACAGGGTTATTATAAGATATAAAGTTCTAAGTCCTTAATTATATATTAGTATTTTCCAGCTTGGAGTTTAATACTAATAGTAATCAAATAAGGTTAATATTTTAATGGATTCCGAATCAAGCCTACTGCAAATAGCTTGCCGATGTGCTATCCATGTAAAGTTTAATCATTTAAATTCCGAACTTAGTTTCGAACCATTTCAAACAAGACGAAAACCTCGAAAACGAAAGCAGGCGAATGTGCGAATGCTTTCGAAATGTATGAAAATGTATATTCTAGGAATAACAGCTCGAAGCCGGTTTTAAACAACTTGACTTTGTTTTTAACGTTCCATTTTCGAAATGTCAAAGAAGGGTTGAAAATTGCTGCAAGGATATTTTAAACTGAAAGAGAAGTAATTTACTAATAATGCAGAAAAACATCTCTCGGACGAGAGTCTCCATGTAGGTTTTTTTTTGTTAGCCTTTAGGTACTGTACCACTCCTTTATAAAAGGTATTATTTACTGGATATAATGTGAAGTTATTTATTTGTAAATTAATTTTATTGAGACGACACTGAACCAAAAAACTCGAAGACATGAATCGTGACATTAACTAACCCGTACTAAACTCTAACTGTGAATATGGATCCGCTCCCTATCACAAAGAGGGCGACAAACCCAGCAGTGGGAACATTAAACGCTGATAATGATAGTCTCTGAAATCTGCACCCGGTGATTTTGTTTCTCCTGGGATCCAAATGACAACCTCATTTAGACCCTGGAACATAACATATCACACAACACATACAATCACGCCTGTTATATCCGAAGGGTTAGTCAATGGTGTACCTTGTAGTACACCCATATTTCGCAAGCTATGTTTAAGGTGTGTTCACCTTAAACATAGCTTGCGAAATATGGGTGGCTCCAGGGCAGCCCGCGAAAATCAAATTTTCTTACGTTTTTTACACCCTCCAAGTTCCAGGTCGAGGTCTAGGATTAACTTTTTCTGTTTTTGTTTCCTAGATCTCTATGAACTTGGTGGGTTATATTGATGATTTTGATGATTAAAATTCTGTAACTACATACGTCTTACAGCCGCGAATCATATTTTAATCAACGTACAACCTAGCACTGGCCTGCAAATTGCAAAAAACGTAACCAAATTTGAATTTCGTTAGCTACCCTGGAGTATCCACCTTAAGCACCTTGTGAAAAGGGGCCAGCCTATTGCCATCTACCGCAGTTCTTGATATAAAAAAGCCAATATCACTTTGTCACTAGGGAATCGAAACTAGGACCTCACGCCCAGCAGTGGGGCTTGCGACCAACGAGGCAATTGAAAAACAAAATCTTGCCTTCCAATTCTCCCATAAGCCGGTTATCCACCTGTAATCCCCTAGTCACCTTCAAGAAGGGAGATAGCCTATTATTTGCACAGACACGAAGCCCAAAGTTAACTATCTCATCCATCATTGTTAGTTTTACTTGTTGAATATCTTTCGATTAGACAGCAAGTTTGGGAGAGGCCCTTCAAACTAAGGGAAGGAATCAATAAATCTTTGAATGAAAGAGTAACGGCAGTTTTATGGAAAATCGTCACCATTGATATTCTTGGGATGTTTCTGGAAATAAAGACGACGTCAATAAGAAATACGAACGTCATAAAAAGTAGGTACTAGTCTGTTGTTTTTCGATACTTCGGTAGTACCAACTCTGTGCTAATCTATCGATAGAACTTGACCCGTCAAGTTGCATCGATAGACTAGCACAGAGAGAGAGAGAACACAGAGAGTTTGGAGGCAAACAAACAACCTTATGGTTTCTTCGGATCAGTACAAGTAAACTGTCAATTCTCAATGCAATATTAAAATTTGTGAAAAGAACGATAGGATAGTTTTGAACCCAATAGGTGACGCCGTCGCTAGTACATTATAAATATAGATTAATACCACCCTTTTTCATTGTAGAATAGTTGGTATAATTATCATGCACACAATACACTGATGGGACACACCTCCTCTCTCTGAGAAGGATTGTATCCTATGATTGTTGGTACAGTGATGTTTACGATGACACTATTGTCTTACGAATATTTGACTTTGATGCAAGCTGCTGTTAGTGAGGATATTTCACTACCTACCTACACTCAAAATGGTGAAAGAACACAATACATCTTAAACATCTACAGGGTGTAAACACACTATTCACGAAGCCGTCAACCAAGCATTCTGTACATCTAACTAAGTAACTCAACGCAAAAAAATTTGCTGGGATATGCCTTGTTTTTTGGCTGAAAAATCACATTTTTCGGTAGGACTCAATGTAACGCACTTAAAACATTGTGCTGATGGATGGAATTAATAGGACGGGGGTCGTGAAGGTGTTTAAAAAAAATACATTAAAACACGTATTTAAAAAAAAAACTTGTGAAAAAGTTGGAACTTCCACCCCCCATATCTCCGTAACTAGAAGGTTCCCAGGTGTGGTCAAGAATAAAAAAATGAATGCCATGACGTGGAGAACAAGTGCCTTTTGGCTTCGTTAAGAGTATTATTGCACTCTTTAAAACTAATGAAATGAGGTATCTACTTACTAAATCGCACACATTTCAATAATTATGGACCAGTCTCTCCGAGTGAGGCCACTGGAGGCCAGCGTTTCGACAGTGGCACCATTGTTACGCTACCCCAAAAAATGCTCCAGCTGCATAACAGCATTTGTTGAGCCTTCATCAGCTGCCTAGTCCTTCCCCAACTATGTTGGAGTCGGCTTACAGTCTAACCTGATGCAGCTGAATAGCAGTATTTTACACGGAGCCACTGCCTATCTGTCCTCCACAACCCAATTGGTACGGGGTAATACGATACCCATTGTTATGACTGGATCTCAGACTTTCAAGCCACTCACTACCAGTAACGACTGTGAAAGATCTACAAATGACAGCCGGGACTTAGGGTGCTTCCCGAGTCACGAAGATAATCGGTAAGTAATGGGTGGTCACCCATCTATGGACCAACCTAGGCAAGAGCTGCTTAACCTGAAGATCGACCCGAGTGGCTGTTATTATTTAAACCTCCATTAAGTTAGCCTTATAATTGGTTTTTAGTATATACGAGCACATTTTACTTCAAAATATTGCACACGAACATAATGCGTTGCCATCAGAATAATTTGAATAATAATTATCTGATTATAGGAACACTACCATCAATAGAATAGGCTAGTTTCCAGCATCAATAAATTGCAAATCTATCTAATCCGTCAGTTAGAGTATTGGAAAATAATGGACACGTATTTTTTGTTTTTGTATATAATTGAATATTGACAAAGATAAAACGCATCAAAACTTGGGAGTGGGGGCTCGTGACGTCACAGCGCACTAAAAATTATAGCACGGCGTGACGTACGTATTGAGAATTTTAAAAGCGTTGTGTCTTCGTCAATTGTGGTTTACGTAACAAGAAAAAATACGTGTCAAATATTTTTTGATAATCTAACTGACGGACTAGATTTTTTCAGAACACATCTATATTGCTCTAATGGAATACATTTATTGTAGTTGAAAGTTATTTGCACATGGAATTTTGCACAGAGGTAAGCTATGGGCAAAATTCAATTGAAATCTAAAAGCCGACGCTGTGCGTTCGTGTTGGCGAAACATTAATATCAAGACATGTTGTCTATTAGAAATAAAGAATTAATGACTCTAACTAAGGGAAGAGCGAGAAATAGACAATTCAACTTTTTATTTGAATGTTTTGACTAACTGTTAATAGACAGTCTGACAGCGTTACTTAATATTAGTAAGGATGACTGACAGTATATCAACAGGTGAGTTTGTTGTGCCTAACACGGAAGTTTAGCCGCATCACCGTTAGATTGTTAGAGCGGCCGGCTCCCTATTTCTGAATGCCCGTTTCAATGTAAGTAATCTCTTTATAGTAAGGTTACTAACTAGGCCCATAACTAGCATCTAGACAATGTTGTGATGATTAATATTTTATAGGCAATAATTTTTCTACACTAACACTTTTACTACTGATTATACCTTTTTCATACGTGGGACGAGTTGCAGAACGAAAATATTACGTATTTTGGTTTTCATCAACTCGTCCCAAATGGGCCGTAGGCTTGTGGGACGAGATGATGAACGACTCGCCTCATGGGTCAAGCGGTCACATTAGAAAGGAAATTGCTGCTTATTTGCACGGGCAATTTTCAACGCACTGCTTGGCGTAAAGACTCAAAAATTAAAGAGTGAGAGAGAATTTGATACGCCTGGGTTGGGCTCTATTAGATTTTCGGCTCCGTAACTCGAATTTTAAAAAATCAAGTACCTCACTAGTAATCATCTCACTCAAACTCAAACTCAAAGCATTCATTTCAATTAGACCATTACGGCTCTTTTGAATGTGAAAAGTACAAAAAAAAACACAGCTACAGTCCCAGTCACAAGACATTATAACTTGAGAAAGTACTGTAGTTACCCATTTCCTAGTCCCTATGCTTGATTTTTAGAACCATCACCTTACATTCATGTCAATAACATGCAAGTCCTCAAAGCATTATATGTAGGTACGTTTAAAGAAGAACGGAACAATAACAAAGTTGTACTCATTAACAAAAACACGAAAACAATGTGAAAAGTATTCTAACTCTTCGTATCAAAGAAACACGTGATAAAATTTATCTCCGACAGTTGCAAAACAATGAAACCAGCGCTAACAGCGCTTTAGATGAAGACCGTCTGATGAACGCGCAAAATTACAGCGCTTTCCGATGAGTGGTGGCACTCTAATGAAGGGGCATCCGCTTCATGAAGCGTGTGATGCTTCCACTTTCTGGTTTACGCGTCCGAGTTTATCGCTTATTAGTGGAGCATAATACTGCAGCTGAATTACTGTGACGGATATTTGGCGGGCTCGCTGTCACACTACCCATTGCTGTGACGGATATTTGGTGAGCTTGCTTCCACACTACTCACTACTGTGGCTGATATTTGACGTGCTTGTATCTGTGCTACTAATTATTTGACGTAATTTGGGCCTGGTCTGACATAGGTAATTTTAAAGTTTATCAGACTCATTTTCATTTATATTGAGTGACTTCTAAACTGATACTTAAAAAAAACTTTTTGCAAAAAAAATAAAACCGACTTCAAAACATAAAAAAGTGAAAAATAACTTTAGCTTCAGAAGTCGGTGACAATAAAAAATAACTTTAGCTTCAGAAGTCGGTGACCTTTTTTGATTCATTTAGCTTTTTTTTGTCACCGACTTCTGAAGCTAGTTATTTTTTATTGTCACCGACTTCTGAAGCTAAAGTTATTTTTCACTTTTTTATGATTTGAAGTCGGTTTTATTTTTTTTGCAAAAAGTTTTTTTATTTTTCCAGTTTTAGTCGTAATAGCCTATACAAATATAATTATGCTATGCATTTATTTTACATTGTTAACAATACATGTCATGGTAATAGGCTTATCCCCAATAAATGGAACTTAACATTATCTAAACTGTCGAAATTTACGTGTATTGTACACATCTGCGTAACCCTCAGAGCATACAGGCGTGATGTTACGTCATGATGTTGTATAAAGAATAAACATCCAAGCGATTGCAAAAATCACGACCGATTTACCGTCTAGTTTTGAAGAGTTCCATTGTATATCTCCGAAGACCAGCATCAGATCTTCACCAAATTTAAATGCGACCATCTCAGGAGTATATTCTTTCAAATAAAAAAATAATTTTGAAAATCACTCCACAAATGGAGGAGAAATCGGTGAACATTCATAAAATTATACCACACGACTGAAGTAAAAATATTCATAAAATGAAAACTACTGGGCCAAACTATGTAAAATTTTTATGGGACCAAATGGCAACTATTCCGCATCAAACTAAAAAAGAATCACGTAAATCTGATCATAAATCTCATCGTAATCGGTGTACATACATAAAAAAAAAAGAAAAAAAAAAATACCGATCGAATTGAGAACCTCCTTTTTTTTGGAAGTCGGTTAAAAAATAACGCGTTATTGGATTTTCAACTGTCGGTGTTGGGCTGAACTATAAGGTTAATTGATGTGACGCCTATTGTGGTAGTGGATCTAGCTTATAGAGCTTTAGAAAATGTTAATTTTCTGACGTATATTAAAATTATAAGTCCTCTTTTAAAAAAAAACAGTTACCTACGTATTATAACATCAAAGTTAACCTTTTATTTCAATTAGGACATTAAAAGGCATTTTTTCACATCAAATACGTATAAATAATTGAATCTATTGCCCATACGCATAGGTAGTTTCGTATGGAAAAGAATGAGCAAGAAACTCCATTGTTATACTCTTTTAAAATTCTTTATAATATTTTGTATACATGAATTATTCATGACGAAGTATAATTACACACGATAGTGTTAACAAAGGTTACCGACGTAGCCCGAAGAATTGCCAAACTTAAGTGGCAGTAGGCAGATTACATTGCTCGCAGAACGGATGGCCGATGGGGCCGAAAAATTCTGGAGTGGCGACCGCGAACCGGAAGACTTTGCGTTGATAGGCCTCCCACTAGGTGGACCGATGACCTGGTGATTTGATTTCGGGAATCCGCTGGATTCGAGTCGCACGGGACCGGTCAATGTCGTGACACTTGGGGGAGGCCTATGTCCAGCAGTGGACGTCTCACGGCTGAAGTGACGATGATGATGTCATGACGACTATGTACCCGGAATATAAACTTGGTAAACTAAAATAGTTACCATGGTGTCACAAAATTGAGCAATAATTAATAATTACGCGTTAGATACGCGTAATTATTAAAATAATTTAAGTAAACCACATTGATCATACCCAAGACCCTCTTACTACACTGTTTCCTGTTTATTGCTATCCCAAATTAATGTCTCAATTAGATGGCAACCCTACGCTATAGTGTTGTCTCAATTATGAACGTCGTTTGTCAAATTACTGGAGCTGGACAATTAAGTATGCCGTAGTTTGCACCGAACTCGTAATATGGCGGGGTTTATGTGACTGTTTTGATATGACGATAATTGATATCTTGATTCTTGATTTGATTAGATATCTTGGAGTGTTTATAGATCAAACGCTAACCTTTAAGCCTCACATCGACATACTCGTTACTAGAATCCGTAAGCTGATCTACATTTTTAAGAGTTTAAGACATGTTGCTGATCTTAAGACCACCAAAATGGTCTACTTAGCGCTCTGTCAATCTATAGTAAATTATTGCATAACCTCCTGGGGAGGAGCAGGCAAAGTACACCTTTTGGAGGTTGAAAGAGCACAAAGAGCAGTTCTCAAGGTAGGGGCTGGACTTCCTTTTCGTTACCCAACTTCTGAACTATATAAACGTTGGGATGTTCTAACTGTCAGGCAGAGCTTCATTCTTTCCATAGTTTCCAAACAACATAAACAAATACAATATGAACCCAATCTTAACAAAGATAAGCGGAGGAAGGGTAATGTCTGTCCTACAAGCTTTTTTCGTACTATTCTCTCCCAAAGATTTTTCTGTTTTCTTGGAGGATATTTGTACAACAAAATCAACACAACACTTACAATTTACACACTGCGGACACCAGTCTGTAAATTAACCGTCTGTAAATGGTTGAAAACTCTAGACTATCAGGCAACTGAGAGTCTATTGATTCCGATCCGGTAAACATCCATCTACTACATAAACACGACACACTATCTACCGCAAATCACACATTCCACATAAATCACACAACTGCCATATGCCCTTTTAGAGTATTGCTAATTTTTCTTATTTTTATTTTAATTTATTCTGTACCTAGTATTTAAGTAAAATCATCACGCATTTTTGTTAGTAATTAATCTAAATTAGTTTTATACCTGTAAGTCTTGGGGGGCCTGGTGACCCGTAACACAGGTATTGTATACCTATTTCGGGCACCAGTCTCTCACAAATGTTTTCCGTTTGTATTAGATTTAATAATTACTGTTCACTGTAACGTTTGTGATGAGAAAATAAATACATTATTATTATTTCCTTTATTCATCTCATCTACTTACTTTACATATTTTTAAATGTATCTTAAAAACATTATATTAAAAAATACATTAAAAAATATAAAAAATAGTGGTCCGCCGGTGTCGGGAGCAGGGTCCAAGCCACCGGTGGTTAGGGCTGCAGAGACAGGAACCTCCTCACAATGCGAGCCGTATCGAGGAGTACTGCCTTCTGAATCAGGCCCTTGATCCAACCGCCTAAAGAGAGCTTCGATAGATGGTCATCGAAGCTCTTGGCTATAAGGCCATTGGCCGTCACGACAATCGGCACAATGATAACCGAGTTCATATTCCACATGTCGCGAACCTCGTGTGCCAAGTCGAGATATTTTATTTGTTTCTCTTTCTCAGCTTTCACGAGGTTCTCGTCATGCGGAATAGTAACATCGATTATCATTACGCGGCGCGCTGATCGGTCTATCATCACTATGTCAGGTTTATTGGCGACAATAGTCCTGTCAGTAATGATAGACCGATCCCAGTACAGCGTGACATGGTCACTTTCGAGAACTGGGTCGGGCACATACTTGTAGTACGGTACCTCAGATTCCACAAGTTTATATTTCAAGGCAAGTTGCTGGTGTATAATCCTGGCTACTTGGTTGTGCCTGTGCAAGTACTCGCCGTTAGCCAGACGAGAACAACCAGAAATAATATGTCTGATGGACTCACCCGGAAGGTGGCATGCCCGACACATGTCAACCGTCCCGTCCTTCATAATATATTTCCGGTAGTTGTTCGTCAACATAACTTCGTCCATAATCGCACAGACAAAACCTTCAGTTTCTCCAAAGAGGTCGCCGAAACGTAACCAGGACACGGACGCTAGAAAGTCTACGTCGGGCCCATGAAGAGCCCGATAGAAGCGCCCGTGAAGCTCTTTGCCTTGCCATACTTCCTTGCGGTCATCGGTGGTAAGTACCTCAGGTTTGTGCCAGTTCTCTTTAGCCATGGACAGCGGGGTGAGTCCCTTGTCCACTGCGACCACATCTCGGTGCATACCCACCTCGGCTTTTAAAAAATATTCTCTGAGACTGCACACCTCGCGGTTGTGGAGGGTCTTCGCGTTTAAAAAGCCTCGACCCCCGCACTTCCGCGGGATGTACAGTCTCATCACCGATGATCGTGGGTGATGCATCCGGCTTTCGGTCAGCAGTGTACGAACTCTTCTATCCAGGGCGTCGAGTTCGGTCTGAGTCCATTTGAGTATGCCGAAAGAGTACATTAAAACCGGCATGACCCAACCATTGAAGGCGCGCACCTTGTTCCCGCCTGAAAGAAGGCTATTTAATACCTTCCTCAGGCGACTGAAGAAGCATTATGGGTATTATTATTATTATTATTATTATTGAATGGCGACGCTGAAATATTTGTCGATATAAACTGAATTAAGAACTATGAATTTTGTGAGGTGAATCTTACTCATAATAATAGAGAAAGCAGAAGAAGAAAAAGAGAAAATAAGCAAGAGAGAGAATGCCGTGTGGCATTAAGTCCGCCTATTGTACATGAAGTTTAAATAAATAATAATACCCAGCCAGAGAAGGCATGAGCCTTAGTCACTACGCTTGCTCAAGACGGATTTTTAATAATTTTTTTTTTGTATGCCGTGCTGTCCCACTGCTGGGCAAAGGCCTCCCCCAATATATATATATATATGTATATCTTATTATAAATTGAAAATTATTGTAATAAATACTATCCTTCCCAATCGGCATTCCCGATCCACAGAAACCGATATTCCAGGTTGCTTAAAACCTAATTGCCGCTGAATAAAACCCTTAGAAGAAAACTTCAATCATACTACAAGGGGTGTCTGAACAAGTTATCACAAAAGTCAGACGGAGTCACGACATGAAATATGACGAAGCGAAATCAACACACTACGCAAAAAGCGTGACTTTATTACAGTTCTACTCGACAACAACAAAGTGTGAAGTATACAGTTTAATCTGTTTACAATTGCGCCCTTGACAGTAAGGTTTACTGACTACAAGGGTGGAACATTCACACCTTGGCACGGCGCCAACTCTGATATTTTTGTTCAACTCACTTAATATAGATGTACATTAAAGATACACCGCCCAGCCGGCCGTATTCAGACCCTGTACTGTGCAAGATTGCGTGAAAATATTAACATGTTTTCAAGGCCAAGAGGCCCGATAATGTTGTAGTTTGCCGGGCCGTTTTGACCCTACGCGTACCCTCCGTACCCGTAGTGCGACGACACTGTCTCTACGAGGTCAGACGGGCCTTTTTTCACTCGTATTTATTTCATTGTCTGAATTTAGTACTAATGAGATAATGGAGAACACGCCACCCGTACGCTATCAGAGTAACGATCCCCTTCTTTAAGGCGGCTCCCCGAGCAAATGACCTTGAGCGAGCAGTTTTTCGGAGCCTACTCCTCTTTATCCAAAAGAAATACCAACTAATAAAAAATACATTAAATTACTACATATCCTTGACTCCAAAATTGTCGTTTCATATATTTTTTTAAGTTGCTTAATGTTTAATAAATCCCCTCACAACGAAACCATAGAAATGAGAAATAATGATTTATAAAATGCTACTCCTCGTAAAGTAACCATTATTTTGATTTGCTACTTATACTAATGGATAGGCAATTTAATAATGAACATAATTGTCGTTTTATTTTTTCCAAAAGACGTAAGTTTGATTTTATAAAGAATAAAAACCACTCATTTCGCACAATTCGGCCTGCAGTGACTGACGTAACGACCAATTCGTAGTGCAAGCTGATTAGAACTTTATTCTAACAGTATTTCAAGCAAAGTTTGAACCACCACAAATAGAGTTGCTAATTTTGCTCGGGGTACCGCCTTAATGACGTCACACTATATTTTGCCAATAAGAATTTATAAGGATCTTGTGAATTATACAACTGGAACAGAAAGCAATCAGTTCAAGCATTGTCATTCTTTAGGCACTTTATTAAATACACTTAAGTGGGTATTATTTTTATTTGATTTTTTTATTATTTTCGCTTACAAGAGAATGGGCAGCAGCGTTCTCTGTGCTTTTGTAACAACCGTACTGCGATCGCCAACCCGCCTGCCAAGCGTGGCGATTATGGCAAAACCCCCCCTTGGGGGAGGCCTATGTCCAGCAGTGGGCGTCTTTTGGCTGAGATGATGATGATGATGGGTATTATTAGCTCAATGATTCTAATAATTCACCGTTTAAATGTGGTAGTCGCGTGGAATTAGCTTAATTACCTGGAATAGAAAGAAGTATGAATTCCTACAAATTATGAAGCTGCAGTTTCATAATCTAATTTGTAACCTTCTCGTGTCCCTTGCTTTGATGTCAATATTCCCGGTGGCGATATTTTTAATTAGCTTTATAAAGTAAAAAAATGTAGAACCGAAGAACTGAACTCGAGTAATATCTATCCATGATTCTATGCTTGGCGGACATTCTTGCAGATTCTTGAAAGAAAAGTATTTTATTTAACATCCCGTTTTATTGCTCTAGTCCGGAGTTACGGCACGACCAGTGGAACTGGAATCAGTCGGTTTCCTTTGACCGGTCGTTACTACAAATCATAGCGGCCGATAAAAATATGTTCTGATAGTTCGTAAGGTTTCATGGCGGTCTGAGTTGGTTGATATGATGGTTTATAGCTGAGAATTGTGTTTGTCTGTCTACAATGTTACTTCATGATTCTGTTAGCAATTTAATTTAGTTTCGAAACTCCACGAAAACTAAAGGCTTTGAAAAGCGGTACTCGTGTTCAAAGCATTTCATATATTTCCAGAACTGCGTTTTGCAAAGACCTTCATTAGTGTTGATACAAGCTTTTCTGTAGCTTGCATATTAATATGTCATTCCGATTCGCTATATAAATGTTTACTGTTCGTTATAGCTGCTAGATTGTTAGATATTATGCCTCTCTTCTTTTGATAAAAATGATAGAACCCACAACCCACGTTGATTAAAATATTCTCGATAAGATATAAAAGTTATTTTTATCTCTTTCACTGACAGTTTTTAATATTATGCACTATGAATGAAAAATCTTTTCTAAGACCAAACCAAAGTTGCACTTAGATTGCTTCCTTTTAAAAGTAACGTTACTTAATTTTATTTCTAGATCACGATTCAAGATTACCTTTTATAATAGGTTGATACCTTTTTTGTAGTGCAAAGGCCTGACGGTTTTTAGGGTTCCGTAGTCAACTAGGAACCCTTGTAGTTTCGCCATGTCTGTCCGTCCGTCCGTCTGTCCGTCCTCGCTTAATCTCTGTGACCGTTAGCACTAGGAAGCTGAAATTTGGTACCAATATGTAGGTATATCAATCACGTGGGAAGTGATTTTTTTTTTACATTTCAACCCTAATGTGTGATATATTGTTGGAATGGTATTTAAAAATGCCAATATCAAAAAAATATTTTAGGAAACCCCTATTCATTTAATAATAATTTCAGAAATAATCGCCTTCTAACTTTTGAACCATAAGTTTAGAAAATATGAAAAAAATCTGAAAAGTAGAACTTTATAAGGACTTTCTAGGAAAATCATTTTGAACTTTTGATGGAAACAACAGATTTTGTACAAAAAAGACAAAAAGTTGTACAAAATAATTTCTGGACTAAGTTTGTAGTATATTCGTATATGCAAGCATTTTTACATAATGGATACCCACCTTTAAACTCATAAGTGGGAACACTTTTTGTGACGGACGGGAAACTACGGAACCCTACACTGAGCGTGGCCCGACACGCTCTTGTTTATACTAAAGGTGGCAAGTTTCAGCAGTTCGAGTAAAGCCCGAGTATTCGACTGAAAAATCTTATTGTTTGCTATAAAAGTTCTTACAAAAATGTATTGAGGAAGGTTCAGTGCCTAACAAAAAGGGTTCCGCACGAGTTCAGAACGTTATTAAAGCCGGTTTAATTATCAGTTCATTAACATTCGCTTTGTAAGGCAAAATGACCGTCAGTTAAGAGGAAAATGGTTTGTTCCGGTACCCGGTGTGATAGGTGCTAATGCATGCAAGTTGGATGCAGTCTCAAGCGATTTTAGTCCTTAAACTAACAGGTATGGACTGATGAGAGTTATAAAAGATGATGATGTTTCACGACACAGGACAAGTCCACAGAGGAAGCATTTCACTTTAAATTTTAGGTAAATACAAACGTGTTGAGAACTCCTTTTTATTTTGAGATATTTAAGGGCCTATGAGGAGCTCGTGGCTAAACCGGTCCTTTCGGACGTAGACATTTTTTGTCTACGTCGGAACGGACCGCGGTCAATTCGATTTGGTCCGTTCAGACTAAATACCCAAATAATAACAGCCGCTCGGGTCGATCGTTAGGTTAAGCCGTGCTTGCCTAGGTTGGTATGTGGATGGGTGACCACCCATTACTTACCGAGTTTCCTCCGTGCCTCGGAAAGCACGTTAAGCCGTTGGTCCCGGCTGTCATTTGTAGATCTTTGACAGCCGTTAGGTAGTCAGAGGCCCGAAAAGTCTGACAACCAGTCTTACCAAGGGGTATCGTATTACCCGGTACTAACTGGGTTGTGGAGGTCAGATAGGCAGTCGCTCCATGTAAAATACTGGTATTCAGCTGCATCCAGTAAAACTGGAAGCCGACCCCAACACAGTTGGGAAAAGGCTAGGCAGATGATGATATTTAAGGGCCTATACTCCTTCAAACGGCTTAGCATGATCCGCCGTTACGCCTAAAACACTGCAGCATTAATTTTGAAATAAATATATGGTAAAGTTGAGGATTAATGCTAAGTCCTATGTGTGACTAAAACACGATTCCATAAACTTTTCTCTATGGAAAAAGAATCCAAAGTTACCTCCAAATCGAACAATAAACCGCTAGTATTCAAAAAGTACTCCAAATTAGATCATGAAACTTTGCATAATAACTGAACTAACTATAAAACAGGTCTTATGTGTTTTATTTTTTGGTCCAATCAATAGATTTTTTGTAAATCGCAAAAAACCACTCATTTCGCACTATTCGGCAGCAGTGACTGACGTAACAACCTCTTTGTAGTGCAAGCTGATTAGAACTTTATTCTAACAGTATTCCAAACGAAATTTGAACCACCACAAATAGAGTTGCTAATTTTAGGGTTAGAAGGGCCTTAAAGGTAATCTGATTTCCAGGCAGACAGACACGACAGTAATGTGTAGTAGTAGTAATGCTCTGTTTGCCGTTCGGCCGTGTAAATTCATTTTAATCACACAATTGCTGTATAAACTGAAGCCAATGCGCTATTCGATCCCAGGCAGGCGCATTACTTTGTGTAATTTATTTCATAACCGCTGCTCTCAAAACAGTGAAGGAAAATATCGTGAGGAAACCGGCATGTCCTAGAACCAAAAAATTCGAAGACATGTGACATCTACCAATCCGCACTGGGCCCGCGTGGTTGATTATAGCCCATTCCCTCTCATAAAGAGGCGGCCTGTGTATCAGCAGTGGGAACATTAATAGGCTGATGATGTTGATGTTGAATATAAATAAGAATATTAAGATAAGATAAGGTGTTACTAGTCTTTAAAAGGATGCAAGGGTTTTAAAAATAACTGAAAAAAAAAACAAAATTTAACTTCGGGACTAAATAGTGGGCATGTATATAAATTCCTGTTCCTGAGGAGCTCATGGCACAATAATAACAACCCCTGGTGTCGATCTTCATGTTAAACCGCGCTTGCCTAGGTTGGTCCATAGATAGGTAACCACCCATTACATACCGTGTTTTCTCCGTCCCTCGGAGAACAAGTTAAGCCGTCAGTCCCGTCTGTTATTCGTAGATCTTTGACAGTCATTACAAGTGAACAGTGGTCCAAAAGTCTGACAACTAGACTTACCAGGGGTATCGTATTACCCAGCACTGACTGGGTTATGGTAGTCACATAGGCAGTCGCTCCATGTAAAATACTGATTTTTAGTTGCATCTGCCCGCGTAGCATGACCACCGTAGACACGAAAGAGAATCGACAATTCTTTTGTTCATCTGGCATTTTGTCGATTCAATGACAGATGAACAAAAGATTTGTCGATTCTCTTTCGTGTCTACGGTGGTCATGCTAAGCGGGCTGGTTAGACTGAAATCCGATCCCACCATAGTTCAGAAAAGGCTAGGCAGATGATGGTATAAATTCCCGTTTCTAAGACGGTTCTCTGTTTTTAGACCAAGCCAATGAAACTACGAAAAATAGTTCACTAATTTGCACTTTACTACTTCCTAACAGTAGGTACTTACTTTTCAAAAATACAAACAGAATCAAACGTATTTATATGGGTTCGAGAAGCTATAAATTTCAACTAGGTACGTATTTCCAGTCTGAATTGCAATATTGGAACCATCGACAACACTTTGGTTCCTTTATCGTTTTATAAGAAAGCAACTAGTGGATTAAACTTATTTCTTTCATTTCATCGGTATAAAATACTTTCTAATTTTCAATCGAGGCCAATTTAAGTTTCTTTGTAGAATGTTGAAAGGAAAGGAGATGGCCGAAAAGTGTATGAGCCGGTTCTCTAATCTATGTAATCTAATCATCATCATCATCATCATTTCAGCCGAAAGACGTCATGTTATATCAACAACAACAACAACAACAGCCCATAACATCCACTGCAGGACATAAGCCTCTCCCATGATGGGAGGAATTTGCCGTAATCTCCACGCTTGGCAGGCGGATTGGAGATCGCAGTGATGCAAGACTAACAGAAAACGCTGCTGCCCATTCCCCGGTCTACGGAGGCGCAAGGTGTTCTGACTCAGACATTAGTCGCCTTATACGACACCCGTGAGTGTAATGGGTTAGTTCTATTCTACTCTGCCGGATACCACACGGCTAATGTTATGTCATTTAATAGTAAAGATCTTTTATAACAAAAATAAAAAGTTTCATATTGTTCAGCAGTCATAGACAACAGTTGCGAAGGTTTGAAGAAGTCATTTTAAGTTACGGTAAGTTACGAATATTTTACATTTTAGGCCCGATATTATTTTATTTTTCCCTATTCTGTTCTTTGTTTAAGGCGACTACACGAGCTAAATTAGCAACTCTATTTGTGGTGGTTCAAACTTCGTTTGAAATACTGTTAGAACAAAGTTCTAATCAGCTTGCACTACAAAGTGGTTGTTACGTCAGTCACTGCGGCCGAATAGTGAGTGGTTTTTTGCGATTTGCAAAAATCTATTGACTCGACTAAAAAAGTAAAACACTATGATATGCTGTTGCTTGTAGAATTATTTGCCAAAAAATAAAAATGATCGCATGTATTTTAGTATGGTTTTTACTCATTATAAGAATTTTTAGAGATAAGTTCGTGTTTTTTTTTTTTTTTTTGTTGTATTATGATTTCAAACCACTATCGTACTAGCATTATCCTGAAGAATATCATATAATGTTCTGGTTTTGTTTATTGCAGTGAATCATATGCTTTTTTGCATTATAAAACTCGCGTTTAGCTCCTGTAGTCGCCTTAATATTGTAAGTTTTTTGTAATTGTTTCACTCGATAAATCCCTAAATGTCGGTAACATTGAGGGATTTATCGAGTGAAATAAAAAATATTTTTATTAAGGTATTTTGCTTTAGTTAAAAATCTGCTATAGTAAGTTAATCATTTTCCAAAATTCTTAACTTTTTTATTTAAATTATTTGTAATACTTTTTAGGGTTCCGTAGTCAACTAGGAACCCTTATAGTTTCGCCATGTCTGTCCGTCCGTCCGTCCTCGCTTAATCTCTGTGACCGTTAGCACGAGAAAGCTGAAATTTGGTACCAATATGTATATCAATCACGCCGACAAAGTGGTAAAATAAAAATTAGAAAAAAATGTTTTATTAGGGTAGCCCCCCTATATGTAAAGTGGGAAGTGTTTTTTTTTTTTAATTTCAACCTTAACGTGTGATATATTGTTGGAAAGGTATTTAAAAATGAATAGGGTTTTCCTAAAATCATTTTTTGATAATGTCAATAATTTCGGAAATAATCGCTCCAAAAGTAAAAAACAATGTGTCCCCCCCCCTCTAACTTTTGAACCATAAGTTTAGAAAATATGAAAAAAATCTGAAAAGTAGAACTTTATAAGGACTTTTTAGGAAAATCATTTCGCACTTGATGGAAACAACAGTTTTTGTACAAAAAAGACAAAAAGTTGTACAAAATAATTTCTGGACTAAGTTTGTAGTATATGCAAGCATTTTTACATAATGGATACCAACCTTTAAACTCATAAGTGGGAACACTTATTGTGACGGACGGGAAACTACGGAACCCTACACTGAGCGTGGCCCGACACGCTCTTGGCCGGTTTTTTTTGTACACTTTGGGCAAGTTTTGTTCATCTACTTTTCCTCCGTCAACGTTGTAGCGCTATTGTGTCTATGAGCCACACGGTCATGCTTACGTCAGTTGCGACGACGACTGTGAATAACGAATGGAAGAAAATATAATCACAACAAGTTAACTACTACATCAGCCCATAACATCCACTGCTGGACATAAGCCTCTCCCATGAGGGGAGGAATTTGCCGTAATCTCCACGCTTGGCAGGCGGATTGGAGATCGCAGTGATGAAAGACTAACAGAAAAAAACAAGAAGACCAACAAGTTAACTAAAAACTGTAAATGCTGAACAAGTTGTGTACACCAGTAAAAATTTTTTCAACAGGGTGCATATTGCTTAGAATATGCAATAACGATGCGACGCGACAGTGCTCACGCGGAAGAAAGAAGTGGACCGGTTGACGCAAGTCGCATTGAATGTCGCATCGCTCAAGGACCTGAACGGGGCGTAAGGCCCAGACTCCACAGAAAAGGAGACGGGACGAGAAGTATAGATGTGTTGCAAACCATACCATCCAATAGAATTTCGTTATTCGTGCTTCTTGTCTTTTGAGAAGAGAGGAAGGGCAGAGATGTCTTAAATTTGTCGACATCAGCCTCCACACTTGGCAGCAGTGCACATTGGAGATGAGAACAGACGTGAGCGGCGTGTGGCGGTCGCTGAACTGGGCGTGAGTAGCTTGATCACACATTTCTTCGCGCACAGAGCAGCGGTGGCCCAATGCTGGCGGCCCCGACTTACGAACAGTAAGTCGTGGGTTCGGACCCAGACAGGCGTATTACTTTGTGTAATTTATTTCATCACTACTGCTCTCAAAACGGTGAAGGAAAACATCGTGAGGAAACTGGCATGTCCTAGAACCAAAAAATTCGAAGGCATGTGACATCTACAAATCCGCACTGGGCCCGCGTGGTGGATTATAGCCCATTCCCTCTCATAGAGAGGAGACCTGTGTCCTAGCAGTGGGAACATTAATAGGCTGATGATGATGATGATGGCAGCCTAGTTTGGTGACCTCTGTTTTCTAAGTATTAATGAAAAATCCGACTCCAATTCCGGTTCCGATAAAACCAGGTAAATTTTACTCGTTACGATTTTGTCATAGTGCTAAGTTAGGTTAAGAAAATGATTGTAACAATGATTCAATAAATTTATTCTTATTCTTATCTCTGCTCCGCTCTAGCCACTGCACATCTCCACACAGTTGCGGTGGATACACCTTACCTCCTAAGCATTTCCTGTTACATCTTCACGTTTTTGCTTTGCTGGAGTTCGGTGTTATGAACTAAACAATGAAACCTTACACACATCACACGACAAATATTAACAGCAATATCGTGCGAGTTCGTACAAAATTGCTAGGCTTAGCTCAAAATGTTTCTGAAATCCATGCCTTTCCGTTGTTTTCGTACGTATGCTTCCTATAGTGATCTTTTGAATAAGTATAAACTACATAATCTTAAAGCTAGACGTATTATTTTGGGGACAATGTTTTTATATGATTTATGTAATAATGTGTGTGATTGTATGGACATCACTAATAAGATTAGTTACGTAGTACCTAGAACAACTATAAACCGTGGGGTGCGTGCAAGACCCCTGTTTGCCGTATCTTCTAGTCGTACGAACGCGGGCTTACGAGCACCCCTACGTCGCCTAACTAGCCAGTACAACAATCTGTTTGAAACTGTTGACATCTTTGCTGTACCTATAGGTAAATTTAAAAGCCTTGTTCGTAAAACCATTTTGGATTGAGTGATATTTTTATTTTTATTTCAATTCTTTAAATAGATTACTATCATTTCATGTATTTTTTTTTATTTTTTTTCATTTTAATTTGTATGCCTGCGTTATTTGACATTAACACATTATGTAATTCTTTGTTCTCATTTAATTGTAAGCGCAAGTTGCATTGTTTTTAACCGACTTCAAAAAAGGCGGAGGTTATATGTTCGTGTGTATGTATTTTTTTTTTTTTTTTTTATGTATGTTACCTGATTTCTCTCCCATTTGTGGACCGATTTTCAAAATTCTTTTTTCATTTGATAGAGTACACTCCTGAGGTGGTCCCATTTTAATTTGGTGAAGATCTGATGCTGACCTTCGGAGATATACAATGGAACTCTTCAAAAAGAGACGGCAAATCTGTTGTGATAGCTCCAATCGGTTGGATGTTCATTGTTTATACAATATCATGACGGAACATCACGCCTGTATGCTCTGAGGGGGTACGCAGAAGTGTACAATTTACCTGATTTCTCTCCCATTTGTGGACCGATTTTCAAAATTCTTTTTTTACTTGAAAGACTATACTCCTGAGGTGGTCCCATTTTAATTTGGTGAAGATCTGATGCTGATCTTCGGAGATATACAATGGAACTCTTCAAAAATAGACGGCAAATCTGTTGTGATAGCTCCAATCGGTTGGATGTTCATTGTTTAAACAACATCATGACGTAACATTACACCTGTTTGCTCTGAGGGGTACATAGATGTGTACAGTACACCCAGATTTCAACAGTTATGGCATGTTATGTTCCATTTATTGGGGATAAGCCTATTACCATGACATGTATTGTTAATCATGTACAATGAATGCATAGCAAATATTTGTAAGTATTGGATATTACAACTAAAAATGGAAAAATAAAATAAAACTTTTTTGCCAAAAATAAAACCGACTTCAAAAAAAAACAACAAACAAAAAAAACAAAAAGAAAAGGACAAAAAAATACACTAACAGAAAAACAAAAAAAAAACACTAAAACAAAACCACAAAAAAGTGCAAAATAACTTTAGCTTCAGAAGCCGGTGAGAAAAACACCAAATCAATCAAAGGTCAAGTTTCAGAAGTCGGTGACAAAAATACTAAATCAATTAAACAAGGTCACCGACTTCTGAAGCTTGACCTTTGATTGATTTGGTGTTTTTCTCACCGGCTTCTGAAGCTAAAGTTATTTTGCACTTTTTTGTGGTTTTGTTTTAGTGTTTTTTTTTCGTTTTTCTGTTAGTGTATTTTTTTGTCCTTTTCTTTTTGTTTTTTTTGTTTGTTGTTTTTTTTTGAAGTCGGTTTTATTTTTGGCAAAAAAGTTTTATTTTATTTTTCCTTTTTTAGTTGTAATATCCAATACTTACAAATATTTGCTATGCATTCATTGTACATGATTAACAATACATGTCATGGTAATAGGCTTATCCCCAATAAATGGAACATAACATGCCATAACTGTTGAAATCTGGGTGTACTGTACACATCTATGTACCCCTCAGAGCAAACAGGTGTAATGTTACGTCATGATGTTGTTTAAACAATGAACATCCAACCGATTGGAGCTATCACAACAGATTTGCCGTCTATTTTTGAAGAGTTCCATTGTATATCTCCGAAGATCAGCATCAGATCTTCACCAAATTAAAATGGGACCACCTCAGGAGTATAGTCTTTCAAGTAAAAAAAGAATTTTGAAAATCGGTCCACAAATGGGAGAGAAATCAGGTAAATTGTACACTTCTGCGTACCCCCTCAGAGCATACAGGCGTGATGTTCCGTCATGATATTGTATAAACAATGAACATCCAACCGATTGGAGCTATCACAACAGATTTGCCGTCTCTTTTTGAAGAGTTCCATTGTATATCTCCGAAGGTCAGCATCAGATCTTCACCAAATTAAAATGGGACCACCTCAGGAGTGTACTCTATCAAATGAAAAAAGAATTTTGAAAATCGGTCCACAAATGGGAGAGAAATCAGGTAACATACATAAAAAAAAAAAAAAAAAATACATACACACGAACATATAACCTCCGCCTTTTTTGAAGTCGGTTAAAAACAATGCAACTTGCGCTTACAATTAAATGAGAACAAAGAATTACATAATGTGTTAATGTCAAATAACGCAGGCATACAAATTAAAATGAAAAAAAATAAAAAAAAATACATGAAATGATAGTAATCTATTTAAAGAATTGAAATAAAAATAAAAATATCACTCAATCCAAAATGGTTTTACGAACAAGGCTTTTAAATTTACCTATAGGTACAGCAAAGATGTCAACAGTTTCAAACAGATTGTTGTACTGGCTAGTTAGGCGACGTAGGGGTGCTCGTAAGCCCGCGTTCGTACGACTAGAAGATACGGCAAACAGGGGTCTTGCACGCACCCCACGGTTTATAGTTGTTCTAGGTACTACGTAACTAATCTTATTAGTGATGTCCATACAATCACACACATTATTACATAAATCATATAAAAACATTGTCCCCAAAATAATACGTCTAGCTTTAAGATTATGTAGTTTATACTTATTCAAAAGATCACTATAGGAAGCATACGTACGAAAACAACGGAAAGGCATGGATTTCAGAAACATTTTGAGCTAAGCTTAGCAATTTTGTACGAACTCGCACGATATTGCTGTTAATATTTGTCGTGTGATGTGTGTAAGGTTTCATTGTTTAGTTCATAACACCGAACTCCAGCAAAGCAAAAACGTGAAGATGTAACAGGAAATGCTTAGGAGGTAAGGTGTATCCACCGCAACTGTGTGGAGATGTGCAGTGGCTAGAGCGGAGCAGAGATAAGAATAAGAATAAATTTATTGAATCATTGTTACAATCATTTTCTTAACCTAACTTAGCACTATGACAAAATCGTAACGAGTAAAATTTACCTGGTTTTATCGGAACCGGAATTGGAGTCGGATTTTTCATTAATACTTAGAAAACAGAGGTCACCAAACTAGGCTGCCATCATCATCATCATCAGCCTATTAATGTTCCCACTGCTAGGACACAGGTCTCCTCTCTATGAGAGGGAATGGGCTATAATCCACCACGCGGGCCCAGTGCGGATTTGTAGATGTCACATGCCTTCGAATTTTTTGGTTCTAGGACATGCCAGTTTCCTCACGATGTTTTCCTTCACCGTTTTGAGAGCAGTAGTGATGAAATAAATTACACAAAGTAATACGCCTGTCTGGGTCCGAACCCACGACTTACTGTTCGTAAGTCGGGGCCGCCAGCATTGGGCCACCGCTGCTCTGTGCGCGAAGAAATGTGTGATCAAGCTACTCACGCCCAGTTCAGCGACCGCCACACGCCGCTCACGTCTGTTCTCATCTCCAATGTGCACTGCTGCCAAGTGTGGAGGCTGATGTCGACAAATTTAAGACATCTCTGCCCTTCCTCTCTTCTCAAAAGACAAGAAGCACGAATAACGAAATTCTATTGGATGGTATGGTTTGCAACACATCTATACTTCTCGTCCCGTCTCCTTTTCTGTGGAGTCTGGGCCTTACGCCCCGTTCAGGTCCTTGAGCGATGCGACATTCAATGCGACTTGCGTCAACCGGTCCACTTCTTTCTTCCGCGTGAGCACTGTCGCGTCGCATCGTTATTGCATATTCTAAGCAATATGCACCCTGTTGAAAAAATTTTTACTGGTGTACACAACTTGTTCAGCATTTACAGTTTTTAGTTAACTTGTTGGTCTTCTTGTTTTTTTCTGTTAGTCTTTCATCACTGCGATCTCCAATCCGCCTGCCAAGCGTGGAGATTACGGCAAATTCCTCCCCTCATGGGAGAGGCTTATGTCCAGCAGTGGATGTTATGGGCTGATGTAGTAGTTAACTTGTTGTGATTATATTTTCTTCCATTCGTTATTCACAGTCGTCGTCGCAACTGACGTAAGCATGACCGTGTGGCTCATAGACACAATAGCGCTACAACGTTGACGGAGGAAAAGTAGATGAACAAAACTTGCCCAAAGTGTACAAAAAAAACCGGCCAAGAGCGTGTCGGGCCACGCTCAGTGTAGGGTTCCGTAGTTTCCCGTCCGTCACAATAAGTGTTCCCACTTATGAGTTTAAAGGTTGGTATCCATTATGTAAAAATGCTTGCATATACTACAAACTTAGTCCAGAAATTATTTTGTACAACTTTTTGTCTTTTTTGTACAAAAACTGTTGTTTCCATCAAGTGCGAAATGATTTTCCTAAAAAGTCCTTATAAAGTTCTACTTTTCAGATTTTTTTCATATTTTCTAAACTTATGGTTCAAAAGTTAGAGGGGGGGGGGACACATTGTTTTTTACTTTTGGAGCGATTATTTCCGAAATTATTGACATTATCAAAAAATGATTTTAGGAAAACCCTATTCATTTTTAAATACCTTTCCAACAATATATCACACGTTAAGGTTGAAATTAAAAAAAAAAAACACTTCCCACTTTACATATAGGGGGGCTACCCTAATAAAACATTTTTTTCTAATTTTTATTTTACCACTTTGTCGGCGTGATTGATATACATATTGGTACCAAATTTCAGCTTTCTCGTGCTAACGGTCACAGAGATTAAGCGAGGACGGACGGACGGACAGACATGGCGAAACTATAAGGGTTCCTAGTTGACTACGGAACCCTAAAAAGTATTACAAATAATTTAAATAAAAAAGTTAAGAATTTTGGAAAATGATTAACTTACTATAGCAGATTTTTAACTAAAGCAAAATACCTTAATAAAAATATTTTTTATTTCACTCGATAAATCCCTCAATGTTACCGACATTTAGGGATTTATCGAGTGAAACAATTACAAAAAACTTACAATATTAAGGCGACTACAGGAGCTACACGCGAGTTTTATAATGCAAAAAAGCATATGATTCACTGCAATAAACAAAACCAGAACATTATATGATATTCTTCAGGATAATGCTAGTACGATAGTGGTTTGAAATCATCAAAACAACAAACAAAAAAAACAAAAAGAAAAGGACAAAAAAATACACTAACAGAAAAACAAAAAAAAAACACTAAAACAAAACCACAAAAAAGTGCAAAATAACTTTAGCTTCAGAAGCCGGTGAGAAAAACACCAAATCAATCAAAGGTCAAGCTTCAGAAGTCGGTGACCTTGTTTAATTGATTTAGTATTTTTGTCACCGACTTCTGAAACTTGACCTTTGATTGATTTGGTGTTTTTCTCACCGGCTTCTGAAGCTAAAGTTATTTTGCACTTTTTTGTGGTTTTGTTTTAGTGTTTTTTTTTTGTTTTTCTGTTAGTGTATTTTTTTGTCCTTTTCTTTTTGTTTTTTTTGTTTGTTGTTTTTTTTTGAAGTCGGTTTTATTTTTGGCAAAAAAGTTTTATTTTATTATAACTAACTGTTTTTATAATATGTGGAAAATGTCGTTGGTTGTACATTTACTCACACTCTAGATATAATTCTATTTATGTAATACTGTAATGTGTAACCGTTTGTTTTCCCAAATAAATAAAACAAATAAAAATGTCTTTAAATAAAAATAGTCCTTAGAAATTTTATGTCTGGATACTCGTTCAATATCCGGCCAGAATATTGCTGGACATTTCCCGTCTGTGGCGACACACGGAAGTGAAAATGAAATGTAGTTATTGTATTTGATATATTCCTTGCACCTTCCTTTTGCAAGCAATGACTTGCTGACACTTTAAGGCAAGGAAATAAGATTGGTATGTAGTACTTATGAAGTTGAAAACTTTTATGTGGACTATTTGAGAAAGTTACCAGTCTGTATTTTAAAGACTTCGATTTGAGTGGCTGCTGGGACCTAAAACTGAGATTAAAAGACCACTTGAAGAAATATCATTGGATTAGACCAATCAGTTACAAAGAGCGAATCTCACCAATGATTCTAAGCCCAATCAGAATAATTATCCGGACCGCGTGACGCTATCCCTCTTATTATAAAACGTGGTCTTAAAAAAGTACCGGCTTTAGTACTAGGTTTAAACCATGACCTTGAATAAACGTTATTACAAAACGAAGTTTATCGCTAGGCCTAGAACTATCTATGGTACCAAAGTTAGACCATCGTGACCCCTAGTTTAACTATGGTACTAAATTGTCAACTCGTTTATTAACATATTTATATTGGTTTTCGTCGACTTATCTTCAAGTATTTTAGCCGACTCGGCAATAAGTTGACACAGTATAAATCGTAGAATGAAATTTGTATTAATGTAAGTAATGTGGCATAGGTACATGGTTTAGCTTATTGCATTTAATACTGTGTGTAGGTGTGTACGTAATCTATCATGTCAGTTATCACTAACCTTGTCTTCTGAACTCCAATTTTCACCTCTTTTTTCTTTGGTTAATCCATTTTTTTTTAAATTGAATGCACACACGATCTCACCACAAAGAATACTGTGCCCAAAGAACGGTGCCTTTACTTGTGTTATTACTCTTGAAGTGAAACCGGACATTTAGTTTGTTTATTATAAGATGTAACATAAACATTTCGATAACATTACTCGAATTACGCGCGCCGCCCAGTTCACTCCATTATACGCACTAGCTCGATAGTTGTTCCAAAACAGAACAATTGGATTGATGCATTCAAAAAAATACAAGTCGGAATATTTAAATACCTTTAAATAACAAAACTTTATATTTTACCACTACAAATAACAATTTATAAAATATTTGTTCTTTAAATTACATAACAACATTTTGTAAAAAGGAACGGTGCAGAGAACGCTGGACGAATGATTGAATAGTTTTAAATATTTTGTTGCTTATAATCTGTGGATTATGTTTAGACCAGGGACTAGTTTTGGTACTAAGTAGTCCTTCGTTGGTCTACGATTTATAATACGAAACGTTAGTACCGTGTCAATCCTAGACCTTTAAGTCCTGGTTTAAACCTGGTACCTAATGGAAGTTTTATAATAAGACGGTATGAGTTCTTAAACGCTGCTTGGCTGTGCTGATGCGTTCTGTTGCATTAATGAACCTATCAGTTACGGATGTTGTAAGTATAGATGGTACAATCGGCTCTAAATCAAATGAAAACTTTGACAAAGGCTAGTAATAATATAAATGATCGTCACCATCTATTTACAATTACAACAGCCGCGTGACTCGGTAAACAGCAATGACCGCTCATCACCGCTTTGACCGCTCACCGCTTCAACCGCTTACAGTGAGCACTGTCATTGCAGTGATAGACAGTGCGAGATTTAAATTAAAACAGTTTTTTTTTTATTTAGGTGCTTTCAGTTCAAAATTAAAGCTGCAAGGCAACCCTAAATAAATTAGGATAAAATTAATAGGATGTCATTGATATTTTGCCAAAAAAATCTTCTCTAGCAACAACTAACATAAAACGATAAAAATAGTTTACTTATTGCAGATGATCTATTTTTGAATTGATGCTTAGAAACTGCTTCGTTCAACTGGAGATTGGGAATTACTTTTTATGACAGAAAGAAGAAATGCGGGCGTCGGGGGCCACCGTAGGCGCGGGCCTGTGGACGGTGGGCTATGGGCTAGCTCGCCGTCCCTCCGTCTCACGACGACAGGCCGTGTCGACGCGACGGCGCGTTCGTGTTCCACGCGCGCCTCAAAGAGAGTCAGCAATAGGAAGGGGTCCGCAAGGGCCGATGCCTGCCGGGGTTGCGGGACTATTCGTAAGACGTGGCCCCGGAACACAAAGGGCGATGAAGGAACATGGATGGGTTTTTTTTTTAGGCTCATACAAATCATCATCATAATCTGCTCAACCTAATCCCTCTATCTTGGGGCGGCTTCTAGTTTAAGCGGTTGCAGTTAAATGGAACAACTGCCCATCTGACCTCCATAACCAAGTAACTTAGTAATAAGATACCCCTTGGTAAGACTGGTTGTCAGACTTGTGACTTCCCAAAACGACTACTAACTAAAACAAAGTAATATGGAGTATGTGCATCGAAAACTATTAGAAGACGGTGCGTCAGAAGAAAGATGCGAACTGTGAAGAACCACCCCCATCCCTTCATATTTCATCAACCCGAAAGAACATCTGCTGCCCGGGAACGAACTACAATCAAGGTCCAGGATGGCTGCTGTTGATATAGGCTGGCCAAATGGGGTATCCTCGACCCATCCCAAACAGAATTCCAGTGTGGATCTGCAGGATATGTTCCACCTCCTCTCCTGCCCACCCTGCACAACCTGTAATTGCACCTTTCAGGATTTAATCAAACTACATAGTGGTTTAACACAATTTGAGATTCATCAACACGTAAAGAAGATTGTAGGCTAGCTATCTGGTGTTCACGACACAAGCCTCGTTGCTTAGTGTGGCACTACATGGTGCTGTGTGTAATGTCCAGTGATTTATTATTAAAAAACCTTCATAATGCCTAGACTATTTTCTTATCTTATAATTACTTTCATCGCGTGGTACCGAACAGCATCCAGCATCCCGACTTATTGTGTAACACAGTTTTCATCACAATCCGAACTAGTTTGAAGGAAATGAAACGCCATCCGCTCGACTGAGCAAATAACGCAACGAAATGGAAATTGTTCAGTTGTCAAATTAAATGTATTTACAATACAATATAACATAATACGAGTAGGTATCACGCCTTTATTGATACGAAAGATTAGGCAGAAGTGCAGCTAATAAGGGACCCTCTAATTGGGACCCCTGTGGCTGCTACTGAGAAATTCCTAAAATCCAAAAACATTGCTCGACCTGAGAATCGAACCCTCATGTCAGCATGTTTTTTGAATGCTGTGAGAATTCCATTGTTTTATGCTTGATGGTTTCAAAAAGTACACTGATAAAACCCTCTGTTGCGTACGCCCATGCGTGAACATTAAATGAACAAACAAGGTTCGCGTCCCAATATGCAAATTTTGAACGCAGCGACGAAGTAAAAGTAAACTATTGGAAAATTCTAGAATTGCGACGAAGACCTCTCTTTCAATTCAACAAGGTTTTATATAATCCGCTGGACATGAATGTTAACATGCACTCTTAATATACACAGAGGGACGTGCCAGTGGGACAAAGGGAGGGCTCAGCGTGTGAGAATTTTTGAGTAACAATCAGACTGGCATAGTTTTACACTGGTATGCCAGGCCATGTTCGACACCGTTATTGAAATGCCACGCAATTGGAAACGTTTTTTATCTTCGATTTTATTCTTCAATTGGATCTTCCGCTAATGACAATGGGCAGTCTGTTAATGGCAAATGAATATAGCCTTCCACAAACTACGCGGCAGATTGGCAGGAAATTTGTATTGTTGTAACATTTTGTAAATAATAGTAGATTATGCACCGAGGGGCTCAAGTTGTGTCTTATGTCACGGGCGTCATATTGAATCTCGAGCGCAATGAAGGATTCGAGATTTAACTCACGAGCGAAGCGAGGGAGTTAATACAAGAATCCTGAATGCAGCGAGGGATTCAAACTAGCCCAAGGCAAAGACACCTTCAGCCCAGAGGAGGATACTCTACTTTTTACACCTACTGTAAGAAAATAATAGCCATAGTACGAAAAACAAAGTATTTATTAAATAAACAAACAGTAAGAATAATTAACTAATGTTACAGCCAATTACTATTACGGTATTACGGCGCGGTACGGTATTTGTTATTATTAATGCCAGTTTTAATGTTATTCCATTCCTTTTAAAAATGGTTCGTAGTTATCTAATTATTCTTACAATATCATGTCTTCGAAAACATGGCAACGATATGAAGAAGCAGTCGTTATGATTTTGTAGGAAATCGAGAATATCATCCACGCGTAGTAAGGGTATCGAGAATAGCTTTCCTCTTTCTGGCACCAAAGGGTGTTTGTTAGTACTATACTGCCAATTTAGCTGAGCATGTGAGGTTCCAAATTCAAATCACATTATTGAGCAGCGGGTCATAATGAAATCTAGTACAACATTATTGACCGGCTGTGCCCCCGGCCACTAATGATAATGACTCACTTTAGGTTATGGTTGCTTGACATATAATTTGACATTTTCGAGCAGGTGGTGTGAAAATCTATTAATTATTGCAACACCATTATCATTATTCAGCCCATAGGTCTGTCTCATGTCCTCTTCTTCTATATACTTCTCTAATACTTGTCATGTCAGCAGTCACCTCCTTTCTAGCCACACCCAGGTGCAACATGTCAATGTAATAACAACTATGTTATAAAGCTCCATAAGGTTATATTTTAAAAAGGCTACGATTTGTATTTTTTAAATTCATTGAGAGGAGGAAAGAGTGGAGGGAGGCCTTTGCTCAGGAGTGGGACAGAGGAGGCTAAATTCATTTCCCCACACCTCCTGTATCGTAGGTGCGTTTACAAACGATTAAATACAAAATACACAAACAACCAGCCAACCAACTACAACAGCCCGTAATGTCCACTGCTGGACATAAGCCTCTCCCATGATGGGAGGATTTGCCGTAATCTCCACGCTTGGCAGGCGGATTGGAGATCGCAGTAATGAAAAACTAACAGAAAACGCTGCTGCCCATTCTCTGGTCTACGGAGGCGCAAGGTGTTCTGCCTCAGACATTAGTCGCCTTATACGACACCCGTCAGTGTAATGGGTTGGTTCTATTCTACTCTGCCGGATACCACACGGCTAATAATGCTGATAATGCTCAACTAACTGATAATATGATCTTAATTTGACCTTAAAATATCACACTACTATATAGTTCTACAGTAGAACTAACGGAAATATTTTGCCCAGAACAAAAACCCCATTAGTTTTAAAGTAGAATCGTGTAACAGAACAAGTAGAACAAATGGGAAATTTCGGTTCCGCTAGGTCTACGATTTTGTACCACCTTAAATCGTAGTGCTGGTTGGTTTTTTTTTTCGCATTTGTTCTACCGTAGAACTGTTTAGTAGAACTTATGGGAACGAACCGAAAATGCTCTGCTTGTACTGAAAAGTTAAGGAAAAACAATTAATAATAAATTAATTTAATTTGTGTATCGATATGAAATTTTATTACTTCATTTTAATAAACTAACTATATACATTTTTATTAATTGACAATTTATTTTATTAGCAATCCAAATCCAAAGATATTATCTTCATTTATCCATCGCAATATATTGCAATCAACATTTTCTTGGTTCGTTGGCCGCATCCACATTAGTCATGTCTAGGCAGGGCAGCTCCATCGCCAAAGCCAAATAACTTGGCTAATGGTTTCAATTTATGTCTTGTGCCGCGAATGCACATGCTAGTGGCTCGGATTATTGAGATGATGATTCTTGATCTTAACCAACCCATCACTACGCTAAAGGACCTGTTCCAGCTGTCAGCGAATGCAGTTCCAAGATGTTTTACGAAAGTAGACATTTGTGGAGCGAAGACTCCGTCGACGGATGTAACAAGAGGGGTGAATGTAGCATGTCGCAATTCACAAGCGTTTGAATATTTTCTTATTTTTTCATCTTCGGTGGATTTTAGTACAGAGGCGACGGGACGTGAAATATAAGAAGGAACGTCAGTGTCTACAACACGGATATCGAATAACGCCTCCCTCTGAGCATCCCAAACACCACGGCAAGATAGGTCTCCACGTAGTCCACAATCTCCTTCAGAGATGATGGGTTCTTTGACTACGTGTCCCCATGCAAGTTGACATAAGTCACAGAACAAATCTCTAATTTCAGTATGACGACGTGTTATAAGACATTAATTTAATGTGCAAGGCTGTATCAAACTCAAGACTCAATGCTCAATTCGCGTTTTTAACCACGAAACCATCAAGGTAGAGTTCCAAAAAAAAAAGTTCGCTTATCAACACTCGCAGAGTGTCTTGTATCTTTAGTGATATTTATTTACTCCTCTCCCTCTCCCAACTTAGTGATTTAGTAGCTAAATTATTTTTAGTGATAATCCCCGGAGGCGAAGCTCTCCGAACCTCGATCGATAGAAATGTTTTACAAGGGCTATTTAGGCACCGGACAGTACTGTGATTAACGCTGTGATTCTTTAATGAGCAATCTAGATTCAGAATAGACTGACCGGTTAAATGCTAATTTGGAATCACCGTCAAATAATTTTGGTATTAATTTGCTGAAATGTTGAAATACTAGCAGCGAAAGATAGTACATTTAAATTGAACTATTGAATGTTTCATTAGGTGTTATTGGCTCACAAGTTTGTACTCTGAACTATTTTTATGGTTCCGATGCCAAAAGGCCAAAAACGGAACCGTTATACAGGGTGTAAAAGACCTCATCACGAAGCCGTCAACCAAGCATTCTGTACATCAAACTAAGTAACTTTACGCAAAAATTATAGCTGGGATACGACTTTTTTTTTGAGTGAAAAATCATGTTTAGTGGTAGAACTCAATGTAACGGACTCAAAACATTGTGCTGATGGATGGATTGAATAGTACGGGGGTCGTGGAGGTGTTTAAAGTAAAAATCTTATATTAAAAACTTGTATTAAAAAAAAAAACTAGTCAAAAAATTGGAACTTTGACCCCCAATATCTCCGTAACTAGAATGTTCCCAGGTGGTGTGGTGTAGAACAAAAAAATGATCGCAATGACGAGGAAAACAAGTGCCTTTCGGCTTCGTTAAGAGGTGTTTTACACTCTTTAGATTCGTCTAGTCTGCCTGTCTGTCTGCTTGCCCATCCCTATGTTACATGCAGCCATTTTACTCTGAGACTGTTGGCATCATATGGTTGAAATTTGGACAACAGGTGTCTTCGATAAACCTGCTCAAATGGATGTGACATTCGGATGGACAGACAGTCATACGGACAGGACGAATCTATGTATATTAATATAAATAATCCCTAAGAACCAATTTTTAAATCAAACAATAGATTTCTTAATCGAGCTAACATGAATGAATCGCAAATTTATTTTCACAATTGTAGCTTTTTAGACAAAGAAAACAATCGTGGCTTTTAAAGAGACGTCAGTTAGTGACCGTGGCCTAGTTACCAGTCCAGTTGCAATTACCTTCTTGAGTTGACCCCCTTATCGCCTTATCGCTTCAAGGTTGTGTAATTTGCACTTCATAAAACAACCTGGAAACACAAACAGTGTAAAACGCCTCTTAACGAAGCCGAAAGGCACTTGTTTTCCTCGTCATTGCGATCATTTTTTTGTTCTACACCATACCTGGGAACTTTCTAGTTACGGAGATATTGGGGGTCAAAGTTCCAATTTTTTGACTAGTTTTTTTTTTTAAATACAAGTTTTTAATATAAGATTTTTAAACACCTCCACGACCCCCGTACTATTCAATCCATCCATCAGCACAATGTTTTGAGTCCGTTACATTGAGTTCTACCACTAAACATGATTTTTCACCCCAAAAAAAAATCGTTTCCCAGCAATAATTTTTGCGTAAAGTTACTTAGTTTAAACAGTGAAACGATCATGGAAAAACCCAAAGATTCGTGCCCGATTGATGGCAATTAGGCTAGCCATCTATTACAAGCTGGGACGTAAACATGTGAAATATGGGTGTACTACAAGGTACACTTCTCCCTAAGCCTTCGGGGATAACAATCGTGATATTGTGATAAGCTACCGAAAGTCAAAGTCATGAAATGCTTTAAAACAGTTGCCACTTGATCTAAGGTTTTAGGCTTCCGACACGAAGTTAGCGGAAGCGGGGCGGCGGCGGCGGCGGCGCGGGGAGCGGCGCGGCAACGCTGTACCCGGTCTCGAACCCAGCGGGCAGATCGCGCGGCGCTAGAGCAACGTAGTGTTGTGTTACCACTAGTTACGAGAAATTAGTATCTTTGTTCGCGAACGAAATGTCTAAACAGCGACGACAACATCTTTTTGATACTTATTCTTGCCTAAAATTAGATTTATTGTGAGCAAAAGAAGATGTAAATTGCTACGTCAATGCAGACGTGCGGGCACCGCTAGATTGGAACGCACCATGCGTACGCCGCTCGCCGCTTGCTCCCCACACCGCTGCCTTCGAGGCCAGTTCCATATAAATGTATTCATTGAAACGCACCGGTCCCCGCGCCCACCGCACCGCCGCCGCCGCCCCGCTCCGGCTGACTTCGTGTCCGAGGCCTAAAAGTCTATAATGTGACAGATAATTGTACGTAACAGATAATTGTATGTTACAGGTATGTTACAGATAATTTTAACTTACTAATAGAAAGCAGGTAAGCATTTGCGAGTCCGACATTATTGTGCACAAAACCGACAATTATTCGGACAGATATATTCAGTCGCATTCAGTAAACACTTTATGAACGTAATATTATTTAGGTATACTCAATAATGGTAGTATTCAAAGCATTTAGATATTGGCATTCCAAAATATACAGCAGCATCATGTTTGTATTTGTTGAGTGACGTATCATGTTCTGAAATAATTAAACGTCGAAAATACATAAAAGGTTTGAAATGAAACGGAAGCGTACCGTCAAGTCGATCTAAATGTAGTTTGATGTTTATTATTTCTTATATTAATTACTGCGTGGTAATGTGAATGGGAGGCTCTGGATGACGTAAAGTGTAGTTCAATTTTAGTTTACTTGGTTTACAGGAATAAATGATGATGATGATGATGATGATGATGATGTAAGATCATTCTCTTGTCCGTCTCTCCGTCTGAATGTGTGTCACAACCGAGTTTCTCAGGAACGGGTGGACCTAGCAAGTTGAAATTTATACCAGATAATGAGGTATATAGTCTCTATTAGGTGTACAAAAATCAAGGTCCTGAGTCAACACGTTTTACTTACAATTTGTTAGTTAAATTATTAGATAAATGAGAAGAATATAGGTTTATGTTTGTTGGACAATGATTTGTAACTGCTATTGAACGCTAATAATTATTGTTACATTTCACAATAGCTTTAGAAGTTGAGCATTATATTGCTAACGGTATCTAACGGCAAATTTAGATTTTCGCGAAAACTTGAGAAAGTAAGAAAAGTAGGTACCAAAGTTTAAGTACCTTAATTTTAAACTTTTTTTTTATTTTCGGAATTTTCCTTTAACTTGTGCTGTAAGACCTTGCTTTTAACCAAAATAAACAATTCTAGCTCAACCGGAAGTACCCTATAGGTTTTGGGTCGAAAACCTATAAATGGCAGTTCCCGGTTGACCTAGAATCACGAAATTTGGCGAGAAGCAATGTCTTACGTAAAGGGAAAAATCTGAAAACCGTAAATATGTAGTTTACTAACAAAAAATAAATCGATTTTACTATTACAAGCTTCTTATTTGCGGTTGGTGAAATAGGCGTTTCTGGGGATCGAACAGCAAAGTTAAGTTTGTCCTTTAAAAAGTTTGTACGGATCCCTCGGTGCGCGAGTCCAACTCGCACTTGGCCGGTTTTTTTTATCTTAGAGGAGTCTTGAACCACAGTTTAGTTGATTACCGTTTTCATTAAAAATAAGAGATATTAATGAGATTTTAGTTTTTTCTGTCTATCATAAATTCACAATGTCTATTGTGCCACATGTTGAATGGTGGATAACTTCCTCATTGCAGAAGTTAAAACATTATAGACTGGTTAAGTTAACAAACAACAGTAACCAGTAACTCAATGAACAGTGCAAACAAAAATATGTAGTTTATCAACTATTTGGTGTCCACGACACAAGCCTCGTTGCTTAGTGTGGCACTAGATGGCGCTGTGTGTAATGTCCAGCGATATTTATTTATTTTTAATTTAAGTCCGGTTAAGCAGTTTGACAACCTTAACGTGTTGTGTCTGCGAGCGACACAGGCCTCCTCTCTATGAGAGGGAATGGGCTTTAATCCACCACGCGTGCCCAGTGCGGGTTGGTAGATGTCACATGTCTTCGAATTTTGTGGTTCTAGGACATGCCGTTTTGCCGCACGATGTTTTCCTTCTCTGTTTTGAGAGCAGTGGTGACGTATGTACGTATGACTTTTTTATCACTTTCCATAAAAAAATGGGTATAATTGGTGAATGGAGTAGAAGCAAATGGCATACTTAGTTTTTTTTTTTGAGTTTTTTTTTTAAGAGAATTCGGTTTTTTTTTCATTTTTTTTTTTAAATTTCTCTTAGTTCTAATATGAAAAGTTTACTTGAAATTAGTAGCGTTTTTTGACGATAGATCAATTTTTTTCTAAGCTGTGGGAAAAAGAAAAAAAAAAGCTTCTACTCCGTTCACCTACAAATATACCCATTTATTTTGGAAAGTTATAAAAAAGTCATCCAGTTTAACGCTCAAGGCGGGGCGTCAGTTCTAACCTAGCCTAAACGTGCACTGGATAGGTTGTTATTTCAACTGTCAAGCACCTGCATAGTTTGAAATTGGAAATTATGTAACTGACACACACAAGCGTGCACGTCTGTTGCAGAACAGACGTCATCGATTTGAAATGAAGTCTGCATTTACTCGTTCAATTCGGCTATATTCAATTAAAACAGTGCCGACCGATAACATTTAGATAATAACATCCGCTTGGGTCGATCTTTAGGTTAGGCGTTGCTTGTCTAGGTTTGTCCGTGGATGGGTGACCACCCACTACATAGTGAGTTTCTCCGTGCCTCAGAAAGCACGATAAGTCGTTGGTCCCAGGTTATTTGTAGATCTTTGAAAGTCGTCACAGGTTGTCAGTGGCCTGAAAGTACCAAGGGTTCCCAGGCGTATTACCCACTACTAAGTAGGTTGTGGAGGTCAGACAGGCAGTCGCTCTATGTAAAATACTGGTATTCAGCTGCATTCGGTTAGACTGAAAACTGACAACAACATAGTTGGGAAAAGGCTATTACATACATAAACATATTTAATCCGGCTTCAACTGCGTAGAGATCACAAATAATCGCAAGAGTATGCATTAGCGTGATGTAAGTACCCTAGGTCATAGTCTACAATGTGCCGCCTAACAGTCAAGTTACGTTCGTATTTCTTAAAATAAATAAATCCTAATAAATTGTTATAAAGAGGCAAAGTTTGTAAGTTTTGGATGTTAGTAGATAATCTTCGGAACTACTGGTCCGATTACAAAAATTCTTCCACTAATAGGAAGCTACATTATCCCCGAGTGTCATAGGTTATATTTAAAACGTTCCCGTGTGATAATTTCTGAACAAATTACATATTTACATATCGGGACTGAAGCCATGGGCAAAAGCTATAGTCAAATATCATAGTATTTTGCCACTCTGCTGTGTTGAGTAAGCCAATCTGCACAAATGTGCAGCAAATATAAAACGAGTTGTGTATTTAAAGCGTGTCACTTGTATAGCTAGTTGATGATTAAAACGTTGTATTCATTAAAATAATGATGGTTATAATACTGTAAATACATATTACGGTTGCAATTCGTATTTGGAAAAACATGCAAATTGCAAAAAGAGAAATACCTTGGCTCATTTGTTTAGCGACATAGCATAATATCATCACGAGTGTTATCCTCGAGAGGTCAGGCAGAGTTCTGCCTCTAGTACACCAGATTTTGCCAGTTTTGTTTGAGCAATATTTATTAAAATTAAAGAAGCATTAGTTTGTAGTAGCATCGTTAAATGCGTCAATCGTCCTGCTAATTTTGTGATTTAGAAATTATTTTTGACAAAGTTTGGTCCTTGACATCTCTTGAAAAGACCATTGCCCAGTTATGGGACAGTACCGACTAACAAAAAAACAACTAGTTTGTTTGACATTGAACAAGGAATAATAAGTGATGTGTATTAAAAGTTTAAAATATGAAAGTTGGTGATTATAAATTCTAACTAGGGTCGAGTTTTAATTACCCTCCACGGAATGAAGCAACATGTGCGTCGTGCGTTAACGGCATTTTCACGTAATATACTGCCTTATTTCATAATTATATCCCGCCTAATAAGCCTGTAATTTTAATTTTCTATATAATATAGAAGTGAACCGATGACCCTTGACCTGGGGCAGAGCAGTATAGATGTGGAGGCCTGTGACCAGCAGTAGACAGGTCTCAGCTGATATGACTATTCAGTAAACAAATTAAAATATTTTATTTTCAGACCACAGGGCCCATATAGTTCTTTTTAATTCTTCATTTTCCCGCTGCTGGGCAAAGTACTTCCCCATAGCCTTCCCCACTTCGCTCCTTGCGGTTTTCCGCGGCTTATCTTGTATTGACGCCTCTAAGTCGTTACGCCAGCGTTTTATACGGGGTTAGGTGTACTTTTACAATCTCGTGGTCAAGCGTAAAATGAAAAACAGATGTCATTTGTTTCACGAGTCGACGTAAAGGGATTCGACGCAGGAATGATTCGTTTTCAATGGGTTGTTGTACATTCGTCACAAAGTTAATTCGCCACGAAAAAAAGTATGTGTAAACTCGCCACAACTCTATTTTCATGAAAGAAAATCCGCCATATTGTTTATTTCCGTACAGATAGCAGAAAAATCAAACAATGACCAGCCAAAATTTTAAATTAAGATCTAGCTAGATATCAAACCAAAAGTGCATTTTGAATATTATTGTCGAAAAATCTATACATATTATAATAAATCTGTAGAAAAATCGTTTTTGTACATCGAAAATATTTCGAAAAAAAATTACCAGGGTGTGAAAGGATAACCAACAAAACTCATTTCCAGCATTTTTGGAATTTTTGTCTGTTCTGTTTATCTGTTTGTCTGTTTCGATGATCAAGCATCACGTAAAATTTACGAAACCAATGTAGATAACTTTTATACACCAAAATGGTGCGTATCTTGAGGTATTATTTAGTTTTTGTTTCATCGTAATCGGTTAATTCTATCAAAAGATATATGAATTTAAAGTGTTCAAGAAGAAATAATCATCAAATATAAGATGCAGTGACATCTATTATACTAATATGGAACTAATGACTAAAACTGTGCTCACCAGATAACTTAATAATAATAAATCGACTGACCGGCTTTGAAAAAAGTTATTATATTGTGGAAGGCTGGTTATTTAACATCACGCTACAACTAATAGCGGAGCATCAATGATAAATGTTGCAAAAACCGGGAAAACTCATTTCTTTTGAGAGCTTCCGCTGTCACACTCTCTCTAACCCTCTCTCTCTCTCTCATGTGACGCAGACGAAGTTGCGCGGGTCAGCTAGTATGAAATAAAATGAAATGAAATTTTCTAAATCATAATCCTAGTGGGAATCAATGCACTTGTGTGCGTGCATGCACCGCCAAATTTATCTGTGTGCTAACTGCTACCTATTTAGGATGTTGAACTGAATTGTGCCGTTGCAATATCCACACGATCGCTTTTTAGTGGTGGGCATAAATGAAAAGTTTATTTATAAAAAAAAGTTTTTTTTTTCATTATGTCGACTAAAGATTCTAAACCATCTCTGAAAATTTGGCCGGTCTTTGATAACTAACCCTGTATGGTGTTAACTGTACATATTAACAATTAGTAGGTAAATCAGTTTATTTTGTCATTTTCATGATCGTCATCAATGATAAAATGTCACTATGTAAGCCCTTTACATATTGCTCAGTTCCACAACTGGTCCATTTAATAATTTCAACATAATATTCAAACCGCTTTTACATCTTACAACGTGTACCACCTCTCAAGCTATTGGATTTGATAACTTTCTACGGATGACCACATCGACACGACTAGATACGGGTGTGAGTGCAAGTGGTCTGAAACTCGTGTCGCGGCACCACATTATGATAATACCAGGCTTTAGTACGAATGCATCGTAAGCCTCGGTACTTGCTACAACGAGTTTAAAGCTATCTGTGGAGTAAACAGCTTAGGTCCGTGCTGCGAAGTGGCTTTGTACTTTTTAAGTGGTATTAGTGTTTGGTTTTTGAAGTTTTGTGCGAATTTAAGTTCTTTTCAACCGACTTCCAAAAAGAGGAGGTTCTCAATTCGACTGTTTTTTTTTGTGTTTGTTACCTCAGAACTTTCGACTGGGTGAACCAATTTTGATCATTCTTTTTTTATTTGGAAGCTGGTCTTTCCGTGTGGTCTGGTCCTATTTAAATTTTGTGAACATCTGATGCTAATCTTCGGAGATATACAATAGAACTCTATAGTATTATGCTATACTTACGCTTCATATTCACCATTCATAATACTATTTATCATGCATTTTATTTGTTTATATATCTACACTCTGCAAATCGATTTAAATACGATTCTTTAACTTGGAAATAGCTGAAATAAAATATTATTATAATTTTCATGTTGTGATATTTACGTCAAGCGTCAAATTGTCAAACTGTCAGTTAGTTTTTTTAATTCTCTTTCTGCTCAGTCTATGGTCTAGCTCTATGATTTCTCTTTTTGGTTTGTATAATTATTTTTATCAATATGCTTAGCCAATGTATTTTATAAATTATTACGATTGTTTAATAACTTAATATTAAATGATTATATTTATAAAATTCTTAACGCACTCATGGATATGTCCTGGCCGACTACACTTGTCAGATGAGATGATGGCCACACTAAGAAAACTAAGATTTGAAAGAAGAAGACTACTTTGAAAAAAACGAGCTGACGGACGGCGGAAACAAGGAGTACTTTGATATACAAAAAGTCTACTATTGGATCTGATTTGATGAGTATCAGAGAGCAGCTTGGTTTTCGCTGTGAGATTCTTAAACTGCCCAGGGGATCCAACTAAAGATTCTCCTGGAACTTCTACTCCCGATGTTCGGAGGCTAACTACGTGCCTGTCCGTCTACTGGTCTCGCAGGGCTGTCCTACGTCTGGCCCTGAGTTCTGTACTGCCTTGCTGCAGAGCTGTCCTGGTGAACTCTGAGATCTGCGCTGCCGTCGTTCCTACTGCTTCAGAGCTGAACTTCAAGGTTGCTCCGGTATCGACCTGCTACCCTGACGCCTGCTCCCGTGATTCCTAACTGTGAACTTTAAAACTATAGAGTGCGTGGTAGGTAGGTTTTTTATATAACTAGCTGTATCTTTGCCTATTAAATTTAATTGAACAAGTCTGCTTATCCTTTTATTTTAATAGGTTCAAGTAGATTTGTTACAACTCTTCATAAAAAGACGGCAAATCTTTCGTGATCGCTGTAATCGCTTGGATGTTTATTGTTTATACAACATCATGACGTAACATCACGCCTGTATGCTCTGAGGGGGTACGCAGATGTGTACAATACACCCAGATTTCAACAGTTAGGTATGTTAAGTTCCATTGATTGGGGATAAGACCATGATATGTATTGTTAACAATGTAAAATAAATTCATGGCAAATATTTGTTTGGGAAAAACTAAAAATGGAAAAATAAAACACTTTTTTGCAAAAAATAAAACCGACTTCAAAAACACAAAAAAGAGAAAAGTAACTTTAGCTTCAGAAGTCGGTGGCAAAAAAAAAACTAAATCAAACAAACAAGTCACCGACTTCTGAAGCTAAAGTAATTTTTCTCTTTTTTGTGTTTTTAAAGTAAGTTTAATTTTTTGAAAAAAAGTTTTTTTCTTTGAGTTTCAACATAATAATATGTTGTTTTGTAAGAGTGTGTGAAAAAGTTTACTTTTAATAATGTTATGTTTATGATAGCGTGAAGTTTCAAACAATGAAAACAAACAAAAACAAACAAACAAACAAAACAAACAATGAAAACAAAACAAACAAAAACAATGTCCACAAAAATAATTTTATGGACATTGTTTTAGTATTCGCAATAAGTTTGAAAGAAATAAATAATACCGAAAAGTAATGGTGGTTTTTCTTTGTAATTCTCCTGAGTAATAATGTACGTGGCGAACAAAAATTTTACCAAACGGGATTGAATGTACGCATACTCAAAAGTTGACGAAATGAGACTCAATGTATGAACATCAAAAGGGACCTTTGTGATGCTATTTTGTTGAAAGTTACGAGGTGGGACGTACCCATAAAAAAGAAACTTTACTTGAAACAAGTCCATACAAACAAGTTTAAATTGAACTCTATTGCTCGTTTTCTCGGTGATCCTAGCCAGCTACCTAGATATTTTCGACGCTCATCGAATCACCTAGAATTCAAATTCTACCACTGCAATAATATCAAAGTATTAATATAGGTATCTTCCAGTTTTAACTTAGTTTTTCAAATAAAATTGTGAAAGCTCGTCAGAGTCGTCATTCGGTCCGCCAATTATATACATCTATCTATACATATAAAGTTTATCCAGAACTCGCTCTGTATGAGCTTCCCGTACAATGAGAGATCAGCTTAATATGGTCTGGCATAGCTTGATTGTGCGTACGAGTTGTTAGTGACAACACTTACGGCCATTTTCAATAACTTACTAACAGGTAACGGAAGGTTGCTATCTCTGTCTGTTCGACATTCAGCTTCGGACCGTTAGAAACAAAACGTCTTTCGTCGTTTCAGCTTTCTTTGATTTTTTCTATGAATCAGGTAGGTGACGCGGATAGGATATTTCAAGCAACTTTGTTTATAGAAATACCGATAGCAACTAGACGTAAGCATATTAACTAAGAGTTATACGTAAGTAAGCTAAATAAAACGGGACCTATGTCGTGTCGACCATATTCAATGGTGTTAGGTGAGCAACTTGCTATTAAACAATATACAACTCGTTCCGATCGGCAGATTTTGTTCACCATCTACAATAGCTTAATTTTTTCGGCCGGCACAAGTGGAGTTTTTCCTGAGCTCTCCTGAAATGCAAAAGTGCAACTTACGAAATGGCTTTTAAAATTATTTATTTTCTATCAATAAGTATTGTATTTTTATTTTATTTTGTGGCATGTTACAGTGGCTTTGCTTATTTACCTGCTAGACGATATTCACCACAACCGTTCTTTTTATGAATAACATTGGTAAAACAACTAAAGCTGAATGCTTGGACAGCCCCCCATATTCCCCATAATGCTATGGCCTGAATACAGACCTCTTCAATAAACTTAACAAACTTCTTAACAATTGCATTCGATTCATTTTCAATCTCAGCCTAGATAAATAAAGCAAACATCATGTTAGCACGATCCATGCCAACAGTTTGCCTACAATCAGACTACGCGAAGACAAACTAGATAAATTACACAGATCTCTCTCCTGACCTACTCAATGCGCTATCACGTATATCACATTCCAGATAATATACCCATTGTCAATTGGACATCTCGACACATTGCTATAAGCAAGCAATTCCGATCAGAGGAGAAGATCAATATTAGAATAATGATGTCCTTCGTGATCCTATTACAATACATATTGAAATCAAATTGTCGTTACACATCGATATGATTTGATGTTTGATAGATTTGGTACGGCGTTATTTTGTAAAATTCATGTGTTACATATATTGCATCATTCTCACACAATCTCGACGTGAATGATGTCACCAAGATTTGGTAACAATATTCTGATTAAAAAAAAAATTGCATGGAGATTCTTTCCCGTTCTTCTCCATAGAGCCTTGGATTGAGAAACTACAGTAGTTTCACTGTTATTATGCCTTGTGACTGCACGCAATGGGACTGTAGCTTCATCTATTTGTTTTTGACAAAACTGCATTTATAACTGACCTACTGACTGACTTAGATCGACTTCCGGCCTATAGTGCTATTTAAAGCTGAATAGTTAAAAAAAAAACCAGCATTTATCACAGAACAACTTGACCTTCATAACCCAACTACTAACACGTTATCCCTTGGATGATTGGTTATCAGACTTTCGAAAATCTGAATACCCGTAACGACTGACGAAGATCTACAAATGACCGACAGTTTAACGTGCATTCCGAGGAATTTGAAATCGTACAATAAAACTCATACTTTCAATGACATGCCATTTAGATTTTCTAAAAATAAATAATTCTACTAATTGATCGTGTTTTTCTTGCTGAGTGATGCGCCCTAGCCCAGTTAATGCAATCAACTTTTCGTAGTTTTATTGGTTAGTCACAGTTCCAACCAAAGCTAACCTATTTTTGATCGGGGTGTCCCATTTTATTCATTTGAATCAAGTTTAACGGTACATATAGTTTAGAATAAAAGCCTTGACTAAAAGGTAAACTAAAGGAAGGTTTTAAATTATCAAAAATTCATCTCAGATATTCGAAGTGATGTTAGAGATATACCTAATAACACTGCTACAATATATTGATATATTATTATGTATATCATTACAAAATAAGCAATTTTCACTAACAGAAAAATCAAAGCTCAATCCGATCAATCGGTTTGACCTGTGACTTATATAGTATCACGAAATTTTACACGACAGTACCCGTAATAAAGAATGTGACCAGTATGGAAGCATTTAAAAAAAATCCGACAAGAAACCAGTTCGGACACACAGTTTGCTTGTAATTTGTGGCTTCTTCCAATTCCAAGATTTTGTATCTCGGCTAACATAATTCTAAACTGAAACCTAAAAAATAAACAAAATTAACTGATATACACAATGCACACTCACACAAAAACCCACTCGCAAACGTCACACAAGGGCGATGTACCGTAATTTATTAAACATTTTTTTCTAAGAAAACTCTAACCTTGTATTTCTCCATGGTGCTTAAACAAAACGCTTTTATTTCTGGAAATAAACCAAAGTACGCAACACGAATGAGGTAGGTAAAAAAATATAACAATACCTTTAGTGTTTAGCGAGTTCGAAATTTTGTATGGTTTCAATCTTTTATGAAAGTTTAAATAGAGTAAACAAAACAGACTAACTTCGTAACGAACAACGTCATTGTAAAAGTGGGAAGTGATTTTTTTTTTATTTCAACCCTAACGTGTGATATATTGTTGGAAAGGTATTTAAAAATGAATAGGGGTTTTCTAAAATCATTTTTTGATAATGTCAATAGTTTCGGAAATAATCGCTCCAAAAGTAAAAAACAATGTGTCCCCCCCTCTAACTTTTGAACCATAAGTTTAGAAAATGTGAAAAAAATCTGAAAAGTAGAATTTTATAAGGACTTTTGTAGAAACAGTCAGAATTGAAACAGCAGGATGGTTGAATATGCGTTTTATTTAGGACTGACAATAACTTAATACAGTATAAACTTAACGGTTAGTAAAATTAATGTTCATTTCTAGGAAAGTTTAGCCTTCTAGCAATAATCACGTCGGCTTATTTAGAAGTGACTGCTCGCCATGAGCCCAAGAACCAGAATGAAACTTAGAAAGGAATCGTTTTTGCCTGAGCTTATCTGTTCCCCACTACCACACAACCCCACTAAAACCAACGGAGTTTCCAAGTCAGTGTTGCCAGTAAAATAATTAAATGTGTATCAAGTCTGTTACACCTTCAAAAGTTTTACATTCGGCCATCCAGAAAAAAACGAGTCCCTTCGTTAATAATAATCATGAAAAATACAAAAACATTTAACATTATGTTTAATAATAATTATGTATATCAACGTTTCAAAGTGAACTATGTGGGAGAAAATTAATTACCTCATGAACCTTAATAGACTAATCAAATTAATACTGTAACAAAAAAATACAACTTTCAAGATAAAAATTACTCATTATAACATAAAAAATGTATAACAACAGTATGGAATATACTTAAAAAAGTTCACATTACAATCACTACTTATCGAAAAAAAAACTTACTTAACTAAACAAAATACAACTTTCAAGATAAAAGTTACTAACATAAAAAATGTATAACAACAGTATGGAATAAATTACTTAAACAAATTCACATCACAATTACTACATACCAAAACTGAGTGCTGCTAATGCTAAGTACTATACATTTCAATCCAAATATCCTGTCCTAGACTTCTCGACCCTGTGATCAACAATTTCAGGCAGCACTCATGTGCTTCTACCTGTGATCAACAATTTCAGGCAGCACTCATGTGCTTCTACCTGTGATCAACAATTTCAGGCGGCACTCATATGCTCCTACCTGTATTGATCAACAATTTCAGGCGGCACTCATGTGCTCCTACCTGTATTGATCCATAATTTCAGGCGGCACTCATGTGCTCCTACCTGTATTGATCAACAATTTCAGGCGGCACTCATGTGCTCCTACCTGATACCACTCAATATATCAACATTTGATAAACCAATCTTGATTAAACCATGATCATTATTTTTATGGCACAACATCATTTACAATAGAAAGAAGCCTACTTTAGAACAAGTCTGGTGAAGCTATAAATCCTCGCTATCACTACTGGAACTACAACTAGGAGCATTATAACTGAGCCACGGAAATATTTTATCTATTGACACCAAATCTTGTCTTCGACAACAAATCGGTCATTTGGCAAAATCTTTTTAATTCTGTACGGACCCTGACATTTACTTTCTAATTTCTTCGATTGCCCTGTTCCCGACGCAATGGCTCTAATTATCCGTACTAAGTCCCCTATTTTATATTTTGTGCTTTGTTTCCTATTTTTATCAAATTTGTCCTTACTTATTTTTTGATGTTTAGTTATAGATTCTCCGGCTTCGGCCCTAACTTCGTCTAAAGTCTTTCCCATCACACCGCTACCTACATCCTCTATCACTTCCTTTAATACACCCAGCGAAGGGTTTGTAACCCTTCTTCCGAACAGTAATTCAGTTGGGGTTTTTTTCGTTATGCTATGCACAGAGGTATTAATACCTAATTGTACGTCTTGCACATACTCGTCCCACGTATTTGAATTTTTACCGTGTGTCATTGTGCTCAATGCCGACAGGATCGTACGGTTGTACCTTTCTACTTGACCGTTAGCACGAGGCGTGGCCACAGAATTTAAAATGTGTTTAATACCTAACGATTTTATAAACGAATTAAATTTTTTACTAGTAAAACTAGTACCCCTGTCAGTTATGAGTCGAGAAGGGGTTCCGAAATAACTAAACAAATTTTTAAATGCCTTAATGCTTTCTTTCGTCTTAGTACTACGAACCGGAGCTAAATTCACATACTTAGTAAAAGAATCAACTATTACTAGCAAATAACAATTTTTATTTTTGGTACGAATAAAGGGTCCCAGGTGGTCCGCATGGATTGTGTGAAAGGGAACTTCTACTTTCGGTATGGGATGTAGTAATCCTTCTTTAGCGCCCGAGGGTACCTTGTGGTGAGCGCACTCAAGGCAGGCAGAGACATATTTTTTTATAAACTTCCTCATTTTGGGGAACCAGAAGTAACCACGAATTCTATCAAGAGTCTTTTCAAAACCAAAATGTCCAACATCATCATGGTTAGTTTTTAGTACTTGCCATCTTACGCCTTTTGGTACGACCCATCGCAAGGTATTCTCGTCTATGACTCGGAATACGCGACCGTTTAGGATTTTGAAATCTTTACGTATACTTGCAATTTTAGCGGTCTCTGGATCTTCTAAAATTGATTTCATACGTCTGATTTCAGAATCCCCGGACTGGACGGTAGATATCCAATCATCGGTATTTATAGTCAGAATATCAATTGTGTGTATTATTGGTTCCGGTTCATCTACGACCGGGTTTCTGCTCAGCGCGTCAACGTGGGACATTTTCTCGCCAGGACGATATTCTACGTCACAATGGTAAATTTAATACCAAGCAGATATACCCGAAATTATGCAAGAGCGCTGACTACAGCAAGCTCAAACGAATGAAGCTTTTGTTCATCAGCCGTAGTCTGTCGACTATAATATGCCACGGGTCGCCACGGATCTGAACCAATCTTTTGCAACAGGATACCAGCGAGACCTAGTTTACTGGCATCTGTATGTAGTTGAGTTTCTGCCATATGATCGTACAGTGCCAGGACTGGTCTCTCTATAAGAGCTTTTTTAAGACGTCCAAAAGCCTCTGCCTCAACTTCAGTCCATCTCCAAGGAGTATCATTTTTAAGTAGGTTAGTCAATGGCCTGGCGATCAAAGCAAAGTTTTTGACGAAACGCCTGAAAAAACTAGCCAAGCCTATAAACCTCCTTATATCGTGCTGGTTACATGGGATAGGAAATTTAGACACGGCTTCTGTTTTCTGTTCCCCAGGTTTTATCCCATCCTTACTTATTTCGAAACCAAGAAAGTTAATTTTTTCATGGAAAAAATTGCATTTCTCCAATTTCAAAGTGAGACCACTATCGCGAAGTGCTATCAACACTTCTTCGAGACGAGCTAGCCCTTCTTCAATAGATTTAGCCGGGATCAGAATGTCATCCATATAAATGATTACATATTTTAACTTGGCCTTGTCTAAAATTTTATGAATAGTCCGTTGAAAAACGGCTGGGGCATTAGCCAAACCGAATGGCATACGAGTGAACTCATATTGTCCATCTGGTGTGACGAACGAGGTCTTATCTATTGAATCGGCAGCAATCGCTATTTGATGGTAGCCTGAAGCGAGGTCGAGAGTGGAGAAAATAGAGTGACCTGATAGCTGATCCAAAAGATCATTGATCAAAGGCAATGGGTAGTGATCTCTTTTGGTTTTTTTATTCAGGGATCTATAGTCGACACACAATTTTTTTTCGCCAGTTTTTTTCTGTACTAGGACAATAGGGCTAGCATAAGGTAAATTTGACTCTCTGACTATACCTACCCGCATCATTTCATCTATCATGTCACGCACATGTTCTCGCTCCGAAAAAGATAATCTATATGGCCTATAAACTACGGGTTCAGAGTCTTTCAGTTGTATTACCATTTCAGTAACTGCGGTGAATCCCAAATCATGCAATCCGTGAGAAAAACAACATTTATATTTCTCTATTAAAGTTTTTAAGTTATTGATTTCAATGGTAGTTAACTGATTGCCATGCTTTAACTCGATATTCGAATTTATTGTTGCCACGTTCATTATATTGACTTCCGTACTAATATAACTAGCCCTAGTAATAAGAATTTCTTTCGGAAATATGATAACATCTGGTCCAATATTTTGGATTAAGACTCTCGATTCACCCTTTTTAATCTCGTATTCCCCCGGTAATTATAGGTAATACTCACCACCTATTTTTCCTCTTACTGAACCACCTACATATATTTTGCCTGTGAACGCAGAATCTGACTTTACGGGAATTAACTTAATTTCTCCCTTTTCAATACAGAGCGTACTACTAGTTTTTAAAATAACTTTTAACTCGTCTCTCGGTTTTACCTTTTGAAATTGAAGCTCTGTTGAAGTTTTTATTAAGTGAATAGTGGGTCTTTCTGTAAAACTATGTCCTAGAAGCACTGGATAATTAATTAAACAATCCTCTACTACAAGCACCTCTACATCATTCTCTACAACACCCTGTACATCTATTGTAATAAACGCCTTTCCTTTTGGCAAATAAGGCACATTACCTAATCGTCGTAATAAAGGCCCGGTACCCGTTTGCCAGTTTAATCCTATTTGTTTAGCTTCTTTTTCACGGATCAACGTAGCCTCACTACCTAAATCTACTTGACATAATATTGGGTTCTGATTTATTTTAATTAAAATTTTATATTTATCATTAGAATCATTTAATTGAGATAACTCTAAAGGTGCTGGTAAAACATCAGTATTGTTGGTAGCAACTTTAAGAACGGACTTTTGTGAATCGGGTTTGGGTTTAGTCTTCATTGGGCATTCCGCAATAGTATGGCCTATAAATTTGCAATATAGGTTTTGGGCATTTAAAACTTACGTGACCCTTCTCCTTACAATTATAGCAAATTACGTTATCAGAGTTTTGACGAGCTTTATTCGAAAGATCTGAATAAGGTTCATTACCTTTATTTGTCGTTCGAGAATTATTTGATCGAGATAAAATCCTGCCTCTCCTAAATTCGCTATTCTCTTTGGTTTGAGTTTTAACATTTTTGAAAAATTCTAATACTTCTTCCGGTTTTCTAAATTTTGCGGCCTGGGCACCTAACCTTACACTCCTATCATCTATGCCGTGGATAATACAATCGATAGCTTCTTTTCCAAATAGTTTACAACGATTTAATAAGTTTATTTTAGAAAAATAATACATTTCTAGTGACTCTCCTTGTGCCACCCTCCTATTAAGCATTTCTGTTAATAATTCGGCATAATTTTCTGTAGCCGGAAAAGATTCTTTTAATAATTGCTTCCATTCAGACCAAGTTCGCATAAGAGAAGGGAGACCTTGGTACCATAATTTTGCCTGACCTACTAGTTTGGGCAGAGCGTAATGTATAGTTTGTTTACTGCTCCATCCGTATATTTCCGAGCACTCATCTACTTTGCTCAACCAAACAGTAACGGTTTGTTCTTTCGAAAGAGGATCGAATTCGGGGATAACGTTATTATTCATCGAGGGAAAAGTATCACCAGACCTATTCCTCAAAAAATATTGATGTTGTGTCATACCTTGATCTATCCCTGGATCTATCTTGAGATCTATCTCTTGAACTATCCCTCAGTCTTGATCTTCTTCGTAGATCAGAGTCTCGTAATGTTTGTCGTTCATTTTGAAGTTGGTTCTCCAGCAGCTCTAATCTTTGCCTCTCCAAACTGATGTTTTCCTCTAATTCTCTAACTCCGCTACGGCTGCGTGATCGCTCTTGACGTCGCGATCGATAGTGCGAGGTCTGAACACTATTGCTTCTACTGCGACGTCCATCAGGCGAGTCTCTCGACTCCCTTGCAGTCATGACTGGTCGGGAGACTATGGGACTCATCGGAGCTTCCGGTGTACAGTATTGATCAGTGTTGTCCATTATTTCTGAAACTTAATATTGTAGGCGTATTTATTGGTCAATCCCAATTCTGAGATGTAGAAACAGTCAGAATTGAAACAGCAGGATGGTTGAATATGCGTTTTATTTAGGACTGACAATAACTTAATACAGTATAAACTTAACGGTTAGTAAAATTAATGTTCATTTCTAGGAAAGTTTAGCCTTCTAGCAATAATTACGTCGGCTTATTTAGAAGTGACTGCTCGCCATGAGCTCAAGAACCAGAATGAAACTTAGAAAGGAATCGTTTTTGCCTGAGCTTATCTGTTCCCCACTACCACACAACCCCACTAAAACCAACGGAGTTTCCAAGTCAGTGTTGCCAGTAAAATAATTAAATGTGTATCAAGTCTGTTACACCTTCAAAAGTTTTACACTTTCTAGAAAAACAATTTGAACTTGATGGAAACAACAGTTTTTGTACAAAAAAGACAAAAAGTTGTACAAAATAATTTCTGGACTAAGTTTGTAGTATATTCGTATATGCAAGCATTTTTACATAATGGATACCCACCTTTAAACTCATAAGTGGGAACACTTACTGTGACGGACTGGAAACAACGGAACCCTACACTGAGCGTGGCCCGACACGCTCTTGGCCGGTTTTTGATATTTTTAAGATTTAAGTTTTTTTTTCTTTTATTTCATGTAGTGTTTTTGAGGCATGTGCCAAATAAACATGTTTTCTGTTTCTGTGTAAACCTACTACAGTGTTTGAAATAGGTATACAGTTATCAATATGACTGTTTTTGGAACTGCCAGGTCTAATGGTCATCGCTGCTACTCAACATGACATTTTGAGTTCGAATCACAAGTTAGACAAAGTGTGACAATGTATTTGGCAATTTATTGGTTTACCCCATATTACTTGCATGGGACTCAAATATAACTTGCTTAAGGTAGGTGTGTTAAGGTACACATCTGCTTATCCGTTCACGGATCACAGGCGTGAAGTTATCTAGATGTATTTTTTGGGCGCAGGACACACAGAAAAGACGTAAGACGCAGACGGGGCGCAGACGTGTCTTTTCTGTGTCTCTTTCATACAAAATGTTAGAAGCGTCGAGACGCGACGCAACACATATACAAAAGGTGGAGCTTGCCCGTCTGTGCCCTGTTGTAAAACAGATAGAAAGGACAGGGAACGGGCGCGACCAGACGAGGGGACGACGAGAACGGGGGTGAGGCGCGGGTGCCGGGAACCGCGCAGCGCGATTTTTTCTATATGTTTTAAAAAGTCGCGACGGCGGCGCGGCGTCTCGTCTGCACCCTGTTCGCGCCCCGCCCTCGCCTTACGTCTTTTCTGTGTCCTGCGCTTTGAACTGATTTGACGCTTAAAAATGAACCCGATAATATGATAATAAACACAATAGGTGGTTTGAATTAAAAACAGCCAATTTAATAACCTTATTAGGTACATCCGTAATGCACATCACGCAATGTCAAACGACGTGAAATTTTGACAAACACGCCGGTGGAGTATAATCCTGTATTGTTCACTACACACACTGCAATGCTAAATCCCAAGCGTTATAATAACACACTGGGCATTCACAGTACGCTGTAATGTTAATGCAATAGAAGCGTCTAATAGATTGATTTCTGTTTGTATGGCTCTGATTTGCATACACAACAACGTGACGCCGTTGGATTATCATCCTTAAGTTCACAGCACACGTGTGCACTGCACCGGCATCACCTTAATTCGAGCCGATCACTATTAATTCCGTGTAACTCAGCAGCGCACGCTTATAAGCATTGTGACAGCATCTCCTCGGATCGCAAAACCCATAAAACGATAATGTCTGTCTGTTGTCAAGTCAAAATTATTTGTTTGCAGTAAATATGGTACAAAAGATGGTAACAATGACACATTTCGCCAAAAAATGGCATGCAAATGGCAATGTGTCTGTTCTATTCAATCTGTTTTTATGTATTTCTTTTATGTTCTATTCATCTGGAAACTGTGAATAGCGTATAAAGTTTTTCATTTATAATGTACAGTTGCGCTCAGAATGCAGTATTGAAGGAACAGAAAGTTTTGGATTGCATCTTACTTGTCCAATTAAAACTTATTTATACTCGTAGGGCGCATTCATCTTCACGAAAACTTTAAATAATTATAACTGTATTGATGTTTATTACAATGCTTTTCTTGTCCGAGAGATGATTTGAGAGATACATGAAAAGATTGTTCTTGTGTGTAAAGGCTGCCATTTGTTGTCCATTCTATTAGTTTAAATTGACGGTAGTTTAAAAAACTCTGTTGATTCCATTGTATACAGTCCTTTTCCTCTTCCAGAAGTAGTTCAATTGCATCTAATGGGAGCACAAAGATCATTGTGACGTTGAAAGTTAAATTCAATCTATTTCAAGTATTTTAAACGGAAAACTTTACAAGAAAATAGAATTGGTCCTAGTTGCCCAATTGCAGAGATAGATTCGTATGGAAAAGAATGGAGCTTGACAAATCAAAGGTAAAAAGTGTGAAAAGAACAGTCCATTCATCTCTGTTTAACATGTAACAATCACAGAATTGTTTCGTTGCACTATAAAAAAAAATATGGCGCTTGCCAACAGCTGATGTTCATTCATGTTCACGACGGTGAATCCGTTTATACAAACACATGAATATTTATTATTTTAACTGCGCTTTTAAAACAATTTCATTTGTTGTTTTGTTCATTAATTGTCTTCTGTGTTCTAAAATGATTTTTTGAGTGGATTGAATTCTCATTTTGTGAATAGTTTATAAAGTAGCAAAATGAAGTAACAGCTTTAGATTATTTTTATTTTTTGACATTTTACATGATGGTCGAATCATTTTCATCGTCTTTTACCAACTATATCGGGGTCGGCTTTCAGTCTAACAGGATGCAACTAATACAACTATTTTACATGGAACGACTGTTTAGCTCTACAACCCAGTTAGGACTGGGTAAAACGATACCCCACGATAAGACGAGGTCAGACTTTTGGGGTACCTGTAAAGACGGTCAAAGATCTACCAATGACAATGTTCTATCACATTTTTTCAATGAAAGTCGAGAGAATTATTTCTTTAAATTCAATTTATTTTATTTGTGCATTTTGCAGAGATAAAATAATCTGCCTTGGTTTGCTTCCTTCCTGTCTAACCTTGGCTGGTTGGCCCCAATCCTTCGGCAAGGTAGTTAGTAATATTGCAGTTTTTAATATTTTCTGACGACTGAACTAGGTCAGAGATAATTTCGCGGACTTGTCGCGGGTAGAGCAATATTATTTATGTAAAACTTGTTCTTGGTTATAAAGCCTTATTGATTAGGGTTCTATGTAATCCCTTGAACTGGGTAAATTGCGTACATACTTAATAACAACTGTATGCCTCGTTTCGCTTTTGTTGCAAGAGCGACTGCTGAGCACAAGTTCTTACGTTTGATTCCCAGGTCGGGCAAAGTGAAATTGGTTTTTTTCTTAGGAAGTTTTCTTTTTCTCAGAAAGCTCTCAGTAGCAGATACGGGGTCACATTTGTGAACGGATGATGGCAATAGGGTCGCACTGGCGAAATATGAGTGTTAGGTAAAAGGGGCGAGGCAGAGATGTGCCCCTGCCTAAAACCTTCTGGGTTTCCCAGACGTGATGATATGTTACGTGTTTATTGGAAAATACCAGCTTAAAAATTACTATCAAAAGTATCAAACTGCCAGTGACTATTCCTATCTCGAAACTGCTTATGCAGTCAGTTAATAGTAAAATACAATGTCGCTTGAACGTGCCATGCGTTGGCTCTCTAAACTAATGTACTTATAATGGACTGTTTAAATCAAATATCATCGGAAAATAGGTACATGATATAACTAGCTAGCTGGTTGCTGTCCAAGTGTAACTTGTCAATCCTAGGCATTTATGTAACTTTACTACAAGTGATAACTGAAAAGTGGTATGGTAATCATGGTATGCATGTGATGCGGACGGTTTAAAGCAAATAAGATCGGAAAATAGGTACATGATATAACCAGCTAGCTTTTCTGTCCAAGTGTACTTAACTTGTTAATCCTGGCAATTATGTAACTTTACTACAAGTGATGACTGAAGAGTGTATGATTTGATTTTTTACGATTACGATGGTGGTTCAGTTTGATGGTCTATAGCACACCCTTCTATATGACTATACCCTTTCTGTTACACGTTGTATATGTCGCCGCAAGAGGCTCTATCTGCTAAGATTTAATCAAATTAATAGCACTCCTAATTCTATTCCATGATAAAACGGGTGAACCTGCCATCTCTGCTTGGCAGTACAATTATTACATAGAACTTAATTAATTGACAGATGAGTTAAGCGCCATCTATTGGCTCACCTAGTACTTAGATAGTTCGTGGTTTCAAATAGTAATTTACTAAACAAAAGTAGCTAAAGACTCTCAGTAAGTCTTTAGCTAGATCTATAGTTAAAATTATGATAAGCAAGTATTTTATGACATTGGATTTGTAATTATTATTGTTCATTTGACACAAGATTGTTTATGAGGCAACACTACAAGTGGAAGTTAGCGCTGAATACGATTTGATCAATAACTCAATTAATTATTTGAAACTACAACTAAATCAGATTATCTAACTGAATTACAAACTAAAAAGTAACAAGATTATTTTACAGAACAATTTATTAGTGAAAGACTTTTTAGGTGTTCTCTGTATTAAATCCTTTGATTTACCGGAAATGGTTTTAAGCAAGATCGAATATTGTTGTAAAAAGTAATGAAGCTACTAATTAGCTTTAACTAGATAAAACCTTTGCATTTGTGAATATTGGAAATGTTTAATTAATAAAATGATTAATTGTGAATTATTCTAGAATTGTTTGTAAGTTTTAATGAATTTATTATGTAATGAATAAACTGTACTGAATGAGGGACTCACTCACGCTCACGCAGGCAGAATGGACGCGTGAGCGACAAGCAGTCACGTTATCATAAGATTAGCAAAACAATTGAAATACTAAGTAATTATAAGTGTTTATTGAAGTGAACGATTAGCTGTTGTGAAAATGAGAGTGTGAAGAGTTTCTTCGTCGATTCTTCTGCTCAACCATAATACTCTGCGAATGGTCGACTCAACTCTAGAAAGTTAATAAGTTTCTGTACCTAAATGGTTGAATTAATAGAAATAAACGTTTGGAGTTTGAGTCAAGTGCTGTGTGTGATTTCAACTACCCAGTACCCACCTACCTATCTACCAACAATGAAGAATCGTATCGCAAGGCGATGTGATAGATGACAGAAAGACAATATGGTTACTCTAGGCTTTCCCTGCCGTGATATCAGAAGAGGTGATAGCTCTTGCGCGCTGTTCACAGTGCCGGACATCCAGAACAATTACAAGGAACTACCGAACTAGAACTCTTGCTTTCGTGACCATGGCCGAAGGCGTGGCAAAGAACTTTTCACCGAAGGGTTCACCACGAAGCTTTTAAAGAGAGAGCGACTTATTATGCTGCCACAACCAATATACTGTGTTAAGTGGCAATGAACTGATAGACAAGAAGATACTTAAGAAGACTAAGATAGCCAAAGAGTTGGCTGCATTTTCATCCAAGTGGCTGACAGATACCAACATGATAATTTATTGCAACACTTGACCCAAAACAAATCATAAGAACACAATAATGAAAATGCAATTTACATTGGTAAACAAACAATGAAGTTGTATGTGATGGAAAACTTCATTGATTGCACTCAAAATTGCCAACATGTACAGCACAGAATGACCGAAGCAGAATAAACAAAGATTGGACTCCGGGAAAGCATAATTATCAATAAATAAACCTGATAATGGATCATCAATCCCGGGAAGTATTTTGTTTTATTTATTTTAGTATTTTGTTACTGTAGAGAATTTTTACAATTAACATTATTTTAACTTAACACATCTCATGCTGGTTATGGTAACTTGACACCTGTGGAAGGGAAATAAAAACACTCCATTTAATTCACTCACTCCTTACCCTTTAATCCTGTCAAATCAAAGACTTTGTGTCTATCACAGAGCGGTGTTCCTGATCCTATCCTTTTATCCTGTCAAATCCAAGACTTTGTGTCTATCACAGAGCATTACCTTCCCGTGAGAATGAACAAATAAAAACATGCTACTTACACTACACTTACCAAATACAAATTACGGAATATCTAAAGCAATCAATAATATTATTCAAGACGAATCTAGTAGACAGTAGATCTATAACAAGATTCCTAAGTTAACTAAAACCTAATTCATACTAAGCTTAACAATTTTATGAACATGTTGTTTAGCTTATGCGACAATGTTATTTTTAACAAATAGCTGACCATTTAACATCAATGAATTCAAATTCAAGTTGCAAAACTGCTTGCAAACTAACTGATACTAAACAACAATTCAATGAATATTGTTGGAAAATTGAAGCAACAATATTCTATTCAGCTAATAGCTGATTAAACAATATCGATAACCTCAATTAATTTAATGTTATTGGATAATTCAGGCTACAACATTTTATTCAGCTAACAGCTTATACCAGCTTCAATGTAAGCACTACTAAAAGATTAAATAAAAGCAGACCTAACTCTGTGACTGTGTCAATGTGTCTAGGTGATACACAAACGCATTTAATTTAAAACTGAATAGATGTCAGATCTTTTAAAAGCTTTCTATGTTGACTGAAACTTTCTGTTACCAAATCCTACAATTCAATGAACATTGTAGGATAACAATAAAAGCAACAATAATCTGCCGACAAAATTTATCTCCACTATTTCAGATAACAACCACGAAACTTCATACTGACGGCGACGGCAGGTGCAGAGCGTGCACCGCCGATCAGAATGGCCGTGTCGCCGCAAGAGGCTCTATCTGCTAAGATTTAATCAAATTAATAGCACTCCTAATTCTATTCCATGATAAAACGGGTGAACCTGCCATCTCTGCTTGGCAGTACAATTATTACATAGAACTTAATTAATTGACAGATGAGTTAAGCGCCATCTATTGGCTCACCTAGTACTTAGATAGTTCGTGGTTTCAAATAGTAATTTACTAAACAAAAGTAGCTAAAGACTCTCAGTAAGTCTTTAGCTAGATCTATAGTTAAAATTATGATAAGCAAGTATTTTATGACATTGGATTTGTAATTATTATTGTTCATTTGACACAAGATCGTTTATGAGGCAACACTACAAGTGGAAGTTAGCGCTGAATACGATTTGATCAATAACTCAATTAATTATTTGAAACTACAACTAAATCAGATTATCTAACTGAATTACAAACTAAAAAGTAACAAGATTATTTTACAGAACAATTTATTAGTGAAAGACTTTTTAGGTGTTCTCTGTATTAAATCCTTTGATTTACCGGAAATGGTTTTAAGCAAGATCGAATATTGTTGTAAAAAGTAATGAAGCTACTAATTAGCTTTAACTAGATAAAACCTTTGCATTTGTGAATATTGGAAATGTTTAATTAATAAAATGATTAATTGTGAATTATTCTAGAATTGTTTGTAAGTTTTAATGAATTTATTATGTAATGAATAAACTGTACTGAATGAGGGACTCACTCACGCTCACGCAGGCAGAATGGACGCGTGAGCGACAAGCAGTCACGTTATCATAAGATTAGCAAAACAATTGAAATACTAAGTAATTATAAGTGTTTATTGAAGTGAACGATTAGCTGTTGTGAAAATGAGAGTGTGAGGAGTTTCTTCGTCGATTCTTCTCCTCAACCATAATACTCTGCGAATGGTCGACTCAACTCTAGAAAGTTAATAAGTTTCTGTACCTAAATGGTTGAATTAATAGAAATAAACGTTTGGAGTTTGAGTCAAGTGCTGTGTGTGATTTCAACTACCCAGTACCCACCTACCTATCTACCAACAATGAAGAATCGTATCGCAAGGCGATGTGATAGATGACAGAAAGACAATATGGTTACTCTAGGCTTTCCCTGCCGTGATATATATATAGTACTTTTTCTTCTCGAATCGAAAATCGATCGCGAATCGGACTCAGACGATTCTGATAATGCAATGCATTGCAATCGGTCCGTGGATTACGTTTGATTACTTAGCCAGGAACCGATGCTAATATAATTATAAACTTATAAAATTATTGATGAAATTATGTAAAAATAATTACAAAATGCTCTGCTATTACTGATGACTTCTTCAGAATAGTCAGGTAATCTCTTTCGTTTATCATATACTGAAATAATTATCATAACCTGGTGACCTGTAATTGTCTTGTCCTCTGTTAAAAGCAGAAAACTCAAAGAGTACGTATATTATTCAGTAAATAGTCCTAACAGACGTAACCCGCGTTGCTACACTAACACAATTCCGCACGACCGTCTGGGTTTTAATAAAGACCTTGACCTCGAAGTTTGTTTCGGCCTTTCTTTTCAAGGTTAAGATCTCGTTTTGAATACGTAAACTTATAAACGTGGATAATATATATGAACATACAAGTATCAAGTAATTCTAAGTTCCTAAGATGGGTATTATTATTATTATTTATTATTATTATCCTATGAATCAGCCCGGAATCCAGAATTTAAATATATTTTGCGAAATGTTAAACAAACACAGAGGTGTATGTACACACATCAAAAAAAGTTTTTGATCACTTTGAAAATTCGAAATCTTTTTGTTACGTTTTTATAAAAAAAACTAGCGGACGTCACGCGGTTTCACCCGCGTAATTCCCGTTTCCGTGGTAGCACGGGGATAAAATATAGCCTATGTTACTCAGAGTGAATATAGCTTTCTAATGGTCAAAGAATTTTTCAAATATACGCAGCAGTTTTTGAGTTTATTCATTACAAACATACACACAAAAATACAAATCTTTCCTCTTTATTTATTTATTTAGAAAAAACATTTTAAGCTGACAGTTTTATACCAAAACGCTTAAAAGGTAACAATAATCATAGTTATAATATTACAAATAGCATCTTATAATTATTACAATAATTCAGAAAACAAAATAAAAATTACATGTCAAGTGGTGTTTACTTATATCACGAATAAAATAACATAAAGAAGTCATAATGTCTTAAAAAAAATATAATAATAAATTTTAATATTAGTGTAGAAGTGTAGATAAAAAATAGTTTTATTTTTTAATTTCAAACAGGGTATTTCTATTTAAAGAAAACACACAACAAAGTTTTTTTCTTGATGATAAAGTTCAAATTAAAAAAAAATCTGACAACCAGTCTTACCAAGGGGTATCGTATTACCCAGTACAAACTGGGTTGTGGAGGTCAGATAGGCAGTCGCTCCTCGTAAAATACTGGTATTCAGCTGCATCCGGTTAGACTGGAAGCCGACCCCAATAAACTTGGGAAAAGGCTAGGCAGATGATGATGATGATGATGAAAGTTCAAATTAAATAATTATATCAGCTTATGCTAGTGATCGCAAACTTTTTTTGATGTGTGTATGATGATGATGAGGGTATGGGGGAGCCCATACCCTTCTGGGATTATAAGCATGATGTTATGTTGAAATCACGATTTACGACATACTTTACATCGAAACTTTAAGATTTTTATATATAATATAATAATAATATTATGAGACCACGAAACAGTTTTATTTAAAAATGCAAACCATGTTGTAAGTAGAATCTCATAGTTTAACTAACTACATGAATATTCGCTTATTCTTTTCCAATAAATGTTCCGATAATGTTAGGAATTTTGTAGTAAAAGTTCTTTATTGTAGCTGGCTCTGCTTGAAAAATTCAACGTGAAATAGTAAGATTTAACGGTTATTTTTAACTAGCCATTCGCTAGCGATCCCTGCTTTACACGGTTGTTGAATTGACAAGACTTCGAAGTTTTTTAATTTATGTTTACATACACCTAACCTGGTTTAGGTTAGGTGTCTAAATCAGGTGTTCTGAAATAAATACTCTAAATGTTGGTTAAAAACTCATCAAAATCTGTGTCGTAGGTTAGAAGTACGTATACGTATCAGTCATATCGATAGACACAAAAATAAAGTGACAGTAATAATAAAATTAATAGGTAAATACAGCAGTCATTGTGCCGATAGTCGTGTCGGCCAATGGCTTAATAGCCAAGAGCCTCGACCAACATCTTAGGAGGCTCTCGCTTGGCAGCTGGATTAAGGGCTTGATTCAGAAAGCAGTACTTCTGGACACGGCACGTATCGTTAGGAGGTTCTTCTCTCAAGAGCCCTGACCACCGGCAGCTCGGACCCTGTTCCCAGCGCTGGTGGGCTACTGTTTTTTTTTATATTTTTAAATGTTTTTTTAAGTCGTTTTACTAAGAAATATTTAAAAATGTTAAAAACATGTGAATATAAATGAATAAATGCAAATTAATAGTACATATATTTTTTTCGCCACAAACATACGATGATAATGTTAATTGCTGCATATTTCTGATCAGGCAAGCATACATCATGCATGCAGCAAGCATGCAGTATGCAAACATGCAAACGTGCAAACAAGCATGCAGTATGCAAACCAGCATACACCATGCGTGCAGCCAGCATGCAGCATGCAAGCAAGCATGCAGCATGCAAGCAAGCATGCAGAATGCAAGCAAGCATGCAACATGCAGCAGGCATGGTTTCTGTCACGGCTCCGGCGCTGCAGGGTTCCGGCGGTCCCACGCGAGCTTATCGTCGCAGATGTGTTTTACGCTCACCACCTGCTCCTCAGCTCACGGGCCGCCTCACCCTTCCGCGCCTTCGCGGATTTAAATTACACTCTAGGGGTAGGGTAGACAAGACTACGTGGAGTCGGTTTTCGAGCGATTCGTTTCTGTCACTAACTTTTTTAGCGTAACATTTATTGTCTTTGTAGGACAATATTTTTATTCTAATTTAAAGGTTAAAATTGCTATTTTATAGAAATGGCAATAATTCCAAATGGAATTTTGCCCTCTGATTGCCTTCTGATTGTACTACAACATAGAGCTCACAGCGGAGTTGTATGACTACTCAGGTACGAACGAGCTAAGAATCTACACTGATGGATCAAAAACCGACGACGGGACAGGTTTCGGGGTGTTCTCCGACGACCTAAACATTAAAATAGCCAAACCCCTTGAAATACTCAACTCTGTTTACCAAGCAGAGTGTGTGGGTATCATCCAAGCGGCAAACGCTATAGAGGCCAGGGAGGTTACGGATACCAATATTCGAATAATATCCGACAGTGCCTCAGTCCTTCAATCCTTAAAGAGTAATCAGATAACGTCGAGACTGATACTAGAATGCCATAATGCCCTAGAACGAATCACGGTACTAAACCATAACACGGTAACACTTAGGGAATGCAATCCGGACTATCTGTAATCCGAAAAATCCGGATATCCGCACATTTTTACTCGACTTCCAAATCCGGATTCGAAAATCGTATCCGGATTTTTTGAATAATGAGAAATTGTAATTTAGGGGCTACATTAATGGCGCAAATATTCGTCTAATCGGGTAGTATGTAATAATTTATTTAAACATAAACTATACAGTGTGTTTGGCTACCGGTTTATACCGATACTATAAAGGCATAATATTATTATACTCATTTCTATCGACAAATGCGTGTTTATAAATTCTCCTAAACCCACACCCCGCGAATGACAGCCATCTAATCCGCGGTCTAGGGTGTGTTCAATGAAAAGCTAATATCTTTGATTGTAAGACACCTAGAGACGTGAAAATGACCTACAACATTGTGGAGCCTTGATGCTGGGACAGGGCCATGTTCAAATGGCTATAACTCTTAAAATTATTGGTGTTTAGTCAACATTTTGATATCATTTTGTAGGTTGACTCAAATACTTCTCAATATTTATCCCCAAACGTCTAGAAAATATAGTTACCACAAAGGTTTCTACAGGGTTAGTTTTCAATGACCAGCCAATATTAAAAAATAAGATCTAGATATCCAACCAAAAGTGCATTTTAAATATTATTGTCGAAAAATTTAAAATAAAATAATAGCATTCATTTGAAAATATCCTGAACATTTTCTAAATCATAAACTTGGTGGGAATCAATGCACTTGTGTGCGTGCATGCACCGCCAAATTTATGTGTGTGCTAACTGCTACCTATCTAGGTTGTTGAACTGAATTGTGCTGTTGCAATATCCAAACGTTCGCTTTTTAGTGGTGGACAGGAATTAAATTTTATTTAAAAACATGATTTTTTTATTCATTATAACGAATATATTATCGATTCTAAACTATCTCTGAAAATTTGGTCGGACATTGAAAACGAACCCCTATATATTTACGCCGCTTCAGATTCTCTGCAGCCACAGCCCACAGCGGCAGCGGCAGCACAGCACGATGAGCTTGGAAGATGAGATGGCGCATGAGCCGACGCATGTTGCGTCCCATACAAAAGGCATGCCGTCCGGTTCTTCACAGTTTTTTTTTTTTAATTTGTACTTATTAATTAGTTTACTAACGTTACTCAGCACGTGAGTCACAGACTGATTATTTTAATAATAAGAATGTTATGGCTTTAACACCGAGTTATGGTATTTAATTTGAATAATTCCAAATAACAAAAGTTTAAAAAATCATATGAATTGATTTTATTGTTTTTAATTTAACTCATTTGCATAAATATAAGAAACATCACATTAATAAACTAATATGGGTAGATTTGTTTATTTTCATGATAAAATCCGTAAAATCCGGATAATCCGGATTGGACCAAAAATCCGTTCATAAAAATCCGGATTTTGAAACAGAACGGATTTGCATTCCCTAGTAACACTACAATGTATCAAAGGTCACAATGGATCACTTGGGAACGATGCGGCTGATGAGCTTGCCAGAAGAGGATCCAGCACAAAACCCTGCGGACCCGAGCCCGTTGTGCCTATTCCCTTCAAGCAACTAAGACGCTGGTTAAAGGAACACACTCGAATACAAGCGGAGAAATGATGGACCTCGGCACCAGGGTGTGGGCAATCCAAGGAATCCATGCCATCCCTTGACACAAAACTGACCAGGCGCCTACTGCGCCTGGACAGAGATAGCCTACGACTGGTGGCGGGGACCATCACTGGACACTGTTCACTAAATAAACACTTCCACACCCTAGGAATCACTGACAGTCCCCTATGCAGAGCATGCATGGAGGCGGAGGAAACGGTGGCGCATGTGCTCCTTGAGTGCACTGGCGTTACCAAGATTCGCGAGGAGACCCTGGGAACACCAAGATCCCTTGCGGACGCCCTGAGAAGACCGGGAAGTTTGATCTGCTTCTGGAGGGAGGTGGGCTGGTTGGAGTAAACGGCCACCACGGCTCACGCACAATGGTCCACTTTAAGGACTAAGTGCGGAAACCAAAACCCCATGATGATAGATAGATGGAATTCTGCCATCTTCATAGTATGCCAAGTGAAATTGTACCAAATAATAGTCGCTCTAAATAATCATTATTCTAAACGAAATTATGCGGGATTTGAACATTGCCAAAGGTAATTATGCCAAATAATATTCTGCCATCTTATAGGTATGCCATTGTAAAATCGGACATACAAACATTCGGCCAAACAATAACTATGTTAAATATTTTTTATGCCTTAAAAATATTCGTTTAAAGAAGATTATGCCAAGTGTGTTATGCCAAATAAATTTCGGAGCATCAAGATTCTGCCAGATAGAAGGAACTCAAAATTAAGACGTCGAAAACTCGTGTCTCGTCACATTTGAGTACATTTTTTACTCAAATGTAACGACACGAGCCCCCTGATCTTTGACATGTTTTATTTTCGTCAATTTTTAGGGTTCCGTACCCAAAGGGTAAAAACGGAACCCTATTACGGATAAACGGAACACATACTTAAATACAAACTTGATAAAGTTAACAGGTGATGTCTTTATCGTGTTGCGTTATTCGTGTTTCAATAGTTCCAGTTCGTAAAGCAATCAAAAATATTTTAGATAGGTACCACTGATAATGTTTTATTTATTTTTAGTCGACTTTTTCTGTTTTTTTTTTTTTTGTGTGTTTGTTCAGCGATATCTTCACCTTTATTATTTCGCGGTGGTCCCGTTTAAGTTTGGTGAAGATCTAATGCTGATTTTCGGAGATACACAAGGGAACTCTTCAATAATAGATGGCCAATTTGTCGTGATTGCTGCCTATTATATTGAAGAGTACCCTAAAAAAGGAAAAAATAAAAAAACTTTTTTGCAAAGAAAATATTGAAAAATAACTTTAGCTTCAGAAGTCGGTGGCAAAAAAAAAACTGAATCAAACATTTGTTTGATTCAGTTTTTTTTTTGCCACCGACTCGCTGTCGGTGACTTTTATTTAAAAGTCACCGACTTCTGAAGCTAAAGTTATTTTTCACTTTTTCTGTGTTTTTCAAGTCGGTTTTATTTTTTGCAAAAAAGGTTTTTGTGAACTACTTATTCTACTTCTCATGTACGAGTATAAGGAGCCAATGGTGCTTTTTAAATTATTTGGGCCCAACAGGAACCAGCGGGGGTATAGTATTACCCAGTGCTGTTATGGAAGTCAGATCGGCAGTCACTCCTTGTAAAATACTAGTATTCAGCTGTATCCGGTTAGATTGGAAGCTGTCCTCAACATAACTGGGAAAAGGCTAGGCTAGGCTAGAAAGATGGTGATGAAGAACCAGTAAGAAATCACGTGCATCTATTAGTTCGTTGCTACTTGAAAAAAGGACAGACTAACCTTAATGGGTCATATAAATTATCTATTGAGTACTATTTTTTTTCTACTTCATTTACGCTAAGATTAAAGAAAGAATACCTGAAAAAATATTAAGGAAGGTCTTGCCTAGTAGTCGAACATTTTAGGCTAAAAAAGGATTTGCTAATGTACAAAAAATCGGAATAAGTAGAGCAAGCACAACAGTAACTCTGCTAACGTGTATTATTTTTTTTACGAATTGCCTAAATTCCTTTTACTATTTTATCTAAAAAAGCTTCCACTATGGTTTAACACAATAAGATCTAACAAAAATGTAGTGTACGGTTATATAGGAAATTAAGATATTAAGTCTTAATTTAATTTCCGTAGTGGAAGCTTTCTGAGATAAGATCTAGTCTTTGACAGCATTAGTCTAGTGTGCATCGGTCTTTAGTGAGGACACGTGTGGAGTGTGCGCTCGGCATTATCTGATCCGGGGGAAAATCGGTTCGGAGAGAGCGAATAGATTCATGGTACAATGTTAAAGTTAGCTATAACTTTGTCATAGTTAGCTATAACTTTGTCATAGTTAGCCATAACTTTGTCACCATGAATCTATTTTCTCTCTAGTTACAGAATCAGCATATAACGTTTCCACTGCTGCAGGTGGAGCGTAGGCCCTGTTTGTGTGACACTACCTACGTGTACGAGCAATTTCGGTTTGGTAATTAAATATACAAATACAAATTATTTTCTAGTAATAATAAAATTGAGTATCAACATGTTTCATTTAATTATGATCCACAGTCACATTAAACTATACACACCGGCAAAATTAGGGGAACACAATAAAAGTAACTTTTTTTTTACTTTTGGGTACAGTCAGTCTATCGTTGAGTGTATCAGTAGCCGTGATCCACCGTGAAAATTCAAAGTTAATAAAAACTATAGCTGTTGGAACTGGGTTTTATGCGGAATATTGTTGCGTCGCTTTTAAAATATAAACGGTAAATAGTTTTCAGTTCCACAGACGCAAATGTGCAACGATACAGACAGACAGGATCTTACGTGCGCAGGTGAGGGCAAGGCAGAAATCGTGCCAACTGTGCCGTAGACGACGTTTTATAGGGGCGCAAACTTTAAGAAATCGTCGTCAAAATAAGTACGGTCGAACAGTACTAAAATAAAAACCCATTCACCGACTTCTGTTTACAGAGCCACGCAGCATGTAACTGGGCGCGAGTAATCGTTCGTCACATTCATACTCTGGCTTATAGCCCAGCGACGAAACTATTCAAAGGAAAACTCGATTCTAAATGCTGCCTCGTTGGTCTAGTGGTTGTAAACAAGGCTGCTGAGAATTAGCGCCTAGGTTCAATTCTCAGGTCGAGTTCCATGGTTGATGGTTATGTGCTCGATTGATGGCAAATGGCCTGCCCCATGTTATATGGGACTTAAACATTACTTCCCAGAATGTGGATGTACTATTACGTACACCTCTACCTAACCCATCAGTGATTGCAGGCGTGATATTGTGCTACTTTATTCGCTTCTGTATTTCATGGGACCAGTGCCTCATTGTAAAAACCATCACAAAAATTACTCACACGACCACATCCGTGACAAATGTTCACAATGGGTTTTTTCGATACGAAAATTAAAACCACAGAAGCCGAATACTTGTCTACTTTATCCGGGTTTGACTCAGCCAATAAATGCTCGGAAAAAGGTTCTTCTATTTCCACCCGTTTAAGTAAAGAGCTGTGCATTTACCAAAGGATTTTTATAAAAAGTAATAAAAATAACAAACTTATGAATAAACTATTCCAATAGTTTTTCGGTAACTTTAGACCGATTACCAATGCAATTTTAATCATGGAAATATCCTTTCTTATAGTCTGACATTGAAACAAAGAGCTGCAAAGTCTACAGAGGGTTACGCAACGTAGCACTCTTGCGTAACGCTACGATCGGCGCTACGGCGTAGACGTCTACGTAGTATCGTGGGAATTTTTGAGCAACCAGTACTTTCATGTTTTATTTTGTTTGTCTAATAGGCTTGTGGCTATAACAGCCGCGCCGACTCGATTGCTGGTTAAACCACGCTTGCCGACGTCAGACAAATGTGCCTTGGAAAGCAAGTTGGCTAGTGATTCCGGCTGTCAATTTTAAAAACCTTAATCTTAAATTGGGTTGTGGAGGTAGGCAGGCAGTCATTCCGAATTAAATACTCGTATTCAGCTACATTTATCTAAACAAGAAACCGATGTCAACATGATAGAGAAAAGGCTTGGCAGATGATTAAATTATATTAGTATAAAGGCTAAACTTAATTTCTGTGCATACAGGAAGTCAATTTAACCGAAGGGTTTTAGAAAACTAAAATCAATGCAAGTAAACAGCTTATTTTGCGTCCTTTGAACGCATACTGCTAATATATTTTCCTCTGCAGGGTTTACATTATAAGTCTGTGAGGGTCAGGAAGCTCAACCCACCGCTGTGTGCTGAGTACATTGCAGTTCAACGACGTCTGTCTAGTGAACCTTTTCTGAGAAACTTGAATGGAGAAGTACTTAAGTAAGAAGTACAGGATTATGAAAATATATTCTGAATGAAATAATTTGCGTGTTTCTGTAAAATAATCTGATTTAATTTCTCTATTAAGTGTTTTTACAAAAACTTCAAGAAAGAAGATACAAATATAGATATTGTTTAGAGATGTGACTGAATTTATTGCAGTGTCTTGTAAATAAATTATAAAGTAGCCACCAACCGGGTACAAATCCAAACTCTGTGGCTGCTACTGACAAATTCCTTAAGGAAATACCCAACATTTTTTTGCTCGACTCTGGAATCGAACCCATGACCTCATGCTCAGAAGTCGTGCTTGCGACCACTACACCAACCAAGCAATTAAGTGACTTCATTGATCTATAAAGTATGTCTAGATGCTAAAAAACAACCGGAAACCGGATTTCGTTAGCAACAACAGACCAAATTACAAATAAATCAGAATATGCAAGAAAAGACAGTTAACCTCACTATTTATACTTGAATTTAAAAATAGTTGCAATAAGCCAACACATTATTTACAATTTATACTTACTATTATAATTATAGAAAAATCAGCTAACGAACAGCAACCCGCCCTGCCCGATTTGGTAAAACTTCAAGATTAACTTTTATATTAGTGTAGGGATTTTAAAAGGAACGTATGAAAGTGTGTGGAATGGAATGTTGCGGTGTGAGTGAGAGAAACATAGTATGAAAGGGAAGAAGAGAGAACAAATGAGGAATGACAGAAGAATGGACGACGGGTAAAAGAATAGAAGTTGATTTAGGACGGAATTTTATTTAAGAAGCTATTTTAAGTTTTATCAGGTGTAATGCGTATTAAAAAATAAACTACTTAATCAAGGTCTAAGAATTTTAATACCACAGTCCCGAATAATGTAACAATGTGTGTAATTTAATGTCCGATTAATGTAACATTCACACCGCAAACCACATTTAACTAAATTCAGTTTCGAAGAACAACGCACTTACAAAGACGGATACAAAAAGCGACTACAAATATAAACAAAAAAAAAAGAAATCATCATCATCTGCTTTTTCCCAACTACCTATATTAAGGGAGGCTTCCAGTCTAACCGGATGCAGTGGATGGAAGTAATAACAACCAAAATGGAAACCAGAACGAGTCATAATAAGCGCCGCCCGCCACTTTGTCATTTTAAACAGAGAAATACGAATGTAAGCGTGTAGTCATTTGTTGCAGGGTTCAGAGAACGTCTTCACTCTTATGGAGTGTCGCTTGTATTGTTGTACCAACTTTTGATACTGACATCTGTTGCGAATGGGAACCCTAGGCGAGTGTATGCCAAGACAAAGATTTATTCATCTGTAGTGTTTCCACACTGTTTAATTGAAAACACAGTAACAGTTACTGTGTTTATGCTTGTTTTGATCAGCAGTTCTGATAAATTTATTAAAAGGATTCGTTGCAATAACTTCTGTTTTAATAAAGGATACACAGTAAACAGTCTTATTTGGGGGTTTAAAATAAATTGGATATTGCGAATTTTTCAAAAGCGTATGTTGCATCGTGTTACATCGATTTAATCTAAATACTGAGTTCCTGAAATTCATTTTGTATTAATAAAGCTGTATTTGCTTGAGTTTTTTTTTTTCATTTTTTTTTGGGTCTATTTTTTATATTTCGGTTAAACCGAGCAAACAGGTCACTGACCGACTTCGATGCTGGGTCTAGAATCATCTACTGAATCCGTGGTACCCGTTTGTGCATCGATGTTCCTAACACCTTGTTTTTGATAGAAGTTAGTGATAAATAAACCATATTAGGATAAGATTAAACATTTTATATGAAACCGTGTCGCGAGTTTCGTGAGTAAGACATATATTTAAGTAAAACTGGAGCCTAAGCTAGATGAAAGCTTGTATTTGAAACTTTTTTGAAAGTGAAGTAAGTGTGACATCGGACGAATTGCATAAGCAACATAATTACAGGGAATCGTATCTAAAATTCGCAAATAGCGGTTGGCGAAAAGCCAGGCGTTCGCCAGATGGGCAAGCTGGATATTGGCGTACCCTGCGGCGAACTTATGTGTGTACTCTAATAAATTCTTATATTCATATAGGAAAAATACGTTTTGAAGGAGTTTGAATTTGATGGCCGTTCGTGATGTTTGCGGTTTAACATGTTTTTTTTTTCTAGTTAGAACACTGTTGCTGATAATTTATTTTTTTAAATAATAAATAAATAGGCTAACTTTTGAGCTCAATCTTATCCTGAGCACCGAGAAGAGCTCGACGATGGAACATATTAGTGATCAAACACTGTTTTAAGCTTTCACGGTTTAAAACTAAACTTAAATGTCACTTACTCCTTGTTTATCATTACTTTTAAGCTCCAGATATTTCGACGCTGTTGCAAGCGCCACGATTGCGGGTTGACTGGAGAATGCGGATGGATGGAAAAAACGGAGTATTACTGATTTCTAAGTAATACCTAAGGGTGAATCTCACTATTCAATCTGAACCTAACCTGCACTTCTAACCTGTATTGAAAAGCTGCTAATGTCATCATTATAACGAACCAACTTTTAAAATTAATAATTAATTTGACAGTACTGTAAGTAGTGTTAAATTATTTTGTATTGAAAGTTTGTGATATTATCTACAATATAATTTGGAAGTAACTTGTGCTTTAAGGAAGTAATAATTTTTGCATTTATCTGTGGAGGCTTGTAGTTATCAATTTAGTTATCACTTACGGCGATTCGAAATTCTTAGTCCCGACTATTTTTACCGTGTCACATTCGGTCACATTTGTGTTACCCAGTTTGTAACAACAAATCATGAAATGATCGCAACAATAAGAAGGTTGTTGATTCAGATGATGAACGAAAAGATCGAAACGAGAAGCCAAAACCACGTAATGTAACCAGGAATCAAATCAACGTGGTAAGCTCACCAAAAGCTTCTCCTATCTGTACAGTCACAAGCTACAATATTATATTAACATCTACAGATGCAGATCGAAACCAGTACTTGACATGGAGCGACTGCCTATCTGACCTTACTCTCTGTTTCTGCTTAAGGCGACTACATGAGCTAAACGCGAGTTTTATAATCCAAAAAAGCATATGATTCACTGCAATAAACAAAACCAGAAAAATCTATGATATTTTTCAGGATATATGCTAGTACGATAGTGTTTTGAAAACATAATACAACTAACTTTATTCGATAGAAAAAAATCACGAACTTATGTCTAAAAATTTCTTTTATCGAGTAAAAACCATACTAAAATACATGCGATCATTCTGATTTTTTGGTAAATAATTCTACAAGCAACATATTAGCATCATAGTGTTTTACTTTTTTAGTCCAATCAATAGATTTCTTGTAAATCGCACAAAAACACTCATTTCGCACTATTCGGCCCGCAGTGACTGACGTAACAACCACTTTGTAGTGCAAGCTGATTAGAACCTTATTCTAACAGTATTTCAAACGAAGTTTGAACCACCACAAATAGAGTTGCTAATTTAGCTCCTGTAATCGCCTTAACATGTTATCCCTTGGAATTACTGGTTGTCACACTATTTGTATACATCTAGAATGCGTCGTTGGTCTAGTGGCCTCAAACTCAACTGCTGAGCATGAATGAGGTCCTGGGTTCGATTCCCAGGTTGGGCAAAACGTTATTGAGTTTTTCCATTAGGAATTTCTCAGTAGCATCCACGGAGTCTAGATTTGTGCCCGGTTGTTGGCAATAGGCTTGCCGCATATTATATGGGTCTTTAACATATCTGGCGAAGTGGGTTTGGGGTGTGGGGTGTACTAGTGGGTACACCTCTGCCAAACACCTTGGGGATTATAAATGCGTCATATTACGTTATGTATACATCTATCAATAACCACTTGCTCATGATTAAAAGACAAGACCTATCTCTCAGTAGCATAGCTTCCAAGCCTTTATGTATCATAAAACAGTTTAGAAGAAAATCACTTAAAGTTTTCTTAGTAAACACATTTTTCTCTGTGAATACGTACTAAGCTCATGAGTGCACCGACAAACAGAAGCGAGGAACAACAAACCGAGTGCTATGAGAACACAATAGTTCGGTCATACAATTCATATGTAATAGCGTAAACAACAACTATTATTATGTGTATGTAGGTGTATTATTTCATAGAAATGTTTTCTCACTACTTTGTAACGAATATGAAAAACTTTTATACAGACGACTAATTAGATCTGCAGCATTAGCTGGATTATTTCCAGTTGTTCGTCCCTATATTGCTGCACTTCCATTATGACGCAAACGCCGTAAGTTTATGAGCCGAAGGAAACAAGTTGCGTGGTTCTTTTTATAGTTCCAATCTCGTAGCTAGCAGCTACGCCACGCGTAGCAGATCGCTACGCCGTAGGCGTTGAGTCATAAAACTACGTAGCAAAACCGTAGGACATAATGGATCTCAAACTAGGTATAGTTTAAAGTTTGGTTGATACGGCAATATAATAATCGCACAAAAGGTACATACTGGAAATTCAGTCCTTATGGCGATATATGTAGTTCAAAGGCTTTCAATTCGACACTATACGATTTTGCATTGTTTATGCGTTCTCAACCTAATATCATTGATTACCTGTTTTCTAGTGTTTGTTTTGTATGATGTTTTGCATTGTGACGTCCACACTTTCTCTTTCACATCCAGTTTCTATAAGATCAATCAACACAACAATAATTAACAAACACTCCTACGAAAGAAACTTATGATTCGTTGACCAAAACAGCAATAGAAAAATTGAGAAAAAGCTTTTGTTGCTGGGTTGGTCTGTCAATCACAGCGTTCGAAAGTTTGAAAGGTAATCTAGGTGTTGTTAAATCGCAGAAACAGGGTATCCGTATCCTCAATGTTAAAAACACTTAAAGATGTTAACAAAAAACCGACCGTGTAACCTGTGTTACGATGTCAAAGTAAAAATTGGCCTCGGAGTACGCGGTGAACCGGACTTAACCCGGTTCATGGCTCGTTGCATAATTGTATACCAAAGGTGGCTTCGTCGCTTTAAGAGAGCAAAATCGACGTCCACTTTTTATTATACAGTCAAATGTCATAAAAAACCGAGGTCTGAGTAGCTGACAGAGCTGTCTATGGGTGCTGGTAATAGATATCAGCTGTCATATCTATGTTAAAGTTACATCGTTTAGAAAGGGAATGGGTAAAAATGAGCACTACTCTGATGCAAGTTGCATCTACTATTGATATTAACCCCTATTGGTAGCGTGGGGTGGGGTGGGAGGAGCTCGTGGCTAAATAATAACAGCCGCACGAGTCGATCTTTAGGTTAAGCCGTGCTTGCCTAGGTTGGTCTGTGGATGGGTGACCACCCTTACATACCAAGTTTCCTCCGTGCCTCGGAAAGCACGTTAAGCTGTTGGTCCCGGCTGTCATTTGTAGATCTTTGACAGTCGTTACAAGTAGTCAGTGGCCCATAAAGTCTGACAACCAGTCTTACCAAGGGGTATCGTATTTCCCACTAACTGGGTTGTGGAGGTCAGATAGGCAGTCACTCCATGTAAAATACTGGTATTCAGCTGCATCCGGTTAGACTGGAAGCCAACCCCAACATAGTTGGGAAAAGGCTAGGCAGATGATGAGATGATGTTATTTATTTGCCCCCATGCACATCACACATTATACAATATTAATGTCGGTTGTTATACATGAACGGCACTACAAAGCACAATACTGGCTTGCTGTTGAGTTTATGAACATTAAACTAACAAAGTAAATTGTGTCCAAATTTATCAAAACAATGCTTCAGTTGTAACTTGAGTGTGCGGCTTTCGGCTAGAGGTATATTTTATTTTATATTCAAGAGATAATTCCCATTAAATAGTGAGTTTCTTCTGTTCCTCAGAAAGCAATTTAAACATTAGTCTCGGCTGCCATTTGTAGTCTTTGACAGTTGTTACAGCTGTCGACTACTAGTGTGACTTAGCTAGTCAGAGGCCCGAAAGTCTGACAACCAGTCTTACCAAGGAGTATCGTATTCTCAGTACTAACTGGGTGATGAAGGTCAGATAGGCAGTCGTTTCATGTAAAATACTGGTATTCAACTGCATCCGGTTAGACTGGAAGCCGGTTCCAACATATTTGGGAACAAGGCTATGCAGATGATTAAATATAAAAGTATGTCTTTAATTAACCGTGACCGTGTATACCAGGAAAAAAATATACAAACAAGACATCCTTCATAATATTTTACACTATTGGTATTAGGCGTAGTAACTTGTATGAAATAATGCTAATATTATTCTGTGTAATAAGTCTAGTTGCCCAAAAATCCTCGTGAAAAAGTTTGTACAATCGCGTTTCAAGGACGAAATTCCTTATATTATGACAGTTGTCCTTAACCGAGTCGGGGATTTCGGTCGATCTTTGTAACATTAGAAGCGCAAGTAGCAGCCACGGAGTCTGGACTTGTGCCCGGTTGATGGCAATAGGGTCGCTTCCTTTACTATACGTATTAGGTGCACCTTTGCCTAACCCATCGGAAATTGCAGGCGTGATGTTAAATAAAGTCCTTTTAGGATTATATTATTTAGTTTTGAGTTTTTTTTACTAACAAAAATCTCAGTGATCAGTATAGTATTCTAGTTCCAATACTCACTAGTAATCTACTTTAGAATGTATGTGTCAAAAACTAGCGACTAGGAAAATAACCTCTCATCCCAGCAATACCAGTCATTTTCTAATCGCATAAAGTTGGTATTGGTTTAAGTGGACATAATATCAATTTTATTGGAAACGGACTGTGTATAGAAAATATAATGACGTTGATTTTTTTATTTTGACAGATTTATTGAAGCAAAATAGAACTATAACAATAAATTCTTTTTAAAATAAATGACGAAATGTGGGTGTACTTTTAGGTACATCCCTACCTAACCCTTTTGGGTATACAGGTGTCATGTTATGTGTTTTATGTATAAGTAATTAATAATATTTGCACTACTGCGGTAGATGGCCCCAGGGTCGCAGGCCTTTCCGTGAGTGGGACCTAATACGTGTCCATGTCAACCGCATAGAGCGCATACAAAAGAAATACACTCGGTATCTACGATACAGATGTGCTAACTGTCCAAAGAATGCTCAATACCACCAGCGGCTGTCTCTCTTCAACATGACTTCTCTCGAAATACGCAGAGATTGGTCTGACCAAATTTTACTTTTTAAAATTATTCGTAACGGCGTCGTAAACGTTCCGGACTTATTATCTGAAATTGCTTTATCTATACCTCGTCGTACTTTTTATAGATCTAAGCGTAGTACAGAGATCTTTCAAACATCCACGTCAAAAACTAATCTTGGCTCATCTGCACCACATTGCCACAATTTCGCAAAAATGTACTGGCTTTTAAAGAAAACGCTAATAAAGACTCTTAAAGGTGTGGGTACTTATAAAGTGCATCGTCTAGCGAGGGGAGAAAAAAAAAAAAAATAGCATTCACTAATCACGACGGTTACTGTTTCTAATGTGTTATTTTTGTTATTTTTATTTTGTTTTGTAACATTATTAATTTCATTATTGCATTTTGTTCGTTTGTATTTCGTTTTAGTTATCACATTGTATTGTCATGTATACTTATTTAGTTTAGTTTGTAATTTTATTTTGTAATTAGTTTGCGTAGTGTACTGCTTTAAGCTTTATGTTAAACTCGTATAATTTTGCAAGTGTTGTGCACTCCTATAATTGACAAGTTCACTGTAATCTGAAATTCTACTGTGTTTATTGTATGTGTATTAGTGAATAAGTTGTTGGAGAGCCATAAATAAATAAATAAATAAAAATAAAAATACCTTACCGTACCCTTAATAAAAGCGAAGTTGTACATCTCTAGCGTATTAGTTCTCTCTCTAGAGAAGAGAGCCTCATTAATAGAGTTGTCGCGTGGGACGCGCTGCGAGAGTGGCTTACGTATACGTGACAAGTGGTCTGTTTACTCAATTTACTACTTATACTACTTAGTTGAGATCCTCAACACTTTATTAATAATACAGCACATTATCTATACTTATTCTGATAATGATTACCACCGTTATTATATCGAAAATAAAACGATGTGGTTCCAGCAGCTAATTTGTTGTTTTACAAGACTACCTAAGGTCTTCTTTGTCTGTAGAGCCGTGGTGTCCCAACGGTGACAGCCCCGTTTTTTACTTGACTGTACAAATCATAAAATTAGTCAACGGGATCAGTTGACCAATTCCAAAAAACATTAGGTCGACTGATCCCGCGGGATCCACCTGTGTGGGACCAGTTTACTAAACACCCCGCTTACGGCTAGTCCATTTTACAGTAACATTTGCACCCGATTGGCGCAGCGGTAGTGAGGCTGCCTTACGTTCTTAGGGTCCCGGGTTAGAATCCCGGTTGTAGCAAATGTTTGTGTGATGAGCATGGACATTTTTGTTTCCGAGTCATGGATGTTTATAAGTATGTATTTACAAACAAAAAGTATCTATGTGTCAACTATCTGGTGTCCACGACACAAGCCTCGTTGCTTAGTGTGGCACTAGATGGCGCTGTGTGTAATGTCCAGCAATATTTATTATTTTTATTTATTATTATTTCTTTGTTTAATTTATGTAATCACCCGCAGTGGTGATTAAATAAATTAAACAAAGAAATGTGATGATGATTCCAAAGGTTGAAGGAAAACATCGAGAGGAAACCTACATGGCCTATAATCAACAATTTAATGATGTGACATCTACCAATCCTCACGTAGCCTGCGTGGTCAATTACAGTTGATTCGAAGAAGTGGCTTATAAGGGTGTAAACAACCTTATCACGAAGCCGTCAACCAAGCATTCTGTACATCAAACTAAGTAACTTTACGCAAAAATTATTGCTGGGAAACGACTTTTTTTTTGGGATGAAAACAATTGTTTTGTGGTAGAATTCAATTTAACGCACTCAAAACATTGTGCTGATGAATGGAGTGAATAGCACGGGGGTCGTGAAAGTGTTTAAAGTAAAAATCCTACAATAAAAACTTGTATAAAAAAAATATCTCCGTAACTATAAGGTTCGCAGGTATAGTGTCGAACCAAAAAATTAGCGCAATGACGGGGAAAACAAGCCTCTTAACAAACAATCAAACAAACCTCGTCAAGAGGTTTTTTTCACCCTTTATAACAGTGCGAACATTTATAGGCTGGCGATACTAATGCTAGTTATGGTCTTACTCGTATTAATCACTCAGTAAATACCCAGTTTCTTTTTTTTGCAACTGTTTCACTGTAGCGCGAAGGCCTCTTCACATACAGAGAAGGCAAAAGCATTGATAATTACGTTTGCTCAAGTCTTCAGAAACCCTCAAGATGTTTAGATCTCATTTTCGTTATCAGCGACCCTGAAAACCACGAAAACGACACCCATGACGAAACATCCAAGAAAAATCCTCGGAACCATCTTCATTTTTACCCATATTGGAAAAAAACAAAGAAAAAACCACCTTCAAGTAATAATAGAACATAACATAAAGAAGTCTATGCGCGCTTATGTCTTTTTGCGCAAGACGTATCCTCCCCGCAAATTTCTTTCGCGCAAAAGTCCCAGATCACTTTATCACCGATACCAGTTAATAAATACACCATCCCCACTGTTGGGACACTGTTCACACAGCTCGTTGTGAGAGAGACTATGGCGTGATCCACCACATACCTAGGTTATATTCAAAACTTTCCCGGGCATCATTTTTGACCTTAACAGGAGCAAAGCCACATAAGAATAAATAATAACAGCCGCTCGGGTCGATCGTTAGGTTAAGCCGTGCTTGCCTAGGTTGGTCTGTGGATGGGTGACCACACATTACATACCGAGTTTCCTCCGTGCTTCGGAAAGCACGTTAAGCCGTTAGTCCCGGCTGTCATTTGTAGATCTTTGACAGTCGTTAGGTAGTCAGAGGCCCAAAAAGTCTGACAACCAGTCTTACCAAGGGGTATCGTATTACCCGGTACTAACTGGGTTGTGGAGGTCAGATAGGCAGTCTCTCAATATAAAATACTGGTATTCAGCTGCATCCGGTAAAACTGGAAGCCGACCCCAACATAGTTGGGAAAAGGGTAGGCAGGCAGATGATGAGGAGCAAAGCCACAAGTAAAAGCTAATAATATTGTACAGTTCTTCGTGAAGTTGTTAAAGTATAGATCCGAATACAAAGAAATCTTTTTTAGCATAAAGCTCCATATTTTTTAAATGGTTAAAATACATAAAACAGAAATAAACGACTTTTCCTTTCAAACTTTAATTGGAATGTTACAAAGGTACACGTGTTTTTGTACTCGTCTATGGAAAAATCTCACGTGGGTTCTATCGTTTCACACCCACAGCTTGGCCTCGTGACTTAGAACCACAGAAATCGGCCCACTCATTACGGAAAAATAGGCCATACAAAGAAACAATCTCCTTTTCAACAGACTCTCCGTCAGTTGGGATCACGTGGAAAAAAACACTTATTTTGGAATATTGGCACGTGTCAGTTAAGACGTCACTTCAGATACAGGTCTGGTAATATTTATTGCCAATTTTTGTATTTTTAAGCAACAACAAAAGCTTAGTTAACTTATCTTACTTGGTCAAGAGTTTCAAATCAATGATAATACAACTAAAGTTAAACGGTTAATATATTTTTGTTCGACAACAGGAACTCTGATAAAGAATTCGTAAAACGCACGCACCCGCCTTTTATCGAACGGCGACGCGTGGAGAATACTAATACGGTCGCTCTTCAGATAGAGAGCCGAAACGGAACTTTTGTCTCCGTGCCATGAAGTCCTCATTCGATTATGAGTTGAACGTGTTTTTACCCGTTTCAGTGTATTATTACTCCCACATAGGGTACCATATCTCAGGATTTGTCCTGAGATTTCAGGATTTTTGGACTCTTCTCAGGATTGCGGCTGGATTTTGCAAATCTCATGAAATCTCAGGATTTTTTGAATTTTCAATAAAATACAGCTTACATTTTAAAGATCTCTTTAATAAAAAGTTAAACAAACTAAAAATAATCTTCCTATGGTAATAATTGCACAATTGAAATCAGTACTATGTGCGTGGCGAGGGGCGGTGCGTGGGAGGGGGGGTGCCGCTGTCACCCCGCCCCCCCTGCGCTTCGAGTGCGATGTGCAACGCGTGAGTGAGGTCCCCAGTGTAGGTTATAAACGATAATATTACGACTTTTTAAAATTGTTAAACTTAACAATTTAAAAAAGTTTGAGAATTTTTGAAACTGTATAAAATCTCAGGATTTTTTAATGGAAATCAGGCTTTTTCTCCGGACTTTTGATTTTTTCATCTGGTAACCCTACTCCCACAATGGTTTTTAATTTTTACTATTAGTATTTTCTAGTTCAGACGTTATAATCAGAAAACTGAAAGTCTTTATCGCTATCAATCAAAATGAAAAACCCGTAGTTGAGAATAAGTGGCTTTCTTGTTCAAATATTTCAGTCCGTTTCATTTCGTGTCAAGGCCTTGTCTTATATGCTAGCCGCTAGTTACTATCGCCATTACACAGGACATTTAAAAATGTATACTATCCTATCTAAAAATGAAACAAGACAACGAACTTATTTTACTATCTAATAAATATATTTTAATTGTTATAAGAGTAGGAGTTAAAGAAAAAAAACCGGCCAAGTGCGAGTCGGACTCGCACACGAAGGGTTCCGTACCATTGACTATATTTAGTATTTGTTGTTATAGCGGCAACAGTAATACATCATCTGTGAAAATTTCAACTGTCTAGCTGTCACGGTTCATGAGATACAGCCTGGTGACAGACAGACGGACAGACGGACAGACAGACGGACAGACAGTGAAGTCTTAGTAATAGGGTTCCGTTTATACCCTTTGGGCACGGAACCCTAAAAAACGATGGAAAGACTTACAATGGACTATGTGAAAGATGGTATGGCTTGAAAATGGGTGGCGACTCATGAGCTAACGCCTACGCGAAAAGTATAATTGGAGACTATACTGCAATGATCCCTAATGAAATGATGGAGATATCAACAATTTAAAAAAAAAACCGGCCAAGTGCGAGTCGGACTCGCGCACGAAGGGTTCCGTACCATTATTATCAAAAAAGGGCAAATAAAATCACGTTTGTTGTATGGGAGCCCCCCTTAAATATTAATTTTATTCTGTTTTTAGTATTTGTTGTTATAGCAGCAACAGAAATACATCATCTGTGAAAATTTCAACTGTCTAGCTGTCACGGTTCATGAGATACAGCCTGGTGACAGACAGACGGACAGACGGACAGTCGGACAGACGGACAGACGGACAGACAGACGGACAGACAGCGAAGTCTTAGTAATAGGGTTCCGTTTTTACCCTTTGGGTACGGAACCTTAAAAAGAAACACATTACATAAATTTTCCGGCAAACATCATCGTTCTTTTGCACTTATCCCAGTTTTATTTGTGGTCGGCGCAGCATACCTTCTTCCATACTTCTTCACCATCTTCTCCATTACTCGTCATCTCATCAGACACTTCCTTTCTTGCTTTAACATCCTTTAAACAGTCCATCCATATTTACTTTGGTCTCCCTCTACTTTTATACCCATCCACATTCATACTCAAAACTTTCCTCACGATATTTTTCTCATTCCTCTGCAATACATAACTAAACGACGACAACCGATTACCTCACGACTTTTCAGTCACCGGCGCCACTTTAAGACTACCTATAAGTCATCATCATCATCATCATGGTGGCCTTTTGGTTATCCAATCTCGGATGTAGGCCTCTTCCCTCTTCTTCCACTCCTGTCGATCTTGTGCCCGATTCATCCAGTCTCGACCTCCGTGTCGTCGGATATCTATAAGTACCTATAAGTACTCTATTTTTATTTTATCCGGTCTCGTAACACTACATATCTCCCTTAGTATTCTCATCCCAGCCACCTATAGCCACTAGTTGTATTATGCAATATTTTAAAGCTTCGAAACGAAAGGACAATACGAAACATCAATCAACTAGTAGTGTCGTGCAACTATACTTTATTAAATCCCGAATAAAGCCTTTCGAATGCGCCTCGCCGCTGATTGGATCACCCGTTGTCACTCGATATGACGTATCGATAGCTCGTGAAATTAAAAGTTTGTATTTGTGAGCTACCGAATATAAACTGCCTAATTGACAACCGACTACCAAAAGGCGGAGGTTTATTTTTCTTATAAAAACTTTATTATTTGTTGTTGTTATTATTGTGTGTTTTAGTCAATTATACAAATCACAATCTAATACTGGAGCAAAAATTTGCAATTTAAAGTTTAACATTCCGTAGATGGAGCATTAAATCGAAAAATAGTATTAGCACCCTTCATTTATTTTAAAAAACCTATTCAACGATACCCCACAAGATGGGGTAGACGACGAAAAAAAAATTCATCCACACTTCACATGTAGGAGAGCTACTATAAAAAAAAATTTTTTCCAAAATTTTATTTTACCGCTTTGTCGGCGTAATTGATATATTGTACACCTCTACAAAATTACAGCTTTAAAACCTCGGAGAGACGGACAGGTAGACGGACATGACGAAACTATAAAAAAAAGACAGAACACACAGAGAAAAAAAAAGGAGACAGACATGACCTAAACAATTACCGCCCTATCACCCTAATACCCATCTTATCTAAAATATACGAAAAATGTATTTACAAAAGAATTACAAAATACGTTACCCTTTAGGGATTATATGCGTGATGTAATAACTAATCTAATAACTAATCTGTTTTTTATTTAAACTCTCTTTGTGACTCACACTTGTTGATAGTGAAACCGTTTTCGTGAATGTAACCAATAATTATAGTAATTAAGTGAATTAATAAAAATAAGTAATTAGTTAATAATCAACGTAACAATTGAATCAGAACATATACAATCAACTTCATATTAAAATATGTCGTTAATTTTGTATAGTATTTATTTTGCATTGAAAAAATCACATCTAATGCTTTATATCTGCATAGTTATCTTATTTTAAAATTATGACATTCACCCAGACTCTCTCTAACATATTTATTTATTTTTAAAGCCATCAGTTTCTAAATGACGTTGGTATCGTAGTGCTACCAAAAGTACCAAACGGTGACATCCTTGCATTTTCATCTTTACATGGAAAATATTAGCTGCGCCACCTCTTTTTGTGGCTGCCGAGGCGTCTCCTTGCTCTATAATAATAATAATAAATAATATATCATTTAATTCAGGTAACAAAAGACACATATCATATACAGGGTGTAAAAGACCTCATCACGAAGCCGTCAACCAATCATTCTGTACAACAAACTAAGTAACTTTACGCAAAAATTATTGCTGGGAAACGAGTTCTTTTTTGGGGTGAAAAATCATGTTTTGTGGTAGAACTCAATGTAACGCACTTAAAACATTGTGCTGATGCATGGATTGAATAGTACGGGGGTTGTAAAAATCTTACATAAAAAACTTGTCAAAAAGTTGGAACTTTGACCCCCAATATCTCCGTAACTAGAAGGTTCCCAGGTATGGTGTAGAACAAAAAAATGATCGCAAAGACGAGGAAAACAAGTACCTTTCGGCTTCGTTAAGAGGTGTTTTACACCCTTTATACCTTACAGACATATTTATAAAAACCACTAAAACCTAATTTAAACTCTCTCACACACACACACATTATACGTTTTGTAATACAGAAGTTGTCTCCACAAGAGTACAAGTAATGTTTGTATTAAACACTCGGTATAAAGTTTATCTTGGACATCCCAGACATCGGTGAAGGAAAACATCGTGAGGAAACCTGGACTTAAAATCAATATAAGTCTGAAATCGCCAACCCGTCTTGAGCAAGCGTGGTGATCAATGCTCGTGCCTTCTATGTTGAGAAGAGGCCTTTGCCCAGCAGTGGGACAGTTATAGGCTGGTATTATTATTTATAATATTCACACTCGTTAGATTTGTAGAGAAAGCCGTGAAGGAAAATTATGTATTCTGTCCAGCTAGGAAAACAATGTTGTTTGTTGTAAAGTTTTGAAATTAAATAGCTATTTTAATTAATATTTAATTTTAAGATTCTAATTTTACTACAGCACACACTACCTACGTAGTGTGTACTGTAGTAAAATTAGAATCGTGAAAATAGTGCCTTGTTTCCAAAGCGAAGCCGGCTAGAATCGGCTCTTTGGGTGCCTCAGATGCGCACATCAGGACCATCTCACAACATATTAGGTTTTTTTTTTTTTTTTAATAGCCTACATAGTGTCCCACTGCTGAGCAAAGGCCTCCCCTTTCTCCTTCCATACCATTTTATCTTGTGCGATCTCCGGCCATGTTAGCCCCGCAAACATGACCCCGCAAACATATTAGGATAATAACTTGAAATCTAGGCCTTAAGAAACTTACTTTATGATGAAGGTGTATTATAAATAAGTTTGTTGAATTACTAAGTTAAGCTAATTCTGAGCTTAGAATGATGAAAAACAAGGATTAGAATTAAAAAAAAACTACCTTCGTTGTTTAAAAATTTTAATACTACTCAAGTTGAGTTATTTTTTATTGTTTTCTAACGCCCGTTTTCACCAACACTGAAGGAGACCTAACTCAATGCCTAATGTACATTTTCATCAATATTAGGGAATACCTAAATGAATGCCTAATGCACGTTTTCACCAAGACTCAGTGACACTTAACTGAATGCCTTACAAAGTACAAAGTTTTTTTTTTTCTTGACACGAATGTGCCCTGGCGGTTGAGAGTATGTCATGCTCACTCTAATGTCTCGCTGATGGTGGCGCGTGTGTCGGATCATTTAGTTCCCTTCAAAACGGTTGAGCTGAATGGTGCTGATCCATGCGTCATGTTCGTGAACGGGCGCTGTCAGTTGTGAGTGGTCATCTCTTAGTTGCAATGGCTTATTTGAAAGTTTATTTTTTAATTGTATTTTTTGTTTTTACTATGGACACTTTTAACGTGCACATCTTGCTACATTGTTCTCACATAATATACCATCTTAACATGAATGATGTAACCAAGATTTTGTAACAACATTTTGATTTAAAAGAGTGTCCATGGAGTTTCTTGCCCGTTCTTCTCCATAGAGATCTACGCTAGGGAATGGGCAACTACAGTAGGTACTTTCACAGTTTTTATGTCTTGTGACTGGGACTGTAGCTACATTTAATTTTCATCTTTGTTTCGACAATTCAAAAGTGCCTGTTACTGGCCTACTTGAAATAAATGCTTTGATTTTGATTTTGAAAGCGAACACACAAACAAAAGATACTTTTCCTCATTACATTAACTCTACTAGCCTTAGCTATACCGAAACTATAATAAAACTATTAGTAAAGATATTCAAAGGTCACAAGAGGTCCAAACACATCCCTTGAACCGAAAAAAGATGAATTTCCGGTAACAATTACGGTGAAGGATGTATTTTTGTACCGTATGATTTTGAACCTAAAAGGTTTATTTACGGTTTTACGTCGGGGTCAGGGTCAGAGGGCGCTTTAGGGTACACCCTTAAACAAGGTCAATGCTGACAGTTAAGTGGACAGTGGAATGGATGGTAACTAACATTATTATCCTTTTAGATTTGTGACGCGACTTTCAATACGTGTTTTTCACCTTTGTCTTTCGCACTGAATGGCGCTTCGCAGTGACTTATGGGACGTGCCCCTCATGGGGTCTGTAAGCAATATATTTAATTTTGTTAACCGTCTTTTAAAAATAGGATGGTATTTTTTAGGGTTTCGACCCAATTACTAAGACTTCGCTGTCTGTCCGTCTGTCCGTCTGTTTGTCACCAGGCTGTATCTCATGAACCGTGACAGCTAGACAGTTGAAATTTTCACAGATGATGTATTTCTGTTGCCGCTATAACAAAAAATACTAAATATAGTCAATGGTACGGAACCCTTCGTGTGCGAGTCCGACTCGCACTTGGCAGGTTTTTATTACAGTGTGGGCCTACTCTTGATCTCGATCACGCCTAATGGAAAGCGATGGATGAGGTCTATGATGGAACGAGCGTGCCCAGAAAAATTATATGTTTTGTAGTGCCCTTACAGTACAGGGTGCATTTTTAATACTTATTATTACTATTCCAACTCCTGTTTCAACAACATGTTTGCAATCAACTGATTTGTTTTGTAAGTTTTATTTACATTATTTACAAACTACAACTATAGAAAAGTAAAAGTATCAAAATGGGTACCAGGCGTCAAAAAGTCATCCACATCGCTGTCAACAACAAAAATGCCCAGAAGGCTGGCAGCATTGCTACGTTGGATGGAAATGCTGACATTGCCATTTTGATATTTTTACTTTTCTATAGTTGCAGTTTCAAGAAAGAAAGAAGAAAGAAAGAAAGAATCAGTTCTTTATCCAAAAATAGACTAGCCCTCTTGTCACGTGAAGAGTCGTCCAACCGTTTGGCGATTTGACTGGGCGAGTTTTTTAGGTATTAAAACAGTTATAAATACCTAATAATCGTTATTCCCTCAGTAGCTAGTATTTAACGTCATACAACTAAGCAGTTAGTACCATTACACATGGCCTGATTTGTAATGAATTTAAAATGTGACACACTACCCAACACAAAACTTAAACTGCTTTTAATTACTTCTAAACACGAACGCTGACTTAATCAAAGGTTCTGGTTTAACTCTCTACCTGGTTTGAAGAGCGAGTAGGTACTATAAGTTATGAAATAGGCAGTAATAGGGGGCGTTTTATAAAATCAAGCTGGTAACCCCCAAAGTTTACTCAGAGGTGTACATTTAGTACTTTTTTCGCCTTAAAGTGTGTAAATTGTTCCTCTGTTAGAATAAGTCATAATTTGAAAGAAAGAAAAAGTATTAATTAGCCCGCACAGGACAATACACACAAAAAAAAATATTGTGAAACTATCAGTACACTAATAACAATAAAGCATATTAATTTATTTGAAACTAAACGCGTTTCAATTTTTGTTTTCAGTGTACTTGACTAAAACTTTAACACAAATCGACATTTGTTTCGCGAATCGACTTATCGGAAATTGACATAGAGGAAATGATTCAATAGTGCAGCCACGTCTCGCCTACGTTGCGCCAGTAATGTTGAGTCCCATGTAACAGGGAGCATGCCTATTGTCATCAATCGGGTACAAATCCAGATTCTGTGGCTGCTACTGAGAAGTTTCTGCCATGTAACACTGCCCAACCGGGGAATTGAGTCCAGGACTTTGTGATCAGGGGTCCCGCTTGAGACCACTAGACCAACGAGGTATTTAAACAGTCAACTAGGCAGTCTTTTTAAACTTTTATCCGTTATTAAACTACATTGCTGAGTTCTGCTTTACTTAGATACTCTGATAGCATCTACAGTTCCTTCCATCTATATACCCCTCCAACCTTGAAAGCACGACTGAACAAATCGATCTTCTGGGCTCCGTCATACTATGATAGCAACAGTCCAGGAGGAGGAGCGATCAAGGTCAAAAGTATGTCTAAATCATGAATTAAAAACGTTTCAACAGCCGACGTTTTTTCACTTGGCGACAATATTTTTTCATGACTGAAAAAAGCTGATATTTCGACCACGTCAGATCAGACTAGATGACTCAATAAACGGGTTATTCCCGACTCGTCACTGTTCCTACTCGTCATCGAAATACCAATGATCACGATTCACAACTTTTTGACACTTAAATTTATACTGATGATTTCCGTAAGTACCTGTAATTATTTAGGTACCTAACTATTTCTCACAGGATAGAGAATAATAATAATAAATAAATAAATAAACATTTTATTTCTCGTCCACAAAGGCGCCTTAAAAATAGGAATATACTACATCAGACAAATCCTTTGTGGTATATGTACTAGGAAAACCCTATCACACAGATTACCAGCCCCCGCCCCCCCCCCCCCCCAAACAGTTGTTAGTATATTTTGAATAAAGAGGATTTAATATGTTCACTTTACAGTTGTCTTCAAATTTGGCATGCAAGTAGGTAATTTTTTTTATTTTAATTATCCTCCGTCAATCAGCAGTGCGAGAAGACATTGTTTAACTGGATTAACACATAGGGTACTTTTGATCCAGGTATCAGTACGTTCCCGTGGGATATTTTCCGACATCCACGCGAGCGAAGCCGCGAGCAACAGCTAGTCTTGTTTAAAAAAAAAATGGTGACCAATCGGAACAGTGACGATTCGGAAATAACTGTAATACACTTTGGTAAAGACAGTGTTACACGAAACAAAAGCCGATTATCATCAAAAACTGAAACGTAAATAATGTCCATTTTAAATATGAGACACTTTATAACTTGTTATGGCATATTTAAATACGACACACACCCATCAATCAAACTTTGTAATTAACATCAGTAACAGAAAATGAACCATCATTAGAAGTTAAGGCGAGGGTCCCACTGCAAACGATAAGCGGTAAGAGAGTAATCGCCAACATCAGTATTGTAAAAGAACAATTTTATTGGCGATCGATTATTACAAAGATTTCGTTAATTCATTTTCCTCTCTACTTTTTCATCTATACTATCTATACTAATATTATAAGAGGAAAGACAGCCGCTCAGGTCGATCTTTAGGTAAAGCCGTGCTTGCCTAGGTTAGTCTGTGGATAGGTGACCACCCATTACATACCGAGTTTCCTCCGTGCCTCGGAAAGTACGTTAAGCAGTTGCTCCCGGCTGTCATTTGTAGATCTTTGACAGTCATTACGGGTAGTCAGTAGCCCGAAACGGAGACAACCGGTCTTACCAAGGGGTATCGTATTTATCCAGTACTAAATGGGTTGCGGAGGTCAGATAGGCAGTCGCTCCATGTAAAATACTGAAATTCAGCTGTATCCGGTTAGACTGGTAGCCGACCCCAACATAGTTGGGAAAAGGCTAGGCAGATGATGAGGAACCTTCTAACAATACGAGCCGTGTCCAGGAGTACCGCTTTCTGAATCAAGCCAGATCCAGTAGCCTATCGGGAACCTCCACAGGTATACTGGTCGAGGCTCTTATACTATGATTGGTAGGACCTATCTCTTTTACTGACAAGAGACTAACTTCTTATCTTACTAATATCTTCCTAATACATTCGAAAGTGTGATTCAAGTGTCATTCGGATGTTTGTTACTCTTTCGCAGAAAAACTGCGGAACGGATTTAAATGAAGTTTAGCACATTATAAAACTTGGATTACCATAGTACAATCTCGTGGGACAATTTCGAACCACACTGCAAGCATAAGCTAGTCTATTACTGTTTTTGACAGACAACAGACGATAGGTAATCGCCTCCTCGTCAGTGGTAGGACAAGTGGTTTATAAGTATAGATCACACACACAAACACACCTTCACGCCCTAAAATACAACGCTTTCGTAAAATATTTCTACATTACATAATTTTTTGAAGCGACACGACACGCTCACAGATTTAATAGTCGGGTTAATGTAGAATGGAAATAATGTAAACATTTTTGCATGCGATTGTACTGACCTTGCTCTGATGGGCTTGTGTCACGAGACTTTCTGTGATCGATACTGAGGTATGGGAGCAAGATACACCTTGGAAGGCTTAGTGTCCTACTTATTTTATTTCCATCTTTAATACCACCAGGTAAGGTTTAGCTCTCTTCGTCTTTCACACAGCCTACTCATCGTTTCTTTGGTCAACATCCTACTGTAATATCCACATTCTCACAGACATAATCTTTGCCTGCGTCACATGACAATATCGTGATTCACCCAACTTGTAAATCACCGGCTACGCATATGAAACAATTTGAATCCGGACATCAGAATTATTAACTTAGTTGACAGACAGCCTCTATTAGAACTCTTGAGAACTTCGCATACTCTGTAGTATGGGAGGTAAAAATAAGTTTTTCCGTAAACGAGATTTTACACATAACAACATGTGTAAAATCTCGTTTCATTCTCGTTTTCATTGAGAGAAGGCCTGTGTCCCAGCAGTGGGGAAATTAATAGGCTGATGATGATGATGATGATATAACAGCACGCTTATAATCCCTGAAGGCTTAGGCACCGAACAAGTACACCAGCTATGTTTAAGTCCTATTTAATAGAAGGCGAATCTATTGCCATCAACCGGTCACAAATTCAGACTCCGTAAAACGATGAATAAAGGAATTAATAAAACAAAGTCCTTACAAAAATAGTCAGTACTAAAACAGCAGGTTTATCCAATCTGCTTGGAGCGATAGATCAGGCAGCATAGTAAATCAGGGGAGGCGTCTTAGGAATCTTAATAGATATCGGTATTCCTGGATGGCGGAGGAACGGGATGCCTTCGGAAGGGCAGGGAGCGTTATAATCGAATTCTACATCGATTTCTCCGAACTTTATATGACAGGTAAAGAAGTGTAGAAGTATTAATTGCAGTTTATTAAAATTTTAGTTTGTACGCTCAAGACCAATCAATTTTTACTTATACCTACTTAAAATACATTGTATACAAAAGCTGTCGGTAAACCTATATTCATAAAATATGTACCTACAATAAGTTTAGATCACACGTTTCTATTTTCATGGTCATAAAATAATGTTAGTATTATGGTACAGTACTTTTACCTACAATACGAAAACGAAAAGTAACAATTGGGCTTAGATACAACAAAGTAATGATGATGATGTAACAATTTTTTTAGCCTCTGATGGGATGGGAAATGACATTTTTTGTAGGAGAATTGACTGTACACTTGCAACTATGTTATGACGTATCTGCGTCGCTACTATATTTTGTAGTAGGAACATATTTTTATTTATTATACATCAAAGTCTCGCCTGGAGAATACATGAAAACGTTGTTAGCAAGCAGTGAAAGTTTTTGCCAGCTAAGCTGTTTATGATATACATATGCACACAAAACATTGACATTTGATCCGTCCAGTATGTGATAAAGTGAATGAAGCATCATGCATTTATTTTTAAGAAGTAAAACGTCGCAGTTCCAGCGATTTTAGGAATAAATAAGTGATCCATAAATTATGGCCAGCAAGAAATTGCATTTTTGGATGAAACATCAGATATTTTTTTAAATAGCTCGCTAAAAATTTGTAATAGAGGGTCTAGAATCATGGGCGGAATATCTGGTATAGTTGGTGCCAGTTAAGATGAGAATAGCAGTCATTGCCCTTTCCCTAATATCTCTTCGTACGAACCAAAACAAATAAACCATGTAGCGTTTTTCATTACAAAAAATTTTGAAGATCACGATAGATGACGATTCCAGACTTAAAACATGCTTATTTTTGGTTTTCAAAGGAAGTTTAATAAATATAGGTGGGTCAATGACCGCTATTCTCATCTTAACTGGCACCAACTATAACAGATTGCGCATCGATGACCCTTACACTGTTTGATATTTCATTATAGGCTACCTGATAAAAAATTGACACAAAAATAAATACCATGGTTTCAGAAAAGATCTAAATAGACAGATTCGTGCACCATTTAAAAGGTCGCGTATCTGAAAGCGTACTCTCTTGCTCCGAAACAACTTCGTGAACATGAAAATTAAACGTAGCACTTTACGCTAAAGACCCTGAAACCTATGGAGAGGCAGTTCATATTTTTACACCAATATTTTAATATACAGGGTAGAATAGAATCGTCGCTAAACGGTAACCACAGCAACGGTGTATAGGTACAGTAAGTATATCATTCGGTTATTTAAATATAATTTGCTGTTTCCTTTAGAACTGCAATACATTCACGGTCAAAATATATGGAACAGCTGAGTTTTTTAGGGTTCCGTACAAAAATGGAAAACGAACTGAACTGAAAATGAACCCCTTATAGGATTACTCGAGCGCCTGTCTGTCCGTCTGTCTGTCACAGCCAATTTGCTCAGAATCTTTGGACCAAATCAGGTGAAATTTGGTAGGATCGTGTAATCCTATGACCCAAACACAGGATGTTAGTTTTGTTTTTTAATTATGTGTCATTTTCGGGGGACAAATTAAGAACACAATTTAAAAAAAGAAAGTTTTGCAAACCTGTGTTACATATTAAATTAAAGGGCTCGTTATAAGGATGTCAAATTTGTTGTTATTGTAAAACAAATAGTTTTGATTTTATTCATAAAAGAATACGAAAATTGACCATTCCTCCCCTGATCTCCGAAACTACTGAGTGTAAAATTGTGAAAAAAAAAAAATACAAAACATAGTTCATTGCTTGTAGATTACAGGAAAACCTGTAAGTATTCTATCAACTGAAAATAAAGTGGTAAACTCAATATAAGACTTTGGCATATAAATAACAAATCCTACGTACTGAATCCGCTTAACGATGGTGTCCCTCTACCTTGATCTTTTATTTATTTTAACCTACGCTGTAACATTCAATACATTTGTATTTCTTCACAAAAACTGTCTATGAATTTGAACTTCTAGTACGTGTCCGAAAATTATATAGATAATGATAAGAGTATATAATGAATATGATGAGAATTGTAACTACGTTTCTAAGGCAACGGTTTCGTGATGGGTCCTGTATTTATTTAAAAACGCTTTTAGGGGTAAGCGTTCACATTTCCGCATCGGACGCATTGCATCAAACGGATCGTACTGAGTATTCTTATTCTTACTCTTTAGTGCACACAAAAAAAAAACATATAAATTGCAATTTTTTGGTTTGTTTCGGTACAATAAAAAAATTACCACCACCATATTATAATTGCAATATTATTTCGTTTTTTTATTGATATGCCTGAAATCCCATGTATGTATTACAGGATAATTTGAAAAACCGAATATTTGCGGAAACCCTACGCAATTCGAGCTATTATCAGGATTTTTGACAAAAACGAAATAATAGTTAAAATCCTGTGCCACACAAAATTAGCTTAAAAAGATTTTTTCGATTAACAAGTCGTACCTTACCTACCTTTGATTCCCCTTGATCATACCTTTGATTCCCCACAGTTCATGATCGTGTCCCTTGTAGTCTCCGGGACACCGACAGTGATGGTGCGGCTTGTGAAGCTAAGTTTATTCTTGTACTTACTCGAGACCCCTGAAATAAAACAGACAATCATAATGCACGAAAAAAGCATAGATACAATAACTAGTGTGATCAATAAGTAGACGAGTCAAAAATGTAAAGTTTTTTTTTTTTTTTTCTTTATTTTTGATGTTCATTCGAAGTGAAACGTAAGAACACAAAATGTAATGAGAAATTAATTCATCTATTTTTATTCTAATTAATTCAATCTATTACTCGACTACCGAATGATCGAAAAAATTAGCTAATATTAGCTTAAGAAAGCAGCAAATCAAATTTCATTCCTGTATCATTGAGTGTGAACGTGAAAGTGACAAAAAATAAACAGTGACTCGAGTAAACTGCTCACTCAAGTGAAGCGTCTGATAGTGGCTTGAGAAACTGGTATGTATGAACAATGGTGAAAATGGGTTCAGCTGTTCAATTGTTAAAAAGCCGTACAAAGTACATATACGTACTCGTAACATGAAAAAAACTGTTTCGTGAGATGATTTTTTTAAGCATATAGCCGTACGCTTTTGGTAAGCTTTGCCTTAGAAAGAATAAGTGAAACAAAGGAAATTACGGTAACACAATTATTGCACACTGTCAGTATTGTGCGGAACTGAGTCTTATTATGTTAAACTAGCCCGTGGCCTGGCATTGCGTGTTTAATAGTTTATTTAGACAAAGAACACATTACTGTAACTATGAACAGTAATAGTACTGTTTGCATCGGAGCAGGAAATAGCAACTTTGCCAGTATTCATAATTGCAATAAGGACTGATTTACTTTCGCTGTTATTAGTTCTAAGCGTGGCATAATTCACGCTGCTCAAAAGAGTCCAATTTTCAAAGACTCGAATCCTCTGGCTTTGTCTGTCCTGGCAAGCAAAACCTTGTTGTTTTTCTATAAATTTTCCTGATTTTCCTCAGAAAGGTTAGGTCATAACAATAAACAGGTTTCCAAATCACCTAAACAAATCTATTAAATAAATAATACTAAACTAAATCACTAAAACATCACCTGCACACGAAACGGCAATAATAATAATTGTTGACGAATATTTCCTTTAATTACAACAGTCCAAGGTCATCGTGGTTCGTTGCTCAAGGTCAAGTGATCGGTATCAACATCACGGTCGCCTCGCCTACTGTTATGGGAGGTAGTTATTTCTGTTATACCACGAATTATGACTGCTATTACGTTCAAATAACCGGGTTGAACGGATTTTGTTGATTGCGTTTTAATTTCGCGGCTTCGAGGTACTAGTCTGGTGAAATTGGAAGAAAATTGGGGCAAATTAGTTGTTTTTTATGTTTTTTTTTTTGTTTTTGAATTAAAATTTATTGCCATTTTTGCTTTGCAAGTCATTGTTCCTTTTTCGGTTAGTTGGGTCCAGTAGATGGTGTTAATGACAGCAAAGTATTTTGACATTGGAATTTTTTCTCGTTCGCTCGAGTGTAGCCAACACTGGAGCGAACGAGAAAAAATTTCACGAAAAAGTGCGATGCCCTTATATCTCGCGGAGAGTTGTGAAGATATGATATTAAAAAAAGCACGCATATTACGAGAGCTATAAGGTGCAAAAATAATTATTCGAGTAAGTCATAAACGGAAAAAGTTATGACCAAAATAGTGAAAAATATTTTTTTTCCGTTTTTTTTTGCTCCAGATATTTTGGAAACGAAAAATTATATCAAAAATTTGAGAAAAAACCTCAGGACAATTTAGTCAGCTACAATTTGAGCCTGAAACAAAGACGTTCGGGTTTGCCCTTTATTACCTTTTTGAAAAAAGTCAAAAACGTTGCAGTTTTATTTTGGAACCTTTTCCTTTTCCCGACTTTCTCATCGCTCAGCTACAATATTTTTTCGAATTCCGTAGATTCATTTCCAATGTGCTCGATAGTCGTGTGAGGCACGAAATCTGTTTTTTTTTTTTCAGTTTTGTTCAGCGGCTATGCCATGTTTACATGTGCCGAGTGCAGACGAGTCAGTGACAAGACAAAAAAGGCAGAGAACTCTTATTGTTACTGGAAAGTCTTAGTGATTGGAAGGTGTACTCGGGCGAGTGGATTGTTTCTGGTCTGTATACCCACTTTTCTCAGTAAACGAATGCTCTTCTATGTTCATACCCAGCGTGCTCGTGTAACCAGATATATGGTCATAGACGAAGCAAAAAAAATTTGTGCCTAAAGCCAGAAAATGAATGAATTTGCTGAAAGCCTAAACACAAAAAAAAAACTGGAAACCATTATTTTCTGCTACCCTGGCTTGTCGAGGTCAGATACATAGCTGCTTAATAAAAAAGCTAGTATTTAGTCGCATCTGATTAGGCTGAAAGTCGGTTCCAACATGGTTGATGAAAGGCTAGGCACAAAATCAAAATCATCAAAATCAAAGCATTTATTTCAAGTAAGCCAGTTACTTTTGAATTGTCGAAACAAAAATAAAAATTAAATGTAGCTACAGTCCCAGTCACAAGACATAAAAACTGTGAAAGTACTGTAGTTGCCCATTCCCTAGCGTGATGATGATGTCGATAAAATCTATCAATTACGATTACTTACACAAGAAAACTCCAAAATCACTGACTGCCGACTTTCCGTTTCAGAAAGATGTTTCTGTATTCTAGTTACGCTTGGAAAGTTGGTCCAGATCCAAAATATAATCTTGATTAGCATATATCGACTAGAAAGTAACAGACAAAGACTAGAATTTCTAAATAACTGTATGCGGCAATAGAGAGACTGTTCAAACTGATAAAGTCAAAGATTAATTATATTATTTTATCATTATTTATCCCGTTTATGGGAAATTAGTGGTTCCTGTCATCTAAAGGTTTACTTGTAACGTTTTAATCTTTACCAAGGTATTTGTGAGTGTCTTGTTGAGTTCATAAGTAAAGTAACTGAAGTCCTCAGTACAATTTTACCGGTTTAAAATCCAGTAAGTACGTTACAGCTTTGCTGGTGTATAAGATAAAATACACGGCTTAGAAAATCCCATCACATAATTATAGCCGTCAACGTTACCAACGTATTCTGTACCTACAGTTATAAGTTAATTTTTAGCATTAAATCGTTATTTTCATAATAAACACTTCAAAAAAATAGGGACTCCGTCCTTCAAATCTCTGCATAGCCAACAGGTTCCTAGGTATGGTCTAGCCCAAATATTGCCGCCAACAATATAGGTGTCGGCTTCGAATGGTGTCATTTTACTTCCGATATAATAGGTACTATATACGTAGATATCTTCATAAAGACATTTTGACAGCTCATTTGGCTTAGACGCTGAAATATTGGCTTCAGTTTCTAGTTTGATCGCTGCGTGGAACATCCATTTTAATGGCCTCAACCTAATAGTATTCCGAGTTTGCCTGTTTTAGGATTCCGTTGCCAAAAAGCAAAACACGGAACCTTTATGGATTCCGTATTTCCTTCTGTCCGTCCGTACGTCACAGATATTTAATACTCAATACTTTATTGCATTCTACATGTAGATATACTTAGGCGGTAAAACTTTTAATTAGATCACATAGACCCCATGTGATCTAATTCTAAGATCTAAATATAAGTCGGGCACAGCAAAAAAAGTGACTTAAGAGAGAGGAAGCATTTATAAAACATAGTATAAACTAATATATAGTAATTTATCTGAGAAAGTACCTCCCGTACCTTCTCAGATAAATTACTATGTATTAGTATAAAATATTAATTAATAAGCCAAGCCTCGAAACCTATCCTCCTGCAGCGAGGTGACGTCATATCTCCGAAACTGTTCACCGCTGCACTGGAGGATGTCTTCAAGGTTCTGGACTGGAGAGGGCTAGGCATCAACGTCAATGGCGAGTACATCACTCACCTTTGGTTTGCCGATGATATAGTAGTAATGGCTGAGACCATGGAGGACCTCAGTACAATGCTCGATGACCTCAGTAGAGCTTCCGGAAGAGTGGGTCTAAAAATGAACATGGACAAGACTAAGGTCATGTTAAATGGCCATGTCACACCCACTCCTATCGAGATCGGAGACTCTACTCTCGAAGTTGTAGACGATTATGTGTACCTGGGACAAACGGTCCAGTTAGGTAGGTCTAACTTCGAAAAAGAGGTAAATCGTCGAATCCGACTCGGTTGGGCAGCGTTCGGGAAATTGCGCGGTATCTTCTCGTCCAACCTACCGCAGTGTCTCAAGACAAAAGTCTATGACCAGTGTGTGTTGCCAGTGATTACATTGGGACCGAAACGTGGTCGCTCACAATGGGCCTCATCAGAAAGCTTAAAGTCACCCAAAGGGCAATGGAGAGGGCTATGCTCGGAGTTTCCTTGCGCGATCGAATCAGAAATGAAGATATCCGCAAGAGAACAAAGGTTACCGACATAGCCCGAAGAATTGCCAAACTTAAGTGGCAGTGGGCAGGGCACATTGCTCGCAGAACGGATGGTCGATGGGGCCGAAAAGTTCTGGAGTGGCGACCGCGAACCAGAAGACGTTGCGTTGGAAGGCCTCCCACTAGGTGGACCGATGACCTGGTGAAGGTTGCAGGAATCCGCTGGATGCGAGTCGCACGGGACCGGTCAATGTGGCGACACTTGGGGGAGGCCTATGTCCAGCAGTGGACGTCTTTCGGCTAAAATGATGATGATGATGATTAATTAATAGTATAAAATAAATCAATTAATAGTATAAAATGTAAACAGGTATCTATTGAGATAAGAATTAATATCAATCAATCTTATAAGTCTCGAATACTTATGACTAGTTATGACTTTATAAGTCTATCGGTTCATTTGCCGAGACGTAGCTTTTTTTACACGACTGCCCAAAAAAGGAGTGTTGTGCTTTCAGAGCTCTTGTATGTATGTATGTTTGTTACTTTCTTTATTCCACCATAACTTCTGAATACCTAAACTGATTTCGATGTACGTGGTATCGTTAGAATCTTGTGTTACCCCGGGTAACTTAAGCAGCGAGTGATTTTTATTTTATTTTAAAAAGTGTAAAGTAAAAAAAAACCGGGCAAGAGCGTGTCGGGCCACGCTCAGTGTAGGGTTCCGTAGTTTCCCGTCCGTCACAATAAGTGTTCCCACTTATGAGTTTAAAGGTGGGTATCTATTATGTAAAAATGCTTGCATATACGAATATACTACAAACTTAGTCCAGAAATTATTTTGTACAACTTTTTGTCTTTTTTGTACAAAAACTGTTGTTTCCATCAAGTTCAAAATAATTTTCCTAGAAAGTCCTTATGAAGTTATACTTTTCAGATTTTTTTCATATTTTCTAAACATATGGTTCAAAAGTTAGAGGGGGGGACACATTGTTTTTTTACTTTTGGAGCGATTATTTCCGAAATTATTGACATTATCACAAAATAATTTTAGAAAACCCCTATTCATTTTTAAATACCTTTCTAACAATATATCACACGTTAGGGCCGAAATTAAAAAAAAAATCACTTCTCACTTTACATATAGGGGGGCTACCCTAATAAAACATTTTTTTCCATATTTTATTTTACCACTTTGTCGGCGTGATTGATATACATATTGGTACCAAATTTCAGCTTTCTAGTGCTAACGGTCACAGAGATTAAGCGAGGATGGACAGACGGACGGACAGACATGGCGAAACTATAAGGGTTCCTAGTTGACTACGGAACCCTAAAAACAGACTGCGTAAAAAAAACTTATAACTTTAACAAAAACTGAAAAGAAAAACCAAGAACAAATAATAAATTCTAATACGGAACATTTGATTGCAACAGTCGGGACCCAATATACAATCCAGACTAAAATCATTATATCCAATATGGGTCCCGACTATTGCAGTGCTTTTCGTCGCGTTGATATGCGCGATGCTGGATCAATGCTCGACTCAATACCAAAACGAAAGTTGAAAATACAGTGCGCGGTAAAAAAATAGCCCGTGGCGCATAAAAAAAAATGCATTGGTTTCGACTCTCTCGACGACACGAAAAATCGTTGTTTCGATTCTACCGACAAAGTCTAATTGAGATTTCCGACAGGAATTTCATAAGAGTCTATATTTCTGGCAATAGCAACCCGCATAACATCTCAAACTCAAACTCAAAGCATTTATTTCAATTAGTGGTCTAATTGAAATAAATGCTTTGAGTTACGGCACTTTTGAATGTCAAAAATACAAAAAAAAAACAAAGCTACAGTCCCAGGCACAAGACATAATAACTTGAGAAAGTACTGTAGTTGCCCATTCCCTAGCGTAGATCTCGATGGATAAGAACGGGCAAGAAACTCCATGGACACTCTTTTAAATCAAAAATATTGTTACAAAATCTTGGTTACATCATTCATGTTGAGATTATACATATATGTGAGAACGATGTAGAAAGACGTGCACATTAAGAGCGTCCAGAGCAAAATATTAAATCAAAAATGTATAAATAAAGTAGGTAATTAAAATGATCCATGGTAGCTAAGAGATGACCAGTCCCAACTGACAGCGCCCGTACACGAACATAACGCATGTATCGGCGCTATTCAACTCAACCAGATTGAAGGGAACTAAATGACCCGACACACTCGCCACCATCAGCGAGACATTTGAGTGAGCATGACATTCTCTCAGCCACCAAGGCATATTCAAGTCAAAAACATCACACTAATATTATAAAGACGAAACTTTGTATGTGTGTGTGTGTGTTTGTTACTCATTCTTGCCCAAACGGCACACAGATAGTTTATAACCTGGATTAACACATAGGATACTTTTAATCCCGGTAGTACCTTTGATCCCGTGTGATAATTATATCGAACTCCATGCGGGTGAAGCCGCGGGCAGAAGCTAGTCTACACTAATATTATAAAAAGGAATGATTTGTATTTTTGTGTGTAAGTTTGAAATAAATAAACTCAAAAACTACTGCGCCGATTTCAAAAATTCTTTCAGTTTTAAAAAGCTACATTTACCCTGAGTAATATAGGCTATATTTTATCCCCGTACTCCCACGGGAACGGGAACTACACGGGTGAAACCGCGTGACGTCCGCTAGTATGAAATAAAGATACACCATACCCCTCAGCATACCCCGAAATAATTAACAAATATTAAATACTAGCTGACGTCCCGCGGTTTCACCAGCGTATTTCCCGTTCCCGTGGGAGTACGGGAATAAAATATAGCCTATAGCACTCACGACTAATGTAGCTTTCTACCAGTGAAACAATTTTTAAAATTGGTTCATTACTTCCGGAGATTACCCCCTGCATACAAACTTACAAACAAATGTTACCTCTCTAGAATATTATTATAGTATAGATTAAATAGTACGTGCAACTGCACTGCTTTTCATTTCAACCGGGCGCCATTAACGACTTTCCCTTTTACTGACACGCTAAGCACTCATTGAGCGCAATGCTATGTGGTATACCACCCATATAATCACTTTTCAATATAAAGCCGTCCTTCGCTCGAAGGTGCCGAGCAGATTCCTGGTATTGGAATGCATGCCTTGACCTGATGACCTTAGGTAGAGATCACTGCTCTACTATATGCGGTAGTAGAATAGCTAGGAATGGATAATGGGTATCCGAGGACAACGTGGCGATGGTTAAAGGCCGCTTTCAATATGTGTTGAAAGCTTTTCTAGTTAGTTTTCAATTTCGAATCTATACTAATATTTTACGTAAAGAGGAAATATTTGATTTTTTGGTTGTTTGTTTGTTACGATTTAACTCTAAAACTACTCGACCGATTTTAAAAATTCTTTCAGCAATCGACAGCTACATTATCAGCAAGTAACATAGGCTATATTTTATGCCCGTACTCCTACGGGAACGGGAACTACGAGGGTGATACCGCGTGACGTCCGCTAGTAAGAGTAAAGATTTAATTTTTTGTTTGTTTTTATTTTTATTGTTTTGATTTAAAAAAAATATTTCACCATTAGAAAGCTAAATCTTTACCGATTAACACAGCCTTTTGCGGACGAAGTCGCGGGCGAAGTGCTAGTAAATAAATATAAATGCTCAGTTTAAACCAATTATTATGGTAGAAATCTCAAATTTTCAAACTCAAAGTTTTTGTAGGTCATTTTTAGGGTTCTGTACCGAAAGGGTAAAAACGGGACCCTATTACTAATACTCCACTGTCCGTCTGTTCGTCTGTCCATCTGTCCGTCTGTCCGTCACCAGGCTCTATCTCATGAACCGTGAAATTTTCACAGATGATGTATTTCGGTTGCCGATATAACAACAAATACACACTTTACGGATAGACTCCATGTCCTCCGTGCCTCGGAAAGCATGTTAAGCAGTTGATCTCGGGTGTCATTTGTAGATCTTTGACAGTCGTTACAGATAGTCAGAGGCCCAAAAAATCTAACAACCAGTCTTACCAAAGGGTACCGTATTACCCAGTACTAACTGGGCAGGGAGGTCAGATAGGCAGTCGCTATAAGTAAAATACTAATATTCAGCTGCATCCGGTTAGACAGGAAGCCGACCCCAACATAGTTGGGAAAAGGCTAGCCAGATGATGATTTTGGTATTTTTATGAGTTTTTTTTTTTTGAGTATCTAACAAAAGATCACAGTTGTAATCTTTAGAGGGTTAGGCAGAAAAGTACCTATGTATTTAAAAGAGGGCGACCGAAAACCGAACACTCTTTGCCCGACCTGGGACTCGAACCCAGGACCTCGTGCTCAGGAGTCGTGTTTGCGAGTCTAAAGCCACAGAATATATCGTAATTAGGTTTGCTTGAATGTTTCAGACGAAAATTCTTCGAAGTGGAAACTTATTATGCAAAAAGTAGGAACAAAACGGAACTAGTTTATTAGTTATTCAGTTCGCGACAGCACTGGAAAGTAGTTCGAGCTCAATTTGAAGAGTAAATCATAGAAGGCTTGGAATAAACCTCTAGGCGTTATTTTTTAATTTATTTTTAAAAACGTTTGATGGCATTTTGGCTTGAAAAAAACCTCTAGGCGTCTTTTTTTAATTTATTTTAAAAAATAACGAGTTTCTTACAAACTTCCATCCTCTTTAAAACGCAAATAAGAGATGATTTTTCAGAAATCATTTCATACTGGGCACTTCTCCTGTTGACAGCGAACGTATTTTTGAAGCCATGTTGCTCTTTTGATACTTATACATATTTTATTACTATTATAGATTTGTAGTTTGTAAATAAAATGAATAGTAAAATTATTTAAAAAAAAAAAAGTTTAAGTTGTATGACCTATACCATCGTATGTACTATCGAGGACACTCCCGCCTGACCACCACTAAGCTATTTTTTGCTTGCACTCGCAACATAGAAACGCTCTCTAGCCCCGCCCCGTTGACTTTGTATAGAAATAATGAATGAAAAGATACCGAATCGGCCGAGCGCACTGACGACGCACGCCAATCGAGAGTTATTGTTATTTTGCGCGCCAAAGTTGACGCTTTCCTAATAAGCCCAAACTTTAAGGGAGCGTGGCTCGGCGCCTCCGCATGATTTAAGCGAACAAAAATTTAAACTGGTCAGGCGGAAAAGACCCCCATAGTACGAGTAACATCACGCCGACTATCCCTGAGGTGTTAGTGTGCCTTATTGTACACCCACATTTTCTCCATAAGTATATAACAGTACCCAATATATCCCTCATCTTCTATACCATTTATCGGATACTCTATCTTCATGGTCACCTTCCTTCCGATATAGCGCGATGCATGCACGATTGAATATTACCGCCAAAATGAGCTTCTTTTGTAACACCGGACGACGTTTAATACCTCCTCATCCGGTGCTACTACGGTGCAACTATTTGTATAGAAAATGTGGGACAGAAATCAAAACGGAATTTATGAAAATGTACTGAACTTTTGGAGCACAATTTAAATACTCGTAAATATTTTCTTTATGCAATTTATAATCTTAGATTGAACACTTTATTTTGTTTAGGAAAACAATATTTATAAATTAGATTATGAAAATAAATAGAGGTGGAAAAATTACTTTTTGAAGGTCAAAGTCATTCCTGCAGCTTTATGGACTTGGAGAGTTGTATTGATTATTTTGATGATAATAATTCTGTAACTACATACGTCTTACAGCCGCGAATAATATTCTAATCAACATACAACCTAGCACTGGCCTGCAAATTGCAAAAAACGTAAGAAAATTTGAATTTCGCGGGCTGGTTGGTGGTGTAACGCGAATGGATAAGAAATGAGTAAATAAGAGGAAGCCTGAAAGTGATGCCAGCGACTGAAAAATTATCGGTTATCATGGTTTGGACATGTTGAGTATGAATTTAGATGGCTATAGGAAAACCAAAAAAAAGGGTGAACTGGATGTGAAGGGTGGTGTTATGGTTATGGATGGTGGAGCGTGTGTGTGTGTGTGTCAGTGAGAGTGAGAGAGAAATTATTCTTCACATAATAATCAAATAGTCTGATGAAAAACTTGTGTATGTGTAAGTATATTCTGCCATGCATTCGATCAGGGGTTTCAACAAACGTTCTGTTGCATTGTAATCAATGCCTTGAAGTCACGAGAACACTTTACTTTTTGACGACCCGATTGGTGCAGCGGTAGTGAGGCTGCCTTACGTTGTTAGGGTCCCGGGTTCGAATCCCGGTCGGAGCAAATGTTTGTGTGATGAGCATGGACATTTGTTTCCGAGTCATGGATGTTTATATGTATAATAAGTATGTATTTACAAACAAAAAGTATCTATGTAGTATATCAACTATCTGGTGTCCACGACACAAGCCTCGTTGTCCAGCAGTATTTATTTATTTATTTATTATTTTATATTGCACTCTACCCTGGAAAGAGGAAATGATCAACGTTTTGTTCGTATTATTATATAAATATGAAAACAGAAAACCATATAATGCCAGATTGGTCCCATATTGCGTTGTCGCATTTGTGTTCCTCCTTTTACCTGAAAATGTTTTTTGGGTCGTAAGGAAGTTTAGCATGCTTTTATGTAAGTCACTAAAATATAACGTACTAGCGGACATCCCGCGGTTTCATCCGCGTAGTTCCCATTCCCGTGGGAGTACGGGGATAAAATATAGCCTATGTTACTCGTGGATAATGTAGCTTTCGAATGGTGAAAGAATTTTTTAAATCGGTCCAGTAGTTTTTGAGCCTATTCATTACAAACAAACAAACAAACAAACAAAGTTTTCCTCTTTATAATATTATATATATATATATATATATAAATATGAAAACAGAAAACCATATAATGCCAGATTGGTCCCATATTGCGTTGTCGCATTTGTGTTCCTCCTTTTACCTGAAAATGTTTTTTGGGTCGTAAGGAAGTTTAGCATGCTTTTATGTAAGTCACTAAAATATAACGTACTAGCGGACGTCCCGCGGTTTCATCCGCGTAGTTCCCATTCCCGTGGGAGTACGGGGATAAAATATAGCCTATGTTACTCGTGGATAATGTAGCTTTCGAATGGTGAAAGAATTTTTTAAATCGGTCCAGTAGTTTTTGAGCCTATTCATTACAAACAAACAAACAAACAAACAAAGTTTTCCTCTTTATAATATTAATAAGTATAGATCTATGCACGTTCTCAAACTGGGCGTACACAGGATAGGTATCTCCATATATTCCTGGATATTTAGAAGTGAAGCCGAAATGACGTGGTGCATAATACATCGGTCCCCTGATGCAGTGCGGCACCACTCTTCACGCGGTTAGTGCTTTAATAGCTACCGGTCGTGAGCATCTATCTAGAAGTGTTTTAGGATAATAATACATAGTAATACCATCGGAGCGTGTTTAGAGTTAAGGATAACGGTAAATTGACGGATGAGAATGTTAAGTTAAGCCGTCTTGATCTCTCTCCGGTCAGATTCCGGTCCCAGCGGGGGTTATGATGATAGTAAAAGAACAGAGAGTGCACCTGTGCCTGCAGGCTCACTGGTGCTTTATAATATCTACCGCCAATGGCTAATCTCCGCTCTTTAAATGATGTGAACAATGGTTTCAGTTTCATCAATTACATCTTGTACAATAGTTACAAGCCTAGGTATCACTAAATATAAACTAAATATCGCTGGACATTATACACAGCGCCATCTAGTGCCGCACTAAGCAACGAGGCTTGTGTTGTGGACACTTGATAGTTGATATACTACAAAGATACTATTTTGTTTGTAAATACATACTTATTATACATATAAACATCCATGACTCGCAAACAAATGTCCATGCTCATCGCACAAACATTTGCTCTTACCGGGAGTCGAACCCGGGACCCTAAGAACGTAAGGCAGCCTCACTACCACTGCACCATTCGGGTCATCAAACTGTACCAAAACGAGATGAAAATGAAAAGCGCCATCTCCTTTAGTATTCCTAAAGAGCATTTTATTCACAATAAACGTTAGGAACGTTGCAACAAGCAAACGGAACGTATTTGAGAACAGCCAAACAACATAAAAGTTATAACCAATAAAACTTTTGTTTCTATCTCGACAGAATTTAGTATGGATTTTGTACGTCGATATGACGAATGACGTCATGAAAGGTTTCGGATCTCTCTGTCTAATCTGCAGTTTAATCTGCAGTTTCAATATAACTTAGTATTTTTTATGGATATTAAAAAAATAATTTCACTTTGCTATTTCTGACGTTAATACGCTTTGTTTAGAGTGATAAAAAAAACATAGATTATTATCGCAATCATATATATAGCTTAATAATATGTAGTTATGTATTCCAGACTATGATCTATCTTTGTGCATAATTTCATTCAGATCCATTCTGTCGTTCTAGCGTGATTGAGTAACAAACATCCATCCATCCAAACATCCGTAATCGAAACTTTCGCATTTATAATAGTAGTAAGAAATAAGATTTCCGTGTGAGTGCCTTTATAGGGTCATCATCATCATCATCAGCCTATTAATGTTCCCACTGCTGGGACACAGGCCTCCTCTCTGTGAGAGGCAATGGGCTATATAATCCACCACGCGGGCCCAGTGCGGATTGGTAGATGTCACATGTCTTTGAATTTATTGGTTCTAGGACATGCCGGTTTCCTCACGGTGTTTTCCTTCACCGTTTTGAGAGCAGCGGTGATGAAATAAATTACACAAAGTAATGCGCCTGTCTGGGTTCGAACCCACGACTTACTGTTCGTAAGTCCCACCACCACTGGGCCACCGCTGCTCCGATTTATAGGGTGAACAGCATTTAATTTTTACCCCCCTACGGCGAAGCAAAAAGGAGGGTCATGATATAATTATTTTCACATCCATGCATGAATTAACATAACATATCTTACCGAAAACTTTAATTCAGACCTTGGTGAAATAACGCATTGAAAGCGATTATACCTATGTAAACAATGCAAGCCAAAGAGCAATAGGAGTTAAGATGTGGTTGGGAATGTTCTAAATCGAATCGTTTGCAGTTAAACCTAGCATTATTGGTTGTGGCTACTTTGAAATTTACAAGCTAGGTATAACAACTTACAATTTATCGCCAAAAATACGCCATTTTGTTTTTTTTTAAACACGTCCTATAAGAAACTTGGGTTTTTGAGACGAATCTGATGATACCCTAATCGTCGAAATTCATCCTGACATTTGGCACATACAAGTTTATAAAGCGAAAAACATAATACTTCCTTGGCAGTCGGGTAAAAAATACTGATTTTTAGGTGTAAACGGCTAAATTGGAAGCCGATTCCTACATACTTGGGAAATGTTTATGTAGGTAACGTCAAATAAATAAAATACGCTGTTTTGTTGGTAGTTATTGCTAATATTAAGCTTTTAAAGATTCTCTCGATTTCCTCGGCTTTAATGTGTTGCTGGAGGATGTACTCTGCTTCTTCCTCTCACCAGCTCCAATACTTGGAAGTTCTGAAGGATGGGCATTTTAGGGGACTGACTTATGTAATTTTGACTTTTTAGAAGTGCCGACTCAGTGCTCATTAAGTTCCTGTTAACTTACTAGGCAGAAAATGGCAGAAAAAAATAAAAAATGGAACATAATTTGTACGAAATTACATACAAATTCGGTTCCATTTTTGAATTTATTCGGTATGGAGTGGCTATTCGGACATTGTGAAATAGGCCCATGTAATTTGAGTGAATGACTATGTTTTTTCTGGCAATTTTTTTTGATATTTTCCAATAGGGAATATGCATACATTTTCTTTTTTTTCATTTCGATACGGAATGTTAAAATACTATAAAAATAATGACTAAAAGCGAAAACAAGACATAAATCGGCCAAACAACACAAAAGTTATAACTATTTAAACTTTTGTTTCTATCTCTTTCCAGATAAACGGAATTTAGTATGGATTTTGTACGTCGATGTAGCGAATGACGTCATTCACTGTATCGGATCTCTCTGTCTAATCAGCAGTTTCAAATGCTTATAACTTAGTATTTTTTATAGATATTAAAAAAATATTTTTACTTTGTTATTTCTGATGTTAATACGCTATTGGGATAATTATATCAGTAGCTGCCTGAAGCCCGATTTCGTGCTCGGTTAATGGATATAACTTACTCCTTCCTTTACACGGGACGGCCCCATAACTGGAGTGATATAGGTAAATATCTGCCTCTGGCTAATACCCTACCCCCTCGGGAAATACAGGCATGATGTTTTTGTTATAAAATTCAAACAACGTTTGTAGCACTCAAAAGTCCTCTCGGTATTTATTTTTCAAAGTTTCGTTTCATGCTCTTCAATATACATGATGCATTGTCTGCCTTTAGCTGTTCGCATGGAGGATGGATATGGAACTGGATTACCCAATAATGCGGTACTGGACCAGGCTGCATGTTGAGCATTCCGGATCCAAACCGAAGTTTAGACTAATATAAAATAACTGTGTTTTTAATATTTTTTGTACTGCAATGTAAAACTGTAATTTAATGTATGTAGTCCTAGTTCGCCCCACGCCCCAAGTTTTATTCTAATCATGTAATTTTAATAATTGTATAATAGTTTTCAAATTACCTTATTTAATTTAATTTCATTAATTTTGGACCATTTAAATTTTATTTGACAAATCAAATTATTGTGTTAATTTTATATTATTTTGTTGGTAAAATTAGTATTAATAGTAGTATGTAGTGTGTATTTATTTCTCTCTGTTTTTTTTTTTTACTAACATTATGTTTTTTGTTTTCAGACAAATTTATATTTATTTAATTTAATTTGATTCAGACACAATGATCTATAAATTATGAATCATTGTGTCTAAATCAATGCGCCCGACCCGTAAGGTCCACAAATTTTAATTATATAGTGTGTAAAGAGAAAGTTTTTAATTACCTACATGTTGTATTTAATTATAACTTGATGAAAGAGATCTAAACAAAAAATGCATAATTTTAGCGTGTTTGTTTTCAGCAAGGAAACGATAGAAAGTAATTCTGTGGTTGTCTCCAATATTCCGAAATTTATAAATGCAGTTAGCTATATTTTTTCAAGAAAAATAAAGATAGACTCAAGTATCTGTAATATATTATGACACAATATATAGTAATGAAGCTCCGGTTGGGTAAAACCTAAAAAAAATGTACTGTTTATATATTGTTGTCTACACACAATTACATTAAATCTTGACTAAACGATGAGGCAGACAATTAATTGAAAGTCTAAGAATGAACTTCTGCTAATGTATACCATTAACTATTCTCCACGATATGATGGACTTTTGTAGCTAAAACAACACGCTAGAATTTTAAAACGACATTAGAATTGTCGTATTACGGAAAAACTCTCAGAAAGCGAACTACCAGTCAATCGTTTTAAAACGGCCATTATATAAATGGCTTAGAGAAAAATCATTTTATATTGTGAACATTTGTGTTACATTTTCCTATTATAAATTGGCTTCTTATTACTTTATCATGTGGTTAGTGCCTAACCTGGTGTCAGAGTTTTGTATGCCACCCATATGCCTCTAACTTGGCTTTGCATGCCGCCAAGAAATATCTCTTAGGCATGCTGGTTTCCTCAAAAGACATTGTGATAATATTATGATCGTCAAGGCCAGGAAACTAGTCCATAATGCACTGTAAAAGCTCTGGCCCAGTTCATTTGATTCCAGCATGTTATTTAATTCAAAAAAGCCTCGCTGAATGTTCGGGAAACGGATAGGTCCAAATATGCCCTAGTCTAGAATAGTTTAGCAGCAAAATCTTCATCTTACGATTAGTTGCTAAGTTATAGTTTTTCATTATTGCCCCGTTTGGTCTCGTGGTCACGACTGCTTCGCGTCGAATCTTGGGTTCGATACCCGGATCGGGCAAAAATTGATATTTGGTTTTTCCATTATAAAATTTCAGTAGTAGCCCACGTGGTTAACAGTCGCACTTGCAGCCACTAGACCAACGAGGCAGAGCCGAAGGTACGACCTAACCTTAACAAACAGCTACGCCGTAGACATGTGCTACGCGGTCGTAGCAGATTGCTACGTCGTAGAGGGATGAGGAGTGGCAATAGGCTCGCCCCTTATTATTACATCGGGGAACTTAAACATAATAACTACACATAGTGAAATATGGGTGTACTATTTGCAAATTCTCATGTTATATTGATTTAAATGTCATGTAGGTCATTTAAATCCAAATATCCTTTGTGACATTGGAGATTTCCACAGCCAAGATGTTTTCGGACGTTGTAAACATTTTATCAAGTTACTTAAACGATCCTCCTGTAATATCCGAATGCGGTTATTTGTATAAGACAAGTTATTGGTTCGCTAGCAGTTTTAGGAAACATAAAATCTAACTGTTAATACATTCACATTCCGCCATTTGTGTTTTAGTCCCTTGCAAAAGGGGGGATTATTTATCAAAACCATTTTGGAACAGCAGTCGTGTTCTTCTTGTGATGCCTGATTCCTGTCCTGGTTAAAAAATATTTTAAAAGTTTATGACGAAATTACGGATCGGAAAATACAAGACTTTGAAAACTCGCGGCTTCCCGAACGGGTCTAAAAAATCATTTTTCACAATCTTGAAGCGGCTAGGTTAAAACAAGCAAAAAAAGTCAATAATTAGCAAAAAAATAATGTGATACGTGATTTAGAAAAATGAAACACCGAAGATCATGTCCCCCTAAGTTCACGAATACGAAACACTTAACAATTAATGCACTCTAATGCACGTAAAAAACTTTTTTGGCAAAACATTCAATAAAACAAACAAAAGTCACCGACAATCTTGAACTGGCTAGGTAAAAAATTGCAAAAAAAATATCATGCAGGAAAAGCAATTATTAGCAAAAAAATGCAGGCAAAAAAGTCAATGAAACAAACAAAAGACTTCCGAAAGAAAAGTTATTTTCAATTATTTAGTGTTTATTTTGGAAGCCAGTTTTTGTTTTTCCAAAAATGATTTTTTTACCCTTTCCAGTTGTGGTATCTCAGACATATCCTTGTCAAGTATCAATTTTACATTGAAACAAAAATATAATAGCACATCATCCACATAGAAGAAGCAGAAAAATTGCATATTTAGAGGACATGAAATAAAAAAAAAATGAAAAACACCCGATTGCGTAAAAAATAACTTAAAAAAAACTGTTAAGAAATAAAACAAGTTCAGGAGACAGGACATATTGACTGTAGCAGTTGGGACCCATATTAGATGTAGTGATTTTAGTTTTGGGTCCCGACTGTTGTAGTCGATTATGTCCGTCGTGTCGTTTTTTTTTTTCAGTTATTTTTTAAAGTTATTAGTTATTTTTTACGCAGTCGGGATTTTTAATTTAACTCTGTTTAGTTACTCGGGTATACCATTTTAAAATCATCATGATGAGCCCTTTAATTTGAGACCCATAATAGTATCCAATGTATTTCAGAATAATTCCAACTTTATTTACTTATACTTATGTCAATTCGAATTACATTTAAACATATACGTTGCATAATAATATATTTAACATCACTAGCCAACTCTAAGAATTTGCCACATCGAACAACAACAACGAGTACATCAACTAAATCAAATAACGTTGAATCAAAAACTTATATTGTATGATAACTTGTCCAAACAATATTTTTCTAAGTTTGTGCAGTTGTATTTATTTAGTAACGACTTGAAAACTTTTCTACTATTTTATTTTCTTACATGCTTGACGATCTTTCTTGATATTATTCTAACATACAGTGTCCAGAAATAAATTGCAATCAATTGTTCTGTCATAACATCACCCCTATTATCCAGAAAAAGGTTAGGCAGTTAGTTGGAAGACCCATGTACTATGGGATGAACTTATTGCCATCAACCGGGCTTAAAACTGATTTTATTAGGGGCTCGAATTCGGGCTAAGACCGCATGCTAATCAATAGTGCTTACGACCACGAGACTAGTGGTAATGTCGGTGTATTCTGATATATTCCAGCCTGTCATGAAGTACTTATAGCTTAACAACGAAATATTTGACTACAAGCAATCATCTTTCCGCATTCTTATTCAGTCAAACATTTATAGTTCAATAATTTACTTCCATTTTTCAACTTAATTTTAATATTTTACTCTAATTTATACGGAGAACTTCGGCCTTCAAGAATTTTGCCATTTAAAATATAAAAGGTGTTACACAAGAGTTTCTTTGAGCTCTTTCAAACTTGAACAAACATGGTCTGGCGCAAATCGTCCTTCATACAGGCCTTGTCTGTTTACGTCCTTTTAATGTACAGCCTAGACACTTGTATTCTTGAGAATAGGGAGCGGTATCCTGCAGTTTCTTGTGACAAAGCAGAAAAACATAAAAACAGTTTTATCAAGACAGTTGCTTTTTCAAGTGATATCTTTGACTGTGAGACTATTTCATAAGATAACTTCACCGTTTTATAAGGATAAGGCACATAAGCCATTGGCATTAAATGTATTTTATTTATTTTATTTATAAGACAGACGACTCATTCCAGTAGTCATTGTTTAGTTTCAAGGAATAAAGCCGAATCGCACAAATTCAGACTCCAGACTGGATTAAGAATTTCACGAAGACTAATGGAGATTTTTGCTGTCCATTTTTTTTTGTGGACACTTCTCAGATGTAGTCAAGAGTCTGATTTTTTTATCGAATCATGAATAGCAAATTGTGAATGGTCTACACTTCTGAAAAAAAGGCACGATATTAATACGTAATTTTGATTCCATTTAAAACCCTATGCACCTAACATTAAATCTTATTTCCAACCCTTCTCTGACAAAGAAAATCGAACAGTGAAAAAAAGCTCCCATGCACACTCCACGGAAATGTATGAGGTTACCCACAGCCAACCACAGAAGCACCTTGTTACGATGTCGGGAAACTTATGTTCACCCCGACTTTGAAATAAAATTGTAAAACACGTTTACGACTAGCTACTGAATAATTAAGCGGGAAAGAAGTTTCAAGGCTAAGGTGAGAAATAATAAGGTCTGGTTTTACGTGGAATTTATTCATTTACTTATGTACCTACAGATATACTTATGAATTTTCTAGGCTTTATTTGTTGCGTAGGATTAAATATTAAAAAAAATCTTCGTTTACTTGAGTAAAAGTTCCCAAAGTGTATGAAATTCTTACTTAAAATCCAGTCATAGCTAGTCTTGGTTGGTTCATCACCACTGCTCTCAAGTGATTTATTCCAAGTCCTAGAATATCCTGATTTAATATTGTTCTAAAATGAGTTCGATAAACTCTTAGAGTATGATAACATGACTGGCTCCATCATCAGACCCTCATTACCAAGCCCAATTTATTGGGCCTTTCAAAACTAATCATAGGAGCCCAAACTCGAGTGGTTTACTATCACTCAATAAAGAGTTCCACTATCCACCTTCTGGGTCCATCATCAGATCAGTTCCAAAATACCAAAGTATAGTACCTATTGTCATCCGAACTACATAGTTCTCAATTCTCAATTCTCAATTCTTTATTTGCGTACCATAATGTTAATAAGGTGGAAGGAAAATAGATATACTTAGTTACAATTATGGACCCTGTCGGGCACAGCATAGATTATAGTAGGAGAGAGGAGGAAGACTACTTACTGGCTGATTATTTCAGTTAATATATAATACCTACTGTTTCATTAATGCAGAATTTAATTTAATAATTATTGTTATAAAAATTATATAGATTTATTTATTAGATATTGGAAATTAGTATAAATATAAATAATTTAATGTTTTATTAATTTATTGTTTTATTAATTTCTTATTATTATTATTTATTCATGTTTATTTTTATGGTGTATCTATTTTCTATATTATCATGAGTAGGTGTTTGGTGTAGTTTAATACATAGTTTAATTTCGACACGACAGTTAAAAGTAATAAAATCCTGGAAGTCAATTTTAAATTGACTTTTACGATTTGTTTACATTATTACAAGTACAGCTAATGTGAGCGTGTTTAAATTAAAACTTCCATATTAAAAAACAAAAAAAACTTTAGAAATTATACTGTGTTTTGTAGGCGAGCCTATCGCTACGAATCAGGAATAAATCTAGACTCCGTGGCTGCTCTTGAGAAATTCCTGATAAAAATCCCAATAATACTTTGTCCGACCCCGAAGTCAAACTCAGGACCTCAGTAGCGTTTGCAATGGGGCAACCAGAGTTGACATAAAAAAAAAAGTTTTGTAAATCCGATCATTACAGCGTATATAACAATACTATGATTTTTCTTCTTTTTTTTTTGGGGGGGGCTTGTTTTTTTATTATAGTATTGTCATTGGAACTACATTACAAGACAAAATTATAAGTAGGTTGAAATTTACTTCCAAAAGATTACGTAGGTGGTAGGTGGTACAAGTGAATCTAATATAAACCTGACCTGCCCGGTCAGTACACTCATGTGTGAGTTATCTAGTAGCTCAATCCAGAACAAGCGGAGCTCGAAGGCGTACGCTCACTAACTTTAAAATTACTCTTAGATAAATACACAAATTAATGAAAGTACGTAAATTAAAATTAGGAACTGAGTATGCCAAATAGTTTGACCTAGATAACTTGAGTCTCTAATTGGTTTGGCATTTTCAGCACAGAAACTGGACTGTCCAGAATTTGTGAGGTTCCTTTCCTATTTATATAAAAATATTTATAAATAAAACAAAAAAAATAATGATATGTATTTATAGTATAATATTATTTGATATATATTTATAGTATTTTATATATCCTTATAGTTTATCATAGTATTAATTAAAATTATGTCAGATATACACCTAGCACTGTTTGTCTCTGCATCGTCCAAAGGTTTACTGAATATTATTTAAATAAATAAATATTTCTTCCTTTACATAAAAATCCTACTGCTATCACCATTCACATAATCAAGATAGGTGATGAACGTAATTTTCCCTTGACAGATATTGCGGTTATTGTTTGTCCCGTTTTCATCATTGTACGTTTATATGCCCAATAAAAGTCGGGAACGGACAATAGGTCAAATTGGATTTTTAATAGACTTGTTTCCTGTCCTGCTATTTTGATAACTTTGGCTACAAAACAAACAGTGTGAGGCCTCCATTTGATTGTACGAGCTTTTTTAATAAACAGAAGTCGCGTCAACAAATCTGTTGACTTAATAAGGACTTGTTGGTCCACCGTATAATAAAAAGTTTAAATGAAAAAAAGAAGTTGAAATGGATTTACAGATTTTAACTCTTCAATTAAACCTACTACACGTTATGATTTTCTTAGTAACAGCTTTTAAGTCATCCAAAAGTTTAAAATAAAAACTTTACTGTCCCTCAACGATCAACTAAAACATCAAACGCGTTTAAATAAAAATGGTCCTTGATTGGAGTGTACCGTCCAATATTTACAAAGTACCTACAATAAGTTAGAAACTTTAAAAAAGTTTGGTTCGCGAGTTAAATTTCAAAGGAGTCTTCCAGATTGTTCAGTATGATAATTTAGTTGTAATAAAAAACTTGGGAACTGCTAAGGTGTGGGTATAATGAGGTCTCGCTGAGATCGATCGCCGTTGGAGGCCGATGCGGTACACCCAACCATTTCGCAAACAGCTAGCTTTCCCAAGGTGAACACTACATGAACGTTTTTACGTTGAAGCTGTTCAATGTCAGAACGACCGCAGAACTAAATTGGTAACAATATTAAGCTCAGGTCACACGCAGATGTAATTTAGTGTTTGAACATGCCAAGGATTAAGTTCGCTCACACAGATGCTATCGTTGGGTCTTGAAAGTTGAGAAATGTGTGTTAGGTAACGTAAGTTTGGTGTGAGTGTTGGTGAAGTTTAGTGTAGTTGTGTGGGTTGGACTCACCGCTTTCGAGGCTTGCGGTGCGGCCGGCGACGCTCTCCCTCCAGCTCGCTGTCCAGGCCTCGGCGCCGCGGGCCTGGGGCTCCTCGTCGCCGCTCCAGCTTGCGGTCGGGCGTCCCTCCTTCTCCAACGTCTTCTACTACGGCCACTCTAGGCACGCACTCATCTTCCTCTATTGGTTTTGGTGTCTGCGGTGCGCCCATCCGAAGATGGCGTTGTCGCCACCACAGCACCCACGAGCTGATGTTATCGCGAATCTTGAATATGAGTGGTCCAGCTTCGGTAAATTCGACGGCTTCACGTCCACGGTATCTAATTCATATTTCAAAACGATTCAGACTTTGCCTCTCATCCATTATACCCTAACTTAGACTAACCAAGGCAGCTGCAGTGTAAGCAGACGATAAGCGATGATTGCTTAATGACAGCTATGCGTTCTTGCGGTGAACCCATCGAATGAACTGGAACGGAATCATTTTCACGTACAGTTTTTATCACAATTAATTTTAAGCAAAGCGTTCACTACTAGGTATGTTGTAAAAACTTATAAAAATTGGCAGGAATGTGGGGGCAGAGAAGTTGGTGGTTGTTGCTACATTATTTTAACGTGCCGGCGCTCTTGTGTTCTGAGGTAGCCATGGCGACGGCTTGGCCATCAGTCGCGGTGTCGGCATGCCGTGCGCGCTGAGAGCGGTGCAAGCGTGCGCGCGAGGCGCGGAGGCTCGTACTCAACAGATGTTAGCAAGCCGTCAAAACGTTACGTAACGAGTTCGTACCGGGCGCACTGCGTGGTAGCGCGACGACGCCGAGCGCGCGATTGCGGAGGCTTCGTTCTGCCACCGCGAGCCGCCCGCCTAGCCTGCCGCCCGCCCTCCCTGCGCCCGCCGAGCCCCTCTACCTGTTACCGCGCTATTGTCCTTACTAAATCATTTTTTGGTGAAAGTGTTCCGGCAATATTAGTTTTTAACTCTTGCTAGACGTTGCCATGTATTGCAGTGATCGTAAATTAAGCCGCAACGGCGGCCGGAGATACCGGAGAGAGTAGGCAATAATGTTTTTATTGGGTCAGACGTGCGATCTCAAGGTCGCACAGAGAACATTCACTTCGATTTAGTTTACGAGTTCTCTTAACAACCAGACGTGTATAATATTGGACGCAATGCGTAACAGTTCAGTTTAGATGGAGTTCTAACGAGTTAAGAATGTCACTAAGTAGCTAGGTACTTAAGGAGCTAATTAACCCCGTCATTTCATTTCCAGTAGTTCTCATTCATTTGCTAAATGAATGAGAGTGTAAGTATTTCGCCTCATGTCTTACGGACTACTGCGCTGGCGCTATCTTTTTCAGCTGGCGAATTTGCGTGCTCCATGTGGAGCAGTTCAGCCCATGAAAAGTTAGTGGATACAGCTCTGAATGAAACGTCATCACTGGTTGCCTTAAACCGACCCCGATACAGATGCTGTACCCACTGGCAGGAATAGCGCCAACAGATGTTCACAGAACAGTGGCAAACTCTAGCGAAAGAGCCAAAATGGTTTCAGATACACGACACCCTTCACATCTGAATACCATCGTGTTGTAGAGGCTGAAAAGCCGAAACAGCTTTCTGAAGTGTGTCACCCCTCTCAGTGGCGAGTGCTCCATGAAAATAATAAAGTTGTGGCGATGTAGTGCATCCTTACCAATCCCATTCGTTCCACCTGCTGAAAATCTCCCACCTGGACATGAGTTGCCATGGCTGACCTGGAAGTCTTTAAATAGACTCCGGACCCAGGTTGGCCGCAAGGAAAACCTGCTCAGGTGGAGATTCATTAATGACTCTGCCCTGGAGTGTAAATGTGGTGCTGTTCCACAAACGATGGGGCACTTATTATCGTGTCCTGCGTGTCCTGTTGTTTGTTCACTACAGGAACTGATGGACGCTATCGAAAGCGCCAAACTAGTAGCTCAGTTCTGGGCCGACTCAATTTAGATTGCCATCGGCACGCTAAGAAGAAGAAGATTTAGCAAATATGGCGAAGAAGTGATCTTCAGAAGATAGAGAAGTCATACCTTATCGATGTTCACCAGAAACTTGCAAAATTTATTAGAAAGTGATGCTAATCTAGTCATTTCTTCTCAATAAAGAATGGTTAATTTTAGATCTTAGATACTTCATGATTATTATTACTTCCTACTCTTTAAGTAATTTGAGATTGTTAATCTAGCAAGATTTAATGTATACGTATTAAGTATGTATACATTAAACACACTTCTACTACATATTACCGTATTATACATTACTATTAGTATATTATATACCATACATTGCTAATTGTTTCTTCCACTAATTTTCACAGGTGGCTAATTAAAATGTTCAATTAAAAAAAATATATATAATGACCTGTACTTGGGCACAGGTTTGTACTCATCATTATAAACAACTTTTATTGTAGAAAATTCTGAGAACGCAGCCAAAACTTGCTGTCCGGGACATTTGCGTTCATATGCGGCGAAGATATGTACGAATATGAGGCAGGCAGGACATCTGATTTGTTTTTCAGCGGTTTTAAATTTGGTCATAAAGCAAAATAAATAAATAAATAAGGTTGGCCGAATACAATCATTTAACACCTAATTCACATAACATTCAATTCATGAAACAAAAAATAATTTAGTTTAGTTATATATTGCTACATGCACGACGACCGCTGGGCAAATTTCTCCACACAGTGGTTACTAGAAGACGGACGGTGCCGCCGAGGTTCGCACCATAGAGAGTTGGCGAGAAGACCTGGACGCTTACCGTGAGGGTGGGCTCCATGTGGTGCAAGATAAAAACTCCTGGAAGGACTTGGGTGAGGTCTTTTCCCAGCAGTGGGTCATACGCTATTAAAAATATACGTATTTATATATCTATACCACTATTTTATAGAGGTAAAAATTTATTTGTACTTATGGGATAAATTTCGGACCTACTGATCCCATTCTGAAAATTATTTCACTAACGGGAAACTATATTATCCCCGAGTGTCATAGGTTACACTTAAAATGTTCCAGTGGGTAAACAGTACATAAACGGGAACGAAGCCGCGAGCAAAAGCCAGTGTCATATAAATGAACTAATTGCCCATAAAATCAAATCGGGAAAAGACAAGAATGATTTCTGCATAACTGCACACAATACGTATTACTAGAACAAATGATTACCATGTTATACTTATACTAAGACTCGCTAAAGCCCGCGGCGTCGCCCACATTGTGGTCGGAATTTGTCCAATGAAAATGGAATAGGTACCAGGATAAAATAATCTTTTGTCATGATTATGTAGCATTGATCAGCATTATGTAGCATTTTTGTTTCATGATTATGTAGCAAACACCTTGCGTCTCCGTAGACCAGAGAATGGGCAGCAGCGTTTTCTGTTAGTCTTTCATCACTGCGATCTCCAATCCGCCTGCCAAGCGTGGAGATTACGGCAAAGTCCTCCCATCATGGGAGAGGCTTATGTCCAGCAGTGGACGTTACGGGCTGTTGTTGTTGTTGTATGTAGCATTATTTCATCAAGATCTGTTTAGTTGTTAAGGCATGAAAAAATAACCGACAGATGGAAAAAATAAATACTTTAAAATTTTATGTGAATATTGAAATTGTATTTTAATTGTATCCACTACGTACATTATACCCATATCGCTATTTCGACGCTGTTGCATGCGCTGTGCTCGCCGGAAGGAAGTAAGTAATGGGTCCTAGTTGGGTATAAACACCCCAGAAACCACTTCTAAACTCCTTTCAACGGGCAACTGAATTAGTCCGTAGCTAGAAACCTGTATTGCCAATAAAAAATGTTAACGTTTACAATAGCATCACCACGGCGCGGCGGTGGTTATTCGTGTGTGCATTCATTATCGGGGGGATCAGTTTGTTCGACGATAGCGCGCCTGTGCCCGCACCACAGAAATACATAGGACATAATTATGTAGTTGTGGAAGGTCAGCTTCATACAAGCCTTTTGTAGTTCGTAAATGAACTAGGTCGTCAGACCCACTACAACAGACGAACTACGCGAACATTCCCAGGTCACTCAGTTTCCAATTCCTTAGTTTGGTTGATTAGAACGACACAGAGAAAATGAAATAATATTTATTGCACCAATTACGTTAAACTTAGACTAGACACTTTTGTAATATTTTAGGCAAAATTTAAAAACTACGAGATAAATGTATGAAACGTAAAATATACTATATTATTATATATATATAAATATAATAGCTACTTTATAAACGTAACAATAAGGTTACATTTGGTTTACTGCTGTCAAAGGACTGTACACGGTCAAGTGGCAGGCGTGTTGTGACAACGACTGTGGAAAAAAACAAATAAAGAAGTTGCATAAAGCACGCGACTTGTACCGCGACACCTAGTCACGCCAAACTAAAACCTACTCTCGCCCAAAAAACAAGTCATGCGCAGTCGCATTGTCTGGGAGCAAATAACGTTTAGCCGGAGCGCAGATTAGCCGGAGGGCTAACCATAGGTCAATATTAAAAAAAAAACAATTCAAAACAACACAAAAGATAAAAAGTTGAAGCTCGTAGTTAGCAGGAGGAATTCCGACGTCAGCTTGCTTCAAGCAGCTGTGTTGCGGCTCATACTTGGGCGGGAGATTCAGTCGGCACGGGTGTGAACGCTATCCGTGGTACACGTTCAACAATATTTATTGGGCACAAATATTCTTAAATGCTAAATTATAAAAAAATACTGTTTGAGGAGCAAAATACCACAAGGGCTAAAACCCGTTATAATTTTTCCCAACCTCCAAATCAAACACGACTTTTACAATCAACGAGTGATTATCAAACATTCTTCATAGCATGTCAATGGCAATTTAAATTAATCATAACACATAATTTTATTTTTAAAGCTAGCAGCAAGGGCCAATTTCACAACTCAGTTAAAGAGCAAGATCCCAAGACCGCCAGACTTGCATCATTTTATTAACGACTAGCTGACGTTCCGCGGTTTCACCCGCGTAGTTCCCGTTCCCTTGGGAGTACGGGAATAAAATATAGCCTATAGCACTCACGAATAATGTAGCTTTCTAACAGAGAAACAATTTTTAAAATTGGTTCATTACTTCCGGAGATTATCCCCCATACAAACTTACAAACAAATGTTACCTCTTTATAATATTAGTATAGATGAAACTTTTTCTACGGAAGTACCTACAGGTAAAAACGATTGGCTGTTATGAAACGTCGGTCGCGTTGGCTTTGGCAGTCATGGGATGTCGGACCAAGTAGTTAGTTTGATGACGTACGAGTAGTATATAATGGCAATGGATCTCAGAAGTCCCATGTTCCAGAACTGATCCCCGCTAATGGTCTTTCTCCACTCTATAATATCGTGACTGAAGCACCTGTCTTGATTTCCCTTGCTGGAACTATGTGGAGCAAAGGTCTGTTGATAAAGGAGAGTTTATCTTGGGCTACTAACAAGATAAAGTCACCAATAGCAAACTGACCTGCACTAACAAAATTTGATTCATCGATGGTCTCTAATTACTGCAGATTATATTAAATACAATGATTTAACAACATAATAGCTAATTTTCATTTCAAAGACTTCTCTTTTTCCATGTTAGATCAATGCCTTATTTTAATAATTTTAATTTGTATATCAGGATGGTCATCCACACTAATAATAATAATCTACATCTACACTATTATTCCCTCTCATAGAGAGGAGGCCTGTGTCCCAGCAGTGGGAACATTAATAGGCTGATGATGATGATGACACTATTATTATAAAGAGGAAAGATTTGTATTTTTGTGTGTGTGTATGTTTGTAATGAATAAACTCAAAAACTACTGCGCCGATTTCAAAGAATCTTTCACCATTAGAAAGCTACATTCACCCCGAGTAACATAGGCCATATTTTATCCCCATACTCTCCCACGGGAACGGGAACTACGCGGGTGAAACAGCGTGACGTCCGCTAGTAAATCATATTTTCATTTTAATAATTATGGAGACTGAACCAGTACAAGGACATTTTGACAGTGTATTGCACTTTTGTAGGAAGCCGCTGTATTTTTAAATTAGGTACTGGTGAAGAATTTCTATTTGGAGGGGTTCGGAATGATAAACTAACAACGTGGTAAGCGTTTGTGCGTTGGTGTCCCTCCCACCCTGTACCTATACTATAAATAATTTGAGATTGATGATGCCGATAGATTTGCTGATGGATTGTGTCTGCAACAGGTGCGAAAGGAAGTCACTTTTGACAGAATTAGACTTAAATAGGCTTAACGTACGATTAATACAATCAATTCTATCCCAACCAACTTCAGAAGGTGCCAAAAAGTTATTTCATAACAGTCGTTCATTGATGACCGCTGTCTTTACCCCTAGTGTTTTATATAATATTGTTAAACTGATTAGTATAGTTTATGTGTTATTTATAAGGTTTAATGTAACAATGGTACGATGGGGTTGACATATTATATTATCTGTTTGTTCAGGTTTTTGTGGAATGAAAACCTCAAGACAAGTAAAGAAAAAAAAATAAAAAAAACATAGCAAAATAAACATGTTTCAAAAGAGTATGTACTGCCTTCTATAACGCCTTCCTTTGCAGCCTTACTGAAGATCAGACTAGCGATGTGTGGCGCATGAAAAAAAGCTTATGCACTCACGGTTATAATGAGTTTCCACAAGCACAACACATAAACAAACAGAAGGAGGACAGTACTATACAATCAAATAGATAAGCACACGACCACATTAGTCACAACACACGGATATGATTTAATATTTGAAAAAACTCACCTATCTTTTGGGGACTCTTGAGGGCAGCCAGGTTCCCGTAGCCTCAGCCATAAGAGAAGTCCAAACATTGCGTGGACAAGTAGGCCTTGACATGAATCTCACGTAAGGCTGCAGTTTTGTTCAGAGGCGCTAGAAACACACAAAATATAATATTGATTAAGCAATGAATATTATAAATGATTAAAAAACTTTTTTGCAAAAAAAATAAAACCGACTTCAAAAAACACAAAAATGTGAAAAATAACTTTAGCTTCAGAAGTCGGTGACCTTTTTTTGATTCATTTAGTATTTTTTTTTTTGCAAAAAAGTGTTTTTATTTTTCCATTTTTAGTTGTAATATCCTATACAAATATTTGCTATGCATTTATTTTACATTATTAACAATACTTGTCATGGTAATAGGCTTACCACAATAAATGGAACTTAACATACCTAAAGTGTCGAAATTTGGGTGTATTGTACACATCTGCGTTCCCCTCAGAGCATACAGGCGTAATGTTACGTCATGATGTTGTATAAACAATAAACATCCAAGCGATTGCAGCAATCACGACCGATTTACCATCTAGTTTTGAGGAGTTCCATTGTATATCTCCGAAGATAAACATCAAGTCTTTACCAAATTTAAATGCGACCATCTCAGGAGTATATTCTTTCAAATAATTTTGAGAATCGTTCCACAAATAGAAGAGAAATCGGTGAACATACATGAAATTATACCACACGACTGAAGTAAAAATGTTCATAAAATAAAAACTACTAGGCCAAACTATACGTAAGTATGTTAAATTTTTATGGGACCAAATGGCAACTATTCCGCATCAAACTAAATAAGCACGTTAATCGGATCATAAATGTCGGCGTAATCGGTGTACATACATAAAAAAAAACCAATCGAATTGAGAACCTCCTCCTTTTGGAAGTCGGTTAAAAATAGTGTACCGCAGCAGACAAAAATTAAATGCTACCCGGCACGGGTAGAAAAAAGTGTAGGAAGATAAGTAATATGAGACAAGTGTAGTAAGATGATTTTGCAATGCAACAAAAAATATGGAAGAATCTGCCACCACCCATTTGATCAACCACCTTGACATCTGAAAACGTTTGCGGCAGTATTTGATACACACTCAATGGAAACTGGAGTATATACTAAGTCTATGAACTGGACATGGTTATCTTATATGGTTTGTTATTGTGATGTTACATTATTGTCAATCTGAGTTAAATGTAGTCGGTGAGTAGTGCACAGGTTAATGTTGCACGAAAATTTTAAAGATATTCATAGCTTGTAGTGTTGCGGCGCGGTCCTTACTCAGGTAGGGTCTTACCCTATGCGGGAGACGGGCGGCGCGGGTGTGAGCGCTAGCCGAGGTTCACGTTAATGCCTGGTTCCAGCTCCAACGCCAGCGTCTCTGGCTCCTCATCGTTACAGGCCTCCCTCTCACGCAGTCGGGAGGATCAGAGACCGTGAAGCCATTCACATTGAAATGTTTGTGGCAACGCATCTCAGTAGTTCCAAGTTCCAGAGCTGACTTCTCTTAATGTTCTTCCTCCACACTATCGTGACTGGAGCTCTTGTCTTAATTCCCCTTGCTGGGAATGTGCAGCAAAGGTCTGTTCGTTATGGCGACTTTATCTCGGGCTACTAACAAGTTTAAGTTGTGAATAACAAACTGACCTGCAATGACAAAATTTGATCCATCGATGGTCGGTAATTATTGCTGATCCAAAGAAAACGAATTAAAAGTAATCCAGTCAGCATGTCATAAAAAGGTGAGGTAGCTGGAAAGTGTTCCGAAGTTAATGGAACTTTATTTTTCTCCCAAACACCCTGTGGTGTTTGGGGGAAATGTGGTACACTAAAATGTGCTTAGTTTAAGAGATATAAGCGAAGACATGAAACAGTCTGGAAAAATTGAGGTTTTTGTTCGTTAACCTCGGAATACTTTCCAGGTAAAAGTACAGAACTGCTGGACTAAAATAACACAAAAGATATAAAAGGTAAAGCTTGACTTCGTGCAGCTCAGGACGCTTGAAGTCACCAGCAGGATGCAGCAAGATTGACGTCATGCAAGGTCTACTTCACGCTGTTGCGATGCCAACCGTGCTCATGCTCAGGCGGGCAGAAGATTCCGGCGGCGTGGGTGTGAGCGCTAGCCGAGGTTCACGTTGACGCTTGACTCCAACGGTGACGCCCGGCGGTTCGCCCGGCCTTCTAATTCTATTCGACACCGTGTCTCCCGGGATACTTCTAGAAAAGAGAGAGGCTACCTTAAGGGTACCTCCCTTAAGGTAGCCTCTCTCTCTTTTCTTTTCATGCTTTTGCCAAATCAAGTAAAACACCGACACAGCATTTTCTATTTTCTATGTAGTTTGAAACTTGATTAGTCGAGAGCACCGCGTCTTCAGTAGACTTTCCACGTTGAAATCCGAATTGTCTATCCGAGATTATTTTGTTTTGTCCAGAAAATTAATCAGTCTTTTATTAACTGTTTCCTCCAGAATTTTGGAGACTATACTAAGTAGTGTGAGCAGCGGTGGCCCAGTGGTAGCGGCCCCGACTTACGAACAGTAAGTCGTGGGTTCGAACCCAGTCAGGCGCATTACTTTATGTAGGTAATTTATTTCATCACCGCTGCTCTCAAAACGGTGAAGGAAAACATCGTGAGGAAACCGGCATGTCCTAGAACCAAAAATTTCGAAGACATGTGACGTCTACCAATCCGCACTGGGCCCGCGTGGTGGATTATAGCCCATTCCCTCTCATAGAGAGGAGGCCTGTGTCCCAGCAGTGGGAACATTAATAGGCTGATGATGATGATGATACTAAGTAGAGCAATTATAGGCCTGTAGTGATCCATCGATGCTCGCCAATTACTGCAGATCCTATTTTTAACAACATCAATATTGCTTAGTTTTATTTCAACGACTTTTCTTCTTTTACTGTAGGAATGTAGATCAATGTCATAAATACAAATGCACAAATGCTTTTGGGGTAGTGTGGGGTGTACGTACGGAGGAACAGTTTGCCTTGTATACTAGTGAGTGTAACAGGAGGCTCAGACTTGTTGACTTTCCTGCTGAGTGTATTCAGTGTGCTGACTCTTATTGCCGCAACCATTGTCATAAGCGTACCATTGACAGACTGTACTCTGCTATTGTGACCGCTCTTCGTGACGCTTCTTTGGCGGGTCGGGGTAGCGGGAGGACGGGTATGATTGGCTCGCGTGTAGCAGGGTGGAACAATAACGTCGGCGATGCTCATCGGGCGGCGAGAACAAAATTTATTGAATGGGTATTGTGCGGCAAACCAAGGTGCGGGGAAGTACATATATCGTGAAATGTGCGAAACCAGAAGGGTATTCAAATCCAGGCTTAAGTGGTGTCAAGATCATCAGGATCAATCCAAAATGGATACCCTTGCTATGAAGCACTCGAACGGTGACTTTCGGTGTTTTTGGAAGGGTACAAAAAAGGTAAACTTGAGTTCCGGCCTACCGGTAAGCGTGGACGCGGTTAGTGATTCGGGAGATATAGCAAGTATAATTAAGTCCTACTTTTCTGTAAAGCCTCAGTTGAGAACGCGGATCGTGGAGTACAATGCTGAAGAGCTTACGGGAGTAATGGAGACTAGGATTTTGGCCAATGAGGTGTGGAAAATCATAAAATGTATGACCAGGGGAAAATCTCCTGGCCATGATGGCCTAAGTATTGAACACCTACAGTATGCCCGCATGTGTCTAGGGTTTTAGCTATGCTCTACTCGCTATGCCTGAGCTATTCATACCTGCCGTACGACTTCATGAGAACTGTAGTAGTGCCTGTGGTGAAGAACAGAACTGGTAATCTAGCCGATAAAACGAACTACAGGCCAATCTCTCTTGCTACTGTTATAGCAAAAGTGTTTGACGGTTTGCTTGACATACGGTTAAATAAACTTGTGTCACTGCATGACAATAAGTTTGGGTTCAGACCTAAGTTATCTACAGATAGTGCTATACTGTGTCTCAAGCATACTGTCAGATACTACACGGCTCGAAAAACACCAGTGTACGCGTGCTTCCTAAACCTGTCCAAGGGCTTTGACCTGGTTTCGTATGATTTGTTGTGGCAAAAACTTGAGGGCATAAACATGCCGCATGAACTTGTTAACATCTTCAAGTATTGGTACGAACACCAGGTTAACAATGTTAGATGGGCGGGTGCATTATCGGAGCCATACAGGCTTGAATGTGGGGTGAGACAAGGTGGGTTGACTTCACCCACACTTTTCAATCTCTACATGGATGCACTCGTCGTCGCGCTCAGTAGTCAGAATGTAGGCTGCCATGTTGATAATGTTTGTGTAAACAATCTGAGTTATGCAGGTGACATGGTGCTGCTGAACGCGTCGGTTTTTGGATTACGCAAGCTGCTGAATATCTATGAGGACTATGCGGGCAGCCATGGTCTTATGTATAATGTCGCGAAAAGCCAATTCATGGTATTTCAGGGAGGCACCAAATGCCCAGAGCAAGTACCACCTATTCGTTTGAATAGTGTACTATTGAAACGGGTGGATCAATTTAAATACCTGGGGCACTGGGTAACAGCCGATCTGAAAGACCATGTCGACATTGTGTGGGAGCGGAGGGCACTGTCTAAGAGAGCAAATACGATAGCCCGTAGGTTTTCACGTTGTTCAGATCAGGTTAAAATCACGCTTTTCAAAGCTTTCTGCACCTCCTTATACGCGTGCAGCCTATGGGCATCTTACTCACAGGCTGCTTACAGTGCTCTTCGCGTCCAATACAACAACGTGTTCAGGGCAGTGTTGAAGCTACCCCGCTTCTGCAGCGCCTCGGGCATGTTTGCGGAAGCGCGCACCGACTGTTTCCACGCCACCATGCGCAAGCGGTGCGCGTCCTTGGTGCGCAGGGTGCGGGCTAGCTTCAAAACGGTCCTGGCGATGATTGCTCAGCGACTGGATTGTTGGGCATTGTTGTAGCAGGCATATTGCTGGAGCTTGATTTGTCATTTTGTATAGTTATCATGTCATACGGATATATTAATTTTATTTTTGCTTCTGACATCAACTATACTATACTATCGTTATCTAATTCGTTTTATTTAATTTATATTTTATTTTATTTTATTTTGTTTTGTGCCATTGACATTAATTGATTTGATCTGACATTTATTTGTTTCTAATATTTGAATTATTTTTGTCATTGAATTCACATTATTTTTTAATTATTCAATCAGCTGACTAAAATTGACAACAATTTTGTTTGTGATTTGTATCTAATATGGGTCAATTACCTGAAAAAAAATATTATTTTTTAATTTATAAATGTTTTAATTATTTAAATATTACGTCATCATCATTTGAAAATAAAAATAAAATCCTTTTAATTTTTAACTTGGAGATTGAACATTTGGAGGACGTTTTGCTTTTGACCGTGTAGGTTTGTAGTGTTGTTGGAAATAGCTGTTTTTTTTAATTATCGAAAGCGTTTGTGCGTTTGTGTTCCTCCCATAAATAATTTGAATCAGGGTTAACATTTTCTTGAAAATAATTCTGTAATGGAAGTTCCTGTCTACGTAAAGTACAAATTAAGTAAAAAACATGTTCCAACAAAGTACCATCCTAAATATGATAAAAAGATAATATTCATCTGTTATAAACAGTAAATTGTCTGAAGAAATGTCATAAAAAAACTGTGGTACCAGTACCAAGAAAAATAACACGGTAGCACTTCAATACCCGCAATTACAGATACAATTAAAATAACAATGCACTGTGCCTCTGGAGGCACGGCCGGGAGCATATGGGTTAATCACGAATATTTGTTTACGTTTTTCTGTAATTAGTTGATTATATTATTATTTACATGTCTTCAAACTGCATGATATCACGGAGGACATGTTTGAAATAATGACCAAAAATTATAATTATTGTAATTTATACAAAATGTTGGTTTACAAATGCTTCTTTAATTGGCTTCCCAAATCGGAGAATGTAAGTTTACCGAACACAAGTGCATGAAACCATCGTTTTGTTTTCACCGGCTAATATTGCAGTTTTCCTATCAAAACAAAATTGGTATTCATACAATCAAAACACCTGAAGATCAAAACAATGACTTATTTGAAAGAATCTGACTTGTGTTATGACGGTTTTCTGCATAAAGATACGCAAAGCAAAGAGGCGCCTGATTGACCGTTGCTAGGGGTTGTATTGTCAACACTTTCTACTTTAAAAAAAATATAAACCAAGCGTGCAAGCAATTATGTAAAGAAAGGATTTGCATAAGTAGTACTATTGGGAACAAAAATTCTCACTAGTACCACTAAATAAATGGCACACATACAATACTAATGTTCGGAGCCACACCAGGGCAACTATCTGGGTGACCGAACTGTCCGCGGTCCCGCGGAGCCCAAAACTTTAAAATTGCGTATTGCCTATGAGGAATCAACTTACCCAAGCCTGATGGTGCGAGACAGCAGCGTCGACCTGTTCTCAGATCACGTCGATTGTATGTGTCAGTGTAAATGATTGAGTAATGTTGTCAAATGGTGTACACGTCGTTCACAAGAGACGCAGGTTGTCACAGCGTGTTACCGGCCGGGATGTAGCCCAAGTTCGCACCAGATTATTTATGCAGCTACATTTATCAAGGTTCGCGTGTTATGTAAATCTAACCACAATTCGGCGTTATTGTTCAAATGCATCAAAATATCCCAGTATTTTACTCAAACGGGGTTCAAAGGTCCAATAAATCACGGATCGCAACCAAATTGTCGATAACAAATAAGATCAACTCGGATTTACAAATCCAGTCAATAAAAAACAACGCAAAATCAATTTTACAAGGTCTGGTCGTAACCAACAAAACGAACGACGACGACGTAGGTATATAGAACTAGATTTCCCGCTAGTCCCACCGGTGGTACAGGTTCGGTGGAACTAGTGGGAAAAAAGCAAAGAAACTGAGGTCAATAAGCTTTTGTCTACTACCATGCTCAGCTCCCACTAGTTTGGACAAATAAATTGGACTTGATTCTAACCTGCCAAAGCATAATAAAATATTACCTATGTTCCATCCTATGTTGAAATGATAATACATAATATAATGATCAAAAACTTAGCGTTGCGATCAAACTTTATTTAGGCCGGCTATTCTTAAGTTTATTTTCATAGCCGTCATGAGCCGTAGCAAGAACAAATTTTACAAATTACATCAATGAGCTGTCTTCTTTACCGTTCCTTTAATTAAGAGGGCTGTCAAATTTTTTTCGCAAATTTTAGATTTTTACTTCCTGGATCAAATTTTTTCGACCGGCCTACACGACATAATAATATTGATCTCCGGACGATTGTCGATTGTTATTGACGAAAATTAGAGACGAGACTGACATGAGACTGAGGTGCGAGCTGAATTGACGCAGAATTATAGTTCTCCAATTTTATTTATTGTAATTTTGTCTTATTATATTGACAAACGAAAACTAATAAAACGTATTTTTTATAGATCGAAGTTTTATATCATATTAATTTATTTGATAAAATTGAGTTTATTTGGAATATAATGGACGCTGAAAATGCATACATTTTAGATCAATATTGCTTTTGAATATCGTTTTTTTTTTGCGTCGATTCAATTTTTATTTCAATATTCTAATCAATCTACAACCTTGAGGACTATATGACCAGTACATATATATATTTTTAGATTTTTTCGTGTTACCAGTTTGATACAAATGGCAGGAGAAAACCTAATGTTTAACGTTTAACGTAAAATTGCTATAAATTGCTATTGCTATTGCTATTTCTCGTAATATTAACTATTATAATAAAATTCTAATCAATCTACGAACTAAAACAAAGCCAGATTTATGATTCTTCATTGAAATATTATGCTATTATCTTTATATAACAAATATAGAGGACTTGGAAAAGTACGTATTTTTGGTCAACGCCCAAAATATGCGAGCACGCCCTTAACTTCTTTAACTAAAACAGTATTTATAGTACACACTGAGTATTTATAGTATACACTGAGCAAATAAATAAATCCTGACACACTCATCTGAAAATTCCTCAGAATAAAAGTCCATAAAGTAAAGTCCGTAAAGTTCTATTAGTACTAGTGCGCATGCTCCATTGTTAAAAAAATCTGTCGTTTTTCTTTTGAACGATGTGGCCACGATAATGATCAGACTACTCGCATCTGGCCTATGGAAAATTTTAACTGAGTGTTATAGGCACAGTTAACCTTCATCATACGCCACATGCGGGCAGTCACTATGATCGCGTAGCCTAAGCATTAGTGGAACCAAGTCTCCCAATAATCTAAGACGTCTACACTGTAACTAATAACACACAAAACAACATAGTTAATGCCACTCTTTTCCCAAGTAATATAAGATAATTTACTGTAGGAAGATGATTTAGCAATGCGACAAAAAAAAATGGAAGAATCTGCCACCACACATTAGATCAACAGTTTTTGAAGACACCTAACGGAAGCTTTGATAGACACCTAACGGAAACTGGACATCATTATTGAAATGGTTTGTTAAAATATGATGTAATATAATTGTCAATCTAAGTAACGTCGACGTAGTCGCCGTCGTAACGTCGTTATAATAAGAACGTAATCCATTTTATTTAAAAAAATATTATGCTTCTAAGAAATCGTGTTGCCTTGAAGCAAACAAATACGCCGAATCGAATCTATGGTTGCTTCAAGACCCGCATTTTCAATAATTAAGAATCTGTGATGGTATGTTGTAACTTCCTTCATCTTTTTGACAAACCAATTTTATCGATCTGGTTGAAGATAGCGAAGGTCAAACTTTCGCAAAATTACTTGTTCAGAAGCAAAGAGATTAGGTATACTATAATAATAGAGGTATTTGGTGATTAGTGGTCGTGGGGATCAGATAGGCAGATGCCCCAATAAACACTGTTATTCAGAAACCAATCCCAACATAATTGAGAAAAGATTAGGCAAATGATAATTATAATGAGTTTGAAATGACCAATGCCAAATCAATATCTGCCTTAAATAAGGTAACTATTTATTACTCTTTTGACGAAAAAAAGAATGACCTAAGCCAGTAGCGATTGAAAATACCATGTTTAAAAAACCTATTATTACGGGCTAGTCATAAAAGGGATTTTTAATAACCAAACGCAAATGTCGCGTGACTTTTACCAGGACACGCGCTCAAAGTTGTTTAAATCGCTACTGTTTGGCTATGAGAACCGTGGCAAAATTCAGCTAAATATAATACTAATGGCTAGGGCCGGACTCCACCGAAGAGGAGATGAAACATAAGAAAAAGAGAAGTGTTAAAACACTTCTCTTTATCTTCTGTACCATCAATAGATTTTTGTTATTTACAATTTTCGTCTTTGGTGGACTCGAAGATGATTTTTTACAACAGAGCCTGTTCAGTTGAATGTAATATAGTTTTTTTTTTTAAACCAAAACCATTAAAACTGTCCGGTAAACATCGGCCTACTTAGATTTATTTTTGAAATTTTAGCCATTTTTTTTTATTTTAAATTCAATTTAATTTAATATTATTTGACTTACGATGTTTGTTTTTCTTTTATGTAACTATTATGATATGAAATTATTATTGTTTTTGTTTTATTTTTTAAACTTTTTTCAATGTTCAATTAATCTAGAAGGACATACTCGTACATATGTGATTTATCTGTGTATCAATCAGATGGTGATTACATAAATTTAAGGCCATCAAATTCGCTAGGAACGCAATGTTCTTTACCCGCTAATCCCCACAAACCTTGTGGCCGCACTAGAGCCAAGCGACCATGGCCCACTTCAGACAGCTGTTGCTTTAGCGCATTCATGCCTTTTTGTACCACTTTCAGCTGTTTCAGCAATAAACAGGTGTAACAGAAGTGTTATAAGCTTTGAAATACACTGTTTTTGTGACCAAACTTCTAAAACGGAGAAGTTGTCAATTCAGTTATTTGTTTTTAATATTTATTATCGATAATTCTTTACTTCTTATTGAATTATTAACGTCCGCGCCGAGCCGATTCAAAAGTATTTAATGCTGATATCAGCATCTGCAGACATCAGCATTAACTACTTTTTAATAATTTGAATTTCGAATTGGTGGATTTGAAACAAAATTAATCTTAATTTTGTTTCAAATCCATCGTTTGACTAAGTTTAAATAATAAATTAAAGTAACACATTGTCGTCATTCGTAATTTTCCAACCATCTAAAATTCAAAGCCCTGACCAAACCGCTGCGCTGGGCCTAGAGACACAGATGTATTCTTTATGAATAGTAGGTGTCCACTAAGAAAGGGTTGTACGAAATTCCACCCCTAAGAGGGTGATATGGTGGGTTGAATTTTCTGTGAAACGATATTCTCTGGGTCGATTGGCTCGAAAATTGGTGTACACACTCTGTAATTAAAATTATGAGACACGTATATAACAGTTTTTCCAAAATCATCCCTCAACAGAGTCGAATAGGGCTTTGAAACTCACGTATGGCGCAGGTCGTGCTGGGCGCAGGAGTGTTTGTTGGTATTTTTAACCGACTTCCAAAAGGAGGAGGTTCTCGATTGATATATATATTTTTTTATGTATGTACACCGATTACGCTGACATTTATGATCCAATTTACGTAATTCTTATTTAGTTTGATGCGGAATAGTTGCCATTTGGTCCCATAAAAATTTAACATAGTTTGGCCCAGTAGTTTTCATTTTGTGAACATTTTTACTTCAGTTGTGTGGTATAATTTTATGTATGTTCACCGATTTTTCCTCCATTTGTGGAGCGATTCTCAAAATTTTTATTTGAAAGAATATACTCCTGAAATCGTTGCATTTATATTTGTTGCAGAAGATCTGATGCTCATCTTCGGAGATATAGGTTGCTAGGATTGCTGCAATCGCTTGGATGGTTATTGTTTATACAACATCATGACGTAACATCACGCCTGTACGCTCTGAGGGGTACGCAGATGTGTACAATACACCCAAATTTCGATAGTTTAGGTATGTTAAGTTCCATTTATTGGGGATAAGCCTATCTATCACCATGATATGTATTGTTAAAAATGTAAAATAGATGCATAGCAAATATGTATATAGGATATTACAACTAAAAATGGAAAAATAAAAAAACTTTTTTGCAAAAAAAAAAACCGACTTCAAAAAACAAAATAGTGAAAAATAACTTTGGCTTCAAAAGTCGGTGACAAAAAAGTTAAAAAGTTTTTTTACAGATAATTTCGGCGTTATTGCTGTGTTAGGGATAAAACAAAATTACTTTCACATTACAAGTAAGGTCACCACCTAACAACGTCATAGGATTTGTTTAATCCAGCAGATTGATTTTGTTTTAAACCCATCCTCTTTTGAGTAAATAACTTGAAATAATTAAAGAAACAATTATTCTACTCATTCTTATGAAATACAAAAACATAAACATTTATAATTTGTGTTTACAGGAGATTTCATTAAGCATATGTTTCATCACGAAAATGTCACACCGTTTACAGCTGAGTCACATCGATGTTTACTTTAATCTTCGATTTTTTTAAATATAGTTATAATAATAAATTACACTATGTACAGTATTATATTTAAACATTAATAAAGTACACAATACAGTGTGAAGGATGGCACGGTTGACATGTGTCAGGCATGCCATCGTCGTCGTCCGGGAGAATCGATCGACAACGAAATAGGAAAGTTACGAGATGTGACACAGCCTTGGCCGGCTGGCTTGTTCTCATCTGGCTAACGGAGAGTACTTACATAGACACAATCTTTTTACAAGGATTATCTACCAGCACCTTGCTTTGAGGTACAACCTTGTGGAATCAGAAGTGCCATACTATAAGTATGTGCCCGACCCAGTTCTCGATAATGGTAATATCACGTTGTATTGGGATGGACCTATCACCCCTGACAGGACTGTTACCAATAGGCCGGACATTGTGGTCAAGCGTCGCACAATGATTGTGGATATAAAGGTCCTGCATGACGAGAACCTCGTGAAAGCAGAGAAAGATAAACAATTCAAATATCTAGATGCCTCGAGAGGTTGTCGACATGTGGAATGCAGTGATTGTGCTGATAGTCATGTCACCCAATGGCTTAATAGCAAATAGCCTCGACAAACATCTTAGGAGGCTCTCGCTTGGCAACTGGATCAAGGGCTTGATTCAGTGCGCAGTACTTCTGGACACGGCGCGTATCGTTAGGAGGTTCCTCTCGCAAGAGCCTTGACCACCGGCAGCTCGGACCCTGCTCTGGTGGCCTACAATATTTTTTTTAATATTTTTAAATGGTTTTATTTGTATTGTATTTATATGTCTAAGAATATTTAAAAATGTAAACGACGTTTACGAATTAACGAAAATTACACTACAAAGTTTACAAATATTTTTTTTTTTGTTCACAAGCTAAAACCGTTAAAAGAGCAGTGGTGGCCCAGTGGTGGCGGCCCCGACTTACGAACAATAAGTCGTAGGTTCGAACCCTGACAGGCACATTACTTTGTGTAATTTATTTCATCACCACTGCTTTCAAAACGTTGAAGGAAAACATCGTGAGGAAACCGGCATGTCCTAGAACCAAAAATTTCGAAGACATTTGACATCTACCAATCAGCACTGGGCCCGCGTGGTGGATTAAAGCCCATTCTCTCTCATAAGAGAGGAGGTCTGCGTCCCAGCAGTGGGAACATTAATAGGCTGATGATGATGATGAAGCTAGTTTTGTGGCTACCTTACAGTCAGTAAAAATAAATGTCAAATATTTTGTATCACGTCAGTTTTTAGGGTTCCGTACCCAAAGGGTAAAAACGGAACCCTATTACTAAGACTTCGCTGTCTGTCCGTCTGTCCGTCTGTCCGTCTGTCCGTCTGTCCGTCTGTCTGTCACCAGGCTGTATCTCATGAACCGTGACAGCTAGAAAGTTGAAATTTTCACAGATGATGTATTTCTGTTGCCCTTATAACAACAAATACTAAAAACGGAATAAAATTAATATTTAAGGGGGGCTCCCATACAACAAACGTGATTTTTTTATAATAATTGGTACGGAACCCTTCGTGCGCGAGTCCGACTCGCACTTGGCCGGTTTTTTTTTTATCATGTCAGGTTTTTTTTAACACCCGCAAGTAGTTTTGTCTTAATCTGGTTACGTAGTGATCAAGATTTTATTTGTCCTCAAACTCTGAAATAATTATATATAGTTTATAGTTATTACTATATATAACCAACTTTGAATCTCTCATCAGTCTCTCAACTTCAGTAAAATAAATTGCAACATGAAAATTCACAAACGTTGCAACCTACAGCTACCTATTTTAAAACCTTCCAGCACTCAAAGCAATATAAATCTTAACCGTCAAGTCATAAGTTACATTATATTCAACGTTTAGCTTGCAAGCGGTGGCCTACAGATCGAGTGGCTTGTAATAGTAGTAAGCTAGCTTTTATTAACAACAGTGCTCAGGTGTCTACTACGTACATATAATTAATCTGTAGACGTGTCGTTTCTGTACATCATCATCATTATCTGCCTGGCCTTTTCCCAACTGTGTTGGGGTCGGCTTCCAGTTTTACCGGAAAAAAAGTTTTTTTTTTATTTATTTTTTAGTTTTACGTGTCGTTTCTGTACATTGAAACTATTAAAAAAAAATAGTAGAGGTGGTAGAGGATCACTAACAGAACCCATTTCTACAATTTTTATAATTTTTGTCTGTATGTCTGTGTGTTTGTATGTCTGTGCAGGATCTTTGAACAGCATCACGTGTAAATTATAAAACAGGAGCAGGAGGGAGTGTCAGACTTTTACTGACTAAAACCCATCCATGTTCCTTCATCGCCCTTTGTGTTCCGGGGCCACGGTATCTCTTTCGAACAGTCCCGCAACCCCGGCAGGCATCGGACCCCTTCCTAATTGCTGACTCTGCTTTGAGGCGCGCGTGGAACACGAACGCGCCGTCGACACAGCCTGTCGTCATGCGACGGACGGACGGCGAGCTAGCCGCCCCGTGCGTCGGGGGCCACGTGGTGGCCCCCGACGCACGGGGTGCCTCCCGCGGCGGCCGGGACGCTGAGAGGTTCTCTCCCTCTCCCGTTCCGCCACCTACTTCTCATTACTGCTTCGCAGAAGGAGGTGACGGCGTCCCATTCCGTCTCGCTCCAGACCATGGCTTGCACCAGGACCGGACGCGAGAGGCCGCCGCCGCCAATCGCCGCTTCGAAACGTAAGAACACCCTGGAGTAAGACTGTCATCGAAGGTCTGATGATAGAGATGGAAGGCAGTTGCAAGAGTTCCACACACAGCTTTAGTGTCCCGGCTTATTTTATGCACATTGATGCTGGAGTATGACTGTCATCGAGTGTCTAAGGATGAAGACGTATTAGGCTGTCGAGGGAAGCCCTTATTTGGAAAAACATAAGTAGATTATTTTAGCGATTAATGCAAATATATCGGCGAAATTAAATTGTTACCTTTGAATCTATACTAATATTATAAAACTCAAGAGTTTGTTTGTTCAGAAACTACTGGTTCGAATTTTAATAAAATCTTTTAATGTTGGTTAGTCCATTTATCGAGGAAGATTATCTAACATCACGCGACAACTAATAGGAGCGGAGCAGAAGTGATAAATGTTATAAAAACAGGGAAAATGTATTCCTTTTGAGAGCTTCCGTTTCGAGCGCTGCGTAAACGGTTAAAGTTACGCAAAAATCATGTATGACGGAATTGTTCATCTTAAAAAGTTCTAAAAAAATCCGCGATAGCATGTCTATTCTGGAAGGTTGACTTACACTCTCTCTAACCCCCTCTCTCTCTCTCTCTCATGTGACGCAGACGAAGTTACGCGGGTCAGCTAATTATTAAAATGAAAAAAAAAAAACCTTTGTTCTACTACTTTATTTCCAACTTACATATTAATATGAACAATATTATGAACTCTAAAGAACAGGTTCGAATTAACTATTTGTTTGACACATTTAAGTTTTAAATAGTAGTCGCCTCGAGGGCCGACGTAGGCCTCCCCCATCATCACACATATCTGTCCCGGACTTGGGTCATCCAGTATGGTCTAGTTTTCTCTTTGAAAATGTCTTCCCACCTTTTCTTTGGTGTCTACATTACGAACTGTGAAAAGTAAAAGGAGTTCTAGCCTAAATTATATCAGTCCCACGGAGAGTGCGGCTGCCATTATTTAGCCACGAACTCCTCAATCCGCGAAAGAACGTCACCTCAAAATATATTACTTCATATATATCATTGTTCCAGCCTATAATGACCTTACTGGACATCAAGGGGCCTGGGCTGATCACCACGCTTACTTCTCTGTAGTCTGCCAACCCCCTTGGAGTTTAAGTCGTAATGCTATACATGACTTAAACTTCGTAAATAACATGAGAAAGTTCTCAGCAGTTCGATGTTCCTTTCAGGGACTGTAACATCAAAATACCTGCAGTCGCTACTCAAGGATCGTTTCAGCATTACCATTATCGTTTCGAAATATTAAGAAAAATAATATAATATGACACCTGTTTTCCCCAAAGCGATAAGCAGAGATAACCTACCATGTTAACCGCTCAAATACTGTCTCCGTGCTGCTTCTGAGAAATTCCTGATGGAAAAACCCATTAACAATTTTACTGACTCGGGAATTGAACCCAGGATCTCATTCGTGCTCAGCGGTAGCGCTAGACAAACGAAAATTAAAAAAAAAAACCGGCCAAGTGCGAGTCGGACTCGCGCACGAAGGGTTCCGTACCATTATCTATACATTAGACAAAACGGCAAAAAAAACACGTTTGTTGTATGGGACCCCCCTTAAATATTAATTTTATTCTGTTTTTAGTATTTGTTGTTATAGCGGCAACAGAAATACATCATCTGTGAAAATTTCAACTGTCTAGCTGTCATGGTTCATGAGATACAGCCTGGTGACAGACAGACGGACAGACGGACAGACGAAGTCTTAGTAATAGGGTTCCGTTTTTACCCTTTGGGTACGGAACCCTAAAAATATATACAAATAACACGAGCAAGGACATACAAGTATCATCCATTTTAGTAATCCCAACTTTATTTATTATTTTTTCAAGTTCTTTAAACTTGTAAAAATAATATCCCGACGACAGTAATACAACTCCATATTACTCCATCCACCAACAATAAAATCATTAGTCACAATAACTTTCTAGAAATCGAGGGCTTGTATTCCATTCCTTCAGTGGCGCATAAATAGACATTTCATGCTAAAACCTATTAAAATCTAAAAGTCATTTGCGTCAGACTGTCCTAGGTTAGGTTATGTATGACGATGTCCTAGGGCGCCTGGTTACTATGTCAGGGATATCCAGTCCCGAGGTCACTCAGCCATGCAATCGGTACCAGTAAATATGCAGATATTTTTTTCCGCAGGTATAAAAATAAAAGTCGATCGATATTGTTCTACTGACTTACTTGTAACACAATGTGTGTGGCACATAACATCATGCCTGCTATTCTTGGAGGGTCAGCCAGAAGTGTACCCTAAGTACATCAACATTATACCAGATAGGTTAAGTTTCATATTAAAAAGGGTGTACAAAACCTCTTAACGAAACTGAAAGGCACTTGTTCTCCCCGTCATTGCGATAATTTTTTTGTTCCACACCATACCTGGGAACCTTCTAGTAATTGACTAGTAAAGTTAAGTTTTTTTTAAATACAAGTTTTTATTGTAAAATTTTTACTTTAAGGCTGATGCTCCAGGGTAGCCCGCGAAATTCAATTTTTTTTACGTTTTTGGAAAATTGCAGGCCAGTGCTAGGTTGTATGTTGATTAAAATATTGGACGCGGTTGTAAGACAACACAAGTTGAAGTTCATAAAGGTCTAGCAATGACTTTGACCTTGAAAAAATCGTTTCTCGACCTTTATGAACTTGGAGGGTTGTATTGATGGTTTTGATGATTATAATTCTGTAACTACATACGTTTTACAATCGCGTCCAATATATTAATCAACATACAACCTTGCACTGGCTTGCAATTTGCCAAAAACGTAAGAAAATTTGAATTTCGCGGGCTGGTCGAAGCATTCACCTTAAACACCCCCGTACTATTCAATACATCCATCAGCACAATGTTTTGAATGCTTTACATTGAGTTCTACCACAAAGCATGAATTTTTACCCCAAAAAAAAAGTCGTTTCCTAGCAATAATTTTTGCGTAATAATAAGTATTACTTATTTTGATGTACAGAATGCTTGGTTGACGGCTTCGTGATGAGGTTGTTTACACCTTGTATTATGATGGCGAGCTTATTACCATTGTGGTTCCTAATAATCTAAGCTACTACTGAGGTGTGAAACAGTTCAAGGGCGTAGCGAGGTAAGGTCAGGGGGGATAGCTGGCCCCCTACCTAAAAGATGCAGGAATGCTCACAAACCGTAAAGTAATAATATATAAGTAGCCTATTAATAAACAAAAAAAATGTCTTTCCCGCAACAAAAAATAAAAAATCAATACTTGTTTCCTTGGCACAACCTTGCACTACAAGTAATATAAGAGAGGTCCTTTTCTACACTGCGTCGTGTTAAAACCAGGTATCTTACGGAGCTGGTTTTATCGGAAACGGAATCGGAGTTTTTAAATTTGGTTTGTCGGAGTCGGAGTCGGAACCGGTACCGGAATTGGAGTCGGAGGCGGAGTCAGAGGCGGAGTCGGAAATGGTGGCAGAAGAAAAATGTGCTAAGGGCAGGCAATAAAATAAAATAGTGAATTATGAATCGATGACAGAACGCGTGCTGTGTTCCCCGAGCGACATGCATAAACCTGTTCGTACACGTTACGTTAGGTACCCACAGCCGCCGCGCGCCGTCATCTTCGCCGCCGCCCTCCGCTATCTGCTATGCTTCGACCTCCGATTAAAACCTCCGATTTAAAAGTATCGGAACCGAAGTCAGAACCGGAGGTGTAAAATCAATCGGTATAAGTTCCGACGTATCGGAGTCGGAGTTGAAGCTTCGTAACATCCCTGATTAAAACATAGCTGAGATCAACGATGACTGAAATCCGTTTTAACGGCTTATGTATGCTCAGTGTACACCAACCATGGTACAAAACATTGAGCGACTAACTACAAGACCACCCAGATCTAATCTAATAAATAAAATTCATTATAAAGTTCGCGAGTAACCTGTGACCATGACCTTTGGCGCTAGGCGAGGTCACCCCACGAACGATTCTAAACATTGGGAAACTAATTCTGAACCCATTGCTGTTCAAATCTAGGCCGTACTACTGTAGTTAAGCTTGACTGGAAGTACAGTTTGATTATGCAATATGTAGTTTTTTTTTTAAATGACTTGTTGCATGTTTAGTGTTTGAGCCAGCAGCTAAGTTGCGTAACGCATTGACAACAGAAATGATTTGATTTTTTCTTCGTCGAATTTGACTTTTTCGACGATTTTTTCAAAATTCATTACGAAACAATAAAATTGATTAGGAAACTCATTCAAAATCCTTCACTTAACTTTTAACCTATTACAAACTCCTTAAGGTTGCGGTTCCACTGAAGCGGAGCGGAGCGAGATTCACCAATCACATGGCTTGAAATCCACATCTCTTCTACTCCTGCCGTGTGATTGGTGAATCGCGCTCCGCTCCGCTTCAGTGGAACCGCAGCCTTACTCTCGCTTCATTAAATTGAGAATAGTTATTTCGGTTTTCCGTGACAATTTTAACATAATAAATACGAGTATTTCAAATATTAATAAATAACAGTAGAACACAAAGAATGCGTGTTTCTGTACAGTGTCGCATTGTTCTCCACCGCCCACTGCCCTCCACTCCCCCCCCCCAGTTCACGTCCTTCGGTCACGATCCCAATCCAGAGCTGACGTGCATTCGAAGGCTGTTCAAGATAACCATAATTGACTGTTAACATTTGCAATTTAATAATTAGAACACGTTTGGACACAGTCAAAGTTAACTCCTCTAAATAGAGGAGGATTCACATGTAAAAATTTTCGACTTGCTTCTAAGCTACGCTTGGGCATTGGGTACAATAAGCTATCTGCTAAGACTACGCCTCTCCCTACCAAGTCAGAAATTAGCTACAGACAATAATCTCCTGTGATAGCAAATTACAGACAAAATTATCTTAAAATTTTAGTTTGCTGATTTCATTTGGATTACTCATAACATAACATCAGGTCTCCATGGCTGCTACTGAGATATTCCTAATCGAAAAACCTCATACTTAGTAAATCAATATGCGATATTTAACTATTATTTGTATACCAGTAATGTATTGTAAAGTACAGTTACTGTGATAACTATTCTGTACCATACTCATATACAAAATCTGTAGCTCACAAATAAAATATACTTTTACTTCAAATGTTGCTATCTACGAAGAAATTATTGCCTGCACCCAGGGTGCACCGGCCCGAAGTCTGCTTATCCCCACGGATGTATGCATCAGAAAGCGATCAGCAGCCACCGAGCACACGAGGAGGTTTTCTGAAAGCACCCCATCGGCTTCCCGGAAGGGGAAGAGACTACGCGTCCCTCCAATAGTCTAGTTACCACCATCAATAAATTGCAAATCTATTTAGTCCGTCAGTTAGAGTATTGGAAAATAATGGACACGTATTTTTTGATTTAGTAAATCAATGCATATTGACAAAGATAAAAACGCATCAAAACACGGGAGTGGGGGCTCGTAACGTCAAAACGAACTAAAAATTAAACCACGGTGACATGATCCTATTGAAAATTTTAAAAGCGTCGTATCTTCGTCAATTTTGGTTTACGTTTACCAAAATTGACAAAGAGAAAAGAAAAAATATGGGTAAAATATTTTTTAATTTAATCTAACTGACGGACTATTTCGATTTTTACAATTGACAAGCCTATTTACCGAGGCAGTCCCGACACCGATTAGAAAATAAATCATAATTATAGGATTTAGAAGTTCAAAGAAAAAATCATCATCTGCCTAGCATTTTCCCAAGTTTATTGGGGTCGGCTTCCAGTCTAACCGGATGCAGCTGAATACCAGTATTTTACATTGAGCGACTGCCTATCTGACCTCCACAACCCAATTAGTACTGGGTAATCCCTTTGTAAGACTGGTTGTCAGACTTTTTAGGCCAATAACTACCGGTAACGATTGTCAAATATCTACAAATGACAGCCGGGACCAAGGGCTTAACGTGTTTTCCGAGGTACGGAGGAAACTCGGTATGTAATGGGTGGTCACCCATCCACAGATCAACCTAGGCAAGCACGGCTTAACCTAAAGATCGACCCGAGCGGCTGCTATTATTTAGCTACGAGCAAGTTAAAAGAAAGAATGTAAGCGCTAATAAGCTTATTGAAGAAAGTAGCTGCTTTGTCTGAAACGTAGTCCATTCTATTGTTAAGGAGAAAGCGGGTCGCGACTACAAACCATTGAAACGTTTTTGTAAGGCACAGTTATCAATAAACACAAGTGCACAAAATGCTCTGCATTGTGGTATGGTCCACATAAAATGAATAAAAGCGATGGTGGAGGATTTAAGAAGTTAGCCAAAATCTGCATTAGCCTTTGTCAAGCCTTAACTATTAGGGTATATAGGAAAAAACATAATCAATCATAAAGTTTTAAAAGATAACGTGATAGTTTTGTTTGCTTAAACAACAGAAAAAACCGGCCAAATGCGAGTTTCACGGTCGCACCGAGGGTTCCATATAAACTTGTAAGTATTTTGTTACTAAACTACATACTTACGGTTTTTTTCCTTTACATACATTTTTAGGCAAATTTCATGATTTTTGGTCAACGGGAAGTACCCTATATGTTTTGATTCCTTGTGAACTCAAAAATATGCGACATAAAAGGTCATATCTTTTGATTGCGTTGACTTACAGGTTTGATTTTTCACTGCTCCAAGAGGTTTACTAAAACCTGAGTATTTGATATTAATTTCAACTTGATACCTCTACCAGTTCCTGAGAAAAAGGGTCGGACAGACAGACGGATCCTATAAGGGTTCCGTTTCTAATCATAAAGTTTAAAAGATAAACTAATAGTCTTGCTTTTTAGGGTTCCGTAGTCAACTAGCAACCCTTATAGTTTCGCCATGTCTGTCCGTCCGTCCGTCCGTCTGTCCGTCCTCGCTTAATCTCTGTGACCGTTTGCACTAGAAAGCTGAAATTTGGTACCAATATGTATATCAATCACGCCGACAAAGTGGTAAAATAAAAATTGGAAAAAAATGTTTTATTAGGGTAGCCTAAAAAAAATGTTTTTTTGGTAGTAGGGTATCTCACTTTACATATACCCATATGTAAAGTGAGAAGTGATTTTTTTTTAATTTCAACCCTAGCGTGTGATATATTTTTGGAAAGGTATTTAAAAATGAATAGGGGTTTCCTAAAATCATTTTTTGATAATGTCAATAATTTCGGAAATAATCGCTCCAAAAGTAAAAAACAATGTGTCCCCCCCCTCTAACTTTTGAACCATATGTTTAGAAAATATGAAAAAAATCTGAAAAGTAGAACTTTATAAGGACTTTCTAGGAAAATCATTTTGAACTTGATGGAAACAACAGTTTTTGTACAAAAAAGACAAAAAGTTGTACAAAATAATTTCTGGACTAAGTTTGTAGTATATTCGTATATGCAAGCATTTTTACATAATGGATACCCACCTTTAATCTCAGAAGTGGGAACACTTATTGTGACGGACGGGAAACTACGGAACCCTACACCGAGCGTGGCCCGACACGCTCTGGGCCGGTTTTTTTTAGTTGTGCTGATGGTCATTACGGCCGATGGAGTTGTGTCTTAGTGTCTCGACAAACACCTCTCGTGGCTCTCGCTGCGAGTTTGGCGTTGTGAGAAAGTTCCTATATCCGGAGCCCTAGCCACCGGTTGCACCACCTATCTGAAATTCCTGATGAGAAAACCCAATTACCTACACTTTGCCTGACCTGAGAATCGAACCCCGTTCTTAGCGGCTGCGCTTGACCACTAGAATAACAAGGCAGAAAGAACCGAAATAATAAATTTAGTTTCTTTTGTAAATAGGTTTTTACAAACACTTTTACATGTGCTTTTACACGTCATTTTTTTTTTTGTTTAGTTTCGAGAAGGTTTTTTGAAGAACCACACAGATTTGAGTAGACCTGTCAAATCAGTGCAAGCATTTTGTCAGTTATCGTGTAGCTCGACTTATAACTCAAGGAGCTCAACGACACAACGAGCAGTACCAAAGAAAGGACATTTGGCTAGGTCGCTACTACACTACTACTACTACACTACTACAATAGTACTCAAACTGCTAGACAATACTTAAAACCAAAGGGAAAAAAGAAACAACAAAAGAAAAAGAAAATAAACATCGAAATTTTAACTCTGCAGCTTCAAGCGACTTCGTAGTTTTTAAACTGCGTTTTTTTTCAAACCTACATAATATATACAAATTCGTATTTTTGGGAAAAAAAACACTTAAACACACTGACTGACTTTTTCAATGTACTAGTCATTCTGAAATCAAGTTAATTATCACTAGCACGAAGGTTATTCAGCAGGTGGAGCGAGTAAAATAGCGCTGATTGTGAATAGTCATACGAATAAAATTAAAATGATTTTATTTCCTTTTAAATATCTATATCTCGACTAACTCTCATCATTATCTGCCTAGCATTTTCTCAACTATGTCAGGGTCGGCTTCCAGTCTAACCGGATGCAGCTGCATCCCAATATTTTTATTTTTTGTTTACATGGAGCGACTGCCTATCTGACCTCCACAAGCCAGCTAGTACTGGGTAATAGGATACCCCTTGGTAAGACTAGTTGTCAGCTAGACTTTCAGCCCTCTGACTACGTAACGACTGTCAAAGATCTGCAAATGACAAGTTAAGCTGTTGGTCCCGGCGGACCAACAGCTTAACTTGTTTTCCGAGTGACGGAGGAAACCCGGTATGAAATGGGTGGTCACCACACAGACCAACGTCGGCAAGCACGGCTTTAGGCCCTACTAACCCTAAAATTAGCAACTCTATTTGTGGTGGTTCAAACTTCGTTTGAAATACTGTTAGAATAAAGTTCTAATCAGCTTGCAGTACAAAGCGGTTGTTACGTCAGTCACTGCGGCCGAAAAGTGCGAAATGGGTGGTTTTTTGCGATTTACAAAAAATCTATTGATTGGAGTAAAAAAATAAACACATTAGACCTGATTTATAGTTAGTTCAGTTAGTATGCAAAGTTTCATGATCTAATTTAAAGTACTTTTTGAATACCATCAGCGGTTTATTGTTCGATTTGGAGGTTACTTTGGATTTTTTTTCTATCGAGAAAAGTTTATGGAATCGTGTTTTCGTCACACATAGGACTTAGCATTAATCCTCAACTTTACCATATTTATTTCAAAACGAATGTTGCAGTATTTTAGGCGTAACGGAGGATCATACTAAGCCATTTGAGGGGGTATAGGCCCTTAAGATCTCGACTAACCCTAAATTTAACAAAGTTTTAGAATCCGGTAAAGATAATTTCGCGCGATTTAAATCGTGTCAAAAATGCATCTGTTGACTTTCTTCATGACCTGTAATGTGAAATTCGCAATGTAATTACATTATATATTTCACATAACAGGCAATGTATTACATAGCATGCCATCTAGTAACGCTTGCTAGAAGCTTTACATAGTCGTTGTTTGTCCGAATCCAGAGGCGTTAGCGATGTTAATGCAACATGGAATAAAACGTTGTAGTTACCGGTAACGTGTTTCCTCCACCCTCCGCCAGATGGCGGTTTTTAAAGTTTTTAAAGTCGCGGTCGGAGTACGACGGAGTTCCGTGAAAGGCCGCCAGAGGCGCTAAAATATTACCTACTATGTTTTGGCTATAGACACGCCATAGATAACATGACATCACGCCTGTAATCCCTGAAGGGTTAAGCAGAGGTGTAACCTAATAATAGGTACGCCCACATTACGCCAGTCGTGTTTAATTCCATTTAATAGGGGGCGAGACAGAGTCTAGATTCGTACCAGGTTGTTGGTAATAGACCAACAACCCGGTACGAATCTAGACTCTGTGCCTGCTACTGAGAAATTCCTGAAGGAATAATCCTACGACGGGCATTGATTGAAATCGTCATTAGGAGTAAATACCAAGTTCTGTACGTTTGATAAAAAATTGCATCATAAACAGGCATATTAATTAGACAATATGCCTGTTTTATCTAAACCAGAAATCTTTGAAATAAGTATTTTTTCTTATTTAAATTATTTTTACGATTTTTTTGACGCCCGTTAGTTCTTTTCTGTTTTGATTGATACATGTATATAAATATTTTCGTTTATTAATTTATATACATATTATTTACATTTTTAAATGTTCCAATAAAAAAACAATATAGACATTTAAAAAAAAGTAGCGCGTGTCAGTGTCCAGAAGTACTGCTTTCTGAATCAACCCCTAGATCCAGCTGCCAAGCGAGAGCCTCCTAAGATGTTAGTCGAGGCTATTGGCTATTAAGCCATTGGTCGACACGACTATCGGCACAATGACTGCTGTACTCACGTCCCATATGTCGACAAACTCGCGAGCCTGATCAAGATATTTGAATTGTTTATCTTTCTTTACATTTTTTTATTATTGAGGCCTGTATAAATGTACCTACCATAAATATGTGTAATTAAACACAAAATAGAATTCAGTAAAAAATAAAAGGATGATCAGTAGAAACGCATTTTAAGATTATGCTTTATTATTCATTACCATTGCACCACTTTTGATTAACGGAGTAAGCATAAACTGAGGTACTAGGTTAGAATAAAAACTGGTAAATAACCGCATCCAATGACGGTTTATCTAAATATATAAAAGAAGAAACTGACTGACTCATCTATCAACGCACAGCCCAAACCGCTGGGTCTACAGATTCCAAATTTGGCAAGTAGGTTCCTTATGTGGTCTAGGGGTGCACTAAGAAAGGATTTTTCAAAATTCACCCCTTAAGGGGGTTAAACGGGGCTCCAAAGTTTGTATGGGGAAACAAGATTAGTTAGACTATTTTATTCGAAACTTCACAGGAGTGCTCCTATTGATAAATGAGTATAACCGGGTTTCAGGTTTTTTCAGAATTCAACCCCTAAGAGGGGGAAATGGGGTGACAAAGTCTAAAAATCAATGCACAGCCCGAACCGCTGAGTCTAGAGATTCCAAATTTGGCACATTGGTTCCTCATGTGCTCTAGGGGTGAACTAAGAAAGGATTTTTCAAAATTCACCCCCTAAGGGGGTGAAACGGGAGTCGGAAAGTTTGTATGGGGAAACAAGATTAGTTAGACTATTTTACTCGAAACTTCACAGGGGTGCTCCTGTTGATAAATGAGTAGAGACGGGTTTCAGGTTTTTTCAGAATTCAACCCCTAAAGGGGGAAATGGGGTAACAAACCCTGAAATTCAACAGGTATTGTTTGTGTGGTGGTCGGGTGTATTACAAAAACAACGATTTTAAGATTTAATGTGGCGGACCTGAAATACCATCATTCCCTGTTGGGGTGCGATGGGGTTGAAATGTGTAAAAATCAATACAATCACTCATATTATGGGTGTCGATACCGAGATTATCAGGGGTGCTGATAACGAAAAACAACAAACAAAAAAAACACAAAAAGAAAAGGACAAAAAAATACACTAAAAGAAAAACAAAAAAAAAACACTAAAACAAAACCACAAAAAAGTGAAAAATAACTTTAGCTTCAGAAGCCGGTGAGAAAAACACCAAATCAATCAAAGGTCAAGCTTCAGAAGTCGGTGACCTTGTTTAATTGATTTAGTGTTTTTGTCACCGACTTCTGAAACTTGACCTTTGATTGATTTGGTGTTTTTCTCACCGGCTTCTGAAGCTAAAGTTATTTTTCACTTTTTTGTGGTTTTGTTTTAGTGTTTTTTTTTTGTTTTTCTTTTAGTGTATTTTTTTGTCCTTTTCTTTTTGTGTTTTTTTTGTTTGTTGTTTTTTTTGAAGTCGGTTTTATTTTTGGCAAAAAAGTTTTATTTTATTTTTCCATTTTTAGTTGTAATATCCTATACTTACAAATATTTGCTATGCATTCATTGTACATGGTTAACAATACATGTCATGGTAATAGGCTTATCCCCAATAAATGGAACATAACATGCCAAAACTGTCGAAATCTGGGTGTACTGTACACATCTATGTACCCCTCAGAGCAAACAGGTGTAATGTTACGTCATGATGTTGTTTAAACAATGAACGTCCAACCGATTGGAGCTATCACAACAGATTTGCCGTCTTTTTTTGAAGAGTTCCATTGTATATCTCCGAAGATCAGCATCAGATCTTCACCAAATTAAAATGGGACCACCTCAGGAGTATACTCTTTCAAGTAAAAAAAGAATTTTGAAAATCGGTCCACAAATGGGAGAGAAATCAGGTAAATTGTACACATCTGCGTACCCCCTCAGAGCATACAGGCGTGATGTTACGTCATGATATTGTATAAACAATGAACATCCTGTAGCGTGGGAATATGGAACCCTAATAGGTTTGAACAAAATTCACCAACACTTTCATAAAAATAATTTATTAAAAATAGGTCGCGGATTACTAAGGCCCGTCATAGGTTTTTTTCCGACATACGGAGGTAGGCGCGTTAAGTACTGCCCTGGCTTGCGCGTAGCTGTATGGACGCTGGAGCCGAGGAGCAGGATGCAGGACCCGCAGGGTAGGTGGTAGTGGTGCCGGATGCCCGATGCCCGTAGAGGCGTCGCCGTCGTTGGATGCCGGATGCCGGTGGAACCGACTCGTTAGTTGCGAGTGTCGGCCACAGGTGACGCAGCAACGGCACACACGGGATAACCCCGGTGGAAGAAAATCCCGAACTTTGGTCCCCGATATGGGGAATTACACACTGAAGTTATGGTTCCTTTATAGAACTTTTAAAAAAGTAAAATTATTATAAAAAGTTTTGGAAATTATCAGTAGTCCAATCAAAGTATAATTCGCGAGGCTGCGCATATGTCGTCTAATATGTGTGTAGACTGACCGCGCGTAAATGACGACTCGCCTCTGCAGGCATGCGAGCGTGGTCGACGCTCGCGGCGCGCGGAGAATGATGGAGTGGGAAAAAAAACTGGTTTTAGGAACGCGAGCGAGTGAGACAAAAGTACAGGCGCGATCAGGTGATTTGGTCGGCTGGTAAACGATATTAAAATGACTTCTGTTTTATTTGTTTACGTTTTATCAATTATGAACTAACAACGTTACAATACCCCCGCGCGCAATCAAGGATTTTTGTCATCTCTTAAAATGAATAAAAATCCGCATCAAGAACTTGAGTTACTATAGGTTTACCTTTTATAAGTCATCTTTCATACTTCTCGCTAACATAAACTAGCAGCAGTTATTGTATTCTAACGATACCAACATAACTGACGCACTATAACATAAAAATATAGGTATCTTGTTTTTCTCTAACTAGATACCTTACCAATAAGTGTTCCAATAGAAGGTGGAATATATGCGAGAGGGAATGCAAATCTTGATTCGTAAAATCAAAACTAAATGTGAAAAATTCAAAATAATATTATATCAAAATATAGAGGAGAGAAGAAAAAGAAAAATATATATAACGCTATTTATTTTTACCGACTAATTTTAAATCTTTGATGTGCCATGACCCTAAATTTTTGCCAGACATGTCTTGTAACACATACACGAGTGGTGACTTTTTCTCAATGATCTTGGCTTTGATAAATTTTGGAGCCAGCTTCTTTGAGAATCTGCTCTCTTTGTCACTAAGAAAGTAGGCGCGTTTCATGACTACGTCTCCAATATCAAATTCGGCAAACTTGCGCCTCAAATTGTAATGTGAAGTATTCTTTACATGGGCCTGCCATAACCTTGCCTGTACGTCATTTAAGATGGAAGACAAACAACCTAAGTTTTCTGCATATACGTCTCGTGGCAGGAAAAGTATTTCGTCACCGAGGTCATTATCAGTGTAATGTGACCCACATGTAACAAGCTCACGCCCGAAAACTAAAAATGAAGGTGAGAATCCTGTTGCCTCATTTACAGAGTTATTAATAGCAAACTGCACCTTAGGAATGAATGTGTCCCATGATCTATGATCGTTATCCACGTAGGTAGAAATGCAAGTGATAATGGTTCTGTTATATCGTTCTACTAAGTTTACCTGAGGGGTATACTTAGGTGTATAATGAACATTTGGAATTTTATATTTCTTAAATAATGCCTCTGTTACCTTGCCAGTAAACTGAGTACCGTTATCCATCAACACGGTTTGAGGTATGCCGTGGATTAAGAATACAGATTCTTCCAAAATCTTTGTAATTATTTCTGCTGTAGCCTTTTTGATTGGAAATATTAAACAAAATTTAGAAAAACAACAAGTAACGACTAATATATAATTATTCTGCTTTCTCGAAGTAGGAAGAGGTCCCATGAGATCAATAGAGATCATTTGGAATGGTCGCGAGCAATGTTTAGGACGACCCATTTCTCCTAAAATTTGATGATTTTGGGACTTGTAAGCTAAGCATTTTTCGCAAGAACCAATAAATTTTACGACGTCTTGGTACATGCCAGGCCAGTAGTACCGCAAAGCGAGGCGTCGGTAAGTTTTGAAAATCCCCATATGTCCAGCCGTAGGCTCGGAATGATTTTCAATTATTATGGTCTCTCGGTATTCCGTAGGTACGACCTCTTTCCACGAGAATTCTGAAGTTAGTTCGTGTTTATTTTTAGATAACCTATACAACGAATCGTTTTTAATTATAAAATTTGGAAATTTGGATGGATCATTTAGACAACCGTTGTAGATATTTTTGTACCAGGAGTCTTTAGTAGCTGAATAAGAGTTTGAAATATTGGTGGCATCAACCGGAACGATTCTGGATAGCGCGTCAGGAATAACGTTATCAACGCCTCGTCGGTGTTTAATGACGAAGTTAAAGGCTGAAAGACGTACGCCCCATCGAGCTAGTCGACCAGTAGGGTTACTTAAGGACAGGAACCACTTAAGTGCGCTGTGGTCCGTGTAGACAGTAAACTGTTGACCGTTTTCTATGTAGCAACGCCAATGTTCGAGAGCGGTAATAACGGCTAAGGTTTCGCGTTCGGTTATGCTGTAATTCTTCTCAGCAGCGGTTAGTGACTTACTCATGTACGCAATTGGGTGCTCTTTGCCATCTATTGACTGAGTAAGCATTGCACCGATACCGTAACCGCTAGCATCGGTATGCACTTCGAAGGGCTGAGTATAGTCTGGGCAAGACAGAACTGGAGCAGAAATTAAGCACTCTTTTAAGTTTTGAAACGCAGCGTCAGCTTCAGGAGTCCATTTAAAAGAAGGGGTGCCTTTCCTAGATGAAGTCAACTTATTTAGGGGACCAGCAACAGTGCTAAAGTTGGGTACGAAACGCCTGTACCACGTCGCAGTTCCTAAAAAACGTTTGAGGTCCTTACGACATGTAGGTGTCGGATAATTAAGTATAGCCTCAACCTTGGCTGGATCCGTACGTAAGCCAGAGCCATCAACGACGTACCCTAAATATTTTAACTGTGAGCTAAAGAATTTAGACTTTTCAAGGTTAATTGTTAGGTTAGCTTCTTTCAACTTGTCAAGTACACGTAAAAGTAGTGTCACGTGCGAATTAAAGTCTTCAGATATGATGATGATGTCATCCAAATAAGCGAACACCTTGAGATCAAAGTTAGAAAAAAGTAAGTCAACCAATCGCTGCTGAGTAGCTGGTGCATTGGTAAGGCCAAAAGCAGTACGTTTGAAACGAAAAGTGCCTCTGCCGGGAACGTAGAACGCAGTTTTATCGCGATCCTCAGAAGCAATCGGAATCTGCCAAAATGCTTTGGACAGATCAATACTGGTTAAATAGCGAGCATCTCGTAAATTGTCCAGGATCTCGGAAATATAAGGAAGATTGTAGGCATCTCGTTTTGTGACGGAATTTAGTTTACGGCTGTCCAGGCAAAAACGGGGTTGACCGTTCTTCTTTGCCACGATCAGAACAGGAGATGACCAAGCACTCTCGCAAGGTTCGATCACGTCAAGTGAAAGCATCTCATCAACCTGTTCTGTCAAGATTCGCTGCTTCTCCGGAGACAAACGATAGTAACGCTGGCGAATTGGTTCCGAGTCACCTGTGTCTATGCGATGCGTGATAAGACCTGTTACGCCCAAGCCCTTGCTCTGATATGAAATATCCTTAAACTGCCTAATTACATTATCAGCCAGTTGTTTTTGTGACTGATCAAGGTTATCATAACCTTGTATGAAGGTTGAATGAGAAGTAACCAAAGAACAATCCTTGGACTTGGCCATGGTAATGCTGCCAATAAGATTTGGACATAGTTTAAATTTACGCCAAAAATCTATACCTAAAATGAGATTACGTTTAATTTCTGGAATAACGAAAGCTCTTAAAATATGAAATTGATTTTCAAAATGAATTGGAATATTTATGTAACCTAAACTCTTTATATTCTGACCTCCCGCAGCTGTTACTGTTATACGATCAGATTCAACAAGTGGCAAGCCATGAGCAACTAGCACTGAGTGAGCACCGTTGCCTAAAATAGTGACAGCTGAGCCAGAATCTAGGAGTCCCGAAACAGTGAGGTCGTTAATCTTAACAGATACGTAAGGTCTATCATCGAGATCGTCTTTGTCATCGAGAATTGCGTTGATGTTATACGATTTGAAAAATAGTTCAATAGTTTGCAACCAGTTTTTCCAGTCTTCACTATCAAATTTGTTATTTCCACAATTCTTCTTAGTTAGTTTTTTGGATTGGTTTGTTTGTTTTTACCACATTTTGGACAGTCTGGTATTTTAACACCTTTGTGGCCACATTTAAAACAAACCAACTCATCTTTGCTAGCAGTACACTGCCTCAGGTGATGTGTATTATTACGACAACGAGGACAGTAAGGCTGTTTTGTGTTAGACTTAGGGTTATCAACTGTATGAACCATGGTAGGTTCCGTGTTGTTATTAGAATTAGGTTTATTTTGGTAATTATTAGGTTTAGAGTAGTGTTTATTATATGAGTTATTGTTATTATTATTATATTTAGAGTAAGTTTTACTATTAGACTGTCCTGAATATGCAAATTCAGGTGCTAGGGTATTCGAACATGGTTTAGGAGGTTCTCTAAATTGAGTAAATCGTGATTGCACAGCTTCATAATTTCGGCACAAGGTTCTCAATTCATCTATGGATTTGATGTCTGATACAGAAGAGAGGGTGTTAGCGTAGATAGGACGAATGTTGTGGAGTAAGATTTCCAATTTATCTTCCTCTGATAATTTTTTCGTTAAACGTGAAAAAAGTCCAGACATAATGGAAAGGTAAATAATAATATTCTCCGTTTCTCCTTGTGTACGAGACCTAATTTCTGTAAGCAATCTGTAATCATAATCAGACTGATCGAAATCACGTCTCAAAGACACTGTAAGATCGTTCCAACCCGAAACCGTATCCCTAACACTCCTGTACCAATGTAATGCGTCACCGCTAAATATGTCAGTAGCGTATGTCAAGATCTTATCGTGTGAGATATTTCTAGCGACACAAATTTCCTCACAACGTTGAATGAACGCCCGGACGCAGGACTTGCCGTCGAATTTCAATTTCGCGAGTTTGTTAATGTTACCATCACAAGTAACGGTGACATTAACCGGTGTCGAAAGAGTAGGTGAAATGCTATCAGAACTAGTAGTAGCTAAGGGATCTGAAGCTGAATCGCTAAGTGAAGTAAGCCTTATTATGGCCTTCTTGAAAAGGCCGACACATTCCTCATAGTCTGCCTTTAATTCATCGTCACATGTAATGCGGTTTAGCCGGTGATATAAATGATTAAGCAAATTTTGAGTACGCAGCAATGTGTTCTTATCCAATGACGTAGATTCTAAAGTGACGTTAACCTTTTCAAGAACGTCCAGCACACCATTTAGGTCACCCGTTGGTTCGAAAGGACTAGTGAGAATATCCTCTGAAGGAAATAAAGGTCCACACTTAGCTATTTGTTTGCGCAACTCCTGCACTGTGGCCGCTGGTGATTCACCCCTAATAGCGACTTCATACTCAAGCTCAGACTTTTGAAGCGACATGAACTTCACGGGATAAGCCATTTTAACAATAATTTAAATTAATAGCAACGAGGAGAGAGAAAAAAAAAAAATATTTTTTTTTTTTTTAGAAGTGTGGGTAAGTGTTGAACAATTCCGTATAGTGAAATAAACAAATAAGTACTAAATACTCCGTCTGTTACAATTTTAAGTTAAATTTAAGTAACGTATTGTTGTTTTTTCCACGTATGTAAAGCTAGCAAAAAAAACTAAGAAATTTGGTAACTAAAAATAAAAAATAAAAAAATGCAAAATAATAAAATTTGCAACTAATGTGTACGCAGAATTAAATAAAACTAGCTAGAGTGAGAAAAAAAAACTTTGTTAAAAAGAAAACTTTTTTTCTGACCGTACTTAAGAATTAGCAACGTCAATAAGTAACGGTTAAAAGTTATTGAGTTGAAAATGTAATGTAATGAAAAAAAAAATTTTTGCAACTTATATCGTGCGCTGACTGTACAACAAAACAGTTACAAGTTTTTTGAGCATGATTGTACTTAATAAGCACTCAAAAACTTAATAAATTTCTGTAACGTACACTTTAGTTACGATGCAACAAAAAAACAAGAAAAGCGTAAAGAATAAAAAAAATGTTTTGCAACTGGTGTGAGGGTACAAGTAAATTACAAAAAGATAAAAATAAACTAACGATCCTAATTTTGGCGTTTAACAACAAAAAATTCACAAAGATTAAAATAATACAAAACTAAATTTAATCACCCTGTATACAAAACCAAAAAAAAAAATGTAGACACTTTACAGTAATTTAAGTGTCGACATAAGACAAAGATGATAATGTCTATAAGTTAGCCAGTACTTACACCCGGCACTCAAACCCTTCAACCAGCACACAGCAAAAACTGCTTACCGGAAGAAAAAAAGGAATGAGGGTAGTACTTCCCCGGGGCGAGCCGTTACTATAAGCTCTACTACTACAAAATGTTGAATACACGGTATTCAAGAAAAAAAAAATAAAAAAAACTAAGTCCGCACCCGGTGTATAAAAAAACACCCTGTATATCAGGCAAATTAAAAAACAAAACTAAACTTAACTCTTCACACCAGTTGCTGCACACGAAATAAAAAAAGAACAAAGCGTTATTACAAAAAACAACGAAACACAAAACACACAAAACACCGAAAAACACCACTACCTCCATAAAACAGAAAAAAAACGTATGACCATGAAAAAACCACGATATGGGCGCCAATGTAGCGTGGGAATATGGAACCCTAATAGGTTTGAACAAAATTCACCAACACTTTCATAAAAATAATTTATTAAAAATAGGTCGCGGATTACTAAGGCCCGTCATAGGTTTTTTTCCGACATACGGAGGTAGGCGCGTTAAGTACTGCCCTGGCTTGCGCGTAGCTGTATGGACGCTGGAGCCGAGGAGCAGGATGCAGGACCCGCAGGGTAGGTGGTAGTGGTGCCGGATGCCCGATGCCCGTAGAGGCGTCGCCGTCGTTGGATGCCGGATGCCGGTGGAACCGACTCGTTAGTTGCGAGTGTCGGCCACAGGTGACGCAGCAACGGCACACACGGGATAACCCCGGTGGAAGAAAATCCCGAACTTTGGTCCCCGATATGGGGAATTACACACTGAAGTTATGGTTCCTTTATAGAACTTTTAAAAAAGTAAAATTATTATAAAAAGTTTTGGAAATTATCAGTAGTCCAATCAAAGTATAATTCGCGAGGCTGCGCATATGTCGTCTAATATGTGTGTAGACTGACCGCGCGTAAATGACGACTCGCCTCTGCAGGCATGCGAGCGTGGTCGACGCTCGCGGCGCGCGGAGAATGATGGAGTGGGAAAAAAAACTGGTTTTAGGAACGCGAGCGAGTGAGACAAAAGTACAGGCGCGATCAGGTGATTTGGTCGGCTGGTAAACGATATTAAAATGACTTCTGTTTTATTTGTTTACGTTTTATCAATTATGAACTAACAACGTTACAAACCAACCGATTGGAGCTATCACAACAGATTTGCCGTCCCTTTTTGAAGAGTTCTATTGTATATCTCCGAAGATCAGCATCAGATCTTCACCAAATTAAAATGGGACCACCTCAGGAGTATACTTTTTCAAATAAAAAAAGAATTTTGAGAATCGGTCCAGAAATGGGAGAGAAATCAGGTAAATTGTACACTTCTGCGTACCCCCTCAGAGCATACAGGCGTGATGTTCCGTCATGATATTGTATAAACAATGAACATCCAACCGATTGGAGCTATCACAATAGATTTGCCGTCTCTTTTTGAAGAGTTCCATTGTATATCTCCGAAGGTCAGCATCAGATCTTCACCAAATTAAAATGGGACCACCTCAGGAGTGTACTCTATCAAATGAAAAAAGAATTTTGAAAATCGGTCCACAAATGGGAGAGAAATCAGGTAACATACATAAAAAAAAAAAAAAAAAATACATACACACGAACATATAACCTCCGCCTTTTTTGAAGTCGGTTAAAAATGGCATTTATTTTGAGATCCAGAAGATGGCGGATTCGACTTCTTTACAGGGTTATTGTTGATTTATTGTGATGATTGTGATAACGATGATGATGATTGTGATAATGATGATGATGATGATTGTGATAACGATGATAATGATTGTGATTACGATGATGATGATGATGATTGCGATGATGATGATGACGATTGTAACGATGATGATTTTGATTACGATGGTAATGATTGTGATTACGATGATGATGATTGTGATAACGATGAAGATGATTGTGATTATGATAATGACTGTGATTACGATGATAATTATTGTGATGACGAGGATGGAGATTGTGATTACGATGATAATGGTTGTGATTACGATGATAATGATTGTGATAATGATGAAAGTGATAGTGATTGTGATCGTGATTATGATGGTGACTGTGATGGTGATTGTCATGGTGATTGTGATGGTGATTGTGATGGTGATTGTGATGGTGATTGTGATGGTGATTGTGACGGTGATTGTGATGGTGATTGTGATTGTGATGGTGATGGTGATTGTGATGGTGATTCTGATGGTGATTGTGATTAAGATCATGAGGGTTGTGATTAAGATGATAACGATTGTGATTACGATGATAATGATTGTGATTACGATGATAATGATTGTGATTATGATGATAATGATTGTGATGACGAGGATGGAGATTGTGTGATGATGAAGATTGTGATTACGATGATGATGGTTGTGATTACCATGATAATGATTGTTATAATGATGAAAGTGATTGTGATTGTGATGGTGATTGTGATAGTGATTGTGATGGTGATTGTGATGGTGTTGGTGATTGTGATAGTGATGGTGATGGTGATTGTGATAATGATGGTAATGGTGATGGTAATGGTGATGGTGATTTTGTTAATGATGGTGATTGTATTGGTGATGGTGATTGTGATAATGATGGTGGTTGTGGTAGTGATGGTGATAGTAACGGTGATTGTGATGGTGATAGCGATGGTTATGGGGATTATAATAGTGATTGTGATGTAGATTGTGATGGTGATGGTGATTGTGATAATGATTGTGATAATGATGATGGTTGTGATAGTAACGGTGATTGTGATGGTGATAGCGGAGGTAATGGGGATTGTGATGGTGATTGTGATAGTGATGGTAATTGTGATGGTGATTGTGATGGTAATTGTGATGGTGATTATGATAGTGATTGTGATAATCACGGTGGTTGTGATAGTGATGGTGGTTGTGATAGTGAGGGTGATTGTGATGGTGATTGTGATAATGATGGTGATTGTGATAGTGATGGTGGTTGTGGTAATGATGGTGGTTGTGATACTGATGGTGGTTGTGATACTGATGGTGGTTGTGATAGTGATGGAGATTGTGATGATAATAATAAATTGTGATGATTATGAAATTCAGCACATAGTGTATAACCTGGATTAACATGTAGGTCACTATTTATCCCTATAGTATGATTCAGTGGGACAGTTACCGCACTTCACGCGAGCGAAGCCGCGGGCAACAGCTAGTATTCTATATTATACATGCATATTTAGGTATAAGGCATTTGTTTAGGACTAGAAGCTGCAATTACATTTTTATTAAAATAAAAACCGGGAAAACTGTACAGAAAGAAGAATTGGGAAAGCCTTTTGCCCAGCAGTGGGAAAAAATCATAACGAAAGCTGCTTAAGTGGGATTGGGACAAGGATTTCTTGCGTGAACGAGGTGAAATGAGAAAGCAAGGCTCGTAACGGATGGCGTTCTGAAGCTTCTGCCTGGGTCCGTGAGTTTATGTTTAATTATTATTATGTCAGATGAGCTGAGGCTTTGAGCAGCTCATGGTTAAATAACAACAGCCGCTCGGGTCGATCGTTAGGTTAAGCCGTGCTTGCCTAGGTTGGTCTGTGGATGGGTGACCACCCATTACATACCAAGTTTCCTCCGTGCCTCGAAAGTACGTTAAGCTGTTGGTCCCGGCTGTCATTTGTAGATCCTTGACGGTCGCTAGGTAGTCAGAGGCCCAAAAAGTCTGACAACCAGTCTTACGAAGGGGTATCGTATTACCCGGTACTAACTGGGTTGTGAAGGTCAGATAGGCAGTCGTTCCATGTAAAATACTGGTATTCAGCTGCATCCGGTAAAACTGGAAGCCGACCCCAACTTAATCGGGAAAAGGCTAGGCAGGTGATGATGAGCTGAGGCTTTGAGAAATAAAACAAAGGTAGAAGGACTAAGTTGACTTTTCCTAACCGGTCTGGCACACAGTGGGAGGTAGGTACGTAGGTGAATAAGGAAAGCCTGGACCCAGTGTGGGACATCACCAATAATAGGGAATATGTATACATTTCCTTTTTTTATTTCGATACGGAATGTAAAAATACTATAAAATTAATGACAAAAAGTGTAAACAAGACCAAAATCGACGAAACCACACAAAATTTATAACCAATAACGCGTCACATCCAATCAATTTCATAGCCAATATCTTAAAAGACCATTATATAAATCGTTCGTTACTGAGATTGATTTTAGTTGAATCAAAATTAGGTATTTGTTTCTATCTCTTTCTAGATAAACTAAGGGGGTGTAACAGGGCTTCATAGTTTGTATGGGGAAACAAGATTAGATAAACTATTTTATTTGAAACTTGACAGGAGTACTATTGATAAACGAGAAAACATTTGTGTTTCAGGTTTTTTCAGAATTCAACCCCTAAAGGGGGAAATGGGGTGACAAAGTATGAAAATCAACATGGGTATTGTTTGTTTGGTGTATCGGGTCAGGTGTAATAAAAAAAACAATGATTTCACGATTTAATGTGGCGGACGTGAAATACCATCATCCCTTGTTGGGGTGCGATAGGGTTGAAATGTCTAAAAATAAATATGGGTGTCGATTCCGAGATTATCAGGGGTGCTAAATATGATTTTTTTTTCTTCTGTGCTTATCTGCAACCAGTAGTATACTTATTAAGCAGATACTTTGTGAGGTTTTGTCAGGTCAAGTGCTTCCCCAAGCGGGGAGAGCTACTCATAGTACTTACGCAAGGGTTTTCCACTACAGTATGTCTTTTCTCTTAAGACGTTTTTGATAGCTGCGCTTCATTAGACTCGCCGCAAGTACGTTCGGGTGATATTCCAGCTACTTTTAATATTTTTCTATCGAAGCCCGTATTTCCTCTTGTAAATTGGTCATATTTAGGTTTGATTTCGGAGTTGGTAGTGAACCACGGAACTTGCGCTATTGTTCTATAATATATTGCGTTCTGCATTCTTTGCATGTGTATAGGCTGGGTGAGGATTGATTCAACCTCTTTCTCGGACTCCATGTCACTGGATTGATTCGGGCTAAATACATTGGCTAAATGTTCTGCGAATAGGTTCGCCTTTTTCTGCGATGTGCGGACCCAGCCGTTGTTGTTTTACGTACGAACTGTCGTAACAGGACTCGCACTTAACATAGTGACTAGAAAAACCTTTCATAACTAGTGTTGTCCAAATGCAAGACCAAGACGAGACCTTAGCCAGTTTTGGTCTTGGTCTTGCTTCAATAGACCAAGACCAAGGTCTTGGTCTTGGTATTGCGCTCTCAGTCTTGGTCTTGCAGCAAGAGTCTCGCAAGTCTTGCGAGACTCTACTACTTAGACAATACTACTTTCAAATACCTATTAGTATTAGTGTGCTTCTGTCCATACTCTGTGGCGGCGAATGCGACGCTCAAACCGTGTCAAATGCTGTGATACACTTGTTGCACAGTCTTTGATACACCGCGGCGTCTTTGTCGGTAAATTATAAAATAAGTAGGTACGTAATACACCGACCGACCAACGGTTTATTCGCGGAATGTCAATTTTTCCCAATCGACCATGAACCTTAATGCTTTAGCGATAAAGTTGAAAATCTGTTAAAGAAATTTGGCAGATTGTAGTAGCTTCATGTGCAGGCGTTGTACCATAACATCGGCTGGCTTAAAATCTGCTACTAGTACTAGAACTACTCGACGCACTCGCTCGCGCGAAGGTTAGATCTGCACATTAGACTTATACAAGCATAATATAATACTATAGGTAGATATACGTACAAGGTATGAAATGAACTTTGCTAGAAAGTTATGCTAGGTACATTTTTATCACATGGGAACATACGTATATTTGTAAGTAACACGCTACCTACTTAAAAATAGTCAAAATATATGTATAACAATCAATACAATACCTTTTAGTGTTATGACGATACGGTTTTGATACTGGGGAAGGTCTATCAAAATCGGGATTGAAACCAAATACCTACTCATCATCTGCCTAGCCTTTTCCCAACTTTGTTGGGGTCGGCTTCCAGTCTAACCGGATGCAGCTGAATACCAGTATTTAACATGGAGCGACTGCCTATCGGACCTCCACAACCCAGTTAGTACCGGGTAATACGATACCCCTTGGTCAGAATGGTTGTCAGACTTTTGAAACCAAACACCTACTATAACACCCAAATCTCAGTTTGACTTAACTGCGAGACGCAAGAGTCTTGCAGGTTTAGTCTTGTTCTTGCTCAAGTCTTGCAGGGTCAGTCTTGGTCTTGGTAAGTCGGTCTTAGTCTTGGTCTTGGTCTTGCAAAAATGCAAGAACAAGACCAAGACCGATTTTGGGCAACACCGAAGAAGTCAAGCAGATCTGGTATTTTGGCAGAATCTGTCGGTCAATAGGTGGGCTCACACGTGGAGGCTGTACATAATTTGTTAGAGTCTATACTGAGTTTTAGCTGTCTTCCTCTGTTTCTAGTTAACCGGGATCCCCGCGTGTTTTTGGAGTTCCAATTTCCACCCGCTATAAGCAGACTGCCAAGTGGCCAAGTGTCACAATACACTGAGGAGATATTGAAACAGACATTTTTGTCCTCAACTGCTATTGTAGTGGCCTGGATGTGGCAGGTTTTATATTCAGGGATTTTCTAACAATAATCGCAGTACCAGCATGTCCGGTCCCATCCGGATGTAGGGTGATATAACATTGAAGGTTAAACAAACTTACCTGAAGTGAAGTTTGACCGTAATTATACGAATCGCTGCATCCGAAGAGATTTTCATATTCACCAGGTAGTCACTCCTAAATGTACTGGGCATCGAACATATTTTAGAGCTAGCAATTAAAAAAAAAAATATTAATATTGTCTATTAGATCTACTACCCAATCCGCTGAGCGAGGCGCGCGCACGTCACTGCCTGGATTGTCAAAACTGTCATTCGTTTCAGAGCACGATTTCACTAAAGATTATAAGGGATGTTTATGAATAAACATGGGTGGGCGGGACCGAAAATCTCTTCGGATGCAGCGATTCGTATAATTACGGTCAAACTTCACTTCAGGTAAGTTTGTTTAACCTTCAATTATACTTCATCGCTGCATCCTCAAGATTTTCATATTCACCAGGTAGATGTTTAGAGCTCTAAGGAAATCGGATAGAATTTTTATTTTTTATGAAAAACAAAACAAAAGTTAATCAACCACTTTGTTTAATTTCAAGACAGCTATGTCAATAATCAATTATCATTATAATCTAGAACAGCGTTAGCAAATATATTTTCGTCATTTACAACAGATCTATTATAGAATTTATCAAAAACAAGGGAATTTTCCGTCCAGCCCGCGGCTTTTCTAATTGCCTCAATGGAGACGCCCCTACGACTGGCCGCTGACGTTGCCGCGTGGCGAGCACTATGAGCGGAATATATTGTTGTATCAATACCACTTTCTTGTAATACTTGTTTGATCCAGCGGCCAATCGTAGCGGCGGTTGCATTGTGGAACGGTTTTTTAGTAGTTAAGATTAATTTTTCGGTACTCCCAGAATCCCTAAACGGCTTTGTTATATTCATGTATGCTATTAAGGTCTTCGCCGGACATATTTCAATTTTAACATCGAAGAAAGGTATTATTAAGTGCGGCTGTCGCTGCCTGGGTGCCGAAGTTTTAACAAAATCATCGATACATATATCAATATTAGATGTATTGATTTTTACATTGGATATTCTAATTACTGATAACGTCTGGACTCGTTGTGCTGTCGACAATGCAAGCAGAGTTACTAATTTTTTAGTAATTATAGACAAAGGCAAGTTTTCATTTGGATACCATTTACTTACAAAATCCAGTACGACATTGGTGTCCCACGTATTTTGGTACCTAGGAAAACATGGTCGTGTTTTAAATACTCCTATAAGGAATCTGCTCACACTATCGTCTGAACTAAACCGCTTTCCCAACAGCAGAGATAGAGCTGATCTGAGCGTATTTAATGTGGAATAACTAGCACCCGATTGAAACTGATTAGTGAGGAAACTCAAAGCTACTGGGTTTGAAATAGTGAAACAGTTTTCAATTTTATTTGATTGACAAAATATCCAAAATTTTTTACAGGCTGTATCGTATTGTTTAACCGTACTTTGCGACAGAGATGCAAGCATTACATCGATTGTCGCGGGTGTTAGTTGTTGCCGTGAGAACGCTTCCCTGATAAGCGGCATGACACCAGGGTAAGGCTTTGCCAAAGCGGGTGTTGGGTCCTGCAAGGAGAGTACAACAGAGATTCGTCGGGTGAAAAATATATTGGTTCCGAGGACTGAAGGTCCAAAAACAAAGGATACCATGCTTGGCTTGGCCAGTGGGGTACAACGATGATCCCAGTGGCCCGGTCATCAATGATCTTACGCAGACATTTTAATAAAAGTGAAAAAGGGGGAAAACAGTAGAAAAAAATATTCTTCCAATTTAAAGTGAATGCATCGATATTGAAGGCATTCGGATCCCTTTTCCACGAAACATACTTGGAACATTTTGCATTTAGGCGAGATGCAAACAAGTCGATGTCTGGGGAGCCAAAGGTATTTATAATTTTTTGAAAAGCTACGCTAGACAAACTCCACTCAGTATCAATGTTAGTACATCGCGATTCCCGATCTGCCTCCACATTATCCTTTGACTTAATGTATGATGCAAAAATGAAAATGCGACGTTTTTCGCACCATCGCCAAATCTCACGCGCGATTTTATTCAGTTTTTTGTGTTGTACACCACCCATCCTATTTATATATGAAATCGAAGTCATGTTATCTATTCTCAAGAGAATTTCTGTATTAGTCAAATTATCTGCAAAACATTTCAATCCTATGAAGGCTGCTCGTAACTCCAACAAGTTTATATGATCTTGGGACTCAACCAAGCTCCAAAAACCATTTGAATTTTCTCCATTACAAGATATACCCCAACCAGTAAGGGATGCGTCTGAAAAAATCTCTAGTGAATATTGATTACTGCGAAATGGCCTCAGAGATGTCAAAATATTTTTCTCCCACCAAGATAAACTAGGTTTTAAACTGGGGCTTAGTTTCATCTTTTTGTCGTAGTCATAATCTGAGTTCTGGAGGGCTAAGAATTTTTCCCTTTCAAATTGTTTTGTATAGACCCATCCATAATCTACAGCTGGACATACAGAAGTTAACAACCCTAGAAATTTCGCAAATTTTCTTATAGTTATAGACTGTCTACTAGAAATATCCTTAACCAACATTAAAATTTTTTGACGTTTTGGTAAGGGTAATTTAAGCGCCATTTCTTTAGTATCAATCTGGAACCCCAAAAATGTCATTATACGACTAGGGCACGTATTACTTTTTTTATAGTTTATGATAAACCCTAAGTTCTCTAACAGACCGATCACTTCTGTAACCTTTTGGGAGCAGCTTTCAAAGGAGTTGTCAATACATAAAATGTCATCCAAATATATAACCATAAGGTGGCCCCGGTTTCTTAAATAAGATGTCACTGGTCTCATAAGCTTAGTGGACACAAAAGGAGCAGAACTTAAACCAAAAGGTAAGCATTGGAACTCAAATGTCTGATTTTGAAATTTAAATCTTAGGTACTTTTTGCATGTGGAGTGGATCGGAATAAAAAAGTAAGCATCCTTTAAATCAATGTTTGCCATGAAATCTAAATTACTTATTAAATTTGAAGCCGTTCTAATATCCTCCATCTTAAAATGATGAGTTTCAATAAATCTATTTAATCTTTTCAGATTCAGTATAAATCTAAAGCTGCCATCGCTCTTTGGAATAAGAAATATATTGGAAATAAATTGATCAGCAGTATCTGTGCACTTTACAATTGCTCCAGATAGCAATAGCTTTTTAATTTCTATATTAATAAAACAGATTTCATCTGAGGAAAAAGAGGCCGAAACTGGTTCGTATTTTTGAAAAACAGGCTTTATAAATGGGATTTTATACCCTGTCACATATTGGAGGACTAATGGATCATTGGTGATTGTCCTCCATTTATCATAATAATATTTCAATCTACCAGCATAGCCAGTTACCTTTAGCGCCTGGGATACGGCTTGTTGTTGCTGGTCTTGTAGCGGTCGTTCTTCCCTTGTGCTTGTCTGGCGGTCCGAGAGGAATCAAAATCAAAATCAAATCAAAATCAGTTTATTATTCAATATAAAAATACAGGTATGTCATAGTAGTCGGTGAGCCACAAACTAAGCATTGCTTGTATCTTGTGGCTCGGGAGTGCGAATTTTACAAAAAAATGTTACATTGAAGAACAAACATGTGGACATTAAAAATATTATTAACAGGGTAAAGGTTAAAGCAAGGTAGAAAATAGAAATAAAGCAAAGTCTGCATTTGTTGGGCTTGTGTTCTGGTGTGTTTGAGTTTTTGTGAGTGTACGTGTGTGTGTGTATGTGTGTATGGGTGTGTGTGTGACTGTTGTGCAGGTGCTATAGCAAGGCTTCGGTAGCGTCGTATGTCAATTCCTGGCCCCTGCCCATCTGCCTCTCTGCTCTCGAGCTCTGGGAGGGGCCTTCGAGTTTCCCTGGCGCGTAGATGGTTGGTTGGAATTATATGATGAGGATGGTTGTGGCTCAAAAGTCCTTTTTACTTGTAAGCCAGACTTTTCCGCTGTTTTACTTGCCTTAATCTTCTCACCAAGGTTTTCACCAAACAGGAATGAGTCCCTTTGAACACCTTGTATCATATTAGAGAACTTTTTATCTAGCCTGTACATGATTAATTTTCTTCTGCTAAAAGTATTTTGGCAATGTAAATCCAGAAGTAATTGTCCTGCTTCAGAAAGCTTCTTTATAATAATAGTTTTATCAACATCACCCTCAATTAGGTTAGCCATTAGATTTGATATTGCCGCAATACCCTTCCCAAGGTGATTTTGGGCTTTTTCTAGGCGTTTGTCTCTGTTTTTTGTGGATTCCGACAAAACGGTGGCAATTTCTGGATTAAGCTCTGGAGCCTTTAGCAATTTAAAATTCTCAAGTAAATGTATGTTCTCCATAAGTTTCTGCACTGAATCTTTATTCAATCCGTCAACCACAATCTTACCCCAACGTTCAGAGATCTCATCCCTGATCTTAGGGGCGTAAACTTCTGTTTTAGTTTTAGCCTCGCCCAAGACCTCTAATATTTCAGCTGGCAATGTCGGAGGCTCAGGTGGCAAATCATTAGATTCATTGGTCTGTATGACCGGAGCAGTAAAGGTTCCATAGGTATATCCTCAGATGCAGGGATTGACGGTACAGAACGTGGGCTGGGATTTGAATACGAGTTGTCAGATTCATAATCTGGAAGAACATAAAGCCAGCATATTAAAGAATATCCACTGTTTATGCTTTCGGTCGTAATCACATCACGACTCGGTAAATTCGTTTGTCTATAGATGGGAGACCACAATCGCATCGTTGTACGTTTTTATACTCATATATTACACGGTCGTAATCGCATCACGACTCTGAGGGTAAAATAGGTACAACATTTTCAAGTCTTCAACAACCATGTGATGGGTGCTTACTATTTACTTATATTCAACCAATGCAATTACAGTCATAATTTCGTAAATATGGCGTCGATAGGTAGGTGGATTACGTTCACAATAATCTTATTGTTTCGAACTAGCACTGATCAAGGGATCAGTAGTAGTTTTAATATGTAGGTACTTCCTGCAATAATTACCTCGATGTCGGAATAATAGAGCATTAGCTTACCATCACAGCTGCTATCGCTTACTACCAGACGACGTTCTAAGCGTCGTATTTTCTTGCGTATTTTATCATTTTTTGATGTATGTCTTCTTTTCCCCATCTTAACACTGCACTTTTAACACACCGTATATTACGAAAAAGAAATAAAACAAAGAAACACTTGTTTTAAAAGTTGAGGGAACGTTACGATGCCCGAACATTAGAAGCGAATGACAGTTTTGACAATCCAGGCAGTGACGTGCGCGCGCCTCGCTCAGCGGATTGGGTAGTAGTAGACAATATTTTTTTTTTTTTTTAATTGCTAGCTCTAAAATATGTTCGATGCCCAGTACATTTAGGAGTGACTACCTGGTGAATATGAAAATCTTGAGGATGCAGCGATGAAGTATAATTCATCATTCCTAAACTTAAGACTTGAGGCAGAGGTGCAGCGGGCTTCAGATATCAATAACAAGTCCAAATTCTGTTGGGTCAGAAGCATTTCCGTGTCATTTTTGTTTAGAGTCAGTCCATTTAAGTTTCATGTTGCCATTCGAATTGCAGTCATTTTGATCATTTGTCTACGAGTTGTGGTATGAGCATCATAAATACTCATCTGTTGAATGATTTAGTCAAAATTTTCAGTCTGTTTAATTATTATCTGTTCTAAGTTCAGAAGAGGTTGTGTATTATTTTTTTCCTGAGCTTGGGTCTTTTTTGTTTCGCGTGGCGTCAGAGTACAGGGTATACTTGACGACCTGATTGGCGCAGCGGTAGTGAGGCTGCCTTACGTTCTTAGGGTCCCGGGTTCGAATCCCGGTCGGAGCAAATGTTTGTGTGATGAGGACGGACATTTGTTTCCGAGTCATGGATGTTTATATGTATAATAGGTATGTATTTACAAAACAAAAAGTATCTTTGTAGTATATCAACTATCTGGTGTTCACGACACAAGCCTCGTTGCTTAGTGTGGCACTAGATGGCGCTGTGTGTAATGTCCAGCAATATTTATTATTATTATTTATTTATTATTTGGTTGTGTTGTTTTGGATTTTCAACTGTCTTTACGGCTAAGTTTGGCACAGGTCTATCCTTTGTTTTTTTTTTATTGTTTGATAGTTTCTTGCCGCTTGTTATGTTGACTTTGATCGTCTTAGCAGGATTTCCCTGTATACTTAGCATCCTTTGTAGTTCGCCGGGTATGGATCATTGCATAGTGCGCACTGGGCGGGTGTTGTGCGGTCACGTTTTGGGCATTCCGATGTTTTATGTGAGTGTCCACATTTTACGCAACGATATGGACGCATACAATATGTTTTCGAGTGCCCATATTGTTGGCATTTTTGGCACTGTACTATCGATTTTTGCTTTTTCGTATCCTCAATGATGACAGACTGATAATATACAGGGTGTAAAAGACCTCATCACGAAGCCGACAACCAAGCATTCTGTACATCAAACTAAGTAACTTTACGCAAAAATTATTGCTGGGAAACAACTTTTTTTTGGGGTGAAAAATCATGTTTTGTGGCAGAACTCAATGTAACGCATTCAAAACATTGTGCTGATAAATGGATTGAATAGTACGGGGATCGTGGAGGTGTTTTAAGTAAAAATCTTACATTCAAAACTTGTATTAAAAAAAAAACTTGTAAAAACGTTGGAACTTTGACCTCAATATCTCCGTAACTAGAAGGTTCCCTGGTATGGTGTAGAACAAACAAATGATCGCAATGACGGGGAGGACAAGCCTTTCAGCTTCGTTAAGAGGTGTTTTACACCCTTTATGTATTTCAGTTCTTTCACACCTTTATTATTTGGTCCCGGTGCAAGATTAACAAAAAATGTGGGTTTGGTTTTCTTGTCAGGCCCATACTTTACAATGATGATTTCTCCTGTGATTGTATTTCCTGTAACTTCAATGTCTTATTATGGTGGATTACGAATATCGCATTTATTTTGAGATCCAGAAGATGGCGGATTCGACTTCTATACAGGGTTATTAGTAAAACATCAAAAACCTCTGAAACCCTTCAGAGGTTGTTGAAGGTCGGTTACTAAGATTAGTAACATACCCTTGAGAGGTTGTTAACGTTTTACCGGTAACCCTGATTATAAGGTGGTTAAGGTGGAAAAGTCTGTGCATAGAATATTTTTTCTCCAAAATCAGCTATATAGGGAAGATAGGAATAATCCACTTAGAACGTTGTGTGGTATATACCTGTATAGACGATAAATACTTTTAGGGTATCTATGCAATAAAACCTTTTAGCTTAAAATGAAAGCATTTTTTCTAAGATCCTTTATGCATAAAGGATCTTAGAAAAAATGCTTTTCCTTTTGAGGAATGGAACGAGACCCGCGTCATCCTCATGGTCACCGCACAATTTTTCTATGGGGATTGGCTGCAGATATTGAGTCTATATTTATTCTGCAAAAAAGAGCCATCACAGCCATATAATATAATCTTCGTATGCGCGATTCTCTAAGGCCTAAGGGAACTGTTTAATAATATTGGCATCATGACGGAACATTGTCAGTACATCTACGAAAACATAATGTAGGTACGTCAGAAAAAATCTGCATATTTTTGGTAAAAGAGGTGACAAACATAATTACAGTAATAGAAATAGGGACCAACTAGTTCAGCCAGGCTTCAGACTCGCTAAAGTAGACTCATCTTTCACGGGGTACTGTTTGAGATGCTATAATAAAATAATAAATAAAAATAAATAAATAATAAATTGCCACAAAGTGTTCTTGAAATGAAAAATGATGATGAGACGAAATTTAAAACATGCATCAAACGCACACTATGTAAGCAAGCTTATTGTTGGGCGATTATTTCGCTGATAAAAATGCTTGGCTCAATGCTGGTCCTGCTCCACATGAACAGGGGCGCATAAATTGATAGCATTAAATAGAATTGTTGGAGCGGCTGAAGATTGTACAACTATCTTTGCGTTATATAGATTCAATCTCTAGTATATATTTATTTATTTTATTTGATTTTGACTTGAATGTGCTCTGGCGGTTGAGAGCATGTCATGCTCACTCTAATGTCTCGCTGATGGTGGCGCATGTGTCGGATCATTTAGTTCCCTTCAAAATGGTTGAGTTGAATGCTGCTGATCCATGCGTCATGTTCGTGAACGGGCGCTGTCAGTTGAGACTGGTCATATCTTAGTTGCCATGGCTTATTTAAATGTTTATTTTTAATTGTATTTTTTGTTTTTACTATGGACCCTTATAACGTGCACATCTTGCTACATTGTTCTCACATAATAATACCATCTCAACATGAATGATTATGATGTAACCAAGATTTCGTAACAATATTTTGATTTAAAAGAGTGTCCATGGATTTTCTTGCCCGTTCTCCTCTATAGAGATCTACGTTAGGGAATGGGCACCTACAGTACTTTCACAGTTTTTATGTCTTGTGACTGGGACTATAGCTACATTTAATTTTTATCTTTGTTTCGACAGTTCAAAAGTGCCTGTAACTGGCCTACTTGAAATAAATGCTTTGATTTTGATTTTGATTACAGCGGCACCGCACCAGCACAGCTGTTGCCGTAGTCTCGAATTTGGGCTACGGCTAGCTTCCAGCGCGCTTACTAAGCGTCGTCAGCGAGGTGTAAGCTCGCAATCCGCGTGTCATCCGCGAGGAGCAAGCTCACAGACCGCGCGTCGTCCGCGAGGTGCAAGCTCGCAGACCGGGCGCCGTCCGCAAGGCGCAATGACGTTGCTTCCCGGGCAACCGTGGGCCACTCGGAGTCGAAGTGTATGGTAGCGGCAAGCGCGCTGACTGCCAGCTGTAAGATTTATCATATAAAATATATTTTACGACACACGATTTAAGGCTCTAATTTGAATGGCAAGTTAATTGCTGGGTTGGAGCGGTGCCGGTATATAGTGTGCCATGACCTTTATACGTTATTAAATTTGTATTTGGTACCACCTCGATCTACGTCAATCAGTGTTTAGGTGAGTGCGGGCAGCGCGACGGGACGGGAGGAATACTCATCGGGAAACTTTCTGCATCGGTGATTAGTACAATTTAAGGTGCTGCACGAAGGTGGCCTGTTTGTTTTATATAAATTTAGGCTTGCATTATATTTGAAATGCAAAAAGTACCTATTATAAGTACCTACTTATAATAGGCTAGTTTCCACCATCAATATATTGGAAATCTATTTAGTTCGTCAGATAGTGTGGGTCAGAATGACGGGTGTGTTGTTGCAGAAATGAATATGCTATATATAAAAGGAATGTACCAGCAATGTACTTGAATGTACCTTTAATCAAATTCAATGTACCTCCATGAAACAAGAACAATACAAATATTAAAGTGAGCCGCAGTCCTGACAGTCAGAATGACGGGTAAATCTGATAATAAATGTAATAGATATCTTATGGTTACCTAATATTTACCAGAGGAATGTACCTTCAACGTACCTCGTAAAAATATAATCTGAAAATATATTGCGACGAGTAATTAACGAGAAAATCAAGAAAACAAATTTTGACGCCTACCATTTTTTCATAGCAATATCGCACCTCCTCCGCTCAAATAGTGTCGTAAGTCAAAAAATCAAACTTTCGAGAAAAAAGTGTTTGAGTTTTGATTTGGAAGTTTTCTGAAACGAGTGGTACAAAAAACGTTGGAGAGAGGTTAAAAATACAAATTTTGACACCTACCTTTTCATAGCAATATGAGTATAGCAAAGTTGCCCTTAGTATTATTGATAGAACTTGAATTGCCCATGGTCCGGATGATAGAACCACCGAAAAGAAACATACCCTTGGTCCTACTAGTAGAACTACGCGGTCGAACCACGGGTAATAATAAACGGTTTTATTTGCTCGTAGTGGGAATTTAACGTGATTATGAGCGGATTACTTCCATTTTTTCACATACTTACATTACATGTGATTTGATAAATAAAACAAAAATTATGAAGCAAATAATATTATTATGCAGCGAAAAAAATAAGAAATATGAATTAACAAAAAAAGGTATTTAATTTTGTCTGAATAAAATATAATACAATAACAGTGGTAAACAGATATGGGCATCGTGTCCACGGGATTTTTTTTAAAACATGGTAAGATTTCGTCCGAGGTGATAGTACGTACTATCGAGGACACTCCCGCCTGACCACCACTAAGCTCATTTTTGCTTTCACTCGCAACATAAAAACGCTCTCTAGCCCCGCCCCGTTGACTTTGTGTAGAAAAAATTAATGAAAAGATACCGAATCGGCCAAGCGCATTGACGACGCACGCCAAACGAGAGTTATTGTTACTTTGCGCGCCAAAGTTGACGCTTTCCTAATAGGCCTAACTTTAAGGGGGTGTGGCTCGGCGCCTCCGCATGATTTAAGCGAAAACAATTTAAAATGGTCAGGCGGAAAAGACCCCGATAGTATGTATTCAATAATTCCTTTGATATTCCAATTTTACCGCATGTTGTATAGCACCGACGAGTTACGAGAGTTACGAGTTAGCCGTGTGGTATCCGGCAGAGTAGAATAGAACCAACCCATTACACTCACGGGTGTCGTATAAGGCGACTAATGTCTGAGGCAGAACACCTTGCGCCTCTGTAGACCAGAGAATGGGCAGCAGCGTTTTCTATTAGTCTTTCATCACTGCGATCTCCAATCCGCCTGCCAAGCGTGGAGATTACGGCAAATTCCTCCCATCATGGGAGAGGCTTATTTCCAGCAGTGGGCGTTATGGGCTGTTGTTGTTGTTGTTGTTGTTGTATAGCACCGTGCGTATTCTTTACTGTTTTTTTTAATTAGGTCAAAATGAAAATCCTAGATGGCGCTGACGAAAATTTGTTTTTTATTATTTTTTTTCTTCTTCATCGGTGTCGTTTTTGTGATTTTTGGGGTCGCTGATAACGAAACTGAGGTCAAAATGGAAATCCAAGATGGTGCCGATGAATATTTTCGGGTTTTTTCTTCATTTCCTGGTTTTTGGGGTCGCTGTTTGTATCATTCCATATTGTACTGTTTTCTCGCAAATGTGTTGAAAAACATTGTGTGACACACGTGCAGAAATTGATATTTACAAACTCGTGACTATGGTAAGCCCTCGACTTCGTCTCGGACTTACGTTCGTCTACTCGTTTGTAAAAACCGGCCAAGTGCGAGTCGGACTCGCGCACGAAGGGTTCCGTACCAATTATTATAAAAAAATCACGTTTGTTGTATGGGAGCCCCCCTTAAATATTAATTTTATTATGTTTTTAGTATTTGTTGTTATAGCGGCAAGAGAAATACATCATCTGTGAAAATTTCAACTGTCTAGCTGTCACGGTTCCTGAGATACAGCCTGGTGACAGACAGACGGACAGACGGACAGACGGACAGACGGACCGACGGACAGACGGACAGACGGACCGACGGACAGACGGACAGACAGCGAAGTCTTAGTAATAGGGTTCCGTTTTTACCCTTTGGGTACGGAACCCTAAAAACCAACTTACCGCACTAGTATCATAAATAACTATTATTCATAGAATAATAATGAGAGGCCTAGAGACGTGCAAATGATCTTATTTCAAGTGTAAATCATCAAATTATTAAACTTTACTCTTAATTGGTAAAAAGAACCTACCCATCTTCTAAGGAAACAAAGAATAATACTTTGTACTCGTTGAGTAACGTTAGTAAAATAATAATTTGTACTTATTATTTTATTACGTTACTCAGCACGCAAGTCACAGACTGATTATTTTAATAATAGGAATCAATATTACGACTATTATTTTTAACACAAAAATTTTGGTATTTAAATTATTTCAATACTTTAATATTTATTTATTTTCTATAATATTTACATTATTTACTCTATAAAAGAAATAAAAATATTTACAAGTATCAAAAAGGGTTACAGGGCGTCGAAAAATTCGTCCACATCGCTGTCAACAGGAAAAGTGCCCAGAAGGATGGCAGCATTGCCACGTTGGATGGCAATGCTGATTCTTTGGCCAAAAAATAGGCCCGCCCCCTCTGGTCACGTGAAGAGTCGACTAACCGTTTGGCGATTTCTCGAAAAACTAGGTGTGGGCACTCGGATCCCATGGCCCTAGTGTTTCAACCCCCAAACGGTTCAAACACATAATTACCAATTAAATTATTGTATTTGCGCCGTTTGAGGTTTTCAGCACCAGCAACAGCCGCCCCAGCGCAGCACACTGTGCTAGGAAGATGAGATGGCGCAAGGGTGTCGACGCAAGTTGCGTCCCACACCAAAGGCCTACCCAACTTCCATGGCATTATGGTCATACCATCTGGTCTCTTGCCATCGACGCGTGCCAAGCCAGTGGGTTCTAAAACAGCTGGCGGTGGCAAGAGCACGACGGATGAGATCAAATGTTGGTCATATCAATGGTATTTAAATTGAATAATTTAAAAAAAAAACTAAAATTTAAAGAATCATATTATTTGTTTTTTTTTTAACCCTTTTACACAAATATAAGAAACATCATTAATAAACAAATATGGGTAGTGTTGTTTATTTTCATGAAAAATCCGTAAAATTCGGATAAACCGGATTGGACTAAAAATCCGCATTTTGAAATAGAACGGATTTGCATTCTCTAATAATGTCTCCCGGCTATAGCACGTAGAATGCTGCTGGGGCTGTCACGGAGTCTGTTTAGCACAGACCAGTACCACTCGTTTCAGAACTTCCAAATCAAATTTCAAACACTTTTTTCTCGAAAGTTTTATTTTTTGACTTACGACACTATTTGAGCGGAGGAGGTGCGATATTGCTATGAAAAAATGGTAGGCGTCAAAATTTGTTTTCTTGATTTTCTCGTTAATTACTCGTCGCAATTTATTTTCAGATTATATTTTTACGAGGTACGTTGAAGGTACGTTCCTCTGATAAATATTAGGTAACCATAAGATATCTATTACATTCATTATCAGATTTACCCGTCATTCTGACTGTCAGGACTGCGGCTCACTTTATTATTTGTATTGTTCTTGTTTCATGGAGGTACATTGAATTTGATTAAAGGTACATTCAAGTACATTGCTGGTACATTCCTTTTATATATAGCATTTTCATTTCTGCAACAACACACCCGTCATTCTGACCCACACGTCAGATAGAGTATTGGAAAATAATGGACACGTATTTTTTGTTTTTGTAAATCAATGAATATTGACAAAGATAAGACGCGTCAAAACTCGAGAGTGGCAGCTCGTGACGTCACAACACACTAAAATGGTTAAAATCAATTTTGGTTTACGTAACAAAAGAAAAAATACGTGTTAAATATTTTTTGATAATCTAACTAACGGACTAATTAGATTTTTTCAGGACACAAGCCTATTATAGGTTTTATTCGTTATTATTTGTTAGATCACATGAAAAATATTATGCTTGTACATAATTATATTATAATGCAAATGCAAATGCATTAATCAATCAACGTTACAAAATCTTTTTTTTTTCTGTGTATATTTGGTAGGTCAGAGAACAAGTCGTAGGCTATTTTTATACCCCTAGGTGACAAGGGTGGTTCACGCGGACGAATTCGCGGGTTAGAGCTAGTACTCGTATAAAAGAGTTAGCTGTTGGAGTTTTTTATCATAGATTTTTTGAAAGAACGCATCAGTAAAAAGTTTTGCCTGAATCATCACCAGCCTAGTCTTTTTCTCAACTATGTTGGTGGCTTCAAGTTCAGCTAAAAAAAGTTTATTTAGAGGTTACAGGGAAAAAGGCTTGTCACATAGGAGTTCAATTGTACGTTGACTCTATACTTAAAGGAAAAATACATTGCCAATGAAAACGTTATAAGTAAGTTTCTGACAATCATCTGCTATCTTCATCAACTTTTACGAACCAATATTATGTAATGGGGGAAAATATAATGACCGCCAAAAATAACTTTGTGACCACTAACATATTATTATATCACCTAAAATATCAATTGATCACCAAATTTAGTAAATTGAGCACCAAATTTTAATGAGGTGGTTGATGACAAACTAGTTTTGCCTAGGCCGACTTGGGGCACCCCGACACGGTTTTTTTATAAACCATTCAGAAGTAGGAGCCCCGCAATGCGGGGCTCCGTCGACCGGGTCTCCCTCGACTCGGATGCAAGAGCGTAACAGTTCAATTTCTGGTGATCATTAACTAAAAATATAAATTTTTGGTTCTAATTTCACGATAAAGTAGGGATTCATTTTGGTGATCATTTACTAATTTTGGCAAACAAAAGTGTTTTTTGCCGTTACATTTTGCTAAATCTAGTGGTTCGTTAATTGTATGCCTTATGTAATCGATGTTTAATATTAGCTATTCAATTCAGATTAAAATATTTCGTTTCTCATCGTCGCTTCCTATTCATTCATAAATGTTGTCTAAAAGTTTCCGAAGTTTAAAAACAATATTTATTTTTTATTTCCCCATAAGTAAGAGTACCTGTGTGTCAATGGGCCTTATCAGAAGGCTTAAAGTCACCCAAAGGGCAATGGAGAGGGCTATACTCGGAATTTTTGTTTGCGTGATCGAATCAGAAATGAAGACATACGCAAGAGAACCAGCGTCTTTGACGTAGCCCGAAGAATTGCCAAACTTAAGTGGCAGTGGGCAGGGCACATTGCTCGCAGAATGGATGGCCGAGGTGGACCGATGACCTGGTGAAGGTTGCGGGAATCCACTGGATGCGAGTCGCACGGGACCGGTCAATGTGGCGACGCTTGGGGGAGGCCTATCTCCAGCAGTAGACGTCTTTCGGCTGAAATGTTGAAGAATACCTACCTATTTTTTTTTTCATTTCAATAATCACTTAAAACGATTGCACTGAACTATTTTACGCTAACGCACTTGTACCTATAATGACCCTAATTTCCTGGTTTGTGTTTTCATACACAAACCACGAAACTAAGGTCATTATACATACATTGTTTACTAATCATGTGTGAGTATAACTCACAACCTAAATAGATAACTCAAACTGCAAACAACACAAGAATACATCCATTCCATTCCATTTGGAAATAATTTTATAAAATTGCTGCAATAACAAAACGCTATAAAAACACTATATTGTAATTTTCAAAACATAAACAATGTATCAGCATTTGTTGTGGTAGGTAGTAGTAGATAGTATTTATAGTTTATTTACTAACACTCACCGATTGTACGGGATATCAGCTGCTGAGCTGGCATTGGTGCTCTCCCATGGCGGCTTCGACTGCTTCTGGAACCCGGCGCCACCTCCCGCGAACATATTGCACTGATAACACAGAACTACCACCGACCACTGCACCAATCTCACTACACACTACACCAGTGACGCCGCACGTCACTTCAGTCACTAAACACTTATTTACCGAGTTACTGATTTCGATTCGCGTTTGTTTATCTCGATTCGCGTATTTTTTCGCTAGAGCGCTCGACGGCGGGACGAGCACTCTGTTTGAACGTTGCGTTATCTTAAAATATTTTCGGAGTACGTAAAGTATTCCTGGATTACAGAGCGCGTTCTACCACCGTGTCTGTGACTGCTGTGTTTTATTTTTACACTGGACAGTTTTTCTGCTCAGGTTTGCGTAATTACAAAAACTTTGGGTTTATAAGTGGACAATTAAATATGGTATGTACCATTAATACCGCGAGTTCAGACTAGTTTTCTTTCTTTTCGCGTTTCAGCGTCTCGCACGTCGCGCTTTAGGTCAATGTCGCGACTAAATTACTACAGTATGAATCTTTTATGTAATTGCATTACGGTATTATATTGAGATAAATAAAATTGATTTTGTAATTTCATAATGGACCTGTGTTTAAATGTTATTTGAAAATCGGTAGCTTTGAAGAATTATTTACATTGTTTTGGTATTTCGTTCATTCACAAAGCTGATTTGTGGCAAAAGGCGACGTTGAATGGTTTGTTCAAGATATTCATTTGTGTATCGAGGAGAGTCATTATTTGTATTTTTTGTTAGTCTCTCTTGTTAATCAAGGAGAAAAAAATACAATTATCGTAAGGGGAATAACACCGTCAACATGAAAGTTACTAGGTCATTTAAGGTCGATAATGTCCCAAGCTACATTCAAGAAACAAGCCTTAAAAAAATCAAATCCTTTATAAAATGTGGATTTTGCCGGAAAGTCTTATAGGCTGTTATGTTAGAGTTCATAAATTGAGGAAAAAAGCTTGGAATTGAACTGCTCAATTGAATTGAATTAGTAGCGATTTATGTTTCTATATTTTTTTATTAAAGTTTGTTATTTTTTGAATTTTAAGTAATATACAGTGTGTGTGTGTGTATATTTATGTCAGTATTATTATTTCTCAGTAGCAGCTATGGAATCTGGATTTGCGCCCGGTTGATGGCAATAAGCTCGCTTCCTATTACAAGGGACATATCATAACTAGCAAAATGTGGGTGTGCTAATAGGTACACCACTGCCTAACCCTTCAGGGATTACAGGTGTGATGGTAAGTGTGTAATTATAAAGAAAATGTCATTATTTACTTTTTCAAGTATGGTATTATAATTATAATAAAGGATTAATGAGAATCATACACTGGGTGGGTAGCTGTGTTAACCGTAAATCTATGCCGCGTGGAGGTTCCCTAATATTTAGAAAAAATGTTTTAAACATAATCAACGTCGACACTGCGTCGAACTGTCCTGTGTTGAGCTAGATCAACATCTGTGTGTGTGTGTGTGTGTGTGTGTGCAGACCCCCACGTTTAGACGTAACGCAAAACACTCAGAAGAACAATAGCAAAAACTATACAAAAACTTGTAGTTCAGTTCAGTGATGCAAAAGAACAGTAGACGTTTTAGGTTAAAAATGTTTGACAGAAAAAGGTTATTTACAGTTCTCACTTTAGGTATATACAACAATGAATTATAAATAAATTTTACTAAACAATGAATTTGACATGTGTTTCAGAGTTTTTTTTTTTTGCCCTGCTATAAGATTTTACCATTGACCTATAATATAATACGTAGTAAACTCTTGTTTCATTGGATTTTACTAGAACGCCGCTTAAAAAAATATTGACAAAGCTAATAAGCGCCATCTATTGATATATACTGAAGCGTTGTGACAAACGTCAGTGGAATATTCCTCATTATTGCGGTATCAATATGGTAGAAGATAATATTCTAATCAATTTTTTTAATGAATTTGTTTTGACCAACATTTTTATTTAAATCTGTACATTAGCAAATCGAATGTCCACCACAGGCACGGATACAGGATTTCCTTTAAGGGGGGGCAATTTTTGGAAAATTCATTTAAAAAAATTGAATACTTTTGATAATAAATGAGAGTTACCTACTTTACAGAAATCCATGATATGCAAGGTACAAGGGGGCGAGAAATTCTTACACGGCACCTTGCCTTGGACAGGTTACAATGGTTTCGAACGTTCTTCTAGGAGTTACTTGGTCAAATTTTAGATAAATTCAAGAAAAAGTGGTTTGTAGAGCGAGCGTAGCGAGCTCGAAAATTTTAACACTTCCTACCGACCTACTGGAGATACCTGGGCCTCCGGTTCAGGGGGGGGCAATTGCACCCATTGCCCCCCCCCCCCTGTATCCGCGCCTGGTCCACCAGCCGTTTAAAGTGTGTAACAAATCTACTTGATCCTATTAAAATAAAAGGATAAGCAGACTTGTTCAATTAAATTTTAATTTAAAAGAAAGAAAATACAGCTAGTTATATAAAAAACTACCTACCACGCACTCTATAGTTTTATAGTTCACAGTTAGGAATCACGGGAGCAGGCGTCAGGGTAGCAGGTCGATACCGGAGCAACCTTGAATTTCAGCTCTGAAGCAGTAGAAACGGCGGCAGCGCAGATCTCAGAGTTCACCAGGACAGCTCTGCAGCAAGGCAGTGCAGAACTCAGGGCCAGACGTAGGACAGCCCTGCGAGACCAGTAGACGGACAGGCACGTAGTTAGCCTCCGAACATCGGGAGTAGAAGTCCCAGGAGAATCTTTAGTTGGATCCCCTGGGCATGCTCTCTGATACTCACCAAATCAGATCCAATAGTAGACTATTTGTATATATCTAAGTATTCCTTGTTTCCGCCGTCCATCAGCTCGTTTTTCCAAAGTAGTCCTCTTCTTTCAAATCTTAGTTTTCTTAGTGTGGCCATCATCTCAACTGACAAGTGTAGTCGGCCAGGACATATCCATGAGTGCGTAAAGAATTTTATAATATAATTTAATATTAAGTTATTTAGTAAACAATCGTAATAATCTACAAAATATAATGGCTAAACACATATTGATAAAAATAATTAAAATTTTACAAACCAAAAAGTAAATATCATAGACTAAGCAGAAACAGAGTTTGACAATTTGACGCTTGACGTAAATATCACAACATGAAAATTTTGATAATATTTTATTTCAGCTATTTCCAAGTTAAAGAATCGTATTTAAATCGATTTGCTGAGTGTAGATATATAAACAAATAAAAAGGATGATGAATAGTATTATGAATGGTGAATATAAAGCGTAAGTATAGCATAATACTATATTTCCCCAACGACCCCGAGAAATTTTTTGGCCTAGAACAAAAAATTTGCTAAAGTTAAAGTATTACAGCATTCACAAAACTTTCATAACTCATTCGAACACACCGACATCTTACGAAGTTAAGTCAGGTAGGATTCACATTTAATGATCACTACTCAACCTGATAAATCAATAACGTTAAGGCTTATTTTAGGAGTTGTAATCCGGTCGCGTCTAAAACCACTAATGAGATGAAAATAGAAAGATTTTAACAAAGGCTTATTTTTAACGGAGTTGTTATGCGCTCCTAAACAACTTTAGTTGATATTTAGTTGACTTTTAGGGTCAATAGTCAAGGGCTTATTTTTATGGAGTTGTCATCCGCTCCAATCAACTTTTAGAGTCAATAGTTATCAAGGGCTTATTTTTTTGGAGTTGTCATCCGCTCCAATCAACTTTTAGAGTCGATAGTTAACAAGGGCTTATTTTTATGGAGTTGTCATCCGCTCCAATCAACTTTTAGAGTCGATAGAAAGAAACAAGTTAGACATACTAACTTGTAGAAAAGAGAAAAATAGATATAAACGAAGATTAAGAATAATCTTTTAATGGTTTAACAAGCGATGAATGAATTAAAAAATAAATAGAGTTTTAATACGCCGAAAATAACTCTATTATAGAAGAAGGAAAGAAGAAAGATGAGTCGTAAGTATAATAAGAAAATAGTAAAAGTACGAGTATAGGGATAGTAAAACAGTGTAAAAGAGTATAAACATGTAGTTTACAGGATCTGATTCATACTTGAAATACTTAAGGAGTTTAAGAGGGAAGGAGGGAAAGAGGGGGTCAGGTCAGAACCGCAACACCGTAGTCAGTAAACTCCGAGTAGACGTCAGGGCAGCTCCCGTTATACAGTAGTCGGTAATCTCCGAGTAAAACGTCAAGGGCAGCAGTAAGTAAGCTCCGAGTAAACGTCAGGGCAGCTCCCGCAATACAGTAGCCGGTAAGCTCCGAGTAAAACGTCAAGAGAGTCTGAGTGTTGGACACGGTCCAAGAGTATTTAAAAATTTAAGAGTAAGACACAGATTCTAAAGAAATTAAAAATCGTAAACCAAGGAGAACTTATTTGTGTTGGTGGTAATATTCGGAACTAAAGCATAAAGTTTAGAACATATGATTGCCACCGCAAAGTTTGATAAACTTTAGTACCTAGTTTTGCCACTACGCAAAGACTGGTACTCCATGCCCATAATACTCCATGGCCCGTTTGTTACCTAGCAACCGATGACAAATAATAAGTCGATATAAATATTTTGAGAGCCCACGTAACTAAACTTGTTTTGGTATGATTCCCAGATGAAATATGTATAAATATATTTAATAAGTGTTTCAGAGGATAGTGAAGTATTTGTATCAACACTCCCAAGAGGCCGAAAGGGTGCCAATTATCTTTCGATAACGATAAGTGTGTAGGGGTGAAGAATACCTAGATGATGTTTAGTACTGTTGTAGAAGAATTGAGTCGAATAGAGGAGAGCTGAAGAAGAAAAATAAGTTAGTATTCAAATGACTATACAGGCCAAATAAGAAGTCCAAAAAGAAATACTAGTGCTAGTTTTTTAGAATTTTGAAAATAAATGAGTGGGTTCGAGTTGATTTTACGGGGGGCGCCAATTTGTAACAAATCTACTTGATCCTATTAAAATAAAAGGATAAGCAGACTTGTTCAATTAAATTTTAATTTAGAAGAAAGAAAATACAGCTAGTTATATAAAAAACTACCTACCACGCACTCTATAGTTTTATAGTTCACTGTTAGGAATCACGGGAGCAGGCGTCAGGGTAGCAGGTCGATACCGGAGCAACCTTGAAGTTCAGCTCTGAAGCAGTAGAAACGGCGGCAGCGCAGATCTCAGAGTTCACCAGGACAGCTCTGCAGCAAGGCAGTGCAGAACTCAGGGCCAGACGTAGGACAGCCCTGCGAGACCAGTAGACGGACAGGCACGTAGTTAGCCTCCGAACATCGGGAGTAGAAGTCCCAGGAGAATCTTTAGTTGGATCCCCTGGGCATGCTCTCTGATACTCATCAAATCAGATCCAATAGTAGACTTTTTGTATATATCAAAGTACTCCTTGTTTCCGCCGTCCGTCAGCTCATTTTTCCAAAGTAGTCCTCTTCTTTCAAATCTTAGTTTTCTTAGTGTGGCCATCATCTCAACTGACAAGTGTAGTCGGCCAGGACATATCCATGAGTGCGTAAAGAATTTTATAATATAATTTAATATTAAGTTATTTAGTAAACAATCGTAATAATCTACAAAATATAATGGCTAAACACATATTGATAAAAATAATTTAAATTTTACAAACCAAAAAGTAAATATCATAGCAGAAACAGAGTTTGACAATTTGACGCTTGACGTAAATATCACAACATGAAAATTTTGATAATATTTTATTTCAGCTATTTCCAAGTTAAAGAATCGCATTTAAATCGATTTGCTGAGTGTAGATATATAAACAAATAAAAAGGATGATGAATAGTATTATGAATGGTGAATATAAAGCGTAAGTATAGCATAGTACTATAAGTGACGGAGAAAATCATCGCACAGTACCTATCTATGTAGGTTTTGACGTCTGCAACGACGAATGATCAAAGTCTCTTCGTAATAGGTCAAAGACATTAAATTATACTACACAATATATTTAATCTCTTTGTAATAGGTACTAAATTTAGCCTGATAGTTTTCTGTCCGCAGGTATATTGGCGTATTGTTTGCCGCGTATAAATTGTAGGCACCTGAAGTTTTGTTATTCTTGTGATTGGCGGCCAAAACAGAGATGTCTGCGCCAGTGTCCACGAGGATACGTTCGTGAGTGGACCTTTACGGTTGTGTACACCGTGTCTAGTTTTTCGACGGCTTCTTCCTTCTACAGCATGGTAATTCACAACGCTTTGCTTTGTCTCCAAAACGGTGATGGTAGCGACTTTACCAGTTGGCGTCTCCAGGTTCAAAGTTCCCGTAGTTGTTTAAGCTAGAGCAGTCTTTCCCAACGTGGGCGATAACGCCCCCTTGTGGGCGATGCAGGCCTAAAGGGGGGCGGTAAGAGACCCAGAAAAAAAAGGGGGCATTGTGTAGGGCTTTGGGGTCGATTTATAATTTCATCTACCTAGCTAGGAAGACTCTTAGACACCGACTGAGCTCTCGACTCTCGACTACATCTTGTGAACATCAACTAATATTAATTAAGATATAGTTCAAACTCGGTTCGATATAAAAGACCGCGGGCAATCATGTTTTAACAAGTTTCCGAATTGTACATTCCTATACCAATCGGCTGGTTCTATACCTAATACTTGTTCTTGCTTGTCGAGTACGATTGGGCGTCGAATAAGATAAACGAGTTTATGCACGTTTGTCTTATTCCTGTTGGTGCGTGCTGCTTATGCAATCCTATATAAACGACGTAAATTTATTTTATTGTATTATTATTTTATATACTATAAATTTGCGTTTCAATAATCAGTTATAAGTACTTAGCGGTTTTTAAGTATGTTTAAAAAGGGGCGCGTTAAAAAATAATTTATTCTTAAAAATAAAATAATAAAATAAAATAAAATAAAATAAAATAAAATAAAATAAAATAAAATAAAATAAAATAAAATAAAATAAAATAAAATAAAATAAAATAAAATAAAATAAAATAAAATAAAATAAAATAAAATAAAATAAAATAAAATAAAATAAAATAAAATAAAATAAAATAAAATAAAATAAAATAAAATAAAATAAAATAAAATAAAATAAAATAAAATAAAATAAAATAAAATAAAATAAAATAAAATAAAATAAAATAAAATAAAATAAAATAAAATAAAATAAAATAAAATAAAATAAAATAAAATAAAATAAAATAAAATAAAATAAAATAAAATAAAATAAAATAAAATAAAATAAAATAAAATAAAATAAAATAAAATAAAATAAAATAAAATAAATAAAAAAAATAAAATAAAATAAAATAAAATAAAATAAAATAAAATAAAATAAAATAAAATAAAATAAAATAAATAAATAAAGTGGGCAGTAGACAAAAAAAGGTTGGGAACCCCTGAGCTAGAGGCTTTCAAAAGTCATCATCATTCTCTTGCCCTTATCCCAATTCATTTGGGGTCGGCGCAGCATGTCTTCTTCTTCCATACTTCTCTATTTTTCGTCGTCTCATCAGACACTTCTTTTCTTGCCATATCATTCTTTACACAGTCCATCCATCGTTTCTTTGGTCTTCCTCTACTCATATACCCATCCACATTCATACTCAAAACTTTCCTCACGACATTTTCCTCATCCCTCCGCATCACATGCCCATACCACGACAACCGATTACCACACAACTTTTCAGTCACCGGCGCCACTTTCAGACTTCCTCTTATATACTCATTTCTTACTTTATCCATTCGCGTAACACCACACATCCCCCTTAGCATCCTCATCTCCGCGACATGCAAATGCCTTTCATTCATCCCTTTTGTGGCCCAACATTCTGATCCATACAAGACAGCAGGTCTAACCATTGTTTTATAAATCTTCCCCTTGAGCTTAAGGGGAATGCGGGAGTCGCAGATTGTTCCCGTGACCTGCCGCCATTTCATCCATCCCGTGTTAATTCTGTGCTTTACACTACGATCTATTTCGCCATCGCTTTGCACGAGTGAACCGAGATACCGAAAGTCGGAGCAGACAGGAAGAGGCGCGCCATCTAACGCTATGGCTCCAGAACTGGAGAGACCGCCGAAATCGCAGAACATGTATTCAGTTTTACTTCTGCTGATTTTCAAGCCAACAGAGGCTTTCAAAAGTAACTTAACTTATCCCAGGCAGGACCGCAGGGTACTAACATTTTCGAGGTCACTTCGCTTGCTTTTGCATCTAACTATAATCAGCAAAAGTCAATGATGTTTTAGGTGGAGAACTTCAAATTGAAACAAAACACAGAAAAAGGTTTTTAATGTCTTTGTAATTGGCTTCATTTGACTGATTATAATATAATGCCATTAGGTCTGTTTGCCATGAAAGAGTTTATGAAAGAAAACCTTCCTTGGCACTCAAGCGATAACTCATGGACAAGTGCATTCTTCCTATTTTGACTGGATCTCAAACTTGGTCTTTTGAAACCACATGTCTCCAAAACAAAAAGTTTCGGGGTGCAAGAAAATCGATTTCGCTCGCTTTTACATCTTACAAGGGTCCCATTTTTCTCAAGTGCCCAGGGCCTCCAATTAGTTAAAGACGGTCCTGCTTGTGTCACGTAACAAATCTTCTTCTCGAATCGAAGACTCAGATTTTGTCCGGCCAGTAGGTACGTACCTAGCAACCGGGACAGTTCTGTCGTTTGCCTCACTCAAGTCCATTTGGGGGTATTAAGAACAGGGTGTAAAGCTCTTCATACCCCGTAGAAAATGGTGGGCCACTGCCCGATTGTTGTTGTCGGGTTCTCCTATATATTTTTAAGTCGGATAATGTTGCTTGTGCGATGTAGGAATATTCTGTTGTGGCTCCACACTCACATTGTGTCCGAGATGAGTCGATTACACCCCATCTAGCCAATTTGGATTGCTAGCGGTCAACTTGAGCCCGCAGTCGGTTCAAAGATTTCCGCATAAATAAATACACATCAATTAGATACTAGTAAGTTGGGGCCGTGTACAGTCACTGGGCCACCAATGAAAGCCTAAATATTTTTCCACAGTTGCAATTTCACCTTACGATGCTAATCTGACCATTGCACATCAAACAGAGCGGTTGGGTATTCGTTTTAAAACGGGTTTATGATTAAGTACTTTCAGTACTTACTTACACGACAAAATACTAACAAAAATTCCTACCTTCAATAGTATCACGGGTATGTTTACGTTTCAACAACGGCAGACATTAGCAAAATTTACTAAATACAGGGAATAGTTAAACATAATTAGCCTGTAATTTTCCCACAGCTGGGACACAGCCCTTCTCACTATTAGAGGGAATGGGCTATAATACACCACGCATGCCCAGTACGGGTTGATAGGTCTTCGAATTTTTGGTTCTAGCACATACCAGTTTCCTCACGATGTTTTTATATACCGTTTTGAGAGCAGTGGTGATGAAATAAATTACACAAAGTAAAGCGACTGCCCGGGTTCGAACCCATGACATATACTTGTAAGTCGGGGCTCCACCACCGCAGTAAAAATCTACCATTCGTAGGTAATTAGGAATGCTCAATGAGCGGCCGGTAATCGCGGGGGACGCCCGGGGGCGGGTCGCTGTGGGTCACCCTCTTTAACGCCTCTAGCTTCACGATAACAACTAAATACGCTGAGCGGTTTTAAATACTTATTATTCAAGCCACTGCTTGAATGCCACGAATGAACACTGTAGGCCACGAACGTTGTAGGTGATATAAGCTACTGTTACAATCTATAAGATATTGTACCTAATTCATAATTAAAATATAAAGTGTAAGTATATATAATCATATACGAAATCTCTTATGGGGCCATTGTACTCATCATCTAATCTCGAAAAAAAACAGCTGTTCCCTACAATATGTCGCATTAGCTCGTCAAAATGTATGTAGGTAACAGCTGATTTTTTTTTCGCGATTCAGGGTTTGGTCACATAGTAAAAGTTGTTCATAATGATGAGTACGATGACCCTTTAAAAAATTTCATGTATGAATAGATACCTACACCTTGTGCTTATATAACTTAAAATAACGATTAACAATATTTTACAACATAGGACTAACCTTTTTATCTACACTAATCTACATCTACACTAATATTATAAAGAGGAAAGATTTGTTTTTTGTATTTTTGTGTGTGTGTGAGTGTTTGTAATGAATAAACTCCAAAAACTACTGCGCCGATTTCAAAAATTGTTTCACCATTAGAAAGCTACATTCACCCTGAGTCTACCGCAGTGTCTCAAGACGAAAGTCTATGACCAGTGTGTGTTGCCAGTGATTACATACGGGACCGAAACGTGGTCGCTTACAATGGGCCTCATCAGAAGGCTTAAAGTCACCCAAAGGGCAATGGAGAGGGCTATGCTCGGAGTTTCCTTGCGCGATCGAATCAGAAATGAAGACATCCGCAAGAGAACCAAGGTTACCGACGTAGCCCGAAGAATTGCCAAACTTAAGTGGCAGTGGGCAGGGCACATTGCTCGCAGAACGGATGGCCGATGGGGCCGAAAAGTTCTGGAGTGGCGACCGCGAACCGGAAGACGTTGCGTTGGAAGGCCTCCCACTAGGTGGACCGATGACCTGGTGAAGGCTGCGGGAATCCGCTGGATGCGAGTCGCACGTGACCGTTCAATGTGGCGACACTTGGGGGAGGCCTATGTCCAGCAGTGGACTTCTTTCGGCTGAAATGATGATGATGATGATGATTCACCCTGAGTAACATAGCCTTTTTTATTCCCGTACTCCCACGGGAACGGGAACTACGCGGGTGAAACCGTGTGACGTCCGCTAATAGATATAATTATAAACGTCACTGAATAGCCCGTCGTAAGGTATCGGTGTCGATTCTGTTGTGCACAAACTAAACTTAATTTAGGCTATTGCTTTTTCTCTCTAATAAAACGAACGAACGGACGTAATTTAGAGCTGTCAAATTTAATTGGAACTAATATTTTCATACAAATGAAGGGTGCACGTAAAAACATGTCGACTAAAAACACGGTGAAGCGCAAGGCATAAACTAGTTTGACATTTCTAACTTAGTTCATAGCTATAGCCGTCCTTTTCTCTCACTGCCTTTTAGTAAAAGATAGCAATAGCCTAAATTAAGTTTGTGCACAACAGAATCGTCACCATTGACCCCTTAAAAAATTTTAAACTAGCCACTTTTAGTTTTATTTATAAAGGAACAGGAGTCCGATACTATTTAAGAGAGTTTTTGCGTTTTCTCATCACGCCTTACAAAGAGCTATTAGGTTTTCATGCTGAATATACTTGCTAAAAAACCCTCTGGGTTCCGCTACCAACATAGGCAAAGAAGAAAACATACGTACAGACATCAAGCTATTGCAATCTGTCAAATTTCTATAATAGATTTTCAACAATATCGCTAAAGCATTAGGTTCAAGCTTGATTAAGAAAATTTGACAGTTTCGGGTAGCTCAATGTGCTGGAGTCTGTACCTAACTCATAAAATTTTCAATCCCCATCTTGGATTTTCATTTCGACTTCACTGTCAGCTTAAGCGATAAAAATTCGGGCTCAGAACCCGTGGCATTTCTTCATTGCCAAACAACGATATACTATAATATATAATATAATTGTTGCCAAAACACGTTCTGACTTGCTGAGCTTTCGAAATTCAAAATAACTATGACACGAATTTCGCTTCATGGTCGTGTTGTTTCCAAGAACGCAACAAATTGATGTTTAGGATTTATTATACACATTAAACCAAAAACTAACTTGTATAAGAAGATTAGCAAAAGATGTGTTTGGAGAATCCAAAGGGAAAGGTATGATAGATAAGGAAACATGGTGGTGGAATGAAGAGGTGCAAAAGAGTCTGAAAGAGAAAAAGATTGCGTTTAAAGAATGGCAGGGTGTAGCAAACGGGAACGACAGTTTGAAAGAAGAAAAGAAGAAGGAATATAAAGAATGGAAGAGAAAGGCAAAAAAGGCGGTAGCAGTTTCCAGAGCTAAGGCGCAGGAGAAGTTATATGACTCACTGGACAGTCCTAGAGGCCAGAAGGAGCTCTACCGGATTACAAAAGCAAGAGAAAGGAGAACTAGAGATATAAAACATATAAAGTGTATGAAAGACGGCGCTGGTAAGGATTTGTCTAAAGATGATGAAATAAAAAGGAGATGGAAGGGTTATTTTGAAAAGTTAATGAATGAAGAGAATGCATGGAGCGGTGTGCTTAAAGAGGTACAAGTAAATATAGGTTTGGTGAGGAAAATTAGTATGGATGAAGTGAGGAAAGCAGTTCAAAGTATGAAAAATGGAAAGGCCATGGGCCCTGATGAAATACCAGTAGAAGTATGGAAGTGTTTAAAAGAAGACGGATGTATGTGGCTGACTTTATTCTTCAATAAGTTGTTGTATGAAGGAGCGATCCCACAAGAATGGTGCAATAGTTCGCTAGTGCCCATCTTCAAAAATAAAGGTGATGTGCAGGACTGCAACAACTATCGGGGGATAAAGCTCATGTCACATAGTATGAAAGTATGGGAGAAAGTGATAGAGAAAAGAATAAGAGAAGAGAGTAAGATCACCCAAAATCAGTTTGGGTTTATGCCAGGTCGAGGAACAATGGACGCCACTTTTGCACTCCGCCAATTGTGCGAGAAGTACAGACGTGCACACAAAAACTTGCACATGGTGTTCATTGATCTGGAGAAAGCGTATGATAGGGTACCTCGTGATGTGTTGTGGTGGGCCTTGAAAGAGAAAGGTATACCTGGGAAGTATGTAGAGTTAATTCGTGCTATGTACAGTCAATCTTGTACCTACGTCCGGTCAGCTGCTGGCAACACCGATGAGTTCAGTGTGGCTGTAGGCTTGCATCAAGGGTCGGCTTTAAGTCCTTACCTCTTCTTGTTGATCATGGACGCTTTAACGTCGGACATCCAGGAAGAGGCACCCTGGTGCATGCTGTTTGCCGACGACATTGTTCTTGTCGGTGAAGATGGACCTGAGATCCAGAGCAGATTGGAGAAATGGCAACAGAAACTGGAGAATGTTGGCTTGAAAATCAGCAGAAGTAAAACTGAATACATGTTCTGCGATTTCGGCGGTCTCTCCAGTTCTGGAGCCATAGCGTTAGATGGCGCGCCTCTTCCTGTCTGCTCCGACTTTCGGTATCTCGGTTCACTCGTGCAAAGCGATGGCGAAATAGATCGTAGTGTAAAGCACAGAATTAACACGGGATGGATGAAATGGCGGCAGGTCACGGGAACAATCTGCGACTCCCGCATTCCCCTTAAGCTCAAGGGGCAGATTTATAAAACAATGGTTAGACCTGCTGTCTTGTATGGATCAGAATGTTGGGCCACAAAAGGGATGAATGAAAGGCATTTGCATGTCGCGGAGATGAGGATGCTAAGGGGGATGTGTGGTGTTACGCGAATGGATAAAGTAAGAAATGAGTATATAAGAGGAAGTCTGAAAGTGGCGCCGGTGACTGAAAAGTTGTGTAGTAATCGGTTGTCGTGGTATGGGCATGTGATGCGGAGGGATGAGGAAAATGTCGTGAGGAAAGTTTTGAGTATGAATGTGGATGGGTATATGAGTAGAGGAAGACCAAAGAAACGATGGATGGACTGTGTAAAGAATGATATGGCAAGAAAAGAAGTGTCTGATGAGACGACGAAAAATAGAGAAGTATGGAAGAAGAAGACATGCTGCGCCGACCCCAAATGAATTGGGATAAGGGCAAGAGAATGATGATTAAACCAAAAACTAAAAATTCTATATAATTAGCTTTTTCTATGTTCTATTTGGAAATGTATGGTGATTAAATAAATATACAAAGGAAAGTGAATGCTTGACTTGTAACCCACGAACCATGGCCTCGTACGTCTGGGTCAATACCGGTGATACCACTGAGCCACTGCTGCTTTACGTACCTCGTTATCTTTGACTTTGCACTGATGTATATTTCACAACCAGCTATAAACCTAGTCATCATCATCATCATCAGCCTATTAATGTTCCCACTGCTGGGACACAGGCCTCCTCTCTGTGAGAGGAAAAAACCTCCCTATAAACCAAGTAAAGTAAAGTGATTTTACGTAATGACTAGGCACGGTTGGTACTCTCCCTTGAGTCACTCTAATAAATGATAAATGATGTTTATTTTGCAAGTTGGTTTTTACAAACACTTTTACACGTCATTTTTTAAAACTAGATGGGGCCGGTGTTTCGTACCTGACTACTCTGAGAAGAAACAGCCGAAACAAACTCAGAGGTCGTAGTCTCTTTTAAAGTCCAGACATAATCTTGCTCAATTCACATGAGGACTATGCAGATTAGTGCCTGAGATGGTCTTTTGAAGAAAGAACCATACAGATTTGAGTGGACCGGCCCGTCAGTGCAAGCATTTGTCAGTTAACGTGTAGCTCGACTTATAACTCGAGGAGCTCAACGAAACGACGAACAATACAAAAGAAAGGACATTTGGGTAGGTCGCTTAGAGTACTCAAACTGCCAGACAGTTGTTGGAAAAAAACAAACAAAAAATGTCCACTACTGTTATAAAAAAACAACTTAGATTCTGTTTTTAATTTTTTTGCTAGATTACATAGTGTCCCTCCGCTGGGCAAGGGCCTCCCCTTTCAACTTCCATACCTCTCTAACTTGTGCGATTTCTGGCCATGTTAGCCCTGCAAACATGATCAGATCGTCACGCAGCCTTCACCAAGGTCCCGCAGTGTGTAGCGGCACTACAAAAACAACATAGAACAAAAAGTACTACAGTGCCATTTATGACACGAACTATGATCTAAACTGAGAATTCCTACATCGCGCAAGCAGAGTTATCCGCGACTTAAGACTATATACAAGAACCCGACATCAACTGTCGGGCAGTGGCCCACCAGACATAACACCCGTCTGGTCGGAGGATCCTCCCTTTTCTAAGGGGGATGAAGAGCTTTACACCCTGTTCTTCATACCCCCAAAAGTGCGTAACGATCTTTGCCTTTCTCTCAGGGTGCATCCATGCCACGTGGCCTAGCTGCCAACTACCACTTCAGCCTGGCTGTTTTTTCTCCAACATCATCTGTTCGGGCGCCACCGACCACTCGGCAATCTTCGGCTGCTGTCGGCGACAGCGGGCGACGGCGGGCGGCGGCGAGAGGTGCGGCGTGCGACGTGCGGGACGCGGGCCACGGGCTCACTTCGCTATCGATCTCTGTAGACGACGCGCACGCATATTTCTTAGTTTACCAACAGCATTATTGTACAACCTATTTTGGATTATACCATTTTTAATTACAGTCCACTGTTTGAGTTCAGTCCTTAGCTAGGTCCCTAACATCATCTCTACTTGAGTAATGGAGCGCAGGGTAGTGTTTCTATGGCGATCTGTTCGCTTAACACCTATTATGCTACGCTCCATTGCTCGCTGGCAAATCTTGAGTTTGGGCTTCTGTTGTTCAGTAAGTGACCAACTTTGTGCACCGTACGTTTCTAATCACAAAAAACAAGCAATTTGTCCCCTTTTAATCCAAAAGCTCCCCTTTTAATCTCCCCGTTTCAAAAAACAAAAAACAAACCGATGACTTCAATAGGTACTATAATTAATTGACGTCTAATACAACACATTGATTTTGGAACACACGGCACCTGGCCGATTTAGGGTTAGGTGTGGCCAAACACCGACGACCAGTTTAGTTGTACCTTCATTCCCTGACTTCTAATTCGACAGCAGAGATCTTTTTAATGTAGATGCTTTGGTGAGCCGTTGTATTAACTGACCTCGTTCATACTTACATGGAGAAAAATGAGGGAAAAACATGGTCCCAAACAAAATTTTCGTTCGCTTACAATCGATTTCTTATAGATAAACAAAAGGTATAGGTGGGTGGGTCTGCGAAGGCCTGCAAGTCAATATTTGGTAAACTAGCTATGGCGTATCTATAATGCTAAAATATTTGTCTTATAGATTACTAGCTGTTGCCCGCGGCTTCGCCCGCGAAATGTTCGGTAATTGTCCCACTGAATCATAATAAAGGGATAAATAGTATCCTACATGTTAATCCAGGTTACAAACTATCTATGTGCCAAATTTCATAATCATTACAATTTATTATTATCATCAAAATCACCATCACTATCACAACCACCATCACTATCACAATCACAATCACAATCACAATCACAATCACAATCACAATCACAATCACAATCACAATCACAATCACAATCACAATCACAATCACAATCACTATCACAATCACAATCACAATCACTATCACAATCACTATCACAATCACTATCACAATCACAATCACTGTCACAATCACTATCACAATCACTATCACAATCACAATCACAATCACAATCACTATCACAATCACTATCACAATCACTATCACAATCACTATCACTATCACAATCACAATCACTATCACTATCACTATCACAATCACTATCACAATCACTATCACAATCACAATCACTATCACAATCACAATCACTATCACTATCACAATCACAATCACAATCACAATCACTATAACAAATCACAATCACAATCACAATCACTATCACTATCACAGTCACTATCACAGTCACTATCACAGTCACTATCACAGTCACTATCACAGTCACTATCACAGTCACTATCACAGTCACTATCACAGTCACTATCACAGTCACTATCACAGTCACTATCACAGTCACTATCACAGTCACTATCACAGTCACTATCACAGTCACTATCACAGTCACTATCACAGTCACTATCACAGTCACTATCACAGTCACTATCACAGTCACTATCACAGTCACTATCACAGTCACTATCACAGTCACTATCACAGTCACTATCACAGTCACTATCACAGTCACTATCACAGTCACTATCACAGTCACTATCACAGTCACTATCACAGTCACTATCACAGTCACTATCACAGTCACTATCACAGTCACTATCACAGTCACTATCACAGTCACTATCACAGTCACTATCACAGTCACTATCACAGTCACTATCACAGTCACTATCACAGTCACTATCACAGTCACTATCACAGTCACTATCACAGTCACTATCACAGTCACTATCACAGTCACTATCACAGTCACTATCACAGTCACTATCACAGTCACTATCACAGTCACTATCACAGTCACTATCACAGTCACTATCACAGTCACTATCACAGTCACTATCACAGTCACTATCACAGTCACTATCACAGTCACTATCACAGTCACTATCACAGTCACTATCACAGTCACTATCACAGTCACTATCACAGTCACTATCACAGTCACCATCATCGTTATCACAATCTTTATCATCGTAATCGCAATCATTATCATTGTAATCACAATCACCATCATTATCACAATCACCATCATTATCACAATCACCAATATCATCACAATCACTATCACAAACACCATAACTCACCATCACAATCACGATCACAACCACTATCACAATCACTTACATCATTATCGCAATCATTATCATCGTAATCACAACCATTATCATCTTAATCACAATCATCATGATTACAATCGCCATCACTATCACAACCACAATCATTATCACAATCACCATCACTATCACAATCACCATCATTAACACAATCACACCCACCATCACATTCACAATCGCTATCCTCGTTATCACAATCATTATCATCGTAATCACAATCATCTTCGTCATTATCACAATCACAATCACCATCACCATCACTATCACCATCACAATCACCGTCACTATCACAATCACCATCAAAATCACTATCACAATCACCATCATCGTTTTCACAATAATTATCGTCATAATTACAATCATTATCATCTCAATCACAATCATCATGATTACAATCGCCATCACTATCACAACCACAATCATTATCACAATCACCATCACTATCACAATCACCATCATTAACACAATCACTATCACTATCACTATCACTATCACTATCACAATCACTATCACTATCACAATCACAATCACTATCACTATCACAATCACCATCACTATCACAATCACCATCATTAACACAATCACTATCACAATCACTATCACTATCACTATCACAATCACTATCACTATCACAATCACAATCACTATCACTATCACCATCACAATCACCGTCACTATCACAATCACCATCAAAATCACTATCACAATCACCATCATCGTTTTCACAATAATTATCGTCATAATTACAATCATTATCATCTCAATCACAATCATCATGATTACAATCGCCATCACTATCACAACCACAATCATTATCACAATCACCATCACTATCACAATCACCATCATTAACACAATCACTATCACAATCACTATCACTATCACTATCACAATCACTATCACTATCACAATCACTATCACAATCACAATCACTATCACAATCACAATCACAATCACTATCACAATCACAATCACAATCACAATCACAATCACAATCACAATCACAATCACAGTCACTATCACAGTCACTATCACAGTCACTATCACAGTCACTATCACAGTCACTATCACAGTCACTATCACAGTCACTATCACAGTCACTATCACAGTCACTATCACAGTCACTATCACAGTCACTATCACAGTCACTATCACAGTCACTATCACAGTCACTATCACAGTCACTATCACAGTCACTATCACAGTCACTATCACAGTCACTATCACAGTCACTATCACAGTCACTATCACAGTCACTATCACAGTCACTATCACAGTCACTATCACAGTCACTATCACAGTCACTATCACAATCACTATCACAATCACCATCATCGTTATCACAATCTTTATCATCGTAATCGCAATCATTATCATTGTAATCACAATCACCATCATTATCACAATCACCAATATCATCACAATCACTATCACAAACACCATAACAATCACCATCACAATCACGATCACAACCACTATCACAATCACTTACATCATTATCGCAATCATTATCATCGTAATCACAACCATTATCATCTTAATCACAATCATCATGATTACAATCGCCATCACTATCACAACCACAATCATTATCACAATCACCATCACTATCATAATCACCATCATTAACACAATCACACCCACCATCACATTCACAATCGCTATCCTCGTTATCACAATCATTATCATCGTAATCACAATCATCTTCGTCATTATCACAATCACAATCACCATCACCATCACTATCACCATCACAATCACCGTCACTATCACAATCACCATCAAAATCACTATCACAATCACCATCATCGTTTTCACAATAATTATCGTCATAATTACAATCATTATCATCTCAATCACAATCATCATGATTACAATCGCCATCACTATCACAACCACAATCATTATCACAATCACCATCACTATCACAATCACCATCATTAACACAATCACACCCACCATCACATTCACAATCGCTATCCTCGTTATCACAATCATTATCATCGTAATCACAATCATCTTCGTCATTATCACAATCACAATCACCATCACCATCACTACCACCATCACAATCACCGTCACTATCACAATCAACATCAAAATCACTATCACAATCACCATCATCGTTTTCACAATAATTATCGTCGTAATCACAATCATTATCATCTTAATCACAATCATCATTATCACAATCTTCATCGTAATCACAATCATCATCATCATAATCATCAGCATCATTATCACAATCATCGTCATCGTTATCACAATCATCACAATAAATAATCAATAACCCTGTATAGAAGTCGAATCCGCCATCTTCTGGATCTCAAAATAAATGCCATTTTCGTAATCAGCGCCCCTGATAATCTCGGTATCGACACCCATATTGATTTTTAGACATTTCAACCCCATCGCACCCCAACAGGGAATGATTGTATTTCAGGTCCGCCACACTAAATCTTAAAATCGTTGTTTTTGTAATACACCCGACCCAGTTTACCATAAAAACAATACCTATGTTGAATTTCAGGCTTTGTTACCCTATTTTCCCCTTTAGGGGTTGAATTCTGAAAAAACCTGAAACACAAATGTTAACTCATTTATTGATTGGAGTACTCCTGTTAAGTTTCGAATAAAGTAGTCTAACTAATCTTATTTCCCCATGTAATCTTTGGACTACCGTTCCAACCCCTAAGGGGGTTAATTTTGAAAAATCCTTTCTTAATGCACCCCTAAACCTCATAAAGAACCTTTGTGCCAAATTTGGAATCTCTAGACTCAGCGGTTTGGGCTGTGCATTGATTTTTATACTTTGCCACCCTATTTCCCCCTCTTAGGGGTTGAATTCTGAAAAAACCTGAAACCCGTTTCTACGCTTTTATCAATAGGAGCACTCCTGTGAAGTTTCGAATAAAATAGTCTAACTAATCTTGTTTTACCCATACAAACTTTGGAGCCCCGTTTAACCCCCTTAGGGGTTGAATTTTGAAAAATCCTTTCTTAGTGCAACCCTAGACCACATAAGGAACCTACTTGCCAAATTTGGAATTTCTAGACTCAGCAGTTTGGGCTGTGCATTGATTTTTATACTTTGCCACCCCATTTCCCCCTCTTAGGGGTTGAATTCTGAAAAACCCTGAAACCCGTTTCTACTCATTTATCAATAGGAGTACTCCTGTGAAGTTTCGAATAAAATAGTCTAACTAATCTTGTTTCCCCATACAAACTTTGGAGCCCCGTTTAACCCCTTTAGGGGGTGAATTTTGAAAAATCCTTTCTTAGTGCACCCCTAGACCACCTAAGGAACCTACTTGCCAAATTTGGAATCTGTAGACCCAGCGGTTTGGGCTGTGCGTTGATAGATGAGTCAGTCAGTCAGTCAGTCAGTCAGTCAGTCAGTCAGTCAGTCAGTCAGTTTCTTCTTTTATATATTTAGATTGTTTCGATGCTTTCTTTAATTATGTTCCCTTTCCTTCCAGTCTCTCAAAGCCGGCTATTTACTGGATCCTGTTTGGGAATATATCCGAAATTCACTCTGTCAGTCCGTAATTAGTAAACTCGTTCATTGGTTACAGACAAATCAAGATTGGTATACCAAACATAATGTGCCTATAACGTTCCCACTGCTGGGATACAAGCCTCCTTACTTCTCATTGAGGGACTGCCTATCGCCTCGCTTGCGCTGACATTAAGGGCTATATATCCCTCAAATGGCTTAGCATGATCCTCCGTTACGCCTAAAATACTGCAGCATTAATTTTGAAATAAATATATGGTAAAGTTGAGAATTGATGCTAAGTCCTATGTGTGACAAAAACACGATTCCATAAACTTTTTTCGATAGAAAAAAAAAACCAAAGCTACCTCCAAATCGATCAATAAACCGCTGGTATTCAAAAATTACTTCAAATTAGATCATGAAACTTTGCATACTAACTGAACTAACTATAAAGCAGGTCTTATGTGTTTTGTTTTTTTAGTCCAATCAATAGATTTTTAGTAAATCGCAAAAAAACACTCATTTCGGACTATTCGGCCGCAGTGACTGACGTAACAACCGCTTTGTAGTGCAAGCTGATTAGAACTTTATTCTTTTAACAGTACTTATTTCAAACGAAGTTTGAATCACCACAAATAGAGTTGCTAATTTTGGCGTTAGAAGGGCCTTAATAGCGTAAATACAACACTTAAACCAAGTAGCTGGATTACCGATCTTAGCGTATCGATGTCAAAAAGTTTAAATGTGTTTATCTACACCCATGCTATAAATCCTCTATAAAAGTATCTGAAACAGTTAGCTTATGGCCAACATTAAAACAGCCAGTGACATAATAACCATTATAACATCCAAACGGGTGTTATAATGTTGTACTGAATTTCATTATGCGACTTGTTTTAAAAAAAAGAACATTGTCTAGCACGTGCACTACCACAGCGACGTAATTTAAAAAAAAAAAAACTTATAGGTTAATTCGAATTCACGTCGTATCCCGCCATCTTTGTTCGATATTTGGATATTAGTATTGCACTAATTTATTGTTTACAAAAATGAGTGATACAAGCTTTGTGCATTTTAATAATTGTACAATCCAAAATGTTAATAATTATATTATTACCTATACATGGTTTGTTTGTATTAAATACTCAGCAATTAAACTTTCCATGAATTTACATAGACTTCTTACAACACTGCAACATCCTATGGTTTCAGAACCTTTTATGGAGGATTCTTATCATGGATAAGTCTTGTAAAGTAAAAAATCGTAATAAGTCTTGTAAAGTGATAAAGTCTTGTATGCAACTGTACATAATTAGGTATTAAAACACTCGTGATACTATTATCACACTCGGCTACGCCTCGTGTGATAAACCCACATTCGTGTTTTAATACCCCTCATTATACAACAGTTGCATAAATAACTATTAAATAATAAAATCTAAAAATAAAAATTGTTTATTTTCAGACAAATAAGTCCACAGAGAGGTTAATATTAGTTTAGCCCAAGTAAAGTCAGCCACGCGAACCCCACGGGTTCCTTCTATTTGGCAGCATCATTCTTTAATTTTTTTTTACTCTCATGAATATTTTATGTTTCCTAGTCTATACTAATATTATAAAGAGGTAACATTTGTTTGTAAGTTTGTAAGCTTGTATGTTTGTAAGTTTGTATGTAGGGGGTAATCTCCGAAAGTAATGAACCAATTTTATAAATTGTTTCACTGGTAGAAAGTTACATTATTCGTGAGTGCTATAGGCTATATTTTATTCCCGTACTCCCACTGGAACGGGAACTACGCGGGTGAAACCGCGGGACGTCAGCTAGTATAATATAAATTTGACAATGTCATTGGTATAGGTATCTACCTCTAAAATCCTGTCCCTTTCGGATCGGACTGTGTTTAACCTATTGTATGGTTCTTCATGGTAGCCTCTGCAAATCTTTTATGTACCTAAATAAAGTAGTGTGCCAGATCATGTAAAGTACTTACACTACGTAGGTACATAAGTATACTTACTGTATTTATTTGGACTTTTACATTAGGTGTGTTGTATTGCTGTGCTGCCCTGCAAGGTTCAGTTCATGCATAAGTTAACGGAAATGTATGAAACCTAAGAATTGTTGACAATTCCACAACTCCGAGCCTATATACATAAGAAATACGGGATAATACCCGTGATTTTATTTTGTTCCGTTCGTTCATTTTGTTTTGAATTGTTCCATGAAAGCACAAAGTCTAAAACAGTGTACCTACTTAGGAAATGTATAAAATAATGTTTCAAAGATTCTTTAGTACACATATTTCCTGGGAAATGTAATGCAATACCGGGATGATACTCGGAAATGTTTAAAAACGAATGCTTTCTGTGAATAGAATAAATGAAACACGAACAAAATCAACATCATCATCTGCCTAGCCTTTTTCCAACTATTTTGGGGACGCGAGCAAAACCGCGGGTTAGATAAGTAGTTTGGTATGAACCCGTAGGGAAAGTCTTCAGCACATTGAACGCGGGGCGATCGAGGAGCTCGAACGAACAGTGAACAGACTTATGATACGGAGGAACACCAACCCATGGTACCCACAGTACTGCCATTCCTACTACCAGTAGTAATACGGATAATCCAATTGCCTTGTTACTACCGATACCGCAGTAGTAAGTTGTTAGATGGGAATAAATTAAAAAAAAACTGTGTTTCTACTTCCAATCGTAAATAGAAAGAGAAAAAAGAAAATACAAATGCAACTAAATCGGATGAAGCGCTCGCCGGCCGCTGTCGTGGCCAGTTTCTATTATATTGCAATGATGAATACATAATATAATCAGATTGAATAGGTACTTGCTTGTTGCATTTAGGCTAGTGCAGTTTAGCCAGCAGATCCCATCCACCCTGACGACCCTGCCTCGCTCGGCGGCGGCGCGTTTGGTCACAGTTTTAGAACCGTGACCAAACGCGCTGAGCGAGCTCAACGAGCGATGCCGCGGCAGGCTTCTTTCTCCATTAATAACACTGCAAATATTTAATTTCCCATCTAACATTTTACTATACTGTAGTAGTAACAAAGGCAATGGTACTACCCGTATTTACTACTGGTATTAGGATTGGTTGTAACACGGGTAAGTCACGCGAGTTACGCACACCCTTCCTACCTCGCTACACGCTGCACGCTGTGTTTCATGCCTCGCAACTATGGCTTGAGAGACGAAACAAAGAAAAAGCATTTATTGGACACAGAGGACAAACAATAAAATACGAAAAAGAGAACAACGGAAATCTATATCTATACTAATAACATTTGTTTGTAAGTTTGTATGTAGGGGGTAATCTCCGGAAGTAATGAACCAATTTTAAAAATTGTTTCACTAGTAGAAAGCTACATTATTCGTGAGGGCTATAGGCTATATTTTATTCCCGTACTCCCACGGGAACGGGAACTACGCGGGTGGAACCGCGGGACGTCAGCGAGTAAAATATAAAATTAATTGATTAAGGGTGTGTCCCCACATAATAATAATATGTACTCGTTGGTAACATATTGGATCCCTAATTATGTCACGATGCCGTGCAATAGGATCGCGACCATCTGGCAACCCAGTCTGAGCAATTGGTATAACTGGTGTTGTGTGTTGCCTAATAACTACGTTGGGAGGTAGTCCTAAATACCTACCTAAGATAACTAATTATTTACGGTTAAAAAAAAGAGTATAAAAATGATTTAGGTGTAGCTACAAAGATATAAAAGTTTAACTTTCAAGTGAGTTAGTTTCACCTTCAAAAGCCAAAGCACACAATGTTTATCTATGAGTACAAAGAATCGAAAAAGTTAGTACTTGATACCAGTTGGTGAGCGTGGAACGTCTCTGCTCAACTACCATTGAGCCGGCCCGGGATAACCCGCGCAGGCGAGCCCAAGCCCCGCCCGGGGGCGTGGCCACGGCTTCCGGCTGCCACCCCCGCAACCTTCCCTCCGTCTCCGACGACCGGACGAGGCACCTCGCTTTTATCCCGGTTTCCTGTCCGTGGACGCTCGCTTTGCTCCGGTCTATCGATTTGTTTATTTTTTTAACAAGACAAATAGGTCAGACGCGTCCCTTCCGAGTGCCGTGTCGTGTCCGTGTTGCGTCCGGCCCGTCGCCGGTGCCGTCGGTTAGCGATGGACTGTGTCCGGTGTAGGTGCGGCAGCGTCTGCTCGGTGTCTGCGGCGGAGATGGAGGCAGATCAGTAAAGGTGAGTGGACAAACGGGTCCGAAGGCTGTCGGTACATCTTGCTATTCGAAATGATTCGTCCTGCGAAGCCTGAGTATGTTGGGATATAACTTTATGAGAACAGGTTGACTTTCCTACGTAGAAAATTAAAATGTTTACTGATAAAACCGCCTTAATATATTTATCGTGAACACACGGAACACACTTTGAAACTATTTTAATATCCCGCTCTTGAAGCTAACCCCTGACAGATGAATCACAGTTTTCTTATCCGCATCTAAGATGCTGCCCAGGTGTTCCCTAGACTTTAAAAATATTTCCAGCCGCGAAAAGTTCACAATCTGAACATTACCTACATTTAGTCATTCGTGAAGGTGTGTACCACGTATCTGCTGCTTAAATTTCTCTACTTTCCAGAATTTAACCCCTTTATGCGACACTATCGAATGATGTAGTAGTACAGTGTGTGGTTTTTTTCAAAAACAACGGGTTCGTTTCCTGGTTAAGAGTATTGATTTTCCAAAAATCGAATGATGCAGTTTTAGTTTTCATCACAATCGGGACTCCTTTGAGCATTTTTTGGTTATTCCTCATAGTTTAGGATTTGCCCATCCATGCCCACTTCAAAAATTCCACCTGTAGTATTTGTAGTCTCCTTTTATTTTTCTTCATTAACCGACTTCCAAAAGGAGGAAATATAACCTATTTTGAGACCCTACTCGATAGTTTTGGTTGAAAAAATAAAAAAATAACGACTTACAATTAACGCCAAAAATCCGCCTTTTTTTTTAAAACACCTATACAACACTTGGAATTTTAAGACGAATCTAATGATACCTTAATCGTGAAAATCCATCCAGCCATTTGGAACATACGAGGTTATAAAGAAACATACAAGATACGCCCGAAAACATTTAACTCTTCCTTGGGTCCTTGAGTCGGGTAAAAAGTTCCATTGATTCTATTGACCACTACTACTAGGAATGTTGTGAAGGAGAAAGCTTTATGACGATAAAGCTTTCTCCTTCACAACATTCCTAGACCCATTATACAAATTGCAACTGAATCCAGGTCTTGCATTCGAGTTGATGAAGCACATTGTGCGCAGCCAATGCATCTGTGGTCGTTATCCGGTCCTATTGTGCCACGTTTGTGAGCCAATTATCGTGTATCTCGGTGGTTAGTTTGTCACCTACGTACTTCAGCCTCCTCTTAACCGGTCATTGGAGTCAACATCTTTACAACACGACGACGGACGAAGCTACAAATCGTATGGGCTTGTTGTTCTGTTGCAAGGCTATTTTCTTTGTAATATTGAAAAAGGCTCGCTTCCTATTATAATATGGGATCGGCGAAATGTGGGTGTATTATTAGATACACCTCTGTCCAACCCTCTGGGTATTATAGTCGTAATGTTGTGTGTTTGTGAACGAGGAAGACTGACCTGCCATGATACAGTTTTCACTAGTACGCAGATCAGAGTGCAACCGCTTAACGTACACAGGTATGTATTTAAGAGTTACTTAGGTGATCAAACACTTTCACGGTCGGCCGTCACTTACGGCCTACGGGATATCCTCCGTGATTGTTATTTATTTTGTGCTCGCGATATTTCGATGCTGTTGCAAGCGCCCTGCTCAAAAATAGCAGCCGGTATCATAAGCACTCCACAAAACCTGGTGCTACAATGAGCGTGTTTTGCCGTGACTTGTGTCAAGTTCCAATAGCTAAGGACAAAAAAGGAGGGTAGACAGATTTGTCTGCTCCTAACAATTTTATTTTCAACCACCCGCATTCTCCAGTCAACCGCTTCAACCGATCAGGGCGCTTGCAACAGCGTCGACTGCACCAGAAAGAGAGATTCTGTAGAGTCTAAAAAGACCCCTCTTTCTTCTTGTAAATAGTGTCAAAAGTTTTCTGTGGTGCAAATGTTGAAATTTATTTTTTACCAACTTCTAAAAATAGAGGAGGCCGTCATATTATTCTTTAAAGTACTTATTTATACCGATGTCTCCGTGATTACTGGGCGGTTACTAGGCCGATTTACGTGATCATTTTTTCATTTGGCAGAGGGGGCGCAATTTAATATAATAATAATAGCTTTATCATCCAAGACTGGACTCACTTGCACTTCATAAAAAAGACAAATTCTATTTGACTTTGTGACAGAAAGTTCAATCATAATGAAGTTTCCAATAACTGGAAATTGAAAATCAAAAGTGGTAGGTACTGTAGTTATGAGTTCAACTATACCTACTCAGTACTCACTATTAGTATTACAAAACGATAGGCATATTATAATTAGTTATTATAATTAGTTATTGATACCGTTAGTTATAAACTTCTAAGTAATAATTGTATATCTCTATTATGACTGACATCGAGGACATTTGAAGGTATATATAGCTAGTCTTGTTAGTTCTTTCTTAGGGAATCAGCATTGCAGGTTTTCTTTGCAAATTCAAATTCGTTTATTGTATTTATTTGCTTATTCTATTACGAGTACTAACATCTGAACGGAACAACAGTAACTGGTTGCAGTATATGTCCCTTTCAAAACATAAATTTACCTAATTATGTTTTGAAAGTTTTATATGATAGTGTTCCATGGGTCAGAAACCATACCTACCTTAAAAAAAATATTCATTTTGCTTAATCAGTATACGAGTTAAGTTCTTCTTTGAAAATGATGATGTTGATATCATAACTTCTAGTCACAATATAAAATATAAATGGAATTGAATTTAAATGACAAGAATTTTATCATAACTAAAAAGGGTAAAATAAATTAAAAATGCAAAAAAAAACTTTAGTGCAAAAAAAACGACTAAACACTAAAATAGGCAAAAATTACTTTTGGAAGTCAGTGAGACTCACCGACTTCTTAACTTTATGAAATTTTACTGTTTTATTTACTTAATACTATAGAAATGCATGTCAATAATGTTAATGTTGGATGTCGTTGTAGAAATACGAAACACTGAAAGCGATAAACATTTGTCTAAATTCTAAGTAAAGTCTACAGAAAATCTGTTAGCTATTACAGAGACGCAAAAAAAGACTCGCAAAACAAAAATATTATTATCTACCGAAAACATGCACTTGGTGTGTGCAACAAATAAGTTAAACATGTTATTAGCACGCCAGTAACTGTGTTTCTGCCATTAATGGGGCCGGTTTGGCACACTCCTTGGAAACAGAAGGAATGGCAAATGAATGGCACGCGAGCCGTCGCAACTCAACTAGCAACAGGAATGTCGAAAAAAATGAGTACTAAAGTTCTAGATCATTTTAAAATTAACTCATGTAAAACAGCTTGTTGTTTCGAGTCGGAATTATAACAGAAACGTGGAAATTTTTCATAAGCTTTTAAGTAAGGTTACGATTTAAAGCCCGTGACTAAATAATAACAGCCGCTCGGGTCGATCTTTGGGTTAAGCCATGCTTGCATAGGTTGGTCCGTCGATGGGTGACCCATTACATACCGGGTTTCCTCCGTGCCTCGGAAAGCACGTTAAGCCGTTGGTCCCAGCTGTCATAAGCAGATCTTTGACAGCCGTTTCAGGTAGACAGTGACCCAAAACGTCTGACAACCAGTCTTACCAAGGGATATACCCAGTACTAACTGGGTTGTGGAGGTCAGATTCATCAGTCGCTCCATGTAAAATACTGGTCCGGTTAGACTGGAAGCCGACCCCAACATAGTTGGGAAAAGGCTTAGATGAGGCTTACGATGAGGATGACGACTTAATGGAGAGTGTTGGAAATAATTTGATAGAGGCCACCGTAATGATCGACAAAATCAATTATCTATTCTTCTGTCAATTTGGGGTACTCAGGGTGTTTGCAGGAAAATGTGTTTTTAAACTTAAAATCATTATACCAGCATTATTTTATACTTATCAGGGCTGATGTTTAAATCTTGTTATTTTTATTAGCCTATTCAGTCCCACTGCTGGGCAAAGGCTACTCCCATTCCTTTCCAACTCGCCCGGTGTTTTGCCTGCTCAGCCAATCAGTCAGGAACGAATCCGAAACGAGTCTAATTTCCAGATAACTTTAATTTTCGAAAGAAGTAATTGCAGTTCAATAGCTCTTATACAGCGTGTAGCAGAAAGGGTAGTATAGTCATATTTATACAGCGTGTAGCAGAAAGGGTAGTATAGTCATATTTATACAGCGTGTAGCAGAAAGGGTATAGTCATATTAATACAGCGTGTAGCAGAAAGTGTCAAGTCATATTAATACAGCGTGTAGCAGAAAGGGTTTAGTCAAATTTATAGAGCGTGTAGTAGAAAGGGTTTAGTCATATTTATACAGCGTGTAGCAGAAAGGGTATAGTCATATTTATACAGCGTGTAGCGGAAAGGGTATAGTCATATTTATACAGCGTGTAGCGGAAAGGGTATAGTCATATTTATACAGCGTGTAGCAGAAAGTGTCTAGTCATATTAATACAGCGTGTAGCAGAAAGGGTTTAGTCATATTCATACAGCGTGTAGCAGAAAGGGTATAGTCATTTTAATACAGCGTGTAGCAGAAAAGGTTTAGTCATATTTATAGAGCGTGTAGCAGAAAGTGTCTAGTCATATTAATACAGCGTGTAGCAGAAAGGGTTTAGTCATATTTATACAGCGTGTAGCAGAAAGGGTATAGTCATATTTAAGGGTGTGATTAACGAAACTTAACCACTTTCTGCACGTGACCAACATCTAAATCGCAACAAAATAATCAGCTGCTCCTAAAATTTCAATTCTCGACCCAAATGTATCGGGATTTTTCTGACAAAAGTTATCTGACTGTTGAAAAAGCAACTAGAAGAAGTAGGTAACTTCCTAAGTACCTAACCAAGCAGCATAATAATAATAATAAATTTAGGTAAATACAGCAGTCATTGTGCCGATAGTCGTGTCGGCCAATGGCTTAATAGCCAAGAGCCTCGACCAACATCTTAGGCGGCTCTCGCTTGGCAGCTGGATCAAGGGCTTGATTCAGAAAGCAGTACTTCTGGACACGGCACGTATTGTTAGGAGGTTCCTCTCTCAAGAGCCCTACCGCCGGCGGCTCGGACCCTGTTCCCAGCGCTGGTGGGCTTATATTTTTAAATGTTTTTTTTTTTATAGTGTTTTGTATAGAAATATTTAAAAATGTAAAAGATATGTAAAATAAAGAATAAAGGAATAATACATTTTATTTATTGGCATAAACAAGACATTACATGGTCGTGAATCACTGGTACCTGTGGTAGGTAGTGAAACACCTGTATTACAGGTCTCCAGGTTTCTAGTCCGAAAGCAATTTACAGTGTTATTGTTAAGTACCAATGTCAAAGGTTGGTTTACAAATTAATAATAGGTATCATAAGAGAAATAAAAGTAAAAAGTATTATAAGAACAAACCAATTTAGAATAATTACGTATACTTAAGTGGTGTAGGTGTGTGTGTATGAGAAAGTGTGCGTGTGTGTTTGTGCATGAGTGTGTTTGTGAATGAGTGTGTATGTGTATGATGTGCCAGTAAGTTGTAGGTCAATTAAGCCAAAACCTGCAACAGACCCTCTGTTGCAGTATATGACTGCTGACGTAGCCAATCTTGAACAGTTATTTTAAGGTCATGTTGGTTTAGTTGATGCACGGATAGAATTTTATTATAGCGGTATGGTCCGAGGAAAATAAAGAAGCGACGGCTGAATGATGTTTTGGTTGGGAAAGATGTGGCAACAAGGCGGTTTCGATGCACTGGTTCCGGTGTATACTGTGACAGGGAGTGCTGTTTGATAACTGTGGCCAGAATAAATAATAGCCTTACAGTCACTACTACTACACTACTTGGCAGTATTCCTACAGTCCAACTGTGGGAAATAGGCGGGGTTTGAAACAACAAACTTTAAGGCCCGCTCTTTGGGCGCGTTCCACTTTTATCAGGTTAGATTTGGCGGCACCTCCCCAGGTCGTGTTGCAATAGTTTAAAATCGATTGACACAGCGCCTGATAGACCATCTTCATAATGTCTGCACCTGCGGATGCGCGCAATTGCTTAAATATACAAATGAGCTTCCGTACGCGGTTAGAGAGGTGAACGATATAAATTTTGACTGTCTATCACGACGCCGAGATATGCATGTGTGTGTGTGACTTTATCTAAACTAGAAGTGTTATCAGTAGTTTTAATTTGAGGGAGTACATCAGCCGGAATTACGGAGTTGCGAATGGAGAAGTTAAGCAACTTGGTTTTGGAGACGTTCAGGGTGAGTAAATTTTTTTGAAGTCTGTCACTAACAGCATTAAAGCCTCTCTGTGCAAGGCGATACGTTTTAGCCCAATTATTCGAGGAAATACGAGAGCTGTATCATCCGCATAAGAAAATATCGTGCCGTTTTCAATTATAAGATTACATAAATCATTTATACAGCATAAGAAAAGGCTCGGTCCAAGGATGCTGCCCTGGGGCACCCCGTAAACAATTGGCATCGCAGAACTAGTGTGCGGCCCTATTCTTACACATTGGGATCTTTCGCTGAGATAGCTCTGGATATAGGGATGATGAAGCGGTGGTTGCTCAGACAACAAAAGCAAGCATAGAACTCGAAAAAGTATAATAATATATGTATAAGGTTATTTCTGTGATTTGGACGACACAGTCAATCAAACACAATTTATTGAGTTTCTATGTAATAAAATATTATGATAAGTAATATAAATATGAAAGTTATATTTTTCTTTACATTTTTTCAACTGGCTGCAGATAAGTACTACTCAAATGTCTATATTACTAAAACTATAATCCGAAGGCCGGATGATTTAAATAGTAAAAAAAACACATATACAGGGTGTCCGGTAATTAGTGAATAACCTTGAAATGGCTTATAGTAGAACTTATGGCCATTCAGAAAAAAGTAATACCATAATATATAAAAAATAAAGTACAATAACTAGTATATCTATCTATCAGAATAGTGTATAATATTAAAACAACAAAAACCCGATGAATTTCATTCATTTCTGGTCGTAGTGTTCAATAAAGTAAAATAAGGCAAAAATAAATAGTTTTTTTTTTAAAGCTTAGATAGCTTAGAAAGCTTAGATACTTATGATAGATTTTTGTCATTTTTTTTAACGGCCATAAGTTCTACTATAACCCATTTCAAGATTATCCATTAATTACCGGACACCCTATAAAACACAGGAACTAACAAACAACAACACTACTAGGCAACTACTTATATAAATCACAAAAATAAAAATGCACCAAAAAAGGAAGAAGAATTTTAAAATCCTTACCAAAGATAACGTTGTACAGTTTTATATTATAAACGCAAATGTATTCCTTGTTACATCAACATGTATTACCATAGATGCATAAATCTAGTCGCGCCAGACACTTGGAGTTGGGGCCGACTGTACATGACTGTATATGCTCGCATAATATTCGCGTAAATCACATTGGAATTAATTATTGCTTCTGACTACTACGTGTGGGGTGAGGATGATTAAGCTTGTTTATGATGTTAGTTTCATCTCTTTACAAGTGTTTCTAACTTAGGGAAATCATTGAGCCTTCCACGTATAGCTTCGTGCCCGACGGCCTGCTGCTCATTCAGTCGAGTACTCGGGCTGGACTCGAGAATTTAGCTGACACTTGCCTACGATTAATATCTCAGTGGGGCGATCGAAACCGTCTGACCTTTGCACCGCAAAAAACTTATCAACTAATTTTAAAAGGTAATCTTAAATCGTGGCCTAGTATTAAATTTAATAACGTTCCCGTGAAAAGAAAGCAGTCCGTGTGCTACCTTGGTTTGGTCTTAGAGAGGAATTTTTCATTCATAGATCATATAAAAACTGTCGGTGAAAAAGCTAAAAAGAACTTTTATGCCTTAACGAGAATATCCAAATCTACGCGGGGTCTGTCATTTCTAACTTTAAAGACTATTTATGGGGCTACTTATTTGGGGTGTATGTGCTACGGGGCACCTGTTTGGGCCGATAGGGCCACCATAGGAGCTGTACGACGTAAATTGCTTCAAAGCCAGCGTTTGGCTTTGATATTCTTATGTAAAGCGTATAGGACGGTTAGTACTGAAACCTTACCGGTACTTGCAGATGTACTTCCAGTCGATCTTGAAGTGCAGCGACGGGCTGCAATGTACTATAACGCGCGTGAGACCACGGACGCAGACTTTTTAACCCTACGTGACCGTGATAAGATTTCTAGATTATTCAAACCACAGACCGACGTCTGGGAGGAACTTTTGTCTGAATGGCAATGTAGGTCGGATAATTCCATCAAGGGCCGACACCTCCACCAGTTCTTTCCATCCGTTCGTGAACGGCTGGCCAGGACATGGCTGGAGGTTGATCATTGTGTTGCTCAATTTCTGTCGGACCGGTCATGGTAACTTTAAGAGTAAATTATTTTCCTTCAAGCTTGTTGACTCGCCTTTTTTTGTCAATGTTCCACATCTGACTGCGAATATGAACAATCAGCACATCATATTTTATGAGAGTGCAGTCTTTGGCAGAATGAACGCAATATTATGTTGGATAGTGTACAGGTAACATCCGGAGTTATTTACTACACAGACCTTGTAGAAACTAGAACAAATTTCCATGCGTTCAATCGTTTTTGCCATACCTATTATTGTAATCAAATATAACTCTCACAACTTAGGACCCATTAATGTTAATATTTTATCCGTGGTGCGTGGTGCTGGGATAGGCCCAGGCCTATCCCAGTTGTAAACGTCCCTTTGCGCCAATTGGACTTGTTTTTTTCTGTCTCCTGCTGATATGGAGGGAAGTGGAAATTACGGATTTTCTTACTCCTACGCTATACTTTTCTGATTAATTTCGTTGCGGGATCCAAGACAGTTAAATTCATTCTCTGGGACTTCGTCGAGCTTCATTGTCTCGGCGCTTTTCTGGTGGTCGCCACTGTTGATTCTGGCTTTCAGGAGTTACAGTGGTTTGGGAACAGTGTGGCGGGCTTGTCCCAACAAAAAAATCTATACATATAATAAATCTGTAGAAAAATCGTTTTTGTACATGGAAAATATTTTGAAAAAAAAATTGCCAGGGTGTTAAAGGATAACCAACAGAACCCATTTCCAGCATTTTTTGAATTTTTGTCTGTTTGTCTGTTTATCTGTTTGTCTGTTTCGATGATCAAGCATCACGTAAAATATACGAAACCAATATAGATAACTTTTATACATACAAATTGTGTGTATCTTGAGGTATAAGTTAGTGTTCGTTTCATCGTAATCGGTTGATGCTATCAAAAGATATATGAATTTAAAGTGTTCAATAAAAACTAATCATCAAAGGTAAAATACATTCATGCAGCGACATCTGTTGAACTAAAATGGTACCAATGACTAAAAATGTGCTCATCACATAACTTTTAAATCGACTGAACTGCTTTAAAAAATATATAGCATAATATATTTTAGCAGTTTAACATCGTGGTCGATAAGGCGCAGCCAATTCGTACAACACGCCGTTTTACATAATTGCGAGCCGGATTACATAAGTAATACGGCGTCATGACGTTCAGCCGGATTACAATTCGGCTGAAATAAAGTACGCCGCATTGAATGAGCCCTTCGCGTTCGTCAAAGCGGCGTAATAACGTGCCGCAGTTATACAAACGGGCGCATCGTCGATACGCCGCTTTGAAAGTTTTAGGTCCATTTATCACCACAAGTGGCGCTGCATGATCATAACAAGAAAAATGGCGTCGCAATCGACAACGGTGCCATAATCAAATGGCCGCTTTTCCCGCTTTTCTGGTTTTTTATTTCATTTTTTTTTAAGTACCTACATTGTGAGAATTACGTGGCAGGGGGTTTCTAAAAGGGGATAGGACGCACCGTTTTCGTGATATAGTTAAGCAAATTTAGAACCTAGCTACGACTCCATGACGCGCGCTCGCTAGGCTCGCATTTTACATTACACACCCACTGTCTGTCACAAATGTCGTCGTCGCTCCGCCGGCCTTCGGCCTACGCTCCTCATGCCAGCTAGCATTCTTTTAGGACAATAATTTTAGTAGGTTATTTGAAGTATCGGAATTGCTGACAATACGGCTAAATGTTGGACGCCGCTTTGTCGAACGTATCGCCACCACAATCCGGCTGAACGTGAGGACGCCGTATTACATAACGGAGCCGTTTTCCAATCCGGCGCGCCATTGTGTAAAACGGCGTGTTATACGAATTGGCTGCGACAGATAGATAGCGTTGTTCATTTCACTCTCCATTTTCTGCATCGCGTTGTTAAGATTTTCCGTGAAAGAATGACCCTCGCCCGTGTCATTTGCGTCAGGTTTGGCTATGAAACAAAAGGAGGAAGTTCTCAGTCTCAGTTCAGTTTGACGCGTATATTTTTTTATATATGACCACGCATAACTTTTTACAGAGAAGTCCATTAGGCATGATCCTTTTTTTTGTGAAAGCGTAGATATATCTCAAAGTTGGTCCCATTTAAAATAAATACGCGATAGCATTGTCTATCTTTTAAGGTTGAGTCACACTCTCTCTAACCCTCTCTCTTTTTTCTGACGCAGACGAAGTTGCGCGGGTCAGCTAGTAATTAAATATAGTTTCGTTTGAATACACGGTGTAACTTAATAAACGCAAGACCTCTCGTGTGGTGTCTCAGACCATGAAACTGAACAACTATTGTTCTGTGACTTTTGGAAATTCATGACTTTTTTTGAGTTACTATACAATTTTGACCGGCTGATCGCGTCAGTTCCAACCCAGTGAACAGCGTCAACAGCGCTAAAAGCGTAAATTTTTTGCAACGAACCGCGTTAACCGCGCTAACGATTCGCAAAAATTCGCAATTCTATAAAAACACTTGACGATCGCAAACTACAAGAGATATAGCTATATAAACTCTACAGTGAATAGCTAAATAGATATGGAATCTATTTAACCAAAAATAAAGATAAATAATTATAATTTGATACCCTAAAAATAATGTAGAACTTGAAAAACATCGATAAAAACGGACATTTCGCTAATAAATTATTAATTTGTGGAAAAACTATTAACTTTTTAACTACTTTTTTATATTAAAACTAGCTGACCCACGCAACTTTGTCTGCGTCACATAAAAGAGACATTTTTCCCCGTTTTTGCAATATTTTTCATTTATGCTCCGCTCCTTTTGGTCGCAGCGTGATGTTATATAGCCTATAGCCTTTCTCGATAAATGAACTACCCAACACTGAAAGAATCATTCAAATCGGACCAGTAGTTCCAGTGATTAGCGCGTTCAAACAAACAAACAAACTCTTCAGCTTTAAATAATATTAGTATAGATAAACTAGACTATATTTTGCTTTCGACCATAATCTTATGAATACCTCGTCACAAACATAAAAAAAAGATAATTAGAAACTAGGTACTCACTGTTTGTTTACATCTGGGGACTGACTCTGGCCTGCCGCTGTTGGGCGAAATGGTCCCCATAAAAAACACAAAACACTTGTTTTATGGTTTAAATAGTTGAACAATCTAATCACCTCATTAATTAAGCACTAGTTTTCCCATTTCACACACGTTTTAATCACTAAATCACGTATTTCTTCACACTATCACTGTAGGTACATATAACTACTGTTTTTTCACAGGCGAAATACTGCAATTTTGCGATTCGGAACCTAATTTGTGTTATCATAATACGATAGTACAACTTCTCACGAACATTTTAAGGTATAACACTGTATTCCAATAACAAATACGTAACTCGTAATTACTTGAAATGTGACACTAACGCTAAAACGATGACGCAAGAAATGGCGCGCTCTGTTGACGTAAGTTTGTTACTTCATTGTGACACTTGTTGACGGATTATAGCTATGGTTTTTGGTATGGAGTTGAGGAATATTGTAGAGGTGGGAAGTAAACCAGCCTATTCACGAACAAAGCACGTTTAGTCGATTATTCATTGATTAATTGACGGGGTATTTTATAAATGTTACTGGATCACTTAGTGAACCGGACGCTGGAAAGTGGATTAGCTGCTTTTTTAGGGTTTACCAGGTTTTACCCAAAGTCTTTTTCCGAATTTCTAGAAATCGTAGTACAAAAGTTGGCAAATACTACACAACGCAACCAGGTACGATCCTTCTATACTCTTCGCTTCCTCCATATTCATTCATCAGGATGACCACACACGCCGCTTCGTATGGACTTCGTTCTAATTTTAAACTACACCAGAGGGCGTAGACGAGTCAGTATGTCCGTGATAACGATATGGGAAATTATAAAATGTATGAAACTGACCACTGGAACACCGAAACAAGCTTGTCGACGTTCGTTGTGGTTATACGAAACAGCTCAGCTCATCTGCCTAGCCATTTCCGAAACAGAATGTCGGGGACGACTTCTAGTTAGGTAAGACCTGCGTTTTTTACATGAAGTAACTGTCTATATGGCGAATGTCTTCCACAAGCCAAGAGTAAGACTAGTCGTCAGACAATAGGCACACACTACAACATTAATAATTAAAAAAATTACAAAAAAAAAAATCTATGGTCCGAAAGCTAACTTCTTTTTTGGTTATAACTGAAAATCTAACTTTATAAAAGGTGTGTAATGACACTGGCAGCTTTTAAACGCGGTTTACATGTGCTGCCCGCTTAGCATGAACGCCTTAGACACGAGAGAATCGACAAATCTTTTGTTCATCTGTCATTGAATCGACAAAATGACAGATGAACAAAAGATTTGTCGATTCTCTTTCGTTTCTTCGGCGTTCATGCTAAGCGGGCTGAACGCGTTAAGTTTTGTCGAGAAATTCGCCTTAGAAACCTACTTACAAAAGATATTTAGCTATAGCCATGGTATTCAGCAGCGACCCAGCCCTTTCAAAATCAATACTCTACTTGTTTTCCATTTCGTTGACGTGTTTCAGTTCGCATGCCTACAAAAATAGATGAGGCTCAATGCTGGGGTCAACGCGATGTTTGGGCCGATTTCTCGGTCGATTAGGCTTGTGATAAGTAGCCAATGGTACTGTTGGGTGAGGGGGGAGGATATCTCTGTGTCTGCTATTTTAGTAACTTATGCCGAAAACAGTCGTGGCTTATTTAAAGTACATTTGTTTATATTTTTAGAACAAATGGCAGTGCACATAACGAATTCCTGCAAAAAAAAAAAGTAATAAACAGGTATGCCTATCGGCTGCGCCAAATACGGGTATTTTAATAGTGTTATAACTACTAGAAGAGTTCGTGACTGAATAATAACAGCAACACGGTTTTATCTTTAAAGGTTAAGCAGTGCTCACCAAGGTCAGTCTGTGGATGGTTACCATACCGATTTTCTTCCGTGCCTCGGAAATAAGTCGTTGGTGCTGACTGTCGTTTGTAGTTTAAACTTTCATTGTTTATACGTAACTAATCAGCGTCTAATGTCACTTAGGGATTTCTTCGTTGATTTTCAATTATTCTAAGCTCTCGATATTTCGACGCTGTCTTTGTGTTGCCGTCATCCCGCTATCATGGCGCTTGCAACAGCGTTGAAATAATTAACGTGAGTCGTTACCACGTCGTTACCTACAGGTCGCCAGTGAGCGGCCCGAAAGTCTGACAACCAGTCTTACCAAGGGGTATTGTATAACCCAGTACTAATTAGATAGGCGATAGTCGATAGTGGATAGTCGTTCCATGTAAAACATGTAGCGGAGTACTGCCTAAGATTATACCAGGGAAGACAAAGTATATGACGGTGGTACGATTTGGGACACTAATGGCACACAAATACAATTATGAGTTAGGATTACTGAGATTAAAATTTAGATTGATCACAAAACATAGATTAAAGTAGATTATTACAATGATAGAAAATGGGCACGCCTAACTGCAGCCATTTATTCAAAAGCAGTAACCATAGACGTTCTCTATGAGTAAAACTTTGACATAGAGAACAATGTTGCTATTATAAATAAATGTGGAGAATACCATATTTATTTAACAAAACAAGAACAAAACATTGTTATTCAGCTGCATACGATTAGACTGGATGTCGACTCCAAAATTAGTGGGGAAAAGGCTAGGCAGAGGAGGAATACTAACACATTCAGCTACTTTATACTCTTTAACTATTGTCTAACCGTGTCCCTGATTATTCTATAACGGTTTAATCTAGACTTTGTCAGCCTAAAGTTAGACAATGAACCTCTTGTTGTCCTAAGCGTTTATACCTAGAACTGCACGTTTGTGGACCACGTACTCAGTCCTACTAATCTAAAAAGTACTTTTTAGACTACTTGGTTCAGACGTTAGTACCATCGACTCGAAAAGTAGAAGCTTAATTTCCATACTCCAAAGGTAGAATAAAAAATTATCCTGTTTTTAAATTATTCTTTCCTTCTATATATTATTGTATAACGGCCTGGTGTCCGCGTCAAAGCGTGTATTTTGCGTATGGACTATAATCCACCACGCGGGCCCAGTGCGGATTGGTGATGTCACATGTCTTCGAATTTTTGGTTCTAGGACATGCCGGTTTCCTCACGATGTTTTCCTTCACCGTTTTGAGAGCAGTGGTGATGAAATAAATTACACAAAGTAATGCGCCTGTGTGGGCCGCCACTACTGGGCCACCGCTGCTCTCTTCTTCCCTTCTATTTCGTGTGATAAAAAGAAGTCCTTATTAATTTTCCATAAGACTCATTTGGAGACGCGGGACGTTGGCGGTGTAATAACGCGTTTAGTACACAGGACGTTTGTAGATCGGTCGTATAATGGATGCCGCACGCTAGACCGTGCCGGGTCCGAGCCGAGTGTCAGCTGAGCAATATTACATACCTATATTTTGTATGGACACACTCACGCTACGGAGCAACGGACAATGGATTGTGCTACGGCCGACACTTGGCTCGGACCCGGCATGGTCTAGCGTACGTCATTCTTAACCCAGTATCGCTCTTTTGATGTATAGCTTGACGATGACTGACACATGCGCCAGTTTCCAAGATGTATTCCAAGGCTGTTTTCTAATCTGGAGGATATTCCAGACTTCGCTTTATAGGTATTGATTGTACCAGCTCGCGTTTACATCAACGTATAAAACATTTGTGCGAAGCGTGAGCGTTTTGGGACCTGTCTTTTGAAAATTTTGACTGTTAAAAAATGCTGATATCAGCCTAATTTGTATAAATTACTTTTGATTTTGTATTGCACATGTGGTGTACCTATACTGTTTTCGTTTATCGATTACAATTTAATGACACAACAAACAACAGAACCTTGTTAACGACATTATAAACTATGCCTGAAACGAGGATTATGGGTAAAATCGTTCCAGACATGTCTTTCAACTTAAGCTTCTACATCTTCAAAACACTTTACGTTTGACAAGTTTTTTACTTCTTAAAACAAAGTTCCACAAGACTACAACGTGTTAACTACACGTTGTGGTTGTATTGTACTCTTTTTCTTCTTCTCTTGGACTACCTACTTTCCTCGGCCACTATCTCTCCATTGCCATCAAGGCCACACTGACATTAAAACCGCGTTCTAGAGCTGTTGGTGTCATTATTCCATAGGTAACAATGATGACGAAGATAGTTCAAGGACGCAGTCCAAGGCGGATTGCACCAAGGAGCGGAGAGACTTGTTGAAACCGACAATAATATTGGTTTCAATCTACATCACGCCTCTCCTGGTCGAATCTTGCACATCTCTCCGCTGGCTTTGGTGGAGTCCATCCCTTTTCTCGCTAACCAGTTTTAAGATGAAAAACAGACACATCGTATTTTATATAGATCAATTGTCTCTTATGAAGGCCGCCACCTGTTTGGCCGACAAGCGGATGACACTTTTACGGGATATAATAAGGTAATGTATAGACTTCCTGCAGCTAAGTGGCGCGCGCGCCGGTCTTCGCGCCCACATGCGCGGGTCAATTTTATATGTTCATTAATTTGACTGTTGGTCGGAAGGCAGAGGGGGCAGTCTTTTAAATTTAGATGTTCTTTTTGTCTCTAGACTAGGAGTAGCATCGTTTTTCTTGATCGACTTTACTAAACATTGTCCGTAGATATTGTACAAAAACAACATGGCGTCGATGAATTTTCGACTATGGCATTGCGCTAAAAGAACCATACAAGACTTTACCAGGTGTACACTGCTGAGGTCAAAAATCACCCCCGACACTGGCAATGGGCTTAAGCTTTGTTTAATCATTTCTTTCGCCGAATACATGTTCTTTTTACCCGACTGCGGCGAAGCCCAAAAGGAGGGTTATGTGTTTTTGCTGTATGTATGTTTGTATGTATGTATGTATGTATGTCCGTTTCTTTGTTCCCTCGTAACTCCTCAACGGATGGAGGGATTTGGATAGTTTATATGTCGTTAGATTCGTCTTGATGGCGCGAGTGTCACTGGCTACATTAAAATCAATAAACAAAGAAAATCTCGGATTTGGGGAGCCAGATTGTGGAGGTCGAAATTTTTTAAAATAAAATTGATATTGTGTCCAGTGTCAGTTCCTGAATCAGATTCGTGACCTTTTTCTTTTAACAGAACTTTGTTAAACGAAAAAGGTCACGAATCTGATTCAGGAATTGTCCAAGAAACTACAGCAACTGCCTGTGACAAAGAAGAAGTCAGTGAGGTGAGTTTTGAAGAGAATGTTTTACATACAGTAGTAGTGCACACCGACTCTTTGTGCTCAAAAAGTGACGAAGAAGAGAAAAAGGGGCGAATTCCTGGATTCCTTTCCTCCTTTTTATAGAGGTTACATGTACCAAATGATGTAAAATTTATGGATTTTCTATAAAATTTCAGTTTGCGCCGATTTATTATAAGCCTTATATAAATCGGCGCTAACTGAAACTTTCTAGAGGGGTAAAAAGTGACCCCTTATATTATAAGGGGTCACTTTTACCCCTGATACCAGATATATTACTTATTATAGCGAAACCAGCTAAGGGTTATATATGTATGTTCATTTAACTGGTGGAGGGGAACTGGGGACACGTTGGGAACAGTGATTAGATTAGATGATGTTCTTTTTGAGTTTGTAATAGGTAGATGTTGATGTTTGTGTTATAGCAGGCGGGAAATTAAATTGTCCTAGATCTTTTCAAATGCTTACATCCAAATAGTATTAATAGGTAGTTGTTTTTGGTGAAATTATATGCATATCAAACATCGCAGCTTGGTCTGTACCATATATTAGTCAAGCAAAGCGTTACATAACGTTTCGATTAATTTTGTCCTCGCCATTTCTGTGGCCACACGACATGAAAATTCCTAAAACAAAACCACTTCATACAAAAATAAATTAGAACAAGTAACTAAAACGCGTTTACACCATAATTTCACGACCGTGGTCAAATCGAGTTGTACATTTAAATTGATTGTAGGACATATTTCCTTGAAGCCGGATGCATTCAATTGGCATCAGCGTAGTGCGCAGGCGACGAAACAGTTCGCGATCAACCGTCCTGTCACTCTCACCGTAGTATCGATAAATCGGAATCGGGATATCGATGTGTTCAAATAAAATCGAAAAGCGTGAAACTACGGAGCGATTACATCACTGATTTATTTAAAAAAAAACCAGTTGCAAAGTATTTCAAATAATTGTGTTTAAGTTTGTGAACTTACGTTTGGATGGACAGTGGTTATTTAATTTATTTCACCAAAATGTCTATGTGTGAAAACACTCGTTACGTAGGACAGTGAAGGACAATATTCTCGACAGTTTGTATGAAAAAAAGTGCTAGTCTGAGGACAGTTTGTTAGACGCGAGTGGTATCACTGACATGTGATACCACAAGACAGCTTCCACGACGGAAAAGGACGGGAAAGAACAAAAGCGAGCAAAAAGGAAACGAATATCCGATATGAGGTAAGAGTGAGGCTAAACAGGACAACTGCAATGCTAACTAGCAATAAACGAAGTGAATTAGAATAGTAAATTTTTTGGAAAGTGTTTTGTTTCATTCAATCCGTTTCAGCCATTGTATTGTAAAATAATGAAAATAACTCAGTCTGTCTCTGTGTCTGTTACTAGGGCAATCGATTTTTATACCGGTAGTGCATTCTCCTTGGTATAATATCTGACATCCTCGCTAGGAAAGCCGCGGTCAAAAGTGTAGTGTATTTTCATCAATAAATGTAATACCAACATTGCATTTAACTTTTTTCTTCTTTTCCTTTGCCGTGTTATGAGTTTAATCTTTCTTTCTAGTCGGTTGTAGTTTTAGGCTCGTTTGTGACCACGTATAGCAGTATGTGAGGTTCTTAAATCCTCACTTCAGCAAGTGGTGCATGTTCAGAACATAGGCACCACACTCAAATTGAGTTTTGGACGAGTCTATGGGGATCCAATAACTTCGATCAGATTGATAGTGGCTTTTGACAGGTGATGAATTCCACAAAGATAGATTTTGAATTTTCAATAGTACACATATTCAGATTCCAAGAATTTGCCCCCGAATATAGACAAATGTTACAATTTGTCTAAATCTTCAGAGATTATGTTATGAGTAGTGCACAAAGAGCAGGTGGTATCTCCATCATCGTCAAATGTTGGCTCAAAGGAGAATGTAGATTCTTACAGCAGTCCTCCCGCTTTCATAGTCAGTTTAGGTACGTCAAGGTGGTCCAGGAAGCTCGATTGTGACAGATGATGATTGAAAAACCACCTTAAATTACACCGTATAATTATTGTAGGTACCGCAAAGATTTAAACCGTGGATTGGTCGACTAGAGAAAACTGTTGGAGTTCTTCATCCGCCTCTACTCTTGCCTACGCTCCTGCAAGTGTTCATTGTCAATCTACTGTCGTCATGTCCCCCTGTTTGCATCCCAACTTGAGCCATATGAACAAAAAACTATTTTTTGATTCCTGTATAAGTTATTCATTAGGTGGAACTTCTTTCCAAGACTTCTGGAAGGTAGTGTGCTGCTTTTTATTTGGACAACAAATTATATCATATCCAATATGGTGCTGCTGCTAGCCTTTTCTCACTGCAAGGACCCATTGACATGGACGTGGATACGTTTTGATAAACATTAACTGTAGACTGATACCAATCTTGTAAAGTTTTCCAAAATGTGGCTGGGCTGTTTAAATTAAATTTCTTATAATAACACAACATACGTCAGTATTTCCCCAAAGGGTTATATAGGGGTGTATACATTTTGCCAATCCCATGCAGTGGACGGCAAGATTATTGCCAGTTGCCACCAACAGGCCATTCATTCAAAGTCCAGGCTGCTACAGAGAAGATCCGGATGAAAAAGTCCAGTAAGACTTTGCCTGACTTGGGAATCGAGCCCAAGATCTCTTGCTAGCAGTAACGTTTAAGACCACTAGACTAACGAGGTATTTAAACAACAAGCAGCACGATCTTAGTGAGTCTTAAAAAGTCATCAAATAGAAGGAACATCTTAATTGGCTTTAGTTTACATGAACTTTATGAAAACTGGCCTTGCACTTGAACCCCTTATGTGCAAGGTCCTCTTAGATGCATATCCAGCCATCAATCATGAAATCATTATTTAATCAGTCTGTATAAATAGATGCACAGATTAAATAATCACTACATTGCCTGAGCTTCCTATGTGACCATAACAAGTCACTTCTGGTTGTTTATTGTCCGTAGACCGTAATTCATTATATCTAATGGACGTTCACGTGCAGGACTTCTGTTAAAATGTGTGAGGGAGTAACTTGTGTACGTAGGTATTTGTGTTCGCAATTCGGCTAGTAGCTCATGCCCGATTACAATAAGAGACAGTGTCACTGTCTCATCATCATCGTCTTCTTCCTTGTCTGAAACCTAATAATACTGGGCTGGGTAGAAAGCGCAAACCGCAATTCAGAGCACCAGTAAGATGGTTAGACGCGATCAAAAAAACCATTTTGGCCGCCTGAACGGGCCACAATTCAGGGAATCGCATGGGCTGGAAATATTGTCATAGGTGGTCGTGATCTTAAGAATTGAGGGAACGACAAACACGAAGAAGAAAAAGAGACTAATATACGTTGGATTTTTAATGCAAACATAGGAATATGTGACAAAATGAAAGACTCAGGGCCGAGAAATTCCAACAAAGCAATGTATTAAAGCATTCGTTGATGTGTCATCTAGTATTAGTGGAAATAGAACCTACGAAATCAATAGCTACTAGCTCTGTTGTAATCGGTTTTGATAATTGCAAGTTACGCGGCAAAGAATAGGTTTTTTTAAAGCTACAATAATTATGTTGACGGCTTTGCCATAATTAAGAAGTGTCTCGTGTTCATTATGCTTACCAAAACCTTATCGAAGTTTATTTGTCCCCAGGGTTGATCTTCGAAGTATTAAGTGTGCATCTGCACTCCGCGCTGGCCTTAAAGCTGCCATGTACGAAAGCAGCTGCTCCTACGCAGGAGCCTTAGAGCTAAAGAGAAGCGCACTAAAGGAGGAGCCATGGCCCGCCGCAGAATGGCCTCCCTACCGACTCCACCAGTCCACTTTCGAGCAACTGAAGCAGAGTGTCGAAAAAGCCAAAGCGGCTTTACAAGACAGGTCAGGCCTCCTTGGTTCGGCGACGGCTTTCGGTGATTTTTATGGAGGCCAGCTGGGGCAAGATGCCTCCAGCTCTACTCTAGGATTCGGAAGAACAGCGAGGACTGATGACTCAATGCTCGGGGCTATGGACAAAAGTAAAACTACTGGTAAGTTGTTTCTTTTTTATTTAATAGCGTAATAATAATCTCATAATAATAATATTTCCACGACAATAAGTTTATAGGCAATTAAATAGCTCAGTATCAATATCACGAAGGACTTTTTTTTTTACATTCCACTGCATTACTGTTCATGATTCGTCCTTCGTTTTGCCACAATCGGCTAACGTCTTCGTCAATAAGTCCTATAATAAACTGCACTACGTCAAGATGATAAAATTCACGTAAACTTTTACGCCAACCATTCTACATTCATATCAGAATTTAAGGTCTATTGTCACATGCCTTAACCTCGCGACGATAACGCGACGACAGACACGGCTGATATCGATTGCTGACGGTGACAGGGTAAACTCGCCCTTAAGATAACAATGCACGATCACATTTCGCGTGTAAACTAAACCCTTTCAGAATACTTTGATGTAGGTAGAAGAGGCTGGTGGGGAGGCATCTTCAGATAACAATCAAGGGAGAGGGGCGTACGGGATTTCATCCCCATGGTTGCTATAGAGACGCGCCCGCCCCTTAAACGCCCCGCGATGATCGCGCTCGGGTAAATAGTGGCGAAAATAAATTTTTATTATCCCACCGTTCATTATTGTGGATGTTATCCGACGTCTTTTTTCTCTTAACGAGGGAAGGATGATAATTTTGTTGCATTTTTCGTGCATTGTCGTTTTTTTTCGCTGGCGTGATCGAATACGCTGGTTTTAACCATTAAAGTTTTTGATTTTATTTATTTTTAGTACCCTAACATGTCCCACTGCTGGGTAAAGGCCTCCCCATCTCACCACCTCTGTCTAGGCCGGCCTCGGTGGCGTCGTCGTCAATCCTCAGGCACCTATCGTCTCATCTTAAAGACCTTTGCCCAGCGGTCGTATGCATGCGGCTCTCTTGACCTGCCAAATGCCATTTGAGCCTGGCAGCTTTTTTATCTACGTTTGTAATTCCTGTTTTTGAGCACAGCGTAGTGTTCCGTATTTTATCGGTTCTCTATAAACCCAGAATACTACGTTCCATTGTTCTTTGGCAGACTCCATGGTGGAACTTTTGTTATTCGGTTAGTGACCAGGTCGGAGCACCGTAGGTTAGGAGTTTAGGACTCAGGATTAAAACTAACAAAAAAAATGGTTTTGTGTGACCACTATATCAAAATTATTGTTATGAATATGCATTTTGTTAAAAAATTGGTTCTCGCTGCAGGACAATAAAGTGAAAATCTGACTATTATAGAAACATTTCTAGCAGGACAGCATATTCCAATTGTTACAAAAATGCTTTGTTTTCGCCAGAGGTCGCCCTGTCGCCACAAAAGCGCGGTGACAAAGGAGGTTCTCTCGAAAAAGACAATAAAGTTCTTGCCATTAAAAAAAAGAGGCGCAATTCATAAAAAAATGTAAATTCGAAGCGAGCGGCCATTGTGCTGGCTTCGCGGCAGTGAGGAGATCGGGCCTTTCCGCTGTCGTGAACTAGGTGGAAACTCTTGCGTTTCACGAGATGATTTTTTCTTATTTTATTAAGTTTTAAACTTTGATTAGTGTTCGCTGTAATGTGTGCGCGTCTGGTGGTTTGATCGTAGTCATAGACCATGACGTGTGGTAGCGAATTTGGATTATTTTGAAATTGTACTATGTAGTAATCTCAACCAAGTTACAATTTATTATCAAGTTTCTTTCTCCCAAATTAACAACAACGAGACTCGTCAAAAAACCGGCCTGGTTCTGTATAAACTTGTAGGTATTTTGTTATTAAACTATATATTTTCGGTTTTTAGATTGTTTCCTTTACATGTGCTGTAAGACATTGCTTCTTGCCAAATTTCGTGATTCTATGTCATCGGGATTTCCCTTGAGTGTGTCGAAATATAAGTTTTTACCAATGATATTATATAGTAAAAAGAGGTAGATATCGCACTAGCACGCAAAAATTGTTGAGGACAAAGTGATACAATTGTTGCACTTTGATAGCTAGCTATCTCTTTCTATCTTATACGTTCCGTATTATCTATCGCTGTCGTAGTTTTAAATTACTCGCAACGATATCTGAACGCCATTCAGTATGAACATGGCGTATCTTCTATATAATATCATTGGTTTTTACGGCATAAAAGGCCATAATTATCTTTTTTTTTACGTTAACTTAGAAGTTTTCAACTCGATACCTCTACGCTTTCCCCAGATGAAGGGTCATGACAGACAAACGGACAACAAATTGATCCTTTATGGGTTCCATTTTTTCCTTTTGAGGTAAGGAACCCTAAAAATCAACAATAATTATACATTTTACAAACTAAAAAACTTTTTCCAGAAATTTCACATTCAAAACAAAGTTGCCGTGCTAAACGGCTTGCAACAACATCCATTACCCCATCCATTGCCCGGTTTGATAAACACACGAGGCGAGTCAAAAATACTAAGCAATTGTCGAATATTTACATAATATTCAAATAAGTGCAAAAATCCACGCGCCACCGTCGCTTAATCTAAGTCATTAGGAGAAATGTATTAAAAGTAACCCTCCAAACGATCACGAAAAGAGTTGTTAACACAAAAATGATTGCAGTACGCCCCGAATACCAGTTGCTAGTATTTTACATGGCTATCGGGCCCCGGGATCAGTTTGGTACAAATGTCATCAATTATGAGGCCACACTTTGGATCGTATCGTGATAAAATATATATCAATAAATCATGCTCCAACTGGTGTGATACGAGTTTATTGATTTTTTTTAATGTAAATTGCCAGAGGGCTAGGGTTGTTGTTTCTCGATTTATATTCATTACGGACGGGGTGTAGAATGTAGATTATAAACGCAGTGTAGGTTCTATCATAGCATTTAAGGGCTCCTATAATTGATAAGTGGAAAAATGCGCTCCTTATTTTATCAGAAATAATAAAAGATATTATTCACAAGGATCCCTAATTTATGCAGGTCTTTTCTTCAGAAAAAAAAATGAAAACTTAATTAATATACGTCTGGCTTCTTGCTCTGGAGAACCGGAGAGGACTACACAGTGAGTGACAAGGATATTCCCAGTGTAAAAGAAGCCGTATCAAACACAAGCATCATCTTTAAAATATGGTTCTATTTCTGGCATCTACTTCTACATCTCTTAGCATCTTAAAGTTCAGGACGCGTTAAAGCAAGCCTCGAAATAAAATTATTTGTATCAAGCTAGAATGATTTCTTTGTGTGTTATTCGTTGCATTTATTGTCAGTAAATATATTATTAACTAGCTGACCCGCGCAACTTCGTCTGCGTCACATAATATAGCTTATAACATGTCATTTTGTGCATTTAATTACGAACAAAAACTTTTTAAAATCAATATTGCTTACCTCCCATAACATACGGCGTGATAATATGTAGCCTAAAGCCTTCCTTGGTTTACAAAGACTATTTTTGCTGAATTTCAATTCAATCTATCCAGTAGTTTTGACGTGAAGCCGTACCATACACACAGACAAACAAACAAACAGACAAAAATTCTAAAAAGTCACTTTTTGTCATCAGTTACGTTTTTCTAACAAAAGCCACTAATTTTTTCTCGAAAATTCTCAATGTACAGTTTTTCTTTCGTTACCGTTTTATTATATGTATAGATTAAGAAATGTGTACGTTTATGTACTATGAGGAACTCTGAAAGTGGCGCCGGTGATTGAAAGTAAGTGTGACAATCGGTTGGCTTGGTGCCCATCATGTGATGCTGAGGAATGAGGAAAACGTCGTGTGGAAAGTTTTGAGGTATATGATTAGGTAGAGGAAGACCAAAGAAATCATGGGTGGCCTGTGTGAACGATGATAATATGGCAAAACTTTATGTGTCTGAGATGAGACTTTGTGACTTTGTGGACTTTTAATTGGCTGTCAGTCTCACATACTATTTTTTAATCTGTTAATCTTAGCTGTAAGTCTTCCATAGTTAATAAATAAATAATAATAACGAGTGAGATGACGAGAAGTATGAAAGAAGAGACATGCTGTTCCGATACCAAATAAATTAGAATAAGCGCAACAGAATGATGACGATGATGATGATGATTATGTAGATCATCATCATCATCATCATTTCAGCCGAGAGACGTCCACTGCTGAACATAGGCCTTCCCCAAGTGTCGCCACATTGACCGGTCCCGTGCGACTCGCATCCAGCGGATTCCCGCAACCTTCACCAGGACATCGGTCCACCTAGTGGGAGGCCTTCCAACGCAACGTCTTCCAGTTCGCGGTCGCCACTCCAGCACTTTTCGGCCCCATCGGCCATCTGTTCTGCGAGCAATGTGCCCTGCCCACTGCCACTTAAGTTTGGAATTATGTAGATATTATATCAGTAACTTGAATTGCAAAGGCAGCTAGAGGCCGAAGGGCCTCGGTAAATAACAATCGCTTTCAAAGCCTTTCGTATATAAAAAACAATTTTTGCGGCGGTTCAACAGAATTGGGATAAGGATTTCGGTAATTTTATAAGAATCTTTGATTTCTCATCATCCATTAACGTTGACAGACTCACTAAACTCTAGTCAATGCACCCTTCACCCAAAGGACTTAAACTTAGTGCATAAAATGTAAGTACTATCATGCCCTTTCTGATACTATCTTCTTGATAAAAAAATCATTCAACTAAAGTACCTCAACCATTCACAAAAAAAAAACCCGTAAGTAGACACAGATAATCTACAATGTAAAGTATCGTAAAACGGTGTAGTGTGAAAAGTGACTCATCACGGGGCGCCCTGCTGTCTACACAAGCTTTATTATGTTTAATAGTCCCTCGGCCCCAAACGGTTTGCCTTTTAATTAGTAAGCCTTAATGTATTATTATAATCTGACTCATAGATGTTTGTTGTAACGATACTGGTGCTTTTTTATGGGGTTTTTTGGTGTTTTTTTCTCGGCTTAGATACAATGTGCAACGTGTTTAACAATCATATTTTCCCAAATCTGATTTGGAATGAGAATGGCTTTTGAATTTCATCACTGTTATACGATAGGTACGTTTGTTTCGTTTATTTTAAATCTGATTTAACCACAATTAAGTTTATAAACTGACATGGTCATTAACAAAAAAAAAAAAAAAAAACAATTGGAAATCAAATCAAATACAGTCCTTACACTGTTGTTTATATATGGTTTTGCATCACAGTCTCAATCGTAGTTATTTTATTCTCGTTGCAGCAAGGTTGCTGCTTGGGATAATGGTGCCGATTCTGTTGTGCACAAACTAAACTTAATTTAGGCTATTGCTATATTTTACAACAAGGTAGTGCGAGAAAAGGACGGCTATAGCTATGAACTAAGTTAGAGATGTCAAACTAGTTTACGCCTTGCGCTTCACCGTGTTTTTAAAAAGTGCGAAATAACGTAGCCGAGATCTTTCCATCTTCTCTCTCGCCATAATATGTCATAATGAAAGCCAATTTGTTTCCATTACATTGTTTACTTTATTATTAAAATAACACTAACAAATAAACACATCAAAATTCCAATTCACAGTTTCAAATTGGATAATCACTCTGTAAAGCCACTAACCCTCTCGAGCGACCCAAACACTTCACATTAAGCCAATAAGCCAAATTCCCACTCCCATGGGGTGTTCCCAAGTAGTACCAAACAAACAATTATTGCACAATCAATGGCCATTCGCGCGAGAATATTATAAATCAGCGATAATGGGTGACGTTACGCAGAGTGACATCGCTCTTAGTTCACCGCTCCTGACAATAGATGGCGCACGGTCGGCGCGCGCCTGCGCATCCCGTAAACACGCTTAGGGCTCTAAACCAGCGGGAAGCTTAGTGGAGCGGGTACTACTTAAGCTTTGAATGATAGTGCTATGTGCATTTTGTTTCAAGGAATATAACAATATATTGCGAATGTAAAGCTAAAACGTTGTTTATGAATAAGATTTTCCTCGAAATTTACAGATCGTACTCAATAGCACAAAAAAAACGAATCGAATTGCCATCATGTTAGGTTGGTACAGTATTTAATTGTACTTACACGAAAACATTTTTTTTTTGTTTGGCTTGCTCACAAGCTGTATTCTGTCAGCTACCTAAAAATCTGTAATGGATTACTTATAACTTTTAGATAAGAGCAAACCGCTATCATTATCAAAATTCAGTCATAATAATAGCTTACAACCATTCACCCGCTGTCTCCCTAGCCCCGTCAATGTTGCTCACCATTTCATGGGAACCATGGCCGAGACAATGCGAGTTAATTGTGCGACAGATACCAGTAATGATGATACCACCCCATTTTTTTATTTTATGGATACGCCGTGACCAAGCGAGCTCACCCTAGCGTTATTGTCTACAAATAAATTGTTAAAAACATATTGTGTTCGGCAATTTGATACGTTTGACTTTTGGCGTGGGACAGCCGAGATTTTTTTTTCTTTTTTTTGTTGAATTTTTATAACGGTTTTCAATAATTTTATCAAAACCTCAACATAATTTTGTTGCCACCTTCATTCTTATAGACAGTTCCTTTGATAAACTTAAAATGTCACTTACGGGATATCTTCCGTGATTATTTATTATTTTGAGCTCCCGATATTTCGACGCTGTTGCAAGCGCCATGATCGCGGGTTGACTGGAGAATGCGGGTGGATGGAAAAAATTGTTAGGAGCAGACAAGTCTGTCTACCCTCTTTCTTTGTCTTTAAGTATGGTTATGAACCGTGAAAGCTTAAAACAGTGTTTGAGTTCCTTTGATTTTACTAAACCATATAGGACCTAGGAGATTACCTTGCTAGATTTCTTACAACCGCTTATACAATACTAGCGACCCGCCCCGGCTTCGCTCGGGAGCAATGTAGATATTAATCTTCCTCTTGAATCATTCTATCTATTGCTGAAAACTGCATTAAAATCCTTTGCGTAGTTTAAAAGATCTAAGCGTACAAACAGCGGGGGCGACTCTGTTTTAGACTATGTAAAGATGTTAAGGGCCTATACTACCTCAAATGGCTTAGCATGATCCTCCGTTACAGCATTAATTTTGAAATAAATATATGGTAAAGTTAAGGATTAATGTTAGGTCTTATGTTTGGCAAAAACACGATTTCATAAAATTTTCTCGATAGAAAAAAATCCCAAAGTTACCTCCAAATCGAACAATAAACCGCTGGTATTCAAAAATTACTTCAAATTAGATCATGAAACTTTGCATACTAACTGAACTAACTATAAAGCAGGTCTTATGTTTTTTATTTTTTCCAAAAGACGAAACTTTGATTTTATAAAGAATAAAAACCACTAATTTCGCACTATTCGGCCGCAGTGACTGACGTAACAACCGCTTTGTAGTGCAAGCTGATTAGAACTTTATTATAACAGTATTACAAACGAAGTTTGAACCACCACAAATAGAGTTGCTAATCTGAGGTAGTATAGGCTCTTAAAAAAAAACCCTGTCCGATCCACTTACGAAAGCAACTTGAAGGTAGGTATAAATAACAATGACTTTACCAAATAAAATACGAAACGTAAAATATTCATGAAAGTAAACATATTTTGTACCCAAATTAACCATTTTCCTAAAATCTTATAAAATAATAAAAAGTGACGACACCATCTTCGGCTTTAGTATATTCAATCGTCAAAATGTTTATATAAGATGTCACTACCCGAGAAGTGACCGGATGTACCCCTGTGTTGTCGGGTGTTTAGTCTGAATGGACCAAATCTAATGGACCGCGGTCCGTTCAGACGTAGACAAAAAATGTTTACGTCCGAACGGACCGGTGTAAAAAAACCACAAATGAATAAACTTCATCAAGTAGGTACCTACATTCATGTATGTTTCCTCATTTTAGTATATTTTATTTTATTTTTATTGGATTTTTTTTTTAACTTGTTATCCAAAAAGGATTACTTATATAATTATAATCTACTAGCGATACCTAATAACTCGGGGATCGGACCAGGGCCGGCAGTCTCGACATAGATAGCGACAAATTCGCTAACTTTCTATCGCTGATTTCTAACGAATAAAATCGGTTGCAATAATGATGCTCGTGAAAATTGCATCTTGGATGTAAAGACTTGCGTTATTATCAAGCATCATTATTGCAACCGAATTTATTCGTTAATAATTAGCAATCAAAAGTTAGCGAATTTGTCGCTATCTATGTCGAGACTGCTAGCCCAGGGCCGGCAGTCTCGACAGAGATAACGACAAAATCGCTAACTTTTGATTGCTAATTACTAACGAATAAATTGGGTTGCAATAACGATGCTTGCAAGAATTGCATCTTGGATGTAGAGACTTTGATTTCCCGCAAGCATCGTTATTGCAACCCAATTTATTCATTAGTAATTAGCAATCCAAAGTTAGCGATTTTGTCGTTATCTCTGTCGAGACTGCCAGCCCGGGGCAGGCTGTCTCGACATAGATAGCGACAAATTCGCTAACTTTCGATCGTTGATTACTAACGAATAAATTGGGTTGCAATAACGATGTTTGCGAGAATCGCATCTTGGATGTAGAGACTTGGATTTCCCGCAAGCATCGTAATTGCAACCCAATTTATTCATTAGTAATTAGCAATCAAAAGTTAGCGATTTTGTCGTTATCTCTGTCGAGACTGCCGCGGCGCCCTGGGCCGGCAGTCTCGACAGAGATAACGACAAAATCGTTAACTTTCAATCGCTGATTACTAACGAATAAAATCGGTTGCAATAATGATTCTTGTGAAAATCGCATCGTGGATGTAAAGACTTGCGTTACTGGCAAGTATCATTATTGTAACCGAATTAATTCGTTAGTAATTAGCAATCAAAAGTTAGCGAATTTGTCGCTATCTATGTCGAGACTGCCTGCCCAGCACTGCAAGTACGTAGCAATCGATAACGATCGAATCGATACGATTCGATAAATCCGACTTTTCGATTGGTTAAAAACTCATTTTATCGAGAATAACTGTCAGATTTATCGAATCGTATCGAATCGAGTGCTACGTACTTGCACTGCAGGTTTTATAACATATTATTGTATAGCGAGCACAAAATACTCCTGAAATATGCAAATCTGTTAATATTATTATGCCACGTTAACTTTTGAATTTCTAGTCCCCTATTGATTGTGATTTGAAAAATAAGTTTGCTATACAGAGTGTAGGTAAACGGTCCGGTCACGCCGTCAACCAAAGCATTCTGTACATCAAACTAAGTAACTCTACGCAAAAATTATTGCTGGGAAATGATTTTTTTTTGGGTGAAAAATCACGTTTTACGGTAAAAGTTAATGTAACGCACTCAAAACATTCTGCTGTTGGATGCATTAAATAGTAAACGGGTTATGAAGATATTTAAAGTAAAGTTATGATGGTCCAGAACAAAAAATTTATCGCTATGACGTGGAAAACAAGTGCCTTTAGGCTTCGTCTTCGTCTGTTTACACCCAGTGTTGCCACCTTAGCCCTTTTCGGGCTAGATCTAGCACTTTTTACTGTGGGTATACTCGTTTTTTCATGCTTTAGCTCGAAGAGCCATCTAGCCCTTTTCAAGCGACACGAAAGTTGATGCGAAAATTGACGATTACCAAGTTATGAAACAATCCACGCTATGTAGTATAGATTTTGTCAGTTCACACTTTATAATCACTAATTGGGTTTATTATGGTTTTGTTATGGTAACAGCATAAATGTGAATGTTTTAACTTTTGCTTCAGCAGATATGATTTTGGAAGATTCTGATGAAGACTGATTTTTAACAATTAAATATAATTAGATTTTGCACTTTCTTTTAAATTACTCTACTTAGTACGTTTCAAATAAACAATTTTTACATTTGTATTTATGTTTTTAGCCCTTTCTAGTTCTTTTGATGGCAAAATTTGCTAAATCTAGCACATTCTAGCTTGTCCGACTGCTTTTCAAAAACCAAGGTGGCAACACTGTTTACACACCCTTTATAAGCAAACCTATTTTTAAACGTAAGTTCTGGGGGCACGGTAGTGCCGGCCAAGACGAGCCAAGCGAAGCACAAGGGCACTACCTACCTTTTATCGAAGCGCTTTGTCGTTTTTTGAAACCCTTATGTTTACCCTAGGTTTGGATTATACCAGATAAACAAAATTTTCGGAATGTGTTGTTAATAGCGGATTTATTAAACATATATAGTTTTAATTGCGTTGCTCTTAAACTTTAGATTTTATTGATATCTAAAATACCCTAATTTCATCACTGACTCACTGATGATCATCAGAACTCTTAGAGTATATCCTAATGTCCTAGAAAGCTGAAATTTGGTATGTAAGTACACAAACAACAAAAAATATATAATACTTGTAACTTTTATCCCCAACCCCTTAAACTAGGGGGTGGAAGTTTGTATAAGACTTCCGTAATTTTGACGCTAGAGGTCTGAAATAAGCAAAGATAGAGAGTGGGCTATAAAAAAGGCGCTTCTGATGTGCAAGAAATACACCCCAAAAAAAATGTTACATGCAACTTACAACAAGAAATGAAATGTCACCAAAAAAATTCATGTAAAATATTGCCAAGGCGACACTTTTGTCAAAATATGTGGCTTAGCCATTTCGTTACCACAATAACTATTGTATATCAGAAAAGTAATGAACAGTGGATAAATTTTTCACCTTACACCCATGTGAATGTAGCGAAATAGCCAAGCCACACATTTTGACTAAGGTGTAGAGTTTGTGAAGTTAGCTTTTAGAGTTAGGGCGTGTAGAGTTAGAAGCTTGGCTCTACATGAGATGTGATAACTTTTTGACAGTGCGAGTCATATGGTCTCGTCTTGGCAATATTTTACATGAATTTTTTTTTGGTGAGATTGATCAATTCTGAATTCACACTTGGAAGCACGACCACGCGCCGCGTCGGGTCGGCATCACTTCACTTAAACTCGAACCGAGGTAATACGCCAAGCCGCTACGGCGTTCATCAACGTGTCTTGCATAATTATGGAGTTTCATAGAAATAATTCCGAACCGTTTGAGGAGATGCTGAGCCCACGCAGAGCTTACTTACTTGTTAAACTTAGACATTTTCATTCTCTGCTAGCAAAGCCGATACCAAAATTTCCAGTCCCTTAGAGAAACCCTTTTATTTTTAGTAAGTTCCCTTATTGTTTGGTAATTGTTATGTAATTTTGGACGCGACAGGTTCAGACAAGCTGTCTGGTGGGATCGCTAAAGGCTACTCCACACCAACCCTGTCAGACTCGCTACGGGCAACAAAATGTTCAGGTATGTTCCCTTAGAACTCTGCCAAAACTTACTCATACTTAAACTCGTGACGACATGGGTGTGCTGTTGGATTTTTATCTTTCAGCGCTAAGCCAAAAGTTGAAAATCCATGAGCGTGTTCAGGTCGTTTAAGACACTGCCACCATTGTCGATATATTTAAATCTGGTGGATTATGTCCACCTGATATGAGCTAAGCCGCGAAGCAATGTATGATTATTATATTAATAACCAATATTTAATTGTTTGTGTTTCATAGCGTAGTTTGGCTTAGCTCTGGTGAAGAAACTTTTTTTTATAACACATCTTACCTGCTCCGCTACCATCTCTTAGCTGTTGTGGAAATAGATACAAAAGTACTTCATTCATCATCATCATTTCAGCCGAAAGACGTCCACTGCTGGACATAGGCCTCCCCAAGTGTCGCCACATTGACCGGTCCCGTGCGACTCGCATCCAGCGGAAGCACTTACTTACTATTTAGTTCTTGAACAGTCACACCAAAAATTCTTAAAAATAAGTCTTGAGTCACACAAAAAGCTGTTCGCCTTACTTCGTCAGAGTGTACAATAAGAACTTCAACAAGAGACTAAACCCTTCAAAAATTCTGTACAATTTAACTCATGACAGTAGCAATATCCAACGAGGCGTGAGTTCAAAGGATCGCCACAGAGGGCGCTGGAGAGCTGCAATTAAAAGTTACCGCTTTACCATCAAAGCAGTACTCATTATGCTCGGTAAAGCGGTAAAATGATTGTAGTGGGGGGGGGGGGATAATTTTATCTGCATCGGTAATGAGCGAAGATAACTGCTCTACTGCATTAAATGGTCTGTGGATTGAGTGGAAACTGGTAAAAAAAGGTTACGACTAAAAATTTTACAATCTTTTGGTAAAATTACTTTGGATATATCGAGTTAAAAATTACAAAGTCAAAGTATTTATTAGTGTGTTTTTTGATGATAGATGGCCTTACAGTTAGGTTTTAATAACTCAAAAAACTACCCACAATGAGAGGTTTTCCTTTTGAGGTATTAAAAAAAAACTTAGTTTCCAAGAACTCTATAGATGGCGTTGAACTGACTATGATAGTTGGTGCCAAAGCCAAAACGCTTGAAAAAAAAACACTGCGTCACGTCAAATACGCTCGTTGACTGACACTTTCGTTTGCTTAAACTTCCGATTATAACCTAGTTTTCTAGCGCTTTGTTAAAATCAGTTTTTTTTTAAGTTCTGTTCCTTGCATTATCTTACTAAGTTCAGCGCCATCTATTCAGCGAGGAAGAGCTAAAAAGAAAATCCCTCATTACAATACCATCTTACTAATTCTTAAACGACAATGTACCTAATTAAAATATATGTTGTTCTCTGTGTGAGGCTGAAAAGGTCATACACGGAGCTGTATAGTTTTTGTGGCCGTGGTCATAGTCGAACCTAATACCTCCATCTTGTTAAACTAATACGATTTCCACATACAATTTACCGACACTATTATTCAAGCGCCAAGAGAACCAGTCTGCTCTATAACTTTCTGAAATACACCGTTTTTTTCAAAGAGCTAAAAAGCAACATGATTTGCAAAACTAAACCTCACAATGACATCCCCATTTATTACAAAACTCATTTTTACAACAATACTCAGTCTGAATCACGGAACGTTCGCATTTAGTTTGCAGGCTCCACACGGCATAAATGAGCAACATTATAGCTCCCGAGTACTCTAAATACAATGCGTACTAGTGCCGTAACTAAACCCGCCACGCGCCGGTACTACATGTTACGCTCTTAATTAAGAGCTCTCGCGGTCCTTTCGACCGCTTTGTATGACTCGATTCGATACCGTTTCGGATTTACCCAGGCATTTCCATTCATTGATACTCACTCGATTAAAATCGATACGGTCTGTATTCATTTGCGGTGATTGTTTTATGCGAAGTCTGGACGTTTGAAATGACAGCCTGATAGATTAGATCGCTGGTTAGGTAGATGTTGTTTGTTTCTATTTTCTGTACTTCTATGATGGCTGTAGAAATAGAAGAAATTATCATACAAAAAATAAATGCAACTTTTTTCTAATTCCTCTGTTAATAGAGCCTTCTGTTCGTGTGCTGTTTATTGTTGTTTGTTTTTAAGTGCTTTGACTTAATTTTCCCACTACTCACTGGATTAATTTTTGTTATTCCAATAGAACAAAATAACTATAGAAAATGGTTACGGTTCATTTAAGTTGTCTGTAACCTTTCGAGTATCTAAATTGAGGGGTCTGGCAGACCCCACTAAGCATATCGAATAAAAACGCGTGCTTCTAACCCTGCGAACGTCGGATCGTCGATTATACAGAAATCTGCGGTGACAACCGTGCATTACATATTTTTTCTCATACGGCACAAAAGACCGCGGGGTGATATCATAGGGTTGAGTTGATACAGTAATTATTGTGATATTCATTACTTGAATTATCCTCTATTATGATGTTTATTTTGGGAACTAGTTTTATTTTATTTCACTAAATTGTTAAGCGCATTGGGTTAACATATATTTTTTTTGAAATTTAGTGTTTATTGGCACTATTGCTTTACATTTTTATTTTTATTTTTTTATTAATGAATTATCTAGGTTCGTAGTAAGTTTACTTATGCCAATTTTTACGAACATACCCTACTGTCACTGCCACGTAGACTCATTTGCGCTCATCATTGAGCAACACTGACTCTCATAGCGACGCTCAAATTGAGATGATCTCCAGTAAATTAGAGGCGAGCAAGTAATTTCGATTCCAGATTTTCTATTCCGTCTATTGGATGGTTTGCCTCAAGCATCTTCTAACTATCCACTCGCTGACAACCACACTTCGAACTCGCCTCGGCTAACAATATCGATCAGCAATTAATAACACCGCAAAATAAACAAACACTTTGGCATCCAATATTTACTTACATCGCAATGATAAATAAATCGGGCCGGAGTCACCCTATCTCAGTGAGCGTCAGTCTATTTCCCAGTCAATCATTGTGCCGTTCGGTTCCGGTGTCGGGTGGTAAATGGGTGGGTGGAGCGATGCCCTGGCGTCACTAATTTCTGGATTATCCTTACTTCATAATAAGGATGTAACCCCGTGAGAAACTAAATGGGACTCAAAGTAATGAAGCTACATAATACAAGGTTGGAATTTCTCTACAAATACACGTAAAAAATGTCAACCTTTTTTGTTTTTTGGGTATGATGAATGTTTAGGAGCTAGAACAGGTTTATTGAATAAGTGTAATTCAGTAATAATGGTAGTCCATCAACCGTTTCACAGACTACTCCTCACTGTTTATACACTACCTACCCAATTAAGTATTTGGGTCGGAACCTTAATACTGTAAAAACCGGACTCGCTTTTGGGCGGTTTTTTTAAAACTGTTGTATAAGTTGTCTTTAGTCATGTTTATCTAGTTACAATTTCGACAATATAAATTGAGTCGGCCCAGAACTGCTACTAGTTTGGCGCTTTCACCGGTAGCGTCCATCAGTTCCTGTAGTGAACAAACAACAGGACACGCAGGACACGATAATAAGTGCCCCATCGTTTGTAGAACACACATTAATGAATTTATTCTGCAACGAATATAGAAACAGTTAAAACAATTAAAACCTCAGCATCAATTTAAATATTCAAACAATATCAAATACACAACATTAAGGTTACAAACTACGTTTACATTGATCCCTTGAAATCGCTCCCTCTACCTACTTTATTGCCCGGGACAGAGTTAACAAAATAAATGGCTTAAATTTCTACACCAGTAATGAATACAGTGAGGGTTGCAGAATAAATCATTGTTACGTTGCATTTTGGGGATGCGAAGGGGTCCAAGTTAAGGGAAGTAGCGAGACCACGAGTGTTGGGGTTAAGTAGAGGAGACAGCGGAGCGGGGGAGAGCATTAAAGAATCTTTCGTGCACATAACCTTACTTATACTTATTTATTAAAACTTTATGCACAATTAAAAACTGTACAAAGGCGGACTTAATGTCTTGGGCATTTTCTACCAGTATACTTTAGGGTGATGCGGAGACAATACTAATTAGGCGCAATAACAGAAAACAAATTAGAAAATATTTATAACTAAAATATAAAAACAAATACCTACTTATAAATATGTATACATACAAATAAAGTATTTTAATGTCCCATCTATTATACATCTTATATTACCACGAGTTTGGCCCGCTACGTTGCACTACGCTACGTTACGCTACGCTACGCTAGCTAGTTCAGAATGTATACTGCAAAAACGTGAATTAGTATAAAAAGTGTGCCAAATACCATCGAAATTAATTATATTAATAAACTTAAGTAAGTTAAATATAGTTAAGTCGTGAAGGCGTGACAAACAAACCATGTTTTAACATTCCAGTCATCTAACAAATATTTGGCTGCCGCACTGAAATATTAAGTTAAAATTTAAATTTTATATAAATCATTTATTTTCGATGAACTTATGCCTCGTGGCCGCTTATCTCTCAGCCCACCCCCTAGCCACGTGACACGCACCGGACGTAGATGACGAGCGAGAGCGCGTGCGCACACCATTCAAATGTTCAATGGAACGTACGGAGGCACACTTAAAACATTTTTACTGTTACAGTCCTTTGTTAACCAACCCTTACAACTTCGAAGATATACGCCATCACAGTTCTCATGCTGGAGATAATTGTTGTAAGCCTTCAATATAACAAAAACCAGAAAAACAGTTATGAAATCAAGAGTTTAACTGGGTTTAAAGATTCTTTATTTATTCTAAAAGAACATACATTGGTGCCGATTCCCTTGTTCACAAACTAAACTAAATTTAAGTTGAATGCATCTTTTTCTTTCTATTTCATTATGAAAAGGACAAAAGATAAATATTAGTTTAATCCTGTCAAATTAGTCAGCACCTGACGTAATTTGATGTAATTTTAGTAGTCAACTTTTTAATCGCGTCTAAAACTTGTATGGCGCTGATTAATTTGACAGCACATAACTAAAATTTATCTTCTGTCCTTTTCATAATGAAATAGAAAGAAAAAGATGCACTGAACTTAAATTTGGTTTAGTTTGTAAACAAGGAAATCGGCACCAGTGTTCATTTATTGAATAAATACATAGCTTAGAGTAAAGTGTAGTCCAGTAGTTAACAGTTTTGTTCTCTTAATGTAGATAGATCGACGTTTATTAATGTGTGAAAGACGTGTTTATATCGTTAATTTAACAGTTTTGTATTGGTAACCTATAGCTTGAGTTTAGCTTTTAAATAAGTTGAAAGAAGATGTGTTCCTAATATCTGCCGGTAGATTGTTATAAAGTGGAACACCTTCGTAATATATTTTTCCTACCATACTGCGTTCACGGGGGCCCTTCTTTATTTGGTCAATTCTTTGGCTGTATTTGGATGTTTTCATGTTGAAGGATAACTGTGTGTATAGTTTTGTTAAGAATTTTTCTAATGAGAACGCAGGGATTGAATGTGTAAAGTTGAACTAACGCGAAAATAATTTTGTTTTATTGGTCTAAGATCACGTTCATGATAAATTATGATTACTTTTGCACATTTAATAAACATAAATAACACCTAACTGTCGTCATCCTGCAAGAATTACGAATTTTATTTACCATTTCTAATAGAGTTTTTGTTTTAGCTATTATAAATGTGCTAAGCTAAAAAAATAGTCAAGCTAGAAAAACAGTTTTATTTTGTTTATCTATCAATATTGTTGAACTGACTTAATATCGAGTATTTGCTCCTTGGCTGTCTATTTCCTTTTGCAGTCGTAATTGACCAATACGACCACGTATTGGTCAAAAATATCAGTCCCTTGCATGTTTTCCCATACTTCTTGGCAATGTTGAGCAGGGTCTTCTTTTCTTCGTTCATTGCAGTGATCCCATCGCTGCACCATTAAACCCCACAGATTTCCTATGAGATTAGGGTTCGGGAATTTAGCTGGCCATAGATTCACAGTTATAATAATCCTTGCACGATGTGTAGCATAATTTTATCGTGAACAAAATTAAGATTTGCCATTTTGTGCTGCGGATACGCATTTCTTACAGAGGGAAGCAAACAAAGAGATTTAAAAAGACTTATCACATAATATATTTGAATGTCTTTGGAAGCAAATTATCTTCCAAAATGCTGATTGAAATGAAAGTTCATGGCATTTATAAGAGGCGGTAGTTAAACCAGGTCTCTAACACCTTCGGACCTCATTCCCCGCCGCGCACGAATGCTGAGACACTACTGATGCAAGTTTACAATTCAATGGCAAATTTTCTCAGAAATTGCAGCTGGCATTATTGCGTAAATAACCACGGGTAGGTACGATTATCATTGGGTACGATTAACCTTACTTTACTCTATGGGTTAACCATAATAGGGAATATGCACAATTTTTTTTTTTTTATTTCGATTCGAAATGTTAAAGTACTAAAAAAATAATGACAAAAAGCAAAAACAAGACATAAATCGGCCAAACAACGCAAAAGTTATAACCATTTAAAGTTTTGTTTCTATCTCTTTCTAGATGAACGGAATTTAGTATGGATTTTGTACGTCGATGCAGAGAATGACGTCATTCCCTTTATCGGATCTCTCTGTCTAATCAGCAGTTTCAAATGCTTATAACTTAGTATTTTTTAAAGATATTAAAAAAATAATTTCACTTTGCTATTTCTGATGTTATTATGCTTTGTTTAGAGTGATATAAAAAAAACATGCATATACCCAACATATACCCTATTCGAAATTATCGTCTGTGACATCGACATTTCAACTGTCACTGTCTTCTGATAGGTTTTCAGAAATAACGAGTATTTTTAATGAGCTAAAAGAGGTCAGCATCAAATAGTTTGGATTAACGTATGCAACATTATTGTGTGGATTTATCATTGACAACTTATTAGTCATTCTTCTACCTTTAAGGATAAGACTATTTACAGTGCCATCAGTGCCACCAATGTTCATTTCGTTCACCGGCCACCAACTTATCTGTTCACCGCGTGTCGCTAATGGTGATTTTAGTATTGCCATCTTAGATTAAATAATGTCCAGATTGATAGTAGGCCACTGAGAATTGAAGCCAAAAATACGCGGGACACATGTCCCGCATCGTACGATCCATACGTCAGTCGCCTAGGAACGTTCCCCGCGTAAACTACGTCACGAGTCCGTGTTTTGATATTTTAAAATGAAGGTTTGTGTTGTGAAATGGTGTAGAAATCACACTAAAAAAAAAGGAATGTGCCACTATATATCATTTCACAAGTAAGTATTCAATTTCACTTTGTATTTCTTTGTTACCGCATTTTAAACTTATGTAAACAAAAAGTATAATTTGACATTACTGTCACGCCATATTTGTTGAGTGTTGCCAGGGGCATAATTTTTTTACCCATTATTTGTAACTTTTAAAAATCTTTTCAGAACGAGAAATTACAAAAGAGTTTTATTTATAATTACAATGCTTACTGAAATATTAAAAAATACAATATTTAAAGACATTTAAGACAATTGAATCGTACGTTTGCCTGACGATCCGCGTAGCAAACGGCGCTCTGAGCTTTCCGGGACTCAGAGTATGAAATTGGCTACCGGCCGAGGGAGTGTAGGCAACCAGGCATTCCTCGGAAAGCATGCGACTGGAAGAGAACAATTCCAATTATGCAAGAACACCCGCATAGGCACATGGAATGTACGAGGAATCATAGATGAGGGTAAACTACACATCCTGGATCAAGAGCTCGAACTATGTGGCTCCATCATTAGCGGATTAAGCGAAACTCATTGGAAGAGTAGTGGCCACCGAGACTTGGATAAACATACAATCTATTATTCAGGAGACAATTCCAGTGGCTACGCTGGAGTGGCCATTACGATTCCCAAACTATGGACTAAGGCGGTCTTGGGTTATAACCCTGTCAGCAACAGAATCATTACAATGAAACTCGGTGCATCTCCCATCCCGCTGAACATTATACAGGTATATGCACCCACCAGCTCGGCGAAAGATGACGACGTAGAAAGCTTCTACAATGACAGAATCTTCAATCTCAACAATACCAAATAGAGATTTTTTTATCATACTTGGCGATTTTAACGCAAAAGTGGGTGGTTGCCTACAACGATCCGCAGTCCCACGTCCATCCAGACGTGGGACTGCGGATCGTTGTAGGCAACTATGGTCTTGGCCAAAGAAATATTCGGGGAGAGAGAATAATACAATTCGGAGCTGACAACAATTTTACCATACCGAATACAATGTTTCAGCAACACCACAGACGACTGTACACCTGGACTTCCCTGATGGGAAGCACCGGAACCAAATTAACTATATACTTTTAAGATCTAGAAGGCGAAGTTTAATTATGAACGCACACACACTGCCCAACCTACCGCAGTGTCTCAAGACGAAAGTCTATGACCAGTGTGTGTTGCTAGTGATTACATACGGGACCGAAACGTGGTCGCTTACAATGGGCCTCATCAGAAGGCTTAAAGTCACCCAAAGGGCAATGGAGAGGGCTATGCTCGGTGTTTCCTTGCGCGATCGAATCAGAAATGAAGACATCCGCGAGAGAACCAAGGTTACCGACGTAGCCCGAAGAATTGCCAAACTTAAGTGGCAGTGGGCAGGGCACATTGCTCGCAGAACGGATGGCCGATGGGGCTGAAAAGTTCTGGAGTGGCGACCGCGAACCGGAAGACGTTGCGTTGGAAGGCCTCCCACTAGGTGGACCGATGACCTGGTGAAGGTTGCGGGAATCCGCTGGATGCGAGTCGTACGGGACCGTTCAATGTGGCCCACACTTGGGGGAGGCCTATGTCCAGCAGTGGACGTCTTTCGGCTGAAATGATGAACATCTTCACTTAATGCTGTGGAATCATCCATTCTAAAAAATGAAGTTCGTGCCGCAAAGGAACACAGCTGCCTACAGCTGTGTTCCTTTTCAAGATTTCTATGTGAATGTCATCAGCTCCAAATCTTCAAAGCAATGGGCGAATGCGGAGTCGATAATTATGATGCATACTATTTGTAATCGCGTCTGGGAGTCCGGGAAATGGCCACAATACTGGGCACACTCCGTGTTCATACCACTACATAAGAAGGGATCAACGAAGAAATGCAGCAACTATAGACTCATTGCCTTAATTTCACACGCCAAAAAGTTCTCCTTCACATCGTCAACACCAAACTGCAAGCTTTTCTGAATCCCGAAATAGCACCGGCGCAAGCGGGATTCATTAAGGGTCGAAGGAGATGGGAGCAGATTTTAATTCTTCGACAGATAATCGAAAAGTCTAGAAAGTTCAATATTCCACTCTATATTTTCTTTGTCTACTTTCGCAAGGCCTTTGACACCGTTCAATGGGATAAATTATGGGACGTACTCAATATACAAATGGGAGTACCTAACGTAGTTGGTATCGTACGCCGACTTTATGAGGACGGTACTGCGACTGTTCGGATAGACGACGTTGACTTGAAAACTTTCAGATACATGCTGGTGTTCGACAAGGATGCGTACTCTCTCCACTCTTATTCAATACGTATACGGTATATTATGCATTATGAGAATTATGTTAGAGCAATGGGACAAAGGCATTTCGGTGGGAGGCTGGAAGACATCTAACTTGAAATACGCCGATGACACTACTCTTCTCGCTCAAACAAAGGAAGGTATATAACACCTGTTGACACTGCTAGAGACAACGAGCCTTTCCTTCGGACTTGCAATCAAACAGAGATAAAACCAAGATGATGATCGAGGACCGAGCCGAACTAAACCAACCTAACATCCATGTGATTGGCCACTATGAGATTGTTCAATCTTATGCGTTTTTTTTTTCCGATGGGAAATCATCAAATGACTCCTTCCGCTCTGGGCGGAGCAGGAGGCAGTGTCAGACTTTTACTGACTAAAACCCATCCATGTTCCTTCATCGCCCTTTGTGTTCCGGGGCCACGGTATCTCTTTTGAACAGTCCCGCAACCCCGGCAGGCATCGGTCCTTGCGGACCCCTTCCTTTTTGCTGACTTTCTTTGAGGCGCGCGTGGAACACGAACGTGCCGTCGACACGGCCTGTCGTCATGAGACGGACGGATGGCGAGCTAGCCCATAGCCCACCATCCACAGGCCCGCGGCGGCCGGGACGCTGAGAGGTTCTCTCCCTCTCCCGTTCCGCCACCTCCTTCTCTAGCATTACTGCTTCGTAGAAGGAGGTGACGGCGTCCCATTCCGTCTCGCTCCGGACCATGACTTGCACCAGGGTCGGACGCGAGAGGTCGCCGCCGCCAATCGCCGCTTCGAGGATAAGGCGGTGCTCCACCCACGCGGGGCACACCTCCACCGTGTGCTCCACCGTGTCCTGTGTCGATCCTCGCAGTGGAAACACCCGGGCGTTTCCTCCCGCCCGATTCAGTGTAGGAACCTCCCGAACACACCGTGTCCGGTGAGGACCTGCGTCAGACGGAAGGTGAGGACGCCGTGGCGTCTCTCAAGCCACTCCTCAAAGAGGGGACTTATCGCCACAATTGTGGCGTGCCCTGCACGGGGTTGCGACAGTCGCTCTCTCCATGTCGCCGTGAGATCCCGCCGGAAGTCTGTCCGCTGAGTGACAATTTGTCGCGGCAGCGGAGTTTCCCCCCGGCATAGCGCCCCCGCGCGCCATTTATGCAGGTGCATCTTATGCGTACCTTAATTTCACAGTCACGAACACTGAGGGGTGTGAGGATGAGATTCGAAGATGATGCACTATCACAAGATCTGCCGTTGATAAGCTCAAAAGAGTCTGAGTCAATCATAATATCACCAAAGCCACAAAAGCTCGCCTTATGAGATGTTTTGATTTTCCAATAATTCTGTACGGCGCAGAAACGTGAACGGTTCGCTTGAAAGACCGACGCAAAATCGATGCACTCGAAGTGTAGTGCTGGTGGCGACTGATACGGATTCCTTGGACGGTGTTTCGGACCAATGTCTCCATCTTGGAGGAACTTCGAATCAAGGAGAGGTTATCATCGACTGTACAGATGCGAATCCTCAAATATGTCGGCCACATTGTTCAAAATGAACGCTCCTTACAACGATTTGTTGTCCAGAGGCAAGTAGAAGGCAAGAGTTCATGGTCGATCACCTACGCGTTGGACAGACCTTATAAAAGCTGCAACACAAACTTCCTTAGCGCAAACCTCCCGAGACGCTGAAGACCGCAACAAGTGGAGGCGCATCGCAAGGGCTACGTCATCCAAAGAAAATGTATCAGCTTCAACCACGACCAGAAAAATTTTTTTTTTGTCAAGAATGCACGACCGAGGAGGAGGATATTTAAAGATAGCTTTGAATTTTAGTCAATGAATAAATAAAACAAAAAGTGCTGGATCCAGTTTTATATATTGTAGAAATATTTTACCATGGTCTCTAAAATCTGGCCGCACTAAAGAAATTGCTTTCGTAATCGATGTTCTCGAGCTATTTGCTGATTGACTCAATTATTCATCTTCTGAGTCACTTGAATCGCATTCACTGTCACTCTGTAATTTATTTAATAGTGGGTGATTTAATTTTCCAAATGTGGCATCACTGGCTTGTCATAGCCGCAACGCGGAATGCCGGACACTGGCAGCGGCATGACGTTCTTGAAATGACGGCTGTAGTTCAATTTTTGTCCAGGTGCACAGCTAAGTTGGTGGCACTATACGATTATTAGTAACTAGCGGACCTCATGCGGTTTCACCCGCGTAGTACCCGTTCCCGTGGGAGTATGGGGATAAAATATAGCCTATGTTACTCAAGGTGAATGTAGCTTTCTAATGGTGAAAGAAGTTTTAAAATCGGCGCAGTAGTTTTTGAGTTTATTCATTACAAACATACACACACACAAAAATACAAATCTTTGCTCTTTATAATATTAGTGTAGATTTGTCATCTTGATTCCGAGCTTTCGGTTTAAGTTCGTGTTTAATCGTGTTATCTCGTGAATGTATAAAACTGTAAAATTGGAAAGCTTGAAAGTGGCTCATCATTTCAAGTCCTTGACTGTACTTAAGTACCTTACTCTTATGTATTATGTCATTGATATCAGTAATAAATCAATTATTATTGATAGGGTCGCATTTACCCAATCGCACCAGTGCATGTACGAGGAATCGATTCGATAAATCTGACAGTTATTCTCGACAAAATGAGTTTTTATCTTTGTTATAAACTCATTTTGTCGAGAATGACTGTCAGATTTATCGAATCGATACCTACGTACTTGCACTGCTCTGATATCATAATAGAACGTCATTTAGAAAGTCATAACACGTAAGTGCGTATACACGTAGAACGTTGGCTGTCGGCGCCGACCTGCCAGCTCTTGTGCTGCCAGCGCTTATCGGCACCGGTCCGCGCAGGTAGTCGGCCCAGGCATTCTCTAAGCTTTGTGCCAACCCACGCCGATAAGCGTTGATAATTTCTGACGGCGCGGCGCGGCGTAAGCAGGTCGGTGACGTTCGGCGTTTATCGGCGCCGGTAGCTAGCGCCAGCCCTAAAGCTAGTGTCAACAACGTGCAACTGTAGCCTTTAATACTTTTTGCTCGAATACTTGTCTGTAATAAAGAAATATGTTGGATGACCTTTATTTTGTGAGATACGTCAAGGTTTAAATGAAAGGTGTACAATGGTTTTATTAAAATTACATGATTTTTGTAACTAATAACAAATGCACCGAAAATTATTAAGTATTCAAAATGTCTAACGTAGAATACTATAAACGATGGCTTCAACTAAAAGAGGAGTTTAAACTTGCACTAGCAGAGGATATCCGCTTACAGGAATTGGCAATAAACACCGTTGGTATCAAGCCTCAGGCGACTGCCGTAGAGGTAGTGAGTAGAGTTTACAGCAAGTATTGTGAATTGTATAATAGATTATGCGATTGCTACGACCAAATGGGGCAAGCACAAAGAAGACCATGCATAAAGCAAATTATAGATAGTATCACATGTCGAATTATTGAACTAAAACAAACACTAGAAGAAGTGGAAGTCTTTGAATTTACATATCCTGATAACGCGTTCCAACAATTGCTAATTTGTCCACAAGATATTGAAATACTTTGTCCATTTTTCTACCCATTCGAAATACGTAAAGCTGAAATGCAGTACATAATGGACCAAATATTTGCTGGTAAGCGAATAGGAGACCCGCCTCTTACGGAGAAACAATTAGCAGAAACAGAAGCAGCAAGACTGGAAGAACAAGTACGATTGGAGAGAGAGAAAGAAAAAAACCCAGAAATCAAAAATGTATATGTTGAGACAGAAAAGGTAGTGTTTTTAACTCCAGCAGAGGTAGAAGCACAAAGGCTTCTCGAAATACTCACTGGTCACGCGTTGACTATTCAACGGATGGAAAGATCACGAGCCGTAACACTGGGATTATCAGTAAAGGCTGTGAAAGATGCAAATTTGTACTTAGAATTATCAGGATTGAAAAAACCAGACCGTCCTGAAAAAATTAGGCTTGCAGCTGCCTCACTCATACAAAAAATTTATAGACGGTTTATGGCGATCAAGCGCATAAATTCGCGAGAAATTAAACTGAGAGAAAAGCTTGGTATGGTTATTTCTTCTTATCGACCGCCATCAGCCAAAGTTCAGCTAGAGAAAGTAAAAGAGATCAGACGGAAATTTAGACGTGCTTATTATGAGGATTTTTTAAAACAGAACTTAAAAGAAAAGACACGCGTGCTAAGATTAAGAGAAGGAGACATAATGGACGATATAACGGATGAAATTAGGCAGTGGTTTGCAGAATGGTTTTATCAAGTTCGTGTGTTCGACGAATTTCCTTGGGCTGACGAAGGTGGGTCCATTTTAATTGTAAAAGGTGAAACATTCACAATCGATGAATATCTTGATTGGCGTACTGCCGAAGAAAAGAGGTTGAAAGCTGAAAGCGGAAATGTAAAAACTGCTGATCAGCTAAAACAAGAGAAGGCAGCAGCACATGAAGAAAAAAAAAGGTTGGCTGCCGAGGCAAGAATAAAAGAAAAGAAAAGGCTAGATGAATACAGGAAGGCACGATTGAATCCCGACAGTGACCCCGGTATTTATATTTTAATTGGCAAACATCATGATGACTTAAAATTGAATTGGCTCGATTATGAAATGAAATGGGCTGGCTTAGATACACATGACGCGGGTCTAGATGTAATAAAAGGGCATCTCATGCAGCTTATTACAGAAGACGCATATAAAGACATACAACTAGAACTACGCCCAATTGCAGATGAAATGATGAAAATCGAACTGGCCCGTTTAAAAAATTCTCTTAGGAAAGACTATTTAAACTTTGAATTGAAAATACCAATGACCCAAAAGAGAAAAAAGCCAAAAAAGCAAAAGCAACCCAAACCTGATAAAGTAACACCGGAAGCTATGTTTCAAAAGTTAGCTGATAACGGTATTGTAAGAAAATATCCTCATGTTTCACTCGATGACTACATAGGAGACAGGAACTATGCTGCTGCTGACTGTAGAGCTGTACTTTGGACGCCGATGTTTCCACATGCTTGCTTAGGTGATTTAAAAGAGCAGGTTAGGATTCGATGTATTTTGACTCTCGGATGTAATTGTGAGGGCGCGCAAAGATCACAATTATTTGTTGGTCCTAAAGGCACAGGTAAGAAGACTTTGGCGCATTGCGTCGCTACAGAAACGAATGCCCTTTTGATTGATATGTCACCAATGAATGTTTATAACAAATTCCTCGGTGCAAAAAATCAAAAAACAATGTTTCATTACATAAACAAGATAAGTAGATTAATGCAACCCACTGTTATACTGGTCGAGAATGCAGATAAACTATTCTACAAAAAAGTACCGAAAGAGGAGAAGATGTTTGATCCAACGCGATTTTCAAAAGATTTCTTTAAAGAATTAATTAAACCATTAGGAAAAGATGATAGAATTATGGTCCTTGGAACTGCGACAGAGCCGTGGTTGTCGAAAACTTCTCTAATGTGCAAAGTGTTTCCGTCGACTATTATGATTCCTAGTTCTGATTATGGCAGCATTTCTTATTTTCTCACACATATCCTGATGAAAATTCATGGAGTAGGTCGTAATTTTGATGTCAACTCCACAGCGCAGACATTGAGAGGTTATAGTATAAGCACTATTAAAAATGCTGTTAATAAGTTAATGACTGGTAAACGGATGGCTGAACTTTATCACAAGCCTCTTCACCCTTCTGAAATATTGAGCGGCATACTAGAAACCGAAAATGTGGTGTACATGGGTGAAGCTGAAAACGAGATTTATAGATCATGGTATTTGTCTTACACGCCTTGGGGATCCAAACTAATGGATTATTTGCTTATGTTGGAGTCTCAGTTTATCCTCAAACAGAAAGCGGACAAGAAAAAGAAAAAAACTTAAAAGATTCGTCGGTCGCCATTTATTTGTACTGATAAAAAATTCTAGTCATATAAATCATAACTTGTGAAACATTTGGTGAGTATTGGGTATGTTTTTTTTTTATTTTTTTATTTACATGTTCGTCTAAACTTGTCAAAATGGAAAAGTCATAATAATATAAAATCTTGATAATTATTGCGTGGTTTTGTTCCGCTAGTAAATTAAAGAAGCTTGTTGCTCTATACTACAATTGGGAGGGGCTTTTGGCTAAATAATAACAGCCACACGCCTGATCTTCAAGGTTAAGAAGTCTTTGTCGAAGTCGGTCCGTGGTTGGGTGGCCATCATTACATACAGAGTTCTCTCCGAACTTCGGAAAGCTCATTAAGCTGTTGGTCCCGGCTCTCTTTTGTTGATCTTTGACAACTGTCAGCTGTATCCGGTTAGACCAATGGGTTAGACTGGAAGCTGACCCCAACACATAGTTGGGGAAAAGGCTAGACAGATATTTGTCTCTAAGTAATAACATTTCCAAATATTTTATTAATTTCATAAAGCGCCTGTATTTTAGCAATGACTTACGTGTCTTACCAAGGGCACCAAGGGTAAGGTTACCAAGGGTAGGTACTTTACTTTGTGTAACTCCAAGTGGTGAAGGGAAACATATAACATACATTTTTTTATATACTTTCTAAGTTTATCTTGGACATCACTGACATCAGTGAAGGAAAAACATCTTGAGGAAACCTGGAATTTTATTAATATACGAGTAGGTAAGTCTGAAATCGTCAAACCGCCTCGAGCAGGCGTGGTGATCGATGATCAGAAATTAAGTATTTTACTTTTTTTATTATCATTGTGACATTTAATGATTTTTGGTGTTTTTTAATTGACATTCATTTTGAAAAGTGATTATTATTAATTATTGTGAATGTGGACCATGTGGGCCACATTAATATTTTTTGTTTGTTTTTCCCACAACTTAACTCTTAACACTTAACCTAGACAAAACTTCGTTCATAACTTTCTCACTTTCACATAAAAGCCAACCTCAACCAGGGACATATACGATTCAGACGCATTGCTGCGACTCCGCCAACGTCTATTGTGACTGCCTCCACATTATGAGGACCTCAAGTATTAAATACCTTGGAGTCCAGGTCGATTGTTTACTAAGTTGGAAGAAGCACATTGATGAACTCGTCCCTCGCATTCGCAAGCTCATCTCCGTGTTTAAGAAACTCAGATCAGTGGCAGATCTTAAAACACTCAAAACGGTTTACTTTGCGCTTGCTCAATCTTTGATGGGGTACTGTATCTCTGTCTGGGGTGGTACCTTTGCAGTCAGTGACGTATTGAAAGAGCACAAAGAGCGGTCCTTAAAGTCAGGTGCAGAAAACCCTTCAGGTATCCCCCCGCACTTCTCTATAAAGAGTGTAAAGTCCTAACGGATAGACAACTCTTTGTGCTCCAAATTTCATTGCGCAAACATGCCACTATACCCCAGACCCCACAACTGCGAGAAGGGATACGAAAAAGAACCAGACTGTGTAGCACGGAGAGACACAGAACTGCTCTTGCTCAGAGGCATTATTGGATTCTGGGTTCAAGGGTTTACAATAAAGTCAATGCTGTTCTTAATATTTGCCTTCTCACCCGACACCAATGTAAGAATTCTGTAAGTGATTGGCTAAACGGTCTCACCTATGAAGAGTCTGAGAGGCTCATACAATTAGCGGGTTGACTGTATGAGTTACCAACACATATTTGCTTATACCTTCTAGAATTCAGGACACACACTCCTACACACACACACACACACACACACACAAACACACACACACACTTACACATACATACACACACACGCAAACATATACAGTCACACAAACCACAGCACACATCACGAACATACTTATTATTTTCTTTTTAGGGTTCCGTACCCAAAGGGTAAAAACGGAACCCTATTACTAAGACTTCGCTGTCTGTCCGTCTGTCCGTCTGTCCGTCTGTCCGTCTGTCCGTCTGTCCGTCTGTCCGTCTGTCTGTCACCAGGCTGTATCTCATGAACCGTGACAGCTAGACAGTTGAAATTTTCACAGATGATGTATTTCTGTTGCCGCTATAACAACAAATACTAAAAACAGAATTAAATCAATATTTAAGGGGGGCTCCCATACAACAAACGTGTTTTTTTTGCAGTTTTGTCTAATTTTTTTAAATAATGGTACGGAACCCTTCGTGCGCGAGTCCGACTCGCACTTGACCGGTTTTTTCTTTTTTTGTTTGTGTCTTGTTTGTTTGTTTGCTTAACCTCGTTTAAGTTAGTTTTTATATTAATCTCATTTTTATTTTATTTTATACTTTAGCACTGATTTCTTCTTTTTCTCAAAATTAAATGATGTAAAGAACTACTTAGCAAGTCCGGAGGAAGGTGATGGCATTCGTGATACAGGGCCTAGTACGAGTGCCAAAGCACTCCTTTGTCACGTAAGTGCACATCGTATTTGACCAAATTAATATATAGATATTTAAGGAGATTTTCTATACCCTTTTTACTTGCAATAAAGATTTTTATATTTTTAATATAACTGTCGTCCTATAAGCGACCTACCCAAATGTCCTTTCTTTGGTATTGTTCGTCGTTTCATTGAGTTCCTAGAGTTATAAGTCGAGCAACACGATAATTGACAAATGCTTGCACTGACTGAAATCTGTGTGGTTCTTTCTTCAAAAGACCAACTTAGAGACTAATCTGCATTGTCCAAGAGGCCTCCCCACCGGCCAGAGACCTCTGAGTTTGTTTCGGCTGTTTCTTCTCAGAGTAGTCAGGTATGAAACACCGGCCCCATCTAGTTTTAAAAAAATGACGTGTAAAAGTGTTTGTAAAATCCTACTTGCAAAATAAACATCATCATCATCATTTCAGCCGAAAGACGTCCACTACTGGACATAGGGACATATGCCTCCCCCAATTGTCACCACATTGACCGGTCCAGTGCGACTCGCATCCAGCGAATTTCCGCAAATAAACATCATTTATCATGTATCGATGCTCGAGCCTTCTCAGTATGAGAAGAGGCCTTTGTAGCAGCAGTGGGACAGTTATCGGCTGGTATTATTATTACCTATAAGCTATATTTAAGGAAAGCACCGCACATACAAGTTCCAATAATATTCAAAGTAATTACCCCTTTGTAGATATTTACTAAAGTACCTTCGTGCGAAATCGGGGTGAGCCGTGAGTCGAAAATACAATTCGATATGTAAAGTAAAAAAATAACCTACGCTGATTCCAAAACCATTTGGAGATTTTAGGGTCTTATGCCTTATTTTTCTATTTTTAGCACAAGATTGTGTTTATTTTCACAATAATACATGTAACCATTTGACTTTCATTTGACCTCTAAATGACGTCATAACGTAGCCTGAACAGACTTATTCCTTCGTGCTTTTCAAGATAAATTAAAAAAAAAACTGTTGTTAGTCTGTCATAAGTGTCAATGCTAGTTATTAGGGATGGATCGCGCGCTGCTTGCTTTCCCGTTGGACTTTGATACTTACTGCAACATTGATCGACCATTGAATGCTTTACGGAACTGCCTGCCTATTGTTTGGATTAGTAAATAGGCTATTTGTTGTAGTGTTTCTACATGACGGTGTCTTGCTTCGTAGCATTTAGCACCAGTTGTTGATAACAGATTCATTGCACGGATATGCAGCATGGATAATGGTAGAAATTAAATTTGCTAAAAATCGTAGAAAAATCACTGCCACTATCACAGCAGCATTCACATTTCACAACAAACAAAATAAAAAAAATCGTATATGACAAGTGCCAACTGTTGTCAATGTCAAGTTTGAAGTTGTCTATAAGTTTTTTGTATGTACTGAAAACGTGGCAGACTTAAAGCTATTCAGACTATGAAATGACGTCATCACGAAAAATACTTTAAAAATTATTTTAAAAAAAAGTATTACTTGTAATAAAAAAGCTTCAAATTAGTGTCTTAAAATTAAATGTTTTACGAAATAAAAATATTTAAAAAATACCTGAAGAATACTTTACCGAATTATCAATGTCATCGCGGATACATCCAAACGCCTCGGTAAAAGTTCATAGCATTGTCATGTGTTTGCAGTTTTTATACTTATGTATCACACGATTTTAGTTTCAGGATTGTTAAGATGTGAAAATTTCCTGAAACTTTTTTATATGAAATACACAACACAATTCAGCAATTCAGCGTTACCTATTGCTACGTACCATATTTATACGTTGCTGGGGCAGTCGTCCATACTTCTATTTAACCATCTCCTTTTTTGGTTAAACATATTTGGAAAAATCTTCCCTTCAACTTTTATTTCCAAAAGTAATTCAATGCCACCCCATCTACCCTAAAAATGTTAGTACGAATGACTTATGGCGCAAGTGTGTGCTTTGTAAACCCTCTGTGGCGTTAGTTCGTTTTCGTCAACGTAGAGGGAGCTTCGCCCCTGTGAGAAGCAACTGTGTTAGTAGTGTGTATTTCTCGTCAGATGGCGTTTTATCGAGGATAAGAAAAGTGACAGTGAAAATTGCGTTGCAAGAAGAGCTTTGTAACTTTGAAAACTTCTCATGCTTCATGATAAGTTTATTTGATGGTTTATTGTAAGTGACAGTTAATTATGCGGATCTGCAGCAATATTAGTAGGTAGCTAGACATTTTTGTAAATAATTGTTTATGCGCAAAAAGTATCATAAGCGATCCAGGTTATAAACTACCTGTGTGCAAAATTTCATCCAAACCCAATACGTAGTTTTTGCGTGAAAGAGTAACAAACATCCATCCATCCATCCACTCACTTTCACATTTATATATATTAGTAGAAGTAGGAACCAACAACTGACAACCAGTCTTACCGAGGGGTATCGTATTACCCGGTACTAACTGGGTTTGTCTGTGAACATGCGTCATGTCTGTGAACGGGCGCTGTCAGTTGGGACTGGTCATCTCTTAGCTGCCAAGGTTCATTTTAATTACTTTATTCATAAATTTTTGATCTAATCTTTTACTCTGGATGCTCTTAGTGTGCACGTCTTTCTACATCGTTCTCACATACATGTATAATCTCAAAATTAATGATGTAACCAAGGTTTTGTAACAAATTTTTTGATTTTAAAAGAGTGTCCATGGAGTTTCTTGCCCGTTCTTCTCCATAGAGATCTACGCTAGGGAATGGGCAACTACAGTACTTTCTCAAGTTATTATGCCTTGTGACTGGGACTGTAGCTTTGATTTTCTTTTTTGTATTTTTGACTTTCAAAAGTGCCGTAATGGTCTAATTGAAATAAATGCTTTGAGTTTTTTTGAGTTTTTGGGTTGGAAGTCCGATAGGCAGTCGTTCCATGTAAAATACTGGTATTCAGCTGCATCCGGTAAACTGAAAGCCGACCCCAACATAGTTGGGAAAAGGCTAGGCAGATGATTAGTAGAAGTAGGAAGTAGTACTTAATTAGCGAGTTTGTTGTGGTTAGCACGGTTGATTATTATTTAGTTTATTAGAGCTACAGACAACACAACAATGGATGATTCGGTTATTTACTAACGTAAACAAAATTCAGTTTTACAAGAAATTAAGCTTAATACGCATTACGCGGAATTCGATATTCAGTGTTTCATCGTATATTTTTAAGATTTAGAAGTTACACTCCTATTTGAGACCATACAAGTAATTTGACACAAAGCAATTTTTGTCCCGTATCCCGTGCGCGATTTTTATGTTTGACCAGATCTTTATCATAGTTCAACCGATCTACCAACATTGTTTGTAAAAACAATTAAGTATGATCATAGAACTTACAGGAAAATTTTACCTACATTATAAGATGAGATCGTGAAATAAATTGTATGTTTTTTAAATAAACCAAAATTTCGACCTCAATGTCAGGTACTTATTCATTAAAATCAAGCTGAAAAAAAAATTAAATTAGGCGTCAATGGACTCCAAAAAGACATCGTAATTCTTCAGAGTGGCGGATAATAACGGGTATAGCCAAAAGTGGGTCGTAGGTGGGTGTTCGTCCGATAATACCCGGGCTTACACTGAACCGGGCACCGCTAGCTTCACCTTCCCGGATGTCGCTGTCTCCGTTCTCCGCCGCCATTTCCGCGGAGCGGGGCGGGGAGAGGAGGGACCGGGGAGAAGGTTCCGACTCTGCCGCACTACAATGGACCCTTTATATCTTCCTACCGCTAATCTAGGAGCTGATAATATGATTAGGTTCTTTGTACTCCCTTCATATGTTAATCGTTTGGGTGTTTGAGCATCCGTGTCTCGTTTTGTAAGGCTCTTTGTAAGGGACTCGAAATTGATGTTGTTTTTTAACAGTTTTATATTCATACTTTTGTTTTTTACTTCCATTTACATGGTTTATTTTTGTAATTATCAGCTTTACTTGGATATATCGTCTTTTGTCTAATTCAGGTCCTATAGATTTAATACAATTCGACAGGCTATTTTGAAGTTAGATTCCTAATTATAAAACTTAATTCACACAAGTCTTCAACTTCACTCGCATTGTCAAACGGATGCATATCGATAATTTTGATTAATGAGTAATTCAATAATAACAGATGTAAAACATCCTTACTGAAGCCGAGAGGCACTTGTACTTCCCGTCGTCGCATCGGCGTCGCTGCGATATTTTTTGTTCAGGATAATACCTGTAAACCTTCTAGTGATGGAGATGTTAAAAGTAAAACTTTCTCATTTTTAGAATTCCGTACCTCAAAAGGTAAAAAAAGGAAACCTTATAAGATCACTTTCTTGTCCGTCTGTCCGTCCGTCTGTCACCACCAATTTTCTCAGGAACGGGTGTACCTAGCAAGTTGATATTTATACCAAATACTGAGGTCTATATAGATAACATGATAAAAAGAAATGGGCAAATTTAGATTTTCGCAAAAACGTGAAAGTACCATTTAGGTACCTTAATTTTCAACTTTTTTTATTTTTTGGAATTTGGCCTTTACATGTGCTTTACAGCACAAGTAGAACCTAATACCTCGTTTTTAGCCAAAATTGACAGTTCTTGGTCAACCGGAAGTACCCTATAGGTTTTAAGTCGACGTAAAGGGACTCGACACAGGGGGTATGATTCCTTACAGCACATGTAAAGGGAAAAATTTGAAAACCGTAAACATGTAGTACCTATATTAAAAAAAAGCGATGTTGCTATTACAAACTTATAATTTGCGGTTGGTGCAATAGCCGTTTCATGGGATCGAACAGCAAAGTTAAGTTTGTCTTTTTAAAAGTTTGTACGAGTCCGACTCGCTCTTTGCCGGTTTTTTTTTTCTTAAATGTTATACTTTACTTAAGAATACCTTCATAATGCCTATACTAATCAATGCGACCACCAGCACAATGTTTTGAATACGTTACATTAAGCACTATCGTAAAAAGTGATTTTTCACACCAAAATAATAAGGTCGTTTCCGAGCAATTAATTTAGCTGTTACTTAGTCTGATGTGCAGAATGCTTGACTGACCCTGTACAATAATTGGTCACTGAGTTAGTTACAAGTGCGCTAATCGATAGACTGACAGCGAGTTGTTGCATTCTAGCATGTTCTAAGGATTTAGAGATAGGTACTTACGCTAAACTTGATGCTAAGTTCGCTAACTCAATTTGATTGCCATAGAAACACTAAGAACAAGAACTTTGACCATCAGGTCAGGTATCAAGTTTGCATCGAAAGAATTGTTTGATGGAATGTATTGTAAACGGGCTAGTGTCCGCAACTCTACGTCAAACCGCGTATTTTGCGTACGGTACAATACAATACAGTACCTGACCTGATGGTCAAAGTTCTTGTTGATGGAATGTAAGTATCATTCTTTGAAAATAGTGGTTAGGACGTATTGGTACAAATAGTTTGTTTTTATCTAATCTATACTAATATTATAAAACTGCAGTGTTTGATTGTTTGTTTGAACGCGCTAATCTCTGGAACTACTGGTCCGATTTGAATGATTCTTTCAGTGTTGGGCAGTCCATTTATCGAGGAAGGTTATAGGTTATATAACATCACGCTACGACCAATAAGAGCGGAGCATAAATGAAAAATGTTGCAAAAACGGGGAAAATTTATTCCTTTTGTGAGATTTTTCTCTCCTATGTGACGCAGACGAAGTTGCGTGGGGTCAGCTAGTTATTGAAATAAAAGCCTAGCTCTGACTATAGTTTTCATATGGAGAATCTCCTGTCAAATTCGAAACACCAATATTTGAACTTTTGCAGTTGTCATGATGACGACAGTTTATAGATAGGCGCATATTATTTATGATCTCAAAGTCATAAAATAATGTGCGCCTAACTAAAAACAATTTTGGGGCTCGATCCGAAATGCTTTGATTAAAACTTATAGCTCTCTGCAGCTTGTGCTCAGACCAAGTTAAACAACTTGGGGCTATCTGAAGGCGCTCCGACGTCGACGCTGAGTAAACTAATTTAAGTTTTCGTAACTTTTTCAACGGAGCCTTTGTCTGCGAGCCAGACTGTTCTGCTCTTTTTACTCCCCCCTAGGCTTATTCTCTTTATATGTCTATTTGCACCTGAAATATTTTCTGTTAATTGGGAAACGTGTCCAGCAGTCATGGGTGTCGCCAAGGGGTGGCAGGCGTTTTCTTTTAAATTTGTCTTTTTCTTGCCGGTTACTACAGAATTAGTAAGTACGAACTAAATTGTAGCGTACACTAGAATCACTCTCAAACGGCATTATTTTTTAGGCTACATATTATGAGCCTCTGAGCTACTCTACGATTCTACCCCTGAGGTACTATTATATATACTACTAGAGTACTACTAGCGTATTCTATTCTATTCCATTCTACTAATCCGATTTTTTTTAGTTTTGCAAGAAGTCAAAACTAAAAAAAACCGGCCAAGTGCGAGTCGGACTCGCGCACGAAGGGTTCCGTACCAATTATTATAAAAAAATCACGTTTGTTGTATGGGAGCCCCCCTTAAATATTAATGTTATTCTGTTTTTTGTATTTGTTGTTATAGCGGCAACAGAAATACATCATCTGTGAAAATTTCAACTGTCTAGCTGTCACGGTTCATGAGATACAGCCTGGTGACAGACAGACGGACAGACGGACAGACGGACAGACGGACAGACGGACAGACGGACAGACAGCGAAGTCTTAGTAATAGGGTTCCGTTTTTACCCTTTGGGTACGGAACCCTAAAAACGGTGTTTGGCGAATAAAGTGAGTAATTTTGACTACCAGCGACCAGTCACCAGTCTCAATTCCGCATCTTCTAAGAAAGCTTGAACGGCTCGGTATCAGAGGAATCCCCATGAAACTGATGGAGGACTATATTGCTGATAGGAAACAACGACTAAGAATAAATGATAGACTCAGTAACGAGTCAGTAGAATTTTTTAAGTGGACGGGGGTGGTCCTGTCCAAAATTAAGAGGAATAGCGACAAATATCGCTAGAAGTCCCTAACCAGTTGATTTTGAAAAACACCATTCGATAGAGTCGCTATCAGGGTCAAATTCTGGGAAGGATGGTTGACTCCCAGATCCGGTGAAGCGTCATTGTCTGAAATTTCCAAGTGGCAACCCGGAATATCGATTTGTGACTGCATCGTAACACGCTTGCAACCTATTACATATTGGAAGGAACTGGTGTTATGAGGGTGCAACTGTACTGAACGCAAGAAGAAGGTATACCAATACCTCTGCTTAACAACTTGGCGAGACGGGCTTGATGTTACCATGTTACGTGAGGATCGCCAGGTAGGTACCTACAGTTATGGAAATGACTATGTATGTGTCTCGGATACAATAGCTAATAGGGATGTCCGCTCAAGAATCAAACAACTACGTATCCGGACGACTTATGAATTGGTGCAATCAGGGTTTAAGTCATCAAGGTCTTAAATTAGAAGCCTTGGTGGTAATGCAGTAATTGGAAATGGTTGTTGCATCAGGGGGGGGGGGGGGGGCTTTTAGCCAAAGGCAAGTACGTGTGAAACGTCACGTTCGTATCATGCGACATATTCGTTCACTATCTAAGAACGAGCATAGACACTCTACCAGCTAAAACGTTAATGGACCAGTTGAAAATGTACTGGATTGTTTTATGTTACCAAAACGGTTGTGTCAATTCTTGTGGTAGAAGTAGAAGATTTAATATTTCGTTCGATGGATTCCACATTATGTCCTATTTCTGTCAATTGAAGAGGTTAGGAACAAAAAGTGACATTTACACACGTAATTTGCTCCATTCCTTTTTTTTTTAATCGGCTCAAAATGTTACATTCTATCTGACACTCCCAAGATTTTATTCAAAAACCGGCCAAGAGCGTGTCGGGCCACGCTCAGTGTAGGGTTCCGTAGTTTCCCGTCCGTCACAATAAGTGTTCCCACTTATGAGTTTAAAGGTGGGTATCCATTATGTAAAAATGCTTGCATATACGAATATACTACAAACTTAGTCCAGAAATTATTTTGTACAACTTTTTGTTTTTTTTGTACAAACATTGTTGTTTCCATCAAGTTCAAAATGATTTTCCTAGAAAGTCCTTATAAAGTTCTACTTAATTATTTATACTATTTACTATTTTTTTCATAATTTCTAAACTTATGGTTCAAAAGTTAGAGGGGGGGACACATTGTTTTTTACTTTTGGAGCGATTATTTCCGAAATTATTGACATTATCAAAAAATGATTTTAGAAAACCCCTATTCATTTTTAAATACCTTTCCAGCAATATAGCACACAGGGTTGAAATTAAAAAAAAAAGACATTTACAAGCTATTGGATCAAAGGGTGTCATTTTATCAAATCAAATCAAATCAAATCAATCTTTATTTGTGAACATAAGTACAAAAAGGTGTTATTTATACATTTTAGCTGATCTGTATGTTCGGCCAATAATCGGCATACAAATATAATATTAGTAAGCAGGTTATTTTTACTATCATAATTATTAAATTTTAGGATAAAAGAAATGAAGCAATCGAAAAATGTCATGAGCCGCATAAAATAAAGTAATTGAATTATATTATTAATTATTAAGAATGTCAAAGAAAATTAAATTTAGTCACAATTTGTCATTTAAAAAGTCTTCAACCGAGTAATACGTCTTTTCAACTAGAAACAGGAACAACTTTTTTTTAAAATGGCTGACATTTTCCTCACTTCTGATACACTTTGGCAATTTATTGTATAATTTTGGAGCCATTACGAAAATACTGTTCTTGTATAAAGCAGTTTTAGATCCAACAGTTTGTAGCCGGTCAGCTCGACGCTGACTACCTACTCGGTCAAATTTATACATATTATTTTTGACGAACATAGATGTCTGGTATATGTACAATGAGGGCACTGTTAAAATTTTCATACTTTTAAAATATTGTTTACAGCTGTCAGTGGTTTGCAGGTTACAGATCGCTCTAATACACCTTTTCTGACACTTAAACACCATATCTTTACCCGAGGCGTTTCCCCAAAACATAATGCCATATCTTTATATGTATTTTATTTATTTTATTCCAAATTTCAAAACCTTATAATACATTAAAGTTTACACAATAATTTGACACATAAATGGTTAATAAAAAATAATAAAAATTGCTTAGATCAACTTGAATATTTATTTTCTCAATTTACTCAAAAAATTAAAAACTGTAAATGATACTTTTTGTTCCTAACGTCCTCAATTATTTGAACGTGACAGAAATAGAACGACAAGCGACGTTTAATACCTCTGTGGGCCCATAGGTACCCTAAGTTTCTTACGACGGTAACCTACGTTTATTTTACTGGCTATATCTATAGGATGGTTTTAATTAGCAGGTAATTTCAATTTTTTATTTAGTTTTTTTTTTCAATTTTATTAGCATTTGATTCTAATTTCAATTTTTAAAATACTTTTTAAATGCTACTTTTACTTCGTTAGCTTAGTTTTACATTTTATCATGCATGCTGTGGTCTTCTGTAAGTGAAAGAGTCCACCTACATGATACTTTTGTCGTCGATTTATTTTGTGTGTTTGTGTACATCCTTTGTTGGAGATCTTAAATAAATAATTAAATTAAAATAAAATAAAGCCTCTCAGGCCCATTCACATAAGCAAAACACACACCACACACACACTCACGCTCTATAGTAATTAAGCAATGAATAATATTGTAATATTTACTTTTACACCGCACACACGTAATAGCTGCTTGAATACGCTGGTGACGGTGTGGTGAAGTAACTGGGGCTTTAGTATAGCACCGGAATCTTCCTAGTTTAAGCCCAGTTGCACGTATGTTTTATATCTTACCAGTAACCTATAAGTCCAATTTAGGGTACAATAATTGTGAAATAGGTTTAAGTCTTGAACCAATAAATATTGTTTAGAAGAGACATGACAACGGTCCCGGTATCGATCGTTTGGCACACCGTACCTAAACTAACAAAACCACATAGCACAGCTACTCTCAAAACCATCCATTCCAACAAACCTCTCATACTATATGCAGCCGCAATATCGATTAGGTACCTCCGACTGAATGGTACCCGTCAACATTCAAGGTTCAGATAGATATTAATGAATGCCCACCGTGCCTAGCCAGTGGTGGCAGCCGGTAGCTAAGACCCCGTTCGGGAAATTATTTGTTGATCTTGATTGGAAACGTTATGTGCTTGTATGCAAGTGAATTTTGATCGGGCGGGCGATAACGAGGATGGAAAACTATAGTGATTGAAATAAGTTGGAGGAAAAGTTTTGTCAATTATGTTGAGAGTCGTCTTCTAGGCCCTCTTGGTATTGACGTGACTAGTAATAGGCTATTTTGGATAGGTTAATGTTAGCATAGCAACTGCCGAAAGTTAAGCGTCGGAAAACTCATAGTATCTTTCCTTTGAAAGTTGTGCGACTTCATTTCGGGCATATATATCGTAATTAATGGGGATGTTTCCTAATTGTTTTATCTTGAGTTTAATGATTTAAATAAGAAGAAACACAAATGTGAAAAAACAATTAAATATCTCAAGAAATGAAAAAGTTATTAGACTTTGAAGTTGCAATTGCAAAGTGACGTCTGTTCACCTCATAACGTTAGTTATTTTTGATGTATGGCTTACGAAACAAACCCAAAAAGATATACTTGGAAAGTTAAACGTCTTTTATATCAAGACAAACAAGAAGGATTTAAAGAAGAAACGTTCAATACTCTGTTTTAAGCTTTCACGGTTCATAACTACGTATACTACAAATGTCACTTACGGGATATCTTCCGTGATTATGGTTTATTTTTGAGCTCCCGATTTTTCGACGCTATTGCAAGCGCCATGATCGCGGGTTAAAGCCATGATCGGCAGTTAACCCGCGATCATGGCGCTTGTAACAGCGTCGAAATATCGGGAGCTCAAAAATAAACCATAATCACGGAAGATATCCCGTAAGTGACATTTGTAGTACGTTCAATACTGTCATTCGCTATGTCCGTCCATCTGGCCGTCAGTCCACAGCTTAGTTCAAAGACTCTTAGTACTAGAAAGCTGTAATTTGGCAAGAATATACAGATTAGTTAAGTGGTAAAATTAAATCTCGAAAAGTATTTTTTTTAAGTACACCTCTGCATAACCCTTCGGGAATTACAAGCGTGATGATCACTTATGGCGTGAAATCTCTCGCTTCAGTCCTTCATTGTCAAAATTTAATGCTAGGATTTATGATGTCCGTTGAGTTTCATTATCTATCAGGTTTCAACATCGTTCACTGTGCGCAATGGCATTATATACAGGAGAATGCCTGTTTTGTTCAACATGCTCTATATTTTGACGGCAAATTATTATAGCAGTTGTTCTTCAGAATGTAAATAATAAACAGGCACTCTAGAATAGTCATCAGAATCAGCATTGCCACTTCACGTACCTATGATACAAATATTCTGGGAATGTTGCCTGATTACAAACTCAAACTCAAATCATTTATTTCAATTAGTTCATTACGGCACTTTAGAATGTAAAAAAAAGCAAAGCTACAGCCACAGTCACAAGGCATAATAACTTGTGAAAGTACTGTAGTTGCCCATTCGAAAGTGTCTCTATGGAGAAGAACGGGCAAGAAACTATGGAGTTTCTTGCCCGTTCTTCAAAATTTTAAATAATTTTGAGTGTCCATGGGGAAACTCTTTCAATTACAGTAATGCGGAGTAGTATTGTAGCGACACAGCTAATGCGCAAAAATTATGAAACATATGTACAGCACCATTTATGAAACAAATGAAGAACTAACATAAAAATTACTTTAATTAAAAGATCCCCTTGAAAATATTTTTTTTAAATTGAGTAGGTTTTTAGAAGCATGTAGTGTGTTCATGAAAATAGTGTATTATTTTATAAATAGATCTTTGAACCATAACCTAAATCTGACTGTATAGTGTAGATCTGTTTTTTATTAACTGAGAGTACTGAATCCTGGAATAAAATTAACGGAGGTTACTGTACTGTAAAAACTCACTCTTGAACTCACTTCAGGTAATAAAAAACCTCAATTCTACCTTTAACAAAATAATGACGTGATAATTGGTAACTGGCGGTACAGACTAATGTACTATGAATTTATTGGTAACACAAATAAGATTGGTAAAATTTTATAAAAATAAATATTATATCATTATTTTTTCCGTTCTTCTCCTTATAGATCTACGCTAGGGAATGGGCAACTACAGTACTTTCTCAAGTTATTATGCCTTGTGACTGGGACTGTAGCTTTGTTTTTTTTTTGTATTCTTGACATTCAAAAGTGCCGTAATTGTCTAATTGAAATAAATGCTTTGAGTTTGAGTTTATAAACTATCTTCTCGACTTACCTCTTTGGTGTAAAATGAATTCTAAGGTTCGGCAATTGACTGATGAACTGGTAGGCGGTCTTATCATACAACTGATTAGTCATACCTAGCTGGTATACCTAACCTCCATAAACAGAACCGACTTACAGATTGAAGTTGTCTACTCACTCTGGTTCATTACTTCATTTCCATAGCGTCCATAGTTACTCATAACATAACAGATATAATCCCGTAGAGTTAGGGAGAGCTGTACCTTCAGCACACACACTTAGCGCTAGTTATGTTTAAGTCTCATTATCTAGCCATGTCATCATCATCATTGGCCGTGTGGTATCCGGCAGAGTAGAGTAGTATACGGCGACTAATGTCTGAGGCAGAACACCTTGCGCCTCCGTAGACCAGAGAATGGGCACTGCGATCTCCAATCCGCCTGCCAAGCGTGGAGATTACGGCAAATTCCTCCCATCATGAGAGAGGGTTATGTCCAGCAGTGGACGTTGCGGGCTGTTGTAGTTGTATAGTAGTAGTCATCATCATCTGCCTAGCCTTTTCCCAACTATGTTGGGGTTGGTCTTCAGTTTAACCGGATGCAGCTGAAAACCAGTATTTTACAAGAAGCGGCTGTCTATCTTACGTCTACAACTCAGTTTAATACTGGGTAATCTTACCATGTAATATCAAATCGATATTTGTATTTTTTCCAGTATCAGAAAAATCACTACATATTACGAAAATATGTAATTCATGTCATTCCAATTATTTAAATCTACGAGTAATACAATATTCTGGAAAAAAAACAACAACGCGACGTGAGTATTTCGTGTGATGTATGCAATGGTTATCAAATTATAGCGTCGGCTCCGTCTAATTCGGAGTTCGGGCTACACCCCCCTCGCCACTTCGCCCAACGCCCCCCTATAACCCCCCTTCAGCTCTAAGCTCATTTCCTGTGTGCCGGCTGGTTGTATTAATTTTAAATTAAGTACAGATAGAGCCCGTCGTCGCGTCGATCCAGTGATGTAAACAAAAATCTATGTACCTACATACATAGGCACCATCGTAACAGGTGTGCGTGAGTGTGTCACAGCTACCGAACGAATGAAAAGTGGGGTTTATAAAATTTATGTTATCAACAAATGATTATTTACAAAAAATAAATATTGTTACAAAGAATTATGTAGTAGCTACTAGCTGATGCCGTTCGGAAATTATCCCCCGCAAATCGCAACACAGAGCTAAACGTATCCTATATTATAAACTATCTGTGTGCCATCGGAATCCCTTCAGTTTTTTTTTTCGTGAAACACTAACAAACATCTATCCATGCTCACAAACTTTTGAATTCATAATAGTAAGTATATATAAGACAGATAAATTAATATGATTGAACTTTTCCCCGTATACAGTTATTTTATACGAGTACTAAGTTACTGCAAAAATAACATGTCGTATCTAAAGCAAAGAGATGAGTGTTTTGTAGTTCATGGTCTCGACAAAATCTCTAACTTTTGATTGCTAATTACTAACGAATAAATTCAGGTGGAATATAATGCTTTGCGGCGAGTACCGCAAGTCTCTTCATCCACGATGCGTTCAAGCTTTGTTATTGCAGCCGAATTTATTCGTTAGTAATTAGCAATCAAAACTTAGCGATTTTGTCGTTATCTCTGTTGAGACTCTGGCCCAAGATCCTTCTTCCGCCGAGATCGTTCTCTACTCAAGATTGCGCTTCTTATAACAAACTAGTGTCTGATTGTTCTATTGTACCCAACAAGCAATCACGAGATGGATACCACTTGTGATGAAAACCAAAAGGCAAATTATAAACTACCAACTAGACAGTGAATGCAAATCCCACAAAATTAAATGTGGCAATCTATACGACAGGAATTTGTCGGCTATGCGTTTTCCTGTCTGATACTCGTATATTCGTGCAGACTGGTATATCTAGCGAATAATAAATTGCAATAACAGACAGGGCTTAGATTTTAGATTGCCGATCTGCGGTTTTCGATTGCCCTTCAGTACAGTCAGCATCAGTGGCGAAGGTTTCGTACATCTCGATTCCTACCGGCTTCCTTTGAAAAATGGCACAGTCAGTATTCTATAGATAAATAATAAATCATCACATTAAAGTTATGTACATCGGCTTACCTCTTACAAACATTGACCCTTCGCTACTGGTCAGCATAGTAGGTAAAATAATATTTCGACGGAACATTATTTTATTTTTGAGGGAGGCCTAGAAAATGCTGGCGTGACCACTTAGCGGCATTTGTGAGAGGAGAGCAGAGTGGGTAGCTATATGGGAGGCCTTGCCCAGCAGTGAGACAAAATAGGATCAGGGAAAAAACATAATTCTAATTTAATTCTTTAAATTTTCTGTCCTTCCAGCCAGAGTGATTTTGGTGAAACTAGAGATATATACTAGATAGATAGATACTAGATACTGCAATATCCTTTAATCTAAATAATCAATAAGTGTATAGCGTATACGTAACAGTTCATTTCTTTGCGTTATCAATACATATGTATGTATGAAACAAACTACCACGAAGGTTGGTCGACTTAGCTACGTAACACATAACAATCCGAAGCCGATTAATCGGCCTTCAGCTGACCAAAAGCCTATGTTAAATTAAATTACATTGAAACTTGTCAAAAAAAAAATGATTGCAACTTTGAGCTAAAACCTGTATTTTAATAATGTGATAGTTTTCCTTTTTCCACTAATTTAAGTGTTCCAAAGTCCCATGTTTGTACAAAAATAACAATCAATACAGTAAGAGAAAATCACTTTTAAAAGTTACCACGTGTTAACATTTCCGACTGTTCATCGCCGTAGATTATCTAGGAGGAATCTGGAGCAAACCTTGGCTTACACTCTGCGGAGTGCAGACCTGAGTTCCGTCTCAATAATCCGATTTCCTTATGCTCCACTTCTTGGCAACTCAGTTACGCCAAGGCGGTTTGATTTCATTGTCTCGAGGTTGACAGTAGCAGTTTTAAATACTGATTTTATTCAATACTAGCGGACGTCACGCGGTTTCACCCGTGTAGTTCCCGTTCCCGTGGGAGTACGGAGATAACATATAGCCTTTGTTACTCATCAAAGACGTAGCTTTTTAATGGTGAAATAATTTTCAAAATCGGCGCAGTAGTTTTTGAGTTTATTCATTACAAACATACAGACACAAATCTTTCCTCTTTATAATATTAGTGTAGATAAACTCATTGGAAGCTCATAATTTCAGCTGAAAGACGTCCACTGCTGGACATGGGCCTCCCCCAAAGGGGGGTTTTTGCCATAATCACCACGCTTGTCAGGCGGGTTGGTGATCGCAGTGCGGTTGTTACAAAAGCACAGAGAGCGCTGCTGCCCATTCTCTGGTAAGTCCCTTAGTCGCCTCTTACGACACCCACGGAAAGATATAGGATGGTGCTATTCTTTACGTCCGACACCATACAGAACCAGAACTTAGAAGAAATTAGAAGCTCAGCAGTAACAAAAAGGCGCTCACTCACCGGGGCATTCGCCTGTTATGTAACGATCCAAAATTGTACTTGGCAGTACCAAGTTTCCAGTGATTGTTCCAAATTGTATCGTAACAGGTGGCGCACTGTAATACGCAAGGTGCTCATTGATGTAATGCTCGAATCTGAACGGTTGCATTGCAGGCTCGTTGGGAGAGCGCCTTGAGGCAAACATTTACAAGTATATTACATAGGAACATAACATAACACCTGTAATTCCTGAAGGGATAGACAGAGTGGGTACCGTTTAGAATACCCACATTTCACCAGAAATGTACGAATCCCATGTGATAGGGGCCGCGCCTACTACCATCAACTATGTAAAAAAATAGACTTCCGGTTGCTACTGAGACATTCCTACTGCCTGATAACACTTTATCCTACTCGGGAATGTTACCCATGACCAGTAGTACAGTAGCAGCACTGGCGACTCTATTACCAAAGAAGCAGTCTTGTAGATTAATATTTTACAAAATGTGCAATGAGGATGCAATAGCAACTTCTGAGCATGAGGTCCTGCGTTCGATACCCGGGTCGGGCAAATTGTTATTTTGGGTTTTTCCATCAGGAATGTCTTAGTAACAGTCGCAGAGTCTGGACTTGTGCCTATATGATGGCATTAGGCTCGCCCCGTATTACATGGGACTTAAACATAACTGGCAAAATGTGGGTATACTATTACGTACACCTCTATCTAACCCGTCGAGGATTACAGGCGTGATTTTATTTTATGTGCCTGGGGCCAAAAATTCTTTTCATATTGCAATGAAGCACTAAGAGGGCATTGGTCACCTCACTGATTATGTAAGATCCGACCGACTGGACGAAAATTTGAAAATTATTAAATTACAAAACTATTTTGTGTCTTTGACTGACTAGAGAGAGACTAGAGGAGCTCGTGGCTAAATAATAACAGCCGCTCGGGTCGATCGTTAGGTTAAGCCGTGCTTGCCTAGGTTGGTCTGTGGATGGGTGACCGCCCATTACATACCGAGTTTCCTCCGTGCCTCGGAAAGCACGTTAAGCCATTGGTCCCGGCTGTCATTTGTAGATCTTTGACAGTCGTTAGGTAGTCAGAGGCCCAAAAAGTCTGACAACCAGTCTTACCAAGGGGTATCGTATTACTCGGTACCAACTGGGTTGTGGAGGTCAGATAGGCAGTCGCTCCATGTAAAATACTGGTATTCAGCTGCATCCGGTAAAACTGGAAGCCGACCCCAACAGAGTTGGGAAAAGGCTAGGCAGATGATTTGTGTCTTTGACTGATGACGATAAACGTTATGCACAAAATGAAACATGATGCTGATTCTAGACGCTTCACTTATTGAAATCAAACTGCTGCTATATAGTTTGTGTAGAAATAGCAGTTTCGTAAGGAATTGTTTTTTTTTTCTTTCACCCTCTTATAATATCATGCATTGAATCTTTGGAAAGTGAAAGTTACGATTTTTACAACGTTCCTTTCTTCTTTTAGTCTAAAAGTAAAACTGTTTGCACTAACCCTACTAAACAACATTTTGATGTAATTGCTGCAACATGAGAAGCTGACAATTCGATTTTCAGGAGGACGTTTCATCCGCTCCGTTCTATTTCCGATCATTGCATGGCTTTCAGTTAGATGCGTGGACATGCGCATTAAAAAAGGAAATTCAGTTTTTGTTTATTCACAAAAAAAAAAATGTAAAATATATTGAGAACTGTGTAACTAGATTACATAATAGTGGAGGAAAAACGCAAGAGACCTCATAGTTACTTACTATTTTAAAATAATAAGATTTAAGCTATATTTTTTAGACCTAGTGATTTGTTCCTAGCGAGGTATTTATTTACTACCGACCGCGTATTGGACGTTCATGCTTTTATATTTTAGTTTTTGGAAGTAAAAATAATTATACCCAAAATTATCTAAAAAGGTATTTAATCAAAACTATAAAAATTATCTCATTCTTCTTCTTCTCGAATCGATTACTCTCCGAGCAGTACGTAGCGACCTGGACAGCTCTGTCGTTTGCCTCATTCAAGTCCAAGTAATTCCACTCTTCAGTGGAATTACTTGTGTACGGCAGGCAGGAGCGGTGTGGCATAACGTCTCAGTAATATTTAAAGTACGTCAGTTTCACAATATTACCTATGTACTTACGTAAACGAGAATTCTATTCTTGCACGACGATTTCATCAGCCTAAAATAGCCTACCCTATTTCCCGAAAACTGGAATTCCAATAACAAAAATCATGAAAATAAAAAAGTAGGCATTAATCCACAATTTCAGTTTTACGCAGCCTAGCGAGGGCTGACGGCGTCGCAACCGGAAGTGCGCGGAGCGGCAACGCCGCACCGGCATCGATCATGGCTGTACGCACACACCGGCTCACCCACACAGACACTAGACTCACCGCACACACACTAACTCGCGTACTCTCAGAGCCTTGAGGTGTTTGCTCGTTGTTTAAATTATTATTTTTTACCCTCCTTTGATATATGGGGTGAAACAGATATACGCGATAAGATTTGGGCAAATAATAAGATGGCATGCATGTATGTTTCGTGTCTATGTTTAGTTAGTAATGTTATGATTTCGTTTTTTATAATGATTTTATTTTAAAGATTTGTTTAGAAAAGCAGCATTATTCGAATCTGAAGTCAGACCTCGCCAGATTTTTCTTTTTTCTATGACGCCTAATTACAATAAACAGTACAGTTTTATTCAAGTTCGGTACTAACTAAGCATTATTTATTCCGTTAATGCATTCAATTGAAAATATTACTTAAACCGTCAGATATAAATGTAATTTTGGTTTCCATTGCTGCAACAGAGATTTTTAAAATTATTGTTACGTTATCATTCTCCTGCCGTTATCACAATTTATTTGGGGGCGGCGCGGCGCAGCATATCTTCTTTTTCCATACTTCTATAATACTCTTAATTTCGCCAGACACCGCCTTTTTAGGGTTCCGTAGTCAACTAGGAACCCTTATAGTTTCGCCATGTCTGTCCGTCCGTCTGTCCGTCCTCGCTTAATCTCTGTGACCGTTAACACTAGAAAGCTGAAATTTGGTACCAATATGTATATCAATCACGCCGACAAAGTGGTAAAATAAAAATTGGAAAAACATGTTTTATTAGGGTAGCCCCCCTATATGTAAAGTGGGAAGTGTTTTTTTTTTTAAGTTCAACCCAAACGTGTGATATATTGTTGGAAAGGTATTTAAAAATGAATAGGGATTTTCTAAAATCATTTTTTGATAATATCAATAATTTCGGAAATAATCGCTTCAAAAGTAAAAAACAATGTGTCCCCCCCCCCCCCCACTTTTGAACCATAAGTTTAGAAAATATTTAAAAAATCTGAAAAGTAGAACTTTATAAGGACTTTCTAGGAAAATAATTTTGAACTTGATGGAAACAACAGTTTTTGTACAAAAAAGACAAAAAGTTGTACAAAATAATTTCTGGACTAAGTTTGTAGTATATTCGTATATGCAAGCATTTTTACATAATGGATACCCACCTTTAAACTCATAAGTGGGAACACTTATTGTGACGGACGGGAAACTACGGAACCCTACACTGAGCGTGGCCCGACACGCTCTTGGCCGGTTTTTTTTTTGACATATCATCTGTCATACAGTACATGCATCGTTTCTTTGTCTTCCTCTACTCTTATGTATATACATTAATATGGCATTGATATCATCAATTATGAGATATCTTCACGCTCTGTTTAACAGTACAGTAACCAATACCGGTTGGTGAAATGCTAATCAAAGCCTCAGATCATATGCGTAGCCTCAAAACAAACAGGCCGTTTAGACAAATATTTGTTCTGAGCGAAAATCGACATGTCATCGTGTCAAAGTCTACATCGGCCAACTGTATTAGTCCAGTGTCTATTTGAACCGTAATTACATGATCAGTGGCTCTGTGATTTGTGTAATTAGTCTAGTCAACGTTATCTAATCAAGTTTGGGGTTTCATTGTGTGGTCATTTTCATTCCGAAAACGTCATTGACATTTTATTAGTGTAAAAACGCCATGATGTCGATAGTTTGATAGTTGTGGAATATCACAATATTTATTAAAACTTACTAAGTAATTACTTAATGTACAAAAGCGGACTTAATGCCTTGGGCATTTTCTACCAGTCTACCTTAGGGTGATGCAGAGACAAAACAGTAGGTGCAAATACAGAAAATTTCCAAGAAAGAAAAAAAAAATATAATGAATCATATATTGGCTTAATGTAATAATAATAATATATTGTAATATATTTGAAAAATTATTCTATTATTTTGATTTGACTGCCTCGTTGGTCTAGTGGTTGGAAGAGCGACTGTTAAGCACGAGGTCCTGCTTTCGCTGCCCAGGTCGAAATTAAAGGATAATCACCTATCTACGGGCCGACTTTAGCAAGCGCTGCACATCACACTAATATTATAAATGCGAAAGTTTGTATGTGCGTTTGTTTGTTTGTTACTCTTCCACGCAAAAAGTACTGAACGGATTTGGATGAAATTTAACACATTTATATTTTACTAGCGGACGTCCCGCGGTTTCACCAGCGTAGTTCCCGTTCCCGTGGAAGTACGGGGATAAAATATAGCCTATGTTACTAAGGGTGAATGTAGCTTTCTAATGGTGAAAGAATTTTTGAAATCGGTTCATTACTTCCGGAGATTACCCCCTACATACAAACTTACAAACATACAAACTTACAAACAAATGTTACCTCTTTATAATATTATAGATATAGATAGATTATAGATTAGTATTAGTATATTAGTATAGATAACCTAGGTTAATATAAATAACATAATTTGTATCACGATATTACAATTCCGTGGGACAATTACCGGTATCCGGCAGAGCTAGTCAGCTATAAAGTCAAATTGTTCATATTCATAGTGTATACCATTCTGATTGCAGTCAAACGAGCTGCCTGTGCTCCCACCTCACCCATAGTTTCAAATTACCCCACTTCGGTTCACATTCTTTCTTCCCGCGTAAAGTTATGAAGCGAATTGAGTGGGGTTCTGTATTCAAGTGGCATTAATGGATGTTGCTATATACGGAACGCCATTATCTTCGCTATAGATCACCCTTTGTCCCCCTACCGCGATACTGACGCTACTTACTGACGCCTTGTACTGTACCTCCTTTGTATAGGCGGTATTAGTAAGTTAGAAATTAATGTTGGACAACGTTGCGATTAAGAGATGTGGTGGAAAAAAATGAAGATTATACTTAGATGGCTTGGTCTTGTAGTGAGCATGAGTGAAAGGCAACTACCTACACATATAAGCAAGGCAGGTATGAGTGGTAGCGCTGGAAGGGGTCGCCCTAGAAGAGCGTCATCATCATCAGCCTATTAATGTTAGCACTGCTGGGACACAGGCCTCCTCTCTATGAGAGGGAATGGGCTATAATCTAGCACGCGGGCCCAGTGCGGATTAGTAGATGTCACATGTCTTCGATTTTTTTGGTTCTAGGACATGCCGGTTTCCTCACGATGTTTTCCTTCACCGTTTTGAGAGCAGTAGTGATGAAATAAATTACACAAAGTAATGCGCCTGTCTGGGTTCGAACCCACGACTTACTGTTCGTAAGTCGGGGCCGCCACCACTGGGCCACCGCTGCTCTAGAAGAGCGTACCCTGACCTTATTGGTCATTTCATCGAAAATTCAGGTACAATACATTGTACTCGCAATCGCCGTGCGTGTATGACCTAATGAATTAAAGTGGATGAGGCAACCTGAGTATGTATGGATTTGTTAAAGTCGCAAGTATATGTAAATTAAAGTGCAATTACTGATGCACCGTCGCAAAAAACTGTTTCTTTGTTTTTTTTGGGGTTAGATACCCGAAAAGAGAGGACGGCTAGGGAAACTACAATTTGAAATAATGGTTGATGGTCACCCATTCACAGACCGACCTAGGGAAGCGTGAAATAAGTTTGAAGATTGACTGTGCGGCTGTTAATATTGAGCCGCGAGAGTCTTCTCTGACATAGTATGTTTGCGTAGATAAGAGAACAGTCTCAATTGCAATAATTGTTGGACCATAGCAGTCTTGTACAATGGCATAGCTGTGATAGCTACGAGTTGGTCGACGTTCAATTCAATGGATGTATTGTATAAGTCTTAAACTTTGCATTGTCAATCAAAATGACTAATAGAACCTGCTACATTGCTAAGAATAATATTATTATTTAATTATATTCATATTTGATACATAAAAGTACCTGAAACAGAAATCAACATTGTTAAAATTTCCTTGAAATAATGGTGTCGATTCTGTTGTGCACAAACTAGACTTAATTTAGGCTATTGCTATCTTTTACTAAAAGGCAGTGCGAGAAAAGGACGGTTATAGCAATAAACTACGTTAGAGATGTCAAACTAGTTTATGCCTTGTGCTTCACCGTGTTTTTAGTCGACATGTTTTACGTGCACCCTTCATTTGTATGGAAATATTAGTTCCAATTAAATTTGACAGCTCTAAATTACGTCCGTCTCTTTCTCGTTTTAATATAGAGAAAAAGATACCAATAGCCTAAATTAAGTTTGTGCACACCATTAACCTATTAAAATAAAAGTCTGTCCAACCAATGTGCTACGGTGTAGCACCGCACCCTTTATTCTCGTAGCAATCTTTCTACGCCTCGTAGCACACGCGTAGCAAGCCTACGACACTGTTCTTTTGTCAGACAAACGGAATATTTTGCAGTGTATTTACGCTTGAGTTCTTTCGGAATACGAGCTTGATTTTTGAGCAAGGATGCCTTTGCCCAGCAGTGGGACAGAACAGGCTAACACAAAATAAATATTAAGAGAGAAACTTTTGTCATTGACCCTTTAAATCCTAATTGGCACAGAGATAGATATTATTTCCGTCACCTTTTTCGCAAATTGATACTTTCCTTGTTACTTTGTAGTAACAAGGAAAGCGTTCTCCCATGAATAAATGGATATTTTATAACCGAATCAAAATAAAGTCATGTATTCGAATAGAATATAATTTTATTTTACCAATTTGATTTTTTTACACTGGGCCGTTCGGACGAAAATAATGTTTGTATACGGTTGAAATGCCCGCGATCCATTCGTTTTGGGCCGTTCGTGGGTCCAGACTCATCTGCCTAGCCTTTTCCCAAGTTTTATTGGGGTCGGCTTCCAGTCGAACCGGATGCAGCTGAATACCAGTATTTTACATGGAGCGACTACCTATCTGACCTCCACAACCCAGTTAGGTAATACGTTACCCCTTGGTAAGACTGGTTGTTCGAACTAAATACCCAATACACAATAGTTGTTTTGAAATATCAAAGCTCACCCATATTTTTTCCATTCGACATGCAAACATTTACATTATATATGACACTAACTTAAATTTTAAAGACCACATCGATTATATTATTACAATTATCATTCAAGAGATCAGTCAATAAATTATAATTTTCATAACATTTAAATACAATTAAATGCTTTGAGTTTGAGTACTGGACTAAGTTTGCTATTGTCACGCCTATTCCTTGGGAATACATCATCTAGGCGTTCAAAATGACGACTTGAATTTTGCTTTACAAACATAGCTACTTCGAAAATAGGAAGAGTTATCTTATCTTCCAAAAATAATAATTTGTGAACCCAAAACTCTATGAATTGTTTGTAATAAAGGTAATTCGTTGTATTTCTGTCCTGCTGGGTGCCGGCCGGGTTGACCAGGGATCGCTACCGTAACCCCGGCGGCATAAATTATAACAAATCGACCACTTAGGTATGGCTGTGTTATGTTACGGTGAAGCTAATCTTATCATTATGTACTACACGCGTGCTTCTTTTGCGGTATTGAGCGAGTGATCACGATTTTTTATATCCAATGTTCAGTTATTTTTTAAAAGGGATGGTAATAATAAAAATCAAAAAATCAAAAATCATTTATTTGCGTAAATAAGGTTCAGAAAGATGGTGAAATACATGAAATTGTTCTCTTATTCTGCCTTTAATTTCGGCGTGCAAATATTAGCTAAAGATACACATTTCTTATTAATTTAAATTAATTATATATCACAATCATGCAGACATTAAGCAGATAATCCCATTTAAATTGTATTACTGAATTAAATAAATGTCAAAATAATAATAAAAGAATAAAAAAAAGTAATCATCATAAATGTCAATAGTAATCATTTCAATAATGGGAGAGATTCGCCATCCAATAATATAACAAAAATAATTCAAAATGACCGTGCAGTTTATAAAACTTACAATTTATAACCCAAAAGCTCATGTACCTACACTGAATTTTTATTTAAATTAATTTATTGAACTGAATTTTTATTTAAATTAATAATATAAGAGTAAAAATACATGTACATGTATGTGTGTTGTATGTTTATTTTTTTGTCATTTAGCATGCACGTCATGTTCCTACGTCAAATAAATATTTTTTCTTTCTCTCGTATGAAGTATTCTTGAACAAAGAATACTCTTGTTCGAAGTTTTGGACATTATTTTTAGTTACTTATTTATTCTATTTTTCTGTTACCTGTTCGCTGTACCTATGTATTTTTTAGTCATAAATAAAGATTAACAAGAGAACATCGCTCCGTTCAAACTACCATTCATGATTAAGAGTGTTTATACCCGTAGGAAAGTCAACAAATTATTTTTATATGGTTCCCTTTGTTAAAAATGAAGTATTGATACCCGGGAACAAAGCTGAAAAAATATATTTATGCGCAACAACACCTGAAAGCATTGTGACAAAATTCAGAACACCATATGCCTAAACCCAGCCAATTATATGGACAATTATCGAGATAGGAAAAGGCAGGCAATTTATAAAAATAATACAAAAGCGGGACAAAGGCGGCCATTGTTCGCCGAAATTCGAGCGCGCGAATTAATAAAAAAATACAGTATGCGAGTGACAAACAAGCCGAAACGAGTGCCAACTTCGATAGGCAAAAGGCTTTTAATAAAAACGTTCCATGCTCTTTGTGAAAAAGCATCGAACGGTTCAATTTTCTCCAAACTGTCGGCGCGGGGCGTCGGGGCCACAAAGCCTGATTATCGCCGCTCTGCGCGTCATTATCTACCGCCCACCGTGTTTATTTTTCTCAGATAAAGATTAGCCGGAGTGTTTTGCCATTGGCGGGGTGGTGTGTTGAGGTGAGAGGGGGCGTGTGTGGGCGTGGCTGCGTTCGGGGCCGCCCCCGCCGGGCCGGGAGTCGCAGAGTGAGTCGTTAGCCGGGCCGTACGCACCGTCATGTGCAGCGCATGAACCATGCTCGATATCAAAAGCTCCGCCGACTATCTCAGTCGGTCGGGCACATTCACCAACTTCTCTATGTTATTTGCGGGTGAATATTATATTTTATTCCTTTTTTTGTGTGTTGTGCAGTGACACGTGAAGTGTTGTGTGATTTCTCAAGGTTTGGTCTAAAGGTCGTAAGTAACAGCGACGGGAAGTGGGAATGGAATTTCTGAAGCTCGTCGGAATTTTGTACTTTCTATGTCGATCGTAAAGTTTATGTTAATTTGTATTCAGACCATTATTAGGATTGAGGTTTCATTTTGATTTAAAGCTGATTTCATAAAGTTTTTTTTTTTGTTTTTGAGCTTATCGCTATGACATTTATATAAAAATTGTTCTTTATTTATATAAAATAATACAAACTTGTTCAATTTAATTCCTAAAACCAATGAACTGGGGTCCCTTTGGGGCTGAAATACAAACAAAGATTCTAAGTACACCAAAGTAGTTCATGCCTTGATTAGCAGCTTATTATTTCATATTTAGTTTTTAGTTAGGTTTGAACCAGTTGAGACCTCTCTCTCTTCCAATATGTAGGTATACGCATATTGTCTTTGCATTATAGGTATATTAAATCAGCCTTCCACTTAAATTATATAAATGGTACCAGTGAGCTAAATTGCTTGTTATACACGAGGCTGTGGGTTGCAGACCGAGCCAAAGGCGAGGGTGTAAATCAGCCGAGTATCTAGTGAGCAAGTTGCTGCAAAACTGTATTACCTGGTTAAATTGAAAATGCTCTGTTTACTCGCATATAATTTGCAGTTAGGTACTAACTTAACTTTGTAGGAATAATTATATTATGCACGTGTGTGTTATAGTTCAGTTTAAGAACCTAAACACGAACCCTAAGAACGATATAATAGGTAAGGCTTACTTTACGAGCAAGTGTGTTGAAATAGTACATTTTGATACAAGTGGAGAAAGTTTGTTATTGCATTCGAGGCGAAATTATAACAACCGAGCCGTAGGCGAGGGTGTTTTTGAGCCAAGAACTGCAATAAAAAATGTCCACGTGTATCAAACGACGTTTTTGAATACACTTTTGAAGAAATAAAATAAAATAACGAAAAATATTTTTGTCACAAATTATGAAACTATGATTTTAATTTTCTTTTTTTTTTCGCGCTTTGCTTCGCCAGGTTGAAGGAGAGGCAAAGGTATGAAGCCATTAAACAGCCTAATATAAAAAATAGATTTATTTTATATTTTTGAATTCAGAACACAAATAAATGTTAATTTGTGGATAAAAGTAACTATTAGTTTTTAATAACCATGTTTATCTATGCTATTCTATTTATAAACACAATTTGAATATTCAAAAAATATTTATGTCGTAAAGACGCGTCGTGCATTCGGGAAAATAAAAAAAAAACAGACTATAGGCATTGAACCAATTCGGACTAAGTATAGGTATAGTTATCTGTGGCAATTTTTATTCCCGCACGGGTGCGGGAAAATGAACGCACGTGTGTGAAATACATTGCATGTTGTACCTAATCGTAGTGCGTTATGGACCAGTTTTCGAGGAAGTGTATTGAAAATTATTATAACGCACTGCCTCGATGCTAAAGCGACAGTGCACTTCTCTGGTTGTAATTATGCTAGAGATGTGACATAGGAAGCCGATCAAGTCTTCAATAAAAAATACGGTGACATGAGACCAGGGTGCACAGGGAACACGATGATACCCCCGAGAGAAGTTTCACGGAGTAATTTTGTAAAACACAATTAATCCGCTCTTTAAGTAAAACTAAAACAGAAGATTACTTCTTAGGATTTGCTCAATTCAGGACGGTTGTAATCCCTAACCGATAGATATATTCTTAGTTATGACTGACAATAATAACTGTGATAATCGAGAGGGCCGTAACTTATGTCAGATTTTTTAATAAAACATTAAAAAATCTGACTTAAGTTACGGCCCTCTATCCTCACAAATGGAATGTTCGTCAAACGATCTTTCTTCCAATCTGAGTTCCATGCCTCTGTGTTAATTGGAACTGTATTGTCTTGTACGTTTCTGTCGAAATTAGCATTTATCAATTAACACGTTCAGTGCGTTTGTCAAATTTGATGACTTTTAGTTGGTGCGGCATGGGGTCTATTATATCCGAAGCACGATTAGTTCCCGGTGTATTGCTGGGTCGAATAGACCTGTTCGACTTCCATTTATTGGTATAATGATTAACGCTTATGTCCCCAGCCGTTCCCGAAAGGGATCAGAACATTGTTATTTTAATTGTGTCTGTAATTAAATAATAATAATTCTATAATGACATATTATGATTGCTTATTACATCAGTGTAGCCCTGGCTCTTGTACTAGAAGTTCCTGTATCACAAGAGCCAGACCTCTCAATTAACAGAGAATATGTAAAAACCGATAGACACAAAAATTTGATAGATTATAAGATGTGGCAAAAAATACGGGTAATTGTGGGTATCTGAACGTTAAAGTATATTCCTTTAAAGCAATATGTTGACAAATAAACACTCAATAAAAGGCTAATTAAAGCATTGAATGGTTTGTTTGTAAATAAAGGAATTGCCTGTCGGATCTTAAGCTTGGTTAAGCCTTCATTACACGTCATCTTTCAAGCTGTTAATAGCAGAAAAGTCATTCGCGATGGCTTCAGGTAATTTTACAAAAATACAGTGTCAAATTTTACTGAAATCGAGCAGTGCCTTATTAAAACAAACGTTTACACAGATTTTGAGATAACTACCGTAAAATAGTCCGTCAAAATCGGTGACTGTACGAAAGTGCGATTTTAAAATCGTCAGCGAGTTGGCCGGCGACTATAGTCGTGTGCCTGGCATACCAAACAAAAACACTGTCACATAAAAAATAAAAACCAGTCAAAAACCGTCACGTTACGTGTCGTTTTCTATATTAAAAATCTAGAATCTAGGGTCGTTTTTCAGTGAAGATACACCATGCAGTACCAGAATACTTATGCTTCAAAAAAGGAATTTAAATTCGTTCGTTGCTGAAAACGGAAATAGAGCCTCGCGCGTAGACAGCTGTCATTGGCAACAAAGGAACCTGACGTGTTTTGTAAACGGTCTAGACATTCGGAGTATACTCGCGAATATGACAGTCTGGCCATGTACGAGTAAATGCTTTACGAATATATACTTACTTAGTAGTAGACTGCCCCGTTGTTCTCGTGGTCGCAAGCGCGTCTGCTGAGCTTGAAGTTCTGGGTTCGATTCCCGGGTCGGGCTAAAAGTGCTATTGAGTTTTTCCATTACAAATTTCTCAGTAGTAACCCGGAGTTTGGAAGTTGGCGGTATGATACCCCCGTGCCTTGGAAAGCACGTTAAGCAGTTGGTCCTGCACCTGATCTCTCTCCGGTAGTGTTGCTCAAAATCGGTCTTGGTCTTGCAGTCTTGGTCTTGTTGTTGCATTTTTGCAAGACAAAGACCAAAACCGACTTATTGTAGCAAGACCAAGACCAAGACTGAACCCTGCAAGACTTGAGCAATAACAAGACTAAGCCTGCAAGACTCTTGCGTCTCGCAGTTAAGTTAATTTTAATAGAGTATAAAGCTAATTTTATTAGTTAGAAGTATCAAGTCCAGATGAAGATGAAAAGCATATGTGATAATTATTTTAACCGCTAGCTGTTTGTGAAGAGTTTAGGATAGCCAGCACATGTACAGAAAACCATTAAAGGTACCTACATAGAGTTAGTAATTACGCTTAGGTACTAAATTGCGTCATTTTTTTTATGATTGTCAAGTTAATTTTATTAATTTGGTGGTTCACTATGCCTTTATCAATTTAAGCTCAACATGTACCTACTCTGTTACGTTGTTCTAAGATCTAAACTAACGTGTTTGTTATAATAGCAAAATGTTCAAATACCTATTAGCCTATGCTAATAGGTATTTGAAAGTAGTTTAGTCTAAGTAGTAGAGTCTCGCAAGACTTGCTGCAAGACCGAGACCAAGACCAAGACTGAGAGCGCAATACCAAGACCAAGACCAGGTGTATCGACGCAAGACCAAGACTAAGACTGGCTAAGGTCTCGACTTGGTCTTGCATTTGGGCAACGCACTACTCTCCGGTCGTGTCGGATTGCCATCCCATCGGACTAAGAGAGAAAAATAAACAGAGAGTGCAACTGTGCCTGCGTACACACTTGTGCACTATATCTCCCGCGCCGATGGCTAATTTTCGCTAAGATTGGTCGCCGTGATTGAAAACGGTCAGGAGGACTATGACTTAGTAGTTTTTAAGGTCCTTAAAAGAAATTACGAAACCTATAACCACATTTATTTGGTATCTGTCTGTTACAGAGGGTTTTTTTGAGACCTAATTTAGTTTGAATTTGACACAATGTTAGGTCTTAATACTTGTAACACTCACATGGATCGCGAGATCAGTCAAATATTATGTTATTTACGTTTTGGGGGTCAGTTCGATCAAGGACAAAAAGTTTTAGTTTCCTCACTATGTTGGCCTTTTATCTAAGATACAATTAGCTACCGAACTGCCAGTACGAGTTTGACGACGTCCGGTGATGCGATGGTTAAAATCCAAGTCGAAACAATGAACTCCTGTTGAAGTATTCTTTAGGTTTAGATTATTCGTAAGAAATTTAATGTTGTAGCAGTGTAACTTTTTTAAACTTGACTTACGCTGTGTACGTATATATGTATAATAATAATAATACATTTTATTTATTTTAAATTTATTTTTTAATAATAATAAATTTATTTGTAAGAATATTGTTACATAGATGTTACACATAATTTAAAGTCCATAATATTCTGCTGTTTCCAGCGTACAAATATTTAAAAGAATTAAAATGAATAATAAACAATACAAGTCGAGAATAAGAAAAACGTTAACTATTATCACATACAATGTCAAGGGTTATCAATTAAAATGTTAAGAATGATTAAATACAATGTCAGGGGTTATCAATTAAAATGTTAAGAATGATTAAATACAATGTCAGGGGTTTCTAATTATAATGTCAAGAATTATTATTATTAAACACAATGGACAAAAAAAAAAAACAAATTCAATACTATGTCAACGAGATGAAATTTCATTCAATTATTAGGAGTATGTTACTGTAGACAGTAAATTCTAAGATTTACCAAGACTTTATTGTAAAAGCCCGAACTATTATGTGATCATCATTAATTCCGAACTTTTACCACCTCAGATTTACAGTATAGAGTGGACTCGGCAAATCTTAGGTTTTACCTCAAAGACACGGTAAATGTTGGAGGTGACTGAGCAACTTCATATCTTAGGTTTTACCTCAAAGACACGGTAAATGTTGGAGGTGACTGAGCAACTTCAAATCTTAGGTTTTACCTCAAAGACACGGTAAATGTTGGAGGTGACTGAGCAACTTCAAATCTTAGGTTTTACCTCAAAGACACGGTAAATGTTGGAGGTGACTGAGCAACTTCAAATCTTAGGTTTTACCTCAAAGACACGGTAAATGTTGGAGGTGACTGAGCAACTTCAAATCTTAGGTTTTACCTCAAAGACACGGTAAATGTTGGAGGTGACTGAGCAACTTCAAATCGTGAAGATGGTGACTTGAATATACGCATCCAGCTTGGATGTAGCGCTCGCCACCCGCACCCGCGGCACCGCTCGCTCGCTCGACTTGCGAGCCTTTGTTCATAGTTCTCACCTAACCTAATCCAGATTAGTTACTGCGACCATGTCGACTCCCACATTGTTGGTTATAGTTCTAACCTACCTAACCCATGTGGTAGATAAGTATTACTGTATGTTATAAAACTCGTAGGTTTTTTTTTTTTTTTTTTCAACATAAAGTTACATTACATAGTAACAAAAAGTTAGACAGTAGTATTTCACAAATCTTCTGCCAAACTGCAGGACAGTTTGTCGGCAGTTTATAGTTACATATTACATATAGTATATAGTTACATATCCATAGTGTGTAGTTACATAATTATTTTTAATTTTCACGTAGGAACATTTTTATTTTTTGGAAATACTTATTTGAAATAACCGCTAAAATATTCTTATTGTGTTTTCCTAAAGAAAACTTTCCCTCAAGCCTTGCGTCTCATACAGTCATCGAGTGTCTAAGGATAAAATGTTTTGAAACGTGATCTACCTGCTGTAAACTGTTAAGGAACTCTTGTAACTGATCTCTCCAGATCTCTGTGATGTACTAGTGTCATCAAAACTAAATTTTGACACAATTGGTTCACAGTTCAAATTAAAATATAGGGAGAAATCAATCACCCCCTGTTTTGGTCTGTTTGGATTTGATTTTTTAATTTATTATTAAACTTTGTTTAAGTATGTCTTCAAACTCATACTCGATGCATTTATTTAAATTAGACTATTAGGGCAGTTTTGTTATGTGAAGAAGTCGGTCAGATATTCAAAAAGCTGAAAAACTGCAAAACAGAGAAGAACGAGCAAGAATCGCCATGGCATTTTTCAAAGCCCATCTCTGCATAATAATTTGTAACCGTACTTTCACCCCTTCTACCTCTTATTATCTAGTTGCGTATTATTTTCCGTCGTTTTCTCGAATAAATAGTAGAAGTAGTCTCTTCAGCCTTCCATCACCTGGGTACTTAATGTCTACTTAGGGGTATTTTGGCACCTTTTAAGGACTGTAAGCCCTAAGGGGTAGTTTCCCCGGTTTGAAGGGTTTGAAAGCTTTTCACTGAAGTAGGGGATGAGCCGTGCTATCTGCTCTGAATCTAGGCAGTGGTGTTGGATGAGGCTGATTATTTTTTCGAAAATATTTAGTATGTTGTCCAGGTAATACATTAAGGAAGTATTTACACACGTGAACAGAAGTAGACAATGATGAGTAGTTTAGATATTACCTACAGCTACAGTATGGCCGCTGAGAGAATGCGTTCCTGACAGGTCGTGAGCGAAAGGACGATGTAACTTTGAAGTGGCGAAGAATTTATGATAAACATATTTACTATAGTTTTTTGCCCTACTATCAAATAATATTATTAAAAACGATATCATTAAATCAAGTAATAATAAATGTTATAATTTCGCGCTAAACGTATGTTTAATAAATAAGAAAACAATATATTTTATAATTCGTCCTGCGTTGTTCAAAGGTTACGTCAAATGTTTATTTTTGTAGTGATGTGCCAAAAATAACTAGGCAGTTGAAACGTTATCTGTCGTTAAACTATATAATAATACGTTTTTCTTTAATAATTATAAAATGCATTAATAATAAAGTAAATTATATTATAATTTACTTTAATAAGCTTCGTACCTAGCTAGAGTAGGTACCTAGCTGCTACTTTTATATTTCTTCTTTTTTTTGTTTTTCTTTGACCGAGATCTCAGGATTGATACTTTGATTGATAATCACATAATAAATAATACACGTTAGCGTAAATATTCCAGAATATTATTTTTATTTTCTTTGCACTAGTTAAATTCAGAAATTAGAAAACAGACAAACAAGTATCAAAGCTATTCTTGTTATGGGTCGGTTAAAAACTATATATTTTACAATTATAATAGCGTTACCTAATGCCCAACACTAGTCATGACCAACTGACAGACGTCAGGAAAGCATTCTCTCAGCGGCCAAACTGTAGGCCAATTTACCAATAGTTTTTTTTTGTTTTTTTTTTTATTTTGCCTTGATTACTATTAGAAATAGATATGGTGGTAAGGTTTAAGTTAAAGTTGGGTAGTTGACGATTTAAAAGATTACTTTGGAAGTGTGTAAAGACTGAAGTTTTTTAGTCTTTACACACTTCCAAAGTAATCTCTAAATTATCTATAATTTAAGCGACTTACTAGCTAATTGAATCGCTACAACCAGGTTGTGAAAGTACCGATAATTTGTCCCATGAACTACACAGAAGTCAATGACCTAACGCTACCGGAGTCAATGACTTAACGCTGCACAAATCAAGTGCTGAAAACCGTATCGTGTTTGTGTCACGGATGACATGTGTCTATGGACGCTGTTAGTAACCATAAATAAAATTAACAAACAAAGTTTACATAACTCGAGCTTAAGAAATCAATCAAATCAATCATTCTTTCTTTCTTTCTAAAGATATAAAATGGTCTATATGGGTGTCGCGGACGGACGCAGTTGGCCGTTGATTTGCCGTTGTTGATCAAAATCAAAATTTACCGTTTTAATGCTACCATGATATCAAATTATTGTTTCGCAAAATATTGTACAAATTCTGAAAGCATTAAATAACTTCGAGATATGTACGGTGTCGGTTTGCGTCAGGTCGTGGATGGTTAGGTTGCTAGTAAAGGCGGCAAATTAAGCCTGAGTCCGATGTTTGCGAGCATGTTAAATTGATCGAACCTTTACCCAATTCAGCCTATAGTCTCTAATTAATTTAGTTTGTCCATTCCACGTCGCCTAACTTGCAGCGTAACTGGCTTCCACAAGATATGTAGGGAGCCTAAAATGTGTTAAGTTTTAATTTTGGTTGTTACCTTCTGACTCGTGCCCAGTACCTACTGAAACTTACTCCACCTTCAAACTTGTAGTGTAGGTACAATTCTTCAAAGTTTTACTAAAATTGATGTATTTTTTCCAGATGCCTCCTACAAAAGTACTTGGTCTACACACGCCACGTCACAGGGTTCACAAGGTAATACTTTTAACTTACTTTAAAATTGTTACAAATACCAGTATTTTACATGGATTACCAATCAGACCTCCACAATCCAGTTAGAACTAGATAATCCAGTAGGTACTGCTTGGTAAGATGGTTGTCGTACAGAATCTCGGGCCGCTGTAGTTATTAAAGATCTTTAGATCGAAAGATCTTTAGATCGAAAGATCTAAAGCTTAACGCTTAAGGCTTAACGTGCTTTCCGAGGTATGGAGAAAACTTTGTAAGTAATGGATGGTCACCCATCCACAGACCGACCTTGGCAAGCGTGGCTGAAGAATAGTTTCAAACATGTAAGAATAATAATAAATATGCCTTTTCCGTACGTAAATAAATTATGACAATTAAAATTTACTTTACTGAGAACAACTTCATTCTGACCTGCCGCCCGCCGGCGGGAGGCGTGTTACACTAATGTTTTGTAGCGTGTTAGTTGTAATGCTTTGCAATGTTAAGTTGGAAAGTAACATTTCATTGTAAAATAAGGATTAACAGTCACAGTGTATAAGCTCTTATATAGAAATACTTCGGGAATTTAAGTTTAAAAGTTTTAGTGTAGTTTTGTTGTTCAAATCTTTATACAGTTGTAAATATTTATATTTCGTCGTTCATTCGGTTTTAATTTAGGTAATATAATTTAATTAATTAAACCTAAGTGTTTATCGATGCTATTTTTTTTTTATTCAATCGATGATTCTTTTAATCTGCACATTCAAAGTTGGTTCGACGCCATTTTTTTATCTATTGTTTTATCTCTAGCTAGGCTATGGTCGAAGTTCCTGGGTATTTTTTGGGGTTACGTACCTCAATGGGTAAAAACGGAACCATTATAAGATCACTTTGTTTATCGTCAATCTTCTGTGAAGACCCCTTTTCTCAGGAACGCGTTTAGGTATCAAGCTGAAATTAAATATCAAATACCTAAGTCTACTAAACCTATGTCTGACCCTTCTGAACTGAGGCTATCAGTGATTACAACTTGATCCCAGAAAAATGATAGGTTCCTGAGGGTTAGAGTTAGAGTAGAGTTTCCGTGCATGCCTGGCAGATGTCATTAATTGCACCTTCCTTTGTAGTATAGCAGTACCTACTAATTGTTGAACAACATAATATTGGTTCAGCTTATCGGAATCGAAATCATGACACATATGTCAATTCTGTCGGTAGTATCAAACCACAGGGCTATTGACAACTCATCTCCGTTTGTGAACGGAGGCCAAATGACGCAGTTTGGTATAACGTGTCATGATCAAGAGTCATCAGAAAAGGACATGTAATTGGGACTCGTGTGACGACTCAACACGCCGTGTTATGTATGATGACACTTCGACTGTGCGTGACTTATTAATTGAAAATGTTGGTACTTTTGAGATTTAGAAATTCGTTGCCATTATTGTGGGGTATGGTCAGGTATAATAGTTGTGGCCAGCTACTGTTGTAGTGGTATAAAAGAGTCGTTGATTTAATCCAAAAAAAATATATGTTGATGTTCATGAACTTTTCTGGATTATTCTTAGGCTCAAAACACGATAGTTATTATTTCTCTCGAACATAAAAACATGCAAAGATAGGTAATTGTATGACTATTTTCAGGTTTTACTTAAAGATTATTGACACTATAAATCAAAAAATACACTGAAAAAACTTTTTAACAAAAAAAATAAAACCGACTTAAAAAAACACAAAACACAAAAAAGTGAAAATTAACTTTAGCTTCAGAAGTCGGTGACCTTTGTTTGATTCATTTAGTTTTTTTTTTGTCACCGACTTCTGAAGCTAAAGTTATTTTTCACTTTTTTGTGTTTTTTGAAACCGGTTTTATTTTTTTTGTTAAAAAGTTTTTTTATTTCTCCATTTTTAGTTGTAAGTAATATCCTCTACAAATATATTATATGCATTTATTTTACATTGTTAACAATACATGGCTTGGTAATAGGCTTATCCCCAATAAATGGAACTTAACATATCTAAACTGTCGAAATTTGGGTGTATTGTACACATCTGCGTACCCCTCAGAGCATACAAGCGTGATGTTACGTCATGATGTTGTATAAACAATAAATATCCAAGCGATGGCAGCAATCACAACCGATTTACCCTCTAGTTTTGAAGAGTTCCATTGTACGTATATATCTCCAAAGATCAGCATCAAATCTTCACCAAATTTAAGTGCGACCATCTCAGAAGTATACTCTTACAAATAAAAAAATAATTTTGAGAATCGCTCCACAAATGGAGGAGAAATCGGTGAACATACATGAAATTATGCCACACGACTGAAGCAAAAATGTTGATAAAATGAAAACTACTGGGCCAAACTATGTTAATTTTTTATGGGACCAAATGGCAACTATTCCTCATCAAACTAAAAAAAGAATCATCTAAATCGGATCATAAATCTCAGCGTAATCGGTGTACATACATAAAAAAAAAAAAAGCCAATCGAATTGAGAACCTCCTCCTTTTGGAAGTCTGTTAAAAATGAGAAATTACATTGTCTACATTATTCTGAGGTTACTTTTTTTAAAATATGTATTATTGTTATTATAATAAATTAAAAACCAATCATTTCGCACTATTCTACCTGCAGTGACTGACGGAACAACCACTTTGTAGTGCAAGCTGATTAGAACTTTATTCTAACAGAATTTCAAACGAAGTTTGAACAACCACTAATAGAGTTGCTAATTTCGGAAGATCCTGGCTTTAAGCGTTTGGCACTATCACTAGCGTCCATCAGTTCTTGTACCTAGTGCGCAGGTATCAAGGTTCACAGGACACAATAACATGTATCCCATTGTTCATGGAACTGCTCCACATTTTCAAAGAAACTCCAGGCTAGTATCATGGGTTTTTGGTGGGTTGGTTCAGGGACAAGGCTGACTTTGTTACGAACCATAAAGGAGTTCTTCAGAACTTATGTTTGAGAAACATCCCGAATGCCATTTTAAATACCTAAGTAGGTACTCATGTCACACTTTTACCAATTACCTATTGACCACAAAGCGTCCATACGCTTCGCATTTACGTAACCCCGGAACCAACGAATCTAGCCAATATGACGTATCCGTGTCATTTCACGCGCAAAAATCAAAACAATGGGCCCCTAAAATGTTGCATGCGAGCGTTCAGTGGAGCGTACCACGCGCGTGGCGGCCGCGTGGCTTGACAATACAAACTTAATTCTTTGATTGACACTTACAATATTACGATAACTGATGCAATATTTTGATGATTATCATTTCAGCGCTCCCGACGTATTATCGCTGGCACGGTTCGGTACGTTCATGTTGATTGACTTCTGAATGCAGAAGAAGATTGGCGAAACGGAATACTCTTAATTTCAGTGTTCCTCGTGTTCATCAATAAAAGTAGTACAATATATACAATTATGGGGCCTTTCATTCCATTTAATATACCTTATTTTTTTTTAGTAGACTGCGTAAAAAAAATAATGACCTATCTTACAAAATCTGATAATACTAAATCCAAAATAAACTCGCAGAAACTATAACCAAAATAATAAATATTTTTTATAGTTTAAGTTAGATAATAAAGTTCTATGGCTAACTCAAATAATTATATTTTGCATAAAGGGTGTAAAACACCTCTTAACGAAGCCGAAAGGCACTTGTTCTCCTCGTCATTGCGATCTTTTTTTGACGTGACAACGTCTTATAAATTGGTTTGCCGGGTGACACTTCAAGAAACTGCGTTACGCTCCGCTCACGTTATGCGCTCACAATGAGAGCGAGTGAGAGGCACGCGTCCCTTCCACTCGGGCATGGTTAGCCCGCCTAAGAGCGAGAGAGACAGACCACTCAAAGTCGTTGTCACGTAAAACTTTCGCCCGTATACCGACTTTACAGGCAACCAATTTTTGGTGTACACCATACCTGGGAACCTTCTAGTTACGGAGATATTGGGGGTCAAAGTTCCAACTTTTTCACAAGTTTTAAGTTTTTTATGTTTTTTATGTTACTTTTACTTTAAACACCTCCACGACCCCCGTACTATTCAATCCATCCATCAGCACAATGTTTTGAGTGCGTTACATTGAGTTCTACCATAAAACATGATTATTCACCCCAAAAAAAAGTCGTTTCCCAGCAATAATTTATGCGTAAAGTTTGATGTACAGAATGCTTGGTTGACGGCTTCGTGATGAGGTATTTTACACGCTGTATAGTTACATGTCGCTTGGTCAAAATTAAATAAGTAGGTAAGTAGAGAGTATTGATTCTTGCTGAATTCACACCACCACACGCGACGACAACACCCCTTACATTGCGGTCCTAAAGTATTTGGTCACACCCTAATACTTTTATGTCGTAGGTATTTTATATTGATACCTCTTTTAGAATCGTTTCAATTAAATACTGATTTGTAGGTATTAGATTTTTAATTTCTACCTTTTATTCACTAATATTTTAGCTAAGCTGGCGAAAAACCTTCTATACCGGTTAAATATGTAATAGGTACTAGTTTAGTTTGTATGGAAATTTTGATGGGTATGAGTGAGAAAAATCTAGTCTCTTTTACACAGGGTAGGTAATGTAGGTATCCGCATGATTTGGGCGGAGTGAACCTAAGTGATCGAATTGTAGGTACCAAACATCATACAGGGTGTAAAAGACCTCATCACGAAGCCACCAAGCATTCGGTACATCAAACTAAGTAACTTTACGCAAAAATTATTGCTGGGAAATGACTTTTTTTTTGGGGTGAAAAATCATGTTTTGTGGTAGAACTCAATGCAACGCACTCAAAACATTGTGCGGATGGATGGATTGAATAGTACGAGGGTCGTGGAGGTGTTTAAAGCAATCTTACAATAATAACTTGTATTTAAAAAAAAAAAACTTGTGTAAAAGTTGGAACTTTGACCCCCAATATCTCCGTAACTAGATGGTTCCCAGGTATGGTGTAAAACAAAAAAAATGATCACAATGACGAGGAGAACAAGTGCCTTTCGGCTTCGTTAAGAGGTGTTTTACACCCTTATGTAGTGTTAAATTATTATTATGTTATGAATATCGATTAGTTGTAGGCGTCGGGTTGCGTCGGGTTGCGTCGGGTCGCGGTCGTTCCGGGCGTCGGGTTTCAATGCCCACAAACGATTTAGCCGCACCCAAGGGCCCGATTACGTTTACCTACTCGACACCGTAGAGGGAGTGATTTCATCACAATTAACTTTTTTATTTTAATCAGTTTTCTTTTGTTTTGGTCAGATTTAAAAATGATAAAAGAACGGTTTTTTTAAGAAGATCCTTTCGTCTGGCATATTCAATGATTCGTTTTAAGAAAAATAGTGTTATAATATTATGTTCACAAACGTTCTCTGTTTTGTGAAATGACACCATACAAAGTGGAAAGTGTCGAGTCATTTTGTAATAGCCCATGGAACTCAAATGGCGTTTCGAAAGCCGCACCGTTTCGAAAGCTAACTTTATTGTTTACTAGCGGACGTCACGCGGTTTCACCCGCATAGTTCCCGTTCCCGTAGGAGTATGGAGATAAAATATAGCCTATGTTACTCAGTAAAGACGTGGCTTTCTAATGGTGAAAGATTTTTTGAAATCAGCGCAGTCGTTTTTGAGTTTATTCATTACAAACATTCACACACAAAAGTACAAAATTACAAATTTGTCCTCTTGATAATATTAGTGTACATATCAAATTGATAGTCAGTACCCCTAACCAAGTTACAAACGTTTCGTATCGATTCTCTTTCTACAATCGTAAACGCCTCAGCGTAAGCGATTGTAGAATGATAGCCATGCCGATGCCAGCCCGATGATAGATTGGTAGCCAAGTTGACACGACTGAGTCGATCGCTCGTTCTCAAATGTCTGTAGAAAAAACCTACACTTTAGTCTATGGTGAGCGTTCCTACCAAAGAGTTTAGCGATCAACATTGTAGAAACGATAACATTCTGTTCTATCATTTTGAACGATGTAAACTTTCTATTCTACCATTTTGAACGATGTAAACTTGTCTACGAATTTTCTATTCGTTTGTGTTGATCACGTGATTTAACGTTGAGATGATGTCATTCCCATTCATTTGCATAGTTTTCTACTAGTGTTAACAATTGTAGATTGTCAACTTGGCTAGGGGTGCAGTTCTTTCTTCTTTATGTATCGGTTAGTGCCTAACCTGGTGTCAGAGTAGTAGTTATACCGCCCATGGGCCTGAGACTTGGCTTAACATGCCGTCGAGAAATTTCTCTTGGTTTCGGTAGGTCGGTTCATAAGGATGAAAGATTATATTCTGAAACAATGACATAATATTAACACTCATAACTAAGTATCTGCCTACTTCAGCGTGCTCCGCTGTGGAGAACCTCAAGCGGCGTAAATACCTTTTGTACCTAACCTTTTGCTTTACTTAGGTATCAAGGTTAATATATTTTAGAGCTGTTTGGTGTTGATACCCTCTGAGCGTGGGGCCTGTGTGTTTACAGCTTGTTTAAAAGAAATGTCGAAACGTTTAGCTGAGACTTCCCGTGACCCAACTGCTGGCTTTTCCATACAACATGTAAACGTACCCTCAATGTCAGCTCGGTTCAATCATTAGGTTAAGCCGTGCTTGCCTAGGTTGGTTTGTGGATGGGTGACCACCCTTACATAGGTACCGAGTTTTCTCCGTGCCTCGGAAAGCACGTTGATCTCTTGGTCCCGGCTGTCATTTGTAGATCATTGACAGTCGTTACAGTCAGTCGCCCAAAAAGTCTGACAACCAGTCATACCAAGGGGTATCGTATTACCCAGTACTAACTGGGTTGTGGAGGTCAGATAGGCAGTCGCTCCATGTAAAATGCTGGAAGCCGACCCCAACATAGTTGGGAAAAGGCTAGGCAGATGATGATCGAGTTGTTTTTAGGGAAATCACAATTTTTAAAATTTCGGAAAAAATACGTACCTATTTAGAGTACAGAAACATGTTTGATCTAGTAACTTTTTTGATTAAAAACACAATATTTAACATGTTACTCGATAAAAAAATAATCAGAAATAACATCGATTTTGAAAGTATTTTAATTCTGAGACTTTGGGGAACGCAATTTTTATGAAAATTTAACGGCGCACCGCGCCGTGTCCAGCCGAACTTCATAGAAAAAAAGAAAAGGAAAAAAAAAACATCCAGTTATATCCTGTTTTTTTTTTATGTAGCAAAAATGTTTAGCTTAAAATCTAGTCCAGCTTCTCAGCCATTTGGGAGAATCAATATGATTCCATTTGTAGCTTGGTTAAAATTGAAAACATAACTCAAATTATTAAAACACCCTAATGCTATGGGAACCAACATAAATTATAACAAAGCATTTGTAGCTTTGTTACTTGTATCAAATAAATTATACCAAAGTTAGCAAATATTTTATAATATTGGGCTGCGCAGTTGCAATGCCCTAAAAGCTTTAAACTGACGTTCATCGTTATTAACACATTGACGATTATTTAACTATTAGCGTCCCCTCTGTGTTCGCCCCTAAAACTGAACTTTAACCCAACGGCAGCTAAATGTTAACAATTAACGCCCCGAAGTTAATCACTAACGCTTTCGATTTGTTTCGCTTACTTAAATTAAACTTTCATCGGGGATTTAGGAACCGTACTTTTTGTTATACCTACACCTAGTTCATTAACGTGGTTGCTTTAAAAAACTTAAAGTCGAAAATAATACCATTTTAACCGTCTTCACGCATTAGTACTCCATATTGTCTGAGATGTCAAAACGGTGAAGGAAAACATACCAACCACCATTTTCTTCTTCGTCGTGCCACACTCTTGGCAGAGTGGTCGTGGTGGTCACATCAGGGGTGGTGGCAAGCTTCACAATCCGTCGCCATTCCTTCCGTACTGCGGCTTTTCTTGTGCATTCGTGGAATAAACCATTGAGTTTTGACTTGGTCCGGCCAACGCATTGGTGACCTACCGCGTGCTCTTGTGCCTTCAACCTTTCCCTGCACTACAAGTTGCTCCACAGATGTGACTTCTTGACGTTCGATATATGTCTAACCACCATCAAAACTTCCAAGTCTTGTGACACCAAGCAACCCTCCATGCAAACCCGTGGTAGATTTAACTTACTCCCTCAACGGAAGGAATATCATAGGCCGATTATATTTGCTAAGTGTCCAAGACTTAAAAACGCGACTAGAACAATGCCCGACCAGTGCCAAGATCTGAGATTATTACCAGCTGATGCTCGTCCCACATGGACCATTCGCTCTCTTTCATCATAATCAACAGCTCGTCTTGACCCACTGCTGGGCATACGGCACTCCCTATGGAACCAGTCACTACTAGTAGTTCTCCCATCTGGTGGCCTACCATGACGTCATAAAGCAGGATTGTTTTAATTTTATTCCAGTGTGGGAAAGAGATGGCGCTAGACGGCCTATATAGCTCCGTCTCGTACCCACACTGGAATTTGATTAAAACGATCCTGCTTTGAGACGTCATGGTAGGCCGCCTGGCTGCAATTTTGGTCTCTCTCGTAGTGTAGAACAAGTACCTGACCTGTGCTTGGTTAGCTAAATAATATACAAGCAGTCTTAAATTAAAGGTTGCGGGAATCCACTGGATGCGAGTCGCACGGGACCGGTCAATGTGGCGACAATTGGGGGAGGCCTATGTCCAGCAGTGGACGTCTTTCGGCTGAAATGATGATGATGATGATGAGTCTTAAATTTAAAAAGTAGCAATAGTTACAAGATGAAGAAATAGCGTACTAAGCGTTGCTTATTTTTACAAATAATAAAATAAGTTCACAATTCGATCTTCTCTAGATTTCAGGGAAGACGTCGAATGGAGTCTAGTGAGTTTTTGCAACGGCCCCAGAGTGGCAAAAATATCATAATATGTACATATTTTCATTAGACAAATCGCCAAACAGAATAAAAAATCACAAATCATCCCGTTCTAAAAACAGAAGTCAGTTTAAAACTGAACCAATATTTTAAGTCAGGAGTTTGCTCGTCAACGAGAACCGGCGAGCGCCGGCGAAAATTAGCTAAAAGTGGCTTTCGTCACCGTCATCCATACTCCTCGCTCTTACTAAGTGAACAATGGAAAAGAGCGGGACGGAGGATGCAGGAAAAACCGCTTCAGGCATCAGGAGGGAAGCGGTAAGCACCCTATTGTTTTGCACTCCCTGAAGCGCGAATCGTTTGTAGTTATACGGGTGTATATGAATTGTAATTTAGAACGAAAATTTTGCGCTTATGTATTGGGGTACGTGGCTATATAAATATGTCATGTGTAATTCCGATTACGGTTGGTAAGCTCGAGAGAGATAAAGCTCGACAGGACCTACTTTTCAATAATATTATGTAAATGAATAAAGATTTTGCGTTACACTACTTTAACACTACTTTTTCGTAGCTTAATTTATAATACTTTTTTACGCACATAATACCTTAGTTAGAGCTTAGTAGTGCGTCAGCTGAGGGCCTAAACTAGTGATGATTGCTTCCAAACCATTTCGTATTTTCACAACAACTCAACAAGATTGACATAAACTTTTCGGTAGCTTATGAAGAAGATATGGTTCTTCATGATTCTGGCCGCGTGGGCTGGCAGTCTCGACAGAGATAACGACAAAGTCGCTAACTTTCGATTGCTAATTACTCACGAAAGAATTTGGTTGCAATAACGATGCTTGCGGGAAATGCAAGTATCTACATGTACGATGCGATTCTCGCAAGCATCATTAATGCAACCGAATTCTTTAGTGAGTAATTAGCAATCGAAAGTTAGCAATTTTGTCGTCTCTGTCGGCCCTGATGGTTTGTGAGACTTTGCTTGTATCTCATCTCCAACTTGTCCTTGCGATTTTCTACTACGTAATCTTCGAGTGTAAATTCGCACAGTAACCTGAGGCTATTTGTTAGAATGTACTACTATAAATAATATGTCACCCGGGGATAGTGTAGGTAGCTTCCCAACGGTGAAAGTTAAATCGGTCCAGTAGTTTTTAAGTTTATTCGTCACATACAAAAATATAAATAAAATACAAATCTTACCTCTTTAAAATATTAGTATAGAAGTATAGATTTAGATTCGTCCAGGTTTCCTCCCGCTGTTTTCCTTCACCAATATCTGTGATGTCCAAGATAAACTTAGAAAGTACATATGAATTGAAAAATCACAATGGTACTTGCCCGGATTTGAACCCACAACCTCATGCATGAGAGGCGAGGCCTTAATCTCTGGGCCATCTCGACATCAAAACAAACAAATTTTAAATGAGACAAAATCTTCTAAAGCATCACGTTTCTGAGATTTATGCTGTCAGAGTTCTACTGACGGCGAATGTTGTAACTTTGATAGCTACGTATATAATCCTGACATGCTCTTTTTTCTTCGTACACGTTCATATGTCTAAGGGTCTGGCAAAGACGCAGTTAATGAAATACGGACGATTCTTTAATCGAAAATACAACTGCTTAGCAGCTGCAGTTGCGGTAGTACCATCCCGTGCCGTGGGATGATTGCCGAAGTCGGTGCTGGCGAAGCCGTGGGCATCTTCTTTACATAGTATAAAACAAAGTCGCTACGCAACGGATTTTAATGCAGTTTTCAGCATTAGATAGAGTGATTCAACAGAAAGATTTATAATTTAATAAAAAATAAATAAATAAAAATCTTTTTTTTTTTTTTTTGTCTGTGTATGTTTCGAATCCGGGGCAACTCATCATCATCATCACCTTTTCCTATGTTGGGGTCGACTTCCAGTCTAAACGGATGCAGCTAAATACCAGCATTTTATATGGAGCGTGGGCAGGGCACATTGCTCGCAGACCGATGGGGTCGAAAAGTTCTGGAGTGGCGACCGCGAATCGGAAGACGTTGCGTTGGAAGGCCTCCCACTAGGTGGACTGATAACCTGGTAAAGGTTGCGGGAATCCGCTGGAAGCGAGTCGCACGGGACGGGTCAATGTGGCGACACTTCGGGAGGCCTATGTCCAGCAGTGGACGTTTTTCGGCTGAAATGATGATGAATCGTGACATGGAGCGACTGCCTGTCTGACCTCCACAACTCAGGTCGGAAAAGGGTCGCTAGCAAGCTATGTTACATAATTATGTGCAACGAGTATTTTTAAATTCGCACGAATTCACGCGATGTTTGCGCGGCACTCTCAAGGTATATAGTGTCTGTGGTTTTTCTGAAGAAGTCCACTAACAAGATCAGTGTTACCGTCTATGCCTTTCTAGGGCGTAAAATATTCCATTAAAATATAACTTACTTTTCGTTCTGTCTGATTCGTGAAATCATGAAGCAGGTATCTACACTGAAGAAGAAAAGTGTTCCGGATGAAACAAACTACATACACACACTAATGTCATTTTGGCATCAGTTTAGTTTACCAACAGTGTTTTGTAACCCAATGAGTAATATTTATGCGGTCTAGTTTAAACAAACTGTGATCTCCTCGCCCATTTCGAGATGGAAATCTAACATCTAGCGTCAAAATTAATCGCAAGTCAAGAGAACCGATACGGGTCCTCTTTGTTGCCACGGCAGACAAAGTGAGGCAGCTGGCTCAGTTCTGTTGAGTAGAAAATGCAGCGCTCACAGAATTTCATTACGCCCTCGTCCAAATAACAAGTTCTGACACGGCTCACGGTCCTTTGATGTGGTGTAATGAGATATCTAATCTGTGGTCGGGTGGTCCCAGCGGTCTTATTTAAATTGTTTTTAGTGTAAGTTTTGACAATGGGGCGTTTGGTGTTTGTTAATCCGATGGTGCGAGATTTTAGGGGAGCCCAAGTGTCTGATTTTGATGTTATTGCTTTGGTTTATTTGTTCATCCTTGTAGATAAATGTGTGTTGATAGCCAACTTGTTCTTCAGTTCTCATTGTGTTTTAACTTTAAGATAAGTTATACTATATCTACTTGTTTACCCAGTGTCAGAATCAGTAAATAATAAAATTATGTAACAAATCAAAATATTTTAAACACCTTCGTTCGTATTTTGTCCCAAGGATACTCGCATCTGTTACAAAATCAAAACTAATCTCAAATTCGTAAATTAACTTGGGAGTAAGTTAATTTACGAATTGCCCAATTACTTAAGGAACCTGCTACAAAAAAAAACAACAGGCTTTATTTGTGAACAAGACAACGATTGTTGATGGTTTATAACATTTCACCCATTCTTACTTTTAAACAAAATATCTTCAATCACTGAAACAATCGCCAATCAATACAAAAGAAACGACAAAAGAACGACAAATTACCGTTTTTTTTTCAATCTTCGTACCCAGTCCGACCCATAACGATATTATTGTGGAGCAAAACAATGAACCGGTAACTCAAGGGATTTTAAACTCTATTTTCTGTAGAGATTGAGAACAAAGTCTCTTGTACCAGCTAATAGGGCTCGTTTTGTCAATCGATTAAAAGTAAAGACAATTATTGGGTTTTTATTATAACTATTGATGCAATATAAGATTTTTTTTGTATGTTTTTTCAACCCACGATCTGGAACCAAATTGGAACAATTGTGATATTTTGGTATTTTTGTGATCTTTGACAGTGAAGTCCCATTATCTCACCCAAGACTACTCAATAATTTACTGGGCTGTTATGCCCATGTAAAATACTGGTATTCAGCTGCATCCTGTTAGACTGGAAGTCGATTGCAACATAATGATTATGTGGTTTGGAAAAGGTTAGGTAGATGATGATGAGATTTAACACAGCACAGCACAGGAGTTAGGGACTTCACAAAATTTTGTAACCACTTTCTTATGTCTTTATTACACACTTAAGTAACAAATCATAATATTCTAAACAGCTTCGTTCGGATATGTGTCCCAAGGATAACCGTAAATCAGCAGGTGCCTCAAGTAATTGGGGAGGGAGTTACTACTGTTAATTTACGATTTTAAATCAACAAAAACATCTGTTAAAAACACATCTCACACACACACAACAACACATCTGTTACAAAATAAAAGGTAATATTAAAATCGTGCCTCAAGTAATCTAGTAATAATAGTACTACTAGTAGTAATAGTAATAATAGTAATAGTCTCTAAGTTAATCAGCAGATTAACTTAGAGATTTAACACCTAGCACCGGAGTTAGGGACTTCACACAATTTTGTAACCACTTTCTTGTATCTTTATTACCTACTAGCGGACTTCCCGCGGTTTCACCCGCGTAGTTCCCGTTCCCGTAGGAATACGGGAATAAAATATAGCCTATGTTACTCGTGGATAATGTAGCTTTCGAATGGTGAAAGAATTTTTTAAATCGGTCCAGTAGTTTTTGAGCCTATTCATTACAAACAAACAAACAAACAAAGTTTTCCTCTTTATAATATTAGTATAGACATAAGAAAGTGATTACAAAATTGTGTTGTTGCAATTATTGTTTTATTATTGATTATTTAGTTCAAATTACTTTACTATGATTCTTTTTTCATTTGCTGTTGTTTGCTTCAACGTTTTTCTTTCACAAATAATAAACTGTGCAACATTAACCAATTCATGGCTTTGTAAGTCATGTCATCCGTGATAGAAAAATCAATATTTTATTCATATTTTTCCTAAATCGGTTCGTAATTAACTCGACTGTCATCGCACAAAGCGGCAGAAATTTCGTTGACAATGTTAGCCATTTGTTTCTTAGGGGCGAAAAAGACCCCAGGCGATTTGTGTCGCGTGCTCTTCTACTTTCGACCTTGTGTACCAAAGGTAAAGATTGTTTTTATGTCACAATATATTCGAAGGATTAGGTTCTCTTTGATGCTCTCAATAGGATTTCACGCATAGTTAGTGTTAGAGCTATATTGTGGAAAGTTCTTTGATTCTGGGTATATTTTTGATTCCATTTTTCACGGTGTTTTGATCCAGTTTGGGGGAACAAAAACGTGATAGTGACGGGAAAGGCAGATTAAAAAAAAAGCGGTTTTTTGTTTTGTTACCTTTTTGGAGTTTTGGACTACAGATAGATAATTATTTATTTTCGATTTAACACTGTGTGAAAGATGATTAATGTTTGAACGAGAGTGACTACAGGGATGACAATTAGTAGAGAAGGAATTGGAAACATTGGTTGATTAAACAACACTTATATATTAGATAACATTCATTGCTTCCACCGCAGATGCATTTTAGTCCCCATCTTCATTAAACCTAAATGTTAACGACAGGGTCAACCATTATAATGAAGAGACTATTAAAATTAGCAGTTTAGAATAGTCACCAACTTCAACTTTTGTATAATAAATAAAGGTGAGGATCTCGTGGCTAAATAATAACAGCCACTCGGGTCGATCTTTAGGTTAAGCCATGCTTGCCTAGGTTGGTCTGTGGATGGGTGGGACCCCTTACATACCGAGTTTCCTCCGTGCCTCGGAAAGCATGTTAAGCTGTTAGTCCTGGCTGTCATTTGAAGATCTTTGTCAGTCGTTCTCGTTACAGGTACTTAGTCAGTGGCCCAAAAAGTTTGACAACCAGTCTTACCCAAATAGGGTAATAGTTAGTTAGTACTGACTAACTGGGTTGTGGAGGTCAGATAGGCAGTCGCCCCATGTAAAATACTGGTACACAGCTGCATCCGGTTAGACTGGAAGCCGACCCCAACATAGTTGGGAAAAGGCTAGGCAGATAATGAAATAAAGATGCAGGCTTTGCCTTTTGATACCAACGTCATCTCAATATTTAATTTTCGAAATGCGGATGGACTGTACAACCTGTATAACTTTACTTTCATATTTCAAACCCAGAAATATCTCCTAGAGATGTTCCTACAATTCGATCGCTATAATCTTTAACTGAAGAACATTCGTGGCCCATCTCCACACTCTATCAGTCCCAATATTGTTATCCAGCGAAGCGTCCACCAGACTCCGGTCATATTCGGGAACATCGATCATTCGTTCGTAACGCGATCCTTGTCGACTCGTGTAAAAGCACTATCTTTGGGGGATCATCTTTTAGTTAGATAGTGGAGGCAGCTATCTTTATAAATAAAATAGTTTACATTTATTTTGTGTACTGCTATGGATGTTTATTGTGGGAGTCTTCAAATCCTGCAGGCTTAGCCAAGTTGAGTTGTTATGCCGTGTGGTATCCGGCAGAGTAGAATAGAACCAACCCATTACACTCACGGGTGTCGTATAAGGCGACTAATGTCTGAGGCAGAACACCTTGCGCCTCCGTAGACCAGAGAATGGGCAGCAGCGTTTTCTGTTGGTCTTTCATCACTGCGATCTCCAATCCGCCTGCCAAGCGTGGGGATTACGGCAATTTCCTCCCGTTATGGGAGAGGCTTATGTCCAGCAGTGGACGTTATGGGCTGTTGTAGTGTAGTTGTAGTAGCCAAGTTGACAATCTACAATCGTTAACGCTAGTAGAAAACTAATCAAATGTATGAGAATGACATCAACTCAACGTTAAATCACGTGATCAACACAACCAAATAGAACATTCGTAGACAAGTTTACATCGTTCAAACTGATAGATTAGAATGTTATCGTTTCTACAATGTTGATATACTCTTTGTTAGGAACGCTCACTATAGACTAAAGTGCAGGTTTTTTCTACAGACATTAAAAAACGAGCGATCGACTCAGTCGTGTCAACTTGGCTACCAATTTAGCGCTTTCTACAATCGCTTACGCCGAGAGGTTAACGATTGTAGAAAGAGAATCGATATAAAACGTTTATAACTTGGCTAGGCCTGCTGAATAGCTTACTTCTAGATGCTCGTCGACCGCATAATTTTAACCTTAGTGACGTGACGTGGCGGTCCTCAAGCAAGGGAACAAGTGAGGCGCGCTCTTATCCTGTGTATCTGTCTACTCCAGTACCCACAATACGGCGTAATAAAACTATCTCATGATAAATTATTCACGTGGACGAATGACTTTCTTTTGTTTCAGGCTATGGCACCAATTCGTTATCGGCCATGTCGAAGTCGACGCTCGATGCGCACACGCATCTACGGCAACCAGGTTAGTGAATGTCTGAGAGAATTACACACTTCCAAAATCATCAATCACCCACTCCTGGGTTTAGTCCTCCCCGATCTTCTGCTATACTTTCCTGTTTTGTGCGTTCTTCATCCGGGTGAGGGCAGCGACCTTGACAATATTATGAACCCAACGCGGTTTTTGGCAAACATATTTGTAAAAGCGAGATGTAAATTCCCTTCACAAATTATTTAACTTCCAATTTTAGAACACTTACAGTGATATTAACTTACAGCAGTGATCTATATGTTGATGGAAATAAGGGTCACTGGCATGTCTGCAATGAGGTAGCTGTTGGTATTCTGCTGTCAAACCTAAAATAACTGTGAAAGAGCTGTTTAACTTCGCTTCAAACAAATATGTAATATATCCTCTTCTATGCTGATTGGTTTCAATATTTCTATACATAGCTTTTGCTCTTCAATATTCAAACATAACCAGTCGACATAATTATGCTGCATAAGAAAGCAATACCTAATACTGCCTGTATTTAGCTAAAAAGCTATGTCATTTTTTTCTGTAGTATCTACGGTTTTTTATTGTACATAGAATATGAACATAATGAATGTTGTCTAGGTAGACATCTTTAAAATCACAAAGCCTAAATCAAAAACTCAAAAGGAATGCGTAATGAACTATACTATCCGATCGACCGAACTTGAACACCCAGTCAATGTTTGTTGACTACGGTCAGTTAACCAAGGTTTGTTTGGGATCCAGACGTTACGTGAAGCCCAGCACAATCTCAGCATTTCCACTGGATTGGACACGGAGGGAGACACGGATATGCTCACTGTTCAATGTAACATTTGTAGCAATATTTTAGATACCTACTTGAAAGAGAATTAGCATTTAAGTAGATACCTACCAGTCAGCAAAAACTAAAAGGTAACCGTAATTCTGCAAAATGTACTTAAAAACATGTATTCTGGTGTAAAAAAAAAAACTATTTCGACCTAATATACAGAATGGGAAGTTGGCGGGCCGCGGAGGGAGACTGTACCTTAAAATATTGATGCTACCATTTTTTATCTCAGTAACTGAAACTTACCATCATTGAAAAGCCGTTTATTAATGGAATTATTAGTTGTTTAGAAAATACACCAACCTGCATAGTTTTTATGTCACTACTGCTTAAAGAGGATAAAATCTCTTGCATAAACACATAATTTCAAATTGAAGGAACCTCATGAAATCTAAACAAATGGCACAAAAACCACCAATCGGAGGGGCTTTAAATTTAACTCAGGAAAAAAAAGAAATCATAATATAACAATAATACTTACGAGTATGGTCCGACTTCAAATTATAATCGTAACAAAATCATCTGTTAGGCCTCATTCACGAAGTCAGCGGCGGTGGCGGCGGCGGCAGCACGGGCAGCGGCGCGTTCCAATGCACACATTTATATGGAACTGTTCTCGAAGTCAGTGGCGCGGCAGCGGCGGCGCGGGATGCAGGCGGTGTCCGCGAGTGCCCGCGTTACTGCATTGACGTAGTGTTGTGTAGTAGTATTCTTTTCCGACCGAAATTTCAAAATTCCCGCCGACGTGTTGGAGTAAATTATAACTATGATTTTGGATAGAACACCAATATGGAATAGCAAGGACAGGAACGACAAAAATAACCGGTTATGGGAGGAGAGGTAATTTATCGGGATATTGTCTCTATTCTTCATAATTCAGATGAAACTCGCCTTCGCTTTCTCGCCCGGTTTTAGGAATTTTATCTTCTTTGGCAGTCAATAAATCAAGCTTTAGGAAGGAATTAGTATCAATAAGATGTTGTCATCGTTGTTTAGACATTTCTTTCGCGAATAAGATATTAATTTCTCGTAACACAACACTACGCGGCGTAGTCTACGCCGCTCTATCGCCGCCCGATCTGCCCGCTGACTGCGAGAACGGGTACAGCGGCGCCGCGCCGCTGCCCGCGCCGCCGCTGACTTCGTGAATGAGGCCTAATTGGTTAGAAATGAGCAACAAGGAGTGTTTGCTAATTTCTGACCATTTACACTAATGAAGACCGTTACTGAAGCCCCACTTCATTTCAAATTATATGGACCCTACACACGTGATCCTTATACTGATTAGCAGAATAATGAAAGTTAATCTGAGTTATTTTGGTAGAATATAAGTAAAAACGAAGAAATCTGCAGGTTTGAAGATGTGTAGAACGATTTTTTAGACATTTTAACATTGAGTTAAATACACACATCAAAAGTATCTAGGGATCAACATATATTTTTGCAATAACTTTTCTCCTGATTGATATTAATTAAAATTTTCTTTAAGGATTCATCAAATAAAGTGTTTTCGTTTGTCACAGTAACGATAAACCAAGTCACCTTTGCATTAATAAAGAAATTTGCCATTTTCCTAATAAAGGGATTTTTGACATTTGAACCACTAACATTAAAGTTCGAAAAAATGACTGAAAACACAGTTTTCTTTAAAATTTTATTGGGTAACTTAAACAATTAATAATCCGTGTTTCTACCGCGAACACTAACAACACAAGAACATCGGTTTGGCATACTCAAAATGAGTTCATCCAAATCACGCTGTGGAATGGCCGCCCATGTTCGTTGCAACAACAAAAAAAGGTCTTCTTGCGACTGGATACCCTCCATATTCGGCAGAGCTCTTCTCTGTAGCATATCCCATGCATGCTCAATCGGGTTCAAGTCTGGCGACTGAGCAGGCCAGGGCAGGACATTGATGTTAGCTGCGGCGAGAGTCTGTCTTACAACTCTTGCGGTGTGCGGTCGTGCATTATCATGCATTAACTGAAATAAGGGACCGATTTGCACTTGTAGAGGAACGATGACGTCTGATACAATCGTCTCAGCATAAATTTGAGCGTTGAGGTTGCCTCTGATCCAAATCAACTCAGTTCTTCCGCCGATCCAAATACCCGCCCATACCATGATGGTTCCACCACTATAAGGATGGACTTCCTGGCAGGATTTTAATCGCTGTTGGCGTCCAGGGGTTCTCCAGTGTCGTATACGTCTTGTATCCGGTCTCATACCAAAACGAGACTCATCAGAAAAGCACACGAAACGCCATTGTTCTTCTGCCCAATTTCTGTGTTCAAGAGCCCATTGATATCGAATCCTACGATTGTGCATTGCTATAGGTGGTACCCGTAGCGGTCTTCGGGAATGAAGGTTCACTTCATGCAAGCGGTTTCTGACTGTTTGGTCGCTAATTAAGTTCCCTGAAGAGTGATGAAGCCTCACGGCTAACATCATGGCGGTTATTGTTGGAGCTCTTCGAGTTAAGATTTGAATGTATCGGTCTTGTCTCCGTGTGGTGCAGCGATACCGTCCTCCATGGCGCTCAGCCACGGTACCAGTGCTTCGGTAACGTGTCCAAAGTCGACTGATAACACTCTGACTTGTATTCAGAGCTAAAGCTACAGTACGTTGCCGGGAACCAGCTTCTATCATTCCCACGGCTCTGAGCATTTCTTCCCTGCTTAAATGACGTCGCCGCTCCATAATAACGTTGGTTTTAATCAGTAGTAGGGAAACAGTAGCACTAATAATGTCTTCAATGCGTTGTATGTTTTTATAGGGAAAATATTGACAGCTTATTTTCATCTTTTACTCGAATTTGATTGAGAGTTCCTGATTCAAATTATGAAATGCACCAAAAAGGATCCATATAAATTTATAAAATCATAAATTTATTACAAAGCCACATCTCAATCTCAAGAAATCCGCATAAAAATGCTTGATCCCTAGACACTTTTGATGTGTGTATATTTTAAGCTTAGACAAAGTGAAGTGACAATCTGTCAAAGAAACGATGGATGTACGAAGGATGATCAATCTGCCAAAGAAACGATGGATGTACGAAGAATGATCAATCTGTCAAAGAAACGATGGATGTACGAAGAATGATCAATCTGTCAAAGAAACGATGGATGTACGAAGGATGATATGGCTAGAAATGAGGTGACTAATGAGATGACAAGTAACAGATAAGTACGGAATAAAAACACATACTACGCCGACAAATTAATTGAGATAATTAACGATAATTGTCAGGAGAATCATGATGACAACGATAACGATAGTGGAAAAGTTAAATATGAATTAAAAAACCGGCCAAGTGCGAGTTGGACTCGCACACGAAGGGTTCCGTACCATTGACTATATTTAGTATTTGTTGTTATAGCGGCAACAGAAATACATAATCTGTGAAAATTTCAACTGCCTAGCTATCACGGTTCATGAGATACAGCCTGGTGACAGACAGACGGACAGACAGCGAAGTCTTAGTAATAGGGTTCCGTTTTTACCCTTTGGGTACGGAACCCTAATAAACTTGTAAGTCGCTACTCCATGCTATAACTTCCCGATACTATAAATAAACCAAAAAAATCGTTAAGCCTGTGTTAAAGCGAAAACCTCACAGTGTTAGAGATCAAAGTTTATACAAACCACAATATTGCTGAACCAAGTGAGCATAGTAACTCGACCCTAGGCTGTCGCCAGGCACGCGGCGACGGCAAACAACGGAGCCAATGTTTTCTAATGAAATCGAGAAGTGACACGCCTTCGCGCTGTCAATCATTTTGGAACTTGGACCAAGCTGACTGATGTTTAGAAAATAATTGCTGAAATTCAAACACTGTTTTAAGCTTTCACGGTTCATAACTATACTACAAATGTCACTTACGAGAAACACAAATGTCACTTATGAGTTAACCCGCGATCATGGCGCTTGCAACAGCGTCGAAATATCGGGAGCTCAAAAATAAACAATAAAATCACGGAAGATATCCCGTAAGTGACATTTGTAGTATAATTGCTGAAATTGACGTTTTATTGTCATATATTTACCGTAGGTTTCCGGTAGTGTATGGTTTCTTTTTAACCAATTTTGCAGATCCATAAAACGGGTGTAACACTTAACGAAGCTGAGAGGTTGTCTCGTCTGAGGCTGTTCTTCCTGTCACTGTAATATTTTTTTATAATGGACAGACCTGGGAACCTTCTAGTTACGGAGATATTGAAGGTCTAAGTTTCAATGTTTTAAATAAATACTTCCATGAACTATGAACCATTCAAAGTATCCATCAGCACAATACTTTGAGTGCGTTATATTCATAGCCTAGGTATACAACCACCTAGGCCATATGACAGGTCCTTTTACACTCTGTAGATAGTTGCCTCCGGGTCATATTGTGAGTACAAAAATCAATCTACCTCCTCTGATCTTAGCTCATACTTAATACATTGCTTCAATATATTTGAAAAACAAAATCATCTGATCGACGAAGAAAAGATAATTTGAAAGTATAATATGGTCGTTAAATATGAAATTGGCGTTTTGTCATACTGGCCACTTTAATCTCAAATAACTCCTTTTTGGTTAGGAATTCCAAATTCAAATTTATACGGCTATTTACTCATGCATTTTTGTTTCGAAAATCATTCATTTGTTTTTCAGTCAGTTTACACAAAATGGAAAACTTGAAATATCGTTACTTACGAGTACGAGTTCCACCGTGGCACCAGTGCTGCAGAAATGGCTCGAAGCATTAATGATGTGTATGGCGGTGGTGTCGCAAAAAAAAACACAGTGCGTTTTTGGTTCCAACGTTTTCGTCCTGGAAATTTCGACCTGCCCCGTGGACGGCCGGAGACCAAAGTTGATAATCAAGAATTGAAGGTTATTGTGGAATCGGATCCATCGCAAACCACGTCCGATTTAGTTGCAGGCTGCGGTGTTAGTGATAAAACTGTTTTAATCCACTTGAAGCAAATTGGGAAGGTGAAAAAGCTTGAAAGGTGGGTACCTCCCGAATTGAGTGAAGCAAATCGACAAACGCGCGTCGACTGCTGCATTACATTACTCAACCAGCACAACAATGAAGGGATTTTAAATCAAATCATTACCTGTGATGAAAAGTGGATCCTATACAATAATCGGAAGCGCTCATTGCAATGGCTGAACTCTGGCGAACCAGCCAAATCATGCCCCAAGCGAAAAGTGACTCAAAAAAGTTACTTGCGAGCGTTTGGTGGACCAGTACCGGTATCGTCCACTACAGCTTTCTTAAATCTGGCCAGACGATTACGGCAGATGTCTATTGTCAGCAATTGCAAACCATGGTGGAAAAGCTAGCTGCTAAACAACCGAGGCTGGTCAATCGCTCTAGGCCACTGCTGCTTCAGGACAACGCTAGACCACACACTGATCAACAGACGGCTAACAACTTAGAGGAGCTTCAATTGTCTTAGACATCCACCGTACTCTCCGGACCTTGCTCCAACAGATTACCATCTTTTTTCGAAATTTCGATAACTTCTTGCAAGGGAAAAAAATCAACTACGATGGATTGATTCCCGTCCGTATAGTTTTTTTAGTAAAAGGATCAATGAACTACCTATAAGAGCAAAAGTGCATAGATAGCAATGGAATACTTTGATTAATTAAATATTTTATATATAAAATAATCGACTTTATGTTCATATGTAACGACCTAAATTTACTGAAGAATAACTAAAAAAACAACGTTTTCAAATTCTGACTCGATCAAATAACGCGGCACATATTCAAAATATTTGTGAGGTGTACTGTATTGCACTTAGGGGTTCAGAAATTCCTTGTTCAACCACTTTCCTACATACTCGACTTCTAAACAACTGTACCAACTGCTTATAAACATGCGATTCCTTATCGGCGTCGTATTTTTCTTCGATTTATTTGTCAGGCGTGTGTTATGGAATTGTTTTCGTTTTAGTAAGTGTGGGTGCTAGGAATTAGGGAATTTTCAAAAAGTTTTTTAGGTTAGTAGTCTTTAAGTATTTGTTACATTTGTTTAGTCTCGCATTGTGCTAGCAGGAGCTTGATAGTTTTCTCTATTTGCATGTCTTTCATTTCACTGGCTCATAGTGAACAAGCCAAAATCACAAGCTACTGACTCTTAAACTGGCCTTATTACGGATGATGGTTTAGTCACTGGTCTTTATTACTTCTTTCTTTGTGCACGAATACATTTAAAGACGTTTAGTGAGCAAGTCAGAGTGAAATTTTAGTCGGTCTCAGTGGATTCGCAAACTAATCCCGTGTCTCGATACGCTTCATTTCTTTCAAAAGTAACGCCCAGTCAACTCAACTGTATGCTGCCAGAAAAACACGTTTCCTATCTAATCAGCCTCCGCACAAAATGCCTGACGTTAGAAGTACTGCTCTCTGCCACACTCTACAGCTCTCAGGATAAAGTTGCGACTGCTCTGCAGGGTAGACCTGCAACGACACTGGTTTTTTTGCGAAATATGGCTAGACAAGCTAAACTCAAACTCTGTACTTCGTCGGGTCAACTCAATATTAAAGTGTGCGGTTAAAAGTACTATCAAAGTGTTAATTTTGTTCATCTGCCCAAAAATTATTGTATTATTTCACAAAAAAAAATCACTTGCCCTGGCTAGCAAAACATGTTTGGCCAACGTTTGATCGGTCGCACCCATCTCCACACAAACAGGGGTAAGGGAAATACGAAAGAAATCAAAACGTTGTTTTCGCAGGCGTGCGTGCGGTGTCGAGCGACATTGTCTTTTTGTGTGCCGTAGTTAGGGTTACCATGTCGAAAGTCCTGATAAAAAGTTTCTCCATTTGCAAAGAAATGACAGTTCACTTTTAGTCTTTACTAGCTTCTGCCCGCGACTTCGTACGCGGATCCTGTTGCTTATGCCAGCGACAACGGGGTCGTCAAAATCGAAGATCTGAAACGTCTGATGTCGAAGCACTATTCTCTATCCGTGAACGTCTCCGACTCGCGAGACAATGCGTGCCGTTCACGATCAGCGGTCAGTCGCGCATCACGTTTCCCACTTATCTCTAGAGACCTGGATGTAGATGCGTAATTTCGCTGAGAACGCAGGTGTGCTTCGCGATCCGAAGAGGTTTCCACGGAGCGAGTTGCAGCCTGATGTTCTCGAACAGCATCAAGTGTCCTGACGCTCTTCAGTAGATTCTTGGGATCTTATGATTCTCAATCTTTTAGCTCCTATGGAACATTGGGAAAGATTTGACCTCTTTCTAGGCATGGTTATTGTTTTATTAAAATCTAAGTGACTGATTCGCTGCGTTACCGGGTAGGCTGCCGTGTCACGAAGATAAATGGAAAAGGAAATTAAACACTAAAATAACATAAGCCGGAAGGCATATTTATTCGATAAAATAAAAAAATAAAAGGGAGTTTTGGCCAGTAGTCAAATTATCAATGATATACCATCGTCATCGAAAATCAGTCCTAAACTGTTACCACCTTCACCGCGTAGAGGCCCCCAGCTCCCAGTGGTTAGTGATAGCTTTGATTTCCACATCAGATGTTTCTGATCTTCGATTTTTATAAGTCAACAGGAAATGCCCATCAGACCGAACAACTTTTGCTAAGACGTCATTCCTATATGTGTTATGGTGTAGCTGGGCTCTCGAAGTTCCACAATAGGTGTTCCAGATCTTCGATTTTTATAAGTCAACAGATAGTGCTCATCAGATTGAACAACTTTTGCTAAAACGTCATTCCTATATATATGTTAGTGTAGCTGGGCTCTTGGAGTTCCACATCAGGTGTTCCAGATCTTCAAAATTTATTCTCTCAGCAGAAAATTCTCATTACGTGGAACAATTTTTGCTATGTTACCATTTTTGTATCTCTTATAGTTCTTATAGTTTAGTTGGTCTGTTGCGGTTCTGCATCAGGTGTTTAAGTTTCCAAAATAAATTATAGCCTATATGTTGCCCAGACTTAATACCTATACAACAACAAAAAAACATTCAAATCCGTCCAGTTGTTCCGAAGATTAGCGTGTACAAACAAACAGACACACAGACAAACAGACAAGCCGACTGATTTTTTTTTTTGGATTCTTGCTCTATTACTGTTTCTAAACCCCCCTCAATTATTTCTTTTTTAATATATTCAATGTACAGACACAGTTTTTTTACTGTTTTATTATATGTATAGATAAAGATATAGATTACTCACACACACTCACATCTTGCATGCTTTGTGTGTGCATACTCATGTTTCTGACAAATAAATGAACTCTGAACTCTGAACTAATTTTCTCTGTTTACTTAAAATAACCTTCAAATTGTAAAGCCCACAGAAATTTCAAGGCGGGACACGCATCTGACGGAAAGCCAAAAGCAGGACTTGTCCGGACATTATGCGGATGGATGCTGACCCTAGTCGTAGTTATGTTGTAGGGGGCCCACGTCATGCGGAACTTATCGCCTTTGACGATAGTCAACTGAATTTAGAAGTATGGAAGAATTTACTGGGAACTGGTATAGAGATGGAGCTATTCCAAGGTTTCGTTTTCGAGATATTTATAAGCCATTGAACTTTTCTGTACGATTTGCAAAAAATTAAGAAAAAATTCAGCTCAATCGGTAACCGGCAAGTAAATGAAATTTAACTTGCAAGATTTGATTACAGGCAGACAAAGTAACAAGCATCGGGACAGGTGAAACTAATTACTTAAAAGCTTGTAAAATGGAAGTGAAAATAACTGTGCCGTGAGTCTCAAAATCAATTGAAATAATGGAAGCACTACAGTACTTTCTCAAGTTATTATGTCTTGTGACTGTAGCTTTGTTTTTTTTTTGTGTTTTTGACATTCAAAAATGCCATAATGGTCTAATCGAAGAGTTTGAGTTTGGAAGAAAGGTCTTTATTTACAACGCAGTGGGATACAACAAGCTCATAAAATATAAATAGAACTTGGTCAAATAGTATTTGATCAAGTTCTGCTGAACCAAGTTATGTTAATAAGTTACAGCTTACAACATGTCTGCCAGGTTTATGGAATTGTATATTTTGAAAAGGTTAAAACCTAATCAACCGATGCTATTATTTGGAAAAAAGAAAATAAACCTTACATCATTCTACTGTCCTTAATCCAATGTATATGGAGTTGGTACAGGATGTTGTCTTCTTCCATACTTCTCGAATAGTTGTCATCTCAGAAGTCAGTAGGTACTACTTCAACATAATCGACTCAGCAAATGTCTTGAAGGTCAAAACTATAGAAATATAATAGTAGTCCAATTGCATGCACTTGTCATGAGTGCACTAACTCGATCTGAATGGATGCATTGTGTGAATCCAGGTCAGGCTGAATTGGATAATTTTATTCCAACTGCGTGAGGTCAAGACCTGCCACTCGCAGACATTGATTTGATAGTCCCGACGACAATTTAGCTATTAATCTCATTACGGTTTCTAGTTAGGTAAATACTGTCGTCATGATAAGGATGTGAAGAAAGAATAATTAATAAAGGCCCAAAAATTAATAAATGATTAATAAAATTGATTGATTACGATATGATATATACATTTCCGCTACCTTTCGATCGCACAGTCCTACAGCCCGCGTAGCATGACACCGTAGAAACAGAATAATACAGAACAAAAAATTACAAATCTTTTGTTCAACTGTCATTTGAGTCGATTCAATGACAGATGAACAAAAGATTTGTCGATTCTTTCTTCGACGAAACCCGTTTCTACGGTGGTTAAGCTACGCGGGCAGGTTACCTTCAGTTACATCTGGCAGTGGCAAGGAATCATCAAAACTTTCTGGCAGCTTGGAAAGCCGCTTTAAATAGTTGCATAAGTGAATATAAAATTAAAATGACTCAAACTCAACTCAACTTTTTGCGGACGAAATCGTAGGTGAAGTACTTAATATCAATAATTAATGTATTTCTCCGTATGCCAGTCTTAAAATGAATATTATGGAGATTAGACCTTCATAGTACCAAGTGATCGAAGACAGTAACAGAATCTTCTCAAACACGATTTCCCGATTGGTCTCACAAAACAATTACTAACCAATAATCATACGTCTTAACAAATAGAAATGTCAAAATAAATCTGCCGGGGTGAACATTATTGAATTCGGGACTGGGGGCCAGGATTGCAATCAAACGGCTAATGCTACAGGGGCCCGGAATTGCACTAACGACTCACGGGGGGACTGGTAATGCACTGGAATCGATTAATTATCCTTTTATTATTATTTTATGGGCCTTTTGCTACTTCTCGACTTGGTTTCTCTGAACGTTTGGGTATTTTTTTGGGGAGATCTGTATGTAACGGATGATTAAACAGGTACCTATTTTTTTACCTAAATACATCTTTAAAATTGAGGCAATTAAAACAACGAATGATGACAAAATCAGGGTAAGTATACAGTTTGGTGTTGCAGCTACATATCTATCATCTCCATCCAAAATTTAATTAGGTACACCACTGAATAGCTAAAAGATATTTTTTTTCTAGAGTAAGAATTAAAAATCTATGAGTTACAAAAACGCTATAGAATCTGTCAAATGTAGACTAAACGTCGTATTGCTGAAAGCACTAACTACAAACTGAGAAAAACATAGCCTAATTCACGGTTCATGACAAGAGTAAACCAGCAGACTAAAACGCCAGACATAATAAAATATAATACACGAAAAAACTGCCATAAAATGACCACCTTTTATTGATCCACGGATGTCTATGTTGGCGTCATAATTGGAATACAAATTCGCTCTTTGACGCCGCGGCCGCACGTCGGGCCAGTGATTTGGCCCTTTGTGCCGCACGCATTAACTCCTTCAGGCCTCCAGCACCACCCCACACTTTAGCACACCCTAATCCAATAACAACTTTAACTTAAAGCACTAAGGCACAAAATACCTTCCCAATCTCCACCGCCACCGATTTTCGATTTTCAGCTAACGCAGTAAGAACTATTTCTCTTTTGTCGTATGACGCACGTCATTGGCTCTCAAAGTTACCCGTGGGAGGATAATACGTCTTATTACGTTTGGGCAAGAGTTTGATTTAGCTCTTGCATGTATTTGTACTGCGAAAGATTAGTGGTAATGGCGCGTAATTACAGTAGAAAAGACTAACACCGTAAGGTTCATTTGGCGAGCACCAATCAGTTGTAATGTGAAGGGGTTTTGGTTTGAGTGCCGCTCTGGGCACCAACTGATTCACTTAACGGTAAACACTTTGGGCCACTTGTTCAGACGACTCAGGAGTTTCTTTAACCAGAGCATTTATTTTGGCAAATGAGTTCCACAAATAGAATCGAAAGTTAATGTTGAAGGGATCGGAATTAACCTTGCTTGTATCAAGTGAGATATTATAATGATGTAGAATTGTGATCTGCTGCCTTTTATTACTCGTTGACTATTGTTTGTTGTTACATCGTTATATTTATCGAACGGTTCAATGAAGTTCACACATTAACATTTCAAAAGTCCGCGTTACAGAAGCTTCCATTATGCCAGTATTGGAAGCTTCTGCAAGGCTAAGAGCTTTCAAAAAACCCGAGATTGGTCCCGACTAGAAGCCTCAACAAATATTCTACATCTCTGTCAAGAATTTTCTCGACATTGGCACAGTAAATTTTATATGGAGTTCACTATGTTTGCTGTAAGAATGTATTGTTGACAGAGCGTCGAGGGGAAGCGACAGAGCGTCCCGGCAAACAGCGGGGGACATATTGTCCACTAGCGAAAATAAAAACTAGAAATATGTTCTTAATTTATGTCGTCTTAGTTTATCATTTAGAAGATAATAAAGATGGAGTAAACATCTTGAATGGCGGTATTATGAGAGCTAAGAATTATAATAAAAAACCGGCCAAGTGCGAATCGAACTGGCGCATGAAGGGTTCCGTATTATCGTATATATACGTTTTTTGTTTATTTTTACATCATCTGTGAAAATTTCAACTGTCTAGCTATCACGGTTCATGAGATACAGCCTGATGACAGACAGACGGACAGTGGAGTCTTAGTAATAGGGACCCGTTTTTACGCTTTGGAACCCTAAAAACGAGGAGTAGATGAAACTTCCGAACTACATATTATGTTGGGGTCAACTCCCTGTCTGACCGGATGCAGCTCAATACCAATATTTTACATGGAGCGACTGTCTATAACTGACCTCCATAACCCAGTTGGTACTGAGTAATACGATACCCCTTGGTAAGACTAGTTATCAGACCTTATCAAGCGCGTCTTAACCTGAAGATCGACTATTTCGCCACGAGCTTTCTTCTTCTTCTGTCAATGGTATTTTTAAGTCAGTTGGGCCGAGAAAGTGGCCAAGGCAATATTGATGCGTCAGTGGGGTTTAGGAGGTCGTCAAATGTTATAGTTTCAAAATGAAATAGTTCGTTGATTTTTATATTATTAGTGCAGAAACAGTAAAGTCGCTTGTAGTGAATGAGACAGTTATTATAGTTGGTGCCAGATAAGATGAGAATAGCGGTCGCATTGACTCACCTACATTTATTAAACTTCTTAACTTTGAAAACCAAAAACAAGCCTGTTCAAGACACGAATCGTCATCTATCGTGATCTTCAACATGTTTTGTAATGAAATACGATACATGGTTTATTTGTTTTGGTTCGTACGAAGAGATAGGTATTAGGGAAAGGGCAATGACCGCTATTCCCATCTTAGCTGCACCAGCTATAGAAAATAAAGCAATAGCTATACCTACGTAGGTATCTTTACCTGAGCACCCAGCAGCGACAAAATGTTCTAAATTAAATTCTCAAAATCAGATTCCAAGATACCTTTACACAAATCAGAAATCAAATGGAACACACAAAAACAATCAGAGAAGCAATAACGGGCGACAGTAGCGCTGACGGGGTGCACGTCCCACCAATTTTGATCGCAAATGGAAACTGTTATCAGTTTTCGACAATTCTATTTGGGATGTTCCACAGTTATAACTTCGTTTCAGGTGATTTCGATGATTTACTTGATGAGTTTTAGATTAGAAATCAAATGTTTTCTTTTTGGCTTTATATCTTTTTTTCTATTCTTTAGTTATTTTGAACTTCATGCAATGCGAGTTGAGTTACTTGGTTTAGTTTCACGATTAATCAAAATATATTTTCTGTTATTTTTGGTGACTTGAATCACCTGGCTTCAGGTTTAGGTAAAATTGCGTTTATTTACGTTTTTTTTTATTATTTTATTTTTAAATCTAAATGTCCTTGTGCTCATTTTAGTAAAATCCTTATAGTTTGGTCATCCGTTCTTTTACAGAGTATCATATTTATGGTGAAGTAATACATCGAAATTATTATTCCAAGAATTTTTTTTACAATTTCTATAAATATAATTATTTCACTCGTTCATCCAAAAGCAAATCAAAACGGGTGTTACGTCAAACGAATGGAAATTGGTCACCGTTTCGAGGGGTGGCGATTAGAACAGATTATTAACTTGTGTCGAGATATAAATTATGATTCAGAAATTATGGGGCGTTTTAGAGTTCATAATAAAATGATTTAAGTAATAGAATAATGATTTGATTTTCATGATGATTCGTTTAATAATGAAGTAAGATCAATGATCGGAAACGAATGGATCGAAACAACTTGAAGTCATGGGAAGAGCCCAGCAGTGGGATCAGTGGGATGACGCAGGCTAACAGTAACAGTTAGATCAAAGATAATATACTTATTTAACGGGAGTGTTAGCTAAAACCATTAACAGGATAGGGATTTACCCTAGAAGCAATTCAGGGCTATGAAACATGAATTTCTACGCTACAAATTGGTCTACGTTTACAATTTAACTGTTCCTAGATTTTGGGATGAATACAGTGCAAGGTTTGAGTTGAGAGCAAATTAATTAAATTCTAATATGGACAGCTTTCAATATAACAAAGTAGGTAATGCAAAGATGCACCAAAATTGCTCCTATCATAATATCTGCAATCAAAACCCTGTACCTACAAATTGCCTCAAACAGTCACCGCTCGTGCTAATCCATCCGCATCAGTTGGCGCTCGCTCCGCTCTGCTCCGCACCGCATCGGAACGCTCAAAAACGTTCGCCGATCATTTATCATAATCATCTCGATTGGATCGCGCCGCGCCCTTCGAACGGCTATTTACCCACCCTCGATTTAACTATTATTGTGAACATTTTTTTATGCTCAACTTCCCTTACTACGGTAACAGTGAGTTGCGATATTCCAAGTCTTTCATCTTCGTTAATAGTGCTCTGACAGACTTTAATAGGCTCTTCTTCCGATGCATTCTAGTTGCAAATCACGTTGTATTTAGCTTTAAGCTTACTTACACGAGTAATTTTATAATTGCAAGCATTTTAGTTAAATTAAAAAAACCCAGAAAAATTTGCAAATATCGCATGCGTTTTTACCGCGTCATACTTCAAAAGTCCACAATAAATGCAATGTCTGTCCAATGACGTTAAATGTTGTATCATTATTAACTATGTAATTGCTGTATTCAAGTTGTTGTGCTAGCATGTTCTGCTCATACGGTATCATTATTGGGAACGGCTGAAAGTATGAGCGACGGCGACTTTTGAAATTTAAATCTATACTAATATTATAAAGAGGTAACATTTGTTTGTAAGTTTGTATGTAGGGGGTAATCTCCGGAAGTAATGAACCAATTTTAAAAATTGTTTCACTGGTAGAAAGCTACATTGTTCGTGAGTGCTATAGGCTATATTTTATTCCCGTACTCCCACGGGAACGGGAACTACGCGGGTGAAACCGCGGGACGTCAGCGTCAGCGAATTTTACAAATATACTAGGTATTAGTTAAATAGCTGTTCTTAAGGAATTGACTTCAACACAAGAAATTAGTCGTGATGGCCCAGAGGTTAAGGTTTCGCCTCTCATGCATGAGGTTGTGGGTTCAAATCCGGGCAAGTACCAATGTGACTTTTTCAATTCATATGTCTTTCTAAGTTTATCTTGGACATCACAGACATCGCTGAAGGAAAACATCGTGAGGAAACCTGGACTTATAATTCAAGTAAAATTATATTATGTACATAATATACATACTACAGCTAGAACTAGATATAGTTACAAAAATAAAACAACGTAAATACCTACATAAATAGGTACAACGATGTCAGCAGGACACTTAGGCGTCAAAGTACTCCTCCGCATCGCTGTCATCAGGAAACGTGCCCAAAAGTCTGGCAGCATTGCCACGTTGAATGGAAATGCTAATTCTTTGGCCAAGTAAAGAGCCAGCCCTCTGGTCACGCGAAGTGTCGACGAGTCGTTGAGAGATTTTCTTAAAAAGAAGACGATATTTAATATAAGTCTGAAATCGCCAACCTGTCTTGAGCAAGCGTGGTGATCAATGCTCGTGTCTTCTCTGTTGGGAAGAGGCCCAGCAGTAGGACAGTAATAGGATGGTTATTATTTATTGTCTACTCTAAGCAATCGCTCGTGACTTGGACGGATATTTTTTTGAAAAATAACAAGCACTATGCAAATTTAAATGTTTTGAGTCAATGTTGAACAAATAATTAACAACAGTTACTCGAACAGGAAATGTAACTTTACTAAACAAGCATCTAGTTAACTTTACTTTTCATTTTCGTTGTGAATACTTGAAAACATACAAAATGATAACTTAAGCAGTACCTATCGCGATTTACAGAAAAAGTTAAAGAAAGAATACATAGACTCGTAAATACCGGATGACTGAAAAATATTAAATGTCAAATCACACGTAATTAATACGCGTATGATTTGAATTTCGTTTTTTTTTTTCGCAAAAAATATATATTTTTTTTTTTTTTATGCCATTTGCTTCTACTCCGTTCACCTGTATAAAATCGTACCTAAATCCTTCCTTTTGACTTTATCGTTGTCGAGTAAAAACTACTTCAACGTAGAGTTGCGAAGGCGACAACAACATTATCACTCAGCCCCAATCACAATGTCGCAGCGACCAGGCCCGGACTGGCCATACGGGCAAATCTGGCAAATGCCCGATGGGCCGGTGTGGCCGATTGGCGGCCTTTTTTCTGCCTCTGGATTGGCACTCCTATTGGGTTTTCGCATGACCGACCAGTATTAGACAGAGGCTGAAATAAATTAGGAGCCCCTTGCCCCGAGTTTGGCATGCATACAAGGTTGCAAAAAAAACCGGCCAAGTGCGAGTCGGACTCGCACACGAAGGGTTCCGTACCATTGACTATATTTAGTATTTGTTGTTATAGCGGCAACAGAAATACATCATCTGTGAAAATTTCAACTGTCTAGCTGTCACGGTTCATGAGATACAGCCTGGTGACAGACAGACGGACAGACGGACGGACAGACGGACAGACAGCGAAGTCTTAGTAATAGGGTTCCGTTTTTACTCTTTGGGTACGGAACCCTAAAAACGGAGCATGTGGACATTTTGACCTCAAATTACATATTAATAATGGGTCCACCCTTTATAGCAGAACTTTTTATGTCATAATATTACTTTGCATAACAGCGGATAGCATAAACTTCATTTCGCAGAAAATCGTTTCGCAGGCACTCATTTATCATACATTCAAAACTCATAATTTTGTAAGTCGGAATCATCTTTAGGCATAAATTTCATGTGCATAAAAATTAAAAGTAGAACCATCTAAGCGCAGAAAGTTCACAGCCAGAATCATCTTTTGGCATAAATTTTATATCGATAGTCACTAAAAGCAGAACTATCATATCTCAGAAAGTTTACAGTTAGAATAATCTTTTGGCATACATTTCTTATTCATAACAATGGAAATACTCATCTATCACATCCGCATCACAGAAAATTCATTAAAACAGTTGATTGTGAACATGTGGTTTTTATTTTCCTGTAAGCAGGAGGCAAACATGCAAACAAGCATACATCTTGCATGCAGGAAGCATGCAGTATGCAAACGAGCATACAGTATGCAAACATGCAAACCAGCATACAATATGCAAACATGCAAACCAGCATACAATATGCAAACATGCAAACCAGCATACAATACGCAAACATGCAAACCAGCATACACCATTCATGCAGCAAGCATGTAGCATGCAAGCAAGCATGCAGCATGCAAGCAAGCATGCAACATGCAGCAGGCATGGTTTCTGCCACGGCTCCGGCGCTGCGGGGCTCCGGCGGTCCCACGCGAGCTTATCGTCGCAGATGTGTTTAACGCTCACCACCGCAGCTTCGGCATGCTGGCCGGCTTTGCTGGCCGGCTTTGCCGGCCAGCCTCAGCAGCGGCGGCGAGTGTTACAACAACCTGCTCCTCAACTCGCAGGCCGCCTCGCCCCTCCGCGCCTACGCGATTTTAAATTACACTCTAGGGGTAGGGCAGACAAGACTACGTAAAGTCGGTTTTGGAGCGATTCGTTTCTGTCACTAAGTTTTGTAGCCCATCATATTGACTTTTTAAGACAATATTTAAATGTTTGGTTAAAATGCAATTTTATAGAAATTGCAATAATGCCAAATAAAATTATTCCAAATGAAATTCTGCCATCTTCGTAATATGCGAAGTGAAATTGTGCGAAATTTGAACATTGCCAAAGGTAATTATGCCAAATAAAATTCTGCCATCTTAAAAGTATGCCATTGTAAATTCGGAAATACAAACATTCGGCCAAACAATAACTATATTAAATCATTTTTATGCCTTAAAAATATTCGTTTAAAGAAGATTATGCCAAGTGTGTTATGCCAAATAAATTTCGGAGCATCAAGATTCTGCCAGATAGAAGGAACCCATTAATAATATCTGAATTTATTCAAAGCAAGATGTAAAAATTTTCCAGCTCGTTTCGCTCGCTCTTACAATCTACTTTCTCTTGGATTTTTACATTGTTCATAAGTCAACCAAGTAACTCCAATAGGTCGAAACAATTCTAACCTGTCCAAGGCAAGGCATCAGAAAATTTTAGAGTTCGCTTCACTCGCTCTTGCAGGCTACTTTCTCTTGAATCTTGGCTCACCAAGTAACTCTTGTCTAGAGGGTCGAAACAATATTTCTAACCTGTCCAAGGTGGAATGCTAAAATTTCCGAGCTCACTTCGCTCGCTCCTGGAGCCCTTACTTCTTTTTGTTTTAAAAATTGTCTCCCTAAGTCGATTTTTTAGTTCCTAGACTTTTCAAATAACTTCGAAAGAAAAGTTCGCGCCATCCCCACTCCTGGCTCAAAAACTGGCGACGCCCTTGTTAGAAGCGTCGCTATTCTTTTAGTTTCGAGTCTCTTCTTTATCAAAGTCGCAGCTCAATATTTCAGCCTATTATTCTATTATAGATGGTTTCTTCGGTCGATTCATTAGTAGTTTTCCTTTCTTTTGATAGTGGATGGGCGATCGTCTCCAAAATGCCCGGGCCGATTTCGGGTCCCAGTCCGGGCCTGGCAGCGACACAACTGATTTCTACGAAAACCATAAAGCCGTCGCGGCGACAGCGCCAATTAATTGTTTTTAAACCGACTTCCACAAGAAGGAAGTTATCAGTTCGTCAGTTTTTTATCATACATAGTCACAGTCGGTAGCCGAATATTTGGTGTGAACTTTATTAGATTGAAGCTTTACCTGTCTAGCAGTGACATTAATAAAAACGAAAACGTTTCGTTTTGGATCGGACGACGGGACTCGATACGTGATCGGTACGTCGTTGAGTGTAGAGTACTGTTAAAGTCATCTTCAGCATCGTAGCTCACGAAAATTAAACATAAACAATAACATCCCAACTTCCAAAATAACGCACGTCTTTTAAAGCCGTCGTGAACCATTGCGGCAAAATCTCTAATAGAAATATGTTTTAAATAGTTCCAGTAAGGGTGTCGATTCGTCACATAGAACTTGCTTTATAGTCCGTCCGGCTCGAGTGTCATTACCATTGTGCATTGCCACTTCATTATGGCATTAACAAAAGGCGAGAACTGTCGTTAGGGGGCGCTTTTGTTTCAATTTGAATGTGCCATTGGAATTATTACTATAATTTGCATAGCTGACGTTTGTATGTATGGAATTATGAGGGCGATTTTTTATGGTCGATTCTGAGAGGGAGAAAGTGTGGCGGGTGACTTGATTCAGTATTTTGTCTTGGATTTAGCGTTGTTTCAAACGTATATTATATCGATTTAGTAGAAATTATCAAGGTAATTACCATTTAAAATCTTGAGTTAGGAGCTTGCGAACGTTTAGTCTACTTTTGACAGATTCTACTTATGACATCATATTCTAGTTACCGTCATAAAAAAAATTCGATTGAACGTCGTAAAATAAATAGCCGGAGAAGTCCTGGTTTGATAGACATATCATTCTTCTTCCGAGGTTTCTACGGAAACTTAGAAAAAGATGTGCCCAGTTCTCTGACGATAATAGGCTAGTTTACACTATCAATAAATTGCAAATCTATTTAGATCGTCACATAATATAGTATTGTAAAATAATGAAAACATGTATTTTTTGTTTTTGTAAATCAATTAATATTAACAAAGTTAGAACGCATCAAAACTCGGGAGTGGGGGCTCGTGACGTCACAACGCACTAAAAATTATAGCACGGCGTGACGTATTGAGAATTTTAAAAACCGTCGTATCTTCGTCAATTTTGGTCTACGTAACAAAAGCAAAAATGCGTGTCAAATATTTTTTGAAAATATAACTGAAGGACTAATTAGATTTTTTCAGGACACAAGCCTATTATCGACTTAATTTTATGTTGTTTCGTATGTTTACAGTTCTAGATCTTTTTTTCTTAGCGTCGATGGTACCACATTTTTAGATTTAGTAAAGTCAAACGATTGCCACTTCCGCTACCACTTTGTGAGCGCAAAGTCTCTATGATTGCTTGTTTACATAAATAAGAGGACGAGACATTTCTAATTTATTTGAACAATAGGATATGATCATGAGATATTGGAACCATTTGCACAAGTAAAACGCGAAACTTTTTAGAATAATCTTGTCCACCATTAGTCTTGTTGCTGTCAAGATCGAAGCCACCAAAAATACCTGATGTATACGAAAAACTGAACAATCCACGAATAATAATTCAAAGAGTGTAAGGCCGCCGACAAACTGTCGACGACTAGCCGACGCACGGCTGACTATCTATGCAAATTAAGATAGTTGCACACCGTCTCATTATGCCTATTTGTAATGCAATCTATGCAATGTATCTGGGTTTTTTCGGTCGGCATTGTTGGCGGTTCTGTTGTCATGGCAACCGGTTATCTTTTACGATGCTAGGTGATCTACGGCGGCGCGCGATTGCGACAATCGCTGTCAGGATTTGCTGTGTTAAGATTGTTGTCGCGAGTCTGACGTCCGATTATAGATAACCTTAGGTGTTTCGATGTTGAAATTTTTCGATGAATTGTTTTTGAATTACATAAGTACTTGGCTACATAAGAATTATTATTCATTAATCATGAAACGCAGAGTATTGTAATTAGTATTAGTAAGTAGTTTGTAAGTAGTAGTATCAGTCTGACCGCCACAAGCCACAACCCAGTTACTGGGTAATACAATCCACCTTGGTAAGATTGGTGGTCAGATTTTAGGGTTTCTGACTACTCGTAACGACTGTTCTACAGAAGAAAGTACTACAAAAGTCAAAATGGCAAAATTTAAATGTATTTAAGGCTGTCTGTAAAAATCTGTATTGTAGTGAAGAAGAAATTATATAATTAAGCATATGTATTATTATGCTTTTATGCAAAGATTTTTTTCTTAATGTATGCCGAAATAAGTGACCAATAGAAAAAGTCGAGAATGCACAAAGTAAAACTGAGCTTTGATTCATGCAGCCAATTCGTTTGAAATTACCAAAACTTTTTTTTGTTTTCCTTAGCCTGTTATGTGTCCCACTGCTGGGCAAAGGCTTCCCCTTTCTCCTTCCACACGTCTCTATCTTGTGCGATATCTGGTCATGTTCGTCCCGCAAATAAGATCAGGTCGTCACACCACCTTCGCCGCGGTCTACCTCGACGGCGATTTCCTCCGTCAGGCATCCAGTGAGCGACGATCTTTGCCAACCTCTCCGGGTGCATTCGCGCTACTAGGCCAGCCCACTCCCACTTTAGCTAGGCTGTATTTTCTCTAACATCTGCAACCTGAGTTAGTAAACATTAAATAAGTAAATTAAATATTGTTTTAACAAAACAATTTTTTTTTACAAATAAATTATGTCCCCAGCCGTTCCCGAAGGGGAACGGTGGATTGTTATTTTAATTGTGTCTGTAATTGCGGGTATCTAAGAGCTACAACTACTGGGTTTCGTACTTACTCTGAAAAGAAACCAGAAAAAAGTCAGAGGTCACAGTCTCTTTTAAAGTCCAGACATAATCTTGCTCAAGTCACATTAGGACCATGTACATTAATCTAGGTATGAGATAGTATTTATGAGAAATAACCACACAGATTTGACCTGTTCAATCAGTACAAAAGTTAAAGATAAATTAAAGTTTTCTCATTATACCTCGTAATCCTCACATAAGTACTTCAATTAGAGCATTTTTAACATTATAGAAAGTGCATCAGTAGGTACCAGTGTTGGCATGATGTACTTACGAGGCACATCAGTACCTACTTAATGTACTTAATTATAAAATTAGTTACAGTCGCCAGCCCATCAAGTTACCACAAACTGTCAAATTTTCTCATTCCATTTTGAACATAACCAGCTACATTTTATGGTGTAAAATCATTTGGAGAAATTTGAGTTTGTGGTAATTTGATCTGCTGGCGACTGTACATTCACTGCCTACTGGTTACTTTTTAAGATTAAGATTCTCTATTTACTTGAAATATGGTACATTTTTACTTGAATGGCCTAAGTTCATCAGTGGAAGGCGATCACGAGATGGATAGTTTGCAATGATTGCCCCATTAAATTCTATCTTTGGTTAAATTACTTTTATAATCATTTAACTCGTTACTAATTAGATTTATCGTTTTCCCCCAAAAAGGAGAGCAGATACCCTGGCAGCATTGTAAGAAATAATTTTGATTAATATTTATTTTTTTATTAATGATTAGGTAATATCACAAATTGATTTGTTTAATTATTGTTTCAGATCCATATCAGATGTTTGGGCCAACGAGCAGTCGGCTGGCAAACTCAGGTTCGTAAAATATTCGATACTTCATCTTTATCGTGTAGTTAGTGCATAACTTGCACCCCTAGCCAAGTTGACAATCTAAAATCGTTAACGCTAGTAGAAAACTATTCAAATGATTGGGAATGACATCATCTCAACGTTAAATCACGTGATCAACACAAACGAATAGAAAATTCGTAGACAAGTTTACATCATATTCAAAATGATAGAATAGAATGTTATCGTTTCTACAATGTTGATCGCTAAACTCTTTGGTAGGAACGCTCACCCTAGACTAAAGTGTAGGTTTCTTCTATAGACATTAGAGAACGAGCGATCGACTCAGTCGTGTCAACTTGGCTACCAATGAGAGGTTTTCCTTTTGAGGTTTTAAAAAAAAACTTAGTTTCTAAGAACTCTATAGATGGCGTTGAACTTACTATGATAGTTGGTGCCAAAGCCAAAACGCTTGAAAAAAAACATTGTGTCACGTCACATACTCTCGTTGACTGACACTTTCATTTGCTTAACCTTCCGAATATAAACTACATTTCTCGCGCTTTGTTATAATCAGTTTTGTTAGGTTCTGTTCCTTGCATTGACATACTTACTCCTAGCGCCATCTATCCAGCGACTAGGGAAGAGCTAAAAAGAAAATCCCTCATTTAGCGCTTTCTACAATCGCTTACGCCGAGGCGTTTACGATTGTAGAAAGAGAATCGATACGAAACGTTTGTAACTTGGCTAGGGGTGCTGGTGTCAGAGTATTGATGCCGCTGATGGGTCTCTGACTTAGCTTAACATGCCGTCGAGAAATATCTCTCAGGCATGCTGGTTTTCCCACGATACTACGATCACCACACGTAAGTATCCATTGTGTTAACAAACGTATTCAAAAAGGTAATCGTGAAAAAGCACCAAAAGCTATTCAAAATATGGATAACAGCATTCAGTTGAATGATTACCTACTTATTTGCGTAATTATAATACTTATATTATTGGCACCTATTCAGGTGCCTTTAACTTATTCAGTTAAACTCAAAAATTAATTAATGGGGTAGATGACACACCAATCAATTGAGATAAGTAATTTTTAAGAGCTGTCAAAACGCGGTTCTCTCATAGATTTTGTATGGCAATAGCAAACTGTACCGTCACTGTTTAGCCAACTCATTGACTCAATTATTTATTGATTTCAAAGCAACTAAAAATCGAATTTGGCAATTAATTGAAAATAAATCGGGATTTCAGGCCTAAAGTAAAGTGTTTTTTTAGGGGATTGGTGTCTTGGAATTATTGTTTTATGGTGTCATTTACCCTATTGCAGACTTTGTTTCATTCTACAACACTATACCATCTATAAAATATATTGAACCTTAAATCATTATGATCTGCCTAACCTTTTCCCAACTATGTTGGGGTCGGCTTTCCAGTCTAACCGGATACAGCTGAATACCTGTATTTTACCTATATGGTGCGACTGCCTATCTGACCTCCCCAACCCAGTTAGTACCTAGGTACTGGGTAATACGATAGCCCTTGGTAAGACTGGTTGTCAGACTTTTTGGGTCACTGACTACCTGCATCGACTAAATTGTTATTATTGAACCTTAAATAATTATGAAAGAAATTTTTTGGGAGCTCGTGACTAAATAATAACAGCCGTTCGGGTCGATCGTTAGGTTAAGCCGTGCTTGCCTAGGTTGGTCTGTGGATGGGTGACCACCCATTACATACCGAGTTTTCTCCGTGCCTCGGAAAGCACGTTAAGCAGTTGGTCCCGGCTGTCATTTGTAGATCTTTGACAGTCGTCAGGTAGTCAGAGGCCCGAAAACCCGGTACTAACTGGGTTGTGGAGGTCAGATAGGCAGTCGCTCCATGTAAAATACTGGTATTCAGCTGCATCCGGTAAAACTGGAAGCCGACCCCAATATAGTTGGGAAAAGGTTAGGCAGATGATGACTGTTACTCAATATCAAAATGTAGAGTTGTCTGACTAATAAGTCATTATAATGTTGTTATGTAGTTACTAAGTACCAAATTAACATAAACTCGCAAAGGCAAAAGGGTCAGGTGACCTGAGAAAATAGGGTGACCAGCTCTCGCAAAGAACTCACGCGAGATCTCGATAACGTCCCCCAATACGTTGGGGGCTTAGGTTGGGGTCAAACATGCATTAATAGTTACTTATCACTGCGATTTAGGGTTTCGTGGCGTGCAGGTACCGTGAAGCACATAATCGTGTACCTACCATGTTAGTGTAGGTACTTGAGACACGATTTCAATCTGACACTTATCTCTAGTGGAGCTTTAAAGGTCAACATTTTAGGTTTACATCCGTTTAAGTAGGTACATGTTATGAAACTTGTTTTTAACTAGCGTAAGACTTGTCAAAAACATTAACCAAACCACCAACCATCTATAGCCTGATTGACGATAATGGCATGGATTTTTGACAAAGTCTGTTTTTTAAACAAATAATACTCTCTACTGCAACTTGAAAGATAAACGAAACACCGTACGTTTGTCGAACGTTTCGCCACCACAATCCGGCTGAATATGAGGACGCCGTATTACATAACGGCGACTTTTTTTTAATCCGGCGCGCCATTACGTAATACGGCGTGTTATACGAATTGGCTGCGACATATACATCATGTAGAATATACAGCGTTTAACAGAATGAGCGCAATGTCTTTATGGTGGATGATTCAGACCGTCAAACTGGACAACTTTCCCTTAAGAACATGGGTCGAAAAAAAATAGACCATTATTATTATAAAGGGTGTAAAACACCTCTTAACGAAGCCGAAAGGCATTTGTACTCCCCGTCATTGCGATCATTTTTTTGTTGAACACCATACCAGGGAACCTTCTAGTTACGGAGATTTGGGGGTCAAAGTTCTAACTTTTTGACAAGTTTTTTATTTTTTATTTTAAGATTTTTACTTTAAACACCACCACGACATTGAGTTCTACCACAAAACATGATTTTTCCACCACAAAAAAAAGTCGTTTCCCAGCAATCATTTTTTGCGTAAAGTTACTTAGTTTGATGTACAGAATGCTTGGTTGACGGCTTCGTGATGAGGTCTTTTACACCCTGTATATGGCGTCCATTTATTTATGACGTATATATTGCAGTTATTATTTTACACTTAAAACGTTTTATAAATTGGTGGATATAGGGTAAACGCAGGGTGAGTTGCCTCGAATCCTGACCACAAATCTCATGTACTCGTAGATCCCGTCTTGCTGCCAGCTCTCCTTCAATCTACTCAACATTGGCAGCCTAATTCCACCCTCCTGCTAAATACCCCATCCCCCTTCTGTAGCACGTTTCTCCACCGGTCTGAGAAATCCTAAATTCTAGTGCCTCTAGAAAATTAAAAGGCCCTCTTTTAATTAATTCATTCTTAGAAGTTAGAACCCTTAAAAAAGATGTTAAAAGTTCGCACACTCTTAGATTATACGAAAATTCTTAAATGCTTCGTTTTACTCTCTGTAATGCTTTACTTTTTTGCGAAGTAAGTAAGTATCCACACTGAATTCTAGCCTGCCCGCTTAACATGACCACTGTAGAAACGAATGAGAATCGACAAATCTTTTGTTCATTTGTCATTTTGTCGATTCAATGACAGATGAACAAAAAATGTGTCGATTCTCTTTCGTGTCTACGGCGTTCATGCTAAGCGGGCTGGTGTCAGTTTTTATGCTGCCCATGGTCCTCTGACTTAGCTTTACATGCCGTCGAGAAGTATCTCTCCACTGTGAAATGAGAGCATTGTTAACATGTAGATTATTTTTGATTCTTCTCCTTAAGGCTGCAGTCTCGCAAAATTCACTCGCTGCGAATTATTTGCGCAACAAAGTATTTTTTTTTTTTAAACAAATGGATGAAATAACACGAAATATTATTATTGCACATAAGTAACCATAATATAAGTAATAGCTAGTTATTTTTTTTAAGTTCATTTAAGTGGATTATGTTAGGTAAATCAAGCGCTAGATACAGGTCTTTCGTGCCCAACATCATTTCGAGTTGTGTTTGCGCGCTTAGTTTATGGCAATAAAGAATTTATTTACAAATCTGTTCAGTGCATAATGACGTCAACATACTCGTCTTCAAAATGCGTTGATTAGTTTTTTCTAATTATCTTTCACTTTCTTAATTCAGAGGTCACAATTTCATCAACATTCTCTTTAATTCTCTTAATAAACGGGTTGATTCATAAAAACTATGCATTGTAAGTATGTAATAATTAAAGAAACCCCTTGCAATTCTTGTTTATAAACTCTGACACTGAAACCTATAAATAATTAGTTCTGAAGATAATCCCTTACATCCATCAGTTTTTTAAACAGTCGCATCTCAACGATAAAAAACTCAACACGAAACTAAAGTGTGGCAGCTGGCGGTACATTCCCAATATATTTCCTACGACTGTAAATGTGACCTACTAAGGTACTACGAGTATGATGATAGCGCCACAGTAAAATGCAAACGTCACGAATGTATAAGACATTACCTTGTTCGTGTTCATTCTGCGAGTGGAAACCGTGAAGTGACTGCCTTTGGCTGTTTTTTAAGGAAATAAACAAATCGTGGCAGCTAGAAACTATTAAGAAAAAAAATTTTTTTTTAATCTTTTCATTTTGTGACTGCCTTGGTCAGGGCCCTTCTAACCCTAAAATTAGCAACTCTATTTGTGGTGGTTCAAACTTTGTTTAAAATACTGTTAGAATAAAGTTCTAAGCAGCCAGCGTCAGTCACTGCGGCCAAATAGTGCGAAATGAGTGTTTTTTTGCGATTTACAAAAAATCTATTGATTGGACTAATAAAATAAAACTCATAAGACCTGCTTTATAGTTAGTTCAGTTAGTATGCAAAGTTTCATGATCTAATTTGAAGTACTTTTTTAATACCAGCGGTTTATTGTTCGATTTGGAGGTAACTTTTTTTTCTATCAAGAAAAGTTTATGGAATCGTGTTTTCGTCACACATAGGACTTAGCAATAATCCTCAACTTTACCATATATTTATTTCAAAATTAATGCTGCAGTATTTTAGGCGTAACGGAGGATCCATGCTAAGCCATTTGAGGTATATATAGCCTTTTTTTTTTTTTTTTTTCGGATGGTAAATCATCAAATTACTCCTCCCGCTCTGGGCGGAGCAGGAGGGAGTGTCAGACTTTTACTGACTAAAACCCATCCATGTTCCTTCATCGCCCTTTGTGTTCCGGGGCCACGGTATCTCTTTCGAACAGTCCCGCAACCCCGGCAGGGGTATATATAGCCCTTAATGCTGTATGAGGTCCTGGGGTTTTTATTTCCAGGTCGGGCAAAGTGTTATAGGGTTTTTCCATGAGAAATATCTCAGTAGCAGCCACGAAGCCTGGGTTTGTACCCGGTTGATGGTTATAGTCTCGCCCAAAATTACGTAACTGGCAAAATGTGGATGTACTATCAGGTACTAGGCGTAATAACATTACGCCTTGTTTATGTAAACGATTGGCTTTTCCCGCGGGTTCGGTCGCGCGGTTATCGGAAACTATATGATTCCGTTGAAACGTATTATCACGATAAAAGGAAACTATCCTAGTTAAGTCATCCCCGTCCCAAATCCGTCCAGACGTTATGGCGACAGACAGAGTTACTTTCGCATTTTTAATATTAGTATGGAATGTGTTTGTAAATGTGTTACAAGAGCCATTAATTATTATTTTATTCATTATTACGCCAGCACATCAAGCTATAACTGAAACTGTCAAATTTCCTAATCAACCTTGAACCTAATGCTTAAGCGATAAAGTTGAAATTGTATTAAAGAGATTTCACAGATTGTAGTAGCTTGATATGCTAGCGTCTGTACATTGATAGGAAGCACGTTTAGACGTAGGTACAGGTTGAGTAATCTATACATATAATAAAACTGTAGAAAAATCGATTTTGTATTGTACATCAAAAATATTTCGAAAAAAAAATGCCAGGGTGTGAAAGGATAACCAACAGAACTCATTTCCAGCAGTTTTGGTATTTTTGTCTGTTCGTCTGTTTCGATGATCAAGCATCACGTTTAATTTACGAAACCAATGTAGATAACTTTTATACATAAACATTGTGCGTATCTTGAGGTATAATTTAGTTTTTATTTTATCGTAATCGGTTAATTATATCAAAAGACTAGCGGACGTCCCGCGGTTTCACCCGCGTAGTTCCCGTTCCCGTGGGAGTATGGGGATAAAATATAGCCTATGTTACTCAGGGTGAATGTAGCTTTCTAATACCTAGTGAAAGAATTTTTGAAATCGGTCCAGTAGTTTTTGAGCCTATTCATTACAAACAAACAAACAAACAAACAAAGTTTTCCTCTTTATAATATTATAGTATAGATATATGAATTTAAGTGTTCAAGAAGAAATAATCATCAAATGTAAGATGCAGCGACATCTATTGTACTAAAATGGTAATAATGACAAAAAATGTGCTCACCTGATAACTTTTAGATCGACTGACCGGCTTTAAAAAAAGTTATTATAGCTTATGGCACTCTAGATTAGTCTACATACTAATCTAGAGTGCTGCTTTGAAAATTTACTTAGCATGATTTCCGTTCATGACATTTTAGCAGTTTAATATCTTGGTGATAGATGGCGTTGTTCATTTCACTCCATTTTCTGAATAGCGGTGTTAAGATTTTCCGTGAAAGAATTACCCTTGCCCGTGTCAGTTGCCACAAGTTTTTAAATTCGACGCGTATTTTTTTATGTTTGATTGTATGATCAGTGATCACGCATAACGTTTTACAGAGAAGTCTAATAAGATAAGCATGCTCTTTTTTTTGTGAACAGCGTATAGGTATATTTCACAGTTGGTCCCATTTAAAATTGAATAATCGTGTTTGGGTTAATTTCCTGCACCTTTGGTGAGAACTTTCGACCTAGCTAGAGTATGACTGTCATCGAGTGTCTAGGGATGAAGACGTAAGTAAGGCTGTCGTGGCAAGCCCTTATTTGGAAAACCATAAGTAGGTAGATTAAAGTTAAGTAGGTATATTAAATAGTTGCCCACTTGATTAAAAATAAATCCGTGAAAGCATAGCTAATATGTCTATCTTTTAAGGTTGACTTACTATCGACTCGTCTCTCGCTGTGACGTTTTTTTTTAAAATGTTACAGCACCATGCTGAGATGGGGCCTTTTGGCCTCGTACAGGACCAATTTCATTTCATGTTTTTTTTTATTTTTCTCTTTGTTACTTTTTAATTTTTATTAGTTGTATAAGTACCTACTGTTAATTTAACCATTTTTATTTGTGTTTTGTTCTGTGCGGGCTAATAAATGCTTTTTCTTTCTTTCTTTCTTTCTTTCACTCTCTCTCTCACATGTGACGCAGACGAAGTTGCACGGGTCAGCTAGTATTTAATATAATTGAACAATTCATGCGAATCTCTGTAAAACAAAATTTGGAATGATGCCGATTTATATACGAAGGTTGCACCATGGTCACCGATGTTTCCAAACCGAATTCAATTTGATGTCCACTATGCTTACATAATCGAAATAATATAAGTATCGATACGAAAGCGTCTGTCAAAATGAGTTACGGTGACTATCAGCCACGATGACAACCAATGACGTCATATTTGATCGCGACTATTATACATAATACGAAACTAACCTGTTGACAGTTAATTGAAGGACACTGAGCCCAGTTACTATCATTTCGAGCTGTCAACAGAGTAATAGCCCTACAGGTCCGCAGTTGTTCCTGCATACAGTTCGTACGTTCTCACTCTAGGACGCGGGCTCCATCTTTGAATTTTTGATTCTCAGGCATGCCGCCGCGGTTTCTTCTCGAAGTTTTCCTACACTGTACTGACATAAATAATATGTACTTCAGTAGTATCAAACTGACGTAAAAAAGAACAGCGCAACCACGCACTATCTTCCCGATCAACCCTCCACAAGTCAAAATGTTAACTGTCTAACTGCCACAGGGGCCACTACTGGCAACACTTAGATTTATGTAAATCGCACGTTATTATGGCAACATCGAAGGGAAATTATTTATGTAGGGTAACTTTATACGGTTAGCTATCAATGTTAAGTCGAATTAAATTGTTGGGGGTAAGGGTGAAATTTTCTCATGGGTTTTTGATTTTGAGGTAATATTGTCATATAAATAACACAGGAATTTGAATTGGTAAGGATTATGTGTTTTGTTAAACATCTCATTACTATAACTGACAGGACGGCCCCATCCTGGGTTCGATTCCTAGGTTAGGCAAAGTTTTTCTGGATTTTTCAGTAGGTAGCAGCCATGGAGTCTGAATTTAAGCCCTGTTGAGGGAAATATTGATAATAAAATAATAATAACAACAATATTAATAATATTCTCGCCTCAAACACACTGGACTCTGCCCAACCCTTCGGGGATTACATGCGTTATGTTATGTTATTACTTTGAATGGTACACATTACATATAGATTATTTCAATAGGTAGGAAACGCAATATACCGAATTATAAACGTCTAGCTGACGTCCCGCGGTTTCACCCGCGTAGTTCCCGTTCCCGTGGGAGTACGGGAATAAAATATAGCTTATAGCACTCACGAATAATGTAGCTTTCTACCAGTGAAACAATTTTAAAAATTGGTTCATTACTTCCGGAGATTACCCCCTACATACAAACTTACAAACATACAAACTTACAAACAAATATTACCTCTTTATAAGATTAATAAGTATAGATCAAAACAGCCATTTATTTTTTTAAAAAAGCTCATTAAAGAGGCCTCAACAGTCACAAAGGTATAACACACTAGTAATCCCAGGTTATGCTGTCAACTTTACTGTGTGTTTGACTAATGTCCCAAGCAAATTCCTGTAATTGTTCGTTTTGAACGCCATAGTCACATATACGTGACAAGCAAGCGCGTACCCTGTAAGCCAAACGACACAAATAATACTGGGTGTAAACTCTCATCAGTACTCTTTAAGAGCCTATACTACCTCAGATTAGCAACTCTATTTGTGGTGGTTCAAATTTCGTTTGTAATACTGTTAGAATAAAGTTCTAATCAGCTTGCACTACAAAGCGGTTGTTACGTCAGTCACTGCGGCCGAATAGTGCGAAATGAATGGTTTTTATTCTTTTTATAATCAAATTTTCGTATTTTGGAAAAAGTAAAAAACATAAGACCTGCTAGTTAGTTCAGTTAGTATGCAAAGTTTCATGATCTAATTTGAAGTACTTTTTGAATACCAGCGGTTTATTGTTCGATTTGGAGGTAACTTTGGGATTTTTTTATATCGAGAAAATTTTGTGAAATCGTGTTTTCGCCAAACATAAGACCTAACATTAATCCCCAATTTTAGCATATATTTATTTCAAAATTAATGCTGCAGTATTTTAGGCGTAACGGACGATCATGCTAAGCCATTTGAGGTAGTATAGGCCCTTAAGGGGGCGTGGCTCGACGCCTCCGCATGATTTAAGTGAAAAAAAATTAAACTGGTCAGGTGGAAAAGACCCCGATAGTACATCAAACCAAGTAACTTTACGCAAAAAATATTGCTGGGAAATGACTTTCTTTTTGGGGTGAAAATCATGTTTTGTGGTAGGATTCAATGTAACGCACTCAAAACATTGTGCTGTTGGATGGATTGAATAGTACGGGGGTCGTGAAGGAGTTTAAAGTAAAAATCTTACATTAAAAACTTGTATTTAAAAAAAAAACTTGTGATAAAGTTGGAACTTTGACCCCCAATATCTCCGTAACTAGAAGGTTCCCAGGTATGGTATGGAACAAAAAAATGATGCAATGGCCTTGAAGAACAAGTGCCTTTCGGCTTTGTTAATTATGTGACAAAATCGTAGGTGAAATGGTGGCTTTAGCGGTCAAAATAAAAACCTACGGTCTACACAATGCTAGGTTTAACATTTATTGGTAATTCGATTTCCCTTATTTTTTTATGTACAGGGCAATGAAAACACGTTCGCATTAGATCAGGGAAGCGATTACATACGTTCATGGGTGGGTGCACCTTTAAATCAAACCGTGTAATTTACCGACAGTAAATCTTAGTCCAGCGCACGCGGCGTCGAATGAAAAACAATTAGAGCCACGTGTCGGCCCTGACTCGTAATTATTGCCGCACCTTACCTGTGCACGCAACTGTGGCAACCCTAGACCGCCTTGCATTGTGTATCGATTGGACCTTTTGAGATAAATAATAATAATAATAAAATCGCATATAATAATAATTATAATTAATACATAATAATATAATTATTATGTTATCATTATTATTTTTTCGTTTATTCATTACATTACATATCTTTTACATTTTTAAATATTTCTATACAAAATACTATAAAAAAACATTTAAAAATATAAAAAATATATTATTTTTATTATTATTATATTTCGCATCACCCGGAAATTCTTAACTTCTTCTACAATATAATCAACATTCTCCATTTAAACTTTCCCCTACAAATTTGGCTCCGGCCCGTGGGTAGGGTTTTTGTACTCTCTTACGAGATCAGAGAAGAAAATGAAAGAACAAGAAATAAATAAATAAATATTGCTGGACATTACACACAGCGCCATCTAATGCCACACTAAGCAACGAGGCTTGTGTCGTGGACACCAGATAGTTGATATACTATATAGATACTTTTTGTTTTGTAAATACATACTTATTATACATATAAACATCCATGACTCGGAAACAAATGTCCATGCTCATCACACAAATATTTGCATCGACCGGGATTCGAACCCGGGACCCTAAGAACGTAAGGCAGCCTCACTACCGCTGCGCCAATCGGGTCGTCATATACCTAATAATATTATATAATATCGTATAATAATAATATTAATAAAATTTATTTGACACAAAAAATATCAGAAAAAGAAAAATATCATATTTTCAGTGATACCAACCAAAAGAAGAAAAGTAAACCGAAAAATTAATGAAATTATTTTTAACTAAAAAGCAGGCAAGCACTTCTATCATTGTGCTTTAAAAACCAAAATATAAAATTAATAGAAAAAAATGGGTAATAAAATAAAAATAAAACCGTTACAGCTTTCCACACAATTACATTTGCAACATAACTATAAATTCATAGAAGCTTATGTTACCAAACATGGGACTACTTCCCTCGTCCATTCTAAGACAGGGAGCACAATATTTTGCCGATCGACGAATTAATTGCGAGTCATAAAATCGATCAGCCATATACCCAACAATGGATGAAGCGATGCGAGATCCGCTGCTACAAACGTTGTGACGTAAGAGTCGATCCGCGTATAAATCACGCGAAGGCTCGCTCGTGTGCACCACCCTCAGTGTACGGTCCGTAGAACAAATGGGCGTTAGGGATGGAAAGTATCTTGATGTTAAATAAATTATTAGTTGGATCAGTAATTTGCTGTAAATTGAAACAAAAACTTTAAAATAATCTCACCAAAACGTTCTCACGTTCATACTAAGACACAATAATATTTTTAAACACTGTTTTAAGCTTTGGCTATTTAAGAATAAACTTAAATTGAGATATCCCGTAGTTAGTAACAGTTTAAGTTTCATAATATTTTTTCACTAATTCCGCCCTATACTTAGATTGCAGAAATCAATCACTTACACCGGTAGTGAAAGTGATTGATTTCTGCAATCTGCTAATTTAAAAGCTAGTCTTAGGTTAAAGTTGAGTTAACTAAGTAACTTTTTAGGCATACCACAAAATCTGTTGGGGCCCGGAGTCTCCCCTAAGTCGCGTTACAAAAATAACCGTATCTAAATCATTGTGCTTGTGCTGCCCTTACAAGGCCGGTTCCACACGAGTGCACTCGTCGTCGGTCGTGCGCGGATGTAACACACCACCCAATATCGTCGTTCCGACCCTGCCCATTAGCCCCAACTATCCGCTAGTGTGGGACACGTCGATTTTTTTTTATTGTACTACTCTTTTTGTTATTTCAATGAGCTCAGACGTGTGATGCTTTCAAAGAAAAATTTATGGTTTTGTGATTATGAATGTTAGTTTCTAGTTAGACCAGTAAAGTCCACGAGAAAACCTCGTCGATGTAAACTACCTTACAGTACGGGAATTTCATTGAAAATTTCTGAAGAAACACTGCTATATATTTCACTCCGTTTGCCTGTCTTATATAATATACCTCCAAACCTCTCAACTCCAGGTTCAGGACAGATTCAGCTGTGGCAGTTCCTGCTAGAGCTGCTGAGTGACTCGAGCAACGCGGGCTGCATCACCTGGGAGGGAACCAACGGGGAGTTCAAGCTGACTGACCCAGACGAGGTGGCGCGTCGATGGGGCGAGCGGAAGTCCAAGCCCAACATGAACTACGACAAGCTCAGCCGTGCCCTGAGGTAACCACCCCGAACCTCGCGAGCATTGCGAACGCACGGGTACCCTTTCTCTCTCATGCGACTTCCTAATGCCAAGCGATTTTGTTTTGTACCTTTACTAAAGCGACCGTAAAATTGAGCTTTTCCATTTGACACCTATTTGATAATTGTTTTTCGATTACACAGATATTACTACGACAAAAACATAATGACAAAGGTTCATGGCAAGAGGTACGCCTACAAATTCGATTTCCAAGGCTTGGCTGCGGCCACGCAGCCGGCGGCGAGCGATCCGGCGTATAAGTACCAGAGCGATCTGTTCATGAGCTCTTACCACCACTCGGCTAAGCTCTCGTCTTTCATGGCCCCACACGCTGCGATGCCGACATCCACAGGTAATATATATTTACGCTAGCGGTTTGTTTTTTTTAATGATTACATAATTATAATTACAATTGAAGTGTGAAATTTGTTTTTAGCTCAGCCTAAGATATTTTTAACTAAACTTGAGTTCCTTAAACAGACCGCCATGATATTGCGATCCTTTAAAATAAAACAAACTAATATTAAAAAAATATATATATTAATTATATCCATATGGACGACCATGATATTGCGATCCTTACAGCGCTTTCTTACGAAACCCAAGCTTTATGATTATGTACTCAAAATTAATGACACCACACATAAATTAATTTAAAATAAAACAAACTAAAATTAATATATTAGAATTATATCCATATGGACGCCCATGATATTGCGATCCTTACAGCGCTTTCTTACGAAACCCAAGCTTTATGATTAGGTACTCAAAATTAATGACACCACACATAAATTAATTTAAAATAAAACAAACTAAAATGAATATATTATAATTATATCCATATGAACGCCCATGATATTGTGATCCTTACAGCGCTTTCTTACAAAACCTAAGCTTTATGATTAGGTACTCACCACACATAAATTAATTTCAAATAAAATAAACTAATATTAAAATTAAAATTTGTATGCCCTGAATTCTCTATTCATTTATGTGCGTTCACAGGCGTGCGTTCGACAATGTATACACTGTTGTGCTGGTAGTCCGCATTTCTCTGCTAATGCTTCGGTACACTTGCATGCACAAATATTTGCACGCCGCTCGAAAGGGGTTGTCATTGGCACGGACTGAGCACACTTGACTTAATGGAACATACTATTTAAACTCGGCAGTATACAGTACGGTACCGTTGGTTATAAAAAATACCAATCAAATTGAAAACCTCCTCCTTTTTGAAGTCGGTTAAAAGGGAGAATAGGCGAGACGACAACAAAAATCTAATTAGTCCGTCAGATAGATTTCCAAAAAATATTGGACATATATTTTTTCTTTTGTTACGTAAACCAAAATAGGTTATTTTACTCTCTATGAGAAAAAATCTAAAAATATATTATTCAGATATCTTAGGCAAAAAGCAGTCGGAAACCGTTACTTTTAGTTTAAAAATAGCAAAATAAATTTTAAAATTCAATTCAAAGGTTTCAGCTTTTTTAATCTGTTTCATAACAGCATTAGACAGTAGTCGCCATGTTATTACGTCATACGGCTATGTAAACATACAAGTGTCAATTGTCAACTATCAGCTTACCTACTTAAAATCTCTTGGCTTTCTATTATTTTCCTATCCAACGTAATTTTTAATGGAATAATACAATGGAGGACGGTTTTGTAAAAGGAGACAACACAAATTTACCAAGAATAAACTCTTTGATGGTCGGTAAATTATTTGCTGTAAATCCCGATTTCTGTTCTGCTGAGTTAAGGAATGTTTAAACTTCGATGTAAGTAATGCCCTTCAGGATCCCTTCTCGCAACTTCGACCCAAGTTTTCCACATATAAATATCAGTTAGCACTTGAATCCACAATTTGTCCGGTGTTTTTACACTAGTATTCTTGCATTCAGGAACAGCACACCAACGATAAGTGGAATAACAACTCATTTTTAAAATATTATAAACAAATAACGTAACCTAAAAAATATCACTGCATTTGTTTACACAGCCAACTGACGTCATGACCACAGGCAATATGGCGTCCAGCGTTTTCGTTAAATTACGCGTGAAATATGAAAATGCAAGTTTTAAATGCATTTTTATGGCACTTAACGATTGAATAAAAATTTTGAACATTTTTTAGTAGTTCATTAGCACTATAGAATCTAATTGAGACACTTTTCAAAAATGGATTATAATACCCTATTGACGAAGATATTATGACGCTTTTAAAATTCTCAATACGTCACGCCTTGGTATAATTTTTAGTGCGTTCTGTCTTCACGAACCCCCACTTCCAAGTTTTGATGCGTTTTATCTTTGTCAATATTTATTGATTTACAAAAACAAAAAATATTTGTCCATTATTTTCCAATACTCACTGTCGGACTAAATAGATTTGCATTTTTTTGATACTGTCGTCATGCCTATTGGAATTTAACTTGTATGAAATTTATAACAGCACTGTTTTGTTTCATAGACTCAGATTTAAGAAAACAATAATGGTTAGTACAACATAAAAGCTTGTATTAAAAAAAATGTTTACTGGTAATATACTGAATTTTTTATTGATTTGTTGCTGTATTTTTTAAGACTAGCATTACCTTCATGCTTAAAACTCAGGTCTCCTGACTAATTGATTACGATAACTATGTATTCAATATCCTTATAATGTGCTCACTGCAAATATTTGTGCAAAATTGTGTAATTTCATTTTATTTTTCATGTTTATTGAAGACACAAAAAAGCATTACGGATCAATTTATAATAGGCGTGTTGTACTGAAAAATCTAATCAGTCCGTCAGTTATATTATCAAAAAATATTTGACACGTATTTTTTCTTTTGTAACGTAAACCAAAATTGACGAAGATGCGACGCTTTTAAAATTCTCAATACGTCACGCCGTGGTATAATTTTTAGTGCGTTCTTTCGTCACGCACCCCCACTCCCGAGTTTTGATGCGTTTTATCTTTGTCAATATTCATTGATTTAATAAAACAAAAAATACGTTTCCATTATTTTCCAATGCTCTAACTGACGGACTAATTAGATTTGCAATATTTATTGATGCTGGAAACTAGCCTATTTTATTTATCGTGTCTTTTATTAAGGCCTGCGCAGAGGAGGGACTTTTGACGGTGTGTGCTGATTTGTTGCGTTATGTATACATGCGGTTTGCAGATGATGAATAATTTATTACTAATAACAAAGGACTATTAGCCAGAGCGTACTAGCCTAATAGACAATAGTACACCAACATTTCACTACTTATGTTTCGGAATTGTATTTGCTCTGCGGCCTGAAGTCCCTTTGTCTACGCAGGCCTTAAAAGAATATCGTTTAAATACTTATATTAAATTTAAAAATGTATGAATACAGAATATTATTATTCATAAAATTCTGTATAAATTCTCTCTTCTCCCCTACAAATCTTGATTCTGTAAAGAAAGTCCGCTACGCCCTTATGTGTCACCTCCAACACTTATTCTGATGTAAGAAAACTGTTGTTTCAGCTTCGATATTCCCGTCAGCGTCGTGGGGCAACTGGGGCGGCGGCGGGAGCAACTTGTACTCGCCGCACTCTATGGCCCCACCCCACGTGACGTCACATCTCGGCTCCTACCCGCACTACGCATGACCATCATACATTAATATGCCGATTGATTAATTTTCATATTTTATTTGCCGTTACCTTTTTTTGGTCGATCGTTTTTATAGTGCACTTTATATTTTAATACGTGTTTAAATTTTAAGACACTCGATTTAAATATACTGTGACGTTTTAACCAGTGACTTTGTTAGCTTTTTAGATTGTGACGATTTTTAATGACCCTTTTCGCTTATTACCATTTCTTCAAAGAAACAATGTTTTAAAAATATTTTTTTATTGTTATCATTTAGGGTACCTCAGATGAATGTAATATTTTTTGTCATGACACGAGTCAGGTGGACCGCATCCCTAGTCTTTTATCAAAGAATAATGTAAATAATAGATACTCATTAAAATTAAGTAGAATTATTAAACTAGGATAAAAAAATGATGAAAAATTTTATTGGTCGTATGAAAATTATTGTGAAAATAACGAATACTTCTCGCTTGAAACAGATCAGTGTTTTGCAATAACATTCAACTATTGAGTTGAAATTCAACCGCAGGTGCTGAATTATCTGAACCCCGTCAGGTCAGCTACTTTTTAACATCTGGATACCTTACAAGTCATACTTACTTTCTTTAAATATATACTAAAATAACCTTAACAGAAATGTATTTTTGAATTCATAATCTCGGCTCTATAAAGATATTTTTTTACGAAGTTATTGCAAAATTTGCTTAGAAAAGTATTCGCTACTCAAAAAAAATTAGCACATTCGCCACGTATAGTTAACGATTGGTGATATAATACTCAGTATTATTAAACATGTAAACTAAATTTTACTTTTAAGCAAAGTATTTAAATGAGTCCCTAATTATGTTTATCAAGAACATTGAACAAAGCTCGTTTTAAAATAATAAAACTAAGCTCAAAAATTTTGTGCCATTATAAAATATACATGACAAAATCGGCCGATTTGATTTACCTAAGGCAGATTGTAATGGTAATGTATATGATTGTAATGTATACGTACAGTAAATAATCTCTTTTGTACATAAACTATTATCATCAGTATTATAAAGAAGCAATTTTTCATAATATACATATAATATGCTGATTTTTGTTATCTAAGTCATTAAAAAGACAACCATATTTTCGTTTGGTATTCCACTAGTTATTAATATTATACCTAAAACAGTAGTTATTTTGTTACAGTTCAATTTGTATCGTTATTGGGATCACAAATTAATAGATTTTTGTTCGAAAAGTTTCTGATGCCCTCAATGTGAAGGTTCACAAACCAAGCTCTTCCCTGATCTAAGTATTTGTATACTAAAACAGTATTAACCAATTCAATATTTTTGTTACAATTATCAGAATAATCCTGATATTATATTGTATTTATTACCGTGTTACCCCCTATCGTACCTAATAATTCCAACTTTTGAATTATAATTAGGGGTCGGATATTTCGATGCATATTTACATAAAGTTTGACTATTGAACCAGTATGAAGTGCGCTAATTGTAAGGACTAGGAACGATAAATGTCCCGGTTTTGAATAAGTTGTTATTTTTTAATTATTAAAGTGCAATAAGTGTCGTATTTCACCTTTTTATTCTATTTTAGTGTTTAGAAATTTGAGTACAAATAGGTAGTTTTTGTTTATATTTTGGAAAATATAAGCAAAAACTACCTATTTTTGTACTCAAATCTTCAAGGACAAGACAAGGTGGACCTTGTCGGGTTTTCAGTAGAACAGAAACATATATTAATGGTTATTAAAGTACATTTAATATAGCAGGTAGATATATAATTTTTGAAATGCGCGATACGAGGTTAAAAAAAATATTACGCTACCTGCCAAATTATACTTTAATACCAAAAATCATGTCCTGCAAACCTAACTTAAAGCAAGTTTTTACTGCCCTTAGCTCTAGCCAGGCAGTAATATTTTACTGAATTTTATCATTGACCAGCGTCTATAGTGTCATTTGAATTCAAAACCTGAACTTATAATTAGTTTGATAACTTTTACCAAAGACTTTTTACTTCATAGGTTATCGTCGGCTCACTCCTCGCTCAGGAGTTAACTTGGAAGGTCCAAGTTAACTCCTGAGCGAGCTTTGGCTCGCTGCGCTCAGGAGCACTAGAATTCCTAGTCACGTTCGGGATTCAAAATAGCGCCTGTAACTTATGACACTACTTCATACCCTCTGTGCATATTTTTACTATTAAGAAGCTGTTTTCATAGTTTTGTTCCCCTTTGCTGGGACAAAACGTAAGTACTTTACCAAACATATATATATCAACCTTATATCCGATCCCTAAAAGTAATGTATGTGTATATAATTATATTATTAGGTTATTTTAAAAAGTGCAATCGTAATAGTAATAGGTCTAGTTTAGATTTAAAATATTCATGTAATTTATTGTTTACCTAAAAGTATTACCATTTATTTTATATGTATAGTTAGTCATTTGATTGAAATGTTTAGATTTGGTCTGTTTGCAGTTTGAACTGATTTGATATTGGGTATCGTCATGCTAGTTTTTTTTTTTAAACAGTATTATTGAATTCTAAAAGACTTAATTTGCTTTCTGTTTTTTCAAACGTTTGTCTGTAACACGTCTTCAAGACTGGTTATTTATACAACTAAGCTCAATATAAATCTATTAGGGCTTAGTGTTATAAAGTATGCTTACTAGCATGAGATGCCCTATTGAGTGAGAAAATAAATAAGTACCTATTGCATAAAATTCGTCTATTTAAATATGTCAGCTAAATATTAGTGTTGTAATTTTATTTTTAATAAAATATTATTCTAGAATAATTTTAGTTACCCTAAGATTTACCTAGTTAGGTATAGTGATTTGCAAAGAGATTCCAGTCAATAGATTATTTACCTATTTTATTTATTTATATTGTAGAATTGTTTATTCTGTGTTTTTAATTTTCAATATAATATATTTTAATGCATGTGTCAATAATAATGAAAATATTTAGTCGTAGAATACCCTTGTATAGATGTTATTGTATTTGAAAATGAATAAAACAAATGAAATGTCTTTTTCTTCGTTTTTATTTTTGTTACAGCCGGATTAAGAATATGGAAGCAGGATGAGAAGTACCTACGGTCAGCAATGAAAACACAGCATACAGTGAAAACACTGTAAACTCTGTATAACGTAGTTCGATATTACGAAATACTTCATATAACACACTCAGAAGTGATTTCTTTTAATTCAATACCTATCAATTATATTATTATACTAGCTGATGCCCGCGGCTTCGCCCGCTCGACAAATTATTTACATACTAAAACCTTCCTCTTGTTTCCTCTATGTATTAAAAAAAAGCCCGCATCAAAATCCGTTGCGCAGTTTTAAAGATCTAAGCATACATAGGGACAGACATGGGACGGACCTTTTCGGGAGCGACCACTCCACAAACAACAACACGCGTATTCCTCAGGAAAATCAACAGAATCTGCGCTGCATAGTGCGATCTCCAAGATCGAATGTGCAGTGGACCACAAATGCTCCTCACTAGCCGTCTTCATTGACATAGAAGGCGCTTTTGACAAAACCGTCTTCCATAGCATCAACGCAGCCCTCGAGGAACACGGTGTGGACTCGACCCTGCGAGGATGGATCACAAATATGCTCCGACTAAGAGCCGTACAAGTTACGGTAAACGACACCACCAGAGCATTAGTGGCGAAGGGCTGCCCCCAAGGTGGTGTCGTTTCACCACTACTATGGAACCCCGTAGTAGACAGCCTCATCAAACGTCTCAACAGCAGAGGCTACTACACGGTGGGCTATGCCGATGATCTGACCATAATAATAATCTATGACCAGGCGCAGAAGGCGCCTGGTCAGCTTTGTATCCAGGGATGGCATAGCTTCCTTGGATTGCCTGCATCCTGGTGTCGAGGTCCACCATTTCTCCGCTTGTATTCGGGTGTGATCCTTTAACCAGTTTCTTAGCTGCTTGAAAGGAATCGGCACAATGGGTCCGTGTCCGTAGGGTTTTTTGCTGGATCCTCTTCTGGCAAGTTCGTCAGCCGCGTCGTTTCCAAGTGATCCACTGTGACCTTTAATCCATTGTAGCGTTACCGTGTTGTGGTTTAGTGCCGTGATTCGTTCTAGGGCCTTGTGGCATTCTATTGTTAGTCTCGACGTGATCTGATTACTCTTTAGGGATTGAAGAACTGAGGCACTATCGGAGAGTATTCGAATATTGGTATCTGTAACCTCCCTGGCCTCTATAGCGTGTGCCGCTTGGATAATACCTACACACTCTGCTTGGTAAACAGAGTTGAGCATTCCAAGTGGTTTGGATATCTTAATGTTTAGGTCGTCGGAGAACACCCCGACGCCTGTCCCATCGTCGGTTTTTGATCCGTCAGTGTAAATCCTTAGCTCTTTAGTACCTGAGTAGTCCCACAACTCCTCTGTGAGCTCTATGTTGTATTATTTACAGGCCGTGGCGACGGCGCGTTCGTGTTCCACGCGCGCCTCAAAGAGAGTCAGCAATAGGAAGGGGACCGCAATGGCCGAGGCCTGCCGGGGTTGTGGGACTGTTCGAAAGAGATACCGTGGCCCCGGAACACAAAGGGCGAGGAAGAAACATGGGATGAGTTTTAGTCAGTAAAAGTCTGACACTCCCTCCTGCTCCGCCAAGCGGGAGGAGTCATTTGATGATTTCCCATTCGAAAAAAAGGGGTAGGGCAGACAAGACTGCTTGGGGTCGGGTTTACAGGGATTCGTTTCTGTCACTAAAACCTAACTTTTAGCAAATGTTTTAGGACTAACCATTTATAAATTATCATTCGGAATAATACACATTATATAATAGGTACAATACTTGGGACATATTATGATTTTATGTCATTTATGTATAGGAGATTCAATAATAACGTGAAACAAAATTTCGGGATTTTGAACATTAAAAGTTTATAGCAAACGTGTTCTGGATATGATATGATAATGATTTTCGGACAAGCAAGTTTAGAAGAAACAATTGAGTTCCTTTATTACCGGTTGTGTAACATGACCAAAATTTATTGATTAATACCTTTAAAACTGGCCTCAATAAAATTATAAGATCGTTATCGATGCTGATCGAACTGCGCGTGGCGAACATGAGAGGCGCTTTAATGCACCGACAATTAATGAAGTTGCTGTCGTAGTGAGTGGCGGCCAGTTCTCTTCACGAGAAATACTTAGTGTTACAAACTACTGTGAGGACATGCCTTTGCTGATCCCCATTAAGACAGTCGTCGGTCGAGTAACAATTCACGTTACGCAGACAAAGCACTAATATTCTAGTAACTAAGTAATTTAAGTTAGCAATAAGAATTGTATGTTTAAGTTGAGTAGTAATAAAAGGAACTTGTGATCAAGCAGTTGTTTCCATCCGCCACCTATCCTGATAAATACACTTCATGGCGACCCTGCCTTAAAAGAATACTTGAAGAAATGACAACCAAAAATTAAGACGAACTCAAGAAAGAAAAATTCTAAATTCAAGAAAGAAGCAAAATAGCAAAATCAAGAAAGAAGATGGGAAAAACTTATTCAAAAGAAGAAACAGTAATAGCTCAAAATGCAAACGGGGAAGCCAATGCCAGCACCAGTCAGAACTTTGGACAACAGATCAGTATTGAGAAAATACTTTTATTTATTATTTATTTATTTATTTATTTTATAAAAGGTAGCTTCACAGCTGACAGTACATTAACATAAATAATAATAATCGAACATTACGCCAATTACGAAGTACACAAAAAACATTTGATTAGCCGAGAGTGACTCGAATTAATTGGCTTTTTAATTTGTGGTGTGTGCCTGTGTTCGTGTGGGTAACTGTACGGTGTCTGTGAATGTTTGTGATGATGTGTGTATATACTTATGACTAACTGGCACTAGTGGCGGCACTGAGTTTCCCGTGTTTGATCCAAGATTTTAATTATCTCTTTTTGATAATAATACTGATCGTTTTACTTATCGGAGTACTTTATTTTATCGCCAAAAAGTGCCAAAAGAGCGCAGTAAAACTTTTAAGAAGAGAACTCAACGCCAGTACTTTTAGTGTTGTTTCCCAACCTCAAGCAACATCAGCAGTATAGAACGAGGAGTCCAGGGTATAGCCCGGCCCAGTAGCAGCGGAGTCCAGGGATTAACCCGGCCCACGGAGTCCAGGGTATAGCCCGGCCCAAAAACAGCACCACATCCAGCTAAACTGCCACCTGAAGCCATCGACATCGTGGGAAAATTATTGCGGATCCAGTACCCGTCGCCACCGAGTCGCCACGTCGAATCAGGTTTCATTGTTTTAGTTAAAAAGCTATACATAGTTATGTAACATATACATATAAAACTCACTAGGTAAATATGAGATATTGAAATGCCATTAAAAGAGCTGTTATCAATATCAAGCAATTTGAAAGAAATTAAGGATTATCTTATAAAAATCGGTCCTGTACGGAGACAGACATCTGATACAGCAGAACAAAAAGTTTTATTAGCTCAAACAGAATATTGTAAGTTGGAGTCTATTTTGCTCGAAGTGCAGACGAAAATTGAGAAATCAGAGCTAAGTTCAGATAGTATAAACACTATTAATTCTATCATAAATAGTATACAACTTTGTTATAATAAAATCATTAGCTTAAGTAATATATCTTCAAAGTCATCTGAAACGTCATCAAAAATGGCTGCAGATTCATTTGATTTAAAAACAGCCATTGCACTTTTGCCCATAATGACTGATAAGGAACAAGACACCAAACGTTTGATAGATGGTATCCAATTATACAGTTCAATGATCAGTGATAACACCAAAAATTTACTAATAGAGTTTGTTTTAAAGACTCGGTTGTCAGAAGGTGCGAAACTCCGATTAAAACCTAGATATGCAACTGTAGACAGTTTGGTCATAGATATGCGTACATATTTAATACAAAAGAAATCAGCTGCGGCTATTCAAACCCAAATTTTAAATAGTAAACAGGAGCGTCGGTCTATTGAGCAGTTTGGCAATGAATTGGAAAAACTATTTGTTGACTTAACAATAGCACAGGCGGATGGCGATGACACAAAGTTTAACATATTACGTCCAATTAATGAAAAATTAGCGATTAAACGATTTTCTGACGGGTTGAGTAATACCCTGCTAAGCACCATAATAGCTTCTCATCTCTTCTTCATAATAGCAATTCGCACAGCAATAGATGAGCATACGTTATCACCAAGCAAAGATCACATAATGAACATTAGAAATCCTCCAAATCAAAACCGGCCTTACAATAGACGAGGCAATACGTATATAAATAGGGGGTATAAACACTTTGGACAAAACAGCCCATCGAATGATAGGCAAGGTCAAAATATTCCACAGTCTAATTACAATAATAGGTACATGCGCGATGCGATGATGCGCGGAAGCAACCGTGGGACACCGCGGGGCCGAGGTTTCGGATTTCCTCGCACACCTGCAGGCAACGCGCAATATTTTCCGCGAAGCGGTGAACACCCACGTGTGCAGGTTATTTCGCAAGAGTCGCAAGAACCTACAATAAATGAACCAAATACGAGCAATGAGTTTTTTCGTTCCTCTAATGAATGATCATAATGTTTTTAGTTATAGTAAAAGTAATGTAGTTTCTCTTAACGTAATTTCGGGTAACCACGCGAAATGTTTAGTAGATAGCGGTGCTACTATATGCACTTTAAAATATGAATGGTTAAATGAGTATTTGATAAGTAAACTATGTAACGATAAAATAATTATAAAATGCATAGGTGGACAGTTAGTGTCTGAGGGCTACGTATATTTAGATTTAGTTTATAATGATTATCAGCCTTATTCATAAAAAGTTAGAGCCTCCTTGAAGGCTCCTTGATGGCCCGATGCTAAAAAACATTATTCATAAACGTCTGCTAACGCTAATCAGTCCATCAAGGCTCTGCTAAAGTTAGAAGACTGTTGACCCTCCTTTATCTCTCTGCTAAGTCACAAAATGGCGGCCGCAAATTTGAACAGCTGACTTTGACAAGAGCAAAAAACCATACCGATGATAATTTTAGTGAAATGAGGGTTACGCAGATTAAAAAAAAACAGGAAAAATTATTTTTTGGAATTTGTATTTAAAAATCCTCTTAATTAGGTATTTAAGATGATACGTGTACTAACAATAAACATGAAAAAAAAAAAATTAGGATGATGAACATAGTTACGGCTTTTTGCACTTAGGTTAGGTACAATATAAACATGCGGATCGGAAATGGCGGGAAAACAAACATCTCGCTTTTTTTAAAAGTTGATCTTGGGGTTGTATCATCAAATTTTTATCTTTTCTTATTGGTTTATCATTTCTGTTTTATTTCTTTTCTTTTTTCTCGTGTGTATTTGTAAAAAAATGTGTTTTCCCGCTAATTTGCTGTCATTGCTGTAATTTTTTTTTAATTGTCGATGAGGCCATTTTTAGGGTTCCGTAGCCAAATGGCAAAAAACGGAACTCTTATGGATTCGTCATGTGTCTGTCTGTCCGTCCGTATGTCACAGCCACTGTTTTCGAAACTATTTGGTAAGTAGATGCATTCTGTGAATCGCATTAAGATTTTCACACAAATATACAAAAAAAAACAATACATTTTGGGGGTTTCCATACTTAAAACTGAAACTCAAAAATTGTTTTCATCAAACCCATACGTGTGGGGTATCTATGGATAGGTCTTCAAAAATGATATTGAGGTTTCTGATACATTTTTTTTCTAAACTGAATAGTTTGCGCGAGAGACACTTCCAAAGTGGTAAAATGTGTCCCCTGTAACTTCTAAAATAGTAGAATAATAAAACTAAAAAAAATATATGATGTACATTACCATGTAAACTTCCACCGTAAACTGGTTTTAACTTAATTAAAAAAATACACTATTATTAAAACATCGATCAAAGTTACAACGAACTACAAGAACTTTTATATTATGTTACTTGCTGCTACGGAACTTTTTTGTCTGTTGATTTGTCAAGATGGCCAACATAACGCGTCTAATCCGTCTATCAGCAGCTCATTAACTAGCAGACTGCTAGCAAGCGTTTATGAATCATACTTTTTGACAACCGTCTAACAAGCCTAATGAGTCTGCTAGCTAACAGACCAATCAAACCTCAATTAAGGATTTTTTATGAATAAGGCTGGTATTTAATCAACAGTTTTACGTTTTTAAGAATTTACCCTGCTCTACTGATGGTATAATAGGCCATAATTTTTTGAAGCGGTATGGGGCCGTCATCGACTACAATAAGATGACTATGAGCTTATCCAGTTATAATGAGGCAATTTGTATTGCTTTTGAATCTGATAACAGGTTTCGTCACGTGATTCCACCCCGGTGTGAAATGATTAAGCATATTCCTTGTAGATTACGTGAAGATGTTGTTGTTAGCGAAGGAAATCGACTCGGGAGTATTTGTAGCAGGGTTAATCGCGAAACCGGTTAATAATTTCATACCTGTGAGAATTTTAAATACGAAAGAAGAAGAGATTAATGTTGATTTATCGAGTTTATGTGTTTATTCTCTTAATACATTTGACGTGTGTCAATTCACAGAAGAGAATCAGTCTGCGGCCGCGTTAAAACGCTTTTTTCCCTTCTTGATTTAAGTTACATGAATAAAGAAGAACAAATAAGCATGGAGAACATATGTGCAAAATACGCTGACGTATTTCACTTGCCAGGAGACTAGTTATCAGTCACAAATTTATTAGAACACTCTATCACTTTAAAAGACAATGTTACTCCGGTTTACGTTAAACCATACAGAATTCCACATTCGCTTAAAAATCAAGTAGAAAAACAAATTCAAGATATATTAAAAAATGATATTATTGAAGAAACCACATCCGAGTGGTCAAGCCCCGTGTTGCTAGTGCCCAAAAAGGCTGATAAAACAAATGAAAAAAAATGGAGGCTTGTAATTGATTATCGCCATCTAAATACCAAAATTCAAGACGTCAATTTTCCATTACCCAATATAACAGAGATATTAGATTCTTTATCTGGTAGTATTTATTTTTCAAAATTAGATCTATCTCAAAGTTACTACCAACTTTCACTTAGTGAAAACTCAAGAAAATATACGTCATTCAGCATAAATAAAATGTATCAGCTTTCCTTGGACCAAGACTCGCGAAAATGTACAGCTTTTACGGCTGGTAAACAATATCAAATGAAGCGTTGTCCTATTTATGGGTCTCAAAACCAGTCCTAGTGTATTTTCAAGACTTATGACCATAGCAATGGCCGGTCTTAACTATAAGAAGTGTTTTATTTACTTAGATGACTGTGTCGTGATAGGTAGGTCGTTATCAAATCATAATAAAAACCTCATTAGCGTATTAAACCGTTTAATAGAAGTGAACTTAAAATTGAATCCTATTAAATGTGACTTTTTAAGACATGAAATAATATCCTTGGGGCATAAAATAACATCGGAGGGCATTTTTCCTGATCCAACAAAAATTGAAACGATACACAAGTATCCGACACCGGCGCATGCGCTGATGACGTCAAGCGTTTTGTCGCGTTTGCCAACTATTACAGACGGTTTATACCTCGTTTTGCAGATATTGTTTATCCGATGAATGTATTGTGTAAAAAAGGTGCAAAGTTCATTTGGTCACCGGAATGTCAGTCGGCTTTCGAAAAATTAAAATTATCACTTATAAATTCTCCAATTTTAGAGTATCCAGATTTTACAGAAAATAATATCTTTCAGTTGCAAACAGACGCATCGAAAATAGGCTTAGGCGCCATATTGTCTAATAGCAATGGCAAAGTTGTAGCATATGCTAGTCGTAATTTAGGCCGAAACAAGATATCCAGTAATAGAATTAGAATTACTTGCAATCGTTTGGGCGATAAACCATTTTAGACCTTATTTGTATGGCAGGAAATTTAAAATATATACCGACCATAGACCATTAGTATATTTGTTTAATTTAAAAGAACCTTCTAGTAGGTTAACAAAATTTCGCGTATATCTTGAAGAATATGATTTTGAGGTAGAATACGTTCCAGGACGAACCAATGTGGCTGCAGACGCATTGAGTCGAATTCCTGTAACGAGCAAGAACTTAGATATGCAGGAACACGTCGTTAATGTTTTGACAAGAAATCAACGTAAAAATCTAGCATTAACACGTAGTAATGATGGACTCGAAAAAGAGACACCCTCAGCGTACAGGTCTGATCAACCAGTCGCGGCGGAGATACTCAAAAAGCCGGACGAAATAGTGGAGCTTGTTTTTTCAGACTTAGAGGAGAAAATTTTGAGGAATAAGGATAACTTTTTATCAAATGCAAAGCTTTGTGTTTTTGTTCCATCGCATTCAGCGATATATTTAGACTCCCGATCGTTATCGACCGTAGAGGTGTTAGCGAGGGATCTAGATCAATTTTGTGAAAGATTAGCCATAACAGAGTTGTTAATTATTAAAAATAAAAATGTTAGTATAATAAAACTTTTGTTGAGTGAAAGCAAAAGGTTGCAACTTAATTTACCTCGTTTTGTAGTAATTAGAGGCATTACGAGAATTTATGATGACCACGATAAAAAAGTTATACTCAACGATTTTCATCTATTACCCAGCAGTGGCCATGCGGGGGTGAATCGTATGTTAAATAACATTAAAAGACGTTATTTTTGGCCAGGCATGTCAACGGATGTAGCAAAATATGTAAAAAAATGTAAGAGCTGTCAGTTACAGAAATATACTAATAGAACGTTAAGGAACCAATGGTAACAACGTCAACACCTAGTTCCACTTTTGATAGGGTTAGTTTAGACTTAATGGGCCCTTTAGAATTAGATAATTATAATAATAAGTATATCTTAACAGTACAGTGCGAGTTATCAAAGTATGTCGAAGCATACCCTATACAACAAAAAGACACGATTACAGTGTCAAAAACATTCGTCAATAATTTTGTTTTACGATATGGTAACAAGAAATTATAACCGATAACGGAACAGAGTTTATGTCGTCCGTATTAAAAGAATCATGCGAGTTATTAGGAATTAAAAAATTAAATTCGACTCCTTACCACCATGAAACATTAGGCTCACTTGAAAATACACACAAACATTTGGGAGCCTATCTCAGAATTGAATGTAGTAATAATAGAGACAATTGGAGCGATTGGGTTCCCTTTTGGTGTTTTTCATTGAATACTACGATACATACCGAGACAAAATACACTCCATACGAATTGGTGTTTGGAAAACTGTGTAATTTGCCAAGTAATTTAAAATTCGGTGTTGATCCATTGTATAATTTTGACAGTTATCCTAAAGAATTAAAATATAGACTCCAAAAAGCTCATGCAGATGCTAAAGAAAATTTATTAAAGAGTAAATTAATAAGAAAAAGTCTGTTCGATCAAAACGTACACAGTATTATATACAAACCAGGTGATTGAATTTCAGTAAAAAATCAAACTGGGTACCAAGTTAGATAACATTTATAATGGTCCATACAAGGTAATAGTGGATAATCCACCAAATGTAAAAATAATCAAGAACAATAAAGAATACATTATTCACAAAAATCTAACAAAATTATTTCATTGTTGAATAATCTAATGATGTTATCGCATTGTATACGTTGTTTATTATTATATAAAATAAAATATTAATATATTTGTCGCATCCGGTCATGAGTACGGACGGGCGATTGAATCGAAAGCGCGCCAGTGGTGACAACACGCGACCTACTCCCCACCATGGCGGCTTTTGCAGAGTCCTGATGTTACGACCTCGCGGCGAGGCGGACATTCTGGGTCTGATCGCAGCGGAGTTAAGACGTCTTGAAACTGTACCCGATTCATTGTGCCTGGTGTTAATGTGTGAAAGTGTAATGTCAAGTTATTTGTTAGACTCAGTGTATCTGTTTGAAAAGAGTAACCATGGAGTTTCTTGCCGGTTCTTCTTCATGGAAACTACCTACCCGAACCGTGCAATGCGAAATAAAATAGTGTTTCGCATCCAGTGTGTTTTCATAGCACGAAACCCGTGTTCTGCCCACATAAGCTCGAACTTAGCGAAATAAATTCCTGACAAACTCCGACATCAGAATTGGGATAAAATTGTGCTAATGAAATCATGCCGCGGGGACAGTGTCGATAACAATCAGTGTCAACTGTGTAAAAACCAGAAAGTGCCGAAAAATTTCGTGAAAAAAACGGACAAGAAAGAAGGTAGATTAGTATGCTAATAAACACCCACCCGCAATAACTTTAGTTTATCCGTAATCATGGTGCTTGCAACAGCGCCGAAATAAAACAGACTGTAAACAAGTGATATTTACCATGTGAAAAACGGGATACACAATGCCGGTTTTTAGTGTTAATGACAATCAGTGACGGTTACTTTTTGAAACGCAAAACAAAGACTTCGTATCGTTTAGACTTTGTATCGCTTACAAATTCTTAAAACCTAACCAGTGAATAGCAAGATAGTGTTGTGGTATGTCGTGAAACCAGTGTAAAGAATTGTTCAGTGCCAAATTCGTGTACGTTGTACGTCATTTACGTGAGTAGTGACAAACAAAAGAAAAATAAAGACTGACTGACGCCGGTTACAAGATACGTTAGAAGTTTTCATCGTAACTACCAATCAAGTGTCGCGCATGCGGCAAACAAGGACAAACTAGCGGATTTTCGGACGAAGACGACCGCCGTCAAGAAGCCGTTGCCTGAGGCGGCTGCTACAGGCGTTGGGCGGCGACCGCAGGCCAGCAGCAGCTCACTGATGTGCTTCAAGTGTGGCACGCCGGGCCACATCGCCAGTCGCTGCGCAGCAGGCCAGCGCTGGTCCAATGCTGCTGTACTGGTCGAGAAGTGAGTCGACCTTTGCATCATCGAGCCGGAACATGAAAGTACTTTGGTGAGTCGTTTTCATTTTGTTATGACTCTGGAGCAGAGTGCCAATTCTGTTTAGTCTGTCTAAGAGTGAGCATATTTATCCTGTCGTTACTATAACTGGTGTAGTTCAAGGTTCAGTGAATGGTAATTCGAAGCTTTTAGCCTGTGTGAGAAAGATCCCCGATCACAAAGTTCCTCGAGAATTAGATGTCATAGTTGATGACAGTAGTAGTGAGACCAAATCTGATTAAGAAAGGCTTGTACACTCATACTCGAAACTTTAGACCGCACCACATGAGTGACATGTGGCGATGGGTCAGGTAGACCGCACCTCATGAGTGACATGTGGCGATGGGTCTGTAGGGAATCGTTGGTGCGATTTCTGTCTGTGTTGGTGCACAGAGCGCTTATAAAAGTTTTATGAGTTGAGTTTGCATTGCCTAAGAATTATGGGAAAGAGAACCAGAATTGTTAGAATTCCTGTGTTGTAACTTTTTGATCGGACCTTTTCCAATGTTGATCGGACCTTTTGCAATGAGAGAGCAGGCATCGCGCAATATAGTTGAAAGTTCCAATTATGACAGACTGCGAAAAGTAACTGACGTTGACATGCACGTAGGTGACAATGACGAGACTAGCCATGACGAAAATTATTACGCTGACGAAACTAGTCGAGTATCAAATAGTCAACTTAACATTTAGAATACCCAGCATAGTAAGAGTTTTCTTATAATCTTATTTTCTAAACTATGATGATTTTAATTGTTTTGATTTTAATGGATTCACTGTTTACAAGTACAATGCTTTCGATGGACTGAAAGCATACCCGATGGACTGGGTATTGTTGTGGCCGCATCAGAAGCGCCGGAGCATGTAAGAGGTGCACGTTGACTGCTTTTTCTGTGCAGTATACTCTTTGCGAGGAGTAGCACTTACGCGGCTGAGATGGTTAGCTTCTGACGATGGGTTCACATTTTACGTTGTGACTTGCCGATGGACTGGCAATTGAGTGTAGAGTCACGTGTAGAGTCACGTGTAGAGTCACGTGTAGAGACACGTGTAGAGACACGTATAGAGTCACGTGTAGAGACACGTGTAGAGACACGTGTAGAGACACGCGCAGAGTGACGCGCAGAGTGACGCGCAGAGTGACGCGCAGAGTGACGCGCAGAGTGACTCGCAGAGTGACGCGCAGAGTGACTCGCAGAGTGACGCGCAGAGTGACGCGCAGAGTGACGCGCAGAGTGACGCGCAGAGTGACGTGTAGAGTGACGTGTAGTGACGTGTAGAGTCTAATTTTCCGACGAGTTTACTATTCGGACGTCAGATACACTTTGCTATCATTAAATTGTAATTGCCAGTATGAATATGCTCACGAATTCACGATCAATTGAAGAAAATACCCAAAGGTAGTGCTTCCACACATTTTGTTAACGATGATCGTTATAAACTGAAAGCTTTTAATTATTAGGGTGCCTACTAATATTTACACGGTAGGCTAAGAAAGATGCCAACCTGTGAAGTTCCAACAGAGTTAGATGTAATAGACGATGTTTCTAAAGGCGAAGGAACCTCGACAGACTTATGATTGCGCTTGTTGGCTATTTGGTCAATCTGCATCCTCAAGACGCAGTCGCAACTGCGTACGTTGTCGTTCAGGGCGTGATGAGCGGCTTGTGGTGTGGTCGGACCTGGGTCTTGTAAGAGACTATAGTAGTCACATGGACGTGACTTGCGCCTTTTGGCTGTTGGTCTGGATAGACCTGAGACTTGAGAGTTGAGAGTCTATTTGTTTTTTTTGTTGAGCAGACAGTGGTCTGTTAGTTGCATGGTGCAACTGGGCCACCAAAGTAGAAGCGAATCATAATGTCAATGTTGTTGAATTTTAAATTGATTTAGACTATGTTGAACTTCACATGGTTTCTGTAAGCTTCGTAGTTTTTGTTGCAATAGTTTTAAAGGTTGATTCGAACGACTATGGTACATGGCCCAAGGGTTGACCTATTTTCGATTATTCCCAATTAACCGTGTTTGGTTTAATTCAACTGCCTCGTTGGTCGAGTGATGGCAAGCGTGACTGCTGAGAATCCAGGGTTCAATTCCCAGGTCGGGCAAAGTATTATTGGGTTTTTTCCATCAAACATTTCTCAGTAACAGCCACGGTGTTTGGATTTGCGCCAGTTGATTGCAATGGGCTCGCCCCCTATTACATGGGAATTGGACATAACTGGTGCAGTGTGAGTGTACTATTAGGTGCACACTGTTAAACCCTTTGGGGATTTGGTTAAAATTAAACGGTAAAGTTCTTTACTTTTACCGACCCGATGAATCTAGTGTTTGGTCAGGAGTGACCGAGTGGAACAAATTTCTGTTGTGGACTTTTTGTTTGCAGGGTTACCATCACACACACATCAGGAGGTGTGAAAGCAGGATGGCCGTGTCGCATCCGGTCATGAGTACGGACGGGCGAATGAATCGAAAGCGTGCCAGTGGTGACAACACGAGACCTACTCCCCACCATGGCGGCTTTTGCAGAGTCCTGATGTTAAGACCTCGCGGCGAGGCGGACATTCTGGGTCTGATCGCAGCGGAGTTAAGACGTCTTGAAACTGTACCCGATTCATTGTGCCTGGTGTTAATGTGTGAAAGTGTAATGTCAAGTTATTTGTTAGACTCAGTGTATCTATTTGAAAAGAGTAACCATGGAGTTTCTTGCCGGTTCTTCTCCATGGAAACTACCTACCCGAACCGTGCAATGCGAAATAAAATAGTGTTTCGCATCCAGTGTGTTTTCATAGCACGAAACCCGTGTTCTGCCCACATAAGCTCGAACTTAGCGAAATAAATTCCTGACAAACTCCGACATACAGTACCCGGCAATAAATATTGCACATCGACCTTTGGAAAGAGACAATCGGCTAATTTCGGCTTCGTAGAGCGCTATCTCTCTCGCACGAAATACAAACAGTCCGGTATCTATGAACAACGACTGACAAACGTCACATAGGTAGTGTGCGACAGAGATAACGCTCTACGAAGCCGAAATTAGCCGATTGTCTCTTTCCAAAGGTCGATGTGCAATATTTATTGCCGGGTACTGTATTTAATATTAATATGTACTTAAGTTAATGTAATTTTTAATAAGTAATGTATATCGGTAAAAAAAAAAATGTTTTATATCGTGACTTATTATTGTACCTTTCTTTTTTTTTTCTCCCTAACGGGGGAAGGTGTAGTCGATACTTTTCAGGGGAGGTGTAAGGACATGCCTTTGCTGATCCCCATTAAGACAGTCGTCGGTCGAGTAACAAGTCACGTTACGCAGACAAAGCACTAATATTCTAGTAACTAAGTAATTTCAGTTAGCAATAAGAATTGTATGTTTAAGTTGAGTACTCGTAGATACTATTGTATGTTTAAGTTGAGTACTAGTATAAAAGGAACTTGTGATCGAGCAGTTGTTTCCATCCGCCGAGCCGATACTCAAAAGTTCTACGAAGCTTTGCAGTACCCTTTATTTTTTAGCAAAGGACTGTCGGTATACTATTTTGATATACCACTCATTAATCCCACTATGAAACAGCCAGTTTCCAATAAGAAAGTTTCCTGTATGGATTTTTACGCCTACCACAGTCAATGGTGCTTCGTGTAAATGATTTTAACCTTCTTCTACGGTCAAGACAGCTGTTCTACCGTTTTTAGTAGATACGTACGTCAAAGTCAAGAAGCAAACGTCTTCGTTACATTTCTTTGAACCAGAAAGAACTACGAGCTGAAAATTACATTCTGCCATATCCGATTAGCACGGATGGAAATTGGTAATATAAACCCCAACGATTTAAGCCGAATTTGTTGTTATTCTTTCCTCGACGCTATCAGCATGAATATACACAAGACGCTTTCGCCTATATAATATGCACTTACGGCAGGCCTGACCTATTCGTGACTTTCACCTGCAATCCCTCATGTAAGAAAATAACAGAAGAGCTTATGCCTGGGCAAAGAATTACTGACCGACATGATTTAGTTGCCCGCGTGTTTCGTTTAAAGGTCCACAAACTAATGAATGTTATTTCAAATAGAAAAGTATTTGGAAACGCCCAATGCTACATGTATTACGTACTGTCGCCGTACACTTAGGAAATGGACAGCCTGTTATCTTTCATGAACTTAAATTCTGGAAAAGGATTTCATACCTCCTGAAACCACTTCAACCACCTTTTTCAAGGCCCCCGTTGTTATAGAACACCTCAAGAAGGGAGTAAAAAGAACCCGGTCAAGATACGCCTGTTGAAGATTGGCTTGGGGTAAAATCATCGGACGCTCTTGGTCGTATATTATACCGTCCATGTATCGAACTTGAACTTGAACATTGCAGGTAGCAAGAGTGCATTTGGAAAAGCCATGCTTTTCCCATGGCCAGCTATATGTAGCATGTTTGCGTGTGTCCAATGCCCAGAATTTATATGTATTAGCGCCAAATAGAAGGACACACAACATTATATATAGGAGCGTCCTAGAATAAAGTTCCGTTCTGAGCCCTTGTCTGCAACGGCCAGAGGTCATGTCACAACAAACAGAGTACAACCCGAATTGATTGTCAAATTCAAAATTTACGCGAGCGAAGCCGCGGGCGAAAGCTAGTTGTTAATATTTATGTTAAAAACAAATCAATACGAAGGATTAAAAGGAAATAGCATATATTTTCTTGGTAATATAGTCTGGTATGGATGTTTCGGGCAAGGCTCTGGTGCCATGTAGTGATTGATGATGAATAATGGCTTTTCAATGTTGTAAGGAATCTCAACATTTGGAATTTCTTCTAGGGGGACCTAAAAGTGTAATATCTAGCTAGAGTAGTGTTAAACTGTCATAGAATTTCGTAAACAAAACAGAGTTTCTGATCTAAATCCCAGGATTTTTGCAAAACAAAAAGCTTATTTAAGGAAAGCGAAAACAAAAACGATAAATAATTAGTATGAAAGCCATGTTGGACCATCCCGAATAAAGATGTTATAAACTGGACTCTTAGGTGCATCCAGATTAAGTAATGTAAGGAATCTCAACATTTGGCATTTCTTCTAGGGGGACCTAAAAGTGAAATATCTAGCTAGAGTAGTGTTAAACTGTCATAGAATTTCGTAAACAAAACAGAGTTTCTGATCTAAATCCCAGGATTTTTGCAAAAAAAAAAAGCTTATTTAAGGAAAGCGAAAAGAAAAACGATAAATAATTAATATGAAAGCCATGTTGGACCATCCCGAATAAAGATGTTATAAACTGGACTCTTAGGTGCATCCAGATTAAGTAATGTAAGGAATCTCAACATTTGGCATTTCTTCTAGGGGGACCTAAAAGTGAAATATCTAGCTAGAGTAGTGTTAAACTGTCATAGAATTTCGTAAACAAAACAGAGTTTCTGATCTAAATCCCAGGATTTTTGCAAAAAAAAAAAGCTTATTTAAGGAAAGCGAAAAGAAAAACGATAAATAATTAATATGAAAGCCATGTTTGACCATCCCGAATAAAGATGTTATAAACTGGACTCTTAGGTGCATCCAGATTAAGTAATGTAAGGAATCTCAACATTTGGCATTTCTTCTAGGGGGGACCTAAAAGTGAAATATCTAGCTAGAGTAGTGTTAAACTGTCATAGAATTTCGTAAAGAAAACAGAGTTTCTGATCTAAATCCCAGGATTTTTGCAAAAAAAAAAAAGCTTATTTAAGGAAAGCGAAAAGAAAAACGATAAATAATTAATATGAAAGCCATGTTGGACCATCCCGAATAAAGATGTTATAAACTGGACTCTTAGGTGCATCCAGATTAAGTAACATTTTACAAAATATTATCGTTATCTATCACACTACTGGCAACCTCTATTGAATCATGTTTTATTGTATTAGTTTGTTATGTTACATTTAGTGGAGTCACTCTTAGATAAGCCATTCACCAAACAAGTCTCAAACAGACTGGATTTTTCGCAAAAGTTCTAGGATTTTCTTATGACACGAGCATCACGAGACTTATTCTATCTTTAGATTATTTTCATGAATGCTAAAGATTAGTCGCAGTATACTTACAGTGATCAAACTTGGAGAACAGACACACTATGAGGAGCTGAATATGGGAGATTCTTCAGATTAATGCCCTTAACACCCTATATGTAGGAGAGAGATTACAATGGCCCAGATTGCCCCAGGATATCAGGGGGTATCCCTAAATACTTTAAATGTAAATACTTTCTTCTGTTCCCATATAAAAACTGCTAATCTAAAACAGCGTGTATTCAATCGCAATTTTTCGTTTTTGTGAGTCTTAAACGTTTATTTGTATTCATAAAAAACGGGTAGCGGCGAAATTTAGAAGTTGTCTAAGAACGATGCAAAGATTATCCGCGCGCCTCTAGAGGCGCGCGGATAATCTTTGCATCGTCATATTTTTTTTTAATTTCGGCAATGCAGTAATTCGTCTTTACGGTATATTTTTTGAATATTCAAATTCGGTATACAAATCACATGATTGTGTATCATAGATAAACATGATTATTTAAAACTAATATTTACTTTTATACAAATTAACATTTATTTGTGTTCTAAATTCAATAATATAAAAAATATCTTTTTTTTTTATTAGGCTGTTTAGCGGCTTCATACCTTTGCTTCTCCTTCAACCTGGCGAAATCAAAGATAGGAAAAAAAAATGACCAAAATATTTTTCGTTCTAAGTGAAAGTTGAAAAACGTCGTTTGATACGTATATTCCCAGTCGCCCCCGCGGGGTGGAGATTTGTTATTGCAGTTCTCTGCTCAAAAACACCCTCGCCTACGGCTCGGAAGTTAATTCCGCCTTGGATGCAACAACAAACTTTCTCTACTTGTATCAAAATGTACTATCTACGTAGGTACTTATGTCATTATATATCTTCCATGTACAGACAGTGATCCATTGCATTTTTATTAAGATGAATTTTTATAATGCATTTTTTTTTAAGTTTTCGCTAAAATCGCGTAATGAGGTTTAAGGTGAAAGGGTGAAAGGGTCAGGGTAGCCCGCCAAATTCAAATTTTCTTACGTTTTTTGCAACTTGCAGGCCAGTGCTAGGTTAAAAGTTGGTTAAAATATTGTTGTATAATTACAGATCATCAAAATCATCTGATACAACCCTCCAAGTTCATACCTTGAAAAAGTCAAAAAACAAACAGCAGTTTTATAAAGTAAATCATTTAATTAAATATAACACTAAATTGTACTCTATTAAAAAAAAAAACAGGGTGTAAACAACCTCATCACGAAGCCGTCAACTAAGCATTCTGTACATCAAACTAAATAACTTTGCGGAAAAAATATTGCTGGGAAACGACTGTTTTTTTTTTGGGGTAAAAATTATGTTTTGTCATAGAACTCAGTTTAACGCACTCAAAACATTGTAGGTACTGATGGATGGATTGAATAGTACAGGGGTCGTGGAGGTGTTTAAAGTAAAAATCTTATTAAAAAAAAACTTGACAAAAAGTTGTAACTTTGACCCCCAATATCTCCGTAAAAGTAGAAGGTTTCCAGGTATGGTGAAGAGCAAAAGACATGATCGCAATGATGGGGAGAACAAGTGCTTTTCGGCTTCGTTAAGAGGATTTTACACCCTTTATAAAAACATATAGTAGGTAACTACTTACTAGATACAAGCGCTGCTTGCGCAAGGTATTATTTTCAAGTATTTACCCGACTGCGCCAGAAGGAGGGTTATGTTTTTCGAGAGTATGTATGTAATACGTATGTATGTATTATTAGGTATAATTGTTTGGCACGCTTTGTGGCCTGAACGGCGGCGCCCGGTTGCACTGATTTTGACGGCGCGTCGTCGTCGCTTTAGGCCCAGCGCACACCGCTGGAGGCGCAGCGGAGCACATTTGAAGACAACTATTTAATATAAACCTTAACTACCTTGATATACGGTCGCACGCATACTCTTGTAGTAGCTTGAGGGCGCTCCGAGTGCCGCGTGCGAATTTATTCTTATATTAACCGTATAGGTAGTTAAGGTTTATATTAAATTGTTGACTTCAAATGCGCTCTGCTGCACCTCCAGCGGTGTGCGCTGGGCCTTAATGTGTGTCGGCCTTAATGTGTGTCGGCCCGAATGCATCATCGCCAAGCTGCGTAAGATCAATGTTTTATAACTTGTTGTCTATTCAGGGCTTCAGGCGTTACGCCACTGAGGCCCTACTAACGTCCGTCCGTCCGTCCGTCTATATCCGTCTCTGTCGCACACGTCTGCAGATGAGTGCGATTGAGAGAGACGGATAGAGATGCATGAACGGACGGACGTTAGAGAGTAGGGGCCCCAGACGCGACGTTGCGCAGTGCATAATTTGATCATAACATTTTCCGCCAGATACCTATGTATGTTACGTAACTCTTGCGGAACAAGAGCGTAAAATAAAGTTAAAAGGAAAGAAAAGTGACACAATTTGTATACTATTTTAACACAGAGAAAATACAAATAAATAACAATAATATTATTACGATGTACGGTCGAACAAGCTATTTGGTTTACATTTTACAATGTAATTCGTTGGTTAAACTGTAAACCAAATAGCATGTTAGACCGTACAACACCATAACCGACCGTGAGAAGTATAAGGCTGCCATCAGACGGACTGCATCGCAGCAACCGCGCGCAATCGATTCAACTGCATGCAGTTGTACGTTCGACTTCGTTCAGGCATGATATCAACTTCACGCGGTCGGCTGCAGTCGTGTGCAGCAACCACATACTAGTTGCAACTGTACGCGGTTAGCGATTAACTGCATAGGTACTGTTGTCAGTCGTGACTTCAACTTTACGCGGTCGGCCACAGTCGTGTAGTGTCGACGCACGCTGTCCATCGCTAACCGAATGCAGTTGCAACTGCACACTAGCTGTAGGTATGCGGTTGCTGCACACGACTGAAGCCGACCGCGTGAAGTTGATATCTTATCTGAACGAAGTCGAACGTACCTACAACTGCATGCAGTTGAATATATCGACTGTGAGCGGTTGCTGCGATGCAGTCCGTCTGTTAGCAGCCTAAGTATAGGCTACACCACGTGTTCGGTATACTTACCTACGTACAGGCTGACTGGTTAGCATAAAGGCGCAAACCCACCGCCCGCACCGTGCACGCTGTGCACAGCCACGCGGCGCACGTTAGCTGCGTTGATTAATTTGTTTGCCAACGTGGGTCTTCCGTTGCAGTACACGTGAATGGCTCACGCGGCGCACGAAGAGGCAACACACATTTTCTTTTATCAAGACTACGTGTATAGCGTGTACCGCGTGCACAGCGTGCATCGCGTTGACAGCGTTGAGCTATGTGTAGCACGCATGTAGGTACTAATGACGTCAATTCATGCATAGCGTGTCCGTGGGTTGCAGTGGACACAGTTACATACGTTTTCTTGCAAAGCGAAGCTTAACACACTTGCGTAGCCTCTCCGTGCGCAGTGGTGGGTTTCCGCCTTTAATTATAATACCTACTTGAGTCTAACAGACACTAACAGAGGTAACAATCTTGTATTTGACCGTCGTAGGTTAACCAGGAACGCCTGATACGTGTAAATGCACTGCTGACAATTGCACCTTCCGTGTTCCCCTTGGACTAGTACAAAGGTCCCGGCCTATTTGCAGATTACTGCGTTTACTTCCCGATACCTACCATAGTTAAACATACACGCAATAAAGACATATCTTGCCTTGTCTAATCGCCCAGCCCGCTTAGCATGTACGCCGTAGACAGTCAACACGGCATAACTTACCATGGTAGGTAGTTATATGTGATATTGGCTGTTCGTCAGTCCTTACTGTATTGAACCCAAGAGAGATGTATCTCGCAAAAAAAACTTACTTAACTGAACTGGATTGTTACGTCATAATCTTATACCGTTCACACTGCTGGGACACCGACCTCCTTCTCTGCAAGAGGGCTATAATCATCCATGCGCAGCCAGTGCGTGTTAGTACGTATCACGTTGGTAGATATCTTAACATTTTCGGTTCTAGGCCCTTCCGGTTTCCTCTCGATGGTTTTAGCTCACAGTTTTGAGAGCAGTGGTGATGAAATAAATCACCCAAATTAATGTGCCTGCCTCGGTTTGAATCTGTGGCTCTCGGGGCCGTAAACACTAGCCACCACTGCCCTCATGTAGGTATGTCAACTAATTATGTTGACTCTGAGCACTATCATCGTCTCTATTTTCAAATCCTGGCACTCCAGCAATCAACAAATCGTATAGTTCTTGTTCTTGTTTTACTCGCAAATTCTGCAGTACCACATCGGTTGGAATCCTTTCTTCTAGCTGTTCCGTAGCTGGCGGAGTCAGACCTACTGTAGTGAATGCTCTGCGGACTTGTCCAGCTGTCATCCATCCTCGTTGACCTGGATCAAAACTTTTCACAACTGCTTGTAAATGTCTGAGAAACAGAACAAATAATATTTAGAAAGTGGTACAATAAAGTATCTACTTAACTATAAAAAATACACAATTCCCGTATTAATGATCTGTTTTTATTCACCACCCTCAAAAAAAGATAATAATATGTAGAAATTAATTCAAACTTGGGAGTTTAATAATTATGAAAAGGAAAATAATAGTTTTATTTAAAGCTTGTTTTGTGAATAGAAAATCTTAAACGATAGGCTGTAAAGAAACTATAATTGTATTTCCTTTTCATTTACTCTAAGGCGCTTTTTTGTGCATTTTTATAAAACCTTGTTCTTTTTTAAAAGTAGATAATTATGTGGGTATCGAATTTTACCTTTCTTCGAACAACACCGGAGCTACTCCGACACCTGCACGGAACATCATACAGTCATCCAAAAGATTCACTGTGTAAGCAACTACATTGCGCTTGGAGTCTCTTTGCAATATTTTAGTAAGAAGGAATCTGACAAGTTCAGGAATACGACGCTCGCGCAAATAGGTCTCAGTACGAGATACTGTTGAGAAGATTTGCTTTTTCCGTTCTGAAACTATTTCTCCTATTGAAGATTCAGCTGATGTAAGACATTTACACACTGGTATGGGTTCAGGTGTAACCAGAGATGGTAACCGAGATAGTGCTTGTGACGCCTTCTCCTCCTCTTCCCAACCAGGTGGTGAGTTCAAATCAGAGCCGACAGTTTCATTTTTGGAACCCATTTTATTTAAAATTTATTATATGTAATGATAAATTTTATAAATGCACAAAATACTGTCAATAAATTGACGAATGTCATCCGTATTTACAAAAAATGCTCTACGATAATGATGCTTGAATGTTGGTTGTCAGAATCGTGATTTGACAAGAATTGTTTTTTTTCGTGACCTATGAAATTGTCTGTGGAATCTGTACAAGAAGTCTGCGTTAGTAGGTACATTATGACCACTATAAGGGTACAGTTTAAGATGACGTTGCTTGTCAAGAATATTTAACTTGCATTGTTTTACTTCTGTATTTTCGTCTGCACAGATAAGTTGGTTTAACTGTAGTAGCCAGTGGCCAGTGGAAATTAAAATTAAAATCGCAAAGCTTGATGAAGTTCTGCATTATTTTTGATATAATAAATGTTTCTATTAGTTAGATGTGAATCTAAATTTGCGACATCTAAAAACTTGTGCTCTGCACCACGCGATGAAATGCGAAATTTTTGAACTTTTTTCACTTTTTAACCGACTTCTAAAAAAGGAGGTTTCACAATTCCACCGTATATACAGGGTGTAAAAGACTTCATCACGAAGCCGTCAAATAAGCATTCTGTACATCAAACTAAGTAACTTTACGCAAAAATTATTGCTGACTTTTTTTTTGGGGTGAAAAATCATGTTTTGTGGTAAAACTCAATGTAACGCACTGAAAACATTGTGCTGATAGATGGATTGAATAGTGCGGGGGTCGTGGAGGTGTTTAAAGTAAAGATCTTGCATTAAAAACTTGTATTTAAAAAAAAACTTGTCAAAAAGTTGGAAATTTGACCCCCAATATCTCCGTAACTAGAAGGTTCCCAGATATGGTGTAGAACAAAAAAAATATCGCAATAACGGGGAGAACAAAGTGTCTTTCGGCTTCGTTAAAAGGTGTTTAACACCCTTTATATATTTTTTCATTACTCATACTCGGAAAGTAGGTCTGAAGTTGCCTGAGGAGCGGGTTGAAAGTAATACTTTTCAGCCCTAGGGAGAATCGTTTTCAACTGACAGCTGTCAAATTATTAAAAAAAAATAGTTTATTTTTCTATTGAACAATGTTCCATTTTTCTATACAGCCAAGATGTAAAACTGAAATAAGATAAAGATGATGTTGTAATATTGGGTTAATAGAATTTTATGTCTTTGATTTACTGGCAGCTTTTAAAGTCTATGGTCGTTGAAAAAGAAAAATGTTGTTAGGAAGCGGGTTTGAATAAAAAATGATACAGTGTAGTATTGTACAAGATCAAGAAGAATGAAGGCAGACTAGTAAAAGAGAGTATTTTCGATATGATTTTATTTGGAGTTATTTATTTGTAATGTGGGTTTAAAAATTAAAGTGCAGCATGTTGGATAACTGAGTATTATTTAAAAGAAGAAGGATCCCCTCTCACAATATGACGGTATGAATTTTTAACATATTACAACTGATGAAAGAATACATATTTTTTAATTATCTTTATTATAATTAAGTTTCAACTTTTTCTATAAAATAACATAGATTTGGGCAAAATATTTACCATTTTTTTGATGATGAAAATTAAAAAATAGGTAATGGCTGAATAGCTGGCCGGCCACAGAAAAAAAAATCAAAATAGGCGGGAAAGCGGCGATCCGATTTTCATTTGTTTTTTCGAGTTGATTCATGTTTTTATTTTTACTTTCCTTGTATTCGTAATGAAAAGCCTGTTTACCTCGGGTTAAAGACTTATTTAGTCCCTCGAACGATTAGCGCCCTCGCTGCGCTCGGGCACCAAACCCCGTCTCGGGACTTAATAAGTTACTTTCACCCTAGGGTAACAATGTACTATTTCACACCACCTGCTCGAAAATATCAAATTATATGTCAAGCAACCTTAACCTAAACGAGTCATTAGTGGCCGGGGGCACAGCCGGTCAATAATGTTCACTCTCGACCCGTGGTACAACTGCGATGTTTGTACTGGATTTCATTATGACCCGCTGGTCAATAATGTGATTTGAATTTGGAATCTCACATGCTCAGCTAAATGGGACGGGCAACTTGTGGAACTAATGGCGCTAGCATCGTTTGAACCATACATCGTCATTGGTTGAAAATCTGTCAATGTCATTTTATATTTTAAAATAGTTTGACCTCATTGGTCAGATTGGGTCTAAGCTATGGACGCGCCATCTACAATCAGCTTTGACCAGCCTTCCCCATTGGCAGTATAGTACGCGTGGATATTTCTCGATTTCCTACAAAATCATAACGACTGCTTCTTCATATCGTTGCCATGTTTTCGAAGACATAATATTGTAAGAATAATTAGATAACTACGAACCATTTTTTAAAAGGAATGGAATAACATTGTATCACACAACAAAACTGGCTTAATAATAACAAATACCGTACCGCGCCGTAATACCGTAATTTAGTATTTGGCTGTAACATTAGTTAATTATTCTTACTGTTTGTTTATTTAATAAATACTTTGTTTTTCGTACTATGGCTATTATTTTCTCACAGTAGGTGTAAAAAGTGGAGTATCCTCCTCTGGGCTAAAGGTATCTTTGCCTTGGGCTAGCTTGAATCTCGAGCGCAATGAAGGATTCGGGATTTAAATAAATACAAGAATCCTGAATGCAGCGAGCGATATGACGCCCGTGACACAAGACACAACTTTAGCCCCTCGGTGCATAATCTACTTTTTCTTTTTATGAGTGTTCGCGGATAACTTCGTCGTTTATGAACCGATTTAGATGGTTCTTTTTTTTGTTGGAAAGCAGATATTCCAAAGGTGGTACCATAAGAAAACCAAGGTTTGATGATGGCATCCCAGAGACATCGAGGGGAACCTTTGGAGGGGTGCATTTGTTAATTTTTTTCACTAAATAAAGGGTGTAAAACACCTCTTAACGAAGCCACAAGGCACTTGTTCTCCTCGTCATTACGATCAATTTTTTGTTCTACACAATACCTGGGAACCTTCTAGTTACGGATATATTGGGGGTCAAAGTTCCAACTTTTTGACAAGTTTTTTTTTTAATACAAGTTTTTAATGTAAGATTTTTACTTTAACTCCACGACCCCGTACTATATAATCCATCCTTCAGCACAATGTTTTTTGAGTGCGTTACATTGAGTTATACCACAAAACATGATTTTTCACCCCAAAGAAAAAGTTGTTTCCCAGCAATAATTTTTGCGTAAAGTTACTTAGTTTGATGTTCAGAATGCAGCTTAGTTGACGGCTTCGTGATGAGGTCTTTTACACCCTGTATTTTAAAGCACTGCTATTTATATACACTATTATTATCATCATCAGATCGACTCTTATAACGCGGACCATAGTTGGTGCTCCTCGACCAACTATGGTCCGCAGCGCAAGGGACTGCTGCGTATGGAGGATTTTCTTGTTCCTCTCGCTAGTGAGGGTGAACCAAGGCGAGACAAGAGCGCTGGACGGAGCAAGGCGCGGGCAGCCCTGGTCCGGCCCGTGACCTGGCGGACGTGTGGCCCCATGGTGAGCCAACGGTCGATGGTCACACCCAGGTTCTTGACCCGGGGCGCCCAATCAACGTCGGCGCCTTAAAGCGTTAGGCGCGGTGAGAGGCGCGCAGAGGCGGTAACCATTGCATGTACATCAGAACGTTCGGCCAGTCGAGATAGGGAGCTGGCTGCTACTCCAGTTTTTAGTGACGATTATGTGACGCATAAAGATGCCAGCCAAAGAATTTGTGACAGAACAGTTAACGTTCGGCCAACCTGAATCTCCATAACTGAGAACCTTAGAGAAACTGTTACTGAATAAAGAGTTAGTGACGATTTGGTGACAAACAACCAATGCTTTAATTTTACTCGTAATGCCACCTGTTAAAAGTAAAATGAATTTTGGTTCCTTGAACATCAGGACGTTCGGCCAACGTAATCTCCATAACTGAGGACCTTAGAGAAACCGTTAATGAATAAAGATTTAGTGACGTGACTGAAACGAATGTTTATCGCTTTATTACTTTTTGTGACGGCCCCTTTAAATAGTAAATTGAATATTTAACATATAACCTCAAAACATTGGGATTATCGATTCTTCCACAAGGAAGAAGCCCAGAGAAACCGTTAATCAATAAAGATTTAGTGACGACACTGAAACGAACCTTTGTTTTATTTATTTTTGTGACGGCCCCTTTATATAGTAAATTGAATATTTAACATATCCGTGGCTGTCGTGAACACATTGACATGTCGACTTCTATGTTTTTTTTTTTATTGACTTATTACATCCTGCGCATTAGGAACTTATATGAAAAAAATTGACAACTCAAAATATACATAATTTTTGGAGCAATCGACTTTGGTAATATGCTGACATCTCGCATTTTAACGTGTCTAACTTAACAAAACCTCATGTCCAATTAACGATTCACATGTTTTTGTGATCGAACATTGATATTTTGTTATATCAACCTATACTCAGTACCCAAAATAATATTCGTTATTTGATATCTCAACATATACACTTAAAAGTTTTCTCTAGGTACTAATGTTAAATTGACAACTTGAAGTATCAAGCTATTGTCAGCCGAGGTCTTGTTGATTAAATCGTGATAAATTGAGATATCAAGTTATGGCCAACCGAAGTATTTCTGTTTAAATTGCGATATGTTGAGATGTCCAGTTACGGCCAACGAAGTTCTGAACCCTAAATGTAATAAGTATAGGTATCAGTACATGTCCGTTACAAAAAACTTAAATGAATATATCCGTAGCTGGCGTGAATATGTTGACATGTCTAAAATTATAAATTGTCAGGGCGGCCATTTTAAAGTTTTGACGTCTTCTGGTAAATCGGTAAATTGGTTTGACCTATGTGTTTTAGTTGTTTTAGAGGTTATTTTATGCCATCTTTTAAATGATGACAATAAATAAGTTAAATTCCCCATAGATTGCATAATAATAGACTTGTCAAGTCGTTCACCAACGAGTTATCAACTTCTTCACCTTCTGAGTGGGGAGTGTTATTAGGTAAACAATGTTATTTTAATGACAAACACATTATTTAAATTGCATAGCAAACAGATGACAAACAAAAATCTATTTGATTTGCTGAAATAGGTACCTACTACTCACTCAAATCAAGCAATGTGAAATAAAAACAAAATAAATATACTTAATTAATTTAAACAAAAACTGGTAGGTTCGTGGTGTTTCAATTAATTATATTTATTTTGTTTTTATTTCACATTGCTTGATTTGAGTGAATATTAGGTACCTATTTCAGCAAATCAAATATTTTTTTGTTTGTCATCTGTTTGCTATGCAATTAAAATAATGTGTTTGTCATTAAAATAACATTGTTTACCAAATAACACTCCCCACTCAGAAGGTGAATAAGTTGATAACTGCTGGTGAACAAGTTGACAACTTGGTGAATAAGTTGATAACTCGTTGGTGAACGACTTGACAAGTCTATTATTATGCAATCTATGGGGAATTTCATTTATTTATTGTCAACATTTAAAAGATGGCATAAAATAACCTCTAAAACAACCAAATCACATAAGTTAAACCAATTTACCGATTTACCAGGAGACGTCAACACTTTAAAATGGCCGCCCTGACAATTTACAATTTTAGACATGTCAACATATTCACGCCAGCCACGGATATAACCTCAAAACATTGGGATTATCGATTCCTCCACAACGAAGAAGCCTAAAATACTCGTAAAACCCCTGATGTGTTATAGGTTTTCAATGCAATGGTGTCAGTATTTTCGTTGATTCAAGATTAATCTATAAAAATGCACTATGGCGGATGACGACTGAAATAGGGTCACCATATATTCCAACGAAACAAGTATTTATCGAGTACTTAAGAGCCATTTCACAAAATTCAAACGCTCGAGTTTAGGTAAAAGACCGCAGCTTTGTGTATGTGTGCGTAGCTATCCACACTTACACAACGCGAACAGTGCAGCGCGAGTGTCGAGACGGACTAAACAATCTTGGGCCGTTATAATCGTAATGCACCTTGGTTTGAGATTTAGGCAAAACGATAATTTATTTATTCAGTCTTTTATCTATTAAACCCTTCTAAACTAATAAAACACAAATATATGTTATGTAAATATGTTTTTTATGTGTATGTTTCTATTACATATTTATTATTATACTTTTTATTATATTTAGTAGGTAGGAAGGTTGATAAACATGAGAATCTTCATTTCGAAGCGCATACTGTTTCTGGTTCCTTAAATACATTAAATTCAAGCGTTTACAGTATTTCACAGTAACGAGGTTTTTCCATATTCTTACTTTTGATCGACTGATTATGCTCTCAGAGTTAAAATATTTTTTTAAGGATACCTACTCTGTGTAGGTGTACCTATGATATATCATGAATTGCATCTATTTGCTTTGTTCATAAACTTCTTCCGTGTCGATGGCCATTTAAATTGATTCCCCTCAAAAATTTAGTACGAGTTCCTTTAGTAGGTATTAAAAAAAAAAGTACTAACAAGTTTTAATTAAAATTAACAGTAAGTCAGTTTATTAGTATGTTGTTTTGTAGAAGATGTCAGGAATATGGGAATAGGTTGATTTTGATTTTGATTTTGAATACGCGCTGACGTGAGCGAAGCCGCGGGCACAGCTAGTTGTAACTAAAACAATCAATTTTATTGAATCACTTTTCACTAGTACCCTGCACGGCGTCTCTTCTAAAAGTACTATCCTCTGTTTTCACGCGATTTCTCATTCTAAAATGAAAACAAAATAGCTATCAAATTTCGGACCCCAAATATTTCTAAAGGAGTGTTAAGTGTTTTCAAACTCTTCAAATTGTAATTACGGTTCTGTATTCCATGTCGATATAATTATATGTTAAGAAAAGAAAATTTATTTGTCAGTGTCAGGTTGTATGTTGAACAAAGTATGATTCGCGATCGTAGCAAATAATGAATTTGCGGAGTTATAATCAACTCATCAATGAAATAGTCGTTAGAAATTTCGAATTTCGCGGGGTACCCTTGCGCTTTCACCTTACGTGATCGATAACTATGTATATGAATTGTAAATAAAAATAATATCCACCTCGCTTCTGTTTCTTTTTTCTTTTATTCTTTCCTTATATTGACACAATGATAATACAACCCTTACGCCCCATTGCTAAAACTAATAAAACAGAAATATAACAATTCATTTACAAACTACTAAAATAATACTTTACTTGATAATAAACAAAATTACAACCTAATGAAAAAAAATACAAAGAGAATCAAAATGTTGTAGTCGTAGTATAACAATGCGTTTACGATAGATACGCTCGAAAATCGGGACGCGGAAAAAAATGGCACATGTCCTTCGCCGATGGGCGCTCGGGCCGTACTAATCCGTGCTCGCTAATGCGTCGTAATTTATTCTAATTTAGAGTGATGTTAAAAATTATATTGTATCTGATTAAATGAATTGATTTTAATAAAACTTTGGAATTAGTTTAGTAAAAGAACATAGTTTATTTTAACATTTTTTTTTCAATGTAATTACGCTTTATTCAAACCAAAAAATCACGATAAAATAGCAATATAAAACGTAAAAATTAACATAAGACTTTATTTTTTTACTAATAATGTTATTACTTATCGATATTCTAGAACATTATGTGACGACAAAAGTATATGTCTGATGCTTTGTGTATTTTTTTGAGTGAAATTTATAAATATTTATGATAGAATTAGGAGTCTGAAATTGACTCTGCGAAGATTTTTTAGTAAACTAGTTGTGGGAGATTAATCACTACATAGTAAACAAATAAGTTTTTTGTAAATGTGTTACATTAAGTGTCAATAAGAAAACCTGATCTATTTTTAACATGTATTCAAAAATGCCAGGATGTTCTCTTAGATGGTAATTTAGGCGACTAAAGTCTTAGAAATTTGCGCGAAAACGTGAAATGGCTCTTAATTACCTAAACAATGAAGCAAAAAAACGTCGTAATATTAAATTATATAGGTAAAAGCATGACAGCAATTACTAAAATAATTTAGGTACTTAATCTAGTAGAAACTCATGACAAGAGACTGATTTGTATATAGGTAAGTACTTACCTGCTATTATTCAGAGAGCAACAATTATTGTCTTACACCACTTTCATTGCTTTTAATTTTGGTTTGGCTTCTTTTTTACACAGTGATTACTTCAGCTACAATGTTATTTTTCTAAATTGCAGATGCATTTACTTGAAGGAATTTTCTGCTTCACGTATAGGTATAAGTTTTTATTCTTATCTATTTTGATTACTCAAATATCTTGTAAGAAATGAAAAAAACAGTCAATACAGCTTTCGTCTATACATAGACATACTACTCTGCGCTGTGAACTATTATTGATTGTGTGATTTTATTTTTCATGCCAACTCAATATAAATTTGTCCAAAGCCATAAAATAATATGCTCTAACTAAACAAAGAGATTTAAAGATCCTTTTCATTCTCAACATTTCGATTTGTCAAAGGAAATAATTTCCGTTAAATCATTATAAAAAAAAAAAAAAAAAAAATTTTGACTATTTGGACCATTTAAATGAAAACAAAATGAAAATTATCAACCAACAGTTGCATAAATAACTTGTAGGTATCGTATCGATATCTCTCCATTTCTGGAGGTAATTTACCTACGTTTATTAATTAGGAGCCTGTATTGTTGCAGGGCAAGGGCCTCCCTACCCTTTTTTTGCCATTCTTTCTCCCACAAAAATAATTTTAAGGAATTAATTTAAATTAACATCATTACCTATAAAATTAGGTAAATTAAAATACGTATTTACAAATAAATACAAATACATTTCAAGATCAAATCTTAAACACTCCCAGTCCCATATCTCAAAAATCAGCGATGCGAAGCGCATCTAAGAAAAGCGCTCCCTGAAATTACGCCACACAAAGGGATGAACGTTACCCCAGCAAGAAACAAGTTTAAAAAACTTAACAACTGTATAAAACCTATATGTACTTACCTCTACACAAATCAGTCTCTTGTCATGAGTTTCTACTAGGTACCTAAATTATTTTAGTAATTGCTGTCATGCTTGTACCTATATAATTTAATATTACGACGTGTTTTGCTTCATTGTTTCGGTAATTAAGTACTCGATAAATACTGTTTTCGTTGGAATACATGCTCACCCTATTTCAGTCGCCATCCGCCATAGTGCATTTTTATAGATTTGTCTTGAATCTTAAATCAACGAAAATACTGACACCATTGCACTGAAAACCTATGACACGCCAGGTGTTTTACGAGTCTCTTAGGCTTCTTCGTTGTGGAGGAATCGATAATTCCAATGTATTGAGGTTATATGTTAAATATTCAATTTACTATCTAAAGGGGCCGTCACAAAAAAAAAAAAAACAATAAAAGTTCGTTTCAGTGTCGTCACTAAATCTTTATTGATTAACGGTTTCTCTGGGCTTCTTCCTTGTGGAGGAATCGATAACCCTAATGTTTTGAGGTTATATGTTAAATATTCAATTTACTATTTAAAGGGGCCGTCACAAAAAAAAATAAAACAATAAAAGTTCGTTTCAGTGTCGTCACTAAATCTTTATTGATTAACGGTTTCTCTGGGCTTCTTCCTTGTGGAAGAATCGATAATCCCAATGTTTTGAGGTTATATGTTAAATATTCAATTTACTATTTAAAGGGGCCGTCACAAAAAGAAATAAAGCGATAAACATTCGTTTCAGTCTCGTCACTAAATATTTATTCATTAACGGTTTCTCTCAGGTCCTCAGTTATGGAGATTACGTTGGCCGAACGTCCTGATGTTCAAGGAACCAAAATTAATTTTACTTTTAACCGGTGGCATTACGAGTAAAATTAAAGCATTGGTTGTTTGTCACCAAATCGTCACTAACTCTTTATTCAGTAACAGTTTCTCTAAGGTGCTCAGTTATGGAGATTCAGGTTGGCCGAACGTTCTGATATCAGGTCGTTCGGCCATAAATAAATGCTTCTAACTTTCGAACTGTTCTGTCACAAATTCTTTGGCTGGCATCTTTATGCGTCACTTACTTTACTTCGTCACTTACTTCTGGGGCCGGCTTGTATTTATACTTTTGCGGTTGCACAACGACATGCTCTGCTTGCGCTTTGCTTGGTAGTATAGATACAGGCCTACCTTACTGCCTCCCTCAGAGGCGGTAAGGTGGCGGGGTGAGGGTGAGCGCTACAGTCGTGTAGATCCTCAAGGCAAGTCTGGTGTGTTCTCCTTCACGTGGTTGCCGCCCTGTTCTTGGTCTAGTTCCTTAAGAAATAGACGCAACGAAAACCACCAGGCGATAAAAACACAGGGGTGGCGAGGTCATGCCCCTGGGTGTCCATCATCGAACAAGAGCAGAGGATGGATAGTAATGACCTCCCGCGTGTTTGTGCCGTGCGCGGGGACCCGTACGGAGGGATGAAGGAATCCTGGTGATTGAGTGGAGCAGGTTGCACACAACACATCACTTTGGCCTGGATTTCCTCTCACACGGGCGGTAGTGGAGTAGCTACCCACGACCAATCGGCTGGGGCATCCCATAAGCGGGTTGTCAAGCGAGGGCCGGTTTTTTGAGGGGGGGCAGCCGGCGCGGCGTGGGTTTGTGGGATAAGTGGCGGCATAGTCTCGTGCCATTCACAGTCCCGGACTCCTCCGTTGCGTGCGGGCTCGTCTACTTCTCAATAAACTGGTCCTATACCGAAGGAGTAGCTCTGGCGCACCACTCGTGAAACGAGGGGCGTCCCCGACTTGAGGGCTCCGTGGCGGGTGGAGAGCTCCGACGGTGAAGAATCTGAATCCAAACCCATGGATAAAGAGACGAAAAATGTAACCAACACTCAGGATGCGTCCTCTGATGCGCCAAACTCAGCAACCAACCAACCACCCAAGGCTGCGTCTTTCGATGCACCAACCACATTAAAAACTAGAGGTGCGTCGCAGGATGCGCCTAAGCGAAAACCGCCTAAGGCTGCGTCCTCTGATGCCCCTAGGTTCCACACACATAAACCTTCCGCTGCGCCCAAGGATGCGATGAGGAAGGCTGCTGCCAGGTATGCGCCAAACCAGGCTGCGTCGAAGGCAATGCCAACCCCATCTGCGTCCGGCGATGTGCGCACGGACCCAACATTGTCCGCAAAGCCTAGGGCAGCTCTCGCACACGGCGACTCAACGGTGGCTGCTGGCGTGGATGCGCCCACTAGGGCTGCGTCAGCGTCAGTGGCCTCGGAGAGGGACCTAACGAGTCTGACCGAAGCCTTACCGGCAGGGACCGTCAACACGACCGGGATCGACTTGTCGTCTCTTAGGGACGCCATTCAGTCTCCGGTCAAACAAACCTGGACCACCATATCCCGCAAGGCAACGTCTTCCAAGAAGCGTCTGCCTGCACCGGTCAAGCCTGTGCAGCAAGGCACTGTAGCGGCCACTGCCGGAGGGTCGGCAAGTACATCGACACCGGCAGGTGCGGCTACCACGGCGACCAAGAGCAAGCGCAGCGCCAGACTGAGGGGACGTAAAAAACCAAAAACTACTGGAGGGGAACCTCCTGCTAGGGCGCAGAAGCGTGAGCGACCCGAGGATACCGTCACACCGACTGGGACAGGCAAGAGGAGCAAGCCTGCACGCTCCCACATGGTAGACGGCTCCTTGGTGAGCTATGCCGAAGCGGCCGCGTCGTACAGGAGTAACGAGCTGTGCGTCGCCGTCATGACAGAGCCTTTTGAGGACATGACGCAAGAACAGGCAGAGGGGATCCGCCTAAACATCGAAAAAGAGCTGAGGGCGCTGCTTATGGCAGATCCCGATCCCTCCAACCCAACCGTAAACACCGCGATCCCCTTTCGAGGGAAGGCCCACTTCTCCGAAGGCGTTCTGAAAACCTGGTGCGAGGACGCTTTCACGCTGGCCTGGCTCAAGCGGATCACCAACAACATGACGTCCCCGGTAACGGGCACTAGTCTAACCGTTCGGCCCCAAGCCGAAATACCAAAGAAGGCGTTGTGTACACTGTTTGTTCCGGAGAACACCGAGGACACTCCGGCACTACTTAAGCTACTCACCCGACAAAACCCCAACCTAAAAATAAATACCTGGACCCTGACATACGAGAGGGTAAGACGGGAGCCCCCGGGTACCTGTCTCTTTTTCCGTGTGCCAGAGTCCATGGTCAAAACAATAAAGGAGCAAAATAGGCGTGTGTACTACCTCATGGGCAGCATCTACATCCGTTTCCTAGAGGAGGGTGTAGTCAATGAGGGAGGCAACGCGCCTTCAACCTCAACGGCCCCCGTAGTGCCTGGACCGGAGCTTGATCCGCCACCGCCTAGGCGGTCCCCGTCGCCACCCGCTATGGAGACTGTAGAGGGGGTGGGGGAGCGGACCTCTTCCCCGGCCATGGAGGTCGAACCATCCAAAGCACCCACACAGGATCCAGCCTCGCCCGGACTAACTTCGGAGGACTGCTTTCCGGCAGGGGAGGAGAGAGAGGACTATGACAGCAGCCTCTGCTCTTCTCCCATGCGGGTCAACTAGGATCCTACAAACCAACCTCCAGCACAGCCAATCTGCGTCGGCTACCTTGCGCAGAGTGCTGGACAACCAACACCAGAAGACCATTGCCCTTATCCAAGAGCCGTGGATTAGGGGCGGTAGAATAAGTGGTCTAGCGAACATCGGAGGTAAGTTGCTGCTAGACACCTCCGTAAGCAACCCACGAACCTGCATTTTTATCCCAAAACATATACCTAACCTATTAATCAATAAATTCTGTTTAAGAGACCTGACAGCAACGAGGCTCTCCAGAACTGAACAGGATCTTCCAGATATCGTCCTCGCCTCGGCCTACCTGCCAGGCGACGAGGACGTGCCACTACCAGAGCTCGCCTTGCTAGTGGAGTACTGCGAAAGGGAGAAACTGGAACTAATCATCGCAACCGACTCCAACGCGCATCACACACTCTGGGGTAATGTCAAAACCAACAACCGAGGTGAGGCAATGCTCGACTTTATTCTTAGCAATAATCTTGTATTACTCAACAAAGGTTCAGAACCAACCTTCATTAACGCACGATCACAAACAATAATAGACCTAACTTTATCAACTATAGGTATCTCCAATTCCGTCCAGGACTGGCATGTGTCCAGCGAACTATCATGTTCGGATCACAGATGGATTCGATACTCCATCAATTTTAACCTACCAAAGCCACAACTGAGGAGGATCCCTTGTAACACAGACCAAACCAAATTCATAAGGCTAGTCAAGGCAGAGTTTGGTAATCTACCCTCCCTTCCAGCTGAAATCCCTTTAAACAACTTAGATGAACATGTAAACAACCTCACATCAATTCTTCTAAACAGCTTTGAGCAGTCTTGTCCACTCACTGTACCAAGAGCAAGGCAGTCCTGGTGGGGTCCAGAACTAGAAAGACACCGACACAAGGTGCGAAGGCTCTTCAACAGAGCCAAGAACACACGGTCGCCGGACGACTGGGACCGTTACAAAACTGCCCGTAAAACCTATAAAAAACTAATACGCCTCAGAAGTAAAAACGGCTGGAGGCGTTTTTGTACTAACATTGAAAATAGCAACCAGGGAATGAGGGTCAAATCTTGTCTCGCCGCCGGGACTGATCTTTCTATAGGATGCCTCAAAAAACCAGATAATGCCTACACAATTAACGATGCGGAGACCAGCGAATTACTTCTCACCACCCACTTCCCAGGCTGCCGGATTGCGCCCGAACAGACCTGGGAACCGTACAGTGAAAGGGCTACAAGCAACATCGACTGGGAGGTAGCCTCAGAAGTAATAGACAAAGACAAAATAATATGGGCAATCATCACCTTCCTACCTTTCAAGGCAGCAGGGTTGGATGGTATTTTTCCGGCTCTGCTCAGATGGAGCGGTGACACGCTAGCTGAATATCTTGTTAAGATTTTCCGTGCCTGTCTGGCTCACCGCTACATCCCTTTGTAATGGCGCGAAGTAAAAATAATCTTTATTCCAAAACCAGGTAGGAGCGATTATACTCAACCCAAGTCCTTCAGACCCATCAGCCTCACCTCGTTCTTTTTGAAGACACTGGAGAGGCTGGGAGACAGAAGGATTAGGAATCAAATCTCGCTACTTAAACCTTTACACCCTAACCAACACGCCTACTGCGAAGGCAAGTCAACTGAATCCGCTCTCCACTGCGTGGTCACACGCATAGGAAACGCTCTAAAAACCAAAAACCCAACACTGGGCGCCTTCATAGACATAGAGGGTGCTTTTGACAAAATTAGCCATTAGCCAAACAAGCATTAGCCAAGCACTAGTTGTGCACGGTGTGGCGCCAACGCTTATACAATGGATTCACAACATGTTAAAATACCGCGCTATTCAATTTACTGTCAACACCACCACACGAGGTATCGTTAGTAGGGGCTGCCCACAGGGTGGGGTGCTGTCACCGCTACTGTGGAACCTAGTAGTAAATGAGCTCATTACAGAGCTCAACGCTAGCAGTCTGTACTCGGTGGGTTATGCAGATGACATAGCAATTCTAATTACGGGGAAATTTGAAGGCGTCTTATGTGACCTCATGAGGAAAGCCTTCAAAATAATCGAAAATTGGTGTACAAAACATGAACTATCAGTTAACCCCACCAAAACAGAACTGATAATGTTCACAAAAAAAAGAGTCCTTGGACCACACAAACTTCCTAAACTATTTAATACCGAACTAACACTTAAAGAAGAAGTCAAGTACTTAGGAGTGATCCTTGATAGCAAATTGCTCTGGAATAGGCATCTTGACTACAAACTTAACAAAAGCACAATCGCACTGTACCAATGCAAAAGAATGTTAGGCAAAACGTGGGGGCTCTCTCCAAAGATCACACTGTGGCTTTACACAGCGGTGATCAGACCAATGCTGACATATGGTGCCTTGGTTTGGTGGACGAGAACTGAATTCTCGACCACCGTCTCTAGGCTTCAGCGGTTTCAAAGACTGGCCTGTTCCGCTATCACGGGCTGTATGAAGACAACCCCAACTGCGGCAATGGAGATAGCCCTACAACTAACTCCCCTTGAATTGTACATACAGCAGGAGGCAGCACTAGCTGCTATCAGGTTTATGCACTTGGGCATATGGGGAAAGAACCACACCAGTCCCCACGCAGGCATCCTGGACCGGGTGATTGAGTATCAACCTCTCATCGCTGCCCCGTGTGATAGGACTCATAGCAAACCTATGTTCAACAAAAGCTATAGCATACAAACAACAGAAGAATCAAGGGATCAGTCAGGAGTCAATGAAGTACGCATATACACAGATGGCTCTAAAACTCAAAACGGCTCAGGGGCTGGCGTACACTCCCTTGACCCTGAACATTAACTTTCACCTACCACTAGGTGAACACAGCTCGATTTTCCAATGCGAGTGTGTCGCCCTAACACAAGCTGCAACAGCCGTAAAGCGTCTGGGGATTCACAAATACGCAATCAGATTCGTATCTGATAGCCTAGCTGTGCCTAGAAAACCAACAAACCAACAGTAAACTAATATTTGAATGTCACCTCGCCATGGAGAGTATATCGCTGTCTAATAGAATCACCCTCCAGTGGATTAAGGGGCACAGTGGATCCCTAGGCAATGACGCCGCGGACGAACTTGCTAGGAGAGGTTCCGAGATGGCAGTGCTAGGCCCGTACCCACTCCTTCCCCTACTTTTCTCACAATTACGTACGTGGATTCGCCAGAGATCAACCGAACTTCATAACAACAAATGGTCACGGTCCACAGACTGTAGGCAGTCAAAAATGGCGATGCCAAGCCTACAACCACGACTAACAAAACGACTGCTCAGCTTAAGCAGAAATAACCTCAGAATAATAATAGGGACAATAACGGGCCATTGCCCCCTTAACAAACATCTCTTTAACATAGGCGCCACGGACAGCCCACTCTGCAGGGGCTGCTTTGACGCCGAAGAATCAGCCGCCCACGTCATCCTGGAATGCGAGGCCGTGGCTACCCAACGCAAACAAATCCTCGGTACGGTGAGGTCGCTCCGCGAAGCCTGTGAAGATCCCAGGAAACTTCTTTGCTTCTGGACGGAGCTAGGCTGGCTAACTTAGCCAGGACACCTACGCACAACGGACCGAATAAGAGTCTAAGTGCGGAAAATGGAGTCCCTACTCTACTCTACTCTACTCTATGCGTCACTTAATCGTCACTAAAAACTGGAGTAGCAGCCAGCTCCCTATCTCGACTGGCCGAACGTTCTGATGTACAGTCAAAGGTCAAAATTCCACTTCCACCGCAATGCACATTATCGTTTGCGCTATACGGGCTCCGGCGCCTATACACACATACGCATATTTATCCGTGTGAGTGATGTTCCAACGCTAACAAATTAACATGTCGTGTAGCATCGCTACGAGTAATAATATAGATGTGGTCAATGTTAGACAAGGATGACAATATCAGTAACTTCTTTTTATCACCGTCTGATTATTTTTTTCATAGTAATGCAAAATTTTGACAAGTTTGCGTAAGTTAACATTAGCTAGATCGGTAACGAGGCTAGTGTGATCGGGATAGATGTGAGTTCGAATCCAAGATGGACCGGTTTTTTATGTTTTATTTAATTATGTTTAATAATTTATTTTTTTAAGTTATTTTGAACAAATAGATATTATAATAAATATATTATAAAGGTAATTTATTATTACAATAATGATAATAAATGAAACAAACAAGTAATATTATTATTTTTTTTATAAAAGAAGTCCTTTACACTTACTTATGTTATTATTGTAGTATAGAATGTTAAAAATCATATTTAAGGTTACATAATATAGATATTATGAAAATTCTGACATCATTTAAGAGGTTAAATTTAACTATTCATTTTCTCAATGAAAAGAGGATTGAAACTTAACCTCAATTTTACAATAATATAAATACTAATTTGTTTAAGTTACGGTCACTATGTCCCCTGACATAAAATTACCCTACCTGTTTAGGATTTTTAATATTTCGTATGACCTCCGTTAGCCTCGATACAGCTAATGAGACGTCGACGCATAGACGCCACAATATTTGCACAGACATTTGTGCCACGCAAACTATCCCATAATTGCATGCAATGGGATTTGAGTAGCTCAGGGCATCTCTCGTCCCGAGCTTCCCATCTTTGCACCATTAAACCCCATACATTTTCTATAGGGTTTAAGTCAGGGGACCGAGCTAGCCAAGGAATAACTTTAATTTCCGGATGATTGCTAAACCATTCGCGAACAATGCTGGCACGGTGAATAGGACAATTGTCTTGCACAAAACTTATCTCTTCTAAGTCTTCTGCGGGGTAGATATTACGCACCGTAGGCAACATTACATCATTCAGCACTTCCACATAGTTGGCACTGTTGGCTCGCGTCGATATAAAACTTAATTCACCGGGCCCTTGAGCACTTATCCACCCCCACATATTCACACTGATTCTGCCTGATTCCGTATTTGGTCTTATATTGCCTTCAGACCAACGCGTGTTATTTCTACGCCACAAATGCAGCCTTCCTTTTTGGGACGATTTAAAAGATTTTTCGTCGGTGAATATTGTCGTCTCCCAATCAAAGTCCAAATAATCCCGTGCGAAATTTAACCTCGCCTCTTTATGCCGTTGCGTTAAAAACGGTTTTTTAGCTGGCGTTCGGTGATGAATACCTTCGGCATGGAGTATGCGGCGAACGGTGCGTACTGATGTGCCGAACTCATCGGCAAAACGAGTTGTTGGGATGAAACCATTCGTCTCATATTCAGCTACCATATAACGTCGCTGAGGCTGGCTAATAAGAGGTGGTCTTCCGCTCCTCTCACGACTCTTCAGGCTACCTTCTTCCTCAAACCTCTTCACCCAGCGCCTAACAGTCTCTCTCTAAAAAAAAAGTCTATATTACACAATATTGCAACAAGCGATTTAGGTCTACCATTATATTTTGTAGGTATCATCACATAAAATTTAAAAAAAATAAACTTACGCATAAACCGGTTTCATTCGATATTTGAGATATATTAAGGCCAGTCGAATATAGGGCCACAATATTTGCCTTAGCTTCAATTCTAATATTAGCCTGCATATTGAATTCAGAAGAATACTAAAATAGCAACAGCAAGATAACACAAACGCTCGTAACTATGTTCACCAACCAAGAACAGCGAATAGTGGAATAATTTATGTGAACTAGTAAAGTAGTTAAAATATGCAGGTAGATTTGAAACAAAGTGAACTTATCACTTTGTTTCAAATCTACCCTCATATTTTAATAACGACGCTAAGATTGAAAATTATTGTAAAACGAAAGAATCTTCGTTTAGTTGTGGAATATATTTTAACATTATATTTTGTTAACAACTCGGCATTTATATTTCACATGTAATACTTAAAAAATGTTTTTCATGTTTGATGTGAGACTCGAACCCGAACACTCGCCATGCGAGGCGCAGGCGCAGTGCTAACCAATTTGGCCACTGTATCACTTACACAACTCATTGAAATTTGTAATAACAATCTTAAGCGGGCAACAAGTTGCTAATGTGTAAGTGTTGTCAAACGTTCTTATAGAAGGTCATAAGTACAACTAATATTGCTTTGCCATTGTGTTGCGAGATTGGCAGTCGACTTCTGACTGTTATAGTACATACCATTGCCTGCGTCTTACGTGTCCTTGACACTGGCTCGCCCACAATCAGGGATTTTAATTTTGACAACACAAAAAAAAAAAAAAACAGTAAATTTGTCGCCAAATATCAATTTGTCGATTACTGGTTCAGATAAGGGTTTATAGGTGGCCGATCTATGTCCGTAAGGATTGAGGAGCCATTTTTTGTAGCTTAATGAAATTAATATACTTTTTTGTAGTAAATTTAAAAAAAATGTAGGATCAATCCTCGATTTTGTAGTATAATACTTCAAAAGTTATATAATCATAAAGGTGGCACCTCGATCTAAATGTTTGGATTGAGAAGCCACGTCAGAACTTCGAACATCATGGATTAATATTTACCATAATTTAGTATGATATTGTAGTATTTGAGAGTAGTTAGTAGACAAAATCTGAACACGGTTGTATTAATAGTAAAAAAGTTACCATACATTATGTATGTGGCTCCTCAGACCGTAATACGACTCATCATTTTTCAAAGAAGCAGTTGTTCAATTAATGCTCAATTTCTTTGTTATTTAGTAGTAAGTATATTAGATTTGTAGGACAAGATTCGTTAATTAAAAATGAGTGAATTGGAAGCTATAGCACATTTTAACTGGCTCCTCAATCCTGACGTTACTATACACGAGAGATCACAACGTTACTCTGTAGCTACCTGAGATCACGACGGAATCTAAAATCAGATACACTAACATTTAGTAGTAAATGTCTTCTAAATACATTTGTACAGAACAACATTGTATATATTCGGTACCTGTAAAACATATTACTTTTCGCTATGCCTTAAGAATTCGCTAAGGGTGACCATGGTATATGAATTAAACCAGGATAACTAGTTTTTGAAATTTTATTTAGTAACAAATCGACAATGTCTAAATAAATAAAATAATAAGTAAATAAAAATCTTATATTTCAGATTCAACCCTAGATTATATCCATATTTGTTAGTAAAATTGCGAGCTTACAAACTTGTGTTATAAAAAGACTACTAAATACAAATACATATTATGAAGAATCTCTGTACATATTTGGACACTAGCTTCTGCCCGCGACTTTGTACGTGGAACCTGTTGCTCATGTCAGCGACAACGGGGTCGTCAAAATCGAAGATCTGATACGTCTGATGTCGAAGCGCAATTCTCTATCCGTGAAAGTCTCCGACTCGCGAGACAATGCGTGACGTTTACGATCAGCAGTCAGTCGCGCATCACGTTCCCCACTTTGGAAGTCGATGTGTAGATACGCTGAGAACTGAAGCGTAATTCTCTTTCCGTGAACGTCTCCAACTCGCGAGACAATGCAGACGTTCACGATCAGCGGTCAGTCGCGCATCATATTCTTCACTGGTCTCTAGAGACCTGGATCGCGATCCGAAGCGGTTTTCACGGAGCGAGTTGAAGCCTGATGTTCTCGAACAGCATCAAGTGTCCTGACGCTCTTTGGTAGATTCTTAGGATCTTATGATCCTCAATATTTTCGCTCCTTTGGAACATTGGGAAAGATTTGACCTCTTTCTAGGCATGGTTATAGTTTTATTAAAATCTAAGTGACTGCTCCACTGCGTTACCGGGTAGGCTACCGTGCCACGAAGATAAATGGAAAATGAAATTAAACACTTAAATAACATAAGCCGGAAGGCATATTTATTCGATAAAATAAAAAAATAAAAGGGACTTTTGGCTAGTAGAGTCAAATTTTCAATGATATACCATCGTCATCGAAAATCAGTCCTAAACTGTTACCACCTTCACCGCGTGAAGGTACTTCCAGCTTATATTATATTATAATTATACATTGAAATTAGTGATAGCTTTGATTTCCACATCAGATGTTTCTGATCTTCGATTTTTAGAAGTCAGCAGGAAATGCCCATCCGACCGAACAACTTTTGCTAAGACGTCATTCCTATATGTGTTATGGTGTAGCTGGGCTCTCGGAGTTCCATAACAGGTGTTCCAGATCTTCGATTTTATAAGTTAACAGAGAGTGCTCATCAGATTGAACAACTTTTGCTAAAACGTCATTCCTATATATATGTTAGTGTAGCTGGGCTCTTGGAGTTCCACATCAGGTGTTCCAGATCTTCAAATTTATTCTCCCAGCAGAAAATTCTCATCACATGAAACAATTTTTGCTATGGTACCATTTTTGTATCTCTTATAGTTTAGCTGATCTGTTGCGGTTCTGCATCAGGTGTTCAAGTTTCCAAGATAAATTATAGCCTATATGTTGCCCAGACTTAATGTCTATACAATAAATATAAAAACATTTAATTTCGTCCAGTAGTTCCGAAGATTAGCGTGTACAAACAAACAGACCCACAGACAAACAGATTTTTTTTTTTGGATTTGTGCTCTATTACTGTTTATAAACCCCCCTCAATTTTTTTTTTTATATATATAATGTACAGACACAGTTTTTTTACTGTTTTATTAATGTAATAATATAGATATAGATAGATAGAAAACTAGTTATCCTGGTTTCATTCAAATACCATGGTCACCTTTAACAGCGAATTCTTAAGGCATAACGAAAAGTAATTTGTTTATGTCCGTAAGGATTGCGGAGCCATTTTTTGTAGCTTAATGAAATTAATATACTTATTTAGTAGTAAGTTAAAAAAAATTGTAGGATCGATCCTCGATTTTGTAGTATAATACTTCAAAAGTTATTTAATCATAAAAGTGGCACCTCAATCTAAATGTTTGGATTGAGGAGCCACGTCAGAACTTCGAACATCATGGATTAATATCTACCATAATTTAGTATGATTTTGTAGCATTTGAGAATAGTTAGTAGACAAAATCTGAAAACGGTTGTTTTAAAATTAAAAAAGTTACCATACATTATGTATTTATGTATGTGGCCCCTCAGACCATAATACGACTCGTCATTTTTCAAAGAAGCAGTTGTTCAATTAATGCGCAATTTCTTTGTCATTTAGTAGTAAGTATATCAGATTTGTAGGACAAGATTCGTTAATTAAAAATGAGTGAATTGAGAGATATAGCACATTTTAACTGGCTCCTCAATCCTGACGTTACTATACATGCGAGATCACAACGTTACTCTGTAGCTACCTGAGATCACAACGGAATCTAAAACCAGATACACTAATATTTAGTAGTAAATGTCTATTAAACACATATGTACAGAACAACATTGTATATATTCTGTATCTGTAAAACAAATTACTTTTCGAAATGCCCTAAGAAATCGCTGCTAAGGGTGACCATGGTATATGAATGAAACTTTATTTGAAGTTGAGGTTTGGAAATTTTATTTTGCAACTAATCGACAATGTCTAAATAAATAAAATACCTAATAAATAAATAAAAATCATTTATTTCAGATTCATCCTAAGATTACATCCCTACTTGTTAGTAAAATTGCGAGCTTACAAACTAGGGTTATAAAAAAATATTTATAGTAATAAATAATGAACTTTGAAACCTATACTACCTATAATAAAAATAAAGAAAAAGTGGCAGCCTACTACCTACATAAGAAAACAAATAGAAAAAAAAATATGCTAGTGATTTATATACTCTTTGATATATGCACGTCAAAGAAACTGACATTCATTGGCGACGAAGCTCATTTCTTTACGCACATATTTCAAAAAATAAATTTATTATATATACTCGTAACTTACAGTTTTATAACTGAACTAGGTATATTATTATTAATCACGTCATTTGTGACTGATAATTAACTTGTTTGATTTTCTGTTTACAATATTTGTAAGTACCCATATTTGTATAATATTTACAGGGCCCGCTTTCATAGAATCGTGAGATAAAAAACTAAATAAAACCCGTTGAAGGAAAACATCATGAGAAAACCGGCGATATCCTAGAACCAAAAATTCGAAGACATGTAACATCTACCAAACCGCACTGGGCCCGCATGGTAGCCCATTCTCTCTCATTGAGAGGAGGCCGTGTCCCAGCAGTGGGAACATTACAGGCTGTTGATCATAAAGAATGATACAAGTTAGTTGAGTATAAATGATTTATGGTATTTTGAATATTGTTGTTTCAGAACTATTATGGCGAGAGGTCGAAAAGCGAATGTAGATCTTGAAGACCAGAAACAAGTTTTTATGAAATATGGCCGAGATACTACTAAATCCTAACATTAAAAGTAGTGATCAAATTTTCCCAACCATATCTAAAGAATTTCAATTTAAAATGTAATTTTTTAGTTTAGTATAATGATGGTAATAATCTTTTGTTTGTTTTAAGTTAAACTGTTATTTTTTGGTACTTTATTATAAGATGCTCATAATATTAAGTTAAAGTTAAACTGTTACTTTTTGTTTAGTATAGTATATTATGCTAAGTTTAAATAAAAAAAAAACCTTAGTTAAAAGTTGCCTTTGTTCGTATAGTATCCATACGCATTATGCCAACTTACGCAAATGTCCAAATACGCAAATGTCCAAATGCGCAAAACTCCAACTACGCATAGTACCAACTTCGCAAAGAGACAAGCTCGTACCAAAGTACCAACTACGCTAATTACTAAACTGCAACACGCAAAGTACCTACCAACTACGCTGAGTCGGTTACGTAATTTCGAAACATGCAAGCTCGCTGCACGTTAGTGGGACAGATCTCGACTCACATAAACCCGATACACCCGATACCCGATGCCTTTGTACATGAGCTATATAATTGCAATTTTTTATGTATATTTGTTTTTTTTTGTGTGCAATAAAGAATAAGAATACACGGAATCTCCCGACAAACCTTATCGCGACTCATCAAATCCCGATGTACGAAATCGCAAAATTCGTTATGGCGACTCATCAAATCCCGATGTACGAAATCGCGATATTGACAGCTGTCATTCGAAATGTAGATCTCATCGAGACCTATCACTTGCCCTTACACACAACTAGTCTAAGATCGATAGTTTCCGAGATATAGCCGTTTTAATTTTGACAGCTGTCATCCGAAATGTAGATCTCATCGAGACCTATCACTTGTCCTTACACACAACTAGTCTAAGATCGATAGTTTCCGAGATATAGCCGTTTTAATTTTGACAGCTGTAATCCGAAATCTATCCCCTCCCCTTCCACTGACTAAGAAGTCATTGAAAAAGTGATCATTTTGGTAAAGTAGTCTTTCTGGTAAAGTAGAATTTATGTGCCTAAAGGATTTAGACATTGTCGATTTGTTCCAAAATAAATTTTCAAAAACTCCTTGTTTCAATCATATACCATGCAGCGATTTCTTAGGGCCTTTCGAAAAGTAATTTGTTTTACAGATACAAAATATATACAATGTTGTTCTGTACATATGTGTTTAGTAGACATTTACTACTAAATATTAGTGTATCTGGTTTTAGATTCCGTTGTGATCTCAGGCAGCTACAGAGTAACGTTGTGATCTCGCATGTATAGTAACGTCAGGATTGAGAAGCCAGTTAAAATGTGCTATATCTCCCAATTTACTCATTTTTAATTAACGAATCTTGTCCTACAAATCTGATATACTTACTACTAAATGAAGAAATTGCGCATTAATTGAACAACTGCTTCTTTGAAAAATGAGTCGTATTATGGTCTGAGGAGCCACATACATAATGTATGGTAACTTTTTTAATTTTAAAACAACCGTTTTCAGATTTTGTCTACGAACTACTCTCAAATGCTACAAAATCATACTAAATTATGGTAAATATTAATCCATGATGTTCGAAGTTCTGACGTGGCTCCTCAATCCAAACATTTAGATTGAGGTGCCACCTTTATGATTAAATAACTTTTGAAGTATTATACTACAAAATCGAGGATCGATCCTACAATTTTTTTAAACTTACTACTAAATAACGTCAGAGTCAGGATGGCTGGACCAAGAGAGATTTTGGAAGTTTGAGCAATACCAAGTGTTAGTACCCGTTTTGTACTATTTGGTACCAGACATCAAATAATGTGTACCTCGCTAAAGAGGGAAAAGTAGAGGTTAAAAGTATTACAAGGAAAGTGGCCAGCCATTCTGACGTCAGAATGGCTGGACCAAGCCGGTTTCACCTAGTTGTAGGCGTTATAACTAGTTCATCTTTTCGTTAATATGTAGTACCTCATTTGTACCTCAACATAATATGTTGTTCTTAGATTTTTTCGAAAAGCCAAAAAAAAGTTACACCTAGAAGAAATTTTGCATGTAATCTGGAGGGCTCAGGCGCAAAATATCGCTTTTGCAAAATGTCTACTGGTAGTAAAATGTCTCTTTCTCATAATGTCGCTTTTTAAAAGCTTTTATGTAGTTTCACCTGTCCTTTTCTTTTGATGTTTTTTTTTATGTTTGTTTCTTTGTCTGTCTGTAATCAAATCTTGTAAGCTAAATTTGATCCACTTCTCGGTTACCGATTGAGCTGAAATTTGGAAATAATTAATAAATAATAATTATATAATTTTGCATTAATTTGGGGTTTCTGAAGAGAAAAAGTTTTCTAAATAAAACCAAATGAAGTTTAATTAGGTATGGGTTCAGATTTTTATTACGCTAGTAACCCTAATTCATAGAGATTGACATAAATGGGTTAAACTTTACATTGCAGGACAACGATTTAAAGGCCGAGGAAGGGGTGGGGGAAGGGGTTGGAGGAGGGACTACCCCTCTGTGTGACCCTCACCCCGCGGAGCCCCATGGTTATGGAGATATCCATGGTTAAAGTTTTGAGGCTAGAATAGCGTTATAAAACTATCAGCATACCAAATTTAAAAATGTCCTTCCTTCCACTTGACACCACCAAAACGACACCACCGGTGGTGTCGTATGGAATCTCTAGTCCATATGACACCACCCTAGTGATGTCCAGAAACGCGTGTTTTTGACTAACAGCTCCCAATTCAAAACAGAGTTTATAAAATATTATTTTTTTATTTAAGTGAAGTAAGTAGTTATGTAGGTATTAAAGAACGGACCGGAAAACTAGTATTTCAGCATATCCACAATTGTTGTTACGTGCTTGTAATAGGCCTTACTGAACTTTTCTTTTAGCGTTTCTTTTCCGGGAAAAAAACTTATGTTTTTATGTATTTTATGTCTTCAGTATTAGTATCCCTGTCTATTTTGAAAAATTAAAAGATTAGGACGGAAAGACAATAATATGCAAATTGCAATGAACAATGTCAAGATGACTATTTGAGTGACAGATTTTGTAATTATGGACTAGAGATTCCATACGACACCACCAGTGGTGTCATTTTGGTGGTGTCAAGTGGAAGGAAGGCATAGTTACTGCTCTATAGAGATTGACCAGCCATTCTGATATCAGAATGGCTGGTCAACCTTAAATGTTTTAATTCTTTTTAATTATGAAATAAGCAATTCTCTCATCATGGTAAGCAAATATAAGCAATTGATAAGTAATTTTTAGGCACATTTTCAAAGCTAAATACGACTGTTGACCTGCGAATCTGACGTTCACAAAAAATGGCTCCTCTCAATCCTTACGGACATGCCGATCTGGAGTGTCTCCCCAGCTTCTAGGGCACCTAGCGAAGATCTGTTTTCTCCCATATTTTGCTGCCAATTAGTCGCAATTTGTCGCCAAGTCAGATTTAATCGGGTCTTAGTTTGAGTTTAACTATTAACCTTCCTTCCACTTGACACCACCAAAACGACACCACCGGTGGTGTCGTATGGAATCTCTAGTCCATATGACACCACCGACTATTAGTGAGGTTACATACAAAGTTGTTGATATGAAAACTCCAATTAAGTTCAAACAGTTTCATTAATGAGGCCCGTCATTTGACAAAGTTTATATTTATCTGTCACTCAAATGGTCATCTTGACATTGTTCATTGCAATTTGCATATTATTGTCTTTCCGTCTTATTCTTTGAATTTTTCAAAATATACATGTATACTAATACTGAAGACATAAAATACATAAAAACATAAGTTTTTTTTTTCCGGAAAAGAAACACAAAGAAAAGTTCATTAAGGCCTATTACAAGCACGTAACAACAATTGTGGACATGCTGAAAGACTAGTTTTCCGGTCCGTTCTTTAATACCTACATAACTACTTACTTCACTTAAATAAAAAAATAATATTTTATAAACTCTTGGGAGCTGTTAGTCAAAAACACGCGTTTCTGGACATCACTAGGGTGGTGTCATATGGACTAGAGATTCCATACGACACCACCGGTGGTGTCGTTTTGGTGGTGTCAAGTGGAAGGAAGGACTATTAAGGCACTATGCCTTACTACAAAAGGGTACCAAATAACTTAATCAGTAGTCGGGTTTCTTAGTATAATTCTTGTTCGTAGACAATCTTGTTTTACATTCACTTTTTTTTAATAAAACCAAATGTACAAAAAGGATATTTATATTACTAGAATTTAAAAAAAAAAAATATTTAAATTTATTCAATACACTCTCGGTACAGGTGGAATCCATTTAACTTCTTTATCGTCCATGGTCTTATCAATCACTGGCCGGTACGTGATTTTTACCTCGCCTGTGCAAAGATTTAGTGTAGTCGTTGAATGTTTCCTCCAATGCTTTTCGTATGGGACCCTTGTCTGTAAAACATAAAATTCATGTACGACTGCTTCGTTGGTATATCCGTCGCAAGCGTGACTCTGATATTCTACTATATAGATATGTTGTGAGCGAATCTTGAAGACTCGAAAACCGGCCAATTGGCCTGTTTTGCCTTTATTCTGCGTCACTGCGTGTAGGTATGTGAGCTGGCTTTGCCCCGCGGCACACTTTTCGGTGGTTTTGTAGGTGTATAACATATCTGTTAGAATATCATTGCCTACACTCCATTGAAGCCATAGGGTTGTTATTGTTGATATTGTTTTTTTTATTAAAACATTTTTATTCTGTTGTGATCACAACAGAATAAAAATGTTTTAATAAATCGATCGAATTGAAATAGGTAACTAGCTTATAAATACAATTTAAATAGTATTTATGGCGTAGTTATCTTATGGAGTCGGTTAACAAAAGACGGTAGTTTAAACTGCAAAAAACTTCAATTTTAAATCACAACAACTTGTAGAACTATACGTATAGATCTTTAACTTTGTCATTACGGCGTAACCTTTTACAAGATTAGACGGGAGAAGTATTATATTATCTGTGACGGGAGCGAGCCGCGGTTGGACAATAACGTTTCGTGCGCTCATCGGAGCGGGCGCGCGCTAGCCGCCGCCACAGCGCAGGTGGCGCGCGGGCAGGCCTCATGAGCGGCTGCGAACCGTACCGCGTTTCAACCCGAAAATGCGTGTGATACCTAGGAATTCAAATAACGCCGTAACATTGATATAATAGGGTTTTTTATATATCAATGAGCCATAATGACAAGTACAATCTGTCTTAAACTGTTTTCCGTGTTTAAACTACCGTCTTTTGTTGAGATTAACCCACGCCATATGATAACTACGCCATAAATACTATTTAAATTGTATTTGTAAGCTAGGTATTTCAATTCTATCGATTGATCACAACAGAATAAAAATGTTTTACTTAATAAAAAAAAGCAATACCACCAACATTAAAAGGGACAACCTTATGGCTTCAATGGAGCGTAGATAATTATTGCATCAACTAGGCTTAGTTTCGGTACTGACCATATTTATACTGTGCTCTATAGCTCCGTACCCACACTGGAATAAGATTCAAATAATACTGCTATGACGTCATGAACTGAATACAATGTGATTTAAAGTAACTAATCAAGACTACACTTAGACTACATCACACAGCCGCAAGACGTCCACTGCTGGACATAGTCCTCCCCCAAATGTCGCCACTTTGACCGGTCCCATGCGACTCGCATCCAGCGGATTCCCGCAACCTTCACCAGGTCATCGGTCCACCTAGTGGGGCCTTCCAACGCAACGTCTTCCAGTTCGCGGTTGCCACTACAGAACTTTTCAGCCCCATCGGCAATCCGTTCTGCGAGGCCTGCCCACTGCCACTTAAGTTTGGCAATTCTTCGGGCTACGTCGGTAACTTTGGTTCTCTTGCGGATGTCTTAATTTCTGATTCGATCGCGCAAGGAAACTCCGAGTATAGCCCTCTCCATTGCCCTTTGAGTGACTAAGCCTTCTGATGAGGTCCATTGTGAGCGACCCAGTTTCGATCCCGTATGTCATCACTGGCAACACACACTGGTCATAGACTTTCGTCTTGAGACACTGCGGTAAGTTTAGGCTGAAATGATGATGAGTGATGAATCCTAGTCGCCGTATAGAGCATATAATATTATATACAGGGTGGAATTTTCCAATGCCACATGGAGGGAAAGTACTCTTAAATACTGGTGATAGCAAATTTTACTCTAAAGAAACATTCTGTTATTTAAAAAAACAAGTTTTCGAAAATTGTTGTAATTGTAATCTAAAGAATCACGTTCTTAAATAAATACTGTGGAAATAGCGAAATGAAAAACCTGGTAAACGAAGTGTGACTGACACTGGCTGGGCCACCATCAGGGATTTTAATTTTGATAACACAAAAAATTTGTCGCTATTTAGTCGAAATTTGTCGCCAAATATCAGAATTTGTCGATGGTGTCTAATGGTGGCCGCCAAGCCAGTGTCAGTCACACAATGTTGTACGATGGTTGCTATTCAAACTAAACTTCAAGTAACGAGTACAGAATTTAAACTTCGAATATCTTTTTATCGACATTACAAAGGACATTTTAAAAAATATCTAAGAAGGAGGTTTAACAATAAAAATTCACTTGCCACACTCGGGAATCGATCCGACTATAATTCGATAAAAACAAGATCCTGTACTTTTTTGACATCAATCGATAGGGTCAAACCACATCCCTGTGGTTTGACCCTATCGATTGATGGGTAGGGGGGGGGTAGGGTTTGCATATGGATCATCTGCCTAGCCTTTTCTCAACTATGTTGGGGTCGGCTTCCAGTTTTACCGGATGCAGCTGAATACACTGGTATTCAGCTGCATCCGGTAAAACTGGAAGTCGCTCCATGTAAAATACTGATTTTACATGGAGCGACTGCCTATCTGACCTCCACAACCCAGTTAATACCGGGTAATACGATACCCCTTGGTAAGTCTGGTTGGTGAGACTTTTTGGGCCTCTGACTACCTAACGACTGTCAAAGATCTACAAATGACAGCCGGGACCAACGGCTTAACGTGCTTTCCGAGGCACGGAGGAAACTCGGTATGTAATGGGTGGTCACCCATCCACAGACCAACCTAGGCAAGCTCGGCTTAACCTAACGATCGACCCGAGCGGCTGTTATTATTTAGCCACGAGCTCCTCAATCATATGGATCAAAACTCTAAAAAAAAAATGAAAGGAAAACCATGTAAAGTTATAAATTCAATGGGATACATTCAGTAAGTAATAGCACTTTACTCAAAGGATGGACCTTTACAATTGAAGAAAGAAGATCGCAATTTGCACGTGTTGTAAAAAAATTTCTTTGTGCAAATTTTCTACCTATCTAAATATTTCTTCGTCATTTTAATCAATAAATGACGTCAAAGATAATTGCTAATTAGGTACGAGTAAAAGTTTAGGTTTCATGGTAAGAGATTTGTTCCATATGATTGACTGTCTGCTGGCTGTCTTAAAAATACAGAATGTTATTTTTTCGAATTTTAAATGGTTCGATTCCCGAGTACCTATGGCAAGCGAATTTTCGAAAATCTGTGAATGCAGATTTGTTTCTTTTTATTAAAAATATAGGAATGTTTCCTTTGAGTAATATTTGTTCGTTTTTATGGTCTGTAGTGTACACGCCGCAGAGAGGGTAACACAAGTTAATTTATTGTCATTTCTATACTTACCTACTTCATGAGATTGTTCATTCATGACATTGTTCATTTTTTGTTTAAAATACAAATATTGCAGGAGGCATGTGTTATGTAACGTTTATAGAATATCTCGGCATTAGTCGACTTAGTAGCCTTCATTAAATAAATCGAACGATGGATGTTTAGTTACCTGTCCCTCAGTCGATTTGCTGTAGTCAAACTCATCAATTCTTTTAGGGAAATCATCCCTGAAATGTGCTCCCCTGCTCTCTACCCTGTTCTTAGCACAAGCGACCACCTGGACAGCAGCTTGGAGCATGTTTTGCAACTCAAAGGCCTCGAATAAATCTGTGTTCCAATTTGCACGTTTGTCCACAACTCGGATGTCCTCGAAAGCTTTGAACCATTTTTGGATTTCAATGTCAGCTATAAATAAAAAAAAACATCGAACGCTTGTATTGCGAGGATAGGATTATAGAGGCAAACTCCATGATGAAAATTAAATTGATTAGAATTCGTCAGGCCAGAGTGCTCCGCTTGTGGCAAGTCTTTACACCTCGCTTGCTGTACAGTGTACAAGTCCCGATAACGGTGAGTCAACAACGGCTGCGGTTTGCCTTCACCCAGCCGTAAACGACACGTTATTATTATTATAACCAACCACAAGCGTGGCGCTTAGGAACTGCAATCATAGGAGCTTCCTACGTGGGATGGGCTCAGACCAGGGGTCATCTGGTGAGGTAATACCAATCCGGCGAGGTGAGCGGGCTGTGGAGGTGATACCGGTACGGTCACGTGAGCGAGCTGACGAAGCGATACCGCGGTCTGGTCACGAGAGCGGGCTGGTAAGGTGATACCAATCCGGCGAGACGAGTGGCCTGGTGAAATGATACCAGTCCGGTGAGGTGAGCGGGCTGGTGAGGTGATACCAGTCCGGTGAGGTGATACCAGTCCGGTGAGGTGAGCGGGCTGGTGAGGTGATACCAGTCTGGTGAGGTGATACCAGTCTGGTGAGGTGATACCAGTCTGATGAGGTGATATCAGTCTGGTGAGGTGATACCAGTCTGATGAGGTGAGCGGGCTGGTGAGGTGATACCAGTCCGGTGAGGTGAGCGGGCTGGTGAGGTGATACCAGTCCGGTGAGGTGATACCAGTCCGGTGAGGTGAGTGGGCTGGTGAGGTGATACCAGTCCGGTGAGGTGAGCGGGCTGGTGAGGTGATACCAGTCCGGTGAGGTGAGCGGGCTGGTGAGGTGATAACAGTCCGGTGAGGTGAGCGGGCCGGTGAGGTGAGCGGGCCGGTGAGGTGAGCGGGCTGGTGAGGTGATACCAGTCCGGTGAGGTGAGCGGGCTGGTGAGGTGAGCGGGCTGGTGAGGTGAGCGGGCTGGTGAGGTGAGCGGGCTGGTGAGGTGATACCAGTCCGGTGAGGTGAGCGGGCTGGTGAGATGATACCAGTCCGGTGAGGTGAGCGGGCTGGTGAGGTGATACCAGTCCGGTGAGGTGAGCGGGCTGTGGAGGTGATACCAGTCCGGTGAGGTGAGCGGGCTGATCAAGTGATACCGGTCCGGTCACGTGAGCGAGCTGACGAAGCGATACCGCGGTCCAGTCACGAGAGCGGGCTGGTAAGGTGATACCAATCCGGCGAGACGAGTGGCCTGGTGAAATGATACCAGTCCGGTGAGGTGAGCGGGCTGGTGAGGTGATACCAGTACGGTGAGGTGAGCGGGCTGGTGAGGTGATACCAGTCCGGTGAGGTGAGCGGGCTGGTGAGGTGATACCAGTCCGGTGAGGTGAGCGGGCTGGTGAGGTGATACCAGTCCGGTGAGGTGAGCGGGCTGGTGAGGTGATACCAGTCCGGTGAGGTGAGCGGGCTGGTGAGGTGAGCGGGCTGGTGAGGTGATACCAGTCCGGTGAGTTGAGCGGGCTGGTCAGGTGATACCGGTCCGGTCACGTGAGCGGGCTGGCGAAGTGAGCGGGCTGGCGAAGTGAGCGGGCTGGCGAAGCGATACCGGTCCGGTCACGCGAGCGGGCTGGTAAACTGGTGATGTGATAACGGTCCGGTCACGTGAGTGGGCTGGTGATGTGATACCGGTCCGGTCACGTGAGTGGGTTGGTGATGTGATACTGGTCCGGTCACGTGAGTGGGCTAGTGAGGCGAGTGGTCCGGTTTTTGGTTTTGATGGCTGGCTGGTTTTTGGTGGTTGTTTTTCTTTGTCTTATTAACTCAAGAACTATTATCATAGTTGCACGTACCTTCCCCTAATAGCTTGGCGTCTCTGAAGACTCCACATTTGTTCTGCATAGTGTGCCTCATTGCATCCCTTAGCTCGTGAGGTGGGGCGCAACCGGAGGCATTCTTTATCTTTGAATAATTGTCCAGAGCTGCATCACATATGTTCTGAAAGAGTTAATATTGGTTCTTCCAGTGCAGTTCGAGTTAAGTGGTAATATTAAAATAGTAAAAATTACTCACGTCTTTTAGTTTTTTTTGTTTTTCTCCTGGCTTACATTTTTGTGCAATAGTTACTGAGAGTGATTTACCAAAGACTACAACGTCCAATATAGAATTAGCTCCAAGCCTGTTCGCCCCGTGAGCGTTACTGACCACCTCGCCCGCCGCGTAAAAACCAGGGATTACAGTGTCTTTACCATTTTGATATATCAAGCACTGTTGAGGATAAACATTAATTTAAAGCGCAAAGCGCTTAAATAGCTAAATATAGGAGAGGCTCCCAATGGAGCCTCTCCTATATTTAGCTATTTAACCTCTGACCAGCGGACCTGGTCACGTGACTACATTCGCGAACCGCGCGGGGGGCGAATATTCGCGAAATATTTGCATGTAATTTGGCACATTATATAAAAATATTTGCATGTAATTTGGCACATTATATAAAAACACTTGCCGATCACAAACTACAAGAGCTAAAGCTATAGGTATAAAATTTACAGTGAATATAGCTGAATAGTAAGGAATTTTTTCGTGAATACTTTTAATCCGCTTGACTTCGTCTGGTGGTCTCCCGACCCCCACTAACCTATCCTTTTCGGCCCATAATTTATGTTCCTACGGCTAAAAAACCGGCCCAAGTGCAAGTTGGACTCGCGCACCGAGGGTTCCGTATAAACTTGTAGGTATTTGGTTATTAAACCACATATTTACCGTTTTCAAAATTTTCACCTTTACATGTGCTGAAAGACATTGCTTTTTTCCAAATTTCATAGTTCTAGGCCAACGGAAAGTACCCCATAAATTTTGATTCCCTTGAGAGTTTCGAAATATACGTTTTTGACGGCGTTCTTTTTTTTTACGTTACCTTAGGAGGCTGATTGTTTGACAGCTTTAAGGGTTGTGGTAAGTAGAACTTACGACCTACAACGTCTTTACGCGCGCCAGCTGGATTGCTTTTTACCGAATGATGAATACGCCCATAGTTTTTACTGATTCCAGAAAAAAAAAGTATTTAGTTACCTCTCCCTTCCAGTTAATTGGTAAACCGCCCATAGTGTAATGGACGGTGGGTAAGACCGGTACGGGCTGGGTGTATATATCAGCACCAGTAAATGTGAAGGCCGACTCCGAGATCCCTGGCAATCTTTCCTTGATAAGCTCTGGAGGCAGGTGGTGCAGTTGCAGGTATACGTGGTCTTTCCTCGGACCGACGCCCCGACCTAGGGGAAAATATAAATATATATATGTTTAGGGTAAAAGTGTTTTATTATTCTATATCTTCATTTGAAACGAAGCCAACGACACAGCTGTGCAGGTGACAACATACTAGTCGAGTATTATTTGAATCTATCGACACGCAAAGAAGATATAGATTCTATACGTATCTTGCTTAACCCAATGGGAGTCACTTAGGCAAGATATAGAATAAAACAATTGTTTTACTTTGTCTTGAGTATTTTAATCATTACACTATCAGTCTCAGACAAAGTTAAAATTAATATAGGTACCTATATTAATTTCCATTAAACTTAAAAAAAAAAAAAACATGTTTGACCACCATTGTCCATATCTGAGTGTAATGATAGTCACTATGGAGACCTTTGGTCCCATCCTGTGCAGCTAGCGTGTGCCCATAAGCCACCAAGAAGTGTATCTGTACCTTAACTCATTGTTGCGTCCAAATTCATCACATACTAAGCAAGACTAGTATCTGATTCTGAAGAAGTGTTTAGATCTTGAAGTACGCGCCTTTTGGCCTTATTCGCAATATATTTCTAGTTTCGGCTTCTTGCTAGCTATTGACATAAGGTTTTTTCCTTTTGCTGCTCATTCCTTTGACTCTCATTTCCCGCACTGCAGTGACCCTTATTACTGTTGTAATAATTAGTTGAACCCTACTTTGTCTGTGTCTTTACCTACTTAGTTTGTTAGTACGACACTATTTTTGTCTATGCTACGTCTACTTTTATCTATGTTACTTTCTTGTTGAATCTCTCCGTAATAAAACTACGAACAACTTATTCAAGTATATTTTATTAATCTCAACAGGTTATGGGCCCAGGCCACCTGAATATTGCTTAGAACAAAGTAAAAGTGATATAAAAAGTTCTAAAAATATAAGTTCGTAGTTCTGGTTAAATTTTGTAAAACCTAACCTTAAACTCCGTACGTGTTCGCAATTCGAATTTTTTCTTCATCGGAAAAATGTCATCAAATAATACGATGGCACTGTTAGAAAAACTGACTGGGAGAGAAAATTATGCGACATGGCGATTTGCTATGCAAACATACCTCGAACACGAAGACTTATGGAGTTGTGTCACCCGTAAAGAAAATGAGGCCGTTGATGCAAAGCTCGATACGAAAGCTAGATCTAAATTAATTCTACTATAACTGCATCCTATTAATTATGTGCATATACAAGAAGCTAAAACAGCAAAAGATGTGTGGAACAATCTAGCAAAAGCTTTTGATGATAATGGTTTGACACGTCGGGTTGGGCTCCTGAGAGATCTGATAACGACAAACCTCGATTCTGTAAACATTGAAAACTACGTTAACAAAATAATGACGACCGCCCATAAAAACTGCGAAACATTGGTTTCAATGTTGATGATGAGTGGCTCGGGACCCTGTTACTGGCTGGTCTTCCTGAAATGTATCGACCTATGATAATGGCACTTGAGAGCTCCGGTGTAAAAATTACAGCTGATTCAGTAAAGACAAAGCTTCTTCAAGATGTAAGAAACAGTGTAATGCTCTATATGTGAAAAGCAAAGGAAATCAGTTGCAATCTGGTAAACAAGTTCAAAATAAAGAGAGTGTTATGTGTGCAAAAGTATGGACACATCAGTAAAAATTGCCGCAAAAAGAAAAAAGAACAAATCGAATGAGCAAACTGATTCTAGTTATGTCGCAGTGTTCTCCGCTACAACGAGCAACGACAGCAATTGGTATATAGATTCTGGAGCTTCAATGCATATGACAATGCACCGTGAATTGCTTTATGATGAGATGTCCCGATTACCGCAATAAGAGTGGCTGATATCATGAGATTAGTAGTGAAATCATGTGGGGAAAGTGAACCTTAATGTTGTGAACAAACAAGGCAAGATTGACACAATCAAGGTACAAAATGTTTTATATGTTCCTGAGCTGGCTACTAATCTACTCTGTGAGTCAAATAATAAATATTGGTTGTCAAATACAGTTTGACAGTAAAGGCTGTATAATCCTAAATGAGAATAATAAGCAAGTCGCAACTGCTAAAGTTATAAACAATATGTACCGGCTATACACATAGTATTCCAGCATACTTATATACATCAACAGGGAATGATTGTTACTTGTGGCATCAGAGAATGGCACATTTGAATTTTGAGGACTTACAAATTATTGGAGAGTGCAAAAATTAAAATAAACAAGGCAGACAAAGTGATATGTATTTCATGTTTGGAAGGAAAGCAGACGAGAATCCCGTTTCCTTCAGAAGGTTCTAGAGCACAAGCGAAGCTAGGACTAGTTCACTCAGATGTCTGTGGAAAAATGGAAGTATTGGTTATTTGGGTCGGGGGGCTTTCGGGACCAGGACCACGGTCCCGGATTCCCCCTAAATATTTTTAGTGGTATTTTGGGACCACAAGAAAACAAAACAAAGTGATGTCTTGGGAAAGTACGGTCAACCAAATATATTTCGTATTGAGTCGTTCATCAACTGATCCCACATGCCTACGGCCCATTTGTAAAGTAAGTAAAGTAATTTTTCGTTCTGCAACTCGTCCCACGTATGAAAAAAGTATAATCAGTAGTAAAAGTGGAAAAAATATTGCCTATAAAATATTTAATCACCACAACATTGTCTAGATGCTAGTTATGGGCCTAGTTAGTAACTTGACGAAAAGTACTAGGCGGGCATGAATTCAAGAAAGTATTATTTTATTGCATTCCACCTTGAGCTCTGTCTCAGGACACTTGTTCAAAAGACATTTGAGCTCAGGACACTTGCGCGAACGCACTTGCGCTAAAGGACATACCATCACGCTTGCTATTACTTGCAGGTGATGGAAACGACACCCATGATGAAGAATCGAAAATTTTCGTCGGCGCCATCTTGGATTTTCATTTTGACCTCGTTTTAGTTATCAGCGACCCAAAAAACCATGGAAACGACACCCTTGATGGAAAAACCAAAAAAATTCGTAGATCGAATTACCTTCTTTAATTTATGTTAGACTAGTAATTGTTATAATCTTGCCGTCCTAACTGTACCTAACGTTGATAAAGTTTAAAGTTCCATGCAAAAAGAAACGTGGGACATTGCAGAACGAAAACATTATTTATTTTGATTTTCATGAACTCGTCCCAAATGGGCTGTGGGCTTGTGGGACAAGTTGATGAAAAATAGTACATTTTGATACAAGTAGAGTTTTTTTTTTTCTAATAACCCGTCTTTAAAATAAATTCATGTAATTGTTGATCACAATATTATTTCAGCTTACTGTACTCTAACTTTTGTTTTCTTGTGGTCCCAAAATCCGTGGTCGTGGTCCTGGTCCCGAAAGCCCCCCGACCCGTTTATGTTTATTTTGATTAAAAACAAATCAGAAGTCTTCCAGAAATTTCAAGAATTCAAAGCCTTAGTTGAAAATCAACTTGATTCGAGAATAAAGATACTCCGCACTGATAACGGAAAAGAGTATCTAAGCAATGAGTTTCAAACTTTTCTAAAGAAAGCAGGCATCACACATCAAACCTCTGTTCCGTACACACCACAACAAAATGGTCTAGCGGAAAGAATGAACCGGACTTTGCTTGAAAGAGCAAGATGCATGCTTATAAATGCTAAACTTCAAAAACATTATTGGGCAGAAGCTGTGTCGACTGCTGCTTATATTACTAATCGATGCCCAACAAAAGCTCTAGCATTTTTGACACCGGAAGAGAAATGGAGTGATAAAAAGCCAGACATTACTCATATGAAAATTTTTGGTTGTGAAGCAATGGTGCAATGTTCCAAAAGAAAAAGAAGAGGGACTCAAAGGCAAATAAAATGTTATTAATTGGTTATAGTGAACAGACCAAAGGATAATACAGGTTTTTAGATCCTAAAACGAGAAAAGTTGTAATAAGCAGAGATGTGGTCTTCCTTGAAAGCTCAGTTTAAAGAGATTATTCCTTTGTACCACTTTCAGAGTCTGTCCTGGAATCATGTGAAAGTGATGATAACTCTAAAACCCAGAAAATCATGCTGAAACAGTCTGAGACGACTGAAGACGAATCGAGTGAAGATTTTTACTCTGATGATGAATCTCTGTATGAGCCTGATGTAACTATAGATAGTTAACAAATAGCGTCACAACAAGATCTAAAGCAAGATTAAACAGACTGCAAGCTAATGAAGAAGATGAACCCAATACTTACAAATGTACAGATGAAATTGTAAGAGAACAGGATGTTCCACTGACGTACAGTGAAGCATTATCTTCTGATAACCCAAATGCTTCTAAATGGAAAGAGTCCACCGAAGAGGAGCTAAAGGCACATGCAAAGAATGAAACATGGCAATTGATTGAGAAGCCTGAAGGAGTGCGGATAATTGGCTGCAAATGGGTCTTCAGAATAAAAGACGAGACATATTACACAATCTTGACTCTGACTACATCCTTTGGCACACGCCAAAGGATGTAGTCAGAAACAAGGCGTTGACTACAAGGAGACATATGCTCCAACTGTAAGTTATGATTCAGTACGTGTTCTTCTTTCAGAAGCAGCTAAACAGAACTCGCATATTGTTCAGTTTGATGTCAAAATTGCATTTCTATATGAAAATGTTAAGGAAGACATTTACATGACGCCACCTGAAGGTTTGGATGCTCCTTACAATATGGTATGTAAACTCAATCGTTCGCTTTATGGTCTTAAGCAAGCACCAAGGTGCTGGAACCAAAAATTTGACTCTTAGCTAAAGAAATTTGGTTTCGAAAGCGGTCATAAAGACAGGTGCGTATATGTTGGAAAAGTAAATGACAATGAGGTGTATTTACAAAACCAATATAAAAACAGTTAAAAAAGTAATAAAGTATGTTGATGATGGACTTCTATTCTCAAAATAGTGAATAAAGTTGTGTGAATTAAAGAAAAATATTGAAATGAAACAGTGCGATCCAAAGAATTTTGTAGGACTGCAAATTGAAAGATCTGAAGGAAGTATTTTCATTCATCAAACAAAATACACTGAGAAACTGCTGTACAAATTTAATATGCAAAATGCTAACTGTAATAATATTCCAGTCAATCCTCACACTACACTGGAGAAGAATTCAGAGACTCCTGTGTTAAGAAGATTCCGTACAGAGAGGCAGTAGGCTCACTGATGCATCTAGCAGTGGTAAGCAGGCCCGATATAATGTATGGAGTTAGTCTGGTGAGTAGATACCTTGATTGTTATTTAAAAGCAACCAAAGATTATGGTTTGTGTTATTCAAAAACACAACTAAACATAGTACAGGCTTACTCTAATGCTGATTATGCCAAAGACACCTCCACGCGAAAGTCTTTAACGGGCTATGTGTTTATTAAAAATGGAGCCGCCGTAACATGGGCAACACAACGGCAACAAAGTGTTGCTTTGTCTACCACTGAAGCGGAATTCATGGAATTCATGGCAGCTTGTTCTGCTGCCAAAGAGGCTGTGGCTAAAAGGACTCTTAGTGGATATCGGTGAATTTAATCAGGACTCAATATGTTTGAATATAGACAATCAAAGTGCAATTTGTTTAATTAAAAAAACGGCCAAGAGCGTGTCGGGCCACGCTCAGTGTAGGGTTCCGTAGTTTCCCGTCCGTCACAATAAGTGTTCCCATTTATGAGTTTAATGGTGGGTATCCATTATGTAAAAATGCTTGCATATACGAATATACTACAAACTTAGTCCAGAAATTATTTTGTACAACTTTTTGTCTTTTTTGTACAAAAACTGTTGTTTCCATCAAGTTCAAAATGATTTTCCTAGAAAGTCCTTAAGTTCTACTTTTCAGAATTTTTTCATATTTTCTAAACTTATGGTTCAAAAGTTAGAGGGGAGGGGGACACATTGTTTTTACTTTAGGAACGATTATTTCCAAAATTATTGACATTATCAAAAAATGATTTTAGGAAACCCCTATTCATTTTTAAATACCTTTCCAACAATATATCAGACGTTAGGGTTGAAATTAAAAAAAAAAATCACTTCCCACTTTACATATAGGGGGGCTACCCTAATAAAACATTTTTTTCCAATTTTCATTTTACCACTTTGTCGGCGTGATTGATATACTTACATATTGGTACCAAATTTCAGCTTTCTAGTGCTAACGGTCACAGAGATTAAGCGAGGACGGTTCCTAGTTGACTACGGAACCCTAAAAACGTGGATTACCATAGGCGTTGTAAGCTTACTAAAGTGCAATATAATTTTGTTAAAGATAAATATGCAGAAAAACAAATTGATTTGAATTATGTCTCTACTAATGAACAATTGGCTGATGCGTTTACTAAAGCTCTTCCTAGAGACAAGTTTCAGTATTTTAGAAAAGGAATTGGTGTTCAGAACTTAAAATAATACGTATATCTTACCTGTACTTGTAAAACGTTCGTTTTAAATATTTCTTGTTTTAATGAGAGCTTGATAAACTAATTTATGCCATGTGAATGTATGTTCATTTTTGAAACTTAACTTTTATTATAAATTGGGTTCAAACTAGGTGGGAGTGTTGTAATAATTAGTTGAACCCTACTTTGTCTGTGTCTTTACCTACTTAGTTTGTTAGTACGACACTATTTTGTCTATGCTACGTCTACTTTTATCTATGTTACTTTCTTGTTGAATCTCTCCGTACCTACGAACAACTTATCCAAGTATATTTTATTAATCTCAACAATTACCCGATCGTACTAAATGTGTAAAAACCTTACTACATCAACATTATGTCAAATGACACCTAAATCACGCAGTTAAAGTTATCAAAACCCGACAAAAACAGCTTGTCGGGCAGTAACCCACCAGACATCACTAGTCTGTAGGCCTATTATGTATCTTTCCGATATCCAGTGACTATCAAGCTTCAGTTGTACACCGAACTTTGATGACAACCGAGAATGTCATAATATTGGTATTACGTATCGCATTAGTGGATATCACTTTACGGTGACTAACAGCCCGGGTACGGTGTAACGTCTTTCACGAAAGCAGTTGTCACCAATTTGTTGTCCACTATGCTTACATAATCGAAATAATATAATTATCGATACGAAAGCGTCTGTCAAAATGAGTTACGGTGACTATCAGCCACTATGACAACCAATGACGTCTTAATTGATCGCGACTGCATGGTCATACATAATACGATTCTAACTAACCTTTTGACAGTTATCTGATAGACACAGCCCAGTTACTATCATTTCGAGCTGTCAACAGAGGAGATACGTAATAGGCCTGCTGGTCGGAGGATCCATCTTTTATAAGGTGGATGAAGAACTTTACACTCTGTAGGGGTATGAAACCCCTAATTGAATGTGTTATCTGTTTGGAGTAATAAACTGAATTTTGTTGACATTTTGATAGGTAGGTACAATTTTTTTTTTAATGTTTCCATCATGGACTTCATTCGATTACAATATTTAACCGCCTGCCATCTATATGTTGATTGAGTAGTCGCGTCGGCTACTGTAAGCGGTACCTAGTTCAACATCATCCCGAAAGATAGCGCTGACTCAAATTACAGTTGTATTATTCAATTATTCTTTTGTCCAATGATATTATATAGTAAAAAGAGGTAGATATCGCACTAGCACGCACAAATTGTTGAGGACAAAGTGACAATTGTTGCACTTTGATAGCTAGCTATCTCTTTCTATCTTATACGTTCCGTATTATCTATCGCTATCGTAGTTTTAAATTACTCGCAACGATATCTGAACGCCATTCAGTATGAACATGGCGTATCTTCTTTATAATATCATTGCTTTTGTCGCATTTTGCGTTGTAAGACGTAACTTAATAAATAAATACCACAGGGCATATTCCCACTGTTGCCACTATCCATGTCCCATTAATAGAGACAAGGTACCTACTTGGAACAAGGTACAAGGGACTTGAATAAAACAATTTTAAATTGACCCCATTTTTCTATTCCCGTTGGCGACAGCGGCAGGCGCGGATACAGGATTTCCTTTAAGGGGGGGCAATTTTTGGAAAAGTCATAAAAAAAATTATAAACCTTTGATAATAAATGGGCGTTACTTTACAGAAATCCATGATATGCAAGATACAAGGGGGCCGCCTGCTTTTGGGCCAGGGGGGGGGAGTGTAGCGAGAAATTCTTACGACACCTTGCCTTGGACAGGTTAGAATGGTTTCGAACGTTCTTAAAGGAGTTACTTAGTCGAATTCTAAATAAATTCAAGGGAAAGTAGTCTAGCGAGCGAAGCGAGCTTAAAAAAATTTAATACTTTTCCTACCGACCTATTGGAGTTACCTGGGTCTCCTATAGACAAAGTTAAGACTCATGAAAAACTAGGCTTCAAGAGCGAGCGTAGCGAGATCGAAATTTTTTACAACATTGCCTCAGATAATTAAACTGCATATAAGTATCTATAAGGCCTCAGGGCAAGGGGCTCCTAATTTATTTCAGTGTCAATCTATTATTTCAGTGTCAATCTATTATTTCAGTGTCAATCTAGAGGTAGAAAAAAGGAGCCTCTTTTGATAAATGTTTTTTCGCATAATACCATAGTATAATACCATTCTAAGGCATCAGGCAGAAAAAGCTATAACTTTTAAAAAACCTGAGCCTCTAGGGGCAGGGGCCTCTTGGCGACGCGGCGACGTTACGCCCATGACAAGATATAAGAATATTTAGTTTCAATTCCGTCAAACTAGTTCAAGCTTGGCTAATGACGTATTTGGTTGGGTTCAGGGGGGGGCAATTGCACCCATTGCCCCCCCTGTATCCGCGCCTGCGACAGCTGGACTTGAATAAAATTATTAAAAATTGTTCCCGTTGTCCCCATAAGCTCTGTCCCGTAACACAACGGATGACCTTAGAATGGGTAAATAGTGCATGCAGGCAGGTATGTACATGCTATGAAACTTGAAGTATCGTCGCGAACCATTGATATTTTAAATATCAATGTCGCGAACAGAATACCTAAATGCTTAATATGGAATATAGTAGTTAATATAGGAATAGTTGCTTACTCTCACGTTAGAAACGAGAAGAGTTGGTAGCTCTACTCGCTTACCGCTTATTCGTTGGCGGTGGGACTAGCGAGGGCTTCAGTCCCACCCTCCACGATTTAGCGGTGCAAACAAAGAAGAAGCATAATAATATGTACCTTGTCGTATCTCTGTCGCCATTGATCGGGACACAACGTCACGACTCGCCAAGTCCTTAGCCTTGGGAGCGTACTTCTCCATGAAGCGGACCCCTTCACTATTGACCAGGTATCCACCCTCTCCACGGGAACCTTCGGTCATCAAGCAGCCTGAACCGTACATCCCTGGTAAAAAGAAACATTCGGAAGAACCTACGTAAAAGTCGTTGGTTAAGCAACCACAACCTGAGGGGTGGGTGGCGCCCGAAGTTGCACAGTTCGCATTTTATAATTAATTTGAATTGAAAAAAAAAAAAAAAGAAAATATTCCCGAACCTTATGAACCCTATTATTATTTTTATTTTTAAGATTGCAGCGACGCCGCATACATCGAAATCGACTTAGGTGTTAAGAATGTATGGTGGAATAAAGAAACACGCAAACATACATTCATACATGAATCCCGAAAACAACACTTTTGGGCAGTTGTGTAAAAAAAAGCCGTGTTAGCGTAAAATCAAAATGAAAACTAAACGTCAACACGAACTGCATAAAACATTGATAAATCGGTGTATCGAAAAAATAAAATCACCCACTTAAGCACTTGTTAGCCAGCACCCACGGCACTTGTATTTGTTATTAAAACCCCGGTCAAAAAAACCACCAAACTAAAGCACTGCATATCTAAGTTGTCACAACTTTGTGAACGCAATCATTAGGTGGATCATAAGGACTAGTGTATAAAATTGCTTTACTAACCAGTTGGATGAAACTGTATAAATTCCATGTCCTGTAGTGGAATACCACACCTTGAGGCCATGGCGACACCGTCACCAGTACATGTGTGAGCGGCAGTGCAGGAGAAGTACATCCTCGGGTAGCCTCCGGTTGTCATTACTACACTCTTGGCTTGAAACCTGATTAAAACAACCAAAATGGTTGAGCTCGATGCTGCTGATTCAACCATCATATTCGCGAAAGGGTGCCCCCGTCAATGCAGATATCTTTCGGAAATCACAGCAGCCCCACCAATTCGCACTGGTGATCTAAGCACGCCCTGCGTCCGAGCAGTTGACGGCACGGTTGGCGCAGTGGCCGAGAGATGCCTACTGCGCTGCGTGTCGCGGGTTCGATTCCCACACGCAACAAGAAGTGGGAACTTTATATAGAGCAGGGCGGTGGTGTGAATTTAAACCTAACTTTTCTCTACATGTACAGTGGCAATTTTGCCATGAGATGCCTAAGTTACCTGTGAAGACTTCCGTCATCCATGTCGATAGCGAGACACCCCACCACTTCATTATCTTGGATTAGTATATCTAGCACGAAGAACTCGTTGAAGTATGTGATGTTTTTGAACTTGGTCGAGTATCCATAAAGAGTGTGGAGCAGAGAATGACCAGTTCTGGAAATATTACTATTTATTATTATCATGAGAGCAGCGGTGGCCCAGAGGTGGCGGCCCCGACTTACGAACAGTAAGTCGTGGGTTCGAACCCAGACAGGCGTATTACTTTGTGTAATTTATTTCATCATCACTGCTCTCAAAACGGTGAAGGAAAACATCGTGAGGAAACCGGCATGTCCTAGAACCAAAAAATTCGAAGACATGTGACATCTACCAATCCGCACTGGGCCCGCGTGGTGGATTATAGCCCACTCCCTCCCATAGAGAGGAGGCCTGTGTCCCAGCAGTGGGAACATTAATAGGCTGATGATAATGATGATGATGATGATTATCATGAAAATACGAAACGTTAAGATGAAACCATTTTCCCTAAACATTTTATCTTGAAATCCATAAAGACAAGAGGAATAAGTGATAACCGTCTCTAAATGCCGAAAATCTAAGAAAAATTGAACCCACTTTATAATAGCTGAATGGTGTTTTTAAACGTTGGCAATACTTTAAGGGCGTGATAGTCGAGTGCAATTTGACAATAAGGTGGAACGAAGTTTATAGTAGTCGGATTTTCATGGGACTTTTTTTATTGAGTTCGTAGAGGAGTGGAGTAGAAAGTTAAAAAGAAAATTTCGCCACTCGCGACTTTGCACTCGGCTCATCGGAACTTAACAACTTTTACTATGGGATCTACCACGAAATCGCGAAAAACATATCAGCAGCTACACTCTAAAAAAAAAATGTACCTTTTATCGCGAAAAACGAATTGTTAACGAGGAAAACAACAATGACGTTCTTATGATAATAGGTGGTGCCACGTTCAAATCATGATTGAATTATATTATTACAAGTAGAGTACAACCCAAATTCAAATTCTAAATTGATGCGAGCGAAGCCGCAAGCAAAAGCTAGTACACTACTAAATAAAAACAAACTCGTCGAAGCGACTAAAGCGCGACGCGGTTCGTCGCTGATGAACGCAGTTCCATAGGGCCCGCTTCTACGAGCGAGAGAATCGCGGCGATATTATGGTCCTTGCCACGTTTTTCTATACACTATTTTGGGCCGTCTCCACGAGCGAGAGAATCGTGGCGATATTTTCGTATTGAAATAAGTCCGATTTGACCCCATAGATATAGGCGAATTTCGATTTGATTAACCTCGACTCGGTTCGCTTAGTGGTCGTGAGCCCTAATGTAACAGTGCAGATGCGAACATTATATCAGTGAGTGAGAAAAACCGAGCACTACAGGTGGCAACTCGTAATGAGGTGGCAACTTGTAATGACACAATTTGCAACAACGACTTGTTTGTTACAGGTGAATGCTGCGGTGAGGGAGCGCCTTTAGGCGTCTGTGCCAAACCATTTTCCTACCGGTCAGCAACAGCACATGTTCTCTTGGCTACACTCTTTCCATAGTTCATGGTTCCTCCTCCAAAGGGTCGTTGGTATATTTTTCCTTCTTTTGTCCTGGAAAATGGCATACCCATATTCTCCAATTCCATTACACAGCAAGGAGCTTCTCGAGTTAAGTAGTGTATGGAGTCCTGTGGAAAATCGGATCATTTGAACGGAATCACGGAAATTGTTGATCGATCACTTTAAATTACAGCATCAACAATATTAAATAAACAATGGTGTTGATTCTGTTGTGCACTAACTAAACTTAATTTAGGCTATTGCTATCTTTTACTAAAAGACAGTGCGAGAAAAGGACGGCTATAGCTATGAACTAAGTTAGAGATGTCAAACTAGTTTATGCCTTGCGCTTCACCGTGTTTTTAGTCGACATGTTTTTATGTGCACCCTTCATTTGTATGGAAATATTAGTTGCTCTAAATTACGTCAGTCTCTTTCTCGTTCTATTAGAGAGAAAAAGATAGCAATAGCCTAAATTAAGTTTAGTTTGTGCACAACAGAAACGACACCAATAGCTTGTACACATGTGATTGGTGATTGGGTGCATTTCTTGAAATGTGTTATTACAATTTGTGGTCCAAACTAGATTGTTTTAGAGGAATTGAACTTGTTGAAGTTTTATGGTAATTTCCACTTCTTCACCATATGGAAATCTGACTCGTAATAAGACAAGGAAGCTAAGAAAATCTCAGTGAACTTTAAAATAAAACAAAAAAACCGGCCAAGTGCAAGTCGGACTCGCGCACGATGGGCTCCGTACCATCATCTATACATTAGACAAAACGGCAAAAAAAAATCACGTTTGTTGTATGGGAGCTCCCCCCTTAAATATTAATTTTATTCTGTTTTTAGTATTTGTTGTTATAGCGGCAACAAAATAATAACAGCCGCTCGGGTCGATCGTTAGGTTAAGCCGTGCTTGCCTAGGTTGGTCTGTGGATGGGTGACCACCCATTACATACCGAGTTTCTTCCGTGCCTCGGAAAGCACGTTAAGCCGTTGGTCCCGGCTGTCATTTGTAGATCTTTGACAGCCGTTAGGTAGTCAGTGGCCCAAAAAAAAAGTCTCCAGTCTTACCAAGGGGTATCGTATTACCCAGTACTAACTGGGTTGTGGAGGTCAGATAGGCAGTCGCTCCATGTAAAATACTGGTATTCAGCTGCATCCGGTAAAACTGGAAGCCGACCCCAATATAGTTGGGAAAAGGCTAGGCAGATGATGATGATGAGTGGCAACAGAAATACATCATCTGTGAAAATTTTAACTGTCTAGCTGTCACGGTTCATGAGATACAGCCTGGTGACAGACAGACGGACAGACGAACAGACAGCGAAGTCTTAGTAATAGGGTTCCGTTTTTACCCTTTGGGTACGGAACCCTAACAAATAAAAATGAACTCTACTGCGCTTAATTTCCCAAGGTATGAGTATTTATTTCTAATTTAGTTTTCAATGGATTCATTCGTTCGTGAGCTATCAGAAAATTGGCTTAAAATCAGTTCGTCTTGACCGTCGTAATTTCTCACAATCAGCAGTTTACTGTGGAGAGGCGGAAAATTTCCAAAAAACTTCGATTTCTCCAAAACAATTCAGTTTTGAACCCTTAGTTATCGGATAAATAATGATGTAAATAAGGTCTCATATCTTCATACATTTTAAGGCATGTACCCAATAATCATGTATTCTGTATAATCATCATCATCTGCCTAGCCTTTTCCGAACTATGTTGGGGTAGACTTCCAGTCTGATCGGATGCAGCTAAAACTAATCACTGTATAGGTAAACTATTTTTCTTTGAATATTAACTATTCAAAGACAGTGGTGTGCCCCATGCACATGGATTAAAAAAAATCCAAGATACAAACTCGTGTCTCAAAACTTACGACGTTAGGTAAGTTTTTCTATTTATCGCGTCTTCGTTTAAAAACACTATTTTTTTTATTTTTGTACTAGTACCTGATCTCCAAGCCAATCTGATCCTTTGACTGTGTCATAAAAGTGAAACTTCCAGGTGTCTTCGTGCATGCTTCCTGTAAATAAAAGACAAAAATGTAACTCAAAAGAATAGTACATTTTGATACAAGTGGAGAAAGTTTGTTATTGCGTTCGAGGCGGAATTATAACACCCGAGACGTAGGCGAGGGTGTTTTAGAGCCGAGAACTGCAATAACAAATGTCCACGTGTATCAAACTACGTTTTTCAATACACTTTTGAAGAAATAAAATAAAATATAACGAAAAATATTTTTGTCACGAATTATGAAACTGATTTTAATTTTCTTTTTTTTCGCGCTCTGCTCTTGTCAGGTTGAAGGAGAGGCAAAGGTATGAAGCCGTTAGACAGCCTAATATAATAAATAGATTTATTTCACATTTTTGAATTCAGAACACAAATAAATGTTAATTTGTGTATAAAATAATTATTAGTTTTTAATAATCATGTTTATCTATAATATTCTATTTATAAACACAATTTTAATATTCAAATAATATTTATGCGGCTAAAGACGCGTAGTGCTTTGCCGAAATTTAAAAAAACATTCACCTCAGACTATAGGCATTGAACCAATTTGGACTCAGTATAGGTATAAGTTATCTGTGGCAATTTTCATTCCCGCACACGTGCGGGAAAATGGAAAAAAAAACGCACGCGTGTGAAATACATCGCATGTTGTACCTAATAGTAGTGCGTTATGGACCAGTTTTCGAGGAAGTGTATTGAAAACGTATTTTTCAATACACTTCCTTTCCTTCGTTTTTTTCCATGATAATTGCCACAGATAACTATACCTATACTTAGTCCAAATTGGTTCAATGCCTATAGTCTGAGGTGAATGTTTTTTTTTTAAATTTCGGCAAAGCACTACGCGTCTTTACGGCATAAATATTTTTTTAATATTAAAATTGTGTTTATAAATGGAATATCATGGATAAACATGATTATTAAAAACTAATAGTTACTTTTACACTATTTAACATTTGTGTTCTAAATTAAAAAATATAAAATAAATCTATTTTTTATATTAGGCTGTTTAACGGCTTCATACCACTGCCTCTCCTTCAACCTGGAGAAAGAAAAGCGCGAAAAAAAAAAACAGTTTCTTCGTGACAAAAATATTTTTCATTGATTTATTTTATTTTTTCAAAAGTGTATTGAAAAACGTCATTTGATAGACGTGGACATTTGTTATTGCAGTTCTCGGCTCAAAAACACACTCGCCTACGGCTCGGGTGTTATAATTCCGCCTCGAATGCAATAACAAACTTTCTCCACTTGTATCAAAATGTACTATTTCAGCATTTCAGACCATTCAATGATATTAAATCGGTTGGTGGCTTTTTATTATTTGTCTTTTTGCTCGGCCACCCGAGATACAAGAATTCTTTCTTTTTTGTTCTTTCCTAGTTGGGTATTGAAAAATCACTGAAAAAGCGTTACGAACTAAGAGGGTTTAGTTTTAACAAACCGAAAGCCGGGTTAACGTTACAAGCAGGAGTAATATAAATTATATTGTGTTATAATTTGTGTAGGTAATTCATTATATTATTAACCGCGTCTTAAGAATTTTAACGTAAATCATATTATTATCCTATATTGATTCTTCTATAGCGGCCATGTTGTTGGGCCCCCTGAGCACTTGATACGCAGTTTTTCACTTACCAAGAGCAGCATTCATGCCTCCCTGTGCAGCTGTGGTATGAGACCGAGTTGGGAACAGCTTAGAAATCAAGGCTACCGAGAACTTTCCCTCGGCCAGGCCAATGGCGGCTCGTAATCCCGCGCCTCCCCCGCCGATGATAATACAGTCGTACTGATGGTGATGGATAGTGTAGGAGTTCTCACGAATACTACCTAAAAGCAAAAAAATATAAGAATATTGAAGACTGCAATAACATGCTGCTGGCAAACATCTATAGAGCGACCTTAGACTTCGCTGAAGCTTAGCCAAGCTTAGCAAGTAATGGCAAGCTTGGTCAGGCTTACCAGTCAGAGTCAGTCTTGAAATCTTACAACCCTATCCCAACTAACCAACGTGTATCTTATACACGGTAATGCCTTGTTTTCTGTTAAATAAATGTATGCCAAGAAGATTCGGACTGTGAATTTGCATTGCGCTTGTACTGAACTAGCATTGTTGTGCTAGTATGGGCAAATGAATATTATGGTGAATAAATGTTATGGAAAACGATATTAAAAATGAAAAATATGGCAAATAAATATATGGTTTAAAATTATTAGGACACTTGATCGATTATGACCAAAAATTTAGTGAAAATGATCTTATGTATTTTCACGATTATGGCAACTGAAGCGTAATGCGTAAGCGTAGTCTAATGAAATTATGGCAAATACAATTATGGTATATAAAATTATTGCATTTTAAATTATGGCAAACATTAACTAGTACCTAAACCCTTCCCCACACGTTAGATTTGCATGTATATGGAAAGATAATACTCAAAGATATTACTCATTCGGAAGCTGGGATTAATTTGATTTTGTGAGAGTTGTACAGGACAGTTATAATTAGATTATAATTAAAATGCTTACTTTTTAAAGGTAATTGAGATCGAAGAGCATTAGATAAGCGACCGACTCTCTGAAATAAAACATAATATTTATAAAGAATGGTGTGAGATACCACTAATATGAGGCAGATCGTATTGAAAATGTAATACTATACGATACTTATGTGTTCTAGTTCACGACCAATTTTTAACCGACTTCCAAATAGAGGTTATCAATTTGTCTGAATTAATCTTCGCCAGTTGCGAACCGATTTCGTTTTTTTTTTTGTTTGGAAGAAAATAACATCGCTGTGGTCCTGTTTAGTACCCCGTATATTCGTTCTGTATATTTTTTTTTGGTGAAGATCTGATGCTCTTCTTCGAAGATATATAATGGAACTCTTCAATAATCGGCCCATCTCGCCGTGACAGGGAATGGGCTATAGGGAGCCCACGCACTTCACGGCCACGAACGTTGGCCAACTAATGAAACGAGATGAACGTCGGGCACTTGGCCGCAGCGGCCGATTGGCCACGCCCGGACCGGACCGGCACGACTGGTCGTTGCGACCAAACTACCACTGGTCTTGGCTGCGTAGTGCGCCAAATTTATAATCTACCACGTGAGTTCAGTGTGGGTTGGATACTACGAAAAAAATATAGATGGAAAAAATGGTATATGGAAAACACCAACAATCTTACCCGTGTAATTAAAAACATGATTTAAAAACTAAATTACTTAATACAAAAAAAAAAAATATTTTGATTTTATTCAATGACAAATCAAAATTATTATGAATGTCAGAAAACGAAATGCGCTCTGAAAAGTGTTTCATTTGTTTACAGTAGTTTACATTTATTTTCTTTGTTTTGTGCCAGGAATAACAAACACATTTTAAGAAAAAGTCCGTAAATGATAAAAATAGATCAAGATCCGTAAATATTGTTTGAAGTAGAAAAAACAACTTCTTCTTCTTCTTCTTCAACCCTTGGCCACCCAATGCTGAGTGTAGGTCTCTTCCAAATCTCTCCACTTTTGGCGGTTTTGTGTCATGGCTATCCAGTTTCTTCCGGTCACTTTAGTGAGATCGTCTGTCCACCTAGTCAGTTGTCTTCCCACGTTCCTCCGTCCCGTCCGTGGTCTCCACTCCAGCATTTTCTTTCCCCATCTTCCATCCAGTCTACGGCATATATGGCCCGCCCACTTCCACTTTCTTTCTGCTACCACTACCGCTATGTCCGTGAGTCTCGTTCGTCTCCGTATTTCGGTCGAAAAAACAACTGTTACATAGTAATGAGAGGTTTTCCTTTTGAGGTTTAAAAAAAAAAAATAGTTTCCAAGAACTCTATATATGGCGTTGAACTTACTATGCCAAAGCCAAAACGTTTGAAAAAAAAATATTGTATCACGTCACATACTCTCGTTGACTGACACTTTCATTTGCATAACCTTCCGAATATAACCAACATTTCTCGCGCTTTGTTAAAATCAGTTTTTTTAGGTTCCGTTCCTTGCATTATCATACTTAGTCCTAGCGCCATCTATCCAGCGACTAGGGAAGAGCTAAAAAGAAAATCCCTCATTATGGTAAAGATTGTTGCCCGGTCATTTCATCCACCTTTAGTTACTAAAATATCTTCGCGGAAATTTTTGAACCAATTCATCAAGTAAGTATCTTGAATTCTTGACTTGCCTCTCGAAGTTGTCGACATGTGGAATGTGGAATCAGCGATCATTGTGCGAAAGTCGTATCAGCCCATGGCTTATTTACCAAGAGCCTCGATCAATACCTGAGGAGGCTCTCGTTGGGGTGCGATGTCAGAAGTCCTCCACGTGTGTCTGGCGGCTGCTGGTCCCTCTCGATACGTCTGGAGGGAAGAGCAGCTGCTGGGCCGGTGCACCCTGGACGTGGCGGTATCCTTCTCCGGGGAATGAGGGGAAATGAGAGTTTCCTTTTATCCCCCGGGGAATGTGACCGCCGCGGCTAATGAATCTGACAAGGGTAGGGTCCATTCTGGACCAACGGAGCGTTGTTCTGCGTGACCCTCTGTTAAGCAGAGGGCACAGCAGAGGAATGAGGGCGGGCTCGGTGTGCACTCACCCTGCCTCCGAGCAGACAGAGAAGGATCCGTCCTCCTCTGTCACCGCCATTCTCGTAATCTGGCTATCGAAGCGCTGTGTGGATCACGTCTCGCGGTTTCGATAGGGGACCGAGGGTCTTGGCTTAACCACCCGGACCGCGAGGTAGAAAACCTCTATAAAAAGTTACCCCGAATCCCAAGTGGCGACGCACCGCGAGGGGATGTATGGCTGACGGGTGTTCCATGGAACAAATCAGTCGCTAGTGCACTCCTCGCCAGGGTACCTGCAGACCCCCATGGCGAGTAACAAATGCTTAAATCTGCCCTTCTAGGTACAGGGGTCTCTGCCTAGATTGTAGCTTATTTCCCCCAGACTCGTGGGATTAAATATGGATGAAATTAATAAAAAAACAAACACCGCCGGCAACGGCAAAACAGAGGAGAGGAGGGATGTGGCGTCGGAGTCCGACGTAGCATCAAGTGAGGTGAGCGTGGGAGGGTCAGAGAGCTCCCGTCGCGTGAGGGCCGGGACGCCTGCGGAGAACAGCAAGTTCTTCCGCAAGCGGCCCAGGCGGGATGGCGACCGGGGGTCGTCATCCGGAGATGAGGAGGCCTCGGCCCGAAAAATCCCCACCAACAAGCGTGGGGGGATCCGGGGCAAGGGGAGGGGGCTCTCTGCCCCCGTGAGGTCGGCAAGACCTGCCGAGGAGGTGCGCCCCCCGGGCACTACTGTTCCCGGGTCTGGCGACGAGGCGGGTGCAACTGGCGGCTCCGAGGCGGAGCGTAAGTCCAGGTTTGCTAAGGAGGTGGAAGCCGCAATAAGGGGCGTGGCCAATAAGATGAAGACCTCATCTAAACTCAAGGCCATACCCGGCGCTTCCGCCTCCATCATGGCGGCAGCGGAGGCCAACTTTGCGAGGCCTCCACCAACTCCTTCGTCAGAGGGAGATGTGGCCAAACTGCGGGAGGAGGTGGCCCGCCTGACGGCCGCCATGGAGGTTCTCCAAAAGGAGAACGCCAAGCTCCACGCAGACCTGGCCAATCTGCGCGAGGCTGGTAGCCGTGCTGCGCCTCCAAATGGGGGCCACCAACAACAGCAGCAGCAGCGACAAGCCGAGCCCGTGCCGGTGGAGAACCAGGTCCTGAGCCTGGTTCGGCAGGAGCTGGCTTCCTTCCAGGCGCGGTTCTCCGTCCTGGAGGGAATTGTTCTGCGCCCCGCCCTGGGTGCAAAGAAGGCAGCCGCGGGCCCAAGCACGATGCCGAGTACGGTGTCATACGCGGCTGCTGCGGCTGCCGCACCCGGACCTGGGCCGTCAAGCCAGTCCTCCGGCAGGGCTGCGGCGCCCCCCCCCTGGGAAGTCAGCTCCGGCGCAAACGGCGCCGACTAAGAAGGCGCCCAGGAGGAGAAAGGGCAAGGCGGCTGCACAGGCGGTGACTGTGTCGGCTCCAGCGCCAGCGGCGCCAGTGCCTGCGGCGAGTGGGCCAGTGCCCGCAGCAAGCCAGCTGCCGCCGCCTGCGGCTGAAGCCGGATGGCAGGTGGTCGGGGAGAAGAAGCAGGGGAGGAAGGCGGCCAAAAAGGCCCGAAATGTGGAGCGGCAGCGCCAGCACAGGTCGCGAAAGATCGCGGCCAGGCTCCACGCCCCGAAGACCGCAGCTGTAGTGATCACACTACAGCCGGACGCGGAAAAGAGGGGCGTGTCCTACCGCGACCTTCTGGCAAAAGCGAAAGAGGCGGTGAACCTCGGGGAGCTTGGGATCACCGGGGGCCTCCGGCTTAAAGTCACCGCGACAGGGGCCCGATTGCTGGAGATCCCCGGCGAAACCAGCGGCTCGTCCGCCGACGCTCTGGCTGAAAAGCTCAGAGCGTCCCTAAACGCAGACGAGGCCCGAGTCTCCAGGCCCGTCAGATGCGCAGACCTGCGCATCCTGGGTCTGGACGACTCGGTTACCGAGGAGGAGGTGGTGGCCGCCGTCGCCAGGTCCGGAGGGTGCCCTGCCGATCAGGTCAGGGCAGGCGCCATTCGCCCGGACTCCACGGGTATGCATACCGTTACGGTATGCTGCCCGGTGACGGCGGCTAAAGCCATAACGGAGGGCCGAAGGCTACTGGTGGGCTGGGTCTCAGCGCAGGTGAAGCTGCTAGAGCCCAGACCTCTGAGGTGCTATCGCTGCCACGTGGGACACCACGTGTCAGTACAGTGCGCCTCGGAGGTTGACCGCAGCAGACTCTGCTTCCGTTGCAGCCAGCCCGGTCACGTATCCGCAGCTTGCTGTGCCACGCCGCACTGCGATGGCTGTGCGGCGGCTGGCAAGCCAGCCGACCACCGGGCTGGAAGCAAGGCCTGCGCTGCACCCACCAAGGCCACCAGAGGCAAGGGGAGGCCCTCCGCCGCCACCACCACCACCGTCGCCACCGCCGCAACCGCAACTGCCACCGTTGCCGCTGCCACTGTCGCCGCCACAGAGGAGCCCTCGCAAGGGGCTAGGGAGGAAGCGGTAATGGAGTGCCAATAACGGCCCCATTACGCTTCCTCCAAGCGAACATCAACCACTGCGCCTGCGCTCAGGATCTGTTGCTCCAGAGCATGGCGCAGTGGTTGATTAACATTGCTGTGGTCGCTGAGCCGTATTTTGTCCTCCCCAGGGAAGACTGGGTGGCGGACCTTAGCGGCTCAGTGACCATAGTGTCGTCGGCCGCCGCCGGTACCCCGACCCTTGAAGGTGTCAGGAGGGGTCGGGGGTGCGTAGCAGCCCGGTTCGGGGAGATCGTAGTGGTGGGAGTCTACTTCTCCTCGAGCCGAACTCTCGCCGAGTTCCACAACTCTCTCGCAGAGTTGAGTGTTGTCGTCGGAAACCATTCCCTCCCCGTGCTTGTCCTCGGGGACTTCAATGCCAAGAACTTGGCTTGGGGTTCTCGTTGCACAGACGTGCGGGGAAGGATGGTGGAAAACTGGGCCCTGGAGAAGGGCCTGGTCGTCCTAAATCGGGGTTCTGTCCCCACGTGTGTGCGGATGCGGGGCGAGTCAGTGGTGGACATTTCGTTCGCTAGCCCCGCTCAGTCGCCGCGTGTCGTTGACTGGCGTGTCATGGAGGGGGTGGAGACCTATTCCGACCACCGGTACATCCGGTTCCCAGACCTCAAGCGCGCCGGTCCAACAGGCCCCGAGTGGTCCGCGTTGGGTGCTGAAGCAGCTGGACCGGGAGCTCCTCCTGGAAGCCTCGATCGTGCAGGCCTGGGTGACATCACCGGACAGGCCTGCCGACATAAACAATGAGGCAGGGTGGTTCCAGGAGGCCATGTCTGACATCTGCGACGTGGCAATGCCCCGCGTTCGGCCAAGAAGCGCCCGGCGTCAGGTGTACTGGTGGTCGCGAGAGCTAACGTCTCTGCGCAAAGCGTGCGTCGCTGCACGGCACCTGTACGCCAGGCATCGCAGGCTCCGCATCCGCCCACCGGATGCGGCAGCCATTGAGGCGGAGCTATATGAGGGGTACAGAGCGGCGAAGACCGCTCTCCGCGAGGCTGTCCTGCGGGCCAGGGATCTGGCCCGCGAGGAGATGCTGGGGACTCTCGACAGAGATCCGTGGGGGTGCCCTTACAAGTTGGTGCGGGACAAACTCCGCCCCTGGGCCCCCCCACTGACGCAGAGTCTCCGGCCTGAGCTCGTGGAGGACGTGGTGAGCACTCTGTTCCCTTCGCGAGGGGAACATGCACCCCCGCCTATGGCTCCGCCGCCTGCGGTGCTGGAAGCGGATCATCAGGACGACGACGACGACACTCCGGAGGTGACTGGGGTAGACCTGAGAGTGGCGGTACGCAGGCTCAGTGACAAAAATACCGCCCCGGGACCCGATGGCTTGCCTGGCAATGCCTGGATCCTGGCCCCGGAGGCTCTCGGGCCCCGACTGGAGGGGCTCCTAAGCGCATGCTTGGAGAGAGGCCATTTCCCGCTTCGTTGGAAGACGGGGAAGCTGGTCCTCATCCGGAAGCCGGGGCGCCCTGCGGACTCTCCGTCCGCATACCGGCCCGTGGTGCTGCTCGACGAGGTGGGCAAGCTCTTTGAAAGAGTCATTGCAAACCGCCTCGCCGAGCACCTTGCGGGGACTGGGCCGGACCTTGCGGAACACCAGTTTGGTTTCCGCAAGGGGCGCTCTACGGTGGACGCCATCATGCGCGTGAGCCCTCACGACGGGGGATGCGGTGTCCAGGGGTGGGGTTGTCTTGGCGGTGTCTCTCGACATCGCCAACGCCTTCAACTCCATGCTCTGGAGCTGCATTAGGGAGGCACTCCGGTATCACCGGGTGCCGACCTACCTCCGTCGAGTGGTCGGGGACTATCTGACGGACAGAGCCGTCATCTACCCCGGTCGCAGCGGAGAATGGAACCGGCGAGAGATGTCGTGCGGTGTTCCGCAGGGATCGGTTCTGGGGCCGTCCTTGTGGAACATCGGTTACGACTGGGTGCTGCGCGCCGACCTCCCTAGCGGTGTCAGCGTGGTTTGCTACGCAGACGACACGCTGGTGCTGGCACAGGGGGGGTCGCTCGAGGCGGCGGCCGAAGCGATGACACGCGGGGTTGCGATAGTCGTTGAGAGGATCCGGCAACTGGGTCTCGAGGTGGCACTGCACAAGTCCGAGGCCATGTGCTTTCATGGGCCTCGGAATGCGCCACCTCCGGGATCCTCACTGATGGTAGGAGGGGTATCCATCGGCGTCGAGTCGACGTTAAAGTACCTGGGACTTGTCCTTGACAGCCGGTGGAACTTCGTGGAACATTTCCGACGTTTGGCCCCCAAACTGGAGCGGACTGGGGCTGCCTTCAGGCGGCTCCTGCTCAATCTGGGGGGGCCAAACGCCTCCTGCCGGAGGCTCTACGCGGGAGTCGTGCGGTCCATGGCCCTTTACGGGGCCCCGGTGTGGGCGCGTTCATTGAGGCTGCGAGCCGCCCACTATTTGAACGCGCCCCAAAAGGTAGTAGCCGTAAGGCTGGCCCGGGGGTACCGTACGATCTCCCGCGAGGCGGCGAGCCTCCTTGCCGGGTTGCCGCCATGGGATCTAGAGGCGATAGTCCTCGCGCGCCTACATGAATGGCGCGCGGAGGCGCTACGCCGGGGGGAAACTCCGCTGCCGCGACAAATTGTCGCTCAGCGGACAGACTTCCGGCGGGATCTCATGGCGACATGGAGAGAGCGACTGTTGCAACCCCGTGCAGGGCACGCCACGATAGTGGCGATAAGTCCCCTCTTTGAGGAGTGGCTTGAGAGACGCCACGGCGTCCTCACCTTCCGCCTCACGCAGGTCCTCACCGGACACGGAGTGTTCGGGAGGTTCCTGCACCGAATCGGGCGGGAGGAAACGCCCGGGTGCTTCCATTGTGAGGATCGACCGGAGGACACGGTGGAACACACGGTGGAGGTGTGCCCCGCGTGGGCGGAGCACCGCCGTGTCCTCGAAGCGGCGATCGGCGGCGGCGACCTCTCGCGTCCGGCCCTGGTGCAAGCCATGGTCCGGAGCGAGACGGAATGGGACGCCGTCACCTCCTTCTGCGAAGCAGTAATGCTAGAGAAGGAGGTGGCGGAATGTGAGAGGGAGCGAACCTCTCAACGTCCCGGCCGCCGCGGGAGACGCCCCGGGCGTCGGGGGCCACCACCATGTGGCCCCCGGCCACCGTAGGCGCGGGCCTGTGGACGGTGGGCTATGGGCTAGCTCGCCGTCCGTCCGTCTCATGACGACAGGCCGTGTCGACGGCGCGTTCGTGTTCCACGCGCGCCTCAAAGAGAGTCGGCAAAACGGAAGGGGTCCGTAGGGACCGATGCCTGCCGGGGTTGCGGGACTGTTCGAAAGAGATACCGTGGCCCCGGAACACAAAGGGCGATGAAGGAACATGGATGGGTTTTAGTCAGTAAAAGTCTGACACTCCCTCCTGCTCCGCCCAGAGCGGGAGGGGTTATTTGATGATTTCCCATCCGAAAAAAAAAAAAAAAAAAAAAAAAAAGAGGCTCTCGTTCCGGGGTTGCACTTTTGGAGAGAAAAAGCACTCCACTCACTTATTAGTCAATTTACAACAATGCAAACAGTTGCCTTCCGAAGACGTGACGCAATTTTCCATCCGCATTGAGTCATGTTTAACACGACTACAAGCTGACATCCATTATAGCTGCGAAAATGATAAAGAACTTGTAGGTCGTATAGCGGCAAAGGAAGATTTGGCTCTCAATACGTTCTTGTTAGCATTGAACTCTAATATTTCCCATATTGTGCGGTGCAGGAATCCTAAGACTTTATCAGAAGCGATAACAAATGCCATTGAAGAAGAAAAAATATTTTATTTATCAAAACTTTCAACTCGTTCTAATAAACAATGCACAACATGTAATATGAGCGGCCATGTCGCTTCAGAGTGTTATAAAAATAAAAATAAGCGCTGTTATAATTTCTACCATGTAAACACAGAAAATAATAATAAACAAGATAATTCTAACACTAATCAATATTTTAATTCTAATTTTGATCCAAATAAATTTTGTGCTTATTGTAAAAAACTTGGTCATTTAATAAGCGAATGTCGTAAACTTAAAGCGAAAATCAATAACAATTTACGGACCGATCCACGTAACTCTACACTATCAAGTGCAACTGCACCGAGTTCAAATAACGTGTCGAGCAATAATCACTCTAATGTGCATCATGTCGACACTTCTATTGAAAATGATACTTTAAACTAAACAGGGTTTCGGTTCCGTGTCTGCCGAAACCGAATGTAAATAATTTAAATGACACAAAAGACGTTTTTATTCAATCATGTGTTCCTAAGTTTTCTCAAACACAGGTTAGTGCTACCAAAGGTATTAAAAGTCCTTCAAACTGTGTTCCTAAATTTTCTCAAACACAGGTTAGTGCAACTAAAGGTAATAAAAGTCCTTCAAACTGTGTTCCTAAATTTTCTCAAACACAGGTTAGTGCAACTAAAGGTAATAAAAGTCCTTCAAACTGTGTTCCTAAATTTACTCAAACACAGGTTAGTGCAACTAAAGGTAATAAAAGTCCTTCAAACTGTGTTCCTAAATTTACTCAAACACAGGTTAGTGCAACTAAAGGTATTAAAAGTCCGTCAAAGTGTGTTCCTAAATTTTCTCAAACACAGGTTAGTGCAACTAAAGGTAATAAAAGTCCTTCAAACTGTGTTCCTAAATTTACTCAAACACAGGTTAGTGCAACTAAAGGTAATAAAAGTCCTTCAAGGCTGCTACTTTTGAAATAAAAGGGAATGGTCCCTTTTTTGGGTACATTAATTATTGTCTCCCTCTTAGGCAAAAAGCTTGATTTGCTACTTGCGAGGTGTTTTTTGAGCTCGACTGGATTTAAATATTTTTGGTCATAATACTCGCAATCTACAATGTAATTTATGGTTTTGCAAATATCAGATAATTTATGGTGTACAGAATTCGTGAAATGACAATTTTTATAATGTTTACAAATATTTTTGATTCGATAGTTCAATTTGTCGACATCAAGGTTATCATTTTTAGCAATGTTATAATAATGCTATTTTTATAAAATGTTCTGAGTAAGAGTTTTAGTTGAGATAATACATGTCCCATGTTATGGTCATTTTCACCTAAGGATAATACAATTTTGTCACCTGGTCGTAGGTTGATACTGGTACAGTTCTTTATTATTGTGTCGCTATATGCATATGGCATCGTATGGACGAGGACTCCATATTTTTCGTATTGTGTAGTCTTTCTGGAATGTATAAGAGCAGCAGCCAGACCTACACATTGTTGCGCGCCGAAAATCCTTATCATCTTTCCAAATTCGTGCTTTCCCAAGTCTATCGCAATGGGGTTTGTTCTACAGGTTTTACCTGAAAGAATCTGCTGTGGTGGTGGTGTCCTTAGAGATTGCTCAAGACTGTGTATTTGTGAAGTCAGTGTTTTTATCTCCTTTTCTGCATTCTGAAGTTCCTTTTGTAACGCGGAGATTTTTTTTTGCAAATGTAAACATGTAATGTTTGTGTTGCGATCAGCATTCGACGTGTCTCTCGGCAAGGACGGGGTAGAGGACACTATTTGACTTTTCTTTTTGTCATTATTTATTGGGCTGCTTTCTAACGACTTTCATATTTTAATTTCTTTAGTCAGCATATTCGCTTGTTTCTTCAAATCATTGTTTTCTAATATTGTGTTCTCCAACTCATTCTCTGCACTTTCTAGTTTTATAGTGAGCTGAGCAATTGTATCTTGCATCTCGGATATTGATGACATATTAGTCGTTGTATCGTCTACACTTTTTCGAAGTTTGTTCGGCGTGATGTCCGTTTCGTAAGATGTATCGTAATCGGTCAGTACATGAGAATCCTGGTTAAGAGACAACTGTTTTTTATTTGCACGAGTTTGCGGGGGTGGCTGTGTGGTAGGATACGTCGGTTTTTTTCTTATTGTTATATTGGATGTCTCTGTAGAACTTGTAATCTTTTTCCTAATGCACATCTTACAGCGCCATTTGTTTTTGGATTCTTGGTTCATTAATCGGTACGTGTGTTCCGGGTAACCATCGCAGTCAGGTTCGAATCTGTTGTTACAAACAGAGCACAACGCAGTTTTTTTTATATCAACAGACTTTTTACATTTGTAGCATACTACTAGTACGCCAGGCATCTTGCGGCCACTGATTCTAGTATTTGTGTTCGCAAATTGGGATGACATGTTGCGTTTTACGTCACGTACATAAGAAACAATAAAGTTCTAAGTAGTTAAACTAGTTGTTATTATTGATTGACAATAGTAAATCTTTTAGTGCAAGTAACAGCAGTTCTATGTGGTACCGCTACTTGGGGATAGATGGCGCTGTTATCAATTTTTGCAGCTATATATTTGTATGACGGGTGTTTTTCTTTTTTTTTTGAAATAGGGGTTTGAAAATATAAAGATTTTTAAAACACTTGAATTTGAGTTCAATTAGTTAAAAATCAGCTCACAATAATCGGCACTTATTAAACTTTACTAAAAATAATTATAGTCAATTTTTGCGTTTATGTTTCGTCCTTCACTTAATTTTATTATTTTCACTGATATTCTTCACTTAATGTTATTTTTAATTAGTTGATTGGGCTTAAAACACAATCATAAGAAAATACAAAAAGAATTTCATGTCTTGGGTCACGAACTCGGACCATTGTGCACTGCATGCACACTCAGTCAGTAAAACGCCACGCAGGTTTACAAATATCATTTCGAAATTTTGCTTCGATTTGTCGTCTTTTTTTAGAAAGTTCGTTAGGACGCCAATTATTTGGCATTTATTTGAAAACCGACGCGCACATTCAATATTTATTAATATTAAGTTAACGATTTGTTATCTTTTATTTACTGTTGTATTATAAACTGTTCATATGGCTGAGTGGTTATTAATATAAATTGTTAAGCGTTTAAGTCACTTTAATTACACAAACACATTGAATTAGGTATTGTTCATAGTTCATAACTTTAAATCATTTTAACAAAGTTCACTGTGTGAGTTCGATGAAGATAACGTTTTCACTGTATATTTACACTGTCCAGATAATTATAACACTATACTTAACACGAAATTAATACTTTTAACATTTTTAAGACCTAATTTATACGGAGCGCGTTGTTTACGTAACGGCATCGCCATCTATTAATACTAAGGATGCAGCCCCTATTCATGTTAAGTCGTATCGTTTCCCTGAAGTACATAAAGACGAAGTTGAGAAGCAAATCAAGAAAATGCTTGCTCAGAATATTATTCACCCTTCAACTTCCCCTTGGAATGCACCTGTATGGGTAGTCCCGAAGAAACTTGATGCTTCCGGTAAACAAAAATGGCGAATTGTCATTGACTATAGACGTCTGAATGATGTCACTGTTTCAGAGATTTACCCTCTCCCTCTCATTACAATCTTAGACCAGTTAGGTCACTCAATATAATTATATAATACAACACCCCATTGTACTACTGAATTTACTCCTTATGAACTATTATACGGGTATAAGCCATCTATTCCTAGCAGTTTTGAATCTTATGATAATGTCACTTATCACGAGTATATCCGCGCTTTACAGTATAGAATGAAATACTCGCGAGAAAGAGCTTTGGAAAATATCAACAAAAGCAAAGAACAATCAAAAAAGTATTATGATGTATCTGCTAAAGCGAAGAATTACAAAACTGGAGATATGGTATATTTAAAACAGCATCATAGACTGCGTAAAGCTTTGTCCCCAATCTGGAAGGGACCTTACAAAATTATGAAAACACACGGAAAAACTAACGTCACCCTATGTGTTAACAGAAAGCGCATAAAATACCACGTTAACGAAATAAAACCAGTCTGATATATCTGATTGAAAGTTCATTGTTGTCTATTTCCAATATTTTATACACTATTTAAATTTTAATTTATTTTCAAAATCGAATATCCTACATCCTTATTCCCTATGTTTAATCCTACCAAATTTATTTCAAGAATTTTCTAAATTTAAAAATTTAGATTTTCCCGTCTTATTATCGTTACCTAACATTCACAGTATTATAGTCTTATTTAAGTCGACTTCAATAGTGTTTGTTATCGAAATACCTCTCATCAATCCAGTTATTTATATACCTAGCATCTGTTAGATAAAAGAAATATCGCTACTCATACCACAGGATGAGAATAATTTATAAACATATGTCCTCATTCATCCCACTAAGTTATAATATTTCTATAATTATTTGATATTATATTATGTAGGTATTAATAAATAGTAAAGTTAATGTAATGATGTTAATTATGTTATGACTGTATATGGCCTTTTACCCTCTATATTAGCCACTATTAATAATTATTTTGTCGAATCAAATTTAATTACCTTTGTTTTACACCCTTTATTTGTATGTGTTTTCCTGTTTTGTACCTATTTGTGTTATTTAATTATTTTGTAATGTATAAATTTACTCTATGTTTACCTTTACTTTGTGACATAATTTTAATTATTTTGTAATGTTTAAATTTACTGTATGTTTACCTTTAATGACATAATTTTAATGATTTTGTAATGTTTAAATTTACTTTTAATTTGTGAAATCCCTTTCTTTTCCGTTTGGAGCAATTCAATTCTTGCATTTTATCCTTCGCTTAATTCATGTATTTTAAAGCTCCGTCTTAAGGGGGGAGATGTTATAAATAAATTCCAAATGCATTACTTTAAAATTGCTGATTTGTGAATTCATGCATTATATAAAACTGCTCGCCATGCACGCGCAGTGCAGTCAACCTACAAAATTCCTACAATTAACATTTTTTCCGACTTATTGTAATTTTGGTGTGCAAGTTTAAATAAATTCAGTGTAGCAGAAGTTACAGTGTTTCAATTAAAAGGGACCCACGGAGTGCCATCCTAACAGCTCGCTCTTGCATCCGAGTCGAGGGAGTCCCGGTTGACGAAGTCCCGCTGAGCGGGGTTCCTACTTCTGAATGGATTAAAAAAAAAAACTTTTTTGCAAAAAACACAAAAAAAAGAAAAATAATTTTAGCTTCAGAAGTCGGTGACCTTTGTTTGATTGATTTAGTTTTTTTGTCACCGACTTCTGAAGCTAAAGTTATTTTTTCACCAACAGTAAAAGACACCTAATTTCTGTTTTCATCAACACTAAGTAACACCTAACTCAATGCCTTGGCCTTTTTCACCATTACTAAGTGACACCTAGCTGACGCCAGCACATCAAGCTACTTCTATTTGTCAAATTTCTTAAATAGATTTTCAACATTATCTCTAAAGTATTAGATTCAAGCTTGATTGGAAAATTTTGACAGTTTTAGGTAGCTTAATGTGCTGGCATCTGTACTTCTCATTACTCGTTAAAAGTACCTACATAATTAAATAGTTGACAATAAAAATATGCATACAATGTTTTATCAAGAAAATTCTGTTACTATGCTTATAATGTGATTACTCGTATTTGCTCAGTCGTCGAAAAAAAAAAACCAAATGATTCACACATAATTATCAGTTCCTCAATAAGAACACACAGAGATAGTTCAACGCTTCTTAAGAACACACAGAGATAGTTCAACGCTTCTTAAGACGCAACTGACCAAAGTAGATCCCGACGCCCTCCTTCCCGTTCCCATGACGACCACCAATCGATACTGCCCAAAGTAAGATACCAAAATAATTGAACATTCTTATTGCTTCAATTCCTACTAGGTTAAAGTACAGTTATGGTGCAATCAAGAAACAAATAATTACAGTATGGTCCAAAAACTTGTGCAGTAAACGTGAATTACAAGTATACAATTATTGGAGAGTTACTCCTAATAGTACGATGACGTCACTCATTGAAGGATCAACGACAGACAGGGCGCGGTGTGACTCGTGTTCGCGCTTGCGTACATCGAATCTGGTGCTACTGACGCAACTAAAATGAGCCATTTTGTGAATTTTACCCACTGAGGTGAAACGTAAAAGTAAACTCCCTTTCGCATATTATACTAAAATACATTAAATAAAATTTGTCATCCAGTAAAAATTATATAAACAGTAAGAAGTGTTCCTAACGTGTCGTGTTTCTTTTTGAAGTACTAGAAGTGTAGCCGGTGGTGTTGTATCGCGGCAGAACCTGCCGATACACTGTGCTACAATCATTACGTTAGTACCATCGGGTACACGCATCTAGTAACTAGTCTAAAATAAGCTCACTATAGTTTTATTTTCAGTAACTTCGCTGTAAAACGCGCTTTACTTTAAATTTTCAAAGAACTTTTCGCAAAAATTTAAACGATGATTAAACCTAGTTTAAAAAAAAGTAATTTGAGTGACATTACATATAAATGTTTCGGCGTTAGCTAAATATATTAATCAACTGTTTTAGTGTAACTCGTGTAAGTGGGTGCTTATGAGTGTGGTGAAAAGTCAGTACAGTGTATTACAAGAAGTGTTAAATCCAATCATTAAAGTTTAAGTAAAGTTCCATTCAAGATTAATTCGGTGAGTTAAATCACATTGTTATTTGGTGAGTGGCTAGATTTTTAAACAATCAATTATGGTATAAAATAACATTATAACGTTCCGTTATTTCAAGCCATAATTTAAATACGACTTATAAAGTAAGAATTCGTGGTGCATGGTAGGTAAGTTGAAACTATAGGCCTATCTCTTAAAACTGTTGCAGTTTTTTTTTTACACGTATGGAACTCATTTCTTTAATAATTATTGGAAGTGCATCATACATCCTGTTAAAGAGGCCAATGACCCTAATTTGTAAGAAACAGTCGATATCACTGGCGTATTAAGGATGTGTTTTGCTAACACAGCGTTCGATTTATAAATAGATTTAGAAAATTACCCATTAATTACCATTTTTAAATTCGTTTGAATCATAATTTTAAAGGTTTAATTTTTGTTAGACCTTTAGATCTCAGACAGAATTATTTTGGGACTTCAGACGTCAGAACTATTTTAGGTAGGAATCGTTTTCTGTACGTCTGGCTTTTGGGGCAGTTATTTTTTATTCGTTATTAATATGTAGGTTATTTTTGAACTAATAATTCATCTTTTTAATATAAAATACCTTGTCAGAAATTTTGCCTGCTATAAGCAACACAATAAATAGATACTTTATTGTGGAACGCATTTAAAAACTAAAAATCATTTATTTTGTCGATGTTCATATTTATTAACTTTGAACATTACAGGTACGTTCGACGACCTGATTGGCGCAGCGGTAGTGAGGCTGCCTTACGTTCTTAGGGTCCCGGGTTCGAATCCCGGTCGGAGCAAATGTTTGTGTGATGAGCATGGACATTTGTTTCCGAGTCATGGATGTTTATATGTATAATAAGTATGTATTTACAAACAAAAAGTATCTATGTAGTATATCAACTATCTGGTGTCCACGACACAAGCCCCGTTGCTTAGTGTGGCACTAGATAGCGCTGTGTGTCATGTCCAGCAATATTTATTTATTTATTTATTTATTTACGTTCATTGCTTTAGCTCCTTTGTCTACAATCCTAAACTTCACGCAATATCTAGGCGATAAATACGACTAACATACACATATTTTGGCAACCATATTGGTGAAGATAATTACGTAACTATACTGCGGGTGTTTTCGCGATAGCCAACTTTGGACGAGCAATGCGGATTGCGGTAAAAACTAACACTTGACCGAAACCGATTAGAAAACTTTGATAAATATTAAAATGCTGTTGTTTCATGCTCTTTAAAGATTTGAGCACCAGAGGGCTTAGACAAGAAGTGGATGACGGTTCCAAAACGTTTCATATTTCTACGAAGACTCATCAGGATATTTATGTTTTTTAGGATTCCGTACACGAAGGGCCATCTGTCTGTCTGTCTGTCACCGGACTGTATCCCATGATCCGTGATAGGTAGACAGTTAAAATAATCACAGAATGTGTATTTCTGTTGCTGCTATAACAACGATTACTAAATAATAATACTAACAGAATAAAATTTATATTTAAGGGGGGCTCTCATCAGCGATCGGCAGCGGCGACCTCTCGCGTCCGGCCCTGGTTCAATCCATGGTCCGGAGCGAGACGGAATGGGACGCCGTCACCTCCTTCTGCGAAGCAGTCATGCTAGCGAAGGAGGTGGCAGCACGGGAGAGGTAGACGGACCAGGCGTCGGACCCTCGACCACCGTAGGCGCGGGCCTGTGGACGGGTGAGCTATGGGCTATCTCGCTGGACGGCGAGCTAGCCCATAGCTGTCGACACGGCCATAGACACAGACATAGACATACGTCGACACGGCCTGTCGTCATAAGACGTTTTTTGCTCGATATTAATAACGGCCACAGGTAGACGGATGAGGAGCTCGTGGTTAAATAATAACAGCCGTCGGTACGATCTTTAGGTTAAGCCGTGCTTGCCTAGGTTGGTCTGTGGATGGGTGACCACCCATTACATACCGAGTTTCCTCCGTGCCTCGGAAAGCACGTTAAGCAGTTGGTCCTGGCTGTCATTTGTGATCTTTGACAGTCGTTACAGGTAGTCTGTGGCCCAAAAAGTCTGACAACCAGTCTTACCAAGGGGTATCGTATTACCCAGTAGTAACTGGGTTGTGGAGGTCAGATAGGCAGTCGCTTCATGTAAAATACTGGTATTCAGCTGCATCCGGTTAGACTGGAAGCCGACCCCAATAAAACTTGGGAAAAGGCTATAATAAGCAGTTGAGGTAGACCTTTGAAATATTCACAAAATATTTAGTTGACTATGCACTTTAAAAATAAATAATTACATTAAGTCTTTATTGTCTCTAACTATGTACACTATACATTTTTATTAATTAACTAGCTTCTGCCCGCGACTTCGTTCGCGGATCTTGTTGCTTATGCCAGCGATAATGGGGTCGTCAAAATCGAAGATCTGTAACGTCTGATGTCGAATTCTAAGAGCCCAGGGACGGGAAAATAACGTGATGCGTGAGACGATTCGAGACGTTCCAGATCTTTCATTTTTGTAAGTCAACAGGAAATGCCCATCAGACTAAACAACTTTTGCTAAGACGTCATTCCTAATATATGTTATAGTGTCGCTGGGCTTTGGAGTTCCACAACAGGTGTTCCAGATCTTCTAATTTATTCTCACAGCAGAAAATGCCCTTCACGTGGATTTTTTTTTGCTATGGCACCTATTATATCTTTAGCTGGTCTGTTTCGGTTCTGCATCAGGTGTTCCATTTTCCAAAATAAATAAATCGCTATTCAAAAGAACTCGTAAGATCTCCAGTAGCTCTTGCATAGAGTTTAGTCTTACCTTTCCAGACGTAGGTACCACACAATCCCTTGGTAGAGACCACTTCCACTTATCCGCGTGACAGTGTGCACACACCTCAGACATGGTGCCAATGTCTCTGTGTTCGATGTAATTAATAAATTGGGTTATAGGAAAACGCGCTCCTTTCTTTATTGAACCACGGTTGCTCTTCAGGATCATAAACCATAGACTCAGTATCAGATGAGGATGCGAACGTATACGGTCCAGATCAATTTGGGCCACACGCTGTTCGACTGACTGACTTGCCCGAATTTCCTGAACCCACTCACGTTCTTGCGTGGAATGAACAGACACCTCAACATGCGTGTTGAGGTGTATCACGACATGCGTGTCGTAATATCTTTGCCGAGCAAGTGCGTTGCGTTGCTCGCGCTGCTGGTCTGTCTCCAAAGACCGAGCATGCTGTGAGCGGTCTGCACTGATTCTCAAGTGATCGAGATGTGGCAGTGCCAGTGCGAATACGCTGGGAGCTTAAACGCGAGTCTCTCTGCGTGTAAGTCTCCGAAGCGCGAGATACTGCGTGGCGGTCGCGATTGCTTGCTTAGCGTGTATCGCGCTCCTGACTATTCTCGAGCGACCAAGCAGTCTCAGTGCTGTAAAGCTGAAGACTTAATCTCTGCTCTCTCTCTGTATCCGTTTCGGAAGCGCGAGATAAAGAATGACGCTCTCGGTCACGCGCAAGTCGTATCTCACGCTCCTGACTGCTCTCAAGTGATCGAGCAGTCTCCGAGCGGATATTCTGAAGACTCAACCTCTGATCTTTCTGTGTAACCGTTTCGGATGCGCGAGACAAAGAATGACGATCCCGGTCGATAGCTAAACGCATTTCTCATTGTTCCACACTTTCCTGAGATCGAGAAGCAGTAGTGCGGACTCGTTTAAATTCTAGTCGTAATTGGCGCTGCGTGGTAGTTTCTGCGGACAAACTTAGTGCATTACGCTCACGGTTAGCACCTAGCCGAGGTTCACGCTCTGCGTCGGTTTCGAGAGATTGAACGAAGGATCAAACTAACCTGCGCATCTTAGAAACCCTTGAGTTTCGAGACAGATTTGATCTTTTTCTAAAAGGCATAGCTAAAATTCCTTCTTAATCCGATACTAACGATGTTCAAATCAATGAAAATTAATCGAATAAGTACGTAAGAATTGCTAGTAAGTAGAAAAATAAAAAAATATTCGCAGGAAAATTAAACACATCAACCAACACAGACAACAAAGGTAACCCCCGTTTCTATAGGATGAGAGCGGCACATCATCACCTATAACATCACTTTTTTCACTTTTTGGGATAGCCATAGCACGATCTAACTCGACGCCAACGCCATCTAGTTAGAAAACAGAAACTACATATTATTTACCCAAATTAAATTATGAATAAAACTAAATTGTCGTTAATTTAACAGACAACCACATTATTTTTGCCAAAAGTTTGACTTGAATACATGATAGTGTAGCTTGTTGTACCACCAATTAATATGTTTAGTAATATTGGTGTGAAACTCTCCATACAATTAGATAGGACATGTAAAGTTCTCAGATTTCCTAATGCACAAAAAATGCAAAAACTAAAAAATAATAATTTTCGATTTTTTAAAACAATATTATGGAATTTGAACTCGCAACCCCGTTGACATATGATTGAATAGCTGTTCCCTTGCAATTTATAATACCACTGCCTTGCTCCTTCATAAAAATAGCGTGATTATTATGTTCCCAGAGTTAAATTTTTATTTTAACTAAATAAACAACATGTAATTTTGTGCATTCAATTATTTTGTGCATTCAATAACGAACAAATACCTTTTGAAATCAATATTGCTTACCTCCCATAACATACGGCGTGATAATATGTAGCCTAAAGCCTTCCTTGGTTTACAAAGAACACTTTTGCTGAATTTCAATTCAATCTATCCAGTAGTTTTGGCGTGAAGCCGTACCATACACACAGACAAACAGACAAAAATTCTAAAAAGTCACTTTTTGTCATCAGTTACGTTTTGCTAACAAAAGCCACTTATTTTTTCTCGAAAATTGTCAATGTACAGTTTTTCTTTCGTTACTGTTTTATTATATGTATAGACAAAGATCAAGGTAATCGGTCAACCGTTTTACCGGAAACAGGACAACAATAATTTATTTATTTAAGGACTAGCGGACGTCCCGCGCTTTCACCCGCGTAGTTCCCGTTCCCGTGGGAGTATGGGGATAAAATATAGCCTATGTTACTCAGGGTGAATGTAGCTTTCTAATAGTGAAAGAATTTTTGAAATCGGTCCAGTAGTTTTTGAGCCTATTCATTACAAACAAACAAACAAACAAACAAAGTTTTCCTCTTTATAATATTAGTATAGAAAAACAAACAGTAGCACAATAAGAATTCGTAAAGATAATTTAAATATTAAATTTTAAAACAATTATGGTACCCACAGCGTTCTCCACAGATTACAATTTAAAGTACCTATTTTAAAATAAGGGAATAAGGTATCAATGATGAAAATATATACCTAATTACACTCACGCTAACGAGACCAGCTATTTAATTGGATTAGTTTGTAGCCGAATCCAATCAAAATATTTAATGTTGAAGCTTGCACTAAAATCACAGACTAAAAGCTTAATCAGACTGAAATGCTGATTAACTTAATATGTAAACAACTAAAACCATATTGAAGTAGCTCTCTCTATACTGCGCATCTACACTACTAGAAGTATAGTTTAAAATATACAGGGTGTAAAAGACCTCATCACGAAGCCGTCAACCAAGCATTCTGTACATCAAACTAAGTAACTTTACGCAAAAATTATTGCTGAGAAACGACTTTTTTTTGGAGGTGAAAAATCTTGTTCTGTGGTAGAACTCAAAACATTGTGCTGATGGATGGATTGAATAGTACGGGGGTCGTGGAGGTGTTTAAAGTAAAAATCTAACATTCAAAACTTGAATTAAAAAAACTAATCAAAAAGTTGGAACTTTGACCCCCAATATCTCCGAAACTAGAAGGTTCCCAGGTATGGTGTAGAACAAAAAAATGATCGCAATGACGAGGAGAACAAGTCTTTTGGATTCGTTAAGAGGTGTTTTACACCCTATATAACTAATATTATAAATGGATGTACCTATAGATGTTTAGATTTATGGATGTTTACTACTCTTTCAGGCAAAAACTACTGAACGGATTTGGATGAAATTTAGCACACAGATAGTTTATTTATAACCTAGATTATAAGATAGGATACTTTTTATCCCGGTAGTAAGATCCCATGGGACAGTTTTCAAACTTCACGCGGGCGAAACCGCTGGCAGAAGCTAGTACACATACAGGATGGAATTTTTCAATGCCACCTGGAGGGAAAGAACTCTAAATACTGAAGATAGTAAGTTTCACTCAAAGGAAACATTCCTTTATTTTAAAAAAGAAACAAATCCGCATTGACAGGTTTTTTTGAAAACTCGCTTGCCGCACTCGGGAATCGCACCGGCTAAAGTTCGAAAAAATAACATCCTGTACTTTTTTTACATCAATCGATAGGGGCAATCATATGGATCAAATCTCTCTGACAAACATGACAAATTAATTGAAAGGAAAACCATGAAATCTACACTTATAAATTCAATGGGGTAAAATATAGTAGATTGTATCATAAGGGAGCAAAATAATATTTTTACGGCGAGGGCGCTTTTTTGAATCCAGAGCGAAGTGAGGGATTCTAGAGTAGAATCCCGAGCGTAGCGAGGGATTCTTTAATAGAATCCTGAACGTAGGATTCAAAGTACGTCGCCCGAGCCAAAAATATATTTTGCGCCCGAGTGATACACTCTACTTTTCATCACCCACTATGAGAAAATAAAAGGTGCCTCATAATTTTAACCGACTTCAAAAAGGAGAAGGATCTCAATTGTACTGTTTTTTTTAAATGTATTTACACTGATTACGCTGATATTAATGAGCCGATTGACGTGATTATTCTTTAGTTTGATGCGGAATAGTTGCCATTTGGTCCTATAAAAATTTAACATAGTTTGGCCCAGTAGTTTTCATTTTATGAACATTTTTACTTCAGTCGTGTGGTCTAATTTCAACATGTAAAATAAATGCATATCTAATATTTGGATAGGATATTACAACTAAAAATGGAAAAATAAAAAAAAACTTTTTTGCAATATATAAAACCGACTTCACAAAACACAAAACACAAAAACGTTAAAAATAACTTTAGCTTCAGAAGTCGGTGACAAAAAAAAACTAAATGAATCAAACAAAGCTGACCGACTTCTGAAGATCTAAAGTTATTTTTCACTTTATTTTGTTTTTTATTCACTGTCACTTGAAGAACTAATTTTTCAAAACAAAACCATGAATTTCTAACAATTCATGAAAATTGACGAAAACGCGGTCTGTAGTTCGCGCCTTTTTCTTTTTTAATCAGCCAGCGCGGCGGCGCGGCGGCGGGTGCGACTATGGGCCGCGGCGTACCAGCCAGTCTTTATTCAAACAATATTTGCGTTCGATTTCTTTCGGCGCTGAACACTAAGATGTTCCAAATTCAAAAAGTGCGCCGCAAAGATAATTGCGGCGCACTTATAAAGAGGAATAAAAACTCATTACTGCCCGCTAAAAGTTTATTGTAGAAAACACGACCTTTGGGTGCACTTAAAGGCGAACCAAGTCGTCCTTTTCGAATAGGTGGGATGAAAAAGCAGTTTTTAGGATTTAAGTCGGTTCGATTCCTGAGTGTGACAAAAGAATTTTCGAAAATCTGTGAATGTAGATTTGTTTCTTTTTAATTTTTTTAAATAAAAAATAAATAAATATCTCTAGTATTTAGAGTACTTTACTTCCAGGTGGCATTGAAAAATTCCATCGTTTATATTGCATTGAGTTCTTGACATCTGCTCTTGATAGGTATTAACAATAAATTAAAAACATCATGCCTGTAATCTCGGAATGGTTAGGTGAGGATGCCACTGAGAAATTCCTGGTAAAAATATCATCACCAGTCAGTCCGTCCCGATAATTTTGCCTGACCTGGGAATCGAACCCGGGATCTCATGCTTACCGCCCACCGGTCGCGTTTGCGACCACTAAACCCACGAGGTGTAAAACCGATTGAAGAACGGTATCCGTTACGGTCACCGTTTTGACCGCAGCGGCCATTCTGCAAATTTCACTGCACACGTAGTTGCTTGCACCGCGGCGCGGGTGTGTCTTCCACGAAATGCAGTGCCTCGGTCGGCCTCGCAGAAGCTGTGAGGGCATCGCTCCGAATCAATCGATCCAGCAGAACTGCCATGTTACTCAGAAACTAAGCTATTTTATTTAACTATGTATTTATAATTATAACTAAATACCAACTTGCAATAAGAGCAGGGGTGGCTCAAGTGGTCCAGGTAGCCCAGACTTACGAGTTGCGGGTCCTGAGTTTGATTTCGAACCGAGGCAACAGAGTTATTTAAAACAGAGTAATTTGCATGGGCTTACACCGACCGGTGGTTCGTACCTGACTACTTTGAGAAGAAACAGCCAAAACAAGTCTCTTTTGAAGTCCAGACATAATCATTATTTAAGGCGGACCAGGTTACCATAAATATTGTTTATTAAGAGAATACAAAAATTCTTTGGATAGTGAACTGCGTCCTCGATATTACACTCTGTATCAATGGACTTCTAGATTTTGACTTAGCCGGGGACTTTTGTGTAAAATTAGATTACTGTTTTCATTGACTGTATCGTTCCTAGGTGATACGATAGCCCTTGAACAAAGCCATTGAATGTATCTATCTAGTAAATACTCAAGGTCAGGATATACTGTATAAGTTGTTGCAAACTGTAAGCTATACGACCCAGACTCTTATTTATAACGATTTCCGCAACGTTAGCGGCTTAGAGCTCAAGGTTGGAGAAGAAAAAGACCCCTTACCAACTTTGAGCAGCTGTTGTGGTAAATCGTTATACATATTTCCGATACAGTGGCTCTCATGTTAGCAGGTAAAAAGATTGAGTTATACTTCATAATGGGCGATGATTTTAGATATGCCTTGATGATGTCCTCACATGTCCCTTTTGTGACGACGGGAAGTGTCTGCCGAAAGTCACCAGCAAACACAAAAGTTATACCACCCATAACAGCGACTGAGTTTCTCAAGTCCTTAAGTGTTCGATCCACTGCTACTGCTTCAACATGAGCTTGACTCGTGATAAATTCGTCCCACCTGACCAAGAGGCCCATTCTTCTAAAATGTCCGCATAAAGCATGTGTCGGACATTCGGTTCGTGAATTTTGAACGGCATTTTGCAATTTAGTAATTTTATATTATCTTCTCACACATCAAAAATTTCAGTTTAGATGTGTGATTGGGTCGATCTACAGTGGCATTTTTTTTCGTGTCGGGCTGGATAAACCCATTTTAAAATCGAAAAACATTTTCAAAATATTTTTTATAGTCAGTTCGGTTTCTAATCTACGTGATACAAGGCTAATATTATGAATAAGTTTATTATAAATATTTAAAAAAAAATCTTAAACCCTAAAATCCTGATCGCTCTGGGTTGACCCAACACCCGATTGAATGGAGAAAAATTCTTTAACTTTTTAGTGAGAAGGATCATAATGAAAAAACTTATTTAGATTACAAAACAAATAGTTAATCTTCATAGTAATATTTTTTTTTTGTTATACTAACAATACTTTTGCCACAATTTGAATTTAAAATCGTGACCGGGCAAAATCAAAATCAAAATCAAAGCATTTATTTCAAGTAGGCCAGATAAAGGCACTTTTGAATTGTCGAAACAAATATGAAAATTAAATGTAGCTACAGTCCCAGACACAAGACATAAAAACTGTGAAAGTACTGTAGTTGCCCATTCCCTAGCGTAGATCTCTATGGAGAAGAATGGGCAAGAAACTCCATGGACACTCTTTTAAATCAGAATATTTTTACAAAATCTTGGTTACATCATTCATGTTGAGATGGTACATTATGTGAGAACAATGTAGCAAGATGTGCACGTTAAAGGTGTCCATAGTAAAAAAAAAAAAACAAAAACAATTAAAAAATAAAATTATTAAATTCAAAAGCCGTGGCAACCAAGATTTATCTCATCGCTCTGCGCTGAGGTAAAATATCGCGCTCATCCCTGGTTACGCGTTATAGACACTCTATTCCCCTTCCGCGGGGCAAGGCCAGTAGTGGTCTAACCATCGAGAAGGATACCTGTGTGCCACGTTCCCGCGTTCGAACATTACCAAAGTAAGTTTATGATTGCTCTGGATTTGGTTCTCGAATTTTATGATTGCTATGGCACGTTATTTAAATTCAATAGTAAGCTTGTGAATATGTTTGTTATGTGAATTAAGTGATCGTTATGATGTTTTTTATGAGACGTAATCACAACTTTCTACTGCTTTTAAATTCGGCTAAATTTATGATTTTGTGACTTTTTCTGATCATTATGGCTCCGATTGCTCTGTCCAAAAAGACCAGAGCGGTGATATTTTGCATTAATTGTACGTTATAAATCTATTTTAAGTAGTAGTACCGGACTGTAACAATGACAAACGATGAACTATGCATAGGACCTTTAATTTATAACCTTTCCTGGCTTTCTTCGGATAACCTAAACCCATAAACAGATTTAGACGTATTTTACCTTGATGATACCTTGCATTTAGCTACCACAACTGTAACCCCTTCTCTAAAATTTAATGACAACTATTGTTGCAGATTAAAATCATGCCTCGAAATAAATTATTTATTGAAGAAAAACGTCTTAGGAAGAAATTGTCTGAGCGTCGTAGATAAAAAATAATCTATTGACTATGAGAATTTAATACTCCCAAGTTTTTTCCGAGGTAGTTTTATCTTCGTTGCATAACGATAACACCTTGACAAAGGTTGCTGCAGCAGAATATTTACCCGACTCCGACGACTATTAATTTTTTTAAGTTTCCAATAAACCTTATTTTATTAGTTTGTTGATCAACTAAGCCTTATAGAAATTGTATATTTTTTTTACTTGTTGTGAAAATTTGTAACATTATAATTTGCAAACAATATTTTAATCTGATCTGACCATCTGCATTGCATTTTACTTTGTGTTGTTCTTTTTAATTATTTATTTTCCACTAAAGATATATTTAAGGCAAATGTGATTATTACAAATCTCTTAGATAATCTTGAAAATACTGTTATTTTAGTCATGATTCTAAGTCCTAATAAGCATTATGATTACAAATACATAGTTACGTTTATAATTGTTTATTTTTAAGAATTTTATCATGTTCTTTATAAACGTTAGTTTTCTTTAATTACTTTTTAAAAACTAATACTTATTTAATGAGTATAAGTAATTTTATAACTATTAAATACTGATTAATAGTTTATTTAAAAATGTTTTTAATTTTGTCTCATTTACCAAGAAGTGATTTAATCAAGTCCAAAGAAATGAAACTAAGCCAAAAGTTGTTTTTTTTTATAATTATGGTAATTAGTTATATTAGAGATTATTTTATTTAAAAGATTCCGTATTTTTTATATGTATGACTGATAATATGCCTTGCCTTTTTCTAAAATAATACATTTCTCTTACATATAATCTTGTACACGTACAGCGAATATGACTGAAAACGGCTATTTTTTTATTTCACTGATTTCACCATTTATAATCACTCTGGCACCAATTATGATTGCTCTGGTCACGAAATTTTTTAAACTTAAATATTTCCATAACTGATTGTATAAATTGAAGGCCAATAGTAAAAATATGCCATTTGAATATCATTATTATTAACGAGATACATAATTACCATTAAATATCAATATCTGAAAAGCACCAGAGCGATCACACGAATACGCCCGTTTTAGAGATTAATCCGATTACGGTTTAGAAATGGCCACAAAATAAAATAAAAAAATGCCCGAGAAAGTTTGATTATTTCTATGGAGCGCTCAAAATAAAAATCGATTGTTTTCTCTCTTAAAACACTCAAATAAAAGAAAAATTGTAATAGCCGCCTTATAAAAACAATTTAGGGGAAACGAAGCCGTGGAAGAAATCAATTAAATTTGTATTGTAAGAGCCTGGTTGTTATTGTTGTTAATAAATAAAGTGCTTATAATTTAATCACAGCACAAGTTGTTTAATGTGGTGTTGTTCTTGTTACATGGTGGGCCTTGTCTCCCCACAGACAATTAAGGCCCACCTTGGGTGTACCTTGGGTTAAACACATTTGAACTTTTTGCCCTTGATACGCTAAGAAGAAGAATGGCATAACATCGTACTGAGTGGAAGCCCTCACGTCACAATCACCACCTGTAGTCGCCGACTATAATTCGGTGCTTGTTTTACATGTATTCCTTTTCATTGAGTAAAGGTGTGATTCCGAACTCGACAACAATTAGCAGTGCTGTCGCCGCAGTGGTGTCACTAAGGTATTGCTCAGCAGTGCTGCCTGCCGCGCTGATTCCGAGCAAGGCGGCAGTGTCGCTCTGTTCGTGGTGATGCGTTGTTGTGTATTCGTTAGTTTACTTTGAGTTGACAAGATGTCGATTGATGACCAGCTTTTATTTATACTATATTATATACTATTTATATTGAATCAGAGAAATTCATCCTTTTGATCTCAATTTACTTGTCAACATTCACGGAGGTACTCTTGCTGCGGCGGCAGACGCGTCACTACTGGTCTGTCGCGGCGGTAGGGTGACACTGCCGCGCAGCGGTGCTGCCGCTACATTGCTGCTGCGACATTGCTGCCTAGCTCGTAATGTAATCTCATATAAGCTTATAGAGATTGTATGGGGACCAGTAGTGCCGCGACAGCACTGCTGCGGCAGCACTGCTGCGTGCAGCGTGGTTCGGAATCATACCTTTAGGCCCGTTTTCTATAACATACTTACGTATATCGGTGTTTCTGTAAACAAAGTTAGCTTAAACTATCCTATCCGCGTCACCTACCTGTCACTTGATTCATAGAAAAAAACTGGCCAAGTGCGTATCGGGCCATGCGCATAGTAGGGTTCCGTAGTAGCCCGTTATCACAAGCAACTACTTCATTTTAATCAGTTTAAAGTTTAAAGGATTTATTCTAAGGATTTTGTATTTGGTACAAAATTATCCAACACCCAAGTTCAACGACTATTACTGCTAAACTAATAAAGTTATCTTAACTGCTATAATTTTCCTTTAAAGAAATTAAATGTACTATCATCATGAATTTTTAGTTTAGTTTTTAGAGGGACCCCTATTGGAACAAATTTTGCACGTTGAAGTTTAATATTTCGTAAAAGGAGCATTAAATCGAAAAATAGTATAAGCAACCCCTAAGCCATTTTAAAAGGCCTATTCAAGTATACCCCCACACGATGGGATAGACGACGAAACGAAATTCATCCCCAATTCACATGTAGGGGAGCTACCCTAAAAAAAATATTTTCCAAAATTTTGTTTTACCGTTTTGTTGGTGTAATTGATAAACACACCTCTACAAAATTACAGCTTTCTAGTACTAACAGTCTCTGATCAAAACTTCGGACGAACGGACGGACAGACAGACAGACATGACGAAACTATAAGGGTTTTTTGACTCCTTGTCAGAGGACTACGGAACCCTAAAAATCAAAGAAAGATTTTCTGTGACGTTTTGTTTCTAAGTAAGTAAGCGAAAATTCAAACAGACAGAGATAGCAACTTACCGAAACCGAACAGTAAGTTATTGAAAATAGCCGTAAGTAGGTACTCTAATTCGAGCTAGTCTCTAGTAGTAAGATTTTATAAAAATGTTAATTCACTAACGATAACAATAGTCCTGTTTACATTGTTATAGCCAAGTTAAGTGTTAAGTAATCTGGCAATAAAAAATATATAAGTTGCTTATGCACATGTTTAAAACAGAAAAATCAGTAATAATATTCCAAAATGTCACCTGATTTGGTCCAGTAGATTCGGAGCAAATTGGATGTGACAGACGGACGGGCAGACAGACAGACACACGAGTGATTCTATAAGGGTTCCGTTTTTTTTTTTTGTACGGAACAATAAAAAGTCTAAAACTATACCATATCCAAAAATGTTTCTACTCAGTAAAAGAATATTTAGGGTCTAGCTTTAAATAACGATTTTCTCGCATGTACAAAAGTGGCGATCTGTTCTATTCAAACAATAAGATTGAGTGACTATTTAATTAAATATCAAATTAAAATTTGTACTACCTGAAAAGGATGACATTAATATTGCTGAATTATTGTATTAAATTCACTGTTTTTGACATTTAATTTTGACACATCTGTTATTTATAATTGTTTAAAATTCACTATTATTGACATTTTAATCTTGACACAGAAAATTATTAAATGATGACAATGTTTAATGCATGCTAATTTAGGATGATAAAGGCAGGCAAATCACGAATTGCAATGCTTGTAAAAGGCTGCTAAGTAACTATAAGTACTAACATAACACACACTTGGTTCGCAATAAATGTTTTGACTTTGACTTTGAAAAAATACTACCTCAAATGGCTTAGCATAATCCTCCGTTACGCCTAAAGTACTGCAGCATTAATTTTGAAATAAATATATGGTAAAGTTAAGGATTACTCTTAGGTTTTATGTTTAGCGAAAATACGATTCCATAAAATTTTCTCGATAGAAAAAAAAAATCCAAAGTTACCTCCAAATCGAACAATAAACCGCTGGTATTCAAAAAGTACTTCAAATTAGATCATGAAACTTTGCATACTAACTGAACTAACTATAAAGCAGGTCTTATGAATTTTATTTTATTAGTCCAATCAATAGATTTTTTGTAAATCGCAAAAAAACACTCATTTCGCACTATTTGGCCGCAGTGACTGACGTAACAACCGCTTTGTAGTGCAAGCTGATTAGAACTTTATTCTAACAGTATTTCAAACGAAGTTTGAACCACCACAAATAGAACTGCTAATTTTAGGGTTAGAAGGGCCTTAAGGATAACCAAGCAATCTCCCCAACTTAAGTGGCATATAAAACATAATATTATCCGTTTATTGAATTGTAATGAGACACTCAACGGCTTCAAATGCCAACCTCACTGAAACACCTCGCTAGGTCGAGTCTAATTGAATTAAAGTTAAGCGTTTGACATCGCATAACAAAGCTAATACTTTGCATCAACATCGGTTTTTGCGAATGGTTATTCGTAGGAAGGTAGCTACTCGTAAATAAATCAACTACATAATATAGTAGTCAATTATTCTCTGGCATTACATATTATCGAAATACACAATTTGAAACAAAGTCACTTTTGACGTACCATGTACAAAATCATGTTGTGCATTTAGTGTGTATCAATTTCACATTTCTCTGAACCTAAAATAAACATATAACAAGGGTAACAAATGATTCTGCGCACTGAGCGAGACCTGGCTGCTCCCGACCTCAAAGGGTTATTCCAAGCCCTGATTAGTTCATTCACGCGTTTCAGTAGTTCGGGTATGTTGATAGCTGGCTACCTAACCTCTTGGCCACAACCTTCACGTTCAAGCGACCATTGCGACGCGACGCCGCGCGCCGTGCTGGCGCTCACACGAAGTAATCAAATGCGCGTGTCGCTTGACACAAGTTGCATCGCATGTCTCATCATTCGAAGCTGTGAACAGGGTGTACATGTACAGAAAGTGTGTATCATACTGTGTCTGGGTATTGAATCCTGATTCATCCTTTGAATAGTCAGTGACTGTATCAGGATAATTCTTATTTAATTGTTATAAAGACACGTATAATTCACGAACGCTCGACAGTAACTGCGACAGGATCGTCCGCGAGCGTGTGCTATTCGCAATGTACTTGTTATTCAAATTACTGATCCGACAAACGCCCTGTGAAAGTCAAACTTTTCGGGAAGTTTTCTTGCCCTAAAACCTTGCTTCAGACGTTACGAACATTGAATAAAACAAATAACTAGAACACAGACATTTAATAACAGTCTATAATGGTTTAGTTGCTGTGGGTCTCTTCTCGTCCAACCTACCGCAGTGTCTCAAGACGAAAGTCTATGACCAGTGTGTGTTGCCAGTGATTACATACGGGACCGAAACGTGGTCGCTTACAATGGGCCTCATCAGAAGGCTTAAAGTCACCCAAAGGGCAATGGAGAGAGCTATGCTCGGAGTTTCCTTGCGCGATCGAATCAGAAATGAAGACATCCGCAAGAGAACCAAGGTTACCGACGTAGCCCGAAGAATTGCCAAACTTAAGTGGCAGTGGGCAGGGCACATTGCTCGCAGAACGGATCGCCGATGGGGCCGAAGAGTTCTGAAGTGGCGACCGCGAACCGGAAGACGTTGCGTTGGAAGGCCTCCCACTAGGTGGACCGATGACCTGGTGAAGGTTGCGGGAATCCGCTGGATGCGAGTCACACGGGACCGTTCAATGTGGCGACACTTGGGGGAGGCCTATGTCCAGCAGTGGACGTCTTTCGGCTGAAATGATGATGATGATGATGATGATGATGCTGTGGCTCAATGAGATCCGCCAGATAAACACGTCCGTCAATAAAGATACAGGACGAGCACATATAGAAGGGCCCTGTTTTTCCTTTTAAAGTACGGAACCCTATAAAAGACAAAATATAATGGAAAAATTTAATGATCGCTGTATTCACGTTGTAGCCTCCACGTTACAGATACCTATAAGTTTCAGCCTCATTAGTTCTCCTTTCAAGTGGAGTGTCGCTTCTCACAACAGCGCACACTACTAATATCTTGAATAATATTATAATACCGGGTGTAAAAGACCTCATCACAAAGGCGTCAACCAAGCACATTCTGTACATCAAACTAAGTAATTTTACGCAAAAATTATTGCTGGGAAACGACTTTTTTTTGGGGGTGAATAATCATGTTTTGTGGTAGAACTCAATGTAACGCACTCAAAACATTGTCCTGATGGATGGATTGAATAGTACGAGGATCGTGGAAGTGAAAATCTTATATTAAAAACGTTAAAAAAGACTTGTCAAAAAGTTGGAACTTTGACCACCAATATCTTCCCAGGTATGGTGTAGCACAAAAAAAATGGTCTCAATGACGAGGAGAACAAGTGCCTTTCGGCTTCGTTAAGATTTGTTTTACACCCTTTATATTATTTTACGTGCTACGTCATAAGAAAACATTGATTAAAAATTGCATACTTTTATGAATTGAATTGAATTATTATCATTTAATTATCATTAATTTGTGTAATACAAAGAAGGAGTTAATTGAAAATTAAAATTTTTTCGACATAATTTCATCCCCCTTTTCACCCCCTTAAGGATTGAAATTCTAACAACACTGTTGCGTTAGCTACCAACCATACGTCTAGATAAAAAAAATCTCATGTTTACTTCGAAAATTAAGGACTTTCCATACACAACTTCGTCCCCTTTTTTAACCCTTTGGGGGTTGAATCATCAAAAACTTTGAGACATGTATAAATTAATTTTCAATCATCAGCCTAATGACAAAATTTTAAGTTCCTTACTTTAAAACTGACGGAGTTTCATACAAACTTTCATCCCCTAATTAACTCCCTTAGGGGTTAAATTTCGAAAAATCCTTTCTTATTTCTTGTCTACATTACAAAGGAAACCACTGTGCAAAATTTCAGATTTCTAGGTCCAAGGGTTTGGGCTGGGCGTTGATAAGTCAGGCGGAACGTGACTGGCGCGCGGAACGGTGTTTTTTTCGTGAGTGCAGCCGGTGTTCATCGATTTATAAGAAGTTATCACGTCCAAATAAACTTATCAGTCTATATTCCTAAATCACTACTACTTAATAAATCACAGACCACTAGTTTTATTAATGCAAAAGGCCACCCTTAATGTATCTAATACTGCACGATCAAAGCCCATTGCAAAATGGTTTTACTTTTCTAAAATATTCATGGATAATTTGGCTCGACTGCTGTCCTGATTTCTTATTAGAAGCTGGGCTGCGCCACTGGGCGGACGTCACCATCGTTGTTCAAATTATAAATGTGTGCCGACTAGCAGCAGCGTGAGCAGCAATTCAAGACTTCAGCAAATTGTGAGTGTGTACCATTGTTAAATGGTTTTTTAATCGAGATGCCTATGGAGGACTTTCTCTTTTTTTTCGTACGGTTTAAAATTTAAAGGGGATTTATTTTAAATAAAACTTAAAAATAAAACGTAAAAATATACAACTTTAGACGTTTTCCTTTTGTTCAAAAGGCACTTATTGAACGTTAGTTTGGCCCAGATAGCCCATAACTATTGACTCTACTATAAATAATAATTATCAAAAAATAAAATGACCTAACACAACATGACGCCTGTATTTCCTGAAGGGTAGAACAGGATGCCTCTCATTGCGTTAGAATTACGAATAAGTCCAAGTTAATAGGAAGATATTTCTCGACGGCATTTTAAGCCAAGTCAGATGCCCATGGGTGGCTTAAAAACTCTGACACCAAGTTCGGCAGTAACCACTCTATAAGAGAAGAAAAATAGGGAGCGTGTGTGAGTATCCTCCGGGCACAAATACTGATCTGAAAAAAATTTGGCCGTTCCTGAGAAAATATGTAATAAAAAAATAAAATAAAAAACCTATCAAATCTTTCAATCTAGAAACAACCATTCAAATTGTAAAAATTTATTGAAATCAGTAGTTTGGGAAATTAGCGTGTACGAACATAGTTACACGTGAGTTTAGAAACTAAAGGAAAACATTCAGATGATATATAACTTCGATATTTCGCAGCGGTACTGAGACAGCAAGCTATGACAGATGTATATTGACACGAACCTGACCACGTCAATACCTTTTCTGCGGCGCGGCCGCATCCTGACTTTGTGCGCAATGACCCTAAGCTATAATTATGCCGATGTATTGTTGACCGACCCCGGGAGGTCAACGACCCCCAGCGAGATTACAGCCTCCCTCCGTAGAAAACAGCGCCATCTGTGGGAAATTCGCAGCGGGCTCTAGTTGAAACTTCATGATACTACTACGAACCAATGTAGTCTAGTACCGGTGGCGCTTTCAGACCTGCAACCCCCACGTGTAGTTTACAGTGGAAAACTGCTTTCATGAAGTTAACTATGAAAATGCATAGATGACGTTGTTTACAATAACATTGAAATGCGTAGTTGCGGTGGATAGATGTCATAGCGTGCAATCTTATTAGGTGCGAGGACGTAACCTAAGCGCTCACTTCCCGGCCCGCCTTTAGTCAACGCAAGCATGGTCGAAAAGCTTGTTGTTTCATCTAGAGCCACAGTGGTGGTATTCTTTCAACTCCCCTGTCTTACCTAGCCCCGAACCCGCACTACTTGCCTCCCGCGTACCTCATACCGCCTAACGCGAGGACATTGAACGAAAAATATTGTTCGAAAATTTATAAAACTTGTTCCAGGAAATAAGTGTTTTTGAATTAGTATTACAAGTATCTGAAATAAATATTTGTTATTTAGAATCTCCACTACATTTGCAAGGCTTCTATTATGATGCTTTCTTTACTTTTACGATTTATAAGTACATTATGAACGGCCAAAGTTGAGGTAAAAGTTGTGCAAAACAGCAATTTTTGGAGGCCTATACTGAATTTGTTTCTACATATTTTTATTTTCTGCTTCGATAGAAGCCTAGATATAGTCCACAAGATATCTATTAGTTCAAAAAATTCAAAGATATATGTCTAACAACGGCATAATCACGCACGAGCTATTGTCAAAATTCTCGCGAAAAGTATGGTGGGTTGGCCGCTCTTAAGGACGATGATCGCGTGATCGTCGTCGCGTTCATTTTGGTATAGGAACACAATACATTTAGCTTAGTCTACCCGACTACGGCAAAGCCAAAAGGAAAGGTTATGATTTTAGCACAGTACAGGGTGAAATTTTTGCAATACCATCTGGAGGGAACTCTAAATATTAGACTCTAAATAGGTACTAGAGATAGCAAATTTTACTCAAAGGAAACATTCCTTTATTTTTGAAGAGAAATTATTCTGCATTCAAAGATTTTGAAAATTCGCGTGCCACACTCGGGAATCGAACCGGCTAAATTCCAAAAAAAATAACATCCTGTACTTATAAGGCACCAATCGATAGGGTCAATCATACGGATAAAATCTCTCTAACAAACATTATAAATTAAATGAAAGGAAAACCATGAAATCTAAAGTTATAAATTCAATCAATATTTATAAAACAATGGTAAGACCTGCTGTCTTGTATGGAACCGTATGGAACAGAATGTGGGGCCACAAAAGGAATGAATGAAAGGCATTTGCATGTCGCGGTGATGGGAATGCTAAGGGGAGTGTGTGATGTTACGCGAATGGATAAAGTAAGAAGTGAGTATATAAGAAGAAGTCTGAAAGTGGTGCCGGTGACTGAAAAGTTGTGTGGTAATCGGTTGTCGTGGTATAGGCATGCGATGGGTCCGAAGAACCCACCAGTGTGAAGTATATATACCCTGGTAGGTTCTTCAGACCCACAACGGTAAAATTAGGGTAGGCTTTTCGGACATGCTCGAGTTTGATTAACACTTCTCAATGGACATAATGCCAGGATATGAAGGATATCTAGAGTTTTTAGTGAGTTGACAAACTTATAGATTAAATTTTAAATTAGGCGTCATACATATTTTTTTAGTTTTTTTCAAGTTGGGGTGTGATTTACTGAATTTTGATATTTAACTACACAACTTCAAATGATATTAATTAGCCAAATACGGGCGGGGGGTTATTAATAAATTAACTTTTCGCTACTGCATGCGCCGACGGGGTTCATGCAGACACAAGATGAAACTAAGAGCACTCGACTGAGGTATAGGTACACACTTCACTTCACTTCACACTACAGTGGATAGAAACGCAGGAGTGAATCGAGACAAAACTTTTTACGGGATTTTAACGGTGAATTAATTTATGATAATTATGATGCCCCTGCGCCTGAATTCACCCAGCTTTTCCCGGTACCTAAGTTGCAGTTGCATATCAAAGCTCGTAGCTGCGTAGCCTCGTAGCTGCGTAGCCTCGTAGCTGCGTAGCCTCGTAGCAAAGCGCGTAGCCTTGTAGCAAAGCATGTAGCTGAGGTCTTTTTTCACTTGGTTTTGTTTTGAAACGCCTTTGATTGATTCAATAAAAAATTGTGCAATTGTCAATTTTATTATTGCTTTATTTTCCAACGCTCACATCAACAACTTGTGTGGACCAAAAAGTGATTTTCTTAAATGTCTGTTGTATTTTCTTAGAAATCGGTTGTGTTCTTTTGGTACCTAACACGTTTTCCATTTTTGCTTAGCGCTAAATAGTTTTTATTTTATGTATAAAGTAGGCCAGTGGAAATTAACATTAAAACCGCAAAGCTTGATGAAGTTAGACTTTTGGGGGTATGAAAATGAAAATGTAAAGCTCTTCATCCCCCGTGGAAAAGGGAGGATCCTCCGACCAGACGGGTGTTGTCTTGTGGGCTACTGCCCCGACAGTTGATGTCAGGTTCTTGTATATAGTCTTAAGTCGCGGAATGTTGCTATCGCTTATATTTTAATAGTTTATACAACATCATGACGTAACATCACACCTGTATGCTCTGAGGGGGTACACAGATGTGTACAATACACCCAGATTTCGACAGTTAGGTATGTTAAGTTAGCGCGTTTGTGTTCCGCGTGCGCCTCAAAGAGATGTCAGCAAAAGGGACTGATCTAAAGAGATCATGGATGGGTTTTAGTCAGTAAAAGTCTGACACTCCCTTCCGCTCCGCCCAGAGCGGGAGGGGTAATTTGATGATTTCCCATATGATGGAAAAGGCCACCTCTCAATGATGGGGAATAAATTGTAAAACCCCACGTGGGCCCAGAGCGGTTTGGTAGATGTCGCATGGTTCGATTCCTGGGTTGGGCAATTCGGGCAGTTAGGAATTTCTCAGTAGCAGCCACGGAATCTGGTCTATTACATGAGACTTAATATGGGTGCTATAATTAGTACACCTGTTCCTAATCCTTCGGGAATTACAAGCGTGTTGTAATATTATTACGAAAAGTTCCCATGACATGTACCTATTGTTAACAATGTCAAATAAATTCATGGCAAATATTTGTTTGGGAACAATTAAAAATGGAAAAATAAAAAAACTTTTTTGCAAGGCTAAAACCGACTTCAAAAAACACAAAGTGAAAAAAAAAGGTTTTTTTGATATGTTGTATAGATTAGTTAGGGTGATGTGAATCCTCGAAAAACTTGTGCTCGCTGCGCACCACGCGATAAGCTGCGAATTTTTGGGACTTTTTTCATTTTTAGTTCAAAAACTCAAAAACCATGTATTTTTAACAAATAACATTTTAGGATTTGTATAAAGTTGATAGCAGCTATGTACTAGGCTACAGACGCTGATAGGTCTACATCGAGCCCATGCAGCGTTTAGCTCGAGGTAAGGTATAAGGTATAATTATTACTTGCGACCTCATATAAAATCCTTAAGTTAGGAAATTTTGACGAGTGTTTTGTCTTTGTTGAGTTGATAAAGGTATTATTTGCTACTTGAAATATTTATTTAACAAGAAATAAAAGAAATAACTAAATAAAAGTCAGAGTTTATTGTAGGTTTGTCGTTTTTAAATAACAACAATTTAACATTTAATATAAAATACTAGCACAAGTAACTAACAGGTTATTACAAAAAGGGCCATTTACGAATTATTTGTTACAATACAAAGTTCCAATCAAATAGAAGTTCGAAGAAAAAAACCTTACGAAAAATCATTTTTCAATACACTTCCTCGAAAACTGGCTCTTATCGCAGTATTGCACACTAGTAATTTTTTTCTCATTTATCACAACTAGTGTGGAAATAAAAATCTCCAACTAAGTCCAAATGGGTTCAATTGCTATAGTCGGCACTCGGCGGTAATTGTTTTCTTTTAATCTCAGCATGAAAAAAAAATTTTACGGCGTTTTTTTTTGAAAGTATATAAATACCTATACAGATTGGAATTTTTCAATGCCACCTGGAGGGAAAGTACTCGAAATACTGGAGATAGCAAATTTTACTCAAAGGAAACATTATTTTTAAAAGGAAACAAATCTGCATTCACAGATTTTCGAAAATTCTCTTGCCACACTCGGGAATCGAACCGACTAAAGTTCGAAAAAATAACATCTTGTACTTTTTTTACATCAATCGATAGGGTCTATCATATGGATCAAATCTCTCTTATCAAACATGATAAATTAAATGAAGGGAAAACCATTAAATCTAAAGCAAAGTTATAAATTCAATGGGATAAATTCAGATAAAGCACTTTTACGAGTATTCATGGTTTTCCTTTCATTTAATTTATCATGTTGGTTAGAGAAATTTGATCCATATGATTGACCCTATCGATTGATGTCAAAAAGATACAGAATGTTATTTTTTCGAAATTTAGTCGATCCATCCCGGGTTCGATGCCCGAGTGTGGCAAAAAAAATATCGAAAATCTGTGAATGCAGATTTGTTTCTTTAAAAAAATGAAGGAATGTTTCCTTTGTGTAAAATTTGCTGTCTCCAGTATTTAGAGTACTTTCCCTCCAGGTGGCATTGAAAAATTCCACCCTGTATAAAGTATATAAAGTTATGTTTATAAATAGAATTTATAGGAAAATGATAATTTTATTAAATTGTTTTATATACGCCTATACTTGCTTTTACGACGTTATTTTTGTGAAAATATATTAAAATTATATTTATATATAGAATATCATAAGTAAACATTATTAATAAAATATTTTTGACCGGTCCCTTGCGTCTCGCATGCAGCGACAGCACCATCTTCACCAGGTCATCTGGTGAAGGTTGCGATGCCTTTGTCCAGCAGTGGACGTCTTTCGGTTGAAATTATAAATTATATGAGGAGTTTAGCGGCTTCATACCATTGCTTTTCCTTAAATATTTTAAAAAAGAGCGTGGGGAAAAAAAGCAATCATAGTTTTCTAAAAATTCATGACAAAAATACTTTTCGTTCTATTTATGATTTCTTCGAAAGTGTATTGAAAAACGTCGTTAGATACCTACACGTGGACACACGTTACTTCAGATCTCAGTTTCATAACAGTGATTTCCATTTCGGATCCAATAACAAAGTTTCCCCACTTGTATCAAAATGTACTTACTATTTACGGATGAATTCTTGAACACAATTCAATTTCAAGTGATTGTAAAGCCTTGTTCAGATTACCTACGTTAGCAACCTAGTCGAGTAACAAGTGAGTGTCTGCCAAATTACTACCACTGGCCGAAAATTTAACTGTAAAGTCTTAGAATATTGAACTGTCAAAACAGATTGGTCCCGGGGTCTTCACTAAGAATCAATTTCTAGCAATTTACAAACCGGTCTTGAGTTTATCAGTATCAGTGAGCAAACCGGTTTGAAGCTAGTAGAAGTTAATTGTGCAGTAACAAATAGTATTGATAGAATATTGAATATTAGAAGAAACGACGAACGAGCTTTCAATTCATTCAAGAAATCGCATTAGATCTTCAAGAATACTTTGTTGCGATGACAATAAGGAGAGCTTGATTTGTCAGTATTGAAAAAAGCCCTTTGGCAAGCTTCAGGAGGTAGATTTCGAAGAAGGTTTCACCCATATTTTTTTCAACCCCTTGGATAAAAATATTTTTTTTGTTCATGTTAAAATCTTTAATTAACGGGCAGATGATGGAAACGCCCTCAATTTTTCAGTTATAAATTTCGAAAACTAAAGTTTTATCGCAAATTTTATAAATTAAAAAAAAAATTGTCTTACTTATACACAATATTTATTTAAATAAAATGTCGCGGACACAAAACCATCAGAAGGCGCGGGGCGGCGCGGTAACGCACAGGACTAGACTGGTGCGTTACCGCGTTATAGCACAAAGATTACTTATTATCCCAGAAGTAAGATCCCGTGGGCAATTTCCAAACTCCACGCGGGCGCAGCCATGGGCATAAGCTAGTATATATTTATAAACTTTTTAACCGGCGGCATCCTAACTGAATTGTCCAATCAAAATTAACAAAGAAATTGTGACCTTGGAATAACTCGCATAGGCCTTAATACACATCATAAATGATATGTAAAAGTCCCCACAATTACAGTAGGCACAAATTTGATTAAAATGTCTAATTTATATTTTAACAGGACTGGAAAGTCTAAAAAAAAATGTCACAAAATTCAACATGACGTGATAACAATTTTAAGAACTTGCAATTCCATTCCAGCAAACTTCATGTCATTGTACCACTGGTTTCTATTTATTTTGATACGAATGTAGGGTTCACAAAATAACAGCCAGTAGAAATAGCTTTTTTACACGAATCTTGTTTTATGCGGGAATCGCACGTCTTGAGTTATCTTTACATTGAATTCGTGTGCATTTTCATTGACAGTAATTAAATCAGCTTTTATTCGTTCACAAAGCAACAGTACTCTATTAGATTAACCCGCGGTGACCCTGTTTCCAACTATGTTGAGGTCGGCTACTTATAGCTTAATGTGTACAGTGTACATATGGCTATGATTAGGTCCTACCTACTCTTATAAGGTACCTCTGAACTCGCCAGCTGAATGTTAACCAGTATTTTATACAGGTACTGCCTATCTGACTGTCTGACTATCTGGATTTAGTCAGTTTACAATGCTTGGTAAGACTAAGACCCGTATCTATAATCAAGTTAATAAACAAACAAGAAAAGTCAGAACTTTTGACAGTTCTGTCTTCAAGCAATGAACTTTTGACGGTTCAGTCTTCAAGCAATCGTATCTTAAATAATGACTTTTCATCTGGACATCACTTTGACTTCACTTGTTTATAGATTCGGGTGTTAGAGAGGTTGCCCGAGCTAAATGTAACGAATATCAAAGATCTCTAAATTATCTGCAGCGAGTAGTTTAATAAGTATTGATTGTGCATACCATCCGGATACCCGGATATCCGATATTCCCGGATATCTTTAATATAAATTATTCGGATAATAATTGCATTACAATTCGGATAATACGAATAAAATAAGTATTTGAACATACATTATCTGTTTGCGCAATTATTCGGGTATTTTTTTGAAAATGACAACACAGAACTGAACACTCGCCATTTTTTGGAGTGTAGACGCTTCTTCCGGCATTAGTTGCGGCCTCTGTGGTTGCGATTGAGTGAAATTTGTACGGACGCGTTTGTTTATGTAGTGTTGCTGACTGGTGTGTTTGTGCAGGATTTTGAAACAGATGGAATAATGACAACACTGATCAACTTAAAAAACTAAACTAAGTTTTCTAGCCCTGAAATAGAAATATTAAAAGATCTATTTATTTGAATGTTATAAAAACAACCGTAGAAGCAATCTGCTTACTGCTGAGACTGCCCTAAAATTTATGATTTTAAAACTTACTGAAAGAGGCAGCACAATAAGCTTATTGTATTTGTGCTGCCAACAGCTAGTAGAATCTTTATAAGCATGCATTATTCAACGCTGACAAACGGAACTTGTTAGTACATTCAAATAGTCGCACAACCCTACGAATTTCTACGAAGAAAAGTCATGTGACGTATTCAGAATTTCTTATAATATAGTGCCAGGATTCGTTGGTGAACTACTAAAAAAAATACCCACCTACGAGTCCTATTACCACGGAAACTATAGCGGATAATGATGACGATGATGATGACGTCGCACTTATACATTTACACGAGCAAAGAACATCTAAGGAATCCTATCTAAGAAATCTTTGTCAATTAAAGAACAATTATTAAGTAAAGAGATAGGAAAAATCCTTATCAAACACACCAACATCCACTGCAATTCTAAAGCAAAATAAAGACTTTGCCGAGTACAAATGGCAATCTTCGATAGAGGTGGAAGCCAGCATTTAAGTCAAATATATAACTTTCTTATGACCATTCCTCCTACCAGCGTGGAATCTGAAAGGGCATTTTCGCCAACGGGCTACTTGTGCAATAAATTAAGGACATCTCTATACGACTCGACATTAAATATCTCGAGTTTCCATCGATCTTATTATCAAGTACTGAAAAAGTAATATTTAATTGGTTCAATTCGTTTTTTATTTTATTTAAGAAGTAAGTAATAAATATGGCTGAAGTCAAAGGGATTTGTATTGCCACTTCTGTAGCAATCGACATAGCTGATTTCGACGTCATATTGCGTGCGCAAACAACTTGCGTAGGCCATGCACGGTCTACCGTGCATTCTTTTTAAGACAGGCCAGGCACTTGTCAAAAAATAAGGTTACTCTGTTTAAAAGTAGTATTTTAAGGTAATCACCATTTGCTTTTTAAACATTTAGGTAGAGGTTACAGATTTTGAGAATTATAGACTAAAAGATCAGAGATTTTATGACGACTATCATTTGATTGTTTACTAATGTAGTACTTAAAATTTTATAAAAATTCTTACCAAGATGTCACATCTGTGTAATTTTATAAATTGGTTTGTTGTCTACATAAGTTTGAATATTTTATTTTTGCCATGGTTCGTTACACTGATTACTGAATATAAATGATTGATGATATTGTAGGTTACATTTTATTTTTATCGCTCCTATCCAAATTATCCGTATTATCCGGATAACGTTATCCAAGTATCCGAATACTAAAAAGCGGATAATTGCATGCCCTTTGTATAACAGGCTGGTCTTCGCAACTCCACGTCATTTTACGTACGGAGTTTAATAAGTAACTCACTCATTACTCGACTAGAATACTAAAGTCGACCGAAATACGGTTTCTAGACAAGTAGTAGACAAGTCATTTGAAAAATTATGGTAAAACAAACATTAAATCTACGTCGATTCTCGTTAAATCGTCTGCTTAACATGCTGCAAACTTGACTCATCTGTCTTAATACAAATCAAGGTTTTCTTTTGACATGGTCAAAATCGTCATGGTTTGTAATAAGACTATACACATTTAAAGAAAAAAAATGTCTTGCTGGATCTCAATTAATGAATGTAACACAAAAATCTTCAGGTGATATAATAAAGCTAACTTAGGGACTACCAAAACTTTCTTAAAAAGTACCTACAATATTATTGCGTGCTTTCTCATATCAACCGGAAAACAATGCTTTTTTTTAATGATGTTAAAAATGGATATTCAGTTTTTCAAAGAAGTTCATTTCAACAAGTGATTTCTCTTCAAGTCGGTTTAAACTAAACGAACGCTTATTAGATTCCGAAATAATTAACGTGGAAACTAATGAACGACTAGACCATTCTCTCATCGTCTATTTATATAAAAATAATATCAAGAAAGAAATGCTCTTGTTCTACTTTTGGTTCTATGTCCCTTTGGTCAAAACCAACCTTTACAAAAGCACAACGTCAACAACCTAATAGAAAATTTGTTACTCTACGACATTAAAAACGTATGATTGATGAACCAGAGAATTATAAATCATGAGCATTGGCTGTGTCCTCATTAGGCAAACAGTAAGCGGCGAACTAAAGTTAATTGGCCGCTAAGCGCTGGCAAACTTTTGGCAAAGAATACCGGTTGCTGGCGGCGGTGTAGCGAGCGTACTTCGCCACCGATTAGACCAAATATCGCACGTAATTTTGCTGCCAAAAACTGCGCACGGTACCCGCTCCATAGACACTCCATTTAACACATATAGGGAGGCGAACTGGAAGCAAACAGTCAGCCGCTTACTGTTTGCCTAATGAACACACATCTTTACTTCGTAAATCGTTATCTCATGTTTAAATTCTCTTTTAATCAATCATAATGTACGCTTGACACAAGGCTAGTTCATGAGTCAGTGCAATTGATCCTGTTCTTATTTGGACATGGTCTAATGAGAAGGTACGGTGGGAAGGTAGTTTCGAGGTACTGACCTGTCAACTAGTCTTGTGATAGGCCCACACAAATAACATACCTAAAAAATATCTATAGTGGATGTCAGATGGTCTACTTTTGAAATTTTTTTCATTTGCATGTTTCACCCGAAGAACGTCTGAAGTGAAACATGAATTCAATATTGAACTGATGTAAACAATGTTATGATCTATTCTTCAAAATGATTGAAAAATTAAAGGAGCAGATCAACATGTACCTCTTTCCGCCAAACTAATGCAGTAGCATGCCGCAGACGAACTGATTACACCCCAAGGTAATTTATACGACACTAGCGACCAGCCGTTCTAGCATCTATCCTTTCTTCAAGCTAGAACCTACATTCACATGAGGTTTGGGTGGTTCCGCAGATAACAATTATAACCAGTAATATTTTTTCAGAACTCTCGAAAAAATATCATTCAATAAATTTTAAGTTATTTCCCAAAATCTTATTTTTATAGTTAAGTACTAAAGTAAGAAACTTATTAGTTCAGACCAAAGCACACAATCTTGACATACATACGTCACCCAATTACTTTTCGGAAGCCCGATACTGCCGACTAACCGCACATTTCATTAATTCGGAAGCGAGAAAGCAGTCACTATCTAGCCTTCCCTCAAATTTACCTCTCCACAAGCCGAACGAGCGTTGATAGAATCGCTAAAACGTCGTTAAAACACAATTTGTCGCCGAATCGCAATGCAAACGATCCCGCTGTAAAATCTGTGTGTGCTTTGGACCATAGGTGTCTAAATTATTTTAAATGATGGCAAAAAATGCTGCTGCAGCACCTGCCGCCATAATGGATTTGTAGCTAGAGTCATAAACACTCTTCATATCAAACATTTTGCCGGCATTCCACGCGATGTATCGCAACGCGTTGAAGTAGTGGAAGGTAAACGGTAATCCAAGCAACAACTTAATGAAGATGATCGTCAGTGTACCCATGTTAAGGCTTTGTATTATCGAGACGTATGTCTCGGCCCCATTGGGAAGGAACAGCGCCCCCCAGGCTAACATCAACGCGTAGGTAGTTATGATGGCACCTGAAAAAGAAAGGAGAACGGGCCAGTTAAATAATAAAACTACCTCTTTCATTGGCTGACTCGCGTTAGAGTTTTAGGGAAACTATCACCAGCCTAACATGACGAGAAAAGTTGTTGCGCGTTGGCAAAAGATATCGTTGCCAATTCGTTCGTTGTTTTTTAGATTCCGTCCCTCAAAAGGAAAATCCTATTAGGATTACTTTTAACATGTTCGCCATGCTCAAGAAAATTACTCACGTGACTTCAGGCTGAAAACCATGTCATAAAAATTGTTGTATGTTCTTATTAGCTGACCCGCGCAACTTCGTCTGCGTCACAAGAGAGAGTGAGAGTGTTAGAGAGAGTGTGAGTCAACCTTAAAAGATAGACATATGCTATCGCGGATTCTCCGTTTTTCCGTTCCGTATTCGTGTATTATTTTGTGCATTCAATTACGAACAAAAACCTTTTAAAATCAATATTGCTTACCTCCCATAACATACAGCGTGATAATATGTAGCCTTAAGCCTTCCTTGGTTTACAAAGAACATTTTTGCTGAATTTCAATTCAATCTATCCAGTAGTTTAGCCACTTAAAGCCGTACCATACACACAGACAAACAGTCAAAAATTCTAAAAAATCACTTTTTGTTATCAGTTACGTTTTTCTATCAAAAGCCACTTATTTTTTTTTTCGCGAAAATTCTCAATGTACAGTTTTTCTTTCGTTACTGTTTTATTATATGTATAGATTAGGTGTGTACCTATTACAGGGTGATTGGTAATTGAAATGGGTGATACCAAACTTAATTTGCAATATTTTTGACCCGATAACTTGGGGTTCAAACAGCGTTTTTTTTTTGTTGAGATATCCAACTTTTAAAGTATTTTAAAAAAAAGCTGTTGAGTTCTTTATTAACATTCAATACTTCTAGTAATCTTTCTAACATTATTCTTTTAACATGCTAAAAATTTCAACAAAAATAGACAAAAATAATGCCATGTTAAGGTTTGACGATAAAGTTACGAAACCTCTTTAGTCGATTTTTGTATCGCATATACTTTCATAATTGCATTCAGTCAAAAGTTGTTATTTAGAAATTACAAACAGACGCCTCAATGTAGATATTTATTTGTATAGATGATACAAGGAACACCCACGAGTTCCATTCCACACGTGTGTGGGATGGAACTCGTGGGTGTTCCTTGTCCACCCGTTCCTGAGAAAATTGGTGGTGACAGACGGACGGATCGACGGACAGACGGACAAGAAAGTGATCTTAAAAGGGTTCCTTTTTTTACCTTTTGAGGTACGGAACCCTAAAAATAGTATGAGTAGCGCGAAAAGGTGCGGGTGCGGGTTTTCTAAGGACATTTTGACAGCACGCACCCGCTCAGTGCACCCGCGCGGGCTTTTGCGACAGCGAGACAAATAAATATATCTTACCAGTAGCTCTTTGAGCGATCGAAGTCATGGCGGGGAGAGTAGGTGCATAGTGCATCACGTGGGGAGACATGGGCCGCTTCAGCTTCATGTTCTTGTGGTCATGGTCAGGATCATAACGAGAAACATATGGCACATATTTGACGCTATTCCCTTTGGACTTATTGCACTGAGCGGTTCGCCAGACAGGGGCCACTTGAAGGAGTTTTCTGAAAAGAAAATCAACGATTTATGTTAACCGACTAGGCCATACGAACAGAAAGGCTAGTGGCGGTGATAGGCAAGTAGCAATTTGAACTGTCGTTAGCCAGTCCGCATAATTATATCGTCTTAATAGATGTTATATCACACGGCCCAGCATTTAAACGGCCGAGATGGTCAGATTGAGAGTGATGGTTAGCAATTAATACCGTCAGTTCAGATCTATAAGAGTGATCAAGGAGTTTCTTGCTCGTTTTTCAAGCTTGTCAATGTCACAAAATTTTTGGAATTTTCCTGAGCTCACCGAGAGACCAGAATGATGGTTCAAGCGAAGCTTAAGCTGATGCCCACACCTAAGTAGTATTTCGAATTAATCGTATCAAAATTTCACAAAATCTTATTATGTACTAGCTGACCCGCGCAACTTCGTCTGCGTCACATGAGAGAGAGAGAGGGTTAGAGAGAGTGTGAGTCAACGTTAAAAGACAGACATATTATACTATCGCATCGAAATATGTTTGATGTATAAAAACGATTTTTCTACAGATTTATTATATGTAAATAGATATATAGAATAGAAGATAGATAGAAGATGTAATGAGTAGGTACATTCAATCATGGAATGAAGGAAGTAGCTTTTTCAACTACTACGATGGTCAAACAGTTTTCATCCCGTTTTACCTGGAGCATTGTCCATAACACCCGCTTATATCGGTTGATTTCTGCAGAAGACAAGGCCTTCACATGGAAAATAAAATGTCACACTACCACTCATTAAAATTCGAACCGTCCTTTCAGGAAGTTTTATCATTAACTAGCGGACGTCACGCGGTTTCACCCGCGTAGTTCACGTTTCTGTCGGAGTACGGAAATAAAATACAGCGTATGTTACTCGCTGATAATATGTAGCCATCCATTGCTGAAAGAATTTTTCAAATCAGTCCAGTAGTTTTTAAGTTTATTCGTTACATACAAATCTTTCCTCTTTATAATATTAGTATAGACTAGCGGACGTCACGCGGTTTCACCCACGTAGTTCCCGTTCCCGTGGGAGCTCGGGGATAAAATATAGCCTATGTTACTCAGGGTGAATGTAGCTTTCTAATGGTGCAAGAATTTTTGAAATCGGCGCAGTAGTTTGAGTTTATTCATTAAAAACATACACACAAAAATACAAATCTTACCTATTTATTATAATATTAGTTTAGATTGTTGGGCTCGTTAAAATTATCCAATGGACTAGTCCATTGAGTAATTTAAGTTCAAAGTAACAATTTATGTTTTGTGGGACTTTTGATAATACAGTGTAATAAACGTGTGTTATTGTTAATTTAAAGTTACTCTACTCGCAATTAAATTAATTTTCCTACATTTTAATATATATTCATCGTGTACAAATTGCAAAATGCAAATTAAATCATAGTTTCCCAATAATTGATGACAAAAATACTTTTCTTTCTATTATTTTATTTCTTCGAAAGTGTATTGAACAACGTCGTTTGATACATGTGGGCATTTTTTGAACGCACAACCTCATTCATGAGAGGCCATAACCTCTGGGACACCAAAATTAATGTTATCAATTGTTAATACAAATGTTGGCTGTTTTCAGAAGTTAGGCAGCATTACTTAAAGTATTTTGCTACCGGATGTTGCTCAATAACGCTTGGAAATGTTGTTCTACAAAAAGTAACGGCGGTGTGGATGCACCTTATCAAAAGAAAAAAAAAACATTTCTATACATCAATTTACAAAAGAAAATGAATACAAATCATAATGTTAGGTCCTTGGGGTCGGTGGTTGCTGCAACATGATTTCTTTATGAGTGGATGATGAGACGGATACATCACGAATTGTAAACGTATTCGAGGAGTATTCAGAGAGCATTCGACTGTGCCTCAAGGGCCGCTGTCGTTCAATGCTGGTAAGTCTGGGCCGGACTCTCCTCTCGGTTCTATAGCTAAAGATGTTAGGAAAATAGTTGAAAGCTTATCGACAGGGAAGTCTCCTGGACACGGACGGGCTAAGAGCCTTATCACACTAGCGGATTACAAGCGGATTCAAAGAGGAGCGGGCGCGCAGCGAATTCGCCACCGCTAGGTCATCGACCGGCTGGCAGAATGTGGTCAATAAATACTTGAACTTTGAACAGAAACAAAGATCATAATCAGACATCGGAACTGAAATTCAAGGAAGTAGGTAACATGTAGATAAAGTTGGTCCCTCTAATTAAATAACTAAACTTTAAAATTTCAATATTAGTCCGAGATTTTATAGGGATCCACGACGTGTTACATACTACTTTGAACTTAAACCTTACCTACTCCGATCTAAGGTGATGACACGCACGAGGAAACTGCGTCTGGTCAACGGCATGCATCACAAGTTATCGCATTTTACCCTGAGTTTATATCAAAAGCGGTCCATGACAATATAATATATGAATGATGGATTCCAGTGCTCCATTTCACGTCTAATGATTTAACTCAAAAAAATGACAGTTTTTAAATTTGGCACACAGATGGTTTAAACCTTGTTATAGGATAATTTTTAGCCCAGTGCTTCGCTCCCGCGGCATTTGCTCCTCTTTACACTCGAGCAAAGCCTTGGGCACAAGCTAGTCTATAAATATATCAACCATCAGCTTACCGGCCTTGTCTAAGTTCACCAACAGCGTTCCTTACATTTGTTACGACAAAAAAATTACAAAACATGATCACAAAATAAAATCAACAATTTTAAAACAGCAAAATCACAAATGATTCTCTCAAAACTTGTCTTATTGACATTTGAAGAAACAAAATTGTATTGTAGTGCGAGTTGTCAAGAAAGAGTAAGAAGGTTTTATAAGAGCGAAAAAAGAAAATAAAAAAATAGGAAAAGGTTATAAAGGGCACACATAGTCTGACCGTAATTATCTACGATATGTAACTATGAATACGCCACGCCACGTAAACGGTCCTATCTTTCAAACTGGGACCAACCATACACACTTACAAAATTTCATTGAAATTGGTTAGATGGTTTTTCAAATTAGCATGCACGAACATAGTGTGGTAGGATCTACTACAAATAAGAAAAAAGTTCTTATTGTTATAATCAAGAGACTGCCTTTTACGAAGACAACAACAGGAGATCATCGAAGATGTGAAGAAAATGGTATTGGCCAATCGTTGAATCATCGTTAAAGAAGATCTAATCGATTGGCTCGTGCCATTTAATTCTAAGCAATGATTTAGGCATGAGCCGGGACACCGCGAAATTCGTGCTAAAATTGCTCAATTTCGACCCCACGGCCTACGCCCCTGCTCACTAATCGTTGCTTATGCGCGAATATTTGGCCAAAAACAACACACTAATGATGCCGCAGGCACCGTATTCCCTAGAGCTTGCTTTGTAACTTTTTCTTGTTTCCCAAACTGAAGAGGCCCATGAAAGGACGAAGCTACGCCACGATCGGGGAGATAAAGAAGGAGGAGCACAAGTGTATGACTAAATAGATATTTACGAATAAATAAATACTTTTTGAACAGACAGCGTACATATCTATCTATCTATGCATATAATAAATCTGTAGACGGGGCGTTTCTACTCATCTATATTATTATACTATATAAAGCTCGATTACCACTGACTGACTGACTCACTCACTGACAGAATTGTTCTCCCAGATGGTGGATGGGGAGGTGGGTATATTTTGACAGATTCGTAAACAACTAACTCTAAATAGTTTGGGAAAAGTGCCAAACCTCCCCTTTTCGCCCCCCTTCTCACCCCCCCCTATTGTATCTCGGAAACTAAGGGATTTGGAACGTTTTTTTTTTCAGATTCGTATAGAGGAGGCTCGGGAAAGTAAAAACCAGTTTTCAAAAGTTGACCCACTTGTCCCCCTTCTCCCCCTTTTAGGCGGATCTCGGAAGTTGAGAGACTTGGAACATTTTTTTTTTCAGATTCATATAAAGGGGCAACGCGTTAGCCAAAATCATTTTTCAAAACTCCCCACTCTCCCCCCTTTCACCCCTCCCCCCATCATATCTCGGAAAACTAGGACACGTAGCGGCTTTGTAATTTTAACTATAAATTATTATTGAGGAGCGTTTAAATTTGTGTACGGAGGGTATCCTCTTCTCCCCAACCTCCCCTAAAAATAAAAGGGCTATAACTTCGTAACGGTCAGAGATAGCCATTATGTGTTTGAACAAATATTATAATAGGCGTCGAAACCTGTCTGGTGGGTTCTGAGTGGAGCGAACCTGCGAGACCGAGTGGAGAGAAGGGGGGAGGTGGCGAGCGAAGCGAGCCGGCGACCTCCGTAGCGTAACGAAGGTCGAGTGGGTGAAGCGTAACTCAGGGGCGACGACAAGCAACTTTAGGGTTATGTTTTTTTTAATGGGTTTTTTTATATTAATTTTATAATGTTTTAGGGGTCCTTAAGGGTTTTCATACTGATTTAGGGGTAGTTGTAACGGATTTTCTAATTATTTTAAGGATTTCTATGGATTCTCAAAATTTTATGATGGTAAGGAATACTCCTCAAGAACACGACAACACGCGAGCTGCGCGCAGCTCGCGCACCCACGCAAATACTAGTCTATATATAAGTCTATATATATAATATAATAAATCTGTAGACGTGGCGTTTCTGCACGTTAAACATATCCAATGTATGTAATGTGTGTGTGTGTGTATGTGGGTGTAATGTATGTGTGTGTGTATGTGTGTGTGTATGTGTGTGTGGGTATGTTATGGTTTCCAGACTACTTTACTTTAACAGAACCCATTTCTACATTTTTTAAATTTTTGTCTGTATGTCTGTGCAGGATCTTTTGTTATAGCTTGACGTGTTCATTATAAAACCTATATTGTTAGATTCAATTCACAAATATTGTGCATAACTAAGAGAAGGTTTTAGATGTTGTCTCATTGTAATTGGTGATCAAAAGATATATGAGTATCTCCGGGTATTTCTTTTGTTACAGCATCACGTGTAAATTATAGAACTAATGTGGTTAAATTCCATGTACAAATATTGTACAAAACTTAGAGAACGTTTTAGTTTTTGTTTCATTGTAATCAGTGATCTACATCAAAAGATATATGAATTTAAATTGTTCAAGAAGAACTTATCATCATGATGAATGCGGGACCGTTATATCAACAATCATTGTGCGATGCGCCAAACGATCTATCACCACAATGTCAGGCCTATTGGCAACAACAGTCCTGTCAGTGGTGATAGGTCGATCCCAATACAATGTGATATGTACATTATAGTTTTTCATTTTGGATAATTGTGTTTTTTCGTATTCTAAGAAATCTGGCTTGAAATAAGATAATCGGAACCAAGTCACTCTGAGAGTTACAGCAATTTCTAGTCAGCATGATCATAAAGGGGCTACGCTGAAACTCTCAAAGTTCTACAGGCAAAAAAGTGTAAAGTGTACCTATGACAAAAATAACCACTTGGTTTTTCAGAGGAAGAGAACAACTTTAAGACAGTAGCAGACGTTTTAGAGGAGAATCGGAAAAATAGAGAAGAAATTCCCATAGTCCAGCAACCCATAGCAAGCGAGTCTCTACTCCCAACAAAGGAAGGCAGCGACAAAAAAAAAGAGAAGAAATAGTAAGATCAAAACCCATAGTTAAGGCGACTACTGGAGCTAAACGCGAGTTTTATAATGCAAAAAAAGCATATGATTCACTGCATTAAACAAAACAAGAAAAATATATGGTAATCTGTCGGTTGTAGAATCTGTCAAATATAGAATCTGTCAAATGTAGAATATGATGTCATAAGTAGAATCTGTCAAATGTAGACTAAACGATTCTTCAGGATAAAAAACATAACACAACAAATTGTATTCGATAGATAAAAATCACGAACATAACTCTAAAAAATTCTTTAACGAGTAAAAACTATACAAATAAATACATGCGATCATTCTGAATTTTTGGCAAATAATTCTACAAGCAACTTACTAGCATCGTAGTGTTTTGCTTTTTTAGTCCAATCAATAGATTTTTTTTGTAAATCGCAAAAAACCACTGATTCGCACTGTTCGGCCGCAGTGACTGACGTAACAACCACTTTGTAGTGCAAGCTGATTAGAACTTTATTCTAACTGTATTTCAAACGAAGTTTGAATCACCACAAATAGTTGCTAATTTAGCTCCTTTAATCGCCTTAAAAACAATCCGTATCAATCTCGAGTACCAGTCACACACATACGAGTAGGTTATAAATTATATTACACATCACATGTTTTTATTAAAAAACTAAGATATCATAAGTTTTTACCGTAAGGAATTCGGGTAAATAAATATATTTACTCGACTGCTGATGTGAGAATGTGTGCCCCCACTGTGCCCAGGTTCGAGTCCTGATTCAGTCAGACTGTTTAGTTGAACACTATTTTTCTTGACTTTTACATTATTCTGATTATGAAATAAAGTAATCGTTTTCTCTAATCTTAACGGGTGATTCATGTAGCTATATGGACGATATCACACAGAGAGCAAGCGCGGGACGTGCGCGGTACGGTCGCGGGTCAGGTACCGCGCGGGAGCCGCGCCCTTCGCCCGCCACCACAAACAGAGCGAGTCGGGAGCGAGTGTAGCGTCGTTGCATTGCATCATAATACACGTATTCCCGAATAGGCAGTCGCGCTTAGGGAGAAGACATATCCATTTTTCTCTTTTTCGATTCCATTTGGAAAAAAACGATTTTAGTGGAAAATTCAATTATTATCGTTATGAACAAGAAGTTGTGTGATATACTACCACAAAAAAATTGTTTAAAAAAAAAAAAAAAATAGTTTTAACTAGGGAAAACGAATTTTCACTATAACGGGTTTTAACTGTAACATATGCATTGGAACGCGCCGATGCCCGCGCCGGCGCCGCCGCCGCTGACTTCGTGTACGAGGCCTCAAGGCCATGAACAGCTCGACTTGACACGCGCCCGAACCGCGCCCGACCCACGCCCGACCCGCGCCCGAACCGCGCCTGACTCGCGCCCGCTTTCTGTGTGATTTCGTCCATATACAAAAATACTTTGGGCTTAAGACAAATGGTTTTGGATAGGCCCACAGAACCCAAAACAGAACGCCGAAGCTACGCGAAGATGGGTCGAATGAACGCCCTAGACGATCACGAACGGAAGATAATCATTGAATTCTGCCATCTACTCGAGAAATCAAAACAACTTTTCAACGGATTACGGTAAGTGCGTATAAGGCGAATATTTGAATAGTTTTTTTTGTCTGTTTCTGATATAAGAATTATTGTTTATAAGTTTTCTTTAGCGAATATTATTCATTAATATTACAGCCTTTCAAAAATAATGAAATCCTTTTTTTTGTAATTATGACAGTATTGTGATATAAATTACATAAAAACCGTGTTACAGTTTAAGAAAAGTTATTATTTAAATAGAATAAAACGAGTAGTAGAAGTAGAGCGCCGAAACGGGACGAGGGCGCTACTCAAAGGTGCTGCCACTTGTTACGCCGCCGCCGCACAGTGGATTGAAAATCGAGTTTCATAGACATAGAACACAATTTCTTTCCCGTTTTCTGGCTGGAAACCAGTGCAGACCAGTTAAAGAAGCCACAAAATTATCATATTTTTACACCTCAGGTGATTCAGACGCGAAAATATTTTTTTTTCTATAAAAAATGTATGGATGAAAGCAGATAAATCCATTTTAATCGAGACTCATGAGAGTGCGCAATATCTCTGATATGATTTTTGTCCTTTTTTTACTATTTTTTGACATATCGCACGACCCTCGCTCTTGACGGACACTGGGTGAAAAAAAAAAAACGTTTTTTTTTAATTATTATTTCATCTTATTCCGAGTATTTACAGTATGTAACGACCTATAAGTGGTATTTGACACTCGGCCTGTTGCCTGAAGCCAAAATCCGTCGAGAGCGAGGGTCGTGCGATATGTCAAAAAATAGTAAAAAAGAAGGACAAAAATCATACGAGAGGATATATTATGCACTCTCACGAGTCTCGATTAAAATGGATTTATCTGTTTTCGTCCATACATTTGTTATAGAAAAAAAAATAGCTTCGCGTCAGAATCACCTGAGGTGTAAAAATATGATAATTTTAGGGCTTCTTTAACTGGTCTACATTGGTTTCCAGCCAGAAAACAGGAAAAAAAATTGTAAGTGGTCTACGTCTATGAAACTCGATTTTCGACCCACTGTGCGCCGGCGCGGCAGGTCAAGTGACCCGCTCTGGGCGAATCGCATCCACCACTTCGTTAACCTAAAACTACTTTCAACTGGATTCACTTTTGCTGTTAAAAAGTTCTGACTCCTCCCCTTTCGATGCGCTACTTGTTCGTCCTCAAAACGCATAGGTTGTGTGCGTTTTAGGGCCCTAATTGACTTCAGTTTTCAGCCTAGTTTGAACAAGTGAATACAATCGCGTTTAAAGTTCATTCATGCCGCTAGCTTTACTATTTTAAGAGTAAATTTCTTTGTCCGCGAGAGTAAGAATTGAAATAATGGATTACTGCGTTAAGAATTTTTGCGTTTAGTTATACTGTCATTACGGTAAATGTTATTCGCTGAAAACGAACCTATTATACTGCGATTGCTTTTAAAATGTAGACAAATGCAAATGCGACTTAAGGCGAGGTTACCCGGATAAACGTGATTTTGTATTGTGTTTTATTCGTAGATAGCACGGATTTAAATGTTGAAAAAAAAAGCATATTACATATTTTCACACTTCGATCTAGATATTATACGCGATACACGATTACTTGCACTTCACTGCATCCAATTTAATCGCAAAGACAAGTCTAAACTAAGGTCTAATTTATTATTTAATTTGAGTTATATTAAGCTTTGAACAATAAAACATATACCATAAAAAAGGCCTTAAAAAACATAATAAAAATCGGCCACCATGATAAATTTGTGAAATGTGAAAATACCTTTACCATTAATTTCAAAATCAAGTGTTTTCACCTTTTCATGCGCTCGCGCCGTGTCTTGTAAGTCCAAGCGATGGAGGTCTGTCGGACGTGTGCCAAATTTTTCGAACGCGCCACCCCCACTAAGCTCTTTTAAAGGCTGAGCGTATCGTATTTCCTTGCGGGGGCTGAGGTAAGCGATAAATGCCGAAGGCGCTCGGGTGAACCTCGCCTTAAAAAAATACTTTGTTTAATTTACGAAATGTACTTTATAACTATGAAATTACATAATATGTACATATTATGATATTAAAAGTACATTTCGTAAAGTAAACTAAGTAAAATCAAGGTATAGCTTCAAACTTAGCTAAGAACTTTGGATTATTGTCGTAAAATCTGCCTAAACTCTGCTGATTGATTGGTTAAGCAGATGTTAGTCATAGGTTAGGTTAGTTAGAGCAACGTTTATGATTAGGGCGGCGCACAGTGTGTTATTTTGCTTTAGTTTCGGACATGCCAGTTTTATTTTTTATCTTCATAGGTTAAACCTTAACAACTCATTCTAAAAAATACCCGTTTTGATAGTTCACTACGTTTTGGGGATACAAATATTATTGTTATAGGTCAATGACCTTCTTGAAAAAGTTTTGGTTTGTAGGTTTGTATTTGCATAGTATACTTATGTATAGTACCATCAACTTGAGAAAATTCTAAATATGTACGTATCTTGCGTGATGGCAACTATGGACCGGAATAGATGGAGGCAGATTGTCACGATCCTCAGAAATGAGGGACCTGGGGATTGAAGAAGAAGGATCTTGCGAGATCTCGGAGATATTGCGTTTCTAAGTTTTTTTTTTCTATGGAAATATGAATAGGCAATTTTTCCATATTAACTTAAACTATGCACGTATAAATAATTAATCACAATGAGAATTTTTTTTTTTTTTTTTTTTTTTAATGTTTGTGTGAAGTAAGTATTGTATGTTGCACACAGGGTTGATTGATTACCATACTATACCATAGATTGATAACCCACAATTTTAAAATTCAATATTTCCGAAATCCTGGGTTTGTTGCATATCATTTTAATGTGGCGATAGTTATTATAGTAATTAACCGTTAGCATTTAAAGAAAACGCGACCTTAGAGAAAGTTTTTTTATTACAAAATCATAGCAAAAAAAAATATTTCCACATGGATCCATGTGGAAATATTTTTTTAGCAAGATTATTAAAGTTTCCATAAAAAATGTTTCTTTTAGTGAATTCCTATAAAATCAAATCCAAAAACGAAATATTGTGTTTTTAAAGATGTTTCTCGATTTTCTTATTTTCTCTTAAACTAAAGTAGTTAGAACCAGCGGAGTTTTCATATGTGTTTTGTTTACCTAATTGTTAGCTTTCCAAAATACACAAAATTGGCATGTCCGCAACTAAGGCAAAATAACACAATGTGCAGAGGTTTATATACTCGCATAAGTGACTAGGTAGCTACAATTCCTTCCTCACCGTGAACCTTCTCTTGCAGTGAGCTCCCTCAGTATGGCCACAAACAGTGGCATGCCTATTTTGGCAAAACCTTCGACGTCTACACCAAGCTGTGGAAGTTTCAACAGCAACACCGCGCCATCCTGGACAGCAAATACGGTTTGAAACGGTGGCAGATTGGGGAAATAGCTTCGAAGATAGGACAGCTGTATTATCACTTCTAGTGAGTGCAGCACTTATATTGCAATACACATGTTTATCCTATTGTTCCCAGGAACATTTAATCATACCGTTTTATTTTTTAGCTTAAGAACAAGTGATACAGCCTATCTAAATGAGGCATTTTCCTTCTATTATGCCATTAGAGGCAGGAGCTACTATACGCAGGCGTGTAAGGAAGACAAATGTGAACTTATGGTTAAAAAACTACGTTATTATGCGAGGTTCATAGTGGCAAGCTTGCTACTGAAGAAAGTACACCTAGTCAATGAGTTACTTCGAGAACTTGATAAGCAAATCATTGAATATGGCAATGCTTACGAGCCCGAAGACCAGAATGAATGGCGAATCGTCGCCGATGAAGTACGAACCTTCATTGAAGTCGAGGCGGTGGTGGATGTCGTCCACCCTAGAGATTACACGTGTTTCTTATCGCATAGGTGAGTTAATATTCTATCGTCACATTGCTGTTCAGGGTACATGTCCGTTTGTCGACCGTTATAGCGATGACAGGCGACTACAGCGAGACTACTATCTACAGTATGTTCAGCTATAGAATAGTAGACCGCTAGTGGTTTCCTCGTCGGCGGTGGGACATGCGACTATGTACATATTCAAATGAATGTTCAAATGTAACATCGACTCAGATAACTAAAATCACGTCACTTTTCAGGCTGAGTGCTCCGATGGGACCCCCTAATGCATCGGCGCTGGATAGGGCATCACCAATGACTCTGACTCTCCGTGAAGCACTGATCATAGGCAGTAACTCCACTCAGCTCAAGTTCTCGGAGCTGACGATGGACATGTATAGGATAATGCAGACTCTGGAGCGCGAGCCCCACACGGATATAAATCACTTGTATGACGAGTCGCCACGACAACGGAATCCTCCCACCCCCAGCGCGATCAACAGTAAAGGTAAATATTGTCATTTTTTTTAACAATTTCCTATTAGTTTAACTTTTTGCGTAATGTCATATTGCGAAGTCTTAACACTGCTACTCGCGAATGTAACTATCTTCACAAAAAGCAAAGTCAAGCCATCCAAGACTCCTTTGGCGCGTGTTTTATAAGCGGATCTTTGGATTATGTTTTTCAGTGTTTTTCTCTAAATCAATTCGGTAAATGTGAGCAGCGGCCATGTGGCCACAGTGGTGGCAGCCCCGACTTACGAACAGTAAGTCGTGGGTTTGAATCGAAGCAGGCGTATTGCTTTGTGTAATGTATTTCATCACCACTGCTCTCAAAACGGTGAAGGAAAACCGTGAGGAAACCGGCATGTCCTAGAACCAAAAATTCATAGACATGTGACATGATCTACCAATCCGCACTGGGCCTGCGTGGTGGATTATAGCCCATTCCAGAGGAGGCTTGTGTCCCAGCAGTGGGAACGTTAATAGGTTGATGATGAAATGTAAACAGATCCTTGTTGTTGTGTAAACGGAGCCCATCACGAAGCTGTCAACCAAGTATTCTGTACATCAAACTAAGTAACACCACGCAATAATTATTTATTGCTGAGAAACGACTTATTTTTGGGGTGAAAAAGCATGCTTTACGATTTACTATAGAGGTCAATGTGAATAATATAACGTATTCATTGAATAGTAAACAGGTATTTTATGGTTAAGTAAGGCTGCGCTCTCACTGTGTCGTGACGATTAATTATTCGTTGATTTTTAGTTGGCAAAAGTCGTGAACGACAGTGATCGGCATCGCGTCGTTCTTTATGTGAACACCTCCATTTAAATACACAAACCACGACACTTAAAACTACACGGTTATTGGTCGTCACTACAAAGTGCGTTACACCCTTTATAGGTGATATAGAGTACGCTATGTTATAAAGGATAACAAAAACCCCAAATAACCGTTAGTTAAAATAACTTCTTTAGTTTCAAAGAATGTTCATAATTTACAAAAGACACATAATACAGGTCATACAGGTTCTATAGGCTAGCGGTATTCAGTAACCGAGCGAAAGTAAAGCGTTTTTTGGTGCTTTTATAATTTTATTTCAAGGATAAGGAAGGAAGATGATGAAGAAGTGAAAAAGCATAAAGGAGTCTGCCCACTATACCGTACCATACCATAACTTAGTAAATTTTATAAAATCTTGTAAATATTTTGAAAACCCATAAGAACCGCTAAAATATTCTATAGACTAATAAAGGAAATTAAAAAAAAAACCGGCCAAGTGCGAGTCGGACTCGCGCACGAAGGGTTCCGTACCAATTATTATAAAAAATCACGTTTGTTGTATGGGAGCCCCCCTTAAATATTAATTTTATTCTGTTTTTAGTATTTGTTGTTATAGCGGCAACAGAAATACATCATCTGTGAAAATTTCAACTGTCTAGCTGTCACGGTTCATAAGATACAGCCTGGTGACAGACAGACGGACAGACGGACAGACAGCGAAGTCTTAGTAATAGGGTTCCGTTTTTACCCTTTGGGTACGGAACCCTAAAAATACCAAAAAAAAAACCTTATTTAAAAACTCGGACCCTTTCCCATTAAAAAAAAACCTTACATTAAACACGAACTAGAACTACTATGCCTACTACTACGTATCAACAGCGTATCATACCCGTTTCTACAAGTTTAGAACGATCATTATACGCGGTTGTTACGTGTTGTAGCGAAAGAAAAATTCCGATTGCCATTGTAAAAAACTATAATTTCAAATTTTTATGTTTATGCTACATTTGTCGTGATGGCCCAGAGGTTAAGAGGCCTTGCCTCCCATGCAAAACGTGGGATCAAATCCGAGCAAGTGCCAATGTGACTATTTCAATTCATATATCTAAAGATATTTAACTTAAACTAAACATAATTTGATCACATGATTTAAAAAATATTATTCCAATGTTTATCTAAATTAAATTCGTTAATTTACAGCTTCGGTGCTTAAGAACACCTTCTTGGTAGGACTATACTTGTGTGCAACCATGAAAACGTGACCACTGTTTCGACTATGAACCTTATTTCAATGTAAAATAAAGGTCACAATAGGTACTGCAAAATCAGACGGTATGTGAAACGCTTCAATATTGCTGTAAGTGTCTTCTTCCAAGGATAAACAGCATCTTCTAAGTGAATCAGATAGCAAACCTCACTGTCGGCGTCCTGCGGGTCTAAAATGGCTGCTATAGCAGATCCTACGCAGAATCTTAGCATGAATCACGTTAAAAAATTTAAATTCTTAAAATGGACTTTATAACAATAGCAATAAAGTCCATTTTAACAATTTTTAATTTTTAATGTGATTCACAAAATGATTCTGCTAAATCGGCCATTTTAGACCCCCTGAATTACTTTAGTGTCTCATAGTTCTTGTCAGTTAAAAATTGATTGGAATCAAAGAGTAAATCATAGAGTATTCCAAAGAGTAATTCGAAAGGGCCAAAAATACGGCTCTGTCGTTTTTAGGGTTCCGTAGTCAACTAGGAACCCTTATAGTTTCGCCATGTCTGTCCGTCCGTCCGTCTGTCCGTCCTCGCTTAATCTCTGTGACCGTTAGCACTAGAAAGCTGAAATTTAGTACCAATATGTATATCAATCACGCCGACAAAGTGGTAAAGTAAGAATTTGGAAAAAAATGTTTTATTAGGGTAGCCCCCCTATACGTAAAGTGGGAAGTGATTTTTTTAGTTTCAACCCTAACGTGTGATATATTGTTGGAAAGGTATTTAAAAATGAATAGGGGTTTCCTAAAATCATTTTTTGATAATGTCAATAATTTCGGAAATAATCGCTCCAAAAGTAAAAAACAATGTGTGTGTGTCCCTCTAACTTTTGAACCATAAGTTTAGAAAATATGAAAAAAATCTGAAAAGTAGAACTTTATAAGGACTTTCTAGGAAAATCATTTTGAACTTGATGGAAACAACAGTTTTTGTACAAAAAAGACAAAAAGTTGTACAAAATAATTTCTGGACTAAGTTTGTAGTATATTCGTATATGCAAGCATGTTTACATAATGGATACCCACCTTTAAACTCATAAGTGGGAACACTTATTGTGACGGATGGGAAACTACAGAACCCTACACTGAGCGTGGCCCGACACGCTCTTGGCCGGGTTTTTTTTCTGGTTTCTAAACCAGAAAAAAAAAACGAACAAATACCTCAGGAAAAAGGCTTAACAAGCGACCTGCATAATACCTAATAAACAGCAATGAAGCACGCACATACTAAATGCACTTGATAACAAGTTAAATACTTCTTAATAACACGAGACGGTGTTGGTCGGTGACGGAACGGCCTAGTGGAGTTCTCATACTTTTCAATACATAGAAAATGTTTTTACCTGATACGTTCATAGCATGGTACGGTGTGGTGGGCAGAATCCTTAAAGTGGTTTAAAGTTAAAGGGGTTATGGGATCCGATAAAGAGTCAACCGATAAAGGGGTGAGGGGAGTAGAAGGTGGGTAAAGCGTGGATGTTCAGGCGGAAGGGAAAACGGTCACGGGACCAAGCAAGGGGTAGACGTTCAGAGGATATGGCCCGGGACCCCCTTACCTTCTTAGCTGTAGGAGATACGGGCACACTTCAGCATCGGTATATTGGTATATAGGGAAACAGGATATTTATACAAAAATTATGAGTATAGACAGTAAAATTTAAAACCAATTTTTAGTCGACCAAAAAATCTAAAAATGTTTAATGCTTGATTGTTCTAGGTTATAACTTAGACGGCACTTTTAACACAGGCGAGGCGCCTCACAAACAGATGCTGTTCAAACCTTCCCCGAATCAAATCTTCCTGTACCTTTCATCAGCAGTGGACGATCTGCCTCCAAATGGAGTTATCCTGCTGTACTTATCAGCTGAAGGATTGATCGTACCAAACTCCAAACACCCGGAAGACGGTATGTGAAAATTCTAACTTGAAAAGTGGTACTAATGAAAAGCTCTATACATCTATACTTAATATTATAAAGAGGTAACATTTGTTTGTATAAGTTTGTTTGTAGGGGGTAATCTCCGGAAGTAATGAACCGATTTCAAAAATTCTTTCACCTTTAGAAAGATACATTCACCCTGAGTAACATAGGCTATATTTTATCCCCGTACTTCCACGGGAACGGGAACTACGCGAGTGAAACCGCGGGACGTCCGCTAGTAGTATATAAACTAACATCACTACGTCAATTTTAATAAACCAGTAAGTTTAATTTAAAAATATAATAAACTTTAACCAAAAGTAACCGTTGTATGTTGTCCACAGCTGGAGGCTACGACATTGGAGGTCTGATCACGACGTCCAAAACGGACGTCCTGCAACGAGAAACGTCCTCTTCTAAGGACAGCAAAGGACTAGCGCCAAAACTAAAGGAGGCCCCAGTCCTACATCCAGGGGATTTGTACCCCTTCACTCGACGCCCACTCTTCATCATCGTCGATAGCGACAACTCTAATATATTCTGCAATATCCCCAGATTCTTCGGGATGCCAATAATCATCCTTATGTCTCCGATGGATCTACCAGCGACATTATACCGTAAGTAGGCTTTGCAGTCTGTTCAAAAACTTTTTTTTTTATTTTTGGACTGAAAAGAAAAGCAGCCGAATATCCTAGATTCGTACAAATTTATTTTGGTTTTAAGTATTTTAAGACTACGGGGTGAATAGGTTTTAATGATTCTCCATTCATATCACATTTTTATAAATTAGAGCTGTAGATACAACTTACTGAATTAAACATTCAACATTCTTCTTTTTATAATTAATTATATATTTTCGGTATATTTATTACTGTAAATAATTAATTTAAATGTAGGGGTTTTTCAAAATTTTAATGCGTTACCAATTTTATAATGGCCTAAATACACATTCTGGGGTGACATAATATTTTTCATTCACTAATACTATAATGTTGATATTTACTTTTTTGCTTTAACTGGGGAATAGCAGGGAAAACTAGAAGACGGCTCTGCAAGACTTTAGAAATGTCTAATCATTCTTTAACTTCTTAATATACTTACGATAGGTATTTTTTTTACTATTCTTTATAAATTAGGGTATTCCCCAATTTAGCAGGGAAAAGAAGAATGTTGGTCTAGAAAATTATTAGTTCAACTTCTTTGATCTTTGATGGTGGACAGGTGGAGCTAGAACTCGGAGGTAACCGGAGGTAAGTTAGTTTTTAAATACGGAAAAAAAAAAGTCAAAAACGGAAACAGAATTCGCTGTGAACGCAGTTCTAGAATAAGTCTGACGCGGTAATGATAGAAACTTTTTACACACCCAGATATAAAAACTGCACGTAGACACAGTTCTTCAAATTGTTCCCCTGCAGCTGTGCAGTTTAACAATATTAATATCTTGATCAAAGGATATTGAGCAGATAACTTTATTTTCTTACTAGCTGTTGCTGTTGCTACCTTCATCCGCGTGAAAATATTATTTCCCTTATATGTATACATCGGATAAAGTTAAAGTAGTTACTCCGTGTAACATTAACTATCTGCCAGTTAAAATCCCGTTAAAATCGGTCTAGCCGTTTCGGAGATAATCCGGAACAGACCGGCAGCAATTTAAAAAGATAGATAACTTTAATTTATTTATTTGTATAGATTACATGTTTGAGAATACCATTTTAACTGTCCCAGTGTTGTTGATTCCCGCTTTTACAATCTGGCAAGTACTTATGAGTACACTAAATGCTTCGAGCATTTGAAATTAAGCGCACGCCTGCCCCTTTTATTAATGTTTACAGTTTCACTCACTATTTACTCTGTAATCTCCACTCTAACAGTCTGTAAACAATTGTAAATAATAATAAAAAATATGCATGTTGAAATCTTTACATAAATGAGTCCATTTATAACTTTATTATTACTTATAACTTAAACTGTATTTGTATATATCAATAATTTAACAAACACCATCAGTTTAAATTAATAATACATATTTAATAAATTTATTTGTTATTAAATAATATAACTATTTATTACATTCGAGCCTCTATAATACACTCGGGGACGAAAAAAATAAAATTATTTAATAAAATAATTACGAAAATAAAACTTTTACAATATAACCATTTGTTAAATAAATGTTCAAATTAAAAAGTTATTTAAATCACCATTGCAAAATCTTCATTTTTAAGAGATATGAAAATCATGATTATTTATGATGAAAATAAATATTCAACTTTCATCGTTACATTTAAAAAAAGTTCATTGAACTAACAAATATCATGATATAACAAAAATGAAATTCTGGCAGACTCCAAGGTGGGACTTTTGCGATTCGGTGAGTGACCAGGTCTGAGTACCGTAGGTTGGAAAGGGCAGGATACACATATCTATGAGTTTGCATTTCAAGGATATCGGCAGATCTCCCTTAATAAAGGGCGTCTTCAATGGACCTTAAGAGTGGAGAAGATTTTCCAAACGTTGTCGATTAAACATGCACATAATGTACAGACATCAAAAAAAGTTTGCGATCACTTTGAAAAATCGAAATCTTTTTTGTTACGGTAGATTATAATTACGATTTTTTTTTTTAAATTTCAAATAGAATTTTTCCATTTAAAGAAAACACACAACAAAGATTTTTTCTTGATAAAGTTCAATTTAAAAAATTATATCAGCTTATGCTAGTGATCACAAACTTTTTTTGATGTGTTTATGTGGGCTTTTCACATACATCCAAATAAATAATCAAATAGAACAGAGGAAAAAGTGAAAAAGCATTAACTAACAAAATAAAACAGTAGTCAAATAGATAAATAATGAGATAAAATATGTCACGGGCGGGCACCCCCGTGACATATTTTATCTCATTATTTATCTATCTCCCACCCAGAGAGAATTACAGAGTATCCCCTGATCCCCTGATAGTTGTCCGTCATATGTGTGTTGTACTAGTAGTAGGTAGTTATGTTTCACTATATTTCCTATTGCAGTAATATCTTCCGAATTGAGCTCTGACGACAGTTATCAAAATTTAGAAGGCTTTATGTGTATATTTTCATATCTAGATGTTATCGACTTTGATGATTTTCAGCTAAACCAGACATAGACGCGGTCTGGAGTTCTTATTACCTACCTACCCACAACAATCACTTTTATTAATAACTTTATTAACCCCACTTCTCGTAGACATTCTTGCTAGCTAGATTGCCACAACTTCGTCTTGGACTATCAAATAAAAACTTATAACTATTAGTTTTAGTCTCTCACAAAGGCTGAATACAGCTGAGACATTATTTTGTACATTTTTACTTTAAGTCACCTTTGTGAAGAGAAAATAAATGATAAATTATTAAATTATTATAGTTTTCGGATTTAATTGGTACAACGTAAACTTGTGACATAACACATATAGACGTATAGATGGGTTGCAAGTGTGTTAGTTAAGCCACCTGTCCTCCACAATACCCCGCGAAATTCGAAAAGCGAACGGCGCCTGAACAAACAGTAACAAAGGGTGGGTAACTGGTAATACTTCCCAGTGCCCTCTATCTCATATTAAAGCACACTTTCCTTTACAAGCTTATACTGTACCTACTTAAAGAGTGTTAAAGTAGCCTTAACGAAGCCGAAAGGCGATTCTATATTATAATTATATTCTATTTTATTTCTCCCCGTCATTGCGAACATTTTGTTTTCTAGACTATGCTTGGAAACCTTTTAGATAAGTCAGGTCAAAGATCCAACTAATTCACAAGTTTTTTTTGAAATACATGTTTTTAATGTTATAACTTTACTTTAAATACCTCCACGACTCCCATACATCAATGCATCTGATGGATGCATTAAATGCTAAGTTTTACTAAACCATAAAAAAATACCTACATGTTTACTAATCAATGAATACATCAGCATTATGTTTTGAGTGTTGCATTAGAGGACTCAATGCGTACTACGTGATTTTTCACCCCAAAATGTTTCCCAGCAATAATAGGCGAGACGACAAAAAATATGTAATTAGTCCGTCAGATAGATTTCCAAAAAATATTCTACACATATTTTTTCTTTTGTTATGTAAACCAACATTGACGAAGATATAACGCTTTTAAAATTCTCAATACGTCACGCCTAGGTATAATTTTAAGCTAGTTCTGACGTCACGAGCCCCCACTCCCTCGTTTTGATGCGTTTTATCTTTGTGAATATTCATTGATTTACAAAAACAAAAAATATGTGTCCATTATTTTCCAATACTAAAACTGACGGACTAAATAGATTTGCAATTTTTTGATACTGTCGTCATGCCTATTATGGCTTAGAGTTACTTAGTTTGATGTACATAATGCTTGGTTGATGGCTTTGTAAAAGGTTCGTTTACATCCTGTTTAGGTAATACTAGGAGTTGAAAAATTGCTTTTCTATCATTGCTGGTTCGAGGTCAAACTCACGAGTTCCTACCTACAGATTAGCTATCATAAGTCAAGATCCTTTCGAATAAGGCTTCGAATACATTAAGACGAGATGTTTCTATTGCTTAATTTTTAATAAACTTATGAATGGAGCTCATTTGTCACAATATTTCACAGGTGTGTCGCATTCTATACCAACAGTGCCTTAATATGTATGTAAGTACTCACAGTACTCACAAGTTCATTATGTAATATACTTACATAAACTTGTAAGTGTTGATGTTTGGAACTCACTGGATGGAGAGTGATAAATGATAAATGATGTTTATTTTGCAAGTAGGTTTTTACAAACACTTTTACACGTCATTTTTTTAAACTAGATGGGGGTGGATATAAGACTGTCTATGTTTTAGAGTAGAAAAACGTGATTAATTTTGGCACAATTGTTGATCAAGTACTAGTATAGGGTTTTTAAGGAAGGTAAATACCATTGCGGACTGCGGAGTTGTTTTCTTTTTTATTCAAACAGAACAACAGATATGGTTTTCCTTAATCGAACCCGATTTTATTTTTTTGACCGTCAATAATCATTTACCAAGCTTTTCATAATGTTCGAAAAAAACACTGTTCGAACATGAACCAATAATATTGGTGATTTAGTTTCGCAACAAATTAAATTTAAAGTTACAATTTATCGATTTATAAAAAAAAAATATGTCAGAGGCTGTATAAAAATGAGAGCTACGCTATCATTTTTCTTTTTTATCCTATTCTTTGTGAAAGGAAATTTTAATTTTCTTCTTTACCTTGGAAAACATCATTTAATGCATAAATTTTATTGTCATACCAAATTAAAAGTGGGACATTATCTCAATATGTGATCAAAGAATTGAGAGCAGCCGTCGTGTCGCTTGGCACTCGATCGTATGCGACTAATGTACTTCACAATCGACAGGGCGAAGGGTCATTGTCGCAAATTTGACACATTTACAGTTCGACTAACAACTTTATATCTATCTTCTAGAGATTTTCCATATCTTTCATATCTTAGTCAACTGCGCAGCATATGCACTAAGTATTAACTTCTTAAAAAAGATATATGCAAAGGGGTGGTACTGGACCGAGTTGAGATTGTTGCCGAGCGGTCGAGTTTTATGATAAAAAAAATTAATGAAAGGCGCTTGAAAGTAAACCAAAGTTTCCAATTACACTATTCACCCTGTATCAATATAGTGCAAAGTTTTGTTTAAGATATTTTTAAGATTAAACAACCACAAGTACATAGGGTTTAGTTATGTTTTTCGATTCTGTAGAGCTGTATGACGCTGAGTTTGTTTCGGTGTTTCTTCTCAGAATGTCAGTTAACTAGGAAACACCGACTTCAACATGAGAACAGGGACAGCAGTATAGCTGCATAGTTTTGCGCTTAAATCAAACAGTATTAAAAGCATTCCGAAATTATTATAACATAAAGTACAATTCAAAAAATTCTTTGGTCAAAATTCAAAATCAAGTTGAAAGAAAGACATATATTTAAAAAAATATAAAATCTTAATTAGAAAAAAACTATTTAAAAAATACCTCATTTGGCAATAACACTAGGTACGAAAAAATACAAACTTTACCCATCGTAGGCCAGATAGGACTTAGAGGGGTAGGTTTAAGTTGCTTTTGCAACTTAAGTCTACCCACCACTTAAAAAAATTACAGCGGGGTCCGATGACCAGCGCCTGGAAGGTAGCCTCTTCACCCTGTTCCTGCACGACCCGCTGGCGGCAGTGTGCCTCTGCTGCGATATCAAGAGGATGGCCCTGGAGGAGTGGGAACGAGCCAGGCTTTGCGTCGACTCTTACTTAAAGGAAGCAGCGATACTATTATCTAGGCTTCGAGGTACGTTTTTATCAAATTCATTGTTTTTTGTTATAATCTCATACAATACACTAGATTTAATATTACCTAATAAAAACAAAATGTCCAAAATATTCTAATATAACAAATCCTACAACAAACAAAAATGTGGCATATTTATAACAACACATTTAAGTATAGCTGCTTTTAAATAAATCAGTTAGACCTCCCAAGGCACTAACGACGTCGGCTTTACATCGGCTTGATGTATCGATTATGAGGTTAACAGTGATCACTTATGAAATAAGTCTCCATACTCTGAAAAGATGTGCGAAAAGGTTTTCTGGTACTGGGTTAAAATGATAGATTATTGAATTATCTCTTCTCCCAGGAAAATCCGGATCATTCCCACTAGTTCTACTACACAGTTCTACGTCTAGATCTAGTTCTAGATCTAGTAGGATTTTTTTTCCTACGGGTGGTACAAAATCGTAGAACTAGTGGGAACAAAAAAGTTCCATTAGTTCTACTGCCCACGATTGCTTATTGCGATTGAGGTGAGCGGATTGACACTCTGATAATATGTTGTTCCCTAAACTCATTTGTCACTGGTCTTGCGATGTGAGCAGACGCATTATTTTGCATGCTTGTACACAATATCCTAGCCAAGTTGCTCTCGATGTAGGATGAGCATAAATTACACCATATAGATTAATATCTAGAAAACTTTTCTACTTGACTATACAAATCACAAAATTGGTCAACGGGTCCAGTTGACCAATTCAAAAATTAATTAGGTCGAGTGGACCCGCGGATCCCGCTTGTGAGGAATCAGTTGACTATAGAGCCACAATCTCGTCGCAATATTGGTTTGCATTGCAATTGTCTCGTTTCAAAACCAGATCTCTTCTTCCACCCTCATGGCTTAGCTCCACCACGATCGTACACCATGATAGTACCTTCTTAGTAAGGATGAACTTCCTGAGGTCTCCGTAATGGGCTCTGGTGGCCAAGAACTCCACTCAGCGAAACTCATCTAAAAACAGAACATTCAGTAACTTAAAATTCTAATATTCAATTTCAGACTGCATATACGTGGCGTTCCTGAGCGACGATTTTATGCGCCTCATCATTTTGCGCTTCATCTTCTGCGAGACAATCCTGCGCATGCACCGCATGTTCCGCGGCAGGACGCAGCGCACTCGCTGCTCGCCGTCCATCCCCGAAGACCTGTACGAGCACCCGGTTCTCACCCGTATTGTGATGGAGCTGGCGGCAAAATTGCAGGTAATTGAGCTTGTCAATCATTCCAGGCAACATCTATCATCAGCGAAATGGCTCAACGCCCGACAGTGAGAAGCTACATTATGCCTTAGTGTCATAGGCTATTTTTAAATCGTTCCCGTACGATAATTTGCGATCATAATCTGAGCGGGGCCGCTGGCAAAAGCATAATACACAAAACACATAAAACAAACAACACAAACAAACTAACAAACACACACAAACAAACAACAAACACACAACAAACTACAAACAAACAACAAACAAACACACACAAACTATTTCATAAAACATTTTCATAGCTCTCATAACAACATTAAATTAATTCATCATGGCTGTAATTGCCAAAATATACATAAAGGTGGGCTCACGTCCACATTTCTCCAGTTATGTCGATATCCTCAATTCCATGAGGGAGGAGCGAGCCTATTGACAACAACCGGAGCTAATACAAACTCCGAGCTGTTACTGAAAAATTTCCAGCGAACTCAGACCTACCAGAGCTTAATAACAACACTTGCTTATAATTCGGCCGATAGCTTAACGTCAAATATTAATGTTGTTGTTATAATTTTCAGGTCCGTGGACACTTTCACGACCCCGCTGCTGTTCAGCGGGAATGATACACCAGACCTTCGACTGTGTCGTTCGCTGAACCGTAAGGCACCGACCAGGCTGTAAACGAGGCGGTTAGTGTTAAAAACAGCGCCTCTTCTGAAAACGAATAAAGACAATTGAATAACATATATACAGTGACGTTTTGAATTCATATGTTTATGAGTGAGAGTAGGCAAAGTGACTCTCGGCGAGACGCTTGGCGTCCAAACCCTCACAGTGCCTCCCTAGAGATCAAATAAAGACAATTAAATGACATTACACTCTAGAAGTGGAATTTCGTGACAAAAATGTGACTGTATAAAAGTGTGGAGTGTTTAAACAGTGAGAAGTACATTCTAGATTTTAAATTAAACTTGATATAATCTTATAGTAATTACAATCTATTACTGTAAGAGCTTCGGAGATGTGCGAAGCGGGTAGCTAGGGTGTATTCACCGAAGCTGTGTGGAGATGTGTGAAGCTGATAGGAGAGGACAATGGCACCGCTCACGGCACGCGTGTTAAAAACGACTTTTAAGGGGATGACAGGAGCTAAACGCGAGTTTTATAATGCAAAAAAACATATGATTCACTGCAATAAACAAAACCAGAAAAATATACCTATGATATTCTTCAGGATATATGCTAGTATGATAGTGTTTTGAAAACATAATGCAACTAATTTTACTCGATAAAAAAAATGACGAACTTATTTCTAAAAAAATCTTGTAACAAGTAAAAACCATACTAAAAGACATGCGATCATTCTGATTTTTTGGCAAATAATTCTACAAGCAACATATTAGAATGATAGTGTTTTATTTTTTTAGTCCAGTAAATAGATTTTTTGTAAATCGCAAAAAACCACTCATTTCGCACTATTCGGCCCGCAGTGACTGACGTAACAACCACTTTGTAGTGCAAGCTGATTAGAACTTTATTCTAACAGCATTTCAAACGAAGTTTGAACCACCACAAATAGAGTTGCTAATTTCACCGCACGCTGAACGCAGCACGTCACTCACGTCTCTCCTCGTCTCCGCTGTGCGCTTGTGCTCGTGCCGCCAACTGCGGAGGCAAGCCTAAACAATACGAGAAATATCCTCTCCTCTCAGCTTAACCGTTTCCACTAAATCTAAGCGGAAACGAGAAGTGTTAGTTAGAAAATTGTATCGGTAGTTTTCAACACATCTCTTCTCTCGACTCTCCGCTTCGGTGGAGTACCTACGGCCCTTAAGGATAAAAAAAAACTATTTATTAGTCAGCTGAGGGCAGCGGTGGCGCGGGCGAGGACCGCGTGGTGGATTATAGCCCACTCCCTCTCATAGAGAGGAGGCCTGTGTCCCAGCAGTGGGAACATTAATAGGCTGATGATGATGATGATGATGATTTATTAGTCTAATTTCTAGGATAACTGTTAATTAAATACATAATTTTATTTCATATCACAATGTTGATAATGTGATATGCATTAATATAAATAAATATTCCATTTAATTAAAATAATAGGGTAGATGACACTATAAAAAAATAATTCCAAGACCAATCTCTAAACATAAAAAAAAAAGAAATACATACACACGAACATATAACCTCCGCCTTTTTTGAAGTCGGTTAAAAAAATCACTAGTTTGTGCCTGACAACCCGATTTATTTTCAATTAATTGCTAAATTCAAATTTTTGTTGCTTTGAAATCAATAAATAGTTGAGTCATTGAGTTGAAAAAACAGTGACGTCACAGTTGGCTATTGCCATACAAAATCTATGAGAGAACCGCGTTTTGACAGCTCTTAAAAAGTATCTCAATTGATTGGTGTGTCATCTACCTCATTCATTGTGTAGAGCGTATTCAGCTGCATCCAGTTAGACTTCGAACTCCAACATAGAATTGGAAAAAGTCTAAGTAGATGCAGCTGATGCTGATAGTTATAAAATAAATTATTTTTCTCAATAAAATTAATGTTTATATATTATTAAGTAATTGAAGTTGCTTCAATTAAATCATCTATTAAACTTAATTTATTACCTAATGACAAAAATGTTGTACAACCAAGGAATTTAATTGTTTAACTAATTGACATCACATGGCAATTTGTCATTTCATACTTTACTTACGTTGAGATCTGAATGTACGGATATTTTTAGTCAGTTTGCTAAACAATTATTTTTTAATTAATGTAGGATATACATGTCGATGTTTGCTCCATGGCGATGTTCCTATGACACCTGTCATAGTTAGAGACTAAGGCTGAGAATATATTATTAAAGCGTAACGCTTTTATGTTGATTAAATACATAATAAGTTTACTTAAAATGTCACTTACCTACGGGATATCTTCCGTGATAACATTTTAAGACATAATAAGAATATAATATTTTCAGTCCTTTACTCATTAAAATGAGAATAGCAAACAAATTTTATAAAAAATATGATTGATGATAAGGACAATTAGGACCTACTTGAATTAGTTCAAATGATAAATCACGTCTCAAGTGTTCTAGATTACTGACGTCATACACAGCGCATAGACAATGTCGATAAAGCCTGCATCATTATTTAGCCTAGGCAAGACACCCAATGTAAAGCAGGCCTGTAATCTTCACACCCGTACTAGAATTTAATTATTAATATTTTTCGAAAATATCATGCTTATCGTAGAAAATGTTCATTAGGCAGACAAACAATTAACACACAATTTTAAATTTATGTAAACTAACAATACAGATATACTGGATACGATCAGAGAGTCAGATATTCGTTATCTAACTTGTTTAGTTTTAACGAATGATGGCATAGATAGAATTATTAAAATCAGCTTTACAAGTAGAGGTAACCAGCGAGATATATTTAGCGATAAGAAATATAACATTATAACCCACGCTGTCGCAATAAACTGAAGATTTATAAGCATGTAACAAACTGACACAATTCTATTTATCTCAGGTGCGATTCAAAATTATCGTTTTCGAGCTTGTAAAATTCAACAAGACAGCTTTCTTTTGCCGCATGTGTTTATAATAGCCCTTGAATGTCGATTACATATTAGGAAGACGTTCTTGGTATTGATGATATTGTACTGCAGAAATTGTATTGTAAAATCAAAATGGCGGCATAAATTCTAATGACGGCCACGCTCCGACGGACGACGGTTCACCTATAGGTATTGGTTGGGTCTTCGTTTCTCTTTACTGTTGGCTCTTTCCTTCTTACTGCTACCTGTTTCCAGTACCTGATGCACGGTATATGTCAGGCTGTTTTCCTGCAGATGTCAATTTGACCAACAAACAATTGTCAGATGCGCTTTTTGTTTATTTTCTCCCAAAATCGGAACTTTAAGACTCTTCTCTATCTAATGATCACGCACAATCACTTTGAGAGTAGGCGCGGATACAGGAGGGGGGGGTGCAATTGCCCCCCCCCCCCCTGAACCGGACCAAATACGTCATTAGCCAACCTTGAACTAGTTTGAAACTAAATATTCTAGTTGTATATCTTGTCATTTGCGTCGCCAGGAGGAGGCAGCTCCCCCTAGATGCTCAGGATTTTTATAAGTTATAGCTTTTCCTGCCTGATGTGGAATATTATACTTAATAAATTGTAGCGTAAAATGGAATCACTTAAATTAAGATATTGTTTAACCCTGCAAAAAAAACTTATCAAAAAGGCTCCTTTTTGCTAGCTCTGGTTTGGATTCCTATTGGATTTTTGAATGACCGATCTATACAATAGACAGAGCCTGAAATAAATTAGGAGCCCCTTGCCCCGAGGCCTTATTTATATATGCAATTATAGCATAATTATCTGAGGCAATGTTATAAAAAAATTCTTAAAAATTTCTTGAAGCCTAGTTTTTCATGAGTCTTAACTATGTCTATAAGAGGCCCAGGTAACTCCAGTAGGTTGGTAGGAAAAGTGTTAAAATTTTCTCTACAAACTACTTTCTCTTGAATTTATCTAAAATTCGACCAAGTAACGTCTATATGAACGTTCAAAACCATTCTGGCTGGCCCAAAAGCTGGCGGCCCCCTTAAACCTTGTTTATCATGGATTTTTGTAAAGTAACACCCATTTATTAAAAGTATATCAATTTTTTTTAATGAATTTTCCAAAACTTGCCCCCCCTTAAAGGAAATCCTGTATCCGCGCCTGGTTGAGTGAGAGGCAACGCTGGGAGGGGCCGCCCTCGAAGAACATACACTGACTTGACGTTCCTTTGTCGGTTCAGGCGAATTACTCGCAGCCGGCGCCGCGGCGTGCTTGTAGGTATGATCAGATGTATGAAATCTTGTTTCCAGCGCCTGATTCCTGATTCACAGTAAAAGTCAGGTTGTTTTGTTTTCCTGCAGATCACAATAGGCATGATGACAGTAATTGAAAATTACTAAAATATTGTATTTATTTAATAAGACTTGAATTGTGGAATACGAAAAACGCATTATTTTTATTATTAAGAGCGGGATTGATAAATTATACGATAATTAAAATCTACAAAATTCCTATGTCCGCCATATTAAGTTGAACACCAATCACAGCCCATGACGTCACTATTGATAACACGCGTAAATTTAGGTGAACAAATGGTCGAATTTCTGTGGTTTTGTGATTTATCTTATGATACACGGATCATGGAACTAGGGTATAGTAAGGCAAACGGTGCTAAATTGCCTAAAATCGATGTGATGATGTTGGGAGTTTTTTTTTGCATCGAAAACGGCCCAATTGACCCGTTTTGCCTTTAGTTTGTTACACACATGGCGACGAGCGATACGCTGCTACGAATTTAGATAAAAATTGAAAAAATGTCATCGTGCGTGTTCAGAAAGTGTACCAATCAAGATACCGAAGTAAATAAAACACAAGGGATCTCATTCCACATGTAACTACGCAATATACTTTGATTTATTAATATTTTTCATTTATTTTCCTAATATTCTGATAATGGAGGATAAAAAAAGACGGAGATGGGAAACGCATTTTTGTAGTGAGTACGACAAGGACGCGTGCACTACAGACATAAAACAACATTATCTGTCTCTTTTTTTTTACTGGTTTTATCGAGCTATCCCTTTTGTATCATTTGAAATGTAGACTGAATAAAAAGTGTTCGCGTGCCGCTGCTGCGCGGAACACTTTTTTCTGTGGTTTTGTAGGTGTATAACATACCTATCTGTTTATTATAATATCAATGTATAAGTACCTATAGTAATACTAAAACACATTTTATAAATGTAATCTATGTAATCATTTTAAAATCACAATATTTTGAGTACATATTCTAACAAACCAAATAGGTTTAGTAGTATGATAAAAGTATGTCTTTGAAATGCACTTTGTAATTTTGTTTTTAAATTGAATCGTATGTTTATTTGTTTCGTTTCTTTGTTTATTTATGGTCTTCCAGGGTACCCTACGGCGATGACGCCGTAAGCTACGTAGGTACAACTTAAATGCGAAGAAAATCTGTGCACAGTGGTAAGAAAAATCTGCCCAGAACATAAAGTACATGCTAAGTTGTATGCAGTAACTATTAATTAATAGATGAACAGCAAGAGACAGTAAATTCAGTCAAATGTCATGATTGTGTAGCTTTACTAGGAGGCTGCAAACATGCCATAGCTTTTTTGATGTTGATGCATCGCAGAAGCCAAGAGCCATCCTGTACATCTATCCGATCGAGTGTTATTGGATTAAATCCAAACTTTCCAGAGTTGGGACTACGGACTTATATAACTTATTTGGGGTTTGTATTGATGTGTTCCCGCACTGTGGGACCGCACAACACCTGTACTTTTTCGAATTCATTTTAATAATCGTAATTCGCAAATTATTTAAATGTATAACGAAACCTCTAGCTTTGTTGTGTTGACGTTTTGCACTAGTCAGGTGTGACGTCACCAGCGACGCCATGACACTGGCGAGCGTTTCGGTGGGAATTTGAAATCAAAAAACTAAAATGTTTTTTTTTAACTATGTGGCCAAAAATATGAAATTGATTTTAAATAATTTACGTTTCCGAACATTATAGGACAGTTTTTCAAAATTTGTCATCATGCCTATTTGAACACCATTAATTGTTAGATGCGTTTTCTTTTTGTTTATCCCAAATAACAATTTGTTGCCTGATACCATAGATATAACTCAATGCCTGTTACAGAGTAATAGTCAGGATGTTTTCCTGCAGATATCAAAATATCAGATAATTGTTACAGGCACTGTTAGTACTTTCCCCATATTTTTATTTTTGACTAGCGGACGTTCACCCGCCCGCCACCCGTTCACCGCTTCACCCGCGTACTTCCCGTTCCCATAGGAGTACGGGGATAAAATATAGCCGCAGTAGTTTTTGAGTTTATTCATTACAAACATACACACACACAAAAATACAAATCTTTTCTCTTTATAATATTAGTGTATATGTACATTGTACAACGGCGAGCTTAACCCAGAATTAGATTTTCTGACAGTAAACCTTACTTCGATTGGGAGATTTGCAAAAGAGGAGATACATCTTTCATTTGTATTCCAATAAAAAAATGCTCAAAAATGTTGATATTGCCGCCAGAAGCATAATTTTGCTACACAGCAAAACAAAAGGAATGTTCCAGTATATCTGTAATGTTAGGAAAATAGCGTATATTCCGGAAATTAATTGAGTACTAGACCATAAGTTCTTGATTACATATTTACATATTATAGGTACGTATATTTTCTTCATCATCTTCCTTCTTTATCATATAAGCAAATTAAGTCAATCACCTGACAGATTGTGTCCCGATAGCTTATTTCTCTGTCTGTCAGTCTACCAATGTTCAACTAAAACTGCTAATTTCACCAAACTCCTTACAATACGACACCATTCTCGGTGCCCTATTTAATTTATATTTAAATTATTTTGTGTTTATATTTAAGTTGTTAAGTTAAGGTCGCCGCGTGGTCCGGCAACAGTCCGGCCACCCCCTATATCTTCCCTTGGGGGTCGCATCGACTTGGGGACTGTAGGGGGACCGAAGGGAAGCATCGGTTACTGCTATCAAGTAAACCGCAATTCGAAATAAGGATTAAGATGCGTAAGTATGAACTGTCGCAAGACAGTTGATTTGGATCCAATCCAGAGATAGCGGTGAAAGAATATCAGTAATTTTAAGACAAGATAAGTCATAAACGGCTGTATTCCTTGAAATACGTTCCGATTTCCAAACAGGCTAATCAAACCCATGGAAAGTAGCGGACCGTTTGGGTAGGCCTTTGTTCTGAATACGCGAATCGATGGTTCGCGCAGACTTGGATACAAAACTCCCAGGAATGGAGCACCAGATAATTGAGTACAAAGCATGCAACGTCTACAGTAGATATTGTTTTGGTGTAGTTCCTTTCCTTACTCTGTCTAACCTTAAACATCTCTTCACTACGCTTGCGCACTCGACATTACCCTTTATCTCTATCTCCCTCTCACACGGCGAAAATTATGCACTTCTCGTCAGTTCTTTATTAGAAAATTGTGAATTTAGCAAGGCTATAAAGTTCGTTTTTGTATATAGTCTTTCTCAGGATCATCATCTGCCTAGCCTTTTCCCAACTATGTTGGGCTTCCAGTCTAACCGGATGCAGCTGAATACCTGTATTTTACATGGAGCGACTGCCTATCTAATTTCCACAACCCAGTTAGTACTGGGTAATACGATACCTCTTGGTAAGACTGGTTGTCAGACTTTTTGTGCCACTGACTACCTGTAACGACTGTCAAAGATCTGCAAATGACAGCCGGGACTAATGGCCTAACATGCTTTCCGAGGCAAGGAGGAAACCCGGTATGTAATGGGTCACCTATCCACAGACCAACCTAGGCAAGCACTTAACATAAAGATCGACCCGAGCGCTGTTATTATTTAGCCACGGGGTCCTTTTCTCAGGATAAGGCCTCAACTTCCCTTGAAGGGATCACGTAAAATCTCCAAGAATGCAATATTTTGAAATATTGAAAATAGAAAATGGCTACGAACATCATTTGGATCGTTCAAAGTGACAAAAACTGGTTTTATTAAGTAATAGAGTTGTCGGCCTTGGGTTTTTATAAATAATCACCCCTTTCATGTTTCCTGTCACGCTAAATGCATTAGATATCATGCTTTTTAGACATTCCAAAAATATTCTCATAACTAGATAAGTAAATAATTCTATGTACCTATTAAGGTATATTATGTCTTTAAAACATGTTACTTTATTTTCAAATATTTATTGATGTTATAATACGTACATAAGATTATCAAACAGCTTCCAACAGAATAATTGCAAGTCCTTAGATACCTCAATACTGAAAAATTAAGTTTTGGCACAAAATAATATTGATACAACATAGTAATTATGAAAATAGGGCTTGATTCAGAAAGCGGTACTCCTGGACACGGCTCGTATTGTTAGGAGGTTCCTCTCTCTGGAACCCTAACCGTGTCGGGAGCTTGGACCCTGTTCCCAATACTGGTGGGCTACAATTTTTTATATTTTTAAATGTTTTTTACATATTTTTTTAAATTAATATTAAAAAATGTAACAAATTTGTTTACAGATGAATAAATGAAATGAAAATAATACACTTTATTGATAAGGCTGCAGTCTGCATCCGGTTAGACTGAAAGCTCTCTCGGACTTAGTTGTTTGTGATAAGACTAGTATATACTAGTCTATATATTATGTGAAACCGATGCAGTAGTACTTAGATATGAAGAAAAAGCTTCCAGGACTTGTATTTATCCTGTTCCATAGTTAATGAATATTTAAAATATAAAATAATTACTGTTTTTTCACACTTGTTTTTTCTAAATAGTAAACCAGTGCTGATGATGTTTTTATTCGAAATCTATCTAATGTATAATGTACTTACATCAATGTTTATAATTAAAGTACATGCTTGCATTGTTTCTATGAAATGTTAAAATAAATGTTAAATTTAATAGTTAGTAACTAATTAACTTAATGTCATTAGATTATAGATAAAGTATATGGATGTATTATAATTTTTGTGTTAATAAAAAAACAATAAAACGCAAAAGCATGTTTTATTAAAAACTAGCTGACGTCCCGCGGTTTCATCCGCGTAGTTCCCGTTCCCGTGGGAGTACGGGAATAAAATATAGCACTCACGAATAATGTACCTTTCTACCAGTGAAACAATTTTTAAAATTGGTTCATTACTTCCGGAGATTACCCCCTACATACAAACTTACAAACAAATGTTACCTCTTTATAATATTAGTATAGAGCAATTCATCCCTCCCCATTGGAGTTCGTTTCCACCTCTTCACTCTCCAGTTTCCTATTCCTATCCCCTGTTGTTCGCTTGCCCCATACCTTTTCCGTGGAAGAACGTAGGTACAGGAATTAGGTATCTAGAACGTGTCCTAGATACTTCCTGTAGGTCTACTCCACATGCTTCCCATTCACACTGCTTTGTGAAGCTATAGAAACTGCAAACTGATGTTCATGGTCAGAATTCTATTAATGCAGGAAGTGAGACTGCCCAGGGGGTCTAAAATGGCCGCTTTAGCAGAATCGTAATATGAGTCACAATGTAAATTTAAAATTCTTAAAATAAACTCTACGCTTATAACCATAAAGTCCATTTTAAGAATTTTAAATTTTTAACGTGATTGATACTAAGATTTTGCTAAAGCGGCCATTTTAGACCCCCTGGTCCTGGGTTCGATTCCCGTGTCGGGCAAAGTGTTATTGGGTTTTCCCATCAGGAATTGCTCAGTAGCAGCCACAGAGTCTGGATTTGTGCATAGTTGATGGCAATAGGTTCACTCACCCTCTATAACATGGGACTTACACATACCCAACTAACGAAGTGTGTGTTAGATTGGGTTCACTTGTACTCTTCGGGAATTGCAGGTGTGATGTTATGTTATGATTGTGCTATTTTAACCGCTGCAATACCTGCTGAATTAGATTTAAATACTCTGTACATACATATGAAATCTTTTATTAAGTAGATAATATAAATTCAATTTATAACTTAATACAATAATTTTACACATAGTTAAGTATTTTGATTAACATAGATTACCATAAACATAACATATTCAAACACACACACATACGCACATAATTATGCACATACAATGCATGATATAGGGGCAAGAGATGAAATGGTCACGCTACTATCCTAGCTGAGTAGGCAACTTGTGCCGATATCTATTGTTACAGACGTCCGGTACTGCTTATACTAGCTCGACTTAATTACAGTATTAATGGTATTTAATGAACGTCAATAATTCTGATTTGATTTTAATAAGTTGCATTTAATTGTAAAATAATGATTTAGTGATTTTTAGTTTAATTGTTAGCAGAATATTTACTTTATGGCACCTTCCGCTTGTCAGCTTCCGGTGCGCCGAATATTATATACGTATTGTAATTAGTTAAGGTTTTAATGATTATTGATCAATAATTTCGTTACTAGCAGTTAATTAATACTACACAGCTTATTGAGTGATTTGATTGTACTGTTTAGGTTTTTGTAGAAATGTATAAAAGTCGTTGCGTCGGGATTTTGAATGCAGTCGTTTTGTAACCATCAAGTGTAAAAGTTATAGTGGAAACTCTGACCAAAATAAATTCGTTATAGTGCAACCATAATATTATTTGGACCATCGAATCTGACCACCTTCTACACTTCAGAAGTGGGATGATGTCTGGCCCATATATTGATGGTATTGGCGCAAAGAAAAGGAGACACTGTGAAACAAAGACGTCGGATGATAACGAAAATTCCGATTTTTTTTCTTCATCTGATACCGAGGATACCGATAGAAGATACCTGCAACGAAAAAGGCACTGTGTTACCCAAACTGACGCAGAAGTTATCCCAAAGTTCCAGCCGGATGAAAAATCTAGCAACGTGAAGGGATGGTTGCACAAAATCGACCAATTAGGCGATGTATATGGCTGGGACAATAAGGATCGGCAGTTCATTATGCAAATTCGTCTCCGAGGATCTGCTAGAGATTGGTATGACGACTTAGATAATTACAATCTCACGTGGAAGGAATGGAAAGACTCATTAGAGACCGCCTTTCCACGTTCAACCGATTTTGTTGACCTTCTTGAAACCATGCTCGCAAGGAAAAAAACTAACACCGAAACAATGACCAAATATTTCCATGACAAGGTGTCGCTGCTTAAAAAATGCAATATTTTCGGTGAGTCTGCGATTTCTTGCCTAATCAAAGGTTTACCAGTAGAGATAAGGGCCAACGCAAAAGCTTATCAATGCGAGACACCACAGCAGCTGTACTATGGATATTTGTCATCCCTTGAAAACTACAAGCAAGTGGAAGCTAGCAGCTCCAAGCACGAAGAAACAAACAACTCCAAGCGGCCGACTACTACGTGGAGGAGAGGGGGCAACGTGTCTTCGAGTTCAAAAGAAAACGAACTTGGTCTGAAGAAATGTTATGCCTGCAGAAGAACAGGGCATGAGGCGAAGGACTGCAGGACGCCACGCTGCGAGGTGTGTCGTCGGCCTGGCCACGCTGCGGCTAGCTGCTGGTTTGCGGCTGGCTCTTCCCATCAACAGCCACACAAGGTTCGTAACGTGCTATTTACAACGTACAATATTTTTATAGACCTGTACAAGAAGGCAGTGGTAATTAATGGACACAATCTTATTGCATACATAGATACAGGCAGTAAGCTGAATATTCTCACAATGTCACAAGCTAATAATTTAAAGTTAAAAATCATGCCTTCTTCAGTTACTATGAAAGGTTTTGGTGGTGCATATTCAAATTCTTTGGGAACATCACATGTTAATGTAAATATAGATAAAATCATGTTGAGTGGTTTTGTTGAGCTGACTACTAATGATCTAGCTGATATAGACTTAATAATCGGTCAATCAATGATAAATCAGAAAAATATAAACTTAGTAATTTCAGAAAAATCTGTTAATTTTGTGTGCAACTTTGATTTTAACAATGATCTATTTTATATACAATTGGATGAGATTGATTGCATTACAAAATTTCCAGTCTATTTGAAACATAATAGTGTAATACCAAAACAAAGTTGCGCTTTTGTACAGGTTTATGTCGATATTAATGCTAACCATTCATTTTATACTAATTCTGTGTACTTTGAGTTAGGAAGTATGTCTTATGTAATAATAGGAGGACTTATAAGGTCGAGGGATTCCTTTTTGAAAATAGTAAACATCGGAGATGATATTATTGAGTGGCAAGCAAATAGAGTCGTAGCGCGCGCGGAACTAGTTAGTGACAATAATAATAATATACCCACAAATGTAATGACAATTGACCAATCTGTGTATAACGAATTACAGTTATCCGATTTAGATGTAGGTGACTTAGAAATCAATGATTGCAGTCGATTGTTACAATTATTAAATAAATACAGATATTTGTTTGCGGAAAATACGAAAGATTTGGGATGTACTGACGTACTGGAAATGCATATTCGGACAACAACTGAACAACCTGTTTACTGTAAACCTTATCGACTTTCTTACAAGGAGAATGAGATTGTTAACGGAAAAGTTCAGGACCTTATTGATGCAGGTGTTGTGAGGGAATCTATGTCCGACTATGCAAGCCCAGTGGTCCTTGTAAAGAAAAAGGGCAGATAGATAGGGCATAGATTATGCATAGATTACAGAGCACTTAACGCACGTACAATCAAAGATCGATATCCATTGCCTCATATAGATGACCAGATAACGCGCTTGGCTGGGAAAGCTTTATTTACCACCCTAGACCTTGCGCAAGGTTATTATCAGGTAAAAATATCTGAAGACTCTATTCGTAAAACCGCATTTGTAACACCTTCAGGGCAATACGAGTTTTTGAAAATGCCATTCGGTCTGGCCAACGCACCAGCAGTTTTCTCACGTCTAATCAAAATAGTCCTAGGTGGACTGGGTAATGACGTAGCTACATATCTCGATGACGTCATGCTTCCAACTGTTTCGGTTGACGACGGACTCAGGTTATTGGAAGACGTCTTACAACTTTTATCAGAAGCCAATTTAAAATTAAATCTTAGTAAATGTTCTTTCTTAAAGAAAAGTGTAAATTATTTGGGTCATGAGATTACCGCAGGTACAATACAACCGGGAGAGGCTAAAATTCGTTGTGTAGCAGAATACAAAAAACCCCGTAATGTGCATGAAATCCGTCAATTTATTGGTTTGGCGTCGTATTTTAGAAAATTTATTCGTGGATTTGCCGAGATTGCTAGACCGCTTACACAGTTAACAAAAAAGGATATAGAATGGACTTGGGGTTCCGCCCAAGAAACTGCTTTTCAGACTCTAAAAGAACGCCTCATCGAAAGACCTGTTTTAGGCATTTACGATAGAAATGCACGTATAGAGCTTCATACTGATGCCAGTAAACTAGGATTAGGTGGTATACTCTTGCAATACCAAACTGATGGTGTTTTAAAACCGATTTCGTATTTTAGTAGGGTTACAAGTAAAGAAGAACAGTTTTATCATAGCTATGAACTGGAGACATTAGCAGTTGTAGAATCTCTCAAACGATTTCGTATTTATCTTGTAGGTATCCCCGTAACCATAGTGACAGACTGTGCTGCGTTACGAACTACATTAGTTAAAAAAGACCTAATTCCTCGCATAGCCCGCTGGTGGCTTTCAATTCAAGATTTTGATGTACAAATTGAGTATCGGTCTGGTGACCGAATGCGACACGTAGATGCTTTGAGCAGGAATCCAGTATCGAGCCTCGTTTTATTAATTGAGGATTCCGACTGGCTATTAACCTTACAGTTGCAAGACGAAAAAATTCAGTCAATTCTGACTCAATTGCGTAATAGTACGGACAATGCTAATATTACTAATAATTATTTAATAAAAGACGATCTTCTCTATAGAAAAACACTTGCTGGGGATCGTTTTGTTATACCTAAATTAGCAAAATGGGGTTTACTACAAAAATTCCATGATCAGATAGGACATGTTGGCTTTGATAAGTGCGAAAAGACCATTAAAGCACAATTTTGGTTTGAGGGCATGACTAGGTTCATCCGAAAATATATAAAATCATGTCTTCAATGTGCTTACGGAAAAGGGGAACATGGTAAATTACAAGGAGAACTGTACCCAATTCAAAAAGCATCTGTCCCCATGCACACACTACATGTTGACCATTTAGGTCCGTTTGTTAAGACTCGTAAAGGAAACTCTTATATACTCGTTGTTATAGACTCTTTTACAAAATTTGTGTTTTCAAAAGCTGTTAAAAGCTGTAGTTCTGTTGAAACTATAAAACATTTGAAAGATATTATTTCTCAGTTTGGAAATCCCAACAGGATTATCACGGATAGGGGAAAAGCATTTACGAGCCGCTACTTCAAAAGCTTTGCCGATGAAATGCAATTTAAACATGTCTTAAACGCTATCGCGAGCCCTAGGTCGAATGGCCAAGTAGAACGTGTGAATCGAACTTTGATTAACGGGTTAAATACGATGTCTGATAGCGAGTGCACATGGGATGATTACTTGAATGATATAGTTTGGGGTATTAATAATACTCCTCATGCGACAACTGGTTTTCCTCCATTTAAACTTCTATTTGGTCATTCTAATTCAAGGCTACCCGCTTATCCCTCCGGAGAACCGAATGATTTTGAAGGTCAAACAAAGGCACTACAAGAACGCCGATGCGCGGCTAAATTGCGTATTGATAAAAATATGTCTCTCATGAAGGATAGATTCGATCAATCTCATAAGAAATGCATTAAGTACTCTGTAGGACAATTGGTGTTATGGAAAGGAGGAATTACTAGGGAAAGCGCGAAAATTACTAGGAAACTTAATGGGTTGTACACGGGTCCTTATAAAATATGCCAGGCTGATCAGTCATTAGATCGTTACACGATAAGTAGCATTAAAGGAATGAAAGGGTACAGAAAATTCACTGCAGTTGTACGCGGTGAAGTCCTCCGACCTTATAATTCGTCTATTTCTGATGAAAGTAGTGGTAGTGATCATGAAGTTGATAGGGACGATCTGATAGACTTGTTAGAAAGTTGATTAAAATCATAGTTATCCATATTTTTAATTGTATAAACAAAAAGAAGAAGAATCATAAATCAGAATATTTATAAATTAATTCATAAGTAAGCAATCAATAAAACACTCGTATAATAATTTATGTAGAGATTTCATTTAATATTAACGGTTACTACAGTCGTCCAAACCGAGGGGTCAAATTTAAACATAAACAAATCTGTGTGCAATGGGGGAGCTATCAAAGCTATGTGCAATTTGAGTAACCAAAGCTGTGTGCAATAAGAGTAATTAAAGCTGTGTGCAATGAGAGTAATCAAAGCTGTGTGCAATGGGAAAAATCAAAGCTGTGTGCAATGGGATAATAAAAGCTGTGTGCAATACGAAAAAAAAACTGTGTGCAATGCAAAGCTGTGTGCAACAGAAATAATCAAAGCTATGTGCAATAGGAGTTAATTAAAGCTGTGTGAAATAAATGTAATTAAATCTTTGTAAGATACAAATAATTAGTAAAGCTGTGTGAGATAGGAGTTCCCAAGTAAAGCTTTATGAAGTAAAATACAAAACAACATGAAATGCAAGCTATGTAAAATCTTACATACAGTCAAATTATTATCATAAGAATAGCAACTACTACAGATATAAATGTGTACTGCCTATATTATTTACTATTTCAGATGCCGAATACCAGTGACAGACAAGGAGCTGTAACAAAGGATGCCGACCGCCGTGGGCCACGGCAAACGCAGGATGGCCGAGTGTTACAGACGTCCGGTACTGCTTATACTAGCTCGACTTAATTACAGTATTAATGGTATTTAATGAACGTCAATAATTCTGATTTGATTTTAATAAGTTGCATTTAATTGTAAAATAATGATTTAGTGATTTTTAGTTTAATTGTTAGCAGAATATTTACTTTATGGCACCTTCCGCTTGTCAGCTTCCGGTGCGCCGAATATTATATACGTATTGTAATTAGTTAAGGTTTTAATGATTATTGATCAATAATTTCGTTACTAGCAGTTAATTAATACTACACAGCTTATTGAGTGATTTGATTGTACTGTTTAGGTTTTTGTAGAAATGTATAAAAGTCGTTGCGTCGGGATTTTGAATGCAGTCGTTTTGTAACCATCAAGTGTAAAAGTTATAGTGGAAACTCTGACCAAAATAAATTCGTTATAGTGCAACCATAATCTTATTTGGACCATCGAATCTGACCACCTTCTACACTATGTTTCATCCTTTCGTAAGAAGTACACATTTAAGTATTATAGGTACTAAGTGTTATAATATAGGTGGGAGGAGATGGCAGGACGAACTCGTCTTTTTTCAAAAAGATTATCGAATAAAAGCACTGGATAGGAATAAGTAGAAGGAAGGAAGACCTTTGCCCTGCAGTGGGACACAAATGGATGATAATAACTCGTATGAATACATCATCTGCCTAGCCTTTTCCCAACTATGTTGGGGTCGGCTTCCAGTTTTACCGGATGCAGCTAAATACCAGTATTTTACATGGAGCGACTGCCTATCTGACCTCCACAACCCAGTTAGTACCGGGTAATACGATACACCTGGGTCAGACTGGTTGACAGACTTTTTGGGCCTCTGAGTACCTACCTAACGACTGTCAAAGATCTGCAAATGAGGACCAACGGCTTAACGTGCTTTCCGAGGCACGGAGGAAACTCGGTATGTAATGGGTGGTCACCCATCCACAGACCAACCTAGGCAAACACACGGCTTAACCTAACAATCGACCCGAGCGGCTGTTATTATTTAGCCACGAGTCGTATGAATACATAAAGCTCTAATATATATTAACAAATATGTGTATAAACAATTCAAAATAAAAAAAAACAAAATCAAAGTATTTATTTCAAGTAAGCCAGTTACAGGCACTATTGAATTGTCGAAACAAAGGTGAAAATTAAATGTAGCTACAGTCCCAGTCACAAGACATAAAAACTGTGAAAGTACCGTAGTTGCCCATTCCCTAGCGTAGATCTCTATGGAGAAGAACGGGCAAGAAACTCCATGGACACTCTTTTAAATCAGAATATTGTTACAAAATCTTTGTTACATCATTCATGTTGAGATGGTATATTATGTGAGAACAATATATTTCGTAATCTTACTTTTCTACTTTCGTCGGTTTTACGGGTAACACGTCCAAGAGACACACGTGTTGTAACACGTGTGTCTCTTGGACGTGTTACCCGTGACAAAACAAATTACTTTTGCCTAATGTCAGTAACGGAAAAAGCAGTAAGTATATCTCGTGAAATAAGTCGGTGAATAATGGCACCCAAAAAAGGCCTTTTTAGCTGAGAAATTTTCATCAAATAACAATAATCTACTAATTTAGATAGTCCTAACTCTGTAACATATCTACTTGATCCTATGAAAATAAATGGATATAAGCAGACTTGTTCAATTAAAATTTAATAGGGAAAGATATTTACAGGGAAGATAAAAAATACAGCTAATTATAAAAGACCTACCTATCACGCACTCAAGAAGGTAGTTTTATAGTTCACGCACTTAGTTGGCGACAAATCAGTTCAGCACTGTAGGAGAGCCAGGAACAGGTGTTAGGGTAACAAGTTTGAGGAAACCTCTGCTGGAAGGGCGTTGTGCAGTTCTCAGTCACGCACCAGGTCAGCTCTGTAGGAAGGTACCTATGCAGTTCTCAGGGCCAGACGTCTGGGTAGCTCTTGTTACTACTCCTATACTAGCTGACCTGAAATTGGTGTATTAAAGGAAACATCGTCTCTGTGACTTACTACACCTACCTATATCCACTAACTACCTACCTATCTATTAAAAAAGAGACGAAATTTAGTAAGAACTGCAAAGGTAGCTTTTACGCGCCTTGGTCGGGAATTATCCTCTGGATCGTACTATCGCAATCCTATGTTCTAAACGCCAAGATATTCATGTACCTCGTTCTAGATAATCTGTAGTGAATCTGAAAAGGTACCAGACCAGACAAGGCAATGGATCTAGTTTTTTTTTTTAAATAAAATCTATATCTATACATATAATAAATCTGTAGAAAAATCATTTTTGTACATCGAAAATATTTCGAAAAAAAATTGCCAGGGTGTGAAAGAATAATCAACAGAACGCATTTCCAGCATTTTTGGAATTTTTGTCTGTTTATCTGTTTGTCTGTTTCGATGATCAAGCATCACGTAAAATATACGAAACCAATATAGATAACTTTTAACAAAAATTGTACATATCTTGAGGTATTATTTAGTTTTTGTTTCATCGTAATCGGTTAATTCTATCAGAAGATATACGAATTTATAGTGTTGAAGAAGAACTAATCATCAAATGTAAGATGCAGCGACATCTATTGTACTAGAATAGTACTAATGACTAAAAATGTGCTCACCAGATAAATTTTAAATCGACTGACCGGCTTTATAAAAGTTATTACAGCGTAAGGTACTTAACATTAGTCTACATGACGCTGCATTGAAAATTTACATCATCACGCTACTACTAATAGGAGCGAAGCATCAATGATAAATGTTGCAAAAACGGGAAAAAATTATTTCTTTTGAGAGCTTCCGTTGCGAGCGCTGCATAAACGGCTAAAGTTACGCAACAATCGTGTATGAGTGAATTGTTCCTCTTAAAAAGTTAAAAAAAAATCGGAGATAGCATAACTATAATATGTATAACTTTTAAAAAGTTGAGTCACACTCCCTCTAACCCTTTCTCTCTCTCATATGACGCAGACGAAGTTGCGCGGGTCAGCTAGTTAAAAAAATAAATTGTCGTGTTGAAAATTGACCTGACTCACATTTCCATTAGCCGCTGCTAAAATTGCTCTTTCACATAGATGGAATAAACGTAGTTTATTATCCGTGTTATGAATAGTTATATTTGTTCAAATTTGCAGTAATTGGTCTCATAGCCGCGAGCGCTTCTGATGAGTTTGAGGTTCTGGGTTCAATTCCCGGGTCTGGCGAAGTGTTACTCGGGTTTGTCTCCATAGAATTATTCGTTTTCGGTTAACGTAAGTATTCTAATTTCACAGTTGCGAGTTTCGTTAATAATTTATTGATATCGTGAACAAAATTTATCTTGAATTATTATAATTACCCTCAACTAACCGAATTTAAATCAAAAACACCTGAAACAGTTGTACGGGCAAACATTAGTAGCGTTATAAGACATCTTATTGCCGTTACTTTTTTTAAAGGAATCCTAAACTTTACTCTGCCAAATACAAGTAACGATAAATGGTACTTGCAATGGAGCATTCTATTCTTGGAGTATTCTATTCTATACTATTCCATTCAGTCAATAAAGCATTACCTATCTGAGTCAAACATTTCCGTTTGTATTGATACTTCACCCAACTTTGCCTCCCATCCCAAAGTACCAAGCAGGCGCGGGAGAATGACTACGATTTAGATTTCTGCAACCTCAAAGAAGATGTTAAAATTATTATAATATTATATTCGTTGATTGGCAACCCAGAGCGAGGAAATAAAATAAATGTCTAATATGTTGAGTCGATTCCATTTCACAGTGTGACGAAATTTTTTAAACTGTAAAAGTAACATTGTAATATATTATTAAGGATTACAAAGTTACTAATGCAGTTTTTATATCTAGAAAACTGGACTGAAATTGCAGTAAGTTTTTTTTTCGCGCTTTATAGACTAAACAGCCGAAACTTGAAGCTTGTGTGTCTGCTACAAGTACCTTTGACTTGCAATACTTTATAAACTACAAGTTCAAATTGAATGTAATTTTATTCAGGTCTATACCTACGTATAGGTTTAATATTATGCCTTCTTAGTCGCTTTGTATTTAATCATTCTTAACATTTGAATTGATAACCCCTGACATTGTACCTATTTGATAGTAATTAACGTTTTTCTTATTCTCGACTTTGTATTGTCTAATATTAATTTTAATTCTTTAAAACATTTGTACGCTGGAAACAGCAGAATGTTATGGACTTCATATTATTATGTGTAACACTTAGACTAACAATATTCCAACAAACAAATGTATTATTATATTCTAGCTTTATGTACTACGAAGTTACGGGGGGTCAGAAACGGCCTGTGCAATGCTGGAAAATAAGCTATTGTCTCTTGGTACACCCTTGACTTCTAAGTGGTATCATCATCAGAAGTAGGTATTTAAAAGTGAGATAGGATTTTTTGTGTGAACCTTTACTTTTTAGGGTTCCGTACCCAAAGGGTAAAAACGGAAACCTATTACTAAGACTTCGCTGTCTGTCCGTCTGTCTGTCCGTCTGTCCGTCTGTCTGTCACCAGGCTGTATCTCATGAACCGTGACAGCTAGACAGTTTAAATTTTCACAGATGATGTATTTCTGTTGCCGCTATAACAACAAATACTAAAAACAGAATTAAATCAATATTTAAGGGGGGCTCCCATACAACAAACGTGATTTTTTTTGCAGTTTTGTCTAATGTTTTTAAATAATGGTACGGAACCCTTCGTGCGCGAGTCCGACTCGCACTTGGCCGGTTTTTTTATTTTGTTTATTTTAATTTTATGTTAAAACTCTTTTACTTTCAGTTACTGTAATTGGTTTAGAAATACAACCGTTGTAATGAAATAAATAAATAATAATAAATCATCAACCTACCAGCGGGACGCATGCCACTCAACTCAGTTCTCGGCAACGATCATTTTCCTTCTACCAGCTTGAGGGCTAGGTAGAGCGACAGCAGCCTCTAAAGTTTGTTTACGATGAAGGCTTACCGTATAGTTTTGACTGTACCAAAAATATAATTATGTTAGATGAGCACTCAAAGGTTTACAAGCATATACAAACTCACACCTCATCTTAATGTAAATTATGAATGCAGTTTCTTTATACAATAATGTGCAAAAATTATAGACAAAGTCGGTTGACTCGAACTAGACAAGCACTCAAAGGTTTACAAGCATATACAAACTCACACCTCATCTTAATGTAAATTATGAATGCAGTTTCTTTATACAATAATGTGCAAAAATTATAGACAAAGTCGGTTGACTCGAACTAGACATAGTCTCGTCGTCATGAACATGATCAATCATTGCATGAGTTACGGCTCATAACATACACTAGGTGTAAATAGATAGTGTGTAGGTACGCAGTGTTACAATCACACTACGCACACTGATGAGTACAATAGGCAGGTAATACAAACCTTAAAAAATGTTTTCCCACCTGTTAAATACACACAAACGCTTACATAATGCATGAGTAGGTACGCATAGTAATAATATACATAAATAGATAAATGTGTGAATGTAGCAGTCACGCGCAAGCAGTGCTCGCGACCCAACCGCACCACACATTTGGACTTTGTTCAAGGTGCCAGAGGTAAGTCCACTCATTACTAATCCGAACACCTGAACAAAACTGCCCTTTTCATTCATAACATACAACAACAGCATCTCTGATTACAAACCATACGGATATACTCTAAAATCAAGAACGATTCTGTAGTTTTAACTGATGACGCGAAATACTCACCAAAAATAAATTCATGCTCAATCTTATATTTAGCGCGCCTGCGCGGACCAAGACGTGTCGGCCAGTTGAACCGGGATTCAGTGCAGATCGCCAATCGGTTTTGATCGGAAAAAAATAATAAAAAACAAATAAAAACGCGTCTAGTGCATCCCATGTCAACAAACAAACACCAGGGATGGTGAGGACTCCCGAGAGAAGTGCCCTGAACGCTTCAAGGTAACATCGGTGCATTAGTCCAAAATAATCTGTTGGCCAATGATCATAGTACACAACTTATTCACACCTATTTCTACACGAGCCCACGCAAACATACCGTGTTTTCAGTCAGAGATTCTCACATTGAAACGAAATGTTGTGTTCTTAGTTTAAACGGTGAAAAAGTGTCAATTTTGCGGGGTTCGTGCATAAATATTTCAAAATTACCACCAAACCCCATACAGAACATAGTGTACGGCAATTTTTTTTTTTTGAAATTTTTTTTCAAGTTAATTAAATTCTATAATCAAACATATGGAATCTGAATTGTCACCAGATAAAGAGAAAGATATACCAGCAGTGCCTATAAAAACATATCAATGGGAAGATTTGAGAAGAGCACGTGAAGCGGGAAGGTACCCATGGACACATCTACTAAAGGAACCACTTCAAGGTGAAATAACTGCAGAAGATATCATCAGAGAAACGACACCGAGAAGAAGTATGTCACGAGAATTTTCACGGTCTCGAACACGTTCGCCGGTGGACGGCGACGTTCAAAGAATACTGAACCTTGACTCTTCACCTGGGAGTAGCCGCAGGCATGGCGAAGAAGGTGAAGATGAGGGAGTACATGTGCCGAATTTTTCCAAAGAAATATCGCTGGATTCTGAAGAAGATGTCATAAATCAGGCTGTGAAAGCGTATGTAGTCAAACGTCCCGAAAGTCAAGCTAGTACCCACTTAGCTACCCCTGTTGAAATACCCAAAAATGTGTCACCTAAAGGTATACTTAAACGTCGTGTACCAGAACAACAATATAGCATAGGAGTTACATCAGAAACTAGAGAAAAAACAAAATGTTGCCACCCTTTAGTAAATAAAATAAAACATTTAGCAGACAAAACTTTACATAAACTAGAACGAAATGAAAATGAAAAATCTCCCATTACAAAACGCAAGAAAAATGATGAAGCTCAAGAAATAAGACAACTAAGATCGTCGCCTGGCGCTGTCAGAAGACAAAAGTTTGGAGCAATAAAATTAGGAAGCTCTGATGAGATGAGTAAAACGATGGTTGTAGACACACCACCACCGAGGAAAAAGAAAGAGCATATTTATGAAGACATAGAAGAAGGCAAAGATGTGCATTTCTCACCAGATGTGGATAAACAGGGCGTTAACAAAACGGATGAAGAAAGTAGGAGTAACAGCAACAAGGAAAATGAGAGCCTGTTGGAGAAAAAGTCGATCGCCTCCCAAGATCCTAGCTTAGTTATGGAAAATATTAGTCTAAAATCCGAAGATCACGTTATGGAAAAATTGCATAAAATGGATAATGTAAATAAAGAAGCTGTAATTTTGGATGAAGAAATGGATCCCGATGAACCCAACGTTGACGAAATATTTCAGAACCAGTTAGATGAAAGAGGACCAACCAACGAATCTCCCAATTTCACCATAACAGAATTAACAGGTGAAGAAGCAGAAGTGATTGGAGACCAGCCTGCCGCAACACCTATTGAATCGTCACCCAGCCCCAGTCCTCACGACGCCAACGATCGACAAAAAATAGAATACCCGAGAAAATGGTCTAAACCCAGCAGGTAAATATTGTATTATTTAAAATTACAAATAACTCCTTTCTAGCAGTTGTATATCATACGTAACTGTGACATAACAACCGTGTTAAACACATGCAAAGCGAACGCGCTAGCTTCTGACTGTTTGATAAATATAGCTCGCTCCGACCGATCTTTCTGCACATTGGGGAAGCTCTTTAAAATTGTCATCAGTGATCAGTGCTCGCGGCTGCTTTCACGTCTGTGATTAGTTCTTTTACTGTCCAGCTTTGACAAACACGCTTAATGACTCATTGCCCGCGTGCAAATGACAGTTCGTGTAGTTTACGGGAAACGGGTAACTAAAATAAATATGCCCTGGATTCGATAGTCGGTAGTAATGACTACACTTCGGCGATGGACATCCGAAGGTGGCAGTCCTATAGAGCGGCCAGTGAGGCCGACCCGCGAAGGCAGCGCACAAATATTTACTCCAGACGTCCGATGTGGTTGTCAATTCTTTCAATGTGACTCGCTCCTCCCAGAGAGAGTGAATCCAGTGGGTACTAGACCGACATCGCGAGCTAGTAATTTAATTTCGTACGAGAGGTAAGTCAGGCCAGGGCCACCTACATTCATTTTCGACGGCTTTCATGACATTTTATAACTAAAATTCCGAACTGCAAAATAATATGAACAACGTCTTTCGCCCGGCGGCTGCGGCTAAAACGAGCGCCGGCTGTTGGCCTAATTGTGACTCGAGCAACGTGTGTGTAGAGTTTAAATATAACTCAAATCTTCTGCGACGAATCACAATTTTTGCGATTTGCATTTCTTTTTTTATGTTATGATTTTTACTCTACTTTATGCTCTGCGACTGAATTACAGCTAATCAAAATGTTTTTATCAGTATTGCGAAAGTAGGTCATAAATATGCTGTGCTGTAGTTATAGTATGTATTACTTAAATTATATTATAAGATTGTTATTTTTTTACAGTGATCACGAATATGAAATCATCGAAAAGCCACCAAACATCATTTACACTGCTCCCAGTGCAAATGAGAAACCAACCCCATTGGTTAAAACAGATGATGAGTTGTCAAGTACCACTTCTCTGGAGAGAAAATATTTACAGCATGCATCAGACGATGAAGACCAATTAGATGAAAAACTACATTTGAATGATGACAAGAACGAAGAAATGTTAAGCGCAGAAGCCCTTCAAAGAGACATTGAAGATAGGTATTTCGTAAATACTCCATCCACAATATCGCGCACAGAATGTGAAGTTAGTACAAGTCAAGTTGACTCGTCTGCACTAGAACAGTTACCTCTTAAACGTGACAGTAGATCAAAAAATGCCGAAAGCACTGACAGCAAAATTCAGCAGCGCATCAGAGAAGGTACGGGTAAATTAAAATCGCAAGCTGGAAAGTTGAAATCAAAATTACAAAGTATAAAATCAAAGCAGTTCAATATGCCTGAACGACCTAAATTTAAAATGCCACAAAGGCCTAAGATATCTATGCCCGATCGACCTAAATTCTCATTACCAGATAGAAGGAAGTTTAGTTTGCCTGATCGGCCCAAGTTTAATATAACTGAAAAACTAAATAGATCAAAGTTTACATTGCCAGACAGGCCTAAATTTTCTGTTCCCGATCTTCCAAAATTCAGAATGCCTGACAGACCAAAAATAAACTTTCCTAGTCTTGGAAGGAAAAAAGAATACAATGTGGCTCAGGACTCCATGGATTCAAGCGCGGAGCCTACAGACGTCGCTACAGTAGAGTTTGAAACTAGAACTTACCCCAGGCTATTCAATAGAAAGAAGAAGTCAGAACTTCCCAAAACATCATCTTCGCCGACATTAAACAGGGAAGATACACCACCGCCTACATTTACCTTCACCCGAGTTAAAAAAAATAAAGATGAACCAACTTATATCCCTGATAGTCCTGAAGAGCCACGAGAGTATGGAAATATGGATAATGATGAATCTAACTTTGAGATGGAAAATGGCAGGCAAATTGAGACCACTTATGATTTTGATAAGGTGGACAACGAATACTTGGACGATGAACATGAACCTTCTCATCTGGAAGACGAACGTAACGCTTCATCCATCCCCGATATTTCACCATCTAAACAAGAATACACGCATGTCATAACCGAAATTAACAACGACGAATTTTTTGTTCGACCGAGAGGTATGTCTCGTGAAGATATTCAAACAAGGGAATATTTGAGCGATGAAACACGAAAAGCGTTCCAAAACCCGAAAAATATTCTCTCACTGATAGGGAGTTCGGGAATGAACGACGACAATATGTACGTCAACGATCCTGAGGCTGATCCTGAGCTGATGATTGATGACAACGAACCGATGAGGTATTCTACTGAAGATTTAAATGATAAAGATGACGGTTATTACACGTTTCCACCGGTAAGGCCATCGAGAGCTAAGCGGAAGAAGAAAGAGGAGGAATCGACTCCGTACATGGACGACAGTGTGCACGCCAGTATGCAATTTAGTGAGGTAGACCTAGGTTTGATCGAAGACCATCAAGATGAGCATATCAGCTGCGACGTAGAAGATAACATTGATATGCACGTCAACAACCACCTTGATTTCACTCCTACTACTGATTTGCATTCTATCCATGAATATGCCAACGATGACGTTATCCAGTACCCGGAGAATGTCCCCATTCAGTCGCAAACTCTTCCGATGCCACCAAAAAGGAAGAAGAGGTTCAACAATAAAAAGGCTTTCAAGCATTCATCCCTGAACGACTTCAACAACGTGCCGGTTTCGGAACTGTGGGAACAGCCACACGAACATGAGAACACGGACGATGTGAGTATTACCTTTCTTCCTACATTGTACGCAATAGCACTATTAACAAACTGAGGCCTAGAGATAAGAGGTGGCCCAGTGGTAGCGGCCCTGACTTGCGAGCAGTAAATCGTGGGTTCGAACCCAGTCAGGCACATTACTTTGTGTAATTTATTTCATCACCACTGCTTTCAAAACGGGGAAGGTAAACATCGTGAGGAATTGTTTATTTATTTATTTATTTTATTTTAGGAAAGCTTACAGACTAATAACATTTTTATTATTGTAAGTCTGTTATTGTATAAATCTGTTATTTGATCTCTTTTTAGCAAAGAAGCTTTATTATACTAAAAATGTTGTGTACACCTATAATTGGTACGTACATTAGAACCATAGCAAGTGTACTTTTATCAATAATGTTATATGTATGTACTGTTGGTGTACCTATTTTAAATAAATAAAAATAAAATAGTAACAAAAATATATAACTAAATTGCTAATTACAAGCCTCCACAGATAGAACCAAAAATTCTAAGACATGTGACATCTACGAATCCGCATTGGGCCTGCGTGGTGGATTATAGCCCATTAATTCCCTCTCATAGAGAGGAGACCTGTGTACCAGCAGTGGGAACATTATAGGCTGATTATGATAATGATATGAAATATAATTTCTATACAAACCTGCATTCCCTATTAAACCTAGAGAGACTGTCCAAAAACCCCACTTTGTAAAAAAACTCTTTTGCAAACTTTCATGCTTGTCTGTCAGTGAATGAATTTAAAATGCGTATTCATTTTATGGCATTGTCAGTGATATTAAGCAAAGACTACAATATACATATGGAAAATATTAAGGGGCCCTGAAGACGTACGACAAACACGACGTCCATCACAACGATTTGACTTCTAAAACATGGTGCCTTGTTTTATGAACACTTGCTCAAAAATACATAATTATGTATTTCACGCAATTTATGTTCGACATCTTTAAGAACATTGTTCAAAGCTTTAAGTCTCAGGGAAATTAATTATGTATCAAATTGATAACTGCAGTAATTTGACATCGAAAAATTTTCGTTGATTAGAATATACACGAACAAAATTTAAATTTAAATTCAATTTCATAAATAATGAAATTTACATTGGTCTAGAGGTCGGATGTGCGACTACTGAGCATGAAGACCTGGGTTCGATTCCCAGATCAAGAGAAGTGTTATTTATTTCGTTCCATCAAGTATTTCTCGCCCCCCGTTACATTAGACTGAAACATAACTAGAAAATTCGAAATATAGGTATAATTTTTTTTGACAACCCGAATGGCGCAGCGGTAGTGAGGCTGCCTTACGTTCTTAGGGTCCCGGGTTCGAATCCCGGTCGGAGCAAATGTTTGTGTGATGAGCATGGACATTTGTTTCCGAGTCATGGATGTTTATATATGTATAATAAGTATGTACTTACAAACAAAAAGTATCTATGTAATATATCAACTATCTGGTGTCCACGACACAAGCCTCGTTGCTTAGTGTGGCACTAGATGGCGCTGTGTGTACCTAATGTCCAGCAATATTTATTTATTATTAAATTACGTACACTTACACTATTAAGTAGGTACATCAAATGAAAATGTAACCTGTTTCTCACATTTTAAGACTTTATTAATGTTTGTCAACTAATCCGTATTAACCAGCCTTACCAAAAGGCTGGTTAATACGACTTTCGAGCTTCTGACCATTCGGCACCTTTCGAAGCAGAGCGTTGAGGAGTTCTACAATTATGAGCCAAACCCTCAATGACGTCAACGGCCCAGACGGCCAGAACATTAAGCTTCTACAATCTGTCAAATTTATTTAAGGCTGATGCTCCAGGGTAACCCGCAAAATTCAAATTTCCTTATGTTTTTTGCAATTTGCAGGCCAGTGCTAGGTTGTATGTTGATTAAAATATTGTTTGCGACTGTAAATCGTATGTAGTTACAGAATTATAATCATCAAAATCATGAATACAACCCTCCAAGTTCATAAAGGTGCAAGAATGATTTTGACCTTGGAAAAGTAATTTTTCCACCTTTATGATCTTTGAGGGTTGTATTGATGATTTTGATGATTATAATTCTGTAACTACATATGTCTTACAACCGCGAATAATATTTTAATCAACATACAACCTAGCACTGGCCTGCAAATTGCAAAAAACGTAAGAAAATCTGAAATTCGCGGGCTACCCTGAAGCATTCACCTTAATAGAATTTCAACTTTAGCGCTAAACCTAATGCAGTTCAAGTTTGATTGGGATAATTTGACAGTTTTGGGTAGCTTAGCTTGATATGCTGGCCATTGCTGGCGTCTGTACAAAGTTATTTATAAAACCATCGCAGCTTCTGTTTTTATTTGTCCTAACCGATGTTCAAAGCAATATTTTCTGAATATTATGTGGACCTGGCAGGAACATTATCATTACGTAATGCTAACCTATAACATTCCCACTGCTGGGACACAGGCCTCCAAAACCGACCACGTGAGTCCTGCACGAGCTGGCAGATGTCACTAATATTCGAATGTTGAGTTCTAAGACATGCTGGTTTCCTCATAATGTTTTCTACCACCATTTTGAGAGCAGTGGTGATGGATTAAAAACACAAAGAAAAGTGCATGTCTAGATTCGAACCCGAAAATCGGAATAAGTACTTTGTACTGTACATTTCTTTCTAATCCATGTTAGCACTAATTTAAATCAAAATTTTATTTGAAACGGGTAATGAAGGTCGGTTAAACGGTCACTCTATGAAACTACTGGTATTCAGCTGCATCCAGTTAGACAGAAAGCCAGCTTAAAAAGCTAGGCAGATTACGATGATTTTGTTTAGACCGTACGTATACGTCAAAATTATTCGTGATAGAGCAATTCAATAGGAGGCCGCGAAAAATTTTCAATCGCCGATCAGCAACGATTTCAGTGGCATTTACGTCACCCGCGCGAGTGATATATTGGCACAGACACAAATATAAAGTAAGAACTGCTACACAAATGTTTCAATTGGGAAGTTTATGTTGAACAACAAAACCGACCGAATAAATTATAACACATCCTCGGCTTTCATTATTTCATAGTTGGTATTACAGTAATTTATGGAATTCCAAATGTTGCCTGATCACTGTCTCTTAAAAATACAGGTGTACCTAGTTTATGAAGCAGGGTTCATAATTTTTGTTTCCATAGACTTATTGTAGACTTAAACTTTTTGTACAAAAACAGCTATATTATTATTATTGGACGCTACCGAAAGCGTCAAACTTGGGCCGACACAATTTAGATTGCCATCGACATGCTAAGAAGAAGATTATGCTTGTGTTTTAACTATCTGTGTTACGTTGGATAAATAAAGTAATTTTATTATTTATTTTTAGTCTGTTTGTGTCGATCGGCAAACGTTTTTCATTTCATCATTCATTCCTCTCGGGTCGACTCGATACAATTCGAGCTATTATACCAAGTGGCTTTTACCCGAATCTACACATCAACGATTTTACCGCCCGGCTAGCCCCCCTATAATGCCGACCGAAATCATGTGTAGCACCTCATGGGTATAAAACAAAACTATTAGTATGTTCTCTGCAATATATTTTGGCGCTGTTCCAGTTGAATCTCTACGTTATCGACTTGGAATGTATTTTTGGACATTGTATTTCGTTTAGTTTGTTGACCTAGATCACGAAAAAATAAACAAATGGTGGCTGCTAAATTAAGTTCAGACAGTATAGCCGCAAATACACAATAATATGTCTAAAATTTTCATAATTTCTCGAGTTCAAACCCAAGGCACGCACCTCTGATTTTCGGATTTATGTGCGTATTGTATAATTATCACTTGCTTCGGTGAAGAAAAATATAGTGAGGAAACCAGCATACCTGATAGATGACGGCGCGGCGCTATACTTTCAGACTTCCTCTTTATTGCCCAATCATTTTATTTTATCCATTCGCGTAATATCACTCATCTCAGCCATATGCAAATGCCTTTCATTCATCCATTTTGTTGTCTAACATTCTGCACCATACAAGAAAACCCTTGTGATATGTTTATAGTTCAAACATTTGAAATAAATTGGGATAAATGGCCGTGGAATAATGAGGGGTTCAAACATTTGAAACTAGAATTTTTAATGATAATGTGGCATTGCATTTGAAGTAAAAAAAAATCTATTCAATGTAAATATACTCATCATCATCATCAGCCTAATGAGAGGGAATGGGCTATATTCCACCATGCGGGCCCAATACGGATTGGTAGATGTCACATGTCTTCGATTTTTTTGGTTCTAGGACATACCAGTTTCCTCACGTTGTTTGCCTTCACCGTTCTTAAATAAACTGTTATCTTGTAAATAAAATAATTATGTTCATTAGTTCTATACAGGATGTAAAAGACCTCATCACGAAGCCGTCAACCAAGCATTCTGTACATCAAACTAAGTAACTTTACGCAAAAATTATTGCTGGGAAACGACTTTTTTTTTGGGGTGAAAAATCATGTTTTGTGGTAGAACTCAATGTACCGCACTCAAAACATTGTGCTGATGGATGAATTGAATAGTACGGGGGTCGTGGAGGCGTTTAAAGTAAAAATCTTACATTAAAACTGTATTTTAAAAAAAACCTTGTCTAAAAGTTGGAAATCTGACCCCCAAAATCTTCGTATCTAGGTATGGTGTAGAACAAAAAAAAGATCGCAATGACGAGGAGAACAAGTGCCTTTCGGCTTCGTTAAGAGGTGTTTTACACCCTTCATAGGGAGTTCAGAACTGAATACATTTTAGTACCTTCCATATTACTCACTTTTGGAGGCCACTGTACCTATTACATCATAATGCGCTAGTTTGGCCCGTTTGCCAAATAACTGGCTTCTCAGTTTCTGCTCGTGAATTGAATTACAATATCTATTCAATACCTGCATGATTCAGTTAGAGAAGCTCGTGGCTAAATAATAACAGCCGCTCGGGTCAATCTTTAGTTTAAGCCGTGCTTGCCTAGGTGTGGATGGGTGGCCACCCATTACACACCGGGTTTCCTCCGTGCCTCGGAAAGCACGTTAAGCAGTTGGTCCCGGCTGTCATTTGTAGATCTTTAGTCATTACGGGTAGTCAGTGGCCCAAAAATTCAGACAACCAGTCTTACCAAGGGTATCGTATTACCCAGTACTAACTGGTTGTAGAAGTCAGATAGGCAGTCGCTTCATGTAAATACTGATATTCAGCTGCATCCGGTTAGACTGGAAGCCGACCCCAACATAGTCGGGGATAGGCTAGGCATATGATGACAAAGTATTTTTCAATACACTTCCTCGAAAACCGCACTACGATTAGGTACAACATGCAATGTATTTCACACACGTGCGATTTTTTCCACTTTCCCGCACGTGTGCAGGAATGAAAATTGCCACAGATAACTATACCTATACTTAGTCCAAATTGGTTCAATGCCTATAGTCTGAGGTGAATGTTTTTTTTTTAATTTTTGCAAAGCACTGCGCGTCTTTACGGCATAAATATTTTTTTGAATATTCAAATTGTGTTTATTAATAGAATATCATAGATAAACATGATTATTTAAAACTAATAGTTAAGTACTTTTATACACAAATTAACATTTATTTGTGTTCTGAATTCAAAAATATAAAATAAATATATTTTTTATATTAGGCTGTCTAGCGGCTTCATACCATTGCCTCTCTTTCAACCTGGCGAGACCAAAGCGTGAAAAAAAAAAAAATTTAAATCATAGTTTCATAGTTCGTGACAAAAAAAAATTCGTTATTTTATTTTATTTCTTCAAAAGTGTATTGAAAAACGTCGTTTGATACACGTGGACATTTGTTATTGCAATTCTCGGCTCAAAAACACCCTCGCCTACGGCTCGGGAGTTATAATTCCACCTCGATTGCAATAACAAACTTTCTCCACTTGTATCAAAATGTACTATTTCAACCAAACCTCCATTCATATTTGTATATCAACCGTTTTCATGAATGAGGAAGAATTTTACGCCACTTTTCTTGATAGTTTGCAAATGAAGACGCTAACTCAATGTTTTATAATTTTCAGATCATTGTATATCGTACTGAACACGAGTACATCGTGCCGCAAGAGTACGTGCAGTCCACGACCGGGCACAGCCCTGTGCCGCCGCGACGCACGCGCTCCCGCAGCTCCCGGGGCACCTCCCTCTGCGATGACGACCGCACGTCGCATGGTGCTGAGTCTCTCATACTTGATACGAACATAGCACCGCCTGAAGACATTGACATTGAACGGGAAATTCGCCACGAGAGCCCCGGATACGCAACAGTTGATAAAGGTCCCTATGCACCGAGCAAAGGCGTTCGACGTTCTAAAAGCAAGACCCCACCGAGACCCCGTAAGAGCAACAGTTCAGAACGTAAATATTATACTGTCGGACCAAATAAACCTGTTGGTCCCGATCGACCTCCCCGAAAAAAGTCATCCACAAGTCTTATGACATTAGATAGCTTCACTAAGCGGTCGGTGAGTGGAGATTTAACTCAGTACGTTGAAATCGATGAACCATTTGAAGAGGTCCACAAAGATTTAAAATCTGGGGAAGTTGTTAACAAAATGAAGGATAGACCACTGCCTCCTCCTCCACGCCCACCAAGAGGATCTCGGCGAAGAAGGAAGGATAAAAGTGATCTTCAACGGAGTATATCTACCGACGCAGAGTCGACGATGGGGATATCTCGTGATTATGATGAAGATCAAACAAAACAAGATGATGTTTTAGAGATTGAAGTTTCTACTCAGACTGATCCTCTGCCAGACGATGTAGAGTTTGAATTAGGTATGGATGATAATCTAGAACTGTCGATGTCAAGCTCATTAAGAGACATAATAGATGAAGAATCTATGCTTTCCAAAAGTCATGCTAAACTATCTGAGACCCCGACTGACTCGCAGCCTTTAACCCGCACTGATAAATCATTGAAACTTTCTGATCCAAAAATATCTGAATTATCTAAACCGAGTCTTGGACGTACATCGCCTACAGTTATACTGGTAGAAAGACGTGTGTCGAGTCCAACTAGGATCAACGAACGCGAAGTAATGCTAACCGAAGCCTCGTTAACTGTTCAACCTATAGATATTGATGAATCACAGATCCCAGATGTTCCTCCACTCCCAAGGTCAAGAGGTGTTTCAAGCACTAGACAAAGACCTAAAAATACCGCACAACTAGCTGAAGAGCGAGCTCTTGAAAGAGTGAGTGACGCAAGCAGAGAAGTACAGTTGGATAATTTGGTAACACAACGACTCCAGGTGAAGGACTTAGATGTAGGTCGCCTGAACGTATCCGAACTTCAAGCGAATAAGATTTTAGTTTCAGATATAGAAGGAATGACATTGCAGGTTTCAGAATTAGATTCTAAATCAGGGCACATTTCTGTGAGTGGGATTGAGTTCTCTCAGTCAGTGATTGACGAGATTGTCAAAAAATTCGCTGAAATTTCTACTGCACACGCTCCCCCACCCCCAACTCCAACACCGACTCCAGCACCAGCAACTCTTGAAGTCGTTGATACTCCAAAGCCGGTTAGTAGAGAAGAACATACACAAACGGATGACCCGCCTGTTGAAAAATTAGAGGAAATAAAACCAGAAGTAAAACCTTCTCTTGAGGAAGAGGCGCCTCAAACGCCACCCTCTCCTAGAGCTCCAAGTGCAGAGGAAGCTGGGGCTCCACCTCAAAGACCACCACCTCCCGATTTGACTCCGTTATTATACTCATACCTCCAAGACATAACCATACCTCCTGCATCTTTCTTTCCCACTCGGGCGCTACGAGAACGGCCTCATTTTGATTTTCATGACCCTTCACATCAGACCCCTCCACACCAGACCCCTCCGCCTCCAACACGACGAGCTAAGAGAAAACCCGCGGCTCCTCATTCAGAATCTAGTTCCGATGATGGTAGACCCCGTCCGTCCCCGCGCCGAATCCCTCCCCGGGGCAATGAACGAATGCATGAACCCACAATAACCGAAGCAGGTGCACAATTTCTGCGCGTATGCCACTCGTCGATCACCAGGACTATAAGAAGTATATTCAACTCCTTCATGTCGTACATAAGTGGCGCCGAAGACAAGAAAGACATCCAGATGGCGATGGTTATATTCCTAGTGTTGATTGCGGGGCTGATCATGTTGGGGCTGAGCGATAGTCGGGCGGTGCATCATCATCACTGGGAGTTCTTTAACCCGCCAGACGGTAAGCCGTGATCTTGGTGCCTCATCGTGTATATTGGTATAAACTCAAATAACGTTGTACTGTACGAATTAGTTTTAAGTTCGACGGACTTGTTGGACGGTAGAGAATTTTTGTTGACTTTAATTTATGATGAGGACCAATGTTTACACGACCTCTCCTGAAAACGTCATGTGTGTAAAGAAACATTTATTTACTTGTTACTTGTGATATCTAGTCACTTTGTCACAATCCGGATTTATGTGAGTGTCAAACAATTAAGAGTAGCGTCCTAACAAGTCTGGTTTACTGTCGTGAACTGTAAGATGAAAACTTTTAATGAAAAGAAGTAAATAAGCATTTTATGCAAAGCAGACTTTCCACTTCAGTTTATTTTTAATGAACACACTAGTTTTTATTTTAAGTTTAAGCATCTTTGTTTATATTCACATTAGGTCCTCTTGGTGCTTGATCTTACAGAAATTAAAATAAAACACATAACAATCTAGAATAAACGTTGACTCAAGAAAAGCAATTAGTAGACACTGTTATTGGGCGTTTTTAATAACAATCTTAAAAAAATATTAAATAACCAGCTAATAAATTAAATAAAATATTTATCACAAACTAAACCTAGGTAGTTGTTTCATGTGGGCAAGAAAGTTGAAGTTACAAATATTTGAAATATTCTAGTCAATTTTAGTCATCTCTTACTATTAAAATTAGGCAAAATATGTAATTTGACGAAGGTATCGCAATGGAAACTCGGAACACTGATTTTTTTTTATTTTGTTGTAAAGTTCTAATTCTAGGTAAAAGGAAAATTTAAACTGTCTTAAACGGCCTGTGGTCACATCTGTGGTCCTATAAAATATAAAAGTTTCAAAACTTTTTGGCAAAGGAAGCTAATCATCAAAATGATAGTGACAAGACCGTAGCTGTCATTGTGACAGCTGCCTCGAGTTACAGCGTTGCACTTTTCAAAAAACTAGCATATATCATGGGCACCATTTCGGATCCTGTCTTCGTCACTAATCGTACTACATAAGCACCGAGTTACTTATGACAAAAAATAGCTTGTAACATTATTAGATGAAATTAGTGTTAAAACAGTCAATTTACTTTAAAATAGCATTTACCTAGATAAAACAAAGTTTCAAGACAAGATTTCAAATAATTTTCTATAATTTCAAGAAAATAAAGTAAAACTTTCTTTTTTCGTCAATAATTAATTAATCCTTGTTATTATAGATGAGTGAGGGTAGTGTTATTTATATACTTTTCCGTTAACATCATAGGTGTAGTATGAGATTTAAACGTCCATCTGTATTTCAAACCTTTCAAACCATTGATGCTTAGGGTACTTGCGATAGGATTTAAAAAACTAGTAGCCGCCCAATAGTCGAAATGCGACCAAAATTCATGCGTCAATGGATTTTAAATGTCGAAAGTAGGAAAAAATACGAAACTCCTTGTTTTTTTTAAAAACACTAAATCTCATCAATAGTTTCAATAACTTAACAAAAAAAAAAACAATTCACTCTCAGAAGAGAAAATGGTTCCTACTAAACTATTTTATGTTTGGATATTTATATAATTATTACATAAATAACATCATGACTGTAATCACGTAAGGGTTGCGCAGGGATTTATTAATAACACTCACTTTTCATATGTACGAAATAATAATAAATTTATTTTTCAAAAAGCTTAGTAATATTTTACAGAAAAATAGTTTGGCAGTATTAATTTATAATACATCCATGTAGCCACTGCAACCGAACTAGGCAATGCCTGTATTTCGGTTTGAAATACCCTGAAGTAGATATTGTTTTTATTTTCCTATATTACAATTTTATTGAACTGTCCTAAAAATATAAGCGTCTAATAATGTTACACCATGTTAATTAAGAAACAAATGATTTACAGGATGAAAAGAAAGACCAGACAGTGAGAGCTACATATCCAAGAATACTTTCAAAAATACTTATTTAAAGTTCATGTCACCAATGACGTTAAATGTGTAAATGTTTTTGAAACAATAGTTTTTGAAACAATAGTTTTTGAAACAATAGTTTTTGAAACAATACGTAATTTTTTTTTACTGAAAACTAGATGGTCGATGTTTTCAAATTCCAATGCAAATACCTACTCTGAAAAGAAATATCGAAACAGACTCAGAGGTCACAGTCTCTTTAAAGTCAAGATATCTAAATTTGTTCAAGTCATAAGATGGCCGTCGAGATTATAGTGTTAGACCTTACTGTCTTGTCTGTTGTTTCTCTTCTGTATAATTAAAGTATAATTAATACACTGTATTGTTACCTATTTATATAAAACATATATTATTAACCACACTGTTAACGTAGTGTTTCAGATGGCGTAATGCATTTTGTAAATTTCCTTTTTTGTTGTGTACATTATAAAGGAAAATAAAATTTGTTAAATAAAATGTATGATATTTACTTTCATAACAACTAAGTACCTGCAGATTTTCCTAAGGCGCAGGACACACGTAAGAGACGTAGACGGGGCGCAGACATATATCTCTTCCGCGTCTTTTTCATACAAAATGTATAGAAGCGTCGTGACCAGTCGTGACGCAAAACACACAGAAAAGGTTTTCGTTTCTAAGGAAACGTGTAGAAATTACGAAACTATTATCTTGGGAAACAGTAGTAGGTATATTACGTCACGTGGAAGCATCGGACGCATCGCATCAAACGGATCGTAGTATTATATTGAACAGATTCCGATGCGGACAGGTGGACGCAATTGTGTGACTTTCTGTACAAAGAATACTAGGTATCTTAAATGTTTTATATGTATTTTGTAGGATTAAATATAGCCTCGAGGAAAGACAGGTTTTCGAATTCGAACTTATATAAGTCTATAATTTTGTGTAGTTTCAATGTCTGCCTTTATGATTGGAATGAAGTTTTTTTTTTAAAAAAAATCCTCTATGATCCAGCTCATGAAAATACCCCATGTGTGTTCTTGATAGTTCACAATCTACCAGTAAACTTTATTTGTTTCTACGCAAATTAATAACATTTTTAAACAATTAAAAAAAATAAAAATATCAAATTGTAGCCCACCAGTATTGGGAACAGGGTCCAAGCTACCGGCGGTCAGGGCTCCAGAGAGAGGAACCTCCTAACAATACGAGCCGTGTCCAGGAGTACCGCTTTCTGAATCAAGCCCTTGATCCAGCTGCCTAACGAGAGCCTCCTCAGGTATTGACCATGGGCTGATTAAACTTATTATTATAACACATCTTCAAGCCTGTTATCCCCGAAGGTTTAAGCAGAGTGGTACCTACTAGTACACCCACATCCGCCAGTTAAAGTTCCATGTAATAGTAGGCGAGCCTACCGCCATCAACCGGGCGAAAATTCAGACTCCGTGGCTCCTACTGAGAAATTCCTGTTGGGAAAAACCCAATAACACTTTGCCCGACCTGGGAATCAAACCCAGGAAACCATGCTCAGCAGGCGAGCTTGGAATCGCTACACCAACCAGGCACGGGAAGGTTCTTAATAATTATACATTTTATATCTTTATAACACATTTGCTCGTAAAGGGTCTCATAATTCACCCATTTCAATATCGTAATGTATCTCATTACGTACTTGTGCAGTAATGTAATGTACAACCACAGAGTATCTATATAGACGCACGGTTTATCAAGATGCTCCGTCAAACGGGAACGGTACTTTTTTAAATCTTAGCAAAGAGTTTCTATGTCAGAAAAGTGGTCAACATTTTATGAATAAAAAATAACTGTGGGAGATGAAATATAATAAATAAACATTTAATTCTTTAATTTAATTAATTTTGACAATAAATTACAACCATTTCTCTGTAACAAAAACACAAAAATATTAATTTACTTTATTAGTAATACTGGCTGTTTTTTGTGTCTTTGCCTTAAAAAAAAGCGCTGCTGCGCGCGCATCGCTAATTTGTGAACAAGTAAAAGATTTATTCGTTTAAGAAAGTCCGATTTTTATTTATTTCCTCGCAAATATGTTATAAAACGTCGTATGACATACGTGCGCTTTGATAATTACAGCCTCTGCTTTATTATAGCCCTCGCCTACGGCTCGAGCTAGCAATATCGCCTCGGCTGTAATTTTCAACTTACCGCACTTATATCATAATGTACTATTACATACCATCATCTTATTCTGTATGGTGTCGGACGTAAAGAATAGCACCATCCCATATCTTCCCGTGGGTGTCGTAAGAGGCGACTAAGGGACTTACCAGAGAATGGGCAGCAGCGTTCTTTGTGCTTTTGTAACAACCGTACTGCGATCGCCAACCCGCCTGCCAAGCGTGGCGATTATGGCAAAAACTCGCCTTTGGGGGAGGCCCATGTCCAGCAGTGGACGTCTTTCGGCTGAAATGATGATACCATCATCTGCCTGCCTTTTCCCAACTATAACATAGTTCGGGTCGGCTTCCAGTCTAACCGGATGCAGAATACCAGTATTTTACATGAAGCGACGGCCTATCTGACCTCCACAACCCAGTTAGTACTGCGGAATACGATACGTCTTGGTAAGACTGGTTGTCAGACTTTTTGTGCCACTGACTATACCTTGTGGAGTGGTACCTAGTAGTATACAACCCGGTCACATTATCTCGAGACCTCGCTGGAATGCGAACCTCCCGCAATTTTCATCATATCATTATAATAATATTACCTACATGAAATTAATTAACACAATATTTGTTTTGTTGGAAATCTTATTGTTTATAATAATATCCTACTAGAGGATACTTGTTTTGCGCACCATATCAGAGTGCCGACGCGACGTGACGTCATCGACGCCAGGTCTCGAGATAATGTGACCGGGTTGTACGTATATTATAGCGTAAGGCATTATTGATAAGTTATCAATAATGCCTTACGCTATAATATACGTATCAATGATAACTGTATTATTAAAAAAAGACTGTAAAGACTTTTTTTTTGTGACGACCGTCAAAGATCTAAAAATGACAGCCGAGAAAACAGTTGCACGTGCTTTCCGAGGCTTGGAGAAAACTCGGTATCTAAGGGTGGTCACCCATCCACAGACCAACCTAGGCAAGCACGGCTTTACCTAAAGATCGACCCGAGCGGCTGTTACTATTTAGCCACGAACTCCTCCGGTCGTCATGTATCAGTAAAAATAAGTTTCTGTGGACTATTTAGGCGAGTCGAAATAGCCTTGACAACAGTTTGTTTTCCAGACGTATGAGATATTCCTAGTTTAAAATCATTAAACAGGGCCGTAATTTTCCCTAACCCTCAAAAACTGCGAAGAACCTGACGTTCGAATGATAAGATTATACGTATACAGGAGCCACACCACGCACGCGCGCAGTGAGTCAAGTTCGGCCGCTGAGAGAATACGTTCCTGACAGGTCGCCAGTATTAGGATTATTGGTGATGTTACATAACTTATAGCTGATTTATATTACCTATTATTACCATGTTTGCCCTTTTTGCCCTATCAACAAATAATATTATTAAAAACGATTTCATTAAATCAATTATCATTAAATGTTATAATTTCGCGCTAAATTTTTGTACCAACTGACAGACGTCAGGAACGCATTCTCTCAGCGGCCAAACATTATCTATTCTGTGGTTTTGGGAAGTATTTTAGACCGCAATTTATTATTCTTCTTATCGCATCAACCTCAAGTCAGATCGATTCGGTCCGGAAGATGTACCTAACTAATACGTATTTTCCATAGGAAAAACTAAAATTGTATTTTATAATTATTTAATCAAATTAAGTTGAATAAATAATAATAAAGGTTCTTTTCCACCAAAAGCTTGTTCAATCGTAGGTTGGTATATAAAATTACTCCTACTTACCTACCTAAATTTAAATTTACACGAATTGACCTTTTTAGGGTTCCTTAGTCCTGACAAGGAACCCTTGTTTCGTCATGTCCGTCTGTCTTTCCGTCTGTCCGAGGTTTTGCTAAGAGACCGTTAGTTCTAGAAAGCTGTAATTTTGTAGGGGTGTGTAAACCTATCAATTACGCCGACAAAGTGTTAAAATAAAATTTTGACAAATATTTGAGAGGTGCTACTTGTGAAGTGGGTATGAATTTTTTGTTCGTCGTCTACCCCATCGTGTGGGGGGTATCGTTAAATCGGTCTTTTAAAATAAATTAGGGGTTGCTCAAACTATATTTCGATTTAATGCTCCATTTAAGAAATTATATTAAACTTTAAAGTGCAAATTTTTGTTCCAGTCCCCACCCCTCTAAAAGCTAAACTGCTGGCTTAAAAAATTCATGATGATAGTGCATTTCATGAACTTTCAAGAAAAAATATAGCTGTTATGATAACATTATTAGTTTAGTTTAGTCGTTGAACTTGGGTGTTGGATAATTTTGTACCAAATACAAAATCCTTAGAATAAATCCATTAAAGTGACTAAGATAAAGTAGTTGCTTGTTTATATCGGGTAAAGACTTGCATTGAAAAACAAAATCTAAAATAAATATAATAATATTCAGAATAAAGAACAACAGAATCGTTATACCTATATTGTGATAACGCGGGCTACTAAGGAACCAACCCTACACTGCGCGTGGCCCGACACACAAACAGCCGATTTTTTTTTTAATTTTTTAGGGTTCCTTACCCAAAGGGTAAAAACGGGACCCTATTACTAAGACTCCACTGTCCGTCTGTCTGTCTGTCACCAAGCTGTATCTCATGAACCGTGATAGCTAAGTAGACAGTTGAAATTTTCACGGATGATGTAAACTCCGTAAGGGGTGTCTTTGGACGTTGCTATAGAAAAGAAAAGATAAATTTCTATTTATCAATACATTAAAAAAAAGTTGCATGAAAAACAAAACACTTTCAGTATAAAACAAACGACATTTTGAACAGATTTGTGAGCGGACAAATCAAAATCATATACACTTATCGTATATAATTTATTCAAATTAGGCTATCTCACGTTGTCCGAAAAGCCACTACGATCGAATAAATTCAAAAATGGACTTATTTTTAATTTAAAATAATTGCCAGTTTAATACAATATTTTAGAGTTTATAGTGTTGAATTCACAAAAATAGAAAGAACTCAAAAATATTATTGTACTTGTTTCGTAACGCATTTTATAACACATTTGCTCGTAAAGGGTCTCTTATTTCACCCATTTCAATATCGTAATGTATATCATTACGTACTTGTGCAGTAATCAAAGTCAAAGTCAAAGTCATAGATCTTTATTGTGAGACAGTGGTTACAGAGTTGGTATAAGGTTATTTGTGTGTGCGTTTGCACTGCTCTACCATGTTCGGCATACAATAGTTTGAACAATTTTGTATGTTTAATATTGAATCTTAGACCTAAGTTTAAGTGATATAATTATATTAACTCAAATAGAATAAAGAGAATAATAGAATAAGAGTTATATTTTGTATCAAAACATAAAGCAGAATAAACAGTTTGGCATTACGTCATCACAAATCTGTCGGACAGAAATTCATGTACTTTATAATATGGTCTATTTACCAAAAAGTCATACAACTTTTTCTTAAAAATTTTAATATTTTCAATTTCTCTTATTTGCTTAGGAAGCTTATTATAAATTCGTGAAGACATTCCGAAGAAACTTTTAGAAAGCAGGGCTGTTTTTGAGGGCATATTTGTTATTTTGTCGGCATGTCGACGGGAGTGCAGGTTACCAAACTTTTCCCTATTGGTTTTTACAAATGTAGCGACCTCATAGATGTAGAGGGCGGGAAAGGTTAAGATCTTAAGCTTCTTAAAGTATGGCATACAGCTTTCAGGGGCACGTATGCCACAAATCGCTCTAAGACATTTCTTTTGCGCCCTAAAAGCTCTTTCCCTGTCTGTAGCATTCCCCCAATAAATTAGTCCATATCTAAGCGTAAACGTTACATAGGCATGATAGGCGGTTAGTACTGCTGCTTGATTAACAAACTTAGATAGCCTGTATAAAGCGTAGGAATTTTTTTTTAGTTTTTTACACACCGTATCAATTTGCGTTGTCCATGACATATTTTTGTCTATCCACATTCCTAAGAATTTGATGGTATCTGTTTCTCCTATTACTTTCATTTCATAATTTATATTTAATGTCAAAGGGGTTTTTCTTTGGGAATAACTGACTATTTTTGTTTTATCTAAATTAATTATAAGATTATTACATGTCAGCCAATTTATAATGTCATTTAAAGTATCGTTTATGTCATTTTCAAATGTGTTGATGTCAGTCGGAGAAAATACAGCAGTGCTATCATCAGCAAAAAGGACTAACGGAATTTTCACGGCTCTTGGTAAATCGTTTATATAAATAAGGAAAAGCAAGGGACCCAAAACACTTCCCTGTGGCACGCCATAAGTGACAACTCTCGGGTTTGATAAATACTGCACTTCAGTTTTCGTCGCAGAAGAAAGCTTATTTATTTCAGTTATTTGTAATCTCTGGCTTAAATAAGATTTTATCAAGTCTAGAGCATTACCCCGTATTATACAGCTTTTCAACCAGTAATTTATGATGAAATGAGTAATGTAATGTCCTACAACCATCTATAGAGACGCACGGTTTATCAAGATGCTCCGTCAAAAGGGAACGGTACTTTTTTAAATCTTAGCAAAGAGTTTTTATGTCAAAAAAGTGGTTAACATTTTATGAATAAAATTAACTGTGGGAGATGAAATATAATAAATAAACATTTAATTCTTTAATTTTGACAATAAATTACAACCATTTTTCTGTAACAAAAACACAAAAAACCTAAATTTACTTTATTAGTAATACTGGCTGTTTTTTGTGTCTTTGCCTTAAAAAAAAGCGCTGATGCGCGCGCATCGCTAATTTGTGAACAAGTAAAAGATTTATTCGTTTAAGAAAGTCCGAGTTTTATTTATTTCCTCGCAAATATGTTATAAAACGTCGTATGACATACGTGCGCTTTGATAATTACAGCCTCTGCTTTATTATATATATATATATATAGCAATATCGCCTCGGCTGTAATTTTCAACTTACCGCACTTATATCATAATGTACTATTGTATGGTTTGGAACGTCTCTGAAGTTTTTGGCGCAGTGCTGCCAAGAATAAAATTTACCGTTTATAAAAGTTGCCGTTTCAGTAGAAGTGCAAAAATTAAAATTTTATAGTCTCTATAAAATATATATCACTGATATACATTTTTAGAAACGTTACATTTACAAATCTTGAAACAAAAAGTGAATGGTCAACTGGCAACATTCCATTTAAAGCTTGATTTGACAGAAGTTTATTGTCCGTTATGCAAATGTAACAAGTCAAAAATTTATGATTTTTATTCTCTTCATGTTATGTTTTAAAAATAATAATTTTAGTTACATTACAAACCTTTGACCTAATTTAAAAACTTAAACTTATTTCGTTTTACAAAGTTTTAAGATATTTATGAAAAAAACATTTTTTGTTGTTTTAGTAAGAGGGAAAATATAATAAACACCGAAAATAACTTTGTGATCACATCATCTATCACCTAAAATATTAATTGATCACCAAATTTAGTAAATTGAGCACCAAATTTAATGAGGTGGTTGATGACAAACTAGTTTTGCCTAGGCCGACTTGGGGCACCTTTTTGTTAATAAACCATTCAAAATACGCGGGGCTCCGTCAACCGGGTCTCCCTCGACTCGGATGCAAAAGCATAACATTCAATTTCTAGTGGTCATTAATTAAAAAAAAAAAAAATTGCTTCTAATTTTACGATAAAATGGGGATTAATTTTGGTGATCATTTACTAATTTTGGCAATCAAAAGTGATTTTTTTGCCGTTACCAATTTGCTAAATCTGGTGGTTCGTTAAGGGGCTGACAACACCTAATTTGTCGAAATTGATGTTATTTAAGCAGTTTTTTAAGAAAAACCATTTGTTCTAGCACATCAAATAAAATATATATTAATATTCATCATATTTCAAAGACCGTCGACGGACCCGATACATAATTTGATGAAATCGGCTCGATAGAAAATAATTGCAAAAATTGGTCTTATAATCGTCAATAACGGTTCTATGTCTTTATTTTTTTGACGTAGGGGTCTGCAATTAAAAACATAAAGTCAACATATTCATACCTAAACCGCTAACGAGTCATATTTCAAAAATAATCCACACTTTTTTTTATTTCAATATTTATTCATTATTTTCTTCTAAAAACTGGCCGCCCAGTGATAGTGACGTCTCGTTTACTCCCATACAAATAGACAGTGTGCGCGATTTTGGTGTTGACAGCGCCTTAATTGTATGCCTTTTAGTAATTGAGAGAAAAAGTTTAGTCTTAGAATGATGATAATATATTACAATATATAACATAATAATTAAACCAAAGCCAATTTTCAATACCTACACAATTGGTTGTGTTGGTTTTTGGTAACATTTGTGTTGGTAGTGCAATGGATATTGGTTGGTATCACTATATGCACCAACTTTGACGTTTATTTATAATCGTGGTTAAAGAGAACTAAAATGGGTTCGACCCATAGACTAATATATATAGAATGAGTTCGACCCACGAGCTACGGTGTGTGGTGTTAGCAGTTGCAATAATGGGGAAGAAAACTGTCAAACAGTTCCACGTAGATGGCGTTGACTGTTTGTTACAAACAAACTGTCAAACTCCATAGAAATTGATCACTAACTTATTATTTTGTGTCTTTTTCAATATCATGGGTCGTTGTGTAGCCTTTGGATGCAACGTTGTCACATTTCCAAGAAATTTGCGCATGAAGAGAAAGTGGGAGAAGGCACTGAAACTAAAAAAAACCGGCCAAGTGCGAGTCGGACTCGCACACGAAGGGTTCCGTAACATTGACTATATTTAGTATTTGTTGTTATAGCGGCAACAGAAATACATCATCTGTGAAAATTTCAACTGTCTAGCTGTCACGGTTCATGAGATACAGCCTGGTGACAGACAAACGAACAGACGGACAGACGGACAGACAGACGGACACACAGCGAAGTCTTAGTAATAGGGTTCCGTTTTTACCCTTTGGGTACGGAACCCTAAAAAAACAAATCAAGTAATTTTTCGAAGTTATGTGGGAAACATTTCAACGAAACAGACGAAAAGACCACTTCAGGACTGTTACACAAGAAGTCGAAGTTGAAACTTCTGTCTTATGCTACCAACCTATGAAGAAAAAATGGATTCTTTATTTTCTTTTTTTTTTCTTTCTTTCTTTCTTTCTTTGAACCTTATATTTTGTAACATGTAACTAATGTATTACCTTAGTTTGTTTATGATTAGTTCATAAAAAAGCAAAAAGTTAAGTAGTGAGTGAAGTTTATTTTATAACTTACAGAACCATAATATTGCCAAGAAAACAGCAAAAAGTCGATAAAATGCAAATACAATGTAAATACAATGTACTTTTCGACAAGCTCTGCTTTCTTTCCTTATTGCGTTACTCTTCGTTTTTTCAATTCCTCCTTCAACTGGGTGATACGCCAGGTAGCATTAGATTGTGCAGCAACACAAATTGATTAAAAAAAAACACGCAAATACTTAAAAAATTGTCCACACAATGCACACATTTATATCAAAAACTTTTGACAGGTGACAAACTATCAGCGCCATCTTGCGGCTAAATTTCCGGGAAACAACCCCATTGGCATTCCAGTTAGCAGAGACATCTGTGGGTACAACACTGTACTAGTACGAGCGAGACCGTTAGTAGCACCAATCGTGGGTAGATGGCATTGCTAAGCACATTGCTAACTTCAGGGCCATAATTTTATTGGCTTATTTGTACACTAGCTGTTGCCCGCGGCTTCGCCCGCGTGAAGTTCGGTAACTGTCCCACGGGATCATAATAAAGGGATAAATAGTATCCTTCATGTTAATCCAGGTTATAAACTAAGTATCTATGTGCCAAATTTCATAATCATCACAATTATAATCATCACAATCGCTATCACAATCACCATCATCGTTATCACAACAACCATCACCATCACTACCCCAATCACAATCACTATCACAATCATTATCACAATTACCATCATCGTTATCAAAATCATCACAATAAATCAACAATAATCCTGTATAGAAGTCGAATCCGCCATCTTTTGGATCTAAAAATAAATGCCATATTCGTAATCAGCACCAATGATAATCTCGGAATCGACACCCATATTGATTTTGAGACATTTCAACCCCAGCGCACCCCAACATGGGATGATGGTATTTCAGGTCCGCCACATTAAATCTTAAAAACGCTGTTTTTGTAATACACCCGACCCGATACACCATACAAACAATACCAAACCCATTTCCCCCTTTAGGGGTTGAATTCTGAAAAAACCTGAAACCCATATTTCTACCCATTTATCGATAGGAGTACTCCTGTTAAGTTTCGAATAAAATAATCTAACTAATGTTATTTCCCCATGTACATTTTGGACCCCCGTTTCAGCCCCAAAGGGGGTGTATTTTGAAAAATCCTTTCTTAGTGCACCCTTAAACCTCATAAGGAACCTAATTTGGAATCTGTAGACTCAGCGGTTTGGGCTGATTTTTATATTTTGATTTTTATATTTTGTCACCCCACTCAGGTTTTTTCAGAATAAACCCCCAAAGAGAGGGCTCTTTGGGGTTTATAACTGAAAAAAACCTGAAACACAAATGTTAACTCAATTATCGAGAGGAGTACTCCTGTTAAGTTTCGAATAAAACAGTTTAACTAATCTTGTTTCCCCATTCAAACTTTGGAGCCCTTTTCATCCCCTTAGGGAGTAAATAAATTTTGAAAAATCCTTTCTTAGCACTCCTTGACCACATAAGGAACCTACTTGCCAAATTTGGAATCAGTAGACCCAGCGGTCTGGGCTGTGTGTCACAGTCAGTCAGTCAGTTTCTTCTTCTTTTATATATTTATACCCGACTGCGCCAGAAGAAGGGTTATTAAATAGATTTATGTAAAATAGAAGTAACCTAAGTTACTCCTTATTTCATCAGCTATCTGCCAGTGAAAGTCCCGACAAAATCGGTCCCGCCGTTCCAGAGATTAGCCGGAACAAACAGACAACAGACAAAACATGAAAAAAAAATTGTTTTGGTATATGTACCCTATATACGTATACATTCGTATGCATGTAGTAAAATGCGGTTGTTTTAATATTACAAACAGACACTTCAATTTTATTTATTTGTACAGATAAAGCCCCCTTTTCATATTTCACCCCCTTAGGGGTTGACATTTTTAAAAACAACGTTGCGTTAGCTTCCAACCATAAGCCTAGATAATAAATTTAGTGAGTTCTACTTCGAAAATTAAGGACTTTCCATAAACAACTTCATTCTCCTTTTTAACCCTTCGGGGGTGGTATTATGGAAAACGCTGAGACACGTGAACAATTAATTTTTATTAATCAGCCTAAACTCAAAATTTGAAGATCCTAACTTTAAAACATGACGATTTTCCATAAACAACTTCATTCTCCTTTTTAACCCTTCGGGGGTTGTATTATGAAAAACGCTGAGACACGTATAAATTAATTTTTAATTGTCAGCCTAAACACAACATTTGAAGATCCTAACTTTAAAACTGACGGACTTTCATACAAACTTCCATCCCCGATTTAACTCCATTAGGGGTTGAATATCTAAAATTCCTTTTTTATTCCTTGTCTACATTATAAAGGGAACCTCTGTGCAAAATTTCAGCTTTCTAGGTCCAAGGTTTTGGGCTGCGCGTTGATGAGTCAGTCAGTCAGTCATTCAGGCCTTTTGTTTTTATTTAAATATAATATATAGATCAAAGTGGTCAGTACGACAAAACGCTAATTTCATATGTAACGACCTAATATATTTTTTTAAAGCCGGTCAGTCGATTTAAAATTTATGTGGTGAGCACATTTTTAGTCTTTTTTTTTCATCTGAAAAAACCTGAAACCCGTTTCTACTCATTTATCAAAAGGAGTACTCCTGTGAAGTTTCTAATAATCTTGTTTCCCCATACAACACACTTTGGAGCCACTTTTGAAAAATCCTTTCATAGTGCACCCCTAGATCTTAAATTAAGGAACCTACTTGCCTAATTTGGAATCTGTAGACCCAGCGGTTTGGGCTGTGCGTTGATATGTCAGTCGGTCTGTTTCTTATTTTATATATTTAGAAGATTTTAATTCAAAATTTAGCGAATGAACAACATTAATACAAAAGTTCATCCCTAAACTAATTCAAAACAACATTTCTTCCCCCTTTTCATCCCCTTAAGAATTGAAATTCTAACACCGTTGCGTTAGCTTCCAATCATACGTCGTTTTAATCGTCAGCCTAAACACAAAATTTGAAAATCCTAACTTTTTAAACTGACAGACTTTCATACACAACTTCATCCCCCTTTTTAACCTTTTCGGAGTAGATTTATCAAAAACGCGTATAAATTGATTTGCAATCGTCAGCCGAACCACAACATTTGAAGCTCCTAATTTTAAAACTGACGGACTTTCATACAAACTTCCATCCCCTATTTAACTCCCTTAGGGGTTGAATTTCGAAAAATCCTTCCTGATTCCTTGTCTACATTATAATAGGAACCATTGTGTAAAATTTCAGCTTTCTAGGTCCAAGGGTTTGGGCTGGGCGTTGATGAGTCAGTCAGTCAGCCAGTCAGGCCTTTTGTTTTAATTTATATACGTATAGATAGATAGATTTTTATTAGCCAATGTTGAGAGTGACTTCAAGATGCTATATGCATATTCTATCGGTGTGCCTCGACTATCGAGGTGCATCGAGCAATGTGTTGTAGTGCACTCTTGGAGTCTGTTAGAACTAGGTACGTATTTGCCCGATTGACAGGATTGAATATATGAAAGTGCCTCTGATATTGCTATCAATTCTATCAACATTACCGAGATGTTTGAATCAATACGTAGTTTCACTGAGCTGCTAATTTGAGGGTCATAATAGCTAATCCGCCACAATTACTTTCCTTCAAACCGTCCGTATAAATTTTATAATAGGTAGGTACTCTGAATATGCATTTTTAATAAAACTATTACACATAATATGTTTTCAGGTCAACGAATTATAACTTCTTTTAGCGTTACTTACGGCATCTATGTTAAACTTAATATTAATTGAAATATTCACATTGCTGACCCAGGTATTAAGTGTAAACATTTCTAATTGTGCACTAACATGTACGTAGCAGCAGTATCTATAAGGTAGCTATGAACTAAAACTAAAATGGGCTTTTCTTTGCACCTCCAATAAGGATTTTGACTAAAAAGATTTAAATCGTCCAAAATTTGCATAATCTTATGATTTTGCTTTTAACCAATACTTTCCGGCAAGGTAATGTCTTCGTAAGTTTGCACTCCATGACGTGTATCTAGGTGTCGTTTTAATAAATCCACCTATTACCCGCATACACTGATTTTGTATTTTATCCAGCTTGCTTGTATGTGTCTTACAACTACTACCATACAGGAAACTTGCTTATTCTAGTCTGCTGAATACGCGAGATGTATAGACGCCTTCTCATAATTATTAAAAGTAACATCTTACAAAATTCTTTTGGCACACTATATTTTTCTCATGCAAGCTGTTTTACAAGTTGGTATTATCTTTCAGAAAAAGTTCACCGCTTTCCACCACAGCAAATCCTCATACCGAAAAATTTAATCAGTGGAAAATGGTGTTGAGCGAGATAGATCGAAAAAGGGGTGATAGCAATCACCATTTTGAAGAGTTTTTCCGAACACCCACTGGATATCTTGACAAAAATGCTGTTCGTTCCTTTTTTTTACAATGTGGTATTTACCAATATTCACTGTTGAATATTGGTAAATACCACATTGTAAAAAAAAGGAAATAAATTCTTAAAAAAACTAAACATTTTTTCATTTCTATCTGTCATTCGTTTAATGTTATGGCTCTTTATTAATGTCATTTCTAAGGTTTTGAAGAATGATTTTCCTTTTACGTATAGGCCGTCTTTCTCGGCATTTTGCAAGATTCGTCGAAAACAAATCAAAAAGGCAAAATAGGTCCACTAAAAACGGCGTTGGGTCAATGTTTACGTATATTATCACAGGGTCCAAGAGAGAAGCAGGGTCAAACGTTTATAGCAAATATCAAGAAAACAGGCACAGCATAGGTCGTAAAAGACCACAAAACAGATCACTTGAACCAAAAAAGTTTTCAAATGTACCCTACGTACTGCTACTGTTTCTGCCGTGATTACACGGATCGTGTTACTAGAAGTGAAAAGGTGTTATTTATTTTGCTGTAATAAATAATACTTATTTATTAATTTAGTTTTACTTTTATTGTGCTGTTTTCAAATATGAACTAGCTCTATCTATTGACAAAAATTTAAAACTATGGCCAAAGTTAGCGTACCTAACCACACAGATGGCAGCACTATCCATGAACATTTTGTTTGAAGCCTACTAATGTACTTATAGAAGTTTCACCCCAGTGGTCTAGAACTAAGAAGATTTGCAACTATGATCCAGCGATCTAAAGACAGGTGCATGAGCATGAGAAATTGATGCATTTTCATGGTCTTTATGCCATGTTCTTTACTAAACCTGGAAACTTAGTTACGGAGATAATGGTGTCGATTTTGTTGTGCACAAACTAAACATAATTTAGGCTATTGCTATCTTTTTCTCTCTACTATAACGTAATTTAGAGCTGTCAAATTTAGTTGGAACTAATATTTCCATACAAATGAAGGGTGCACGTAAATCGTGTCGACTAAAAACACGGTGAAGCGCAAGGCTTAAACGAGTTTGACATCTCTAACTTAGTTCATAGCTACAGCCGTCCTTTTCTCGCACTGCCAGTTAGTAAAAGATAGCAATACTTAGCCTAAATTAAGTTTAGTTTGTGCACAACAGAATCGACACCATTAAACTCCAACTTTTTCTAATACAGTTTTATTTATACAAGTTTTAAATGTTAAAAGGTATAAATTTAGTTTGAATGCCTCCGTACTATTGCTACTATATTATCCATGCAATGCGTCTATGCATCCATCAGTAGGTACCTACCTAGGTACAATATTTTCAGTGAGTGTCATTGAGCGACACCGTAAACCGTAAGACTTATCCCAGCAAGATTTATTGCACAGTGTTACCTACTTATGTAGGTAGTTTGATTGATGTGCAGAATTTATATGGTTGATGGTTTCATTAAAGGTGAATACCTAAAATTTTGCAAACTGTATGTAATACGTGTGTAGGTACTTATAGTACTTCAGTAGAGGTACTGAATTTGTCAAAAGGGTCCTAACTAGTACTACAGATTAGATAATAGTACAGTACCTACTTAAGCTACTTTGTAATAGGAAAATAAAACACATTTTCAAAGATATTCAATGAAAATTAAACCCCCGCCCCCCTGTTTTTATTGTTTAGGAGAACGTGTTGTCCAAATGACAAGTTTCCAAATTCGTTTGATAAATTATATTAAATTATTCATCTCGACTACGTACGAAACCCTTCATTGAGCGTGCATTAGATACAGGTACAGTCGGGGTCTTTCCCGCCTGACCATTTCAAATTTTTTTTCGCTTAAAACATGCGGAGGCGCCGAGCCACGCCCCCTTAAAGTTTGGGCCTATTAGGAAAGCCTCAACTTTGGCGCGCAAAATAACAATAACTCTCGTTTGGCGTGCGTCGTCAGTGCGCTCGGCCGATTCGGTATCTTTCATTCATTATTTCTATACAAAGTCAACGGGGCGGGGCTAGAGAGCGTTTCTATGTTGCGAGTGCAAGCAAAAATAAGCTTAGTGGTGGTCAGGCGGGAGTGTCCTCGATAGTACCTACTAGTTTTAAAAAAATACCTAAATATAGGTATTCCACTTTGATTATAATGTCTAGATGGAGCGTCGCAAAACCAAAACATAAAAAACGAGGCAACAATTTCAAGCCTGTGTGCGTGCAGGCGGTGTTTTACACTGTCATACGTGTCTCTGTGTGCGTGAATAATGATACCAGCTACTACAATAATTCTCCCATACGTCACATATTAAAAAAATAGACTAATTAAATAAGATAAGTTTTAGGTGTATGTATGTATGTAGTAGGTATTATTCAGTTTTAGTAGTGTCTTTTCATTAAGTACCTATGTACTTTCTTCGATAAATAAAAATCACTATTTAAATTTAAATAGAGTTGTTGAATGTTGCATTAAATCAGCTAAGTTAATTAAATTAGTATTACAATTGTGCCGATTCCCTTGTTCACAAACTAAACTAAAATTAGACTATTTCTATATTTTTCTCTCTATAATAGTTTCTCAAACTACAGTAGTTTTTGTTGGTTTCCACGTGGCATCTCCGCGGCTTTTTTGAATGCGATCTATCCATCGATTCCTGATAATAGGATTATTGGGTATTCCAATAAATAAGATGTTATGTTGATCACCATATTCTACTCATTCAATAATTATGTTTGTTAAGGGCTGATTATTCATTAGTCAGATAACTTTTATCCAAGGAATAAAAATGGAGGAATTACCGATTTAATACTTTTAATCAGTGCCAGTTAATAGTAATATATTTCTATTATATAAAAATAAGTCGGGTTTTCCTTCCTGACGCTATAACTCCAGAACGCACGAACCGATTTCCACGGTTTTGCATTCGTTGGAAAGGTCTCGGGCTCCGTGAGGTTCATAGCAATAGGTAGGTAGTAGGTAGGTACCTTTTTTTAAATCGATAAAAAGGTAGACCAACTAAATAATATAAAGGTAACCCTAGACTAACTTATATATACCCACGAAAAATAACGTTAAGTTGGGAGAATGAAAAAGAGAAACTGGCAACACTGATAAAATATGGCGTAATTTTATGTTCATAAAAACAAAAAAGAAATATATAGTTTTTTTGGTTACCTATCGATGATAGGTGATGTGCTTGTTATTTTTTAATACGCGTAAGACGTGGTGACGCCAAAGCGGCACGATCGGCACTAATCGGCGGGTAAGAACTTGTAAGCCAACAGTTGGCTGATATTTTTTGACACGTTTGCGCGCACTTGACGCTCCATCTAGACATTATTTAAGAGCCTATACTACCTCAGATTAGCAACTCTATTTGTGGTGGTTCAAACTTCGTCTGTAATACTGTTAAAATAACGTTCTAATCAGCTTGCACTACAAAGCGGTTGTTACGTCAGTCACTGCGGCCGAATAGTGCGAAATGAGTGGTTTTTATTCTTTATAAAATCAAATTTTCGTCTAAATAAAAAATTAAGTCAACACGATGTTAGATAATATTGTTACCTATCTATTAGGCTAAAAATCATCATTAACTTCCGTAGGGTCACAGAATAGATAATAGTACTAGCGTACAGAAGTTGCACTCCTTTGATCTTGAAGAAAGCCGACATTATAAATACCTAAACTGGGCCCGCTCGATCTAAATTGTGCCTTGACGCCACGCGTTAGCGTATTTTATTCGGCGTCTCACTGCTTAACGGTCAGTCGGCAGGGTTGCCTCAAGTACTCAAAATAAAAAACCCACCAACATTTTTGTATTTTAATGTATTATTATTTAAATGTTAATTAAAACTTTTATAATTACAATTATTTTTCTCTATTATAATGTCTTATACATATATCTTGCCATCTCTAAAATAACGATTACTTAGTAAATTTAATAGCAGCATAAATGCGAAATCTAACAAATAGGTAATTTAAAAATAAACTCTGATGGGAAGCATGGACATGGAGCAGTGAAATTTATAGAAAAAAGACAATTTTTTTCTACATTTATTAACAGCAACAGTTTATTCGGCTTGTCATTTTTACTAGTAATGATTAATGATCAATAAATCAGTCAGTTAACAAACACGAAGTACGAGTAGGTAGGTACGCGACGCAAGGTCAAAAGAGCGCGAAAAATTAACGCGGCATACGTAGGTACGTAGTTACGCACGGCTAGAGCGCGACAGCCCTAGAGAGCTTGCATATTCAATATGCGCGAAGCGGTAGGTAATTATCTCATGCCTACACACGGAGTGCAATAGCTCTGGTAGGGTTTCAGAGATCCAACACAAAATAAGTGCAAAACGAGTTTTTTTTGTCTTTTTTTTCTATCGTGATTTTTTTATCCAATCGTGTTTTCGCTTCAACAGATTTAATGATTATAAGTCCAAGTTTAATGGTGTCCAAATAGCGAACTCTTAGGTCTTATAGATACCGAGATCTAGATCGCCCAATATTACCAAAACAGCAAATACAGAAGGTATTCCTTGTTGGTGTAAGAAATAATGTTAAAAAAAATTGTTCTAAATAATAAAGTACCTACCTATGATGTTTAGACACTCGTGAAGCGATGAACAAAGCACATGGACCTCGTGATGTTAACGAAACTTCAATGTAGATAGGTATTATATGGAACCTGGTACTGGGATCCTTTTTAGTAAGTAGTTCTAGTAGGTAGGTACCTAGTTTATATCAGCCACTACAACAAAAAAATAAGTAAGTACCTACAATTAAAGAAATCTATCCAAGTCGAGTGCAAAGACATGAAATACTCAAAAGGTGGAACGAAGTTTATAGTGGTCGGATTTTCATGGGACTTTTTTATTAAGTTCCTAGAGGAGTGGAGAAGAAAGTTTAAAAAAAAAATTTCGCCGCTCGCGAATTTTTGTATTTTTATTTTTATTTTCTTTGGAATATTTTTTTTTCGTTTATGACCAACTTCAAATTCGACGAATTCATATTGTAGCGTAATAGTGTGACCCTTGTTCACCTATTTAATGCTAATTTAGTCTGTTTCTTTGTTCATAGTAGTCGATGTAATGCAATATTTCAAGTCTTTTTTTGAAAATGTCCTATTTTCTGCAATTATTTTTAAATTTTTGAATTTTAAGACCAAGATTTCTTTTGAAATTGGTAACTGATACTTTTTCACAGATAATTGGATGTAAAAATACTCAAGAAAACCATGTTTACGAGTAAAGTGACTAAAAATGTATTCACAATTATCAGGAAATCGTCTATATAAAAGTAAAGAAGGCCATTTTTCTCAAAATATTTCTATGTCGGTTAACGTAAAAATTATCCTCATAATATCCTTATTATGTCTGCTATCCATTGATAACTAAAAGTTAAAAAAAAAATTGGTGGTACTCGATAAAGGTTGATTATTGCTGACAAAGGTGTAATGGGGCCGCTGGTAAATTTACAAAAATTATCGTAATTATAACGTAACCACTTCTCACGATTTCTATCTGAGATAAGTTGCAAGCTTGGGTCTCTGCGCGCAATTTAATATCAATACCGATACCGATACCACTCCCACTTCTTATCGATAGAGGACCTTTTGTCATGATTTACTTTTTCAGCAGTAACCAATATTTAACAAGTATCCTTAAATATTTATCTAGTTATTATACTTCGTTAGATAGCTAATAAAATGAGGATTATGACAATAATTTGCACATTGAGTTTCATAGAAGTATTTGGAATAAAAATGCTTTCATTACCATACACGATTTTCTAACATTTCCGAATGAATTTTGAGTTACTACACTCCTGAAAGTGGTCTTCATTAATACTTTCTGATCTAATTATCAGTGAAAAAGCATCAGTTACCAATTTCAAAAGAAATCTTAGTCTTAACATTCGATATTTTAGAAATAATTGCAGAAAATAGGAAATTTTATAAAATTCTTCAAATAAACATTAAATCGACAACAATGAAGAAAGAAACAGACCAAATTAGCGTTTAATGGATGCACGTAGGTCACACTATTACGGTACAATATGAATTCGCCGAATTCGAAGTTATTCATAAACGAAAAAAAAATATTTCAATGAAAATTCAAAAAAAAAAAAAAAAAGTTGCGAGCGTCGAAATTTTTTTTTATAACTTTTTTCTCCACCCCTCTAGGAACTCAATAAAAAAAATCCCACGAAAATCCGACCACTATAAACTGTGTTCCACCTTATTGTCTAATTGCACTCGACTACCATCAAATGTAATTGATGTTATTAGTCAACAGTGAAAGTATCTTTAGGTATGTCCCTACCCAAGATTAGTTATAAATTAGATTGATCAAATTCACTCGGACGAAGAATATTGTTTTTCACTTTTAAGAGTTTTCTAATCTAAAAAGTAAAGTACCTAGGTACGTAGATATTATGTAGGTAGGTAGGTACCTATGTTACGTACCTAGGTACCTACCAGGTACGTAGATATTATACTGTACCTATATATACCTACCCGATCGGGTACGGTGCATTGTTATTTTAATTGTGTCTGTAATTGCGGGTATCGAAGAGCTACGTAAAGTACCTACCTACCTATAACACGGTAAACAGAAACGTATCTCCTCATCATGGTAAGTGGTGAAACCATTTAATTATTATGATATTTTTTTAAATGGACCAGTAGTTTTAAAAAAATACAGCTAGATAGAAACTAGTATTTGCGTGGGTGCGCGAGCTGCGCGCAGCTCGCGTGTTGTCGTGTTCTTGGGAAGTATTCCTTACCCTCATAAAATTTTGAGAATCCATAGGAAACCCTTAAATAATTGGAAAATCCGTTACAACTACCCCTAAATCACTATGAAAACCCTTAAGAACCCCTAAAACATTATAAAATTAATTTTAAAAAAAAAAAAAAACCTTACTTAAAAACTTAACCCTAAAGTTGCTTGTCGTCGCCCCTGAGTTACGCTTCACCCACTTGACCTTCGTTACGCTACGGAGGTCGCCGGCTCGCTTCGCTCGCCACCTCCCCCCTTTTCTCCACTCGGTCTCGCAGGTTCGCTCCACTCAGAACCTACCTACCACCAGACAGGTTTCGACGCCTACTATAATATTTGTTCAAAAACATAATGGCTATCTCTGACCGTTACGAAGCTATAGCCTTTTTATTTTTAGGGGACCTCCCCTACCTCCCCAACCTTGGGGAGAAGAGGATACCCTCCGTATACAAATTTAAACGCTCCTCAATAATAATTTATAGTAAAAATCACAAAGCCGCTACGTGTCCTAGTTTCCGAGATACGATGGGGGGAGGGGTGAAGGGGGGGAGAGTGGGGAGTTTTGAAAAATGATTTTGACTAACGCGTTGCCCCTTTATATGAATTTGAAAAAAAAAATGTTCCAAGTCTCTCAACTTCCGAGATCCGCCTAAAGGGGAGAGAAGGGGGAGAAGTGGTTCAACTTTTGAAAACTGATTTTTACTTTCCCGAGCCTCCTCTATACGAATCCGTAAAAAACAAAAAATATGGGTCTCTTAGTTTCCGAGATACGATAGGGGGGGGGGGGAGGAAGGGGGGTGAAAAGGGGAGGTTTGGCACTTTTCCTATACTCGCGGGAGTTACTTGTTAGTGGTAATTAAGCTTTATATAGTATATAATCGATGAAGATGAAGTGGGCTGGTCATAATTTACGTTAATAATACTTTAAAAGTATCGGGTGCTACCTAACCGTTCCACTAAGCCAACCAATCAAAATTCGCAATGTAGGTACTAACATCGGTTGCAAACTTGCAACTACCTATATAGAAACCTATAGAATTAGGTATCTCAAAATCTCAATCTCAGTCTGTTGCACCTTAAATTCCGATATAGCCGTGAGCCTGGCTGTCCAATAGGCGGCGCCAAGCCGGAGCAACCGAGAGAGTGAATGAGCGAGGGCGAGGAGCGAGCACGTTCAGTCAGTCGTTCATTTGGATTCATTCGGTGCTTGTTCGTTAAGTTGTCAGCACTTGGCTGGCGGCCTGCCGCGCGCCGCGTCCGACTTCGTACTTTCGTAGTAATTCGCCAGCACTGTAATCAACTCTTATCGCGATCGCGTGTGCTACTGCAAATACAATAAATTCCATCTAAATATTCGAAATCAACATGAAACACGCTGTGTCTCCGTAACATCTTCACACATAAACACTTCTTACTATTTATTATTTTCAAAAAAATTACGCTGAATCTAAGTTCTTGAGGTGTTAGAGATAAATCTCTCATCGTTACGATCTCGGCGTTTTTGTCAGAGAGACTTTAAACCCAGTGGTCACTAAAAGACATCAAAATTGGAAATACTATGCAACGATGTGGTTTCTGCTCAGTGGTGTCTGGAGCGCTGAGGAGGGCGATGTGTGTGGGGAGCAGGCGCGATAGCAGTGAATCATACTATCGCGAGCTCGGCGATCAAGACACGCTGGTAAACATTTTAATTAGCTTTAACCGCATTTAAACATCGATAAAGTAGCACCAAGCTAGTTTTGTTCATTCATAGTATTGTTTATTTCATTGTGTGAACGTGTCGTGAATTGTTGGCCGTCAACATGTTTACCTGTCTTTAATTAATGTATGTTATGATCTATAGCGTAAACTATAAGCTAATTAAAACTGTGTGTGTTTTTATCAGAGCTAACATTTTGATGAAACACATGCAATTTGAAAGACTAAAATCACTGCAATTTTTGTTTTGAACAAGTAGTGTTCTGTAGTGTTTATTCCTAAGTAAATAAGTAGTGTATGCTCTAAGTTTAGTGAAAGTGTAGTTTCTCTTTATGTTAAGTCACTGCTATTGTTGAACTGTTAGCCATAACAGTGCACACTGTACTGTTTGTGTGGAAATGCTTATTGATGGTTTCTATGGTTGGTTTACTAGGTGGTATTGACAGATGTCATAATCATTCTCATTTGTGCTCAAAGCATTAACTGCTTTCGTATTAGAGTATTGTCATACTTAAACTTGTTAGAAACATTATTGACAATCTCCAGACTAAGTATTTAAAAACTTAATACCTAAACAGAAAAGCAATAAGTGCTAATACGGACCATTTTGACAGCATCAGAGACATAACAACTTAAACTGTCTCATATTTGCTTAAAAGCAAAGGCATATTTAGAGAAACACATTACGCCTAAAATTGAAAATAAATGTTGGTAAGTAAGTACCAATATTGTACGACCAAGTTAAAACTAGCTAGATAAAACTGTATGATTCATCAATTGTCCAAGGTAATTTTGCTGTATTTATTTATAGTTTGTTTTCTAATGCATGTATAAATATTCTAAAATATGTTGCACGGAAATATGCACTACTTTCCGACTCCCACAGCGGTAACCCAAGTAACTAACCATCTTCTAAACAAGAGCAGAACACTACTAGGTGCACACTGTTTGAAAATAGAACTGCAAAGCAAAGAAGCCTTGACTGCCTGCTAGTCTGCCAGGACACATAAAATGATGATAAATCATCATAATAACTATAATACAAGTTACAATAATTGTAATAATTTACAAGTGAGAGCTAGCAACAATCTGGTAACAATTACTTGGCTCATTTTAACTATTTGACATTACACATTGCTGCTAAACATAGCTTTCTGAGTAAACAAGTTTATTAGAAAATGTATTTTTGGATTTTATATGCGCAGATATAGTGCAGTGACATGGATTTTCTTGAGTAATGATTTTAATAAAAAATTGATGTAGGTATTTGAATGTAATCATTAATTCTGGTAGGTAGGTAGGTATGTTTTTTCTACTGAATACTTCCAAAAGTTAATACATAAAATAAAATAATAGTTAGTAGCAGTGTAGTTAGAATGGTATTGAAACAGCTGGACATAACACGGAAACTTCACACATCACTTGCATGGTTTATAACTACCTACTGTCATGTTAAGCTTCATACAGGCTCTAAAACCTATCAGATAGTAATAAAAACAACAATTATGGTAACAAAACTAATTTTACATAAACGGGTTGAATGTATGAAAAATATTATGCCAAAGTAACAATTTTACTGATAAAACAGCATATTAACAAACTTTAGAAACATTGACCTACTTAGACTATAGATGACTGATAATCAACAAAGTGCTTAGTGGCTGTCAAACTTGGTGTTATTCTGTATCTGAAACTTTAATGACAAACCTATAAATTACAAATCTTGTGTGGGAAATGCTAATTTAACCAAAATCAGTAACAATTTTACTGATAAAACAGCATATTAACAAACTTTAGAAACATTGACCTACTTAGACTATAGATGACTGATAATCAACAAAGTGCTTAGTGGCTGTCAAACTTGGTGTTATTCTGTATCTGAAACTTTAATGACAAACCTATAAATTACAAATCTTGTGTGGGAAATGCTAATTTAACCAAAATCAAAACTAACTAATCAATTTTCATGCTTTGGGTCTGTTGAAACCCCAGGCTACACTGAATTGAACTTTAAATTTGAAGTTTGTTGTACTTATGAGGTAGAACATAAATGTCGCAGAGATCAAGCTATCTTTTATGAAGTATAGTGTGGGGGTCTAATTCCCGAATTTTTCCTGTACAACAAGACTGTAGACAGATTTTGATTCAAATTTTTCACTAGTGTCATCTCCTATTTATCAGGGATGGATGCAGCACTGAGTAGCATATTGTTAAGTACATATAGTCCCAGAACAAGTTTAGTTGAAATGTTACTAACATCAGACTATATCAGAGTACATAATGTTTTTACTACACGCTGTTACTACGGGGTCCATATTGGCTCACCTAAAGTTCTTTACCCGAAATTGTTCTTCCTAATGATTTGTAATCCGAATGATCACTTTTCCTAAAAATTTTCATCCTAAAGTTTTCATTTATACTATTTGTAGTGCTACCGGCTATGTTCATAACACTCATGTTTCCGAAAATTGTAATTAATAATATCATTAATGTAAATATATTTAAATTCCTACTGTTTTTTATCATAACGCTTTTATCCCTAAACATAATTACCATAATATTTTCACTCGTACTCAGAAAGAAACATTTACCAAGTATAATAAAAAATATATGTGGGTAAAGGATGATATTTATACTTTTATAGTTTTAATTTGAGAGTATGATTATTATTAGGGGGTATGCTTTACGTACTGAGTTGTGTGTATTGACTATTGTTGTTACATACTTATTACTATAACTATACCTGAGATAATTATGTCTAAAAAACCAACTGTTTAGAATGAAATGAAATGAAATTTAGGTCAGTGTCGTCTTGGGGGCACTATGAAAAAAATACTTAGAAAAATTTCGCGACCATTTCGAGGTAGCGCTCGCCGGCCGCTGCCGCGGCACCGCTCGCTTCGCTCGCTCAGCTCGCGCGTAGTTGGTCACAGTTCTAACCTAACCTATGGATATCTTTGCAGGTCGCACCGCTATAAATAAAATTAAAGAAGACGAAAACGAGCAGATTAATAAAAACAAAAAACCAATTCATATAATCAGTGAGCGCGAAGCAAGCACTTCCTCAAGTATACGTGCTGATATGCCAACAAACTTGAACTTGAAACAAGTAATATCGTCAAAGAAACGCAAAATTAATGTATCTAATACTGATTATTATGAAGAAAAAGAAATATAAACAAAAAAGATATAACTTTGAATAATAGTGTAAAAGATGGTTATGATGAGAAAAATGAGAAAATATAGGAAAACAAATAAAAGTATATTAGATGTTTATTGCTAAGTACTGACATTATGAAGTTGAATGCTTCGGAATTATGAACATAACAGACAGAGTTGTTAGGATGAAAAATGTTAGGAAGAACATTTTCGGATTTCCAATTATCGGAGTTGAAAATTTAGGTGAACTTTAGCGCACCCGTTACTACGCGCATAACTGCTCTTAGCGTAGCCCCCTCCCCTCCATAACTGTGCTGCGTGCGCCTACGTCAAATTTTGGTAGAGCGTATGACGTCAATGTTTTACTAAAGCATAGGTACTTACAAGATTACATTCTACAAAAGCAGTAATTCACTCCAGCGTGTATAAATAATAGAATCATTGATAATTACATAAAAGCAATTAGGTACTCGGTTTGCATGAGGAAAATACTTAAAAAGTTAACTCATTTGCTAGCGTTTTAGGTGACTAGTAAAAAATGGAAATTACTTAGTAATACTATTGATAATGAATAGATGTTTATTATAATGAAATAATAAGGGCACTTGGACTAGTAGTTACTACTAGGTAAGTAAGTACTACTGTTTACGTGCGTGTTCGTTACTTGGGGTCAGCCAGCGCAATACGTCTTCTTCCATTTTTCCCCTGTCAGACATCATTTACTCCTTTCTCTGTCATATCATTTCCCACACAATCCATCCATCTGTTCTTTGGCCTTCCTCCCCCTCTCTATCCACCAACATTGCTTACTATTTAGTTATAATAATGGCAATCTGAAGACACAAACAACACAATGGAACCAACCAATGGAGAAAAATAATTTGTTGAGTTAGGAAATTCATTAATTAAATGTTTACCTACTGATGACGTAAGCCAAAAGTCTCTATGTAACATACGATACAACTTCCTCAAACGCTACAATATCTGCGCACAGCGGAATTATTTCGAACAAATACCCAAACAAGGGCAGTGGGATGAGTGAAGTAATTAAATGCATAGCTAACCTGTAGGGTTCAAAGCCCTTTAATTAAATAAATAAAAAATAAAAAAACCTGTAGGGCTATTACGTATCTCTGTTGACAGCTCGAAATGATAGTAACTGAGCACAGTGACCATGAATTAACTGTCAAAAGGTTAGTTTCGTATTATGTATGACCAGTCGCGATCAAATATGACGTTATTGGTTGTCATCGTGGCTGATAGTCACCGTAACTCATTATGACACACGCTTTCGTATAGATACTTATATTATTTCGATTAAGTAAGCATAGTGGACAACAAATTGATGACAACTGAGTTTGAAGTGGCTGTCGTGAAAGACGTTACACCGTACCCGGACTGTTAGTCACCGTAAAGTGATATCCCCTCAGTGCGATACATAATACCAATATAATGACATTCTCGGTTGTCATCAAAGTTCGGTTTACAACCGAAGCTTGATAGTCACTGGATATCAGAAATATACGTAATAGGCCCACTGGGCCCTGTTTTATGAAGCTGACAATCCGACAAGTCGACATAATATGTCAAAAAGTGACAATTGTATTTTTTTTCTGTTTTATGAAGCTGACAGGAGACATAATTGTCATGGTGGAAAATTCACAAATATGTCGAATTGTCGCGAAAATCCGACATATCTCTGTTTTATGAAACTTTATTAGCGACAGGTGACAGGTGACAATTTGTCGTGAAAAACTTGTCAAATCTGCTTTATAAAACACACAATTGTCATGACGTCATGACATATATGTAGAATTGTCCGACAAGTCTGACAGGAGCGTTGCCATAAGTAGCGAATAATTCGACAGGTTTTTCGACATAATTATGTCGAGTTTCATAAAACGCGTTTTTCGATGACAATTATGTCAGGATTTCACCTGTCGCTTTTTGACATATATGTCACGTTCATAAAACAGGGCCCTGAACAAACTCTTGCTGTAACAGTGTCAATGGCTCGAGGAGTCCCCTACAATTTGTACCGTTCACAAGTCTATTTGACTTCTTATTCTTACCATACGAGTAAACCAGTAGACCTACCTATTGCCTCGAGAATTAGAATATCACTATATAGGTACATGGATCACCAGAAACCATTATGTGGTTCATAGAACAGGGAATGAGTGAATTAAATTACGACGATACCAAATCAATTCATAATCTTTATTGCACACAAAATCACAAATATACATATAAATTGCAATAACATAGCTTAAGTATATTATTATAATCTAATGAACCAGAACGCAAATCTCCCGCAAATAATCATGTAATATAGGTACCTACCTACCTAACTTCTGCATAATATTGAAACGAAACAATTTATTCTCTTTATACAGTTTTCTTCGCGAGAATTTTGACAATAGCTCGTGCGTGATTATGCCGTTGTTAGACATAACATCTTTGAATTTTTTGAACTAATAGATATCTTGTGGACTATATCTAGGCTTCTATTGAAGCAGAAAATAAAAATTTGTAGAAACAAATTCAGTATAAGCCTCCAAAAATTGCTGTTTTGCACAACTTTTACCTCAACTTTGGCCGTTTATAATGTAGGTACTTTTATATTGTAAAAGTAAAAACAACATCCTGATAGAAGCCTTGCAAATGTAGTGGAGATTCTAAATAACAAATATTTATTTCACATACTTTTAAGACTAATTCAAAAACACGTAGGTATTTCCTGGAACAAGTTTTATAAATTTTCGAAGAATATTTTTCGTTCAATGTCCTCGCGTTAGGCGGCATGAGGTACGCGGGAGGCAAGTAGTGCGGGTTCGGGGCTAGGTAAGGCGCGAATTACACAGAAAAGGCGTAAGGTGAAGGCGCGGCGCAGGCATCTTGCCGTTTCAAAACGTTTCAATACAAAATGTACGTAGGCGACACGATGTGAATTATACTCAAGCGGCGTGGCGCAGGCACGTCGTTTCGTCGCCTGTTCCGCGTCGCTAGCAGTCGCGACTGGAGAGACGCGCAAGCAGCACGACATTTGTTTATACAGTATGTGCAGAAAAATGAAGACCGTGTTTTATTTTCGACAATAGAATGTGGAAACATTCTAGTGACATTTTATACACTGTAAACGAAACACAGAAAACAATCAGGATATTCGCATAATTTTTCCATTATTTTAAAATATCTATTCTCTTGTGTGTGACATTTTCCACACAGGGTGCACCCAATATATTCGGTGTCTCTGCACGTTAATGAGTTGCAGCAAAGCAAGCGCATCTTCGTCGTCTGAAGAGGAAGACATTCTATCACGATAAAGTCAGCCTGTATAATGACTAGTTGCGGCGTCTCTTCGCCTCTTTGATATAATTTAAATCGCGTCCGTGCCTTATCTGTTCCACGCCTGCTCTGCGCCTGCGCCGCATCTTCACCGTACGCCTTTTCTGTATTTTTTGCGCCTAAGATAGGGGAGTTGAAAGAATATCACGGCTGTGGCTTAAGATGAAACAACAAGCTTTTCGACCATGCTCGCGTTGACGAAAGGCGGGCCGGGAAGGGCCCTCTTAACGGAAGTGTTTTCAAACAACCAACAGGAATCAAACCTTGCTGCTAGGTAAATTATATCAGACTACATTTACTCCATTCATGTTATTGAGACAAATTGTCAGATACCTACATCGGAAAAGACACGATGTAGGTATCTAACGGAAGAAAGTTTTCTTTCTTGACTAATCAAGAATAGAATTGAGAGGTACTCTGCTTTTGAATTCGATTATAAGTTCCATGGGAGTAGGGTTACCATATCTCAGGATTTGTCCTGAGATTTCAGGATTTTTGGACTCTTCTCAGGATTGCGGCTGGATTTTGCAAATCTCATGAAATCTCAGGATTTTTTGAATTTTCAATGAAATACAGCTTACATTTTAAAGATCTCTTTAATAAAAAGTTAAACAAACTAAAAATAATCTTCCTATGGTAATACTTGCACAATTAAATCAGTATTTATGTGCGTGGGAGGGGGGGTGCCGCTGTCACTCCGCCCCCCCGCGCTTCGAGTGCGATGTGCAACGCGTGAGTGAGGTCCACAGTGTAGGTATATAAACGATAATAATATTAGGACTTTTTAAAATTGTGAATCTTAACAATTTAAAAAACCGGCCAAGTGCGAGTCGGACTCGCGCACGAAGGGTTCCGTACCATTACCTATACATTAGACAAAACGGCAAAAAAATCACGTTTGTTGTATGGGAGCCCCCCTTAAATATTAATTTTATTCTGTTTTTAGTATTTGTTGTTATAGCGGCAACAGAAATACATCATCTGTGAAAATTTCAACTGTCTAGCTGTCACGGTTCATGAGATACAGCCTGGTGACAGACAGACGGACAGACAGCGAAGTCTTAGTAATAGGGTTCCGTTTTTACCCTTTGGGTACGGAACCCTAAAAAGTTTGAGAATTTTTGAAACTGTAAAAAATCTCAGGATTTTTCAATGGAAATCAGGCTTTTTCTCCGGACTTTTGATTTTTTCATCTGGTAACCCTACATGGGAGCTATTCAATACATCTACGTTGCAAAGATAGACTTCGGGTAATAATAACTTGGTTAAATTTAGGTAACATTCAAGCCAATCAGATAAAGGCGTGTCAAAAGTTTTCTTAATGATTTAAAAACCAATGTGAGGCAACAAAGTCAATTCCTTTCTATTTCGGAAATGACTGCGGTCCTTATAGAACCTTCTTTTCGCACTAATTAATTTCTTTGAGCTTTCGTTTGTTTGTGTATGTACTATGGGGGTCTTTTCCGCCTGACCATTTTAATTTTTTTTCGCTTAAATCATGCGAAGGCGCCGAACCACGCCCCCTTAAAGTTTGGGCCTATTAGGGAAGCGTCAACTCGTATTTGGCGCGCAAAATAATTATAACTCTCGTTTGGCGTGCGTCGTCAGTGCGCTCGGCCGATTCGGTATCTTTTCATTCATTTTTTCTACACAAATTCAACGGGGCGGGGCTAGAGAGCGTTTTTATGTTGCGAGTGCAAGCAAAAATGAGATTAGTGGTGGTCAGGCGGGAGTGTCCTCGATAGTACGTTTAGCCAATCATCCTCCGGTCCTCAGAAATAACTTAGACAACCTTTTTTAGCAATAATCAACCAAAAACCTTAATTGTAACGTTCCCGGCAACCTCAAGACCAGTGACAACGTTTCGTGTAAAATATTTAGCCGCACCTACAAACCGACGGCAAAAAACATTGAGAGAAGGGTTGGCAGGTGACGACGAAGTTAAATCCAGTTTTAATCAAACCAAATCTGGAAAAATATTGATGATATTTATAGAGCCGGCCCAGATTTAAATAAACGTACACTCCCAGAACACGAATTATTGCTCATTTTCCTTAGCCGTGTTTAATTCTTAATTTCTTCCTCGCTTTGCAATTATTCGAGCCCAATTTGCAGGTATGGTATGACTTGTGTTGCCAGGTGTCCCGATTTTCAGGGGTCTGAGAACGCGTCCCGATTTGCGGGACGGATCGGGACATTTAGCGTCCCGATCAGGTGATCGGGACGCTAAATGTCCCGATAAATCAAAAACTAATAAAAACCATAATCATTAACAAAAAATAATATGTAATTATGAATTACTTCACTAAAGGCAGCAAAATGTAAAAAAAATATAATTCTGATAAAAATAAGTTCTATACATAAAACAGCGTCAATAATAATACATAACTACGATTTCACATTGTACTATTTCGTCTATTCGTCTAGCAAGTTATTGTTTAATTTAAATAAGATTTACTAAATTAATAGTAATATTAGTAGTATAGTTGCTGCCAGATAAGATGACAATAGCGGTCATTGCTCTTTCCTGTCTCTTCGTACGAACCAAAACAAATGAACCATGTATCATTTTTCATTAGAAAAAAACTTGAAGATATAGGTATAGATGACGAGGCAAGACTTAGACAAGCTTATTTTTGGTTTTTAAAATTAAGAACACTAATAAATTTCAATGAACGCAATGGTCATCTTAACTGGCAGCATTTAGCAACTTTAGTAATAATAGTAGAAAAGCTATAAATTAAGACAGTTTTTGAAAAAAAAAGTATTTTTTTGTTTGTCCCGATTTAGGTTGAAAGAATCTTTATTTATTCTAAAAGAACATACATTGTTCACTTCTATATCTATACATACATGTAATAAATCTGTAGAAAAATCGTTTTTGTGCAAAGTAAATATTTCGAAAAAAATGTCAGGGTGTTAAAAAATAACCAACAGAACTCATTTCCAGCATTTTTGGAATTTTTGTCTGTTTATCTGTTTGTTTGTTTATCTGTTTCGATGATCAAGCATCACGTGAAATATACGAAACCAATATACATAATAATTGTGCGTATCTTGAGGTATTATTTAGTTTTTGTTTCATCGTAATCGGTTTATTCTATCAAAAGATATATGAATTTAAAGTGTTCATCTAATTTACTAAAATGGTACTTATGACTAAAAATGTGCTCAACAGATAACTTTAAAAACGACTGACTGACTTTAAAAAATGTTATTATAGCCTTAAGGTACACTAGATGACATGAGTACATGACGCTGCTTTGAAAATTTACTTCAGAAGCTTTAGAACGAATCCTCTCTCTCTCTCATGTGACGCAGACGAAGTTGCGCGGGTCAGCTAGTATTGAATAAATACGTATCTAGAGTAAAGTGTACCTTTAAGAGAACAAAACTGTTAACAGTTTTGTTCTCTTAATGTAGGTAGGTCGACATTTATTATTGTGTGACAGACGTGTTTATAAGTTTTGCGACGTACTGCTTGAGCTTAGCTTTAAATGTTGAAAGAAGATTTGCTCCTAACATCTGCCGGTAGGTTGTTATAAAGTTGGACACCTTCGTAATTAATATTTTTCCTGCCATATTGTGTTCGCGGGGGCGTGTCTGTATTTGGTTAGGGTTTCTTTGGCTGTATTTGGATGTTTTCATGTTGAAGGATAACTGTGTGTGTATGGTTTTGTTATGATTTTTTCGAATGAGAACGCAGGAATTGAATGTGTAAAGTTGATGAATGCTCATTAGTTTGATTAAGTTTGTATAGTTCGGATGTGGGTGTGTCATACTCGTAGTTGAATAGAAGTTTAACTATTTTATTCTGTGCTATTTGTAGATCTTTAATTGTAGATTGTGTGGCGCATCCCCGGATTTCGATTAGGTAATTTATGTGTGAGCGAATTAATGAGTTGTAAATGTTGTAGCGGATTTTTTTTGGTATGTTGTTTATGTACCCGCGCATTGATCCCATTAGCGATGTTATTTTTTATTTTATGTAATCAATATGTGCTTGCCAATTTAGTTTGTTGTCTAACCTAAGTCTGAAGTATTTTTCACAGTTACTTTTAATGATTTTAGTGTTGTTTATGTGTAGACCACTTTCAAAATTTTCTGTTATCTGGGGACCCCCTCCTGCTGCAATTTTTTCAAGCCCGTTGACCAAAAATGAAAAGCAAGAAATTTGCAATGTTCTTTTTTCGTGTTACCTGGGATTGCATGAGAACCGTAGCTCCTAATTTTTTTTTTGGCAAACAGACTTAAGATTAGAATCTTATAGCTTCGAAATACTTTTTTTAAAGTCTCAATACGACCATTTTCACCGAAATACAACCTGTCATCACCGGAACATTTGTTTATTTTTATTTTTTCGAGTATCTTATTATCTGCCCACATTGGATAAAGCCAAGCCAACATTTTTGTTCTTTAGTATCGAAACCAGATAAATTTTCGTAGACCCCCACTTACAACTTGTGACCCGACGGGTCTCCCGTGGACCCCTGGGAGTCTTTGGGAATCACTGCTATAGACCATAGGTTCGTTTCGTTTTTTACATATTTGTGGATGCGGAAATAATGAAAAGCCGGCGGGGCGAGCCGCGGAGTTTGCGCATGGTGTATTTTGAATACGAGTTTTTATCCTGCCAGAGGGGTTTGTTAAGAGTCCTATTACATTTTTTAGGCAAATTCATGATTTTTGACGCAGTAATTCTCAGCAACAGTAAGATATTTTAATTATTTGCTTAAGAATAACGATAGTGCCATTCTCTTTCTCGTAAGTTGGAGTTACACATTTTCATTTTTCTTTTCGTGTAATTTACTATAAATATTTTACGAACTCAGTTTGCAAGAAAAACCGTCGACGATGAAACTTTGACGCTCAAATTCACATAGTTACATTCAATTCTTATAAAAGCTAAAATTACTAAAAGATAAGTTAAACGTTTTACTTGTTTATTGGAGTTTTAGAATTTCTTTAAATTCCTTGAGTTTTCATGGAAAAAATCGTAAAGAAATAGTAATTTACGCCATAAATGTCTTAATTCAGCGTCCATTATATTCTAAATAAACTCAATTTTATCAAACAAATTAATATGATATAAAACTTCGATCTATAATGAATAAGTTTCATTAGTTTTGGTTTGTCAATATAATAAGACAAAAATACAATAAATAAAATTAAAGTACCTACTATAATTCTCAATTCAGCTCGCTCCTCAGTCTCATGTCAGTCTCGTCTCTAATATTCGTCAATATCAATCGACAATCGTCCAAATATCGCTATTATTATCGACTCGTGTACGCCGACCGAAATAATTTGATGCAGGAAGTAAAAATCAAAAATTTGCCTAAAAAATGTAATAGGACTCTTAATGTAGTGCTTGTGTGTCAGGTGCTGATTGATCAAAATGCCGAGATACTTGATAGAGGTGTTGCGTTCGAGAGCAGGACAGTAACGTGGGGATAAAGTATTGCCAGGACAGTGATCGTTTGAACGTAAGGTGATCTGGAGGATCTGCTGCAGTGGTCTTCTGGATAACAAATGATTTGGTTTTGTTGCAATTTAGTGTAAGAACGTTTCTAGCTAGGTTGTTCGCCAGTACTGACAGTCTGCCTTTCTTTGAGAAGTACAGTAGAGGCATTGCGTCACTTAATTTATTCTCAAACCTACGTGACATTGCCTTTAGTGCAGCAAAGAAAGAAGAAATGCACTTGGCTGCTATTAACACCTAATAAAAATCTCTAGTAAAGATGATTGACGAAACAGTAAGAGTTTAGGATGATAAAGTATTTAGAATATATTGCCAGATTCACTACATACTTACAATTTCTTTTTACGGAAATTCGGTTTTTGAAACTTCGACCTAAAATATATAGTCCAAGAAACCTTAAAGAACGACCTTCACCGAGCTGGGTAATGGATGAAAAGTATTTTATATCAAATTAAATATGTCAAAAAATATATTGCAAATGAGTTGTCTAAAAAAATTCAGTCCAGAATATGATTAATTGGCAATTTTAAAATTAAATATATTTTTGTAACATTTCTCTAGTTTGATTAATAGACAAACTCAAACTCAAAGCATTTATTTCAATTAGACCATTACGGTACTTTTGAAAGTCAAAAATACAAAAAAGAAAATCAAAGCTACTGTACAGTGCACGTACATGGGTTTTAAAATATTTTTATTACAATAATTTAGCCAGTAGGCTCGCGTATTTGCATTTTGGACGCGACCTACATTTGGCAGTGCATTGACACTGACACATTGCATTATTCTATGCATTTTATGTATATTACATTATTTAGTGTTCAATTAGACGTGGTTTGAGTCGGACAACTTCCATTTTTATTTAGATTCATCCCGTTGAGCATTCACTGACATTTTCTGCATTTCAGTTTAAATTTGACATTTTACATTTGCATTGACATTACTTATGTTAGGGAAGCACCCTACAGCTACAGTCCCAGTCACAAGGCATAACTTGAGAAAGTACGTTGTAGTTGCCCATTCCCTAGCGTAGATCTCTATGGAGAAGAACGGGCAAGAAACTCCATGGACACTCTTTTAAAATCAAAATATTGTTACAAAATCTTGGTTACATCATTAATTTTGAGATTATACATATATGTGAGAACGATGAAGAAAGACGTGCACACTAAGAGCATCCAGAGTAAAAGATTAGATCAAAAATTTATGAATAAAGTAATTAAAATGAACCTTGGCAGCTAAGAGATGACCAGTCCCAACTGACAGCGCCCGTTCACAGACGTGACGCATGTACCGGCGCCATTCAACTCAACCATATTGAAGGGAACTAAATGACCCGACACACCCGCCACCATCAGCGAGACATCTAAGTGAGCATGACATTCTCTCAGCTACCAAGGCATATTCAAGTCAATGAAAGATAAATAAATGTAAATGGTGGCTGAACAGTACAAAGTACTCACACATGTGCTATGCAATTATATAATACTAAGAACTGGAATTCACAAAGACAAATTCCATACCAATTGAAAGTATGAAGCCTATAGAATATTGGCAAATGTTAGGTTAACCTAACGTTTGCATATTCTTTAAGCTATAGAATATGCAAAAGTTATGAAAGCTACAGAATATGCAAACGTTAGGTTAACTTAAGAGTGCGGCGCCATCCGCTCGCAACTGCAATTCGAAGCGAAGGCAAAACACGTTGAAATATTGTTGTCTCTGTTTCACACTCCCCGGCCCGTTGCGTAGCCGCGCGTGAGCCAGTGTGAATAGAGTGTACCTATGCGTGTGTTAATAGTGTTTGGTGTTTACCTTTTTATTAGTTATCATGTTCATAGTTTGCTTTATTTTTGTTAGTTACTTTGTGCAATCGTTAGTATATGTGCAGAATAGTAATGCGTTTTTAGGAAATCTGTCTAGGTACAATGTTTTTATCTCAAATGTTAGATTAACTCAAAATCTAGGCTTTGTTGAAAAAAGCCGGCCAAGTGCGAGTCGGACTCGCACACGAAGGGTTCCGTACCATTGACTATATTTAGTATTTGTTGTTATAGCGGCAACAGTAATACATCATCTGTGAAAATTTCAACTGTCTAGCTGTCACGGTTCATGAGATACAGCCTGGTGACAGACAGACGGACAGACAGCGAAGTCTTAGTAATAGGGTTCCGTTTTTATCCTTTGGGTACGGAACCCTAAAAAAATCTGGGTTACTTACTACTCTTTCTATACCACTAATGTAGATAACTGAAAATCTGAAATAAAAGTAGGTACGTACTGCGGGTCTAAAATGGCCGCTCTAGCAGAATCCACGCAGAATCTTAGTATGAATCAGGTCAAAAATTTAAAATTCTTAAAATGGACTTTATGTTTATGAGGTTAAAGTCCATTTAAAGAATTTTAAATTTTTAACGTGATTCATATTACGATTCTGATAAAGCGGCCATTTTAGACCCCCTGGTGGCTCAGTGGTGGCGGCCCCGACTTACGAACAGTAAGGCGCGGGACAAATACAAGAGGCGTCGGGCGCGGACATGGCGCGGGCGGCTTCCTATTCCATTCAAATATCATACAAAATGCATGGAAATAACGTGCAATTTAGGCTACACGGTATATCATTGCGCTGACGAGGATGTGACGATAAACGATATACCTACCGTGTGTTGTATTTGTCCCGCGCCCATAGACTTAGTACTTATAATACTGCCCGCGCCTAAGTCGTAGGTTCGAACCCAGGCAGGCGCATTACTTTGTGTAATTCATCAACTCTGCTCTCAAAACGGTGAAGGAAAACATCGTGAGGAAAGGAAACCGGCATAAGTATCCTAGAACCTAAAAGTAGGTAGGCAGTAGGTAGGCAGTAGGTAGACAGTAAGTAGGCAGTAGGTAGGCAGTAGGTAGGCAGTAGGTAGGCAGTAGGTAGGCAGTAGGCAGGCAGTAGGCAGGCAGTAGGTAGGCAGTAGGCAGGCTGTCGGCAGGCAGTAGCCAGGCAGTAGGCAGGCAGTAGGCAGGCAGTAGGCCGGCAGTAGGCAGGCAGTAGGCAGGCAGTGGGCAGGCAGTAGGTAGGTAGGTAGTAGGTACTCATCAAGACGAATCAAACGAGCCCAAACTCGAAGCGGTTGCGTCGTTTTATTACGGAGATCCTTTGGCCCCCCTTTCAGCTTCATCATCAAACCCTGATTACCATTTAGGACCAATTTACTCTTCAAGATCAATCAAACGGGCCCAAACTCGACGGGATTATGTCGTTTTATTACGGACTTCCAATGGCCTCTTCCAGCTCCATTATCAGACCCTGGATACCACCTAGCACCAAAGTACTCGTCAAGACAAATCATACGAGCCCAAACTCAATGGGGTTATGTCGTTTTATAACGGAGTTCCCATGGACACCTTCTAGCTCCATCATCAGACCCTGGACCCTAAAGACAAAGTACTCGTCACGACGAATCAAACAAGTTCAAACTCGATGGGGTTACGTCGTTACATTATAGAATTCCTATGGCCACCTATAGCATTGTCACGCGATATACCTACATATGCGTGCAAAATTTCAGCTCAATCGGTAATCGGGAAGTGGATCAATTTTTACTTGCAAGATTTGATTACTTACAGATTACAGACAAACATCGGGACACGTGAAACTATATCAAAGCTTGTAAAATAAAACATAATATTTATTTAGTCGGTAGGTACCTAGGTACCCTTATGTTATGATTATGAATGAAACCTATTAGTCGGACATTTGAATCCTAAACACATCTAATTCAGTATGTACTAACCCAGTGTAATGTAATTTCAATTATGAACGAGAAAAAATATGTGGCAGGCATTTTTTTGGTCTGAGTTTAAAAAAATGATGAAAACAAAAAGGTAGGTAGATACTTACTGTGAGATTCCTACATCCCATCCCAACGTTTGGAGTCCATGTTGCTAACCTTTATATATAATTATGTTTATGTAGGTACCTGTTTTGTAACCTAAATTTAACCAAATCGTAAGCAAATATCGAAGTCCGTAAACAAAACAAAAGTCGTACTAAAGTAGGTAGGTAGGTTACTCGATTCCAAATCACAAGGCAAATCTAAATCCAAATCCGTAGCATAGGTAAAGAAGTGTCAGAAATATTACGATACAATTGGCAAAAAAATACGCACGCACAATGCAATCAAGTAATCGTCTAACATTGACGAACGAATTGCCCGGCCCGGCCGGGTGGCGAGGTGCGCAGGCACACATTTACATATTTTGTCACTATACTCAACACATCCAAATGTACTGTCCCTCGCCCCACGCGGCCGCGCCCCGCCCCAGCTCAATGCTTGATGCGATGGCACGACTTCCGATGAACATTTGTGATTAATTTGAATGTGTGCCGTAATACCAAAAATGATGAATGAAAACTCAATGCTTTTCCATTATTTTTTTTTATATTATTTAACTTAACAATATAAGACATGTTTCCATTTGAACAATGTTACAAATACTACCGTTTTTAATATAGAACAGATGAGATGAAAACATCGTATTTATACTGTAAAAATGTGAGATATTCAATTTGTTTGCATTTCGCTCTTGATAAGTATTTTGCAAAAAAAAAACAATGGAAACCTAGGTAATTACCATCTTGTTCCGAATAACAGCATATTAAGGTGGAAATATGCTCAGACTGAAAATGATTTTGGTATTACGTTTGTATGGACAAATTCACGCTCCCAGGCCTCTTAACGTTTGCATATTCTACAGATTTCATACTTTCGATTGGTATGGAATTTGTCTATTAGCTAAAGCAGTGAAATGTTGAGAAAAAAATGTATTCTAGACTGAAATTTTTTAAAACAACCCCTGTTGCAATATATTTTTGACATATTTAATTTGATATAAAATACTTTTCATCCATTAATCAGCTCGGTGAAGGTCGTTCTTTAAAGGATCCTATACTAATAGATTTAATACCGTCGTCTATAGCTAGCCATTCACATGTATGTAATCAAGTGCCTAGAGACGTAAACAATAAGTGAGTATATTATCTCAAACGTCTCCACAACTAATTTAAATATGTAGATTCCTAATTAGTTTATTGATTGTGTGTGGCCCTGCTCGCTAGTTTGTCATTTAATAACACACTAAACAGCACAAGTTACCACACAAAATTGCTGTTCAAATAACATACTTTGGTGATGTTAGTAGGAGTAACTTGCACCTACAGATTAATAAGTCAGTGGCTGCCGTCTTTAATCCACGGAGGCAGCTGCAGAGAACGACAAAATTGTGGAAGTAATACTTTCGAAAGTACGCCAAGGTATTTAAGAGGGCCCTTCCCGGCCCGCCTTTCGTCAACGCGAGCATGGTCGAAAAGCTTGTTGTTTCATCCAGAGCTACAGCGGTGGAATCCTTTAACTCCCCTGTCTTACCTAGCCCCGAATCCGCACTACTTGGCTCCCGCGCACCTCATACCGCCTAACGCGGGGACATTGAACGATAAATATTGTTCGAAAATTTATAAAACTTGTTCCAGGAAATACATGTTTTTGAATTAGTCTTACAAGTATGTGAAATAAATATTTGTTATCTCTACTACATTTGCAAGGCTTCTATCAGGACGCTTTCTTTACTTTTACAATTTATAAGTACATTATGAACGGCCAAAGTTGAGGTAAAAGTTGTGAAAAACAGCAATTTATGAAGACTTATACTGAATTTGTTTCTACAAAATTTTATTTTCTGCTTCGATAGAAGTCTAGATATAGTCCACAAGATACCTTTTAGTTCAAAAAATTCAAAGATATATGTCTAACAACGGCATAATCACGCACAAGCTATAGTCAAAATTCTCGCGAAAAGTATGGCGGGTTGGATGCTCTTAAGGCGCCAAGACCATGTATTACTTACATGCTTTTCTTCACATCAGTGAACCTGTACTGCTATACTAACACCGTCCATCCGTAACATCGTCCGTGTGTGTGTAAATCAGTCATCAGAGACCTACCTCAACAAAACATTATCGCCGTGTTAACTTATATTTATCGCTGAATTGTTTTCGCTTGACAAACACATTATTGTTTTGATTTAAGGTTCATTTCACCTTCTGACGGCGGCGAATTAGTACTCGTGTCATGTAAATATTTAGCTTCAAATGAGATCCAATATTGTAATATGAATTTCGAGTAAACAATATCCAGGAATACTGAATCTGCGGACAAGAGATTGCTTCTATAAGTTTATAAGAAAAGCCTTTTGTCGTAGTGACTACGAGTAGTATCCATTACTAAGTGTGGCTCCTTCCTTTTTTCTATCGCTGTAATCGTAATATTTTATCAACAATATTATGACCATTTAAGATCCCCAATAAATTACCACTTTGATTTCGATCTATCCGGCATAAAGTATAAAGGCAAACCGAATATGTCAACGCTCGTAGTAAATGCTAAGTAAATAAACAATTTGGGAGCTTAATAACGAATGAGCTAAAGAACACATTAATCATGCTCTAACGTAATGACGTAATCTTGTAAAACCAACAGACGTTCCGCCTGTAATGTAACATTTAAGATTCGATTTTGAGCATTACATATTACATTACAGTACTGCCTCCCTGACTTAACGAGCATTCGCCTGTAATATAACATTTCAGATTTGAATTTAAGCATTACTTTCCAATACTGCCTCCCTGACTGACGAGCATTCACCTGTAACCTGTAATGTAACATTTGATTCGATTTTGAACATTTTGTTGATTCCACAATGTTAGACGAAGCGGTCGTTGTGCTGAGCACGGCAATATTACTTTTGCACATCGTATCATCAAGCTGCGCGCTGTGATGCTCGGTTCTCTTCCCTCACCAAAGTAATGGTCGAACCTGTAACATTACAGGCTGCGTGCTGTGATGCTCGGTTCTGTTCCCTCTCCAATGTAATGGTCGAACCTGTAACATTACAGGCTGCGCGTTGTAATGCTCGGTTCTCTTCCCTCTCCAATGTAATGGTCGAACCTGTAACATCACAGGTTGCGCGCTGTGATGCTCGGTTCTCTTCCCTCGCTGATGTAATGCTCGACTCTGTAACGTTACGTTACAGGCGAATGCTTCAAGTGGGGGCTCGTTTACCAGTATGTCGATTCGCGAAACAAATGACATCCTGTTTTAAAAAGTTAACGCTTGACCTCGAGGTTCAACTTCGCCCGAGTGGAGTTTGTATTTTTTTCAAGGGACACGTATTTCTAGGAAAAAATATATATTCTATATATAAATATATATTTTATATATTCTATGTATCCAGGTCATGGTCTATCTGTATGCTAGATTTCATCCAAATCCGTTGATACCTGAAAAGATGACATACCTATAGAGTTATTTTCGCATTTAAATATTTGTATTGGAAACATATTGGTGGTTTCTGTAGCAAAACTTTTTTCGTTGTTCGTGTCGGCGTCGGTCGCGCACGGTCGGTCGTGTAGTCAGCGAGAAAAAAATACGGCTGTCAGTCTGCGTCGTAAGTCGGCGTCGCAGTATGATGCTATATTTATAGAACATAATGTATACTCGTACGCGCGACCGACGTCAGCGCAGGAGGAATTCAAGCCTTATACTTGTTTTCAATTGCAAGTGTCAGCAGAACGATTGGGTATCGTCGATATTGTGGATGCAGTCATAGTACGTCTAGTCAGCAACATAATATGCACTTAGCGCTGTTGCCATGCCCTCTCGAGGTTATATACAACTGTCCACGGCAAATAATAATAATCATAAACAATTGCGTCTCTAACAGAAATGAAAGGTTAGACGCAAGATGACAACTCCGGAGTTTAGAGGTATCCGTACTTAGCTTCTCTGCATGTTTTCGATTTAATGCTACCCTTTTTTTTCGGATGGGAAATCATCAAATGACTCCTCCCGCTCTGGGCGAACCAGGAGGGAGTGTCAGACTTTTACTGACTAAAACCGATCCATGCTCCTTCATCGCCCTTTGTGTTTTTCAAACAAGCTACTACTTCACCAAATTTTGAGAATAGTACCATTCTCAAAATCGCCTTATTTCACAAATCCCCCCTAAGAGAATCCCCCTCAGGAGGAAAAACAAAAAAGCTCCTCTAAAATTTCAACTAAATTTTATAATTTAGTTGACATTTTAGAGGATTTTAAATTGGTATATATGAACTAAGGTTGCTAGATCCTTTGGAAATTGGTTCGAATTTTTTTCATGCCGTTAGCTGCGCTTGTTTCCTCAGGTCAGCCCGTTTTATTCGTTCTATGCCTTTGCCGATATCTGTAACACGAGTTGCAATGGTTATTTGAGTAAATTCAAAACTACAGATGTAGTATAAAACATCGATATTTGAATTATTTTGGGATTAACTTCTTGATTATTCAGGTCTGACAGATTTATTTATTGCACGGACTGCAGTTTGACTATTTTATGCACAGTGAGGTTCAAAACCAGCCCCTGTGGACCTAGAATGAAGTCTTTGATTAAATCTTATCATTCGAGTGAGTGCAGGAAAATAGAAAATTTATGGAGGCTGGTACGTCGCGGAGGCGCCTATTTCCGGCTCCCAGAATCTTCAATAGGTGTGCATCCTGTGTGCCAGCTAGCTGCTTCTTACCAGTTCGAACCGCAACGTGGTGCAAGCTAACTTCATTTCCGCAGTTGAGTAGAATACGAGACCCCTTGAAATGGGCTGACGAACTAGAGGCAGAAGGTTACACTAGTATAATTTCCTGTATCGAGGAAATTATGTTAAATAAAGCTGCATCAAAGTCGATTCTCGTGTAACATGAGCTTGCTTTGAAGTTTCCTGAACATGTTCTTGAAATTACTTAATAGGCTGGACTTTTAGTTTTAAATATCGCCACTAGTTTCATTAGTCGTTCGTTTCTCGAAAACGAAACGCGCTTTGGACGTAGGGGTTGCGGAAACCAGCCCGTAGCCCCGTATACAATGAAAACGGTGGCTTCCTATTATTTTTTCCATTACAGTTTCGGTTTTTCGTTGCCCTGATATTTTCAATTGAATTCAGGTTTTCTTGTCTGGATACGTGGCAGTTTCCTTCTACTTAGCTTAACTTCTTGATAGTCTTGCGCATTCGTGGCCATCGTGGCTCCTTAGCGAACTAGGTCGCTCCTCCCGTCTTGAAAAGCTTTGCTACTGCTACTGTCTGTCCGCGTTCTTTTGTTTGTTGAAGTTGCGATTTTGCTGACTTTTTTATTATAATCGAACAAAAGAAAGTCAAGGAAAAATATAAAAATTAAAGGGGTTTATTTTTCAAATTCTCACACACTAAGTGTGGGTGTAAGTAATAATAATAAGTACGTATCAGTAGCTTGTAATCACGGCGCCAACAACTACAACAACTTCAAGTTGAAAAGTAAATTTTATTAAATCTGAAAGTAATCAATAAAAGTGGAATTTATAACGAAATACAGGAAAACCAGCACGACTATGAAGGAAACTAGTTAACGAGTTTATTTAGCTTGTTGGAATGATACAAAATTAGTTGCTTTTTAACCGACTTCAAAAAAGGCGGAGGCGTTCGTGTGTATGTATTTTTTTTTTTTTATGTATGTTACCTGATTTCTCTCCCATTTGTGGACCGATTTTCAAAATTCTTTTTTCATTTGATAGAGTACACTCCTGAGGTGGTCCCATTTAAATTTGGTGAAGATCTGATGCTGACCTTCGGAGATATACAATGGAACTCTTCAAAAAGAGACGGCAAATCTGTTGTGATAGCTCCAATCGGTTGGATGTTCATTGTTTATACAATATCATGACGGAACATCACGCCTGTATGCTCTGAGGGGGTACGCAGAAGTGTACAATTTACCTGATTTCTTTCCCATTTGTGGACCGATTCTCAAAATTCTTTTTTTATTTGAAAGAGTATACTCCTGAGGTGGTCCCATTTTAATTTGGTGAAGATCTGATGCTGATCTTCGGAGATATACAATAGAACTCTTCAAAAAGGGACGGCAAATCTGTTGTGATAGCTCCAATCGGTTGGATGTTCATTGTTTATACAATATCATGACGTAACATCACGCCTGTATGCTCTGAGGTGGTACGCAGATGTGTACAATTGACCTGATTTCTCTCCCATTTGTGGACCGATTTTCAAAATTCTTTTTTTACTTGAAAGAGTATACTCCTGAGGTGGTCCCATTTTAATTTGGTGAAGATCTGATGCTGATCTTCGGAGATATACAATGGAACTCTTCAAAAATAGACGGCAAATCTGTTGTGATAGCTCCAATCGGTTGGATGTTCATTGTTTAAACAACATCATGACGTAACATTACACCTGTTTGCTCTGAGGGGTACATAGATGTGTACAGTACACCCAGATTTCGACAGTTATGACATGTTATGTTCCATTTATTGGGGATAAGCCTATTACCATGACATGTATTGTTAACCATGTACAATGAATGCATAGCAAATATTTGTAAGTATAGGATATTACAACTAAAAATGGAAAAATAAAGTAAAACTTTTTTGCCAAAAATAAAACCGACTTCAAAAAAAACAACAAACAAAAAAAAACACAAAAAGAAAAGGACAAAAAAATACACTAAAAGAAAAACAAAAAAAAAAAACACTAAAACAAAACCACAAAAAAGTGAAAAATAACTTTAGCTTCAGAAGCCGGTGCGGTGAGAAAAACACCAAATCAATCAGAGGTCAAGTTTCAGAAGTCGGTGACAAAAACACTAAATCAATTAAACAAGGTCACCGACTTCTGAAGCTTGACCTTTGATTGATTTGGTGTTTTTCTCACCGCACCGGCTTCTGAAGCTAAAGTTATTTTTCACTTTTTTGTGGTTTTGTTTTAGTGTTTTTTTTTTTTGTTTTTCTTTTAGTGTATTTTTTTGTCCTTTTCTTTTTGTGTTTTTTTTGTTTGTTGTTTTTTTTGAAGTCGGTTTTTTAACTTTGTGTTTTTTTTGTTGTCTATTTTGTAACCTGCCTATACAGAACAACAACAACAACAGCCTATAACGTCCACTGCTGGACATAAGCCTCTCCCATGATGGGAGGAATTTGCCGTAATCTCCACGCTTGGTAGACCTGCCTATACAGGCTGTAAGCGAAACAAAAGTCGTTTGCTACAAAATAGCAATACCTCCACGATCAAAACGTATCTAGAAAACCATTTTTTTTTAAATTACCGATGAAAAATTTATCTGTGGGAGGTTCGGAATGATGTCCTGAACATGATAACTATTTGTGCTGTCAATGTTAACCTATAGGTACTCACTGCGGGTGTACTTATTCGCAGGCTTCTGCTTCCGGTCGATTTTTTTTCGTAGTTAAATATAACATTTGATAAACACATTTTGCACTTGCAAGCTGTGGTAGCAGTTTTATTACTATCATCCACGTATTTGTCAGTTTACATTATTTCGAACGTCGTTTAAGTATATTGATAAGCAGCAATATTATAATAACCTAACTTATCATTACGTCTGTATTTCTGTAAGGGTTAGGCAGAAGTCTACCATAATGCCCCCCACATTTCGCCAGGTATGCTTGGGATCTGATAGAAATGCTTAATAGGTAACTCTTTGCCGGTGCTGGGAATAGACCCCTCTTGCCGTACAGTGGCGCTTGCGACGACTAGACCGATGAAGCCGTCATAATAACAGCATTATCATAAAGTAACATTAGTCCATAACGTGAAAATATAACTACATTGTTATGGGGACGTTTTAAAAATAAAACATAATGACTAGTATGGTTTACGTACATTAGGGAAACCGCACCTAGCCGAATAGGATTCACCCACTATTTATAATTATACAAGTGCATTGATAAATGCTAAACATTCTCCTTGTTGAACTTAAGAGGGCCCTTCCCGGCCCACCTTTCGTCAACGCGAGCATGGTCGAAAAGCTTGTTGTTTCATCCAGAGCCACAGTGGTGGTATTATTTCAACTCCCCTGTCTTACCTAGCCCCGACCCCCACTACTTGCCTCCCGCGTACCTCATACCGCCTAACGCGAGGACATTGAACGAAAAATATTGTTCGAAAAATTATTAAACTTGTTCCAGGTAATACGATAATTTTTTGATTTAGTCTTACAAGTACTTATGTGAAATAAATATTTGTTATTTAGAATCTCCACTACATTTGCAAGGCTTCTATCAGGATGCTTTCTTTACTTTTACAATTTATAAGTACATTATGAACGGCTAAAGTTGACGTAAAAGTTGCGTAAAACAGCAATTTTTGGAGGCTTATACTGAATTTGTTTCTACAAATTTTTATTTTCTGCTTCGATAGAAGCCTAGATATAGTCCCCAAAATACCCTTCAAAAAATTCAAAGATATATGTCTAACAACGGCATAATCACGCACGAGCTATTGTCAAAATTCTCGCGAAAAGTATGGCGGGTTGGCCGCTCTTAAGAGCCATTTCACGTTTTCACGCAAATTTCTAAGACTTTAGTCGCCTAAATTACCATCTTAGCACGGTAATGTTATAATACAGTACTCCGACTTCATAGAAACGGACGAAACGCGAGCTATACCTACGCGCCTCGATCTAAGGGTGCGCCCGGGGCGCAGACAGTCACGGCTGTACCGCAGTGTCGAACGGACGGTGTGTTGTTTTTTAACAATAACCGCGCGATTTTTTCTCTAAAAATCAGTTAATATGACGAGTAGGAAGTATTGTGCTGTTTTTGGTTGTATGAATTCGTCAATAACCCATCCAGACATAAGTTTTATTAAATTACCTGGAAACTCTGAAAGGTAAGACTATAAAATAATTTTACTTACTATTAGTTAGGTACATAATGTGTGTCTTTTTAATGGATAAGTATTTCCTTTTATCTCACAAAAAAAATGTGTTTGGATTAATACATAAATCGAATAGAGTAACGGAAAGTTATTGAGACGAGTGAAAAAGGTAGTTATATGCGGTTCTGAATGAATCATGATATGGTAGGTACCTACCTACTTACGCTTGTGTTAAAACTTCGGTGCATGCGTGTTTTGTTAGTTTGCATAATTCTAAATAAATTTGTTAGTTTGCAAATATACCAATCAAAAAACAACACGCATTTTTATTGAACACTTCCTATTCAATATACAAAGTATTTCATTTATTTATATAAAAAGGATATTTACAATCACAAAACTAAATAGAAACAGAAAGTAGGCAAATGTAATTAAAACGCTGGAGATGGGCAGCCCTTACGCATGTTTACGTACCCTATCATGCGGCCGAGATACACTACTGTATATACTGTGATCTTAGCGAACACCCTGGCATTTTTGAATACATGTTAAAAATAGATCAGTTTTTCTTATTGACACTTAATGTAACACATTTACAAAAAACTTATTTGTATACTATGTAGTGATTAATCTCCCACAACTAGTTTACTAAAAAATCTTCGCAGAGTCAATTTCAGACTCCTAATTCTATCATAAATATTTATAAAATTCACTCAAAACAATACACAAAGCATCGGACATATACTTTTGTCGACACATAATGTACTAGAATAATGATAATAAAATTAATAACATAAATTAGTAAAAAAATAAAGTCATAGGTCAATTTTTACGTTTTATACTGCTATTTTATCGTGATTTTTTGGTTTGAATAAAGCGTAATTACATTGAAAAAAGAATGTAAAAATAAACTATGTTCTTTTACTAAACTAATTCCAAAGTTTTATTAAAATCAATTCATTTAATCAGATACAATATTATAATTTTTAACTTCACTCTAAATTAGAATAAATTACGACGTATAAGCGAGCACCGATTAGTACGGCCCGAGCGCCCATCGACGAAGGACCTGTGCCATTTTTTTCCGCGTCCCGATTTTTGAGAGTATCTATTGTAAACGCATTGTTATACTACGACTACAACATTTTGATTCTCTTTGTATTTTTTTTTCATTAGGTTAGAATTTCGTTTTATCAAGTAAAGTATTATTTTAGTAGTTTGTAAATGAATAGTTATATTTCTGTTTTATTAGTTATAGCAATGCGGGCGTAAGGGTTGTATTATCATTGTGTCAATATACGGAAAGAATAAAAGAAAAAAGAAACAGAAGCGAGGTGGATATTATTTATATTTGCAATTCATATACATAGTTATCGATCACGTAAGGTGAAAGCGCAAGGGTAGCCCGCGAAATTCAAAATTTCTAAAGACTATTTCATTGATGTTTTGATGGTAACTCCGCAAATCCATTATTTGCTACGATCGCGAATCATATTTTGTTCAACATACAACCTCACACTGACATATAAATTTTCTTTTCTTAACATATATATGTAATTATATCGACATGGAATATAGAACCGTAATTACAATTTGAAGGGTTTGAAAACACATAACACTCCTTTAAAAATATTTGGGGTCCGAAATTTGATAGCTATTTTGTTTTCATTTTAGAATGAGAAATCGCGTGAATCGAGTAGAGGAGGGTAGTACTTTTAGAAGAGACGCCGCCGTGCAGGGTACTAGTGGAAAGTCTGATTCAATAAAATTGATTGTTTTAGTTACAACTAGCTGTGCCCGCGGCTTCGCTCACGTCAGCGCGTATTCTTTTGGCATTATCAGGGAACATTACATGAGAACGTGAAGTCGTAGTATATTCCTGACATCTTCTACAAAACAACATACTAATAAACTGGCTTACTGTTAATTTTAATTAAAACTTGTTAGTAAGTACTTCTTTTTTTTAATACCTATTATAGGAACTCGTAGTAAATTTTTGAGGGGAAATAAATTTTTGCCCCTAGAAGCTCAGGATTTTTAAAAGTTATAGCTTTTCCGCTCGCTCTTGAAACCTAGGTTTTCATGAGTCTTAACTTTGTCTATAAGAGGCCCAGGTAACTCCAGTAGGTCGGTAGAAAAAGAGTTAAAATTTTCAAGCTCGCTTCGCTCGCTCTATAGACTACTTTCTCTTGAATTTGTCTAAAATTCGACCAAGAAACCTATATGAACGTTCGAAACCATTGTAACCTGTCCAAGGCAAGGTGTCGTAAGAATTTCTCGCTACGCTCCGCCCTCCCCTGGCCCAAAAGCTGGCTGCCCCCTTGTATCTTGCATATCATGGATTTCTGTAAAGTAACGCCCATTTGTTATAAAAAGTTTATCAATTTTTTTAATTAATTTTCTAAAAATTGCCCCCCCCCCCCCTAAAATAAATCCTCTATCCGCGCCTGAAGCTGTGGGTTGCAGCCCGAGCCATAGGCGAGGGCGTAAATCAGCCGAGTGTCTAGTGAGCAAGTTGCTCACGAGTTTCATACGAGCTTTTTCAACACACTTGCGAGGAAAAAACAAACATGTACTTATTGCAAAAATCGTTAATTAGTTACCTCACAGCAACAAATGCGATACAAACAAAATTATGGGAAATGGCGCGCAAGTTTTTTTTTTTGCATGCGCCAAATGTAAGGTGATACTTATAGCCATACAGCCTACTTCGAAATTATAATTTTAGTGATAAAATACATATACATTTCACCTATAACAAATTATTGTAAATTATAAATAATTTGATATTAATAAATGTTTTTCCGTCTTAATTATGGACACATTAATTATTTATTCCAAAAATGTTAATGGATTTTCAGCGACATAAAACCTCTTTGTGGTGACAAAAACAAAACTGTATTACCCGGTTAAATTGAAAATGCTCTGTGTACTCGCATATTATTTGCAGTTAGGTACCTACTAACTTAACATTGTAGGCATAATTCTATTATGCACGTGTGTGTTCGGTATAAGGCCTTAATAACGATGTAATAAGGCTCACTTTACGAGCAAGTGTGTTGAAAAATATGTAATAGAAACATACACATAAAAAAACATATTTACATAACATATATTTGTGTTTTATTAGTTTAGAAGGGTTTAATAGATTAAAGACTCAATAAATAAATTATATTTTTGCCTAAATCTCAAACCAAGGTGCATTACGATTATAACGGCCCAAGATTGTTTAGTCCGTCTCGACACTCGCGCTGCATTGTTCGCGTTGTGTAAGTGTGGATAGCTACGCACACATACACAAAGCTGCGGTCTTTTACCTAAACTCGAGCGTTTAAATTTTGTGAAATGGCTCTTAAGGCGAATAGAGGAGCTAAATTAGCAATCCTATTTGTGGTGGTTCAAACTTCGTTTGAAAAACTGAATAAGGTTCTAATCAGGTTGCACTACAAAGTGGTTGTTACGTCAGTCACTGCGGGCCGACTAGTGCGAAATGAGTGTTTTTTTGCGATTTACAAAAAATCTATTGATTGGACTAAAAAAATAAAACACTATGATGCTAATATGTTGCTTGTAGAATTATTTGCCAAAAAATCAGAATGATCGCATGTATTTTAGTATGGTTTTTACTCGTTAAAAGAAATTTTTAGAGATAAGTTCGTGATTTTTATTTTATCGAGTAAAACTGAAGAATATCATATTTTTTTTTATTGCAGTGAATCATATATATGCTTTTTTGCATTATAAAACTCGCGTTTAGCTCCTGTAGTCGCCTTTATAAAACCATTACGGCTCCCACGCGGGTCTCTTCATCGTTATAATTATAGGAACTTTACACATGTTACCACAGGACTTTAATAATATACCTAACCTAGTACTTACATATGTATATAACTATGGTAATTTTTGTTAAGTCTGGCAAAACGTCCGTCGTCGCTCCGAATCTGTCGCTAGAGCCGCGGGCGAAGCTGATTTTCCTATATTTCTAAAAACATGACCGCGGTAGGTGACTAAGAAATAAAATGTGAATTACCTATATCTAGGTAGGTAAATTAATTCGAATATTGAGGAAATACCTAGTACCACGCTGAATGACGTAGTTATGGTTGACATATTATGTTGGCGGTGGCATGGCAGCTGCTAGTAAAGCCACATTACGTTATCACAAAAAGTTCTGGGGGTCTAAAATGGCCGCTTTAGCAGAATCGTTTTGTGAATCACGTTGAAAATTTAAAATTGTTAAAATGGACTTTATTATAATTGACATAAAGTCCATTTTAAGAATTTAAATGTTTTAACGTGATTCATGCTAAGATTCTGCGTAGGATCTGTTAAAGCGGCCATTTTAGACCCGCTGGTTTGTTGTCTTTTTCACTCATAATTTTCATCTATAGGTACCTACTATACTTATTATAATATTGTTGTTTTTATGTAGGAGGTAATCTTCAGAACTACTAATCCGATTCCAAAAATTCTTTCACTAACGGGAAGCTACATTATTCCCTAGTGCTATAAGCTAAATTTAAAACGTTGTCGTGGATTAATTTCCGTACAAAACGGGACCGAAACCGCGAAGAAAAGTTAGTATGTTGTAATGTGTGCTGTTTGTTCTGTCGTCAACTTCATTAGAGTTTTTATATTACGTCGCGTCCTACCAGCCCGCGAAATTCAAATTGTCTTTGGTTTTTTGTAATTTGCAGGCCAGTGCTAGGTTGTATGTTAATTAAAATATTGTTCGCGATTGTAAGACATCAAAAGTATCTAGGGATCAACATATATTTTTGCAATAACTTTTCTCCTGATTGATATTAATTAAAATTTTCTTTAAGGATTCATCAAATAAAGTGTTTTCGTTTGTCACAGTAACGATAAACCAAGTCACCTTTGCATTAATAAAGAAATTTGCCATTTTCCTAATAAAGGGATTTTTGACATTTGAACCACTAACATTAAAGTTCGAAAAAATGACTGAAAACACAGTTTTCTTTAAAATTTTATTGGGTAACTTAAACAATTAATAATCCGTGTTTCTACCGCGAACACTAACAACACAAGAACATCGGTTTGGCATACTCAAAATGAGTTCATCCAAATCACGCTGTGGAATGGCCGCCCATGTTCGTTGCAACAACAAAAAAAGGTCTTCTTGCGACTGGATACCCTCCATATTCGGCAGAGCTCTTCTCTGTAGCATATCCCATGCATGCTCAATCGGGTTCAAGTCTGGCGACTGAGCAGGCCAGGGCAGGACATTGATGTTAGCTGCGGCGAGAGTCTGTCTTACAACTCTTGCGGTGTGCGGTCGTGCATTATCATGCATCAACTGAAATAAGGGACCGATTTTCACTTGTAGAGGAACGATGACGTCTGATACAATCGTCTCAGCATAAATTTGAGCGTTGAGGTTGCCTCTGATCCAAATCAACTCAGTTCTTCCGCCGATCCAAATACCCGCCCATACCATGATGGTTCCACCACTATAAGGATGGACTTCCTGGCAGGATTTTAATCGCTGTTGGCGTCCAGGGGTTCTCCAGTGTCGTATACGTCTTGTATCCGGTCTCATACCAAAACGAGACTCATCAGAAAAGCACACGAAACGCCATTGTTCTTCTGCCCAATTTCTGTGTTCAAGAGCCCATTGATATCGAATCCTACGATTGTGCATTGCTATAGGTGGTACCCGTAGCGGTCTTCGGGAATGAAGGTTCACTTCATGCAAGCGGTTTCTGACTGTTTGGTCGCTAATTAAGTTCCCTGAAGAGTGATGAAGCCTCACGGCTAACATCATGGCGGTTATTGTTGGAGCTCTTCGAGTTAAGATTTGAATGTATCGGTCTTGTCTCCGTGTGGTGCAGCGATACCGTCCTCCATGGTGCTCAGCCACGGTACCAGTGCTTCGGTAACGTGTCCAAAGTCGACTGATAACACTCTGACTTGTATTCAGAGCTAAAGCTACAGTACGTTGCCGGGAACCAGCTTCTATCATTCCCACGGCTCTGAGCATTTCTTCCCTGCTTAAATGACGTCGCCGCTCCATAATAACGTTGGTTTTAATCAGTAGTAGGGAAACAGTAGCACTAATAATGTCTTCAATGCGTTGTATGTTTTTATAGGGAAAATATTGACAGCTTATTTTCATCTTTTACTCGAATTTGATTGAGAGTTCCTGATTCAAATTATGAAATGCACCAAAAAGGATCCATATAAATTTATAAAATCATAAATTTATTACAAAGCCACATCTCAATCTCAAGAAATCCGCATAAAAATGCTTGATCCCTAGACACTTTTGATGTGTGTAGTTACAGAATTATAATCATCAAAATCATCAATACAACCCTCCAAGTTCATAAAGGTCTAGCAATAACTTTGACCTTGAAAAATCGTTCCTCGACTTATATGAACTCAGAGGGTTGTATTGATGATTTTGATAATTATAATTCTTTAACTAGGTACATACGTCTTACAATCGCGAACAATATTTTAATCAACATACAACCTAGCATTGTCCTGCATATTGCAAAAAACTTAAGAAAATTTGAATTTCGCGGGCTACCCTGGAACATCAGCCTTAATGCTCTTTGAAGACATAGTGACTTTTGTTACTCTGAAAAGACAATGTGTCTTTTCTAAAAAGCTACATCCATAGTGTAAGCCCTACAGAGCCAATTGCCTGATGACTGCCGCCTTATAATGTAATGTTGGTCGAGCTTTAAAGAATACTATTATCATTATTTTAAACCAAATACCTTTTCAACAAACCGCTTGACTCCTATTTTGATCGCATGTTTCCAGTCTACCACCCGTTGAAAGCACTGAAGGGATACATACAACTGGGAATCAAACGAGCTTACCTGTTACGCGAAGTCTTGATTTTAATTTTATGAGTGGCAATCTGAAAAATAATTACACACTCGACACTTACAAGGGTGTAAATAGACCTTTAACGAAGCTTAAAGGCACTTGTTCTTCTCGTCACTGCAATTATTTTTTAGAGTTCCGTGCAAAAAAAAAAAAAAAAATGGAACCCTTATAGGATTACTCGTGCGTCTGTCTGTCTGTACTAGTTACTACCTTTATTTTGAACAAATATAGTATATTTCCCAAAAAAGCTGAAAAAATATAGTACTTTTGGGAAATTCAGGAAAAAAAACAGTACACTTTCATTTTTAAATATAGGGTATTTTTCCATATTATATACCTATTTGTTATTGCTCTTCGCTTTGGCCATCAATGATCTAAACATCTTCTTTGCACCATTGACAGTCGAACTCCCATTCGCTCTTATACTTTTGAAACCTTTTATCTTTTTTTGCTTTTTCTTGGGTGTCCATACTGTCCATATCGTGCAAAAACCATCATCAATTTCCAAGTTTTTTTTTTTAACAGGTTATAATAAACACTTAGGTATACAACAATCCGGCGGCATTCATCAACAAATTATTGACAGTTTGACAGATTACGTTTTGTTGCCGTGAATGCGTTTCGTTCTGGAATTCCCCGTGCAGCGCTGAGGGTACGTTCCAGACTTCCAGAAAAGCGCCACAGTTGAATTAGGCATAAAAATATACTATTTTTCATATTATATTATTTTTCTACAATATATAGTACAATTGACTGAAATATAGTACGATACTATATATTATAGTACGGGTGGCAACCCTAGTCTGTACGTCTGTCTGTCACAGCCAGTTTGCTCCGAATCTACTCGACCAAATCACGTGAAATTTAGTACGATGGTGTAATCCTATGACCACAGATGTGCAAAGTAAATAAATATTTTTTTTAAAGTCATTTTCGGGGGACAAACATGTCATATATGAAATGAAAGGGCTCGTTATGAGAATGTCAAATATATTTTTGTTATTATTGTAAAATAAATATTTTTTATTTTATTCATGAAAGAAGACGAAAATTAGCCATTCCCCCCCCTGATCTCCGAAACTACTGAGCCTAAAATTTAGAAAAAATACAAAATATAGTTCATTGCTTGTAGATTACAGGAAAACCTATAAGAATTCTATCAATGGAAAATAACTTAGTAAACTCAATAATACATAATGTACATTTACGGAAAAAAATACTTTGGCATTGTACGGAATCCTTTCCACGCGAGTTTAACTCGCACTTGTTTTGTTCTAGAGTCTAGACCATTTCTGGGAACCTTCAGTTACGGAGATATTGGGGGTCAAAGTTTCAACTTTTTCCTTACTTTTTCACAAGTTTTTTAAATAGGTACAAGTTTTTAATGTTATAACTTTGCATATCTCCATTACCCGTTTACTACTCAATGCATCATTCAGCACAATGTGTTGAATGCGTTACATTGAGTTTTATCACAAAATGTTACCAAAAAAAGTACCGTCGTTGAGCTCCGTCGAGCTACGCGTTAACTGACAAATGCTTGCACTGACTGGACAGGTCCACTCAAATCTGTATGGTTCTTTCTTCAAAAGACCATCTCAGGCACTAATCTGCATAGTCCTCATGTGAATTGAGCAAGATTATGTCTGGACTTTAAAAGAGACTACGACCTCTGAGTTTGTTTCGGCTGTTTCTTCTCAGAGTAGTCAGGTACGAACCACCGGCCCCATCTAGTTTTAAAAAATGACGTGTAAAAGTGTTTGTAAAAACCTCCTTGCAAAATAAACATCATTTAGCATTTATTTATCATTTACCTGGATTCCCAACAAAAAATTTTGCTCAGAGCAAAGCATTCTGTACATCAAACTGAGTACCTAATACTCAGTTTGATGTACAGAATGCTTCGTTGACGGCTTCGTGAAAGGTCCGTTTACACCCTGTATGTTTGTAACATGTATTGCTAACAAGCCCCAAAGCTGCAATAATTATTATAAGTACCTTATTCAAATTGATAATCTCGTTTGCTAAGGACATCTCGTGTCGCGCACTGATAGTTTACCATCCAGGTAGTAACATGTGATGTTACTGGGGTGTCTCGCACCCAATGGAAGAAAAAAGCTTTAACAAGCTTATAGCACACAATCTTGTAACAATGTAAATGACCACCGTAGAGCTTCAATATCACGTATCCGGAGTAAAAGTCGGGCATTCTCATTCTAACCCTAAAATTAGCAACTCTATTTGTGGTGGTTCAAACTTCGTTTGAAATACTGTTAGAATAAAGTTTTAATCAGCTTGCACTACAAAGCGGTTCTTACGTCAGTCACTGCGGCCGAATAGTGCGAAATGAGTGTTTTTTTGCGATTGACAAAAAATATATTGATTGGGCTAAAAAAATAAAACACTATCATGCTAATATGTTGCTTGTACAATTATTTGCCAAAAAATTATAATTATCGCATGTATTTAAAATAAATGCGATAATAAATAATAAACGAGTAAAAACCATACTAAAATACAGTATTTTAGTATGGTTTATACTCGTTATAAGAAATTTTTAGAGATAAGTTCGTGAATTTTTTATCGAGTAAAATTAGTTGTATTATGTTTTGAAAACACTATCATACTAGCATATATCCTGAACAATATCATATATTTTTCTGGTTTTGTTTATTGCAGTGAATTATATGCTTTTTTGCATTATTAAACACGCGTTTAGCTCCTGCAGTCCCCATAAGGTTGTGGGCCCTCAAGGGTTGCAAGAACCAAGTTGTCAGGAATACGTCAGGAATACACGCTTAGTCCTGCTTCACCTCCTGATTCTGGTGTATTTCTCTGTTGGTTGTTGTTGATTAAACTGACTCTGACCAATAATCCCCTTCCAATTCAATTTAAGTCGTGGTTGGCATCGTCCCGATGAGCCGACCGCTGACCGCCGTCGAGCATAACTTGTACTTGCTTAGGTTTCTGAGTCTTTGGTTTACGATTTTGACTAACGATGCACTCTGTTATATTGGTAAAATGTAGAATTACGTGACTTACACTCGAACTAATCGTGTGATGCTTTAAGCTACTACAGTAGGTAGTTCAGGACTGATGCCGGGAGAGTATCAGCAAAAAGATTTCTGAAGATTGATTTCTTCCAGCCAAAACCAAGAGATTAAACAAACCCCTTATTATCTACTCATCCGTTTCAAATAAGTAATTTATAAGTGCGTCTGCATCACTCAGACAAAAGCCGCGTTGTTCTCTTATCGCAGACATGAGACTGTATGTCTCCATCCGTTTATCAGATACTGTCTAGTGTACAGAGCATGTATTATCCAGCATTATACCACAACAATGTGGTGACGCGCGACGGAAGGCATCCTAAAATAATAATCAAGATAAAAATATGACACTTGTAGCAAAGATATGTACTATGTTTATATTTGAGGACACCAGTCTGTTGAGCAATGGACTAAAGCTGTTCACTAATAAAAAGCAGATATTTTCTATTTATTAGTTCAGTTCGTCGTCAGTGATTAAACCTACGCACAACTTATTCTAAAAATAATTTTGATGAATGAATATTGCGATTCGCTTTCGACTGATTTTAATTTTAACGTGTGAATATCTTCGGACTGGCTTGGCTCCGTGTTTGTCATACACAAGTGCGTCAGTGTTATTTTTTTATTCATTTGTGGCAGGCGACAGAACACATAAACTGGAACATTAACATCGGTCATTCGGTTCAGGTCTTGTTTCCCAATAGAGATGAAAATCTCTAAGTATAGAACTTGAATTACTCCCCACCAAATATGTAGTCTAAGGAAGCTGGACTATTTGGCAAGCATTTGCAGAAAATTAGGCCTGAATTGTCTTTTTAACGCCATCAATTCCCAATTACCAGGTTTAGATAAGATAAGATAGTTCTGATTTTTTTATATGCTATGGTGAGTTACATCCAAAACCCTCCGGATCATTGTAAAATTTCTATAAAACCAAAAATTTTTCGTCCTTTTTTTAGTTTTTCACATTTCGTTCCTCCAAGGTCCTTTGCTACGGTAAAAGTCAGTATGAAAGTTAAGGAAGACTACATTTGCAATAAAATGAAAGCAATTTAGTTATGTCAAACTAAATAACTTTTAAGATACAGTTGTTCAAACTTTGCTAAACCAAATAAAATGCAATTTTAGAAAAAAAATAGTTTTCGTCAATGTGGTCTACTATAGACCTATTTTACAGCATGAGTACATATAGTAAAAGTAAAGTGAGTAAAGTACACAAAATTTGCAACAAATCTAGACCAAATTCAAAATCTTCAGAGAAGTATCTTGGTCTCCATCTAGATAAACATTTGACGTAACTATCTTCTGTCATGGGCGCGCTTCGAGGCATCGTCCGCTGTCTGCCGACATCTGTTAGATACCTACATCATTTACAACTCTATGGTAAAACCTGCACCTGGGGCACTGCGGCTAACACATCTAAAGCAAATCGAAACCTGTCAAAACAAAATAATACAACTCCTATTCCATGTTACGAGATGGGCCGGAGCCCATTACCACTACCTAACTCCGACAGAAAAAATTTACAAGGAAACTAAGTTGATGACACTATCACAGATATATAAATATAACACATGCATATTAGTACATAAGATAATAAATAAAAATATACACTCTAAAATAACATTTACAAAAAAGGCCAAACACAAAAACGTAGTAATAGACGAAAAAACAACGGGCCTATACTCAATGACGTATTATATATAGACACGTCATGAACCAACATCGCGGCGCTTAAAAACGGCGAAAATACTAGAACTACTTATAAGCGTGAAGAAAGAGAAAGAAAATATGACACCGAACGACGGGATGCCTGTTGCGAGAGGGAGATAAATATACATCTTCAGTCACGTCACAGGATAAGTAATAGTCAAATTACATGCTCATTATACGTAGCGTCGCGCGACAGGTTGGTGCGTAACTAAGCGCGATGTGGCCAATTGGCTTCATTTCATGTTGTCATTTTAGAGTGCGGACAACGTATCTTTAGTTTATATATCATTGCCTATACTACCTCAAATGGATTAGCATGATCCTCCGTTTCGCCTAAAATACTGTACCATTAATTTCGAAATAAATATGTAAAGTTGAGGAGTAATGTTAGGTCTTGTGTTTGGGGAAAACACGATTTCATAACATTTTCCCGATAGAAAAAAATCCCAGTTACCTCCAAATTGAACAATAAACCGCTGGTATTCAAAAAGTTACTAAAATTAGATCATGAAACTTGCATACTAACTGAACTAACTATAAAGCAGGTCTTATGTTTTTTATTTTTTCCAAAATACGAAAATTTGATTTTATAAAGAATAAAAACCACTCATTTCGCACTATTCGGCCACAGTGACTGACGTAACAACCGCTTTGTAGTGCAAGCTGATTAGAACGTTATTCTAACAGTATTACAAACGAAGTTTGAACCACCACATATAGAGTTGCTAATCTGAGGTAGTATAGGCTCTTAAAGCAAATCGAAACCTGTCAAAACAAAATAATATAACTCCTATTCCATTACCACTACCTAACTCCGACAGAAAAAAATTACAAGGAAACTAAGTTGATGACACTATCACAGATGTATAAATATAACACATGCATAAGATAATAAATAAAAATATACATAAAATATAAAAATGTACATAAGATAATAAATAAAAATATACACTCTAAAATAACATTTACAAAAAAAGGCCAAACATAAAAACGTAGTACTAGACGATAAAAAAACTCGAACTAATTACGGAAGAAAAAATATATTATACGAAGGAGCAGAGTTGTATAATAAATTACCTAATGATATAAAATAGATACAGTCCTTCACTTTATACAAAAAAGCATAAAGCACCACATCAAGATTCCCCTCATCCGATTCGCGCCGGTGTCCCTCAGGGCTCGGTGCTATCCCCGTTAATATTCACGCTGTTCACTAGCGACATCCCAAAGAGCAATACAGCCCAGTTAGCCCTTTTTGCTGACGACACGGCCATTTATTGCTCTGGAAGGATTCCCTCAAAAATCGCCAGTACTCTCCAAACCTCCGCAAACGCCTTAGGCGATTGGTTCCGGAGATGGAGAATAGAAGTCAATCCCGACAAGAGCCAGGCGGTACTTTTCACCAGGCCCCACCGCACTGTTCCCCCGAACCCTAGTCCGATCACCATGTTTGACAAGCCGATCCCTTGGGAGACGCAAGCCAAATACTTGGGGGTCATCTTAGACCAACGCCTAAACTTTCGAGAGCACATAAGGACGGTACGCTCGCGTGCCGCCTTCGCTCTTGGTAGGCTTCACTATGTGCTGAATGCACGCAGCAAATTGTCACTTAAGTGCAAATTGCGTATTTACACCGCGTGCATTCGGCCTATCATGACATACGCGTGCCCTGTGTTCGCGCATGCAAAACCCTACCTAATTCATAGGATGCAGACCCTACAAAACCGTTTTCTCCGAAGGGCCACGGGCTCACCGTGGTACCTCAGGAACTTACAACTTCACGTAGATCTCAAAATCCCAACCATACAACAATTCATGAAACGTCTTTCAAAGAGTTTCTTCGACAAGGCCGAGAAGCACCAAAACCCCTTAATCTCTTCAGCCGCCCACTATGTCCCATCAAAAATTTCCAAGACTCGCCGTCCCAGGCATACTCTTCTTATACCCGACGACCCCACCACCCTCATTCAGGAGAGTTGTAGGGAAACTAGCACAGTACGTAAAAACTTAACAAAAAAACACAAATACAAACCGCGAATCCGAACCCGACCCCGCCACCGTGGCGTACCGCGAGCGCGTCCCCCCCGTAACATCACCGTCCGACCCTTGCTCGACGAGCCAGCCCGCGCCGCTGAGCATGTAGCTTCAAATTCCCAAAATAATAATCCGACCCAGCCACCCTTGCTGCCCTCCCTCAATGACTCACTAAGCCGAGGCCCGAACTCCACAGGGAGTGCCCTTAGTGTCGTTCATTTAATTAAAAATCCTAGCTTGTAAGCCCTGGCTGGGGGCCTTAAAGTAATTTTTGGCCACCACAGGATAGTCCGTGTAGTGTATGGAGATATCAATATATATCGCACTACAAACCGATAATAGTATTGTGACGTTGCCTCGGGCGCACACGTCGCTCGGTTATAAGTACCGGTCCGAGTGGTGGGGAGATCAGTCGTTGTCAGACTGTCGGACTGAGCGGTGGTGCGTTGGCGAGTCAACTAGTGTTGTTAAATGTGCATATTTTACATTGGCGACGAGGATAAAACTTAATTAAGTGGAAGTGGGGTATAGTGTAAAGTAAAAAAAAAAAAAAAAACCCCGTGGTGAGTTAAGTGAAATAATAGTGTTCCATGGGAGGAATACTAAAGTGCACGACACTATCAGGTGAGTTCCTTATCTAGACCAGTACAGCCTACCTATGATTTTTAAATAATCATATTTAAATAATTGTGTTATTACAATTACCAAAGAGATGTTATGATTCAAGTAACCAAAACAATTTTATAAGTAATGGAAGTGACGACAGCCTTTAGAGTGTTACGACTCATTAGATCAGCACACAGCTGCATTGCTAACAGTGTTTTTAAATGATTAACTTGGTTATTTTATTAGTAGTAGGTATCTATTGCTAAACTGACTATTACTGAGGTTTATAGTTTTTATAATACAAACAAGGTATTTGTGTGGATGTAATGTGGAGTGCAAATAATCACAATCACGCCTATAAAACTCACCAAGTGATATAGCTTTATTTCTCTTATATTTAAGAGATAGGCAGTGGTGTTTAATAGTGGTTACTTTGGATAATTTCAAAACATAATGAAGCAAGTAAGCTGGCGTAGTGCCTGAAATAGCAAAGTTATTTTTTAGTTTTGTTTATGCAGTGTAAACAGTTTATACTGATCATTAAATTGATATTATGGAAGCAGCATAGCTGGTCATTTAATTGACACTGATTGACAATATTCAGGGGAATTATATCCTCAACAGCTTTTTTGGTAATTAAACTGACGTGATAAAAGTGAGCAATGTAAAGTAAATAACACACAGTCATTGGCTAAATAAAAACCGTTTCAGTTTTTAAGCAATGATTTGAAGTGTGTAAGGTGCAGTTTCAATGGGTGTTGTACCAATACAGTGTGGAAATGTACATGAGAAATTAATTTTTAAAAGGGTACCAGTTTGTAACATTTCATTATTAATTGGGATAAGTTACATCGATTAGATAGATGGTATGTTACAAATAAATTATGGGTAGATAGGTTACGAAGTAACAAGCAAGTACTATGTCACCTTAGATATGTATTAAATATTTGGGTAGTACAATTAAGGTCGAAACCGGGACCTCACGCTTGGTTATTAGATTTGTGCTATATGAAACCAAAAGCAGTAGAACATTCCTACTGGTCATTCAATTGACAGTTGTGCACTAGTAGTAGTTGTAATTGTAAATCGTACGTGATTGTTTGTGTCAGGTAGTGCGAACCTACATGAAATTGTAAATCGTACGTGACTGTGTTTTATTAAAGAGCGTTGATGGCCTTGTCCGACATATGTCGTGGGTTCGAAACCAGACAGGCATTTTGTGTTATTATTCCACTCATCACCAGTGGACGCTTTTTGTTAGTAGAGTATACCTACTGGTCATTAAATTGACAAGTCATCAAAGGATGACAGTTATTGCAGTAGAATATATCTACTGGTCATTAAATTGACAAGTCATCAAAGGATGACGGTTATTGCAGTAGAATATATCTACTGGTCATTAAATTGACAAGTCATCAAAGGATGACAGTTATTGCAGTAGAATATATCTACTGGTCATTAAATTGACAAGTCATCAAAGGATGACGGTTATTGCAGTAGAATATATCTACTGGTCATTAAATTGACAAGTCATCAAAGGATGACAGTTATTGCAGTAGAATATATCTACTGGTCATTAAATTGACAAGTCATCAAAGGATGACCGTTATTGCAGTAGAATATATCTACTGGTCATTAAATTGACAAGTCATCAAAGGATGACAGTTATTGCAGTAGAATATATCTACTGGTCATTAAATTGACAAGTCATCAAAGGATGACAGTTATTGCAGTAGAATATATCTACTGGTCATTAAATTGACAGTAACCGCAGTAGAATATATCTACTGGTCATTAAATTGACAAGTCGTCAAAGGACGACGGTGGTTGCAGTAGAATATACCTATTGGTCATTAAATTGAAAAGGTGAAGGAAAACATCTTGAGGAAACGCCGATCCTAGAAAAAATAAAATACTTCGAAAGACATGTGACAATTACCACGCACTGTTTTCGCGTGGTAGGTTAAGAGCATCCATTAAATTGGAAGCATTGGGCATCCATTAAATTGGAAGCATTGGGCATCCATTAAATTGGAAGCGGAATTGCAGTAGAATATAGCTACTGGTCATTAAATTGACAAGGTGAAGGAAAACATCTTGAGGAGACCGGTATGTCCTGGAACGGATGCTTCGAGGGACATGTGATCCATTAAATTGGTAGCATTGGGCATACATCAAATTAAAAGCAATTAACAATCATGAAATTGGAGGTATTGGGCATCGGATTGGAGAAGAATCCGGATCATCATCATCATTTCAGCCAAGTCAGATTCGACGATTGACCTCTTTCTCGAGGTTGAACCTGCCTGGCTGGACCGTTTGTCCCAGGTAGGTACACGAAATATAAAGTAAAGTGTGGTGTCTCCGATCTTGATAGGAGTGGGTGTTACATGGGCGTTTAACGTGACCTTGGTTTTGTCCATGTTCGTTTTGGGACCTACTCTTTTGGAAGCTCTGCTGAGGTCATCGAGCGTTGTGCTGGGGTCCTGCAGGGTCTCAGCCAAGACTACTGTATTACCGGCGTGCCGTGGGAGAGTGATGTGCTCGCCGTTGGCGTTGATGCCTGGCCCTCTCTGGTCCGGAACCTTGAGGGCGTCCTCCGGTGCGGTGGTGAGCAGTTTCGGGGATATGACGTCTCCCTGTTTCATACCGCGCTGCAGAGGGATAGGCCAGAAACTGAGCGTACGTATAAAACAACCTCTTCAGCTTTACAGTATTGGTGTAAATGTCAATCAGATTGTGTACGAAGATATAGCCAGATAGAGAAGGAAGAAGCTTAGCTCTTGTCTGGGCTATCAATCATTTAAACATCTTTATTTTATGAAGCAATTTGATTACCGACCACAAAATATTGAAGATATATTATAATATTGATAAAAGTCAAAGAGGTAAGAGAAATTATCTCGGTATATCTCATGTTGTATGAAGGAGAATGCTCATGGTTATCTGGAATTCCGTACCATGCTGCGTCAAAATCAAACTTTGTTTTCTAATCTACACTTATCATATTAACTCCTTCAAGAGTTCTTTTGTAAATAAAATCGGAGTTTTGGAGTAATTTTATAAAAAAAAGAAAATAAGTTGTAAAAAATAATTATGTAATAAATAATTTGGTAAATAATTTTGAAGCAAACGTCATAAGTATTTACAACATTGAGTTAAATATACTAGAGATGCAAACCTCAATAAAATGTGTCAAAAAAAAAAACACTTTTTAAACGCGACGACGTAGCTTTGAAACCACAAACATTTAAAAGAAATCATTTTTTTATTTGTTTACATTTTTTAAATATTCCAATATTAAAACAATATGAAAAACGTTTAAAAATCAAAAACAATTAAATAATATTAAAATCACTTATTTCATCAATTACAAAACTCTCCCACAAATGTGGGAAACTAAAACAAGTTTTAGTGGTAACACTGAACCTAATTGTCAAAATTCAAAATTTCATTGAATTAATTGTGTTTTGACAGTGATATTAACCAATACACGTGGGACGTATACATGTGGGAACACAGAAACAATAAAATTAGGTACGTGTGGAAAGTTATTGCGATTAATTTGTCATGTTTTTGTGATTTTGAATCGCACTCTTTCACTACGCATTTGCCCATATTTTGTCGCGTGTCACTTCGGTACTGCGTCAAACAGAACACTGAACTGACATAAGCTACGCATATGACCCTGGTCATATGCCCGTGGCAACGCCTTGGCGCGGTAATTGCTAATCTAGTGTAACTTAGATATCTATGATTTAAAATAAAAAGAAACTGTTGGAATGACTGTCGATTTATCAAAACAGTTTCTATAACATGCTACATCTCCAAAGAAACTCAAACTCAAACTCACTCAAACTCAAAGCATTTATTTCAATTAGACCATTACGGCACTTTTGAAAGTCAAAAATACAAAAAAGAAAATCAAAGCTACAGTCCCAGTCACAAGGCATAATAACTTGAGAAAGTACTGTAGTTGCCCATTCCCTAGCGTAGATCTCTATGGAGAAGAATGGGCAAGAAACTCCATGGACACTCTTTTAAAATCAAAATATTGTTACAAAATCTTGGTTACATCATTAATTTTGAGATTATACATAAATGTGAGAACGATGTAGAAAGACGTGCACACTAAGAGCATCCAGAGTGAAAGATTAGATTAAAAATGTATGAATAAAGTAATTAAAATGAACCTTGGCAGCTAAGAGATGACCAGTCCCAACTGACAGCGCCCGTTCACAGACATGACGCATGTACCGGCGCCATTCAACTCAACCATATTGAAGGGAACTAAATGACCCGACACACCCGCCACCATCAGCGAGACATTTAAGTGAGCATGACATTCTCTCAGTCACCAAGGCATATTCAAGTCAATGAAAGATAAATAAATGTAAATGGTGGCTGAACAGTACAAAGTACTCACACATGTGCTATGCAATTATATAATACTAAGAACTGGAATCTATACACTATATATACTATAAGAGATCTAAAAAGACTTATACAAGTAATATATTTGAATGTCTTTGTACATCTCTATGACCGGTTGTGTGAACGTCATGTAAAGGGAGTAAAACAATATTCATACTTCTATACCTTAAATTATATTCCCTGTACAAAAAATCAAATTCCTAATGGTTAATGGCTAAAAAATGAAAAAAAAAAACATAAGTCATTATGAAAGGAAACTAAAAAAAAAAAAATGGAAAGGAATATGGAAATAGGAAAACGAGATCATACTGACCCAGAGGTTAGAGTAGACGATAAAGTTTATAGATAAGTTAGTGGTGGTTATTGGAAGTGATGTTCAAATGGGGTAACTGGGTAAACCCTGAGAAGGTAAAGCATTAAAACAAATAAAAAAGAAACTGGTTGTCTATCTAGTAAAAGGGAGAATTGGTTATATAAATAAAATATAAAATGTAAATCAGTATGATTATCTAAAAAGGAAATCAAAGGAGGAATAAAAGGAATCGGTCAGTCTAGCGATAGACACCGTGAGAGGTGGACGTACGATTGAGCCATTGCTGCGCGTAATAGTGAGACAGTGATATAGCGATTAGTAGTGATAGCCGTGATAGTGAGCACTATAGGTAGTAAGCAGATAGTGTCCTTATAGAAATAAAAATAATTAAAAGAAACTAAAATAAGGGAGGGATGTAGTGTATGGAGATATCAATATATATCGCACTACAAACCGATAATAGTATTGTGACGTTGCCTCGGGCGCACACGTCGCTCGGTTATAAGTACCGGTCCGAGTGGTGGGGAGATCAGTCGTTGTCAGACTGTCGGACTGAGCGGTGGTGCGTTGGCGAGTCAACTAGTGTTGTTAAATGTGCATATTTTACAGTCCGGTTAAGCAGTTTGACAACCTTAACGTGTTGTGTCTGCGAGTGGTCCCATCTAAAAAAAAAACATCAAGATTTCTCTAGGTTTTAAATTTAACCCACCACACCAATTTTAAGTAATTTACATCTACGAATTGTCATTATTTACTAAGTATAAACTAATTAGGATAGCTACTTTGTATTTCCGAAACATTACAGTACATATAAATAGTTCAATGTGTAATTGCTATTGACTTGCCTTTAAGAATCGATATGTAATAGTACCCTAACTTTTCCTTTTACCCATAACATTGTAAAAATTATGTGTCCAATGTCTACTACTTACTTAACTTATTTATTTACGAGTACCTACCTTCTTCATAAGTAATTCTTATATTTAGTTTTAAAGTTTTAAGATTAGCTTGTATTTTTGAGAAATATGGTCTATGTTGATCTGATAGTTCCATAGATACAAAAAAAAGTTCAAAGTTTCTGAGGTGAGTAAACAAAATAAATAAATAAAAATCGCTGGACATTACACACAGCGCCATCTAGTGCCACACTAAGCAACGAGTCTTGTGTCGTGGACACCAGATAGTTGATATACTACATAGAATAGAATAGAATAGAATATACTTTATTGTACACCAAAATCTTAAAAATACTGCTTACAATATTGCTTAATCTATGGTTACAACGGCGGTCTTATCGCTAACAGCGATTTCTTCCAGACAACCTTTGGATGGACTAAGATAAGAAGGGGAGGGGGTAGTCAGTGGTGTACTGTAAATACTCTTCAAACAAAATTTATCTAAATAAAAGATTATATATATGTATATATATTATTTAAGTACAAATGAAGTAATCAAAAAATTATGTCAATAAATAAATAAAACAATATTGATTATAATAAAAATAATTATGATTGACTTGGAAACTTTAAATCATATGAGTGAATGAAAATGATTCACAACTAAGTTTTTAAAAGCAACAATTGACTTTGCTTGCCTTACCGACTCCGGCAATGTATTCCATACATAGACATGACATGACATGACATGTACATAGATACTTTTTTTTTGTTTGTTTGTAAATACATACTTATCTATACATTTATTAAATCTGTAGAAAAGTCATTTTTGTACATTGAAGAAATTGAAACAAAAAATAGCCAGCGTGTGAAAAGATAAGTAACAGAACCCATTTCCATCATTTTTGAAATTTTTGTCTGTTTGTCTGTTTGTTTGTGCGCACATCACGTAAAATCTACGAATTCAATGCTGACAATGTTTATACATAAAAATTGTGTGTAACTTGGGGTATGATTTAGTGTTTGTTTCATTGAAATCGGTTAATTCTATCAAAAGATATATGAACTTAAAGTTTTCAAGAAGAACTAATCATCAAATGTAAGATACATACATGTAGCGACATCTGTTGAACTAAAATGATACCAATGACTAAAAATGTGCTCACCACAGTCATAACTTTTAAATCGACTGCCCAGCTTTAAAAAAAAATTATAGCATAGGTAATATACTTTAGCAGTTTAACATTTTGGTCGATAGACGGCGTTGTTTATTTCACTCCATTTTCTGAATTGAATGACCCTCGCCGGTGTCAGTTGCCTATTTTTTGTTTTTTTTTTTCGGATGGGAAATCATCAAATGACTCCTCCTGCTCTGGGCGGAGCAGGAGGGAGTGTCAGATTTTTACTGACTAAAACCCAGCCATGTTCCTTCATCGCCCTTTTGTTCCGGGGCCACGGTATCTCTTTCGAACAGTCCCGCAACCCCGGCAGACATCGGTCCTTGCGGATCGGCCCTTCCTTTTTGCTGACTCTCTTTTAGGCGCGCGTGGAACATGAACGCGCTGTCGACACGGCCTGTCGTCATGAGACGGACGGACGGCGAGCTAGCCCATAGCCCACTGTCCACAGGCCCGCGCCTACGGTGGCCGGGGGCCACGTGGTTGCCCCGGAAGCCCGGGGCGTCTGCCGCGGCGGCCGGGACGTTGAGAGGTTCTCTCCCTCTCACGTTCCGCCACCTCCTTCTCTAGCATTACTGCTTCGCAGAAGGAGGTGACGGCGTCCCATTCCATCTCGCTCCGGACCATGGCTTGCACCAGGGCCGGACGCGAGAGGTCGCCGCCGCAAACGTGTAAATTGCCTCAAGATTGGTTTTTTAACCGACGAAACAAAAAGAAGGCAGTTCTCAATTCGACGCGTATTTTTTTTATATATGACCACGGATAACTTTTACAGAGAAGTCCGTACATGGTTCTTTTGTTTGTAAAAAGCGTAGGTACATCTCAAAGTTGGTCCCATTTATAATTGAAAAATCGTGTTTGGGCTAATTTCTTGCACCTTTTTGATGAGAACTTTCGACCTAGCTGGAGTATGACTGTCATCGAGTGTCTAAGGATGAAGGAGGTGGCGGAACGTGAGAGGGAGAGAACCTCTAAACGTCCCGGCCGCCGCGGGAGACGCCCCGGGCGTCCGGGGCCACCACGTGGCCCCCGGCCAGCGTACGCGCGGGCCTGTGGACGGTGGGCTATGGGCTAGCTCGCCGTCCGTCTGTCTCATGACGACAGGCCGTGTCGACGGCACGTTCGTGTTCGACGCGCGCCTCAAAGAGATTCAGCAATAGGAAGGGGTCCGCAAGGGCCGATGCCTGCCGTGGTTGCGGGACTGTTCTAAAGAGATACCGTGGCCCCGGAACACAAAGGGCGATGAAGGAACATGGATGTGTTTAGTCAGTAAAAGTATGACACTGCCTCCTGGTCCGCCCAGAGCATTTCAGTCATTTGATGATTTCCCATCCGAAAAAAAAGGCTGTCGAGGTAAGCCCTTTTTTGGAAAAACATAAGTAGATTACTTTAGCGATTAATGCAAATATATCGAAGAAATTAAATTGTTACCCACTTGGATCTACGTAGGTATATATGTATCTACTAATATTATAAAGCTAAAGAGATTTTGGTTGGTTGAACGCGCTAATTACAGGAAAACTTTTAGTGTTGAATAGTTATCGAGGATGGCTATAGGTTATCTAACATCACGCTATAATTAAAAGGAGCGGAGCATCAATGATAAATGTTGCAAAAACAAGGAAAATTTATTTCTTTCGAGAGCTTCCTTTGCGGGCGCTGCATAAACGGTTAAAGTTGCGCAACAATCATGTATTAGGGAATTGTTCGTTTTAAAGCGTTCTAAAAAAAACCGCGATAGCATTATGTCTATCTTTCAAGGTTGACTCCACTCTCTCTAACCCTCTCTCTCTCATGTGACGCAGACGAAGTTGCGCGGGTCAGCTAGTTATACATATAAACATCCATGATTAGGAAACAAATGTCCATGCTCATCACACAAATATTTGCTCCTACCGAGATATTATACGGGAAATATTACAAGTATCCATGGAATTGGTACATTTTGCCTTGCATCAAGTAAGGTAGTTCTGATTTCGTTATAATAATATGTTGTAGGTGATTATGTAATTATGTTAAATCCAATTTTTCGACCTTCAAAACCCTCCGGATCGTTGTTAAGTTTTTGAAAAACCATTTATTTTTCGTACATTTTGTCATTTTTTAAATGCAAATTTAGTCTTCTCAAAAACTTTCATCGTAGCAAAGGTCCTTGGTGGGACAAAATGTCAAAAACTAAAAAAAATACGAAAAATTAATAGGTAAAAAGGCAAAGGCAATTAATTAGTAAGTAAGTTTATAATAAGGGGTTAAAATGTTTTGGTCTGTTCACAGTATAAGAGTTAAAGGTATTATTGACAGACCAGCGGGGTTCTAGTTCTAAGTGGACTGATGCTGGGCTACTAAACAGCGTTATTGGAGTAATCGTAATAACTGTGTCCATCGACAAATAGGTACAGCGCTATTTAACAGGTTTTTTGAAATGATTTCATTTTTGTTGTACTTACCTAAATGTTTTGTTAGTGATGAGTTGAAACTAAGTAAAAAACTCTTAAAATGCTTCGACAGCTCTAGCGGATTCCGCAACAACTGATTTAAAACAAATACGTAGACTGTTACCAAACTTGAAAGTGCCAACATGAGTTAGAAGCTTACGGTGAAACTATTAGGAATCTGCTTACCTAAGACGCGTTCCTAAACTTGAAGTTACTTCATAAAATAACAAAACCCAATTAATAAAACGACAATTCCAAAACATATTTTGAGTAAAAGTTTTCAGACGATTACAGCGGCAAAATGAAATGTGACTGAGTAATATACAAAAAAAAACCGCCAAGTGCGAGTTGAACTCGCGTGGAGAGGGTCCCGTACAATACCAAAGTCTTATATTGAGTTTACCACTTTATTTTCAATTTATAGAATTCTTATAGGATTTCCTGTATTCTACAAGCAATGAACAATATTTTGTTTCGGAGATCAGGGGGGAATGGTCAATTTTCGTCGTCTTCCATGAATAAAATCAAAACTATTTATTTTACAATAATAACAAAAATATATTTGAGATCCTCATTACGACCCCTTTCATTTGTTAAATGACACAGTAAGGTTTGCAAAACTTTTGTTTTAATTTTATAATTTGTCCCCCGAAAATGATCCTTATTTAAAAAAAAATATATCGTTGCATTTGTTTGGGTCATAGGATTACACCATGCCAGTACTAGTAACGCTAGTTACTAGTTATTATTCTGTGACCATGCTACCAAATTTCACCTGAATTGGTTCAGTAGATTCGGAGCAAATTGGCTGTGACAGACGGACGGACAGACAGACAGACGTACAGACAGACGCACGAGTGATCCTATAAGGGATCCGTTTTTTTTTTCATTATTTGTACGGAATCCTAAAAACCACAAATTTTGTAGGTACAGAAATCAAAATTAAGTTGTTACAAACCTGTAATGTTCCGGTGCAGAACAAGAAGTTTCTTACTCTTTATTACTTCTGAGTCTAGGTCTAGCCTTAAGTATTAGATAAATAAAAATAAAATAAATAAATATCGCTGGACATTACACACAGCTCCATCTAGTGCCACACTAAGTAACAAGGCTTGTGTCGAGAACACCAGGTAGTTGATATACTACATAGATACTTTTTTGTTTGTAAATACATACTTATTATTCATCACACAAACGTTTGTTCCTACTGGGATTCGAACCTGGGACCCTAAGAATGTAAGGCAGCCTCACCGCTGCAATGGCTGTTTAATAAAATGGTGAAGATTAAGGAAAACATCGTGCTATCCACCAATCCGCACTGCCCGCTTAGCATGACCACCGTAGACACGAAAGAAAATCGACAAATCTTTTGTTCATCTGTCATTTTGTCGATATAATGGCTCACTTGGCCCGTATTGCTCACCTCTTGCAGAGATGAGGCCTGTGACTGTGACCCACCAGTTGGGGGAACGTTATAGGCTTAGGCCATTATTTGGGCTTCGGGGTTCACGAGAGTCGAATCCGAAGCGGGCTTGTTTCTATTTATAACTAATCGTTTCCTTCGTAAAGTCTATGCAAAAGCGTCACAGATTGCTTTACGTAACTTTTACGCTACGGGTTGAAGTTGATAATTAAGTACATTCATGGGGTCTCAACCCGAACAAATTATAATTAGTCTTGAAAAAAATCAATAGGTAACAGTAATGAAATTGACAATCCCTAAAATGCGTTAAACGGTAGATTTCGGCCGAAATAAGATTAGCAAAAATCAAATGTTCACTGTTTAATGCTAATTTATCTATTTACACTCATAAATCACGTTATTTTAACAAAAAAGATAAAGGAGGCCTTTTACTTCAAATCGAACCCTTAGATTGGTAAAGTTGTCAAAAGTCGGCCATCTGTAAATCATTCTGTTTAGACCTATTTGGTATAGATGGCGTTTTACTCAATTTACCTCACCCACGCAACGGAACAGTTTTGTTTGTGTTAGTGAGCTATCACTCACACAAATGAAACTGTTGTCAACTTGAGCACAGTAAAAACTCGAGCGAGATATTTTTTGTGGTTTTATGTACCCATTGTTATTACTTGTCCTTGAACGCAAGGTGCGATTAAGAGAATCTAAACAAATAAATAATATTAAAGTGTCTTTTTACTGAATGAATAATGAATGAATTTAATAATGAATGAAGAAATTTAATGAATGAAACCTACATTGTTTTTTAATTTTTGTCTTTGTCTGCCTGTGTTTCGGCGTTTGACGGGACAACTGGCAGATAGCTGTTCGGAGGCCGCCTTTTAATACATCAATGAAGACTACTTTTATATTAGAATAATAATTAGGTAGGTACTTAAGTCTTCGTGCAAAAAAAAATAAAACCTTTGTCATTTTTAACAAAATAGGTTCGATTTAAATAGTTCGCTGTTTAAATAGAGGTAGGTACTTACTATTTTTGTAATTATTTCACGAAGGTCGAATCGCGGACCGTTTTTCATTCAACGTTTAACATCACCAAACCCTAACATTAATTAAGTATCAAAGATCTGTTTATAACGTCATCTAAAACTAACCTAAATAAAACAAAAGTTATTTTTCATTCAACGTTTTACATCACCAAACCCCAATAAGTAAAAGAGAGAAAACAAAAGTAGACTAATATTTGTAGGTGTAACAATTGATAAAAATCTCCATTGAAAAGAATAAACAAAGCTTTTGAATACAAAAAAACAATTCCTTAGCTTGCTTACGCGCTCTACAAACTTGCACCCATTATACCTACCTACCTACTGAATGCGGTTTTATTGTCGGTTTAAGGATTGGCGTTATATTCTGAGGAAACTATCAATAAGCAAATGTTAATTACGTCCCAAAAAAAGTGCATTAGGGCCATAGGGCCACGGTAATAGGGCTAAGTTTTGTCAAAGGTTATCGATAGCTCAAACAATATTATTTTGAGCATAATGTTTTAAGTTTGCCTTCTTTATCTAAATATGAAGTAGGTACTTAGCTAATTTTGTCCAAAGTAATCCTAAATTATAAAGAAAATGTAGAAGTTCGATAGTCGTCGTGTTAATAACGAGCTAGAAATAGACCGAGCAGTGCACTGCAAAATGCATAATAGAATAGGTAGGTACTATTATTCTATTTGGCGCCAATAATAATTATTATAGCAAGTAAACAAAAACAATGATGTAGCTACCTAATACTATGCTAGTAGGTACCTATTTTCATCTTTCATCCTACTTCTAGTATGTACCTACCTATTTCATTTTATTTCCTTGCTGCAGTAACTAAATTAAATTACAAGCGATTTGATTGATTTGAGTAGGTAATGAACTAATGATACCTATTTAACCCGGCGGGAGTGTGGTGGGGTGTGACATACCCCAGTGTTCGTTTGTATCGATATATGATTTGATTCTTTTATGCGACGCTTACACGGCTTCGTGTAGCTGGAGGTAAGGCAGTGTAGGGGGGAATAGTGACGTGATGTCAGCGTTGCGTCGGCCGGCGTTGGAGATCCACGTGCGCAAACGTAATTGGGGTAAGTGACACCCCGCCACATAGTTCGTGTGTGCTATTATATACACTATTTATACTGTTTATGTTATTTTATTTTATTCTTTTTTAGATTTTCGTCAAACATGGGTGAAGACAGTGGTGAAAGAACACTTAGGTCTTTGTTACGCGAAGTGTCAGAGAATTCTGAGAAGCTGTGGAGTAGCCATTTGTCTTGAACACGCAATTTTTTCCTGCAAAAATTGTGCTAATTTTGAATCTAGTTCCTAAAGTGTTCCTATATTATAACTTCATTTGTATTTTGTTTATTCCATTAAGGATCTCATGTTCTTTAAGTTTTAGGAGCTTTTTTTTCGTTAAAGGAAAATTTGTTTATTTTGTTGCGACTTTATAATGACCGTTATGATTCTGTAACCAAAAAGTGTGTGCCTTAATAAATTTTTAATTAAAATTATTAAAATGTATTAATAATATCTATTTTTTATTAAAACAATATTGATGGTACCTAAATAAATAAAGAATACAATAATTTGACATAATTTTAATAACAACAATGATATACTGGCAGTTTTGTTTTGGGGTATATCATACCCCGCCACATACTTGATGTAATATTTTGTCACCACACTCCCGCCGGGTTAAGTATTATGAGCTGCAAGCTAGTAAGTACTATTTTCTATTCTGTGCTGCAAGTGACGGTCTACTTTATAGCGGCTCGAACCATCTACCCGTAAAGCTGCGCAAATGGCACACTAGTAAATTTATCTTACGTTTTTTGCAGGTCAGTGTCACCTTGTTAATTAAAAAATATGATTCGCGGCCGTAACATGTAGGTATGTTACAGAATTGTAATCATTAAAATCATCAATACAACCCTCTAAATTCATTTAATCCCATTGAATGATCTTTTCATGAAATATTTACTCAATGGGAATGTTTAGACCACTTCAATTATTATAATAGAATTCCGTAAGCAGCGGTAGCCTAGTGGTGGCGGCCCCGATTTACGAACAGTAAGTCATGGGTTCGAACCCAGACAGGCGCATTACTTTGTGTAATTTATTTCATCACCACATTACATTTTTTAATGTGATCCTTATTATTATGAAAAATTTAAATTCTTAAAATGGACTTTATTTTCATAACCATGAAGTTTATTTTAAGAATTTTAATTTTTTAACGAGATTCTTAGTACGATTCTGCTAAAGCGGCCATTTTAGACCCTCTGCTCCCAAAACGGTGAAGGAAAACATCGTGAGGAAACAGGCATGTCCTAGAACCAAAAAATTCGAAGACATGTGACATAGACTACCAATCCGCACTGGGCCCGCGTGATGGATTATAGCCCATTCCCTCTCGTAGAGAGGAGGCCTGTGTCCCAGCAGTGGGAACATTAATAGGCTGATGATGATGATGATGATGATAATTCTGTAAATACATGCGGTCGCGAATCATACCTACATATTTTGTTCAACATACAGGCTGATACTGACATGCGCATTGCATTGCAAAATAAAATTTCGCGGGCTACCCTGGCGTTTCCTCGTGCGTGTCGGTATTATCGTGGTGTGCGTCTTGCCGTATAGACGCTGCTTTTGTGTGCATCCTAGAATATCGTAAACTACGACTGCAGTTTTGATCGTTGAAAAACATGTTAATTGAAGCACCAAATAAAATAATTATTTATTTAAACACGTTAAAACCTGTTTACTTGTTAACCTGTGTACTATTTATTTATTTACGTAGGTGCACATAAAAGTTAGACAAAGATATTTGTCTGCCTAGGGAGCAGAAATTTCTGAAGCTAAATTATCCTTTTACCTATTTAAAACCTGATTGCTTGGAAAACACGTTCGTTTTCAACGCGTTCGTTTCTAACCGCGTATTTAAAATGTAGCAGTAATTGAAACGTTAAAATAATACGAATATCGCGGACTTTATTCTCTTTTAAAATATATCACGTATCACGTGTATCATAGTATCGATAGTACCATAATTATTTCGACTATGAGTTCTGAAGCACGATTTCCAGACCACTATGTTACAGATGTTGGTTATCAACGCTCGGTTACTGCGTCACAATTAGAATATTTATGTATTAACACTTTAATAATTAGTGAAAAATATATTAAGTAATACGAATTATAATAATATTAAATAACATAAAAATATCACATCAAAAGATTTTCCGTTCACCGAAAACTTGTATTACAGTGGATCAAGATCGTTTCGTCGCCATATTCGCAATATCTTAGTGCGAGCGAGTGAATAGATATTATGAATGAATGTATCGCTTGAGTTGGTCACCGCCCACTCGATGCGTAAAATAGGTACCTAAATTTGCGTAACGTCGAAATGTAAAAGGGCTCCGTATGCATTGAAATACTCAAAAACACATGAAGATTCATTCGCTGGAGCGTGTATATTGCTAGCTCACTCGCACAAATGAAACTGTTTCGCCCACTAAAGACATTTTTAGGGTTCCGTACCCAAAGGGTAAAAACGGGACCCTATTACTAAGACTCCACTGTTCGTCCGTCCGTCTATTTATCACCAGGCTGTATTACATGAACCGTGATAGCTAGACAGTTGAAATTTTCACAAGTGATGTATTTCTGTTGTAACAACGGCAACAGATAGACCCTTCAAATGTTCATACATTATTTAGTTGTGTATCAATTTAAAAATAAATAGTCAAATCAAAATAAAATAAATATTTATGGGAGGCTCTCACACAAAAAACGTATTTTTCTGCCGTTTTGTCTAATGTTGTATACATAATGGTACGGAACCCTTTGTCCGCGAGTCCGACTCGCACTTGGCCGGTTTTTTGTATTATTATTACCTACTCGTCCTTGAAGGCACGGATCATGGTGTGTTGGTGAGAATCTATATAAAAACAGCGCCATCTAGTAAAATCGATGCCACTTTGTATCTATTTATGTCATGTGATGGTAGATGGCGTTGTAAAACTCCAGTTTGTGGCAATTAGTGAGACGCTGGTGCTGCTATCTGTTGAAGCAATGGAAAACAAAAAATAACCAGTTCAATTACCTGACTTAGGGAGGTGTCATTTCTTTGTATGGGATTGGGTATCTGTACGAAGTATTATATTATCTGTGGTACATTGTTGGTGTTACCACACAATCATTTATGATGACGGATTCGTGGTTTAGCCGTAGGTGTAATCCAAATATAGAGTATAGAATGGAAACTATGACGTTCACATACATACAGTATTGTGTGCCAATACATACATTAAAATATCCTCAAGTTTGAACTCAGTCAAGGTTTGTAGTCATAACGTACCGATATAATAATAAACAAAGGAGATTCTCATTAAATGCTAATTTATTCGGAACTATTATATACCGAATATATATGAAAATATATTATATACCGAATGCCTGGTAGAAGTTAGTTTAGAATATTCTAAGCCCCAAGTTTAGAATGTTCTGCACATATTTAGTGGTTGCGACGGCCACTTGACCTGCGCCGCACTCAAATTTGTAGGAAACACTTTGGACATGAGAAATTTTAAATATCTCTAACCGAGTTTTTCAATTAAATTCAATGATTAAAGTACTTACGGGATAATATCCGTGGTTTTCCATATTGATGAGCTCCCCAATAGCGGAGAGCTCATCAATATGGAAAACCACGGATATTATCCCGTAAGTACTTTAAGTGTAGTGAAAAACCGTGAAAGTCTTAAACAGTGCAAATTCAATGATGTTTCTGCATTCTATTGAAAGCTGCTCCTTTGGTCCACAGGAATAAATATATTAAGATATTTATGATATTTTTGACATGCACCTTCACTCGTCATTGATTACCAACATTTTGGATGAAAATAACAGTTCGAAAAGGTGACATAATAATATGCGCCCGCTATGTGGAAAATAAATTTATTTGCATTTAAGAGTCCTATTACATTTTTTACGCAAATTCGTGATTTTTGACGCAGTAATTTTCAGCATCAGTTAGATATTTTAATTATTTGCTTATGAATAACAATAGTGCCATTCTCTTTCTTGTAAGTTGGTGTTACACATTTTCATTTTTCTTTTCGTGTAATTTACTATAAATATTTTACGAACTCAGTTTGCAAGAAAAACCGTCGGCGATGGAACTTTGACGCTCAAATTCACATTGTTACATGCAATTCTTATAAAAGCTAAAATTACTGAAAAATAAGGTGAATGTTATACTTGTTTATTGGAGTTTTAGAATTTCTTTAAATTCCTTGAATTTTCACGGATAAAATCGTAAAGAAAGCGTAACTTAAGCCATAAATGTCTTGATTCAGCGTCCATTATATTCCAAATAAACTAAATTTTATCAAATAAATTAATATGATATAAAACTTCAATCTACAATGAATAAGTTCCATTAGTTTTCGTTTGTCAATAAAATAAGACAAAATTACAATAAATAAAATTGAAGTACCATAATTCTGCGTCAGTTCAAATCGCTCCTCAGTCTCATGTCGTCTCGTCTCTAATTTTCTTCAATAACAATCGACAATCATCCGGCATCCGACATCAATCCATCGCTATTATTATCGACTCGTGAACGCCGATCGAAAAAATTTGATGCAGGGAGTAAAAATCGAAAAATTGCGAAAGAAATGTAATAGGACTCTTAATAACAAACTATCGCTCCATTACCGACTTAAATAAGTATATTAGGACTTAAGATTCATTTTATTAATACGCTTTTCTGTTTTTTTTTTTTCAGAAAATCGATGATAGGTCCTCGGACTTGTCAGACGATGCGGAAGAGGAAACCAGTAAGTATCTTTCAAATGTAACAAATCACATGGCACACTTAACATTGCTAAGCTTAATTGCTTAAACTTTTTGTGTTGGGAAGTCATCCTCGCTACCAATATTTCAGTGGCATTTAAAAATGTCTTAAAGCTCTACTGGCTGTGCTACTGGTGATGGGCAACCAACTCCCTACTAATCTGGTTTGCTGGTGGATTATTCATTGTCATACTGCAGCTTGTGCTGGTACGAGGAAAGTAGTACTCATAATAAATATACCTTTGTCTCACCGAACTTAATCACAAATATGTCAAAATTGCCCAGGCAAAAGAAATATATACCTATCTCAGATTTTAGAGTAATTATTATCCAGCGCCTATGAAACTTCTCCGAGGAGCTCGTGGCTAAATAATAGCAGCCGCTCGGGTCGATCTTTAGGTTGAGCCGTGCTTGCCTAGGTTGGACTGTGGATGGGTGACCACCCTTACATACCGAGTTTCCTCCGTGCCTCGGAAAGCACGTTAAGCTGTTGGTCCCGGTTGTCATTTGTCCATCTGTGACAGGTCGTCAGTGACCCAAAAAGTCTGACGAAAGTGGTATCGTAACACCCAGTATAAATTGTGTTGTGGAGGTCAGATAGGCAGTCGCTCTATGTAAAATACTGGTACTCAGCTGCATCAGGTTAGACTGGAAGCTGACCCCAAAATAGGCCACTGAATTTGGCAAAAGCGATACCAGTATCACTCTGAAATCTGAGATAAATTTCTTTTGCGCGGGGTCTGGGGTGTTTTTGCATGGGATTAGGATCAGAGTTACTCTCTTTGGGAACTTGGTAGGTATCCCACTTGATTCTTCTCCTAATAGGATAATTATGCAAGTATGTATATATATTTTACAAACAAAAAAGTATCTATGTAGTATATCAACTATCTGGTGTCCACGACACAAGCCTTGTTGCTTAGTGTGGCACTAGATGGCGCTGTGTGTAATGTCCAGCAATATTTATTTATTATTTATTTATTTTTTTATACAGAATGTAAAAATACTATAAAATTAATCACAAAAAGTGAAAACGACCAAAATGACAAAATCGGCCAAACAACACAAAAGTTATAAGCAATAACACTTTTGTTTCTATCTCTTTCTAGATAAACGGAATTTAGTATGGATTTTGTACGTCGATATGACGAATGACGTCATTAAAGGTATTCCATCTCTCTGTCTTATATCTGCAGTTTCAAATGCCTATAACTTAGTATTTTTTATACATATTAAAAAATAATTTTACTTTGTTGTTTCTGACGTTAATACACTTTGTTTAGAGTGATATTAAACAATCATGCATATATACCCTATTCTTCAGCTGTCCAGATGTTTATGTTTGAATTATGGATACTTTGAGTTTCCACCAGAGATGTGCGAGGATAGGCTGGCTAATCACTCAGCTAGTTTACCTAAGGCCGTTGGTAGAGAGGCTAGTTACACATAATTACGCCCCTTGCCACACATCCTGGTGAAAACGAATCATCATCTGCCTAGCCTTTTCCGAACTATGTTGGGGTCGGCTTCCAGTCTAACCGGATGCGGCTGAATACCAGTATTTTACATGGAGCGACTGCCTATCTGAACTCTGACTGAATACTAATCTACATTATATAGAATTATAAAGAAGAAAGATTTGTATTTTGTGTGTGTATGTTTGTGATGAATAAACTCAAAAACTACTGCGCCGATTTCAAACATTCTTTCACCATTAGAAAGCCACGTCTTTACTGAGTAACATAGGCTATATTTATCCCCATATTCCTACGGGAACGAGAACTACGCGGGTGAAACCGCGTCACGTCCGCTAGTTAAAAAATCTAGTATCTTCTATTCTGAAAGAGAAGCAGTTTTATCAATACAGCTGTGTTTCGTATTTCGTGTGATAAAATTATCAACAAAACTAATCACCCTTACAAAACTCCTGGTAACAAAGTGACTTGACTTCCTGCAGGTATTACATTAAAAGCGTGTATGATGGTGCGATTTACAAAATGTCGACACACCGCGCCCTTTCAGTACAAAACATCGACCACCACTAATGGGCTATTCAGACCACCACGCGTCAATCGTTACCACGCGTTGACACAAATAAATATTCTTAGGAGGCTTTCATATGAAATACTAGGCATAGTTCTTAGTCTAGGCGTTTTATTACAGCAGTCACTTTAATAAAACAAATGTTGTACACGAAAATTAAATTAATTTGTGATTATTATATTTATTTCTGTAACTTGGTTGTATAAACACGTCACGTTCGGCTATGTTTCAAAAGTAGATGAGGCCGGTGTTTCGTACCTGCCTAGACTGAGAAGAATCAGCTGAAACAAAGTCAGAGGTCACAGTCTCTTATGAGGAACTTGCAGATTAGTGTCTGAAATGGTCTTTTAATGAAAGAAACACAAAGATTGGAGTGGACCGGTCTAGTCAGTGCAAGCATTTGGCAGGTATGGTGTAGACTAGCTCGACTCGTAACTCAAGGAGCTCAAACGATATGACGAGCTATACAAACGAGCCAGAGGCCCTACTCCCTAACGCTTCGTCCGTATATTCGGATCTATCCGTCTCTCGCGAGCTAGTCTGCAGATGAGAGCGAGTGAGAGAGACGGATAGATCGGAATATACGGAGGAAGCGTTTGGTTGGGAGTAGGGCCTCTGAACATACACGCTGTAGAAATTAGCCAAGCATACTCTGTCTCGTCCCCACACTAATGTAAATCCCGTTTCTAGTAACCGTTGGCGTTACTGCGTAGATAAAGAGTTAGTACTCGACTTATCCCAATTTATTTGGGGGGGTTTGGGTGGTCCCAAACCCCCCCAAGCAGGAGAATGATCTAGTGACATTTAGCGCACCATAACGTCATCATCATCATCAGCCTATTAATATTATGTTGCTGGGACACAGGCCTCCTCTCTATGAGGGAATGGGCCATCCACCATTACATACAGTACAGCATTATAATCATTACCTACATTTATTTTAATTAAAAATACCGAAAACTTCTGGAGTGGCGACCGCGAACCGGAAGACGTTGCGTTGGAAGGCCTCCCACTAGGTGGACCGATGACCTGGTGAAGGTTGCGGGAATCCGTTGGATGCGAGTCGCACGGGACCGGTCAATGTGGCGACACTTGGGGAGGCCTATGTCCAGCAGTGGACGTCTTTCGGCTGAAATGATGATTTTAATTAATAAAGTACCTACTCAAGCTTTACGTTCCGAGAATGTCAGATGTTTGCCCTACTAACAAATTATTCACTGAATTGTAAACATCCTCGTTTTGATTGCAAATCCATCTTAATAGCACGCTAACAAGTTGCAACTGACGAAGCAGCCCACGGTTTAATAATAACTCACAAAATTGGTCGAAAATGAAGTTGACTGATACATTCTATTAGCATTTGATTCATTGCTAGAGCAAAATTATGCTCCTTTGACTCTCATTAACGTTATTAATTTCTATTATTTTCAGAAGATCGTAAGTGCATTCAACTGAAGTGAGCTTTGCGTCATAATTCTTAATGGAATATCGCTGCGTTGGGTCACGAATGGTTCAAATCGATTGACCGAACAATTTATTTATTGATCATTGTATGGTTAGATCACACAGATGGGTTCGAGGTGAAACAGTTCATTTGATCGAAAGGCGGATTGGCAGATAAAAAAGTCGTTCAATTTCAGATGGAAAATAATGTTAAAAATATGCGGGTTTATGAGATTTTCCGACTTCCACGCCGCAACGCATTTTATGTTACGGTGTGTGGATAATTCGTTACCTATGCGGATTCGGAATTCTTTCAATAAACACTAGCTAATTTCTAACTTTATTATTTCGGTCATACTTTCTTTACATATTACCTACCTATTTAAATATTTCTTAAAAAAACTTTTCTCGTCATGCAGGACAAATATCATTGCGCGCCGTTCTAATCGATCCACCACCACTATACCAGGTCTATTGATAGTGTCTGTGAGGATGGGTAGAAACCTATACAGTGTGATATGAAATTTGCCGTTTTCGAGAACAGGATCGGCATCCACACGGCTGTATTTAAAAGCAAGTTACGAGTTACAAGTATTATCCTGGCTACAAGGTTGTGTCTATGCAAGTAGGTACTCTTCCTTAGCTAGACGAGAACACCCGAGAACTATGTGAGTTGTGACAGATTGTTTCCACCGGACGGTGGCATACACGACATATTAAAACCGTCCCTCGCAATACATATCCGGTAGTTATTCATAATTATTTAATATTATATTACTATCTTTCTTCGTCTTAATAACACATTTTTATATCAACATATAATTCTAAAAAAGCATACACAAAATAGTGGTCCGCCGGTGTCGGGAGCAGGGTCCAAGCTACTCGTGGTTAGGGCTTCAGAGACAGGAGCCTCCTTACAATGCGAGGCATATCGAGGAGTACCGCCTTCTAAATCAGGCCCTTTTCTTTGTTTCCGGGGTGGAAAATCCACACGCGCTTCCATCCTTCTTTCTTCCCTTGATCCAACCTCCAAGCGAAAGGAGATAACTTTATTTATTATAGCTGACGTCCCGCGGTTTCACTCGTTCGTAAAGTATAATCGTAGTTCCCGTTCCCGTGGGAGTACGGGAATAAAATATAGCCTATAGCACTCACGAATAATGTAGCTTTCTACCAGTGAAACAATTTTTAAAATTGGTTCATTACTTCCGGAGATTACCCCCTACATACAAACTTACAAACATACAAACTTACAAACAAATGTCACCTCTTTATAATATTAGTATAGATTGTGAGTTAATATCATAAAAAATAATCCAATAAAGGGAATCCAGTTACCGAACATGGTCAACAACATCATTCAGGTTCACGGGTAGATATCGAGCATGGCGTGAAATCGGCTAAACGTTTATTGAAGTTAGAATAAGAAGCTGCAAAGAAAGAGTTAAAATAACTCCTTCCACTGGTAATTTGTGAAAACATTCCACAACGCTATGATCACTGGAGATTCTAAGTTATTTCTCCAAACGAATTCCATAAATGAGTAGTTAGCAGAGTGCTTAACAAAAACGACGGACTCGTTCTAAGCTTTAAGGAAATGTAAACACCGAATTAACAAGTCAATTAGCAAAATATTTGAACGTCTGTCTGCATTCCCCAAATGTCTAGCATTTAAGATTTCAAACTAGATAAACCGTGCGTACGTTTCTTGCATTGTATCCTAACGGGTAAGGCACCAGCCTATTATGAATCGTTTAATGTACTATTCCATACAATAAATATTCTTGAATGCATTGAATTTAGATAAATGGTTCTAGTTTCCTAACAGAGCAAAGCGTGACGTCTAGCGAAACACTTGGCCAATGTATCATCGTGGTATGTAAAGATGGCTATGTACTACACGACTAGACAAGTAGCTACGTAGTCATAACTCTAACTTTTCTTTCTGCTGAATGGGAAACACCTAATTGAACATTTGCCTCGCAGTCACAGCTCTGACAAGTTTGTATGCCTATTATACTTCGTTTACACAACGTTTGCATCTCCAGTAGCTCAGCAAGGAACTCAACAAATATAACTGTGACATAAAAATGGAAGAACCTATTTGCAGAATAATGCAGTACAGACTACAGTACACCATCCAGGTTTTCCCGTAGTTATCTTTTAGTTTATTAAATCTTAACCAATTTATGTACACGCTAAAAACAGAAAAGAAGAAAGGAACAGAAAAAAGAAATAGGTACAAAGGTGATGCTTATTTGTAAACAAATCTCTTGTCAAGTTACTATGTTAATTTTATGTTTAAACTATTACATAATTATGTTCGTGTTATCGTAACTCGGGGCAGGTCGGGTTCATACTTCAAAGCGAATCGTATGAAATTGTACGTACGACCAACTGCAGAGAATTAATTGCGGGGCGGTGCAATGTATCGGCGGGCAGCGATACGTAAACAAGTATTGTAGGTACTAGTCGCTTTATACTTCAATAAAAACAAAATGGAGCATCTCCTTTAATAGAACAAATTATTTTGTTCCATGATCACACTTTCGTTATTCTTATTATAATTAAAATTTTAGTGGGTTATTTAATAGTAAGACTTTTATTTAATACATTTTCAGGAAAGCTATGAATGTGATTTACTGTCAAATCGCAAAAGATGGATTTGACTGGGGTCATAAAACGGGTGCATTAAACGTTTCATAATAGGCTGGCGCCGTACCCGTTAAGATATATACAATGGCACGAAACGTACGCACGGTTTATCTAGTTTGACTCGACATTTCAACAAACTCATTTCAGCGGTCGGCAACGCGCGGCCCACGGGCCGCATGCGGCGCGAGCCTTGCGGCCCGCGACTGCTCTGTAAATGAAATTTTAATTCTTAAAGTTAAATTTTATCAGCGTTGCTTGGGCCTGCCTCGGTGTCGATTGTGGTGTTGCGTATTCGATTGGTGACTTTGATGTTTAAAATGCTACGCTCCATCATCGCATCGCTCTTTAGCAAACCTTGACTTTGGACTTCTGATCGTCCGTCAAAGTCAAGTCTGGGCGCCATAGGTTATGATTTATTATTTATTTATTTATTTAGTACAGTACAGTATTTAAAACTATGAACACTAAATTAAATACCTAATCCTTTTACTCGGTCTTCTCGCAGAACCACAAACATTCCAACAATATCGTCTTCCATTCATCAGCGAACAAATCCAATCCAATGATGGCATGGCATGCCATGCATGTTAGGGTAGGTCACACATTTTTTTATAGGAGTCTTTGTTTAAGTTAACTATTGGTTTCCCCTCCTTTTTTTAAAAAAAAAAAAAAGTTTTTTTTTTTTTTCCTTAATTTATTTACATTATTTTTTCTAAAACATTAAAATTAAGTTTTCACTATGTGGCCCTGTGGTATGTTAGGGTATGTCACACTTTTTTTTATAAGAGTCTTTGTTTAAGTTAGCTATTGGTTTCCCCTCTTTAAAAAAAAACAAAATATATATTATAAATTTTTAAATTTATTTAAATTATTTTTTCTAAAACATTAAAATTAAGTTTTCACTATGTGGTCCTTGTCTGCCAAAAGGTTGCCGACCGCTGATTCTTGAACCTTCAGGTTTTGGACTGGGTATCGATCCAGTACGAGTGTTCTGCTCCTGATTAGTCTGTGTCCCATCAGCTGGCGTGTCCCAAATGTCTGTTCACCTGCAGCTGCTACTCTGACGATCTGCTGGACCCTAACCGTATAACATTATCGATACGAAAACAAGTAACTAAGTAGCTTTTATCAGTACAATTCGAAGGGCAAAAAAACCTCTTGTTGTATAGTGGCATAATTCGCTACCGCTTGTTGTCTAAACAGTCACCTTATAAGCTGATTGCCTAAGCGGTAGACCTACATACGTACAGTAGCTACACTGCGTACTGCTTAGAGAAATAGCTGATAATTATGAAATTAATGGCACAGCTTGGTCTGAACTGAAGCTGCACCAACTGTACTTCTACTTTTAATTTCGAATTATTTGTCACGTGTTTTTTTCTCTAGGAATCATTCGACGTATGTGACGAATTTGTTGATACGTTTTGGCTCGGGGCTAATATAAACAGTGACACTGTTCGATCGATGATTGCCGAGATCAATTCGCGAATGTCTCGAAAATCATGTTAATTTTAGATCTTAGACCGACGTTACAGTGTACTGCCAAAAGCCCAAAAATCTGCCTTAACCGGATAGTCGCTTCATGTAAAATAATGATATTCCTCTGCTTCCGGTAAGACTGGAAGCCGACTCCAACAAAGTTGGGAAAAGTCTAGGCAGATGATGTTGATTCGTTTCCGCTTTTCAGAAGGAAATGTTAATTAAGTACTGGAACCGCAACCGATAATAATAAGTTGACCAACAAATGTGACAGCGCATCAATCATATTTGACTTATATTATAAACTGTTAGACGTCATTTTAATGTATCTTAACCAGCGCAAGGATGTGCAGAAATGAGATAATCGCCGTATAAGGTTCATGTCCCTCCGCCGACGAAGCGTCGAGGAAGCTACTACTATCTTTAAAGAAAGAAAAATAATTTATTCGACTCACTTTACGTCAAACACAATAAAAAAAAACTCTCAGCATGTTGTTCTCTCGTTCAAGAAGCGCACAAAAGATTTTAGGGTCCCGTGTCAACATAAAATATACGAAATATTAATAGTTGATCACTGACGTCGCTTCTCTCTACTGGTTCAACAGAACTCACGAGTAGTTACATTAATTGACTCGCTTATCTGTCTCCCTTTTTTTTTCTCCCTTTCTCTCTTTCCGCCCATGGGCCTCTGACTTGGGTTTACATGCCGTCAAGAAATATCTCAGGCATGCTGGTTTCCTCACGATGTTTTCCTTCACCTACTCATTAGCTAGTGGGTATAAATTACGCCAAACATGTACAATTTTCATTTGAAAATCCATTTCTATTTATTTCTTTATCCATCATGGCCCAGTGGCATGTCCTAGAACGTAAAATTAGAATAAGTTGATTATGGCCCAGTTCCTCTCACAGCTGCCTGCTGTGAGGCTGTGACCCAGACAGCAAATAATATTAGGTTGAGTAAATGATTTCGTGTTTTTTTTAAATCTATTTTTCATGTTATAAGGTAGGTACTACCTAGTTACCTATTACAAGAATAGGATAGGATTGCGTCTATAGTTGGTGCCAGTTAACATCGGAATAGAGGTCATTGCTCCGACTTTCATCCCGATATCTAAATATTAGCGATACTGTCGCTCCATCCGTACAAACCTGTCGCAAAACTGATATCGCTTGAGTCTCATAATACATCCACAGTGTCCCACATACATAACACAGTGCACAACCCAAAAAAATAATAAATCGAGCAAACGTACCCTACGAAATTAATTGATTTAAATATTTTATTTTCGTTTTTAACACTATTTTAACTTACTGAGACAATTTTAATAAAGTAAATATATTATTATACATCTTAAAATTAGGATCTGAGACTTATGCGCGAAAGACATTTGCGCAAAGAACACTTGTTGTGCGCACCCACTTGCGCGAAAAGACATATGCGCACATGGACTTTTGCGCGAACGAACTTTTGCGCGAATGGACTTATGCGCGAAAGGAATCTTGCGCGAATGGACACTTGCACGATTGGAATCTTGCGCGACTTAATGGCCACTGAGGTTTACTCTGTAGAGTAAACATAACATCACGCCTATTATTACTCGAATCTGTTTTTTTTTTGGTTTTTCCGTCATGAGTGTGTGTTTTCATGGATTTCGGGGTCGTTGATAATGAAAATGAAAATGATTTGTTGAAATCAGATTTAACCAAAGGCAAGGTAAATCATTGAATCCATTTCACTATTCGTCATTCAAAAGTGCTTTTGAATGATCTAATTGAAATAAATAATTATTGACCTCATTTTCGTTATCCTTTAACCATGAAAACGACGGCCATAACGGAAAAACCGATTTTTTTTCTTGGCGCCATCTTGGTTTTTCATTTTAACCTCATTTCGTTATCAACGACCCCGAAAATCGTGAAAACGACATCCATGACCGAAAAAACCAAAAAAATCTTGGACGCCATCTTGGATTTTCATTTTGAGCTCATTTTCGTAATCAACGACCCCGAAAACCATGAAAACGACATACATGACGGAAAAACCAAAAAAATCTTGGACGCCATCTTGGATTTTCATTTTGAGCTCATTTTCGTAATCAACGACCCCGAAAACCATGAAAACGACACCCATGACGGAAAAACCAAAAAAATCTTGGACGCCATCTTGGATTTTCATTTTGAGCTCATTTTCGTAATCAACGACCCCGAAAACCATGAAAACGACACCCATGACGGAAAAACCAAAAAAATCTTGGACGCCATCTTGGATTTTCATTTTGAGCTCATTTTCGTAATCAACGACCCCGAAAACCATGAAAACGACACCCATGACGGAAAAACCAAAAAAATCTTGGACGCCATCTTGGATTTTCATTTTGAGCTCATTTTCGTTATCAACGACCCCGAAAACCATGAAAACGACATCCATGACGGAAAAACCAAAAAAATCTTGGACGCCATCTTGGATTTTCATTTTGAGCTCATTTTCGTAATCTATGACGGAAAAACCATAAGTACCTATCTAAATATAATTATGACATCACAAAAACTATCTCATCACAAAAAAATATAATTCTGATCTTATGCCGTTTTCGTTTTACGAGGTCATCGCGTCAGGTGTGCAGCACATTATGGTCACGGTGCGGGGGCATTTACGTCACACGTAAATTTATAAGCATAAAATTAGTTTTCTAGCAAAAAATAATAATAAATTCGAATTGGAACAACACAAGATTCTCAACCCCTGTATGTCTAGCCGACTGGTATTATGATACTCTAGCGATGTAGCAAAGTATCGCTTATTGGTCGATTTAGGTAACTAGTAAGTGTCGTTATCGCTTTGTGATAAAAAACTTGGTAGGTAGGTGTTAATGACCTCTTTTCCGATGTTAACTGGCACCAACTATAGCAATTTTCTCAAAGAATTTCTGCATGTAATGTCATTTTAAGGGCAGGTAGTCCCAATTTTCCCAATTTTACATAACTTTGATTCAATAGTAAACAAAGAAATAGTGATTTTTTAAAGCCAAAAAAAATAGATATTATAGTTGACTATATTTAATAAGATAATTTGTGGTTCAAAACATGATATCAAAAACTTCACTCGATGAAAAAAAAATCCGAACAGGAGCCTAATTCGAATATTTTTTTATGTTTTTCTTATTTTACTTGGAGAATATGAAAGTTTTACTTCCAAAAAAAATATCTAAGCAAAGTTAATAACATATAGAACAATTATTTGTGGTTAAATTTTTCAAAACAATTTAATCCTTTTAATAATAAATTATTATATAAGAAAACGGCTTGCGCACGTGGATTCAGTCGCCCGCCAGGCCTTGACGAGGTAGGACCTATGTCCCTTTTGCTGGCGCACGGCTGTCCCGCCGATTTATCGAACGATTTATTTAAAGAACGTAGTGTAATTATAACAGTACAGTCTTTTTTAACCGACTTAAAAAAAGGAGGAGGTTTCACGATTTGACCGTAGGATAACTTCGTCGTTTATGAACCGATTTAGATAATTCTTTTTTTGTTGGAAAGAAGATATTCCAAGAGTAGTACCATGACCATGAAACTAGGATCTGATGATGGCATCTCAGAGAAATCGAGGGGAACCTTTGAACATCGTAGTGCGACTAGTGCGTTTGTTTTTTTGTTCATTGAGTATTTTAGAGCACTACTATTTAAAGAAAGTCTGGACTCGATCTGATGATGGAACCCGAAGACAGTCGAGGGCACTCCTCAACGATTCACAATAATTACCTGGTGTTTGGGCTTGATTAATTTGTATTGATGAGAACTTTACACCTAAATGGGTTGTGGTCATCTTTAGGGGTCTGATGATAAAGACGAAGGACAGTCAAAGGAACTCCTCAACATTTTACAGTAGCTACCTTGTGTTTGGATTTAATTCATTTCTATTGATGAGAACTTTGCACCCATATGGGTTGTAAACTTGTAAGTGCCATTGGTCTGATGATGGAGACCATAGACAGTCGAGGGAATTCCTCAACGAACGAGTTTACAATCTCACGAGATAGATTATAATCTAACGGTATTTACAATTTTACGGTGACACATACAACAAATAAAGCATGTGTCTCTTCGTGAGATAAAAACAATGTAAGAAACCTAGTCAAATTGTTCGCGACAAGTGTCTAAAACAGTGTTTTTATATAGTCTATAGAAAGAACGTTCGAGAAAGTACGCTATTGCCGTGTTTGTGATTCTTTGTCGAGTACTTTCTGTTATTATTAGTTTTAAAAGTAAGTAGGTACAAATACCCTCGAGAATAGTCTCGTCACAGGTGCGCGTACGCAAACTACTTATAAAAAACATCGAGAAATGTTAATTTAATTTCGACCGTACGCCGAGAGCGTAAAGTACCTACTTCCTTTTTCCGTTCCAGTTATTTATTATCCTTTTGCTTATAGTTTCCTTTGTATTTTTTTGTTAATGTTTTTTGTTCATGCTTTTTGTATGAATTAAAAGATTGTCTAGCGAACAAATACTACACACCGCTAGAGGATTCGCGAATATTTTTTGTGTGTCTGCTAATAGTATGAAAGCACAGAGCAGGCACCGCATAGTAAGTTTTGTTTTTGACATTGGAACAGTCAGTTTTGTTTACGATATTCAAGCAGTCAGTTTCGTTTCGATATCCGAATAGTTAACAGTTCTTTCCGATTATAGTTTCAGCTCAGTTTTTCCAGTATTGTCTGCTTGTAGTGTCTTACCATAGTCAAATAGTGTTTCATTTCTTCTCCATCTACAATAATAGTGCAGTATTTTCCAAACCCACCTCTCCGTTCTACGAAGCTAACGTTTACACCCGGAACTTTCGGTACAGGGCGGTTAGTGGCTCAGATTTGGTTCCGTTATAGTTTTTGAAATTCCAAACACGAGTCCACCCGTCTGGTACACAAATAATTGAATAAATTACGACTTGCAGCAATTTGCATTTACAATATCTATTCAAATTAATTTATTACATTTCAATGTTAGGTTTTCGCAATTACTGCCTATTATAATAAATCAAGCTGACAATTTAATAAAATAAGTTGACCTACTGCCTACACGACACGCTTACCTATACTGTGACACTTCGCTCAGCTTTGGGTTCAAGTCGGCGACGCGTGTGCACGACTCGTTTCGCGTAAAGGGTGGTAGCGTTAAATACCTACTTTGCTTGGCGCAGACGGCCTTAAGGTTGAACTGCGCAACATATTTTCCATACAAATTTCGGGGGGCTATTACTCCACCGTTTGACATGGTACATCTAAAGTTAAACATGATATCGTTTTGTCTCATTATTAATTGTGTCTGTGCGGAAACAGAATAGTAAAATAAAAAGCCATTCAAAAGTTACGAGCTACCAAACATTCATTTTTATTGCCAATTTTAACGTAACTTTGGGCGTAAATTAGTAATAAAAGAAGTGTCAAATTTCCAAAACAAAGTCGGTACCGACACAGCACAATTATCGAAAAATTTAATAAATTTTATTTGATAATGATTTATGCAGTGGTTTTTTCATAAAATTCGATTTCCCAAAAGCCTTTTCATATTTTTTTACGCGCGCCTTTTACTATGAATTTTCGTGCATCTCACTGAATAATGTTTCCCCCGGTGCGGTGCGGGAGGGGGACACGCGATATTGACATGTCCTTCGTTTGATAGAAGAACAAGACCTATATTTCTGTCCTTTTCATTTCATGCATGACGTCAGTGACGTGTCATTTGTTTTTCGCTGAAGTTGAAGGGCCTGTGCATTTTTATTGCACTCCTATAATGTGTGCGTTTCGATGGCGCGACCGCGCGGCATTTTTTTTTTTTAACTATGGCAAGATTTTGTAAAAAAAATAATCTAAAATTAAATTAATTAATTAATTAAATTAATTAATTTCAATTTTAAATTTCACATTCAGAACATTTTGAAGGTGATAAGCAATGCGTATGCTCCTGAAATATAAACCTAGGATTTTTTATATATTTTTTACAAATTCATTCTGTTATTTACCTAAATTTCAGGTCTCTGCAACGCTTAGTTTTTAAGATTTCCGTGGCCGCGCGGTTCTCTGCGTTTCGATGGCGTGGCCACGTTCAAACCCTTATAACTTTTTAACCATAACTTTGACAAATTTAAGGTTTTGGGAAATTTGAACCACGTACATACATATTTTTACAAAATCATGGCATAGTTATTTAAAAAAAAACGCCGTGGTCGCGCCATCGAAACGCACACCTTATAATATGGTGTAGCGACCTACTTATTTAGAAACTTTATATCCCATCGTCTGTCAAGCCCACACATACAACCTTCATACACAAAACTTTGTACATAAAACCTTCACGATATAATTTTTACTTTTCTTCTGATCTGTCACTTCACTGTCTTGTGTTGACTAAATTTATATAGAATTATGAACATTTTTAATTTGATTTCCAAACACGTAAAGAAAGACCAAAGCCCACCTGTAACTAGGTATAGCAGTAAAGTTGGCCTGCAGAGGTGTACAACAACCACTAAATTGGTGACTCCGACGTGATACGCCCTGAAAAGGAAATCCTAAACTTTATCAGGCCAAGGAAATCCACAGTACCACGATGACAATATAAAGCAGTCGTCTGCCGACCAACGTCCAGACTCTGCTGGCTTCACAGCCATTTATTTCTCTCGAGGGATTAGCAGACCTGGCGAACAATAACAAACAATATAGTTATACAATATTATTGTTGCCACTAATCTCGCGAATTGTGTAGTGACGATGACGTTATAAGTTGATAGTAAAATTTTTAAAGAAAAAGTTTATTTTATTATTTTTAGCGCATTTAAATAAAAGGTCAGACGAAAGTATTATATAACTTCGTTTTTGTTCGGAACGGTTCGGAACGCTGAGTGTGTGCGTACGAACTAGACGCGCGTGAAGACTAGCGTCTAACTGCTCATCACTGATACTATCTCTGTCGGGCACGATGCCAGGTGAGACAGCGTGCTTTTTGGTCACGCCCACCAATGAGTTCGAGCCCGTGTGATGTGTCACCTTAAGTCTTGCCAGTGTCGAGGAAATAGTTTTCTCATTTCTCAGGTAGTACCTCCGTTTTATTTCAGTCGCAGATGAGTTGAAACCCTCTCGGATTCTAAAATTCCCTCTCCGGTTACATGTTGCCCCCCCCCCCCCCCCTTTACGAAATGTGGATCTTGTTTCTTGAAAAAACAAGGCTTAGTGAAACTATATGGGTCCCTGTAGTTTCGCTAAGCTTTGCTTCTTCAAGAAACTATTATCTTAAAATATTTTTCACAATTCATTATGTATACGGACTCTCGGGTCTCTCTGGCTGACAGGTTTGAAATAACTACATTAAATAATTTCGAGAGAGCTAGACGTCAAAGGTTTCTACTGGTCGTAGCCTATTTTTAATCGTTATCACATTTATATCATGTAGGTTTTTGTTGTGGAGTCTTTTCGATTGAAAATATACTGCATGTCATGCCGGGTCCCTAATCACAATATTCTCGATATAATATACGGCAATTTACTCCCAAGCTGTCTAAATAAAGTGATCAACAGATCACACCTTTGCCGTAATCTGTGTACGTTGCGACCTAGTATTTAAAGCCATTTGAGGTGACTTACTTTGTAAAATCTGCTATATTTACTAACTAATAGCTGGCTGCTTGGAGCATGACCTCGCCCCGTAAATTATAGTTTTATCTTTAACTTACCTTATAAGGTGAACTACTTTGTTTTATACTCCTTGCTAACTAAGGTGGCTCGGTGGCTTACATATAAAACGACACTTTTACGACCGGAAGAAATATTTAATCGCTGTAATGTGTATAATCAAGTAATCAGTTTATCGTGACTCGATATTATTATCGATGACACGAGATAGGTATTCAAAACAAGCACTATGCTAGCGGCGCCAGGGCCGTATATTCTTCGTAGGTACTTATAAAGGGTGTAAAACACCTCTGCGCGAACGGCCTTGAGGATCTGGACGGAGCTAAATATTTTACAATACTACCTCAGATTAGCAACTCTATTTGTGGTGGTTCAAACTTCGTTTGTAATACTGTTAGAATAACGTTCTAATCAGCTTGCACTACAAAGCGGTTGTTACGTCAGTCACTGCGGCCGAATAGTGCGAAATGAGTGGTTTTTATTCTTTATAAAATCAAATTTTCGTCTTTTGGAAAAAATAAATAACATAAGACCTGCTTTATAGTTAGTTCAGTTAGTATGCAAAGAATTATTTTTAAATATTAATGCAAAGAAAAATTTCATGATCTAATTTGAAGTACTTTTTGAATACCTACCAGCGGTTTATTGTTTGATTTGGAGGTAACTTTGGGATTTTTTTCTATCACGAAAATTTTATGAAATCGTGTTTTCGCCAAACATAAGACCTAACATTAATCCTCAACTTTACCATATATTTATTTCAAAATTAATGCTGCAGTATTTTAGGCGTAACGTAGGATCATGCTAAGCCATTTGAGGTAGTATAGGCCTTTAACGAAGCCGAAAGGCATTTTAACTCCTCGTCATTGCGATATTTTTTTTGTTCTACACCATTCCTGGGAACCTTCTAGTTACGGAGATATTAGGGGTCAAAGTTCCAAATTTTTGACAAGTTTTTTTTTAAATACAAGTTATTAATGTAAGATTTTTACTTTAAACACGTCCACAACCCCCGTACTATTGTATTCAATCCATCCATCAGCACAATGTTTTGAGTGCATTACATTGAGTTCTACCACAAAACATGATATTTCAACCCAAAAAAAAAGTTGTTTCCCAGCCTTAATTTTTACGTAAAGTTACTTAGTTAGTAGTATCACGGTAATATTATGATACAGTACTCCATCTTCATAGAAACGGACGAAACGCGAGCTATACCTACGCGCCTCGATATTGGGGTGCGCTTGGGGCGCAGATAGTCACGGCTGTACCGCAGTGTCGAACGGACGGTGTGTTGTTTTTTTAACATTAACCGCGCGATTTTTTCTCTAAAAATCAGTTAATATGACGAGTAGGAAATATTGTGCTGTTTTTGGTTGTATGAATTCGTCAATAACGCATCCAGACATAAGTTTTTTTAAATTACCCGGAAACTCTGAAAGGTAAGACTATAAAATAGTAGGTAGGTACATAATGTGTGTCTTTTTAATGGATAAGTATTTCCTTTTATCTCACGAAAAAAAAGGTGTTTGGATTAATAAATAAAGCGAATAGAGTAACGGAAAGTTATTGAGACGAGTGAAATAGGTAGTTATATGCGGTTCTGAATGAATCATGATACGGTAGGTACCTACCTACTTACGCTTGTGTTAAAACTTCGGTGCATGTGTGTTTTTAAAACAAAAACATGTTTTTTTAATTAAATCTACCAATCAAAAAGCAACACGCATTTTTATTGAACACTTCCTATTCAATAAACAAAGTATTTCATTTATTTATATAAAAAGGATATTTACAATCACAAAACTAAATAGAAACAGAAAGTAGGCAAATGTCATTAAAATGCTGGAGACGGGCAGCCCTAACGCATGTTTACGTACCGCGCGGCTGTAGGCATTTATTTCTATCATGCGGCCGAGTCACACTACTGTATATACTGTGTAGTATGTTCTTCTGCAAAATATATTTCCATCTAATTTTAATTACATTGTGACCGTGTTTATCCTACAACATAATATAACATCACGCCTGTAATCCCAGAAGGGTTAGATACGCATACTCAAAAGTTAACGAAACGAGACTCAATGTATGAAGATCAAAATAGTTACGAAACGGCCGGCACTTTGATGGTATTTGGTTTAGTTTGCGAAACGGGAACGTTACTAAACGGGACGTACATGACAGGGGTGTACTATCGGGGTCTTTTCCGCCTGACCATTTTATTTTTTTTTCGCTTAAATCATGCGGAGGCGCCGAGCCACGCCCCCTTAAAGTTTGGGCCTATTAGGAAAGCGTCAACTTTGGCGCGCAAAATAATAATAACTCTCGTTTTCGTCAGTGCGCTCGGCCGATTCGGTATCTTTTCATTCATTTTTTCTACACAAAGTTAACGGGGAGGGGCTAGAGAGCGTTTTTATGTTGCGAGTGCAAGCAAAAATGAGCTTAGTGGTGGTCAGGTGGGAGTGTCCTCGATAGTACCTACACTTCTCCAGTAATGTTTTTAAGTCCCATGTAATAGGAGGCGAGCCTATTGCCATCAACCGGGCACAAATCCAGACACCGTGGATGCTACTTGGAAATTTCTGATTGAAAACCCAATAACACTTGCCCGACCTGATAATCGCACCTGGGACCTCATGCTCGGCAGTCGCGCTTGCGACCACGACACCAACGAGGCAGTTTTATCCTAAAACTAGCTGACCCACGCACATAAGAGAGAAAAAGCTAACAAAAGGAATACATTTTCCCCGTTTTTGCAACATTTTTCATTTATGCTCCGCTCCTTTTGGTCGTAGCGTGATGTTATATAGCCTTCCTCAATAAATGGGCTATCCAACACAAAAATAATTTTTCAATTCCAACCAGTAGTTCCTGAGATTAGCGCGTTCAAACAAACAAATAAACTCTTCAGCTTTATAATATTAGTATAGATAACCGGGTATTAGAGACCAGTCGCTCCATATAAAATTATTGTCCTACAGTCCTCAACAACTTTGTAGCCTAATAAAAAATACTTAAGCTAGACGCGAGTTTTGTAATGCAAAAAGCATATATGATTCACTGCAATAAACAAAACCAGACAAATAAATGATATTCTTCAGGATATTGCTAGTACGATAGTGTTTTGAAAACATAATACAACAAATTTTATTCGATTAAAAAAAATCACGAACTTATCTCTAAAAAATTCTTATAACGAGTAAAAGCATACTAAAATACATGCAATCATTCTGATTTTTTGACAAATAATTCTACAAGCAACATATTAGCATCATAGTGTTTTACTTTTTTAGTCCAATCAATAGATTTTTTGTAAATCGCAAAAAAACACTTATTTCGCACTATTCGGCCCGCAGTGACTGACGTAACAACCGCTTTGTAGTGCAAGCCGATTAGAACTTTATTCTAACAGTATTTAAAACGAAGTTTGAACCACCACAAATAGAGTTGCTAATTTGGCTAGTAATAATAAAATAATAATTTCTAAACGATGAAAGTTTAGTGATGTGTGGTTCATGAGAAGGGCAGGTTGCAAAAAGAACATTTTAACAGCAGCAAAATATCGATATAATGATGTAGTTTCATCATCATCTGCCTAGCCTTTTCCCAACTGTGTTGGGGTCGGCTTCCAGTTTTACCGGATGCAGCTGAATACCAGTATTTTACATGGAGCGACTGCCTATCTGACCTCCACAACCCAGTTAGTACCGGGTAATACGATACCCCTTGGTAAGACTGGTTGTCAGACTTTTTGGGCCTCTGACTACCTAACGACTGTCAAAGATCTACAAATGACAGCCGGGACCAACGGCTTAACGTGCTTTCCGAGGTACGGAGGAAACTCGGTATGTAATGGGTGGTCACCCATCCACAGACCAACCTAGGCAAGCACGGCTTAACCTAACGATAACGATATATAATGATGTAGTTTATGGCTCGTTATACCTGCCCTATGTAGTTTCCGAGTTCGTGGAAAATCGCGTTTACTGTACGTAAAACTTGTTAGTAAAGAAGACCCCGTACAAGTACATACAATTTTCTTCGATCTACGTCCTAGTGCCAAGATTTACGCGTCACCTCGCCTCACTTTGCTTGTTAAACTCTAATAAGTTCCTAGGGTCGCCTTGTGCTCAGTCAGACGTACATAATGCAATACTTCTGACATTATTATTTCGTAAGGAAGGTAAAGTTTAATATCTAGCTGTTATCTTACTCCTAAAGTTACTTCTGGTTTCTTAGAGACTCTTCAAAAAATATTTTTCGAGCATCTCTTGAAGTGCTTCGATTTATTGTTGTAATTTTCGTCAAACAAACATTTTCATTTTAAAGAGATTGACGCCGGATTATCTGATTGACCGGACTAACAATTTCATTCATTGTACTGGCTATTCCTATTTAGCAAGCCGTTGTACCCACTACAATACAAATTATTCTGTTCCTGTCAGCGTGCCTCTACTAGCATTATATTATTCAAACTTAATCCATAAGAAAAGGGCAGATTTTAAATGCGATTTTACTTTATTTAGCTATTCCAAAGCTGCCATGAGTTGTTTAAATCTTGATCAGACTGTAATATCAAATTTCTGAATGACCCATCAATTGTTTGCTAAGCCACTACGAATTTCGTACAACAATCTTAATGATAACACCCATCAAATGATAAGAGATAGGTACGAACAATAAATTGTTACACAGTTTTAGCGTAACGTTTGTAAAATTGCCTGTTTAAGTATTATGTTATAAGCCTGCTAGTCCGACGCGACTGGTTCGTATCATTTTCAAGGTATCTATCTTTTATATGTACTATCGGGGTCTTTTCCGCCTGACCAGTTTAACATTTTTTCGCTTAAATCATGCGGAGGCGCCGAGCCACGCCCCCTTAAAGTTTGGGCCTATTAGGAAAGCGCCAACTTTGGCGCGCAAAATAACAATATCTCTCGTTGGGCGTGCGTCGTCAGTGCGCTCAGCCGATTCGGTATCTTTTCATTCATTATTTCTATACAAAGTCAACGGGGCGGAGCTAGAGAGCGTTTCTATGTTGCGAGTGCAAGCAAAAATGAGCTTAGTGGTGGTCAGGTGGAAGTGTCCTCGATAGTACCTACGTGTATTAAGATAAAATAACAATAAAATGAAATCTCTATGGCGGCCAAGTGTGAGTCATGCATACTCGTATACTGGGGGTTCTACATGACTGCTCATATTTTGGCTATTTCAATAGCTCATTCGATAAACATTCCAATATTGATTGAAGCTTCAATAGCTGATACTACGTTTCGAATGTCAAAATTTCAATTTGGAATTCATACCGTCCTAACAGGTTGGGGGTATTCCCATTCTGATTCTGTCAGCTAGAGAGATAGTCAATCAGGGGTGGTAGGAATATGTAGAACTGGAATCCCAAAGGCTAGGCTGGTACCATAAATACGGAACCCCAAAAATACGTGATCGATATACACGTACAGATTCAACAAAATATGGAATCCTAAAAGTAGTGTGCACCGGTTACGTATTAGCTGGTGATAAAAATCGCTATCAGTAACATTTATCGATACAAATCAGCCTTGCTTTACTAAGTCTATGAGTTGTAACACTTGTTACGATTTAGCGTGATAGCGCTGTGTAAAGATAGCAGTACAAAATGGTAGCGATTGATTAAATTTCACTGTATCGTTTTGAGAACTAATTGGCTGATAATTCCTCGATTGTTCATAACTTTTAATGAGCTTCTCGCCTGTTGGTGGTTCAATCAGTATTAAGTACTTAAGCATTTTTAGGGTTCCGTACCCAAAGGGTAAAAACGGAACCCTATTACTAAGACTTCGCTGTCTGTCCGTCTGTCTGTCACCAGGCTGTATCTCATGAACCGTGACAGCTAGACAGTTGAAATTTTCACAGATGATGTATTTTTGTTGCCGCTATAACAACAAATACTAAAAACAGAATAAAATTAATATTTAAGGGGGGCTCCCATACAACAAACGTGATTTTTTGATAATAATGGTACGGAACCCTTTGTGCGCGAGTCCGAATCGCACTTGGCCGGTTTTTTTTGAGCAGTTTTAGTGGAAAAATCTTAGAAGTAGAAGTTTGAAAAAAAAATCTTCAGATGTAGTTTGGTCTTATAAACGGAATTGTCTTCATGTACACATACATACAAAATCACGCCTGTAATCCTCGAAGGCTTAGGCAGAGGCGTAGTAAACCTAAATTTCACCACATCTAACAGGGATCGAGCCTATTGCCAAGCAACATCAATCGGGCACAAATACAAACTCTTAGAAGCACCTGAGAATCGACCACTACACCAATTTTTTTTATATTATTAAATAAGTAAACAGTGCACGTTATCGTCATGTAGGTTTTCACATTTGTTGCAAGGCTGTGAATTAATCATTACGCGTTAACCTAAGTATCTAGTTCTAGTTATGGAACACATTGTTTACGGCTCCGCAAAAAAGGAGGTAGTCCCGAAGTTAAAATGATTGCCAGAATTTCTTCTGTAAGTTCTTCAGATTGCCCCACCCCATTGTGCCACTTCCAAGTGTTTTACTGGGAAGAAGTGGCGGAACAAACTCCCCAACAACACAAATCGATTATAGACCGTTAATGGCATCAAAACGTGCATGTTTGCGTTATATGTTCGACGAAGAGTAGATCTACTCACTTCTCTAATTATAATTATTCATCAAGTTATATCGATGGACCAATGTTTAACTAGATAATATTATCAGATGCTATCAGAACACACTTTCGTATTTGAGTAATAGTAGTTAGTCTAGGTACTATCGGGGTCTTATCTGCCTGACCATTTTAATTTTTTTTCGCTTAAATCATGCGGAGGCGCCGAGCCACGCCCCCTTGAACTTTGGGCCTATTAGGAAAGCGTCAACTTTGGCGCGCAAAGTAACAATAACTCTCGTTTGGCGTGCGTCGTCAATGCGCTCGGCCGATTCGGTATCTTTTCATTCATTTTTTCTACACAAAGTCAACGAAGCGGGGCTAGAGAGCGTTTTTATGTTACGAGTGCAAGCAAAAATGAGCTTAGTGGTGGTCAGGCGGGAGTGTCCTCGATAGTACATGCATTAAGTGCAGGTCTAGGATCAAAGTTCATGCTGGTTTATAAATAGCTAAGTGCGAATCAAACTAGCGTCTCATTATGCTTTTGGCACAAGGATGAATAAATGTTGACCTAACTTACTGGTTCCAATTACTTACAAGCTTTTATTCAACTTGCCGTGACAGATAAGTTAGACAAATCTTGGAACTGGAATTTAGACCAGTTCCCCCAAACCGATTGAGCTGAAATTTTGCACACACCTTTGGTTCTGGTGACAATACATTTTTGTGATAGACATTTTTTATTTTATTTTATTTATTAGGGAAAACAAACAATTACACACTTTAAATGGTTAACAAATAATTGGTACGAGACTGCATCAGTGTGCAACTAACTACGTTATCCACATCTTATGACATTACTTAATTCTGCAGCCAGGATCGTCTCCACACGAGAAAACTCCTTAACGGTAAATAGCACGGATAGGTACAGTCGGGGTCTTTTCCGCCTGACCATTTTTTTTTTTCGCTTAAAACATGCGGAGGCGCCGAGCCACGCCCCCTTAAAGTTTGGGCCTATTAGGAAAGCCTCAACTTTGGCGCGCAAAATAACAATAACTCTCGTTTGGCGTGCGTCGTCAGTGAGCTCGACCGATTCGGTATCTTTTCATTCATTATTTCTATACAAAGTCAACGGGGCGGGGCTAGAGAGCGTTTCTATGTTGCAACTGCAAGCAAAAATAAGCTTAGTGGTGGTCAGGCAGGAGTGTCTTCGATAGTACGAACATTTGTAGACGCGTTCATATCTCATAGGTAGATAAACATGATTTCTATCATGACCTGATAAAGATAAAAGATAAAGATGCATTTATTTGTTTAAACATATTGTGTGACCCTACAAAACATATTGTGTGACCCTACAAGCCAGGATTGTCTTCTCTCGAGGGAACTCATTAAGCTCAACGGTTAATGGCGCGGACATTTTTTATACTAGTTCAATGATTACGACAAAACTAAAAATTTAAAATAAAATTATTAATTAAAAACCCTTTTTATTAAAAATAAGCTTTTATAAAAATGCACTGAAAAGAGGAAAACAAACTTTTTAGTAAAACAAACCAAAAGGTTTCATAAAAGCTTGTCGCGTATAGTTTTTCTTTTGCCTTTACCAATCGCGCGACAAGCTTTTATGAAAGCTTTTCGTTTATTAATTGTCCTAACCTACGGTGCTCAGACTTGGTCGCTCACCGAGTCTCACAAGCTTCGCCTTGGAGTTTTCCAAGGGGCATTGGGTGGGTCACGTCAGCCGCATGCACGATGACCGCTGGGCAAAAGTCTCCACACGATGGTTGCCGGAAGACGGACGGCGCTGCCGAGGCCGACCCAGATAAAGGTGGCGAGACGATTTGGACGCGTACCACGAGGGTCCGAGAAGGCACAGGAGAATGAGCAAATGGAAGGAATTGGGCTCCCCAATTGGGTGTGGGACAGAACAGGCTAATAAAAATATACATAATATTAATCGACCTGTATTTGCGACCTGCTGGGCAAAGCTCTCCCATCTTTTTACACTCTTTCCTAATATGTATGGTTTTCCCGGCCAAACATCCATAAACGCTTCCAAGTCATCTTTAACTAAATTATGTTTTAATGGTATTTTTTTACTACGGAATTTAAGTACCGAACTTTTAAAGTCCATGAAATATCCATCGCTCTTCTTTTCATTTCTAATAACCAATATTTTTTTCGAACCAATATTATTTAGTATAGCAACCTAACCAGTAAGGAACCTGGGGCCCAATTCTGTAACTTTGTGTTTAGCAACACGCCATTGACACTCTATCGACACACTACAGACATGTTGCCACTGTTGCAAATTTGGTATTCTGCAAAAACTTCAATGGCGTTTCAGTGTTGTCTCAGTAGTGTGTCGATAGTGTCACGGTACAATATTTTTCGGTGTTTTCGTTGTTCGATGACATCACAATGGGGGTTCGATGGCCAAAACACTTTTCAAACACGATAGACACAACTTTCAAATACAAATATTTACAGACTACCGTAACTTTGGCCATCATGATGACATTGACACATTCTAGTGGAGCAGAATACCAATTATTACAATAGTCTCTATGGCGTTTCAATGGCACTACAGTGTTAAGTCAATGACTATAGGTAATTTGTAGAATACCAAATGTCAATGATTAGCCCATTGAGACACTACTTACACACTACCGACACACTATTGACAAGTTGGTAATTTTACAGAATTGGGCCCCAGTTCTGTCGTTGGCCAATCTCTAATTAACGTAAATTGTCTAAGCCCATCCTAAAAGCCATCTAGCCGATAAATTGATCTTAGCCAACTGTGTGTAAAAGCTATCAATGTTGACAGCATTGGCAGTGCATCTCGGGACAGAGACGCCCATAAATTAGAGTAGGTAACTACTGGTAACTTTAATAATTAGATCAAATTAATAACTAATAGACCCGTCGAAGTAGCAAGGGATAATAAGGATCGCCTATAAGTAGGCGATGCACGATACTTTTAAAATATCAAATCACTCTTTATTAACAAATAAATGCCGATGTAGTAGATGAATTTATTTAATCTACGACGTTAAGGGGTATATTATATTCCTCAAATGGCTTAGCATGATCCTCCGTTACGCCTAAAATACTGCAGCATTAATTTTTAAATAAATATATGGTAAAGTTGAAGATTAATGCTAAGTGCTATGTGTGACGAAAACACGATTTCATAAACTTTTCTCGATAGAAAAAAAATCCAAAGCTACCTCCAAATCGAACAATATAAAGCGCTGGTATTAAAAAAGTACTTCAAATTAGATCATGAAACTCTGCATACTAACTGAACTAACTATAAAGCAGTCTTATGTGTTTTATTTTTTTAGTCCAATCAATAGATTTTTTGTAAATCACGAAAAACCACTCATTTCGCACTATTCGGCGACAGTATTCAGTGACACACCACGGCGTAACAACCGCTTTGTAGTGCAAGCTGATTAGAACTTTATTCTAACAGCATTCCAAACGAAGTTTGAACCACCACAAATAGAGTTGCTAATTTTAGGGTTAGAAGGGCCTTAAATATCAATTACTGCTAAGTGGATAGTCCGCTTATTCATTAGTTAGACAGTTAATAAAGCTAGCTTTCTTTGTCTTTTAAAGCAAGCACTTTCTTCGCTAAATGCATGTACTTAATGCTGTTCAGCTTTTATTACAATTTGTCTGTGCATGTGCCTAAATTACGGCTGTTGGCTTTTGTAAAGGTTGTAAAAACCTCTTAACGAAGCCGAAAGGCACTTGTTTCCCCGTCATTGCGATTATTTTTTTGTTCTACACCATACCTAGGAACCTTATAGTTACGGAGATATTGAGGGTCGAAGTTCCGACTTTTTGACAAGTTTTTTATCTTTTCAACCGACTTCCAAAAGAGGAGGTTCTCAATTCGACTGTTTTTTTTTTACCTCAGATCTTTCGACTGGGTGAACCGATTTTAATTATTCTTTTTTATTTGAAAGCTGGTGCTTCCCGTGTGGTCCCATTTAAATTTTGTCAACATCTGATGCTGATTTTCTGAGATATACAAGGGAACTCTTAAAAATAGACGGCAAATCTGCCGTGAATGTTGCAATCGCTTGAATGTTTATTGTTTATACAACATCATGACGTAACATCACTCCTGTGTGCTCTGAGGGGGTACGCAGATGTGTACAATTTACCCGTTAAGTTATCTCGTTCGTGTTCTGCGCGCGCCTCTAAGAGATGTCAGCAAAAGGGACTGTTCTAAAGAGATACAGCGGCTCTGGAACACAAAGGGCTAAGAAAAGAAGGAACATGGATGGGTTTTAGTCAGTAAAAGTCTGACACTCCCTTCCGCTCCGCCCAGAGCGGGAGGATTGATGGTTTCCCGTCCGAAAAAAAAAAACAAGGTATGTTAAGTTCCATATACTGGGGATACGCCTATTACCATGACATGTATTGTTAACAATGTCAAATAAATTCATGGCAAATATTTGTTTGGGAACAACTAAAAATGGAAAAATAAAATACTTTTTTGCAAAAAATTTCAGAAGTTGGTGACAAAAAACTAAATCAATCAAACAAAGGTCACCGACTTCTGAAGCCAAAGTTATTTTTCAATTTTTGTGTTTTTTGAAGTCGGTTTTATTTTTTGCAATAAAGTTTTTTTTTTAACTTACTATTTTTTAATGTAAGATTTTTCTTTTTAACACCTCCAGACCTTCGTACTAATCAATGCATCAATCAGCACAATGTTTTGAGTGCGTTACTTTTATTTCTACCACAAAACATGATTTTGCACCCCAAAAAAGTAGTTTCCCAGCAATAATTTTTAAACCCCAACCAAAAAAGAGGGGTGTTTTAAGTTTAACGTGACTGTCTGTGTGTCTGTGGTATCGTAGCTCCCAAACCGATGAAACGATTTTCGTTTAGTTTTTTATTGCGTAAAGATACTTGAGGTTGATGTACAGAATGCTTGGTTGACGGCTTCGTGATGAGGTTGTTTACAGCCTGTATATTCGTCATCCCATTGTATAAAACAAAGTCGCTCCCGCTGTTAGTGTACGCTTACGGATTTTAATGCAGCAATAGGTAGAGTGATTCAAGAGAAAAGTTCAGGGTGTGAAAGACCTCATCACGAAGCCGTCAACCAAGCATTCTGTACATCAAACTAAGTAACTTTACGCAAAAAATATTTTTTTTGGGGTGAAAAATCATGTTTTGTGGTATGGTAGAGCTTAATGTAACGCACTCAAAACATTGTGCTGATGGATGGATTGCATAGTACGGGGGTCGTGGAGGTGTTTAAAGTAAAAATATTGCATTAAAAACTTTATTTTTCTTTTTTTATTTAAAGAAAAAAACTTGTCAAAAAGTTGGAAGTTTGACCCCCAATATCTCCGTAACTAGAAGGTTCCCAGGTATGGTGTAGAACAAAAAAATGATCGCAATGACGGGGAGAACAAGTGCTTTTCGGCTTCGTTAAGAGGTGTTTTACACGAGTCTACCCTTTATAGCAGAACTTTTTATGTCATATTATTACTTTGCATAACAGTAGATGGCATAAACTTCATTTCGCAGAAAATCGTGTGGCAAACACTCATTTATCATACATTAAAAACTCATAATTTTGTAAGTCAGAATCATCTTTAGGCATAAATTTCATATGCATAAGAATTAAAAGTAGAACCATCTTATGGCAGAAAGTTCACAGTCAGAATCATCTTTTGGCATAAATTTCATATCGTTAGTCATTAAAAGGCAGAACTATCATATTACAGAAAGTTTACAGTCAGAATCATCTTTTGGCATACATTTCATTATGAAAAATAATGGAAAGCCTCATCTGATCTATCACATAACAAAAAATTCATAGTTTTAATAATTTTGTATTTCTTACCATAATAATAAAATTAATAGTACTTTTTTTTTTCGCCACACACATTCGATGATAATGTTAATTGCTGCATATTTCTGATCAGGCAAGCATACATCATGCATGCAGCAAGCATGCAGTATGCAAACGTGCAAACAAGCATGCAGTATGCAAACATGCAAACCAGCATACACCATGCGTGCAGCCAGCATGCAGCATGCAAGCAAGCATGCAGCATGCAACATGCAGCAGGCATGGTTTCTGTCACGGCTCCGGCGCTGCAGGGTTCCGGCGGTCCCAAGCGAGCTTATCGTCGTAGATGTGTTTTACGCTCACCACCGCAGCTTCAGCTTGCTGGCCGGCTTTGCCGGCCAGCCTCAGCTACGCCTATGTTTACTCCTTAAGTACCTACTTATTTAGTTGGGCCCAAGCATTGCAGCGTCATTAGTGTTCATGAGGTCGTCAAATGTGCAGTTGTATAGACACTCAAGACATTCCAAGTGAATCATCTGGACCGCTTTGCACTCACATTGTGTGTCAGACGAGTCTATAATTTTACACTTTTCAGGTTACAATGGGGGCTATCGTTTTTGAGCTCACCGGATGGCGCACTGTCGAGTAAGGTCCTGTCAATAATTCTATATTATATTTTAAAGCACCAATACCTTCATAGAAAAGTTTATTTTATTACGTATAACAACACAGTGTAAGCTTTAGATATATATTTACAATATTCTTCCTAAAATTAGTAAGCATGAAACATTTAAAAATCATTCTACCTCCAAGTACTAACAATATTATGGTCCTAAGTTGCTACTTAAAATCTTCAAGTCATAATTAATCAGGAATGGCTCAATCTAGAACACAATCATGAGTATTAGTATAAATACGTGATAAAAAATCACGCAACGCGCCAACACTGTATGACATCTGACATTTTGGAGGACCTTAGTCTACACAAGCGCCTCTAGCGGCAAATTCACACGCGATAGCCCCCATTGCGGTGGCACATTGGTACGCAACCTATTGAGTGCTAGGCTAGTGCAGATAATTTTGAGAGTCTGGTAGATAGATTTCCTAAATACTTACATCGTATGGCGTGAACATGAGTTATCTCGGTTGATGGCAATAGTGTCGCCTCAATTGCACGGGATTATAGGTAAACCTCTATAAACCTACAGGAGGCATGAGGTTTTGTAATGTTGTCAATGCCATATTTTTATCATCCAATGAAAATAACGTTATTATAAACATAATTGCACTGAGTTTATTAATACGTTTAATAACACAGTGTGACGTCACATTTTTCAATTGAATTTATCCCTGTTGAAGAGATATCCTCAAAGTAGCAACAAAGAAATAATTCATAAAAGGGCTATAAAAATTCATACTGAAATAACGTAATTTAGAAAGATAATGTCGTTAATAAGCTATTAAGGAGCGCTTCCACCACAAATCACTCGTACGTTTAGCGGTAAACGCTTCTGATCGTTGTACTTCTGCCAATCGATTTTAGACGATAGAGACAGAATGATATTTTATATGAGTCTAGCGCTGAATGCATTAACTAATTTGTGATGCAAACAAACCTAAAGGTTTCAATAAAATAAAAGGCACAGCAGGTTAGATATTAAATTATTTATTACTAGCGGACGTCACGCGGTTTCACCCGCGCAGTTCCCGTTCCCGTGGGAGAACGAGGATAAAATATAGCCTATGTTACTCGCTGATAATGTAGCTATCCATTGCTGAAAGAATTTTTCAAATCGGTCTAGTAGTTTTTAAGTTTATTCGTTACATACAAAAATACAAATCTTTCCACTTTATAATATTTGTATAGAAAACCATGTAGTAAGACAACAAAAACCAAGATAGTAAAAATAAAAAGAAAATTAAAACGTGCCATTATTTTCGCTGGCAGTTAGCAGCACCTGTGCTATGCTAGTCTAGGTTTTTGAAATGCAAGCACCTAGTGCATGTTGGTTCATCTGGCTTCTTTGGATATTCTTTTACTGAGAGAGCTTGATCACAACAGTGGCCGCTGGTGCCACTGGTGTCTCTCTACATGACTTGGGAGCATGTTCAATTGACCATACTGCTGCCATTATGGCATCAAGTGACCAAAGTAAAAGCTCTCACAGAGCTTGATGACCGATTCACAATTGCTTTGATACATGTATATTGTATCATACTCAAAAACCGAGTTTTTAGAAGACGCAGAATTACGAATTCAGCGTCTTTCTTAACTGACTTATGACTTAATTTAATTGAGGTTAAAAACATCTCAAGAATACATCTCTCATCTTAAGTTTCTCGCTAGATTTTGGTGGTACAAACAGATGTAAACCTAATTTTCTTGCATGGACGTCGGCACTCCTATAGAAGGCTCGTCGGCTGTTAGGTGACTTGGTTAACTGCACCGATTGTCTCAGCTTTTTGATGTCATCCTCTGCCTCGGTGCTGAGCATCAGGCCTGTAGTGCCCCAAATTGGTGACCCCGAAATGGACGTCAGCGCAGCCTTCGAACAACGTGACGTCATCATCAAGATCACTTCCTCAAGCTTTCGAGCAGCGAGTCATACAGCCAGCCAGCTTCAAACGGGTATTCCTGACCACCAGCATGCAGCGGACGCGCTTACCTGGTCAGCACCCTCAACCTAGCGACCTTGGCAACTGCACCTTCGGCCGTTCGAGTGCTGATCCTCCCGGTCAGCGCCAGCAGTCAGCCACATCGCAGCGCCACTCTCTACGGCGCTACTCTACGGCGCCACTCTACGGTGCTACTCTACGGCGCTACTCTACGGTGCCACTCTACGGCGCTACTCTACGGCGCTACTCTACGGCGCTTCTCTACGGCGCTTCTCTACGGCGCTTCTCTACGGCGCTTCTCTACGGCGTTTCCCTACGGCGCACCTCTCTACGGCACCTCTCTTTGGCACATCTGTCTACAATCGACTCTGGTCTCCGAGGGGGAGTGATGCAGCGGCATTACAAAAAAGTACTTCGCTACAGGCCTTTATCCAGATAAAGGCCTGATACTAGATGCCTGATAGACCTAGTTAATCAATTATGAGCCCCGAACAGAAAAAGCTTCAGAGCTTTATCTGTTCGGGGCTCATAATTGATTACTATCAACATACATTTTAAATCACACCTGGCATTTACTTACATTTGTATTGTATTAGATGGCATGTCGAATGATGGTAGTCTGCTAAACAGCTAATTTCCCTGACTATACATTACATATACATATATGATATAATTAATAAAACAAATATAAAATAATGTGACAGATAATACTGGGTGTAAACGACCTCTTCACGAAGCCATCAAACAAGCATTCTGTACATCAAGGTAACTCAAATTATTGCTGGGAAACTACTTTTTTGGTGAGAAAAATCACGGTTTACGTTCAGCGCGCGTTTGCGTTCAGTGTTCGTTGTTCACCTAAAACATTGTAATATTTGTAATGTTGGATCCATTGAATAATACGTGGCCTACCATGACGTCTTAAAGCAGGATCGTTTTATTCTTGTTCGAGTGTGGGTAAGAGACGGAGCTAAGTATAGAGGACGTGTAGCGCCATCTCTTTCCCTCACTGGAATAAAATTAAAACGATCCTGGTACGTCATGGTAGGCCACCAGAGCCCACGAAGGTATTTAAAATAAAGTTATAACATTTCGGTTTCGTTTACGGTGTTTTTAGGCCCTTCATTAATCGGTGGTGAATAATGTAACTCGATCACTTCTAAATAATATAAAATGTTTTAATTCAAAGTGCAGAACAAAATGTTATTCCGTCACGAATAACTGCGATTTCCCTGCCCAGCGGTCGTGGAATAAAAATAATACTGTTACGTAGGTTGCTTTACTAAGTGTTTCTTTGTTAAGTGTTTATTAAAGTTATTTGTTGTTTAATCGGTAGTACCTATTTAATTTATCCCTTAACCTGCTCGTAACAATACCTTTCTTGAATATAAATCTTATAAACGAATAGTAGAAGGATTTAAATAGTTGTGTCACTATGAAGTTGACGAAGGCAAAATGGCTCTTGACAGATAAACATAGATTTTGAATTCAACTTTGTCTTCGCTCGAGGTCATGGCCTCACGTTTTTGAGGTTAATTCGAGGGAAAACGTCAAAGTAGTCATAGATTCGTGTAAATAGATGTTTGAGTACATGTTCAATAACGATTTTCTGGGAGTGTTGAAAACGAATTTAGGTACTGTTTGCTCAACATCTTTGTTCTTAACTATCATTTGTAGATTTTCTACACTCATTATACCCGACTAACCAGTCAGAAGGTCGAAAGAATAACGACGAAGTCGAAGGAATAAAGGTCATTAACCCGCATACATTTATTCAAATACATAATTCCGAAAACAGAAATAATGACATAAACTTGTCCCGAAACTATCTTTATCGTGATCCTTGACTTTTTCTAGTAATAAAAAACGATTCATAATGTATTGTCGGAGTACCTACGAAGAGCAATGACCTTTATTCCCTAAATGGCGCAGACTATAGTCTTACCAAGGGTAATGGAGTTTACTCAGTAACGGGGGCGTCGATGAACGTTATATTACAAAGGTGCTTCACCACTTCCTAGTATTGAAGCTGGGAAGAAGGCCTGCATCAAATCTCCCTAGCGAGTAGAATACGGAATCTCGACGCACAAAATATCGATAAATGCTTATACGATGCTACAAAATTGCGACGCACGTTACTGCGAAAGACCGTTTCTGCGAAGCCACTACACTGCGATGCACGTTACTGCGAAAGACCGTTTCTGCGAAGCCACTACACTGCGATGCACGTTACTGCGAAAGACCGTTTCTGCGAAGCCACTACACTGCGATGCACGTTACCGCGATATATCTTCACTGCGATACTACTTGACTTCGATGCACGTAACCGCGATAGATCTTCACTGCGATACTATAAACTTGAATTCGATGCACGTTACCGCGAATGATCATTTCTACGGAGCAACCTATTTATTTTCAACCACATTTATATAAAATGCTCAACAGCCATTCGGAGCTCATAAAATCATCCAGTTTCAAGCACTTGATTCTTTTTCATGCAACGTCACCGTAAACGCTAAACATTATTATTAACGTTATCGCAGACGCGTTATTTGCAAAATGTTATAGCAAATCAGTGGCCAGAATGTATCAAGATAAAGATGAGATTTGTCCCACTAACAAGTGGGTTATATTAAAAATAAGATAAGATAGTCAAGATATGGTGTTTATGTACTTACTTTCAAATTACACAACGGTGTGACTCAGTTGGTCTCGCTCGTCCAAGATCCCAGGGCCGCCACCAGACCTTACTTAAATTTTACCCTTTTTTTAGAGTGCTGATTTTTATATAAATGTTGTATAAAATATTATTACAAATTTATAATCAACACTTCCCGTTGGCGCAAATTTCTGCCAGTCGCTTAGAAACCGGAAAAAAATGTGAAAAATCACATTTTTTTCCGGTTTCTAAGCGACTATAGTAAAAACTATAGTCTAAGTCTTATTTTTATATTTGATACTTAGTGAATTATTTCAGTTCTTATTGTGAGCAACCAGACTAATCGTGTGGGGTCGTGGTAAGACTATAAGTAAAATCACGTAGTATTTCGCGAGGCAGAAATTTCAGCCAACGGGCGGTGTTTGGCAGTGTTGATTCTAAATTTTTAACAATATTCTATACACCGATTATATAAATACCAGTACTCAAACTTTTTAAAAACGTAGGTTATATTTTTACGTAACATAGACACCCGATACCTGAAAATTGGCCGTCGCGTCGGTCGGGCCAAGCTAGCCGATATGCATACGTTCACATTCACAGTACATACTAACACTACTCGATCACTCCCGTTTTGTTTTTCATAAAAAACTAATGTCTATATCTATACTAGAGCGGCCCTGGAAAGATCCCAGGGCCGCTCTAGTCATCCCCGTGTTTCAACTTAACAAAATATTTAAATAGTTACTCATTTGTATTAGTCTTTTTTGATACAAAGAAAATCACTTTCTAGATCGTCTTTTTTCAACGATTGTTTTGGTCGCAACTTCTGGCCTAACTAGCTGCAGCTGAAATACTACCGTTTTACATGGAGTGACGTCCATAATCATAAGTGAACATAAATCGTTTTCATATAAATGTATGAGACTAAGCTAAGCTTGAAATCCCATTCGTCACTGCGTAGGTAATAGGTATGGGAAGGTTTGTGTGAGGATTCTGCCTGTTACCGCAGGTGAATGCAGAAAATTGAGCCTAAAGTCTAAAATATTTGTAAATAGATGCATTCTAAAAAAGTTAAATTAAACGTATATTGTCACAGGATATCTTGTTTTGAGCTCCCGATATTTCGACGGGTTATTCCCAAAGTACTTCAAAAAGAGTTCCCAAACTGCTCAATGAGCTGTTGCAAGCGCCATGATCGCGGGTTGACTGGAGAATGCGGGTGGATGGAAAATAAATAGTAAAAAATAATAATAATAAAAACAATAAAAAAAAAAAAAACTATAAAAAAGAACTTAATTTCGTTTCCGAAAGCCTTAACTCAATCGGATTTCAAATTGCAGTAAGTATTAGTATCTTAATCCCGAGATCTGGACCAGAATGACGTACAACGCTGTAAGAAGCTTCCAGCTGTTTGTGTCAAAGTCGAACCACTTTAGCGTAAGTATACAATTTTGCTAAAGAGCTTTTCATAATAGGATGATGACTGACTAAAAAAAAAAATTATTCTGTTTAGTCCGTCAGTTAGATTATCGAAAAATATTGGAAACGTGTTTTTCGTTTTATCAAATTAATAAAAATTTACGAAGATAAAACGCGTCAAAGATGCGTCAGTGGGGGGCTTGTGACGTCACATTTGAGTAAAAATGTACTCAAATGTGATGTGTGTGTACGCACTTTATCGTCTTCATTTGTCAAATATTTTTTGGAAATCTATCTGACGGACTAATTCGTTTTTTTTTGTAATCTACCCTATTGGTTTCATAGTTTCAAACGTAAAACTTTAAGTTGAAATTAAAACTCACAGAAAGTTCGCTGGTACAATAGGCTTATGGAATTGGGTTGAGCTGATGTATAGCACCGATATTGCAGCTCGGAGATGTAATAACACTCCTTATATTCAATCAACTGAATACTTACTTTGTACACATTCTTTGCCTTCCGGTCCCTTAATTTAGACTGAGATGTTGTAACAAATCTACTTGATCCTATTAAAATAAAGGAATAAGCAGACTTGTTCAATTAAATTTTAATAAGGGAAAAGATATAAAATACAGCTAGTTATATAAAACACCTACCTAGCACGCACTCTCAATAGTTTTATAGTTCGAGCACTTAGTTGGATAAGAATGAGTTCACCACTGTAGGAACGGGAACAGGCGTCAGGGTAGCAGGTCAATACAAGAGAGACGTCGAGGATCACCTTCAGGAAACCTCAGCTGGAAGGGCGTCGTGCAGATCTTAGAGTCCAACAGGTCAGCTCTGTAGTAGGGCAGCGTAGATTTCAGGACCAGAATAGCTCATTGCAGCGTCAGGATATCTTTGCGAGACAAGTGGAAAGTCAGGCACGCAGCTAGCTTCCGAAGATCGGGAGTAATAGTCCCAGGTGGATCTTTAGCTGGATCCCCTGGGTAGGTTTTGTATCTGACAGCGAAAACCAAGCGGTTATCTGATGCTCATCTAATCAGATCCAAGCGTCGACTTTTTAGTCCGTCCCATAGAGTATAGTAACTAAAGTCCGTCCGTCAGCTCGTTTCTCCCAAGTACTCTTCCTTTTTCAAATACTAGTTTTCTTAGTGTGGCCATCATCTCATCTGACAAGTGTCGTTGGCCAGGACATATCCATGAGTGCGTAAAGAATGTTATAGATATAATTTAAAATTAAGTTATTTAGTAAACAATCATAATAATTTATAGAATACATTGGCTAAGCATATCGATAAAAATAATTTAAATTAAATCAAACCAAAGAGAGAAATCATAGAGCCAGACCATAGACTGAGCAGAAAGAGAATTAAAAACTAACTGACATTTTGACGATTTGACGCTTGACGTAAATATCACAACATAAAAATTATAAGTTAATATTTTATTTCAGCTATTTTTAAGTAAATGAATCGTATTTAGATCGATTAGCTGAGTGTAGATATATAAACAAATAAAAAGGATGATAAATAGTATTATGAATGGTGAATATGAAGCGTAAGTACAGCATAATACTATAATCTAAATGAAATTGCTTTGTGGTTCCGACTAGTATTTGAGCTAGGAATGTGAATAGTAACAAAGAATTAATTAATCCCTAAGGGTATAGTTTATCCTCAAGGGTATGGTAACCAGATAAAAATATTCTCACGACATTTTCCCCATAGAGATAGGTAGAAATTACAGGACGCTTCTCGACTTATCTCTTGGGTCTCGGCGATCGCTAAGTGGGCGTTCAAAAACATCGCCATCGTTTCGTTAGCGCGTTATAGCACGTTATATGGAATGTAGCGATCACGATTGTAGAAACGATTAAGTACATTTCATTCTATCGTCTTGAACGATATACAGTGTCTATTCGTTTGTTTTGACCACGTGACTTAACGTAGCGTTTTCTACAATCGCTTGCGCCGAGGCGTTTACGATTGTAGAAAGAGAATCGATACGAATCGTTTGTAACTTGGCTAGGCCTGCAGGGCTGTTACGATCGTATTCGTTATTAAGTAGCTAGCTGATTTCAGATTTTTAGGGTGTGCTGATAACGATGGTACCCAAATAAGTGTCAAAGAAAACAGAAATTGGCCTATAGAGCTTTTTTCCCTTTCACAGGCCTAACTAGATTAAATAAAACACCCTTCCCTGACAGTCGGCTAAAACAAGGTTTCTAAAAAAGTCGTTATACTTACTTTTGCTGTTATTGCGTTCTATAGTTACACCCATATGTATGGATTTTTATGCCTTTTCGTTACAAACATTTGATTTTCAAGAATTGCGGATAGCCAGAAGCTCAAACATCCCACTGCCAGTCGTACCAATGAGTATCGTGTTGTTGATTAGTTGTCAACGTCCGCTGGGAGTCTCCCTCGTAAAATACTTGTATCCAGGTGCATTCAATTAGGCTAAAAGAAAATAGGGAAATAAATGTAGTTAGACAGTCACTCCATGTAAATAGTATAAGGGTGAAAACTGCACGTTTGCATGCACAGATCAGCGTTTTCGAGGATCTTCATCTTATTCCGTCACGTGAAGGCGTCATTTGGTGGAGCAAGAAGGCTGGTTGTAAGCATCGCGTTCATTCGCATCGGAAGTACTTCAACTGGCAATTGATTGGACCACTTTTTAGTGAGTTGCCATTCTAAGTGACATAAAGGGAAAAAGGAAGATTGCCGACCTGTGCGTGTAAATGTGATTTTAACTAAAAGGTGTCTTCGGTTAGACTGAAAGTCAACGGCAACAAAGTTAGTTGCAGTTCAGAATCTTAATGCTTACTACAATATTGTTCGATTGCGAAACAGCTAATGCCTCAATAAGCAAACAACAAAGAATCCATGTGCGCAGTAATGGAAAAGATAATATTTAGTCAATCTACCTAATTGATATTTCGCCAATCAAACAGTGATGATAGATATTAACCAATTAATCGAATCTACTAGTTGTGTGTCTTCGGCATAGAATCTGGTCACTCAGGCCTAGATCGAACGGGTTTGACGCATAATGTGCACAAAGCAAAATGTGCACATGACGCAACGTGAATGTGCACTACTCAAAATGAGCACTACAGAAATCAAAACTACTATATTTTTTTATTTTTTTGGCCGATTTTTAGCATGATCATGCCAATTGTACTATCGAGAACACTCCCGCCTGACCACCACTAAGCTTATTTTTGCTTGCACTCGCAACATAGAAACGCTCTCTAGCCCCGCCCCGTTGACTTTGTTTAGAAATAATGAATGAAAAGATACCGAATCGGCCGAGCGCACTGACCACGCATGCCAAACGAGAGTTATTGTTATTTTGCGCGCCAAAGTTGAGGCTTTCCTAATAGGCCCAAACTTTAAGGGGGCGTGGCTCGGCTGTACATCAATTAACTGGGATCAAGCTCTACAGACTCTATAGTTACAAGAACCCTTCGGGGATTGTAAGTAATCCCCGAAGGGTTCTTGTAACTAGGGTTAGTCAGAGGTGTGGGTTACCTATTAGCACACCCACATTTCGCGAGGTACGCGTTACCTATTAGCACACCCACATTTCGCGAGGTACGCGTTACCTATTAGCACACCCACATTTCGCGAGGTACGCGTTACCTATTAACACACCTACATTTCGCGAGGTACCTACGCGTTACCTATTAGCACACCCACACTTCGCGAGGTACGCGTTACCTATTAGCACACCCACATTTCGCGAGGTACGCGTTACCTATTAGCACACCCACATTTCGCGAGGTACGCGTTACCTATTAGCACACCCACACTTCGCGAGGTACGCGTTACCTATTAGCACACCCACATTTCGCGAGGTACGCGTTACCTATTAGCACACCCACACTTCGCGAGGTACGCGTTACCTTTTAGCACACCCACACTTCGTGAGGTACGCGTTACCTATTAGCACACCCACACTTCGTGAGGTACGCGTAAGTTTCGTGTAGTGTATATATATGTGGCGAGCCTATTGCCGTCGATCGGGCACAAATTCTGAATCCGGAATGCTAATGAATACAACGAGTGGAGCTTTCCTGATAAAGCTATTCGCTGCACAGTATGCAAAACTGCGGTAGTTGGTACCTCGCGAACCTCGGTCCTATGGACGTAATTTGCACATGTTTGTTCAGTACAAACTGATTGTTTTTCGATAGTAATTAAAGCCGTACTGTACACCCAGGCGTCTCAAATGGACCTTTAGCGTTAAATTGTTTCATCAGTTATTTAGCTGTTGACAGACGATTTGTAATGATTCGTTTGAACTTTAAACCAATCAGTAAAATGAATAAAGCTTAAAAGGTTTTTGTCTTTTCTTAAAGCCTTTCATTCATTTTACTGATTGGTGGAGGTGAATCGAAATAGGAATCCGCCGAACAAGTGCATATCGAAGAAGGGATCTGTCGGAAGTAGTGTTTTTCGAAGGTGTGTGTTGTCGAAGTATGTTCTGTCGAAGCAATGAGTTGTCAAACTATTGTTATTCGAAATTGAGACCGTGTCGCAATAATTAACTGTCGAAGTTCAGGATGACACTCATAGAAGGTTGGTAGCACACGTGCGCACTGTAATATGTTCACATGACCACTGTGATTGTGACGTTGATTTCTCTAATCATCATTAGTCTTGTTCCACTCATTTCTGAGTATAGGCCTCCTCATTCATGAGCCATACTTCCCTCGCATCTATCTCATTCAGATCTTACCCGCAATTTCGTCTCATAGTTAGGTAGGAAACACATACTTATCTCATCCAAATTAAATAATATTGTTTTGATAATTAACACTAATAACGGGATATTTACCATAATACTATTTCTTTTGAGTTCTCATATATTTAGATACCACAGCATATCAGATAGATACGCTTCTCTGTTTAGTTTGCCTGCTCATAAACACCACCTGTAATAATTTCAGTTGATCCGTGACCAATGGTGCTGCAACAGCGCCGAAATATCTAGAACTTCAAATAATAACTTATCATATTGACGTGTCTGTATTAAACTTACAGAAATTAATAGAATAGAATAGAATACACCATAAAAATTACAGGTACAAAATGTAAAACATTTTACCAACGAAACTCATATCTTTAAATAATATAACGTAGGAGATACAGTCTGGCGTAAAAACTATACAATTAGTCTTAGCGGGTACTTATTTTAGCTCTAAACTAGCGCCGAAATATGTAAAATCAACTATTTTACAAAAACTATCACCATTAGTACATACTAGAAGATCAACAAGGCAATCGAGCTAAATACCATATTAATGACTTTAAAATATAATTTATACAATTTGGCGGTCTTATCGCTATTAGCGATCTTTTGAAGACAACGTTTAATATATTTTTTTACCAGATGCACCGTCTTCAGACAACAAAATAAACAAGCTTTCAATAAATTGAGTAAAGACGTCGCAAGTTGTTTGTAAAATGTAACGCAATAAGACCGTTTAAGAAAATATGACGGTTTGAACGGAGAGCAGTCGCCGCTCAGCTAGCCGCTGAGCGCTGAAAAACGATTTCTAAAACCTAGATACAGTTCTTCTATTTGCTTAAAATTGCAGATCGACTGGAACGGAGGGATGTAAGCTCAGCTTACATCCCTTGTTCAAGATATTTGCTTTCTTGAACAATTATTTCTAACAATAAGAAAGTCGGAAAACAGAACAAGAGTAACTAGGAGAAAAATAAACCTCATGGCCAATCATCCTCTTTGCTAAAATTGAATATTATAATCAATAATTGCATTAAAAAATCTTTCGCAAGCCCAGCCAGTGCACTTGAGCAAACATCCTCGACTCACAATCAACGAGTTTCCGAGTGGAAACCTGGTGAACCGTAATACAGCTCTTCACTTCTCACTGACTCCTTTATTGGCTGTTTATGCCAATAAAGAATTAATATTTATAATTTGCTGTTATCCTGTGATAATTAATATATTTTTTTTATGTAGTGCAGTATTTAAAACCATTAACACTAAATTAGATAAATTAAAACTATTTTTTTTAAACTAGGCTTGTTATTGGGTCTCGTGTAGCCGTAGTTCGCTTCGAAACCGCATCCAAGTCTTGTATTTCGGGGTGGTGAACGCAACTCGGCTTAATTGGCGTACGGATGGCAGAAATTATTCGATCCACCTCAGCTCCCCGAGAAAGACCACAAAGGCTGGCAAAGGCCGCATCGCGTAACCACGTCGACTATACGCTACCTTACCTCCACCGTGGCGTTACCCCGCCATACCCACTTGATTTTGCCACAATCAACCATCATAGAACTGAAATAAGAACATTGGTAGCCCTGTGATAACAGCCCCGACTCATAAGTATGAGGCCGTGGTTTCGATCCAGACAGGCGTTCTGTGTAATGTACTTCATCATCACTGATCTCAAAACGGTGAAGGTGTAAACATCGTGGCGTGTCCTAGAACCGAAAAGTCGAGGACTTACTTTCTTCCTAACTAATATTATAAATGCGAAAGTAAGTTTGTTACCTTCTCACGCCTAAACCAGTGAACCGATCATCCTGAAATTTTCCATGTACAATGTCAGGTCACGTACAGAAACGGACATAAAGTACCTTTCATCCCGAAAAAAGTATTGTTCCCGAGGAAAACAATAACGTTCTTATGATAGTAGATGGCACCACGTGTCTTTCGAACCATGATGGAACTATTATTACAAGCGGAGCCCGTATTGATTACCCACCCGTATTGATTGTCAAATTCTAAACTAACACGAGCAAAGCCGCGGGCAAAAGCTAGTATGAGATAATTCAAACCGCACTGTCTGTGTGGTAGGCCATATCGTACTCCCTAGACAGACCAAACTCGGCGGAGACCTGCCACCGACACGGGAGATAAAACTGCACTCTCTGTTCCTTTAACTTTCTTTACTCTTATAGTTGGATGGGACGGCAATCCGACACGACCGGAGACGGAGCAGACCGCAGGACCAACGGCTTAACGTGGTTAATTATAGAGATATAGTGGCGGTGCGGTACCGGTGGTGGCGCGACGGCTTGGCAGCGGAGTTTCCAAGGTATCGTTACCCTGCGCCTTTGAGGTAGTTTTATGGCGCATCATAGTTTAATCAATAGCTCCTTCATCGAGGATTAGTTTTGATTAAGTCTATTATTAATTGTGACACTAAAGTTAACTGCTAACGCGAACAACGCGTAAAGCCAACACTATGGTTAAATCAGTAGCCAAGAACACTTAACACAAAAATGAGGAAACAATTGAGCAATTTTTCAACTTTGTGACACAATATATGAAGCAATCAATTAGACACTGCTTTCTAAATCGCCATTGGGAGACAGGTTATGCACCTACGAGTGACGTTGGAATGCTTGTACTTACAAAAATACTCATACAATATTAAGGTGAATGCTCCAACCAGTCCGCGAAATTCAAATTTTCTTACGTTTTTTGCAATTTTCAGGCCAGTGCCAAGTTGTATGTTGATTAAAATATTGTTCGCGGTTGTAAGACGTATGTAGTTACAGAATTATAATCATCAAAATCATCAAAACAACCCTCTAAGTTCATATAACTCGAGGAACGATTTTTTCAAGGTCAAAGTCATTGCTAGACCTTTATGAACTTGGAGGGTTGTATTGATGATTTTGATGATTATAATTCTTTAACTACATACGTCTTACAATCGCCAACAATATTTTAATCAACATACAACCTAGCACTGGTCGGCAAATTGCAATAAACGTAAGAAAATTTGAATTTCGCGGGCTACCCTGACGCTTTCACCTTAAACAACGTTTTCTTGCATTACGTAGGTAGACTACAAAAAATCTGGTACTGGTATTGTTTCGCACGGATATCGTTAATTCAATTATTTCTCGATCCGATAACGTCAACAGCTATATTGTGCAAATTCTCGTTTTGTTCAAGTTAGTTAAACATTCTTTAAAGGCAAACATAACTCTGGTTTGTTATCTACTAACATCAAACGATGATATCATGACAACATATTTCAGGACGTACTGAAAAAAACCCCTGAGGACCTGCATTCTGAATGTGTGAATAAAATTGAATGCATAAACCACAATATAAATCACAATATTAATAAGACGAAAATATTGTAGACAAAGTAGACATGGACATTAAAATAAACAAGTGAGATATGTACTGTTTGTTTTACATGTTGTTTTTATGAACCTACAATATGCGTAAAAAAAACCCTGTTCGATCCGAAAGGGGCATACAGATATACCAATGACGACCAAATCAAATAAGAAAGATAAAATTAATATTCAAATATATAGGGTGTAAAAAACCTCCTAACGAAGCCGAAAGGCACTTGTGCTCCCCTGTCATTGCGATCATTTTTTAGTTCTATACCATACCTGGGAACCTTCTAGTTACGGAGATATTGGGTTGGGGGTCAAAGTTCCAACTTTTTGACAATATTTTTTAATACAAGTTTTTAATGCCTGATTTTTACTTTAAACACCTCGACGACCCCCGTATTATTCAATTCATTCATCAGCACAATGTTTTGAGTGCGTTACACCGCTGCGTTCCCCCGCTGTGTTGCCATGTAAGTTTCCTAATTTTAGTACTTACATTTTATTTAATTTTAATCTGGATATTTTTTTATTTGTTATCCAAAAAGGATTAACCAAAGCCTACTATTTTCTTATACAATGGCAATGAGAGGTTTTCCTTTTGAGGTTTTAAAAAAAAACTTAGTTTCCAAGAACTCTATAGATGGCGTTGAACTTACTATGCCAAAGCCAAAACGCTTGAAAAAAAAACATTGTGTCACGTCACATACTCTCGTTGACTGACACTTTCATTTGCTTAACCTTCCGAATATAACCAACATTTATCGCGCTTTGTTAAAATCAGTTTTTTTAGGTTCCGTTCCTTGCATTATTATACTTACTCCTAGCGCCATCTATCCAGCGACTAGGGAAGATCTAAAAAGAAAATCCCTCATTGAATTAGGTTTACCTACAAGATTCATGGAAACGAAGACACATATATAAAAGTCAGGACATTCATATACTAATAAAAAAATAAAATAAAACTTTTTTGCCAAAAATAAAACCGACTTCAAAAAAAAAACAACAAACAAAAAAAACACTAAAACAAAACCACAAAAAACTGAAAAATAACTTTAGCTTCAGAAGCCGGTGAGAAAAACACCAAATCAATCAAAGGTCAAGCTTCAGAAGTCGGTGACCTTGTTTAATTGATTTAGCGTTTTTGTCACCGACTTCTGAAACTTGACCTTTGATTGATTTGGTGTTTTTCTCACCGGCTTCTGAAGCTAAAGTTATTTTTCACTTTTTTGTGGTTTTGTTTTAGTGTTTTTTTTGTTTGTTGTTTTTTTTTTTGAAGTCGGTTTTATTTTTGGCAAAAAAGTTTTATTTTATTTTTCCATTTTTAGTTGTAATATCCTATACTTACAAATATTTGCTATGCATTCATTGTACATGGTTAACAATACATGTCATGGTAATAGGCTTATCCCCAATAAATGGAACATAACATGCCATAACTGTCGAAATCTGGGTGTACTGTACACATCTATGTACCCCTCAGAGCAAACAGGTGTAATGTTACGTCATGATGTTGTTTAAACAATGAACATCCAACCGATTGGAGCTATCACAACAGATTTGCCGTCTATTTTTGAAGAGTTCCATTGTATATCTCCGAAGATCAGCATCAGATCTTCACCAAATTAAAATGGGACCACCTCAGGAGTATACTTTTTCAAATAAAAAAAGAATTTTGAGAATCGGTCCACAAATGGGAGAGAAATCAGGTAAATTGTACACTTCTGCGTACCCCCTCAGAGCATACAGGCGTGATGTTCCGTCATGATATTGTATAAACAATGAACATCCAACCGATTGGAGTTATTACAACAGATTTGCCGTCTCTTTTTGAAGAGTTCCATTGTATATCTCCGAAGGTCAACATCAGATCTTCACCAAATTAAAATGGGACCACCTCAGGAGTGTACTCTATCAAATGAAAAAATAATTTTGAAAATCGGTCCACAAATGGGAGAGAAATCAGGTAACATACCTACATAAAAAAAAAAAAAAAAATACATACACACGAACATATAACCTCCGCCTTTTTTGAAGTCGGTTAATAAACAAGATTCACATTTGAAAAATATTGTTTTCAGTCACATTAATCGTCACCTACATAAAAACGTGCTGCTAGATTTTTAAAGCTCGGCTAGCTCTCGTTAGAGTTGAAAATCCAATATTCAGGCATGACATTTAGGTGTTGCCTATGGTTAGTGAAAACGAGTAACAGTCGTGACAAAATAAAATTTATTTTTAAAAGTTTCGAAGTTATTTCATATTATGACGGCTTTTAACGTCACGCCCACGTTGCGACGGCATTCGCGCGGGTGCAATTATTAGATCGGGGTGACCTTGAAAGCTGTAACTGAAAGATTTCCAGGTACCTACTTGCATTCAAATAACCTCGGGGAGAGGGGCACGTAACGGGACTTTGAAAACAACGTTTAGTAGAAAGAAAAAAAAAAGAAAGTGAATTGCGTCAGTAACGCAAATGGGTAGAATAAGAAATGAGTACTTAGGAGCAAGTCTAAAAGTGGCATCGGTGACTGAAAACTTGTGCGGTAATCGGTTGTCACGGTATGGGCAATGCTGAAGAATGAAGAAAATGTCTTGATGAAAGTTTTGAGTATGAATGTGGCTGTTACGGGATGTTCACGGAAACGATGAATGGACTGACTGGACTGTGTGAAAGATGATAGTGCTAAACGGGAGCTGACTACTGAGGTGACAAATAATAGAGAGGTATGGATGGAAGAAGAAGACGTGCAAATAAATAGGGATAAAAGTAGAAGAATGATGAATTGTGTCAGTTTTCTTGAACATGTTGGCAATTACAATTGGGTATCGTCTGACAGATGACCTAGTGAAGGTCGCGGGACTCTGCTAGATGCGGGAAGCACAGGATGGAATCTTTTAGCTGATATAATGATGAAGATCGGCTGATCGCTATAATCTATTTCTTCTTCGCGTGTCGATAGACTCAAATAATACCCGGCCAGTATATAACCACCTGCAATAATAGAAGATTTGTCACCAAAATGTAGTCGCCTAACAATATTAGAACAATTTCATAATAAATTACATATAATCCATTCAGGTATACGTAATAACAATTATCAAAAAAATATGTTTAAAAAAAAAATGTATGCGTCATTGCTGTTAAGGTGTTATTTACGTAATTTTAAATAAATAAATGTTTCAAATCTACCATTCTGAGTAAGGAGCTATAATTTAAGGAATTAACCTATTATTATGACAACGTAGTTTTAATTCAAGAATTAACTACAATGTTAATGATGATCCATCTCTTATTTTAGCTACATAAATGACATTAATTTAGGAATTCATACCTGGCGTTAGTTTTTATTTATCTGAGAATGAAAATATTTTGTGGTGATAGATCTATTAATTAGTTGATACAAATTGATGACAAAATATAAACTTTGGTGACAAAAAATATAGTTCCCATTTATTTTTAAGTTCGCCATCTGACAAACCATGGCTGTATTTTATAAGTTGCGTTTTTAAGTTTTCGAACCAAAAAGGAAAATAGCAACCTTTGTAATGTCACGTATCATGTCATGTATCACTTAAGAGTATCAACCTGCGACATGTTCATAGTTATTTTTCACAATTTAATGTTCATAATAACAGATTTTTGTACATCGCGAAGTGTCACATATCTAGACTTGTGCCAAAACGTTACGAGACTCGTGTCATTTTTTTTGACGTTTATTCTAAGACAACATCATAAATGCATTACTTCCCGGTAGAAATATAATTCTTAACCTTCATGAACGGTACAGGTGGTATTTCATTTTGTATAATGATCTATGATTGTATTCTAGATAATATTATAGAAAGTTTAAGTTTGTACGTTTAGGAAAACGGGGTAATTTTAGATCCGATTCCAAAAATGATTTCACAAATAGAAAGCTACAATATTGTCTGAGCGTTAAAAACGTTGCAGTGGTATAATTTTTTTCCGTAACTCAGGCAAAGCCACGGGCAAAAGGTAGTACCTATACAGGGTTAGTTTTCAATGACCAGCCATCATTTAAAATTAAGGCCCTTCTAACCCCGCGGGCCTGTGGACGGTGGGCTATGGGCTAGCTCGCCGTCCGTCCGTCTCATGACGACAGGCCGTGTCGACGGCGCAGGAGTGTTCTACGCGCGCCTCAAAGAGAGTCAGCAAACGGAAGGGGTCCGCAAGGACCGATGCCTTCCGGGGTTGCGGGACTGTTCGAAAGAGATACCGTGGCCCCGGAACACAAAGGGCGATGAAAGAACATGGATGGGTTTTAGTCAGTAAAAGTCTGACACTCCCTCCTGCTCCGCCCAGAGCGGGAGGAGTCATTTGAGGATTTGCAATCCGAAAAAAAAAAAAGGTAAAAGAAACAAGTTATTACTATGAGGCTTTATTGCTGGTAAACAATAAAATGCTGCTTCTTTCCAACGAGCTCTGATGGCTTAACGGCGTACATCGCCAGCTGGCTTGGAAAATGATGTATCCCTCCTGCTCCGCCCAGAGCGGGAGGATTTATTTGATGATTTCGCATCCGAAAAAAAAGGCCCTTCTAACCCTAAAATTAGCAACTCTATTTGTGGTGGTTCAAACTTCGTTTGATATACTGTTAGAATAAAGTTCTAATCCGCTTGCACTACAAAACGGTTGTTACGTCAGTCACTGCGGCCGAATAGTGCGAAATGATTGGTTTTTTGCGATTTACAAAAAATGTAGTGATTGGACTAAAAAAAATAAAACACGTAAGACCTGCTTTATAGTTAGTTCAGTTAGTATGCAGTGTCATGTTCTAATTTGAAGAACTTTTTGAATACTAGCGGTTTATTGTTCGATTTGGAGGTAACATTGGAATTTTCTTCTATCGAGAAAAGTTTATGGAATCGTGTTTTCGTCACACATAGTACCTAGCATTAATCCTCAAGTTTACCATATATTTATTTCAAAATTAATGCTACAGTATTTTAGGCGTAACGGAGGATCATGCTAAGCCAGTTGAAGGAGTATAGGCCCTTAAGATCTTGATAGATATCAAACCATGCATTTTAAATATTATTGTCGCAAAATATAAAATAAAATAATAGCATTCATATGAAAATGTCCTAAAAATTTCCTAAATCATAAACCTAGTGGGAATCAATGCACTTGTGTGCGTGTATGCACCGCCAAATTTCTGTGTGTGCTAGATTGTTGAACTGAATTGTGCTGTTGCAATATCCACACGTTCGCTTTTTAGTGGTGGACAGGAATGAAATTTTATTTAAAAAAATGTTGTTTTATTTTTCATTAAATATAGAAAAATTTTATCGATTCTAAACCATCTCTGAAAATTTGGCTGGTCTTTAAAAACTAACCCTGTATTATTATACATCACCATCATCATTCTTCAGGTTTTATTAAACCTGCGATGAATGATAACAATGCTGAAAAAGTCAAAAATATGTTAGAGTTGACACTGAAAAACCTACCGAAAAGCTATGTATGTCAATAATGGACGAGGATGCATTCTCTGTCTGTTAACGAATCAGTAATTTCTACTATCAATAGGTGTCTAAAACAGTTGTTAGTGTACATTCCTCACTCTGGATAAAAGGTACCTTCCTACCGTAAAGGTACTTTCCTACCTACCGTACCTTCTAAATACACTAGGTATTAATTGCCATCACTATCACTACATATTATAAACAAAGTGGCCCGCTTCTGTTTGTCCCTATGTATGCTTAGATCTTTAAAACTACGCAATGGATTTTGATGCGGGTTTATTTTATAGATAAACTGATTCAAGAGGAAGGTTTTAGTATATAATTTGCGGGCGGGCGAAGCCGCGGGCATCAGCTAGTGTTTATATAAAGTATATGGACTCCTTCGTAACCGTTACAACCAAATTAACCCATTTCAGTGATGAGTTTTGAAAGCCAAATAAGTAGGTCTAGGTCCTAGGTACCCATCACCTGCAATGCTTGATAAGTAACTCATAATTCATAACACCACGGCTGTTATCCTCGGAACGTTAAGCAGAGCAGATTTCACTAGTAATGTTCAAGTCCCATGCAATAAAACTACTCAAGTAGATACTTAAGTTACTCATATTTTAATTGAAATAAAGGTAGGTACCCGTTTGCTCGTACTATTCCAAACATGTATCGATACAGGAACACATTTGTAACATGTGACTTGAAAGTAGAAATAAACATAATAACGTGGGCGACTCAATGAAAAATGTTGAACAAACTATTTCGGTACACTCGGACGCAACGATACGGCACGGGACGCTACGACATCTATCAATACTGCTCTACTACGTTAATATTATATTTTTCATCATCACCGCGGCTTATTTTTAGCCATGTTGAAATAATCCTTGACTGGAGCATGCGACTATTCTCGTTTTCAACAGATGAACTCAAAGATTGGAAGCTGTAACTGAATAAATGTTATTGATGAAGTGCGTGCATTGAACTGGAGTACCTAGTAGATCATTATTGTTGTCTCAGTAATCGTATTACCGATGCGGCGACAATAAGTTCCATTTCAAAAACTTTTGTAAGTTTGTAAAACCTAGATTCTCACGAATTATTAGAAAAATGGAGAACTTATTTTTTAAAAGCATCTGTCCACCATATGTTTTTATTATTAATTCGCTTATAAGCTTCGCTTATAATATATATAGCTTGTCCTTGTTATTTAAATAAGCGGTGTCATTATTTTAATCGTTTTGAAATGTGAGTGATGTTGGCTACATTGAGGGAAGAGCTTGCTTTAACCAGAACTTCTTACTCCATCATTTTTAATCAAATCACTCATGATCATGTAAAATAAGCAAATCCTCTATAATAAACATTATTGTTATCAATTAGCACTAAATTATCGCAAGATTGTTCGCCAATTAACGATAATTTGAATAGAGATATTTTTAATTTGATATCACACGTGGGCCCAATTGGATAAGTCATTAGCTAAAAATATAGGACTTCTTGATAAAACGCGTATTAAGGACGCATGGGTCATTTATACGAATGAGTATGTACTTTTGTATTTAACCGTAATATACAAGGTGGAGGGGAGGAAGGGTCGGTCCCTTCGTCCCCCCACCCACCTCCTCCGCTTTAACGGAAACCACGTAATCAGTAGTTTTAGCGTCGGTATCTCACCCTGTATAAAAATACGTGTCTATATAATTATGTTTGTGAACGCTAATATCCAAAACCTCCCAACCGTTTTCAATGGAATTTCGTGAATGTGAATGGTTGCTTTTAGCTTGCCGTGTGGTATCCGGCAGAGTAGAATAGAACCAACCAATTACACTGACGGGTGTCGTATAAGGCGACTAATGTCTGAGGCAGAACACCTTGCGCCTCCGTAGACCAGAGAATGGGCAGCAGCGTTTTCTGTTAGTCTTTTATCACTGCGATCTCCAATCCGCCTGCCAAGCGTGGAGATTACGGCAAATCCTCCCATCATGGGAGAGGCTTATGTCCAGCAGTGGACGTTATGGGCTGTTGTAGTAGTAGTTGTATTAGCTTGAAAGATAGTTTTCGGCCCGTTAGGTGGCGCTGTTGCCGACTTTCATACGCGCGGACGAAGTGTTAGGTTTCCGTAACATTGGATGAAAATGGAGACAGAAATGGGTCATGTAAGCGTAGTTTTACGAAGAATAAGATGTAGACATTGCTGATGCAATCGTACTTACGTAATCGTAATTACGTAGCGACCGGGACAGCTCTGTCAGTTGCCTAGTCCTTTTTTTTTCTCCGATGGGAAATCATCAAATGACTCCTCCCGCTCTGGGCGGAGCAGGAGGGAGTGTCAGACTTTTACTGACTAAAACCCAGCCATGTTCCTTCATCACCCTTTGTGTTCCGGGGCCACGATATCTCTTTCGAACAGTCCCGCAGCCCCGGCAGGCATCGGCCCTTGCAGACTCCTTCGTTTTGCTGAGTCTCTTTGAGGCGCGCGTGGAACATGAGCTCGCCGTCGACACGGCCTGCCGTCATGAGACGGACGGACGGCGAGCTAGCCCATAGCTCTCCGTCTACAGGCCCGCGCCTACGGTGGCCGGGGGCCTCGTAGCCCCCGACGCCCTGGTCGTCTCCCGCGGCGGCCGGGACGTGAGGATCTCTCCCTCTCACGTTCCGCCACCTCCTTCTCTAGCATGACTTAGCCTTACGGCTACCACCTTTTGAGGCGCCTTCAGGTAGTGGGCGGCTCGCTGCCTCAAGGAACGCGCTTACACCGGGCCCCGTAAGAGCCATGGACCGCAAGACTCCCGCGTAGAGCGTCCGGCAGGAGGCGTTTGGACCCGCCAGGGTCCCAGGGTGGGCAGGAACCGCCTGAAGGCAGCCCCAGTCCGTTCCAGTTTGGAGGCCAAACGTCGGAAGTGCTCCACGAAGTTCCATCGGCTGTCAAGGACGAGTCCCAGGTACAGTTGCTTAGTCCTGGGGAGGACTTGCTGATGCAATGATTTTCGTTTATATCGTTTGATTAAAATGTTATTTATTTTTGTATGTAGGTTGTCGTTAGTGAAAGTCCAGATATTATCTTGGTCATGTTGGGGCCATGCAAGCTCACACATGAGATGGTTTTGAAGGAAATATAGTTTGCTATGCAATTAATGACAGGCCAGTGTGTCATCGCTATCCATCAGTGAACTCACGGTCCTAACACCCTTGTAGTTTCAACCGATTTCAGCGCATCAATTCGGATGTTTGTTCATTGTCATACAATGTATACAGCCACGAATCCGAATACTGAATAGTGGAACATAGATATACCTACTACATATATCGGTCCCGCTTTGACATTTTGTTGCTGGAAAAGCTTTGTGGATTTTACAGCGAGGCTAGTTAAACATTTCACGGTGTATAAAAGCGTTCTCTCATTTTGTTTTACTAATAAACTTTTGATACGGTGACATTGTCTGTGTTGTGTACTTTGGAAAGCAGAATGTTTACGTAACAACGTTCATCATCACAATAAACAAAATATGCATTATTTCTGCATCTTAATGAGACTGGTCTTTCTGATATTTAAGTACATGCTAACAGTTAAAATATATACTTAAGAGCTCTGAAAGGAGACCACCGAAAGAAGCATCCTTTCTTTCTTGTCTGATAGACAATTTCAATAATAGATTGATCGAAGTTTAAACCTTAAAAAAAAGTTCCTTAAAAATATTAGTATTGAAACTATTGTAGAATTGGCCAAAAAAGGATTTTTCTCAGTCAACCACTCTTGCACGGCACAAACTAATGGAGGATAATTATGTAAAAATCATCATCGTCAGCATTCTGCCCTTGTCCCATGTTACTTGGAGTCCGCGCAACGCGTAAAAATATAAGCCAGCAAGCAATATAATATAATAATAATAATATAAAATATCTCGACTTGGCACACGAAGTTCGCGGCATGTGGAATATGAACTCGGTTATCATTGTGCCGATTGTCGTGACGGCCAATGGCCTTATAGCCAAGAGCTTCGATGACCATCTATCGAAGCTCTCTTTAGGCGGTTGGATCAAGGGCCTGATTCAGAAGGCAGTACTCCTCGATACGGCTCGCATTGTGAGGAGGTTCCTGTCTCTGCAGCCCTAACCACCGGTGGCTTGGACCCTGCTCCCGACACCGGCGGACTACTATTTTTTTATATTTTTAAGTGTTTTTTTTTTGTATCGTTTTATTTTGAGAAATACTTAAGAATGTAAATAGATAAGGATGTAAATGAATAAACGGAATAATAATTTCTTTATTCTCAGACCATAGATCCATACTTAATAAAATAAAAAAAACACAAAAAACAAACTTGGCACTTACTAACTAAAACAAAAAACTAAAACAACTATAATACATATCTGTAGTCTCTAATAATATAGTAACGAGTTTGACTGCCCAAAGAATGACTGCTGGTTGGATCCCATGAGCGGAATTTACTTGAAATCTGAAATAAATCGCCAGCTACAGTTACTTATGCTTACAATAATAATCTACAACAGCGAAGACCAAACAAGATTGACAATAAAAACAAATATTCAGACTGAAAAAATGCAATTATCGCGTCTGACGTTTGTTTTGAATTCAGTGAGAAGTAAAATATAGATGGACGGCGATAGGCCGCTACGATGATAAACATTCTTTTTTTCCACGTTTCCTGTCAATTATTATGTGTTTTGATTTTGACTTCCGAGCTTGTATTTATTTTAGAATGTATTTTCCGTTTCCTCCATCTCTTAGACATGAGTTGTCATGGCAGACCTGCATAGCTATTCACAACGCTTCGATTCGATTTTCGATTCGAAAAGTCGTATGTCCATCTCGCTCGATTTCGTAATGTCAAAAAAAGATAGACATACGACTTTCCGAATCGAAAATCGAATCGAAGCGTTGTGAATAAGGGGCCTGGAAGTCTTTAAATAGTCTCCGGAACCAGGTTATTCGCAGCAAGGAAAACCTGCTCAGATTTAGATCCATTAATGACTGCCCTGGAGTATAAATGTGGTGCTGTTCCACAAACGATGGGGCACTTATTATTATCGTGTCCTGCGTGTCCCGTTGTTTGTTCGCTACAGGAACTGATGGGACGCTATCGTAAGCATCAAACTAGTAGCTTAGTTCAGGGGCCCTACTCTCTAACGTCCGTCCGTCGCTATCCGTCTCTCTCGCTCGCACTCATCTGCAGACGTGCGCGTGAGTGACGGATAGAGACGGATGGATGGACGGACGTTAGAGAGTAGAACCTCTGGGCCGACACTATTTAGATTGCCATTGACACGCCAAGAATAAGACTACGCTGAGTCGAATGTTGAAAATACAAAAAAAAATACAGTTTTAAATAGGCATCAGTTAGGTGTCGTGTAGTGTTTATGAACACAGGCGTGTTGTTATGAGTTCAATTAAATCTGAATATCAATGACACCGACAAATTAATTTGTGACCGTAGACGAATGTACTGGAAGAAATTGCGTAGGTTTATTTACGTCTGTCATACTAGAAACAAAATAAGCCTTTTTAGGAGAATTTTTCAGTCAAACTGAGCTTGAATTTCTTGGTACAACGTTTTACTTTAAGTGCAGGGACTTTCATGGATACTTAATTTGATATAATATGTAATGGGTTCTATGAAAGTTTTAAACACACGCCGCTTATAAGACTGGCAATCATAATAAATGTAATAAAATATAGTTTATAAGGCACTTGCGTTTTCATTTAAGGCGGTACCCCGAGCAAAATTAGCAACTCTATTTGTGGTGGTTCAAACTTCGCTTGAAATACTGTTAGAATAAAGTTCTAATCAGCTTGCACTACGAATTGGTCGTTACGTCAGTCACTGTAGGCCGAAATGTGCGAAATGAGTGGTTTTTATTCTTTATAAAATCAAACTTACGTCTTTTGGAAAAAATAAAACGACAATTATGTTAATTATTAAATTGCCTATCCATTAGTATAAGTAGCAAATCAAAATAATGGTTACTTTACGAGGAGTAGCATTTTATAAATCATTATTTCTCATTTCTATGGTTTCGTTGTGAGGGAATTTATTAAACATTAAGCAACTTAAAAAAAAATATGAAACGACAATTTTGGAGTCAAGGATATGTAGTAATTTAATGTATTTTTTATTAGTTGGTATTTCTTTTGGATAAAGAGGAGTAGGCTCCGAAAAACTGCTCGCTCAAGGTCATTTGCTCGGGGAGCCGCCTTAAGTAATTGCAAGCATAGTCGTTCTTCTTCATTCCTTCCTTCAGAGGTACTTGTAAGTTTTCACAAATTTCTAGGATGGTTTATTAGTTTGTTTCCTAAGTACTCTTGCATTGAGATATCCTCTTTATTAAACCAAGTGGAAGCTTACTTGAACTTACGTCCCTTGTGTAATTTGACCGATTCGAACAGTTTTAACGTATTAACGGCAGGGGAGTTTCTTGTGCGCTAACCAATGGGGTGGCTAAGGCAAAGTAAATCTCAGATGGCGCCACCATAGTTGGTCTTAATCTGACCAATGAGGTTAAGCTATTTTGAAATATAAAATGAAATTACCACATTTTCAACCAATTCGACGATGTTTGAGTACCAGCTATGCTGGTGCCATTAGTTCCACAGTTAGGCTGCGTTTCCACCAGAGATGAGCGAGGGATGTGTGTGAAACCAACCAATAATGTCGCTTCTTTTTCACAGCTTGAGGTATTCTAGCTATGTGATTGGTTAGTTCCACACACATCCCTCGCATACGCATCCTCGCTCATCTCTGGTGGAAACGCAGCCTTAGCCTGCGCCTGACCATAACTACGAAGAGGAGGATATTTTGCCAATAGAAGACACAACATTTCTAGCGTCTCTGGTCCGAAGAATATTTGGCGACACAACTCCATCGTCAATATCGTCATAAATTGACTGTAAAATACTGAACCAAACGTAAGGGACGTTTGGTGATATAAATTAAAATAGCTTTTATTGCTGTTTCTTTCCTTACAATTATTAAGTACTGAAAAAATGCCTAAGTACTAAAAAAAAAACGAAATTGATTTAATAAATTCCAACTTGCATCTGGATGTTTCTGTGAAACAGCTTGTCTGTCGACAAAGGCCTCCTCTAAAGATTTCCACGTATTCCTGTCTCTTGCTAAACGGGTCCATACCGGACCAGCTATTTTCTTGAGGTCATCTTCCCATTTTTGATTTGTCTGCCTCTATTTCTTTTGCTATCTCCTGGACACCATTCTGTTACTAACTTAGTCCATTTCTTCTCATAACAAAATGTCCCGTCCAACGCCATTTAAGCTGTCTGTAGGCTGTGCGTATATTTTTAAATTTCGTTTTCTTTTTTAATTCTTGAAATTTCACTCTATATTTTATTTTATGCATTTTGGCTTTTGGCAGACTTTTAATTTTCTTTCTTGTAAAGTCCGGCCGCTGAGAGAATGCGTTCCTGACAGGTCGCGAGTTTTAGTATTATTGGTGATGATAGATAACTTATTGCTTATATAACTTAACTATTATTACCCCTTTTGCCCTTTTAACAAATAATATTATTAAAAACGATATCATCAAATCAATTACTTATCAATAAATGTTATAATTTCGCGCTAAATTTTTGTAAGTACCTACTGACAGATGTCAGGAACACATTCTTTCAGCGGCCAAACTTTAGTTCTGTTAACGCCTATGTCTGGCACCTGTATAGTAAACTAAGCATGCCAATAATGCACATTTCGTATACTTTCTTTTTTTTCCGGTGCTCGAAACGTAAACATCGTCGTAGCGCAGTGCTCAAACTTATTGTGATTAAAAATCATTTACGGACACGGTGAATAGTGAAAAACACAATCATAAGTGCTGTGGATTTGAACTATTACTCTGGTGCTATTGAATCGTAAAAAACATTATTACAACCAATGATATTCTAACAAACAGATAATTTATAATTATGTTATACACCTACAAAACCACCGAAAAAAGTGTACCGCGGGGTAGAGCCAGCTCACATATGAGCTGTGACGCAGAATAAAGGCAAAACAGGCCAATTGGCTGGTTTTCGAGTCTTCACGATTGCGCGTTCACAACATATCTGTATAGTAGAATATCATTGATTACAACTATATAACAACAACAACAACCATAACAACAACTACCGGATTGAGGTTAGAAATTTGTCGCAGAGCATTATTAGAAACGTCATAGTGTCACTATCTGTCACTGTCAGGTCGACAGTGCCATTCATCGCATCGGTGTTGCCAACGCGAAAATTACGTTTGGTGATATAATACCTACCTTTAATTAAAGAGGACAACTTACCTCCTTGTCGATGGCTGCTTGGCAGGCTTGTTGAAGAGTATCCAGGGTTAGACAATCTTACACGAGTGGTGTCACACTTCATAGTAATGGTTCTTTTTTCCTTCCACTGCCAGGGTAGCCTGCGAAATTCAATTTTCTTACGTTTTTCGCAATTTTCTGGTCAGTTCCAGGTTGTATGTTGAACAAAATATGATTCACGACCGTAACAAATATAACTTTACAGAGTTATAATCATTCAAATCATCAATAGAACTCTCTTAGTTCATTTAATGACTTTTTCACGAAATAGTCATCGACGGTTATTATTTTCATTTTTATGGGACAAGCCCGCCACACTATTCCCAAACCACTGTAACTCCTGAAAGCCAGAATCAACAGTGGCGACCACCAGGGGGACTAAAACGGCCGCTTTAGCAGAATCGTAATATGAATCACGTTAAAAATTTAAAATACTTAAAATGGACTTAATGGTCATAATCATAAAGTCCATTTCAAGAATTATAAATTTTTAACGTGATTCATACTAAGATTCTGCGTGGATTCTGCTAAGCGGCCATTTTAGACCCCCAGAAATGCGCCGAGACATTGAAGCTAGACGAAGTCCCAGAGAATGAATTTAACTGTCTTGGATCCCGCAACGAAATTAATCAGAAAAGTATAGTGTAAGGGTAGGAAAATTCCATTCCAATTCCATTGGCGGTTATTGTCAACTAAATCATATTTTGTTTGCAAAGAAATAAATGGTTTGACTTTGATTTCAACATACAGCCTGACACTCGACCTTTGAATCCGGGCTACCCTGGCGCTTCCCCTTTAAGGGCTATATATCCCTCAAATGGCTTAGCATGATCCTCCGTTACGCCTAAAATGCTGCAGCATTAATTTTGAAATAAATATATGGTAAAGTTGAGGATTAATGCTAAGTCCTATGTGTGACGAAAACACGATTCCATAAACTTTTCTCGATAGAAAAAAATCCAAAGTTACCTCCAAATCGAACAATAAACCGATGGTATTCAAAAAGTACTTCACAATCGATCATGAAACTTTGCATACAATTATTTACAACAATTTGCATTTGCAATTAACTATTTATAGTTAATTGAGTTAGTATGGAAAGTTTCATGATCGCAAGGTCTTATGTGTTTTATTTTTTCAGTCCAATCAATAGATTTTTTGTAAATCGCAAAACACCACTCATTTCGCACTATTCGGCCAGTGACTGACGTAACAACCGCTTTGTAGTGAAAGCTGATTAGAACTTTATTCTAACAGTATTTCAAACGAAGTTTGGACCACCACAAATAGAGTTGCTAACTTTAGGGTTAGTAGGGCCTTAAGAATATTTGTTAAACACAAGGTGTAATTACTACATGACATCTGTGAATAATAAATCAGACTAAAGGTTAAGAGTCAATACTACTAATCCGCACTCCCAAGTAAAAATGGAATACTTTTTTTCAATCTCAATTACGTCCACGCAGTCGAGGGTTATTCACATTTAATTAGCAACCATTTGTGTTCCGAAATCTAGCACCTTCCGATCGTATCTCTATTGTTTTTTTTTCACATTTTATTCGTTGTGTGCGTTTTGCTTCGCGTGAAAGATTGCCGCCGAACAAAAAGAAACAGAAAGTAGACCGTCTCATATCGGTTTCAGTGCAGGTACATAATGTAGTTCGTATCTCCGCCTAGCGCTTTTACCTCAAGCTAAAGTAATTGACATCTAACACAGACTCAATAAATTTGCTTTGACCCCGAACCAGCTACAGCAAACGCAAAAGCAGCATTCATATTTCAACGTCAATTTTTATTAACTCGGCTAGACAGTAATATCTGTACTGTATCTATAGTTCCCACTAATATAAGAAAACGATTTGCGAAATTTCAACCGTCGGAAATGAATGGTTTCGGAGATATTAATTGTAGAATAATTGATAGCATTGTATTTAAAAAGATGTCATATGTTTCACACCATAGACTATTTGGGTCCACACCCATTGACTTATAAGTAGCACACCACAGACTATTATGGCATAGAGTATAACGTACGTGTGGAATGTTCAGTGAGGAAACCACAGAAATACTATTAAAAAAAATCGTTACATGCAATTTCCTAAACAATTAATAATTTAGTTAGTTAAATTGTTGCAGCGTCGCTGATATGTCGCAAAAACGTAACAAACCACTTAGGTAATTTGACAATTTAACACTAAGTGACAGTGACAATTTAAAACTCGATTGCACTGATACAGGCCACCAACAATGACCTGAACGAGCAATTGAGTTTCAAGTGACTACATTAAGTAACAATACAACGTTAAGTGATGCCAGCTGATTGCTACTTCCCTTTTATTGCAAGGACTCTCAATTTTATACCGATCATTATTGTTATAGGTCTCTGCCGACGATGTCGCGAGTCGCCGCGGGTGAACCCCCGATCCAGCCCGCGGACTTCCCGGCAAGCGTCCCCTCGAACATCTCCGCGTCCGTCTCGACGGGCGTCCCCGAGGACGTCTCCGCGCCCTTCCCGGAAGGCTTCGTCGCAAACACCGCCGCGTACATCTCGGCGGGCGTCCCCGAGGACGTCTCCGCGCCCTTCCCGGAAGGCCTCGTCGCAAACACCGTCGCGTACATCTCGGCGGGCGTCCCCAAAGACGTCTCCGCGGCCTTCCCGAAAGTCCTCGTCGCAAACATCCCCGCGACCTTCTCGTCAGACGTCCTTAAAAACGTCACCGCGCCCCTCCCAGCAAGTGACTCGAAAGGGATCTCCAATGCCATACCGCCAAGCGTCCCTGACGACGTTTACGCGCCCTTCTCGTAAGACGTCCCCGGAGGCGTCCTCGCGGCCTTCCCAGCAGTCTCTCAGGACTTTATCGGGGCCATTCTATCAGATCCCAGAGACTTCACCGGGGCCGTCCCAGCATTCCCGAAAGACTTCACCTATGCCGGGGCCGTCCCGGCAGACACAACGGAAAACGTCACCGCGTAGAAATAGAGAGGTGTCCCCGCGGACCTGTCCGCGACCTACCCGCCGGACATCCCAGGACACTTCAAGTTCCGACAATTCGCCGGTGTCGTCCCCACGAACGTCCCCGAAGATCCCCGAAGGTCTCAAATCTCCATGGTCTACTCCGCAGTCTTCGATAAGCTCGACCTGGAGTCGGAGGCTCTCGTGGTTGAGGTACACAAAGGGCTCCCGGCTCTACTATCTACGTGAGTAACCCCTGGATAAATATGAATGTTACTCACTAGTGTGTTTTATGTACCTAGTTAATTTTTATAACACCTGCTTCAAATTTAGGCTCTTGAGAGTCATGCATGTATTAGTTTGCGCAGACCGAATATGTGACTGTGCCAGCCAAGTCGTTAAGGCATTTGATTGTAACACTCGATTATAATCATAACTGTTGGTTAAAACCAGCAGCGTGCAAATACTAAGACTGTCTAGCATAGCTACAAATTAATAATACCGTAGTCGGTATGTCAAAAGAAGTACCGTGTTTTTATTGCTCGTAGATGATGTGAGTTTTTATTTAGAAGTTTGATATTTTACTATGATATTTTGCTTTGTAGTATGTGTGCGAAAATACGTTAAAATTATCGAAATAGTGTACCAAGTCAGCCGAACCCTTTTCATGCAGTTCTTAGACGTTACATGAAGCTAAAGTACTTGACAAAATTACCTACCAGGTCTTGATAAAATTCGATTCGGTAAGTTTAAATGTATAAATAGGTCTTCAAGTCCAGGAAGTCTTGTCTCCGAAAAGCTGTTTGTATTTAATTATTTCTTTCTTTTATCGTGGGGTTAGTGCCTAACCTGGTGTCAGAGTTCTTAAGCCGCCCATGAGCCTCTGACTTGGCTTAACATGGCTTCGAAAAATATCTCTCAGGCATGCTGGTTTCCTCACGATGTTTTTCCTTCACCGAAGCAAGTGATAAGTGATAATTATACAATACGCAAATGAGTCAAAAAATGAATGGTATTTCAATCAAAAGCTATTTTCTCTAGTATTTCCAAATTGCAGAGATATATTGATTTCAAGTCACAAATTTACGCACCTAGCCAATATTATTGCCCAGGGCACAGTTCCAAACTGTTAAATCCGATATGCAGATCGGAAGAAGGGAAGGTTTCAATATTAGATGCAAAAAAAAGGAAATCAACAACAGATCAACCTATATGAAATTCAATCTTTTTGACAGTATTAAAAATATCTTCTTAAAGGGAACTTGAACCTGATTAAACCTCTTAAGATTCTGTACCAACCACTTTAAAGAGAGACTTCTTTATGAAGTTCATCTGTGATAAAGATATCTCTTTTATAGAAAAATCTTTTCTATGCAAGCAGTTTCAAAAGCTAGCCGATGTAATGGATGGCTTTGAAGTTAAGTAAGAATCGTAGTCACCCGTCAGTGTGGGACGGTTCTTGTATTAAAGTTGCATGCTGCCTTCAAATCCGATGTGTTTTATCGACTTTAGAGTGTTTATTCCCGTTTTTTAGAAAACTATCAGCGCTGAGCAAAGCGTTCAAAATACAACATTGGCAGAGTTACTATAAAACTTGGTCACATGAGAACTACGTCTTCGTATCAAAACGCGCGTGACAAAAACAAAAGAATGACGGAGTTTATATCTCATGACATAACTTATACACAACAGTACCGGTTGAGATACCAGACTATAAGTCTATATCAAGACAAATCCCAAGCTGGCCATATTTCCATATAAGTCTCGAATGCAAGCCGTATGAAACCTATTCTTCCCTTTTCGAACAAGTGTTTCCAGAACCTTTAATAAAAACAAAGAGCAGTTGTGGCTTGTTGCCGTAACAGTCCCGACTTAGAAGTTGTGGGATTGACCCTATAGTCTGGTAAATGAATGATTGTGGTTGGAAAAGTTGAAAGCAGAAAATGTGACGTATGAACTTTGTTTGGACTAGTTAAAAGATAAACATATTAAAAGTCCTGACCCCTCCGAGGTGAGCCCGAGGGGGGGGGGGGGGCAAAGAAGGTCCCGTTCTTTGGTTTTTTGCTTATATCTCGAAAACGATGCGTCATATAAAATTTTGTTGTACTACATAATAAAACCTCATAAAATTTTCTTCAACTTTGCTTTTCAAATTTTTTATCTATCTCTTATCGTTGAATTGGTATGAGCTCCGAAAAACGGACAATTAAAAAAAAAAAAACAATTCTCTGTCCCGTTCGTTGTTTTTGGTTTATATCTCGAAAACGGTGTGTCGCACGAATACTTGTTGTACTACACAATGAAATCTGATAAAATTCTCTACAACTTGGCAAATTTCTTTTTTTACTTTTTTTTTTTTATATTTTGGAGATAGATAAAAAGTGTGACAGACAAAGTTGTAGAGAATTTTATGAGGTTTTATTATGTAGTACAACAAAATTTTATACGACGCATCGTTTTCGAGATATAAGCAAAAAACCAAAAAACGGGACCTTCTTTGCCCCCCCCCCCCCTCGGGCTCACCTCGGAGGGGTCAGGACTTTTAATATGTTTATCTTCTAACTAGTCCAAACGAAGTTCATAAGTCAGATTTTCTGCTTTCGACTTTTCCAACCACACCCCCCTTTTGAGCACTCATTTACCAGACTACTAGATACGAGTTACTATTTGTAATTTATTTCATCACCACAGCCATCAAAACTGTATACACTGAAACTGACTGACTGTATGTACTGAAAACATCATGTGGAAACCGATATGTCCTAGAAACAGAAATTCGTAGACGAGTGACATAATATAACACCCGGGGCACTAGACCCGCGTGGCCGGTTACGGCTCACCCATATCCCCTATCACAGAACCTGTGGCCCCAGTAGTAGGAAGAGTAACATTAAAAGCTGATTATGCAATAAAACATTAATATTCAAACTGCATGACACAAAATATTCGCTTTTCAATAGATCCGAATATCTGAAATACAAAGGGCCAGCACTAAACTCGGTAGTCTGCAGAAAACTGAAAACATCACGTACGACCAGATTATATAGTTTCACTATGATTTTTACATAAATATTGTTGTGCTATAGTTAAGTACTCGTATTCATTACAAACTAGCGTCCCGCCGCGGCTTCGCACGTCGCACCGCGCACCGGAGCTATTAAATAAATAGGTACTAATGAAAGCAAAAGAAGTATAATAATAATAACATTGATAGTCGTATCAGCCCATGGCTTAATTGCCAAGAGCCTCGATCAATACCTGAGGAGGCTCTCGTTAGGAAGCTGGATCAAGGGCTTGATTCAGAAAGCGGTACTCCTGGACACGGCTCGTATTGTTAGGAGGTTCCTCTCTCTGGAGCCCTGACCCGTAGCTTGGACCCTGTTCCCGATACCGGTGGGCTACAATTTTTTATATTTTTAAATGTAATTATATATTTTTTAATTAATATTTAAAAATGTAACGAGTTTGTCTTAAACTAAATAAAGGGAATAAAATTGTACTGACAATTACGAACACAAAATAAAAATCAGCCAAATCTGTCCAGCCTTTAATATGCTCCGTCACACATGGTGGCTGATGGTGGCAATCGATTTTTATTTGTAAAGATAGATACATACTCGTAGAAACTGCTTCTCAGATTTGCTTTTACGACATGTCACTTTTAATGTCTGTTTGGAAAGCATTATCACAGTTTGTGACGCTCCCACTGCTGGAACAGACAGAGGCCTCTGTGAGTGGATATGTTCCATAAACTATCACGCTAGCCAACTGCGGGCTCGTAGATGTCACATTTATCTTCGATGTTTTGGTACTAGTAGGACATGCTGGTTTCTTCACTATGCTTAATAACTGCATACTCAAAGTAAAATTAGGTTGGAACTCACGAACTGTAATTCGCCGCTACCTCTAGCTCTCGGAAAACAAGAATTTGTATTTCTTTTCGTTTTAGAAGCTACAATAAGAAAAGGTAAAAACAAAATGGCACGAACTCAAAACCAGGCGCGGATCCAGGATTTCCTTTAAGGGGGGGCAATTTTTGGAAAATTCATTAAAAAAATTGATAAACTTTTGATAATAAATGGGCGTTACTTTACACAAATCCATGATATGCAAGATACAAGGGGGCCGCCAGCTTTTGGGCTAGGGGGGGGGGGAGCGTAGCGAGAAATTCTTACGACACCTTGCCTTGGACAGGTTAGAATGGTTTCAAACGTTCATATAGGAGTTGCTTGGTCGAATTTTAGATAAATTCAAGATAAAGTAATCTGTAGAGCGAGCGAAGCGAGCTCGAATATTTTAACACTTTTCCTACCGGTCTACTGGAGTTACCTGGGCCTTTAGACAAAGTTAAGACTCATGAAAAACTAGGCTTCATGAGCGAGCGTAGCGAGCTCGAAATTTTTTACAACATTGACTCAGATAATTATGCTATAAATGCATATTATATATAAGGCCTCGGGGCAAGGGGCTCCTAATTTATTTCAGGCTTTGTCTATTGTATAGATCGATCATAAAAATCCGTAGGAGTGCCAATCTAGAGGTAGAAAAAAGGAGCCATTTTGATAAAAATTTTTTCGCAGGATTAAACAATATCTTAATTAAAGTGATTCCATTTTACGCTACAATTTATTACGTATAATACCATACTATGGCATTAGGCAGGAAAAGCTATAACTTTTAAAAATCCTGAGCCTCTAGCTAGGGGCGCTGCCTCCTCCTGGCGACGCCCATGACAAGATATACAACTAGAATATTTAGTTTCAATGCCGCCAAACTAGTTCAAGCTTGGCTAATGACGTATTTGGTCCCGTTCAGGGGGGGCAATTGCACCCATTGCCCCCCCCCCCCCTGTATCCGCGCCTGTTCAAAACACGTGATGCTTTCAAGTTTTCTTGTAGTGATGTGGTGAGGTGCTCCCCTCCAGATTGAGATGACGTACGATGTCAGTTAGTATGGCAGTTGCCCTACACATAGCGGATAAATCACCTGTAAATTTGCATTTACTTGGATAACAATAAAACTCTTGCAACTTATGAGAAAAGCGTACCAGTTGACATACAAGGATTGCGTCGCACTGGTTGGGAAAATCGCGATCTCTATTAAAAACTTTTCTCTAGAATAAAATCCCTCGTATTTCGCAGATAAAGCCCGATTCCAACCCCAAGCTCATTTATATCTCATTTCCCTGTCTGTTGGCAAAGTGTATTGTAAGCAGACTTCCTTGGAACTAATACCATATTGGAGCTAATCTTCATCGAGAATGATTGACTTTTGCAAGTGCAATAAGGCTTAACAACTTACGAGATTGAACGGCAAAGATGAAACGCTATTGTCATGTAATAAGGTAAATATTATATGGAAGCTGGATAAGGTAGTTCTACTTTGCTGAAGAAAAATTTAAATGTGCTCAGTAGAATGACGTCATTTTGAAAAATACCAGTTTTCTCTTCTCTTTTCTACTTCTCCGTATAAATTAGGTTTGTTCGTACCCAGGGTTCCCTTGTCCCGACTGTATTACGGAACTCCGAAGTTTAAAACTCCGATGTACGTTATTCAGAATGTTCGTTATCACGAAGTACGTTACTCCGAAAGTACGCTATGACGAATTACGTTATTCAGAATGTTCGTCATCGCGAAGTACGTTACTCCGAAAGTTTACTATGACGAATTACGTTATTCAGAATGTTCATTATCGCGAAGTACGTTACTCCGAAAGTTTGCTATGACGAATTACTTTATTCAGAATGTTCATCGTCGAGATTCTGAGAGAGTATTTCGCTTTTAGTTTGATAGCTAGTGTATTTACCTAAAGTACATTTTTTTAGGGTGCAAAAGTGTGGAAGCACTCACACTAAATTTCTACACTTTTGGTATTTTTTTATTTTTTTTTGTGGGTGTAACAATACCCTTAACGAAGCCGAAAGATAATAAGGTACTTATTCTCTCCGTCATTGCGATCATATCGATAGACTATACCTAGACTATACCTGGGAACCTTCTAGTTACGGAGATATTGGAGGTCAAAGTTTCAACTTTCTCAACAGTTTTTGGTTTCTTAATACTATACTTTTTTTTTAATTACCTCCATGATCCATTAACTATTCAATACATCCATCAGCATAATGGTTTGCGTGCGTTACTTTGAGTTTTACTATATTTCCCAGCAATAATTTTTGCAAAGGGTTACTTAGTTTGATGTATAGAATGCTTTGTTGACGGTTTTGTGAAGGGTCCGTTTACACCCTGTATATTTATTTCTTGATTTCGATTAATTAAATTAAGGCGATTACAACAGCTAAATTAGCAACTCTATTTGTGGTGGTTCAAACTTTGACTGAAAGACTATTAGAATAAGGTTCTAATCAGCTTGCACTACAGTCAGTCACTGCGGGCCGAATAGTGCGAAATGACTGGTTTTTTGCGATTTACAAAAAAACTAATGATTGGACTAAAAAAGTAAAACACTATGATGCTAATAATGTTGCTTGTACAATTATATGCCAAAAATCAGAATAATCGTATGTATTTAAGTACGGTTTTTACTTGTTAAAAGAATTTTTTAGAGATAAGTTCGTGTTTTTTTCTATCTAATAAAATTAGTTGTATTATGTTTTTTAAAAACACTATCGTACTAGCTTAGATCCTGTAGAATATCATATATTTTTCTGGTTTTGTTTATTGCAGTGAATCATATGCTTTTTTGCATTATAAAACTCGCGTTTAGCTCATGTAATCACCTTAATGGAAACACGTAAAAAATAATTTAATAGGTATGCATCCAGATTGTTGTGATATCAAAATATACTCTGAACTACCACAAAGACCTCTTTAGTAATATCTATGATTAAGTTCTCTTTGGTAAAACTGTCTGTGTAATGTCGTTATAGAGGGCAGTGACAGGCCTTCAAACAATTTTCAAATTGATATTACTTAAGCCATTGCGTTTGTGCATTACAATCTATAATTCTGTGTTTTATTCTGCGAACATGCAAGTTCGTTGCGAATTCGTGAAATCACGTAAAAATAAAGACCAGTTGCTGCAAGATGGATTTTAATATACTTTAAATAAAAAATGCGACAATACTTATTACTGGAATTGCATTCGAAGAACGTCTTCGAGTTGTGGTGCTGCGGCAGTTACAAAAAAGGTCGAAGATAATCACTGTGAATGTGGGGACCATGTGGGTCACATTTTTAATTTTTGTTTGTTTTTTTTTCCCACAACTGTCTGGCAGTTTGAGTACTATAAGCGACCTACCCAAATGTCCTTTCTTTGGTATTGTTCGTCGTTTCGTTGAGCTCCTTGAGTTACAAGTCGAGCTACACGTTAACTGACAAATGCTTGCACTGACTGGACAGGTCCACTCAAATCTGTATGGTTCTTTCTTCAAAAGACCATCTCAGGCACTAATCTGCATAGTCCTCATGTGAATTGAGCAAGATTATGTCTGGACTTTAAAAGAGACTATGACCTTTGAGTTTGTTTCGGCTGTTTCTTCTCAGAGTAGTCAGGTACGAAACACCGGCCCCATCTAGTTTTAAAAAATGACGTGTAAAAGTGTTTGTAAAAACCTACTTGCAAAATAAACATCATTTATCATTTATCACTACATTAGTAAACTAAACGGCGTCTCACACCTCTATGAAACAAACCAAGATGCTGCGAAGACGAATGTTGTAAGGGCTTCATTAAAAAAAAGAGCTGGGGAAAGTTTTGATCGGCCTGGGCAAATTATCCAAAAAACCCAACAAGAAATACCAACCAAATTACGTACTAATTATTTAATTTTATGTTATGTTTATATTTAGTACAGAGAAAAGTGTTTATTTCGTTTATTACCTCATGTTGGAAGGTATATAAGCATATTTTGAATTTATTAAACTACTACCTTATTTACATTATGATTTTTTATTTCTGCTATAGAGAGACATTGTTGTAGTTCATAATAAATATCCTAACATCCATATACATAAAAACGAAAACTCTCTCAGAATCTCGACGATGAACATTCTGAATAAAGTAATTCGTCATAGCAAACTTTCGGAGTAACGTACTTCGCGATAATGAACATTCTGAATAACGTAATTCGTCATAGTAAACTTTCGGAGTAACGTACTTCGCGATGACGAACATTCTGAATAACGTAATTCGTCATAGCGTACTTTCGGAGTAACGTACTTCGTGATAACGAACATTCTGAATAACGTACATCGGAGTTTTAAACTTCGGAGTTCCGTAATACAGTCCCTTGTCCCTAATCTTGTTGGCGCGTTAAATATTCGTCGCCCGTTCTCTTCCGGTGATGCACGAGCACGATGCAGCAAGCGCTAAATGATAAGAATCTTGGCAGCTAGCTGACATTTGGTTTTCCTGTTACCCGCATCAGACTTGAATTTGATGCATTGGAATGTTTACACATTAAAAATAGTAGACACAAAGAAATAAAAATATTTCCCAGTTCTTCTCGTACAAAGGTTAGCCCTGTTCCAGACCAATCGATTGTACATTGTACACAGTCAGGTCGATTATGTCGCTAACACCGAAAATATTGTACAACACGGCTATTGTATTCGTATTACTGTATTATCGCAACAGATAATACGTCGCGAACTTTATCAACGCGGCACTGTATCAATACCGCATTTTGTAACAATTTACTCTGCCATCATCAAACATTGGAACGGGGTTTTATGATATCGGGCGAGATTTTATTTATGAAAATAACTACGCGAATGTTGACATTTTTACTTTTACAAAAAAAAGAGATAAAGCTTGTTGTACAGAATAATAAAGTTGTGAATTTAGTTCAGTGTTGTATTTTTCCGTCAACACCGAGCATGTTAAATCTGCTTGTTGTATATGGTACCTACTCCGAATAAACTACATTTTTGTTCAACTTAGTTAGGTAGTTTGCAATTGTGTAGTTTTTCAACAGATAACTGAATAAAGTTCGTTTATACGAAATGCTACAGTCAAAGTTACGTACTCGTTTTTATAACTTTAATATTTAGCATGAACTCGATCACAATGGCAACATGGTACTTGTAACTCGTAACAGAGGCGTCTCTAGCCCATGTAGCGCCCGTGTGCAAACATTACCCTAGCGCCTCCTAGTAAGCGCGCGATTAAAATGGAATGGGTATAAAGTACCTACAAGTAACCAAAAACTTTGAAATTTCCCCAATAGATAATAAACTCTATTGTTTGGAGATGCAGAAGAAATTTTTTATTTTCTTTGCATGTTAACTGTATAATAATAGGTGTCATAAATTTTGAAATTTCTTCATTCTAATTATACGACCTCATATAAACATACAAAGTTCAATATCAATTGGAAACATTTGACAACTTTGGGAAGGTAAGCTCACTGCGAGCGAGGCCCACTGTATACTGGTAAACATTTTTGCGAAGGCGCCGCCGCCGTGTGGGACTCCGTAGTGAGCGGCGCTCGGTGCCCCCTAGCACCGCAGCGCCCGTGTGCAACGCACCCCCTGCACACTAGGTAAAGACAACCCTGCACGTACACATGGCGTGGCGTTAACTTCAATCTCTAGCTAGACGAAACACAACTAACCTAACAACAGGGACATACAGTTTAGCTTCCGAAATCACGACGATTGGTCGAAAGTAAATTCAATATCTCAACTTATTGAACCTAGTGGACTGCTGAAAAACAGATAATGTTAAAGTAAACTTCAGCAACAATGGAATTTGTAACTAGAGCGGTGTCCCAAGTTTCGAATAACATAGTAGATAGACAATGGCAGCTGCCACTGCCGCCTTACCAATAGTTTCTGTTTCAAGCTACTTAATAGAATTTCTAGAAATTGAAGTTGTTCATTGAAATAATTGAATTAAAAAACATTTACAATATGGCCTTAAAAACTATAGGACATAGTATACGTAGTAGTTGGATTTTACCTGTAGCTGCCCTGTCCTAGAGGACAACATTTGTACTATCGAGGACACTCCCGCCTGACCACCACTAAGCTCATTTTTGCTTGCACTCGCAACATAAAAACGCTCTCTAAACGCCCCGTTGACTTTGTGTAGAAAAAATGAATGAAATGATACCGAATCGGCCGAGCGCACTGACGACGCACGCCAAACGAGAGTTATTGTTATTTTGCGCGCCAAAGTTGACGCTTTCCTAATAGGCCCAAACTTTAAGGGGGTGTGGCTCGGCGCCTCCGCATGATTTAAGCGAAAAAAAAAAAAAAAATGGTCAGGCGGAAAAGAACCCCATAGTACATAGCTGGTTTACAGATAATCTGCCAAGACGAGCCAAACGAGGCGTAAGGGCACTATCTACCTACCTTTTCTCGAAGCGCTTTGTCGTTTTTTTGAACCCTTATAACTTGGGTTTGGATTATACCAGATAAACAAAATTCTCGGGATATGTTGTCACTAGCGGACTTATTAAACGTATAAAGTTTTTTTTTGCATAGCTCTTATACTTTAGATTTTATTGATATATAAAAAACCCTGATTTCGTCACTGACTGTTGATCATCAAAATACTCAGGGTATTTCCTAATGTCCTTGGAAGCTGAAATTTGGTATGCACGCTGTTATTAGTATGCAAACAACAAAACAATTATAAAACTTGTAACTTTTATCCCCCAACCCCTTAAACTAGGAAATTTGTATGAGACTTCCGCAATTTACGCTAGAATTCTGAAAATTTATATAGGGATTCGTGGCGTCGCTAATGTGCAAGAAATACACCCCAAAAAATATTGTCGCAAGCAACTTTAAAAAGAAATGAGAGCCACCAAAAACATGCTCATGTAAAATGTTGCCAAGACGAGACCATATGACTCGCACTGTCAAAAAGTTATCAGATCTCATGTTGTAGAGCCAAGCTTCTAACTCTACAAGGTCTAACTTTACAAACTCTCAGCTTAGTCAAAATATGTGGCTATTTCTGATATGAATACAAGAAGGATCACTTTTGGCGATCAACGCACTTTATTGCCGTGAAACGCGATACTTTAAAACATTTTGTTCTGTAACCGCTGTATTTCGACACTAGTGTGTAAAACGTATGGCTCACAGCGTAGCTTGTGAAGCTTGGTACTTCGCGGGCAGGTGGAGTCTAATGACTCCGATATACTTCTGCATTCCTAGAGCCTTGAGAATAGGCTCAAAAGAAATTCAAGAGAAAAAGCAGCTCGCGAAATTCAAATTTTCTTACGGTTTTTGCAATTTACAGGCCAGTGCTAGGTTGTACGTTGATTAAAACATTATTCGCGGCTGTAAGGCGTGTGTAGTTAAAGAATTATAATCATCAAAATAATAAATACAAGCCCTCCAAGTTCATAAAGGTGGAAAAATGACTTTTTCGAGGTCAGTCATTCCTGCTAACTAGTGTAGTGTGCTGTCCTAGTGTGAACCCGCCCTAATTAACATTTATGAAGATCAAGTGAGGGTAGTTGAATAAACACCTTCGTTTTGCTGTGGCGGTACCTCCAATACTTCAATCTTTCCGCGACCACGGCTGGTGAAATCCGGTCGAAACGTCAGGCTTATATTAAAGGTAAAAGGACATGGTCATTTTTGGTACTTTATTCTGAGATAATCTAACCACTGTAAAGAAAATCAACACAGATAATACTGCACAATAGACTGCCTAATCTCAAGTTTCAAGCTGGAAATTGCCTGCATTTTCGAGAAAATAATGTCCAAAGATCTACTATTTAGGGTAGATGTAGAGAAGTTTTAATAATGTCAATAGATGGCGCTGTGCTGAGTTTGGGCCCAATTCTAATTTATTATTACAAATATGCACAGGTGGTATTTTTATCTCTCTAATATAGATGATGCACTCTATTTTTGCACCGAATAATACACTGAACAGAACACACGCAGTCAAATCACTAACTGTCTCAACTGTCTGACGGACTTATCTATCGTGACATTGACATCTAGCTTTTGTCAAATGTCGTTCAACGCAGCGTGTTCCGAATTACGCTGAATGCATTCTTAAGTATATTTGCTCAAAGCACAAACATGTCGGTAAGTAGGTACACCTTGTTTTTCATTTTTATTTCTCATTATACTCTCGTAACCATTCTTATTACTTTGATTACCAAAAATGCGTTTCAGTACGACCATCCTCACAATTGTTAGTTAGCGCTGCGATAGGATAGGAACGTAAAACACGGTGTTACCAAAATCTACCTGTGTTGCATTGTGAACTAAAAATAAAAAACTTCAAAAATGAATATCTTTATTTTGCAGGATATTTACGTGATAAGGATTTAGTTAAGTTAAACTATATTTTATCCTCTTCCGATTAATACAGTAAAATCTGTGGTTGCGTTCAATTTGAATAAAGTACCAAGCTCCATACTAATTCAGTCTTGTCCTTTGCGATAAATACCCGTTTACATGTGTGCTATAGGCTATATAACAGTGTTTTTCAACCTTTTTTATGACACGACCCCCCATAGTATGAAAACATATTGGCGACCCGTTAGTTTTTTTTTTCCATTTATTTTATTATGTTACTAATATTAAATCCATACAATTTTTTTAATGCATTTGTATAAAGTAGGATTCGGATAAATATAATTATGTATTTTACACATTTTTTTAAATTTGGAATTTAATTCTTAATGTAGCAAAAACGGATCCACAATGTGAGGAATTAGTTAATGACGAACAATTGAAACCTCAATATGATGGATGTGTACTAGGTCTTAATAGGTTTTTATTATGTTAATTTGTACGAAATTGATATCCTAGAGTTAACATTTTCTTATTAAATTTATCTTTCTAGGCTTCATTGTTTTGTTTATTGAGGTAGTTTTCGCGACGTCTTGCGACTCCCCCCCCCCCCTACAAAGGCTTCGCGACCTCCCAGGGGTTCGCGACCGGCAGGTTGAAAAACACTGCTATATGACATCACGCTACGACCAATCGGACGGCGCAGCGCATAAATGAAAAATGTTGCAAAAACAGGGAAAAAATATTTCTTTTGTGACCTTTTTCTCTCTTATGTGTGTAACAAATCTACTTGCTCCTATTGAATAAAAGGGTAAGCAGACTTGTTCAATTTAAAATTTAATTAGTGGAAAGATATAAAATACAGCTAGTTATAAAAAAACACCTACCTAGCACGCACTCTCTATAGTTTTATAGTTCAAGCACTTATTTGGATTAGAAAGAGTTCACCACTGTAGGAACGGGAACAGGCGTCAGGGTAGCCGGTCTATAGCAGAGAGACGTCGATGATTACCTTCAGGAAACCTCAGCTGGAAGGGCGTCGTGCAGATCTAGAGTCCAACAGGTCAGCTCTGTAGTAGGGCAGCGTAGATTTCAGGGCCAGAATAGCTCAGCGTCGGAGTAATAGTCCCAGGTGGATCTTTACTGGATCCCCTGGGTAGTTTTTATATCTCAGCGAAAACCAAGCGGTTATCTGATGTTCATCTAATCAGCTCCAAGAGTAGACTTTTTAGCTCCCGTCAGCTCGTTTCTCCAAAGTAGTCTTTCTTTTTCCAAATATTCGTTTTCTTAGTGTGGCCAAAATCTCATCTGACAAGTGTAGTCGGCCAGGACATATCCATGAGTGCGTAAAGATTTTATAAATAATTTAATATTAAGTTATTTAGTACACAATCGTAATAATCTACAAAATATAATGGCTAAACACATATTGATAAAAATAATTTAAATTTTACTAACCAAAAAGTAACTATCATAGACTAAGCAGAAACTGAGAGTTTGACAATTTGACGCTTGACGTAAGTGTCACAACATGAAAACTATAAGTTAATATCGTTAATATCATTGAATTATAATGTACGTACCTACGTAGTACATTATAACTCAATGGTTAATATTATTTTTATTTCAGCTATTTTTAAGTAAATGAATCGTATTTAGATCGATTTGCTGAGTGTAGTTATATAAACCAATAAAAAGGATGATAAATAGTATTATGAATGGTGAATATGAAGCGTAAGTATAGCATAATACTATATGTGACGCAGACGAAGTTGTGTGGGTCAGCTAATATTTAATCAAATAATAAACACAGACCCCAATGATAAACACATCAATGTTAGGAATGTTGAAAGTTTTCCAACATTCATTGATTGACCACGGTATAAGAGCTCTGTCTACACCCTTTGTGTAACCACAGTGCCCTCTTGAATCCAAGGGCACTTTGTCAAACACTCTCTGACTGGTAATTAGAAGCTTGTATTGGTGTTCGGAATTCTTATTAGGTACTTGTAACATCCAAAATGTGGCACGAAATGCCACATTTATGTTTTTAGCTTAGCTGAGAGGTACAACAAATAATTACATTTAGCAGTATCGCATTTAAACAATACTTTCGAAAAACTGGTATATAACGCCGAAACCCTTTTTAAAATAAGCACGTAAATAACTGGCCAACTTTTCGTCCTAACTCGGTCGTATCTGAAAATGCGCTCAATTTTAGTAGGTATACATAATTTTCCAAGCCGGCTGGCGATGAACGCCGTCAAGCCATCAGTGCTCGTTGGAAAGAAGCAGCATTTTATTGTTTACCAACAATAAAGCCTCATAATAATAACTTGTTTCTTTTACATTTTTTTTTCGGATTGCAAATCCTCAAATGACTCCTCCCGCTCTGGGCGGAGCAGGAGGGAGTGTCAGACTTTTACTGACTAAAACTCATCCATGTTCCTTCATCGCCCTTTGTGTTCCGGGGCCACGGTATCTCTTTCAAACAGTCCCGCAACCCCGGCAGGCATCGGTCCTTGCGGACCCCTTCCGTTTGCTGACTCTCTTTGAGGCGCGCGTGGAACACGAACGCGCTGTCGACATGGCCTGTCGTCATGAGACGGACGGACGGACGGCCCGCGTGTTTCTTTTATGTCCGTAAGGATTGAGGAGCCATTTTTTGTAGCTTAATGAAATTATTATACTTATTTAGTAGTAAGTTTAAAAAAATTGTAGGATCGATCCTCGATTTTGTAGTATAATACTTCAAAAGTTATATAATCATAAAGGTGGCACCTCAATCTAAATGTTTGGATTGAGGAGCCACGTCAGAACTTCGGACATCATGGATTAATATTTGCCATAATTTAGTATGATTTTGTAGCATTTGAGAGTAGTTAGTAGACAAAATCTGAAAACGGTTGTTTTAAAATTAAAAAAGTTACCATACATTATGTATGTGGCTCCTCAGACCATAATACGACTCGTAATTTTTCAAAGAAGCAGTTGTTCAATGAATGCGCAATTTCTTCGTCATTTAGTAGTAAGTATATCAGATTTGTAGGACAAGATTCGTTAATTAAAAATGAGTGAATTGAGAGATATAGCACATTTTAACTGGCTCCTCAATCCTGACGTTACTATACATGCGAGATCACAACGTTACTCTGTAGCTACCTGAGATCACAACGGAATCTAAAACCAGATACACTAATATTTAGTAGTAAATGTCTATCAAACACATATGTACAGAACAACATTGTATATATTCTGTATCTGTAAAACAAATTACTTTTCGAAATGCCCTAAGAAATCGCTGCTAAGGGTGACCATGGTATATGAATGAAACCAGGATAACTAGTTTTTAAATTTTATTTTGCAACTAATCGACAATGTCTAAATAAATAAAATACCTAATAAATAAATAAAAATCATTTATTTCAGATTCATCCTAAGATTACATCCCTACTTGTTAGTAAAATTGCGAGCTTACAAAATAGGGTTATAAAAAAAGATTTATAGTAATAAATAATGAACTTTGAAACATAATTTACCTATAATAAAAATAAAGAAAAAGTGGCAGCCTACTACCTACATAAGAAAACAAATAGAAAAAAATATATGCTAGTGATTTATATACTCTTTGATATATGCACGTCAAAGATTAGAATTATTATATTATTATTAATTATTATTATTGATTAGATTAGAATTTTGATATAACCAGTGTCACTCTCACAGTAAATACAAATCTAATGACACCTCTCAAACTAAAATCCATCGAGCCGTTCAGGCCAAAGAGCGTGCCAAACAATTATACATAGATACAAAAACATACTCTCGAAAAACATAACCCTCCTTCTGGCGCAGTCGGGTAAAAAGTAATATCAACAAAAAAGTTTACGATACGTTTTTTTTTATTTTATACTTAGGCAATTTATTATGTTCGTGTGTATGTATTTTTTTTTATGTATGTTACCTGATTTCTCCCCCATTTGTAGACCGATTCTCAAAATACTTTTTTTTATTTCAAAGAATATACTCCAGAGGTGGTGGTGTCATTTAAATTTGGTGAAGATCTGATGCTGATCTTCGGATATATATACAATGGAACTCTTCAAAAATAGACGGCAAATCTGTCAATCTGTCAAGTCTAAGATCGATAGTTTCCGAGATATAGCCGTTTTAATTTTGAAAGCTGTCATCCGAAATGTAGATCTCATCGAGACCTATCACTTGTCCTTACACACAACTAGTCTAAGATCGATAGTTTCCGAGATATAGCCGTAATTTTGACAGCTGTAATCCGAAATCTATCCCCTCCCCTTCCACTGACTAAGAAGTCATTGAAAAAGTGATCATTTTGGTAAAGTAGTCTTTCTGGTAAAGTAGAATTTATATGCATTGTGGGGGCTGTGGTCATTATGAAAAAGTGGTTATTTTGGTAAAGAGATCAATATGTGAAACGCAGTAGTCGTTATGAAAAAGTGGTCATTTTGGTAAAGTGGTATTTTTGGTAAAGTAGAATTTATGTGCCTAAAGGATTTGTTCCAAAATAAATTTTCAAAAACTCCTTGTTTCAATCATATACCATGGTCACCCTTAGCAGCGATTTCTTAGGGCATTTCGAATAGTAATTTGTTTTACAGATACAGAATATATACAATGTTGTTCTGTACATATGTGTTTAATAGACATTTACTACTAAATATTAGTGTATCTGGTTTTAGATTCCGTTGTGATCTCAGGTAGCTACAGAGTAACGTTGTGATCTCGCATGTATAGTAACGTCAGGATTGAGGAGCCAGTTAAAATGTGCTATATCTCTCAATTTACTCATTTTTAATTAACGAATCTTGTTCTACAAATCTGATATACTTACTACTAAATGACGAAGAAATTGCGCATTCATTGAACAACTGCTTCTTTGAAAAATGACGAGTCATATTATGGTCTGAGGAGCCACATACATAATGTATGGTAACTTTTTTAATTTTAAAACAACCGTTTTCAGATTTTGTCTACGAACTACTCTCAAATGCTACAAAATCATACTAAATTATGGTAAATATTAATCCATGATGTTCGAAGTTCTGACGTGGCTCCTCAATCCAAACATTTAGATTGAGGTGCCACCTTTATGATTAAATAACTTTTGAAGTATTATACTACAAAATCGAGGATCGATCCTACAATTTTTTTAAACTTACTACTAAATAAGTATATTAATTTCATTAAGCTACAAAAAATGGCTCCTCAATCCTTACGGACATTTTCTTTTACCTGACTTACCAGATGAAGGAGTGCTATGTTTTTCGCGGGCATGTACATGTGTTTATTATAATATGTATCTGGTTATGAATGTATGTCCGTTCTATTGTTCACTCGTTACTCCTAAACGGATGAACCGATTTGGATGAATTATACATACGTCGTTAGATTCGTCTTGTGGCGCGAGTGTCACATTAAAATAAATATATTTTTTGGCGTCATATTGTGGTGTTTTTTTATTCAAGCCTTTCGAGTGGGGTATTGAAATGGGCGTAGGAAATCTGAAAAAAAAAGAACCCGATGTAGGCGAGGTGAACAAACTTTTCTAAAATAACTTTACCAGCCTACTGCTCTGCTTGCAGAGTTGAAGTGTTGGTGAATAATCGAGCATCTATCGAGAGCTATCCCGAGTAGATGCGCTCCAATTCACTGCTGCGAGCCGTGTTCCTCTAATGAGGGACAGCTCTATTGAGGAACATGTCGAAAGTAGTTTGATAAGTGAGACAAAAGAATCGATTTTTCAACCTTCTTTATTATTTGTTGATCGGGCAATATCGAATTTATACTGAAGGCGTTTTGAGTATAAAATATATCTTTAAAAAAATCACAACAACGTAATTTTAATTGATTTCTTTTAGTACCTACATAGTTTTTTTGCGAGGGGTGATTAAAGTACAGGGTTAGTTTTCAATGTCCAATTTTCCGAGATGGTTTAGAATCGATACCTAATATGTTCGATATACTTAATGAAAAAAAAAAACGTTTTTTTAATAAAATTACCCCACTAGGTTTATGATTACGAAATTTTTAGGACATTTTCAAATGAATGCTATTATTTAATTTTATATTTTTCGACAATAATATTTAAAATGCACTTTTGGTTTAATATCTAGATTTTAATTTAAAATTTTGGCTGGTCATTGAAAACTAACCCTGTATAAACAAGCCCGCACTGGTATCATGCGAAAAAAATAAATGTTTTTCTCATAAAAGGTTTGCTTCATAGTCAGCTAAGTGAGCGTTTAGCTATAGATCTCCACGAAGCTCAGTTTGGTTTCAGGGCTGGGTAATCGACTGAAACTGCGGTACTGGGACTCAAGCATACTGTCCAGTTCTATGTGACGAGGAAGACGGCTGTATACGGTTGTTTTTTGGACCTGTCGAAGGCATTTGACCTGGTGTCTTATGATGTGTTGTGGGATAAGCTCCAGGGGGAAACCAGCACACCCAGAGTTGCAATAAATATATTAAGATATTGGTACGGCAACCAGACCAATAATGATAGGTGGGCGGGTTCAAGTTCGTCAGAGTACAGGTCGGAGTGTGGAGTGAGACAGGGTGGCCTGACTTCACCACCACTCTTCATCCTGTACGTTAATGGACTGATAGGTGAGCTCAACGGGGCCGTGTCGGCTGTTCAGTGGATGGTGTTTGTATGAACAACATTAGCTATGCCGACGACATGGTGCTGCTGAGCCCATCTGTCATAGCCCTTAACTACCTCATAAGGATCTGTGAGAGGTACTCGGAGTCACATGGCCTAGGTATAAACTGTAAGAAGAGTGAACAACTTATTTTCAAGGCGGGTAATAAGAGTCCGAAAACCGTTCCACCGGTCAGGCTTGGAGGAATGCCGTTATGAGGGCCACCAAATTCAAGTATCTGGGGCACTGGGTCACCGAGGACCTCTCAGATGATTTAGATATTGGGCGGGTACGTAGGGCGTTGGCAGTGAGATGCAATATGCCTCGCGCAGATTTGCACGGTGCACAAAAGAGTTTTTAAAGCATACTGCCAGACATTTTATACCTGTAACCTGTGGGTCCGCTATACGCGTAGATCTTTCAATGCCCCACGGGTCCTGTACAATATTGGCTTTTGGATGCTAATGGGGTTGACTCGCTTTTGCAGTGCATCAGGTATGTTAGCTAAGGCTAGCACTGACTGCTTTAGGGCTATAGTACGGAAAAGAGTGGCCTCCCTGATAGGCCGCGTGCGGGGCTGCAACAACAGCCTTCTGAATACTATATTTGGAAGGTTTGATTGTCCGGTTGTGAGGCACTGGAATACCGTTCACGGATCTGGAGGGGTCCTTTTCAATGTAAAATAAATTAAATGTAATAATTTAATGTTGGCATTGAATAAGAATATAACTAACATAGTTATAAATATAATTTACTAACAATGTATGGAATATTTTTGATTCTGATAATAAATGAATAATAATAAAAAGTTACACAGGAATCTGTAATCGATTGGCATGATACTCATAACCGTAACACTATTTAGAGCACTTCGTAAACGCTTTTACTGGATTTTTATCAATGCTTTTGTAAACAATGTGTTTGATAAACTGTTGTTACCTGATATACAACGATATCATCATTCATTGGCGCGCACCTTCTCGGCCTATTACCCATACTGCGCTGTCATCTTCCGTTTACTTTTTCCGAGAAAGTTTAAGCCTCACCGGCTGCCGCAATCTCAAAAGAATCTTTTGGTTCGGTTGAACATAATTGTACTAAATGTTGGTGTATTTTACAGATTCGGATGTTGCGACAGATTCAACGGAAGAAAAGGATCCGCCAAACTATGTCATGAAGATGAAGAAGCACCCAGCGGGTCGATTCCTAACCATGCATAAGCGCCGCAAGAAGAGGCTGATCACCCGATGCCTGTTCCAAAATAATGCTTTGTTAGATGACATGATGCTCGGCCAGGTGCAGGTGAGTGCCTGCGCTACAACTCGGGGTCGCGCGCGCGCGGGTGACTGCGGACTGTGCTCACATGCGAGGAGTTTCACCAACAACTGCATAAAACATAAGTGATGTTTATGTCCATATACTTAACATGGTTTATCTAACGATCTTGATAAAAAGTTCATGCCTCGTGTGGGAATCCAAAGCTGCGATTATTATATTGTACTAGCTGACCCACGCAACTTCGTCTGCGTCACATAATATAGCTTATAGCTGTTCCCCGCGGTTTCACCCTCGCTGCTCAGCACCTGTTGGTCGTAGCGTGATGTTATATAGCCTATAGCCTTCCTCAAGAAATGGACTATCCAACACTAAAAGAATTTTCCAATTCCAACCAGTAGTCCCTGAGATTAGCGCGTTCAAACAAACAAACAAACAAACTCTTCAGCTTTATAATATTAGTATAGATACGAGAAGCGTACAGAGCGCGGTGGCTAGGTATGACTCGCTCCACACCCAAAGTGTTGCGACAGATTGAAGTACACTCGGTGAGGGTACACGCCGCATAGTTAATCTGTGCCATAATGGCCGTGTTTACCGGCGCGGCGTCACTCATTGTTTCTCCCATCATGGTCATTCCGCAGTCCCTCGCCACACCGCCTCGTATTGTTTCTAGCTCCGCCGTAAATTTAAATGTCGTTTGTTTGTATTCAAGAGTCGTCCTCACGCACTATTTGTAGGTACGTTCTTGTGACATATTGTTGGACGTCGCTGCGCGTTTAAAGTAGTAGAAGCAAGGACGTAGCAATGTGAATAAAAACTTATGTCGATGCTTTAATTTCTGCGGAGCGCTGTCCAACCCCGCTGGCTTTGACGCCGTGTATGGTCCGACATTATCGCTCTTGATTTTAATTTTTAGCGTCCGTAAATGGTAACTGCGCCTTATAGGATATGATAGAATCTCGACAGTAATCTCATAAACTATAATCATTATAATATTAACAATCTGGTGAAATCATAACTGCATTAAAACGAATGTTTGAAGCCAGAACGGCTCACGCAAATTGTCAAATTGAATGTGGCTTGCATTTCCATTGCGAAGGAAATTGTTGTTACTCTGATTCTGCTCTTTAAGCGGTGACGTCACATGTAGAGCGTATATAAATAGAGTTGGCAGTCACATACCGAGTAACTTGTTTACTGGGTGAAAATTAACTAAGTCTGACCTCGTAAACAAATACTATTATCGATTAATTTATAGTCTAGGTGATATTGTATGTAGAAGGTAGCGTTGCACGCGTGCATGCAGTGAGACAACGACATAATTATGTATGCGTGTGACGTTGACTAGTATTAAAATTCCTACCTGATGCAATGGGCATTGAGGATGGGCCAAGAATCCACAGAACAAACGTGAATCGTTATTAATCCAACTTTACATTCATCTTGCGATAAGGTCGTTGACTTAGCAAGGCATTTGCGGCATTGGCGAAATTGCATTGCGACTGGCGGCCATGAAATTGCCCAGCGACGATGCGAATGTTTAGAGAACCTATTATGTGGGTGAAAGTTTTCTCCTATTGTTACAGTGCATCCTGAATCAATCTGTAGAGTGGAAATTCAATGCGTTTACGCTCGATACCGTCTCTGGAGGTAAGATATTATTTTTTCTTTTGTACGATAAAAGCGGTGAAAGACCCAAATGTTGACTACGCGCTGATTTTTGACCTTTAACTATCAAGCACTTTTCTTAGATTTTTAACCCCAATTTGTCAGGCCTTAACTGCCAATTATTGTTTAAGTACTCTTATAAAAAAGAAAAAAAAAACATACTTAGGAGCACTCATTTTGTAAAGCAATTTCTTTTTGTTAAGAACCTAGACTCAACATTTTAATAGGTTGTTCAGTATAGCGTAGGTACTTGAAAACTGAAGTGTACCTAATTGTATTAATATTTATCAATGTTATAACTCGACGGTAGGTGCGTCATTACACTCATTGATACTTCGATACCAAGAGGCGAGTGGCCGGGAAGCCCAAACAATCAATACTGCATGTATAATTATAGCGAAATAAACCGACTGAAATCCATTTACATGAATTCAGATCAACAAAAATGTCCACCCACGACCCATTTTGATTCAATTGTGGACTTGTGAACCGCGAACCGGAAGACGTCGCGTTGGAAGTCCTCCCACTAGGTGGACCAATGACCTGGTGAAGGTTGCGGGAATCCACTGGATGCGAGTCGCACGGGAAGTCAATGTGGTGACACTTGGGGGACACCTATGTCCAGCAGTGGATTTCTTTCGGCTGAAATGATGATGATAATGATGATGTCGACTTGTGACAAAAGAGTTTAGTACCACAGGCCATCTGCATGGTTAAGTTCCATCGGTACAGAGTGTAATTAAAAACTGGCAAATTTTGTGTCGAAACACAGTGAAGGGTTCCGTCGTCAGGATGAATAATTAAATATTTGTCCTAAGAACAGTAGTAGTAGTCGGTATTGTTTTCAATTTGATGAATATTTGACTTGCTGAAGCATAATTTTACGAGAGAAGCCGTGCTCCCAATGTGATTTTTCATCAAGAAAAATGTCGAACTTTCATCATCCGCTATTGAACCACTTCGATAGTAAAAAAAGGAACTTGGCAAAATGTCATGCTCGTTCGCCCAGCGGCTTTATTCTGTGTGTTGTCAATCAGTGAATTGAATTTTCATTAGGCCCGTTTTCTATAACTTACTTACGTATAACTGTCAGTTAATATGCCACGTCTCGTAGCTATCGGTGTTACTGTAAACAAAGTTAGCTTAAAATATTCTATCCGCGTCACCTACCTGTCACTTTATTCATAGAAAAATCAAAGAAAGCTTTCTGAGACGTTTTGTTTTTAACCGTCGGTCAGCAAAATGTCAAACAGACAGAGAGAGCAACCTACCGAAACCGAACAGTAAGTTATTGAAAATGACCGGGTAGATGAATGTATGAACCATAATATTCGTACTATACAAGCAGCTTTGTAATGCCTGGCAGCAGTGTTCGATACGGATTTGCAGATTGCGTTTTTAAGCTTTTGCTTCTTCTAAAATGGTCTTCATCTCATTCGTCATGGCTGGTGGTGATGGAAACCCATCCATTGTGGAAATTATGTACTTCCTACTCCTCCGCTGCGGGATACAAGACAATTTACATTGTTAGGCTGCCTGTTAATCTGCTAATTATGGACCTATATTCCCTCAAATGGCTTAGCATGATCCTCCGTTGCGCCTAAAATACTGCAGCATTAATTTTGAAATAAATATATGGTAAAGTTGAGGATTAATGCTACGTCCTATGTGTGACGAAACACGATCCATATACTTTTCTCGATAGAAAAAAATCCAAAGTTACCTCCAAATCGAACAATAAACCGCTGGTATTCAAAAAGTACTTCAAATTAGATCATGAAACTTTGCATACTAACTGAACTAACTATAAAACAGGTCATACGTGTTTTAATTATTTAGCCCAATCAATAGGTTTTTTTGTAAATCGCAAAAAACACTCATTTCGCACTATTCGGCCGCAGTGACTGACGTAACAACAGCTTTGTAGTGCAAGCTGATTAGGACTTTATTCTAACATTCTTTCAAACGAAATTTAAACCACCACAAATAGAGTTGCTAATTTTAGGGTTAGAAGGGCCTTAATTATCTCGTGGCCAATCAGGACGCAGGATAAAACCAACATTAACTCGATGATCAGTTGGTATATTAACGTAATTGATTGACAATTGGTTGAGCTCTGTCGTAGTAACTAAATACTTTATCCATCTGAAAATTAGGCGGTCGATAGAATTTTGATCGAGAATCACTATCATTTTTTTTTACAGGTGGTTCTTAAGATGTAAGCTATTTTTAATTTTTTGTCTAGTGTGTGAACTTGGTTGAACCAAAAAGAGTAGTTATGTAAGAATGACGTTCTGAAGTTTCTGCTTATGTCTCATGGGAAATGAGCAAATGCCGTGAGTTTATGTATATATGTTACCTACCGGAAATGTATGAATTCTAGGAATTGTACACAATTCCTAGGAAATGTATACAATTCCGAGCCTACTTAGGAAATGTGTAAAATAATGTTTCAAAGTCTTTAAATACACACATTTCCCGGGAAATGTATGCATTTCCTAGGAATGGTATGTAATTCCGAAATGATACTCGGAAATGTTCGATGAAGGCTCTCTGTGAATAAAATAAATAAAACTCGTTTGAGAACTGAAATCAGAATTTTTACTACGATGCTTTGCACTATAACAAGGCGCCTTTTATTTTCTCATAGTGGGTGATGAAAAGTAGAGTGTATCACTCGGGCGCAAAATATATTTTTGGCTCGGGCGACGTACTTTGAATCCCTCGCTACGTTCAGGATTATATTAAAGAATCTCTTTGCACTGTTTCTAAATTTGAATTTGGGTTGGTTTTTTGTTTGTTTGAGGTTGATTGATAGGTATTCTGAATGGTTTAAAAAAAAACCACGAAGGGGTATATGTCGGTCGGGCGGGGCGGGGTGCCCCAAGCAGGCATAAAAAAAAAACAACAACAACAACAACAGCCCATAACGTCCACTGCTGGACATAAGCCTCTCCCATGATGGGAGGAATTCGCCGTAATCTCCACGCTTGGCAGGCGGATTGGAGATCGCAGTGATGAAAGACTAACAGAAAACGCTGCTGCCCATTCTCTGGCCTATGGCCTACGGAGGCGCAAGGTGTTCTGCCTCAGACATTAGTCGCCTTATACGACACCCGTGAGTGCTATGGGTTGGTTCTATTCTTCTCTGCCGGATACCACACGGCTTTCACGGCCAAAAAAAAATTAAAGCTAAATAAACATTTTAAAGTGTGAACCATTATTTTTAAAGTGCGTTTTTTTCCGATCGCTCTTTAGGAAATGTATTCCTAGGAAAAGTGCATATTATAAAATATATCACACATTTCCTATCTATTTTAGGAATTGTATACATTTCGTAGGAATGAAGGCACGCCGAAATTAAAGGCAGAATAAGAAAACAATTTCATATATTTTACCATCTTTCTGAACCTTATTTACGCAAATAAATGATTTTTGATTTTCATTTTTGATTTAAGGACTTCATACATTTCCGGTGACATAAATATAATCAATATTTGAGTGAGTACAGCAGTCATTGTTCCGATAGACGTGTCTACTTCGCGTATTGTTAGGAGGTCCCTCTCTCAAGAGCCCTGACTACCGGTAGCTCGTACCCTGTTCTCGATGCTAGTGGGCTACTATTTTGTATATTTTTAAAGGTTTTCTTGTTTTTGAGAAAAATGTAATCAATATGGTTGATGAATGATAGAAGAGAGAGAAATGAGTTAATGATGCCGTGACGTCTGACAGGGGAAAATGGAAGAAGAAAACGTGTTGCGCCGACTCCTGATAGAATGGCACAAGGCCAGGACGATGATATGAATAAAAAAAGCTTAAATTTTAAACTTTTTTTAGTAGATTGTATCATAAGGGAGCAAAATGATATTTTACGGCGAGGGCGCTTTTTTGAATCCAGAGCGAAGTGAGGGATTCTAGAGTAGAATCCCGAGCGTAGCGAGGGATTCTTTAATAGAATCCTGAACGTAGCGAGGGATTCAAAGTACGTCGCCCGAGCCAAAAATATATTTTGCGCCCGAGTGATACACTCTACTTTTCATCACCCACTATGAGAAAATAAAAGGCGCCTTGTAATTTTAACCGACTTCAAAAGGGAGGAAGTTCTCAATTCGACTGTTTTTTTTTAATGTATTTACACCGATTACGCTAATATTTATGAGCCGATTGACGTGATTATTCTTTAGTTTGATGCGGAATAGTTGCCATTTGGTCCTATAAAAATAATTAACATAGTTTGGCTCAGTAGTATTATTTTTAATATTATTTTATGAACAGTTTTACTTCAGTCGTGTGGTCTAATTTCAACATGTAAAATAAATGCATATCTAATATTTGGATAGGATATTACAACTAAAAATGGAAAAATAAAAAAACTTTTTTGCAAAAAATAAAACCGACTTCACAAAACACAAAAACGTTAAAAATAACTTTAGCTTCAGAAGTCGGTGACAAAAAAAAACTAAGTGAATCAAACAAAGGTCACCGACTTCTGAAGATCTAAAGTTATTTTTCACTTTATTGTGTTTTTTATTCACTGTCACTTGAAGAACTCATTTTTCAAAACAAAACCATAAATTTCTAACAATTCATGAAAATTGACGAAAACGCGGTCTGTAGTTCGCGCGTTTTTAATTTGATTTCTTTTTTTTATTCAGCCGGCGCGGCGGTGGCGGCGCGACTATTATGGGCCGTCGTACCAGCCAGTCTTTATTCAAACAATATTTGCGTTCGATTTCTTTCGGCGCTGAACACTAAGATGTTCCAAATTCAAAAAGTGCGCCGCAAAGATAATAGGGTATATGCATAATATTTTTTATCACTCTAAACAAAGCGTATTAACATCAGAAATAGCAAAGTGAAATATTTTTTTAATATCTATAAAAAATACTAAGTTACAAGCATTTGAAACTGCTGATTAGACAGAGAGATTCGATATAGCGAATGACGTCATTCGCTGCATCGACGTACAAAATCCATACTAAATTCCGTTTATCTAGAAAGAGATAGAAACAAAAGTTTAAATGGTTATAACTTTTGTGTTGTTTGGCCGATTAATGTCTTGTTTTCGCTTTTTGTCATTATTTTTATAGTACTTTAACATTCCGTATCGAAATAAAAAAAAGAAAATTTATGCATATTCCCTATTGCGGCGCACTTATAAAGAGGATTAAAAACTCATTACTGCCCGCTAAAAGTTTATTAGAGAAAACACCACCTCCAAAATTATGTTATGAATTTAAATGGAAATTATACATTTTTACTGATGAGAAATCCCATTGGACACATGTTGTGTAGGAAAATAGATAGCTCTGCAAATTTTAATAAACTCTTAGGTGGAGCCTCTTTTTCATAGAAGTCACTGACTATTAGAATGCCTTTAAAAAAAGTTATAGGTAACAATGAGCTCAGAGACACAGCCATTACGAATGAGTTCACAAATATAACAAAAACGTTACTTCTCATAAAAATTGATGGCTTAGTAATTTGCAATGACTAAATACTGTAAAACTATTGTCTACAGCGGGCACAAGAACACAAGAACAATTCTCTGAACAGTGTTTGCATAATAATTGTGCATGCCTGTTTCAAATAGACATGTACGGTCGACCAAGCGATTTGGTGTACATTTAACATGCAAATTATGTACATTGTAAAATGTACACCTAATAGCTTGGTCGACCGTACTCGTAAGGGCGCACGCACCCAGTCGGCTCGGCTTCATTCGGCCTGTGATTCGGCTTAGCTGGGCGAAAGTAAACGATTGTATGTAGACAGACGTTCGGGAAAAAGCCGTTTAGCTCAGCTCGAATTGTGCTGAGCCAACCTGGTGGCCTACCATGACGTCTCAAAGCAGGATCGTTTTATTCTTGTTCCAGTGTGGGTAAGAGACGGAGCTATAGAGGACGTCTAGCGCCATCTCTTTCCCTCACTGAAATAAAATTAAAACGATCTTGCTTTAAGACGTCGTGGTAGGCCACCTGAAGTTAGGTAGTTCAATGATGGTAGATGCTGAACAAAGTTTTTCAATCAGCACGATACGGTATGTAATAAAATAACATACTACGTTTGGTTTTCATTCTGCTAATTACTTCAGGTCGGCTCGAATACGGCCGAGCCCAAAAAGATTTTAGATGAAAAGTCTTAAAAATAATTTTCAATACACTTCCTCGAAAACTGGTCCTTAACGCACTACGATTAGGTACAACATGCAATGTATTTCTCACACGTGCGATTCTTTCCACTTTCCCGCACGTGTGCGGGAATGAAAATTGCCACAGATAACTATACCTATACTTAGTCCAAATTGGTTCAATGCTTATAGTCTGAGGTGAATGTTTTTTTTTAATTTTTGCAAAGCACTACGCGTCTTTACGGCATAAATATTTTTTGAATATTCAAATTGTGTTTATAAATAGAATATCATAGATAAACATGATTATTTAAAACTAATAGTTACTTTTATACACAAATTAACATTTATGTGTGTTCTTAATTCAAAAATATAAAATAAATCTATTTTTTATATTAGGCTGTTTAACGGCTTCATACCATGCCTCTCTTTCAACTTGGCGAGACCAAAGCGCGAAAAAAAAAAAAATTAAATCATAGTTTCATAGTTCGTGACAAAAATATTATTCGTTATTTTATTTCTTCAAAAGTGTATTAAAAAACGTCGTTTGATACACGTGGACATTTGTTATTGCAATTCTCGGCTCAAAAACACCCTCGCCTACGGCTCGGGTGTTATAATTCCGCCTCGATTGCAATAACAAACTTTCTCCACTTGTATCAAAATGTACTAATATGATCTCATGTCTCAGTGACGCCTTTAAGAAAGATACATAAAAACCAAGTTTGCCACTTTACACTTGTACCGACGTCAACAAGCTGCCTCTTGCAAGTAGATAACGTTTTTGTTCATCAATAAATAAAGTATATATTAAATGTCTGACAAAATAAGCGCTTTGGACGTGGAGTTGCGGACACAAGCCCGATATAAATATAAATACAATATCTTTGTTGGCCTAGACAAATACGTCAATTACGCCTGGTGGAAACGGACCCTGTGTGTAGCAACATACTACCTCAGATTAGCAACTCTATTTGTGGTGGTTCAAACTTCGTTTGTAATACTGTTAGAATAACGTTCTAATCAGCTTGCACTACAAAGCGGTTGTTACGTCAGTCACTGCGGCCGAATAGTGCGAAATGAGTGGTTTTTATTCTTTTAAAATCAAATTTTCGTCTTTTGGAAAAATAAAAAACATAAAACCTGCTTTATAGTTAGTTCAGTTAGTATGCAAAGTTTCATGATCTAATTTGAAGTACTTTTTAAATACCAGCGGTTTATTGTTCGATTCGGAGGTAACTTTGGGATTCTTTTTCTATCGAGAAAAGGAGACAATTTTTTTTGTTTGGAGAATAGGCCACCCACATAAATTGTAGCAGATACTAATGAAACGTATATAGCTTTCTTCCTTATAATCTCTAGATTACAGTGGTAATATTAGCTAAGCCATGTCTAACCGGAATGATGAGAAATTCGAAAATGAAAACGTGAATCTAACAATAAACAATAATAATAACACGTCTGTACCAGTCTCTGAAAGTAATTGTATTCGCACATTGCGTTGAAATCTTACTGCACAATTGACACAACGACCAGCAGATGCCATTTTCATAAAATAGTTTTTATTATACGCGAAAAAATCGCAGAAACACTTTCACAACAATCAAAATAAACGGAAAGAGTACCTAAATGTCAAATGAAATTGTTTGTCAACCACCAAAAAGACGGATTTACAACGTTCCGTGCCATGATGATTTTCTCTAGGTACCTACGATCTAAAATATTTTAGCGGAAATCTCTAAAATAGCAATACAAAGCTCACAGTTTAATATTATTTCTTTTTATATTATATTATATTTTAATTAAAGCAGATATTATTACCAATGGATACCATACTTTTTTTTTGTAAACGGAAAAAACGCTCCTATTTACGTAAGTATTTTCTGTCAAATGGCATTGACCACAACAGGAATGATTTGACTCGCAAAAAAATATCATAATACAACTTATTTATTATGATTTTAAGGTTCCGGTTTCGTTTCTATGTAAACTTTCGTTTATTACTATAATGAAATGGTTACTTTTTTTGGTGTAAGTAATATGAATATAGGCAACATCAAAGAGGGCCTAAAAAAACTGTCTCCTTTTATGAAATCGTGTTTTCGCCAGACATAAGACCTAACATTAATCCTCAACTTTACCATATATTTATTTCAAAATTAATGCTTCAGTATTTTAGGCGTAACGGAGGATCATGCTAAGCCATTTGAGGTAGTATAGGCCCTTAAGCGACGAGCATGTTCGCGACAGTTGCGACAGATCCATGACGTTCTCCTCTTTAGGCCGTCGCGCGTCGGTCGCGACTCGCGTCCTTATCACGGACATGGTGTCGACGACGCACTAGCGGTTGGACTCGGGCCTTACAAAACTTTGCTACAAACACACTATCACTCAATTGCAAGAAGCTTCACATTAAAACTTCTTTAGTTAATGCCACTTTATCGCTAATGAAATCATTAAAATAATGAGTTCATTAGTTTGTTGCATCAAACTAAATGTGATGTGAAAGTCGCGTGTTATTATTTAGGTTTTATTTTGTTTGTGAGTGAAAATGTCTGAAAACCAAAACAAAAAACGTGAAGGAGGTGCAAACTTCACTCCAGAAGAAAAAGCACTATTGGCTGATCTCATAAAACATTACTTAATGGAAAAATATCCTTTTCTGCAGCGGAACATTTCAGCTTAAGAGCCCCCAATGCTCATGCATAGCTCGTTCCGTTCAGGCATATTGATATAGGTGGAGGTTAATGCAGCCAGCTTGCGAGACACCTTTTGTACTATTCGGCAAACTGTAGGTAGAGCTGTTTATGTTCGTCAGATCAGCTAGTACCATCTGGAAGGACCCCATCGCGAAGAACCGCAAACAGATTAGAAGCTGGGTAAGACCACAAATGGCCTTACTCCTCAGGGTCTGTGGCTCCAGATTAAGGCGGTCACGAAGCTGCAGCGCTGCCTCCTTTGAAATTCAGTAGCACAACCAGAGCTCTTCTCCATCATGTTTTTCGAATAAATTTATTTTGTCTAGGATTTGGCGGCGGCGAGGAACATCTTCTGGATCAGACAGCGACGATAGGCTGGTCAACGACATATTTAGCAGCGAAAATAAAAGTAAACACTACGTAAAATAGGTTTAATGGCCCGTCGTCGACCCATTAAAAATTATAACCTCTAAAATGTAATTTAATGAGCTCTGATGCGCTAAAGTCGCTTCGTGCAATACAAAATACCGTTAATGGGTGGTATGCCGGTGGTATGACACTTCATTAGATAAGTTTAACATTTCCATAATTAAAATTTAAAGGACCTTTAAAATGCATCTTATTTTCTTTCCTGCAATGCTTTAATGAAACATTAGGGTTTAAAGTGGCATTAAAAAGATAAAAATCTTTCTTGCAAGTGAGTGTATATGTATTTTTGTGGCAGACGTATGCATTATGTGCACTGGACACTGTACATTGACTTCTGCAGCCAACATTTAAACGAGTTGAGATTTAGTATAGCTAAAACATGCGGGGGTAGCGAAATTCGAATAGGTACTAAGTTTTTGTAGCCGTGGTGTGGTATCCGGCAGAGTAGAATAGAACCAACCCATTACACACACGGGTGTCGTATAAGGCGACTAATGTCTGAGGCAGAACACCTTGCGCCTCCGTAGACCAGAGAATGGGCAGCAGCGTTTTCTGTAAGTCTTTCATCACTACTGCGATCTCCAATCCGCCTGCCAAGCGTGGAGATTACGGCAAATTCCACCCATCATGGGAGAGGCTTATGTCCAGCAGTGGACGTTATGGGCTGTTGTTGTTTTGGTAATGATGATTGATTAATTTACTGATTGGAATTCTGTAAATGTAATATATTTAATGTAAAAAAAGCCTATCTCTCTTCTCAGAGCATTCATATCGTCACATAATGTGTGCTCGGAAAACTCTTAAAAACAATCTTTGTGCAGAACCGTGTCTTTTTACGTTATATTGTACCATATACTTGATGTTATGACTTACGTAATGATTATGCTATACTATACTCGACGACTTGGAATAATTTCTTAAGGGCCTAACATGCCTCAAATGGCTTAGCATGATCTTCCGTTACGCCTAAAATACTGCAGCATTAATTTTGAAATAAATAAATGGTAAAGTTGAGGATTAATGCTAGGTACTATGTGTGACGAAAACACGATTCCATAAACTTTTCTCGATGGAAAAAGGCCGCAGTGACTGACGTAACATCCGCTTTGTAGTGCAAGCTGATTAGAACTTTATTCTAACAGTATTTCAAACGAAGTTTGAACCTCCACAAATAGAGTTGCTAATTTTAGGCTTAGAAGGGCCTTAAAAGGGGACGCCACCAACTGTAAAATGTATGTACAACGTGTAATAATGAAATAAAAGTACTCCTCGACACGGCTCGCATTGTGAGGAGGTTCCTGTCTCTGCAACCCTAACCACAGGTGGCTTGGACCCTGCTCCAGACACGGCGGACTAAGTACTATTTTTTTATATTTTTTAAATGTATTTTTAATATAAGTATATGTATTTTAAGATACATTTAAAAATATGTAAAGTAGTTAAAATGAATAAAGGAAATAAAACATTTTTGTATTTTTGAGTCAAAGCACAAAGCATGAATACGCCGCGGCCCGCGTCTTGCGACGGCATACAAGAGTTCTCTCTAGTATCTATTATTGTTAGCGGTTATCGCACAACTTCTGTTACGGACGCCTTTCAAAGCCGTGAGTTTCCATTCCTCTCTTGAGTCGTAGTTCGGTGACACACTCAGTTTGCATTGAAAGTGTTTACAATTATGCGACTATCAGCGGCGCTGCCTGCTGCTGAAGCATTTCCTTGATATGTGAGTCTAAAACACGAACGGACACAAAAACTTTCCACCCAATATAAAGGGTGTAAAAAACCTCATAACGAAGCCGAAAGTCACTTGTTTTCCTAGTTATTGCGATCATTTTTTTGTTCTACACCATACCTGGGAACCTTCTAATTACGGAGATATTGGGGGTCAAAGTTCCAACTTTTTCAAAAGTTTTTAATGTAAGATTTTTACTTTAAACACCTCCATGACCCCCGTAATATTCAATCCATCAATCAGAACAATGTTTTGAGTGCGTTACATTGAGCTCTACCACAAAATATGATTTTTCACCCCAAAAAAAAGTCATTTTTCCCAGCAATAATTTTTGCGTAAAGTTACTTAGTTTGATGTACAGAATGCTTGGTTGACGGCTTCGTGATAAGGTTGTTTACACCCTGTATGAATAGTGTTGAAGTTACTTCAACGTTTCAGTGCAGAATTGGCCTAAGTAGACACTGGTTGATTCACTATCGTTAGAAAATCCGCGAATCCTAATACAAAGTAGATAAATAAACAACGAAAAACTATGTTATTCGGCGTTTAACTGAATATAAACTCCTCACTTAAAAGCGAGGAGTTTATATTCAGTTAAACGCCGAATAATAATAATGGTTTTTTTTTCGATTTGCGTTTAAAGTAAACTTAAAACGCAAATCGAAAAAAAAAACCATACATTCGAGAACCGCTGTCTACCCTATATTTATATTTTCCTTTGCATTATGGAAAACGTGTTGTTTTACTTAAAAACCAAGTTAAAAACTGAACCAATAAAACTAAATATAGTAATAAGTGTTATTTTAGTAAGTAAAGACTTACCCGCTTGTCTCGTTGTAAAATACCGGTACTAATTTGTTCTCGGAAGATACCTTAGCTATCAAAGTCAAGTATGACTCCGTTAGCTTCAGTTAATCGAGTACAATAAAGCGCTAAGTTCCCACTGTTCAAGTTCTTTACCTGTTGACTTTGGCTCTTTCACCGAAGACTAAAGAAATACACTTCTGAACTCGTTACTAACTTAAGTATTACCATATTGTACTGAATTATGTGAATTTGAATCTAGTTTACTGAATTTTGTTCGTTCAATCAGTTTACTTTTTTATTGAGGTTGTAAACTTTCGGAAAATCGTAATATCCACGAATGTTTTTCCCATTTCATTTAATTTCACAGCATCCAATAAAACGCTAGAAGCTTTAAGCGGGGGTATAACGAGCACTGGGTCTGAATTCGGAAACTTCACAAAAAATAAAATCTACTATTGATAACTGTTGTTCAAAATTTGTTAAGCATCGTTTTATCTGAGCAGCTAATAAATAATCAAAGTGTAAAGCGCAGGCCACACCGCCAGCTAGCGGGTGGGCGAGCGAAGCGAACGAGGCCCTTTTCATACTTCGTTCGGCTTTTTCGGTAGCTCGCGGTGTGAACCCCGAAGTATGTAAAGAGGTGAAACGATGTTCGCCCGCCTAGCCCGCCCGCCCGCTAGCTGGCGGTGTGGCCTGCGCTTAAATCGCCATATTTTCAATTCTGCTAAAGTTTTTCGTGGTCCCGTTTCGTGTTCATTTATCAGTCAACGTCTACACGGGCCGCGGTATGTTCTCGCTAACAGTCATATAAACTTTGACCACAGCTATGGGCATATTTTAACCGAAAACAGAACTTCAGTCTATGCTCATTGCTATTTCTGTCAGGCACTGGTACACCCGCTTAAAGTTTTATAATACGAAAAGGAATGCAAATTTTGTGCTATTCTTCCCATTAAGTTTCTGTAATCAGGAAAATTAGCTGGCGTACGTCATATAATATTTGCCTAGCTAGACGACTGATTAAGTTAATTAAACTGAGCTTTTATTGGCCGAACAAATTTAGTTTCCATTAGCAGTCGAATGTCGATTGTCGTAGCTGCTACATTTTGTCCATTTTTATCATACTCAAATCAAATCAAATATCTTTATTGTAACAAAAACACATTTTTCAAATTAATTGCTTTCGTAAATAGCTACATTAAGAGGCTGACAAGACCTAATTGATGTTATTTAAGCAGTTTTTTCTTTAAGAAAAACTATCTGTTCTTGTACTTAAGTACATCAGAAAAAAAAATATTCACCATATAGACCGTGGATGGACTCGAAACATAAATTGGATGAAATTGGCTCGATAGAAAATAATTGCAAAGAGTGGAAATACATGAAGTCATATTTCACAAATAATCCTCACTTTTTATTTAAAAAAATATTTATTATCTTAGACCTGGCCGCCTAGTAACTCTCGCCCTCGTTTACTCCGATACAAATAGACAGCGTGCGCGCAATTTGGTGTTGACAGCGTCTTAATTGCAAAGGTGTCGCTAGTATTTAAGTCTGTCCTTTCCTTTTTGTACAAATACATTCTGGGTGTTTAGTCTGAACGGACCGCTGTCAATTCATTTTGGTCCTTTCAGACGTAGACAAGAAATCTTCCGTACTGTTCACGCTTCGTGTTCTAAACAGAATAAGTATGCTCTAGAAATATTGTAATCTGCAGCCGGGTGTTTCCTTCTAACTGTACCTCAACAAACACTGACGTGTGTTTTTCGACAGGACGATGCATACCGGTGCTTTGCATGCACCTCTTCCAAACGTACGGTCTCCTGGGACACTTCAAGCTGGACCCTGCTAAGGCCTGGAAGCTGTTTAGCCTCATCGAGGAAGGATATCACAGCTCTAATCCGTACCACAACTCGATCCACGCGGCCGACGTCACTCAGGCGATGCATTGCTTCCTCCAGCAAGATCGGGTAAGTACACTTGTAGGATTGTCGCTGAATATTGTGTATAAATTCGGTCAACCGGGTGCGGACTGATTGCGGACACCGGGCATTGGCAGATACAATAAAAATTTAGTACGCATTTACACGTTATTATACACTTCGCCATTTAGTTATGTCAAAATAACAAAACCACAAATCTCGCTATATATTCTCTTTTAGAAGTTTACAGTACCGTATTTTAAATAAATACACAACTTTTGCTACTACATGTAATGTATTTTAATAGTAAACATGGTAAATATCCTGTTTTTAGTGTAAATATAAAAGGTATTTATTCTAGGTACACAAACTTTACTACCACAGCCAAACAAGCTTGAAATTCGTGTAAATTTCATGCAAAGGTATTTTAATAGTAAACAAGGTAAATATCCTGTTTTTCGTGTAAATAATAAAGGTATTTTCACTGGAAAACAATTTATCTATACTAATATTATAAAGAGGTAACATTTGTTTGTAAGTTTGTATGTAGGGGGTAATCTCCGGAAGTAATGAACCGATTTCAAAAATTCTTTCACCATTAGTAAGCTACATTCACCCTGAATAACATAGGCTATATTTGATCCCCGTACTCCCACGGGAACGGGAACTACGCGGGTGAAACCGCGGGACGTCCGCTAGTATTAAATATACCCAATCATACGGGGTGTAAACAGACCCTTCACAAAGCCGTCAACCGAGCATTCTGTAGTTCTTTCTGTACATAAAACTAAGTACCTAACTCTACGCAAAAATTATTTGCTCAAAAACGACTTTCTTTTTTTGGGGTGAAAATTCACTGTACAACTCAATGTAACGCACTCAAAACATTGTGCTTATGTACGCATTTAATAGTAAACGGGTTATGGAGGTATTTTAAGTAAAGTTATGACCTTAAAAACTAGTATTTGAAAAAAAAAACTTGTGATAAAGTTGGAACTTTGACCCCCAATATCTCCGTAACTAGTAGGTTCCCTAGGATATGGTCTAGAACAAAAAAATGATCGCAATGACGGGGAGAACAAGTGCCCTTCTGCTTCGTTAATGGTATATTTTCAACCTTTATTTCAAACTAGCTGACCCGCGCAACTTGGTCTGCGTCACTTAATGTAGCTTATAACATGTCATTTTGTGCATTCAATTACGAACAAAAACCTTTTAAAATCAATACTGCTTACCTCCCATAACATACGGCGTGATAATATGTAGCCTTAAGCCTTCCTTGGTTTACATTTTTGCTGAATTTCAATTCAAACTATCCAGTTTTGGCGTGATGCCGTACCAAACACACAGACAAACAGACAATAATTCTAAAAAGTCTCTTTTTGTCATCAGTTACGTTTTTCTAACAAAAGCCACTTATTTTATCGAAAATTCTCAATGTACAGTTTTTCTTTCGTTACTGTTTTATTATATGTATAGATATTCCAATTTCAGCGAACTGAAAGTGTTGAAACTTTCAGTAAATAAATACCTTTGATACCGCAGTAATTACTGAACCTGGGGCCCTACTCTCTAACGTCTGTCAGTCCGTCTCTATCTGTCTCTCTCACTCGCACTCATCTGCAGACGTGCGCGAGAGAGACGGATAGAGACGGATGGACGGACGAACGTTAGAGAATAGGGCCTCTGCCCTGTTGGCCTCGTGGTCGCAAGCGCGACTGTTTAGCGTAGGGTCCTGGATTCGATTCTCCATTAGAAATTTCTCAGTAGTAGCCTGGAGTTTTTAAGTTGGCGGAATGACACCCCCATGCCTCGGTGCGCACGTTAAGCCGTTGGTTCTGCACCAGCAGGGGTATTCTAAACAATTCGATAAGTTTCCGTGTCGGTAAGGAACCGTATTCGACAATCTCATTTCCGAGCCGAAGAACTGTCAAAACTCTATTCACAGATCCGATCGGATACGTTTTTTTCTATCCCATTGACCTTTGTGTTTATGGGGAACGCTACAAAATGGTAGTAAATAGATGACCGGTAGAAAATTTAAAACAGTAAATAAAATAGGTTTATTTGAATATTTAGTTCCGTTTAAATAAGGAATATACAGCTTAGTAACTTAATAGAGAGCAAACGATATAAAATGATTTTATTAGTAACCAAAATAAACTTTATTTCATTTCGAATAAACCTGCTTTGTAAACAGCCGTCTGTCAAACTGGCAAGGCGGAAAAAGTGTTTTCTTTTTCGAGTAAAACTAGTCTTCTATTTTCATAGATAACTATAACTTTGTTTAAAAAAAGAAAAAATACTGCAAGTCTAAGACTGCAAGTATTTGATATCAGTATTATACAATTCTTGCTATTTGCTCATTGTCAAACAATAATTAAATTTCTTTGCTGATTACGGCAGATGATTGCGTGTCAGGGAAATAGGGCCTTATTTCTTCAATGAGGCTAAGGGCCATGTCGGGTGTTAGTCTATAAACCAACTGAAACCGCGGGTCGGCAAAAGTATTCGTCATATCCTTTATGAAGAGACAACGTCTCCTGCCTCTGTTGTCCTGCACACCGACGGTCTCTCGCTCGCACAATCACATACTCCATCTACCAAAGTATCAAAATAATGTTAACTAAAATCTAGAACGAATATCACATTTCTTGTAAATGTATGTATAGTGCAACACAAAAGAGTAGAAAATAAATGAGGGCGCTGCGATCGCTCAGGTGGCAACCCAGTTAGTACGACCTAGCTGATCTTGATACTTGAATAGTATTATTGGTCTAATAGCTATAAATAATGAAAAATAATTATTTTAAATAAGTATGTTTATTAATTCATTGCTTTCAATAAGTTCTTCATAGATAATAAATAGATTTGGTACGTAATACACACATCAACACGGTCTAGGGATATTTTTAAAAAAGCGAATTACTATCAATGTGTTAATTATTTATAAGACATGTATATATTTAAAAGATACGTTATTTAATATTCTACCATTTTTTAATAATGGTTAAGGTATAGATTAAAATTTCAGAATTTTATGGAAAAAATATGAAGCATAGACGGAAACCGTATATGAATGAACTTTTAATTTGTGAGTAAAAACTGAAAAAAATAGAAAAATCATTTAATTTGTGTTTAAAAAATTGAAGTTAGTAGTCTGAGAAAGCGCCCATGATGTTCATAACACATCGGCAACGATTCGGCATGCTCAGAACAAGGTTGTCAATGTCTTGCTGCGGAATATTGTCCCATGTCCTTCTGAGGTGCGCAAAAAGTTGATCTTCTGTAGCCAGATTTTCAGGAACTTCCTTCAGAGCTCTTCTTTGGAGCATATCCCACGCATGCTCAATGGGATTTAGATCTGGCGATTGAGCAGGCCAGTCTAAGGCCCTAACATTATGTGTATGTAACCAAGCTGCTACCGTTCTCGCCGTGTGTGCCCGGGCATTGTCGTGCATGAGCAGGAAATCTTGCCCCATTTGTGTTCTGTGGGGCAAGATTACGGGCCCCAGCACCTGTTGGACGTATCGTTCTGCCGTCATATTGCCCCGCACCCAAACGAGATCCGTCCGTCCTCCAAGACGAATTCCTGCCCAAACCATAATTGTTCCTCCTTGGTATGGGTGAACTTCCTGAGGGTTCTGGAGACGGCTCCATCGTCCAGGAACTCGCCAAACACGCGTCCTTCGTGAATCTGGATGGAAGCCGAACCTGGATTCATCCGTGAACAGCACATTGGACCATTGGTCACGGCCCCAGTCCACGTGGTTCCGAACCCATTCTAATCGTCGTCCACGATTGCCTCTCCGTAAAGGTGGGACCCGGAGTGGTCTACGAGAGCGTAGATTGCTTTCATGCAGTCGCCTTCTTACAGTTTGGTTACTCACAAGCACTTGGTGTTCCACTCGCAGCCTTTGGACCAATTGAGTCGCCGTTGCATTTGGTTGTGCTCGCGCAGTAATTTGCAAAAATCGGTCTTGTCTGGGGGTAGTGATGCGACTTGGCCCCCGGTGCCTCTCCGCTACTTCACCTGTGGTACGATAGCGTGTCCACAATCTTGAAATTACATTTTGATGGGTCCCTATGGCCTCAGCAACATTACGCTGAACAGATCCAGCTTCCAGCATTCCCACAGCTCGTAACATCTCCGCCCTCGTCAAATGTCGGCGTTGCATGGCTACAATACCTCAATTTTAACTTTATCTTTCGTTTAAAAATGAAAAAAAACTGTAACTAAACGTAATTCGTATTGTTTTCTAAATTTCGCACAAATGAAAATTCCCTCTCCTATACATCAAGACATTTTTATGCCACCGAACCAAAAGAATTTTCAAAAATTTGAATTTGGAATTAGTCTGAGATAAATTACAAACAAATCGGTGTATAAAAGATTCCAATGCGGCCAGTACTTTTCAAGTTATTTAATTGTGTATGAAATATCCCTAGACCGTGTTGATGTGTGTAGTAATAAAACTACAAGTTCACTCAAATATATATTATGAGGGGCGACCCTTTCTGTGTATAGCTGGAGTCGAGAATTTCCCGCCGTTTTGCACAATTCTGCGCACTGTGCTTACAAAAACACCTAAAACAAACAAAGCATGTTATTAACATAAGCTTATAAAGATGCAACTTTAAATTAGTGCTCTATCTTCATAAATAATATAACTGCTGTCAGTCCGACGAAAAAAGTCCCGCGCAAATATGTTCATAACGTGAAAATATTTTAAAATTATTTCTTTCCATTAGTCGGTTGGTTCAACAAATATGGTATAGCAAAAAACGTATTTGATAATACGCAATTAATTACATTAAATGTTGTTGCCTTCTACCAATGTTGTTAAGTCGCGCTATAACTACAAGGGTATTGGTTTATCTTAGCATAACCTTAAAAATGGTAGACAACTAATTTGTAAATACTATTTAGATCGAAAATTTTGCTCCCTGAATGTAATAATCGTTTGTAATTAACGTTTACTGCAACTTTCAATAGTTACTTACCAGTTAAATCTGCTGTACCATGGCAAACATCTTCGAAGTAGGATAGCAGCTTCCCAGCTTGTAATTCGGTCAAACACCGCATGAAAACTTAAACATTATTTCACGGGCACCTCCACGAATTACCTTAGTCATGATATGTCGCTGTTTTACTGTCCACACTCTGAAATAACACACAAAAACCAAAATTCTAATGAAAAACGAAACCGATCGAGAAGAATTGACAGCTCAAGTACTAATTTTAGATGTTGCCAGAAAATGAAAAATTTTAGTTCCCAAATATTTAATTTCTACTCTTTTATGTTGGACTATAAATGCGGATATATCAATGAAATATTGTCAATACAATAATAAAACTTCATTACTTACTTTAGGCAGTGTTTAAAAAGTTTACAGTCTTTTTATTTCACTGTAATAAGCTGGAAATATGATTTATTTCTTCGTTTTAATTTTGTTCGATATGACTCCCGATAGCAACCAGCTGTCGGAAAGATTCGAGTCTTCAAATCGAATTTGATCTGTCAAAATTATTTGGGTTCGGATTTGTGAATTGCGTTTGGAGGACATCTTCGATATCTTAGACGTTCGATTCGGTACGGAACCGAGTCGAATGGTTCTGAATAAGGCTGCTGATCTCTCTCCGACCGTGACGGATTGCCGTCCCATCGGACTATGAGAGAAAAATAAACAGAGAGTGCACCTGTGCCTGCCCACACACTTGTGCACTATATCTCTCGCGCCGATGGCTAATTTCCGCTAAGATTGGCCGCCGTGACCGAAAACAGTCAATTATATAGTCCTGATAATTACTGAACGCAGGTCTGTAAAGCAAAAATTGCACATCTCTTGATGCGAAACGATTAATAAGCTGTGTTAATTTTGATTTCAAAGGTTCACAAAAAGAATAATAAAACTGTACGTAATTTATTAAGTGGGTAAACATCGTGTACATATAAACATACTTTAGTTAAAAGCCTTTAAACTTTGTCTCTAATGTTAGCAAAAGCAACGCATCTGCTCTGTAGCTATTCCCGGCGTTTATTAAAGAAGTCAGTTAAAACTTTGTACACGTTGCTTCTTTTATTAAAGAAGTCAGTTAAAACTTTGTACACGTTGCTTCTTTTATTAAAGAAGTCAGTTAAAACTTTGTACACGTTGCTTCTTTTATTAAAGAAGTCATTTAAAACTTTGTACACGTTGCTTCTTTTATTAAAGAAGTCAGTTAAAACTTTGTACACGTTGCTTCTTTTATTAAAGAAGTCAGTTAAAATTTTGTACATGTTGCTTCTTTTATTAAAGAAGTCAGTTAAAACTTTGTACACGTTGCTTCTTTCCATCCTCGGCCTGTTTGCAAACACGATCACTTTACCGCTTGGATGTAATTACCTGCTACAGTTTACCACGACTTCATTAGGTCAGGCTTTACTTGAAGTAAAGTAATATATGAGCGGGGCGTCAAAAGCAGTCGTGTCATCTACACGGTAAAACGTTCAACCGATCTTTGATACCACCATTCACAAAACTTCGACTCTTTATATTGAAAGGTCTTTGTTAGCAAAATAAAGTTTCACACAAAAGACGGTATTTTCAAAGGAGTTTAGTCACTCTCGTTTATTTATAAAACCCAACAAATTGTATACTTTTGTACAGTTAGTTGCACAAAATTACGCATCACAATTTATTTCGGTGAAAATCAAACAAACGGTAGCGAAAACAGAAACTGAATTGGCGCCAAAATTACAATACGTGCACAATAAAGACGTTTTGTTAATTGCGTCGTCACATGAAAGAAAGTCACTTCGGTCGCCATTCGCAATCTACTCCAACTATTTGTGGCCGCTTTGAGGTATTTTAATAGCTTGAAAATCAGTGATAGTTCGAATAACAAAGACCTTTATATCATAAAACCGCGGGGAAGGTTATTTGAAAAGTATTCCTTATTAACTTTAGATTGCTACGCTTGCGGGAAACGCAAGTCTCTACATCCAAGATGCGATTCTCGCAAGCATCGTTATTGCAAACGAATGTTTTCATTTTTATTTTAGTGTTCGAAAGTTAACGATATCGTTATCTATGTCGAGACTGCTGGCCCTGGCACAAAGTGCAAATGTCAATTGAATTGTTGCGAAACACCTACGTGTGTGCTTCGAGAGTCGAGACACCATTGATGGTACTGGTGTTCCATAAAATATTAAATTCAATACGTTATCGGAATATCGCCTCTGTGTCATATGGATTTATACATGGCGACCTATCCTTGCCAGAGAAGTAAGACGAGAGGTTATCTATCCGTGTACGCAATTTTTTTTTAATAGGTGTAGGATTTCTTGGTATTTGTATATTCCTAGAGTCGCAGATAAATAATGGTTTGTCATCACGCGTTAATTTGGAGAATGTAGAAACTTTTTATTTAAACTCACCATCATGGTTGCTAATGCTTTCCGTGTTTAATCACGTGTTTACCGGGTTTGCCTGAGTAAAGAACTCGTTCGGAGTTTTTAGTAACTAGCAGACGTCCCGCGGTTTCACCCGCGTAGTTCTCGTTCCCGTGGGAGTACGGGGATAAAATATAGCCTATGTTACTCAGGGTGAATGTAGCTTTCTAAAGGTGAAAGAATTTTTGAAATCGGTTCATTACTTGTGGAGATTACCCCCTACCAACAAACTTACTACAAACATACAAACTTACAAACAAATTAATGTTACCTCTTTATAATATTAGTATAGATGAACCCACCACGCGGACTGATCACAAGCACATCAGTGTTACTTGCTACCCTAGCCCCGTGATAGGTAGATACATCGCTAAATCACGCAGAGAGAACTTAGAAAGAAAGGAAAATACTTATTTGACGTCAGTTATTAAAGCACACACATAAAAAAAAGATACAAAATAAAGAGGAAAACATAGTATGTGCTATGTGCCTCACGGCTGCGCCAAAAAAGTCCATTTCAGCATTCATGCCAGACAAGTGATGCTGTCTGACGCTGGTCTTCCAATGAACCTTTAGGGGGTAGGTAGTAAACAGTTGTTGCAGTGTAATAAACAGTTTCAAACATAATATATTAATAAATGGTTACAAATAAATAAATAGGTAACGAGTAAATTAATTAAATGTGTATTTATGAGTTCGGATAAAGAAGAATGTAAGTAATAATTAGGTATTTTACTGTGTGAGAAAGCAATACTGGTATCAATAAATAAATACAGAGATAAACAAACACAGCATAAATATTTTTTAAAAGAAATAAACTTGACGAAGAATACGCGAAATAAATGTAGCAATATAAAGTTTTCACAAAAAGAAATCCCTCATGTGTTGGGGGAATGTTTGCGTACTTATTCAACAAACTAAATGCTGAAGAAAACTAAGAAATTACTAAAATAGAAAAGGAAAAATATTACCCTCAACTTTTATTATTCTTGAAAGAAAATTACTTGCAATCATTTTACTTTTGAGAAACAAAAGGCTTTACCAAACTTTTTGCAACGTTTCCCTTGATTTGAGGTGGAAACAAAATGTTATAAAGCTAATATTTAGCAAAGGAATAATAAAACAAGAAACATAAATGGAATCCTTGGTTAGTTAGTAAACCAACCATAGAAACCAAAGATATTACGGACATATACAGTGCGCAATAAGCGTAGCAACACCAAAATCAGCATCAATGTGGTCGAACTAAGTTCAATATAAGTTAAAACGGACTTTATTCAATACTGGTGAGAATACATTTCCATGACAGATATGACTTGATTCTGCAGCCGGGATTACCTCCTCATGAGAAAACTCCTCAACGGTTAATAGCACGGTTACGAAACTTTATATACGCTTTCAATATTGACAGATAAACTTATTCTTTATATTTTAATAAAAGCTCTATTTAAAAAAGATAGATTGGGTGTAAACTGTAAACCATTTATAACCAGTAATAATTGTTCGTTCGTTTCGTTTATTATTATATATCATTTATTCATTTAAATACATATTTTTAACATTTTTAAATATTTCTTAATAAAACTACATAAAAAAACATTTAAAAATATAAAAAAACAGTTATTATTATAATATTCGAACATTGAAGGCCAATTTAATTGGGGCTTTCTTCCTTGCATGCTTTTGCGATGCGAGGGTTTACGGAAATTAAGTATGTTGAGCTTTTAGAGTTACAAAAAATACAAGGTGGAAAAACACCAAGGCACAAAAGATTATCTACCACGTACTTATTCGGTTCGAACATTTCGACATTTTTCATCGGAATGTAATAAACACTTCTTGTTGTCTATTATTTAGACAAGAAGTGTACCTACTTCATAAAATGTTCTTTTCACGAATGATAGCGTATTTACGCTAGCATTCATGAATAGTACTTAGTTTTTAAGTTACTTTAAAGAACATTGTTTATATCGGAAGACTTTCAAAACCACGAGAAAAGCAACTTTAAATAACTGGCTGTAAATGTAAACTTGAAACTTCACCCGAGTTCGAAAAGATTCTACATTAAATAACGCAGAAAATGTTGCCGCCGAAACTAGAGCAAGCTTGTAGTGGTGTACTAAATCTAGACATTTGTGGCGAAATCGACGAGTTATGTTAACGATATCACCACATACTCATTTATCATACCTGACGACTGGCAAAATCTAAATAAACTGACGAAATAATAAGTGATACTAATTTTGAGTTTCACCAACTGGACACACATGTATCCGGTTTCTTGTGTCGAGTTGCTGAATAACCCAAAACATGTACAGAAAGCCGCCAACATGCGTCGGGCAGTAGCCCATCAGACAAATACCCGTCGTGGCGGAGTTACTCCTCACTGTTCTATGCCCCTATTGGTTCCCACTTCCCACCCTCTTCCTCATACGTCGTAACATTTATAAAACGCATTGCTCGCCAGTTTTTATCTCTCTTCCACTAAATGCAGTATGTTAGCATTTCGATACACAAACTAGGCAATTTATTTCCACCGTGCCTGAAAAAAAAAAACGAAATTTTTGATAAAGAGGCTTTTAATCGTTCTTATAATTAACCTGTCAGTTAAACATATGCATTCGATTTCGACATAACGGGTATCTATTGATGTACGGTTTTTTAATTAAAACTGAATCAAGCAATACCAAATTGTTTGCCGCCATTTTCGACAGCTTTGTGTGTGCAATTATAAAGCAGACGTCCATAAGCGGTATATATATATTGTGGCTGTTCAATACTAATTATTTGGATATTATATAAAATCAATCGCCTTTCGTTCTCCAGGTGTAACCGGTTATTTATTTATTGGCCTATCTACAATAGGGAATATGCATACATTATCTTTTTTTCATTTCGATACGGAATGTTAAAGTACTATAAAAATAATGACAAAAAGCGAAAACAAGACATTAATCGGCCAAACAATACAAAAGTTATTACCATTTAAACTTTTGTTTCTATCTCTTTCTAGATAAACGGAATTTTGTATGTATTTTGCACGTCGATGCAGCGAATGACGTCATTCGCTGTATCGAATCTCTCTGTCTAATCAGCAGTTTCAAATGCTTATAACTTAGTATTTTTTATAGATATTATAAAAATAATTTCACTTTGCTATTTCTGATGTTAATACGCTTTGTTTAGAGTAATAAAAAAAAACATGCATATACCCTATTGTTACACTGTTTATCCTAATAATACAAGCAATATTATACAAGCATAGTGTACAATATGATGCGATAGACACAGCATGCAAAAAAACAAAATTATATAAAAAATGAAATTACAATAGTACAAGTGCAGAAATAACAATTTCAACAACAGTGAGTAGTTTTAGAAACACAGTAAATACAAAGATGACAAAAGAAAAAAGTCATTATGGTGAGTAGTTTTGATGGACCTGGCGCTTGAACTTCTGTAGGGTTGTGGAAAAAATATTTATTGATTCATCGCAATTATTAAGAAGCCTGCAAATTCTGGGGATGGGGGAGTTGGATCCTGACACAGTTTTGCGGAATGGGGGACGTAATTATAGGGTGACGCGGATATTTGTGGGGAAGGTTAAAATTAAACTTACTTAACAACTGGGGGCAGGCTATTTTACTCAGAAGTATTTTAAAAAGAAAAATTAAATCTATATTATCTCTTCGTTTTTCAAGTGATATCATGCAAAAATTTTGAAGTCGTTTTGAATAGCTCCGTATTTTTTGCTTAATCCCGCAGAATAGGCAAGATGGTATAACGATCTTACTGGATCCTCTCTAACCTAAGACTATGTGTTGCATAGTGGGCACGCCATACAACCGCGCAGTATTCCAATACAGTACGAACGAGACAATTAAAAAGATAAATCTTAGTTTTTGGCTTGCGAAAACGTTTAGCTAATGCTAAATGTAACGTAACACAAAACCGAGTGTCTTTGAAGCTATTTCAACAATGTTGTCCATGACCGATTAGCTTAGATTTCCTTAAATTCATTATGGACGATGCGGTTTTCACACATTTTACATTACATTATATGAGACTTGTAAAGACATCTCAATATTTGCAAACTGGAGCAAATCATTAGTCTATGAGATAATTGTACTGATACGTTTGTAAGTTTGTATGTAGGTAATCATCGGACTACTGATCCTATTCCGAAAATTCTTGCATTATTATCCCCGAGTGTCATAAGCTACATTTAAAATCTTCCTGTAAATAACAGGAGCGAAGCCGCGAGCAAAAGCTAGTAGAATATAAAATTTTAGAACGAAAACTTGGTTGTGCCGTGATGTCAACCTATAACACCTACTAACAACTAACACCTAACACCTTTATCTTTCTTTTTTGTCTTTTATTATTTATTTCTTTTTTTATTACTAACACCTTTTTATATTATTTCCTTTTTGTTTCTTTTAACAACTTTTTTTTTTGTGTACTTACTCTATTGTTAGAGTAAGTACACAAAAAAAAAAGTTGTTACAAAGAAAGCGTTAGTAGGGTTGTCCCTACTAACGCTTTCTTTGTAAAAATGCATATGGACGTGTGTCTGAAATAAAGATATTATTATTATTATAACAAGCGTCACCTTGTTACAGGTAAAGTTTGCATTCCATAACTTGTTTATGTAGGTATGTCAATACATGTTACAAGCAATGCAGACTATAAATTTTAGAACGAAAACTTGGTTGTGCCGTGATGTCAACCTATAACAAGCGTCACCTTGTTACAGGTAAAGTTTGCATTCCATAACTTGTTCATGTAGGTATGTCAATACATGTTACAAGCAGCGCAAACTTTATACAATTATATTGAGCTACGTCTACCAAAGACGTAGCTCGCATAGTTAGGATTTTCCGTTGAAGCTCCGAAGAGTTTTAGACCAAACTTTAACTTATTAAATGGCAAAGTCCACTTTTAGTTTGATCGTTTTCTGTTCAATAACTGTTTCATTCAACATTAATAAAAACCGACCAAGTGCGTGTCGGGCCACGCGCCAAGGGTTCCGTAGTAGCCGTAGCTGTTATTCAAAAAGGTACTTTGAATGCAATGTTGAGTAAAAGCAGATCGACCGTTGAAGTACTATCAAGTACGCCGAGCACTCAATGCGTTCAAAAGTTAAAGACAAAGTTCACCAACTCGAAGTGGTTCAACTAAACCCCACATATACATCATCTATAATATTATGTATCCAAAATTGAATCATCATTGGTCTAATGCTTAGTGACCTAAAAACAGTGATAATGCAACAGCAAGTGATTAACAATCACCCAATTCGGTACAACGATGATTGCTGAGATAGGATATCTGTCCATCAAACACAGCGCAACCAAGTGCATCCGTCCACAGGAATAAGGCATTTATTGCGCTTTAATTGCGTAATGATTGTATGACTGTTTTATTGCTTTATCTAGGCGGCCTTTCATCCCAATTACCAGAGCAACGGACTACCAAGTATTTTGGTCAAACGAAATTAAATTTTCATGTGATATCAACTTGTAATGTCACTTGGCTAGATATTACTAAAACAAGGACGATGTTGATAGTGGCTGTTTAAGTGTTTATTCTAATCGCGCAGAGAGAGAACTTAGAAAGAAATAAAAATACTTATTTGACGTCAGCTAATAAAGCACACACATAAAAAAAGATACAAAATAAAGAGAAACATAGCAAGCAAGGAAGCATAGCATGGGTATGTGCTATGTGCCTCATGGCTGAGCCAAAAAGGTCCATTTCAGCATTCATGCCAGACAAGTGATGCTGTCTGACGCTGGTCTTCCAATGAACCTTGAGGGGGTAGGTAGTAAACAGTTGTTGCAGTGTAATAAACAGTTTCAAACATAATATATTAATAAATGGTTACAAATAAATAAATAGGTAACGAGTAAATTAATTAAGTGTGTGTATTTATGAGTTCGGATAAAGAAGAATGTAAGTAATAATTAGGTATTTTACTGTGTGAGAAAGCAATACTGGTATCGATAAATAAATACAGAGATAAACAAACACAGCATAAATATTTTTTAAAAGAAATAAACTTGACGAAGAATACGCGAAATAAATGTAGCAATATAAAGTTTTCACAAAAAGAAATCCTTCATGTGTTGGGGGAATGTTTGCGTACTTATTCAACAAACTAAATGCTGAAGAAAACTAAGAAATTACTAAAATAGAAAAGGAAAAATATTACCCTCAACTTTTATTATTCTTGAAAGAAAATTACTTGCAATCATTTTACTTTTGAGAAACAAAAGGCTTTACCAAACTTTTTGCAACGTTTCCCTTGATTTGAGGTGGAAACAAAATGTTATAAAGCTAATATTTAGCAAAGGAATAATAAAACAAGAAACATAAATGGAATCCTTGGTTAGTTAGTAAACCAACCATAGAAACCAAAGATATTACGGACATATACAGTGCGCAATAAGCGTAGCAACACCAAAATCAGCATCAATGTGGTCGAACTAAGTTCAATATAAGTTAAAACGGACTTTATTCAATACTGGTGAGAATACATTTCCATGACAGATATGACTTGATTCTGCAGCCGGGATTACCTCCTCATGAGAAAACTCCTCAACGGTTAATAGCACGGTTACGAAACTTTATATACGCTTTCAATATTGACAGATAAACTTATTCTTTATATTTTAATAAAAGCTCTATTTAAAAAAGATAGATTGGGTGTAAACTGTAAACCATTTATAACCAGTAATAATTGTTCGTTCGTTTCGTTTATTATTATATATCATTTATTCATTTAAATACATATTTTTAACATTTTTAAATATTTCTTAATAAAACTACATAAAAAAACATTTAAAAATATAAAAAAACAGTTATTATTATAATATTCGAACATTGAAGGCCAATTTAATTGGGGCTTTCTTCCTTGCATGCTTTTGCGATGCGAGGGTTTACGGAAATTAAGTATGTTGAGCTTTTAGAGTTACAAAAAATACAAGGTGGAAAAACACCAAGGCACAAAAGATTATCTACCACGTACTTATTCGGTTCGAACATTTCGACATTTTTCATCGGAATGTAATAAACACTTCTTGTTGTCTATTATTTAGACAAGAAGTGTACCTACTTCATAAAATGTTCTTTTCACGAATGATAGCGTATTTACGCTAGCATTCATGAATAGTACTTAGTTTTTAAGTTACTTTAAAGAACATTGTTTATATCGGAAGACTTTCAAAACCACGAGAAAAGCAACTTTAAATAACTGGCTGTAAATGTAAACTTGAAACTTCACCCGAGTTCGAAAAGATTCTACATTAAATAACGCAGAAAATGTTGCCGCCGAAACTAGAGCAAGCTTGTAGAGGTGTACTAAATCTAGACATTTGTGGCGAAATCGACGAGTTATGTTAACGATATCACCACATACTCATTTATCATACCTGACGACTGGCAAAATCTAAATAAACTGACGAAATAATAAGTGATACTAATTTTGAGTTTCACCAACTGGACACACATGTATCCGGTTTCTTGTGTCGAGTTGCTGAATAACCCAAAACATGTACAGAAAGCCGCCAACATGCGTCGGGCAGTAGCCCATCAGACAAATACCCGTCGTGGCGGAGTTACTCCTCACTGTTCTATGCCCCTATTGGTTCCCACTTCCCACCCTCTTCCTCATACGTCGTAACATTTATAAAACGCATTGGTCGCCAGTTTTTATCTCTCTTCCACTAAATGCATTTCGATACACAAACTAGGCAATTTATTTCCACCGTGCCTGAAAAAAAAAACGAAATTTTTGATAAAGAGGCTTTTAATCGTTCTTATAATTAACCTGTCAGTTAAACATATGCATTCGATTTCGACATAACGGGTATCTATTGATGTACGGTTTTTTAATTAAAACTGAATCAAGCAATACCAAATTGTTTGCCGCCATTTTCGACAGCTTTGTGTGTGTAATGGTAAAGCAGACGTCTATAAGCGGTATATATATATTGTGGCTGATCAATACTAATTATTTGGATATTATATAAAATCAATCGCCTTCCGTTCTCCAGGTTTAACCGGTTATTTATTTATTGGCCTATCTACAATTGTTACACTGTTTATCCTAATAATACAAGCAATATTATACAAGCATAGTGTACAATATGATGCGATAGACACAGCATGCAAAAAACAAAATTATATCAAAAATGAAATTACAATAGTAGTGCAGAAATAGTACATTTTGATACAAGTGGAGAAAGTTTGTTATTGCAATCGAGGCGGAATTATAACACACGAGCCGTAGGCGAGGGTGTTTTTGAGCCGAGAATTGCAATAACAAATGTCCACGTGTATCAAACGACGTTTTTCAATACACTTTTGAAGAAATAAAATAAAATAACGAATAATATTTTTGTCACGAACTATGAAACTATGATTTAAATTTTCTTTTTTTTTCGCGCTTTGGTCTCGCCAGGTTGAAAGAGAGGCAATGGTATGAAGCCGTTAAACAGCCTTATATAAAAAATAGATTTATTTTATATTTTTGAATTCAGAACACAAATAAATGTTAATTTGTGTGTAAAAGTAACTATTAGTTTTAAATAATCATGTTTATCTATGATATTCTATTTAAAAACACAATTTGAAAATTCAAAAAGTATTTATGCCGTAAAGACGCGTAGTGCTTTGACAAAATAAAAAATAAAACATTCACCTCAGACTATAGACATTGAACCAATTTGGACTAAGTATAGGTATAGTTATCTGTGGCAATTTTCATTCCCGCACACGTGCAGGAAAGTGGAAAAAATCGCACGCGTGTGAAATACATTGTATGTTGTACCTAATCGTAGTGCGTTATGGACCAGTTTTCGAGAAAGTGTATTGAAATAAAAATTTCAACAACAGTGAGTAGTTTTAGAAACACAGTAAATACAAAGATGACAAAAGAAAAAAGTCATTATGGTGAGTAGTTTTGATGGACCTGGCGCTTGAACTTCTGTAGGGTTGTGGAAAAAATATCTATTGATTCATCGCAATTATTAAGAAGCCTGCAAATTCTGGGGATGGGGGAGTTGGATCCTGACACAGTTTTGCGGAATGGGGGACGTAATTATAGGGTGACGCGGATATTTGTGGGGTAGGTTAAAATTAAACTTACTTAACAACTGGGGGCATGCTATTTTACTCAGAAGTATTTTAAAAAGAAAAATTAAATCTATATTATCTCTTCGTTTTTCAAGTGATATCATGCAAAATTTTTGAAGTCGTTTTGAATAGCTCCGTATTTTTTGCTTAATCCCGCAGAATAGGCAAGATGGTATAACGATCTTACTGGATCCTCTCTTACCTAAGACTATGTGTTGCATAGTGGGCACGCCATACAACCACGCAGTATTCCAATACAGTACGAACGAGACAATTAAAAAGATAAATCTTAGGTTTTGGCTTGCGAAAACGTTTAGCTAATGCTAAATGTAACGTAACACAAAACCGAGTGTCTTTGAAGCTATTTTAACAATGTTGTCCATGACCGATTAGCTTAGATTTCCTTAAATTCATTATGGACGATGCGGTTTTCACACATTTTACATTACATTATATGAGACTTTCACATAATAAAGACATCTCAATATTTGCAAACTGGAGCAAATCATTAGTCTATGAGATAATTGTACTGATACGTTTGTAAGTTTGTATGTAGGTAATCATCGGACTACTGATCCGATTCCGAAAATTCTTGCATTATTATCCCCGAGTGTCATAAGCTACATTTAAAATCTTCCTGTAAATAACAGGAGCGAAGCCGCGAGCAAAAGCTAGTAGAATATAAAATTTTAGAACGAAAACTTGGTTGTGCCGTGATGTCAACCTATAACACCTACTAACAACTAACACCTAACACCTTTATCTTTCTTTTTTGTCTTTTATTATTTATTTCTTTTTTTATTACTAACACCTTTTTATATTATTTCCTTTTTGTTTCTTTTAACAACTTTTTTTTTTGTGTACTTACTCTAACAACCCTACTAACGCTTTCTTTGTAAAAATGCATATGGACGTGTGTCTGAAATAAAGATATTATTATTATTATAACAAGCGTCACCTTGTTACAGGTAAAGTTTGCATTCCATAACTTGTTCATGTAGGTGTGTCAATACATGTTACAAGCAATGCAAACTTTATAAATTTTAGAACGAAAACTTGGTTGTGTCGTGATGTCAACCTATAACAAGCGTCACCTTGTTACAGGTAAAGTTTGCATTCCATAACTTGTTTATGTAGGTATGTCAATACATGTTACAAGCAACGCAAACTTTATAAAATTATATTGCGCTACGTCTACCAAAGACGTAACTCGCATAGTTAGGATTTTCCGTTGAAGCTCCGAAGAGTTTTAGACCAAACTTTTATCGTGACACTTGAAAACTTATTAAATGGCAAAGTCCACTTTTAGTGATCGTTTTTTGTTCAATAACTGTTTCATTCAACATTAATAAAAACCGGCCAAGTGCGTGTCGGGCCACGCGCCAAGGGTTCCGTAGTAGCCGTAGCTGTTATTCAAAAAGGTACTTTGAATGCAATGTTGAGTAAAAGCAGATCGACCGTTGAAGTAGGTACCATCAAATACGCCGAGCACTCAATGCGTTCAGTTCACCAACTCGAAGTGGTTCAACTAAACCCCACATATACATCATCTATAATATTATGTATCCAAAATTGAATCATCATTGGTCTAATGCTTAGTGACCTGAAAACAGTGATAATGCAACAGCAAGTGATTAACAATCACCCAATTCGGTACAACGATGATTGCTGAGATAGGATATCTGTCCATCAAACACAGCGCAACCAAGTGCATCCGTCCACAGGAATAAGGCATTTATTGCGCTTTAATTGCGTAATGATTGTATGACTGTTTTATTGCTTTATCTAGGCGGCCTTTCATCTCATTCACAGAGCAACGGACTACCAAGTATTTCGGTCAAACGAAATTAAATTTTCATGTGATATCAACTTGTAATGTCACTTGGCTAGATATTACTAAAACAAGGACGATGTTGATAGTGGCTGTTTAAGTGTTTATTCTAATCGCGCAGAGAGAGAACTTAGAAAGAAAGAAAAATACTTATTTGACGTCAGCTAATAAAGCACACACATAAAAAAAGATACAAAATAAAGAGGAAAACATAGCAAGCAAGGAAGCATAGCATGGGTATGTGCTATGTGCCTCACGGCTGCGCCAAAAAGGTCCATTTCAGCATTCATGCCAGACAAGTGATGCTGTCTGACGCTGGTCTTCCAATGAACCTTGAGGGGGTAGGTAGTAAACAGTTGTTGCAGTGTAATAAACAGTTTCAAACATACACACATCAAAAGTGTCTAGGGATCAAGCATTTTTATGCGGATTTCTTGAGATTGAGATGTGGCTTTGTAATAAATTTATGATTTTAAAAAATTTATATGGATCCTTTTTGGTGCATTTCATAATTTGAATCAGGAACTCTCAATCAAATTCGAGTAAAAGATGAAAATAAGCTGTCAATATTTTCCCTATAAAAACATACAACGCATTGAAGACATTATTAGTGCTACTGTTTCCCTACTACTGATTAAAACCAACGTTATTATGGAGCGGCGACGTCATTTAAGCAGGGAAGAAATGCTCAGAGCCGTGGGAATGATAGAAGCTGGTTCCCGGCAACGTACTGTAGCTTTAGCTCTGAATACAAGTCAGAGTGTTATCAGTCGACTTTGGACACGTTACCGAAGCACTGGTACCGTGGCTGAGCGCCATGGAGGACGGTATCGCTGCACCACACGGAGACAAGACCGATACATTCAAATCTTAACTCGAAGAGCTCCAACAATAACCGCCATGATGTTAGCCGTGAGGCTTCATCACTCTTCAGGGAACTTAATTAGCGACCAAACAGTCAGAAACCGCTTGCATGAAGTGAACCTTCATTCCCGAAGACCGCTACGGGTACCACCTATAGCAATGCACAATCGTAGGATTCGATATCAATGGGCTCTTGAACACAGAAATTGGGCAGAAGAACAATGGCGTTTCGTGTGCTTTTCTGATGAGTCTCGTTTTGGTATGAGACCGGATACAAGACGTATACGACACTGGAGAACCCCTGGACGCCAACAGCGATTAAAATCCTGCCAGGAAGTCCATCCTTATAGTGGTGGAACCATCATGGTATGGGCGGGTATTTGGATCGGCGGAAGAACTGAGTTGATTTGGATCAGAGGCAACCTCAACGCTCAAATTTATGCTGAGACGATTGTATCAGATGTCATCGTTCCTCTACAAGTGCAAATCGGTCCCTTATTTCAGTTAATGCATGATAATGCACGACCGCACACCGCAAGAGAAGACAGACTCTCGCCGCAGCTAACATCAATGTCCTGCCCTGGCCTGCTCAGTCGCCAGACTTGAACCCGATTGAGCATGCATGGGATATGCTACAGAGAAGAGCTCTGCCGAATATGGAGGGTATCCAGTCGCAAGAAGACCTTTTTTTGTTGTTGCAACGAACATGGGCGGCCATTCCACAGCGTGATTTGGATGAACTCATTTTGAGTATGCCAAACCGATGTTCTTGTGTTGTTAGTGTTCGCGGTAGAAACATGGATTATTAATTGTTTAAGTTACCCAATAAAATTTTAAAGAAAACTGTGTTTTCAGTCATTTTTTCTAACTTTAATGTTAGTGGTTCAAATGTCAAAAATCCCTTTATTAGGAAAATGGCAAATTTCTTTATTAATGCAAAGGTGACTTGGGTTTATCGTTACTGTGACAAACGAAAACACTTTATTTGATGAATCCTTAAAGAAAATTTTAATTAATATCAATCAGGAGAAAAGTTATTGCAAAAATATATGTTGATCCCTAGATACTTTTGATGTGTGTAATATATTAATAAATGGTTACAAATAAATAAATAGGTAACGAGTAAATTAATTAAATGTGTATTTATGAGTTCGGATAAAGAAGAATGTAAGTAATAATTAGGTATTTTATTGTGTGCTAGTTATTATCATAGATTAATTTACAGAAATCCAAATATTCGGGAGGTCAGGTCAGGGTTCACTATTCGGTGTCTTTGACACCCCTATTCGCATTTGATTCCGCTACTATATAGGGAGTAAATAACCTCTTAACGAAGCCGAAAGGCACTTGTTCTCCCCGTCATTGCGATCATTTTTTTGTTCTACACCATACCTGGGAACCTTCTAGTTACAGAGATATTGGGGGTCAAACTTCCAACTTTTAGAAAAGTTTTTTTTTTTTTTTAATACAAGTTTTTAAAGTAAGGTTTTTACTTTAAACACCTCCACGACCCCGGTACTATTCAATTCATCCATCAGCACAATGTTTTGAGTGCGTTACATTGAGTTCTACCACAAAACATGATTTTTCACCCTAAAAAAAAAGTCGTTTCCCAGCAATAATTTTTGCGTAAAGTTACTTAGTTTGATGTACAGAATGCTTGGTTGACGGCTTCGTGATGAGGTTGTTTACATTCTGTATACTATACATACTAAATATATGTAACCGGAAATGTATTAACCCTTATGTCCCAGCCGTGCCCGACCGGGCACGGTGCATTGTTATTTTAATTGTTTCTGTAATTGCGGATATCTAAGTGTTAACCCTAGAAATTGTACAGAATTCCTAGGAAATATATCAATTCCGAGCTTACTTAGGATATGTGTAAAATAATCTTTAAAAGATTTCTTTAATACACACATTTCCTGTGAAATGTATGTATTTTCTAAAAATTGCGTAATACAATATAATTATATCATAGATTTCCTATCTATTTTAGGAATTATACACATTTCATGGCGGTGTATATATTTCGGCATTTTTTGACGGATAGTGGAAACAGTAGGGAATATGCATGAATTTTCTTTTTATTTATTTATATACGGAATGTTAAAGTACTATAAAAATAATGACAAAAAGCGAAAACAAGACATAAATCGGCCAAACAACACAAAAGTTATAACCATTTAAACTTCTATTTTTATCTCTTTCTAGATAAACGTAATTTAGTATGGATTTTGTACGTCGATGCAGAGAATGACGTCATTCGCTTTATCGGATCTCTCTGTCTAATCAGCAGTTTCAAATGCTTATAACTTAGTATTTTTTATAGATATTAAAAAAATAATTTCACTTTGCTATTTATGATGTTATTAAGATTTGTTTAGAGTGATAAAAAAAAATCATGCATAAACCCTATTAGCAAATTGATACTTTCTGCTAAAACCCACACACGAAACCCGACGCGAATTCATGTGCTGTATTTTTACACAAAAGTGCAATACCTACCTACACGGTAAAAATAATATAAGGTGATGTTTTTTTTTTTTTTAAATTAAGTATCGACAATAGGGTATATGCATGACTTTTTTATACCACTCTAAACAAAGCGTATTTACATCAGAAATAGCAAAGTGAAATTATTTTTTTAATATCTATGAAACAAGTTATAAGCATTTGAAACTGCTGATTAGACAGAGAGATCCGAAATAGCGAATGACGTCATTCGCTACATCGACATACAAAATCCATACGAAATTCCGTTTATCTAGAAAGAGATAGAAACAAAAGTTTAAATGGATGCATATTGCGAAAATTTTGATGTGGGGGTTTAGAATAATGTACTGGAGTAAGTGGTAACCGTTCCCGCTTTTTCGCTCGCACCCTGTATGATAGGCAGACTTACTGACTCTTCAGAAGCAGACTAATTGTTAGCATTACTGAAACAGGTAGCTTTACTCTATTTTTTTTCGTGCAGCTAAAAGCCATTAACAACTTAATAAGCCCAGCAAGGTGTTGCCTTATTATGTCTACGGAGTACATAAAACTCTTGTCTTTCGAGCTATAAACGCGGCAGGCAGGCAGGCTTAGGTAGTGAGCACATGTCGACACGGATTAAGCTTAAGCCGGCCATAAAACGCTTATTTCCGTGCAATGAACGTGAATTCTAGGCTGATGCTCAAGGGTAGTCCGCGAAATTCAAATTTTCTCACGTTTTTTGCAATTTGCAGGCCAGTGCTAGGTTGTATGTTGATTAAAATATTGTTCGCGACTGTAAGACGTATGTAGTTACAGAATTATAATAATCAAAATCATCAATACAACCCTCCAAGTTCATAAAGTGGCAAGAATGATTTTGACCTTGGAAAAGTAATTTTTCCACCTTTATGTACTTTGAGGGTTGTATTGATGATTTTGATAAACATAATTCTGTAACTACATACGTCTTACAACCGTGAATAATATTTTAATCAACATACAACCTAGCACTGGCCTGTAAATTGCAAAAAACGTTAGTAAATTTGAATTTCGCGGGTTACCCTGGAGCATTTACCTTAATTACACGTATCGAGTGCGCTCGACCAAGCACTGGCCGAGTCTTGAGTCTGACTAGCTACTGTACTCGCACATGTAAGCAAGGCATATCCCAGTGAATCAAAACAAGGATTACTTGTTGTCATTTTGTGAAGTGGCACTTGTTTGAAACTACGTCAATTTGCGCGTTTGCTCGCAGTTATGATAATAGTCCGTCCGACGCGTTAAAGAGTTACGTCGTACTATCCCAAACGAGGCAAATCACGTGTTTGTACCTTTTTTTGCGGGGGGATAGAGTTAATTTTGACCAGCTCAAGCCGATACCATCGATAAGTGTGATCATTGGTCATTTCTTAAATCACCGTCTGGAAAAAGTAAAAACAATGTTTTAAATGCCCCACGATGTTTAGCACTAAAAACGCCGAAAAAAACACGTATGTACGTTTCTTGTATTTTTATTGTTGTGGCGGCCATAGACTATGTAATACACAATCTGTGAAAATTTCTAGTATCTACCTAGTGCTATTACGGTTCAAACCTGTAACAAACGGGCAGATAGCGGAGCCTTACTAATAGGGTCCCATTTTGTGTTTGGAACTCTAAAACCGGGCTCATAAGATGCATTTTCCAAAAATCGTTTCAAATGATGATATAAATTGTGTACATGTGTTGTGTTTTGATAGTTGGTTGCAAATCACATGTCTGGGATGCAGACGCACTGTCTAGTTTGTTCGTATCGATTGGTGAAGGGCATTCGGAACCCTCTCATCGAATGTGGCTATTATTACATAGACACCTCAAATCGACTCGTTGCCCAGGTTCTTTGATTTAAAATGCTGTAGTGTTTAGAACACTTTAATCTTATATCAATGGGTACTAAAACTTGCTGGCCGTGACTTCACCCGTTGGAAGTCGCCTGTAATATAAAACATGAATCATCCTGTCTATGGCGGTCGACAACAGTGTACCTTTTTTCTGTGAGGAAATTTTAGAGTACTCTCTAGTTATTTTGAATTACCTTCAAAAGGTAAGCGTCCACCTGTCCGCATCGTACGCATCGGACGCATCGCATCAAACGGATTGTTGTTGCCCAAAATCGGTCTTGGTCTTGCAGTCTTGGTCTTGTTCTTGCATTTTTGCAACACCAAGACCAAGACCGACTTATTGTAGCAAGACCAAGACTGAACCATGCAAGACTTGAGCAAGAACAAGACTAAGCCTGCAAGACTCTTGCGTCTCGCAGTTAATCAGTTAATAAAGTATAAAGTTAATTTTATTAGCTAGAAGTATCAAGTCCAGATGAGGATGAAAAGTGTATGTGATAGTTATTTTAACCGCTAGCTATTTGTGAAGAGTTTAGGATAGCCAGTACACGTACAGAAAATCATTAAAGGTACCTACATAGAGTTAGTAATTACGCTTAGGTACTAAATTGCGTCATCATCTGCCTAGCCTTTTCCCAACTTTGTTGGGGTTGGCTTCTAGTTTTACTGGGTGCAGCTGAATCTCAGTATTTTACATGGAGCGACTGCCTATCTGACCTCCACAACCCAGTTAGTACCGGGTAATACGATACCCCGTGGTAAGACTGGTTGTCAGAATTTTTGGGCCTCTGATCACTTAACGACTGTCAAAGGTCTACAAATGACAGCCGGGACCAACGGCTTAACGTGCTTTCCGAGGCACGGAGGAAACTTAGTATGTAATAGGCGGTCACCCACCCACAGACCAACCCAGGGAAGCACGGGTTAACCTAACGAACGAGCCGAGCGGCCGTTATTATTTAAGCCACGAGATCCTCAGGTACAAAATTGCGTCATTTTTTGTCAAGTTAATTTTATTAATTTGGTTCACTATGCCTATGTCAATTTAAGCTCAACATGTACCTACTCTTTTACGTTGTTCTAAGATCTAAACTAACGTGTTTATTATATAGCAATAGGGTAATAGGTGTTTGAAAGTAGTAGAGTCTCGCAAGACACTCTTGCTGCAAGACCAAGACTGAAAGCGTAATACCAAGACCAAGACCAGGTGTATTGACGCAAGACCAAGACTGGCTAAAGTCTCGTCTTGGTCTTGCATTTGGGCAACACTAGATTGTAGTATTCTTTGTATAGAAAGTCACGATCCGTTCATAATAGTACGATGCACCTTTATACTAAAATAAATATTGATTATAATTATATGATAATCCAAAAAATGTTTTTTGTATAAAAATGGAAAAGACACAGCTACAACCTGCTTTAAGATCCTTCAAGCCCTCTTTGAGACCTTTCAAATTCTCTTTATATTATCATTAACTCTGAAATCGGGATATTTACTATTTGTTTTAAATCTCTTTATATTTTTAAGTTTAAGAAAAACTATTTTCAAAAATAGCATTTACTATGGCAATTTTTAACGTTTTCATTCGCTGCAATAGATTCTATAAAACTAGTAGCAAAATAGGTACTTTATATCAATCAAACTATTTCAAAAATAATTTAGATTGACATTTTAGGGCGCTCCCTCATCGGAGGGTTTGCCTGTAATGTAGGTAACAATCCCAGATTCGATTTTGTACAGAAACAAGTGATTGTTATAAATAGTATCGTTACAGGTAGCGCACTGTGATGCTCGGTTCTCCTCACTGAATCTGAACTGTGAGGGAGGTTCAATAACACAATGTCTTTAATGTAACTCTTTGGTCCTCAGATTAAACTGTACCTGACACCGATAGAGATCCTGGCGTCCCTGCTGGCAGCCATCGCCCATGACATGGACCACCCTGGAGTGAACCAGCCATTCCTCATTGCTACGTCCAACCACCTCGCCCAATTGTACAAGGTAACTCATACAAGCTTTTACTTTAGGCCTTATGCTGTCTGCTATAAGTGACACTAAATCATGGGATTGTACTCATCATTATGACCAACTCTAAAACAACGAGAAAAAATCAGTGCCTCGATGCAGATGCAGTATTTATTTCGGAATATTAAAGGTGAAAGAACGTTGATCCGTGCGTGCAAATGTGATTTCACTCTAAAGCTTGGTACACATTGCCGAAACGTATGATGAAATGCAACACAATGCGCCGTCCAGAGTCCAGAGTTATGCACAAACAACCTGTAGGCGATTAGTTTTAACATATGTTACAATTCGTGTTACGTTTCACCCAATGTGTTGATGTTTACAAACATTATTATATTTTATTATTATTTACACTGAAAACGGGATATTTATCATGTTTGCTATTTGTCGCAACAAATAGGAAACGTGGTAAATATACGGGATATTTAACATTTTTACTATTTGTTGTGTGAGTTTTCAGTGTTGTCAGTTTAAAAACAAATAGTAAAATTTTATGTAGATAAGACTCAAACATTACGATGTTTTCACATGTCGTCATAACACAGGAACAGGACAGGAAAGGGCAGAGTTACTAGAAAATTCGTAAAAGAAACTTTTGGAACTACTTGGTAAGCAACATGTAGACGTGTTTGCAGGTGCTTTAGAGTCCTATTACATTTTTTACGCAAATTCATGATTTTTGACGCAGTAATTTTCAGCATCAGTTAGATATTTTAATTATTTGCTTATGAATAACAATAGTGCCATTCTCTTTCTTGTAAGTTGGTGTTACACATTTTCATTTTTCATTTCGTGTAATTTACTATAAATATTTTACGAACTCAGTTTGCAAGAAAAACCTTCGGCGATGGAACTTTGACGCTCAAATTCACATTGTTACATGCAATTCTTATAAAAGCTAAAATTACTGAAAAATAAGCTGAATGTTTTACTTGTTTATTGGAGTTTTAGAATTTCTTTAAATTCCTTGAATTTTCACGGAAAAAATCGTAAAGAAAGCGTAATTTATGCCATAAATGTCTTGATTCAGCGTCCATTGTATTCCAAATAAACTATATTTTATCAAATAAATTAATATGATATAAAACTTCAATCTACAATGAATAAGTTTCATTAGTTTTCGTTTGTCAATATAATAAGACAAAATTACCATAAATAAAATTGAAGTACTATAATTCTGCGTCAATTCAGGTCGCTCCTCAGTCTCATGTCAGTCTCGTCTCTAATTTTCGTCAATAACAATCGACAATCATCCGGAGATCACTATTATTATCGACTCGTGTACGCCGATCGAAAAAATTTGATCCAGGGAGTAAAAATAAAAAAAATGCGAAAATAATAGGACTCTTAAGCTTCTGAGGCGACAGTAGAGTTCTGATCTATAAAATCATAACTGGATGCAATCATAAATCAGACGCAAGGAACAATTTCTTCGGAGGTCCAATAATTTAACCTACCTTAACTTCCGCCATTTCTTTTTCAAAATAGCAGCCATTCATAAAACCTGTAGATACCTATTAATAATCAAGAATACGAAGAAGTATTTGAAAAAAAGAAATCTAAACGTCCCGGTCACACGTGAAATATCAGTTATCATACTTAAGCCGTGCTTGCCTAGGTTGGTCTGTGGATGGGTGACCGCCCATTACATACCGAGTTTCCTCCGTGCTTCGGAAAGCACGTTAAGCCGTTGGTCCCGGCTGTCATTTGTAGATCTTTGACAGTCGTTAGGTAGTCAGTGGCCCAAAAAGTCTGACAACCAGTCTTATCAAGGGGTATCGTATTACCCGGTACTAACTGGGTTGTGGAGGTCAGATAGGCAGTCGCTCCATGTAAAATACTGGTATTCAGCTGCATCCGGTTAGACTGGAAGCCGACCCCAACATAGTTGGGAAAAGGCTAGGCAGATGATGATCTATTAACTTATCCGCAGTAACGTATTTAAAGCTACGTATGTACCTAGCAGGAGCGAGTGTACTTCCATAAGCTAATAATATAATAAGCTTCATCATTCATCATTTCAGCCGAAAGACGTCCACTGCTGGACATGGGCCTCCCCCAAAAGGGGGTTTTTGCCATAATCGCCATGCTTGGCAGGCGGGTTGGCAATCGCAGTACGGTTGTTACAAAAGCACAGAGAATGCTGCTGCCCATTCTCTGGTAAGTCCCTTAGTCGCCTCTTACGACACCCACGGGAAGATATGGGATGGTGCTATTCTTTACGTCCGACAACATACAGAACGGCACCATAATAAGCTTAAGGGCTATATATACCTCAAATGGCTTAGCATGATCCTCCGTTACGCCTTAAATACGGCAGCATTAATTTTAAATTAATATATGGTAAAGTGTGACGAAAACACGATTCCATAAACTTTTCTCGATAGAAAGAAAACCCAAAGTTACCTCTAAATCGAACAATAAACCGCTGGTATTCATAAAGTACTTCAAATTAGATCATAAAACTTTGCACACTAACTGAACTAACTATAAAGCAGGTCTTATGTGTTTTTTTTTTTAGTCCAATCAAGAGATTTTTTTTAAATCGCAAAAAAACACTCATTTCTCACTCTTCGGCTTTATTAGAACTTTATTGTAACAGTATTTCAAACGAAGTTTGAACCACCACAAATACAGTTGCTAATTTTAGGGTTAGAAGGGCCTTCAGAGCATTTGTCTATCTATATCTATACGTAGGTAGTATTAAACAAGTCACTTTTCGTATATTTTTACTCGGGTAGCTATTGTGGACCATGACTAAGACAATATAAAAATGGACAGTAGGGAAACTGCCTACATTACGCTCGATACCGCACACTCACACAAACATGCGCATCGACGGGGCCCCCGAGCGGACGTTGCGCCGTTGCGGTGCTGTCAGTAGCGCGTGCCGCGCCGAGACGACTCGTCATGTATAAGTTTTATTCCCAATCTTTTTAAAAATGCCACAAACGTATTGCGCGGTATACGGCTGTTTGAATTTTAACACAATAAATTCAATAATATAGAATTTCGAAAGTGTCGTAGCAGAAGAAAGTATTTTTCTGTAAATAATTAAAATTTGTAATAACGAAGATATTTTTTTAAGTAATAAAGGTATTTTTTCATGTTATAGTTTTTTAATTCCTAGGTATTCCTACGCATTTTCGGGTTGAAATATGTACGGTTCGCATAAACTGTTTTCCGTGTTTAAACTATCGTCTTTCGTTGATATTAACCGACGCCATAAAATAACTACGCCATAAATACTATTTAAATTGTATTTGTAAGCTAGTGACATATTTCAATTAGATCGATTGATCACAACAGAATAAAATGTTTTAATAAAAAAAAAAAAACAATATCAACAACATTAAAAGGGACAACCCTATGGCTTCAATGAAGTGTAGGTAAATAATGCATCCACTAGGCTTAGTTTCGCTACTGTCCATTTTTATATTGTGATTAAGATTGTATGTAAAGTCATGCTATATTTTTAGTAACTTAGGTACCATCATCATCATCATCACCTCTTCCCCCTATCCCAATTTATTAAGAGGTCGGCGGAGCACGGCTTCTTCCATACGTTTCTATTACTCGTCAGATTTTTTTTGGGTTTCCATCTCTACTGCTGCGGTCGGCGTTTCCATCGCTTCTCTAGTTACGCGTTCCGTGTGTTGTAGTTTTATTTTTATTGACCAGCAATATTGAATGTCAGTAACTACTATAGAGGGACTACCTGAAACTGGTAATAGAAAAAAAGTATCCCATGAAACTTGAATGCAAAATCACATTATGGCCACAATGTATATATATATATATTTGTATACACTTGTACGTACTATCGAGGACACTCCCGCCTGAACACCACTAAGCTAATTTTTGCTTGCGCTTACAACATAGAAACGCTCTGTAGCCCCGTTGACTTTGTATTGAAATAATGAATCAAAAGATACCGATCGGCCGAGCGCACCGGCGACGCACGCCAAACGAGAGTTATTGTTATTATGCGCGCCAAAGTTGACGTTTTCCTAATAGGGCTAAACTGTAAGGGGGCGTGGCTCGGCGCCTCCGCATGATTTAGGCGAAAAAAGTTTTAACTGATCAGGCGGAAAAGACCACGACTGTACTTATAAGTTTGCTGTTGCAAGCATATTACGATTTTCGTCATGTTTTGCGTCTAATTTAAGTACATAAAGATTTTTTTTTTTTATCTCCTTCTCTTTAATGCAATCTGTCCTGAGACATTCAGCAATAGGTAGATGATGGTTCCTGATCTTGCACGGTATGAAGCCACTGCCTCATCCGATCGGCATTACAGCTTATTCATGCTGGTTGTAAGTAGGTCTTGAGGTGCCCTTCTTTTCAGTCTTGTGAAGGTAACAGGGTTTGACATAAGTTTAATTGCCAGTTGATTTGGGTGAACTTTTAATCTTGCGGAGTATTTGGTGATATTAGCTTTGATTTCTTCTTTTACAGTCTTTATCTTTAAATCCTTGTGAATCCTTTCGTTTGTGACGTACCAGGGAGCATTTACTATCTGTCGTAGTGTTTTGGATTGAAACCTTTGAAGGATTTCGATGTTTGAGTTGGCTGCAGTTCCCCAAAGCTGGATACCATAGCACCATATGGGCTTGAGTATGCATTTGTACTGGAGCAATTTACTTTCCAGAGACATTTGGGAGTTTTTGTTGAGCATCCAGTGTAGGTTGCGGAGTTTTAGTCCTAAGGCTTTGCGTTTGGTAAATATGTGGTGTCTCCACGTAAGGCGTCTGTCAAGGTGTATTCCAAGGTATCGAGTGACCTCTGCTTGGGGTACTTCTATATCGTTTATGGTCACGGGTGGGCATGTTTCTTTGCGTGTAGTGAAAGTCACCTGGACTGATTTTGTTTCGTTAGCTTTTATCTTCCAATCTTTAAGCCATTCAGAGATCAGCCTAAGGCTGCTTTGTAGTTTTTCAGAGGCCGCCCTAGGGCAGACATCAGTAGCCAATATGGCCGTATCATCAGCGAAAGTGCCTGTTAGGACATTTCTATCCAGTGGCAGGTCAGCAGTAAATAACAGGTACAAGGTAGGACCCAGGACACTGCCCTGAGGTACTCCGGCCTGAATCACACGTAGATTTGTGACCTCATCTCCTTGCTTCACTAGGAAGAATCTTTTGCTGAGGTAGGAGCGCAGAAACAGATAGAAATTTGTTGGGAGAGACGTTTTTATTTTGGCCAGTAGACCCTGGTGCCATACACGATCAAACGCCTGCGAAATGTCCAGAAAAACTGCAGAGCAGTACTCTTTGTTTTCGAAGGAGGTGTTGATTTTTTCCACCAGTCTATGTACCTGTTCTATAGTACCGTGGCCCTTCCTGAATCCAAATTGGTGTTCAGGAATAAGGTTTCTTTCCACTAGGATCGGCATGAGTCGCTTAAGAAATAGTGTTTCCAGCAGCTTCGAAGCTATAGGTAATAGGCTGATAGGACGGTATGCTTTGACGTCATTTTCAGACTTGCCAGGCTTTAAGATCATGATGATCTGCGCGACCTTCCACTGTTTGGGGACATAGGTTCGCTGCAGTATAGCATTAAAAAGGTACGTGAGAAATGTTATAGCGTCTTCCGGTAACTGCTTTAGAACAGTCGCGGTTATTAGGTCGTAACCTGGAGCCTTGTGGTTTCTCAATTTGTTGATAGCATATTTAACTTCGCTGGAAGAACATTTCCTCAGTGGTGGATCTAGTTGGAGAACAGATGATAGTGTGTCATTGACAGAGTCCAGTTTACTTGAGCCTTCGTCGGGGTGGGGAGTAAAGACACTTTCAAGATGGTTAGCAAAAACTTCAGCCTTTTCGGCATCACTGCATGCCCATGTACCATCAAGCCTTCTGATTGGAGGTTGGTGCAGTTGAGGTCTTTTAAGCTTTTGTGTGGCCTTCCATAAAGAGTAGTCAGAGCTTGCTGTTCCATCTAGTTTTTCCAGGTGTCTCTGTACTCCTGCATTTCTAGTCTCTTCCAGAGCCTCCTTAAGCTTTTTTATGTGTGCATTAAGTTTTTTCTTGACGCTGGGATACCTGTTCACTTGCCAGCTCCTTCTTAGTTCACGTTTCTCAGCAAGCAGCTCTTGTATCGAAGCAGGGCAGTCGGTTCCGCTTTTACCACTTCTTTTCATTGGGGTAGCTTCCCATGCACTTTGCTGTATAACGTTATTAAAGTGTTCCACACCTTCTTCAATCTCCTGGTCACTTGACAATGGTAAGTTTAAGTTAATTTTTCCAGCCACAAGTCGTTTGAACTTATCCCAGTCTGTTTTGTGGTTGCAGAGTCGGCACGGTGGCGAGGTCTGTGTAATATTTGAATTTAGGTGCAAAAACACTGGGGAGTGGTCAGACGATAGTTCCAAGCTAGTTTTACACTCAAGGTTACGAATATTTACGCTTTTTGTGATGAAGAAATCTATCAAGTCAGGGGTCTTATTTCTGTCCGTGGGCCAGTAAGTTGGTTCACCAGAAGATATTGGTCTGAGGTTGAGAGAGTCCACTGCCAGGTACATTTGGCGTCCTTTAGTAGATGTAGTTCGGGAGCCCCAGAAGGTGTGCTTGGCATTATAGTCTCCGCCTGCGATAAACTTAGCTCCAAATGTAGAAAATAGTTTCACATAGTCCTCCTTATTGGGTTTATGTTTGGGAGGGCTGTAGATGGCAGAAACTACAAGAGGGCTTTGGTGGTCTTCTTCAATCACAATAATTGTTGCTTGAAACATAGCTGTGCAGATTGGCTGCATTTCATAGTGCTTGATGTTTGTCCTGATCAAAACAGCACTGCCACCGTGCGCGGTTCCATCTGGATGCATTGTTTGGTAAAACTTATAGTTGGCTATGTCAAAGTGGTTTTTAGTGGTAAAGTGAGTTTCAAAAACGAGTAATATATCAACGTTATGTAAGTCAAGAAAAGCTTTCACCTCTAGGGTGTGTTGTGACAGCCCATTGGCATTCCATAGAACAATTGTTAATTGTTTAAATGTTGCTGATTGGACATCATCTGAAGTAGTAGGTTCGTCATACCACTTAGTTGCTGCATGATTTGTTGCATCATTATAAGCATTTCTGTCAGTTCAACTGGATGGGAAATATTATGTATCTGGCTTGGTTCTTTTTGTATTGGTTGAGGCTCAGCAACACCAGTTGCGACTTTAGCGTAGGTACAACGAATACTGTACCCGTATTCGTTTTTGTATGGTATGGCATTTTGGGCTCAGCTGTTACCTGTTTGACAGTAGGCGTTTTATCGGTTGTCGGTTGAGTTACTTTTTCAGATAATGTTTTCTTTCTTAGTGATGGGAATTTAGATTTTTGCAGGTCTTTGTAGACTTGGCAGCCCTTGTAATTGGCAGGATGATTTCCTTCACATAAAACACATTTCACGTTGTCTAGTCTCCCTTTTACTGGGCATTCTGCCGAAGGGTGGTTTTGCGCACATTTAATACACTTCGGCCGTCGGCGACAGTACTTTTTTGTATGACCGTATTCTTGGCAGTTCGCACATTGTGGGATTTCACGTTTGGGTCGTGGTTCCTCAAAAACGACACAACAGTGAAGTAGGTCCTTTATGTTATAGAAATCCTTATTGTTGTTGTTCGCCTGCAATTCAATGACAAATATTGGCAAGGGCCGTTTGGTCATTCTGTCCTTAATGTTCCAGATATTTGTAGTTGTGTGTCCTCGCTCTGCTAGTGCTTCTTTGATATCATCAGTGCAAGTTGATGGGTGAATTTTTTTAAGAATGACTTTGTAACTTCTTTCTTGCTTAGGCTTGTAAGTATAAAATTCAGTTTCTTTAATCTCTAGTTGTTTAACAATGTTGGTATATGCTTCGGATATTGTTGGTTGGATTTTGACGCGATCATTTCGTATAATTTTGACAGTTTAGTTGTCTTGTGCATGTTCGTCAAGTAACTTGATCAGTGGTTTAATATTGCCTACTTTATCAATGAATATTGGAGGTGGTCTGGATAATTTTTGATAACTAGGTTGATCTCCACTAGGACTCTCATCTTTTTCTTCCTCTAGTCCTGTGAAGCTGTTTGTTAGATCGATAGGTTGGCTGAGCCAGTATGAATCTAGTTTTGATTGTTTATTTTGATTTTCCTTATTTTCCGGGCTGGCAAGAGCACGTTTTTTGTTGGATACTGTGGTCCATTGCTGGTTGTTGCTGTTGTCTACAATGTTTGAGTTGCTTCCAGTATTCAATTCTTCATCAGGAAGAGAACGCGGACGCGTGATGAAAAGCCCTTTGTGAAGGGCTTGCTGAACCATTGGTTTATCTTTTTGTGCCATTTTGTTTCACTCGAATAACATTTTGACTGGATTGATATTACTGACAAGTGACGGGTTGTAAATATTGTCAGCCTAAAGCGAACAAGCCCGAAATGCTCGAGATGTTTATATCGCACACAGTGGATCTGGAACGCAGCGTTAGCTTTTTCGAGGTTGGCACTACTGAATTTTGTTGTTGAACGATAGATTTTTAGGTTAACCGGTACCGCACTGTATTCACTAGTATTTTCTAATGTTCACAACCACTTTCCAATAAAACAAATATCACTAGGGTAAGTCCATGACACTGGTCTTTAGGTTTAACGACATTTTAGAACACAATCTATGTATTTGACAGATATCTAGAATAAATAAAGTTGGAGCACTTTTCGTAGGTGTAACTTAGGTGACAGCCGGAAACGGTAAGTACATAAAGATGAGTATGTTGTTAAAAAAACCTTTTTTGCAAAGAAACTTAAAGAAACAAAAGTCACCGACTTCTGAAGCTAAAGTTATTTTTCACTTTTTTTGTGATATTGAAGTCGGTTTTATTTTTTTATTAAGTTTTTTTTATTATTCCATTTTTTGTTGTAACATCCCATACAAATATTTGAAAATACATTATTCTTCTGTCGCAATATGAAATCTATGAAATCGGATTCTTGGATTTCATAAACCAAGACTGCCTTTAATAATAATAATAATTCATTTTTTTATTCGAGTAACATAAGCCCATTGAAAGCTGTTTTAGAAATTTACTAAGCATTTATTTTACATCGTTAAGGCGCTGTCAACACCAAAATCGCGCACACTGTCTATTTGTATGGGAGTAAATGAGACGTCACTATTACTGGGCGGCCAGGTTTTAGAAGAAAATAATGAATAAATATTGAAATAAACAAAAGTGATAAATAAAAACAATTGTTCCCTTTATTATTATACAGGGTGGAATTTTGTAATGCCACCTGGAGGGAAAGTACTCTTAATACTGCAGATAGAAAAATTTTCTCAAAGGAAACATTCCTTTATTTTTTAATAGAAAGCAAACTGCATTCAAAGATTTTGAAAATTCGCGTGCCACACTCGGGAATCGAACCGGCTAAATTCCAAAAAAATAACAGCCTGTACTTTTATGGCACCAATCGATAGGGTCAATCATAAAGATCAAATCCCTCTAACAAACATGATAAATTAAATGAAAGGAAAACCATTAAATCTTAACTTATAAATTCAATGGGACCACATAAAGCACTTTTACTCAAAGGTCCATCCTCCAATTACTTATGTTATAAGAACCTAATAAACAATTATCTTTTGACGACATTTATTGATTAAAATGACGAAGAACTATTTAGATAGGAAGTTTGCAATTTGCACAAACAAATACCTAACGATCGATGCAATAAAAGTACAGGGTATAATTTTTTCAGATTTTAGCCGGTTCGATTCCCGGGTGTGGTAGAAGAGTATTTTCGAAAATCTTTGAATGCAGTTTGCTTTCTATTCAAAAATAAAGGAATGTTTCCTTTGAGTAAAATTTTCTATCTGCAGTATTAAGAGTACTTTCCCTCCAGGTGGCATTACAAAATTCCACCCTGTATATTATTACATCACTGTTATTAATATTATCAAGATTTGTTTATAAATAATACTGTTACAATTGCTACAATTTCAATTTAAATGGTTATTTTATGGTTTTTTTTTACCGAGAAAATTTACCGAAAACGTGTATTGAACACAATGGTCCACCCATAAATATGATCAAGATTAACATATATTTTTTTAGCTGCTCTAAAATGTATACATTTGGCTAAAAAACTGCTTTGGGAAGCCTATTTTGTTTAATTCATAGTAATATACTTATCCCCATTAAAATGGAACTTAACATACCTAGCTGTCGAAATGTGGGTGTACTGTACACATCTACGTACCCTCTCAGAGCATAAAGGCGTGTTGTTATGTTATGATATTGTGTAAACAATAAACATTCAAGCGATTGCAGCAATCACGACAGTTATGCTGTCTATTATTTGAGAGTTCTATTATATATCTCCGAAGAGCAGTTCTTCACCAAATTACTTATTAAACCAACGGAATAATATTCTTCCATACAAAAAAAATATCATCAAAATCGGTCCACAAATGGGGGAGAAATCGGTGAAAATACATAAAAAAAACATACAGTCAAACATAGAACCCTCCTCCTTTTTTGAAGTCGGTTAATTATGCCTCACGTATAAATTGACAAGACAAAATTTCAAATTCGAAGCGAAAATTCCGATTCCAAATAATCCAATTTTAGATTTGTCATTAACTGTCCAAAATAAATGGTAGTTAGTGCCTTTACTTGTACATCCAATATTCGTAATTTCACCGAAGCATGACGTATTTCATTGCGTTGCTCTTACGCCTACGCCAGGCGGCCCACGCTACGCAAAAATACCCCCACTATTGTCGTAAGCCTGTATTTTTGCACTGAATATTGAGAGAAAAAAAAGTATTTGACAAAACAATAAACTGAAAAAAATTGCCTGTAAAGTCGGTTTATGAACGATAATTTACGCGAGAACGTCATTTTTCATGATTAGTGATATTAACTTAAAAAACAAAATTTCATCCTCCTTTTCACCCCCTTAAGGATTGAAAATAAACCAATAAAAATAAGACTCATTAAACTAAATAATATATCAGAATTTCACTCTGAAACCAAAGGCTAATTGGCAGACTAGTTCAAACGTGGTTACTCTAATTGGCTTTTTTAACTGGAACCTCTATTATAAACTGAGCGAATGCCTCTAGAACTGCATACAGCCATGGTTGCCATGGTTGTTGAGCTCTAGACATCTGTCAAAAGTAAAAGACCTTTGACGGAGGATTTATAATATTTCAACGGAGAGGTTTCCATTTTTTAGGGTTCCGTACCCAAAGGGTAAAAACGGAACCCTATTACTAAGACTTCGCTGTCTGTCCGTCTGTCTGTCACCAGGCTGTATCTCATGAACCGTGACAGCTAGACAGTTGAAATTTTCACAAATGATGTATTTCTGTTGCCGCTATAACAACAAATACTAAATATAGTCAATGGTACGGAACCCTTCGTGTGCGAGTCTGACTCGCACTTGGCCGGTTTTTATAAATAGAGAGCGATGTTTTCAATGTACAGTGTTCGATTCTCTAGTTAGTCGCTCTTCATAACACTTTCAAACTTTTATAGAATGGTTTTAGAAATAACCACAAGATATTCCTGTCCACTGTCCAGTTTAAATTATAATAACGAAAGTGAAAGCAACTGACAGACACTGTCAGTGTCTGTCAGTTGCTTTCACTTTCGTTATTACACTGATAACGTAGCAGACAGACAACTGCCTGTAAGCTACCTTTTCAACTTACTCTTTATCAACGGCTGCATGGATTTGGATAAAGTTAAGCGCGCACGAGTAGACCATAGCCTGGATTATGACATAAGATTATTTCTATCCCAATAGTACCTACGTTGCTGTTTTTTGCGAGATAGAAGCTTGTGGCCAAATAATAACAGCCGCTCGGTCGATCTTTAGGTAAAGCCGTGCTTGCCTAGGTTGGTCTGTGGATGGGTGACCACCCTTACATACAGAGTTTCCTCCGTGCCTCGGAAAGCACGTTAAGCTTATGGTTCCGGCTGTCGTTTGTAGATTTTTGACAGTCGTTACAGGTAGTCAGTGGCCCAAAAAGTCTTGACAACCTGTCTTACTAAGGGGTATCGTATTACCCAGTACTAACTGGGTTGTGGAGGTCAGATAGGCAGTCGCTCTATGTAAAATAGTGGTATTTAGCTGCATCCGGTTAGACTGGAAGCCGACCCCAGCGTAGTTGGGAAAAGGCTAGGCAGATGAGTACCTACGTTGTTGTGCGACAATTTCCGCTGGCAGTATTTGTAATTGTATACCAATTAATGTGCGTAGCACCTGATAATCCTAGCTTTAGCCACATCAATCAAGGTGTGTAATTTCAGCGCAGAATACGGTTAAATTTAGTCTGCTGAAAGCACAGGGCGCTCGTATTAGGTACCCCTACTGTCTTGTGCAATTACCTATTTCCTAGATAATTATAGCAATCGCGTCATTCCGAGTAAAGCCGTGTAAAGTGTTGACTGAAAGGTTCATGTAAAATGTTGCCAAGACGAGACCATATGACTCGCACTGTCAAAAAGTTATTAGATCTCATGTAGAGCTTCTAACTCTTAATTCTCAGATCGTTTTTTTTGTTGGTCCATCACATTAAATTACTAAAGGAGGTAAACAAAGAGGCAATAAAATTGTTCTACAAATAGACATAAATTATAAAGCTAAATGAACTTTGCTCAACTTGCGATGGTTTTGTTTAATGTTATGGTTTCATATAACGCGCAAGAATCTTACGTTTCGATACACGTACTTAGATGGAGTTTATAAATTAATACGACACTAAGTATATAGTATTATGTTATACTTACGCTTCATATTCACCATTCATAATACTATTCATCATCCTTTTTATTTGTTTATATTTCTACACTCAGCAAATCGATTTAAATACGATTCTTTAACTTGGAAATAGCTGAAATAAAATATTATTATAATTTTCATGTTGTGATATTTACGTCAAGCGTCAAATTGTCAAACTGTCAGTTAGTTTTTTAATTCTCTTTCTGCTCAGTCTATGGTCTAGCTCTATGATTTCTCTTTTTGGTTTGTATAATTTAAATTATTTTTATCAATATGTGTTTAGCCATTATATTTTGTAGATTATTACGATTGTTTACTAAATAACTTAATATTAAATTATATTATAAAATTATTTACGCACTCATGGATATGTCCTGGCCGACTACACTTGTCAGTTGAGATGATGGCGACACTAAGAAAACTAAGATTTGAAAAAGGAAGACTACTTTGGGAGAAACGAGCTGACGGACGGCTGAAAAGACGACTCGAAAATCTGATTTGAATGTATCAGAGAGCAGCTTGGTTTTGGCGGTGAGATTCTTAAACTGTCCAGGGGATCCAACGAAAGTTTCTCCTGGGACTTCTACTCCCACGTACCCCACTCCCACTACGTGCCTGTCCGTCTACTGGTCTCGCAGGGCTGTCCTACGTCTGGCCCTGAGTTCTGCACTGTCTTGCTGCTGAGCTGTCCTAGTGAACTCTGAGATCTGCGCTGCCGCCGTTTCTACTGCTTCAGAGTACAACTTCAAGGTTACTCCGGTATCGACCTGCTACCCTGACGCCTGTTCCCGTTCTTACAGTGTGGTAAACTCATTATTGTCCATCTAAGTGCATAAACTTTAAAACTGAGTGCGTGCTAGGTAGTTTTTTATAACTAGCTGTATTTTTTATCATTCCTAAATTAAAATTGTATTTGAACAAGTCTGCTTATCCTTTTATTTTAATAGGATCAAGTAGATTTGTTACAAGTAATGTGCTTAAACCTAAACAAAACTGCCAAGGATGAAATAACTAAATAATGTTTGTATGCATGCAAAATAACCAGGTCTCAATATTTTAAACACTCCTAAACATCATCTAATAATTAGCGTATTATCAAAACGTTTTCTTTTCAGGGCAAACGGAACGTTGCAATAGAATGACATCATGGTGAACGAATGATATTTGTATTAATCTGTGGTTGATATTTAGACAATGGTTCAAATGACGGTACTAAGAGGACCACGGTTTTTTTAGGTTTTGTAATACGAAAAAATGTAGACCATGGTTTTGCAGATGAGCCTGGACTTGATAGTCCAGGTTTAAACCAAGGTTTATTTAGTTTTTGGTAATAAGACTGTATACGCCTAACTCTACAAGGTCTATCTTCACAAACTGTACACTGTCAAAATATGAGTCTTCGCTACATTCACATAGGTGTAAGGTGAAAAATTTAAAAAATAAAATTTAATGCGACTGTCGCAACCCCGTGCAGGGCACGCCACAATAGTGGCGATAAGTCCCCTCTGAGGAGTGGCTTGAGTGACGCCACGGCGTCCTCACCTTCGCCTGACGCAGGTCCTCATCGGACACGGTTGTTTCGGGAGGTTCCTGCACCGAATCGGGCGGGAGGAAACGCCCGGGTGTTTCCACTGCGAGGATCGACCGGAGGACATGGTGGAGCACACGGTGGAGGTGTGCCCCGTGTGGGCGGAGCACCGCCGTGTCCTCGAAGCGGCGATTGGCGGCGCGACCTCTCGCGTCCGGCCCTGGTGCAGGCCATGGTCCGAAGCGAGACGGAATGGGACGCCGTCACCTCCTTCTGCGAAGCAGTAATGCTAGAGAAGGAGGTGGCGGAACGTAAGAGGGAGAGAACCTCTCAACGTCCCGGCCGCCGCGGGAGACGCCCCGGGCGTCAGGGGCCACCACGTAGCCCCCGGCCACCGTAGACGCGGGCCGTGGACGGTGGGCTATGGGCTAGCTGCGCCGTCCGTCCGTCTCATGACGACAGGCCGTGTCGAAGGCGCGTTCGTGTTCCACGCGTGCCTCAAAGAGAGTCAGCAAAAAGGAAGGGGTCCGTAAGGACCGATACCTGCCGGGGTTGCGGGACTGTTCGAAAGAGATACCGTGTCCCTGGAACACAAAGGGCGATGAAAGACATGGATGGGTTTTAGTCAGTAAAAGTCTGACACTCCCTCCTGCTCCGCCCAGAGCGGGAGGAGTCATTTGATGATTTCCCATCCGAAAAAAAAAAGGTGAAAAATGTATCCACTGTTCATTACTTTTCTGTTTTACAATAGTTCTGCAGTAACGAAACTGCCAGCCACATATTTTGACTAAGTGGTAGAGTCAATTTTCAGACCTCTAACGTCAAAATTACGTAAGTCTCATACAAACTTCCATCCCCTAGTTTAAGGGGTTAGGGAATAAAAGTTACAAATTTTATTTCTGGACGGCTTGTAAAGCCAATTCAGGCTATGGGCGGCATAAAAACTCCGAAACCAGGTTAAGGTCCACACGATAAAGAAAGAAGAAGTGCCACTAAGATCTAAGGAAATTTAATAATACTTTGTGGTGTTACGTTTACTGAACAGATTGATCTTGTTTGCATATTCCCGCCGCCGCACAGAGGAGTATTTGACTTAAAAAGTCGATCAAAATTATTTTGTGATAATTATAGATTGGATATAAAATAAAAAGTGGTTTAAGATGATAATTTTGTATTTAAGACACCAGACACATGTACAATTTTACATAAAAGTACAGAATGGTTGACTGGTAATGAATTCCTTGTTGCATTACGTGCGCCTATGTACCACTACTGTACATGAAGTTTAAATAAACAGTTTTTACATAAAAATCTTCTAGTCAGGATCACCTTCACTAGATCCATCGTCCTCCTCTTTGTCAAACTCTGTAGACGAGACGTAGGATGTCTCCGGGAGCAAGAGTTCTAATGCTTCAACGGAAAATGGCTTACTTTTTTTTCGTTGCCTTTGCCTCTGGTACTGCTCAAAAAAGGATCCGAAATTAGCAGAAGTCTGTTTAGCACATCTTTGTGTTGTTTGTCTTTGTCTTTCTGGAATAATTCTGCCTATACATGCGGAAGTGTTTGTTTCTGGTGAGGTTTCTGGTCTCAGCCGCCTCTTCCGACAACTGGCCAATAGGCAGAATAGCGTGATCAATTACTGTGGCCCCATGTCTAAAATGTTGTGCATTGTAGGCGACATGGGGTGCCACTCATACAAATCTACATATAGCTTTGCAGTTTGTTCAGGAAAGTTTTCAAATTTCTGCGTATCAATTTTGAGCCCATCTTTTTTTGGTTGCATGGCGACAGCTGTCAGAAGCACATAAGTACGCTCCTCAAATATTTTCGCGATTCCCTCTAAATACTGTTAAGTTGTGCCTAAAACAACATAAAAGTGTAGCCAAAGTGTTTCGGATTACGTGTTATTGTTATCTAGTGTGCTTAACAACTAAACCCACCAAAAAACCTAATCGAAAGTTCAAAATTCTTCCAGTGAAAATATCTTGTCACTTATGTCATTTATATGTGACAGCAGGCTGTGTTGCTTTTGCCATCAATGTTTATAGTTATTGTTATTTTACTATTGTTATATTGCGTGCTGTTCCTAGGCTTACAAAGTAACAAAATGTTCTGCTCAGCATGCAATACCGAATTACTACTGGGTGATGCATATGGGCAATTTTTACATTGCACATCGAACACATGCAATAATTATTTCCATATATCATGTATACATAATGAAAATATACATGATGTAGATTTGAACTCATGGATTTGCCGGGAATGTCGTTTTTACGCAGAGAATAACAATAGCACTCAGGCTTCAATTGGAAACTCATTTGAGAGTGATGATTATGCTAATGTGACATTGAGGAGAAAGTTTTCGTCAATACCTAAGATTGATGAGATCCAATCTGCAAACTCGAGCGAGCTAAACTCTGAAATACGTCTTCTTCGTCATGAAGTGCTGACGCTCAGCGATCAATTATGCCAAGCAATGTCCTTAGTTTCCTGCTATCATGATAAACTCGAGGTATATTCTAACCAAATGGCCGCTATGGATGCCAAACTAAAAAAGTTCGAAGAAGAGCGTCTGCAGAGTAACATACAGGTGCACGTAGTTGATCAGCAGAAATCTTTGGCCGATAAACCTCTTCAAGCTTTTGGCCCCTCAGCGCCCAAAAAGCGCAAGCGGCAAAAAAAGTTAAAGTCAGTCAGTCAGCCAAGTTCTTCCAGCATTAATTGTGAACCGCCTCAAAGACAAGACCTACAGCCTAAGAATACCTACAGTTCTAGTTCAGAATCCTACAATGGACAGAAATCATTATCAGGCACGGCGGGCACAAATGTAACGACGCTGAAAGCTGTGGAAACACGAAAGTTTATCCATGTATGGAATATGGAATCAAATGTCGAGGATGTTCGTGTTTATTTGCGACAGCTATGTCCCACAGCAACCTGTACAGTCGACGAACTCACACCTAGAGGACATTACAAGTCTTATAAAATTGGAATTCCTGTTCCGTTCTTTGAGAAGATTTTTTCGGTCGATGTCTGGCCAGTAAATGCCCAAATTAAACTCTGGTTTCCCTATATACGTCGTTATAAATATAAGAAGCCGGGATTAACACAAACTCAGCATACTTTTCGTGGCTCAGGCCACCCACAGTAAACCTATCAAAACTACAACAATCGACATCTTTTATCAAAATGTTCGCGGATTAAAGACTAAACTCATGATGTGGAGAACCAATTTACTATTATTAGAATATGATATTATTGCTGTAACGGAATCATTTCTCGATCACTCGGTTGAAGACTCTGAAGTTACCTGTAACGGCTACAGCGTTATACGACGAGATCGTGGTTCTCCGTGCGGCGGTGTGATGCTCCTGACACGGGCTGGTCTACTCATGAATCGACGCCGGGATCTTGAAACGGATAGCGGTGAAGATCTGTGGGTATCATGTGACATAGATGGTAGCTTGATATTTGTATGTGTAGTGTACATAAAGCCCAGTGCAACTGATAACGACTATATGTCGTGGTTTTGTAAAGTTGAGAGTTTCATACAAACCATAAAGGGCACTGTTTTCATATGTGGTGATTTAAATTTAAATAGTGCTTCGGTTAATATTAATAATTATTTCTGTTATTTTCTGTCATTTTGTAGCATGGCTGAGAAGAATGTTGTGAAGAATCTGCATGGAGGTATACTAGATGTAGTGTTGGTTCACGAGAGCGTCGAGGTATCTATAAGCGAGTCAGAAGGTATGGTACCACCCGATAATTACCACCCGCCACTGGATATTACTTTAAAGTTTGACACAGCTTCCCATGTACGTCCTATGCCAGCTAGTAATAGTGATCGGTCTAAGGACTGGAATTTTAATAAGTGCTATTATAAACGTCTTTATACTCTACTTAATGAGGAATCTTGGAGTACCGTAATAGAATCAACTGATATTACTTTTTGCATGAATAGTTTTTATGAAATTATTTATAATTTCTTTAACGAATGTATGCCAAAAAAACTACGCAATAAAGCTAGTCGCAAACGTTATCCAGTTTGGTACACCCGTGATATAATAACAGATCTTCGAAATAAACACAGACTACATCAAACTTGGAAAAAGTCTACTTGTTTAACGGTATACAAAGCATTTTCTGATTTAAGAGCAAACCTTAAGCACCGCATTATCAAAGCATATAATTCACATTTACATCATGTTGAACGTAATATAAGAGTCAACCCACGACAGTTTTGGCAGCACATATCCACCCTTCGATGCAAAGGAGGCTTTGAGCCTACAATCAACTATAAGGGTCAATCACTGTCGGGTATCCATGCCGCTAATGCTTTTGCTGATTTCTTTTCCAGTGTTTTCTTACCTGAAACACCTGATTTGAATGTCTCCCAAATATGTGCTCTTGAAACATATAGCAATAGTAACTGCGTCAGTTTAGTTAATTTTTCAACTAACGATGTAGAACGTGGTATCAGTAAATTAAAACTCAGTAGTTCTGCTGGACCGGATAACATTCCAGCTAATATCCTTAAACTGTCTAAAACTTCCATAGCCATCCCTCTATGTCATATATTCAACTTATCATTAACCACTGGAAAATACCCAACTTAATGGAAACTCTAGGGTTACTCCTATACCGAAGACAAGGTTGAAATCATCAGTTGAAGACTACAGGCCTATTGCTATATTGTCTGCCCCTGCTAAAGTATTTGAACACATTTTATATAAGGAAATTCAAAGACAAGTCGATATTTATTTGTGCAATGAACAACATGGTTTTCGCAACAAAAAGTCAGTTGACACCAATTTGCTAACATTAGTTGATTTTATTTCTTTTCAAATGGACCGCGGACAGCAAGTAGATGTGCTGTATTTCGATTTTCGTAAGGCCTTTGATAGAAATTAATAACGACATCTTGTTACGCAAGTTAAGTGCCATAGGATTTACACCCAGTCTTCTTCTTCTGTTTTCTGACTATCTCCGGGACCGTCAGCAATTTGTTCGTCTTGGCTCATACAATTCACATGCGTATCATACACGATCAGGCGTGAGTCAGGGTTCCATTTTAGGTCCCTTGCTTTTTTTGATTATGGTAAACGATCTGCCACAAATAATAAAACACTCGAAATGTCTACTTTATGCCGACGACCTGAAAATATATGCAACAGTAAACTCCGTGTCTGACTGTATAGTTCTCCAGCGTGATATCGATGCCTTGAGTGAATGGGCTGCCACTAATAAAATGGAATTTAACACCTCTAAATGTCAATTTATGAGCTTTGGCCGTATGCGGAACCCAATACAGTACGACTACAGCGTGAACAACGAGTTTATAACCAGAGTGTCGACAGTGAAAGACCTCGGTGTACTGTTTGATAGCAAACTGACCTTTCATACACACATTATAAGCTTGGCTAAAGAATCATTCAGACGCTTAGGTTTTGTTTTACGTAACTGTCAAGGTTTTAATAACCAGGCAGTTATCAAGCTCTTGTTCAACGCCTTAGTTCGGTGCAAGCTCGAAACTAGCGCTTGTGTATGGAATCCTCATGAGGTAACCTATACACTCATGCTGGAAAAAGTGCAAAAAGCTTTTCTTAGGTACCTCTACAAACATGTATTTGGATATTATCCATATATGTATCCTACTAAATTTCTTTTAGGATGTTTGAATTTTAATTCCCTTAAAGTCAGGCGTGCTGTTGGCCAACTTACAATTGCGTATAAAATTATACATGGTTATACCAACGCCTCGGAATTACATGCTGAGCTGTGTCAATTATTTGTTCCAAATAATTATATTCGCTCTAGGAAACATAAATTGTTTAATGTTCCATTTAGTCGCACTGTAGCTCGATCCACTTCGCCTGTACCACGTATGCTTACGAACCTCAACGCTCTCGTGGAGACCAACCCTGGATTGGACTTGTTTGCTGATGAATGGAAGACGATTTTGTTGGAATGTTTGTGGTTCTGCGAGAAGACCGAGTAAAAGGATTAGGTATTTAATTTAGTGTTAATGGTTTTAAATACTGTACTAAATAAATAAATAAATAATAATAAATTGACAAAGTCTCCAATATGACACTGCATTTTTTAAATTAAATTGATGTCAATCCCAGTAATGCGGGAAGAAGTTTCGGGATTTGAGAAAAACCTCCTTGAAGTGTTCCCATCATTGGTGTTCCCAAACCCTGCCTTCGGAATATCCACTAGCAGCCCCATTTCCTCTTTAAAAGCCTCTTGAATTTTCTTCTTCCTTTCTGCCACTATATTTTTATCTTCTTGAGTTCTTGCCTGCCATTTTTATTTTTTTATTTTTTTAATACAATTTTCTAAAAACTCAAACTTTTGGTCATTTTTTCTGTCTGAAGATTCTTGTATGACTTCATAGAGTGATTTTCTAGTCATCTCTATCGGCGTCATTGGAGATTCTGGAATAGAAAAATAAAAATAAAACATTGTTTTATGGAAGCTGATTTCGACTAATTTTGTAGAAAATAAAAATAAAAAAATGGCGTGAATATGCGGGACATTTTCCTTTAAAATCCTTATCTAGAATTATGAAACTATATGTTACATCCAAAATCATAAGTTAACTCGGCTTAACTTATAAACAAAAACACCTTTAATTACAGAGTTTACTAAAAAAAAGTTGCATTTTTTATGGAGTGCATTTAAGGTGCAAAATGTCACTTAAATAAAGTGTAAAACCAAAATAAACATGCTTTTATAAAGTAACGACATACCTTCTTCCAAAATATCCATAATGGTTATCACTTAATTTCACCAAACACAGATTAAATGCTATTTAAATATCACGTTTTAACTGTAGTGCCGAGAACAAAGACATACGATTCATGCAAGGACTGAGTTCCGACTGCTGCTACGGTTGGTGGAGAGGCGGTGTATGGCCAAATTGGCCGTTAAGTGACGTAATAGCTATTGGGCTCTCACGATACAATAGTTGTAAAGCAATATAACAAATTTCGACTTTTCGACTTTTGATCGGGTTTTTAGATGAAATACTCGTCTGTGCGCCGCCGCTTCAAAGAACTTACCAACACAAGCACTGTTCTGTGCCGGCTTTGATCAATTTGTTACTTTCCTTCGCCATCCCGTCTTCAGCAAGCGTGGTGATCAATGTCGTACCTTCTCTGTATGAGAAGAGGCCTTTGCCCAGCAGTGGGAGAATAATAGGCTGGTACTATTTATTATTATTTTACTTTCCTTATTAAAGTGCATCTCCGCCGTCTTTGTAAGAGTTTTACCTATAACTAGTACACCCACATTTTGCCATATACACACATCAAAAAAAGTTTGTGATCACTAGCTTAAGCTGATATATTTTTTTAAATGGAACTTTATCAAGAAAAAAACTTTGTGTGTTTTTTAAAATAGAAATACCCTGTTTGAAGTTAAAAAATTAAACTATTTTTTATCTACACTTCTACACTAATATTATAAAGAGATTGAAAGATTTGTATTTTTGTGTGTATGTTTGTAATGAATAAACTCAAAAACTACTGCGTCGATTTCAAAAATGCTTTCACCATTAGAAAGCTACATTCACTCTGAGTAACATAGGCTATATTTTATCCCCGTACTACCACAGAAACGGGAATTACGCGGGTTCAACCGCGTGACGTCCGTTTTTTTTTTATAAAAACGTAAAAAAAAAAGATTTCGAATTTTCAATGTGATCACAAACTTTTTTTGATGTGTGTATGATTAAATATAGATAAATATAAATCACATATGAAATACGTTTTTGCGATCAGATCAAAACCAAATTCCGGGCTGTTCACGAGAATTCCCTGACAGAAAACCCCAACAGCAGTTTGACCGGCTTGTCCGGCCTGGTAATAGAAGCCAGGGCATTGATCATCATCTGCCTAGCCTTTTCCCAACTATGTTGGGGTCGGCTTCCAGTTTTACCGGACGCAGCTGAATACCAGTATTTTACATGGAGCGACTGCCTATCTGACATCCACAATCCAGTTAGTACCGGGTAATACGATACTCCTTGGTAAGGCTGGTTGTCAGACTCTTTGGGCCTCCGACTACCTGTAACGACTGTCAAAGATATACAAATGACGGGACCAACGGCTTAACGTGCTTTCCGAGGCACGGAAGAAACTCGGTATGTAATGGGCGGTCACCCATCCGCAGACCAACCTAGGCAAGCACAGCTGAACCTAACGATCGACCCGAGCAGCTGTTATTATTTAGCCACGAGCTGCTCAACACAGGGCATCATGCTCAGCAATAAAGCTTGCTAGACTAGTCCGACTTGACACTTAAATATTACTTAATAAACCATCTCACCGAAGGCAGACAGTCTCCAATAGAATTTCCACACGAAATAGGGAAGAGAGTCACTAAATCGGATTATTGTGGATCAAACAGTTGACCTAGGTCTGACTTGTATCAGAGTATACGAGTACCAGGTATCCATTTGAGATTGGATATACGTCGTCCTTTTAGACTAGCGCTCTCGATGCAGTCCCCTGTGAAATCAACGGCCAAGCTTTTATACAAACAAACCAATAAGCAGGTTAAACCCAGCTTTAGTAAATTTACTCTGCAGTTGCACCCCTGCAATTTGCATTCGGGGTAAACAGCGAGTGAAGTCAGAAAAGATTACTTGAGATGCCGCCAGCCAATACTAAGTAAATAAATAAATATCGCTGGACATTACACACAGCGCCATCTAGTGCCACATTAAGCAACGAGGCTATTGTCGTGGACACCAGATAGTTGATATACTACATAGATAATTTTTGTTTGTAAATACATACTTCATCCATGACTCAGAATCCATGTTCATCACACAAACATTTGCTCCAACCGGGATTCGATTCACTACCGACTACTACTACTTACTATCTACTAAGTTAAATCATATTGGCTTAATCTATCTTCGGCAATTATTTTAGCACTTTTATCTGGTACGACTCCGAATAGATTAGACAGTGTGTACGTTTTTTTACCTACTCTAACCACACTATAATTGGTGCCAGTTAAGATGAGAATAGCGGTCATTGCCCTTTCCCTAATATCTCTTCATACGAACCAAAACAAATAAACCATGTATCGTTTTTCATTACAAAACATGTTGAAGATCACTGTAGATGACGATTCCAGACTAGAACAGGCTTATTTTTGGTTTTCAAAGTTAAGAGCCTACCTCAGATTAGCAACTCTGTTTGTGGTGGTTCAAACTTCGTTTGTAATACTGTTAGAATAAAGTTCTAACCAGCTTGCACTACAAAGCGGTTGTTAAGTCAGTCACTGCGGCCGAATAGTGCGAAATGAGTGGTTTTTATTCTTTATAAAATCAAATTTTTGTCTTTTGGAAAAAATAAAAAACGTAAGACCTGCTTTATAGTTAGTTCAGTTAGTATGCAAAGTTTCATGATCTTATTTGAATACCAGCGGTTTATTGTTCGATTTGGAGGTAACTGGGATTTTTTTTATCGAGAAAATTTTGTGAAATCGTGTTTCCGCCAAACATAAGACCTAACATTAATCCTGAACTTTACCATATATTTATTTCAAAATTAATGCTGCAGTATTTTAGGCATAACGGAGGATCATGCTAAGCCATTTGAGGTAGTATAGGCCCTTAAGAAGTTTAATAAATGTAGGTGGGTCAATGACCGCTATTCTCATCTTAACTGGCACCAACTATAGTTTCTCTATGTCTGCAAGTCTGATTACGTCTTTTTATTTATTTATTTTAAAAGCTTACAGTGTAATGTATGTTCACATTTCTTAATTATTATATTAGGTCTCTGATCTACTTGCGCGTTAATCTGTACGTCAAAAATATTTTGAGCCCACCTAAGAAGGGAAGTTAGCCGCCGCCGTCGCGGCCGCCGTTAGTTGCCTAGTTTTCCAGTTTCTACATCGGGTGAAACTGTATTTTATGAGCATATCGCCGAGCTCTGTTTCAGAATGTATGAAATGAATGAATGATCCTTTGACTAATTCAGGTTTTATGCGTGGCTGCTATTTTGAAAATACCATAGCAGAAGTTAGGCAGAAACCCCTTAATTAAAACCTATTAATAAACGTCATCGTCGTTACTTTACCTGCATTTCCGTATTCGACAACTCCCTGTGAATACTCCTTTGACCACAAAGCAACATGGAACTCGAAAGGAAATGCTATTTGGGCGGATGTGCTTTACATGCCAGAGTCCTTTACTAATACAAGGTGGAACATAGTGAACGCAAGGCCTCCCGTGTGACGTATCTCTGTTGACAGCTCGAAATGATAGTAACTGGGCTCAGTATGCATCAAATAACTGTCAAAAGGTTAGTTTCGTATTATGTATGACCAGTCGCGATCAAATATTACGTCATCGGTGCCCATTGCGGCTGATAGTCACCGTAACTCATTTTGACAGACGCTTTCGTATCGATTCTTCTAATATTGCGATTATGTAAGCATAGTGGACTTCAAATTGATGACAACTAAGTTTAAAGTGGCTTTCGTGAAAGACGTTACACCGTACCCGGGCTGTTAGTCACCGTAAAGTGATATCCACTCTGTGTAATACGTAATACCAATATTTTCAGTCTCGGTTGTCATCAAAGTTCGGTGTACAACCGAAGCTTGATAGACACTGGAGATCAAACAGATACGTAATAGTCCTACTGGCCATGAAACTGAATAGTTTTTTTAAGTTTGCCATACATGTTGATCAGCTGATCGCGTCACTTCCCATACAAAATCCCATTTATTGCAAATTTCATGGCTCTTGACACCACACGAGGGGTCTTGCCTTTATTGTAATAAAACAAATCCACCACAAGAGTTAACCACAAGAGATCAAGCTTAGTTCGCTGCCAGGTCGATTTGTAATGGTTACGATTTTATTTTACCTTCGGCACAAAGTTTTTATTATAGCTACAAAGTGAGCCCTGTTATTGATATGCTTGTGTGGCCACTAATCCATAATTTAATTTAAATAAAGTTACCCTGCATACGTGCTAAGTAATATACTACATCAAACTTAAGTAAACCTTTTAAGAACTGAAAACGAAATAAAGTAATAACATTTTATTGGAGTTTACGTTTTATAGATTTTTTCCCATATTTTTCTATGCGAAACTTCCTTTGAAACAGGGTAGCTAGAATCAATTCTATTTTCCAGTGACATTAAAAAATGCCCTTTAATGGCCTAATTGAAATTTGGTCGCAGCAGTAGGCCGAGCCAGAGGACCTGGGTTCGATTCCTAAGTCGGGCAAAATATTATTGGATTTCTCAATCAAGAATTTCTCAGTAGCAGCTACGGAGTTTGGATTTGTGCACACACTACAACAGCCCATAACGTCCACTGCTGGACATGAGCCTCTCCCATGATGGGAGGAATTGATTGATTGATTGATTGGGGGATTTGTGCACGGTTGATGGCAATGGGCTCGCCCCCTATTACATAGGACCTAAAACATAACTGGGGAAATGGGGGTGTATTGTTAGGTACACCTCTGCGTAATCCTTCGATAATTACAGGCGTGATGTTATGTGTTCAATTATGTTTTGGCGTATAGTCCTATACGCCAAAACGAGCCCCCCTTTTAATGCTGACAACTTTCTTAAGGCGACTCATCATCTGCCTAGCCTTTTCCCAACTATATTGGGGTCGGCTTCCAGTTTTACCGGATGCAGCTGAATACCAGTATTTTACTGCCTATCTGACTTCCACAACCCAGTTAGTACCGGGTAATACGATACCCCTTGGTAAGACTGGTTGTCAGACTTTTTTTTTTTGGGCTCTGACTATCTAACGACTGTCAAAGATCTACAAATGACAACCGGGACCAACGGTTTAACGTGCTTTCCGAGGCACGGAGGAAACTCGGTATGTAATGGGTGGTCACCCCTCCACAGACCAACCTAGGTAAGCACGGCTTAACCTAACGATCGACCCGAGCGGCTGTTATTATTTAACCACGAGCTCCTCTTATCTTCTTAAGGCGACTAAAGGAGCTAAATTGGCAACTCTATTTCTGGTGGTTCAAACTTCGTTTGAAATTCTGTTAGTAAAGTTCTAATCAGCTTGCACTACAAAGTGGTTGTTATCGGTCACTGCGGGCCGAATAGTGCGAAATGAGTGGTTTTTTTGCGATTTACAAAAAAATGTATTGATTGGACTAAAACAATTAAACACTATCATACTAATATGTGTGTGTATTATTTTCCAAAAAATCAGAATGATCGCATGTATTTTAGTATGGTTTATACTCGTTAAAAGAAATTTTGAGAGATAAGTTGGTATTTTTTTTATCGGATAAAATTAGTTGTATTACGTTTTCAAAACACTATCACACTAGCATAATATACCTATCCTAAAAAAATGTAATATATTTTTCTGGTTTTGTTTATTGTGCATTGCAACTGAATCATATGCTTATTTACATTATAAAACTCGCGTTTAGCTCCTGTAGTCCCCTTAAATGCTGAATCGCTGTACTGATTGACATACATGATACTGTTCTGAATTTTGTTTTCTTCTGATTGACATACTTATTATTTCCATTTGACGTTAATATTAAAATTTTCCTACTGTTTATTAGTCTGGTATTTTCGTAATTTTAATGACTTGACATTTATATTAATTTATTCGCTATCAGTACAACCTAATACAATTTCTCTTTAATTTTAGAATTTATTATTATTATTTTTTGCATGCTCATGCGACGATAGAATATGAAGGTCTGATTATAACATCTATGGACCAATTACCCGTGTTTTCTATAAAATTATGATTAAATTTGAAATACTCGACGTATTGATAGGAAAATGTTCTCTATTCCATGACAATGAGGGATTTTCTTTTTAGCTCTTCCCTAGTCGCTGGATAGATGGCGCTAGGAGTTAGTATGATAATGCAAGGAACGCAACCTAAAAAAACTGTTTTTATCAAAGCGCGAGAAATGTAGGTTATCATCGGAAGTTTAAGCAAATGATAGTGTCAGTCAACGAGAGTATGTGACGTGACACAATGTTTTTTTTCCAAGCGTTTTGGCTTTGGCACCAACTATCATAGTAAGTTCAACGCCATCTATAGAGTTCTTGGAAACTAAGTTTTTTTTTTAATACCTTAAAAAGAAAACCTCTCATTGTGTTAACGACTCAATGGGGGCTATCGCGTGTGAAATTGCCACTAGAGGCGCTTGTGTAGACTAAGGTCTTCCAAAATGTCAGATGTCATAGTCTTCGCGCGTTGCGTGCTTTTTTTATCTCGTATTATACTAATACTCACGGTTGTGTTCTAGATTGAGGCATTCCTGATTAATTATGACTTGAAGATTTTAAGTAGCAACGTAGGTTCTTATTTGTAGTACTTGGAGGTAGAATGATTTTTAAATGTTTCATGCTTGCTAATTTTAGGAAGATTAATGTAAATATGTGTCTAAAGCTTACACTATGTTGTAATAAACAAAAACTTTTTTTATGGAGTTATTGGTACTCTAAGGTATTAAATAGAATTACTGACAGGACCTTACTCGACAGTGCGCAATCTGGTGAGCTCAAATACGATGCCCCCATTGGCCGATTCGAACCAGCTTCAACACTTCGCTTGGGCTCGAATTCTACGAACTTCAGGTTAACTCAATAACCTGAGTTGCATACGACTTGCAAGTTAGTTAGTCAAACTAATATACTAATGCTGTGAAGGTGTGTATAGAGTCAGGGAACGTGTTTAATTATGATGTAGAACTCATGAGCTTGCTCTTTCACAGTTCTATGTATCTGTTTGAAGACACGTAGTTCTAAATTAGCTTTGAGTTCATTCTGGATGATTCTCGCTAAGAAATTAATTCAGATGCTATACTATATAGCTTCATCAGAATTATCCTGTTGAGAAACTGTTCTAGGGAATATTGTATAGCATAAATATGACGTATATTGTATAAATATTATGTGATAGCGTTTGTTTCAGAAATGTGTCGCTTTTGATGATTTTGCACATAAAATACTTGTTTATATAGTCACCAGTTATTAACACAGGTTATATGCATGGCTAATAAAATCAAAGTTGTACTGATGGTCTAATCAGTGAACAGTTTCAATTTTGAAAACACTTGTCTCGAAAACGTGACACTTTAAGTACAAGATTTTGTCCCAAACATAACTTGTTTGTATTGATACTAGCTAATGGTGTCGATTCTGTTGTGCACAAACTAAACTTAATTTAGGCTATTGCTATCTTTTTCTCTCTAATAAAACGAGAAAGAGACGGACGTAATTTAGAGCTGTCTTTAGTTGGAACTAATATTTCTTTAGGGATGAAGGGTGCACGTCAAAACATGTCAACTAAAACACGGTGAAGCGCAAGGCAATGGTGCCGATTCCCTTGTTCACAAACTAAACAAAATTTAAGTTGAATGCATCTTTTTCCTTCTATCATTATGAAAAGGACAGAAGATAAATATTAGTTTAATCATGTCAAATTAGTCAGCACCTGACGTAATTTGATGTAATTTTAGTAGTCAACTTTTTAATCGCGTCTAAAACTTGTATGGCGCTGATTAATTTGACAGAACATAACTAATATTTATCTTCTGTCCTTTTCTTAATGAAATAGAAAGAAAAAGATGCACTGAACTTAAATTTGGTTTAGTTTGTAAACAAGGGAATCGGCACCATAACTAGTTTGACATCTCTAACTTAGTTCATACCTGTAGCCGTCCTTTTCTGGCACTACCTTTTAGTAAAAGATAGCAATAGCCTAAATTAAGTTTAGTTTGTGCACAACGGAATTGACACCATTGATTGACACAGGTAATATAAGGAACAGGCATTATTAGACAGGCAATTTTTTTTTATTGAAACCCTATTCATACCGTTGTTGGTTTAATTGCACTATGGATTTTCAGTGGGTTGAATAAATAAATCAATGAATCGAATCATCATCTGAATTGCCTTTTCCCAACTATGTTGGGGTCGGCTTCCAGTTTTACCGGATGCAGCTGAATACCAGTATTTTACCACATTCTCCACAATCCAGTTAGTACCGGGTAATACGATACCCCTTGGTAAGACTGATTGTCAATTTTTTTGGGCCTCTGGACTACCTAACGACTGTCAAAGATCTACAAATGACAGCCGGGACCAACGACTTAACGTGCTTCCCGAGGCACGGAGAAACTCGGTATGTAATTCGTGGTCACCCATCCACAGACCAACCTAGGCAAGCACGGCTTAACCTAACGATCAACCTGAGCGGCTGTTATTATTTAACCATGAGCTCCTAAAATAAATCAATGAATGATCCACAAAAAACAGACTCCTATGTAAAAGAGCAATCCGCACTGGGCCCACGTGGTGGATTATAGCCCATTCTCTCTTATTGAGAGGAGGCCATGTCCCAGCAGTGGGAACGTTATGGGCTGACGATGATGTAAAAGAGATAGTGGTTGCAATTTTGCCAAACGTCTCTTGTAAATAGTTACCAATGTAGAATATTGTATTGGAAGACCACCTGCCACCTGGTTGACGACGATCGAAAAAGATCTGAAAGAGGCTAATTTAGATATAGACGCGGCACAAAATCGTGCTAAATGGAAGATGCGGACAAGGAAGGCCGACCCCAAGTAAATGGGATAAGGTCTAGGAGGAAGAAGAAGAAGAAGAAGTAGAATATTGTACCTGTGGCTAAACCCTACCACACGTGCTTCCAAGTGGTCAGCTGGTTTTAGATACGTGTCCTTCATACTTAAACGGTAACCCGTCCTTGAATGACAGGTTCGCCGAAAAGATGGGACGGGAAAAATATAAATACCTTTGTCATGGTCACCCTAATATTGGTTAAGTGAGTGAACATTGTGGAGCTCATATAATGGGGTAGATGACACACCAATCAACTGAAATACTTTTTAAGAGCTGTCAAAACGCGGTTCTCTCATAGATTTTGTATGGCAATAGCAAACTGTGACGTCACTGTTTATTCAACTCAATGACTCAACTATTTATTGATTTCAAAGCAACTAAAAATCGAATTTGGCAATTAATTGAATTAATTGCCAAATACAAATTTCAAATTTTGAATTAATTAATTGAATCGAATTGAATTGGTTGCGGGACTGTTAGAAAGAGATACCGTGGCCCCGGAACACAAAGGGCGATGAAGGAACATGGATGGGTTTTAGTCAGTAAAAGTCTGACACTCCCTCCTGCCCCGCCCAGAGCGGGAGGAGTCATTTGATGATTCACCACCTGAAAAAAAAAAAAAAAAACGTTTTTTTTTAGAGATTGGGTGTCTTGGAATTATTGTTTTATGGTGTCATCTACCCTATTATGGCAATTTGAATATGATGTTTGATGTGGTAATTGAAGAAATTCTTTGATTTTCGAACTTAAACCTCTAATTCGTACAAACATAATGTTGATGTCTTGTTCCTAATTGGGGTAGGCAGACACTACAAAACGCCACCTGCTACGATCCTCATAGACTTCTTGCGCCTCGTCCACCTCTGATATTTCTTTAAGTTTTAGGCGCGTGACAAATAAAAGAGGCGTCGGGCTGAGGTGTGGCGCGGGCGCGGCGTGGGTGTGGCGCCGGTAAAGCGCAGAACAGGCGCGCTATTGGTGTCGGAAAGGCTAGGCGCGGGCGTACACTGGGGTGCATTTGGGAAATTGCATATCGTCGCGCTTTTCGCCGTCTGGTTCACTCCTGTGTACACTGTCGGCATGCCACTGCTAACTGCAGGTGCGCCGAGGGCGAGGAAGTAGGGCTCGCGCCGCGCCCGCGCCGCGCTGTCTCAGTATGTTTCGCACCTCACCTCTTCTATACATTTTGTATGAAATTTCAGAGAAGTGGCGCCGCGCCTGCACCCGCGCCTCGCCTGCGCCTGACGCTTCTTGTATTTATCCGGCCCCTAACATACTAAAACCTGCCCAGAAAAAAATACATATTAGTTACACCAAAATCACATTAATCATGGGGATGACCAGTTCTAGATCCATGAACATCCAGTGGCGTGCAGTGGTCGTACACGGTGGGTAGGCCACGAAATAATGATAACAAAAAACAAATTTCGTCAGCGCCATCTTGGATTTTCATTTTGACTTCATTTGCATTATTAACTACCCCAAAAACCTCTAAAACGACACCCATGAAGAAAAAACTGAAAATTTTCGTCGGTGCCATCTTGGATTTTCATTTTGACCTCATTTTCAATATTAACTACCCCAAAAACCTCGAAAACGACACCCATGAAGAAAAAACTGAAAATTTTCGTCAGTGTCATCTTGGATTTTCATTTTGACCTCATTTTCATTATTAACTACCCCAAAAACCTCGAAAACGACACCCATGAAGAAAAAACTGAAAATTTTCGTCAGTGTCATCTTGGATTTTCATTTTGACCTCATTTTCATTATTAACTACCCCAAAAACCTCTAAAACGACACCCATGAAGAAAAAACTGAAAATTTTCGTCGGTGCCATCTTGGATTTTCATTTTGACCTCATTTTCATTATTAACTACCCCAAAAACCTCGAAAACGACACCCATGAAGAAAAAACTGAAAATTTTCATGATTTTTTGACGAATTTTATCTAAAAAATATAATAACAATAATATTATTAATTATTATTATAATAATACGCGCCAATAACGCCCGGTAATAATTATTTTTTTCAACATACAACCTAAACCTAGCACGCACTGGCCTGCAAATTGCAAAAAACGTAAGCAATTTCGAAATTTGATATTCGCGGGCTAAAGAACATACACCTTGAATCCTGGCCTTGTGTTGAGCAGCCAATCACAGCCCAGCTACACTCGCAGGAGTTACCGCCCTAAAATGACCGCAATCTATACATGTGTGCGGTTCATACACACGAAAATATGCACTAATGTGCCGCTGTGTGCGTAAATTATCAATGGATTTTAGGCTAGACGACTGTTCCGGCGGAGCTCCAAAGCTTCGTAGTAACTTCCAGTATAGTGTGAGTTACGTGACACGGGAGCGACAAATTGCTATAAGTATTTTAACAGGAGATTGAACTTTTTTTTATATTTTGTACATAATGTGTTATTTTATTACACAGTGAATTAGTTATAATAAATGCCCAGTTGGTAGGGTAGGTTTGGTCTAATTGCCTCTTAAGGGCGCACGCCCATGTGAACATCCTAACCAACTGACACTGCGACATTTTCCGTTTATATAAATATTTAAGTACATTATCAAAAAACGCGGAGTCTACCATTCATTTTTAGGGTTCCGTAGTCCTGACAAGGAACCGTTAGCACTAGAAAGCTTTAATTTTGTAGGAGTGTGTCTGTATATCAACTACGCCGACAATGTGGTAAAATAAAATTTTGGAAAATATCTTTTTAGGGTAGCTACCCAAAAAAAAAATTGTGAAGTGGGGATAACTTTTTTTTTTCTTTGTCTACCCCATCGTGTGGGGCATGGTTGAATAGGTCTTTTAAAATGACTTGGGGTTGCATAAACTATTTTTCGATTTAATGCTCCATTTACGAAATATTAAACTTTAAAGTGCAAATTTTTGTTCCAGTCCGCCCCCCTGTAAAAGCTAAACTGCGGGCTTGAAAAATTTGGAAAAATCATGATGATAGTGCATTTCATGAACTTTAAAGGAAATTTATAGCGGTTAAGATAACTTTATTAGTTTAGCAGTAATAGTCGTTGAACTTGGGTGTTGGATAATTATGTACCAAATACAAAATCCCTAAGTGACTAAAGATGAAGAAGTTGCTTGTTTATAACGGGTAAAGACTTGCATTGAAAATCTAAAAATAAAAAAACATAATAAATAACTAGTGATAACGGGCTACTACGGAACCCTAAACTGCGCGTGGCCCGACACGCACTTGGCCGGTTTTTGCGAGGTTCAAGTTAAGCAAAACTTAACCTACTTCGTGTTAAGGGGCCGTTTGTGTCTCTCGGAAAACAAACAGAGCGGGAAAACATAGTGAGGAAATTAGAATGTCCTAATCCTAAACCCCAAAATCGAAGACATAATATGGCATCCACCAACCCCTATTGGACCCACATACCTCGAAGGAGGCTATCCAGCAGTGAGAATATTCTAGGCTGATTATGCCTTGTTAGTGCTTATCAATCGAGCAGCGGTGGCCCAGTGGTGGCGGCCCCGACTTACGAACAGTAAGTCGTGGGTTCGAACTCAGACAGGTACATTACTTTGTTTAATTTATTTCATCACCACTGCTCTCAAAACGGTGAAGAAAAACATCGTGAGGAAACCGGCATGTCTTAGAACCAAAAAATTCGAAGACATGACGTGACATCTACCAATCCGCAGTGGACCCGCGTGGTGGATTATAGCCCATTCCCTCTCATAGAGAGGAGGCCTGTGTCCCAGCAGTGGGAACATTAATAGGCTGATGATGATGGCTTATCAGCGTGGCAATTGTTAACGCAAATTCTTTTCCTTGCTTCAGAATACGTCAGTCCTCGAAAAACATCACTGGCGTTCCGCCGTGAGCTGCCTGGTCGAGAGCGGGATCCTCGACCACCTGCCGGAAATCCAAGAGTTGTTGATGGACCAGATCAGCTCGCTGATCCTCGCCACCGACATCACTCGTCAAGCAGAGTACCTGACAACGTTCAAGGTTAGTACTAATTGAACGTGATTTGTGTGGGAATTCTGATATATTACGGTTTTGTTCCTTTTTCACGTGTGTCGCGGAACTTCATACCACACTCAGTTTCTAAAAGGATTTTTCTTAGTATTGTTACGAGCTGGGTATGGGATAAATTAATTACTACCGATTAAACAACGAATAACTTTAATGCCTGTAGCACACCTCCACTGCGAAACAACAACTGCGAAACCGCTGCGCGAGTTTCGCTGTGCATCAGTACTTCACTTACGCGAAACTATTAGCGAATACTAAAACTAGAACAGTTGAGAAATAACAATCGAAAGAAAATGTCGTCCCTTTCGGAGTCAGAAGAGGAACTAATCTTACTGTGGTCAACAACTTTAAAAAGGCGTAGTACCTGGGTGCATGATATCATGATATATGATAGTTTTTTGTGTAGTTTTTAATAAGTACAAATCTGGTCTATTTCTCACTGCTTGTATAAGCTTTTCAGTAAATTCCAAATCTATCTTTCATTTCGCTCTCATAAATAGTCGATTGCTACAGACGTGTCCGAGTCACACGCGGAACCGCTCCAAAATAGCGGCCAACGGGTGAAGATGTAAACGGCGCCTGAGCAAATGAGCGAAATCATGTTAGAAAGAGACAAAGTTTTATACGTTAGAGCAGAGTATTTCGCTCCTGTTTCGCCGCCAAATAAGTCACAACTCACAGCGAAACTATTGCGGTTTCGCCCTTTGAGTTTCGCAGCGGAGGTGTGCTACAGGCATAATAATCACAAATCACTTTAAACTTAATCACAAATACACTACTGCGGGTCTAAAATGGCCGCTTTGTCAGAATCTTAGCATGAATCGCGTTAAAAAAAAATTAAATTCTTAAAATGGACTTTATGTCAATAATCATAAAGTCCATTTTAAGAATATTAAATTTTTAACGTGATTCACAAAACGATTCTGCTAAAGCGGCCATTTTAGACCCCCTGATCACTAATCACTATTCACTTAGATGTCTCACTTCGAGTTCACTTCGATTCGCATCGTTGTGTAGCCAAAATCAGACTGCCGCTCCCGCAAACATGTCCGCTATTTATATGGTGACCAACCCTTCGAGAAAGATTAGTAGACTTACTCGAATTATTCTAGACAATTACATAGTCGGTCATTGTCCCTTCACAACTTGTACAAGTTAAAAAAGTAGGAACTTTATGCCCTCGGCGTACGGTCTAAATTACAATGACAATTCCTATACCTACATCATTCGAGACTCGTCCTACGTACCTACCTACTACTATCTACCTACCTACTTGTAATTGTAGGTACGAGTACGACGTAACAGTATGTTCATACAACAACCATCACAATTTCGAATCTCAACAAAAACACACGGTAATGATACTACGCATCTGACCCTTTTTCAGCGACAACGTCATTGTTGGGATAAACAAAAGTATTATTAGAATAGTCTAAATCAGGATCATTGTTGATATGCTATCTTTTGCGTGGACGACGTTACAAGTAATTTAGGGATGGCGTACGATTCATGACACTTTTAGTGAAGTATTTCATTACCACTACTCTCAAAACGGTGAAGGAAAACATCGTGACTTCGTGAGGATACCGGCGTGTCTTAGAAGCAATCATTCTAAGACCTGTGCCATCTACCAATGCGCACTGGAACCGTGTGGATTACGGACTTCTCCCATCACAGAGAGCAGCTGTCCCAACTGTGGGAATATTATATAGTTGTATTGTATAACGGGCTGGTGTCCGCAACTTACATCCAAGCGCGTATTTTGCGTACGTTACGTATTATATACTGTAAGTTTTTTTTACTCTCGTATAGCAAGCTGCATAAAGAATATATAAGCGGTTATGTACACCCTATAAAAGCAAAAAGGGCCCATATTATAAAGGTTTTGCGCTCTTAAGTCTCTTAAAAAACTAAGCTCTTTATGGGCCTTCTAACCCTAAAATAAGCAACTCTATTTGTGGTGGTTCAAACTTCATTTGAAATACTGTTAGAATAAAGTTCTAATCAGCTTGCACTACAAAGCGGATGTTACGTCAGTCACTGCGGCCGAATAGTGCGAAATATATATATAATAATAATAATAATAAATGTTTTATTTGCAACCCTTCTTACAATTGGTCTTATTCTAAGGTGTACATCATAGTGACTTAAAATAGGAGAATGGACATTGGATTACAATTTCATTGGATACTGTAGCTAGGGCTTATATTAGGCAAATTAAGTAATAAGTATCCCTGACTCCGAAACTAGGCATAACCTGTATCTTCAGAGTCAGTGGTTCCTTCTTGGGGTATTGTCAGCCGTTACAATGTTGAGTAGTAAGGTAAACAAAAATAAAAAATTTAAAAATTTGCAAACAAAGATGTAAAAATAATAGATGTAAAAGGGTTATCTACTAGGTATCGAAACATTAAATATCGAAAAGTGTATGGAAAAGGTGTTGCCATAAGTGTGTGTGTGTTCGTGAATGTGTGAGTGTGTTTGGGTGGGGGTGTATATAGTGTGGGTGTGTGTGGAGGTGTTATGGGGAGCTGTAATCGGAGGTAACGTGTTATGTAATGCGCGAGAGTAATTTTTCAGTTTCGTCGTATGTCAAATTTAGTAAATAATTAGTGACTTTTCTTTTTAGGTTAAATTGGTTTAACGTGTGTATATTTATGGATTTGTTAAAGCTGTTATATAATTTAGACGCCAAAAAAGAGTATTGTCGTGTCGCAAAGCTTGTTCTAATTTGGGTATAGTTACAAATGGGTTTCCCGCTACGCCCTATTCTATTTTTAGCATGTGGAAGAGTGGCATGTTTTCTGAGTATTGTGCGTAGGATGAAGAGTTACCTTACAGAGAGACATTTGCAGTCTTTATATAGTGTCAGAGTTGGGTACCGTCGAGGTTTGTGGGTCATGACTTTTAATAAAGCCCTTTGCGCTCTTTCGAGGCCCAACACCGCGGTTTTATCAGTGCCACCCCAAATGGGGATGCAGTAGGAGAGAATAGACTGGCACAAGGCAAGGTATACTAGTCTCATCGTGTCCATATCGGCTACATCGCGAAGGTTTTTGAAAATGTAAATGAGTCGCCTCAGTCGGGTTTTCAATATTCCTAAATGCGTGTGCCAGTCCAGTCTCTCATCTATGTGAACACCCAGGTATTTGGTATTGGATGGATACCAACGTAAGAGGGAGACATGTACAAGGGAAGGATGAATCCTGACATACGTGTGCAGTTAAAGAAGCTTCCGCGGCCCGGGGTGCAGATTTAGCGGTGATTCTAAAGGCAATTGCTTTTGTCTTCGAAATATTGAGGGTCAGCAAATTGACAGAAAGCCATGCCATTACTGTTCTAAGTGAGGTTTCAGCATTGAGTTTGGCCGTTTTCCAGTCAGTACCATAGGCGAGTAGCACAGTATCGTCTGCATACATAAACGTGTCACAATATTGTAGTTTTAGGTTGCATAGATCGTTTACATATAACAGGAAGAGTGATGGCGAAATAATGCTACCCTGTGGGACGCCATAACTTATAATTTCCTCGCTGCTGATGACCGAATTAATTTTAACGCACTGTCTACGATCTGTAAGGAAATCTTGAAATATGTTTAGTGCATTTCCCCGTATGCCGGCGGCTTCCATTTTGCGGATAAGGATGGGAATAGAGACGGTATCGAAGGCCTTTGATAGGTCTAGAAAGACGGCAAAACTTTTCATCCTGGAGTCCATTTTTTTTGTAACTTGATCAGTAAAGTTTGCTACGGCATCCTCCGTGGAGATGCCCGGTCGGAAACCGTATTGATTTGATGCTATTATATTATATTTTCGAAAAAAATTAACTAAATTGTGGTTTAGGATGCGTTCCAAAATTTTTGAAAGTGTTGTGAGTACGGATATCGGCCTGTAATTTGATACGACGTCTCTATTCCCGTCCTTATGGATAGGGTGAACGAGGGCCTTCTTAAATGCACGTGGGAAGGTGCCTGTATTTATCGCTAGGTTGCATATGTGCGTGATTGGCGGTACCAATGTGTTTTTACACATTTTTATGATTTTTGAAGAGATGCCGTCCCATCCGACTGCGCAATCCCCTTTGAGAGACATAATAATACGATCTACTTCTTCGTGGTTGACTTCTAAGATGACTAGAGAATTAGGTTGCGAGTTGAAGTTTTCGGACAGAGGAATGTTGGAGTTAGGTGTGATTTGCGAAGCCAGTTTTTTACCTATATTGACGAAATAACTATTGACCTCGTTGGCGGATGCAGTGGGATCATCTTCGAGTTTCAAGAGTTGGCGCGCGGGTTGTCTGTCTTGTCGGGTATGCGTGATTGTTTTGATGGCGTTCCATGTTGCTTTTGGGTTGCCTTTAGCCTTTCTAAGTTCGTTTTTTTCGTATTCCCGTTTCAATTTACGCAGCAATCGGTTACAAAAATTCCTGTAACGTTGGTAATAGTGAGTGGTTGTTTGCGATTTACAAAAATCTATTGATTGGACTAAAAAAATAAAACACATAAGACCTGCTTTATAGTTAGTTCAGTTAGTATGCAAAGTTTCATGATCTAATTTGAAGTACTTTTTGAATACCAGTGGTTTATTGTTCGATTTGGAGGTAACTTTGGAATTTTTTCTATCGAGACAAGTTTATGGAATCGTGTTTTCGTCACACATAGGACTTAGCATTAATCCTCAACTTTATCATATATTTATTTCAAAATTAATTAATGCTGCAGTATTTTAGGCGTAACGGAGGATCATGCTAATTGAGGATATGCTATTATAATATATATACCATTTGAGGGATATATAGCCCTTTAGGGCTGCTTGTCTCTCTATACGCATAATATATATTGCTGAAATATTGTTTCCAAGAAACTCTGAGTACTTAATTCTATTGAACTTAATTTTAAGTAATTTAATTTTGTCACCTTTTGCTGTATAAACCTTGTCCAATTGTAACTTAAATGGAAGAACTCACTGGCTCCTGAAATACAGGTATTCTAACCTAGCTCTGGAGCCAGGGTCTCACATTTTCTGTAACCTGTTTTTATGCCAGTAAATAAATGATTATTATTAAGTTTTAAGGCAAAAAGTGACGAAGACGAGCTGTTTGTATCTCCTGCGTTACTATTTTGAAAACGTTAATTCGAGAATTCAAACAACAATTTTAATAATAATATATTATTATTATATTATTTTCTAATATTCAAATAATAATTATTATTTGAATATTAGAAAATAATCATTAATTACAGTCTAAATGCAGTCTTTTTGCATAGGCAGGAACATTTAATGATACTTAAAATAAAAGTTACATTGACTTGAACCTCCACTGCATTACTGTGGACACACTTTAACGCCTAACTTCGAAATCAATCTTTAAAGGTAACAATCAGCGCCAAAGGCCGTAAATATTAGTTCGAGATAAACTTTAGTACAGTTATCTATGAACACTATTATTATCGTTAAAGTAAAAGAAAATGTAAAATAATCTCCAGACCTCTCTTCAGATCTGTCTTCAGACTTTGGAAAAACTAAGGGACATTATGGTAACGCAGGAAAAAAAAATGGTAACGGCTGAGAAAGTAAGCCATTATTTTGCCTTCTCTCTCCGGTGCTATCTTTTTTTTCAATAATACAATTATTCTAATGCCATCTTTAAAATAATCAACACTGCGGTAAACTTGGCGGTGTATTTTGTAAAATATTTTGAACGGCTTTTTTTGCATTTTTCCGATTCCTGTTTTCGTTTCATCGGCCATCGGTCCTGCGAGCAAGCCTCCCGAACGCTGCCCAGCCGAGTCGGATTCGACGATTGCCATCCCTTACAAAGTTAGACCAACCTAACTGGACCGACTGTCCCAGGTACACATAATCGTCTACAACTTCGAGTGAAGTGTCTCTGATCTTGATAGGAGTGGGTGTATACATGGGCATTCAACATAACCATGATTTTGTTCATGTTCATTTTAAAACCCACTCTTTCGGAAGCTCTACTGAGGTCGTCGAGCATTGTACTGAGGTCCTCCATGGTCTCACCCATGACCACTATATCGTCGGCAAACCGAAGGTGAGTGATGTACTCGCCATTGTCTGCCTAGCCCTCTCCAGTCCAGAACCTTGAAGACATTTTCCAGTGCAGCGCACTCACACCTCGCTGCAGGAGGATAGGTACCGAGGCTTGGTCTTGAAGTCGGACTGACATGGTGGTGTTTTTGTACAAACACTTCAACACCTCGATCTACCGGTAGGTAGATTTGGCACTGTTGGAGAGACTGCTGTACCACAGCCCAGGTCTCGATCGAATCGAAGGCTTTTTCGTAGTCCACAAACGCTAAACAGAGAGGCAGGTTATACTCTTCGGTTTTCTGTATAACCTGCCGCAGCGTATGTGTGTGGTCCGCTGTGCTAAAGCTTTTTCGGAACCCGGCTTGTTCGGGAGGCTGAAAATCTTCAAACCTGCGCGTGAGACGATTCGTGATGGCTCTTGAAAACAACTTGTAGACATGGCTTAAAAGTTAGATGGTCCTATAATTCTTCAGCCGGGCATTGTCACCCTTCTTGAAGAAGAGTACCACCACACCCCACCACCATTTTCCCTCAATTATGACGGAATTAAACAGCTTCTGAAGGGCCTTACGTACCGGTTTTCCACCCACCTTCAGGAGTTCGGCCGTAATTCCGTCATCACTCGGTGCCTTGTTGTTTTTAAGTTGTTTCAGAGCCATCCTTCCATGTTCCAGTGTCAGGTGAGTCTAGCTCTTGGGTCATTTGTTAAATCTACAACGGGTTTACTGGTTGACGTGCACAACTGCCCATAGAAGCTCTCGATCTCCCTCCGGTTTGGCGGATAAGATCCTGCCATCGTCGGTCTTCAGATTCGTGAGCTGGCTCTACCCAGTAGCCAGATATCTTGTAAATACCTTGGAGCCTTTGTTTCGCTCGATCGCGTCTTTCATACGCTCGGTATTAAAGCGGCGGATTTTACATTTATTCTTCAAATCAAACCATAGACGATGTACATACAAACAGGTAAGGGAAGGTTTTATAACGCTACACCATCCCCTTAAACCCGTCAAGGGCGATAGTAGTCAGGAAAATGCACCCTACGGCCTGACCGTGTCCTTTCCATATTGTCATCACAATATGAAACGGACACGGACAAAATTATAAAACATTTGAATAAAATTGGGCTAAAAGCCTCAACTTGAAGCAGTTAGTAAAATACTGTTTCTCTAGATTAATAAAAGTTGACTGAAACCACATAAACTCCAAACAAAGCTTTGACATTGTTTTTTGAAAATTAATGGAATGGGAAATGGAACCTTGAAAATTAAAGCAGCTGTTAATGAGATTGTTTAAAATCACAAAACGGAAACAGAACATTTTTCACAGGGAAGACAGTTTATTTGGTTTATTTTACGTAACTTGGGAAGATGAATGAGAGCAGCTGTTCGTAAAACGTTGTCGTATCATCATCATCATCATTTCAGCCGAAAGACGTTCACTGCTGGACATGGGCCTCCTCCAAAGGGGGTTTTTGCCATAATCGCCACGCTTGGCAGGCGGGTTGGCGATCGCAGTTCGTTTGTTACAAAAGCACAGAGAACGTTGCTGCCCATTCTCTGGTAAGTCCCTTAGTCGCCTCTTACGACACCCACGGAAAGATATGGGATGGTGCTATTCTTTACGTCCGACACCATGGTCTCAAGGAAAGTACAAAGACGGTTCCCCTTGACCCGCGCCGAGTGAAATCACAAGTGAACGGGTAACAAAGAACAGTTCCGTAAAAGCAGAACCCTTTGTTACATTAAAGGATACATATACACATACTGGACATAGAATGTCCAGTTTTTGTTTCTAGGGGAAACGACCTTGATGAAAACTCTCAATGTTTGGGACTCAGTGATTCTAAGAAAGGTTGCTCGAAGCTATTAAAATAACGTTGAGCCGACCTAAACACGGGAGAATCCTTTTATACGGTTTCATTAATGAGATTTGTGTTTGTTACTTCTAGGTACAAATGTTATGATGGTACAAATGTAAATAATCCTAGTCTTTGTTGGTTTTCTTATTGAGGTAAAGCTGTTGGCAAAATAATATAAACAGTAGTCATGGAAAAACCGTTTATTAGTTTTATAAATATCTTTCGCTTCAAGTTACAACATATTTTTGTACTAGTTACTAATAGTTACAAAATTCGTGAATGTAAGTAACTATTAGACATCTTATCATCTTATCCAATATTAAATGTTTGCTATCAAATAATTTGGCTGCGTGGTAGTGTCACTGTCAATATCAAAAGATTTAATTAGGTGTTTGTTATTCACGGCATTGCGTTGCTGAAGAAATCCCGACCTAATACCTCGTTAAACAATTTAAACAGAAATAATTATGAACCATATATAATCAGGGATGTGTAAATGAATTTCATGTTGAATCAGTTTCGTAAATGAAAAAAGTTTTTGTTGGGACAACTACTCAAACAAACCGAAGCATTGATTACAATTAATCCGGCAAATATAATCGAAGGACGGAAAGTTAAAGCTGCCCGTTGCAAAACGTAGTTCTCACGGACAGCTTATTTGAACATTGAAAATCTAATTGAGTTTGACCTAAGTGACCGTGGTCCAGTTACTAGATTACAAAGTGCAACTCTAAGTAGAACACTGCAATGCAATCAGCACCTAATTAATTAATAAAAAAACTTAAAGTTTCGAACAGTAAAACTCGGCGAGTCCAAGCCATTTCAAAGTTCGCCGTAGTTTGTGACGACACTTGCAGCGAACTTGAAAGATAGCTCTTAAGCCTTGATTACATTTTTCTACTTTATATTCTACAGAAGCTCCTTTTGTCTTTATTTATTTATTTATGTACACACGAAATACTTTACAGGACAATAGTGTAGTAGTCTTTTTCTGACATCGTGAAGAAATCTGGACTTAGTCTAACTAATATTATGTGAATTATACGCAAGCATGCGTGTAATTCTAACTCATTGGCTTGCGTGTGATATAGCGCATTAATTACACATTACGGATATATTTAATTACTGTCAGATGAATTACGCAAACTCGTCTGAGTTTTGATAAACACTCTAATGTGTTTCGCGTTTAATCCGTCCTTAGGTAGGTAAGAGTATGAGCCCGAGATCATCATGGGGTAACGACACGGGGTAAAAACACCCTAACAAAGCTGACAGGCCCTGAAGCTTTGGCTGAAGATAATATTGAAGGTTAAAATGAAAGTTTTTAACGTTATAACTTTATGCCAAAGACCTCCATTACTCCTGTAATTTATTTTCAATGCATCCATTACAACAATGAGTGAACACGTTACATTGAGCACTACTGCAAGCCGTGATTGTTCACTCCAAAAATGCAATAATTTTTGCGCAGTTTTTCTTAGTTTGATGGGAATTATTGATGGGTCCTTTAACATCCTGCTGTATGTTTAATAATTAGAGTGTTACGAAAATCAGACATTATGTCAGGTTCAGGTTTTACAGTAAAACTAAGCGACACTGTAAAATGGTTGTAATTTCAAGGATTTTTTTTTGTTTTCTTGCCCTGTCTGCAATTTTAAACTTTGCTATGTTAACAAACGCATCGCATTTCGAAGTTACGTCGGACAGCTTGAAAAAACGTTGGTGTTCTCCACAGTAAGTAGTTTTTATTTTTTATATATTACTAGGGGACGTCCCGCGGTTTCACCCGCGTAGTTCCCGTTCCCGTGGGAGTACGGGGATAAAATATAGTCTATGTTACTCAGGGTAAATGTAGCTTTCTAATGGTGAAAGAATTTTTGAAATCGATTCATTACTTCCGGAGATTACCCCCTATATACAAACTTACAAACATACAAACAAATGTTACCTCTTTATAATATTAGTATAGATAATAATATACAGGGTGTAAAAGACCTCATCACGAAGCCGTCAACCAAGCATTCTGGACATCAAACTAAGTAAGTAACTATACGCAAAAATTATTGCTGGGAAACGACTTTTTTTTGGGGTGAAAAATCATGTTTTGTGGTAGAACTCAATGTAACGCACTCAAAACATTGTGCTGATGGATAGATTGAATAGTACGGGGGTCGTGGAGGTGTTTAAAGTATAGGTACATCATTTTGACACGCGCAAAAAGAAAATGAAATAACAGCATTGTCCGTTCTTCCCGACTTTTCCATTGTATCCGGAAACTTTTACAATGTTCCTTTCCCTTGGAAACCTTGCTCAACCATTACAAGGATTAAAAAAATAACCAAAACAGTCCAGCTGCTTTTAAGCGAAGCGTTTTAAAGCAGGGAATGGAACTACATGTTTGTAAATGATACCGATATTTTCGTATTTTCTATACATTCGACAAGAACATTTTATGCAGTTTCATGTTAACAAAATGGATCATTTACGCAATCTACGTAGTTGATATGATTGAATAGAAATAGCGTAGTGTCCTACCTCAAAACTTACTGTGTTCGGCAAACTTGCTAATCGCCGAAATTGGTTCGAATTGAAAAATATTTTAGTGTTGGATAGGCCATTCATCGAGGAGGCTATAATTATAACAACACGCTACGACTAATAGGAGCAGAGCATCAATGAAAAATGTTGCAAAAACGGGGAAAAGTGTGTTTTTACAAGCTTTTATTTAGTTTCACCTGTCCCGATGTTTGTTTGTTTGTCTGTAATCAAATCTCGCAAGTTGAATTTGATCCACTTCCCGGTTACAGATTGAGTTGAAATTTTGCACGCACATGTATATCACGGGGCAATGCAATATTATGATAACATGGAGCTGATCTGATGATGGAGCTGGAAGGTGGCCATAGGACTCGTTTGTTGATTACTTTGTCTTTAGATGGTATCTAGGGTCTGATGATGGACTTGGAAGGTGGTCATAGGAACTTCGTTATAAAACGACATAACCCCATCGAATTTGGACGCATTTGATCAGCTTTGACTATCAGCCTTTGACTATAACATAAGGACTATACAGAATGCTTAGTTGACGGCTTCGTGTGATCAATGAACAAAACAGTGTTTAATTAGTGGCTCGTCACTTCGAAAGCCCACTCGTCTATATAGCGTATAAATCCGTCGAGCACACATAATTGTAGAACACCACAAAGGGCAGGCGCAAAGAAGCTCAGCTTCGTATTGAGAATGTGAACCGAGAGTCACAGGCGCAGGCGCACGAACTCACTGACGGGAAAAATAGACAGGCGCTCGATTCGATAGTGTTGTCTGCCAGCTTACTTTACTTGCCAGTATAATTTTTAAGTATACGTTTACGTGAAGCCACAACCACGCCAGCTCTGTCGCGACTGCTGTCAACAACTGTTTCAACGTAAACCTGGTGGCCTACCATGACGTCTTATAGCAGGATAGTTTTAATTTTATTCCAGTGAGGGAAAGAGATGGCGCTAGACGTCATCTATAGCTCTGTCTCTTACCCACACTGGAATAAGAATAAAACGATCCTGCTTTAAGACGTCATGGTAGGCCACCTGGTCGTATAACCAATACTTGGTTTCAACTCGAGGCGATTAAATGAATGCCTATTAATGTTATCGCATTGTTGGAATATCAATTCTCTGTGCTGATTGTTAAAAATCCAATTAAAGGCTTTTATTTAGGCACTTATTTATTTAAGTAAACATGTACACCATAACAGACGTAAATCCAAGCTATTGCACAGTTAAAAGAAACATATTTATTATAAAAGGAATGAAAAAAATATATTAAATAATATTATTATACTTACTTAAAAAGTCGACTTTCGTTTGTCTTCTCAGTCTTCTCACACAAATAAATAAATCACATTCCGGTTTCGATGTCAATAGAGCATTTATTAAGGTGTCGCTTACAACAACAACAACAACAGCCCATAACGTCCACTGCTGGCCATAAGCCTCTCCCATGATGTGAGGAATTTGCCGTAATCTCCACGCTTGGCAGGCGGATTGGAGATCGCAGTGACGAAAGACTAACAGAAAACGCTGCTGCCCATTCTCTGGTGTCGATGAGGTGTCGCTTATGACTAGTAATAACGGGGATAATGATTGTAAGCCTCTGTTCAAACATAGGCCTTCCCAGAGCCTCGCCACGAACTGTCACCAACGGTCATTGTCACGTTAAACTGTTTCAGTTCAGACCGTACCTTCTGTTCTGATGCTCTGAAGCCTAGCTTATCCAGTCGACCGTCGACTGTCGAATAGCAATTTCACCGCTCCCTATTTGGTTGTTTGTAGTGCCTCAGGGCAACACCGTTACATTGGCAAAGGCGTGCCGCATGCACTGTTCGTGACGTACGCTCACTCATACACGTGCCGTCATTAGCTATAGATAGATTTATTGAATCAATATTATACTTAATTACATACCTAAAAACATAACGTCACGCCTGTTATCCTAGAAGTGTTAGGCAGAGGTCTACCTATAGAACACTACCATACTCACAACCAAAGCACAATATACCCAATATAATCATAACCAATGCACAACCAGTTTCGCTGGATCCAGAAGCATGATAATTATGTTGCACAAAAGTCTTATAAAAGTTGTGTAATGATGGAGAAACAATTCTTTATATTGCGACTTCGCTGTACTGCTGCCCAGCGGCGTCTTGACCACAAGCAAAGCCGTGCGGCTGTGAATCGATATTCTCAGTTATCTTGTGACTTTCGGCGAAGTCTGTTGTACGCAGATACATATTGGAGACAATACTGCACTGTCGTTCCAATGGAAATCAATATTGTACACTATACAACGAACAATGAAACGACACCGCTCTCATCGAAAGCCGTGAACCAACTGTTACCCCGCAGCCGCGCGGTGCGGCGGCCTCGCCAGAGCACAGGCCACCAGCGCATGCCGCCGGACTATGTGGATCCACCATAATAACTACAGCGCCGTCTATGCCACAAATTAAAAACAAACATCAAATTCATCAAATTAAAGTACGTAGAGTGAGATTAAAGACCATAATTAGAAAAACCCGGCAACAACTGTCGGGCAGTAGCCCACCAAACACAACACCAGTCTGACCGGAGGATCCTCCCTTTTCTATGGGGGATGAATAACTTTACACTCTGTTCTTCATACCCCCAAGTACAGTAGGATTTGTAAAGGCTATACAAATTACCGCTTTATGAAACTGCGTACAAATGCAGCTGACACAGTCAATCAAGTAATGTAGACAATCCCAGCGGAAGCCAGGATAATGGATAATCACGGAAGATATACCCTAAGCGACAGTGTAAAAAGCACAGGCCTCACCACCAGCTAGCGAGCGAGCCGGGCGGGGTTCGTTACATAGGTACTTCGTTCGGCTCTTTCGATTAGTTGGCGGTATGAACCAAAGTATGACAAGAGTGAGACGATGCCTCGTTTCGGCTCGCTGACTGGCAGTGAGGCCTGCGCTTTAGTTTAGTTTGAATGTATTTACTTTTTTGTATTAAAATCTGAAGAATTTAGTTCTGATTGTGTTTTGGAGAGTTATTATTTTACAGAAAATCTAGAAATTATTACTTATGGCTTAAATTTCATTTGTGACACGTTCTAAAATACTACAAATGGGTACACTTGCAATAATATTGTAACAAAATAAATTAGATAGCTACGAGTACATTAATGGACTTTGTGCCAATAACACACAAATTACTGATACCTACAACTTACGAGCCAAAGTACCTACCAAGAAAATAAAATTAGTCGTAGCTTGTTGGTATATAGCTAGGGTTTGGGAATTCCCGACAATTTCAAAGTCCCGGGACACAAGACAGCCTTCAATCAAAGGCTTTTTTGAAGAATTTTAATTGAGTTAATTTCTGGTGAAACATAATTAAAAAAACCGGCCAAGTGCGAGTCGGACTCGCGCACGAAGGGTTCCGTACCATTATCTATACATTAGACAAAACGGCAAAAAAATCACGTTTGTTGTATGGGAGCCCCCCTTAAATATTAATTTTATTCTGTTTTTAGTATTTGTTGTTATAGCGGCAACAGAAATACATCATCAGTGAAAATTTCAACTGTCTAGCTGTCACGGTTCATGAGATACAGCCTGGTGACAGACAGACGGACAGACAGCGAAGTCTTAGTAATAGGGTTCCGTTTTTACCCTTTGGGTACGGAACCCTAAAAAAGGCAATTTTTTTACACAGAAAATTAAATCTCAATAACTTTAACGTTAATTTCTGTCTTAATAATTGCTTTGTTTATTTCTTTTAATCACACACAGATTCACTTTTAAGCAGTTAAATCTTATAGTTATAAAACGAACTTATAATAAAACAGACTTATAAATCAGTCTTTTAAATAATCAACTAACCCATTAATTAGACTTCTTTGCTGATTTAATAAAAATAAGACTTTAAAAAAAATCAAGAGCGTCAACAGCTTTGTCCGACAATCTGTTTCTGATTTTTGTAATAATGCCACCGGACGAAGAGACCACTTTCTCGTGTTCAACAGATGTCAGTTTAATTGTGTTTAAGGCATTGTACAGTAGTTCCAAACTAACAATTTCGAAAACCTTGTCTCGTCTCGAATCTCGACCCGAAAGTCCCGGGACTCGGGACAGCTAAAATTACGAAATTTCCCGGGACTTCGAGATACGAGATGTCCCGGGACCCAAACCCAATATATAGCCTTCCTCGATAATTGGGCTATCCAACACTAAAATAATTTGGCATACAATTAGCGAACCACCATCTTTTAGCAAACTGCAACGGCAAAAAAATCACTTTTATTTGCCAAAATTAGTAAATGATCACCAAAATTAATCCCCATTTTATCGTGAAATTAGAACCAAAAATGTATTTATGACCACCAGAAATTGAACTGTTATGCTCTTGCATCCGAGTCGAGGGAGACCCGGCCGACGGAGCCCCGGCGGGGCTCCTACTCCTGAATGGTTTATAAAAAAATAACCACGAAGGTTATGGCGGGGTCGCTCGGGCTCGCACATTCGACCTCGCCATACTCTTCTAACCTAATCTATCCGTGTAGGGCCCAGCGCACACCGCTGGAAGCGCAGCGCAGCGCATTTGAAGACAACAACCTTAACTACCTTGATATACGGTCAATATAAGAATGAATTCGCACGCGGTACTCGGAGCGCCCTCAAGCTACTAAGTACAAGAGCATGCGCGCGACCGTATATCAAGGGAGTTAAGGTTCATATTAAATTGTTGTCTTCAAATGCGCTGCGCTGCGCCTCCAGCGTTGTCCGCTGGGCCTAAGGGTGCCCCAAGTCGGCCTAGTCAAAACTAGTTTGTCATCAACCACCTCAATAAAATTTGGTGTTCAATTTACTAAATTTGATGATCAATTGATATTTTAGGTGATAGATGTTAGTGGTCACAAAGTTATTTTTGGTGGTCATTATATTTCCCCCAAATAATTTTTCAATTCGAACCATTACCTAGTTCCTGAGCGCTGCTGCGCGTTCAACCAAACAGACTCTTGAGCTAAAAAATATTAGTATAGATAAATGTTTCTCTTTGTCAATAAGATAAGAAAACTATAACTCATAAGTTCTAACTCACAAATACTTAATTCAGATTCAAAGCAACAACTTAAACTTGAATGCTGTTTACCATATTTCTATTTTAATCAAGGCTTTAAAAACTGTAACTGAAGAAGTTATTTCGAATGCATTTTCGTAATGGCTTCCTCAATTTCCGATAACAACGTTTATTACTTATGAAACGTTCGAATCAAAGATGTGTTCATCTTGAAAGCTATCGGTGCCAAGTGCACAGTCCAACATATTTTAAAGATAATAATCAAATTGGGAAATGAGAGTGGAATTTGGTAACCTTAGGTATTTACTATCGCAAATAACATGATGTATTCAGTATGGCTGCAATTCAGTTGCCAAGTTTATAAGAAAAGGAAAGACGTACAACGACGTTTTTGAAAAAAAATTGGTTGGTTCAATATCCCATTAAGCATGTATTTTATTATTTACTTACTTTAATCAATAAAATACATTACTATCAACCCGTGAAATTAATTAAAAGTTAAGTTCAACTACTGCTTGTCGCTAAAATTTCTGCGACAGTTCAAACGTCCGTGACTGTCGCGGCCATGATGTGACGTCATTTACCTCAATCTGCCTTGTTTACATCTAATTTTTTGTCCTTAATAAAATAATTTTTAATATAATTATATATGTGCTTTATTCAAGCAAATATTGCAATATCTATATTATGATAAAATCCTAGTGACACTATACTTTTCAAATAAAAGTGTTTTTGACACATAGACTTTGACGTCAATATCGGCGTTATCGAGGACGTGGGTTTTGTGGGTGCGTTCCGTTTCACCAAAAACATGCTACATAAAACAATAAACTGTAAAATTAGTGATGTTTTAGAAACAGTAACAATGTTTTTATGCGCCAATGCAAGGCTTTTTTAATAAATAAAAAGAGTTTTGTATTTCTTGCATATTCCCTATTGTGTCAGGTTGCCTGATACCTACTGCTGGCTGGTATGATCACAAATAATGGATTTTAAACAAATATAGCTATAAACAATACGTTTTTCAGATTGATATCTCTTTTTAAAACCCTGTAAAAGGATATATCAATCTGAACACCCACTCACACCACTCACACTACTCTACCCAGCCACAAATTTAAAAAGTAGGAACTTAAGCATTTGACGAAAATCTTTTTATTTTTTTTATGTTGCATTACAAACGTAAACTCGGGCCATTTTCCCGTGGAGGCATAAACTACAGACGCCAACTATGATCCTTACATTCACATTTCTTATAATAATATTTAAACAGCCCACGGTCTCGCACTGCTAGGCAAAGGACCCCCTAGTCTTTCATGTAGCGGTCTAACTCATTTTATTAACCGTATTAGAGCCTGTTAAATCAGTGAAACAAGTAAGAGCGTTAAACAGTTTAATCACAACGTATATCACAATGGGGGCTATCGCGTGTGAATTTGCCACTAGAGGCGCTTGTGTAGACTGAGGTTCTCCAAAATGTCAGATGTCATACAGTGTTCGCGCGTTGTGTGCTTTTTATCACATAATTATACTAATACTCACGATTGTGTTCTAGATTGAGCCCATTCCTGATTAATTATGACTTGAAGATTTTAAGTCAACATAAGATCATAATATTGTTAGTACTTGGAGGTAGAATGATTTTTAAATGTTTCATGCTTGCTAATTTTAAGAAGAATATTGTAAATATATATCTAAAGCTTACGCTGTGTTGTTATACGTAATAAAATGAACTTTTTTACGAAGTTATTGGTGCTTTAAAATATTAAACAGAATTACTGACAGGACCTTACTCGACAGTGCGCCATCTGGTGAGCTCTAAAACGATAGTTCTCATTCTTACATCCGAATCAGTTCCAATTTCAAATAATCTTTTACATAAATCGCCGTCATAGCGTGGCGCCTTTTTTCAGATCAAATCTATGGCTCCCCAGGGTTGCCATCTTTATTCTACCAGTTCTACCACAGAACTACTTAATTATTCTAAATTTAGCACAGAATATAATATTCGATGATGAGCTGATCTAACAACTGCCAATATTGATGCTAAGCAACTACTAATAATGGAAACAATTTAAATAATTAACAAGCCCTAGCACACGGTGTATTTTAAACGCACAGACGACGCGCGTTTCAGGAAGGCGCGTTTTACGCGCCGTAGATGCCGATTTTTACGATTCAAAGGCGCGTAAAACGCGATACAAACGCGCGTATGAAGCGCGTTCGAAACTCGTTTGAAGTGTAAGCAATGTTGTCTCAATCCTACGCCATTGTACAACTGATGAGGAGTCACCGACTACAGCGCGTCTGTATCGCTGTATCTGCGAACATACGCGCAGAGGTTAGGTTACAAGGTTGCGTTCAAATCTCGTTTGAAGCGCGTATACGCGGCCCTTATTATCAACAAGATATTATAAACATAATTATTATAATCTATTCCATCCAATTAACATCTATAAATTCCTTGAAACCCCAAAAATAACAAATTGATGCATCGTTTTCACACTGCCGTGTTTTGAATTCACTGCATCATAATACCAGTAAGTATCGTGATTTATCAACTTTGCTAATTAATCTCGTTGTTTGTTAAAATAATAATAATAATTCTCAACCTGGGCACGTAAAAGCTGCTTTGATATTCACCCGTAAGCTTGTCGCCAGCCACCGGTGGCTGTGGAAAGTGGCCCGTTTGCTCGCGCCTTTGACTAGCGAGTAGCGACCTCGTGGTGCTGGTGCATAACATGAAGACAATATGCCAAAATTCGAATTCGTACGTTGTTTGGTAGAACTCGAGAAACTATTTTGCGATAAGATAAAAAAAGTAAAAGTTCCAGTTTCATTTAAAAAAGAGGAACCCTAATAGCGGGAAATGCCACCGGAATTTTGGAAATGCTACCATGCTATGCGTGGCATGGATGTTAAACCACAATGGTATTTCAACGTCATTCATTGGTTTCACAACGCATTGCATTTGAAATTTGAAACAATGCAAAGAATGTCCTGTTTATTTATTTATTGGATCTCCAACAGAAACTACACAATTACATGCAAGTATACATAGATCTGAGACAAATACAAGTGTGCGCTTCCAATTATAGGAGATCACATCATTCACTTATAATCTAGGTAGGTACATACAATAAATTTGATAAGGTTAAAAATCTAAACAAATCAAAATACATTAAGTACACAAAAAAAAATATACAAAAGAAACAAGATGTTTAGTACGTATTTACGAATCGGAATCGCCATTTTACTCACCGTTTAATTTACTCATCCTTTGTAACAGGTAGGAAAATTAATTAATTAACAAAGCAAAACTACTTGATTACTTAGTCGTTACAGAAACAGAGTTAATTGGAAATATGTTATAAACGTTTTTTTATTTTCAATGTTTTCCTATTAGCGTTTTAGTATCCGGCGTCGTTGTTGCCTGTAAAGCTGGCAACTATTATTTAAATAAAAGCGGCCAAGTGTGAGTCGGACTCGCCCTGAAGGGTTCCGTAGCAGCAAGTAACATAATATAAAAGTTCTTGCAGTTCGTTGTAACTTTGATCGATGTTTAAACATATTTAAAAAAAAAAAACTACTTACTAGATCTTGTTCAAACCAATTTTCGGTGGAAGTTTACATGGTAATGTACATCATATAAATTTTTTAGCTTTATCATTCTCTTATTTTAGTAGTTACAGGGGGGGACACATTTTACACACTTTGGAAGTGTCTCTCGCGCAAACTATTCAGTTTAGAAAAAAATTATAATAAAAACCTCGATATCAGTTTTGAAGACCTATCTCCATAGATACGCCACACGTATGGGTTTGACAAAAAAAAATTGTTGAGTTTCAGTTCTAAGTATACCCCCAAAATTTATTTACTCACAGAATACATCTACTTACCAAGTTTCAACAGCATAGTTCTTATAGTTTCGGAAAAAGTGGCTGTGGCATACGGACGGACAGACAGACATGACGAATCCATAAGGGTTCCGTTTTTTTTCATTTGGCTACGGAACGCTAAAAATGAAGATTTGCGGCTTTTTGCGGCTGTGTGCTACGGTGCTATCACAATAGTTATCAAAGTGTATCGTATTTTTGCGGCTGGGTGCTATGACAATAGTTATAAAAGCGTATCGATTTTTTGCGGCTGCGTGCTGCATATGACAATAGTTATCAATGCGTATCGTATTTCTACGGCACTTTTCCTCGAAATCGATATGAACTTTTTGGTAGGTTAAGTCAATACGATGGACATTGTCCAAAAAATTGAACCTGTTTAATTATATTTTAAAATATATATTTTTTGTTAAAATATTGTATTTTTTATATTAACTTAACAGACAGCAGTGTATTTTAGCTGAAAGCTTTGGGTCAGGCGCATACGATAAATGGTTGGGAATCCCTGATTTCAGCATATCGACCACAAGTCCAAAGCACAAACGGCTCTCCCCAAAGACTCACTAATGTTTTACGAAAGCCTCTTAAACTGTCAAACCGCAAAATTGGGTAAAATGAAATAAAACGCTACATTTTAAGGTTGAAAAGGTCCCTAGAGGCCATTCGACATAGGACTCTTTACACTTAAACTTTAGTTTCTAGCTCATACTAAAACTTACCTAAATCTTTACAGTCTTTACCTTTGCCACGAACTAATACAACTTTCGCCAATACTTAGTTCGTTCGGAGTTATTAACCTTAATATATAACTATTTGAGCACCGAAGTTAAGATTTTCTGGATTCTGGATCAGATTTTCAATGGGAACTTTTGCTAATTCACCTCATTTAAAATGTAAATGTTTTGAAAAGGACGTCCATAGGCTAGGTTATAGTGATGTTTGAAACACACAGTATAAGTGAAAGTAAATAAATTGACGAAATAACAGTATTACCTAAGTTTTACTTAATTAATGACATTTAGAGCTGTAGCTCCTCTCTGACTCTGAATTGATAGAAGTCGCCATAATAAGAAATGTTCTTCTTGAAGAAATTAGTATATTGGAGGCTGAGGCAATTCTCCAAATGGCTCAACTTGAGTCTGAACGTAAACCTTGTCTATAGAGGTGGGCAAAGTGTATCATTTTTGAGATTGGAACATTTGCATCTCGATCATTGAAATGATCCGAATCACTGATATGTTTCATTTGGCTCATTTGGATCATCGGCTCAAAATATATAAAATATCAACGTAAAACGATAAGTTGTTAGTGCAAACATTTTATGCAAAAAACGACCGTATAGTATTTGATACTTAAGCACCTTAGTGGTAATTTTTACGTGCATGGATAACGATAAAAGAAAATCTGTGAGAGTATGAGTGATACACATCTCATTTGGTATCTCTGTCTGACTTGTATAGATTGTAATTATGTCGCCCGCTTACTCGTGTCTCGCGAGTCTTTATAACTGCTCTGCACTGCTCAGTCGCCTCGCGAGCGACACGTCGCGCGCGGAATGAGAAAAAGCAAAGTAATGTTTCAGATCCAAATGATGCGTTTGAAACGTTGTTACTGAACCAATCTTTTGAATCACTTCAATGATCCGAATCAGTGAGTCGGTTCCGTAAAGAGTTACACACGCCTACTTGTTTAGTAATAAGACGGTTAATGCCCTTGCCAGACTGTTGTAAACAAGCCCTCTACACACCTCATCGGTCTCCGCCAGCGGAATACAACAGTGCGTCAGCAGTGCGTGCTGTTGTATACTGCTGCGCGCTGGTGATGGGGACCGATGTGGAGGTGTGTGGAGGGCTTGTTTACAGCAGTCTGGTCCACGCTTAAGGCTGATGCTCCAGGGTAGCCCGCGAAATTCAAATTTTCTTACGTTTTTTGCAATTTGCAGGCCGCAGTGCTAGGTTGTATGTTGATTAAAATATTGTTTGCGACTGTAAGACATATGTAGTTACATAATTGTAATCATCAAAATCATCAATACAACCCTCCAAGTTCATAAAGGTGCAAGAATGATTTTGACCTTCGAAAAGTAGTTTTTCCACCTTTATGAACTTTGAGTACGTCTTACAACCGCCAATAATATTTTAATCAACATACAACTTAGCACTGGCCTGCAAATTGCAAAAAACGTAAGAAAATTTTAATTTCGCGGGCTACCCTGAAGCATTCACCTTAATACGAAACCAGCCTCGTACACACAAATTAGGGCTGCCAGATGTACGATTTAAATCGTACTCCTACGATTTTTTAGCATTTTTACTCATGTATGATCGCTAGACCAAGATCGAAAATGTACGATTTTTGCCTGGCCACATTTCATTGACTGTATTGAACCTACCATATTGCTGCTTCCAGAAATTACAGGGATAAAGTACCTACCTACCTTACAGCCACTTTTGATACTTGTTCCAAGAATAGTAAAACTCGACGACATTCAAATGATGCTGGCAATAGATGACGAATGGCGCAGTTTTCCCAAAATTTTAGATAAAATTGCTTTAAATTTGTTATGTTAGATTGTGAAAGAGCATTCAGCGAAATAAACGGAATCAAAACAAAACTTAGAAACAGTTACCCAAGGAAACACAGAAGGGAACGAAGTTAAAAATATGACCACAGAATATTTGTATGTCTAATAAATAGTTTATTGCATTTCTTTTCTAAAACTAAACGAATTTTTGTTATTCTTAAGAAAAACTTTGTACTTCTAGGTTGTACGATCTTTTCATTTAAAAAGTTCCTTGGCATACGATTTTTTTGTAGTTGGCGTACGATCACACATTTTTTTCACCTGGCAGCCCACAAATCGTAAAACATGCATTGCGTGTTCGCACCATGTATCGGGCACATGTATCCGAAACAGATTTTTATGTTTTTAAACTTTGGAACTTGTGCCAATTTCTAATACCGAAACCATATTGAATACAATGTTCTGTAGTACCTAAGGCTACCTTTAAGTTTCATGGGTAACCATACTTAGGTACCTATTGCGAATCAAAACACTAATAGGTTGTGATCAGATCAGACATCGGAATAGGTTAATTTAACAGTTTTATTTCTGAACTTAAAATCATTCCTGTATTTTTAGAGTGGTATTTATTATCCACTTGTTATTCACTTTTTTTAGGGTTCCTTAGTCAACTAGGAACCCTTATAGTTTCGCCATGTCTGTCCGTCCGTCCGTCTGTCCGTCCTCGCTTAATCTCTGTGACCGTTAGCACTAGAAAGCTGAAATTTGGTACCAATATGTATATCGATCACGCCGACAAAGTGGTAAAATAAAAATTGGAAAAAAATGTTTTATTAGGGTAGCCCCCCTATATGTAAAGTGGGAAGTGATTTTTTTTTTAATTTCAACCCTAACGTGTGATATATTGTTGGAAAGGTATTTAAAAATGAATAGGGGTTTCCTAAAATCATTTTTTGATAATGTCAATAATTTCGGAAATAATCGCTCCAAAAGTAAAAAACAATGTCCCCCCCCCCTCTAACTTTTGAACCATAAGTTTAGAAAATATGAAAAAAATCTGAAAAGTAGAACTTTATAAGGACTTTCTAGGAAAATCATTTTGAACTTGATGGAAACAACAGTTTTTGTACAAAAAAGACAAAAAGTTGTACAAAATAATTTCTGGACTAAGTTTGTAGTATATTCGTATATGCAAGCATTTTTACATAATGGATACCCACCTTTAAACTCATAAGTGGGAACACTTATTGTGACGGACGGGAAACTACGGAACCCTACACTGAGCGTGGCCCGACACGCTCTTGGCCGGTTTTTTACTATTCCAATGACCGCTAATAACGTTGAAACGTCATCTATTAACCATTGTGAAGATATTAGTCAAAATAATAAACAGTCGCACAGCCGCACAGACAACAATAAATACAGGATGTTTCTATCACTTTCCAAAAAAAATGGATAAGGACCTATAATAGGTGAACGGAGTAGAAGCAAATGGCACACTTACATTTTTTTTTTTCAAAAAAAAGAGTTCAAAAAAATTCGAATTTTTTTTCAAAATTTATCGTTCTTTGTTCTAATATGAAAACTTTACTTAAAATTTATAGCGTTTTTTGATGATAAATCATTTTTTTTTCTAAGCTGTGGAAAAAAGAAAAAAAAAACTATGTATGCCATAAGCTTCTACTCCGTTCATCGGGTTTATCCAATGTTTATCGGGTTTATTAAACCCATTTGTTTTTGGAAAGTGATAAAAATGTCATCCGGTGTTATTGAAACATCAAGGTTGACATTCCATCAAAATACCACTTTATAGATATAAGTGCATCTTGCTTTGAGACAAATTCCTTGTTCGTTAGAGAGCTGCAATTCGAATATTATTTAAGCAAGTAGACTGTAGCTTGCTTATTAATACTATTGAGTTGGAATTTATTGCTTTGAGCAGATTCCACTTTGTTAAAATTAATAAATGAACAGAGGAATAGATTTGTAAACTATTCCTCTGTTCATTAATATCCCTTTGTATAAATCGCGGGGCAAACATGGCCTGAAATTGTACAAAACAGTTGTATACAATGTTGTATAGGTAGAGGTTTGGAAGGAGAAAGAGGAGGGTTTGGGGGCTTTCGGGACCAAGACCGCGGTCCCGGATTCCCCTTAAAAATTTTTGAGTGGTATTTGGGTGTTTAGTACTGGTCCCACACAGGTAGATCCCGCGGGATCAGTCGACCTAGTGATTTAAGAACACAAGAAAACAAAAGTTAGAGTACAGTAAGCTGAAATAATATTGTGATCAACAATTACATGAATTTACGCCTTTGCCCAACTGTGGGACACGATACAGGCTATAAAAAAAAACGAAATAAACCCGAATTCTAAACTATTTCTTAATTAATTTCAGATAATTACGTATCTGTTACTTCAACAATATCCCAATTCGCCTTGTTTGTAAGAAATTATGATTTCTGGTTGAAATGCATTAAAAACGTTTTTACATTTTCTTCAGTTGATGTGAAGTAGATTTAGTTCAAAACTACCCAGATAATTGGTTAAAAATAGTATTTATTTACTATTGCAGAATCTAATTCCCCATATCAATTTTATCATCGGACGAGCAGAGATACATCGAATCGAAGGGTTACCGTTAAAAATGTGTTTGAAGTTCCACGAAGCTGAACAAAGCGCTATGCTTCCATTGAGCTATTATGAACTTGGCCCTTACTTACTACGTATGGAGAAAAAGCGCGAACAAAATCTGTGCGCAGTGCGAGGCGCGCGGGGGCGGCTAACGCCGTATATATAGGGTGTAAAAGACCTCATCACGAAGCCGTCAACCAAGCATTTTGTACATCAAACTAAGTAACTTTACGCAAAAATTATTGATGGGAAACGACTTTTTTTTTTGTGGGTGTAAGGTCATGTTTTGTGGTAGAATTCAATGTAACGCACTCAAAACATTGTGTTGATGGATGGATTGAATAATACGGGGGTCGTGCAAGTGTTTAAAGTAAAAATCTTACATTAAAAACTTTCATTAAAAAAAACTTGTCAAAAAGTTGGAACTTTGACCCCCTATATCTCCGTAACTAGAAGGTTTCCAGGTATAGTGTAGAACAAAAAAATGGTCGCAATGACGGGGAGAACAAGTGCCTTTCGGCTTCGTTAAGAGGTGTTTTACACCCTTTATAGATGTTCTGTAGCAAGCAAGCGACACCACTCAGATCCAGCCTGTCCCCTTGCTGTCCTCTCCCAGGGACGCCCCAGGCCCGTACTCCGTACCCTTAGCGTGTAGTCGTTTAGTTTGTAAGTTTTTTGCCCTGGCTGGAGGCCTTACACTTAAGACATCCACAGGATTGTCCGGTTAAGCAGTCGACAACCTCTCTAGGTTGAACAGCGAGGTGCCATTTCAAAAAAAAAAAAAAACGACAATTATGTTCATAATTAAATTGCCTATCCATTAGTATAAGTAACAATATCAAAATAATGGTTACTTTACGAGGAGTAGCATTTTATAAATCATTCTTTCTCATTTCGGTGGTTTCGTTGTGAGGGTATTTATTAAACAATAAGCAACTTAAAAAAAAATATCAAACGACAATTTTGGAGTCAAGAATATGTAGTAATTTAATGTATTTTTTATTAGCTGGTATTTCTTTTGGATAAAGAGGAGTAGGCTCCAAAAAACTGCTCGCTCAAGGTCATTTGCTCGGGGAAGCGCCATAATTATAATAATACGAGTAGATCTCGTCAAAGTTTGAGTAATAGATATATTAAAGGATCTCTCTACTACAAGTGCGGTCGAACAAGCTATTTGGTTTACAGTTTAACCCACAAATTACATTGTAAAATGTAAACCAAATAGCTTATTCGGCCGTACATACTGGATACTGTCTACATAAGTCATCGTTCGAATTCACGTTATGTTTTCGTACGATACCCTCGGATGACTAATGGCATAATCTCTATTAGAAAACTATCAGAGTTAAACTTGTTCTAACTGGACCACGCGGCGAACTATCTGGTTGGTGTTCTAACTACGTATTAGGTTAAACGTAACCTTATAACGATAATTACTAAACTATGACGTGCTTTCTATTAGCTGCCTTTAGCGACTCCTGCGCAGTAGGTACTACTTGTCGATGTTATAAGTGCTACGATTTAGTTGTCACGTACGATTTTCTTTTCTTTTAAAGCAGCGGCTCTCAAACTTAGCAACGGAACCCTTTTGGAAACCCAAATATTTGGCGGAGCCCTAAAATACGTTTGCTGCCTAAAATTATAAAAAATCGAGAAATGGAATTAACAGTGGATTATTTACAACTGATTCAAAGCTAGTCGGCTAGATTTCGCTGTTTTACAATTTACTTGGTTAATAAAACATTATAATTTAAGTGACTGTCATACCTAATAACTTAACTTTCTCTACAACCTTATTCATTGGTATATTTTTTAATTATGACCAGTATTTCCGTGGAGCCCCCTACAGAGGCTCCACGGAGCCCTAGGGTTCCGCGGAGCAAACTTTGACTATGGCTGAATAAGCCATAATCAAAGCGTAAGGCATAGCTTAAAGTAACCGAAAGTATTTTCGCATGTAATGCTGGTATGCAATTAAAATATTATCAATATCTACTGCGCTAGTAATTACTAATTAATCAAAATTTAATATCACTACTTATTTACAATCTATTAACAAACTTGAAATAATAATATATAAAAAGTAGTACTATAATGATAATGTCAATAATTTCGGAAATAATCGCTCCAAAAGTAAAAAAACAATGTGTGTCGGGCCCTCTAACTTTTGAACCATAAGTTTAGAAAATATGAATAAAATCTGAAAAGTAGAACTTTATAAGGACTTTCTAGGAAAATCATTTTGAACTTGATGGAAACAACAGTTTTTGTACAAAAAAGACAAAAAGTTGTACAAAATAATTTTATAGTACATGTATAAAATCATCACAGCCTTTTTATTGTTCCCACTGCTGGGACACAGGCCTCCTCTCTATGAGAGGGAATGGGCTATAATCCAACACGCGAGCCCAGTCCGGATTGGTAGATGTCACGTGTCTTCGAATTTTTGGTTCTAGGACATGCTGGTTTCCTCACGATATTTTCTTTCACCGTTTTGAGAGCAGTATAAAATAAATTACACAAAGTTATGCGACTGTCTGGGTTCGAACCTACAATTTACTGCTCGTAAGTCGGGGCCGCCACCACTTGGCCACCTCTGCTCTCTATAGAATTAAAGGTCGTCTCGTCCGCATCCCTTTCAGCGCGAATAGAATGGCAGCATTGCCACGTTGGATGGCAAATATGGCTACGCTGTTTTTTTGGCCAAAAAATAAGCCAGCCCACTCGTCACGCCTGGTCCTTTCATTTCATTTTTCTATCATCCCGAATGATAGAAAAAATGAAAATACCAAGGCGCGTGAAAATACCAAGTGCCAAAATCCAACATCATCGCATCGGCTTACCTAGATACAAACATGCAACTCTTGATTGATTTTTGGTGCTCAGACATTTTTATTCAAGTCAAAAATGCGGAAGGAAGACAAAAATAGGCAAAAAGTGAATCAGCTTATATCTGCATAAGCATGTTAAGCGTCACAAATGTTATGTTTACGTTTACCTAAAAATGTGGGTCATTGACCGGCCTGTATACACAAACCTAATCTGATCTCAAGAAGTGTGTGTTTGTTTGCTCGCTCTCAATCCACAGATAATTCTCCCGCTAATCTATTCAAGATAGACGCCTCTGGGTCACCATTACGCGCTTGCTATGAGACGTCTTACCGACCAACCTAAATCTGTGCCACAAATATATTCATAGTGCGTTTATTTTTAGTTTTCTCCATAAATGTGACGTCATGCGTTTGTCTTCGCGCTTCCACGGACTGTGAGCAGTTTGGTATTGAATGAGAATTTACAAGGTTCTGTATGAACTAGTTATTGTTTTAATTAGAAGATATCATACATTCATAACATAATCCTCAAAGGGTTAGCAGAGGGGTATAGTGAGAGTGACGTGCACTAATATGTAACAAAACGTTAGTACTACTTACTACTCATAGAATAAACGTTATTTTATGAGAAAATCGTTTTTAAATTTTGGTAAGTTTCAAATTTACATAGTATGATATTTTGGAAGCTATAATCTTATTGAGATAAGACTATTTCGTAATAGTATCGCTTCCAAAATATCATACTATGTAAACTTGAAACTACAAACTTTAATAAATACAATCGAACAGTTAAGCCAAGCCAGAGGCCCATAGGCGGCACTACCTACACGATAAAGAAAGAAGTCAGAGAAAAAGTTACTTCGTTCGTGTGTTGCGTTGTGTGATATTAGTGCTCGTGGCTGTACTTGTAGTACCACCCACATGTGTTGCGCGTTGTATGATATTAGTGCTCGTGGCTGTACTTGTAGTACCACCCACATGTGTTGCGCGTTGTATGATATTAGTGCTCGTGCCTGTACTTGTAGTATCACCCACATGTGTTGCGTTATGTGATATTAGTGCTCGTGGCTGTACTTGTAGTACCACCCACATGTGTTGCGCGTTGTATGATATTAGTGCTCGTGCCTGTACTTGTAGTATCACCCACATGTGTTGCGTTATGTGATATTAGTGCTCGTGGCTGTACTTGAGTACCACCCACATGTGTTGCGTTGTATGATATTAGTGCTCGTGGCTGTACTTGTAGTACCACCCACATGTGTTGCGTTGTGTGATATTAGTGCTCCTGGCTGTACTTGTAGTACCACCCACATGTGTTATATTAGTGCTCGTGGCTGTACTTGTAGTACCACCCACATGTGTTGCGTTGTGTGATATTAGTGCTCGTGGCTGTACTTGTAGTACCACCCACATGTGTTGCGTTGTGTGATATTAGTGCTCGTGGCTGTACTTGTAGTACCACCCACATGTGTTGCGTTGTGTGATATTAGTGCTCGTGGCTGTACTTGTAGTACCACTCACATGTGTTGCGTTGTGTGATATTAGTGCTCGTGGCTGTACTTGTAGTACCACCCACATGTGTTGCGTTGTGTGATATTAGTGCTCGTGGCTGTACTTGTAGTACCACCCACAGTTCAACAATGATGAATAAGAAATTATACCACAATCATACAAAACGATGGGGGAATCGCGATTATTATTTATTTCACGAAAATTATTGGCGAGTGTTTTACTTGATAAATTATAGGTAAGTACATATAAATACCTGCCAATAACTGAGTTAGGTTAAAGTAAGCACAAGCACGTGGGCATTATATTGAATTGCGAGATCGCGACTATCGCGAGTACTAGTCAAAAGACATGTTATCGACACTCGACACGTTCCCTCATGTAAATGTTCCCGAGATGGCAATAAGACACGCTACGGATCGGAACCATGACTGTCGATAAACGGGACACAAACCTTACGTTTTGTTAATCTAGCTATAATTACATAACATTACAAAACAGCTAACTCTTCGCAGAATACAAGCTTTATGGCTTGTATTCCGCGAAGAGTTAGCTGGAGGTGAACTCTTACAACACAAACATTGCGCCAGTTATGTATAAAGGTGACGGTCTCAAGGCACATTACACCGGCACGGTTAGCCTCCAGCGCGCTTACTACGCGTCGTCAGCGAGGTGTAAGCTCGCAGTCCGCGCGCCGACCGCTAGGTGCGAACTCGCAGACCGCGCGCCGTCCGCGAGAAGCAAGATCGATCGCGCGCCGTCCGCGAGGTGCAAGCTCGCAGACCGGGCGCCGCGCCGTCCGCGAGGCGATTCGAGTTGTATGGTAGTAGCAAGCGCGCTGACTGCCCGCCATAAGCTTTTTCATACAGACATTCTATAATATATTATACGACACACGATTTAATGCTCTAATTTGAATGGCAAGTTAATTGAGGCGCCGGTGCTTTGCCCGGTATGTCACGCTTAGCAGTTGCACTCGCCACCACTATACCAATGAGTCGGTAAACAATGATTTAGATTAAGAACCTCCTTCAACACCATTTTGTAAAATGTGCATTGCTTTTTTAATCACTTTAAGAGAGTGCATTCTGACGTCACAAATCGCTGCCAAATATTTTACTGCTTAATGTAATTCAGTATTATTAGAATTCTTATTAAGAATTGGCAATAACAGTTATCGTGACATTGAATAACCTGTTTGATGTGCAAAACCACTTTAACTGTTTAACATAAATAATCCAGTAATAGTATTGCTATTCATAGTATGTTGTGCAACACAAAGCGTAATTAATAAAAACAGAGAATACTTATATGATAGTTACGACGAATCATTCCCCCTGCGTCGAATCCCTTTATGTCGACTTGGGATTTTTCTTGGTTTTGATGCACTGTCTTTTGTTTCGCCTCGACATAGCTGTCACAGAGTACAGTCACATTTAAAACGAAAAACGGCTTTTTAATTAATAAAGTTATTTTGCTCATCCGGTTATCCGTATTTTAAATAATACATTGATAAACCCACCAAAAAGTACTAGGCTAGCATAAGTTCAAGGAGTTGTGTATTTTTACGTTCCTGGTATCTAAGTAGGTGTAGGTAACTACTTACTGTTTAATATTGTTACAGTTAACTTGTGATTCAAATACCATCTTCAATTCCTGCTAGCCTAGTACTTTTGTTGGCTGGATCGCTGCACGAATTGCAGCAGATGGCCTAGTTTGGTTAGAACAACTTGAAGAGGGAGACTAACAGAAGAATTCAGCTGCGCTGGGCAGCTGGGCATTTGGAAAACTTCTTTGGGTCTTCTCGTCACGTAATCCACAGAGCCTAAAGAGTAAAGTCTTAAACCAGTGGGTCCTGTGTAACGTTACATTTTCCTGGATAGGATCCACAAAACTGTAAGGTCACTCTGAGCACTCACCTACCTAACTTTCAGTCTGGAGGGGAGCACTATTAAAAGAAATAAAGGGGACGAGTTATAAGAATTTATTAACAAAGATAATCTAAAGGCTGGAGCTACTTAATTACTAATGCCAGTGAAGCTGGCGGAAAGTACTGAAGATGAAACGCAGAATGGAATAAATAACTGAAGAACGTCCGTCTTCAGACTGTGGAGGAGGACCGAGGAACCATCAACTCTCAGGCCGTAAAGAAGGGCCGAGGGCATCCGTCTTCAGACGGTGGTGGACGGCCGAGGACCGTCAATCCTCAGGCCGTAGGAGGAGAGCCGAGGGCATCCGTCTTCAGACGGTGGTGGACGGCCGAGGACCGTCAATCCTCAGGCCGTAGGAGGAGGGCCGAGGAGCATCAAATCTTCATCAGGCTTGTGCAGCTCAAGCATCAAGGTTTCCAGGTGTTCTTGGTGAGGGTGCGGCACGGAGAGAGGCCGACTTAAACCAGAAGAATAAGGGAACTGCCCTTTTACATATATTTTTATGGAGCTTCTTAGAGGTGTTCCTGCTCTCAGCTCTGAACGTAGACTGCCCATTCCACCACCAGGCTCCTGTCAACTCCAGATATTTACATTTTAAAATTAGAAAATTATTAAAAAGAAAATCGAATGAGGTCGATGTGATTTACCTATACAACCTACAACTAGCTCCAGCAATAAATTAAAAATAAAACTAGGGTTGCCACTAACTGACATCACAAAAGTAAACAAAGATTTAATAAAGATAAAAACTTAAATAACATGAATTACAAGGTAAAAAGACCAAAGCCGTTGCTAAGCCTCCAAGAAATGACCATGAAGCTACCTAGGGAGGACAAATGCTTAAATTTTCAGGTTAATATCCAAAAATGTAAGTAAAAAACATGTAAAAGACATACACATTACACCTGCCTGTTATGACTTACGGGGCCAGAATGTGAGCACTCACGGCTCGGCTGGTCCATACATTCAAGGTCGTTCGGCGAGCTATGGAACAGGCTATGCCTGGAGTCTCTCTGAGGGATCGCATTTGGAACGAGGTGATCTGTCACAGTACCAGAGTTGTCGACATAGCTCACAGAATAAGTAAGCTGAAGTGGCAATGGACCGGCCATATAACCGATAAACATTGGGATACACGTGTAGTTGAGTGGAGAACGCGAATCGGCAAGCGTATAAAGGTGGGAATGCCCTCAGGCTGGCTGGCAGGGTAGCTGGTAGCAAATGGATGAGAGTTGCCGAGAATCGAGTTGAATGCCGTGCGATTAAGGAGGCCTATGTCCAGCAGTGAACTGCTGTAGGCTGATGATGTAGTACTTTTATTAGGGTAAAGAATTTAAGCGCAACGTGTCGCAAACAGAAAAAACTATCTTTAATACAGGGTGTAAACGGACCCTTCACGAAGCTGTCAACGAAGTATTCTGTACATCAAACTAATTACTTAGTTTGATGTACAGAATACTTCGTTGACTACGCAAAAGATATTGCGGAAACGACTTTTTTTTCGTATACGTTTTGCACAAGATCTGTGCAGTAAACAGACAAAAAGTAGGTACTAAATTTCCATGAATTGAATTATTGAAGATGGTATTTCGATAATTAGTTTAACCTTTATTTCAATTATGTAAAATATGTAGGTAGACCACAGAACATGAGGTAGACTCCCTTGAATGTATGAAAGCCTAGTACTTTGGTCGCCAAAAAGATGATTTCAGTCAATACATATTAGTTACTAATTAGATAAATTAATTTAGAATAGCCTTGTTGTCTCCTAAAATATTAAATGTATAATTTGTGTAAAATAAATATAATTTTATTTGCAAATGAAAGCCTTTCACTTTTTGTTATATGTGTACTTTTCTAATCTCGTGGTCAAGCGTAAACTTTTTAAAACAGATGTCATTTGTTTCACGAGTCGACGTAAAGGGATTCGACGCAGGGGGAATGATTCAGTTACGACGTACCCACTTTCAGAACGCGCTAAATAACGTTGGAAAAAAACCTGACTAAAAGTGGGACTTAAAAAATTATGCAGTATTGAATTACTGTGCAAAGCTTCCCTCTGTATTTCAATGCGACAAGTTGTTTCTCGTGAAAATTATTTTCCAAATAGAACTGCTCAACTACGGTTCACTAAAAATATGAAATCCTTCCTACACTGAATTCCAGCGACCCGTGCAGTTGTCTTGTAGTTACATTTAATAATCTTGACAATACTCTCGAGATATCATTTTAAATGTTAACATTGAAAGCTCTCTTTCAGAATGCTGTGTTTCTGTGCGCAATGATATTATATTAACAACTGAAATCATGAAATGAAGAACGCAATGCGCCGTCTCTCGAGACTCGAGAGTTGTTCTTTTTAATTTGTTGCGGCTGTCTTGTTAGTGCAGCTTCCCGCTACTGGTTCCACTTTATATCATATTACTAACATGACATTCTTTTCTTAGGCATTCGGAAGCACTGGAGCGTGAAGGCTTGTTATCTGTACCCGTCGATCCCTCGAGCTCATACACCTACCACCACGAACGCCGTATACAATTTTAATCCTGTTTACGCTATTTATGTACCACTTGTGCCAAACGAATGCGCTTTAGAGTGCCGTGATGTATCTCACTTATATTTATGCCTTTAAAGATTACCAGTAGACAGAGTTGGCGATTTATTAGACTGTTAGTTAGGTATAAGCGTGTTCGTCATATGGACTACAGTTGTCATTATAGTTTTGTAGTATCTTTGGATAATACTTGAATAAAACAAGGAGTGTTCGTTACACGTTTAATGGCCGGTCGATGACTGCCCAAAATTCCTTTACACACGAGTACCCGCATTTATGATATACCACAAGTTTACATACTCATCGTCATCATTCTCCAATTATTTGGGGTCAAAGCAGCATGTCTTCAGATAAGATAACATAATATATAATTTATTGCGAAAAACATGGATACTTAGACAATTTTTTTTTTTTTGCAATTTTATTACTTGTCATTTTATACTTCCTTACTGATACGATATTATTGGTAGCCATTTAAAATAGCTCGCGTCATCTGAATCCTGAATCAAAGTAATTTATTCAGAGATCTTTACTCTTTTGAACAGACAAACGTTGTCCTCGGTCGGTAATCTGTTTTATTTTATTCTCATTACCATTGTATCATTCTGAGGTATCATTTTACATTTATAGCAGACAATATTCTGAGATGAGAACCGCAATCAGGTCACGTACCCATGTTATTTATAACATTTATCAGGGGAAGACATTCAATGTGAAAAATAAAGGCTGTTGTGTGTCATGTCCTGTCCTGTAGCGGGTACAAAGGCTCAGTTGGATAGCACATATTAAGGGGAAACCCGGAAGCGTGCAGCTGAAAGGCGGTGAAAAGTTTGTCGGTACGACTTTGTAACTGAGAGCAGGACATGTGCAATAGTTAGTACCTACATAAACGTGATCTATTGTTTATATTGTTTACGTTTCCTATTATAAAAGTTGGTGATGTAAAGGCAACGGAACTAAACGTTTAGTTATGAGACGAAGATTGTTCCGAAATTAGGCATTACATTCAAGTTTCAATAATATACATGTATTTGTATCGATATGTAACCTCTTCGCGGAATGAGCTTGACAAACGCCTTTTGTAAAACCCAAAAGCAGATTCTCTGCCTTTGACTGATGTTTTTTAGAGAAGTAAGTACGCGTGTAACTGTATAGTCAAACGTCAAAAATAAAATAATCTATTTCGGACTTTGCCTAGTTTATCCTAAGAGCGACTATAGCAAAATCATCAAACGTCAATTTGTTTGGGAGCCAAATTTATAAAATATCACTGTACTTAATAAAAAATGCTCTTTAAAATTGCGTAAATGTTAAAGATCAAACGTATGCAACTCAAATTGCCACAACGCATCACCTTGTCTAATAAAAAGTTCTCTTTTTGTTTCATATTTTCATTCATTAAAAAAATATTATTTATTATTTATTTAAAACTTCAAGCACAAAGTACAGAGGCGGACTTAACAGCAGCGGCGGGCTTTACTTTTGGCGGCTTCTATTTTTATTTATTTATTTATTAAAAGATTCTTATAATATTGAAAATTTGAAACTATAAACATTACTACAAACAAAACTTAGATATGTCTAAGTCTAACAAACTAATACACAACACAAACAAACTGAGATATGATCGTCTTGTGTTTCGTGTTGCGGCGTTTTCTTATTAGGCCTAAACATAAATTCGATATTCGATCAAAGGCCGAAACACGCTGTTATTTTGGACTTTGACGGAGACTTATTCTTTCTGAAGTTTGGCAAGCTAAACCTAAAAGCGCCGGGAGCTTCGAAGTATCAATAAAACACACACACAAAACATACCTACTACTACATAGGACTTTTAACTTAACGGATGAAATGTAAATGTTCCATAGTTACACCTCTGCCTTACACTTTTGGGAAAACGTCATGCTTTAACAGTCGCACACACAAAACACTGAATATAGAAAAATATAATAACATAGAAAACCACATGTTAAGTACTGCGTATCTGCGTTGGTATCATTATAGAGTGTCAACATGTAAACCGCAACATTATAGTCTGTACTGTGGTTGGACGTTCATTCCCAAATACCAATATATTTTGGGCCCAATATCCCATCGATCTAAAGATAATTGTGACAGGCGATGGCCGCTCACATACACGCGTCTAACCTGAAAGGTATAGCACACACTCTAACAAATCAAATACACTAACATTCCAGGAGAATGGATTTCAGCCGGCCGTCATCGCTCATCATTAACCACTCGACACTATTTTCAATAATACCAGATTTTTACCTTCTATATACTATATAGAATTATAGACCACACATGATTGGTATTGGCAGCTTAGCCTGCTTATTAGCTTCGACTATTGTGAAAGTTGTTGAACTAATTGGAATGAAAACAAAACATCACCGTCACACCTCTGCTCTTCGAAGGTAGGCAGTGTTTACTGCTCCCCTTTTGGGTATAGTTTTCGTCCGAAATAATGAGACCCTTTAACTGTATAATCATAATACCTTTTCATACTGGGCTCGATTACTAAGGCTCCGCTGTCAGAAAAAAATATAAAAATAAAGTTACAAAGCAAAGGAAATCCCCCAAATCTGCCTGGTATTCCTTGTCATATTATCATGCAATGAAAATAGCAGCAGAATAATGTGACGTTGACAAGTAACGATTTTATGAGATAAAGTTTCAAAAAATGATCTAACTGTGAATTTTCTAATGGGATAAAAGGACTCAGTTTCAGTACCAAACATTTTGTTTCGTGTTAGCTACCAATATACAAGGTGTAAACAACCTCATCACAAAGCCGTCAACCAAGCAGTCTGTACATAAAACTAAGTAACTTTACGCAAAAATTATTGCTGGGAAACGACTTTTTTTGTTGGACTGAAAAATCATGTTTTGTGGACTCAATGTAACGCACTCAAAACATTGTGCTAATTAATGGATGGATTGAATAGTACGGGGGTCGTGGAGGTGTTTAAAGTAAAAATCTTAGATTGAAAACTTCAATTTAAAAAAAAAATTGTCAAAAAGTTGGAGCAATTTGTCAAGGTAGGTATGGTGAAGAACAAAAACATGATCGCAATGACGGGGAGAACAAGAGCCTTTCGGCTTCGTATTTATACATGCGTAATCTTTATATGTAGGGTAAGGCTGTCATCATTTGAATGAAAATTTATTTGAAATTACGGAATCATCGAGTTGATGATATTGACTGTTACTATGATATGCAACCCACACATCAAATTTTACTCGTGTTCGATATAGCTTACACGGTCACAGTGCCAAAGTACCACTTGAGACTATATCAGCATAAATACGTAAGCTACAAGTTTGCCTGCATTAGTTGTTGATAGAATGCCAACGCATCATTATACCACGTGCTTATGTAGGTAGTAAAAATAGGGATAGATTTGTTTAATTTGTCATTAATTTAATAAGAGCCTATACTACCTCAGATTAGCAACTCTAATTGTGGTGGTTCAAACTTCGTTTGTAAAACTTAGAATAACGTTCTAATCAGCTTGCACTACAAAGCGGTTGTTACGTCAGTCACTGCGGCCGAATAGTGCGAAATGAGTGGTTTTTATTCGTTATAAAATCAAATTTTCAGCTTTTGGAAAACATAAAAAACATAAGACCTGCTTTATAGTTAGTTCAGTTATTATGCAAAGTTTCATGATGTAATTTGAAGTACTTTTTGAATACCAGCGGTTTATTGTTCGATTTGGAGGTAACTTTGGGATTTTTTTCTATCGAGAAAATTTTATGAAATCGTGTTTTCGCCAAACATAAGACCTTACATTAATCCTCAACTTTACCATATATTTATTTCAAAATTAATGCTGCAGTGTTTTAGGCGTAACGGAGGATCATGCTAAGCCATTTGAGGTAGTATAGGCCCTTATGACTCTTTACTTTTACGTTTTGGCCATGCACGAACTGCACGCGTGCTGCAAGCTCACAACCAACAACTAGACTTATCACGTCGTCTTTTTGTAGCTATTGGCCTTCTTTCGTTCTGTCGCCTGCTGATATGGAGAGAAGTGGAAATAATATTTTTCCTACTCTCCGCTATTCTTTTCTGATTAGTGTCGTTGCGGAATCCAAGACAGTTAAATTGTTTCTCTGGGACTTTGTCGATCTTCATTGTATCGTCGCTTTTTTGGTGGTCGCCACTGTTGATTCTGGCTGTCAGGAATTGCAGTGGTTTGGGAATAGTGTGGCGTGTATGTAGATACCAAAAAAATAAAGTAACCACGCGTGCTGACCCTGCCACGGCGACGGGAGAGCACACATCGGACGTCCTCCGTGGGTAACAGAACTAACACAGAAATAGCAGTTGCTGCATTTTGAAGTTTTTTTATTTGTTTACCGATGCTTTCCGTAAAAAAAAAAACTTTCGTCTGTGCCCGTGTATATTTTGTGAGGTTTTTTTCGCAGTACACCAGCCAACGTAGGACGGCAGGTTTTTTAGGGTTCCGTACCTCAGTCGGCAAATTGGAACCTTTTAGGATCACTTTGTTACCTTTCTGTTAAGAATCTTTCTCTCAAAAACGCGTGGAGGCCACTAAAAACTATCCCTAAAATGTCGAAAACATTGAGGTGTTTTAACATCGGAAAACGTCGGTTTTCGTCGTTTGGGCCTTCATCAATAACAATGGGATCTATGATGGCAAGTTGACTCATCCAGTAACTTAATTGACTCTATGTCTGTGATAACGATTTAAAAAAGAAAGAGTTTTTTCTAGCTGTCTACTTATCTACAAACTTTAATTACAGGTTATAATTCCAAAATAACACTTTCTTATGTACTAATACCAATATCACACAGTGTGGTATCTATTGGTATACATTAAAGACGTCCAAGGTTACACCTATTGTTTCTACTCTAGTCAATCTTTACTCGTCTCGTCAACTTATATTCGCCCCTTTTAAAATAGACGACCTCGTCAATACTTTTCGTTAGTTAACGAACTATTGTTTGTAAAAAGAACAATAACTAAAAAAACTATTTGCTGGAATATTGTCAAGCCTCGTGACAAAACTTTGTTTGGGCCTCGTTTCAATAACATCGCAATATGCAACAAACATTTTCGCGACGATCCAGTTTGCTACGGGTTTGAAAAGGTCATTCTCATCGACGGAGCCGAGAGAGTTGAACCGAGTAACACAGTTTATAACTAATTTGCAACTAACTTTAATGGGACTGTTGTAGACGCTTCACAATTACGACAAACTTATGGTGTTATGGTGTAACTTATGGTGTTTGTGGTGGTGGCTCACAGCCGGCCGGCAAAATCTAAAATTGTGTTGTTACGTACTTTCGGTAAACAGCCGAACATGATTCCACAATCATGTAAAATGAAAGCCTGAAATGAATAGTAATTGCTTCGGGTTAACTTTTCTTGTTTAATAAATACAAGCGACAACTAGATTGATACTATTATAGCCGGGGCACCCGATGAACACTCGCAAGGATACTTAGCACTAAACATTAATTAAATATCTTTATCTAGGTATTTCAATAATCTCCAAAGTTAACTTCAAAGATGAAATAGACATTCAAGTTAATACGTAATAGGTATTTCGCAGTACGCCCGGCGCAGCGGTTTATTCTTCAGTTCATGAAACAACTTGTAGTATTCTGAAATACGCTGGGATAATCCTTGTGTCAAACAAGGATTATCACCGCTCATTCCAGAATACTACAAGTGGGTAGATCAAAACTAAGAGGAATTTATGTTGCAATAGTTATAGAAGACCCAGAAATATTACAGACTATTATTATTATACCGACTGCACTCTTACTGCAAGAAAGGCCATGGTGTACGAGACACCATGGCCTTTCTTGCAGTAAGAGTGCAGGTCGGATAGCGCGGCAAGCTAGCATTAATGATCTCATCCGTCGTGCTCTTGCCACTGCCGGGGTGCCAGCTGTATTAGAACCCACTGGCTTGGCACGCGTCAATGGCAAGAGACCAGAATATGGTATGACCATAATGCCATGGAAGTTTGGTAGGCCTTTGGTGTGGGACGCAACTTGCGTCGACACCCTTGCGCCTTCCCATCTTCCTACACCACAGTGTGCTGCGCTGGGGCGGCTGCTGCAGGTGCTGGAAACCTCAAACGGCGCAAATACAATAATTTAATTGGTAATTATGTGTTTGAGCCGTTTGGGGTTGAAACACTAGGGCCATGGGGTCCGAGTGCCCACCTAGTTTACCGAGAAATCGCCAAACGGTTGGTCGACTCTTCACGTGACCAGAGGGTGGGCCTATTTTTTGGCCAAAGAATCAGCATTGCCATCCAACGTTGCAATGCTGCCAGCCTTCTTGGCACTTTTCCTGTTGACAGCGATGTGAACGAATTTTTCGACACCTACAGGTGTCGAAAAATTCAAACCTTTTTTGATACTTGTAAATATTTTTATTTCTATTATAGAGTTAGTATGTAAATATTATTAGTCTGTGTTTAATAAAGATTTGTCTTTTAGACATATTTAATCTGTACGCTCTAGAGCCAGGTTGTATTGTATTTCAATACTATGATATTTTTCTCGTGTCGTTTTCCAAGGCTTGGAGCGCAAGTACACACTCCTGTTCGGTAGGTTCGTTTCAATTGGTACTTCACCCGCGAAAGCCGATTCCACGATTCCACGAACTCTTCACCATTCATTTCAAATATTATTTTATTTATGAATTTTCTCGAACGTACGTTCATTATATCGAGAGCTTTGAGTTGTGCAATGGGACTCAGAGATGCTCATGTCTATGGCGGCTGCCACTCCATGTTGTTCAAATTTCTACATAAATTGGAAATACATTTTAAAATGAAAAGAATTGCAACGCACGCTGCTTTGGTGATGAAAAACATGAGTTCTTGTGAACATTTTTGTTAAGCACGATTCGATATCATGTCAGGCGGTTTGCTGCTGTATAATGAAACTCGGTACGAGCTACTAAAAAAGCTTTTAATATCTTAAGGCTGGGGTATCTGCTAAATTAGCAACTCTATTTTTGGTGGTTCAAACTTCGTTTGAAATACTGTTAGAATAAAGTTCTAATCAGCTTGCACTACAAAGTGGTTGTTACGTCAGTCACTGCGGGCCGAATAGTGCGAAATGAGTGGTTTTTGTAGCATACTAAATCATTAGATAAAAATGCCAATTGTACACTTTAAGAAGAAAAACGTGACAAATAGTTGTGTGAAAAAAATACTAAAACTTAATTCCGTTTAGGAGTAGTTGCGAAATATCAAAGAAAAAAATGCTTCACTTTGAATATTTTTTTCGTATTGTTATAATAAAGTTAGAATTATTTCAATTGTACCAATTAAAGTTTACAGTTTAATGTAATATGTGGTTTAATGAGCAACATAATATATATTTTTTGCATATTTATGTTTACTCATCAAAGAGGAGAACTACGTAGAGAAAACCTCTCGTTAGCAGATACGACCCCCTTAATGAGTAGGTATGTATTATTATTATTACCGTGTACGAGTGAGTATACGTATATATGTTTAAAAATGGTTGTCTGTAAAATCGGTTAACGGACGATTATATTACGTGATAACGTCATAAGAAAACATTGATGAAAAATTGCAAACTTTTATGAATTAACTTAATTTATTATCACTGAACTATCATTATTTTGTATTTAAATACAAAGAAGGAGTTACTTATTTAATTGATAATTACAATTTTTCCCCGTTGGCTGCTGAACGTGGGGTCCTGGGTTTGATTCCTGGGTCGGGCAAAAAGTGCTATTGGGTTTTTCCATTAGAAATTTCTCTCTCATACCCCCGTGCCTCGGAAAGCACGTTATAAGCCGTTGGAGATTTCTGTCCCATGTCCCAAGTTCTAACAACACCGTTGCGTTAGCTTCCCACATATATAATATACTAGCTGACCCGCGCAACTTCGTCTGCGTCACATGAGAGAAAGAGGGTTAGAGAGTGTGAGTCAACCTTAAAGATAGACATAATGCTTTTGGTTTTTTTTAGAACGTTTTAAAACGAACAATTCCCTAATACATGATTGTTGCGTAACTTTAACCGTTTATGCAGCGCCCGCAAAGGAAGCTCTCAAAAGAAATAAATTTTCCTTGTTTTTGCAACATTTATCATTGATGCTCCGCTCCTTTTAATTATAGCGTGATGTTAGATAACCTATAGCCGTCCTCGATAACTATTCAACACTAAGTTTTTTTTAAATAAAAATTGAACGCGCTAATTACAGGAACTACAGGTTCGAACCTGTAGTTCCTGTAATTAGCGCGTTCAACCAACCAAACAAACTCTTTATATTAGCTTTATAATATTAGTGGATATAGATCCAAGTGGGTTACAATTTAATTTCTTCGATATATTTGCATTAATCGCTAAAATAATCTACTTATGTTTTTTCAAAAAAGGGCTTGCCTCGACAGCCTTACGTCTTCATCCTTAGACACTCGATGACAGTCATACTCCAGCTAGGTCGAAAGTTCTCATCAAAGGTACAAGAAATTAGCCCAAACACGATTTTTCAATTATAAATGGGACCAACTTTGAGATGTACCTACGCTTTTCACAAAAAAAGGACCATGTACGGACTTCCCTGTAAAAATTATCCGTGGTCAACAACAACACCAGCACATTAACGTCCACTGCTAGACATAAGCCTCTCCCATGATGGGAGGAATTTGCCGTAATCTCCACGCTTGGCAGGCGGATTGGAGATTTGGAGATCGCAGTGATGAAAGACTAACAGAAAACGCTGCTGCCCATTCTCTGGTCTACGGAGGCGCAAAGTGTTCTGCCTCAGACATTAGTCGCCTGATACGACACCCGTGAGTGTAATAGGTTGGTTCTATTCTACTCTGCCGGACACCACACGGCTTAACCACGGCTCACGGCTTTCCGTGGTCATATATTAAAAAAATACGCGTCGAATTGAGAACATCCTTATTTTTGTTTTGTCGGTTAAAAAACCAATCTTGAGGCAACTAACACGGGCGAGGGTCATTCGATTAAGAAAATGGAGTGAAATGAACAACGCCATCTATGGACCAAAATGTTAAACTGCTAAAGTATATTATGCTATATATATTTGAGCACATTTTTAGTCATTGGTACCAATTTAGTTCAACAGATGTCGCTGCATGTATGTATCTTACATTTTGATGATTAGTTCTTCTTGAAAACTTTAAGTTCATATATATTTTGACAGAATTAACCGATTTCAATGAAACAAACACTAAATCATACCCCAAGTTACACACAATTTTTATGTATAAAAGTTATCTACATTGGTTTTGTGAATTTTACGTGATGCTTGATCATCGAAACAGACAAACAGACAAAAATTCCAAAAATGCTGGAAATGTGTTCTGTTCTGGCAATTTTTTTCTAAATATTTTCGATGTACAAAAACGATTTTTCTACAGATTTATTATATGTATATAGATGTGGAATTATAATAATTTTTGAGATTTTTACTTCGAAAATTAAGGACTTTCCATACACAACTTCATCCAATTTTTTAACCCTTTGGGGGTGTTATTATCAAAAACGCTGAAACACATAAATTAATTTTCAATCGTCAATATAAACACAGGATTTTAAGTTCCTAACTTTAAAAACTGACGGACTTTCTTACAAACTTTTATCCCCTATTTAACTCCCTTAGCGGTTGAATTTCGAAAAATCCTTTCTTATTCCTTGTCTACATTATAAAGCGTGTGTGGTGAAAAATTTCAGTTTTCTAGGTCCAACCAAGGGTTTGGGCTGGGCGTTGATCACTTTTTCGTGCGTGCAGCCGATGTTCATCGATTTATAAGACGTTATCACGTCAAGAACTGACGATATATTTTAAAATCTTTTACACAATTTTAACCAGGGCCACTAAAACTACAATTACAAACAACTCGAGGGATTCCATACGTTGGCTATAAACTACGAGTATTGGGCATAACTAATTAAAAAAAGCATTGCAACTGTTTTATTGAATTAAAGTGCTAAAAACAAAGCTTTTCAAAGAAGTAAGTACTTATAAAAATATAGTTTCTTTTAGGAGAGCGCGGCCCCGAAGCAGTAAAGTTGTTTGCACTATGTGACCGTGTTACACGGAGATATATACGGCACGTCAATGAGTCAAATGCTCTCCAACGTAGTCACATCTCATTCCACCTGCTTCCAAACCGGTCTTGTTCTACTTTTTAACCGACTTCCAAAAGGAGGAGCTTATCACTTCGACTTTATTTTCTGTTATGTTTGTTACCTCAGAACTTTTGGTCCAACTCTTACAATGGTATCCATGAGAAAACCATACAAGTCTTAAATTTGCTTAAAGGCGACTACGACTGCTAAATTAGCAACTCTATTTGTGGTGGTTCAAACTTCGTTTGAAATACTGTTAGAATAAAGTTCTAATTAGCTTGCACTACAAAGCGGTTGTTGCGTTAGTCACTGCGGCCGAATAGTGTGAAATGAGTGGTTTTTTTGCGATTTACAATGAATGTATTGATTGAACTAAAAAATTAAACACATAATAGGTACCTGCTTTATAGTTAGTATGCAAAGTTTCATGATCTAATTTGAAGTACTTTTTGAATACCAGCGGTTTATTGTTCGATTTGGTACCTCCAAATCGAACTTTGGATTTTTTTCTATCGCATTAATCCTCAACTTTACCATATATTTATTTCAAAATTAATGCTGCAGTGTTTTATGCGTAACGGAGGATCATGCTAAGCCATTTGAGGTAGTATAGGTCCTTAAAAGAGCTATACAAGAAGAGTGGGATAACATCCCACAACACAAGATAGTGACTCTCATCCGTTCCATGAGCAACGGCATGGAAGCAGTCATTAGAGTCCAGGGAAGAAATACGAGATAATGAATAAACTTTTCTTAAACATTTGTTTTACGTCTTTGTTTCTAACATTTTACAAATTCTTCTTAAATCGTAAAAACTTACCTGTTGTACAAAACACTATGGCTAAATAAATTTATTTTTATTTGAAACATGAATATTCGTTAAACGATACCTTTTAATATCCGAAATTAACTGGCATTATTTATTGTTTGTGTTTAAAATAAAAATAAAACACATACAGGGTGTAAAAGACCTCATCACGAAGCCGTCAACCAAGCATTCTGTACATCAAACTAAGTAACTTTACGCAAAAATTATTGCTGGGAAACGATTTTTTTTTTGGGGTGAAAAATCATGTTTTGTGGTAGAACTCAATGTAACGCACTCAAAACATTGTGCTGATGGATAGATTGAATAGTACGGGGGTCGTGGAGGTATTTAAAATAAAATTCTTAAATTAAAAACTTGTATTAAAAAAAAAGTCAAAAATTTAGAATTTTGACCCCCAATATATCCTTAACTAGAAGGTTCCCAGGTATGGTGTAGAACAAAAAAATAATCGCAATGACGAGGAGAACAAGTGCCTTTCGGCTTCGTTAAGAGGTGTTTTACACCCTTTATAAACAAAAACAAAACCAAACTTCAGAGGTATTTCGATTTGAGTGAAACCATTTCCGTCGAAACGTTGCGATCGTAATCTAAGTAAGTACCTCTACCTAACCCTTTTGGGATTACAGGCGTGGTGTACTGGCTGTTAAGGATTTCAGCTCTTAGTGCTAAGTGCTAACAGCTTCACTGTCGATGCAAAGGGTATTTCAAACATATTAAGCTTAGATAGGTGCGGATTAATCATATTGTTGGTAGCTGTTTGTTTGCTATCTACTATCGAGGACACTCCCGCCCACTAAGCTTATTTTTGCTTGCACTCGCAACATAGAAACGCTCTCTAGCCCCGCCCCGTAGACTTTGTATAGAAATAATGAATGAAAAGATACCGAATCGGCCGAGCGCACTGACAACGCACGCCAAACGAGAGTTATTGTTATTTGCGCGCCAAAGTTGAGGCTTTCCTAATAGGCCCAAACTTTAAGGAGGCGTGGCGCGGCTCCTTCGCATGTTTTAAGCGAAAAAAAATTAAAATGGTCAGGCGGAAAAGACCCCGACTGTACGTGTTATGCATGTATATGTTGAGGACCAAGTGATTAATTGAACAATTTATTTACAACTGGTTTTGAGAAATGCCCAATACTAGAGGGCAATTCGATTATAATTAGTTCAAAATTTTCTGGGCATGCATGTTTCATCACATTTACCTTAATATACATAGACTAGCTGATGCCCGCAGCTTCGCTCTCCCGCAAATTATATACTAAAACTTTCCTCTTGAATCACTGAAACCCGCATCAAAATCTGTTGCGTAGTTTTAAAGATCTAAGCATACATAGGGACAGACAAACGCGGCGGCGGGGGCTTTGTTTTATAATATGTAGTGATTTCTGCCATTTAAAGGGAAGATCATTTATGCCTTTGAGATGAAATCCTAGGGGATCCAAACTGTACAAAATCTGTACCGCTTCCTGAGAGCGACACTTGTTTCCTTGCAGGAAATTGTCCAATACTTGACTTAATGTCCTATGTCCCCTAGATGGGGCAGAGGGCGTCCACAGATGTCCTCCATCGCGATCGGTCTTGAGCTTCACGCTTCACCTCGCTCCACGTCATTCCGATGCTCGCCGCTTCTGCCAACACGGTGCGACGCCAGGTTTGACGGGGACGGCCACGCTTTCTTTTTCCTTGGGGATTCCAGTCCAAAGCTTGTTTGGGTATGTGGTCAGGGTCCCTTCGGAGCGTGTGGCCAATCCATCTCCACTTGCGACGCTTGATCTGGCGGTCGATCGGGCTCTCGTGGCATTCCTCTAACAGATCTACGTTGGAGATGGTCTCGGGCCAGTAAATTCCGAGAATGCGACGAAGACAGCGGTTGACGAAAACTTGGATTTGGCGTGAGATGTCCTTTGTGACCTTCCACGTTTCACACCCGTAAAGCAGCACGGATTTCACATTGGACCCGAATATCTTGAGTTTAATCCTTCGGGTCAGTTTCCGTGACTGCCAAACAGGTCTCAGCTGTGTGAAGGTTGCTCGGGCTTTGACGATCCGTGAAGCGATGTCCTCTTCACTGCCCCCAGTCTCTGCCACGACGCTCCCAAGGTAAGTGAATTTGTGGACGCGTGCCACTGCCTCTGTGCCAATCAGCAACGGTGGGTGATTCTTCACACCAGTTCTCATCTCCTGGGTCTTCCTGATATTTATTTTAAGCCCGGTTTCTGCCGCCTCCTGCTGTAGATCGTTCAATTTTGCTTGCATATCGGCGCGGGTATGACTCAGCAGGCATAGGTCATCGGCGTAGTCCAAGTCTTCCAAGACGTTGGATTATCCCCACTCTATGCCGCGGCGCTTGTTTTCAGAGATGCGAAGCATAATTCCGTCAAGAACAACTAGGAAGAGAAGCGGTGACAGGAGGCAGCCTTGGCGGACACCCGCGTGTACTGCTACGTCATCCGAGATGAGGCCGTCATGGGTTACCTTACAAGAATACTTCTTGTAGATACTCTCCAACAAACGGACGATTTTCGGCGGCACTCCAATTTCCAGTAAACGGGACCAGATGCTAGACCACTTCAGCGTATCAAAGGCTTTTTCGAAGTCTACAAAGGTTAGATAAATCTCCCTCTGCCATTCTGATGCCTGTTCCAGTATGATACGGAGGGTGTTGATCTGGTCCGTACATGAGCGGTTCGAGCGGAAACCAGCCTGTTCCCTACGTAGAAGAGGATCCACGGCTTTCGACAGTCTATCCAGGATGATTTTGCAGAAAACCTTAGAGGGAATCGAGAGCAGAGAAATACCTCCCCAGTTATCGCACTGGCTAAGATCACCTTTCTTAGGAACAGTTATAATAAGACCTTTGTTCCAATCATCAGGGAGCTCTTCAGCGGTCCAGATCTTTTCAATAAGAGGCGTCAGAACGTTGACTGCGGAGGGTAAGTCGGCTTGTAACATTTCCGCCGTTATCAGGTCGAGTCCTGGTGCTTTGCCTGTCTTCAAAGAACGGACTGCCTCCGCAACTTCAGAGGCTGTCGGTGGTTCCGTGTTGATGTCCAGATGCCGGGATGGTGGGGGATTGACTTGCAGCGCGTCAGGCGCTGATGTAGCTGACAAACGGAAGACCTCCTCAAAGTGTTGACGCCAGCGTAGCAGCTGCCCTTCTGATGTCACAATGAGCTGACCATCTTTGGACTTCAGCGGCTTCTTCTTCGACCTGCTGTTACCTGCCAGGGTTTTGGTAGATTTTTACAGCTCCTTCAAGTTGCCGGTGTTTGCAGCTTGTTGAGCACGATCAGCAATACCATCAGCCCACTGTCGCCTGTCTTTGCGGGTACTGCGGTAGATTTCTTTGCGTTTCTGACGGTATTGGATGTTAAGGTCGGCCCGTATGGCGTCGTTATGGGTTTCTAAAAGTCTCAGATAAAGATTTCTCCTTTCTTCGATCAGGCTCCACGTGTGTTGTGACATCCAGTCCTCCCGAGAGTGAGTCGATTTGTGCCCTAGAACGGCGGAGCTGGTCTCTGTATAGGCCACTTTTATGCGCTTCCACTCCTCGTCTATTGAGTCCGGAGCAGTATCGAGTACAGAAAAGTGATTGCGCAACTCGAGTTGAAAGGCTTTACGCGTGAAATTGTCTAATAAATGGTAGTCTAATCGGTTGTGTCTAGGTCTGGTGAGTACGGATTCTTACTATTGCTCTTTTAATGTTAAAACAATTCGTGGAGCAGTGTGAGGCCTTGCATTATCATGGAGCAATAATGGCGAAGATCCATTGACGAGTCGGGGTGGTCTCTCTGCAAGATCTGGCATCATTGTTCGAAGTTCTTCACAATGACGTTGTAAAGCGCTTAACTCGGGGAAATATAGATTGAAACTTAGATATATCGAAAATTGCCGTAATAGACAGGATCAGTATTGAAACAGCATAATATTACAATCGATAGAGGAGGAGAAACAGAGGACATTCAGAAGCTGCACCTGCCCGCCTATGACATCGACTACATCCAACTTCAAACTAAATCTTCAATGTGGGTAAATATATATAGGCGTGCGACCCACTCACGATTTCGCTCAATAGCTTCGTTGTTCAGCATTCAAAAACATGCATAAAATTACCTATTAATTGTTACCAAAGACAATCAAGTATATTTTTGGTCCTATTCTTTGTTAGTATGTTATGCTTAGTTATAGCTTAGTTATTAGTTTGTGCAACATTGTTTATTGCTAACTGTGGAGGCTTGTAAATGGCTTTTCGTTGTTTGTATCATTATAATTGTTTGTATTGTTAGCTGTAAGCCACCCAAATAAAATAAAATATAGAAGAACAAAGCGGACACCATCATAATCTACTTACAATAACAACTGATTAGTGCGACGTATCAAACTTGGCAATGATGTCATTTTGTCTTAAGGTTTCACTGACACTTTTGTTCTCACGGCCTCTATGTGACACATATTTATGCTTTGCAATGACGGTCAGTCAGTCACCCAATCATATAATGAAATACAAATCGAAAACGCTTTTGAAAAAACATCGTAAGAGCTTCTTTCAAAGCTCGACAAACACTGCAAAACATACATACGTCTCTTGGACGTGCATCCTTGTGTAAACATCTTTTTCATCTAGTTTTCCCATCAGTAACTTTTGGTCTTGTAACTTCTCACCACTCATATTAATTAATTACAACGGCTTTTAATACTATTTACCAATCGATTCTGAATAGCACACCGACAAACCTTTTAAAAGTGATTGAAAAACCAAATCCAAATTTGTAGGATTTTCAGTTTGCATCACTTTATAAAATTGTGTGTATGCTTTTAGTGCATAGACTGTTTGTTAAAATTGAACATGGATTGGCTTTTAAAAAGGATATTTACATTTTAACTTTCCAGGAAAAACTAAATTTTGACGCACCAGGTTGATAAGCGTTTTTTTTTTCTTTAATTTGATTCACTATTGGACTCCTTTGAATTTCTACAAAAGGTTGACTCCATTGTCTTTATTTCTAATTAAATTGTTATAATAAATAAAATAAAAAAGGCTTTTATTTCTAGCAAAACACAAAAGACAGTCGCTTAGATTCTATTTTATTTAAAGTAAGTATTTTTGTTAGTAGGTACTTAAGTAAAGTTTTAGTAAATTAACTTGAATTTTTGATTTTTATTTCAATATGACAATTTTTGTTAGTAAATTAGGTTTAGTTCTTAAATTCTTAAATTTAGTTGTTAGTTTTCATTTTACTTAAATATTTAGTTATCTGCTAGATTAAATTGTTATACAATATCATTATTAGCAGAATGGTTTACACATGGGTCATGATATTGCATGTAATAGTTAAAGGAAACTTACGAATAGTTTTATCCACAAAATGAAGAAACTGGCCTAATTCATCATCGGGATTAAAACTTGACTCCTGTGACCGCGCAGGAGCAACATATTAAATGCTCTCTCAAAAAAAAAATCGTAAAATAAATCTTACGAATATTTTATCAGAGTGAGATGTCTACCAAACTAATATTAGCAATATAGTGGAAAGGGCCTGGAAACGACACTTGTAATAACTGAAGCAACAGGTGCGGTCCATTTTCCTTTGTCCTGCCTGAGACTACTATAATCGTCTTCTTGGCAAAAAACAATTTAGAAAAGTAGGTACAGGTACAATTCGTTTTACCTTCATCCCATGTTACATAGTAATAGTTGTGTTTCAATCGGTTTAAAGTCTTGCATTATTACTGTGGTTCTTGGATTTGCGTTCTAACTTCAAATATAACCTTCTACGTGCATTTCATCAATCAATGTCAATCATACTGCGGCCTTTTCAAAATTGTAATTCTCTTTTTCGATGACGGTGGTTTTCGTTTGATATATTCTGTGCAATCTTTTAGTACGAATCATGCGGCTTCTGTTTTCATAGAAACAAGCAGTAGACTAATTGCTGTAATTCTAAATTAGTGTTTCTACAACCAGACACTTGACACTTACACGCCTGCACTGCACATTGTGGTTTTGTAATAACATTAATAGGGATAACCGGATAACCGTTGCCTAGGCAACGTGTAGTAGTTAGACACGAGAGGTAATTATTAGCATGGAATCAGGTAATTAGTGTAGGAAGTGATTCAAGTTAACAATTAGGCAAACCAGTGCAGCGTGAACACTTATGTGATTTCAACTAGGTAGGTATGTATCTACCAGTCATAATTCGGCTATAGAATGATCCCGTATAATAAACGGTGTCATGACACAACTGCACAACACTCCCTGTATGTTCTAAATGTATGGATCAGCTGTTTTTTTTTTTCGAATATCTTCAAAATGATCGAAAAATTAAATTGCGGTAGGTCTCAGGCATCAGTATCGTCATGTGTCAAGTTCCCATTGATACTATGAAAGGCCGCAGAAAAAAGGACAGCTTGCAACATGAGGCCCGCTTTGCACCAATACGGCGACGAGCGGAGTGGAGATATGTGCGGATCCACCAATCACATTCATTGAAAACCTCTTATCTCGCATCTTGTCTCTCCTGTGATTGGTTAAATCTCGCACGTCTCCGCACCGCTGCGTTCGTATCCGCTTTGGTGAAAACCGGGCCTAAGTACCCTTTTCGTATTAAATAAACATCTGTTGAGCGCCACAAGCCTTGCAATTCAATATCCTCCTCAAAACTTTGTTGACTCGGATATGATAGCCGCTTTATAAAAGATTGTTATACCAACCTACCGACACCGAACAGTAAGTTATTGAAAATGGCCGTAAGAGAATAACTACTGATTACTGATTGATTTTATGATAAATTGTAAATTCTCTTTTTTAGGGTTCTGTACCCAAAGGGTTAAAACGGGACCCTATTACTAAGACTCCACTGTACCTACGTCTGTCTGTCACCAAGCTGTATCTCATGAACCGTGATAGCTAGGCAGTTGAAATTTTCACAGTAATAAAAAATATATAGATAAATACTTACAATACGATAGTTCGGAACCCTTCATGCGCGAGTTCGACTCACACTTTGTCGGTTTTTTACTAACTCGGTTGGAGTTATAGTCGAGTGCAATTAGACAATAAGGTGTAACTAAGTTTGTAGTGCTCGAATTGTCATGGGACTTTTTTTATTGAGTTCCTAGAGGAGTGGAGAAGAAAGTAAAAAAATTCGCGCTCGCGGCTTTTTTTTGCTATTTCCTTTTTAAAACAGTCCTGTGTCATCTGTGAAAAAGCATCAATTACCAATTTCAATATAAATCTTCGTTCCACCTTTTGAGTATTTTTTGTCTAATTGCATTCGGCTATCAGTAAAACATGAGATATAATGGCAAAATAAAATCTAACGGTTTTCAACTGCGAGCTGAGCTGGACGTTGAAAATGGAACCATGATTTAGGCGCGTAAAGTTTTTGTGAAAACCTTTTATCATAAACACTTATTCGTAGATATCTTGACGGAAATAAACATGTCGTGTGAAAATATCAGCCAGTCAGCTTGGTTGACGGCTATCCAGGAAGTTAACTATTAGTACCTATAATTAGCCCCTCTCATAGAGAGGAGGCCTGTGTCCCAGCAGTGGGAACATTAATAGACTGATGATGATGATGACCTATAATTAAATGCCTCGACGACACAGTAATCGCACACAACAACAACAACAACAACAGCCCATAACGTCCACTGCTGGACATAAGCCTCTCCCATGATGGGAGGAATTTGCCGTAATCTCCACGCTTGGCAGGCGGATTGGAGATCGCAGTGATGAAAGACTAACAGAAAACGCTGCTGCCCATTCTCTGGTCTACGGAGGCGCAAGGTGTTCTGCCTCAGACATTAGTCGCCTTATACGACACCCGTGAGTGTTATGGGTTGGTTCTATTCTACTCTGCCGGATACCACACGGCTTCGCACACATGACTCAAATATTCGTAGAAACAAGTCATGTTAAAAAACAAGGGTGTCAAGTCAACTAATAATGGCACCTCACCTCGAGGTGAGGCCATTAAACGGCTTTCTTTAGCTACAACGATGATTAATATTTATGCTTTATCAGGTCAGGCTAGTACAGAGTGCATCGAACCGCATGAAAGTGGCTTGAATGTGTAATGCCTTGGTTATTATAAGACAAGTACCGCCTTCACTGACGGTCGAACACTTTTCGACTTCATAACACAGGGCATAAAGTGTGAAAAGTGTAGGTTCTGTTCTAACCTATTCGTAATAACAGGTACACTTTTGAGACACTGTCACTGTCCCGTGACCCGTCACAGGCCGAGGACAGACACTAGGCCTAATATGTATACGCCTACTGTCTCCACGTTTTGTAGGTAACCGTTGCGTTTTTTTCGTGGCATTTATTTACCAATTCATTAAAATGTTTGTGAATTGATTTAAGTCCAGTTATGTGTTATTGTGCATGGATTGTTTTTCGTTAAAAAGGACTTGGCCTAAAATGTTGATGTAGCAGATGCAGTTACAGTAATGGATGGTAGCCACGTGTAGTTCTCTTGTTGTAAACAGTAATCAAAATAATTTTAAGTAAAAATGGGAAGAGAAGGTGCAAATATACCTACGTAGTTTGTATTTTTAGCGGACCCCTTGTTCCTTATTGCACTGATATACTAATTTTTATATAATTACTTATTGAATAATGGGATTGACCACATCCCTTATCACGTCCATTATTATTTAATTAACAAACACTAAAGTCACGCCCGACTTGCTAATCATAATAATTAGAATACATAGGATGAATACCAAAAAAAATGTTTCGACATTTTATACAAAGAATTGTTTCTTTTGCTTTTTCTAGCTTTTTCCAGCCCGCGTAACATGACCACCGTAGAAACGGGTTTCTTCGAAGAAAGAATCGACAATATGACAGATTTCTTTTGTTCATCTGTCATTTTGTCGATTGGCCGTCGACAAAACCCGTTTCCACGGCAAATAGGTATTAAAATATCCAATCTTACCTATGAGCGATGCTGCTGACGCACTTCTGACGCATGCTGGTACTAGTGCATCTAACTAGACGTGTAGTGGGGCAGGTTTAAATTCGCCGACATAGACGCAACCGTCAAAGAAACATCTTCCGTCATATTATGCGTCCCGTGCGGGTGCGGCCGATACAAAGTCTGCAGTCTGCGTGGACTCTTAGTCTTACTTAATTTGCGTCCTCTGAACGTTGCGATGCCGATATTGGTAACACACGCGTCATTATGTTTGCAATGGGACTCAACATTAAGGCCCTTCTAACCCTAAAATTAGCAACTCTATTTGTGGTGGTTCAAACTTCGTTTGAAATACTGTTAGAATAAAGTTCTAATCAGCTTGCACTACAAAGCGGTTGTTACGTCAGTCACTGCGGCCGAATAGTGCGAAATGAGTGTTTTTTTGCGATTTACAAAAAATCTATTGATTGGACTAAAAAATAAAACACATAAGACCTGCTTTATTACCCACGACGGAACGGAGACGGTGTATGCGTTTGGGATGAGAGGATGTTTGTTTGTGCAAATACATGTTGCCATTTTTCTCCAAAACTACTAGTCCGATTTTGATACAGTTTTCAGTTATGGGTTCCAGTTTGATTGGTGCATGTTCTTAGATAGGTGTTACAGTGACAACTCAACAGTTGCCTTCTCACGAGGGAACTCCTTAACGGTAAATAGCAGGGATATGAAAATTTGAAGACGCGTTCATATTTGATAGATAAACATGATTTCTATCATGACCTGATTCTACAGCTAGGATTGTCATCTCGCGAGGGAACTCCTCAACGGTAAATAGCACGAATACGAAGATTTGTAGACGCGTTCATATTTGATAGATAAACATGATTTCTATCATGACCTGATCCTACAGCCAGGATTGTCTTCTCACGAGGGAACTCCTCAAGAGTAAATAGCACGAATTCAATGATTACGACAAAACTATAAAACATTATAAAATTATCAATTAAAAAACCTTTTTAAAAATAAGCTTTTATAAAAATGCACTGAAAAGAAGAAAATAAACCTTTTAATAAATGAAAACGAAAAGCTTTCATAAAAGCTTCTCCTGACTCGGGGCCGGCTTCCAGTCTAATCGGATGCACCTGCATACCAGTATGTTTACCCATGACGGAACGGAGACGGTAGGTATATGCGTTTGGGATGAGAGGATGTTTGTTTGTGCAAATTCATATTGTCATTTTTCTCCAAAACTTTCCGTCTGATTTTGATGCTCTCTAAAAAGATTAAAATAAAAAGCCCACGACGACGTTTAAAAAAAAGTAATTGAAAAAGGATAAAATATTTTTTTTTTTAAAAACCAACTTAAAAAAAAACCCACGAATATCCGTCGGGGCTGCCATCATTATAAAAAATCATCATTTTAAATTTCATCGTAAATAAGTATCATCATCAACTTCTAAAGGTCACTGTAGGGGCACGGCCTACCCGTTAAGGGTAAGTATAGCGCTAAAAAATCTCTAATTATTCAAGTTACTATAAAACTGCAAAACGAGTTCATTTCATGGCAGCCCCTGACAGATATTCGTGAGTTTTTTTATTAAGTTGTTTTTTTTTTTAAATTATTTTATCCTTTCTCAATTACTTTTTTTTAACCGTCGTGGGTTTTTTCAAAATTTTTAATTTTTAGTTGTGCAGTTAGTACGCAAAGTTTCATGATCGAATTCGAAGTACTTTTTGAATACCAGCTCTTTATTGTTCGATTTGGAGGTAACTATGGATTTTTTTTTATATCGAGAAAATTTTATGGAATCGTGTTTTCGCCAAGCATAGGACCCCTCAACTTTACCATAATATTTATTTCAAAATTAATGCTACAGTATTTTAGGCGTAACGGAGGATCATGCTAAGCCATTTGAGGTAGTATAGGCTTAATGTAGCATTAGTCGACTTAAACGGACTAGCGCTGCCTTGATGCCAAATGGAGCATAGGCTAAAAGAGTTAGGCAGATAACGAAGTGCTGGGACATATTGATGGAGACACTCATGTCGTAAAATCACAGATACAGGCCTGCACCCCTAGTCAAGTTGACAATCTACAATCGTTAACGCTAGTAGAAAACTCTTCAAATGAATGGGAATGACATCATCTCAATGTTAAATCACGTGATCAACACAAACGAATAGAAAATTCGTAGACAAGTTTACATAGTTCAAAATGATAGAATAGAAGTTATCGTTTCTACAATGTTGATCGCTAAACTCTTTGGTAGGAACGCTCACCATCTATAGACTAAAGTGTAGGTTTTTTCTACAGACATTAGAGAACGAGCGATCGACTCTGTCGTGACAACTTGGCTACCAATTTAGCGCTTTCTACAATCGCTTACGCCGAGGCGTTTACGATAGTAGACAGAGAATCGATACGAAACGTTTGTAACTTGGCTAGGGGTGCTGGTTCCGGTTTATAGATAGAGTAAGTTTAGAACTTTTCAAACTCTACGTAGGTTTTAAATTCTGTATTTCCATGCCTACATTTAATTGAAGGAATCACCTTTAGTAGAGCTTGACAAAGTTCAGCCGATGCGGAACTAACTTAGGAAGTGTTTTGAAATAGTACATTTTGATACAAGTGGAGAAAGTTTGTTATAGCATTCGAGGCGGAATTATAACTGTTTTTGAGCCGAGAACTGCAATAACTTAATGTCCACGTGTATTTAACGACGTTTTTCAATACACTTTTGAAGAAATAAAATAAAATAACGAAAATAAATTTGTCACGAACTAAGAAACTATGATTTTAATTTTTTTTCGCGCTCTTCTTTCGCCAGGTTGAAGGAGAGGCAAAGGTATGAAGCCGTTAAACAGCCTAATATAAAAATAGATTTATTTTTGAATTCAGAACACAAATAAATGTTAATTTGTGTATAAAAATAACTATTAGTTTTTAATAATCATGTTTATCTGATATTCTATTTATAAACACAATTTTAATATTAAAAAAACATTTAATATGTCGTAAAGACGCGTAGTGCTCTGCTGAAATTAAAAAGAAAACATTCACTTCAGACTATAGGCATTGAACCAATTTGGACTAAGTATAGGTATAGTTATCTGTGGCAATTTTCATTCCCGCACACGTGCGGGAAAGTGGAAAAAAACGCACACGTGTGAAATACATTGCATGTTGTACCTAATCATAGTGCGTTATGGACCAGTTTTCGAGGAAGTGTAGGTATTGAAAAAATATTTTCAATGTTCTCTTGTTCTGTATCTGTGAATGAATGTAATATTCATTTTCAATACACTTCCTCGAAAACTGGTCCATAACGCACTACGATTAGGTACAACATGTATGGTATTTCACACGCGTGCGATTTTTTCCACTTTCCCGCACGTGTGCAGGAATGAAAATTGCCACAGATAACTATACTACTTAGTCCAAATTGGTTCAATGCCTATAGTCTGAGGTGTATGTTTTTTTTTTTAATTTCGGCAAAGCACTACGCGTTTTTACGGCATAAATATTTTTTGAATATTAAAATTGTGTTTATAAATAGAACATCATAGATAAACATGATTATTAAAAACTAATAGTTATTTTTATACACAAATTAACATTTATTTGTGTTCTGAATTCAAAATATAAAATAAATCTATTTTTTATATTAGGCTGTTTAACGGCTTGATACCTTTGCCTCTCCTTCAACCTGGCGAAAACAGAGCGCGAAAAAAAGAAAATTAAAATCATAGTTTCTTAGTTCGTGACAAAAATATTTTTCGTTTAATTTTATTTTATTTCTTCAAAAGTGTATTGAAAAACATCGTTTGATACACGTGGACATTTGATATTGCAGTTCTCGGCTCAAAGACACCCTCGCCTACGGCTCGGGAGTTATAATTCCGCCTCGAATACAATAACAAACTTTCTCCACTTGTATCAAAATGTACTATTATACTTTACACTTTATTCGTCAATTATCGTATTATTTAACGATTGGGTATTCAGCGCTGTACTCGTTGGTACTATTCCTTGCCCGTGGTACAGTTGGGTAGTTCAGTTGACCGGACAGCGGGTAACATTTTTTTTCCTTGGTACTGTTGACTGGACTACAAAAAAACATTTTCCTTGCTACAGTTGACCGGACTACGGAATTTTTTTATTGCTCCTAGGTACGGTTGACCGGACTATGGAAGAAATACTTTTTCTCTGGTACAATTAACCGAACTATCGAAAAGTATTTTTTCCCTGGTATAATTAATAGAAGATTGAACACTTTGGTACTTGCAAATGAAACTGTATTATAATTATATTAATTATTCACAGCGAATCTGTCAGATTAGCACTTTGTATAAATCTTTTTACAACTCTGCTTATTGTTGAAGAGCTCGGGCTGACCTTCAGGTTAAGCCGTGCTTGCCATCCATGGTACATGGATGGGTGTCCAACCATTACACGCCAAGGGTCCTCCGTCTCACGGAAAGCACTTTAAGCCGTTGGACCTAACTGTCAATTATAGATCTTTGACAGTTGTTACAGGTCGTCAGTGGTCCGAAAGTCTGACAACCAGTTTAACTAAGGGGTATCATATTACCCGCCCACTACTAACTGGGTTGTGTAGGTCGAATACTGGCATTCAGCTGCATCCGGTTAGACTGGAAGCCGACCCCAACATAGTTGGGAAAAGACTAGACAGCTATTACTGTTGATGTTTTAATAGTACATCGATGTTCGTTTTCTAGAATCTCTTTGAACGTAAGCTTCACATCCAACTGAAAAGAAAAAAAAAACAAAACATTACTGAAACAGATTAGAATCTGAAACATTGGATCCGGAAGATTGCTTTTTGACAATAGGAAATAACATTGAACGATTTGATATTTTCCATCGGCAACCGATTGAACTCCTGGATCCGGTCGAGTCTTACAAAGTCTTACAAATTGCTACCGCTTTTGATAATAGACAGGAGGATATGAAACAGATGTATTAAGTAGATACGAGATGCAGCTGATAGCAAGTCAGATGCGCTACCGATCGGTACTTTTGTTCTGTCAATATCTTCCAAGGTGCCTGTATTCGAAACCGGAACCCAATCAGACAATGCACAATGTTGCTTGCTGACATTGATAGCTATGAAAGCAATTGTGCTCTGTTACCCCTCGCAGAACATTTATTAAGTTGAGCTGATCTTGCACCAATATCTATTGGATTAACTGCACCCAAAGAGATTTAAGGGCTATACCTAGAGAGTTTGTAGAAAAAAACGGGGAAGCATGTCTCAGTGAGGCTTTGGAGTAAAAGGCAGTATTGCCAATTTTGTAACGTTACACTAGAACTATAGACAAGCGAACAATAGCCAGTTTGGCTCTTGCAACCAGGTTGCAATTATGTTCGCGTTGTTTCTTGCTATCGTTACTCAGCCGTCTTTGGCGTCGTTTAATGAGAATATTGAACTTGATTCCCAACCTCGAAAGAGAGTTTTTTCTAGAATCCAAAGAGATTCTAGAAAAAAGGCCGTTTCAAAGTACATGTCATTTCACGTCACTTCCTGAAATGTTTTTTTTTTTTTAACAGATAATATATGGTATGCACTTGTTTATTAATAATATTTGAGCCAAACAGAACACAGATCGGTACTGATCCGTTCTGGCATGTGCTTTATGTAAGCCCTTACCACGACTTACGAACATCGTTGTACTATTAAAATCAGTCTTAAAAACATTATTTTTCTTATCTTCCGGCTGTTAGTTTTACTCTCAAACTCATAATAAAAAAAAACAATCAATGCTATTTCTACGGCTAAGCAATAATGATTTAATTAATAAACCGAATGTGTATGCTATATCGGACGCGCGGAATACCAACCCGTACGTCACACTCACGTACTCAGGACGGCTCGTCGTAAAACACATATTTAATGCGTTACGCAACGCTACTTTAGACGCGAGAAAATAAATGTTCTATAGGCCCACTGTTCTAAAGCCGTGTGGTATCCGGCAGAGTAGAATAGAACCAACCCATTACACTCACGGGTGTCGTATAAGGCGACTAATGTCTGAGGCAGAACACCATGCGCCTCCGTAGACCAGAGAATGGGCAGCAGCGTTTTCTGTTAGTCTTTCATCACTGCGATCTCCAATCCGCCTGCCAAGCGTGGAGATTACGGCAAATTCCTCCCATCATGGGAGAGGCTTATGTCCAGCAGTGGACGTTAGGGGCTGTTGTAGTGTAGTAGTGTAGTATAGGCCCACTAGGTAAGCCGTAAGCACGATGTTTGTTAGATGAAGATAATATGATTCTTTAGGATGACTAATCATCATCATAATATATCAGCCGGAACCGCTGCCACATGACCCGGTCTGGGAAACTGGGGAACTGGGGTCCCCGTGCCTGGGAAAGCACGTTAAGCAGTTCATCCCGGCAGCCATTTGTGGATATAGCCAGTGGCCCGAATGTCTGACAAGCAGTTTTACCAAGGTAAGTATATCGTAACATACCAACATCAGTTAGGAAAAGGCGAATCAGATGATGATAATAGCAGTCATATTATGACTGTCTGGAAGCTTGCCCCCTCCACATAGTTGCGAAAAGATGGAAGATTATCAAAATCAGTTTTTTGGAGTGCTATTCAATATTTAGGTGGGTCAGGTGATGTCTAAACGTACGTCTTGTGAAAAACGTACAATGATCCCATAAGTCGGCACGTCACCGCGTCTTTTGGACGTACAATGGACCACTGTTCCACCTTATGCCCAGAGAGATAAGATTGAAAACTGCTCGACCATCCGTGTCGTCAGTAGTATTTTCCGCTCTTTAGGTGGCTTGTTTTTCTATCAAGAACTTTTGTGATGCAAAAGCGCTTTGATGCATTGCATATTAAATCATATATATCAATGTTAGAATTGAGTTTTATGAAACTACTAATCAAAAGGCCATTTAAAATATTACGTAAGCTACTCCCCCAAAACAACCAAACTGCGAAACGGCTTGGGGCTCGCCTGTCTGTTAGGTACTATCGAGGACACTCCCGCCTGACCACCACTAAGCTTATTTTTGCTTGCACTCGCAACATAGAAACGCTCTCTAGCCCCGCCCCGTTGACTTCGAGCACACTGACGACGCACGCCAAAGTTGAGGCTTTCCTAATAGGCCCAAACTTTAAGGGGGCCCGCGTGGCTCGGCGCCTCCGCATGTTTTAAGCGAAAAAAAATTAAAATGGTCAGGCGGAAAAGACCCCGACTGTACATGACATACACAGGCACACAGCACACTCGAGTCTCAGCGGCTGCACGTATAATTATGTTTGGCTCAAAGGTAGACCCGTGTGTACAGAACTTATTCATTTATATCGATAGAATGTCGCCATCGCTTAATTTCCTCTCAGGCAAAGTTGCTAGCAAAAGTTACGTATGACGTCAAAAGGATGTGATACGTAATTCAATTACTTAGGTACATTTTGCCAGCAGCAGTGAACAGTTTCTAAGAAAATTATTAATAAAGTTTAGCTCGCGGCTAAAAGGATTACCGGTTCAGTTAACTGACGCTGAAAATCCACTTCGCAGGAAAGCTAATCCACCACCTCGTATCCGTATGTTTTTTTTTTGTTTATAGCTTGTTTGTCTATTAATTACGGAGGTGTTTAGGGGGCGGAGGGGCCGAGCCGAATCTCACCCAATCTCACGAGGGAGAGAGGGGTCGCGGCAAATAACATGAAATTTTTTCCCCGCAAGAAACAGAATAAAATTGCAAGAAAACTGGGTTTAATTAACTAAACATGTTTCTCTACTAAAATATTTAATTAAATAATTCAACAAATTATATTTATAAATTAATATTCAAGCACAGATTACCGTATCTATACTAAACTCAAAACTGCGCATTTTGATGTAATATCTCACGTGAGATTGGGAAGGGGGGAGTAGGGTGTCAAGTTATATCTCACGACATCTCACCAAGGGGGAAGGGGGCGTCGAGAAATTGCCAAAATGCCCTACGTAATTAATGGACGCCCCCTTTGTTTACTGAGCAGAAAATATTAAAAATCATTTGAGAGCTCTCTCTGCAGAGTGGTGATTCAGACCACCAAACTGAACAAATAATACATACTATTTGCGTCAGCCGATGCGATATTTTTTAGAAGGGCAGGGAAGGGAAATTCCAAAAAAACAATCAGGTTTCTTTGGGAAAGTGGTCCAATTTGATATGATTATTCTGATTCACAAGCTAAAAGAGTCTGCCCACTACACCGTACAGACTGTGAGTGCCCGCAGACTACTAAGATACCCTGTATGTAGATTGTAGGTATCTCTTCGACTCACATACAGATACAGCGAACCCATTGTACGTTTCTTGAGTGAGTAAATATAGATAGCTAGTTGCTTGCCTGTCAGCGGTAGGACTATGAGACGGGTCCCTAAACAATGATAACAATTTTGCAAGCGTATCGCAACGCATGTCTTCGCCGGCGCCGCGGAGTACGCTTTTAAAATATTGATAAGGGTCCCATTTTGCTGCTATCATACTGATGGCTTAGAAATGCGTCACCTGCGTCTTTCATTGGTTACCTAATCCATGCTGCGGTTCCTTATACTTTCGGACTAGAAGTAGGCAAACGTGTGGGTTCAATTACATTTCGTGTTAATCCGCCTTTAACTTACTCACCGCGTGACACAGCCTTCTTTCTGTGAGAAGCTGTGGACCATAACCCACTACGCAAACCTTCACACACCACATTTTTTAGACACTGTAAGTGCCGGCCGTTTCTACTGGACCGCCAATGCTTTTTTATTAGTGTGTCCCAGAACGGTGGTCATATTTCAGGGTGTGATACATGACCACACGTTACTGGTACACGGTGTATATTAAGTACTATCGAGGACACTCCCGCCTGACCACCACTAAGCTAATTTTTGCATGCACTCTCAACAAAGAAACACTCTCTAGCCCCGCCCCGTTGACTTTGTATAGAAATTATGAATGAAAGACAATACCGATCGGCCGAGCGCAATAACGACGCATGCCAAACGAGAGATATTGTTATTTTGCAAGCCAAATAGACGCTTAATAGGCCTAAAATTTAAGGGGGCGTGGCTCGGCGCCTCCGCATGATTTAAGCGAAAAATTAACTGATCAGGTGGAAAAGACCACGACTGTACCCTACCATAGCTCCCTCCCAGTGCCAATAACAACTAAATAAAGAGAATAGGCACCTACACAAATATAAACCTCTATTTAAAGATATCATCAATTTGTTTCTAAATCCGACATGACGTGCTATCTCATTCTAGATCACAGTCATTAACTGCATTTAAAATTAGTTCATCGACAGCCCTGTGCCTAATTCAACTGGCCAGATGCGTCGGCGCACTCAACATGTCACATTCGAATCATACTTGTGAACTGAAGCCGTCTCAATGCCGCATAGGTCATTCTGCGTTACCCGGTTTTTTTTTTAATAATTTCCATTACCAACAGCGCCCTCCTCTCAATGTCATTCCGTTGCAAAAACAACATTGCACCACATGTACCATTGGCACCTGTTGCCAACATTATATTAGTGTAACCCTCATTTTTGTCAAGTGTGTTTACTCGGCTCGTAAAGATCATTAGTTATGAACATCATAACGCCTTCCAGATGTGTGCAGAACTAAATATTATGTAGGAGAATTACTGACATACTTATGTAGGTGATATGTATAAACACGCAATAACACAAGACGTTTGTGGGCCGGTGCCAATACAAATTAGTATGACACAGTGCGAGGCTCCTTGCTAATGAGCCGTAACGGGAACAGAACCGCGGCCCTTAGTACAACAGTAACGATGCGACCTCAAGGTATATCTAACCATGTTATGACAAAATATTCTGCCCTCGGATACTGTGTACGTGGACTGCACATGGAGATTATCCTTTACTCACCCACTGCTGGGTACCTATAGGCCTCTCTTTTCTTGTGCCAATCTCCACGTTCCTGTGCCAGCCTCATACAGTTTTTTCCCACAACGGCAGCTATGTCGTCTGCCCATCTCGCCGCCGGACGACCCACGTTCCTTTTACCAGTTCTTGGACGCCACTCAGTGACAGCCTTGGTCCACCTATCATCCCTGCGCCTTGCTAGGTGTCCTGCCCAACTCCATTTGAGTTCCGTAACGCGATTTCCAATATCGAAAACTTTTGTTCGTTTTCGGATTTCAACGTCAGGAACTCGATCTATCAGCTTAACCGCTTAAGCTTGCCGAGCATGGAACGCTCCATGGCTCTCTGTGCAACTCTCAGTCTGTACACAGCCTCCTGCGTGAGCGTCCATTTTTCAGCATCGTACGTTATTGTGGGCAGGACACACTGGTTATAAAGGTGGTTTACTTACACTGGTTACTTACTTTAAGTACATAAAATACATACTTAATCAGCCTTTAAAGTTCCCACTGCTGGGACACGGGCCTCATCTGAGAGGGAATGTGCTGAAAACACATGTCTTCGGAACGTTTGTTCTAAGGCATGCTCACGTGGTCACATGGTCCTCACAATGTTTTCCTATACCGTTTTGAGAGCAGTGATCTATATCTATCTATATCTATATACATATAATAAAACAGTAGAAAAACTGTGTCTGTACATTGAATATATTAAAAAAGAAATAATTGAGGGGGGTTTAGAAACAGCAATAGAGCACGAATCCAAAAAAAAAATCTGTCTGTCTGTTTGTCTGTGGGTCTGTTTGTTTGTACACGCTAATCTTCGGAACTACTGGACGGATTTGAATGATTTTTTTGTTGTTGTATAGGTATTAAGTCTGGGCAAGATATAGGCTATAATTTATCTTGGAAACTTGAACACCTGATGCAGAACCACAACAGACCAGCTGAACTATAAGAGATACAAAAATGGTACCATAGCAAAAATTGTTCCACGTGATGGGCATTTTCTGCTGAGAGAATAAATTTCAAGATCTGGAACACCTGATGTGGAACTCCAAGAGCCCAGCTACACTTACATATATATAGGAATGACGTTTTAGCAAAAGTTGTTCAATCTGATGAGCACTCTCTGTTGACTTATAAAAATCGAAGATCTGGAACACCTGTTGTGGAACTCCAAAAGCCCAGCTATGCCATAACACATATAGGAATGGCGTCTCAGCAAGTGTTGTTTGGTCTGATGGGCATTTCCTGTTGACTTATAAAAATGTTTAGTCTGATAGGCATTTCCTGTTGACTTACAAAAATGAAAGATCTGGAACGTCTCGAATCGTCTCGCGCATCCCGTTGTATTCCCGTCCGCGGGCTCTTAAAATTTCACATCAGACGTTATGAGGTCTTCGATTTTGACGACCCCGTTGTCGCTGGCATAAGCAACAGGATCCGCGTACGAAGTCGCGGGCAGAAGCTAGTTATGAAATAAATTATACAAAGTATGTGCCTGGTGGAGTTCGAACCCAAGCCTACCACTTGTAAGGCGGGGCAGGCAACACTGCTCCTATAAGTGAGTTTGTTTGTTTTTCACGCCCTCTCTCTTCAAAGGCCTATACTACCTCAAATGGCTTAGCATGATCCTCCGTTACGCCTATAAAATACAGCAGCATTGATTTTGAAACAAATATATGGTAAAGTTGAGGATTAATTTTAAGTCCTATGTTTGGCAAAAACACGATTCCATTAATTTTTCTCGATAGGAAAAAAACCCAAAGTTACCTCTAAACTGAACAATAAACCGCTGGCTATCATAAAACACTTCAAATTAGATTATGAAACTTTTTATACTTACTGAACTAACCTTATGCAGGTCTTATGTTATTTATCTTTTTATTCTAATCAATAGATTTTTTGTAAATCGCAAAAACCACTCATTTCGCACTATTCGCCCCGCAGTGACTGACGTAACAACCACTTTACAAATAGAGTTGCTAATTTTAGGGTTAGACAGGGCCATAACGGCTGAATGAATTTGGATGAAGGCAAACAATCTATACTAGTACATGATCCGAATTAGGATACTGATCATATAAAATACTTTGATGTGTGTGGGTGAATTTCCGACTTCAACGCGAGCGTAGGCGCGGGGTAGAGCTAGTTTATTTATAAAGATTTACTTATGTATAGAGTTCGGTGTTTCTCGCTTTTATAGGTAGGTACACTCTCGCATTCGCTCTGCCTCAGGGAGTTTCGGCGAGAGTGTACAGCCGCCTTTAGATATTCCTGCTACTTCGATGCGAGAACCAAATAATCAAACAATCACGCAACGCAATTCACTACCCTTATAATAATGTTTTCATTTATTCTTCCGAACATTAAAACAATGTGTCTGGTGGGCCACTGACCAACAGTTGTTGTCGGATTTTTCTATATCGGCATAACTCCAAGAGAACTTTAATGTCGCCATTAAAGGAATTTGATGTTAGTTCTCCATTTGCGCAATAAATGGTGATGTACAATTGTACATACAGTACCCGGCACGTAAGTTGGCAAGGTTTTGGCGGAGTGGGGGCAAGTTCGCGCATCGTACACTTAGTGGAACAAATAACTAGTCACTTAAATTTTATTGATTGTTATTTTTGGTTATTGCCATCATTTATTTTTAATCATGTAGTTAAACAAAGCAGAGGAATTCGTGACTTTTATTAGGTGTTATAAATAAAACATAATACTGATGCATTTTTTTTATGTATGTATTTTTTTATATTTGTTCTATTCCTCTTTTTTCCCGGTGTCCTAATGACAGTGAGGAATTCGGAATTTCTAACTTCTTTAACTATACGTCTTACTGTTCTTTCTGACGTTTTAGTTGCTTCTGCAGTCCGTTTTACCGTCTCTTTTTCAATTTGAGCTTCTTTCTCCATGAAACAGTACACATCGTATCTGGCATGTCTGCGTAAAACGGTATTTGGTCCTGGCATTGTAAAAAACGAAACAAAAACTAAATTTAAAACGATAACAACAACTGGTAACAAAAACTAAATTTAAAACAACAACAATAACAGTAACTCGTAACAAAAACTTAATTTAAAACTAAAACTGAACTCGTAACAAAAACAAAGGGTAGAGTAGTACTCGTGCACTAGCACCGCAAGTGTAATCGGGAGCGAACGGAATGTAGACGCGGTGCGGGAGGCAGGGGTCGACTGACGCGCCAATCGCGCGCTCGGATCGGCGCTACTTCATACCCCGCGTCCCGCTTGACCGCCAAAGAGACCTAAAAAACGACTTCTGCGCATCTAACGACTCTTGCCAAGTTACGTGCCGGGTACTGTACATGGTATGGTATACAATGGTAGGTACATACTTTAAACACTATAAAATCAAACATATTGTTCAGAACCATGTTAGTTTAGAAACCGTTCACCAAGAGTTCAAAATGTAAAATTGTACATTTGCAGAACTAGATGGCGTTGACGGCGAATTAGAGTTGTCACGCTGCACTGTTTGGTTAGGTAAAGGTACTTAGAGATCAGTTTCAGTTTAAAAATTATTATACAGTGCAAAAAGTATTAAGTTCAAAAGGTTGTATTCAGTTCAAAGTTCAAAGTAAAGAGGTCATACAGTACAGTGCTTGTGTTATTTGAAGAAGAGTGTACCATCCTGCGAGACCTCCGGATCCCAACACATCATAATCACATATTAAATTACTATCTGAACCATGATGATAGTTCTTCGTAAGGCAATTAGCCAGTTTTGATTAACATGTATGTTTCTGACAAGTTACACCCTAAGATCGGGTATAAACATGTATGATTTTTTTGTGAAAATTAAAATATAATATCTATACTGTAGGTAGACCATTTCTTATCTTAACTTATCGTATAGGTACCTATAAACTACTTGCTTTATTTAGTTGCGGACATGATCCCAAGAAAACAGTTACCGGGATCCGTCGTTTGATTTGATTTTGACTTTTGTACCAATAAGTTATCAGACAAGCAAATCAATCTGGGACTTACGCGAAAGACATTTGCACAAAGGACACTTGCGCGAAAAGACATGCACGCATGGACTTTTGCGCGAACGGAAATATGAGCGCATGGAGTTTTGCGCGATTGGACTTTTGCGCGAACGGACTTTTGCGCGCCAGGACACTTGCGCGACTTGGCCACTGAGGTTTACTCTCATCACACCTGTTATTACTGCTGGTTTTTTTCGCGATTCAGGGTTTGGTCCCATAGTAAAAGTTGTTCATAATAAAAAACACGGTGTATATGTCAGCTTCAAATTGTAAAACCCGTCAAATTGTAATCTGTCTAGTCAGATTGTAAACTGTCGAAATATTGTGAACTGAACATACTGCTTACAATATGACGCATTATTTTTCGGAAGATTCCAATCTGTCGAAGTGTAACCGTCAAATTGTAAAATAGACCAACGAGGCAGTCAATAAAATAAATAAATAAATTAATATTGTGTTTATTTGTTTTAATACTTGTCATCCTTGCATCAATAGTGTAGCTCACCCTAACATCATCGTTTCGACTGTGCGAGAGGGATAGAAGATAGGTGGCTGGGGAGGGAAGCGGGGGCAAAAGTTGAATTTAAGCTATCAGCCCGTGAATGAGCTCCGTAAACTAATAATCTAAAATCTATCTTCTTTTGATCTTTATCTGATTTTTTGTAAAGATCTTTTATGTAGTTTCGAATCTCAATTGTGCTCTTACTGAATAAGATAAAAGGTTCTTAAGGTAGTGTGCATAACCCTAGCAAAATGTTGTGCATTTGAGAGATAAGACCATAAAAAATAATTAGTGTATCATGAGGAGCAATTTGTTTAATAGTAGCAAAATTTGTGTGAATTGTAGTTTTAAAGTTATTTGAGAAAAACACATTTTGCTGGAGTAACGTTTGAAACGTTATCCTGGCAAAATCGATTTTCAAAAATTCGTTCAGCCCGGAACCAAATACATGATTAGATAGCTTTTGTTGCATAGTAAATGTTTGTAAATAGCAAAATTTGTGTGTGGTATGGTTCTTGAGTTATTTAAGATTTTGCTGCGGTAACGTTTTGTGATTTCCCAGATCTCGAAAACGGCTCAACGCAGAAGATTGAAAAAAATACCAATAAGAGACCTTAATTTGTTTAAATTAGTTTAAACATTAGTTTTCATTTGGTTGTCGTAAACCAATGGAATTAAATGGTTTCAAAAATCAGATAAAACGGATTTGCAAGTAAACCAAAACACTTATAACCAAATAAACAGCTGTAAAAAATACCCATGGTAGACACGTATCACGTCAAGTAAAATGGATTATGTAACTTTATACGATACGAAGATAATAACAAAATTGATTAATTTAGACTGGTCGTACTTTAGCGATGAAATACGCAGTTCCCAAAACATTAAGAAACGTGGCATACTTTAAACTAATTAAAATGATACATGAACATTGATTCCTGTTAATTTCAGCTTTCAATTACGGCTGTAATGAAAGTTATATCAAAAACAAGAAAATGTCAGCAATTCTCTAATAAGCTGACCAAATCGGAAAGGTCACGAAAAAGCGGCCGCACTATACATAATCGTAACCATCTTAAATGAATGGGATAATATGGATGTTTTGTTAGTACAGTTGCGTACGTACGTTGTTGTTACTGTTGCGTAGGTTGCTGGTCATGGTGTTCATTATTTTTATTTAAAAATCAGTCTCATACAAATTATTGTATATCTTTGCCTTAGCATTAACATATTGAGGAAAAATTCTCAGATAAGTTACGTACGTACTTAATTTTAATATTTGGCATAAATGTTTTTCTGTTTGTCAAGTACCAATGCTTAAAACTTAAAATACAATGTTGATTCATAGTTTGTACAATTTTCCTTAAGACGGAGATAGGCACCTACTAAATACGTAGGTAGGTAGGTGGACTCCATTTCCCCTCGACTCACAGTATGGCATTTAAACATGAGCTTTGTAACGTATAACTTAGTGGTTATTTCAACATTACATGTGACAGTTACAGGTGATCAACGTGTGAACCACGCGTCGTCAATCAAAATCTCACTATAAATTATTTACTGAGATTATTACTTACCTTTTTAAAGTTAGTTGACTTTAAATAATTACTTATGATCCATTAAATTGTTAAACTACTGTTAATTAACATGATTTTCATTTATAAAATAGAAAACTAGTAGAAAATGTGTGTTATGGTACCTGCACTTCGAACATTAAAAAATCGGTTACACGTAAAACGTTTTTCTGCTTAACTGTACAAAACATCGGACACTAAGTTGCTAATTTGCGAAGACTACTCGTACGTATGGTGCGGCCGCTTTTACGTGACCTTTTTAATTTGGTCGGCTATTAGAGAATTTCTGACATATTCTTGATTTTGATATAACTTTCATTACAGCCGTAATTGAAAGCTGAAATTAACAGGAATTGATGTTCATGAATCATTTTAATTAGTTTAAAGTATGCCACGTTTCTTAATGTTTTGGGAACTGAGTATTTCATCGCTAAAGTACGACCAGTCTAAATTAATCAATTTTGTTATTATCTTCGTATCGTATAAAGTTACATAATCCATTTTACTTGACGTGATACGTGTCTACCATGGGTATTTTTTACAGCTGTTTATTTGGTTATAAGTGTTTTGGTTTACTTGCAAATCCGTTTTTATATGATTTTTGAAACCATTTAATTCCATTGGTTTACTACAACCAAATCAAAAACTAATGTTTAAACTAATTTAAACAAATTAAGGTCTCTTATTGGTATTTTTTTCAATCTTCTGCGTTGAGCCGTTTTCGAGATCTGGGAAATCCCAAAACGTTACCGCAGCAAAATCTTAAATAACTCAAGAACCATACCACACACAAATTTTGCTATTTACAAACATTTACTATGCAACAAAAGCTATCTAATCATGTATTTGGTTACGAGCTGAACGAATTTTTGAAAATCGATTTTGCCAGGATAACGTTTCTTAACGTTACTCCAGCAAAATGTGTTTTTCTCAAATAACTTTAAAACTACAATTCACACAAATTTTGCTACTATTAAACAAATTGCTCCTCATGATACACTAATTATTTTTTATGGTCTCATCTCTCAAATGCACAACATTTTGCTAGGGTTATGCACACCTTAAGGTATACTCCAAATTAGCTTCACTGAATGAACTGTTGATTTTTGATGAACTCTTCAGGATTTTCGATAATAGGTAGGTACCTATAGCCTGAAGGGCAGCCCCGAACAGTGGGTTTAGTCGGTAAGAGTCCGACAGGATTATAAGGATTTTCCCACAAGGAAGTTTTTTGCTCTATTCCTTAAAATACTTAAAGATAGACCTTAAATATATAAAGGGTGTAAAACACCTCTTAACGAAGGCGAAAGGCACTTGTTCTCCTCGTCATTGTGATCATTTTTTTGTTCTACGCCATACCTGGGAACCTTCTGGTTACGGAGATATTGGGGGTCAAAGTTCCATGTTTTTTTTTAATGCAAGTTTTTTATGTAAGATTTTTACTTTAATCACCTCCACAGTCCACTACCCCCGTACTATTCAATCCATCCATCAGCACAATGTTTTGAGTGCGTTACATTGAGTTCTACCACAAAACACGATTTTTCACCCCAAAAAAAAAGTCGTTTCCCAGCAATATTTTTTGCGTAAAGTTACTTAGTTTGATGTACAGAATGGTTGACGGCTTCGTGATGAGGTCTTTTACACCCTGTATTTTAACCCATTAAAACTCACAGTCGAGATTGATCGATTATGATTTAAATAATTTGTTCCAAGCCCTTAACACGGTAATATTATGATACAGTAGTGTAACTCGGCCGCATGATAGAAATAAATGCCTACAGCCGCGCGGTACGTAAACATGCGTTAGGGCTGCCCGTCTCCAGCATTTTAATTACATTTGCCTACTTTCTGTTTCTATTTAGTTTTGTGATTGTAAATATCCTTTTTATATAAATAAATTAAATACTTTGTATATTGAATAGGAAGTGTTCAATAAAAATGCGTGTTGTTTTTTTATTGGTAGATTTAATTAAAAAAACATGTTTTTGTTCGAAAAACAAATCGGGCTTATAAATTTGCGACCGAAAAATATTTGCGCCTCGACTGAGTCGTACGAAATGCTTTATTGTTAAATTTTAAAGTATAGGCACCGAAGTTTTAACACAAGCGTAAGTAGGTAGGTACCTACCGTATCATGATTCATTCAGAACCGCATATAACTACCTATTTCACTCGTCTCAATAACTTTCCGTTACTCTATTCGCTTTATTTATTAATCCAAACACCTTTTTTTTCGTGAGATAAAAGGAAATACTTACTTTTCCATTAAAAAGACACACATTATGTACCTACCTACTAGTAAGTAAAATTATTTTATAGTCTTACCTTTCAGAGTTTCCAGGTAATTTAAAAAAAAAACTTATGTCTGGATGCGTTATTGACGAATTCATACAACCAAAAACAGCACAATATTTCCTACTCGTCATATTAACTGATTTTTAGAGAAAAAATCGCGCGGTTATTGTTAAAAAAACAACACACCGTCCGTTCGACACTGCGGTACAGCCGTGACTGTCTGCGCCCCAAGTGCACCCTTAGATCGAGGCGCGTAGGTATAGCTCGCGTTTCGTCCGTTTCTATGAAGTCGGAATACTGTATCATAATACTACTGTGCCCTTAATTCGTCTACGAAACAGCGACGGGACGATACAGCCTAAAGTTCGTTGACGACCACAACCTCACTAGTGAATACAGTCTTATTCAAAGCTACAAGGTCGATCGATCTCACTAACCGGTACTAACTGGGTTGTGGAGGTCAGATAGGCAGTCGCTCCATATAAAATACTGGTATTCAGCTGCATCCGGTAAAACTGGAAGCCGACCCCAACTAAGTTGGGAATAGGCTAGGCAGATGATGATGAAGGTCGATCGATCTCAAGGCTGTCTCGTCGACGAGCTCGTCGCAGCTTACAGCCATGAAATTCTCTTTTAGAGAATAGCACTGCTGCGCGGTCGTGTCATTCGATTGTAAGATTATACACAACGTACCTAACTGAAACTACTCCGTTGAAATTACCGTCGACGAATTGCCACGTAAACCCTAAGATGTTAATTTTTCCAAATAAATAATAAACGTCAAAGTTAAATGAAATATTTTTTTTTTTTTTTTTTTTTTGTGTTACAGACTCTCCTAGATGACAACACTCTTGATATGACAAAGAGTGAACATCGCCTCTTAGTGCTGCAGATCGCTTTGAAATGCGCTGACATTTCGAACCCCTGCCGCCCGTGGGAGATCTCCCGGAAGTGGAGTCTCAAGGTGTGCGAGGAGTTCTTCCGACAGGGAGACTTCGAACGCCGACTCAATCTACCAGTCACGGCGCTTTGCGACCGACACACCACCTCCATTCCCAAGATTCAGACAGGTATACTTAATGATCACAATAAATGTAACGAATAAACATATTATTTATAACCGACTTCAAAAAAGGAGGAAGTTCTATGTTCGACTGTATGTATTTTTTTATTATGTATGTTCACCGATATCTCCCCATTTGTGGACCGATTCTCAAAATTCGTTTTTAATTTGAAAGAGTATACCTGTGGTGGTCCCATTTAAATTTGGTAAGATCTGATGCTGATCTTCGGAGGTATACAATGGCACTCTTCAAAAATAGACGGCTAATCTGTCGTGATTGCTGCCATCGCTTGAATGTTTATTGTTTATACAACATCATGACGTAACATCGCACCTGTATGCTCTGAGGGGGTACGCAGATGTGTACATTTCGACAGTTAGTATGTTAAGTTCTATTTGTTGGGGATAAGCCTATTACCATGACATGTATTGTTAACAATGTAAAATAAATTCATGGCAAACATTTGTTTGGGAATAACTAAAAATGGAAAAATAAAAAACTTTTTTTTTCACATTATTGTGTTTTTTGAAGTCTGTTTTATTTTTTGCAAAAATGTTTTTTTTTTCAATCTACCATAATATGTTTCATCATTACAGGTTTCTTCAAATTTGTGGTGACACCACTGATAAGCGAATGGCATATGTTCTTACAAAATGACCTGTCCAATCAGATGCTCCGCAATCTCATCTATAACCAGAACAGATGGGAAATTTTAATGAATGAGGAAGCCAATGAGGAGACTCGAACTGAGACATCTGATGCGGATTTAGCGGATGACGACACAGGGACGGACAACGACAGCCGCAGGCTACTCCTGTCACCTCGTAGAGCCTCGCTCAATCCGCCCCCCATATTGAAAACCTCATTCAGGCGCTTCTCTGTGCCCTTGAACGTGTTCCAAGACGTGAGGTACAGGCACCGCGGGATGAGCCGCGATTCGTCGGCATCGGATGAGCGCGCGCCCCATCACCCCAGCGCCGACGGCAGTCAGCCCTCGCTGCACTCGCAGCTCAGCGTGCGCGGACACTGTTCGCCCTCAGAAGGTGCCGAGTGCTATCTCAATGCGGAAACACTATTACCTGACTCGACTATCGCGTCGATCACGACTCCCGCGCAGGCTGTACGCCTCCACAATGTGCTCAGAGAAGGCGGCACGCTCAACAAATTTGTCAGGCAATCTCGTGATTTATCTTCCGCGGCCCGAGCGCTTCCCTCTACTAGTAGGGAATCCGATTCCTTGTCACAGTTCAGACCTGTCCCGTCAACGAGTAAGCAAGAACCGAAATATAACTATTTAGTTGTGAGAGATGTTAAAAAGACTGATTACGACTTGACGTCTGATACTAGTGTAGAAATGGCAGAAACGGCGCGTATTGCACAAAAGGAAAACTCCGCTACGAAGTCAAGCCGAAAGGAGCCTAGCACGGTGGGTAGTCAGCTGCGCGACAATCTGACGTGGATGCCGCTGCATCTCGAGTCAGACCCGCTGCTGCAGCGCCGGCGGAAGTCGATGTCCGCTGAAGCTGATAAAGTTTTACCAATTGGTTAGTATTTTAAACACTATTCGATTTTTTTTTTCTAACCAACTGCATAATTTTAGTTCGAATTTTATTAAGTTACCTCATCATCTTGTGTTATAACTTGTTTTTGTGTAAAATATTTAATAAATTAAACAAAAAAAATTAAAATCTATCTAGTCTTCTCTCAGCTATGTTTGTTGGACTAATCTGCATCCAGTCTAACCGGATACAACTGAACATAAGTATTTTACATGGAGCGACTGCCTATCTGACCTCCACAACCCATAACTGGGTAGTACCTACACGCAACACGGTACCCCTTGCTAAGACGTGGTTTTCATACTTTCTGGCTTCTGACTACCCGTAACGACTGAGATCCTTTGCACACCAGGTCTTTTAAATCCCCTGATTACGCGCGCAGAATACAATCAGGACACTCAGCAAACGCAAGACTGAACTCACGTTGTTAGCTTTGCACACGATCCTTGTGTTTGTATCGCTATAAATGCGCTGATACATCAAAGCCGCCGCAATTTGGAACCGCGCTGTAAGCGCGCGTTTGAATCGATACAAACGTGTAAAATCTTCTAATCAAAAACGTGCGTCATCAGCGCATGAAAAAATCTAAATGTTACGTGCCCTTTTGTCGGTGGTTTGTGTATAAAATAAAGCGACGCCGACGTTACAGTTCAAAGAATTATTATTATTATTAAAAGGAAGAGCAATGTACCAACTCATGAGTTAACTTAACGAACTTAACTATAAATAACCTAAGACCTAAATAAACTACTTAATACCTAACTATAACTAAGAGGGCGCCAGGTGGGTTTTTGGCTGGTGTTACGCGCATGGTTCCATGCGCGTAACACCAGCCAAAACCCACCTTCCAGTCCAAGGAGCACAGCCGGCTGGCGTGGATTCTTACCAGTAGTGTGGTGGCAACGTTGAATCAATAAAACAAAGGTTTACATACGGTTCGGTATTTGCACATAGGAAAATTTCCATAAATCTTCAACAACTAAAGGGCGTGACGTTAAGCTGTATCACGTATTAAATCACCGTTTAAGTCATGGGGTCTCATCTCGAACAAATTATAATTATTCTTGAAAAAAATCTATAGATGGCAGCATAGGTAACAGTAATGAAATTAACAATCACTAAAATGCGTTTAACGATAGATTTCGGCCGAAATAAGATTAGTAAAAATCAAATGTTCCTTGTTTAATGCTAATTTATCTATTTACACACATAAATCGCGCTATTTTAACAAAAAATATAAAAGAGGCCTTTTACTTCAATCCGAACCCTATAAAGTTTTCAAAAGTCAGTCATCTGTAGATCATTCTGTTTAGAGCTATTTGGTATAGATGGCGTTTTACTCAATTTACCTCACACGCGGAACGGAACAGTTTCGTTTGTGTGAGTGAGCTATCACTCACACAAATGAAACTGTTGCACAGCTAGCACAACTTGAGCACAGTAAAAACTCGAGCGAGATATTTTTTGTGTATCGCTATATTCGCAATATCTTATTGCGAGCGAGTGAATAGATTGGTGCCGATTCTCTTGTCACAAATGTCTCTAAACTAGACTAAAAATCACTAAAATTAAGTTTGTTCCTGTCAAAAGACGTTTCCCATTCTGAAATTGATTAGTGACATGACTTAAACAGATTATAGTTTGACAGCACTAAGTTATTCAATTTGGTGAAAATGGCCATTTTGCTATTCTGAAATTGACGTTTTTCACCTAAAATTTAGATTGTCAAACTAAATCAGACTATTATTAATCGCGATTAAAAAGATGTGGAATAAAATTAGTTGTCATGAACTAAAATTTACAAAGCATATTTCTCTCGTATTTCATAAAAGTTTGGATGATTTTGAGTTCACTAAGGAAACATGTGATTGCAGCTGTTGTCGATTTGGAAGAAAGGTAAATTTTGTGTTATTTTATTATAATAGGATACAAACAAAATGCATTCATGAAACTTACCAAAGGATTTTGTTGGTCTAATTTTTAGAAAGCTCTCCATACTAACAGTGATTATAAAGAAAAGACTATATGTATAAAGCTTCTGAATATAATTTTTTGTTATTTGTTTTCAGCTGTAACACTCAGCGTAAAGGACAGCATTTATATGAATATCGCCATCTTTTGACCGCACGCTTTACCTCTGATGGCATTTACACTTATTTACGAGACCAGTGTAAAGCAATCAAGGACAGCTATATTGCTCCCGCAAACAATACTGTAATTTTGTCATTTACAAAGGAAAAAATACAAAAGGAATGTGAAAGGACATGAAAGCGAGATGATTCATATTTTAATGAAATGTTAACTCATTTAATTAACTTTTATGTACATCATTTAGAACCTGCAATTCTAAATAAATATATGTTTAAGCACTATTTGAAAATAGTAAAAAGGCAGAATTAAAAGTACTCTTTTATTTAATATTTTTCATAATACAATCTCCACAATAAGATTCTCCATTACACTTAGAGTTGAATAAGTGTACTCAACTCTAAGTGTACTCAACTCGAACTGATTTTTTCTATAGGATTCGAAACCTTCCTTTACTTCTTCTTCGAGACCTATTTCTAATGCTGTTTGCTGTTGTATACGTGGAAGTAAAACTACTGGTTGAAGGTTGCGGTTCTATTTCAAAACAAACAAAAACAAAAAAAAACTTTCCTGAAATAGTTTTTTCTGCCTTCTTTTCTCATAACGATGCTGTCGTCCGAGGGCGGCTGGATTTTCTGGTTTAGCTTCAGTGAAACAGAATACCGATGATACAGCTGTCTTTTTAAGGAACTTAGCTTCTGAAATGAGTAAGAAACCACTTAGGTTAACTTTTTGTTACTTACCAAGAATGACACAAATTAGTAAGTAATGCATAAAAGTATGTTATGTTACTGTGTTAACTCACCGCTATGAAATGCACTCCACACAAACGTGCGGAAAACACTTTACTTGAATTTTTTTATTGCGTAAAGCAGACTCCCATTGTTTTTTGAGTTTGCTTTCCTTAGGAAACTAATGAACTCCCCTATTTTTACAATTTAACGCGCTACATTAAGGCATTATTACAATAATTGCGGCAATTAATAACGATAAACAAAAACGATTGAAGAAATCCATACGATTTGACAGCTCTTATTTCAAAGCAAGCCAAGCAAGGTATGTATGGTCGTAGAAAGTGCCCATGGCAGAGGAGTTTAGTTTTTTATTATTTTTTTAAACCTATCGGTTGATTAATTACCTATTTGTAAATTTGGGATGATTTTTTGTTTGTTTGAAGTTTCAAGCAAACAAAAATTAAATCCAAAGGACATGATGTCCAAAAATGGTTATATATAATCAAAAATTTTAACCAGGATAATATAATTATGTGGATAGACAAAAAACAACTGTTCTAATTATAAAATACATTTTAAAGACCTCCAACTTTGAGAAGAATCGTTTTTTATTTGTGTGTGAATTTACACTTATTACTAGTTAAAACGAACAAACCTCCAAACATCAAGGATAATAAAGAGTACACACCGGAAAAAAAGTAAATCTAAACTTGACAATGTCACTGTCAGATATTGACTGATAGTGTCAGTCATTAGTGTCATTACTCAGGCTTTTTTTTGCAATTCAGAAAATTTTCGTTCACTTTCATTCATTTGTTGTTTAAGGTTTAGTGCAATCTTAGTCTATGGTTTACTCAACTTGGTGAATGTCAAACTCGAATTTAAATGTGTCAAAACTTCATCTAAGTTTAGAGAATCTTGTTTTCAGAATAACTTAACAAAACCAACTAACAAAAAATAAGAAATTTTAGTTTTAGTTTAGGTTAGTTCGGTGTACAAGAGAATCGGCACTAGAGATGCAACGGATGTCCGGTAACTATTCGGTGTCCGGCCTATCCGGCCCAAATTTTACTATCCGGCCGGATACCGGATAGTAACTCATTATCCGGCGGATACCGGATATTCATAAACTTGCTAAAAATCCTTTAAAACGGACATGAAATAAGACAACAGCTAGCAATTATGAAAAGTTCTATTAAAAGCTATATGTATATACTCTAACGTCTCTAACTCATCGCACCGCACTAAAACAAGTATTTTTTAACAAGTTAAAAATTAATATTTAAAAACAACAAGTGGCACGATCACTCCCGATGAGATCCGAAACCGCCCGAAATGATCTAATCACGTTGCCCGCAGCTGTACGACGCTGAACATGTCACAACTTGCCTCAGAGAACTACTTACTCTCCGCCGGAGCTCCGGCGGCCGGATATCCAGCCATCCGGCCTCGCAGTTCGCCGAATATCCGTTATTCGGTATCCGCCCAAATAACTATCCGTTGCATCTCTAATCGGCACCATTATGAATTAATGTATCGCTTGCGTTGATCGCCGCTCGCTCGATGCGTAAAATACCTACCTAAATTTGCGTAACGCCGAAATGTAAGAGGGCTCCGTATGCATTGAAATACTCAAAAACACATGAAGATTCATTCGCCGGAGCGTGGATATTGCTAGCATACTCACACAAATGAAACTGTTTCGCCCACTCAAGACATTTTTAGGGTTCCGTACCCAAAGGGTAAAACGGGACCCTATTACTAGGACTCCACTGTTCGTCCGTCCGTCTGTTTGTCACCAGGCTGTATGTCATGAACCGTGATAGCCAGACAGTTGAAATTTTCACATATGATGTATTTATGTAGACGCTATAAAACAACAAAAACAAAAAAAAAAAAAAATTTTTCAGAGGGGCTCACATAGAACAAACGTGATTTTTTTTGCCGTTTTTTGCTCATTAGTAATAACGGCAACAGATAGACGCTTCAAATATTCATACAATATTTAGTTGTGTGTGTACCTATTCAATTTAAAAATAAAGAGTTAAATCAAAATAAAATAAATATTTATGGGAGGCTCTCACACAACAAACGTGTTTTTCTGCCGTTTTGTCTAATGTTGTATACATAATGGTACGGAACCCTTTGTGCGCGAGTCCGACTCCCACTTGGCCGGTTTTTTGTATTATTATTACCTACTCGTCCTTGAAGGCACCCGAGATCATGGTGCGTTGGTGAGAATCTATAAAAACAGCGCCATCTAGTAAAATCGATGTCACTTTGTATCTATCTAGGTGATGTGACGGTGGACTCTTATATTGCGTTGTAAAACTCCAGTCTGTGGCAATTAGTGAGACGCTGGTGCTGCCATCTGTTGAAGCAATGGAAAACAAAAAATAACCAGTTCAATAACCAGACTTAGGGAGGTGTCTATTCTTTGTATGGGATTGGGTAACTAATCCAAATTAGACTAGTAAGCGACTATTACTAGTGGAATTCAATGATAAGTCACCCCTTTATTGTTGAATATTTCACGAAAAACAATATCACTTGGTCTCAACCAATTTATAATTCGAGATGACAACGAACGCTCACCGAGCGACACGTCTGTCCCTGATTACTGTTTGCGATGCTGTGTCCTTCAAACCCACGATGATTAAAACTTACAAAAAGACATGCGCAGTCTGCGGGGATTGAACACGCGACACACAACAGTGCAGTCTTCAACCAAGGTTCATTACTACTTCTGGTTTTAACATCGTCTTTGAAATTTAGAATCCCATCATGCCGCTAGACATGACGTGATTACAAGTGGTGCAAAGACTGACAATTATCTAAAAGGCTTTCCAAGGTAAGGAGGGAATGGAGGGACCACGCATCCTAGGAACCGTCCTAAGTCGCAAGCGATGCTTTACTTTAGATCGACTCGTGCGGTTATTATTATTAAGCCACGAGTCATTCACTCAATTCAATTCAAAATAATTTATTATCTCTTAACAAACATGACAAATTATGTATGATTATAACCATGAAAAAATTATAATAATAGAACAATTATAAATTTGTACATAAAAAAATAAATTTTAAATTACAATTATAAAACAAATCACTAATAATTCACTAAATTACTAAAACACGATAATAAAATGTTCCAGCTCCCAGAGAGAAGATTCGCGAGGTACCAACGGTCCTCCCTCAGTTCCTGCACCGCACATTCTCCAGCAAGGAGTCGTGGACGAAGAGGCGCGGGTCCGCGCCGTCGCCCGTGGCGCCCTCTGAGCTGCGCGGCCTCACGTCTCCGGCTTCCCTACGACACAGCGTGAACGGAAGCCGCCGTAAGCCCAGCCTCGCCGTGACCTGCCAACAATACCTCGCCAGAACGGCCTTCACTGTGCAGGAACGAACTCAGTTCCCACGCAGAAGCTCACTGCCTGTTGAGGTGATGACAGGTGCTCTATAGCTTAGCGGCTTTTTTATTTTTCTTTTGCATGTCTTCACTACATTATTTTAACGGGCATACTAGGTTTTATTTTATGGTGCCGTTTGTCTTCTTTTTTTAATAAATTACAAAAATATTGAATTGGTTTGCTGTAACACGTTTTGAATTAAAATCAGCGAAATAATTTTTACGCTTTTGATGTTGTTGATGTTAGAAGCACGTATTCAGTACTACGACTGCTACGAGAGGGAAGTGTATCACAGCTTTACTAAGAATAGTAAAACACCTCATATTACAGTGTTTAACCCTACCCGACGTCTCTTGATGCTGATAAATAAATTACCCTAGTCCTGAGTTAATTCCCAGGTCGGGCAAAGTTTTGTTGGGGTTTTCCCATCGTTTGGAATTGTGCCCGTTTGATAGTAATAGGCTCACGCCCTGTAACATGGAACTTAAAAGATTACTGGCAATATGTGGGTGTACTATTAGATACACTTTTATATAGTTTCATCAACAATTATGTTTGTCTATGAATTGAATTGAGATTACAAAAATAAATGTTATATTTTTCAGGTATATCAACCCACTAAAGCCGGCCACGACACATAATATTTGCTTGAGCCTATAGAGGCTCAAGGATATGATTCCCTCGATGAGGATGATTCCGAACTATCTAATAATAATTACGACGCTGACGAGGAAGATGTAGACGACGAAAGTTCATTCGACGAGGATTACACGAGCGAATTCCACGAGAACATGGTGTGGGGAGCATCTGACTCCGAGCAGCAGCCGGAGGCCGACGACGATGACCCCGACCTGCTGATCAACCTGCCCTTCGTAAATCGTCATCGTGCGAAGTCCTTGTAAACGATCTCTTCAATCCTACATCCTCTCCTATGTAAATACCAATGTTTCCTGTAAATACCCTAGCTATGATATATTACCGCAGGAGTGTTTTTGAAATGTGTCGGTGAGATTGTGTGTTATAGTTCTGTTAGTATGTTCGACGGTAATTTTGAAATGTGTCGGTGAGATTGTGTGTTATAGTTCTGTTAGTATGATCGACGGTAATTATGAAATGTGTCGGTGAGATTGTGTGTTATAGTTCTGTTAGTATGTTCGACGGTAATTCCCCCCCTCCCCCCTCACCTTTGAACTAGATCGTTTTCATCAAGTGTTTACAGTGATTCGGAGCCACGAATGTCGCTAATTTATGTGTAATATTATCCCGGACATGACATTAGTTTGTGATTTATATGAATTGTCACACAAAATGTTGATGATCGTTGTTAGAAATCTTTAGTTTCCCGTTTCATTGCGCTAAATGATTTTTGCTTGACGTTGATTATGATGGCATAAATACAGGCGAGTTTCAGTGCGCAATGGATAGTGAAACCATCCATGTTTACAGTAGTGTAGCTCTATGTTAACATTTGAACACAATATTTGTGTACCTACACATAATATAATCATGAAAAGTAGATTCAGTATAAATTAGCCTTAAACTCAATGCCGACATTATAATCATAATATTTGTATGATAAAGTGAGAACAATTTCTTGTTACGTTGCGCAATGGATAGTGTGACATTGCTCACATGGATGATGGGAATGCGTTTGGAATTTGGATATACAAATAAGGATGACGCTTTCTAAACTATGGAGAGACATCGTGTGACTATCATGGATATTCAATCTATGATGCCCCTGGGGACACATTGAAACCTAACAACAGGGTGGGTCCTCTAATTATAGCGTCTTCGAAGGCTAAAGTTAGAAACTCATAATTTCACACACAACTTCAAAACGTGAATACTATAATGTTGCAAAACTTCAGTACAAATAATTTCCACACAATTAGTTATTTTTATTTTTTTAATGTGTAGTTAGTAAAATAATTTTCTTTAAATATTTTGTCTCATAGGTTAATAATACATCACAAATTTATTGTAAGTTTTAGCAGAATATATGTTTCGTCTAATTTTATAAAGTACATTATGATTATACCAAAAAATATGCTTATCCTATTTGAAAAATTGTTTGATATAAGGCCTATCGTCAGGGACGCCACTCGCGGGTAACGAGTTACAAACTCATCACTAATGAGTAGCCAGAACGTCACAGCACTGGAATATCAATATAGTAACGTCGCGCGTCGTCGACGATAAGCCCACAACAAAGGGATTGAGTCTCATTATAATTTTTTTGTAACTTTTAGTATTTCGAAAGTTATACAGTCATAGAATTTAAGTACTTAGTAGTTTATAAGATGGAAAATGACGAAAGAGGTAGACGCTCTTTTTGAGTGAAACACATGATGATGTATGAAGAAGTATGGTTAGAAAAACATTCAGTATTAAATGATTCAATGTAGCAGCCGTCACTGTTGATCGCTTGCACAGTTGCACGACCTCGTGGAATAACTTGCAGGCAAGTTCAGAATATAAACTGGTTCGACGAATATTATGAATAAAATGCGACTCATTTACTTGTATGTATGTAACTAAATAATTACCTTCATTTTCTTAACAGTGTTGTGCAGAATAAATGCGCACGATCTTATGTAATATATTTCCGACAAGTAGAATTTTAATGATTTATAATTTTAAAATGATTGATATTTAAAGTTGTAATATCTATGATATGAACATGCGGTCAACAGAAACGCGGCGTGGTGTGGACAATTCGTGAAATATTTTACTAAAGTATTCGATAATTTCATTGTAACGTTGATTTGTATATTGTGTTTATTTTTAAAGATATTAGTATTAAGTCAGATTTAGACTAAATTCTTTAAGTAGTGAATTTATTAATTCTTTGGAATTAATTTTGAAAAGTTTTTTTCATAATGATAGATTAAATTGTTCCAAAGATCTTTCATTGGTTGTCCACTTCTTATGATTAGCACGGAACTCGTGCCATTTCTGTCACAATTTGGGCCTGTAATATGGGCAGGAAATTGCTTTGTAAATACCAAGAAGTCAAAGACAATTTTTAAATTGGTGAATTAATTTGTCAAAGATTGAGGTCTGACACCTTCTTGCTGCAACTGCGTTGCTGTTGGGATTGCGTGATTGTTGCCGAGCAGCGGCGGGCCCGTAGCGTAGGTACTGCTTGTGGTCACACTAGAGGTCACCTTGCTAAAAGCAACATTTATTTTATTTATATTTTAGAAATTGTCGATACAAGTGACGGCCGAGCTAACTGATCTGCGTTGGGATTTCAACAACCAGAGTATTGTTCCACGAAAACGAACGTTTCAAACATCAGTACAGATGTAACTCACTCACTGTTACTCACTATGTGCGTAAATGTAGCTCGGTCCACACTGAGCTGACTGAGCGCTCCCCGAGATGACGCACAACGCACATACATCTAACATGAATGTATACAAAGTGACCGTCGTGAAGTAACACATCTGTGCCGACACTCGGCAATCCTGTCGGCTGCCGATGCCGGTCGGCACTCACGTAAACCTTGCCAGCGCTGGATCGCTGGACGATTGTCGATACTGCCAAGAGTACACAATCCTAGGACTTATAGTAGTCAAGTATTTTAGTGTTACGGTAGCAGGACTATAAGGAGTCTGATATTAAATCGAAATACGACTTTTGTCGATTTGAGATTTTGAGGGATTATGAGCTTAGCTCATGAAAAATATTTTTGTATTCCTTGTTCTGAAGTCATCTTTCGGTGTCTTTGGGAGATTAAGTACTCTTAATTTATTATAATAATGTAACGATGGTAAATTAAACTAGGCATCACGGTGGTGAGCGATGACGAACATGACGATCCCTACAGAAGATGAGTCGCGAAGGGTTCACAATACGCAGGCCGTTCGTTTCATGTTATAGCGACCTCTAGTGTCCAAAAGCAGGGTAGTTGAAAGTTAAATGTAAACAAGCAGTGTGTTTCACTAAATGTTAAAGTGTTAATTTATTTTGTGATTGTGTCCCGCGTAGCGTTCTTGAGGCAGTGTTTTAGTTTAACATGGAATTGGATAGTGTGAATGGATGTCGGCGTTGGGGTTGGATAAAACACTTCCTATGTAAAGTGTCTTTAAAATGACCAGCCATTTCGAATGAGCATTTTTATCGAGAAGACATTAGAAACGATTCTATATGATTCTGGTTCTCTCCAGAACATATACCAGTAGACTACGACACTGTACCGTCACTTCAACGTAATCGTTAATTGTTATGGTGTTAGTGTTTCTAGAGATCTTATGTATTTTGATCAATAGTTAACTTCTCATCCCGGTGTCGCGTTATCGCGATAATCTCTAGCATAATCCTGTAGAAGTTACACTCATAAGTACAAGTTCGTGAATGTCTATGATATAAATAAGTAGATAAATAAAGCGTTCTCAACGGTTAACATGTCACATTACTTCAGGTCATATGACTCACGGACACTAATAAGGTGGACTTGCACATACATTGAAAAGATTCCACAACTACTAGTTGATATTTATTACAATGTGACAGACGTATCAACAGTGGGGTACCTCACCCCTTAGTTATATTATTATGTAGAAAGTAAAATGAAAAAAAAATGCTCAAAAACGAACATTTTAGTATTATAGAAGGGACTTTTCCTTCGAACTTTTAGATGCACAACACTATATTATGAACTATTTTAGCAGTAGTAGGACATTGACTAGTCTTGTATCTGTTATAACAGTATTTGTTGATATCAGGTTCAATATTCATAATAATATATGTTTCTACTCTACACTATTTATAAATGTGCTTTTAATAATAAAGTAGTTTCAGTGTGAAAGACCCATTCAACATTTAGAAATATATTTTTATTGTAATTTGATGTTAATTAATAATTTAAATAATTATAACGTCTTTGGCTATGAAAGTCAGTTATTAAGTTAATATGTTTTAAATTAACTGAAGAAGGTACAACAGATTTACTCTGAATAGTATTTAATCGGAAACTAAATTATTATTTGAAGGTTCCGGAGACCCGGGACTGATCCGTGTTGTAAACAGTTCAAACACAGTTCACAAATTCAGGAATAAAGGGAAAAAGGGGGGGGGGGGTAAATATAAGAATGGAAACTAACCGAGCTCTGCTTTCTGTGGTTCAACTGTAAACGACTGAATTTGTAGGGTGAATTTTATTATATGTATCTGAATTATGTATAAATTTGTCCTTTTTTACTAGTTTATACTGTTGATCTGGTCTCAGCTTAATGATTTTAAATCAGGAAATAAACTAAAAAAAAAAATGTCAATGTTATGAAGTTGAATATATTATGTATTACTATACCTACTGCCGTTTGAAATGTCTATTTACTCGCTTACAATTTTAGTAACGAAAATATTTAAAAATACTTCTACAAATGTTAGAAAAACTTAGAATTTTTACCTACCACGTCAATGTGTAGAACGGAAACCCAACCTGCTTCGTGTTGATTTAGATAAATATCTCCTGACTTTCTATTTGTGTTCTGGATGTGGACAGAAACTCAAACATATGTTCCCGATGAACGAAAAGTTCCACATAGTTAGTTTCATATTCATGTCAAAGTGTATTTCAAACGGTCGCGTATTTCACTATTCTCAATAAAATAGATTTCATTGTAACTACATTATTTAACTACAAACATTAAGCATTACATTATACGTTTAGTAAGCATTGAGAGGCAATTAAACGTAGCTCAAAAGTTCATACTAATCTTGTACTAATACAGAAATAAGAATTTAGTCATTGATATAAATAAAACCCATTGACATTCAACTATTTACTAGCAATAGTCAGGACAAGACGAAGAAAGTCGTCTGTCTAGTCTAGTGTCAAGTGACGTGTCATACACTCGCTTGTCAGGTAGCATTCGTATGTCAAAATCAAAAGTGTCCTAGATCAAAATTTTTGTTTGATAATATTTCCAATGTCCGCTCTTTAACACTTTTATAAAAGCTAAGGTACACACTTCAAGTTGCATGTTTGGCATCAAGACGTGTCGTATATCAAAACAAAAAAATACAATTGACTTCCAAAAAACACTAGTGTAGTCAGTGGCGTTGCTAGCATGGGTGACACCCGGAGCGGGTATTGTAGGTGTCACCCCAAAAATCAATCAAAACAGTTAAAATAAAAATTACGTTTGTCTATTCGTACAAGGAGTCATTTTGTCGATTTATACAGAAAAAACTATCAATTGAAAAAATAATAAAGTGGTAAACTCAATATAAGACTGGTATTGTACGGAACTCTCCACGCGAGTTCAACTCTCACTTGGCCGTTTTTTATAGGTGGCACTAGTGATGTTCACGGTCGGATGTCACCCCTAAGCGGGTGACACCCGGTGCGGACCGCCCCTGCCGCCCCCCCCCCCCCCCCCCCCCCCCCCCTAGCTACGCCACTGAGTGTAGTGTAAGTGCAGTGTCCGCACAACGAGCTACCCGAAATTGTCAAATTATCAAATTTTCCCAACCAATCTTGAACCTAATGCTATAGTGATAAAGTTGAAAAACTATTTAAAAAAAGACAGATTGCAGTAGCTTGTGATGTGCTGACGTCTGTACACACATTCCTGTTTTGTTACTATTTTACATAAACAAGTTTAGTAATGATGACTATAACAGTATCATCTACAAAGACATGACAAGTAAATTAAGATTAAATACGCATTATTGAAGTTAACACACATCAGAACTTGACCATATTAATGTGGGACCAGTCCCGAGTACCTCCTTTCCAACAACAAATAATCATGGAATATACTCGACGACTTGGAATAATTTCTTAAGGGCCTATACTACCTCAAATGGCTTAGCATGATCCTCCGTTACGCCTAAAATACTGCAGCATTAATTTTGAAATAAATATATGGTAAAGTTGAGGATTAATGTTTGGTCTTTTGTTTGGCGAAAACACGATTTCATAAAATTTTCTCGATAGAAAAAAATCCCAAAGTTACCTCCAAATCGAACAATAAACCGCTGGTATTCAAAAAGTACTTCAAATTAGATCATGAAACTTTGCATACTAACTGAACTAACTATAAAGCAGGTCTTATGTTTTTTATTTTTTCCAAAAGACGAAAATTTGATTTTATAAAGAATAAAAACCACTCATTTCGCACTATTCGGCCGCAGTGACTGACGTAACAACCGCTTTGTAGTGCAAGCTGATTAGAACTTTATTCTAACAGTATTACAAACGAAGTTTGAACCACCACAAATAGAGTTGCTAATCTGAGGTAGTATAGGCTCCTAGCATACAATAAATATCCGTCAGCGCAAATGATAACCTCCTCCTTTTGGGAGTCAGTTAAAATACAAATACTAAACATCACAAACTTGAATTTTAAGCCATGATAATACTTAGAAACTTTGATAAATGAAACAATGATTGTATTGTACCCAGAGAGCGGCTACTTTTAAGTTGCTAAAATTAGATTCAACTGCAATTGAAGGGTGTTCATAATTATATCAATGACTTGAATCTAATAATTTCACGTACCTACTAAAAGCTCTAAGCACATCACAAACTACCTTACCATTTTAAAATTTGATGTTGTACTTAATTTGTTTTCGAAATAAATGTTTTTTTTCATTGGTTTTGTTTTCATTCAAAAACCTTTTTTACACAATCATTATTACTAGCTCTTAGCTCTATAGTTTTATTATTTATTGAAAAGACGGCGTTACTGACACGCTGATTGCAGATTTTCCTCATCTAATGTACCAGTATTTTTTTATCTCCAGTCCTCTTCACAGATATTTTTCCTCTGTCAGCAAACAAACAACAACCTTATGTGCAGGCAAATAAAGATCACTGTCATTCAAAATCAGAGGTTAAAGATCTGTGAAAGGCCTGTATGCGTATATGAAGACTGCAAAATTATAAACAAAACATAGTTTAATTCCCTTTGTAGTGTATTTCTATGGTACATACCTAACTTGGTGTACATTCTACTGACTATTGTCACATATTATAGTATACCTACCTATTTATTATATTATGTTATTTTTCTATATGTAAAATAAAATTTAAATAAACGGAATCGATGTTTTTAATTCTGATCCTTGTATGCTTGTATAGTCACGTTTCTTGATTTTGTTACAGCACCCCTCCCGGTCGCACGGCTAGCAGTAATAATGTATAGCCGGAACTTCTTTCTGGTGGTAATGTGATGAAGGTTTAGGAGTTAGTACCTGTCAGGCCCGGACTGGTCATACGGGGCAATCGGGCAAATGCCCGATGGGCCGGATGCTCGGTGGGCCGGTGTAGCCGATTGGCGGTCGACTTTCTTTAGCTATTTAAAAAAAAACCATCGCAATTCATCGATTAAAATAGCGACCTCTACCGTCAAGTCGAGGACCTAATTCAATTTAATTTACTTTTAGGGAAGTGATAGGGATTCACCGTAGATAATAAAACTCCGTATTCCAAGGAGGATGAACAATGAATGATGAATACTGAACGATTTTATTTCCGAAAGCTCTACTTATACATTGGTGTCGATTCTGTTGTGCACAAACTTAATTTAGGCTATTGCTATATTTTTCTCTTTAGTAAAACGAGAAAGAGACGGACGTAATTTAGAGCTGTCAAATTTAGTTGGAACTAATATTTCTATACCTACAAATGAAGGGAGCACTTAAAAACATGTCGACTAAAAACACGGTGAAGTGCAAGGTGTGAACTAGTTTGACATCTCTAAATTAGTTCATAGCTATAGCCTTTTCTCCCGCTGTCTTTAAAAGATAGCAATAGCCTAAATTAAGTTTAGTTTGTGCACAACAGAATCGACACGAATGTCCATGATAGCATCTAGGCATAACAGATACCGTTTACAAACGCTCGACCAATAGCAACGCGCCGCAGGGCGAGCCGCGCGCGGGGCGCGGGGCGCTGTTTCGCCGCGGCACTCAGTCGACGCGAAGGTATAAATAGGAGTGGCGCGCAAACTCAGGATTGGAGGATTTGCTTGTTGACACACGCATGACCACACGTCTTCGTGACCCAGTTACGCGAAACCGCGACCGCGAACAATACTCGCGCGCCTATTGTTCGGCGCGCTCTGTGATTGGCTGTCCCCACGAAAAAATCATCGTTTTTGAGGGTACACGCCAAAACCGCGCTCGCGACCTACCGCCCGAGCCCGTTATTTTTCCAATCGTGGAAAAAACCGTCGCCAACGGCTACTATCGTGACGGAATATTCCATTGCCCGATGGAATAATCAACAACAACAAAATTTCATCGTAGGGCTGCGGTGTGTCACATCAAGGGAGACACCGTAACCATCAATATGGACAAGGAGAAGCCGCCGCTTGCCACGAAGCACCAGCCCGGGGGCCGGGAGACGTCGCTCCCGCACACTGGGGGCTCGCCGCCCGGCGCCCGTCCTGCGAGCACCGACACCACGGGAGCTGCCTACCGCACCCCATCGCTACCATCGCTCTCACCCCGCTGTCCCAGACGCAGACAGCGTGCAAGGATCCAAGACTCCAGCGTCAACAAACAGCGCCGGCCAAACCCGCCGCGACCCGTCCCGTGCCAACCCAGGCCCCGGGGCCCGCGGGGAACCACAGCCGCGCAACATCCGCCCGCACCACCGCCTCTGCCGTGCGCCCAAGCGCACCAAGCGCGCGTAATCCGTCCTCGCCTGCGCCCCGTCCGGCGCTCGCGCAACAGACCGCCGCCGCGCCTCGCCCCGCGCCACCCGCTCACGCCGCCGCCGCCGCGCGACCCGGTGCGCTATCGTCCGCGAGCGCCCTCGGCCGCCGCTACAGGCCTAGCCGCGCGCAACGCGTCGTTCGCGCCTCACCGCTTGCTGGCTGGCTCAGCCGCCGCACATCATCATGAAGTAGCCATGTCGCCGCCACCGCCGAGAGCCTCAGCCCGGGACTCCCCAGCCGCACTCTCCCCGTGTTCGTCGAGGGAAGGGAGCGATCTCTCATCGGCTTCCTACTCGACGCCCGCTCACCACCACGACCTACCTGTCGGAGTCCCGGACACCGAGGGTAGTCAATGCTACGTAGTCGACGATGAAGACTACAACAGCGAGATGAGCACAGAAGACGCGCTGGCCCTCGACCACGACTTCCAGGCTGAAGTCTATGCCCAGCGCAGGCCAAGAAGCTCCGACGGCGAGGCCGCTGAAGAGGCCAAGCGAGTGTGCACCGAATCGCCCACCTTCGCTGAAGCGGCCCAACGTCAACCCACCGGACAAGACACCGCACGCACAGTGCCACCGTCCGCCGCAGCCCCGGCACAGGGCGCTAGCGCCACCACGGCTGCAGAAGGCGGCAATAAAAATGAGAAAAGGTCACGCTACCCTCCGCTCTTGGTGGAGAAGCTACCCGGATGGGCCGCTCACTTTAGGGCCCTGAGTATAAAGTTGGGTCACCCTCCAAACGCCCGACATTTCAAGGGGGGATTTAGGTTCCTCCCTGAGAGCGAGGTCGAGTACAGGGTGGTCCAAAGTTATCTCACGGACCTGGAGAAGTCGGACGGCACCATCTGGTTCGCCTACTCACTGAGGGCGGAACGTAGCCTAAAGGTGGCCATAAGGGGACCGCCGGCGGACACGGACCCAGCCGACATCTCTGAGGAGCTCAGACTACTGGGGTATGAGCCGGAGTACGTGCGCAACATTAACGCACGCGGAGGACGACCCGGCTGCATATTTCATGTAGTACTGAAGAGGCAGATGGACATCCGCAGGATCTACGAGATCGACACGCTCATGTGCATGCGAGGCATCCGCATCGAAGCGTGGAGGAGCAAACGTGGGCCAGCACAATGCCACAGATGCCAGAAGTTCCGGCACAGCTCGCACCAGTGTCACCGCCCGCTCGCCTGCGTGAGGTGCGGCGAGGGACACGTCGCGCGCGACTGCCCGCGCCCCAAAGAAGAGCCGGCCACCTGCGCCAACTGCACGGGCGACCATCCAGCCTGCAGCACAAGGTGTCCGGTTTTCAAAAAGGAAGCCGCCAACAAGCGGGCGGGCACTGTCGCCATCACAGCGAGCCAGCGCCGGCCCAGAGAAGGACCACCAGCCAACGTGGAGGACCACGAAGCCCCCAGCACCACATTGATGGCGGCAGCTAACGGGCCCACCACGGATGCCACTGCCTCGAGGCGGAAAAAGAAGAAGCGCGGGGGAAAGAAGAGGGGGAAGAAGACCCAGCCCCCCGCGACCCAAACATCAGAGGGCGCTGTCCCTGTCGCGGCGCAGGCGCAGCCCGCTGCCATACCTCAAGAAACAACAACAAACGTGATTCCTACTGTTGCCGCTGCTGGCGCTAGTGAGCCGAGGAAGGGGAAGCGGGAGGAGAAGTCCGCCCCCCCCGCAAGCGCGGCCCCGGCCGCCGCTTTACCTAAGACAAGGCCACCTCAGCGACAACAACAGCAACAACAACAACAGCAACAAAAACAACAACACCCAGCTGGCGCTCGCGAGCAGCGGCAGCACACGCAACCACAGAGTGGACACAACCAAAAGGAAGTCACGGCCTGCGCCATCAAGCTCCTTATGGACCTCATAAAGGCCATAAGACAGGGACAGGACGCGGGCGCCGTAATCCTCGACGGACTGACAGAGTTACTCACAATCTACAATGTCTAGTTCGTTGAGGATACTGCACTGGAATGCCCGCGGCCTTAGGAAAAAGGCTGCCCCATTCCGCCTCCTCCTCAGGGACCAACGGATCGACGTGGCGCTCATAGGTGAAACACTCCTGGGGCCTGCGGACAAGATCAGGTTCCCGGGATACTTCATCTATAGGAAGGATGAGATGTCGCCGCTCGGCATCATATACCGCGGACTGGCGGTGCTGGTCAGCCGGAGGGTCGTCCACCAGCCGCTCCCAGAGATTACCCCAACGACCTTCCAGGCGTTGGGAGTCCAACTCCATGTCGCCGGCAAGGACATGAACATCTACGCAGCCTACCACCCACCTGGCACCAACTTCAGCCTCGCGGAGCTGAGGAGCATCCTGCAGTCGCCGAACCCGACACTCCTTGCCGGCGACTTCAACATCAAGCATCCGGCCTGGAACAGCCGGACACACAACACCTGGGGCGGACGACTCCTCGCGGACGCGGAGGCCCACGGGTACACGGTGTCCGGCCCAGACACACCAACCCATTACCCCGACAACCAGGCGCGCGCTCCAGACGTGCTGGACATCGTCATCCACCAGGGCCTCGGCTGCCAGCTCACCCAACAGGTGATAGACGACGAGCTACAATCGGACCATCAACCTGTACTCGTCGTCCTATCGGAGATGCCGACAAGACTCTCACCTCCTGCGCCACGTCGCATCACGGACTGGGACGTTTTCAAGGAAAAGCTGGAGACCACCACACCCACTGGGCCCTGCGAGACCGCCGCAGACGTTGAGAGGCTTGCGGAAGAGGTCACCGCCTGCATCCAGCGCGCCTTAGAAGAGGCGACAACAACAATGCCGACGCCGCCGGGGGGGATTGTTTACAAGCCCCTCCCCGCCCACATCAAGCACCTAGTCGCCCAGAAGAGGCGCCTACGCAGGCGGTGGCAGGACACAGGATGCCCCACCATGAAGCGTGACCTCAACCGTCTAGCGGAGAAGGTCAGGGTCAAGCTACAAGAGTTCAACACCGCGGGCTGGGAGGAACGAATCGACGCCGCCGAGGGAGACTGGCCGTCGATTCACAAGTTGTGCAGGTCACTTACGAACACCCCGGCCCCGGTACGTCCACTTCGCCACAGCGACGGGGCACCCAGATATGTTGCAGCAGATCGCGCAGAGATCTTCGCTGAGCACCTGGAGCGTCAGTTCCAGCCAAACCCAACCACCGACACCGAGCACATCGCAGCAGTCGAGAGGCACCTTGGAGAATACTTCGCCTCGCCGGTAGCTCACGATGAAGACCCAATATTCTTCTCGCCTTGTGCAGTCAGACGCGCCATCCTGAGAACAAAGCCGAAGAAGGCTCCGGGGGCGGACAAGATAACCAACACCGCGCTGCGCCACCTGCCGTACAGAACGGTAGCGGCGCTAGCGCGCTTGTTCACAGGAATATTACGCACCGGGGTTTTCCCGGCTGCGTGGAAGGAGGGGCGCGTCATCATGCTGCCCAAGCCTCACAAGGATGTCCTGAAGCCGGAAAGCTACCGGCCCATCACACTACTATCCAGCATCTCCAAGGTGTTTGAACAGCTCCTGCTGCGACACCTTCAACACCATGTGAAGCCACGCCCCGAGCAGTTTGGGTTTCGCTCGGAACATTCAACGACGCTCCAGCTGTCGAGGGTACTGCACCTGCTCACGGCGGCGCTGAACAAGAAGGAGCGGGCAGTTGCAGTATTCCTCGACATGGAAAAAGCGTTTGACAGAGTGTGGCATGCCGGTCTGCTGTACAAACTGTCAATGACAGACGCGCCTCGTCGACTGCTTCAGGTGGTCTCCTCTTTCCTTTCAGACAGGACCTTCAGGGTGGTGGTGGACGGTGCAATATCAAGCGCCCGTCGCATCGCAGCTGGAGTGCCGCAGGGCAGCTGTGTCTCCCCGTGGTGCTACTCATGCTTCACCGACGACATCCCCACTACCCCGGACACCACGCTCGCGCTGTACGCCGATGACGCCGCGTACCTCTCCACCTCGCTCAACGTGCACCACGCGGCCGTCAAGATGCAGCGCGTGCTAGATCTTCTGCCAGAATGGCTGTCAAAATGGAGGTTGTCGGTGAATGTGGGTAAAACACAGGCACTGACTGTCGGCGGCTGCAAGAAGCCACCACCCTTGAAACTGCAGGGAGCCGACGTCGAGTGGCATGGTGAGGCCAAGTACCTGGGAGTCACCATCGACAGTCGGCTCTCCATGGCGCCACACGTCCGCACGGTCGTCGCAAGATGCAGGAGCGCCCGCTTCCTGCTGCACCCAGTGCTCTCATCCCGCCTCCCGCTGCGTGCCAAGCTGGGCGTGTACAAAACGTACATCCGTCCACTGCTCACGTACGTCGCCCCAGCCTGGTTCGCCCTCACGAGCGAGACGAGCAGGAAAAACCTAGAAGCCCAGCAGAATATCACTCTGAGGAAGATCGTCGCCGCCCCCTCGCTACGTGAGGAACACAGTCGTCAAGCGGGACCTCAACATAGAGAGCCTGGAGGACTTCAGCCGGCGCCTCCCGTCCAACATGTTCGCGCGCGCCGACGCCTCTGCCTGGCCCCATATCGCACAGATAGCGCCATGGCACACGCGCCCGCCTGACGCGGGGCGCCCCCCGCGCTACCCCAGGCGCCTACCACGCGACCTCGCGACGGACGTGTGACGTCACCCCACCGGATTGACCACCGAGTATGTCGCTTCACCTACACGCGACATACTCAGACAAAAAGACTCCACATACATTACTCACACATAGGTGAAACGCCGCGTTCTAAGTTAATATAGACGCGGCGCTCACCCCCCACCTCATACCCACACGACTCCACACTCAGTTGACTCACGCGATGGATAGCGACGCGGGCTCACTATCTACTCGCTAACATGAGCGGTGTACACAACACAATACCGCTCAAACATACATACATGGCCCCTTAGCCCGGAGCGCATCGGCTAGCTTCGATAACGTTGTGGGCGGGGGCCCATCGCCCGGTAGGGGCAGCCCCAGCCGCCTCTGGCTGGTCATCACTCGCTGGGCTTCTCCCGGGGCACCGGGAGTTCCACCTAGCGGTGACAGACCGCCGAGGCGGCGTGAAGATACGGTTAGCACCGTGGCGCCTCTACCGACACAAAATGACACTAACTCACAGGCGAGCGGCGCAAGCGCGCTCGCCATTGGCCGAGGCCTTTTCGAGGCCGAGGGATTTTCTCACCTTCTCACGCCCCTGCGTAGAAAATAAAATTGATTCCTTCCCCGCTTACAAAATCAGAAAGAGTAGGTATGCGCGTTAACCCTAAAAAAATTAGTAAGTTCCTTAACACCTGATACAAAGTTGCGGCCATTGTCGCAGAATACCTCCGTTGGCTTTCCACGTCGTCACACAAATCGTCGAAATGTCAGAATGAAAGCGTCTTTTGTCAAATCACTTACAGCCTCTAGGTGTAAGCATTTATAAGTTAAACAAATAAAAAGGCAAAGATAACCTTTAATTAATTTCGAACCGCGTCCTTTCCTATTTAATATTAGCAATGGACCGGCGAAGTCTATACCTACAGTAGTAAATGGGAAATTTTGCGTGACTCGTTGGGAAGGTAAATTACCCATCATAGGTTCCAAAGATTTGGCTTGAAATCGTCTACACTTAAAACAATGACGGACAGTTTGTCGAGCGGGACGCCTGCCATTGATGGGCCAAATGTAGTTCCTGATTACACTCAGCAATAACTGTGGCCCAGCATGTAAATGACGAAGATGTTCATACCTAAAGATCAACTTGGTGAGATGATGAGATGCATCGAGTAACACAGGGTGTAAGGTGTTTCTTGTCATAGGGATACTTTGAAGAATCAATACGACCTCCCACTCGAATTAATTTATTATTGGGGCAATAAAATGGAGACAATGACAAAAGTTTAGACTTAGATTTTAATGGATGGCCTTTAGCGAGTGTTCTATATTCGTGCGGGAATGTTTGTTGCTGTGCTCAGTGGCGGTTTTAGCACTACCAGCGCCCTGGGCGAGATTTCTAGCGCGCCCCCTAACTGCAATTTGCAAACCCATACGAAAACAAAACGGCCAAGAACGAGTCAGACTCGCGCACCTAGGGTTCCGTACAAACTTTTTTAACGACAAACTTAACTTTGCTGTTTGATCCCATGAAACAGCTACTGCACCAACCGAAAATAATAAGTTTGTAATAGTAAAATCAGCGAGCAGCGGTGGCCCAGTGGTGTCGGCCTCGACTTACGAACAGTTAGTCGTGGGTTCGAACCCAGACAGGCAAATTACTTTGTGTAATTTATTTCATCACCACTGCTCTCAAAACGGTGAAGGAAAACTTCGTGAGGAAACCGGCATGTCCTAGAAAAATTAGAAGACATGTGACATCTACCAATCCGCACTAGGCCGGCGTGGTGGATTATAGTCCATTCCCTCTCATCATGAGAGGGGACCGTGTCCCAGCAGTGGGAACATTATAGGTTGATGATGAATAGTAATATCGCTTTTCTGTGGCTTGCGACGCCAGTTCATATCCGGCGCCCTGGGCGGTCGCCCGCCCTCGCCCCCCCCCCCCCCCCCCCTAACGCCGCTACTGGCCTGTGCTAAACGACACAAGTTAACGAATGAATCATGTAATTCACTTGTTTTTACACGCTTTATATTAGTTTCACTTGTATGTTTGTTTGTTTGCTTATATGTTTGTAACCGAGGGCGCGATTTTGACCCACTTTAAACGGCCAGATTTCATTCAAATTTTGTACACCCGTCAAAGACCGATGACAATTCAGGTTTTTTCAGAATTCAACCCCTTAAAAGGGGGAAATGACGCACCCCCTTTATTGAGCCGTTCAGGCTGCAGAGCGTGCCAAACATTTGAATTTAGCGCTAAAAATACGCCATTTTGTTTTTTTTATTATTTTGCTATAATATACAATTCTAACGACACCTCTCAAGCTAAAACCCATTTAGCCGTTCAGGCTGCAGAGCGTGCCAAAAATTTTATTTTATTTACTTTTATACTATTTGTCATTTCGAATTACTTTCAAACATATTATTTTAGGTTGCATATATTTTTATAATCACCTTTAAAAACCCTTCATTTTGATACCCCACTCGATGGTAATAGAAGAAAAAAAATTCGAACTCCACAATATGGCGATCCGCGATTTTTATTTGCTTATTGATTTTAATGTACCCAGTGACACTCGCGCCATCAAGACGAATCTAACGACATAATTATAATCTATCCAAATCACTCCATTCGTTGAGGAGTTATGAGGGAACAAAGAAACGGACATACATACCTACATACAGGGCAAACACATAACCCTCCTTTTGGGCGTCGCCGCAGTCGGGTAAAAATAGGACAATCGTAAATTCTATGTTCGCCCTGACAGACGACGCAACGCGACGAAGATGTAGAATTATTTTGACATGCAGACTGACAAACCGACTGACATTTACTATTAGTAAGCGGGCGTTCGGGTCTATTGTTGTACCTTTGACTGACGCCGAAACTGATGCCTTATTGCTGTTGTTATAGTTAGATGAAGAATGGCTTAGAGACACGAGAACGTCTGCACGATCAATTAGAAGTTATAATTAGATAACTTCCTATAAGTCTTGCACTTCCCTTGCGGAGCCATCATCTTTACCCATTATTAATTTAACAGTTAGTTAACAAGGAAAGTAAGTACTGATTTTTAACTATGAGGAATACAATGAAACTATAAAAATAAATATTTTATCTTACGTCCCTCTCCAGGTGTCACCTGTGGCTTGGATGTACCGATGATGAACTCGACAATACCCGTGGATGAGGCTCGACTATGTTGTAGCTTTCTAGGCCGTCACAGTGACGTCAACGGTTAGCCTGGAATCTTCGGCGAAATAATCTTAATTGTAACAAATACCGTTTAATGTTTGAATTTAGTGGAGGCTATGATTATGATTAATTTAATGTTTTCAAATGTATACTTGTGGCCGTAGATTAATACATTTTTAGAAGAAAAGATAATTTTCTAAGTAGGTGGGTGAAACAATACCTTAATGATGTGGGTCAAATAAAATGAATTATTTGAGCATTTAGTCTAGAAATATTCGCTGTTTACTTAGTTATGTTTTTATAATATTGAAATGAGCACACGTAAAATCGAGGGGTTTGTCGATCACAAAGGATGATTAGGTAGAAGAGGAAAGGTCACTTAGCTGCATTGACCGGGCTGCTGCACGACGACTTCGGTAGAATACCGCATAAATCTATGTCTTGACCGTACACCAGACTTAGGCTGCAATGGCTGAGCCTCCAAATACTCCAAACATTCAATCAATTTCAATTCAGTCAATCAACTCAGACTTCGTATTTTTGATAATTCTCCGTTTTCGACGGGTTCTGTCACGGTCGCCAAATTTTATGTCTCGAATTTTACATAAATGAAACCCTCGGATACGTTTTATCTTGTATTTCAATATTAATTTTGGTTTTTTACAATATTTTTCACGGAGCGACAGATGCTTGCAAATTGAATATAATAAAAAGTGATGTGGGGTACTTTAGAAAACCGAAGAAAAAAATAAAACTCCTAGACGTTTGATCTTCTTATGATAGTGCAACATTTGTTGCTATGCGTGTTATTGTAGGCGCCAACAATTGCTTCTGTTTCTTTGCGGAACGTCTTAAACGTGGTAAGGTAACTGGTTCGGTGGTATGTGGTAATAAATTGGTTTGAAGGTATGTGGTAACTGGCTCGGAGGTATATGGTAATGGTTCGCAGATATGGTAATTGTGTGACTGGTACGGTACTATGTCACTACATACTCTTGGACTTTATCTGCAGTATGGTATGAGGTGGTAGAGGCTCAGGATTTTTTAAAGTTTTTAATTTTCTAACCTGATGCCACAGAATTAGTAAGTACAACCCCGACCTCGCTGGAATGCGATACGTTCATCATTTTAATCATATCATTATAATAATATTACCTACTTACATTAAATTAATTAACACAATATTTATAGATGCGGCGGCCAGAAGCACTTAAGTCAATTTTAGCTCAAAATTATAAAAAGTCACAGCATCCATGTTTTTGTATTATCCGTTGACTGGAATAAGCACGTAAGTCACCGTCACTCCATTCAGTCGTAACAATCGACTGTACCATAAAACTTAAGTCGTATCAACAAATCAAGCGGCGACACAAACCACTTAAGTTGACTTAAGTTTTTTTCTTTTTTTTTTCGGTATTTCAACTCTTATGCCGACTGACTTAAGAGGGCTATTACAAATTTTCTTGTTTTTGAGTGTTTTAAGAGTCTAGCACTCAAATATAAGAAAAATTTTGATTTTTACTGAAACTGAGATTTTAGAAGTGTGATTATGGTTTAGATATGGCCACAAAATTAAAAAAGATATATGCCCGAGAAAGTTTGATTAATTCTCTATGGAGTGCTCAAAATAAAAATCAAAATTTTTCTTATATTTGAGTGCTAGACTCTTAAAACACTCAAAAACAAGAAAATTTGTAATAGCCCTCTTAAGTAACTTGGTAACAGTGATCCGTTTTTGGTGTCGATAAATTATTTTCAAGTACTACCCTCACTTTACTCGCTTTTTTTTTAAAGTGCTTGATAAAAAAATTACGAACGTTGTGGGTGACGTAAAATTAAATACGTATTCCCTCATTAGTGTTTTGGTGTGACGGTCGTAGTGGTGTTGTGCATTTACAGTATTTATAATGGATTCAAGAGCCAGAAAGTTAGTAAATCTCGCCTTAAATAATGAGAATAAAGGTAAGTTTTGAATATTTTCCTTTCATTTTTATGAAATATGCAAAACAAATGTATAGTTTTTGTTGACACAATTACAACCCGTAACAACAAAAAAAATACAATTCACTTTTTTTACAGGCGATGAAGACCCATTCACTAATCCGCAACCAAGTACATCTGGAACTCAAAAACAAATTACTCCTGATGAAGCTGCTATTGACTATTCTAGTGACGATTCTGTTGCTGATCCTACCTACTCTCCAGATAGTCCTAGTTTGCTTACACCACATGAAGATGAGATGGAAACTACTGTTTATGATGCTTCAGTAGATGTACAGATAGCGCCACAAAATGAAATACCTGAAAGTATTGAAGATACGTCATTACAACAACAAAACCAACCTGTACCCTGTAGAAGAAGGAAGAAAGATAACAAAATAAAAAGAAATTTAGGCCAATCCTATGTGACAGCTTCTGGAAAAATTATCGGCAAACGTCAAATGAGGGATCTACCTAATTGTCGAAATAAGTGTCGTCAAAAAATAAGTGATGAGCAACGAGCTATAATTCACAAAGAGGTCTGGAATCTTGGGTCTTATGATTTAAGAGCAGCGTTCATTTCATCTTTAATTACCATTCGAGAGAAAAAAAACCGAGCATCCGCGTCGTTGAGTCGAAGATCCTAGTTTACAAAAAATAGACAGTGGACTTATACGTATCATTTTAACGTCAATAATGAAAAAATATCCGTGTGTCAAGGTTGCTTTCTAAAAACCATATCAATAAGTGATAATTTTGTGAAACTACTCGGTTTGAAGAAACGTGGCACCTCGAGTGGAATTATACCAACAGACAAACGTGGAAAGAATACACCAGCAAACAAATATTCCGAACAAAAAATTCAAGAGGTGATTAATCATATCAATTCGTTTCCACTATAATTATGAAAGTCATTACACTAGACGTAAAAGCACCCGCAAATATTTACCATCGCATTTGACTATATCGAAAATGTATTCTCTATATTCAGAATCACATGAAAATCCTGTAAGTGATAAGATATACCGCAAAGAATTTCATAAATTAAACTTAAGTTTCAAAAAACCAAAAGTGGACACATGTCACACATGCGACCTGTTTAAAATGAAATTAAATATTGCTACAGACGAGATCACAAAATTAGCCCTTGAAAAAGAACGTAACTCTTATCTGCTAGCCGCTGATATGGCGTATAAAGAGAAGCAGTGTGATAAAAATATCGCAATTACAAATACCAGAATCAAATGCCTGACTTTTGACCTACAGCAATGCTTGCCAACTCCAGCATTACAATCATCTGTAGCCTTTTATAAAAGACAACTTTGGACCTTCAACCTTACAATTCATGACAACGCAACTGGAATGTCAACGCACCACATGTGGCATGAGGGTATTTCGGGTCGCGGTGCTAATCAAATTGCCTCTTGTTTATTTTCTTATTTACGAGAACTACCGGAAGAAATCTCAGAAGTGATTTTATACTCTGATACTTGTGGAGGACAAAACAAGAACACACACGTAGCTGCAATGTTCACGTACTTGTTGACTGTAAAACCTTCAATGATGTGACATATGAGACTAGGCTGTATAGCCTTCAGCCTTTGTCAGATGTGGATTATAAAAATAAGATATAATAAAACATGGCCTCTTGTGGAAAGCATGTCTTTCTTTTATTTTATTAATAAACCTGGTTAACACATGGTGTCAGGTGTGAATAAGATGGATGGAATAAAACCTCCATCAGGTCTCCAACTATCGGGAGATGGAGCAAACTTTAAACGCTTTGTGCAGCAGTTTAACTTGTATTTACAAGCTGTGAACTGTGACGATGTGGCTGAATCAAGAAAAATTGCATTGTTTCTGAATTGTGCTGGGGAAGATGCATTGGAAGTGTACAATACATTTAGCAAAGACAAAGTTAATAAATTACAAGATCTGATCGATCAATTCAAGGAATACGCCGAGCCACGAAAAAATTTGTTGTGGTTGTCATATAACTTGTTTACTATGAAACAACAAGATGGCGAAGTATTTGATCACTTTTATACCAAAGTTCTCACTCAAGCTAAAAAATGTGATCTTGGAGAGCTTGAGGATCGGTTGATCACTATGGTTATTGTTATTGGCATCAGGGACGCTAATGTCAAAGAAAGGCTCCTAAGAGAATCGGAGTTGAAGCTCACTGCAGCAATTGATATTTGCAGAGCAGCAGAATTAGGCAAAGAAAAAGTTCAGACATTATAGGAAATAAAATGGAAGATCAAGTGAGCACCTTAAGTCAGAAAGTGAAACCATACAACAAAGGGGTAAGGCCCAAAGAAAAATTAATAGACTGTAGCCGATGTGGAAAAAATCATGAGTTAAGGAACTGTCCAGCTTATGGCAGAAAATGTATGGGATGTGGATTTTACGGACATTTTGCTAATATGTGCAAAAGTAAGAATAAAAATAACACAAGTGAAAAACTCAGTGATACTAGGAAAAGTCGAGTCAATGTAATTCAAGAAAATACAGATGACAGTGAAGAAGACTTTACAGTTGGAAGTATTTTCACAGTGGATGGAATTAAGTTGCAGTGGAAAGAAAAAATAATAGTAAATGGATATGAAGTAGAATTTAAATTAGACACTGGTGCTGATTGCAATACTCTGTCATTGGAATTGTTCAAGAAACTGAGGAAAGAAGAAAGTCTTTTAAAAACTGGGACAATTCTATTAGTGTACAATGGACAACAAGTGGAAACTGCTGGGACAGCTGAACTAGACTGTGTCATAAAAAAGAAAAAACAAAAACTAAAGTTTACAGTAATAGACTTACCAGTTCAGCCAGTATTAGGACTGCCTGATTGTAACAGGCTTGAATTAATTAAGAGAGTGGATGTTGCACAATCAAGCTCAGAAAAAGAAAATTTTCTCAGAAAAAATAAAGAGGTGTTTACAGGATTGGGAAACATAGGAAAGTACAAGATTAAAGTAAAAGAGAGTGCTGAACCAGTAATCAAGCCAATCAGGAGGATCCCACAAGCATTAAAAGGTAGACTGAAAGAAACTTTAAATAATTATGAAAAGAGAAATATTATTGAAAAAGTAACTTCCCCAACTGATTGGTGTAATAATTTGGTGATAGTAGAGAAACCTGACAAGTCACTTAGACTTTGTTTAGATCCACAAGATCTTAATAAAAATATTTTACGTGAAAATTACCCAATCGCCAGTCCAGAAGAAATTTACAATAGTTTGTCAGGTAAAGAAGTTTTCACAGTTCTTGATATGAAGGATGGTTTTTTTCAGATTGAACTTGATGATCCTCAGAAATTATGCACATTTGGTACTCCATTTGGAAGATATGCATTTAAAAGAATGCCTTTTGGCATATCATCAGCACCTGAAGTGATGCAGCGCATAAATTGTTCAATTTTTGGGGATATTCAAGGAGTCTATGTATATTTTGATGACTTAATCATTGCAGGTAAAGACCAGTTAGAACATGATACAATACTTAGTAAAGTTATTCAGAGATCAAGAGAGTATAATTGTTGAGAAGCACAGCCATTTGAAAATTAATTTGTTTAATTTGTTTAAATAACATCGTAGTTTTAAGATTACCTAGCTTGAATAGATACCCTATGACCTAGGTCATCTCAGAATAATAGGATAATAACATTATGTAAAACAGCAATAACATATAATAACTATTTGTAGGTAGTTAAACATGTACAAATTCAGGCTAGCTGATTGGCTAAAGGAAGTCCTCTTAGTATTTTATATCTAGCCAATCAAAGTTAAGTAGGTCACAGGGGTGAGGAAAGGGGAGTCGAGGGACGGGAAATGCCGGCTTCCACGCTACCGATAGGAAAATGGATATAAACCAAGTATTAGGTCAGCCACTACTTGCGCTATTAAAAATGTAAATAAAATAGGCGACTTTTTTGAGCATAGGCAGTCTTCAGTCAGCAGTCCTCAGTGTTTCTTATAACTTACTAGTGTAAAAGTCGTCGTAAATTCTGTGCAAATTGGGTAAAAGTATTGAACTATATTAACTGTGTACTCTCTATAAACTGTATTTTCTATGTGATTGCAAACTTTTATTGATAATTGTGTGTTTCTGTGTCTTTATAAAAACTATTTCGAATCAGTGTATAATCAGTTGTAAAATCAGTGTAATTAATCTAGTAAATCAATATACAGTGTTTAAATCAGTTCATCTTCTGTGGTTTTCTCTTGTAATCAACCCGTGCGGCCTGAGATCCTTTACAATTTGGTCCTGTCGAGCCGGATCTGTTGAGCTCGCTAAAGAAGATGAGCACAGTTACGACGAGAAGTAAGTTGCGTAAATTAGAGGCAGACATGAACAAGCGGCGAGAATTAGAAGCTGACTCTGGGGTGCCATCCGAAAGGGCACACGGCTCGCCTTCAGTCGCACCTACATCAATGTCTATACCTATACCTGTGATCCCAGGGGCGGGAGGTCGAGTTTATGACCACAGAGACACGTTCACGCCAATGAGATCGGAGAGGTCACACAGGGCAAGGTCAGGGGCAAGCCACGTCTCCTCGAAGAGCGGTCACAGAAGTGCCGATTTCCTTCGTCGGAGGGTCGAATACGAGGCAGAAAGAGAGTTGGTGCGCATGAAAGAGCATTTAGTCAAGAAGAAGCTTGAGGTCGATCTCGCTGAGATAGACGCCGCTGCTGACGAAGATTCAGGGTCAGAGGACGAGGGAACAACGCGTCGAGTAGAAGAATGGGTGACAGAGACAGCACCCGGTGATAGAGAAACTCTCGCGTCCACTATAAGTCGCGAGCCGCCGCCGCCGCCGCGTCCAGTGCCCGCGCCCTCCCGCGAAGTGTACGTGCCCTCTCGCGAAGTTACCGCGCCCTCCCGAGAGGTAGTAGCGCCCGCGCCGCCGTCTGAATATATACCTGCGCCCCCACAGTGTGCGCCCGCGTCCGTACAGTTTCGCGAACCGCCGTACCTAGGGAATGTTACAACCCCAGCTACAACCAGTGCCCCGCGAGTGAGAGAACAGGCTCGAGAAGTGCCTGAGTGGAGCAACACGTTCGCTGACGACGCAGACAGAAGCAGGTCACGAGATAGGAAGATAGATCAGCTGGCGGACGCTATAACTAGCTTAGCACGTCCGCGACCGGTACCAAGACAAGCATACGAGTTGCCGTTTTTCAAAGGCGACCCAGCAGAGTGGTTGTCGTACAAAAATATGTACCATGACACAACAGTTATGTACGAGTTCAAGCCGCACGAGAACCTAGCGCGCTTGAAAACATCGCTGCAAGGCGACGCAAAGATAGCTGTGGAGGATTTATTACGAACCTCTACTAATCCAGCCGAAATTATGAAAACACTTGATGAAGAATTTGGGCACCCAAATCTAGTGCTTGAGTGTGCCCTAAATAAAGTGCGTGCATTGCCTAAGGTAACTGAAAGTGGTCGTGAACTTAGAAAGTTTTCAACAACAGTAAGAAATTGTGTGTCGCTCCTGAAAAGTGTTCGAGCTAACGGTTATCTAAATAATCCTCAACTGGTGAGTGAACTTTTAAATAAGCTTACAGCTGTACAGCGCGCTCAATACGGTGATTTTGCAATGGGCATGGCAACCAACCAGGGCATAGATGTGCGAGTTTCACCAAGCCTAGAAATACTCGCAGAATTCCTAAGTCATCTAGCCCGAGCCACATCCTATTATGTACAAATGGAAATGAACACTAACGCCGCTAAGAACCGACCCAATGTACAGTTTGTAAAGCATCAATCTAAAAATATTCAACGTGTACACGTCCACTCAGACAATGAACAGTCAGTCAAGGAAACAGAGGAGCTATGTACTTTATGTGGAGAAAAACATAAGCTACCTAAGTGTGAGAAGTTTTCTAAATTAAGTATTAACGACAGATGGCAGCACGTCAAGCAAAATAAATTGTGTTTTAAGTGCATTGTAAAGAAACATGGAAAGAATTTCTGTCGTGCAAGTAGGTGCGCGTCGTGTAATTACGCCCACCACACATTGTTACATGCCGACAAGAAGAACGAGAGCGAGAGCGTCACGAATGTTAGTGATTACACTGGGAAAGCGTTATTGAAGATAATGCCTGTGTGTGTAACAGTGAACGGTGTTGACAAGCATTGTTATGCCCTATTGGATGACGGGGCAACCGTATCATTGATAGACGACTCGTTAGCCAAAAATATAAATGGAAAGCAAGTACCATTGACTCTACACAGTGCGCGCGGCCAAGAGATTGTAGATGAAACATCAAGAATAATTAGTGTGTCAGTGCGTGGACCTAACGGACAAGCACATGAAGTGAAGTGTCGCACACTGAAAAGCCTGGACTTACCCGCGCAAACAGTGCCAGCCGCAGTCATAAATGAGCACGCCCACATCCGCGACTTGGGCTGCGAGGAGATGAGAGGAGCCAGACCGCTGCTATTGCTGGGTCAAGACAACTGGGAGCTGCTGACCAGCCAGGAGACTCGCCGAGGGAAATCTGGTAAGCCAGTTGCCTCTTTGACCAGTTTAGGGTGGGTTGTGCACGGACCTGTAGGTAGCTATTTAGATACTAGTGAACATTCATTGAACTGTGTAGTAGAATCAACTATTGACTTACACGAGATAGTTAAAAAACAATTTGAGCTAGAAGCTATAGGTATTTCGGAAGTGCCTAGAACACACAAAGACGTAGAGAGAGCTAAAGCTATTTTAGATTCCACTAGCCGTCAAACAGAGAGCGGCGCGTGGGAAATAGGATTATTGTGGCGTCGGGATGACATTCAGTTACCTGACAATTATAAATATGCACGTCAACGACTAGCGGGAATTGAGCGTCGTTTATGTAAAGACGCTGTGTATGCATCAGCCTATGCAGCACAAATAGATAGGTTGATAGCTGAAGGGTACGCGAGTAAGGTGGACGGCGGTATCAAATCCGATTCGGTGTGGTATTTACCCCACTTCGGAGTAACGAATCCTAACAAGCCGGGAAAATTAAGATTGGTATTTGATGCCGCGGCCAGCTACAATGGGACCTCTTTGAATGATAATTTATTATCTGGGCCTGACTTGCTCAACTCCCTGTTAGGCGTGTTATTTAAATTTAGATTAGGGCCTGTTGCCTTCACTGGTGACATAGCCGATATGTTCTTACGTGTTTTGATTAGAGAACAAGATAGAGGGGCACAACTTTTCCTTTGGAAATGTAATAGGAATAACGAGCCTGACGTGTACGTGATGAACTCTATGATATTCGGGGCTGTGTCTTCACCGACATCAGCAATTTATATACTCAACAAAAATGCTAACCAACATAAAGAAATATACCCCGACGCGGTAGCCGCCATACATGAAAAACACTATATGGACGACTACCTAGATAGTACTTGGTCGGCCGCACAAGCCAACAATTTAATTGAGGAGGTGACTCACGTCCACGCCAGTGGCGGGTTTAATATACGGGGGTGGGTGACCAACTCTCCAGAGTTGCGCGATAAATTGAAAACAGAAATGCCTGACCGAGTTTCACTTGATAAAGGTGAAGGTGCTACGGAACGCACACTAGGAATGATTTGGTCACCGAACACAGATCAGTTGGCCTTTGACCTATCATTTAAGCGGCTACCTAAAGCCATAGTAGAAGGTCACGTTGTTCCAACAAAAAGAGAATTTCTTCGGTTCATCATGTCGATCTTTGACCCCTTAGGTTTCTTGTATCCATGTGTCATACAGTCGCGCATCCTTATGAAACGGATATGGCACACGGGTATTCAATGGGATGAAAAATTGAAACAGGCAGAAGCCAAAATATGGTTTGAATGGCTTCATAACCTACATCACCTTAAAGAGGTATCTATACCTAGGTGGTACGGTTTACAGTTAGAGCACCTAGAACTACATGTATTCGGTGACGCGAGCGAGTCCGCCTACGCGGCGGTAGCTTACATAGTAGGAATAAATACAGAGGGGAATAGGGATGTCGCCATAGTAATAGGTAAGGCAAGAGTAGCGCCACAAAAGGTAACATCTATCCCACGACTAGAGTTGCAAGCAGCTGTGCTAGCTTGTAGACTAGCTGACACAGTTGTTAAAGATTTAGGAACAAAAATTAGTAGTGTACATTTATGGACAGATAGTAAAACTGTTCTTAAGTGGATAAATTCAGACGCATTAGAATTTCAAAGGTACGTGTCACACCGTTTAGCTGAGATAGATAGGAGGTCAGAGAGAACAAGCTGGCGCTGGGTTCCGTCGGCGATGAACCCAGCTGACAAGGCCACCCGGATGGACTGGCCTAGTAATAGTAATGAGTGGTTGGCGGGTCCCTCTTTTCTTCGCTGTCCACAGGAGCAGTGGCCGGTTGACATCGACCTCGACGCAGTGGCAGAGCAAGATTTGGAGAGAGTGCAGCGAGTGCACACTGTTGCAGCACAGGCCGACCCACTGCTACGGTACGAGCGGCTGCCCACATGGACACGCGCTGTTAATGTTATGGCACGTGTACATATTTTCACAGAACGATGCCGCAAGAGGCGTCAGACAACCACACCGTCAACAGACGACCTGCACGAGGCCGAGTTGCGCCTCTTACGTCTGGCGCAAGCAGAGAGCTACGCAGCCGACATAGCAGCACTACGAGAAGCTCGCCCACTGCCTCACAACAGCAAGCTACGAGCACTAGATCCTATGCTGTTTGACGACGGGCTGGTGCGAGTGCGCGGCAGGCTGGGCGCCTGCAGCGAGCTCAACTTCGGGGAGCGCCATCCTGTCATTCTAGATGGGAAGCATGCGCTCACGCGGCGCCTCTTACTCAAGTACCACGTGGAGGCGCTGCACGCAAACCAAGAGACTGTGGTAAACAGAGTCCGAGAGAAGTATTGGGTAACTAATGTACGGTCGACAGTTAAAGCCGTCACTGCAACCTGCCAGCGGTGCCGGCTAGAAAGAGCCAAGCCGGTGACACCCAAGATGGGTGACCTTCCAGCAGCAAGACTGGAGGTGACAAGAAGAGCCTTCGTGCACTGTGGGGTCGATTATTTTGGCCCCATGGAAGTCGCCATCGGTCGGCGCAGGGAGAAGAGGTGGGGTGTGCTATTCACTTGCCTCACCACCCGCGCCGTCCACCTGGAGCTGGCGGCATCACTGAGTGCCGACTCAGCCATTCTGGCCCTGAGGCGCTTGATTGCGCGCCGCGGGCGACCATCAGACATGTACTCCGACCGTGGCACAAATTTTGTCGGTGCACACACCGAGCTGCGCGCGGCTCTGCGCGACATGGACCACGACAAGCTGAGCAGCGAAGTCACCGGGCGTGGGATTGCCTGGCACTTCAACCCCCCGGCCTCCCCACACATGGGCGGGTGCTGGGAACGACTGGTGCGCTCTATCAAGAACGCACTAAAGGCGACGCTACGAGAGCGTGCCCCCCGCGAGGAGGTCCTCTACACCCTCCTTGCCGAGGCCGAGCTGATTGTCAACAGCCGGCCTCTCACGTACGTGAGCAGCGACATCGAGCACCCAGTGGTGCTGACTCCAAACCATCTCCTGCTGGGCACTGCCGCGGGAGATGCCCCGTGCACACGTCGACATCCAGCCGACCTGGACTCCCGCCGCATGTGGCGACGGGTGAACGCGCTGGCCGATCTCTTCTGGAGACGCTGGCTGCGCGAGTACCTGCCGACGCTACAACGACGCAGCAAGTGGTCAAGTGACATTCCAAATGTGAAAGTGGGTGACGTGGTAGTGATTACTGATGATAGTAAACCACGAAATCAGTGGACCAAAGGGGTCATTAAAAGTGTTTATCCAGGTGCGGACTCTATAATAAGAGTGGTAGATATAAGAACGAATCATGGGGTCTTGCGCCGACCCGTTGTGAAGGTGGTTGTGCTTCCTACAGACGGAAGTGTAGTCGGTTGAACCCTTCTACAGGGGGTGGAATTGTTGAGAAGCACAGCCATTTGAAAATTAATTTGTTTAATTTGTTTAAATAACATCGTAGTTTTAAGATTACCTAGCTTGAATAGATACCCTATGACCTAGGTCATCTCAGAATAATAGGATAATAACATTATGTAAAACAGCAATAACATATAATAACTATTTGTAGGTAGTTAAACATGTACAAATTCAGGCTAGCTGATTGGCTAAAGGAAGTCCTCTTAGTATTTTATATCTAGCCAATCAAAGTTAAGTAGGTCACAGGGGTGAGGAAAGGGGAGTCGAGGGACGGGAAATGCCGGCTTCCACGCTACCGATAGGAAAATGGATATAAACCAAGTATTAGGTCAGCCACTACTTGCGCTATTAAAAATGTAAATAAAATAGGCGACTTTTTTGAGCATAGGCAGTCTTCAGTCAGCAGTCCTCAGTGTTTCTTATAACTTACTAGTGTAAAAGTCGTCGTAAATTCTGTGCAAATTGGGTAAAAGTATTGAACTATATTAACTGTGTACTCTCTATAAACTGTATTTTCTATGTGATTGCAAACTTTTATTGATAATTGTGTGTTTCTGTGTCTTTATAAAAACTATTTCGAATCAGTGTTTACTGATGTAGATACCGCTAGACTGGTGTATTTTAGTTACTTTCATAGTATAATGTCTTATGGCATTTTGCTATGGGGACGGGCTGCAGATATTGAGTCTATATTTATTCTGCAAAAAAGAGCCATCAGAGCAATATATAATCTTCGTAGGCGCGATTCTCTAAGGGAACTGTTTAAAGATATTGGCATCATGACGGTACATTGTCAGTATATCTACGAAAACATAATGTACGTCAGAAAAAATCTGCATCTTTTTGGTAAAAGAGGTGACAGACATAATTACAGTACTAGAAATAGGGACCAACTAGTTCAGCCAGGCTTCAGACTCGCTAAAGTAGACTCATCTTTCATGGGGTACTGTTTGAGATGCTATAATAAAATTCCACAAAGTATTCTTGAACTGAATGAGACGAAATTTAAAACATGCATCAAACGCACACTATGTAAGCAAGCTTATTACAAGTTGGGCGATTATATCGCTGATAAAAATGCGTGGCTCAATGCTGGTCCTGCTCCACATGGACAGGGGCGCATAAATTAGATAGCATTACATATAATTGTTGGAGCTGCTGAAGATTGTACAACTATCTTTGCATTGTATAGATTCAATCTCTAGTATTATATAATCGCATAGCCCATATTGTGTGAGTACTATGTAAAGCTATCATTCACTGGAATCCTACGTCTTTTCTTGACTTGAATGTGCCCAGGCAGTTGAGAGTATGTCATGCTCACTCTAATGTCTCGCTGATGGTGGCGCGTGTGTCCGATCATTTGGTTCCCTACAAATTGGTTGAGTTAAATGGTGCTGATCCATGCGTCATGTTCGTGAACGGGCGCTGTCAGTTGTGACTGGTCATCTCTTAGTTGCCGTGGCTTATTTTAATGTTATTTTTTTATTGTATTTTTTGTTTTTACTATGGACACTTTTAACGTGCACATCTTGCTACATTGTTCTCACATAATATACCATCTCAACACGAATGATGTAACCAAGATTTTGTAACAATTTTATGATTTAAAAGAGTGTCCATGGAGTTTCTTGCCCGTTCTTCTCCATAGAGATCTACGCTAGGGAACGGGCAACTACAGTACTTTCACAGTTTTTATGTCTTGTGACTGGGACTGTAGCTACATTTAATTTTCATCTTTGTTTCGACAATTCAAAAGTGCCTGCAACTGGCCTACTTGAAATAAATGATTTGATTTTGATTTTGATTTTGATTTTGTATAATCAGTTGTAAAATCAGTGTAATTAATCTAGTAAATCAATATACAGTGTTTAAATCAGTTCATCTTCTGTGGTTTTCTCTTGTAATCAACCCGTGCGGCCTGAGATCCTTTACAATAATGTAAAATTTAACAGTAAAAAGTTACAGTATAGACTTGATCATGTAAAATATATAGGGCTCATAATATCAAAAAATGGAATACAATTAGACTCTGAACATGTATCAGCCATTCTTCAATTAGATTCACCAAAAAATATCAAACAGCTTCAAAAGTTCCTTGGTATGTGTAATTACTTAAGTAAGTTTATACCTCACTATACAAAAACTACAATGCCCTTGAGACAGTTACTTAAAAAAGATACTTTGTGGGAATGGGATTCTTCTCAGCAAGAAGCATTTTTAGAACTGAAAAGAAAATTAAGTTGTACACCTACTTTGGCAATTCTGAGTGACAAGGGTACAGTTGTGCTACAGACTGACAGCTCTAAATCTGGTATGGGTGCATGCCTGTTGCAAGATGGAAAACCAGTGTCATTTTACTCCAGAGTTTACACTGAGTGCCAAAGTAGGTGGGCACCTATAGAAAAAGAATTATTTGCCATTTGTGCTGCTATGGAAAAGTATCATCAATTTGTGTATGGTAGAAGGATTGTTGTTGAGACAGACCACAAGCCATTAGTGGCAATAATGTCAAAAGACATTAACAAAATATCAGCCAGACTTCAAAGAATGGTCTTAAAATTGTTAAAATATGATTTTGATATTCGCTATGTACCGGGTCCTAAAATGTTTATTGCTGATTATTTGTCAAGAAACTACTTGCTAAATAATGGGAAAAATGACTCAGATTTACAAGAGTTAGTTCATTCCCAAATAGCACAAACTAGTTGCTTAAGAGCTTTGGAGCTAATCCGATTATTCCCAAAGGCGCCAAGCTCAAGCGTCAGAGCGTGCACTGCAGACCTTATGCAGCCGCTTTGCAGCCAAAGGGGCACAACTTTTTGCAACCTTCAGTTCCGTTAGAACTTCATAATAGTGGCATAAAAGCGCTACAGGAGCTGCAACTAATAATTAACACCACACTAAAGGTCTTGTGGCGCTTATTGAATGATGAATGACAGGTTTAACTGAACGAATAAAGGATCACTGATCATTCACCTTCTGTCTCTCATTTATTAAAATACATCTGTTGTTCCCGAGTCAAACATTAATGAATACAAATAAATAATAAGTGAAGGCATAGTGTTTTTGAGCTACATTTTGTATTATATGCAAGTAGCTAAAAACGCAGATCAGTTCATCGTGCATAAAGTTGATATTATTGGAATATTTTCAACGCGCCTCAATAATTACCTCAGAATATCGTAAAATATGTAAAATATTATTATATAAATAATATTATATCACAAACCTACACGATATTGAAATTACATACTTGACTACATTTGTATTTAGTAAGGTGCTGGTTCTCTATTTAGTTATATTGTACTACAAATTGTGATAAAAAACTCTAAATTTCTCAAGTAATGATAAATAATTGTCTTGTAAACATGGCGTCTATGAGAAGCAGCTTTAACTTGCAACTTCAACCTTAATACTTCCTCTCTGCGCGTCAAAGCGTTAAGTTTCACTCTTCTCAAGGCCCAAGTAATACCTGTGCCACTAATGCAGTTCAAGTCTATACAATCACTTTTATTTCGCACTTACTGCAGGTATCGAACCACACGAATGGTTATTTGTTTAGAGTTTCAAATATAATATAAGGATTATGAGAATAGAAAGGGAATCTGGCCAAAGATTGTAAGACACTCCTTGCATCAGTTAAAATGAGTGAATTCCGTAAGCCCATCATAAGTATGTATTCGACAGCTTTGAATAGCCCGTAACATTCTCCCGTAAATACAGATGATTCGGGCGGGAGCTTTATTTTTTGGACGATATTATATTGGGAGTGGCATACACCTACTCCCACACATGAGTCTCTTCCATGCTTCGAAGCATCTGTAAACAAGAGATGGCAGCCCTTCCAGTCTCTATCCATAGTGAAGTTGAAGTTAAGGTTATGACATACGTCATTTCGAAAAATGTTAAGGTTATAATGTATGTTCGGTGACAATAATAATGAACTGTAATTACAGTGAAATAAAGGAAGAAACTCAGATTGGTGACAAGGAGCTTCAATTAAATTGTATTTTCTAAAGCTTTTAACTAAACACGGAGTAGCTTTGTGCCTCCAGTAAGTGGATGAAATTACTTCTTCAGAGAGAATGGAAAGTTTATTTCGCAAAGGATGATACGTAAATTGCAAACACCGAGCCATAAATCTATCAGCTAAAAATTGACGTCGTAAATGAAGTGGAGGGTCTCCACATTCCACCTGAAGACAATTAATAGGACTGCTTTTCATTGCACCTGAAACCACTCTAAGTGCCTTGGACTGAACACTGTCCAGTTTCTTAAGACCAGCAACATTAGCAGGATCCAGCAAAAAAGTTCCATAATCCAATACGCTTCTAATCAAGGTGTTGTACAGTAATTTTAATGAAAAGGGATGTGCTCCCCACCAAACACCAGCAAGACATCTAAGTATGTTGATATTTCGTTCGCATTTAGCAGCTATATAATCACAGTGTGGTAAACCAGTAAGATGTGTATCCAAAATAAGACCTAAAAATTTTACCTGGTTTTTAATGGGCATAGGGATATTATTATACCTTACTGTAAATAAAGGAGGCTTACGCATTCTAGTAAACAAGACAATGTTGCTTTTATCAATTGACAGGTCTAGACCATTAGTTTCTAGCCAAGTCTTCAGTAAGACTAGAGAAGAGGTTAAGGAAGTACAAATATTTTCAACAGAATGACCAGATAAATAAAGAAGTAAATCATCTGCATATTGAAGGACTTTTACTGACTCATTTAGAGAGGATTCCAAATCATAAGTGTAAATATTGTAGAGAATTGGACTAAGTACAGAACCTTGAGGGAGACCTTTCCATACTAAACGGGTAAATGTATACCCTTCAATATGAAGATGTAAAGATCTTTCTGAAAGCATGTTAATAATGAACTTAGACAGCATTGTTGGAACTTGTAATGAATTCAACTTTTGTTCTAGGATTGATACCAGGACATTATCGTAAGCTGAGCTAATATCCAGGAAAGCAGCAATTACAGAGTTATTAGAAGTGAAGGCTAAGCGAATATCTGTTGTGAACACACTAAGGCTATCCATCGTACTTTTACCCTTCCTAAAACCAAACTGTGATGTAGCTAGCAAGTTTTTGCTTTCCAAAAACCACTCCAAACGATTCTTAACGAGATGTTCAGCAATTTTAGCAAGAACTGTAGAAAGTGCAATTGGTCGATAAGAAGAAACATTAGAAGAAGTTTTGTTTGGTTTCAGAATAGGAATAATTGTTTGAGACTTCCAACTTGATGGAATGTTGCCAGATATCAAAGCTGTATTGATGAGATTTAAATATATTAAAAGAACAGAGTCAGACAGATTAGCTATAAATGAATATGGTATACCATCTTCACCAGGAGCTGAATCCTTAACATGTGAAAGGACTCCTTTCAATTCACTTAGTGTGAAGAGAGAATTCAACTCAGAATTAGGAATAGGAACATAGGGAAAATGCATTAAAGATCTCTGTTCTGGGACTGAAGGAGGAGCTAAATGATCCATAAACTCATTGGCTAATTCTAATGGTAGTTTTGAGGCTGTTGTGTCACTGAATGCTGACCTGAATCGCCCAATATTTTGCCATACTAGAGATGCATTAACTTCTGGGGAGATAGATGCACAGAATCTTTGCCAACCTTCAAATTTCTTTTTCTTAAGGAGCTTACGAGTTGTACGAGCAGCTTCTAGGTATATCTCAAAATTATGACGAGTCATAGTATGACTATAATTTTTTTCTGCTTCTTTTCTTTTTTTTATGGCCTGAGTGCACTCAGCATCCCACCAAGGTGGTGAAGGAATTTTAGCTGTAGCACCATTCTTAATAGGGAAAGTATTATCTGCCACCTCTATTAAAATTCTTGTTATTTGATTAGATAATAGCTGAGGATCATGTAGTTGTAAGGAATTAGTTATAGCAAGAATTCTTTCTTCTACACAGTTTTTGTATGTATCCCAATCTGCATTTTGAAGTCTATACTTTAATCGTGGTGTTGGATTACAAGCAGCTGGTTTTTTATGCAGAAAAGAAATTATTAAAGGGTAATGATCACTACCATAAGAAGACGGTAAAGGGGACCAGGATAATGTCGATGCTAAATCAGGTGTGCAGATTGAAAGGTCAGGGGCACTTACTCCCTCATCTGGATTCGTTTGGCGTGTTGGGAGACATGTATTTAAAATACACAAATTATTAGAGTCTAGAATTTCTAGTAACTTTTCCCCATAGTGATTGGAACTAGAACTACCCCAGGACTGATGTTGTGTATTAAAGTCGCCCATTACCAAAAATGGTTTAGGTAAAACTGAAAGAAGATTACTTATTTCAGAAAGAATATTTACAGTGGGACGCGAATAATATATACATACTAAACAGATTTTATTTACAATAGCAGCGACAGCAGATATATCGTCACTGAGACTTGGAAGAGGAAAAGATTGAAAAGACAAGTTATTTTTAATAAGTATGGCGACACCGCCATACCCATCGCTTCTGTCTGTTCTTAGACACGCATAGCCAGGAATTCTAAAAGAGAACCCTGGTTTAAGCCATGTCTCACAGAGAGCGACTGCAAAGGGATCGTATTTGTTCAATATGTAGGACAGATCAGATTTTTTATTCACAATGCTGCGACTGTTCCACTGAACAATCTTGAGTAGACTTGGATCCATTAAGATTAAAGTTAAATAAGTTAGACAGCGTATCAATTAAAGTAGCAACGTTGGACGGTTCAATATTATTATTTTGAGATAAGGTATTAATTAACATGATTATTAAATTTAAAATTTGACTCTCATTATTATTTGTTGTTTTATTTTGGAATGCAACACCATTCCCTGACATAGAAACGTCATTACTGATTATTGCCTGATGAGCTGCCCGGTCATATCCCTTGGCAGTTTTTGGGGGATCTCGAGGTTTAAGGAATACCGTTTTTCTTTGTGAGGAGACAATTGGTGTGTTACGTGATTGGGGCAAAGGTTGTGAATAAAAAGATTTTTTATTGGTATGTGATGGGGCAGATGTTACCACATCTGCATACAATTTTGAGATTGGTGGATGAAGCTGCGACGCTTCAGCATATGACACGCAGCTATGGGCCATATAATGCTTAATTGATTTTTGTCTTTCAAATTCTGGGCATTTTTTATTGATGGCGTAATGAATGCCACCGCAATGGCAGCATTTACTATTACTCTCGTCTTCAATACTGCAAGTGTCAGCAGAATGCTTCTCCCCACACTTGAAGCATTGAGGGTTCGACCTGCATTGTACCTTTGTATGGCCAAAACGACAACAATTAAAACATTGAATTGTAGGGAATGTATACAATTCCACTGGCATGGAATTGTAACAACAAAACACACGTTTTGGTAGAATTTGTCCGTCGAAGGTGAGCACGACTGTTTGGGATGGTTTCCACACAGGGGTCGGTTCGTGTATTTTATAATTGAGACGCCTTGCTTTGATGACTTTCCCGCATCCAGCTGGGACAGATATATTTTCCAATATTTCCTCCGGAGACCATTCGGTAGGAACGCCTTTAATAATGCCAATGCGACACACATTTATTGATGGAACAAATGCCTTCAATTTCTCTTTGGCCAAACTTGGGTCATTTATAAAAGAGTTAGCATCTACGTAACGGGAGAAGCTTAGAGATATTCTATTTCGACCAATGCGTTTTAGAGAACCGTTAATAATATTGTTGTATCTGCGATTTTTCAGGAAATGCCCTAAAGTTACTGGGTGTAATGTCTGAGCCGAGTTTTGTGTATCAACATTTTTTTGGATGTGTACAACGTATGGCGACAGGTCTGTGGCTTCGTACAAAGCCCTAGCAACCTGTGGCGCCTTCTGGGGAAGATCTGACTTTAAGAGGTTTTCAGTCTGGGGACCATCCACAGAACGTGGAGTGGCTTCTTTGTGAACTAAAACTGAATGTACCGGAATGTCTGATGTTATTTTTGGACTGACTACTGGTTCATTATCACAATGACAATTTGTTTCATTATTTCCTGTTGAGTGATGACCACTTCGCCTTCTTTTATTGCAATTTTTACATATTTTGCGTGGAGCTCTAGCCCTTTTCCGCTCCGATCTGGTTATGGATGAGTCTGTATCCATACTGGATTCGTAAATTGTAATATTATGCCCGACCGAGGGGACTGTGCCCCCCGGATCAGGCGGTTCGTTGTCCATTGTGGCCACTGGCCAGAAAAAATAAAATATAAAAGAAACTTACCCTATTATACGAAGAATTCTATCTACAAACAATTAAATTAACTAATCTAATGAATATTTACATAAATCTACACAACTTATCTCCAATTTCAAACGTTTTTTAATATTTAAAGAAAAAGAAAGAAAAATCACGCCCGCCAAATTCGATGATTCCCGCGCTTTTTTCAACCAACAAGTTTGCTCGTTAGGTGACAATTTTTTTTTTTTTTCTTTTTTTTTCCTCTCTCCAAATAATACTAATAACACATATCAAGGAGACTACTCCATAGAAATATAATAGTAATAAATTATTCATTAACAACAATTTAGATTCATAACGATTAATAGTTTTTTTCTTTTGTTTGTACAATCACAGGATTTTACTTATTCACTTGTATCATTGATTTTGTACGGAGTGACAATTAACTTTTAACTTGTCACACAATTTTATTAACTGTTAACTTTTTACTTTGGATTTTGATCACTTATGTTCTTGTGAATTATCTTGTTATTGATAACTCATTATTAGTTATTATTAATAATATCATTATGTAACATTAATAGTTTCATGATTTTATTTGTTACTCACATATTTTGAGTACAGTCATGGAACTAATTGTGTTTACAATTTGTCACAAAACTTGTTGCTTATTTTCAATATTTCATTACTTACTGAACGCGTACACATTAGTTGCACCTGTTTTTTATTTTTTGCTTTTTCATAATTAATTATTTTCAGTTTTTTTTTTGTCGTTTCTTACGTAAATCTCTAATCATTTCATTAGGATAACAACCGAAACGTTATTTTTAGTTTAGATTTGTAACAGTCGGAGTACTTGTCACTATTCATTCCTTGTTGTTTGCTGTTCAACACTTAACGGTTAACTTTATTTTTTTAAATTTAATTTCATAGATAAAAAAGAACATACGAATCTTGTCACATCTTCAAAATGGCTTATCCAATTAAATTTATGTCTCTGTCATGACATGCGTAAAATACTTAGGTACCTGGCACTTTAAAGACTTAGAATAATTGGTAGGTTAGTATAGGTGTTCATACATAGAAGTAGTTCATTTTTTTTTTAATATGTTAAATTATAACTTCATACATCTGAGCGGTTGCAACTCATTAAATAAGCCTTTGCAGGAGCGGGTGGATACTCCTTAAATAAGCCTTAATCCAGTTCAATTAAATATATCTGAGCGGTTGCAACTCATTAAATAAGCCTATGCAGGAGCGGGTGGATACTCCTTAAATAAGCCTTAATCCAGTTCAATTAAATATATCTGAGCGGTTGCAACTCATTAAATAAGCCTTTGCAGGAGCGGGTGGATACTCCTTAAATAAGCCTTAATCCATTTTCAAATTTAGTAACCCAGTAGACTTCTTTAACTTTTGCATACTTGCTCGTAAGCGGTTGCAGCTGCTAGCACGTCTGTTTTGCGCGAGTATTACGTCAACTACGGACATGATACTCTCACGTACTTGTTAGGAAGCGGACTCACCTCACGTTAAGGTGGTCTGTTAAATATGTTAGGATACGATTTGGTGATATGATGGATGTCTGTGGACGAAAAAAAGGGGTCGTAAATCAGATGCGAGGTATAGTAGGAGTAAAGGATTTTTACTGAGGTAAAAACCCTAACCAAGCGGGGGGGTATTGTAACGTTGTAGAAACTCAGAATAGTTTCTACCGTTACTTTGTAAACATAACCAATTCAACACTTTAATTAAGTTAAATGTCAAAACAAACGCCACAGAGTATACATACTCATTGGGCCGTCCAGTTACTAAACGAATAAAATTTGCTGTTTTTACCAGCGCTGTGCGCGCGTTACGTGTATCTGATCGAATGAGTGAAGACTTGTCTATGCGTAAGAAAAACGCGGGAACCTTGAAACGTACAAGGCGCCAAAATTCAATTATTTTAAAATTAATTTGTTATTTATTGTTGAAGTGTCTCAAAATTAGTTTTAATTGTAAAATAATAATTGTATAAGTTATAAATAGTGTAAATAAACAATGGGGGGAAGTGGTAAAAAGAGGAAAAAAGCGGAGCCCCCTGATGGTCTAGCTGTACGGGACATCACGGAGACTTCTTCCGACTCCGATGATTCAGCAGACAACAGCAGGAAGTACCAACCATTCAAAGTCCCCGGATACTCTAGGAAGTATCCCGAAAATAGTAAAAAAACGGAATACATAGTATTTTTATCTCATCAGACTGAGCGCCAATTTTCTGACAAAGACAGACTGGCTATTTCGCATGCTATACGCAAATATTGCGTCACTGGCATATTACATTTAAAATCAATAAATAAGTACAAAATAGGTATAACATTTGATCTATCCAACAATGCAAATGTATTTCTACAAAATAAAAGACTTCTAGATGAAATGGGCTTAAACGCTACAATACCTGCTGTCGACACTGAAGCGACTGGGGTTCTTACTTCAGTCCCTACGGATTTGTCTAATAAAAGAATATTTGCTTTGATTGGAAGCTCCAGAAATATCATACAGGTGAGGCGATTCATGCGCCGCGTACAAGGTGAAGGTGGCGCGGTCAAGTATGACCCCACTCAAACTGTTGCGGTTACTTTCGCCTCTACTGAGTTACCGCAATATGTATACCTTGACTCCTGGAGACATGAGGTAAGCTGTTACGTTCCTCCTGTCAAACAGTGTTTACATTGTATGAAGTTTGGACATATTGCAAAATACTGTAAGAATGAAGTTGTATGCTCCATATGTACGGACAAGCATAGTTTTAAAATTTGTGAAGAAGATCCTAAAAACGCCAAATGTGCCAATTGTGGTGGTAACCATGTTTCCATCTCAAACACCTGTCCACTGAAAAAAATGAAAATAGAAGAAAATAAAGTCAAGTCCAGAGCCGCTAAGTATTCCGATTTATTTAATGAACATTCTTTTCCAAAATTAACACAGAAGAACATTGAAACACAGATTATTAATTTGACTAAATCAGATTTTTTTATGAATACCTTAACAAATGCTATAACTAAAATTATATTAAATCAAAAAGATAATCCCATTAATTCAAACTCCATAAAAGAAATTCTGCAACAAACTTTCTGTACCAGTACTTCCACATATAATAATGGATCTTAATATAATGCAGTGGAACGCACAAAGTATTTTAAGTAACAAACTTTTATTAACTCAATTTCTTTATGAGCATAACATACATGTTGCAATTATATCAGAGACCTGGTTAACACCCATCAAAAATTTTAACATTAGAGGAAACAAAATAGAAAGACATGACATTGGAAATAAACACAATGGTGTAGCTATTTTAATTCGCAATAATATAAATTACAGAAAAATAATTACATATTCTGATAATTCTCTACAAAATATTTGTGTAAGAATTACAGTAAATAATACAGAAATAAGTATTGTAAGTTTCTACTGTCCAACAAATTGCACTCCATCTTTTGACAAACATAAATTTGAATCTTTAATAAAATCTGTGCCTGAACCAATGATATTTGCAGGCGATTTCAATGCCCATCACACATCATGGGGATGTAATTCTACAAATCCAAGAGGTAGGGATATTCTAGAAATTGTTGATGATAATAATTTGGTGTTAATGAATAGTGGTGAAGTGACAACAGTTGGTTCTTTAACGTGGCGTCCAAATGCCTTAGATTTGTCTATAGTTTCCCCATCATTGGCTCTTTCTTGTGATTGGTCCGTTCATAGTGATCCTCTTGGCAGCTACCACCTTCCTGTAATTATGAAAGTTTTTATCAATAGTAGTAATATAGAAAACACTAGTAATAACACAAATTTGCCCACTTATCCTAACTTTAAAATGGTAGATTGGAAGATGTATGAACAAAATGTAGATTTACAACTATCTACTTTTCAGGATCAACATGTTGCTCCATTGGAAAGTTATACAGAGTTTTGTCAAATTTTGCATTCTGCAATTAATAAGTCCCTTCCTTATCGTAATAAGCCCACTTCTTCCTCAGCTGATTATTCTGTTCATAACTCTAATAGGAATTTGGTAAAAGCCCCTCCTCTTCCTTGGTGGAATAAAAAATGTTCAGAAGCAGTTCAAAAGTCTAAGTCAGCTTATATAAATTTTAAAAACAATCCGTCAGATGAAACATTTATAGAGTTTAAAAGATTACAAGCCCTCAAAAAACTTACTTTGAAAACAGAAAGATCAAATAGTTGGGTTGAACTTTGCAACTCCTTTAATCGACGTACACCTCTGTCCAGAATCTGGAAATACATGCGGAAATTTAATAAAACATATTCTTGCAACAATAATGATGTCAATTGGATTCAGGATTTTTTGGAAAAATATACCCCAGATTATGTAAATAATAAGTCAAATTTCCCCACTGCCAGTCAGTCAAAATCTGATAATATCTTCTTAGTAAAACCTTTTTCGATACAAGAACTGAAGTCTGCTGTTAATTCTAGAAAAGATAGTGCTTTTGGACTAGATTGTATTCCATACATTATGATAAAAAAGCTTAGTGATAAGTGTATGCACACTTTTCTCAAAATATTGAATAATTTGTGGTTGAACAATGATATACCTCATTCATGGAAGTCTGATTGTTTGGTACCCATTTTGAAGCCAGATAAGCCTCGGTCTAATCCAGATTCCTATCGTCCTATTGCTCTAACATCCTGTGTTGGTAAAATTTTTGAACAATTAATAAAACAAAGGTTGGAATTTTACATAGAACAAAACAATATTCTACCTGCTAATCAATTTGGTTTTCGTAGGGGAACATCAGCTCGTGAAAGTATTTGTCAGTTACAGCTTGATATCCGAAATAGTTTAAATAACAAGGATTGCTTAATGTCAGTATTCTTTGATGTTGCTGGAGCCTTTAACAGTGTAAATATTGATGTCCTTTGTTCTGAATTACTTCTTATTGGAATTCCAAACAAAATAGTCCACTGGGTCCATGAATTCTTAACTGAAAGGAAAGTCTATGTTAGATATAATGATAAATTACATGGGCCAAGATTTGCTTCGGTAGGAGTTTGCCAAGGAGGAATTTTGTCTCCATTAATATTCATTTTGTACATACGTCGTTTAAATTTGATTCTAGGTTCCAAAGTCAAAAATCTTCAATTTGCTGATGATTTAGTTGTGTATTTGTCGGGGAAAAATTTCAAAAATATGACACTGTGCCTTAATAAAGCATTGGAAGGATTGTCCACATACTTTTCTTATTTAAATCTAGATATAAATGCACTTAAATCTAAACTAGTAGTATTTGGTAGAACTGGCAATTTTAGTCCTTCCGTTTATTACAATCAAGTTTCTATACCAATTTTTCATGAAGCTAAGTTTTTAGGTGTCACCTTCACTCAAAATTTGGCTTGGAAAAAATATGTTGAATTGATAAGTTCTAGAGCTAACAGAGTTTTTAATGTTTTGAAGACATTGTGTAGAACCTCCTGGGGAGCTGACCCAAAAATATTGTTGTTATTATATAAATCTTTGATCCGTAGTCATTTTGAATATGGTTTTCTCTGTTTTGCTGGTGATAGAAGGTTAGTAGATATTCTTGATAAAATACAAAATAAAAGTTTGAGACTCATTACCGGAGCATTTAAAAGTACTCCAATCAATGCAATGCAAGTTGAATGTAAACTTCCTCCTTTAAGTATAAGATTTTGTTACTTGAAGGAAAGGTTCCTATTAAAACTTTATAGTAAAAATAATAATCACTTGTTTTCCAATTTGAAACAATCATGTACACCGTCCATCTGTAGCTTATCATATATACTTCAGGGCTTTTCTCAGTATGTAAATTTTCTTGAAACTCTGCAAATTCATAAGTCATCTATTCTTCCATGTTATCAGGGAGATTTTGACAGCAAATTTCCTGCAATTGACATCATTATTGATCACAATTTATCCACTAAAGAAGATGTTTATGGTAAATTTCATGAATTTACTGATCATAGATTTATGTATACTGATGGGTCTAAAACTGAGTCAGCAGTGTCATTTGCTATTTTTGATGAGCTAATGAATTCTGGTACTGGTTATAAAATAAACTCAAACACAAGTATATTCACAGCTGAGGCTGTGGCTATACTTGCTGCCCTAAAGCACATTAGGCATACAAATGATGGATGTTGTCAATGGGTAATAGTAAGTGACAGCATGAGTGTTCTTGAAAATCTCAAAAATAATAGGTTGAATGCTAACACAAACTATTTTATATCATTGATAAAAGAATCTTGGTTACAATTGTCTTTTCATAACATTAAGGTTTTGTTCATGTGGGTCCCTTCGCATGTTGGTGTGATGGGCAACGAAAGGGTTGATTTTCTAGCTAGAGCTATAACAAATTCTGCTGATGTCCCAGATTCAAGTAGTTTCCTCAACATTTCTGTTCCTTGTACAGACATAGCTCCTCTATTGAAAAAAAGGTCCATTGATATATGGAAAAGGCACTGGAATCATACAGTTCAAATTGAAAATAAAGGTATGTGGTATGCAGTATACAATATTCCCATAGGAACCATGCCTTGGTTCTGTAAAACCAATACTTACATGAACAGGAAGTTTTACTCCACCATACTCAGGCTTCGTTTTGGTCACTGTCGACTGAATTATCATTTGTCTCGTCTCAAAATTGTTCACAGTCCGCTTTGTGATCATTGTAATTCTCAAGCAGAGCAATCTCTTGCTCACATTTTCTTTGAGTGCTCATCTTTTGGCATCCAGCGCCTTGTGCTGATGGATGAGCTTATTGAAATTTATGGTAGCCCTGATTTGGTACCGCGCTCCATTCAGGCTCTTCTTGTAAATAGCTCGACGTATTTATCTTTGTTTAATTTTATTAATAATACAGTTGGACAAATTTAACTCATGGTGTCCAAAGTTAATTAGCTGTCATGTCTATAAAATATGTTTAATAAATTTATTTTCATTGACATAAATATAATTTGTATATAAATAATTGTAAATAATACTATTTGGAATAATTTGTAGGAATTAGAGTAGGTATACTGTTTACGTACGAATATGTTAATAGCACTGACGTATAAATCCTATGGACTTGGCATACCTACAAGAAAAACGTGGACATACCTACATTAAAGAGGGAAAATAAAATGGCGGCTAATAGGGTAGCCCATATCGATATTTCTCTACAATCGATGTTAGATAAAAGATTGTGAGAATGTTTTCACGTTGTCACGGTCCAATATCAACGGGTAAGTATTTTTATCACACTTTTCTTAGCTTCACTTGTATAGAACTAATCTATATCTGTATTTTCTATAGTCAAACATTTCAAGTCCATATGATTTATACGTCAGTGGTTAATAGTGAATAGTCGCTTCCCGTCAGTTGGGGGTAGCGATGCGCGATGGCGAGAGGTTTTTTTCGATTGTTTCGATTGTGCGAACATCTCGATGGTTCTCGATTGTTTCGACTTGGGCTCGAGTCCGACTCGGTCTGTTATTGCGACTGGCGCATCGCGCGTTCATTCGAGAGTTGTTCCTCGATGGTTTAGAGTTTAGCGGTTTCGACTTGGGCTCGAGTCCGACTCGGTCTGTTATTGCGACTGGCGCATCGCGCGTTCAATCGAGAGTTGTTCCTCGATGGTTTAGAGTTTCGCGAGTTCTTGACTTGCGTTGTTATGCGAATTCAAACTGCCTAATTCTTTCAACAAGAGCAATCGAAAATAATCAAAACCTCTAAAATAGAAGTAGTTAAAGTTTACGTACGAATACTTAAATAGCTCGAGTCTAGCACACTCTCGCCTTACATGCACTTCGGCTCGATGCATTCAATCGACTGACCCTGGTGATCGATCGAGACTCGTTTGAGTGACTGATTCGAAAACTAGCAGTCGATTGCGTTGACTCGAAACAATCGAAAAACATCTCGATTGTTTTGTAAAACGGCGAGTCGATGGTCGACTCGATGGTTTACTTTAACGACTCCGATTCTTTCGATTGTTAAAACATCTCGGAATCGCCCATCGCTAGTTGGGGGGGTTAAAAAAAAAAAAAAAATATTAGAGGACTTGACATTTGGCTCTTTAACTAAAATGAAAAATATTGGACTTGACCCAAGATTTTGTGTAATAACAAATCTTAAACATGGATTTTATTGAAATAAACTGAAGACTCTATACGGATTAACTTTTCATGGAAAATAAGAAACTGATGAATTTACCTGGATTTGATTACTATGGATAAATATAAAACTAATGAATTTTATTGGATTTCCTTATATTCTGGATTTACATACTGATGAATTTTACTGGATTTAACCTACTCAAGAAAAATGCTAACTAATGACTAGGCAGCATGGTCTCAGACCTTAGCCTGTTCCGTCAGGAACAAATGGAAAAAAAAAAAAAAAAAATGTCTATGCGTAAACACGCCAGTATAAATGTCACGGACTCGCGGTGACGAGTCCTTTTTTGGAAATATTCTGCTCCCAGTGACTGGACGCGTTCTCTCATCGGAAATTAAATTTCTAGAAGTATTCGCGATCTAGAATATTCGGGCTTAAAGCAGGCAGCTTTAATTTTTGTTAGTAACCTAACTCTTTCCGTTTTGTGTCTGCGTAAACCCCATACTGGGTAAGTGTTGAACAGCAATTCACGTTTTCATACTTTGTGTATCACTAGCTACGTGGTCTCAAGATGTGAGCCACTTTCTATCACCGTTTTTGCTATGCACATTCAAACGCTTAAATCTTGTAGCCTTCAGCCGAGTGTATTTGACATTGTTCATGACACTCAAAATGTGCAAATCATGTCGTGCTTACCACCACCATCATGTAAACTCCGTACTGATTGTGACTACCACACATCACCTTCATTGGCGCACGGGTATTTCTCGCTTTGCTTTTGCCTTGGTGTCACAATCAGCGGGGATGACTGCTAGCCATTCCGTGACACGCTGGACGTTATTTTCCAGGGTTCAAGATTACGGCTGACGTTCCAGATTACGGCTGACGTTCAAGATTCCGACTGACAGTCAGGATTTCGGCTGACAACCGTTTTACCGGCATCCAATTTGCCGCGGGCTCCGCAGCGGGTATCTTTAACCTGCGTGGCCGCGTCGAAATTCTACGGGTCGGCGCGATCATCTGCCGTCCGTCACCCTACCTGGCGTCTGCAGCGTGGCACACCGCTACGGTCATCGTCACGCCGGGCTGAGCCAGGAGAGTACCGTGCAAACCCCCCGGGCGGGCTTGGAAAACTTGTGACCATAAACCTACCCACACCCGTTTAGTTTATTAATATATTTTTATGTTGACTTGGGTCCGTGGTTTTCTTTTATTTACCCCCACGGACACCCTTTCCGTCACAAGTTGACAGAAATTTTAGATGGTACAACAACAGAACAGGAACCACTTAATTTTCAATTGATATTTTTTTTGTAAAAAAAAAAAAGATGCCACAGAACCCTGATGATTTTTCAATAAAAATAGCAGAATGTCTCCAAATGAGAAGGCAATGTTCATTACGCTCCTGCTTCTATTGTGAAGCCTTATTGTCGCTATTAGTAAAACAGTCGGTCTAATTCCTACTTAAGTCTGCGCAAAAGTACAAATCACTTCTGCAATGACACTTTCAGTGGCAAAACAGCGATAAATATATCTTTTAAACAGTTCCGTTAAAAGTCTGCAATTAAAGTCACTATGCAGTTCTGAAGCGTACAGCAGTGGCAATAGAAGCTTTTTAGCGGCTATGAGCTTTAACATAAATGTTTTAACTCTCTTTTAAAGCTATAGATGGCAAATTGGTTGTAAAATGAACTCTTCTAAAACCTAGAGTGGCATATGGTTCAGTGTCTGCTACCCCTAGTGATATTTACAGCTATGAGCAGTTACGGAAGCAATAGTAGAACTTAAAACCACTTTCTGAACCCCTAAAGCGCTACTGAACAGCTAAAAGTTGCAAAATAGGCTGCTATTTCCACTAGTGTGCTAGTTGGGTTCTGTTGATACTGAAGTTGTGTATGGAATTGAATCTGATTTAGCAATTACTGATGAAAAACTTAAAAAATTACAATTTGAAACTGGGTGTGACAACAATTTAGTGCAAATTAAGACATGGTATTATAATAAGTGGCCATCCAATGATAAAAATATTTTGAATAAAGAGTTGAAAATATTTTACAAACTGAAAGATTTTTTAAACTTTAAAGATGATGTTTTATATTATAATAACCGGGTAGTGGTACCTTATTGTATGAGAAAAGAAATACTTACTATTTTACACACTGCTCATGCAGGTGTGGTCAAGTCCAAGAAAAGGGGCCGTAGGTCTTTATTTTGGCCAGGAATGTCCAAGGACATTGAAAATTTTGTTTTGTCATGTAAGGAATGTGAGAAATATAGGTCAAGTAACTGTAAAGAATTCCTCAGGAGTCATGATGTGCCAGATATTCCTTTTTATAAAGTAGGTATGGATATTTGTTCCTTTGCTGGCAAAGATTATCTAGTGGTTGTTGATTATTATTCAAAGTGGATTGAGTTGAAACAAAAAACAGCAAAAAATGTTATATTGAAATTAAAAATAATCTTTGCTACACATGGAATACCTAAGTACGCAGTTTGTGATAATAATCCATTTAACAGCTTTGAACTTAAACAGTTCTCAAGAGATGTTAATATGCAGTTGTTGTTTTCAAGCCCTCATCATCATCAGTCTAATGGCCTGGCAGAAAAGGCTGTAGGTATTGTTAAAAATTTAATGAAGAAATGCAGAGCAAATGATGAGAACTTGAATATGGCCTTGCTACACTATAGAACAACACCGCTTACTGGGTTAGATTATAGCCCATCTGAACTTCTGATGTGCAGGCTATTAAGAACTAACTTACCTTACACTTACACAGATCTTCAACCCAGACTGCCAATCAATATCAATGAAAAAATGCAAATAATGAAAGAAAAATCTAAAAGTAATTATAATAAAACAGCCAAAAATAGAGCTTCATATAGTAATGGTCAGAGTGTGTTAATACAGAATGGGGATGATAAGGATTGGCAGCCAGGAAGGGTAGTAAGGAAGGATAGTCCTAGATCCTATATTGTTCAAAATGAAAAAGGTAATTGTGTTAGGAGAAATTAAAAGCATATGTTACTAAGTAGAAATAAGTTTAATGAGAGATCAGAGGTTGAGTTTGAAGCCCCAATTAATGTTAGACCGGTGATTGATTCAAATGATGGGGGGACTGTGCCTAGTCAGCACAGAGTGTTAAGAGATGCTTGTGAAGCAGGCAGTTCATATGTTACTCGTAGTGGAAGGTCTGTGAAACCTCCTTCCTATTTAGTTGATTATGAGTGTTAAAAGGGGGGATGTGACATATGAGACTAGGCTGTATAGCCTTCAGCCTTTGTCAGATGTGGATTATAAAAATAAGATATAATAAAACATGGCCTCTTGTGGAAAGCATGTCTTTCTTTTATTTTATTAATAAACCTGGTTAACACAAATGAAGTTAATAATAAGATCACAAGTTTATGATACCTGGGCATACACATGGAAGTTGACTTAGACCACGCAATTATTGAAAAAAAAAAGAAAAAAACGGACATACAAATTTATCACCCCCACGACTGGATGCAGTTAGTAAGATCGAGTAGCAAAAAATTTACCGTGAGAGAAATGCGACAAAATGATTTCTTTGATTTCGCTAGCTTATTGAAGGGTCCTTTAGTAGCCCGAAAAAAAGACGATGATGGAAATATTTTCAAGTGGCATGATGTGAAGTGGCTGAGTTATGACTCTGAGTACGGCGTCATAAAATACAAAACCACTCTTTCTAGAGACGAATCATTTAAAAGTATTAATTTCAAACAGAACACGCGACGACATAAGGAATTTAATTTGATGCAGATTACTGACAAGCCAGTACCAATAAGTGTCGACAAAAAACGTGATATAATATCACTTTTGTCTTTAATACCGGAATGTTTCCATAATTTTTACCAGAATTTAGTAACCACTGACGATACCAAGGATGTTGATCCAGATATACAAGATTCAGAAGAGAGTGACTGTTAGTTTTCGACTTTAATGCATGCATTATATTATAAATTTTAATTAATAATGTTATTTATTCATAAGTTTGTATTAAAATCAAAAAAATAAAATAAATAAACCAAGTAATTATAGTGTGTTAATAAACACCTAAGTCACAATTTCTTGACGTTCAAAGAAACTTAAGTCAGATATTTCAGTAAATAATAAATAAAGCCTAAATAGCCATATTCTGTTAAGTAACTAGTTCATAATTGTGTAATAATAAATAATAAAAACTATAACCGTAGTACATTTTTTTCATACCAATCGAATAAAACAGTCTCCTGTAAAATTTTTGCATGCAAAAAAAAATTACTTAAGTACTTATAGCTTCCGAGTCTAAATCTTATTGTTTATAATAATATCCTACTAGAGGATACTTGTTTTGCGCACCATATCAGAGCGGCGACGCGACGTGACGTCATCGACGCCAGGTCTCGAGATAATGTGTTGTAGGTACGTAATAAATTGTAGCGTACAGTAGAATCACTCTCAAACTTTAGTTTAAACCAACGCGCGCGGTTCGTACTTTGAAGCCTGTGAAAAATCTTAGTTAATAGGACTCATAAAAGATTTTTCACAGGCTTCAAAGTACGAACCGCGCATTTTTTTCGCAATTTTTTTATTTTTTACTCCCCGGATCAAATTTTTTCGATCGGCGTACACGAGTCGATAATAATAGCGATCTCCGGATGATTGTCGATTGCTATTGACTAAAATTAGAGACGAGACTGACATGAGACTGAGGAGCGACCTGAATTGACGCAGAATAGGTACCTACTTCAATTTTATTTATTGTATTTTTTTTTTATTATATTGACAAACGAAAACTAATGAAACGTATGCATTGTAGATCGAAGTTTTATATCATATTAATTTATTTGATAAAATTTTAGTTTATTTGGAATATTACGGACGCTAAATCAAGACATTTATGGTTTAAATTACGCTTTCTTTACGATTTTATCCGTGAAAACTCAAGGTATTTATAGAAATTCTAAAACTCCAATAAACAAGTAAAACATTCAACTTATCTTTCAGTAATTTTAACTTTTATAAGAATTTAATCTACAATGTGACTTTGAGCGTCAAAGTTCCATCGCTGACGGTTTTTCTTGCAAACTGAGTTCGTAAAATAATTATAGTAAATTACACGAAAAGAAAAATGAAAATGTCTAACTCTAACCTAAAAGAAAGAGAATGGCAATATCGTTATTTTTAAGCAAATAATTAAAATATCTTACTGCTGCTGAAAATTACTGCGTCGAAAAAACATGAATTTGCGTAAAAAATGTAATAGGACTATAATACACTTTTTTTTTTGTTTTTTTTCTGTCTCTGGATTGATTGATATTCCTATTGGATTTTCGCATGACCGACTGGTATAGACAGAGGCTGAAATAAATTAGGAGTCCTTTGCCCCCATTGACTGCCCCGAGGCCTTAATAGACAATTTTGGCATGCACACAAGGTTGCAAAAAGAGGAGCATGTGGACATTTTGATCTCAATTAACATAATCGAGGCAAGATGTAAAAATTTTCGAGCTCGCTACGCTCACTCTTGTAACCTATGTTCTCTTAGATCTTTACATTGTCTATTATAAGTCGAATAGGAAACTCCAATAGTTCGAAACAATTCTAACCTGCCAAAGGCAAGGTGTCAAAAAACATTCGAGCTCGCTTCGCTCGCTCTTGAAGGCTACTTTCTCTTGAGTCTTGGCTTTGTCTGCAAGTCGACCAAGTAACCAGGTCGAAACAATCCGGTAGGGTGTTAAAATTACCGAACTCTCTCTCTTTTTGTTTCTAAGATTGTCTCCCTAAGGTGGATTAAGTAACATCTATTTCTGAATAAAATAAAGAATAGCTGACTTCTCTGGAGTGGAGAGCTCAATTTTTATAGTTCCTAGACGTTAAAAAATGAAAAATTTGTATCCTCTACCTATATTTAACCAATGGGGATTGTTCATTTTTTTATAAATGAGTTAATATGAAATCCGTTTCGAGGAATAGGGTTACTCATGACTATTGAGCGTTTAAAAAAGTAAAATATTCACGGATTATTGTTATTTATCGCTAAAAGTAAATAACCTTAATTTGACCTCTAATTACGTCATCATTTGGCTGAATATTTACGTGTCTTTGCCCTTTTACCTAAAAGAATTTCTTTGACGTTAGACAAATGTACGGTAACGGGGGGTGACAAGGGACGGCTAAAGTACAAATAGAGTCGCCTATACTTGGTAAATAGGGACCTATTCAAACTTTACCGGCGTTCCTCCTAATTTTAAATAATAAATAAAAATAGATCGACTACATAAAATTAAAAAATATTCAAATTAGTTTCTTAGAATGCTCTATATTATCGAAATCTTAAATAAAAAATGAGGGTCGAAAAAATTGGTCAATGCCCATTATTGTAGATTGTTAGAAGAACTTCAGCTGCATCTGAAACTATTAAACTAAACCCTTACTGTAAATCTGTTTTTACTCGCACCTTTTTGCGAATCTTTCTGAAATCTTTCTCAAAAACTGGCGATGCCCTTGTTTGACACCGTCGCTGTTGTTTTAGTTTCGAGTCTCCTCTTTGTCAAAGTCGCAGCCTAGTATTTCAGTCCAACATTCTATTTTAATGTTTTCTTCGGTTGATTCAAAATTTACATTAGTATTCCTTTCTCTTGAGAGTGGAGGGCCGACCGTCTCTAAAATGCCCGGGCCGGTTTTGGGTCCCAGTCCGGGCCTGGTACCTGTGCATGTTATACATGTAATACTAGACGAAGAAGTAAACCTAGGTTTACCTGGGTTAACTTAACATTGGTGTCGATTCTGTTGTGCACAAACTAAACTTAATTTAGGCTATTGCTATCTTTTACTAAAAGGCAGTGCGAGAACCTCTACCGCTTGACCCCTTTGGCCCAGCGCACACCGCTGGAGGCGCAGCAGAGCGCATTTGAAGACAATTTAATATAAACCTTAATTACCTTTATATACCGTATATCAAGGTAGTTAAGGTTTATATTAAATTGTCTTCAAATGCGCTCCACTGCGCCTCCAGCAGTGTGCGCTGGGCCAAAGAGGTCAATAGAGGTATTTAATGCTTACTGCAAGTCTTTTTACTATGATATTTTGATCTCAAATCACATAACTATTTGAATTTATTCGAGGCAAGATGTAAAAACTTTCGAGATCACTCTTGCAGCCTACTTTCTCCTGAATCTTTGGACAGCATGGAGTCAACAAACATGTTCCATGACACATAGCGTTGAAAACAATTACAATAAAACAAAAATGTCTAACTAACATGATTTAATTAACGTGTTTTTTTAATAAACTTATAACAAACAATCTTCTCTATATACATTTAAGCGGGGGGGTTGGGTTTGGCTGACGGAGCCCCGAGGGGTGTGGAAGAGGTGGCCGTCTCGGCCGCGGCCGCTGTTTCCAAGCTCTTCATGTTAGTCTCGAACTCCACAGGTTCAATAAATTTCTTGTGCGGGAATGGCGTCGGTCCCAGGATACGTTCGACATCTTTGAAGTTTAACGTTTCTTTTTTCAGAAGTTCTTCGGCCAACTGCGAAAAAATAGGAATGTTTAAGACTGATTTACTACACCACTCAACTCGCCTGGCGAGGTCGATGTATGATATGATGCCTGACGAGCCTCGTTAAGCGATTTCGTAGAAATGTGATATTTTCGATACACTACCAATTTTCAATGTAGGTATTGTAGGTAGCTACGGGGGGGGGGGGCGGTGGGGGCCATTGCCCCAGGCGGCATACGAAAGGGGGCGGCAGGAAGCGCCAATTTATTAATTTGGACAATGTAAAAACAATATTCGAAATCGCTCGCGCAATGTCATGCCATTCTTCCCACAGAAAACGATATAAATTTTGATATACCGGGTGATTGGTAATTGGGTGCAGGTCTTTAAATGGGTGATACCATTAAACACCTTATTTGTTACAATTTTGACCCCGATAACTCGGGGTCCAAACTGGGTAGTTTTTGAGAAATCGATCTTTTAGTTATTTTGAAATTTTATCACCTGTCCACCATAAAGTGCTGATTGTGAGAAATCTAACCCGTTCAGGATTTTAAACGGACACTTTTCTGCAAGCAGAAAATTACAGCTTTAACTGTCGGCTAGGATATGTTCAAATACAGCTGAGAGAGACAGATTTTACCTGATCTGATCGACCAGGATCCGGCGCATTAAAGTCAAATAGCTAACATCACACAGCGGTCACAAGAAAATCTTCAACAAGGAAGACTTATGTGCATCGAAAAAACTGTACTATCCAGTTTTATTAAAATACAACAATCGAACAGGAACTCGGTTCTGCAGTATGCACGACAAGTGTTTTACATTTATTTTGAGAAACCTGCCTCGAAAAACAAGGGAAGTTTTAAGAAGTTTTCAGAGCATGACCTTTAGGGCACTTATTTTCGAAAGGCAGATGTCTTTTTTGACAAATTGGTTTTCGAAGGATACATTAGTTCATGAGCTATCATAATAGTATCAGTTTAACATCCTGAACGGCGTAGATTTCTCATAATCAGCACTTTGTGTTGGAGAGGTGAGATAATTAAAAAACACGGCGAAAACCCACGCTACGCCACTGGTACTGTTTACACGACTAAGGGCCAAGTTCACCGAAAAGATAACAGTCTGATTATCTAAAAACAGCTGATTAATACACATTTTTGAACATGAAAATGTGTTTTAAACAGCTGTTTTTAGATAATCAGACTGTTATCTTTTCGGTGAACTTGGCCCTAAACATTTATCTACTTTCGATAATCGCCTATAAATGCGCTTGAAACTAAAACATCAGTAGGTTACCAAGACAAGTTTATCCTGGTTATCTCTGAGCAGCTTCTCGGTCCGGAAGTACGCTTCGCCGATCAGTTTCCTCGCTTCCAGATCGATAAGGTTCTTCAAAGTCTTGCTGAACGGACTCTTGCCGCGTGTGTTGTAGTCGGGGAAAGATAATAGCCCTACTTTGTCTGACATGCCATAGACCCGGATCTGGGGAAGAATAAAGTCAACATAGAATCGAAATAGTCTATGGTACTACGGTATCACAAATGTTCATATTATTCAAAAATTGCAAGCATCTAAAGTTAGGGATATGAAAATCATTCGCTCGTTTTATAGCAATCGCAATAGTGTTTTCATCAATTTATCTTACGAAATCAGAAAAAACGCATTTTGGACAATCGAGCCAGCCACATTTACTTAGATAAATTCCAATAAAATGCAGTATTACTAATCCTGCTCTATTATTCTGTTCATTTTATGATGATTTCTGTAATGTAGGTATCTCTGAATCTTTATATTGTAATGTGTTGAGGGTAACGTTGTGTCAGTCAGTTGAAATATATGCTGCTAACTACTGGACGTTTGCGTTTGATTTATCTCCGTATATTACAATTTCTATGCCAAATGTTTATTTTCAAGTTCTTGCATAAACATCATATTGTAGTTGAATAACATTTTAGTCTTCCTATCATAAGTAAAGTCTGTCGATCCTGGAGCCCTACTCTCTAACGCTTCGTCCGTATATTCGGATCTATCAGTCTCTCTCGCGCACGTCTGCAGATGAGTGCGAGTGAGAGAGACGGATAGATGGGGCTGTAACGTAACGCTGTGTAACAAAATTATGCGTGCGTGACCGTTTCCAGCAGTGGCTGGAGTGAGGACGATGAAGGGTGGTTTCCCTATGATACCTGAGCGTAGGCAATCTTTGTGACTTTCTCGAGGTCATTTTGTGCGCCACTGGTGATGGAGTTGAAAGTGATTGCTTCGGCCGCGCGCCCGCCCAGCGCCATACACATCCGGTCGAATAACTGAAACACAAAACATTACATATGACAATCAACTAGTTCAAATGCTTAAAAACCGATACTTAAGGCCCTTCTAACCCTAAAATTAGCAACTCTATTTGTGGTGGTTCAAACTTCGTTTGAAATACTGTTAGATTAAAGTTCTAATCAGCTTGCACTACAAAGCGGTTGTTACGTCAGTCACTGCGGCCGAATAGCGCGAAATGAGTGTTTTTTTGCGATTTACAAAAAATCTATTGATTGGACTAAAAAAATAAAACACATAAGACCTGCTTTATAGTTTTCAGTTAATATGCAAAGTTTCATGATCTAATTTGAAGTACTTTTTGAATACCAGCGGTTTATTGTTCGATTTGCAGGTAACTTTGGATTTGTTTTCTATTGAGAAAAGTTTATGGAATCGTGTTTTCGTCACACATAGTACCTAGCATTAATCTTCAACTTTGCCATATATTTATTTCAAAATTAAGGCTGCAGTATTTTAGGCGTAACGGAGGATCATGCTAAGCCATTTGAGGCATATATGGCCCTTAAATACGGAATAATCCACCCTGCCCAAGCCCAACTGTGCCATGTGTGGCACAAAATGGGATGTTTAAAATATTGGGCTCCACTTTTAGTCCGGGAGGTACCGTTGCAAATAAAAAAAAACATAGTAAGGGTCAGTTCACACCGAGACGCGCCGCGACGCGACTCTGCCCGCAGAGCGACTCAAAATATAACTTTATTTACTACACGAAAATATACACATTTCATTGTGAGAATTCAAAATACGTTGCACCATGCAGCACTGCGCCTCGACAAAGAAATGTGTATCTTTTCGTGTGTAAATAAAGTTATATTTTGAGTCGCTCTGCGCGCAGCGTCGCGTCGCGTCGCGTCGCGTCTCGGTTTGAGCTGACCCTAAGCCGGCTGATATTGTCATCGAAGGTTGATCTTATATTACCAATAAGTGAACCAACCGTCAACTGCTGGCTGCTTAAGTAGCGGTGGGTGCAGGACCGGGTGTGGGTGGTTCCGGACGTGGTAAAAAAGAAAAAAATTACGTCATAATACGCCGGCTGAATTTTTTTTCATAAATAGTTTAAATCATACTGAGCTTAAAAAAAATCGCCAGCTGCCTGGTGGAGGGGGGAGTATGCGTCGGCCGCTCGCATGAACTTGTACAGGAATCACGTAAAATAAAGTTATAGTACGCCAAATGAAATTTAACTAAGTGATTGTTTAAATTATCAAAAGTTGGAAAACAACAATCAGGGTCGTAGAAAGTCTCTTCATTTCATTAAAGTGGTGCTATCGACGAAACAGCAACAACGTGTGGATTATGGATAATAGGATAGATGACACCATAAAACAATAATTACAAGACACCAACCTAAAAAAAAACTTTATTTTGGGCCTGAAAACCCGATTTATTTTCAATTAATTGCCAAATTCGATTTTTAGTTGCTTTGAAATCAATAAATAGTTGAGTCATTGAGTTGAATAAACAGTGACGTCACAGTTTGCTATTGCCATACAAAATCTATGAGAGAACCGCATTTTGACAGCTCTTAAAAAGTATCTCAATTGATTGGTGTGTCATCTACCCCATTATTAACGCTGATTAATTTTAAATCTGCAGTTGTTTCTTTGAATTATTGGTCAATGGTGTATCTACCCTATTACATACATAGTAAAGAACTCGTCTGACTTGGTATTGGCATTGTGATTCGGAGGGATGAAACGCATGTGACTAAAAGAGAGATGGAAGGAGAGGGAGAGGAAAATCAAAGAAAAGATTGGATGAATTGTGTGAGCAATGATATTGTTACGAGCTGAATATGGGATAAATTACACACCACCGGAAAAAATACCAAATATTTTGATTGAACACAAAACACTTTTCACAGTCATGAATTCACCACTGATCACTTACCACTTAGATATCGGGTTTGCCAATATTAATAAATGATAATGATAAATGATGTTTATTTTGCAAGTAGGTAGGTAAGTAGGGTAAGTAAGTAGTAGTAAGTAAGGGGGGTAGGTATTGATCCACTCGAAGATCGGTTTGATGTCTGTGTCATTATGCTGAGCCTGCTGTATGGTTTCTTCCATTCATCACTGAAGATCTTTCTCTCTTTTCTGATTTTCTGTTTTCTTTCATTCTTAACATCCTCACGGGCACTACTTCCTTAGTCTCTTTACTGGAATTGTGCTTAAAGTGTTCAATCCAAGGTCATCGTGACAGTGTGTCTGCTTTACCGTGTGTTCTCCACCGTTGCTGGGCAGTTCAGCTGTTGGCGAGTATCAGCCGCCTTGCCCTGCTGGATGATCTTCTCTCGATGTGCTTCGCTTTGGACAGCTTGACCAAAGATGACCCCTTTCTTCACAAGTGTAGCAACTAGGACTGTACCATTGCAGGCGATCGCGTACAGGTGATGCCACAACCTCCCTGATGCGGTGTGTTCGATGGTCTGACTCACTTCCAAAGCATGGCCAAGGTGTCTTTCAGTGTCTTATGATGCCCCAGTTTCACAGCAGCTCTAACTTCGAAGTCGCGTATTCCGTCGACGAACGCCTGTATCAGATATCCATTTACGAGTGCAGAGGCAGACTGGTATGCTTTTTGAACCAGCTTTTCATCTTATAGGACCAACAGCTGTTGGGTCTCGGCAATACGTTGAACGCAATCCTTCAACTTAGCACCAAATGCGAGCTCCAGGTGCACGTCTCCGTCGCTGTGAATGGAATTTGCCTCCAGCAGGTGCTCGTAGGTTACATCCTTACCGAGAGTCTCGAGTATGGTTAGGGCCTGGTTTCGGAGCCTCAAGGTGAGCGCTGTCATGGTTTGCGCTTTGATCCACCCATTCGCCTTCATACCGGCCTCAATTTGGACCTTATAGGCCGACCAAGAAGATGTTCCGTCGAATTGCGACCTTAAAACCACTTGCCGAAGACGCAGCAACCACTGAAGCCACAGTCCCGCTCAGCCTTATGCTCACTAGCACGCCTTTAGTTCGTGTTGATGAGCCTGCTCTTTCATCATGTTTGCCAAATATTGAGTAATCTTTTATGAGGAGCATCTGTTCTTCACGGCGGCGGAGCTGTTCCTCTTTAACTTTTGCAACAGCTTCGCCCGATGCCGGGGCTTATTCCTGCAGCAACGCCATTAAAGGTGAACGCACACTTATCCGCGCCGAAAGAACCGACCGCGCCGAAAGAAACATTTTCCCATCCTTAAAGTTCTAAAATTCGATTCTTTCGGCTTTTTAGCTTCCTTCGGCTCAGCAGACAAGTCTGGCTTCTGGCTCTGACGTGGGCTGGACACCACCCGGGGTCTGTGTCCGAGAATCTTCAAACCGTCTTTGGTCACTTTTGATACCAAATTGTTACGAGCTTGGTATGGGATAAAATAAAACACCACTGATATCATCATCATCAGCCTATTAATGTTCCCACTACTGGGACACAGGCCTCCTCTCTATGAGAGGGAAAAATATAAACACTGATATAAACACCAAATACTTTTTACACAATCACAAATTTACCACTTATCACTATTCACTATGCACTTGTAGTTCACTTCGATTCGCTTCGTTGTATCGTCAAAATCAGACTGTTCACGCAAATGTAACGGCACAACTTTCTTCGAAACTTTTTCACAGCTCAATGGCGGAATATTTTAGGTAAGGTTGCCACCTTTTTGTAGGACAAATAAAGTATTTTTTCATTTTGGTGGAACAAAAATACAGTACACAGCATAAAAAAGAGTATTTATTATTATCTTTCATTATTTGTCTTTAAAAACGTATTTTTTGTTGCTCATTGCGGCATTTAACAAATATTTGTCTTTCTTAAAGATATTTACAGCCTCTTTGCAATCATAAAATCAAAAACCAGTTTATTTAGTCTCATAAGTACTCAAAACGAGCTAGTAACAATCATTTTGACCTCTAAAAAGAGTATTTGAGCGTACTTTATTGGTGTCGTAGATTATAAAGTACGCCTACAAGTAAAAGAGGACAATATTTTAGAGTACGGGTGGCAACCCTAAATTACTAGGATTATTTTCGAATAGTAAGCAGTATGGAAGAAGAAAACGTGTTGCACCGACCGCAAGTAGAATGGAACAAGGGCAAGAAGACTATGGTATATCTACCCTATTGTAGATTGTGGAGTTTTACTGACCTCCTCTTTGTTGTAGAGCTTCTGGTCGGAGGTGGTGTACTGCGCAAAACCGAGCGCCATGTTGGTGCGCGGCACGATGGTGACCTTGAGCAGCGCGTCCGTGTGCTCCAACAGCCAGCCCGCGAGCGCATGGCCTGCCTCGTGGTACGCCACCACGCGCTTCTCCACCGGCGACATCGCGTGGCTGCGCTTCTCGGTACCCCCTGAAGACCACTTGTATATTTAAACTTTTCGCACACTAAAAAGGTACAAAGACAAACTCTAACAAAAAACTCGAGTGATCGTAGATTGATCTCAAGTTACACTATTTGCGTCGTAGCATAGTGGGGCTAATAAACAAACGGTTCCTTTTCACTCTTGAACGTTACCGAGATTAACAATCATAACTGTATACCATAGTCGTAAAATACGGAATCCGTAATGACACTTTAGTAAATTGAGTGAAAAGGAACGTTGAATGCTACACTGGAAATAATGTAAGTCGGTGAAAGAAAAAAACATGGATGCGTTCCTAACACCCGATAAAGACCCAACGCAGATTGTGCCTCGGTCGGTGGGAGTTTAGTTCGGCTGTGACTTTTGTTCAGATTAAATGTGTAAATGATGCCTTCTTGCGCAGTGAATCGATCTCATCTACATAATAAATATGCTGGAATAAGTTATCACGTGTAAGTAGCCCCGTAAACTACTACATTATCACCATCACTACATATCATAAAACAAAGTCGCACGCGCCGTCTGTCCCTATGTATGCTTAGATCTTTAAAACTACGCAACGGATTTTGATGCGGGTTTTTAATAGATAAAGTGATTCAAGAGGAAGGTTTTAGTATATAATTTACGGGGGGCAAACCCGCGGGCATTAGCTAGTTTTTTATATTAATTAAAAACATGGATACTTTTTTTCTATGGGGATGGTGTTATGCTCGGCTGCTTGACTGTTTACAGCTTGAAGTAAATATGTTGTGTTTTCTTTTTGCTACATTAAAAAAATACTCTGCTCCTTTGACAGATTTCCATAAGATCCGGGTCAGAAAGAGCAATGGTCGAGAGCAGTTCGCTTGGAAAGATAGGAAACCCACTGCTACTACTACTATTTCAGCCGAAAGACGTCCACTGCTGGACATGGGCCTTCCCCAAAGGGGGTTTTTGCCATAATCGCCACGCTTGGCAGGCGGGTTGGCGACCGCAGTACGGTTGTTACAAAAGCACAGAGAAAGCTGCTGCCCATTCTCTGGTAAGTCCCTTAGTCGCCTCTTACGACACCCACGGGAAGATATGGGATGGTGCTATGCTTTACGTCCGACACCATACAGAACGGAAAACCACTGGTCCCCAAGCAAAACAACAAGAAAAAAACATGGTTTCATATGGAACTGCTAGATCAAATAAATCCAACCGTATTGCTTGAGGCACCCGTAGTCCATATTATATAATAATTTGTATAGGTATTGCATAGCTGCAAATAACAAAATTAATAAGAAATCACAAAGCATACTTTTTCAAACTTCTAAATTTTGTCGCAGATTTGTTTTACATTTTTGACATTTTGGTAAAGCAGGCTATGTTAGCCCTTTCTGTTATTATTTTGTAGAGAAGACAATTATAATACTTTCTAGTTAATCTCTAAAGAGGGCGTAGCTCACAGTAGGTACAAGTACTAGGTGTGCAGTCCTTTTAATGTGAGTACACGTTATTTTAAAGCGCGTAATGTGGCGTGCGTAATCCGGTACGAGCTTATACGCGCTATAGTTGGTGCCAGTTAAGATCGCAATAGCAGTCATTGCCCTTTCCCTAATATCTCTTCTTACGAAACAAAACAAATGTACCATGTATCGTTTTTCATTAGAAAAAATGTTGAATATCACGATAGATGACGATGATTCAAGACTTGAACAGGCTTTTTTCGGATTTCAAAGTTAAGAACTTTAATAAATGTAGGTAGGTCAATGACCGATTTTGCGATCTTCACTGGCACCAACTATACAAAACTCGCTAATCTGAAACCGTTCTAAGGGCAAATGATGATGACTTGCCTACGACTCTCTCGACGGCGTACTCCAAGTCGGTGTGCTTCACGATGGTCTGCTTGTGCCTCGCTGCGTGTAGCGCCGCCTCGTTGCACACGTTCGCGATGTCGGCTCCGCTAAACCCGGGCGTCAGGTACGCCAGCCTGCCAAATTTACATTAAACTTAGCTAGCAATACTCAGTCTTGACGGGTACCGAACACAATGAAATAAGAACTGATAAGTATACGGTTTTTTTTGTGTCAATAACTGCCGGTAGTTTAGTAACATTTTATGACTGCAATAGTACATTCTAAGATTAAAAATACCTTCTAGTAAGCTTATGGTTGACGCGTGGCCATAATCTAAATTAAATCCGCCATCTTGTTTTTCCAATATCTTCTTCATTTAAATCAATAAAATGTACCGCTATTGTACAATACGGCCGACGTATCTTGGCGAGTCCGAACTTCGCGCAGAAGGTTGCGCAATCACTGTTTTGAGGAACCAAATGGTGGCATGAGGCGACGTGCGGGGGGCGCTGGTCTAGGCTAGAGATTGACCAAAAATAAACACAATCGACCCTTTATTCAATCTAATATCGTAATCGATTAGTTTTAAATAGAATTAATTGATTTTTGTTTATTTAGGATATTAAACGAAATAGATTTACAAATATAGTGTATTTTGTTTGTGAATATATGGGATTTCGATTGAAATTTAAAAAAACTTCTTAAATTTTATTTTCTCGGTTGAAAGACATGATTTACATAAAATATCAGTTATCTATTAACGACTACTTGAGTAACGACTATTTGAGAAAATTTAAAACCTCCTTAAAAAATTAAAAATAAATATATTTTTTGACTTAATTTTAATCGATTTGAATAAAAATCGATTAAACAGCACCCTCAGGAACGCGTATTGGACATCCCTATTTGATTACTTCGTGAAGCTTCGTGCTTATTCGGCAATGCTCGGTACACGGTAATATGTCTCACTCACACGTTAGCATTAGTGTCGTTTTCGTGTCACTATCTCTGTCTTGAGTACAGTCGGTTATAAAAGTTTTCGTTGTTATTGTTGTGAATTATTAATTATTGGTTATTATTATTGTTTAGTTTTTTTGTTTAGTGTTAAGTTTGTTCTATTTGCGGTATTTGCAAGTGTCAGTTGGCACTAATATTATTCGCCAAATATGCCAACCAAAGCATATTATGGTAATTTTATTCGTACATTGGTTTATAAAAAATAAAGACAATAACAGTTTTCTTCACGAGTGTACATGCGCTAAAGTTCGCAGAGCCTATGTTCAGACTCGCCAAGATACATCGGCCGTATTGTACATGTAATTTAAAACAATAAAATCTTACCTTTTGACATAATAATCGGGCAGTTCTTCGAGGACGATATTCTTGAGATGCCTGTTGAATATTTCCTCGCGCTCGATCAGAGTGGGGAGGTCGATCAGTATGTGGCGGTCGAAACGTCCGGGGCGCAAGAGAGCCTGGACGAAAACTGTCTTTATACTACACCTGCTTGGAAAGTACCTTGAACTTTATCAAATTTACGGTAGAAAGTACGTCATTGCATATCGAACAAATATGCGGGGAGAATCTGAGCGGGAGAGAAAAGTGTATGAAAATCCATTTCTTACGTGGTTTTTCTTTTTTAATTTTGGGTAAGACTATGCGCCGGTAACCTCCAAACAAACCAACCAAAAAGTTTTTACAGTGAGTTTTTATCTCCAAGTTCGCAAAATGACACTGGCCACTAGCTGTGTGTTGGATGGTGTCGGGCTGGCAGTGCGACCCTGCGGCGGCAGGATAAACAATTTGAAAAAACAACATGTGAAAATTGCAGACGCCATTGGCGCCATTTCCAATTTGTGTGTTGTTTGAGGATTCAGTTTTCGTTTCGTTTTTTATTTTCCTCGTAGGTGTAGTATAAAGCACTATGTATCACTCGAGAGACAATGCGATTCCCGATCTCGGGTGTTTTAAAGCCCTCGCCTACGGCTCGGGCTTCAAACGACACCCTCGACGGTAATCGGTCACGGTCTCTCGGTGAACAATGTACTATACTTTAACTATGGCTGGCATCAATTTATTACTACCAGTGGTCGGAGTAGACGACTGATTTAGGTCAATGAAAGACGTCTATAATTTATTTATAATATGTACATCCATCCGAGATGATTTACATAAACATAACAACACCCTTGGAACCTCCGAACAGTAAGGCAAAAGTGTAACCTAATAGTAGACGTACGGTCGAAAAAGCTATTTGGTTTACATTTTACATTGTAATTTGTGGGCTAAACTGTAAACCAAACAGCTTGTTCGACCGTACATTTAGCCATATATGTTAAGCCCCATGCAATTGAGCGCGAGCTTTTGCCATCAATCTAATCTACTGAGAAAATCCTGATGGGAAGTTCTATTAACACTTTGCCCGACATGGAAATCCAGGGGAACCCAGGACCTAGAGGTGAACAAGCGCTTGCAACCACTAGACCAACAAGGGAGACAATTAACGGAGCAGGTAGAACCAGTGTGTTTGACAAGTCACGATACTCGCCTTTAGTCACAGAATAGATAATAGTACTAGCGTACAGAAGTTGCACTCCTTTGATTTTGAAGAAAGCCGACATTTTAAATACCTAAACTGGGCCCGCTCGATCTAAATTGTGCCTTGACGCCACGCGTTAGCGTATGTTATTCAGCGTATCACTGCTTAATGGTCATTCGGTAGGGTTGCCACAAGTAGTAAAAATAAAAGCTACCAACATTTTTGTAGTTTATTGTATTATTATTTAAAAGTTCATTAAAACTTATATAATTACCTACAATTGTTTTACTTTAATATAATGTCTCATTTATTTCTTGCCTTCTCTAAAATAACGATTATTAAATTTAATAGCAGCTTAAAAGCGAAACCTAACAAATAATTTTAAAATTAACTGATGGGAAGCATGGACATGGAGTCAGTTAAAAAACACGAAGTACGAGTAGGTACGCGACGCGAGCGACCAGTCGAAAGAGCACGAGAAATTAACGCGGCATACGTACGCATGGCTGGAGCGCGACAGCCACACTGAACTTGCATATTCAATATGCGCGAAGCGGTAGGTAGAAACCTGCTATTGCTTATCGAGCTGTGCACGTGTATGTGCGAGTACTGATTGGACAGAGTCGAATTGACGCACAAAAAACATTATTTCCCAAGATTTGGAAAGGCTGAAAATATGAAGACATTTAACTTTGATCGGAAAAAATAACCAGTTGCGCTAACATTTTGTTAAGAACGGGGATATCTCTTGCCTACATTGTATGAACTTTTTTACACATAATTATCTGGATTTACGTATAGTGTCAAGAAGCAAAATAATTAAGAAATTTCAAAAATCCTTTCCCACATTGCGGGCGCATGCCACTCTTTCGAATGGTGATTTTCATTTAAAAATGTGCCATTAAGTCGTTGACACTATTAGGTTGCAACTAAAAGTTTACGAGCTTAGCATTTTCATTCCTGTAGGCCTATTACCGGAGCTATTGCACTCCGTGTGTAGGCATGAGATAATTACCTACCGCTTCGCGCTTGAATATGCAAGCTCTCTAGGGCTGTCGCGCTCCAGCCGTGCGTAACTGCGTACGTATGCCGCGTTAATTTTTCGCGCTCTTTTGCCCTTGCGTCGCGTACCTACCTATTCGTACTTCGTGTTTGTTAACTGACTGATTTATTGATCATTAATCATTACTAGTGAAAATGACAAGTTGGATAAACTGTTGCTATTAATAGGGAACGTGCAGGAACTATAGGTGGCAGCACTAAACGACAAAAGAGACACTATGCGGACAGTAAAGGAAACTTATGCTGTCACCTGTCACGCAAATCTCTTCAAAAGTATTATTTTTGATTATGTTTTAAGGTATAAAACATGGGTTTCGGTCTATCAATAGTGATCGTCAGCGTAACATGAATGTTGACCAATATGAATTTTGTATGTTTCGTTTACTTTCTCTGATGAAAATTGTGGTTCATGAAAAAATGGTGGTTAAAACAACTTTCTTATTTTCAACACATGTTTTAATGGAAGGGAATCCTTTATCAGCAAGAACAGTATCTCCAGGCTATAACAAATCAATCCACAATCATTTGTTATGCAATCACTATAACGCCCTCCGTAGCATTTAGATACAAAACTTAGGAAACCACAAGGAGTGCAGCCAACTAAAAACTTTATTGTATAACCATGTTTATAATCTGAGTACATGTGGACTCTTTGTGTAACTGTTGAGGAATATTCGATGTGAACTTCAATGCAGTCTAATGTGTGTGTTCGCTGAAGTTTAAATTGTACTTGGCATGTTTGCTTGGACGGTTGATTTTGAAGGCCATTGAACTTTTTCAATGCAGAGTGTAACAAAAACAAATTGTTTTCAAATAAGTTTCTTACTGCATTTATCCATTTTTTGCGTTTTTCACTTAAACATGGTATGAGAGTACTATTCTTTGGAAAGTAATAGAATTTTATTATTTTACGCTATTTGATTAATTTTCATTTTTGTGGATGTATTGGTACATCCAGAAATGCAACAATGGATTATGATTAGCTAGAATAATCATTTTCAATAATAAAATTAATTCTGTTTACTTGTTTTACATGTCAATGTCAAGTATTAATTTGGTACATGATTCGGATTGGTGACGCCAGTTGGCACCACCGTCGTTGTGCACGTTCCCTATAAATGTATATATTTATACAAATTTCACTGCTCCATGTCCATGCTTCCCATCAGAGTTTATTTTTAAATTACCTTTGTTAGATTTCGCATTTATTTATGCTGCTATTCAATTTAATAAGTAATCGTAATTTTAGAGAAGGCAAGATATTAAGAGACATTATAATAGAGTAAAACAATTGTAATTTTAAAAGTTTTAATTAACATTTAAATAATACTTAATGCAATAAAGTACAACAATGTTGGTAGTATTTTATTTTGAGTACTTGAGGCAACCCTACCGACTGACCATTAAGAGCCTATACTACCTCAGATTAGCAACTCTATTTGTGGTGGTTCAAACTTCGTTTGTAATACTGTTAGAATAAAGTTCTAATCAGCTTGCACTACAAAGCGGTTGTTACGTCAGTCACTGCGGCCGAATAGTGCGAAATGAGTGGTTTTTATTCTTTATAAAATCAAGTTTTCGTCTTTTGGAAAAAATAAAAAATATAAGACCTGCTTTATAGTTAGTTCAGTTAGTATGAAAAGTTTCATGATCTAATTTGAAGTACTTTTTGAATACCAGCGGTTTATTGTTCGATTTGGTGGTAACTTTGGATTTTTTTTCTATCGAGAAAATTTTATGAAATCGTGTTTTCGCCAAACATAAGACCTGACATTAATCCTCAACTTTACTATATATTTATTTCAAAATTAATGCTGCAGTATTTTAGGCGTAACGGAGGATCATGCTAAGCCATTTGAGGTAGTATAGGCCCTTAAGCAGTGAGACGCCGAATAAAATACGCTAACGCGTGGCGTCAAGGCACAATTTTGATCGAGCAGGCTCAGTTTAGGTATTTATAATGTCGGCTTTCTTCAAGATCAAAGGAGTTCGACAACTTCTGTACGCTAGTACTATTATCTATTCTGTGCTATTACGTATCTTTCTGATATCCAGTGACTATCAAGCTTCGATTGTACACCGAACTTTGATGACACCGAACTTTGGTGACAACCGATAATGTCATAATATTGGCATTACTTATTACACACAGAGTGGATATCACTTTACGGTGACTAACAGCCCGGGTACGGTGTAACGTCTTTCACGAAAGCCACTTCAAACTCAGTTGTCATCAATTTGTTGTCCACTATGCTTACATAATCGAAATAATATAAGTATCGATACAAAAGCGTCTGTTAAAATGAGTTACGGTGACTATCAGCCACGATGACAACCAAAGACGTCATATTTGATACAGAATACGAAACTAAACTTTTGATAGTTAATTGATAGACACTGAGCCTGCTGGTCTGTTCAGGGAACTAAATGTAGTCTTAAATCTTTATTGCTTGGAGTGTGTGTGATCTTAAGTGGAGAACGCAAAGTGACAAGCGTCAGGGTCGGTGGAGCGGCGATCTCCACAGATCGGCTGGAATAGCGTGTTTAGAGACGCCTATTTCCAGCAGCGGACTGCTGTGGACAGTTGATGAACTCTAGGGACATTACCTTATCCAACACATCAGCTCTATTCGTAGAAGCTAGCACCACCACTCCCTCGCGACTCTTCATGCCGTCCATCTCCACGAGAAGCTGGTTAAGGGTCTGCTCCCCCTCCCCGCCGCCCGGCCCGAACGAAGTGGGCCCCGTGGAACGGGCCCGACCCACTGCGTCCATCTCATCTATGTAGATGATACAGGGGGCCCGCGAGAGGGCTTCCTTGAACAGGTCCCTGGTGATAACAAACTTACAAATTGTAAAAGAGTTTTAAGTCGTAGGTATGTACATGACTTTGTGTAACTGATTTCATCACCCCTGCTCACAAAACGGTGAAGGAAAACGTCATGAGGAAACCGATATCATGGTGGCAGATGTCGCACTGAGCACGTATGCTGAATTATAGCCCACTCCCTCTCATAGTGGAGGCTTGTGTCCCAGCAGTGGAAACATTATATTATTATACTGGTTATGGTTACTGTTATATATGTGGCCTCTTTGCTTCAACTTCATTCATTCTCTTATATATTTCTTTTTTACATTGTCATTGTCATCTGGTTGTCACCGCGACTTATAATGATTAAAATATTAAGTCTACTATGAAAAGATTTTCTTAATTAGTAAATACATAATAGTAACGCTTCTCTTGTGTATAATAAGTCTCTTATGCCTGTGTTTTTATTAATAATTCTCATAAGTAGAAATATGTTTCTCTATTCCCACTTGAAAAATTCAACCTACCTGACTCTAGCTGCTCCAAGGCCTCCAATCATCTCTATGAACTCTGATCCGTTCATAGATAAGAAGGGAACGTTGGCTTCAGTCGCTACCGCTTTCGCCAACAAAGTCTTACCGCAGCCGGGAGGACCCAGCAGTAAAGCGCCTTTTGGGACCTGAGGATACAAATAAATGATTCATTGGATGATAAAAATATCACCTATGATAAAACGCATGGCAAGAGCGCGTGATACATCCGTTTACATCCTGTATATTCGCTTTTGTGCCAAAAATTTATAGATTGTCGATAAAACCACGTTTTACCTTGGCCCCCAAGTTTTTATAATGCTCAGGTCTCTTGAGGTAGTCGACAAACTCCATGACTTCCACCTTGGCCTCCCGAAGGCCAGCCACGTCTTCAAACTTGACCCCTCTGCCCTGGCCACTCATAGAGTCTACTAGAGTGAACTTAGCACGACCCAGTTGATTCTGAAAGCAGATTAATATATTTTTATAGATAACCTATAGCAGGCGGCGCTGTGTAGTTCCTGCCTGTAAAACCCCGGATTGATGTTAAGTTCCCAAATAAATAAATAGCCGTGTGGTATCCGGCAGAGTAGAATAGAACCAACCCATTACACTCACGGGTGTAGTATAAGGCGACTAATATCTGAGGCCGAACACCTTGCGCCTCCGTAGACCAGAGAATGGGCAGCAGCGTTTTCTGTTAGTCTTTCATCACTGCGATCTCCAATCCGCCTGCCAAGCGTGGAGATTACGGCAAATTCCTCCCATCATGGGAGAGGCTTATGTCCAGCAGTGGACGTTATGGGCTGTTGTTGTTGTCCCAAATAAAGCTTTTAAATTAGAGGGAGGTATTATCCACATGTTACTTACTTCCTTGAAGTCCCAGCAAATAAACTTTACGTAATTACGTGTTCTAATGTTTACTCATGTGAACTGTAAAACCTACCCTTCCCAACCGAGGCATGCAAATGTGCCAAAGCCCATTAAAAAACATGCTTTTGAATGTCATAATTTACAAGGAAATAGTAAAGGAAGGAGTAAAGAAAGATTTGGCAAGAAATCTACATTGTTTCATAGAAAAATGTTTTACAATATTCTTTAAGGCCGTCTACGCCAAGCAAAGTAGGTATTTAACGCTACCACCCTTTACGCGAAACGAGTCGTGCACACGCGTCGCCGACTTGAACCCAAAGCTGAGCGAAGTGTCACAGTATAGGTAAGCGTGTCGTGTAGGCAGTAGGTCAACTTATTTTATTAAATTGTCAGCTTGATTTATTATAATAGGTAGTAATTGCGAAAACCTAACATTTAAATGTAATAAATTAATTTGAATAGATATTGTAAATACAAATTGCTGCAAGTCGTAATTTATTCAATTATTTGTGTACCAGACGGGTGGACTCGTGTTTGGAAATTCAAAAACTATAACGGAACCAAATCTGAGCCACTAACCGCCCTGTACCGAAAGTTCCGGGTGTAAACGTTAGCTTCGTGGAACGGAGAGGTGGGTTTGGAAAATACTGCACTATTATTGTAGATGGAGAAGAAATGAAACACTATTTGACTATGGTAAGACACTACAAGCAGACAATACTGGAAAAACTGAGCTGAAACTATAATCGGAAAGAACTGTTAACTATTCGGATATCGAAACGAAACTGACTGCTTGAATATCGTAAACAAAACTGACTGTTCCAATGTCGAAAACAAAACTTACTATGCGGTGCCTGCGCTGTGCTTTCATACTATTAGCAGACACACAAAAAATATTCGCGAATCCTCTAGCGGTGTGTAGTATTTGTTCGCTAGACAATCTTTTAATTCATACAAAAAGCATGAACAAAAAACATGAACAAAAAAATACAAAGGAAACTATAAGCAAAAGGATAATAAATAACTCGAACGGAAGAAGGAAGTAGGTACTTTACGCTCTCGGCGTACGGTCGAAATTAAATTAACATTTCTCGATGTTTTTTATAAGTAGTTTGCGTACGCGCACCTGTGACGAGACTATTCTCGAGGGTATTTGTACCTACTTACTTTTAAAACTAATAATAACAGAAAGTACTTGACAAAGAATCACAAACACGGCAATAGCGTACTTTCTCGAACGTTCTTTTTATAGACTATATAAAAACACTGTTTTAGACACTTGTCGCGAACAATTTGACTAGGTTTCTTACATTGTTTTTATCTCACGAAGAGACACATGCTTTATTAAATATAGATTGTAAACTCGTTCGTTGAGGAATTCCCTCGACTGTCTATGGTCTCCATCATCAGACCAATGGCACTTACAACCCATATGGGTGCAAAGTTCTCATCAATAGAAATGAATTAAATCCAAACACAAGGTAGCTACTGTAAAACGTTGAGGAGTTCCTTTGACTGTCCTTCGTCTTTATCATCAGACCCCTAAAGATGACCACAACCCATTTAGGTGTAAAGTTCTCATCAATACAAATTAATCAAGCCCAAACACCAGGTAATTATTGTGAATCGTTGAGGAGTGCCCTCGACTGTCTTCGGGTTCCATCATCAGATCGAGTCCAGACTTTCTTTAAATAGTAGTGCTCTAAAATACTCAATGAACAAAAAAACAAACGCACTAGTCGCACTACGATGTTCAAATGTTCCCCTCGATTTCTCTGAGATGCCATCATCAGATCCTAGTTTCATGGTCATGGTACTACTCTTGGAATATCTTCTTTCCAACAAAAAAAGAATCATCTAAATCGGTTCATAAACGACGAAGTTATCCTACGGTCAAATCGTGAAACCTCCTCCTTTTTTTAAGTCGGTTAAAAAAGACTGTACTGTTATAATTACACTACGTTCTTTAAATAAATCGTTCGATAAATCGACGGGACAGCCGTGCGCCAGCAAAAGGGACATAGGTCCTACCTCGTCAAGGCCTGGCGGGCGACTGAATCCACGTGCGCAAGCCGTTTTCTTATATAATAATTTATTATTAAAAGGATTAAATTGTTTTGAAAAATTTAACCACAAATAATTGTTCTATATGTTATTAACTTTGCTTAGATATTTTTTTTTGAAGTAAAACTTTCATATTCTCCAAGTAAAATAAGAAAAACATAAAAAAATATTCGAATTAGGCTCCTGTTTGGATTTTTTTTTCATCGAGTGAAGTTTTTGATATCATGTTTTGAACCACAAATTATCTTAGTAAATATAGTCAACTATAATATCTATTTTTTTTGGCTTTAAAAAATCACTATTTCTTTGTTTACTATTGAATCAAAGTTATGTAAAATTGGGAAAATTGGGACTACCTGCCCTTAAACCATTGCCTCTTTATTTGGTTCAATATCTATGACGCTGCACACATTTAACACAACACATTGCCATATATGACACAACATATTGCCAGTTATGATAAAGTCCCATGTAACAGGGAGTGAGCCTATATTTTCACAATCAAACATCATTCAGCAAGGTCTGCACTTTTCTCAACCAGCGGGTCTAAAATGGCCGCTTTAGCAGAATCATAATATGAATCACGCCAAAAAATTCAAACTCTTAAAATGGACTTTATGTTCATAATAATAAAGTTCATTTTACGAAATCCAAATCTTTAACGTGATTCATATTACGATTTTGCTAAGATTCTGCTAAAGCGGCCATTTTAGACCCCCAGGTCTCACCCGTGATCTTCTAAAGGTTATCCACCAATATAGCTATTGGTCGACTAACTCTTCTGCTACCATCTCTTGGCAAGAAACGGTTGCCCAGTTGACCAGCCCAGCTTGTTGACCGACTTGTAAGGAACATACTCAGTGTTTCAACAGCAGACCACCATTTTTACTGTGCAATTGTTCTGATACCAGAATAAATAGGAGAATACTCACAAACCCTCCCAAGTTGATGTTCATCCGCATCGTCTTGGTGGAGTACAGGAAGGATAGTATGACGGCCGCTATCAGCAGTGTTGTTATCACCTTGCCGGCCACGCTGCCATTTCTATCGTAGATCACACGGACACCTGCGTACAAAAGAAGATTCAACGTTCGAGTGAATCGGTTCCGTCTAGGCAAGCGTGCTCCACAACGCGTGCGCCAGACGCAAGCCTATTTAGACATTGAAGGGACGCCCTAGAAAAAAATACACTGAGCATGTTGGCAGGTTGTTGTTGTCAGGTGCGTAGTACTCGCAATAGGCGTGCGTGTATGAGACAGAAATATGAATGCAAAACCTCCTTTCGAAGCCCCCTCTGCGCTGCCACCGACGATGCCGTGGAGTTCGCGAAGTATAGGACTAACAAAATTCAATAGTACCATCGACATGAAGAAGAAAATGACCACTCTTAACATACCTTCCTTAACACCTAAGTTCTTCTCTATTTCTCGAAGTTTTTCTTCAAAGCGATGGATGTCACCCACATTCATGTGAAACACTCGATGATTGGACTGCAAAATAATACAAAAAAATAATGATAATTAACTACTAATAATCACAGGTACCATACAATACCTTCAGTGAGCATTGATATTCATGTCAACGTGTATAAATTATGAGTTTATTAAGTGATAATGATAATACATTCCTACAATATCTTCACTTTTTTGTATACTTGTCTATTACACCCACCTGTACGCACAACACGTTTTGGACGTGGAGTTGCAGACCGGCCCGATCATCATCATTCACGGATCGGGTCGGATAGAGACGGATGGGCGGACGGACGTTAGAGAGTTAGGGCCTCAGCCCTTATCCCAATAGGGTATATGCATGATCTTTTTTTATCACTCTAAACAAAGCGTATTAACATCAGAAATAGCAAAGTGAAATTATTTATTGAATATCTATAAAAAATACTAAGTTATTTTTTATTCATTTGAAACTGCTGATTAGATAGAGAGATCCGATACATCGAATGACGTCATTCGCTGCATGGACAAACTCCATACTAAATTCCGTTTATCTAGAAAGAGATGGAAACAAAAGTTTAAATGGTTATTACTTTTTATGTTGTTTGGCCGATTTATGTCTTGTTTTCGCTTTTTGTCTATTTTTATAGTACTTTTAACATTCCGTATCGAAAAAAAACAAAAGAAAATTTATGGTCCGCGAAACATGTCTTCTTCCTCCACACGTCTCTATTACTCGTCATGAGACCGCAGACCGACCCGAAATACAATACAATAGTACACCCACATATTGGTGGTTATACTGTGTCACTATTACCATTCCAAAATGTCAGACTACGGGCTGTCCATTGTCACTAATGTGTTAAATAAGCAGTCGCTTTCTTTATTGTGTGGTTAGTACGTAACGATCGTACGTACGTATCCGAGGCCTATTGATGGCCATAAAAACTCTGACAAGGCCTCGGACTTAGCTTTACGTGACTTTGAAAAATATCCCTCAGGCATGTTGGTTTCCTCACAATGTTTTCCATAAAACAATAAACAGTATTGAACACTTACCCGTTTCCCTTTGATGATGGCACCTTCATGTAGGATGATTGTGACCACTTCAAGGTCAGGTCTCACAATCAACTCCTCAACCTCACCTTTGGACAGCATAGAGTACACAAATTCGTTCCATGACACATAGCGTATCATCTGAAAGTTAACATTACATGTTATAACATAACAATGGTTCTGTTTTCGATCACTACGCCCATCTCGGCGGATACTAGTCGAACTCGGGAGATATTATAGTGCACAATGCAGAAGTATGTGAAAATTTGTATTGAAGTGCAAAGAGAGAAGGGCAGTCTTTGCCCTGGAGTGGATTAATATTAGAATAATAAGAAAATTGCATTATGGTATGCATACCTCATTTTGACTGTTATCTCCCCCCGGTACAATAAGTGAGCTCATAATAATCAGAAAGCAAGTGGTAAACATCCAGAAGGCTGCCTTCATCATCAATGAAGACATTTCTTCATTCTTTTTCTTTTTATCATCCTGTAAATGAAAAATTATCAATTATAAATTCTACATTATCATTAAATAGGAATATCATTCAGTTTATTGGTAGGAGAGTAAATAGCATTTAGTGTTTTATGTGTTTAGGTAAAAATTGCAATCATCAACACATTATGTGTTACATCCACACATGACACACAACTTCAACAAAAGTAACACCTATCTATACTAATATTATAAAGAGGTAACATTTGTTTGTAAGTTTGTATGTAGGGGGTAATCTCCGGAAGTAAAAAACCAATTTTAAAAATTGATTCACTGGTAGAAGGCTACATTATTCGTGAGTGCTATAGGCTATATTTTATTCCCGTACTCCCACGGGAACGGAAACTACGCGGGTGAAACCGCGGGACGTCAGCTAGTCCATAATAATACATGGTGTGCAAGTAATTTCTGATTATTGTATTTTCACACCTTGATAGCTTAACAGATTATGATGACATTTGGCATACAGCTGCACAATTATCTGGATTAGGATATACTTAACTAAAATAAAGGTATAAGATGCTTTTTATCCTGGTTGTATGTTCCATGTGATAGTTTCTGAACTTCCCAAAGGTGCCTCAGGCAATAGCTAGTGTGTAATAATATTACCTACCTTATCATCCTTTTCTTTTTTATCATTATTTGTGGGAGTAGAATGAAAACTCCGGACATTGTTGAATATAGAAGTTATAGTTGGTAAGTTCGACCTCTTAATTAATGCACAAGCTGCTTTGTATTCTGCATTGAAATGGCGGAGCTGCTGTGAAAAGAGAAAATACAGTAACTTTTAAAATCAAACTAAACTATGAAAATCTTAAGTTAAAGGATTTACTGTGCACGGCCACGGTGCAAATAATAGCCTTGAACAGGGACAGGGAATGATTAAAATAGTGACACTGTATGATGGCTTGTGGTGATTGCATGAGTTTAATGTTTAATGTTTCTATGTTTATGTGTTTAATGTTTCTGTTTATATTGACCACTAAATGTGGCAACAGTTGCTACACTGACTTAAAGTACAAGCTGCGATTTTGATTTTCTTTTCTTTTTTGATCAGTCTCTGGGTTATGAGCAAATTTGTTGTGTCTGCAGAGTGATTTGTGCTAGATGGCATTGACAAGGTCCATTACAATGAGAGGTTTTCTTTTTGAGGTATTACAAGAACTCTATAGATGGCGTTGAACTTACTATGATAGTTGGTGCCAAAGCCAAAATGCTTGGAAAAAAAAAACATTGTGTCACGTCACATACTCTCGTTGACTGACACTTTCATTTGCTTAACCTTCCGAATATAACCTAGTTTTCTCACGCTTTGTTAATATCAGTTTTTTTAGGTTCTGTTCCTTGCATTATCATACTAACTCCTAGCGCCGTCTATTCAGCGACTAGGGAAGAGCTAAAAAGAAAATCCCTCATTACACCTACTTTTTGACGCAGCTTTGTAAAATTTTGGCATACAAAATTTACTAATTGGAGGTCTAAGTAGGTATAGACTGCAACACTCAGCCTAGGTTCTGACTTCCTGATGCACTGTGTTTTTGTTACGGGGGTCTTTGGATGCTCTATTGACTTATGTGGCTATTATGACACTGAAATACCTAACTCCAAAATTAGCTTAAATACAAATACACTAATGAAAGTCATGAAAACATCTGATTGTCACATAATTTAGTTTATGTAACTAAAAATAAAACTCACACCATGACTATTGGTCATGATACATTTTTGAGGGCCGAAAACTATTTACTAGATTCTTAAATTTTTTGTCTAAGATTAACAGAAAAAAAATTTCATCATTCATTATTCAATGGATATTTTCAGCATAACCTAAGATTTCGCAATATTATTCTTAAATTTCTTTAAAAATGATTATCAAGAACATTCTATGTAAATAATGTTCAAGGAATAGGCCAAAACTTTAGATTTAGAAGAAAATTTGTATATTATTTGCCTATTGATTATGGAATATTAAATTTATAGTTAGATTCTATAGGAAATTACATAAATAGTAACGCAGGATTAAAAATGTCAACTTACCGGGTGCCTCGATCTACTTGTTAAATTGTGTAATGCAGAGAAAGATCTACACAAATTCAAGAAATCATTATGGATATGTTTATTTATATGCCTTTCAACAACACAATTTCTCAGCAGAAAATGATGTTTTGGCTGTATTTTAGACGCGGAAATTGCTGGCAATCGTTTAATTGATAGCATGTTTAATTAGAGCGCATTTGGTTCTTTAATTCACAAGGTACCAATTCAAGTAAAAACATTCATTTTTTTCTTTATCCAGAGTGAGGAGTTTTAAAGGTTAGCCCAAAAATCCAAAATTGTCATTTTGACTTTGACATAACAACATAAAAATGTCTATGAATGGCATAGTCATTTTTTTTATAAATTAGTTCCTTTCCTATGCAACAGGCTAAGGTCTGAGACTATCCTGCCTAGTAACATTTTTTTGAGTAGGGTAGATCCAGTTAAATTCTAGGGAAATCCAAATACCAATGTTGTTTATTTTTTACTATAGTGACAATTGACCATAGTTTAATAATTTTATTACTTTGCATGTTACTCTACCGTCTCATTATGTAGGTATAGTAGAGGTTAAAATATGATTCGCGGCTGTAACAAATATAGATTTATACTGCACCCGTAGTGTACCAATACTACCCCATCAGAAGGCTTAAAAGCTGTTCATTAAAACTTCTCAAAAATCTAGGCAGTTACATAAATTAAATCAGGGTAGTAATGCATTAATAACGCGTTTTGATTTCTTTTTTTTAGTCTTGATAGCGTTGACAATCAAACGATTTAATTTTACCATATAAAGTACTGGCCACTAGCACTTAAAAAGCAAGTAGCATTAGTACATTACTGCAGAATCCAGTAAGTAAGCCTTCATAGGGCTTATTGCTTGAATTTCGCTCGGAAGTTTATTGTAAAAACGTATACATTGGCATCTGAACGTACCCTCTATTTTTTAGAGCCTCGTTGCAGGAACAACAGATTTGTGTTTGTTCCTCGTATTTATGTTGTGGATATCACTGTATTTTTTAAACAAATTAATATTTTTGTGTTGTGTGCGTACAAAAGGTTTTCATAAATAAACTGAGAAGGCACAGTAGGAACATTAATCTCTTTAATTTTTTCTCTGAGGGAGTATCTGGGACTTAATTTATAAATTGAACGAATTGCCCTTTTTTGCAAAACAAATATTGTCTGAATATCGGCGGCATTGCCCCACAAGAGAATACCGTACGACATCACTCTATGGAAATAACTAAAGTAAACTAAACGGGCTGTCTCTAAATCAGTTAACTCACGAATCCTTCTAACGGCGTATGCTGCAGAGCTAAGTTTTTTTGACAATTTGTCTATATGCGGGCCCCACTGAAGCTTGGCATCCAAAGTTATGCCTAGGAACACTGTGCTATCTTCCGGTTTCAACTCTTCATCCTTAATTAGTACAGTAGTTTCCACTTGTCTTACATGGGGTATCGTGAACTTAATACATTTAGTTTTTTTCTCATTTAGGAGTAGGTTATTAACATTAAACCAATTAACGACTTTTGCCAGGGCGCTATTAACATCATCCGTAACTAACTGCTGACGTTTGAGTTTAAATAAAAGAGAAGTGTCGTCTGCAAACAATACTATGTCATGATTAGGCTTTATGAGGTGAAGCAAGTCATTTATGTAAATAAGAAACAAAAATGGACCAAGAATTGAGCCCTGTGGTACCCCCATTCTTACTACGGATCTGGGAGATCTCTTCCCGTTAACATCAACTCTCTGAATCCTATTACTCAAATATGAAATAAGAAGATCCAGAGAGGCGTTACGAATTCCGTAGTGGTGTAGTTTCCTTATTGTTTCATGAAGAAAGCAATCGAAAGCTTTAGATAAATCGCAAAAAATGCCCAAAGCATCGCATTTGTCCTCCCAGGCATTATAAATGTGTCCTAAAAGTTCAACAGCAGTAGTTGAACGACCCCTTGTGAAACCGAACTGATTTTTATGCAATAACTTATGTTTATTGAAAAAACTTTGCATTTGAGCCAAAATTAATTTTTCATAATTTTACTAAAGGTGGGTAGTACTGAAATGGGTCTATAATTAGTGGGGTCTGATGTACTACCTGATTTAAACAATGGTATTATTTTACTATATTTCATTAAATCAAGAAACTCACCATGGTCAATACAATCGTTAAAGTTATGTTATGTAGGTTCCCTATGTGGTATAGGGGTTCACTACGAAAGGATTTTTAGGGTTCCGTACCCAAAGGGTAAAAACGGAACCCTATTACTAAGACTTCGCTGTCTGTCCGTCTGTCCGTCTGTCTGTCACCAGGCTGTATCTCATGAACCGTGACAGCTAGACAGTTGAAATTTTCACAGATGATGTATTTCTGTTGCCGCTATAACAACAAATACTAAAAACAGAATAAAATTAATATTTAAGGGGGGCTCCCATACAACAAACGTGATTTTTTTATAATAATTGGTACGGAACCCTTCGTGCGCGAGTCCGACTCGCACTTGGCCGGTTTTTTTTAAATTCACTCCCCAGGGGGGTTAAACGGGGCTCCAAAGTTTGTATGGGGAAACAAGATTAGTTGGACTATTTTATTCGAAACTTCACAGAAGTGCTGCCACTGATATATGAGTAGAAACGGGTTTCAGGTTTTTTCAGAATTCAAACCCTAGGAGAGGGAAATGGGGTGACAAAGCCTGAAATTCAACATCTATTACGATGATGATGATTGTCATAATGATGATGATTGTGATGATGATAATGACGATTGTGATGATGATGATTTTGATTACGATGGTAATGATTGTGATTACGATGATGATGATTGTGATAACGATGACGATGATTGTGATAGTGATTGTATCATCGTAATCACTATCATTATCATCATTATCACAATCATTATAATCGTAATCACAATCATCATCATCACAATCTCCATCTTCGTTATCATAACCATCACTATCACCGTCACTATAAGATTGTGATAATGATGAAGATGATTGGTGATTACGATGATAATGATTGTGATAACGAGGATTGTGATTGTGATAGTGTTGTGATGGTGATTGTCTTGGTGAACGTGATGGTGATTGTGATGGTGAACGTGATGGTGATTGTGACGGTGATTGTGATGGTGTTTTAATAGTGACTATGATGGTGATTGTGATGGTGATAGCGATGGTGATGGAGATTGTGATGGTGATTGTGATGGTGATTGTGATGGTGATTGTGATGGTGATTGTGATGGTGATTGTGATGGTGATTGTGATGGTGATTGTGATAGTGATTGTGATGGTGATTGTGATGGTGATAGTCACGGTGATTGTGATTTGTGACGGTGATAGCGATGGTAATGGGGATTGTAATGGTGATTGTGATTATGATGGTAATTGTGATGGTGATTGTAAAAATAATGGTGGTTGTGATAGTGATGGTGATGGTGATTGTGATGGTAATTGTGATTGTGATTGTGATAGTGATGGTGATTCTGATAATAATGGTGGTTGTGATAGTGATGATGGTTGTGATAGTGATGGGAATTGTGATGGTGATTGTGATTGTGATGGTGATTGTGATGGTGATTGCGATGGTGATTGTGATGGTGATTGCGATGGTGATTGTGATGGTGATTGTGATGGTGATTGTGATGGTGATTGTGATGGTGATGGTGATTGTGATGGTGATTGTGATGGTGATTGTGATGGTGATTGTGATGGTGATTGTGATGGTGATTGTGATAGTGATTGTGATGGTGATTGTGATGGTGATTGTGATGGTGATTGTGATTGTGATGGTGATTGTGATGGTGATTGCGATGGTGATTGTGATGGTGATTGCGATGGTGATTGTGATGGTGATTGTGATGGTGATTGTGATGGTGATTGTGATGGTGATTGTGATGGTGATTGTGATGGTGATTGTGATTGTGATGGTGATTGTGATGGTGATTGTGATGGTGATGGTGGTTGTGATAATGATTGTGAAAATGATGGTGGTTGTGATAGTGATGGTGATAGTAACGGTGATTGTGATTTGTGACGGTGATAGCGATGGTAATGGGGATTGTAATGGTGATTGTGATTATGATGGTAATTGTGATGGTGATTGTAAAAATAATGGTGGTTATGATAGTGATGGTGATGGTGATTGTGATGGTAATTGTGATTGTGATTGTGATAGTGATGGTGATTCTGATAATAATGGTGGTTGTGATAGTGATGAAGGTTGTGATAGTGATGGGGATTGTGATGGTGATTGTGATTATGATGGTAATTGTGATGGTGATTGTAAAAATAATGGTGGTTGTGATTGTGATGGTGATGGTGATTGTGATAATAATTGTGATTGTGATTGTGATGGTGATTCTGATAATAATGGTGGTTGTGAGAGTGATGATGGTTGTGATAGTGATGATGTTTGTGATAGTGATGGTGATTGTGATGGTGATTGTGGTTGTGATAGTGATGGTGATTGTGATGATAATAATAAATTGTGATGATTATGAAATTCGGCAATATGAAATCAACACGTAGGACACTAATTTTATCCCTTTATTATGATTCAGTGGGACAGTTACCGAACTTCACGCGGGCGAAACCGCGGGCAACAGCTAGTCTATCTAAATATATAAAAGACTAGCTGACGTCCCGCGGTTTCACCCCGTTTCCGTGGGAGTACGGGAATAAAATATAGCCTATAGCACTCACGAATAATGAAGCTTTCTACCAGTAAAAGATTTTTTTAAATTGGTTCATTACTTCCGGAGATTACCCCCTACTGCCCCTACATACAAACTTACAAACATACAAACTTACAAACAAATGTTACCTCTTTATAATATTAGTAAGTATAAGTATAGAAGTATAGAAGAAACTGACTGACTGACTGACTCATCTATCAACGCACAGGCCACAGCCCAAACCGCTTGGTCTACAGATTCCAAATTTGGCAAGTAGGTTCCTTATGTGATCTAGGGGTGCACTAAGAAAGGATTTTTCAAAATTCACCCCCTAAGGGGGTTAAACGGGGCTCCAAAGTTTGTATGGGGAAACAAGATTAGTTAGACTATTTTATTCGAAACTTTACACGAGTGCTCCTATTGATAAATGACTAGAAACTGGTTTCAGGTCTTGTCAGAATTCAACCCCTAAAGGGGAAAATGGGGTAACAAAACCTGAAATTCAACATAGGGTTTGTTTGTATGGTGAATTGGGTCGGGTGTATTACAAAGTGGGTTAAACGGGGCTCCAAAGTTTGTATGGGGAAACAAGATTAGTTAGACTATTTTATTCGAAACTTTACACGAGTGCTCCTATTGATAAATGAGTAGAAACTGGTTTCAGGTCTTGTCAGAATTCAACGCCTAAAGGGGAAAATGGGGTAACAAAACCTGAAATTCAACATAGGGTTTGTTTGTATGGTGAATTGGGTCGGGTGTATGTATTACAAAAACAACGATTTTAAGATTTAATGTGGCAGACCTGAAATACCACCATTCCCTGTTGGGGTGCGATGCGATGTGGTTGAAATGTCTAAAAATCAATATGGGTGTCGATACCGAGATTATCAGGGGTGCGGGGGGGTGATTACGAAAGTGGCATTTATTTTGAAATTCAGAAAGTGGCGGATTCGACTTCTATACAGGGTTATTGTTGATTTATTGTGATAACGATGATGATGATTGTGATAATGATGATGATGACTGTGATTACGATGCTAATGATTGTGATTACGATGATAATGATTGTGAGAACGATAATAATGATTGTGATTACGATGGTAATGTAAAAACCGGCCAATTGCGAGTTGAACTCGCGTGGAAAGGGTTCCATACATTGCCCAAGTCAAATTTTTTGTAAGTGAACGTATTATTGAGTTTACCACTTTATTTTAAATTGATAGAATTCTTATAGGTTTTCCTGTAATCCACAATCAATTATATTTCGTATATTTTTCAAAATTTTAGGCTCAGTAGTATCGGAGATCAGGGTGGGAATGGTCAATTTTCGTCTTCTTTTATAAATAAAATCAAAACTATTTATTTTACAATAATAACAAAAATATATTTGAGATCCTCTTATCGAGTCCTTTCATTATGACACAGTAAGGTTTGCAAAACTTAATTGTTTAATTTCCTAATATGTCCCCTGAAAATGACCCATAATTAAAAAAATATTTATTTACTTTGCACATCTGTGTTTGGTTGGGCATAGGATTACATCATCGTACCAAATTTCACCTTATTTGGTCCTGTAGATTCGGAGCAAATTGGCTGTGACAGACAGACAGACAGACGCGCGAGTGATACTTTAGGGGTTCCGTTTTTTTGTCATTTTTTGTACGGAACCCTAAAAATGGTTTATCTTAGATTGCTAGGTATTGCGCTTGAATATACGGACAGCGTAAGTAAAGCGTATTCATTTTGCCTGACTGTACGTAACATCCATCGAATCTTGGTCAGTTAGCCCCGAAAAAATAAAGATATATGTAAAATGTTTTAAAAAAATGGTGTCTACATTAATAATGTGTATTTCCTCCTATGACCTTAATGACCTCTTGCAACCGATTTTAAAACCCGTCCATTATGCCTTGAATTTCGCTTATGGGAATGTTCTCCCACTCCTCAACAGCTGCAGTTTTTAGGTCACCGATGGTCGTAGGCGTTGGTGTACGACTGGCGGATATATCCATCTTTTGAGGTTGTTCCACACATGCTCTATTGGGTTAAGGGTCAGAATTCCGAGCTGGCCATGGTAATCGCTGAATATTCAAGGCGTCCAAGTAATCGGTGACAACTCTTGCGATGTGTGAGCATTATCGTGCATTAAAACAAAATTAACGCCAATGAATGGTGCAAACAGAATACAGAATAACATGTGCTTCTAGTACTTCTGTCACGTACCTGTGGGCATTAACGCTGCCTCTATGAAGACGACCAACTCTGTACGGGCGTCGTAACAAATGCCACCCCACACCATTGAGCCTCCCTCGTAGCCCACTGTTTCAACCACAGCGCATTCAGCAAACTTTTACCGCGGGCCGCGGCGATTATACACACACGCGCTGACGTCCATCAAAACCTCGTTCCTAAGTCAAATTTAAAGTTTCTCAAGCAAATCCTAGTCTCGCTCTTCTGTGAGTTGCGGTCTTTTCTGGGACTGGAACTGGTCGAAATCAGGGATGTTACGAAGCTTCGAATCCGAATCCGATACGTCGGAACTTCCGATTGATTTTACACCTCCGGTTCCGACTTCGGTTCCGATAATTTTAAATCGGAGGTTGAAGCATAGCAGATACGCGGTGGCTGTGATCAACGTGTACGAAACGGTTTATGCATGTCGCCCGGGGAAGATAGCACGCGTTCTGTCATCGATTCATAATTCACTATTTTATTTAATTGCCTTTCCTTAGCATTTTTTCTTCTGCCTCCATTTCCGACTTCGCCTCCCGACTCCGATTCCGGTTCCGGTTCCGACTCCGACTCCGACAAACCAAATTTAAAAACGCCAACACCGATTCCGGTTCCGATAAAACCACCTCCGTAACATCCCTGGTCGAAATACTCTCAGATCCCTCCCTGCTAACCTTCGAGCGGCGAGAGGTGAATAAATGCAGGGGAATTTGTGCGCCTAATATCCTAATAATATTTATGAGGCTTATAAGGTTTTTAACCCTGATATTTTTTAACAAATAAATTTACTTTAATTTACAAATTACTTTTACTTTCTATCATGAGTGTACACATTTTAAAAATGACTTTTTGCTAAATAGACGTTCTGCTATACAGACCATCTGATAGTTGGACGTTTTGCTACATGGACATTTTGCTAATTAGACCAAGACTTACTGCTCATTAGACATTTCGCGCTGTTGGACATTTTGCTTTTTTTTATTTGAAAGAGTTTACTCCTGAGGTGGTCCCATTATTTTAGGTGAAATCTGATGCTGATCTTCGGAGATATACAATGGAACTCTTCAAAAATAGACGGCAAATCTGTCGTGATTGCTGCAATCGCTTGAATGTTTATACAATATCATGACGTAACATCACGCCTGTATGGGGGTAAGCAAATGTATACAATACACCCAGTTTATTGAAGATAAGCCTATTATGTACCATGACATGTATTGTTAGCAATGTAAAATAAATGCATAGCAAAATTTTGTATGGGATATTACAACTAAAAATGGAAAAACAAAAGAACTTTTTTGCCAAAAAAAAATATAAAACCGACTTCAATATCACAAAATAGTGAAAAATAAATATAGCTTCAGAAGTCGGTGACAAAAATACTGAATCAAACTAACAAAACTCACCGACTTCTCAAGCTAAAGTTATTTTTTACTTTTTTGTGCTTTTGAAGTCGGTTTTTTTATTTTTTATTACAGATATACCCAGTTACCCAGTTACGCCTAGTATCAGTTGCTGTCACTTAAGGCGCAAATTACACAGAAAAGGCATACGGTGAAGACGCGGCGCAGGCGCAGAGCAGGCGTGGAACAGATAAGGCACGGACGCGATTTAAATTATATCAAAGAGGCGAAGAGACGCCGCAACTAGTCATTATACAGGATGACTTTATCGTGATAGAATGTCTTCCTCTTCAGACGACGAAGATGCGCTTGCTTTGCTGCAACTCATTAACGTGCAGCGACACCGAAGATATTGGGTGCACCCTGTGTGGAAAATGTCACTGGAGCATAGATATTTTAAAATAATGTAAAAATTATGCGAATATTCTGATTGTTTTCTGTATTTCGTTTACAGTGTATAAAATGTCACTAGAATGTTTCCACATTCTATTGTCGAAAGTAAAACACGGTCTTCATTTTTCTGCACCTACTGTATAAACATAAGTCGTGCTGCTTGCGCGCCTCTCCAGTCGCGACTGCTAGCGACGCGGAACAGGCGACGAAACGACTTGCCTGTGCCACGCCGCTTGAGTATAATTCACATCGTGTCGCCTACCTACATTTTGTATTGAAACGTTTTGAAGCGGCAAGATGCCTGCCCCGCGCCTTCGCCTTACGCCGTTTCTGTATAATTCGCGCCTAAGGCGCAAGGCGCAGGCGCGTAAGGTTTTATTTCTGTAAATGAAATACAGAAAACAATCAGGATATTCGCATAATTTTTCCATTATTTTAAAATATCTATGCTCTAGTGACATTTTCCACATAGGGTGCACCCAATATCTTCGGTGTCTCTGCACGTTAATGAGTTGCAGCAAAGCAAGCGCATCTTCGTCGTCTGAAGAGGAAGACATTCTATCACGATAAAGTCATCCTGTATAGTGACTAGTTGCGGCGTCTCTTCGCCTCTTTGATATAATTTAAATCGCGTCCGTGCCTTATCTGTTCCACGCCTGCTCTGCGCCTGCGCCGCGTCTTCACCGTATGCCTTTTCTGTGTAATTCACGCCTTAGATCGCAATATAATATTGGTCATTGCCCTTTCCCTATTATCTCTTCGTACGAACCAAAACAAATGAACCATGTACCGTTTTTCATTATTAGAAAAAATGTTGAAGATTACGATAGATGACTATTCAAGACTTGAAAAGACTTATTTTTACCCACTAGACCACGGCGGAACGGAGACGGTGTATGCGTTTGGGGTGAGAGGATGTTTGTTTGTTTGTGTGTTTGTTTGTTTGTGCAAAACATGTTGCCATTTTTCTCAAAAACTACTAGTCTGATTTTGATGCAGTTTTCAGTTATGGGTTTGGGTTTCATTGGTGCATGTTCTTAAATAGGTGTTACGGTGACAACTCACCAGGGGGCGCTGCAGCAAACATTTTTTGTGCAAATACAAGTTGTCATTTTTCTCCAAAACTACTAGTCCGATTTTGATGCAGTTTTCAGTTATGGGTTTGGTTTCATTGTTGCATGTTCTTAGATAAGTGTTACGGTGATAACTCACCAGTTGTCTACCCACGAGGGAACTCCTTAACGGTAAATAACACGGATACGAAAATTTGTAGACGCGTTCATATTTGATAGATAAACATGATTTCTATTATGACCTGATCCTACAGCCAGGATTGTCTTGTTAAGAGGGAACTCCTTAACGGCAAATAGCACGGATACGAAAATTTGTAGACGCGAAAAGAAGAAAATAAACCCTGTAGTAAATAAAAACGAAAAGTTTTCATATAAGCTTGTCCCGACTTGGGGTAGGCTTCCAGTCTAATCGGATGCAGCTTAATACCAGTATTTTTACCCACGACGGAACGGAGACGGTATATGCGTTTGGGGTGAGAGGATGTTTGTTTGTCCATCTTGCCATTTTTCTCCAAAACTACTAGTCCGATTTTAATTAATTAATAATTTAGTAAAATTTTTGAAAAATTAATTTTGGCACAAATGCAAAGTTTTTTCAATAAACATAAGTTATTGCATAAAAAACAGTTCGGTTTCACAAGGGGTCGTTCAACTACTGATTGAACTTTTAGGACACATTTATAATGCCTGGGAGGACAAATGCGATGCTTTGGGCATTTTTTGCGATTTATCTAAAGCTTTCGATTGCGTTCTTCATGAAACATTAATCAGGAAACTACACCACTACGGAATCCGTAACGCCTCTCTTGATCTTCTTATTTCATATTTGAGTAATAGGATTCAGAGAGTTGATGTTAACGGGAAGAGATCTCCCGGATCCGTAGTAAGAATGGGGGTACCACAGGGCTCAATTCTTGGTCCATTTTTGTTTCTTATTTACATAAATGACTTGCCTCACCTCATAAAGGATAATCATGACATAGTATTGTTTGCAGACGACACTTCTCTTTTATTTAAACTCAAACGTCAGCAGTTAGTTACGGATGATGTTAATAGCGCCCTGGCAAAGGTCGTTAATTGGTTTAATGTTAATAACCTACTCCTAAATGAGAAAAAAACTAAATGTATTAAATTTACGATACCCCATGTAAGACAAGTGGAAACTACTGTACTAATTAAGGATGAAGAGTTGAAACCGGAAGATAGCACAGTGTTCCTAGGCATAACTTTGGATGCCAAGCTTCAGTGGGGCCCGCATATAGACAAATTGTCAAAAAAACTTAGCTCTGCAGCATACGCCGTTAGAAGGATTCGTGAGTTAACTGATTTAGAGACAGCCCGTTTAGTTTACTTTAGTTATTTCCATAGCGTGATGTCGTACGGTATTCTCTTGTGGGGCAATGCCGCCGATATTCAGACAATATTTGTTTTGCAAAAAAGGGCAATTCGTTCAATTTATAAATTAAGTCCCAGATACTCCCTCAGAGAAAAATTTAAAGAGATTAATGTTCTTACTGTCCCTTCTCAGTTTATTTATGAAAACCTTTTGTACGCACACAAAAATATTAATTTGTTTAAAAAATACAGTGATATCCACAACATAAATACGAGGAACAAACACAAATTTGTTGTTCCTGCAACGAGGCTCAAAAAAATAGGGGGTACGTTCAGATGCCAATGTATACGTTTTTACAATAAACATCCGAGCCAAATTCAAGCACAAATAAATTCAAATCGTTTATAAAACGGAAGCTGTGCCTGAAAGCCTATTATCATGTTAATCACTATCTCGAAGATAAAAAGGCTTGGGATTAAACTGCTCCAAAGAAATTTGCTCTGTGAATGTCGAAGCTTCGGACTTCGGTTGTTTATTATTTATTCCTTTCTTTTCCTTTTTTTTATTTTTTTCTTTTCCTTTTTTTATACACTCTGACATTTAATGTTTTGACATGTATTTTATTATTTTTTATACACTCTGACATGTAATGTTTTGACATGTATTTTATTATTTTTTTATTTGACATTTACTGATTTGACATGAATACTTATTTTGTTAAGTATTTTAGTTTTTTTTTATCATCATTGTGCCTTTTAATGATTTTTGTGATTTTTATTTACATTATTTTTGAATAGAACTTGTTATGAATTTTATATGATTATTGTGAATGTGGGGACCATGTGGGTCACATTTATATTTTTTGTTTATTTTTTCCCACAACTGTCTGACAGTTTGAGTACTCTAAGCGACCTACCCAAATGTCCTTTCTTTGGTATTGTTCGTCGTTTCGTTGAGCTCCTTGGGTTATAAGTCGAGCTACACGTTAACTGACAAATGCTTGCACTGACTGGACAGGTCCACTCAAAACTGTATGGTTCTTTCTTCAAAAGACCATATCAGACACCAATCTGCATAGTCCTCATGTGAATTGAGCAAGATTGTCTGGACTTTAAAAGAGACTATGACCTCTGAGTTTGTTTCGGCTGTTTCTTCTCAGAGTAGTCAGGTACGAAACACCGGCCCCATCTAGTTTTAAAAAATGACGTGTAAAAGTGTTTGTAAAAACCTACTTGCAAAATAAACATCATTTATCATTTATCATTTATCAATGCTCTATAAAAAGATTAAAATAAAAGCAAAATTTAAATTTTTGAAAAAACCCACGACGGTTAAAAAGTAATTGAAAAAGGATAAATTATTTAAAAAAAAAAACAACTTCATAAAAAACCCACGAATATCTGTCAGGGGCTGTCATCACTATTTTAAATTTCATCGGAAATAAAAATAAGTATCATCATCAACTTCTAAAGGTCCCCACTATAGGGGCACGGCCTACCCATTAAGGGTGTAAGTATAGTGTTAAAAAATATCCAATTATTCAAGTTACTATAAAACTGTAAAACTAGTTCATTTCATGGCAGCCCCCGTCGGATATTCGTGGGCTTTTTATTAAGTTGGGTTTTTTTTAATTATTTTATCTTTTTTCAATGAGAGGTTTTCCTTTTGAGGTTTTAAAAAAAACCTTAGTTTCCAAGAACTCTATAGATGGCGTTGAACTTACTATGCCAAAGCCAAAACGCTTGAAAAAAAAACATTGTGTCACGTCACATACTCTCGTTGACTGACACTTTCATTTGCTTAACCTTCCGAATATAACCAACATTTCTCGCGCTTTGTTAAAATCAGTTTTTTTAGGTTTCGTTCCTTGCATTATCATACTTACTCCTAGCGCCATCTATCCAGCGACTAGGGAAGAGCTAAAAAGAAAATCCCTCATTACTTTTTAACCGCCGTGAGTTTTTTCAAAATTTTTAATTTTTAGATTTAAAAGTTACGAACTTCAATAAATGTAGGTGGGTCAATGACCGCTATTGCGATCTTAACTGGCAGCATATATAGTCAAAGCTTAAGTTAACATTAATTTGAGATGGTTTAAAATGTGCCCATGAGTACCTATACATAATACCACAGGTTAGGTACGTATATATCACTACGCTAAAAAAAAGGCTGGCTCGTGCGGATACCAAAATAAAGCAATATAAGTACTTAACAATTTAACAATAGAGCGTCAAACGTCAATACGTTACGTCATCACTTGTATTCACTTTTCACAATCGAACCGTACACTCTACGTTATTTTCCAAAGTATCACTAAAATACTTATTGGTGAAATGTTTCGCCTACGATCTTTAATTTCAGGTGTTCTGCGAGCAAGAAGTGCTCTAAGTCATGTTGCATGTGCAAATATACCTCAAAAAATGCAAAAAAATGGAGTTCATGCTGGACCTCCACAGCCGTTTGACAACTTGCCGTTTAGAGTACAAAATCGGTTAGTTTTTTTTCACAAGGGTTACTTACCCAGTTTACTTTGTAAGTTAATTCCGATGAGAGCAGTGGACCGTTTTCAAAGTCGTATTACGTGATCACCCAGGAAAATGTATGTATCAATGACGACAAACTATGGACGGAACTTAGTTTCCATGAGAGTCATCTTTTGATGGTACAATTTTCTTGTCTACTAAGCGAGATGCAATGACGATCGTCTAAAAACTCTTCTTGGTCATTTTGATAAATCATACTGCTACTACGCTTTTGGGTTCAATTCCCAGTGAATGTTTTTACATGATTATGATAATGGGTATATTATTATGATTTGAAAAGATCCTGAAGGGGCACACTGTTTATTTTTGGGGGCACACTGTTTATTTTTGGGGGCACACTGTTTATTTTTGGGGGCACATTGTGGCACTAACATAAGCTACAAGGCAGGCGCGGATACAGGATTTCCTTTAAGGTGGCCCCCCCTTAAAGGAAATCCTGTATCCGCGCCTGCCTTGTAGCTTATGTTTAGATTTTTGGAAAATTCATTAAAAAAAATTTGATATAGATACTTTTGATAATAAATGGGTGTTACTTTACAGAAATCCATGATATGTAAGATACAAGGGCCCCGCCAGCTTTTGCGCCAGGGGGGGGGGGGAGCGTAGCGAGAACTTCTTACTAGGTACACCTTGCCTTGGACAGGTTAGAATGGTTTCGAACGTTCATGTAGGAGTTACCTACCAAATAGTACAAAATAGGTACCAACACATGGTATTGCTCAAACTTCCGAAATCTCTCTCCAGCCATCCTGCCATGACTCTGACGAATTCAAGAGAAAGTAGTCTCGAAAATTTTAAGACTTTTCCTACCGCTCTACTGGAGTTACCTGGGCTTCTTAAAGAAAAATTTAAGACTCATGAAAAACTAGGCTTCAAGAGCGAGCGTAGCGAGCTCGAAATTTTTTACAACATTGCCTCAGATAATTATGCTATAATACCATTCTATGGCATCAGGCAGGAAAAGCTATAACTTTTAAAAATCCTGAGCCTCTAGGGGCAGCTGCCTCCTCCTGGCGACGCCCATGACAAGATATACAACTAGAATATTTAGTGTGAATTCCGTCAAATTAGTTCAAGCTTGGCTAATGACGTATTTGGTCCGGTTCAGGGGGGGGCAATTGCACCCATTGCCCCCCCCTGTGTCCGCGCCTGCTACAAGGCCATGCACAATGTTTCTCTCTCCGATCATTCGTTTAGAATTTTCGGAAAAACGTTACCCCAGCAGTAATCGTTTTTTCCGTTTTTTTCCAAAACGACAGAGGGGCACACCTTTTTTAAGTGGGGGCACATTTACAGCAGATAAGGCACCAATTAAACGTTCCACTCAAATAATTCTAGGAGATACTTTTCTGCTGGGGTTCCAACTTTTTGTCAATTTTTTTTTATTTAAAAAATACAACTTTTTAATGTAAGATTTTTACGACCTCCGTACTATTCAATCCATCCATCAGCACAATGTTTTGAGTGCGTTACATTGAGTTCTACCACAAAACATGATTTTTCACCCTAAAAAAAGTAGTTTTCCAGCAATAATTTTTGCGTAAAGTTACTTGATGTACAGAATGCTTCGTTGACGGCTTCGTGATGAGGTCTTTTACACCCTGTATGTAGCATTACATATCACGAATTAGGTAGGTACATTCATTACGCCCGAGTTCCTGAAAAGGTTAAGCAAACTGTTTCCCAATTTCACCAGATATGTTTAGGTCCCATGTTTTAGTTACTAGGGAGCCCGGTGCCCAGTTGATGGTAATAGGGTCGTATTCAGCTTCGTTGTCTACGGGGGACCGGGCTTTAAGAAATTCCAGGTAATAAAACCAATAACCCGCTTTGCTCTACCTGGGAAATTGTTTGGATTAGTTTTTAAAACCAATGCGCTCATACTGCGATATTTTAACTGTCTGGGGTACCTTTATCCTGGTCCCAAAAATGAGGATTCCAAAACACCTTAACCCGCTATTTCACAGAAGACCTGCCAGAAGTCAACCAAGATGAAATCGAGGCGGCTTTTAGACAACTTAAGATTGGATAAGCCCTTGGTGAGGATAGAATAACGGTTGAGCTTCTGAAAGCGAGAGGAAGTCCTCTAGTAAGAGCTTCGGGAGCTTTTCAACTCGGTCCTGTTCTCGGGGAAAACTCCAGAAGCGTGGAAAAGGAGTGTGGTCGTTCTTTTCTTTAAAAAGAGGAACAAGAACCTGTTAATTAATTACAGACCCATTTTAGCTCCTTAGCCACGTTTAAGCTGTTTTCTAGAGTTGTCAGGAGTCGTCTAGCGCGAAACTCTACGACTTCCAGCCACCGGAGCAAGCCGAGTTTCGAGCAGGATACAGCACCCTAGACCACATCCACACAGTGCGGCAGATTATAAATAGAAGTCCAAAGAATATAATCGGCCTCTGTGTCTTGCATTTGTGGACTATGAGATTGAGAAGGCTTTTGACTCCGAGACCTGCAGGTTGGCCATCTTTTTGATCTCCAGTGACTATCGAGCTTCACTTGTAAACGAACTTTGATGACAACTGAGAATGTGAGAATGAACATTGGTATTGCGTATCACATTGAGTGGATATCACGTAACCGTTACTAACAGCCCGGCTACGGTACCCTTTGTTTATCGACTATCATGCGGATAAGTTCATCAATTTGATGTCCGATAGGCTTACACAATCGTAATAATATAAGTATCGATACGAAAGCGTCTGTCAAAATGAGTTACGGTTACCATCAGCCATAATAAGCACCAACGACGTCTATTTGATGGTCACTGGTCATAGCCAATACGAAACTAACCTTTTGGCAGTTAATTGATGAACACTCAGCCCAGTGATCATCACTATGAACTGTCAACAGAGATACGCAATAGCCCTGCTGATCGGTCTCTGCAGCGATGCCAATATAATAAGTAATAATATACTTAATAGACTTGCGATACATACTTGGATGTGTGCTGAGAAGTCTTTATGAAAACGGCACAATGACCATCCAAACTCGAACCAGAAAACAGACTATATCGCATTGCGTCAGGGGGTGAGGCAAGGAGACGTAATTTCCCCGAAATTATTCACCAACGCACTGGAGGATGTGTTTAAGACGCTGAATTGGAAGAACGTGGCATTAACATCAACGGCGAGTACATCTCACACTTGAGATTTGCAGATAACATCGTCATACTGACTGAATCGCTGCACAACTTGCAGCAGATGCTGGACGGCCTAGTTGATTCTTCAATACGCATTGGTCTCAGGGTGTACTTAGCAAAAACCCAGATAGTGTTCAACGTACACGCCACCCCAGGACCTTGTTGTCAATGGCGATCCTCTCGAGGTTAAGAGGTAAGAAACGCAAAAACGCGCCTGTGTGTGGGAGCACTGGGAGCCGAAGCTGGGAGCCTTTAACGGTGGGCTAGTACTATTGTTTTTTATAATTTTTTAAAATGTTTTTTGTTTTTTTAAATATTTTAAAATGTTAAATTCTAATCTCAGAAGAACAACATAACACAATAAAAAGACACAAAAAATTATACAACGTATACTTTCGGATGAGAATTTTATCATTTCCACAACGCAAGAAACCCTGTCAGAGCTATTGCACTCCGTGTGTAGGCATGAGATAATTACCTACCGCTTCGCGCATATTGGATATGCAAGCTCTCTAGGGCTGTCGCGCTCCAGCAGCCGTGCGTAACTGCGTACGTATGCCGCGTTAATTTTTCGCGGTCTTTTGACTTTGCGTCGCGTACCTACCTACTCGTACTTCGTGTTTGCTAACCGACTGATTTATTGATCAATCATTACTAGTGAAAATGACAAGCCGGATAAACTGTTGCTGTTAATAAATGTAGAAAAAATTGACATTTTTATATAAATTTCACTGCTCCATGTCCATGCTTCCCATCAGAGTTTATTTAAAAATTACCTATTTGTTAGATTTCGCATTTATGCTGCTATTCAATTTAATAAGTAATCGTAATTTTAGATATGAGACATTATAATAGAGTAAAACAATGTAATTACAAAAGTTTTAATTAACATTTAAATAATTACATTAAAGTACAAACATGTTGGTAGTATTTTATTTTGAGTACTTGAGGCAACCCTACCGACTGACCATTTTAAGCAGTGAGACGCCGAATAAAATACGCTAACGCGTGGCGTCAAGGCACAATTTAGATTGAACGGGCTCAGTTTAGGTATTTATAATGTCGGCTTTCTTCAAGATCAAAAGAGTGCAACTTCTGTACGCTAGTACCACAGTTTTACAATCATACAGTTGCGCAACGAATGTACTTCCGTGGAGCAACGGCGGGGATCTTGCGGGGGGTTGGGCGACGCGGTATGCGCTCTACGACAGTGTGACCATAATTATGTGGCAGTTTCCTGCCTTTTTGGCAGGATTGGCCTCCTATTTTAGCCTCCGGCATGTTTAGTTGACGTTTTATAAACTTTGCAGTTTTTGGCATTATTGCAATGTTGAAAATAAATCTATACTAACATCTCAAATTGTCGAAAATGGCCACCCTAATAACGGGTAACGGATAGGGTAGACAATCTTCATTTAAAAATAATAGAATCCACACGCCATTACACCAAACTAGAGCGGCCAGCAAGGCCGATTAACTTCATTTAATAATTGTAACAAAAAATCATGTTATGATGTTGCAAACTTGCGTCCAAATGTTGGATAAAATCTATTAGACTAGCATCGTATGTATAAAAATATGTATATAGAGATAGAAAATGAAGAACATGAGGGTAATTACAATGTTTAATTAACATTTTTTACCTAATTAATAATAAAAATATGACAATATGTAAAAATAAAGTATTTATTTTTGTTTTTTTAACTTGGCAATTTTTGGGCATTTTTTACTCCAGACTTTGGCAGGATTTGGCAAGTTTCAAACCAAAGTATGGCAGTATCGAGAATTTTAAGATGGTCACACTGCTCTAAGATCTCGCGCAGTTCATAGCCTTGGACGTTAAGGGCCGACGCGTCTCTGTAAATCGTTGTTAATACTATTAATAATCGAATATAATGGTGTACATTTGTTGCGTATACGGGTGTGCCTCGACGAGCACCAATAAGGATAAAATATAAAATTTCATAGATTTCCCCGTGGCGAGAGGTAAGTTTATCTTCCTATAAATTCGAATTAGCTACCTAACCAAATAACCATCTAGTACCTACTATTACTATTTTCGTTTAAATTAGTAATAGGTACCTACCCGTCGTATATCTAGTACTAAAACGCCAAGTAGGTACGTAAAGACAGACCTTATGCCTTAGCCCTCCTATACCTACACCTATAGCTCTGCCGGCCAACTCTACTGCGCTAATTGTGAACGCAGGTACCTATATCAAAAGAATTGTTACGCGTTCCATACATGTTGGATAATTACGAGAGCAATTTGAAAATGTGATTTTTTGTTTGTTGAGATATCTTGATGATTTTGGTACCAAATGAAAGGTCTAGGTCTAAAACCATTTTATCCGTTTGAATCATGTAAATTGGTCCACGCGTTTAGGAGATAATAATGAGTACCATACCGTAGGTATAGTAAAAATATAAAAAACCTTGAAAGTACCTACTTAAAGTACAACTAGGTATATTAAAGTAATATAGGTACCATAAACTTGGATCCAATCCACGTCTTTTTTTGTTTTGTAAATATTTAGTTTTAAATAGGTAGTGTTTAAAATAGTATATAAGTACTATGTCTTGTAAATTAATATTGAATTAATAATGTACCTAAATAAATGATTACAAAATCACATTTCTTTTATTATTATTTTTTGACAACCCTTACACGCTTCCGACTCAGAGCCTAAGTACCTACACGCGTGGCGGCATCGTTCAACATCAAAGGCGTTTCCCAACTGTATGCATTGTAAAACTGTGCTAGTACTATTATCTATTCTGTGACCCTGTGTAACGTATGTATGTATAGAGAATAAATTTTATTGTGAAGTCGTGGGAGGGCAATAAAATAAATTGACAGTCATGTTTCTACAACCGGGGAACACCCAAAAACTCCGAAATATTTTATTCCGAATTTCGATATTCCGATTATCAAAAGTCCGAATTTCATAATACCGAAGAATTATAATGTCTATTATTTAAAATCCCGAAATTCATAATTCCGAAAATCGTAAAAACGATTTGTTTGTTGTCCGATTTTCACATGTCCGAAGAATCAATTAATGTTCGATCGATCGTTAGTCCGAAAAACGATATTCCGATTTTCAATACTTCGAATAAACTGCTAAAATTGTTCTAAAAGTCTTGCTAGCTGGCATGAGGAGCATAGGCCGATTGTTATAATTATTCGGACTTTTGAACGATTCGGAATTATGAAAATCAGTATTTTGACATTCGGATTTGTGACTTTCGGAATAAAGTTTTTCGTACATATTATTATGTAGTGTACCTCTTTAGATGACCTACGACTTGTTGTGTGCCTGATCTCCGAAGTTCACAGATCAATGATAACCAACTAAAAAAAATTAAACGGGGTTTACTACGACAGAACCGGTTTTTTTACAATGCAAAAAACCGAGAATTCCCGGTTTTTATGAACCGATTTTCTGTAGTAGGTACATAGAGGGTGTAAAAGACCTCTACATAGAAGGTGTAAAACACCTCTTAACGAAGCCGCAAGGCACTTGTTCTCCCCGTCATTGCGATCATTTTTTTTCAATACACTTCCTCGAAAACTGGTTATTTTCGCACACTACGATTAGGTACAACATGCAATGTAGGTATTTCACACGCGTGTGTTAGCATTTTAAAAATATAACTATGTAGATATGTAACTGGATGTATTTAAACATTTAATGTTCGTTACTTATTAGGTATAAAATATAAACAATGAGATTCACTTCATAATAACATTATATTTACCTTGTAGTATACAACAATTAACCCTAGTAGTGTATATTACACAACACTAATAAACAACACACTTAATAATAACATAATAATCACATCATAATAACCACAATCATCTTCATTATCTTGTAATAATGAAGATGATTGTGATTCACCTTTATTATCACAATCATAATTTTATCACAATCGTCGTTTTATCACAATCGTCGTTTTATCACAATCGTCGTTTTATCACAATCATCATTTTATCATATCATCATCATTTTATCACAATCGTCGTTTTATCACAATCGTCGTTTTATCACAATCATCATTTTATCACATCATCATCATTTTATCACAATCGTCGTTTTATCACAATCGTCGTTTTATCACATCATCATTTTATCTCATCATCATCATTTTATCACAATCGTCGTTTTATCACATCATCATTTTATCACATCATCATCATTTTATCACATCATCATCATTTTATCACATCATCATCATTTTATCACATCATCATCATTTTATCACATTTTATCACAATCATTATCATTTTATCATTATCATTTTATCATTATCATTTTATCACAATCATTATCATTTTATCACAATCATTATCATTTTATCACAATCATTATCATTTTATCACAATCATTATCATTTTATCACAATCATTATCATTTTATCACAATCATTATCATTTTATCACAATCATTATCATTTTATCACAATCATCATCATTTTATCACAATATTAATCTAACCTAACCTAACCTAAACCTAACCTAACACAATCCCCATCGTCGTTATTCACAATCACTAACACAATCACCATCGTCACTAACACAATCACCATCGTCGCTATCACAATCATCATCGTCGCACTATCACAATCACCATCGTCGCTATCACAATCACCATCATCGTTATCACAATCACCATCATCGTTGTCACAATCACTATCATCGTTATCACAATCACTATCATCGTTATCACGACAAATCAACAATAAATAATCAGAATAGTATTATCAACCATAATCAAAATAATGTCATACCTTAGATGTTAACGCCTTAAAATTCGTAGAGCAACTGAGCCCGCTCCAATGAGGCTCCGCTCTTTTATACCCGTTAACAAATAAGTATGATTCACAAGTGACCGTTGAGTCAAATCAGTGTTTGATTTGTACACAAATAAGTTTGTTATTTAATTCATTCATTTTAACAATTGATTATACAATATAAAACAGATAATATTTGCATTTATAGGTATTTCAAGTATGTATGTATTTAATACTAGACACATAATAATTTAATTTATCTAACACGTGCGTTTTTTTTTCATTTTCCCGCTCGTGTGTGGTAATGAAAATTGTATATATATATAATATACCACAGCTCTTACACTCCGCGTGTAGGCATGGGATAATTACCTACCGCTTCGCTCATAATATATTGAATGTGCAAGCTCTCTAGGGCTGTCGCGCTCCAGTACGTAAGCCGCGTTAATTTTTCGCGCTCTTTCGACTGGTCGACGTACTTACTCGTACTTCGTGTTTGTTAACTGAATGATTTATTGATCATTAATCATTATTAGTGAAAATGACAAGCCGGATAAACTGTTGCGTGTATGGATGGATGCTGCTATTAAATTTAATAATCGTTATTTTAGAGAAGGCAAGAAATATATGAGACATTATAAAGGGTGTAAAACACCTCTTAACGAAGCCGAAAGGCACGGTCACAATTCCACAAGGTCAAAATTCCAACTTTTTGACCATTTTTTTTTTTTTCACCACGACCCCCGTACTATTCAATCCATCCATCAGCACAATGGTTTGAGTGCGTTACATTGAGTTCTACCACAAAACATGATTTTTCACCAAAAAAAAAAAATGTTTCCCAGCAATAATTATTGCGTAAAGTTACCTACTTAGTTTGATGAACAGAATGCTTGGTTGACGGCTTCGTGATGAGTTCTTTTACACCTGTATACAGGGTGATTACGGTAAACGGGGCAGTAAGGGGAATACACGAAAATAGTCCTAGGAGACTATCCATAATTTTTGATAAAATTGTGATCCCCATCCAAAGAATTTCGAAAAAATGTACAGTTAGCAAGAATATGGCCATTTTAAGTTTTTTTTTTGTCAATCGATCCTGTTACTACTTAATACCGATCTAAAAATTATATCGGACCAACCTAAGTTTAAGAGGGTACTAAAAAAAAATATTGTTCAAAAAGGACATGGTCATTTTTGGTACTTTATTCTGAGATAATCTAACCACTGTAAAGAAAATTAACACCGATAATACTGCACAATAGACTGCCTAATCTCAAGTTTCAAGCTGGAAATTGCCTGCATTTTCGAGAAAATAATGTCCAAAGATCTACTATTTAGGTTAGATGTAGAGAAGTTTTAATAATGTCAATAGATGGCGCTGTGCTGAGTTTGGGCCCAATTCTAATTTATTATTACAAATATGCACAGGTGGTATTTTTATCTCTCTAATATACATGATGCACTCTATTTTTGCACCGAATAATACACTGAACAGAACACACGCAGTCAAATCACTAACTGTCTCAACTGTCTGACGGACTTATCTATCGTGACATTGACATCTAGCTTTTGTCAAATGTCATTCAACGCAGCGTGTTCCGAATTACGCTGAATGCATTCTTAAGTATATTTGCTCAAAGCACAAACATGTCGGTAAGTAGGTACACCTTGTTTTTCATTTTTATTTCTCATTATATTCTCGTAACCATTCTTATTACTTTGATTACCAAAAATGCGTTTCAGTACGACCAGCCTCACAATTCTTAGTTAGCGCTGCGATAGGATAGGAACGTAAAACACGGTGTTACCAAAATCTACCTGAGTTGCATTGTGAACTAAAAATAAAAAACTTAAAAAAATAATATCTTTATTTTGCAGGATATTTACGTGATTAGGATTTAGTTAAGTTAAATTATATTTTATCCTCTTCCGATTAATACAGTAAAATCTGTGGTTGCGTTCAATTTGAATAAAGTACCAAGCTTCATACTAATTCAGTTTTGTCCTTTATAAAACTTGTTCCAGTAAATACGTGTTTTTGAATTAGTCTTACAAGTATGTGAAATAAATATTTACTCCAACCCACACATTTTGCCAGTCAGAAAATAAGTAAGGTTTGGTGGCCCTGGGGTCTTATATAAATTTAAAAAAAAAAGTTTTTTTAAATATATTTTTTTGTTTGTTTTTTTTTTGGTGTGTTATTTTTTTTTTCTGGGGTTTTTTTTTTTGGGGTCTTGGTCTTGCTCATAAATCGGTGTCGGTGTACGGACCTAGTCAAAATCACTCTTATAGTCTGTACACGGGTAATCTATGGATCAATTACACCAAAATGTCGCTAGATGCCCTGCGCGTCCAGTATTGCCTTCAGGATGTTGTTGATATTACCTCGCTTCTGCAGTGTGTCGAGGATGTTCGCGCAAGCTCGTATCGACGGGCTTCACGAGATAGATCGAATAAAAAGTGCCTCGCTACTCAGGAGAGTTAGATATAGTCGCAACAGCACCCTGAGAACTGTAGCAGCTCTCCAATTCTATTTTTTCTTGTGAGGGTAATAGGGAATATGCATAAATTTTATTTTTTTTATTTCGATACGGAATGTTGAAGTACTTACTATAAAAATAATGACAAAAAGCGAAAACAAGACATAAATCGGCCAAACAACAAAAAATTTATAACCATTTAAACTTTTGTTTCTATCTCTTTCTAGATAAACGGAATTGATAGTAGGTATGGATTTTGTACGTCGATGCAGCGAATGACTTCATTCGCTGTATATCGGATCTCTCTGTCTAATCAGCAGTTTGAAATGCTTCTAACTTAGTACTTTTTTAGATATTAAAAAAATAATTTCACTTTGCTATTTCTAATGTTAATACGTTTTGTTTAGAGTGATACAAAAAAATAATGCATACTTATACCCTATTGGTACTAACACTAGATAATACTTAGGTTATTTAAGGTGAATGCTTCGACCAGCCCGCGAAATTCAAATTTTCTTACGTTTTTGGCAAATTGCAAGCCAGTGCAAGGTTGTATGTTGATTAAAATATTGGACGCGATTGTAAGACGTATGTAGTTACAGAATTATAACCATCAAAACCATCAAAACCATCAATACTACCCTCCAAGTTCATAAAGGTCTAGCAATGACCTTGAAAAAATCGTTTCTCGACCTTTATGAACTTGGAGGGTTGTTTTGATGGTTTTGATGACATACGTCTTACAATCGCGTCCAATATTTTAATATACATACAACCTAGCACTGGCCTGCAATTTGCCAAAAACGTACGAAAATTAGAATTTCGCGGGCTACCCTGGAGCATCAGCCTTAATATTATGTTACTAACACTCTATGGATCTTTTTGTTTCCGAAATAAAATCATCTGCCTAGCCTTTTCCGAAATAAAATATAATAAAAATATATAAAATATACAATAAAAATATATAAAATAAATAATAATTGTTTTATTTTTACAGGTACATAGCGACTGTGGTCTTCTCTCTCTTCTTCGGTGTTGGTTTGTGGGCTCCATTCTTTATAGTGTGGTATTCAATGGCAAAAAGATCTTTGTAATAATTTATATCTGCAATAAATAATAAAATAAGTAGAAAATCGATTTATTTTATTGAACCCACCTTCGCAATATCAACAACCCTTCGCGTACTAATCGACCACGACGGATGCGTAGGTTTCATTTCGTCAAATCTTTAGACACCCCGTAATTTAAAAAAAAAACTGATACCGATGCACAGCGGGTTATTCACCTCTGACCCCGCCCCCCGCATTTCAATAATAACTGTCCCAAATGTAAGTTACAGGTTGGATACTCAATAAAAATAATAAAGGCAAAAAAAAATTATACGCCCTGGATAGAAGTTCGTACACTGCTGACCGAAAGCCGGATGCAGCACCCACGATCATCGGTGATGAGAGATGACATGATGTACATCCCGCGGAAGTGCGGAGGTCGAGGCTTTTTAACCGCGAGGTGTGCAGTCTCAGAGAATATTTTTTAAAAGCCGAGTTGGGTATACACCGAGATTTGTCGAGAAGTGTCCTGGTTACGTTTCAGCGACCTCTTTGGGGAAACTGAAGGTTTTGTCTGTGCGATTATGGACGAAGTTATGTTGACGAACAACTACCGGAAATATATTATGAAGGACGGGACGGGACGGTTGACGTGTGTCGGGCATGCCACCTTCCGGGTGAATTTATCAGACATATTATTTCTGGTTGTTCTCGTCTGGCTAACGTTACGGCGAGTACTTGTACAGGCACAACCAAGTAGCCAGGATTTTTTTTTTTTTTTTTTTTTTTTGTTTTGGCAGGAGTGGGAAATCCCCGCGGACACCTCGACTATCCCACAGGAATTTCTCTTGTGAGACAGTCGAGGTAGTGCCGGACTCGAACCGGCTAAAACCACACTCCTGCCCCACCAGTGTTCCTCTGACATGGTCAAAGCACTTTTCCACATTTTTGTGCCTTGTATAGCGACTAATTTTTTAGAAGGCCGAAGAGACCATGCTCTATGCTCTTAATTTTGTCAAATAGATTTTTCAATACTGTTCAGATCTCGATTATTTATATTTATGTTTATCTTTTTACTATAATTATATTAACTTCTTCTTTCTACTTTATTTTACTGTTTGACTTAATATTTTATTTGTTACATTATACAATTAAATTCTACTACTACAAATTTATTTATCTACTAAAAGCATTTAAATTTAATTTTACAATTTTCATTTTTTACGATCCCCTTTATTTCTGCCGTCGTATTAATTCTTTGAATTCGTTTTATTTTGCATTATTAATTATTTGGTTTAACATCTATAATATCAACACTATATACTTAATAATTATATAGTTTCATATAATAGTCCTTAACACCAGTGTTATGCAAAATTTTTCGAAACAGATTTCCAACCAATTTGATACAGCTTGTCGATTCCACTAGAGTTGACCCACAAACTAGCTTAATTCCAGCCACTTTCTCACGAAAGTGACTCCAATTACTCTCCTCCATTAGGACAACCCTAATGGTTCGCTCAATGCGTCTGCAATCTGGTTGTATCAAACTGGTTGTATCTGTGTACGCGGAAGTGGGCGCATCGACAACTTTAGCAATAGGCTATGGTTGCTCTAGCGAATGCGTCCCACTTGCCGCGCACCGGGCATTCTTTGCTGAAAGCATTGTGCGAGTGCTCCCCAAGCTTGGCTCTGGTGCAGTTCAAGCACACCGCTGCCTCGCCAAGATCTTTGACTGGACAGTCCACCCGAAAGTGTGGACCACCACAGTGGCTGCATAGGTCAACCGGCTCTGTGCAGAGACGTTTGCCGTGACCGTATGCTAAGCAGCGGGTGCACTGCACCAGAGGCGTCTGGTCTTCGACTCGCACTCGCTGGAGGTCAATGCGGAGCTTGCCTCCCTCGAGTGCCCTCTTCCAGATAGCTGGGGAGACGCTCAGAACAATGCTGTTCACATGGGGGTTACGCGATTTTTTCCTAAATTTAATAGAGACTCTCTGTTCCCCATCGCCGAGGCCGTCAAATAACTCCCGGTTCTGATTCCTAAGGGCTCGTACCACGTCTTCGTCGCTGTGGATCAGCAACACGTCCCTTAGAATCAGAAGCGGGTCTCTGTTTTTGACTTCCTCGACGACGAGGTTCTCTCCGGCCTTTTCTAAACGTGCTTTAAGTTTTTGTCTCTCCTCCTTTGTTGCACACCCCATGATGACTTTCTGATCTTTGGCTTTTCTCACCCTCTCTACACGCACCCAGCCCTCCTTCGCGTCCACTGCTTTTCTCACTCTTTCGAGGATTTCGGCCCCCGTATCCCTTTCCTGTGTTGATGAGACAACCACGGAGTGCAGCGTCGTTCGCTCCAGGGCTGGCGCCCCGCTGTGGCACTTACTGACGGCCGCTACACTCGCGTAGGTTGTCTCCCCCACACTTTCTTTGCAGGCCAGACTGTCTCGGAGTCTATCGAGTTTCTCGGAGTTGTCCTTTAACTCCGAGATGTGCTCCTTCATGGTTCTTAGGAGCTCAGTCTGGCCAGCAAGAACTTCAATGGAAATGGGTTGGGGACCGAAGTCAGCAGTGGGTGCGGGTTCTGGTACGGCGATGGGTGCGGCAGGGGCCCGGTCTTGCTCCGACTCCTTGACCAGCTCATAAAGCCTGTTTATGGCTTCGAGCACTGCAGTCTTGATCTCGGCCTTGAGGTTGCGAGAGTTGCCCAAATTAAGCTTGGCCTTATTAAGGCAAGCTCTCGCCTCCTCAGTGCGACTGCGGCACTTCGCCTCAGGCTTTTTGAGCGGTCTTGAGACTTCGATAGCGGCTCGGCGCGTCCCCGGAGTGGCAGGGCCCTGCCTTGACGCAGAAGGAGTCTCGTCTCCGAAGGAAATTCTCCTCCTCGCATCAGGCGAAGGCCCCACTTTCTCCGCCGATCGCGGCGAGCCACTAGAGCCTTGTGCTATCACGGTACTGGATGGGGTGTGGAACATATTTAAATTTGGGAGTAGGTGTTATCAGAACCAACTCCTGTAAAGAGGGAGTCAGAACGATATCTACGTACTCCTGAGGAAAGGTTTGTAAATTTGGACACTGGGTTTTTCTATGTCCCTGTAAAGGGGGGAACACAGAATGTAATAAATAAGGATAAAATATGAATACTAATAATAAAATTATTAAAATCAAGTAGCCAGGATTCTACACCAGCAACTTGCCTTGAAATATAAACCTGTGGAATCTGAGATACCGTACTACAAGTACTATGTGCTCGACCCAGTTCTCGAAAAATACCATGTCACGCTGTATTGGGATCGGTCTATCATTACTGACAGGACTATTGTCGCCAATAAGCAGTGGCGGATTTACCAATAGGCTGAGTAGGCTGGAGCCTAGGGCGGCAGATTTTAGGGGCGGCAAAATATGAGCCAGTTTTCTTCTTAAGTGTTACAAAAATTAATACATTCATAATTATATTCCTAAATGCTTTACAAAGGTTCACACAATGACACAAGCAATTCAATATGTACTAAATGTTTCACCAGTTAGATGATTTTTTCTACAACTTATTGAATCGCGTTTATTGAAAACAAGCGACGGGAATAATTTTACATTTACAAAAACTGGAAACGGCAGTAAATTGTTAGTGTGGAAGGTTTTTTTGGAACAAAAAAAGTCCAGTTTAAGAATTTCTTTAAAATTATTATTGTATTTCGCCATGGAATTAAGACGTGTGTCGAAGGTATAGGTAACATGGGCGTCGCCAGGGCAGTTTTTTCCTGCCTGATGCCAGAGAATTGGTATTATACGTAAATCTGAATTAACTCGAGGCAATAATGTAAAAATTTTCGAACTCGCTTTGCTCGCTCTTGCAGTCTAGCTTCTCTTGAATCTTATTTTTGTCTATAAGTCGCCCAGGTAACTCCGGTAGGTCGAAACAATTCTAACCTGTCCAAGGTAGGTAAAGTGTACAAATTTTCGAGCTCGCTTCGCTCGCTCTTGCAGCCTACTTACTCTTGCCTTTATCTGTGAGTCGAACAAGTAGCTCATAAGTATCAGGATTGAAACAATTCTAGCCTGTTCAAGGTAGTGTTAAAATTTTCGCTTAGCTCAGGAATTTACCCAAAAACTATTTCTTGGGTAATCTTAACAAAAATTTTGGGTTGTAAAAACAATCCTAAAGGAACTCTAACACATTGTGTAGAGGTCAGTAGGGGCGGCAAAATTTGAAAAGCCTACTGGCGGCAAATGTATAAATCCGCCACTGCCAATAAGACTGACATAGTGATGATAGACCGATCAGCGCGTCGCGTAATGATAATCGATGTTACCATTCCGCATGACGAGAACCTCGTGAAAGCTGAGAAAGAGAAACAAAATATTTCGACTTGGCACACGAGGTTCGTGACATATGGAATATGAACTCGGTTATCATTGTGCTGATTGTCGTGACGGCCAATGGCCTTATAGCCAAGAGTTTCAATGACCATATAACGAAGCTCTCTTTAGAGGCGGTTGGATCAAGGGCCTGATTCAGAAGGCAGTAGGTACTCCTCGATACGGCCTCGCATTGTGAGGAGGTTCCTGTTTCTGCAGCCGGCGCCGGCGGACTACTATTTTTTTTTAATATTTTTAAATGTTTCTAAAATGTTTTTTTAGGAAATATTTAAGAATGTAAATAATATGTTTGATAGATGATTATAGAAAATAATAATTTTAAAAATTAAAAATCCCAACTGCGTAAAACATAACTAATAACTTTAAATAAAAACTGAAAAGAAAAAAACAAGAACAAATAAGTAATAAATTCTAATACGGAACCTTACGGAACATATTGACTACAACCGTCGGGAGTCGGCACTCGGGACCCATACCTAATGGATGCTAGATTATCTAATGGGTCCCGATCCGGTCCCGATCCCGACTGTTGTAGTCAATATGTTCCTTATTAGAATTTATTATTGTCTGAATCGTCGTATCTTCGTCAATTTTGGTTTACCCATGTTTAGGTAACAAAAAAAATACGGGACAAATATTTTTTGGAACTGATGGATTAGATTTTTAGGGTTCCGTACCCAAAGGGTAAAAACGGAACCCTATTACTAAGACTTCACTGTCTGTCCGTCTGTCCGTCTGTCTGTCACCAGGCTGTATCTCATGAACCGTGACAGCTAGACAGTTGAAATTTTCACAGATGATGTATTTCTGTTGCCGCTATAACAACAAATACTAAAAACAGAATAAAATTAATATTTAAGGGGGGCTCCCATACAACAAACGTGACTTTTTAATAATAATTGGTACGGAACCCTTCGTGCGCGAGTCCGACTCGCACTTGGCCGGTTTTTTTCAGTACACAAGCCTATTCCGTCAATGTAATGCAAAGAGATATTTGAAAGTCTTCGGGTAGATGACACCAATGAACTCTCGACACCAATGAACTCTGTGGATGACACTGAATCTTTTAGGAGCTGTCAAAACGCGGTTCTCTCATAGATTTTTAATCAACTCAATGACTCAACTATTTATAGATTTCAAAGCAACTAAAAATCGAATTAGAAATCGGGTTTTCAGGCCCAAATTGAAGTGTTTTTTTTTCGAGATTGGAAAGAGAGGTTTTCTTTTTGAGTTATTAAAAAAAAACTTAGTTTCCACGAACTCTATAGATGGCGTTGAACTTACTATGATAGTTGGTGCCAAAGCCAAAACGCTTGGAAATAAAAACATTGTGTCACGTCACATACGTTGACTGACACTTTTATTTGCTTAAACTTCCGAATATAACCTAGTTTTCTCGCGCTTCCTTTCCTTGCATTATCATACTAACTCCTAGCGCCATCTACCCAGCGACTAGGGAAGAGCTAAAAAGAAAATCCCTCATTTATGGTGTCATCTACCCTATTTTTAACAAAGATGTTACTCACTATACTTATTATACTCCATGGCAGGGATGTTACGAAGCTTCGACTCCGATTCCGATACGTCGGAACTTCCGATTGATTTTACACCTCCGGCTCCGACTTCGGTTCCGATAGGTACTTTTAAATCGGAGGTTTTAATCGGAGGTCGAAGCATAGCAGATAGCGGCGGACGGCGACGACGACGCGTGGCGATCTAAGGTCTTTTAAAGTCTATGCATGCTACTCAATACGATGATTTAATAAAACTAGAAACTGAAAAGAAGAATACAGTACAGCCTTCGACTTCAACGCCTCTTCAGGAGGTCAAAAAACAAATTACTCTCAAAGAAACTTTATGGAAAAATCAAAAAAAATATTTCGAATTCGAAATCAATTTTTTTGCCTGGCCTTATCACCATAACTCACATTTTTCTTCTGCCACCATTTCCGACTTCGCCTCCGACTCCGATTCCGGTTCCGGTTCCGTCTCCGACTCCGACAAACCAAATTTATAAACTCCGACTCCGATTCCGGTTCCCATATAACTACTTCCGTAACATCCCTGCTCTATGGATATATCTGCCCGAGGTGCCCGAGCTGCCGAGTCATTGACTTTCTTTTATATCTTTAGTGGCCCGAGTAGGGAGAAGGAAAAAAAACTCTATGGATGTCATGCAGTGTTGCCAACTGTACGATTTAAATCGTATTTATACCGTTTATACGACGCAAAATATACGATCTTTTCAAATCTTTTACCCATCATCATAACGAAGTAAAAATAGATGACAAATTAAATTAATATTAGATATTATAAAAAAAGGAAGTAGAAGACCAATTTAAGTGTCTCAATTATTATCCTTTAAAAAAGGCCCCCTGATTGTAACTCTGTTGCTAACAATTTTCGATTTAACCCTAGATAGATAACCATATTTACTTTACATTACACTGTACATTAAAGATAACCATACGTCGATTCGACGTGCGAATGTTTGAGTGGGCATTTTTTGGATTATTTTTATACTAGGCTTATGAATGTGTTAATATGTGTTAACTGTTAATGTATGTAATTATGTTGTGAGTAAATGAAAAACAATAGGGTTGTTAATTTAATTTTTTATTAAAAAAATAAAATGAACAACAAAACACGGTACTTCTTACTCTACAAAACTTAACCATTTAGGAATCTCTCCGTCAGTCTTTTGAAAATATAAACTTTATAAAATCAACTTTTAGTAATATATATAATATAAAAAACCTAAAGAAATGAAACTTTTTATTAATTTTCGCCTCTAAAGCACTTGGGACAGGCGCTGGACTTGTGCTCTCCAAAAATGGGATTATTGCAGCTGTCACACATAGACTTTGTTATGCTTCTAATTTTTGATGGACAGGAGGGCACAATATTTTTTTTTTTTTGGCTCAGGTTATCTCTCTGCACTTCATTCTCACTGTCCGACCCCTGAATCTGTTCGTCGCTTGTTTCATGCAACAAGCGACTGATTTCCTCATCGTTTGCACGAATTTGTGACGTCATTATGTTTTTTTTTTATCGTAGCCTATAAATAACAAACAAAAAAATATGTACATTTAATCTCAAAAAGTCACAAAAACACATTCTCCCCAAAGACAAAATAATGACACTAAAAGATAACCATACGTCGACATCGACGTACGGTAGGTAAAAATCGACGAAAGTATTGCACTTACCGGAGCGTTAGGGGTGTGTCCTGCAAGCTCCGAGGGCCGACTGAGTTGGCGGGAACGGCAAGTTTAGTGACGCGAAAAACAAACGAGATATTTAGATTTATTAAATCGATTACGTCGATTCGACGTAGGTTATCTATCTAGGGTTAAATCGATTGAAATTATCACTTTTGCAATTATCTAGAGTACGATTTGACAGCTTCAATTACTAGCAATGTGTTATTGTTATTGCTAGGCACCTGAAACTGTCAAATTGTACATACATAATCGCAAAAGTTACGATTTCAATCAGCTGAAATCGAGAGAAATTGGTAGCATCAGAGCTTAAAAAATCAAGATGGAGGACAACTTTTATCCTTAGACAAATTCGAGATTTTCAATCTGTATCTATGGAAACGACACATAACTAATCAAGTTTTCATTTGAGTTTTATAATTTACTAACTAACTTACGTAACTTTTCTCATACATATCTATCTAAAAATATAAAGATTTAGTTCATGTTGATTCATGTTCCATAAATGCTATTTATCGATTCAAAATTATAATTTTATTACATTCCGTTTCAAATGTACGTTGCTATATTGAAATTTCATTACGTACTATTTTTTTCCTTGAAATGTTGGCAAAATACAATCTTTTCTAGTCCATGCACATGGTATGATTTTCTAAAAAATAAAGTTGGCAACACTGATGTCATGTCAGTGTCATGTCACGTCGCTCTCAAAGTCTCAAATGACAGACGCCAGTAATGAATCGCTGTGATAAACATCCGGTTATTACTGAAAAGCTTGAATGAAAAAACCTACATATTGTGAGCAAATTAATCAATAAAATCAGTCATGGAATCACCACCATCATCTTCAGCAAGCCCCGACTTATCACAACATGATAAACCAGATAACAACCACGATGCCATAAAATTTTGGACGCAGAAAGAAAAATTCCAATTAATGCAGGCTCTGAAAATGTATGGTCGACAAGATATACAGAAAGTCCAAAAATATGTAATTACTAAGAATTTGGAAGAAACAAAAGCAGCGATTGACTATTTTTCTGGTATCGCGCTACAGAATAAAGCTTATAAAACACAGAAGGAGAAAGAGAGGAAGTTATTGGAGTGGGAAAAGATGTTGAAAGACAATTTTAAAAGTAATGAACTCAAATCAGAAATTGCTACTGCAATACGAACGATAGCTGACTTGGAGAAAATACCAGAACCACAAGTAACAGAGGGTATAGACTTTAGACAGGTCTACCACCAAATTGCCAATGCTTTGGAAGGTAAACCCATAACAGCTGACCCTGGTACGCGTGCAGTTCTTCGCAAATGTGTAACAGAGACGGCTAAGGCATGCAAAGCATTTATGAAGACTGCAGAGGCCAGAAGTATTATTAATAATATAGATTTGTCTAATAAACAGTCAAATATGTTTATAAAACCAACAGAAAATCAGGAATTGGCAATTTTGAGGCATTTAGCCTCTCAATTAAGTTACAATCCTTTAAAAGTTCCCGAAGAGAATTTGAGGCCATCAAATCTTCATTTTGAGCCTCCATCAACTTCTTTAGAAACTCCATTAAATCCTAATTTTGAGACTCTATCAACTTCTTTTGCTGAAACTACATCAACTTATGCTGAAATTCCATCAACTTATGCTGAAACCCCATCAACTTCTTATTTTGAAACTCCATCAACTTCTAATGTTGAAACTCCATCAACTTCTAATGATTTCCTTTGCACTGGGGTACCCACCCCAGGGCGGGTGCAGAATCAAAGCAAAGGGAAAGGGGAATCAAAGGGAAAGAGGAAAGGGGGATTTAAAGGAAAGGGTAAGGGTTAGTAAGATGTATTGAGCATACATATTAATATTGAATTTAGTAATATAATGATATGGGACTATTTATTCATTATGATAAGTAAAATTTGTGTTAGTTTGATGTAATCAAAGTTCTTAAGTATAACAACACAAATATGAATCTCTATCCGTTATGGATAGTCTGAAATACATTTCTTATATACAGGGTAGTCCAAATAGTGGCGCCATAATAATAATCAATAATAAATAGTTTTCGAGTTATAATAATAAAATATATTTATTTAATTTGACAACATGGTCCACTGGTTAGTACACAAATAACTTATCAACTAAGTGTTAGTATTTATTAACTAAGTACACATAATTATTATTATTATATTTCATCATTGCCACACGAGCAACCAGACAAAGTATCTCACAATCGGTGCATCGTGCTGTTCAGCTAGGGTTTTCAAGATACTGTTGCCCTCATTCTGCCTATTAAGGATGCGGTCTTTTTCCTCATATTGGCATAAAAGTCGTCAGTTCGTGCTGCAGCAGACATGGTTGACGTGCTGCAGAACCTGGGCAACCTCAACAGCACCCTATCCGTTATAGTTTCTTGGAAAATTTATGGGCTTTGATACTTTTGAAGCCATTGAGATTAGAAAATGCCTCTTGTTATTTTTTGTCAGGTAAAAAAAACTATGAAGCATTGTGGAACTTACATGGGTGGTATTAGATACCCTTCAGAATGTGGAATCTAGTATTTTTTTATGATGTCTCACTCTCTATTTGGAATACCCAGTATATTATACAATTAAAATAATTAATGTAGTGCTACTGTGCTATTTAATATATAATCTTTAGCCATTAATAAATGTACTAAATTATTGTGTAATTGAAAAACAAAATAGGTAAAAAGGACATAAAACCACAACATAAAACAATGTATAAAAAAAATAATTTGGAATAATTCATGGTGATATTGAATAGTAACCACCTAGTACCTACTTACTTATGTTAATTTTTCTCTATTTCTATTTATCTCTACTAATATTATAAAGAGGAAAGATTTGATTTTTTGTTTGTGTGTTTGTTACGATTTAACTCAAGAATTACTCAACCGATTTTAATAATGTATGTAACTAACACTTCGCCCGCGACTTCGTCCGCGAAAATTGTGGTATCGCGATGCATGATATCATAATATAACATATAATTTATAGCTTGTTACTCGGTAAAGATGTAGCTTTCTAATACTTTTTAAAAATCGGTTGAGTAGTTCAAAAAATAAAAAAAACATCTTCCCTCTTGGTTATTTACATGCGTAATTAACTATTGCATGCCCAATGGGCGGACATAGCTGATCACAATCACAATCTAATTATTGACCTGTATTATGTAGGTACACATTAAAGATATTGATTGATTGATTTTTTGTAAAATAAATAAGACACAATGTATTGAGTATATTTATTTTATATAATAAATAAATTATTCGAAGGGTGGAGTATTAATAGAGAGGAAGTTTGAAAGTTGCGCCCGCGCCAGTAGAAAAGTTATAGGCAATTGACTGTTTTGATGGACATTGATGAGGAGGGATGATTCGCATGTGACTAAAAGAGAGATGAATAGGATGTAGATGGATGGAGAGGGAGAGGAAGACCAAAGAAACGATGGATGGATTGTGTGAGGAATGATATGAGGGAAAAAGGTGTAACTGATTGCGTGACGACCCCAAGCAAGTAACATGGGACGAAGTCTGGAAGATGATGATTCATCGTCACATGTGGTGCCGTGAGTTCAAAATAACAACCTTAAAGTCTCAAAAAATGAAATAGAAATCAAATTTAAAAAATGCATTTTGTCCAGTAGGTTATAAATCAAATTAAAAAACCGGCCAAGTGCGAGTCGGACTCGCGCACGAAGGGTTCCGTACCATTTTTATCAAAAAAGGGCAAAAAAATCACGTTTGTTGTATGGGAGCCCCCCTTAAATATTAATTTTATTCTGTTTTTAGTATTTGTTGTTATAGCGGCAACAGAAATACATCATCTGTGAAAATTTCAACTGTCTAGCTGTCACGGTTCTTGAGATACATCCTGGTGACAGACAGACGGACAGACAGCGAAGTCTTAGTAATAGGGTTCCGTTTTTACCCTTTGGGTACGGAACCCTAAAAATTGCCATTTATCTATGTCCAGTACTTAGTATGTATTTTATGACTAGTTTTAAAACAAAATACTTAAAACGATAATATAAAAAACTAAACGACTAGGTACGTTATGGTCTCAAAAACTAAAATATAAAAACAAATCTTTCGCTAATTTCTAAGTAAACAATAAAAAATAATCATTGTCACAAATGGCCAGTCATAGTTTACATTTGACTAGTATTAATTAAAAAGCGCTGTTTATGAAAATCGATTTAAATAAAAATCGATATTTTTTTTACATTCACGACCGGACAGTCGAGTCGTCTTTTATTTACTCTCCGTTCCCGCCACTTCAGCTTTCACTGATAGAGTTTTTCAGTAATGAACCCAAAGACATTCAAATAAATATGACGAGCTAGAATTGGGATAAAATTACAGTATTCATATGCTGGCCAAGGCCAAGGCGAGGAGCTCGTGGCTAAATTATAACAGCTGCTCGGGTCGATCTATAGGTTAAGCCCTGCTTGCCTAGGTTGGTCTGTGGATGGGTGACCACCCAGTACATACAGTTTCCTCCGTGCCTCGGAAAGCACGTAAAGCTGTTGGTCCCAGCTGTCATTTGAGGATCTTGACAGTTGTAATAGGTAGGTAATTAGTGGCCCAAAAAGTCTGACAACCAGTCTTACCAAGGGGTATCGTATTACCCAGTACTAACTGGGTTGTGGAGGTCAGTTTAAGCAGTCGCTCCATGTAAAATTCTGGTATTCAGCGGCAGCCGGATAGACTGGAAGCCGACCCTAACATAGTTGGGAAAAGCTAGGCTGACGATATGCTGGCCAAGCGAGCGAGGTGTACGCTAGTACTATTATCTATTCTGTGGTATGGTGAGCGGTTGCTAAGTAGGTGGTAAGAGTAAGTTTATTATTGCACTGTAAGTGTACTTCGACTGTCTCGTTGAGCATGAGCATCCTGGGTTCGATCCCCAGGTCGGGCAGTGTTATGGAGATTTTCCATCAAGAAATTCTCGGTAGCAGCCAAGGAGTCTGGATTAGCGCCCGGTTGATGGCAATAGGCTCGCCTCCTATTACATGGGACATTATCATAACTGGCGAAATGTGAGTGTAGGTGCTATTAGGTAGGTACGTACCTACACCTCTAGCTGTATACTCGAATGGAATCATCGATACACGAATGATAAACAGGTTGTATTAAGCTGGTAGGTTGGTACCTGTACAATCAAGTACCTACCTACAATACCGCGTCTCTAAATTCACTGATAATATTTTCGGGAATACTACTTATGTACTTATGCCAGCCTCATTACACATCCCGTTATTCCCGTTTGTGCACGTGGAGCAGTGGAGCCCTATTAGAAAAATGACAGTGAGTCCCCCCAATCCTCACCACCAAGCCAAGTCACCGCCAACCATTTAGCTCATTAGCTTAGTAGGTCCCAGTCATAAAATCTCGATGGCAGTTGCGACGATATAAACCGTTCAACCTTACTACTATAATATCCCCTCCGTAGCAACTGGACAGATTCTCAGCTGGACAGATAGCAATAACTGGACAAAGTACACTTATCTATACTAATATTATAAAGAGGAAAACTTTGTTTGTTTGTTTGTTTGTAATGAATAGGCTCAAAAACTACTGGACCGATTTCAAAAATTCTTTCACCATTAGAAAGCTACATTCACCCTGAGTAACATAGGCTATATTTTATCCCCGTACTCCCACGGGAACGGGAACTACGCGGGTGAAACCGCGGGACGTCCGCTAGTGAAAAAATAAGTTTTTAATCTATGAACGACTGAACGACGATCCAAATGGCGTAGCGGTGGTGAGGCTGCCTTACGTTCTTAGGGTTTCGGGTTCGTATCCCGGTTGGAGCAAATGTTTGTGTGATGAGCATGGACATTTGTTTCCGAGTCATGGATGTTTATATGTAGGTATACTAAGTATGTATTTACAAACAAAATGCATAATGTAACTGTATATCAACTATCTGGTGTGTGTTAATGTCCAGCGATATTATTATTATGAAACATAGGTAGGTACTTATTAAATTTAAGAAGCGTCGCAGCGATTGGGTCATACGTGCGGTAAAGCGTTTTAACATAAAACAATTTCGCCATTGCCCCCCAGTTGCTGTGTTGTGGTTGCCGCAACTTCAACAACCGTCTGGAATCAGTTTTAGTACCCCGTCTCTGGAGAAAGTCTAAGGTCATAGTCATAGCAATACGTATAAAAAGCAGCAGACGACCCAAAAAACTTGTGTGCGTTTCGACCGCGCGGCCAGGGTGTTTTTTTTTAAAAAAAAACTGCGAAGATTTTGTAAAAGTTGATTCCCAAACCCATAAATTTGTCTAAGTTATGGTTAAAAAGTTATGGCGCGGCCACGTTCAAACCCTTAGAACGTGGCCGCGCCATCGAAACACGGAGAACCGCGCGGCCACGGAGATTTTTAAAACTAAGCGTTGCGTTGCAGAGACCTGAAATTTAGGTAAATAACAGATTGAATTTGTAAAAAAAATGTAAAAATATAGAAAAAAATCCTATGTTTATATCTTAGGAGCTGTAAGACTTTAAAACCCCATGGCCGCGCCATCGAAACGGTGTAAAATACGTTATCACCGATATCTCGCTGAAAAAGCATCGCAGAGGTCTGAAGTTTTTTGTAAAAACACAGATTTGAATTTGTCAAAACTTGTAAAAATACACAAAAAAATCCTAGGTTTATATTTTAGGAGCTGTAAGACTAAAACCCCATGGACGCGCCATTGATACGGTGAAAAATACGTTATCACCGACATCTCCCTGAAAAAGCATCGCAGAGGTCTGAAGTTTTTTGTAAAACCTAGATTTGAATTTGTCAAAACTTGTAAAAATACACAAAAAAATCCTAGGTTTATATTTCAGGAGCTGTAGTACGGCATCGCTTATAACCTTCAAAACGTTCTGAATGTTTGGTAGGATGGCCATGACTTATTGCTTACAGAAAACTTCGGTAGCATAAGAATACCGGTCTTACCATGCTGTACCCACCGCCACCGGTGGGTAAAGCTCCAACAGTCGCGCGCCAACCACATAATAGGTACTTAGCTGCTCGTTGAAGCGAAAACAGCAAAGAGAGTCGTTTCCTCCTGTATTAACATCGACTTCCCCGAGCCCGTTTGAAGAGACGAAGAAGCTTCCAGAGACACACCTTCTCTTTGGAAAAGATTGCGAACGATCAGGCCCGGACTGGGACCCGAAATCGGCCCGAGCCTTTTAGAGACGGTCGGCCCTGGACTATCAAGAGAAAGGAAAACTACTCAATTTTGAATCGACGGAGGAAACCATCTAAAATAGAATATTATGTTGAAATATTGAGCTGCGACTTTTTTTATAGAAGAGACTCGAAACTAAAAGAATAGCGACGCTGTCAAAAAAGGGCTTAGCCAGCTTTTGAGCCAGGACCCGGGTGGCGCAGAAAGGTGCAAGTAAAACGGATTTGTATGAGTTGTTGTTGGGGTCTGTAGAAGTGTAGATGCAGCTAAAGTTCTTCTAAGAATCTAAAATACTTGATTAAAAGTAGAAGTTAAAAATTTTGAAGTTATTTGAAAAGTCTAGGAACTAAAAAATCGACGGCTCAAAAATGTTTACACCTTGCCTTGAATAAATTCAGATATTATTTAATATCATTTTAATATTATGTAATTTGAGGTCAAAATGTCCACATGCTCCATTTTTTGCAACCTTGTGTAGGCATGCCAAAATTGCCTATTAGGGCCTCGGGGCAACGGGCTCCTAAATTAATTCAGCCTCTGTCTACACTGGTCGATCATGCGAAAATCCAATAGGAGTGCCAATCCGTAGGCAGAAAAAGGCCGCCAATCGGCCACACCGGCCTATCGGGCATCCGGCCTATCGGGCATTTGCCCGTATGGCCAGTCCGGGCCTGCGAACGATGAACACTGTGTAGAAACAATTACCCTCACCTTCTCACTTCATCACTCCGGCAGATCTACCCTCTGGCCATGAACTGCAGTAGTCAATATGGATATCTGTGCATCAACTGGCACTGCGATCGTGAGGCTGGTCGCTCTGGGGACCCCTTTCCAAAACAATGTAAGTATGGAGCTCCGACACAGTATATATCAACTACCTGCAACCTACAGGACTTAAATGAGGCAATTGACAGAGCTGTTCGGCTGGGGATGTTTATATTTTATTAGGTACTAGGGTACTAGCTGACATCCCGCGGTTTCACCCGCGTAGTTCCCGTTCCCGTGGGAGTATGGGAATAAAATATAGCCTATAGCACGCACGAATAATGTAGCTTTCTAATGGTGAAAGAATTTTTGAAATCGGTTCATTACTTCCGGAGATTACCCCCTACATACAAACTTACAAACAAATGTTACCTCTTTATAATCTTCTATAATATAAAAATGAATCACAAAATGTGTTGGTAAGCGCATAACTCAACAACGCCTGGACCAATGTGACCAATTTTTTTTTTTAAATGTTCGTTGGAGTTCAAGGATGGTTTTTACGGCGAGAAAAAGAAAAAAAAAGAAAGGTAGGTAGGTAGTAGGTAGGTAGGTAGTAGGTAGGTAGTAGGTAGGTAGGTAGGTAGTAGGTAGGTAGGTAGGTAGTAGGTAGGTAGGTAGGTAGTAGGTAGGTAGGTAGGTAGTAGGTAGGTAGGTAGGTAGTAGGTAGGTAGGTAGGTAGTAGGTAGGTAGTAGGTAGGTAGGTAGTAGGTAGCTTATGTGACGCAGACGAAGTTGCGTGGGTCAGCTAGTATTAGTATAAATATAGATTTCTTAGGACCTCCTTAGCCTTTTTTCTAATAGAAATTTCAAGTTGCAATTTTATTTAGCAGAAAGTAGGCATCTATGAAAACTTTCTTCTTATCCCAAGTTTAACAAGAGCTAAAGCTAAATTAGGGCTACATTTTTGAACCCGAAGATATTAATTTTTAAATGATTGGGCTACAAAGTAACAACCCTACTTAGGATGTTGTCTTTATATATAAAACAAAAACCAAGATAAAGGACCAATCAGACTATTTAATTACAACTGCAACATAATAACTACAAAAAATAAACTTATGGCCAAGATGGACAATTTTGCTTGGCCTTGCCTCCATAGAGTTGAGACTTGTCCCTGAAGGAAGTATATCGCAATGTTTCTTGGTCATCCAGGTATTTACCGAGGAAGTAGCCACCCATGGGAACAGCAAACCAAAAATAACGAAAGGTGAGGCCAAAGGGAGCCATCTTACTTCTGTTCTTTTTGTAATAATTTCCAGTTTCTTGTGTGACTCCAGTCAATTAAAATTACCGTAACAGTCAAAACTGGGAAAGATATACTAATCAGGTTACGGCAAATGAAACTTGTCACTGCCATATACCTGTGGAAGATATATATTAAAATTAATAAAAAAAAATCCATGATAACTATCTGCATGATACAAAGAGAAAATAGGGGAAAATATTAAAAAATCATATAAGTGACCATCACAGTGAGTTAGTTTGGCACACCTTCACAGCATAACGGATTTCGCTGAAAGGGTATAGAATTGTATTAATCAATATTGTTGGAGACAATATAAACAAGTATTGTATGAGACAAAATCTTCTAAAGCGTCAAAGCTATCAAAGTTAGAATCTTTTCACTGATGGTGCCAATAGAACAACTTTAATTTTATTAGCCATGCATAAAACATAATATTATTATAATCAATAAAACAATAGAAACAGCCAAAAAATGTCTATTGTGTAGGACTCTAGAAAATTTTCACTCAATTAAATTTTGCTTGTAATGATACCAGCTACTATAGTGTGCGCCAGATAAGTAGGAATTAAAGGTCATTGCTCTTTCCTAAATTTCTCTGCGTAGCTGGTACGCCGACAATACATTAAGAATCGTTTTCTTTAACTAGAAAAAGTCAAGGATTACGATAAAGGTCGTTTCGGGACAAGTTTGTCATTATTTCTGTTTTCGGAATTATGTATTTGAATAAATGTATGCAGGTTAATGACCTTTATTTCCTATTTATCTGGCGCAGACTATATTCATATCGGTATTCGGTATGGCTGCCATACGGATGGCCATGCCACTAAACCCAGGGTTTAAGGTACTACAGAACTCACTGACAGTCTGCCACTTTTTACCCTTATGTAATTAATAAGGTTAAAAAGTGCTTGACCATAGTACTTTTTAAATTATTCCAGTAAAATCATCATAATTATGGGATGAGTTCCAATTGCGAGCGAGCAAAGCCCTAGCCATGATCTCGGTTTTCAATAATTTAGAATCACCAGATTTTGATGGATTATGATCCTTATCCATCAGAGTCTGGTGATTCTATTCAAACTTAATTAATAATAGAAATAATAAAAGAAGTGAAGTAAAAATGAACATGAATACAAAAAATCTTCAGTTTCTTAATACTTAAACTGCTTCAAATAATTTCCAAGGAAAACCATTTTAGGGTTTCTCTGTACAGTCACACTTGCTTGCACAATATGCAACAAACTGATTTGTCATAACTAGTCACGGGCTCTGGTAGGTCACTGTGGAAACAATTTTGCCAAATTACGCTCCATTGAGCTTAGGACAACACAGTACCAGTTTGTCCCGTCTTCTTACCTTCCACAATATGCACAACTGCCACGATTCAAGTGAGGCCAATAACAGAGCAGTAGCAATTAACTGGTCGGACGTTTTAAGTAAAAGGCACAAAAAGAAGTTTTGCATGTGTGTGCACTTTTGAATAACATCCATTCTTATGGAACAATGATATTCTAACAAACAGATATGTTATACACCTTCAAAACCAACGAAAAAAGTGTGCCGCGGGGGAGAACCACGCACACGCAGTGACGCAGAATAAAGGCAAAATAGGCCAATTGGCTCGTTTTCGAGTCTTCACGATTGCGCGCTCATAACATATCTGTTTAATAGAATATCATTGTTATGGAACAAATGTTTGGATTTGTCTGTACATGGAAGTAAGAGAAATTCAAGATTTTTGGTCTCACAGTCATTGTAATAGCTATATTAGTTTGTGTAGCCTTATTGTTATTGTTATTAGGGCTATTTAAAACAAAAACAATAATCTAGAAGTCTAGAATGTTTTCAATACAAGTAAAGGCCCACTAGCACTGGCTGTCTAGCTAGAACCTTTCACCTTTCCAGGACAAAAGATAATGCTGATATTTTAACTGCTTACCTAGCGAGAGATTTGATTTTTAAATGATATTTTGCTAAACAAAACCTATTTTTTAAATTAGATTATCTTTTGAAAGAATGATGACGTAGCAAGAAAGTTTTCAAGTACCAAATTGAAAACACTACAAGAAAACTACACCGCAAAAAGCTAGTCTATTTTTAACATTAAACCGATTCAAAATAGAAAAGTATCCTAAGATTGTTCCATTAAAAATCAATACTCTAGTAGAACTATTCTATCTAGAACTTAGTAACATAGAAGAAAATCTAACCAAACGCCAATTATTATTGAAATTCTGGAAAAAATATTATTGACGTTTTGATTTGCTTGACGTCAAAAACGTGACTGACGTTCGTTATTGCCATAAAAAAATAGAAAAGAGCATTTCTTATTAATTTTATCCAGAGTAACATTGATTTTATCTGTTTGCAACTTGAGTTTACCAACCTTAGTATATCTAAAATAGAATACATAGATAACATGGATGCAAATATGCAATACTGAGTCAAGCCACACGACTGCCATTTTGAGAAAATTGGGTTTGAAGTTTTTTTACCTCAATATATTGATTTTGATAGAAATTAAACGAGTTTTATTGTAAAATGTTGATATTTTAGATATATTAACGTTTAATTGAATATTTTTGTATGTAAAATGCTGTAAAAACGTGTAATATTTATAAAAAAATCAATTTTTTGTTTTGCGAAATTATCTATGGCTAATTTTAAATAATAAAACATTTTAAGACACATAAATCTTTATTGCAAATACCAATAGAGTTTTTTGTTTGTTATAGTAAAACAATTCAAGTGTTTTAACACATTATTGAAAATAACTGAATACTTTGGCATTCTTTAAGAATTTGGTAGTAAGTAGCTTAATATAGTATTGAAAAACCTAACATACCTTCTAAGAGAAAGTCAATCATAGAACAAGAATTCAGTCTTGGGAGATTATTTTCATAATACTCTTTACAAATAAAATATAAAAAATAGAAATCACAAAAATAGATAGGAATTCAGAGATTCTTATGTCTGTTTAAGACATTACACAAATAGAAATTCACAATTACACTTACTTAGGCATTTAATAAAGTAAACAATTTAAGATAAACATTCACTGAAACAAATTAAAAATATTAGGAACATCTGTTACGCACGACTCAAAAATATAGTTTTTCTTAAATTATTCTTGACAAATAAATCTAGCAAATTATGTCACAATATTATATTCTAACCAGTCTCATTAAAATAGAATTACAAAGTCTCTAGTATTAAACTGACAAATATTAGTCAAACTTAATAAGTAATATTCAAAATATGTAATGTAACAATATTCCAAAAAAAAAAACGAGATCAGTATGAGTAATTTCAAAAAACCTATTAATAAAAAATAACACCTTTTTGTTATTATTCTGCTCTTTAAATTAATTAATTAAGCTTATACTTATTAATCAATCCTCAATTCCTTCTATTTCAAAATCAATGATAGAACCAAACCCTTCTGTATCATCAGTAAAATTACCGGATCTTACCGTTCTAAGAAAATTATAAAATGGTTTACCATCGGACGGTACTAATTTCACCATATCTTTGATGTCTTTTATCTTTGCTGCGGATAATTCACGACCATCAGGGTGTAAAAGAGGTAGTTCCACGTTAAGATTAATTTCCTTCTTTTGCTTTTTTGCTCCTTTGCTGATGTCCACAGTTTTAGGATCATCAGAAAGTTTGGATTTCATGTATAACATTGTTGGGTCATTTTTCTTTAATTCTATTTCAAATGTGTTCATCCACGAAATTTTTATTTTATTTATATCGCATTTTCTGTTAGTTATCATTTTTTGGATCGGTTCAATGGAAAAGAAATCATCTTTTGTTAGCTTAGTAACTTCAAATTTATTTTTTCTCCGGCAATTCTTCATTACAGAAATAAAGTCTTCGTCAGTGTAAAGACGGCAATTAGTTTTTAGAGCACACTCCACATCTCCAAATTCGGAGTCATTAGGCAGATAGGTATGTCCAGGTTGCAAAAAACGAAGAGTTACTTTATCCAAAGTGGGATGATTTTGAAGAATATGTAAAAGTATTAGAATCATCTTGATACTCCGATTTTGGCCGCCACACGAATCTGACCAGAGTATTAAATGAGTTACATTAGGCTTCAGTTTTTCTTTAATATACTTTCGCAAACATGACCCTACTTCCTGAGTTCCACGTCCCGCTTCATGCTCTAGCCATACGTAAAAAAAACCTTGACCAGTACTCCCCGAATGAATTCCTAAATTATACAAATTAAGCTGCCTTTTGTAGTATACAACACTTGTAGGCAGCTTTGGCAAGCTATGAGTTTTCTCCAAGTCAAAAGTTAGTGTTTCTGTGGATATATCCTCTTTTGCTTTAGCCAAATCTGCTTTCATTTGACGTCGCAAACTCTGTGCATGCTCTAGGTGTTCTGAGTGCTGTTTTTCAATAAGGATTCTTTGTTCGGAATTTGCTGCTGCTATATTAACCTTAAAGCAATCACAGCGAAGGCAAGTGTCCTTTTGAGGCTTTTTGAATTTCAGATTGAAGTCTTCTAAAAAACATTTTCGAAATCTTGAAAAACTAACAGCGTCATTAAATTTCTCTTTATAGATGTCATATAAAATAGGTAAATTTAAATGTGGAGCTAGATAATTAGCAGCAACATTATCAGCTCTACAATAGTGGGAGACATATTTAGGTAATGTTTCAAAAAAGTTTCGCAATGAATTTAATTTATCAACACTTATAGAATTTTTACCTCCTGATTTGGTTCCTCTTATGTCATTTATAACTTGGTTATTACGTTTCTTCATTAACGCATTATCTATCCTCGCTTGGCTTATGGTAAAAGTATTTAAGAAAGCTTGTTTGCATATTTCTTTGTTTAGTACAATATATTTTCTGGTATACATTCGTCTTGAAGTCACTGAATAAGACCTTTTCTTATCTATTTCCCTGACGTACCCTTGAATCAGTGCACAGCGAGCTTCGTAACACCCTGCGCTCCAAAATTTATCAAATTCAGCTTTTCTTTCCGCTACAGTTAAAACTTCGGTACACTTTTTAGGACATCCACATGAATAATCTTCCGAAAATGGTCTACTATTAACTAATTTTCCTTTAGCACTCACGTAATTTTGGTTCGTGTTAGCTCGCCTTTTTCTGATATCTCTGTTTTGATCTGCATTTTTCCTTTTACGTCCCCTGCTTGGCCTTTTGCTGGTTGTAGCTGTGGTTTCCTCATCATCATTGTCTCCTACTGGGATATAATCAGGATCTTCTAAGTTTTGGCTTGTATTTATTACATCTACCTCATTTGATCGCTGTTGTTCATCTCCATCAATGATTAACTCTACAACGCCTTCTATTTCATAGCCTGTATTGTTATTGGCACTTTGATCACACTCTGTTGGTGTTAAAATTGTACCAGAATTATCTACATTATTGTCCCAAGATTGCACGACTATTGTTTTAGGAGACCTAGTTGGTGAATGATGTATTAAAGCTGTCACAACTTCAGTTACATTATGGGATGTACTTTCGTTGTCAGTATCAGTATCTGCTTGTGGATCTACTTGTAAATTAGAAATACTTGATGGGATGCTTACAGTCTGCAACGTAATATCTTTCAATGCGACTTCATCTAAAAGAGATGGGCTGTTGTTATTAGCCTCAACTTGATCAACTGGCTCCAATTCCCGTAATGTGTAGTCAATATCACAATCTACTATAAACGTGTCTGGTAAATTGAAACTTTGGTCTTCAGTGTCCTGATTAGAAATTGACTGAACAGCTAAATCTAGTTCTTGTTCTGATATCGCAGGTATGGTAAACAAGGGAATACATTCTTTATTCCTAGCTTCAGACGACTGTTTCTTCTTGACACTGGTAATTAACTGCTTCGCACGCTTACGTTGAGCGGCAGACATCTGAAATAAAAGATGATTAATTATTTTGTGAATATAAAGAAAAATAATGTAAAAATAGAAATCCATAATCGAGTAAAAGTTTTTAGTCTTAAAATTAAATTTAACTAATACACATTTTTAATGGTGTGTTATGTTCTTTAAATCCTCTTAATACGCACTTATATCCATTGAACATAAATTTGCAAAAATGTGTTATTTAGTTTAACACCATACATCGCACGTCTTGATAACCGTTTCAACATTTTGCAATAAAAAGTTAAGTAACTTTTGGCCAAAAACTACTAAAAATAATAAACAAAATGTGAAATCAATATTAAAAATCAATAAAAAACAACAAATTCTATCAAAATACATAACATTCGTTGCAAATCAACAGTTTATATCTGTTTAATAGGCACCAAACTGTTGTAGAAACTTTAACGTAAACCGAAAATCACTTAAATTATTTAAAAAAAACACTCACCTTGCATTAAAAATCACTGTTTTATAGCACGAGGTTGTTTAAAAAGTCACTGGATGCAACAGATACTCAAATAACTATAAAAAATTAAATAAAATGTTAAAATTAAACAACCGTCACAATCAAATTTCAAACGACAACTTCAACTGACTTGATTTTCGCAAAAACGTGTCAAGTTCCATAAACTTTAATAGCGACATAAGAGATGGCGCTATGCGTTTGCGAATGTAAATCAAGGTTCTTGAATTCTTTTTGTGAAATGATGCATGTATGTTATTGGTTTAATTTTTTTTCAAAGTATGACTTTTTATATGAAATATGGGTTATTTGATTTAAAATGTTATTGCAAATCGTTCTTAGATTAATTTGAAAATGGGTTTGTAAAAAAACTTAATTTTGTCACTTTTGTGGGTTAACATGTTATTGCATATTTGCATCCACATGGTCTTGCTAAATTAGAAAACGTACTACTACACATTGTTCTGAGTACTACACGAAAGAAAAAAGAAGATTAAAGAAGAAAAAAGAAAGAATAAAGATTTTAAAAAAGAAAGAAAGAATACAGATTACTTTGACCTTGAAAAGGTCATATAGCAAGGTCAAACTCAAGTTAAAAAAGTAAAATCAGTTACAGATTTTTTTATTTTTTTTATCAGCCTATATTGTCCCACTGCTGGGCAAAGGCCTCCCCCATAACCTTGCACTCTTCTCTCCATGCGGCTTTTTCGGTTACAGAATAATTATCATCAAAATCATCAATACAATCCTCCAAGTTCTTTTAGGTCGAGGAATGACTTTGACCTTGAAAAAGTCGTTCCTCGACCTTTAGGAACTCGCGAGCTACCCTGGAGCATCCACCTTAACATAGCTGACAAGAAGCAATGAGGGAGCTTCTCTACTTTGGACACTTGAAGAAGGCATTAGTCTTCTTTCAGGCGAGAAAAGTTGCGCGCCATCAACGAGTGGGTCACGTCGTTAATGTACTCTTTCGGCATACCGATCACCGCAAAGAAGTATGGCAGGGCAAGCAGCTTCACGGGCGCTTCTACCGGTCTTTCCATAGGTCCGATGAAGATTTTCTACCGTCCGTATCCTGGCTACATTTCGGTGACCTCTCTGAAGGTTTTGTCTGTGCGATTAAGGACGAAGTTATGTTGACGAACAAGAACAACTACCGAAAACTTAATACGAGAAACGTGAAAGTTGACGTGTGTTGGGCTGTTGGGCATGCCAACGTCCGGGTGAGTCAGACATTATTATTTCTGGTTATTCTCGTCTGGTTAACGGCGAGTACTTGCACAGGCAAAACCAAGTGGCGAGAATTATTCACAAACTCTTCTTGCAATCTGAGGTACCTTATTAAAAGTAATGTGCCCAACAACCCAGTTCTCGAGCTGTACGGCATTTATCATTATTGTCAGGACTATTGTCCACAGAGCATCTATATAGACCGTAGACAGAGAATACAATAGACGCTGGCTATTGTCACCAAGATACCAAAGATATAGCAGTTAGCAGTGGTTAGCAGTCACCATCACAGAACATATTATATACCCTAACGTCACCATGCAGTCGCAGACCGATCAGTGCTCCGCGTGATTATAGTCGATTTTACCACAGAGCATCATAGTATAATACCATCCCACATGACGACAAGTCAACCACGTGAACGTTAGGTAAGAGAAATAATTATAATAATATCTCGACTTGGCACACGAGTTTGTCAACATTTGAAATATGAACTTGGCTATCATTACGACAATTTTATTGTCGTTACGGCCAAAGGCCTGATACCCAAGATCTTATGAACATCTTTTGAGGCCCTTGGTAAGTGGTTGGATCAAGGGCCTGATCCAGAAGGTGGTACTCTTCAATACGGCCCACATTGTGAGATGGTCTTTGGAGCCCTTAACGGCTATAACTAATTGGACCCTGCTCCCAACGCTGGTGGGCCACGAGTTTTTTTTAGATCAGCGGTCGGCAACCTTTTGGCAGGCAAGGGCCACAAGATGGCAAAATAAACTAAAGGCCGCATGCGGCCCGCGGGCCGCGTGTTGCCGACTGCTAGTTTATATAATAACATTTGATTCGGCAGTATTTGTTGATCAACAAAAACGACCCGAAGCAATTAATACGATTGTTTTGGCAACCTGACTTGGTTTAGGCGATGTTTAGCCGCTGCGTAAGTGCAGCTAAGCGAAGCGGCCTTTGTACCTGAAGTATAAAAACTAATATTAATTTATAATAGTAGGTAAACTACCACATTTTCATCCAATTTCAAAAAATCTTCCACTGGTAAGTTGTACCCAAAAACCATAACAAGCTCGACGGAGGAGCGCTATACTGTTTGGGTGGAGAGAATCAAGGAAGGTTGTTTTGCATTCCCGGATCGTTTACCTGCTGAGAATTCCATGGGTGAGGGAAAATGATGATAGCAATTGTATCTTACGTACATAACTTCCAGCTCTTTCCAGTCTGATGGATGAGCCGAAGAAGAATGTAGTGAACTTTGATTAGTATTTCTTTCAATCATCCAAGTTCATTTAAGAGTATGGCCTAGATTAACACACTTATTATTATTTCGTGGCCGAGAGGTCAAAAGAAGTTGAAATGATAGGTAAACTGAAAATAAAACTTTCACGGAGATTCACGGAGTTTATCCGATTTTATAAATGAACCCCTTTCAGACTAAAAATAAACTAGCAACATTTTTCTGATCTATAATGTTGGCATTACGAAATTATGAACCGATTTCGTGCGTATCGCGTGCGAGCATGGAGCGAGTGAGCGAGTGCCTTCGTCATCGTTTTCTGATTTTCCAAGTTAAAAATTGCAGTGTAGGGTGTTAAAATTATGTTAACGAAGTGAATAATAGAATTGGTGATGTTGGCCTTAGGCTTATTGTTAGTTCGCAGAAAAACTGTTAAAGACCACAAGTTTACCGTAGTAATCCGTCGGAAATCGAGAAAGCTTCAAACGTGTTTGAAGCTTTCGTTTTTGCATTAATGGAACTATGAACCTGGACCCTTTAACGTTTAGCTTATCGCAAATCAATTATCTTGTTGTAAATTTAAGTAAGAAGAACTTCAAGCAGACGAATCAAGAGTTGTCTCAGGTGAGATATTGCCACTATATTATGAGATTCTTTGTTTTCTGTTGTCGCCATATTGTGCATATGGAAAGTCATGATCGTTTGGTATCGGCATTGATTCTTAATTTTATTTGTGTATTGTGTTGCGATGCGCGTTATTAGTTGCCAAATCATCTATTACGTGATTTTTGTCTTCGCTATAGGAAGTACATAACGGATGTGGTTGGCTGCGTGCTTCAGCCCGCCACCGTTACTTGCCCAATTGCCTACTTATCTACTTTTGGGTTTCTTTCCATATTTTTCACTATAACCACGATAGTAAAAGGTATATGAAATCGTTTAGAGCTCGTCAAGAAAATTTTTGTGAAAACAAAATGTTAGCTGAAAGCTAAAATTTAAATCTTTTTTCAGCTAATCGGCGTGCAATTTGGTTACTGACACAATGCCAAATGAGCGGACGTAAGCTTTACCAAATTACCACACAAAGTAAATAAAATAGACCGTAAAATTTTACAGTTTCAACAGAATGTGTTTATCATAATATTGTTAATTTAAATGGACATCAAATTATATCTTTGAAAGTATTTTCCTGTAAACCGTAAAATAAATACGTTGAATAAAAATTTGCTATGGGTAAAGATACAATGAATAATGAAAAATTTAGTGCTTAGAGTTTAGGTGCCATGGAAACATAAAGTCTAACATAATGGCAAACTAAATTTCTCTTGAAACAAAAAATAAATAAGATCAGAAAAACTATTGACTGGTTAGGAGGAAACTGCTTATAGAAGCCGATTGTTTTATTGGTTGTAAAAGGATCAAGACCTCTGATGGCCTTAGAAATCATACAAATTCTAGAAGATAAGTGGTAATTTATAGTTCTAGGTATATAGGAAGAGACTGTAAATAAATATGGATATTAAGTTCTGTGAAGCGGCATACAGTTTCCAAAGTATTTGATGTAAGTTTAAACACACAAGTTAAATTCTTAGTCACTTAGAGGAAAAAAATATGACTGAATCCTTAGAAGGATTCAAGTTTTCACATCATTTTCCAATAATATTGTTTGAATAACATTTGTTATCATCAACTGCGTGCACACTGGTTCGTAAGAAACACGGAAATACATGAATACCTGGAGATACCGACCATAAAGGAAGAAGCTTGTAAAATAAGCAAGAGATACAAGGAGAGGCTCAATAAGCGCACAAATGAACTGGCTAAGAACCTATTAACCCGACATGAAGATGTGACTCTCCTGAAAAGATGGCAAATACTAGACATAAACCAGATAAACTAACTGCTTAGTATCTACCAACTCATATGGTGCTATTTAATGAAATCGCACCCCATCCAAATGAATCCCAGAAAACATCTGATTATGGCTAAAAGCTGATTGCAGATAAAAATAAAAACCAAAAAAAATGCATTGTTTCACCTGCCATGAATATATTATGCTCTTTTTAACAATTTTGAAAATCATTGTGGAAGATTCAGGTTTTAAGAAAATCTTTAATATGAAAGGTTTACATGATTACCTAAGTATTCAAATGTTCAAATCAAAGCACTCAATTTTGTAAATCTCACAAAAATTTACCTCTACAAGTATGTTTTCCAAACAATTTGTAAACATTTTCAAATGCTTTTGGACTAGTGTTTAAGTTTAGGTTTACTGCATACTAATATTCTTATCTTTATTGAAAAGAATTAAAGTTCATCATCTGACTAGCCATTTCCCAGCTATGTTGGGTCGGCTTTCAGTCTATGCAGATGCAACTTAATACCAGAATTGTATATAGAGTGACTGCATATCTGACCTCCTCAACCTAGCTACTAGGTATTATGATATGGTTATGAGTATGACTTTTAAAGATCTAGGAATGACAGCTAGGACCAATGGCTTAATGTGCTTTCTGAGGCATGGAGGGATATCAGTATGTAATGAATGGTGACCCATCCACAGACCAACCTTGGCAAGCACTACTTACCCTTGAAGATTGATCAGTGCAGCTGTTATTATTTAGCTAAAAGCCCCTCAAAAATTGTAGTTCAGTGCCCATCTTAAATGGGACTGCATGCCAAACAAGCTGGGCCCGTAAGGCTCAGGATTGATGGCCTGGAACAGTGACACTGGGTCGTGGCTGACCACAAAGGGGATGGTAGGACAAATTTGATGTCTTCCTTGAGAAAAGGGTATTTTACTCTATATGAGAAAAAAAATAAAAATATATTATTGAGATAGCTTAGGCAAAAAGCAGTCGGAAAAACGTTAGTTCTAGTTCATAAAATAGCAAACTAAATTTTAAAATTTAATTTAAAGGTTTCAGCTTTTTTAATCTGTTTCTTAACACCATTATAGTAGTCGCCAGGTTATTACGTAATATGGTTATGTAAACTTAGAAGTGTCAACTGTAAACTTCAAATATCACTGCATTTGTTTACACAGCCAACTGACGTCATGACCACAGAGCAATATGGCTTCCACTGCGTCCGTTTTCGTCAAATTACGCGCGAAAAAGAAAATGCAAAATTTAAATGGCTTTCTAAGGCACTTATTTTTGTGGTTCATTAGCACTATAGAATCCAATTGAGACACTTATCAAAAATGAGTGTAATACCCTATTGGAAAGAAATAGCACACAATCGCGACCGTTCTGTGACAGAAGGAATGGCGGGACGACTTTGCCCAGCAGAGACAATATAAGTATTAACAATTTGCCTGCGTCATCCTCCTGCTAGGCAAAAACCTATCCCCATGACTTCCAGTTGTTAAATCCAGGGCTAATGTGGTCCTCGGTTTGGTCCATCTTGTCCCACCCTCTTCTACAAGGTCTGCCGTAAAGCCTGAGTGTGTCAGGGCTCCAGAAAGTGCCTAATTTGGCCCACAATGTTAGCAGACTTTGAGTTAAGACTTTAGAAGGCAAGTCTGATATCCATAGGTCAAAATGAGAAGAATGCACATGTCCTTGATTTTTCACTTCAGTTACATACTAATTACTTTTTAGTAGAAGATGGATTTATACAGTTATTTGATCTTTAGGACTATCATTCATTATGAGTGAGTTGACTGAGGTTCAGAATGTTCATACATACTTGTAACTTGCCTCTTTAGATTGGATAATATGAATCACATATTGTATGCTGCCTGCATTTCTACCTTCTTACCATTTGGATGGTATGGTCGAACAAGCTATTTGGTTTACATTTTGGGTTAAACTGTAAACCAAATAGTTTGTTTGACTGTACATATTATCAGTTCTTTTTTACCATCTTTTTTTTATTATAACCCTTTTAGTACCTGATGGTGATGATGACTTAAAGCCGATTTCGGCCACAGCGAGCATTCAATTACTTTCTAGGGAGGTTGTCGAGAGATTTGGTATACTGTTCTTCTAGTAGCTATTCCACATCTAAAGAGTAATATCGGGACCCTTTTAATATGCCTACCAGGATACGCTTTGTCACAGAGCTGATCTGATCTGATCTATTTAATCATAATAAGTAGCTAGCAGAAATATTTCACAGAAAACAGGTCAATGAGATTGCATGAGTCGCCTCACATTTAGCCAGATTATGTTATTCCATGCACCAGATGTATAACAAAATAAAATCTGTCAATATGATAGATACATGCTTTTATTAACACTTCAGACCTCTAACTTTATGATGTTCTTCTAAATACATGATTATTCAATTCCTTATGATGGTCTTAACAGATTACTGGTCTGTTATTGTTTTATGTATTGTATTGTATAGCGGGCTGGTGTCCGCAACTCCACGTCAAAGCGCGTATTTTGCGTGCGGGTGGGAAACTATTCAATCCATCCCAATTCCCCGAGAAAGGCCAGTAACGCCCCAGTGTTGCTGACTATCTCGCGGAGAGTACCTGTGTTACCAAAGTACTTTGCCCTGTATGTTGCAACCACTGGGCAGTCCAGAACCACGTGGGCTGCTGTCTCGTCTTCCTCCATGTAGGCACGGCACAGGGGGCTGTCTGTGACTCCTAAGACAGGGGTGTTTATTAAAAGAGCCGTGTCCGGTAATAGCGGGTAGTAGCTGTGGTTTGGCCAACCGCAGCGCGCGTTTGGTGAAGCGGCCATCGATAGCAGGAAGTGCTTCTTTGGCCTGCCTACATTCACCGTGGTCCAGCCACAGCTTGTGGTGTTGTTCGATATAGAATATGATAGATACCTACATGCTTTTATTAACACTTCTGACCTCTAACTTTATTATGTTCTTCTAAATACATGATTATTCAATTCCTTATGATGGTCTTAACTGATTAGTGGTCTGTTATTATTTTATGTAATACGGTTTTGTATTTGTTTCTTTTTTCATTTCACGTTATTTAACTTCTGGATAAAACCCACCCGATTCCTTCCATGTCTCTCGCCAAGTCATGATGAAACTATTCAAGGCACTACAAGGAACTATCATCTTGATCTGTCGCGATCCCGTCTGACTCCGGGCTCCATCCAGTTTTGCGAAATATGCAGTAGAAATTGCCTAAGCGAAATATTATTCTGTGTTATGCAACTGCTCCGCAATAAAAAAAAAAATGTTCATTGATTATGATAGAATTTATAAGCTAATGTAAAAAGTAAGTTTATCAAACATTGAAACTGGCTAATGCCTGATATTTTGAAAAAAATAAAATGTTAGCTTGTACTTAAATTCTATCATAGTTGATAGAATTTACAAGCTAATGTAAAAAGTAAGTTTATTAAACATTGAAACTGGCTAATGCCTGATATTTTGATTATATGAACCTGAAAACTAAGTTTTTGAAGCCAACCCTAAGAATGTAATCGGTTTTACTATCCCATGCTGTGCTATAATGGTATCTTGATGGATCTCACCCATTACAAACTGAGTTTCCTCCGTGCCTTAGAAAGCCGTTAGTCTTGGCTGTCATTTGTAGATCTTTTACAGTCTTTACATGTATTCAGTGGACCGAATGTCTGACAACCAATCTCACCAAGAGATATCGTATTACCCAGTACTAACTGGGTTGTGGAGGTCAGAAAGGCAGTTGCTCCATGTAAAATACTGGTATTCAGCTGCATATTCGGTTAGACTGGATCAGCTTCCAGTTTAACCATAACAGTGACTAATATGACTGCTATTTTATTTTATTTGCCATGCTAAAATTTTTTTTTTTTGCACAATCTCTTTTATTTATAGACTGTAATTTGATGGGTTAGTTAAATATTGTTGAAGAAGAACATGAAAACAAGTCAAAATCATTTAAAATTTGCGTTATGTTGCAAAATGTTAAGCTCAATTATTGAGCTTTTCAGTTTGCTGCGTTAGCGATAGTAGTCTTAACTTTTTCGACATTTTGGTGTAATTGTAATAGTTCGGTTTAATCAAATAACGTGACACTGAACTCAGAAAATCATAAAGGATATTATTGATGAATAATGCTGAGACAAACTCATCTCTTTTCAAAAGGATTGGCGAACAACAGCACTGGATAGGAATATGTGGAAAGAGGGAAAGGAGGCCTTTGCCCTGCAGTGGGACACAAATTTCTGATAGTAATAATAATGCTGTGCTTGCTGTTGTTAAATAACTAGGTTTTGCTCGCGGTTTCGCTCTCGTTATGTACGGAATGTACTCACGGGAACGTTTTATGTGCCTATAACACTCGGGGATAATGTAGCTTCTCCTTATTGAAATATTTTTCGAAATCGGACCAGTAGTTCCGAAGATTACCCCCTACATACAAACAAATTTTACGTCTTTATAATATTGGTATAGAAAATAAAAAAAAAACCGTTAATGAAATGGAAGTCGTCATTGGAAATTTCCCTTTGAAGTCATCTAACGAAAATGAAAATTATACCTAACATCGTCAATTAATCTCTAGGGCCGGGATTCCCAAAGTGTCCGCCGCGCCGGGGCGAGGACGCGAAGCCCCTGTTAGAGACTAAACAAGAGGTGGTAAATATAATGACCACCAAAAATAACTTTGTGACCACTAACATCTATCACCTAAAATATCAATTGATCACCAAATTTAGTAAATTGAGCGCACAAATTTTAATGAGGTGGTTGATAACAAACTAGTTTTGCCTAGGCCAACTTGGGACGGATAGATTAGGTTAAATCGAATGAGTGAGCGAATAGACCCCGCCATACCCTTCGTGGTTATTTTTTATGAACCATTCAGAAGTAGGAGCCCCGCGAAGCGGGACTCCGCTGACCACTCTCTCTCGACTCGGATGCAAGAGCATAACAGTTCAATTTCTGGTGGACTTTCATTAATTCAAAAAAAAAAAAATTTGTTCTCATTTCACGATAAAATGGGTATTAATTTTGGTGATCATTTACTAATTTTGGCAAACAAAAGTGATTTTTTTGCAGTTACATTTTTGCTAAATCTAATATAAAAGAAACAATTCAAATAGCGCGCTTATATAAAAATGTATTGTGCAATATAAATGTAATTAAAAAAACTCAGCTTCATACTTTTGATGTTTTAATTTTTGTGTGTATCTACATAGCATCATTGTATCCTATTTCGACTAGCTAGGGCGCCGAAACAAAAACCACCTGTAGGTAACTGCACCGCTAACTTTAAGTTTGGGAACCCCTGGTCTAGGCCATCAATGTACAGGGTGTAAAAGACCTCATCACGAAGCCGTCAACCAAGCATTTTGTACATCAAACTAAGTAACTTTACGCAAAAAATATTGTTTGAAAAATCATGTTTTGTGGTATAAACTCAATGTAACACACTCAAAACATTGTGCTGATGGATGGATTGAATAGTACGGGGGTCGTGGAGGTGTCTAAAGTAAAAATCTTACATTAAAAACTTGTACTTACTTATTTAAAAAAAAAAACTTGTCAAAAAGTTGGAACTTTGACCCCCAATATCTCCGTAACTAGAAGGTTCCCAGGTATGGTGTAGAACAAAAAAATTATCGCAATGACGGGGAGAACAAGTGCCTTTCGGCTTCGTTAAGAGGTCTTTTACACCCTTTATCTAATAACTACAGTAGGTTCCCTCTGTAATTTTATCCCCTTCGTAGGTACTATCGAGTACACTCCCGCCTGACCACCACTAAGCTCATTTTTGCTTGCACTTGCAACATAAAAATGCTCTCTAGCCCCGCCCCGTTGACTTTGTGTAGAAAAAATGAATGAAAAGATACCGAATCGGCCAAGCGCATTGACAACGCACGCCAAACGAGACTTATTGTCACTTTGCGCGCCAAAGTTGACGCTTTCCTAATAGGCCCAAACTTTAAGGGGGCGTGGCTCGGCGCCTCCGCATGATTTAAGCGAAAAAAAATTAAAATGGTTAGGCAGAAAATACCCAGATAGTACGTCAGGCCATTATAAAATGTCTGGGAACCAAGTGAACCAACACACCTGGTAAATTGTACTTGCTTGGTTTACCCGCGTGGAAAGGAAATTTGTTTTTACCCTGTTAAATGTTATATTTTCTGTCTGCAGCGAATGACGCATTTCAACAGTGTTACTTGTGATTAAATTGATCAAAGTGGTACCCAATCAATGCTTATCAAGACAATCATGATACCCATGGTGCATGCATTACTTGGTGAGACTCTTGAGTTAATTGCTTTGTTGTTTCTGACCATGTGGTTGGGTGTGTCTAAGTCATGAATATTATACAATTTGCTGTAAGTAACTATACTTATCCAAATGAATCCTTTAGTTTTCTGTTTCGGTTTATATGCAGTTTGTTGCTGCTCGTTCTTGAAGGTTCCATTCCACGTCACGTCATTTGTTGCACGGTTCATTGTAGTTTCTTCCACCTTTTTTAGCGTGTAACCCTAGCTTAATTGTCGAATATCCCGTGTGGCGATTGTCTCGATCATTTCATTTTAGATGTTTCAGGCACGTCTTGATAGCTCGATAGCTTACTAAAACTGGTGTTTTTATTATCTTGGATATAGACACTGACAGACAGCCATCACGTCTACGGAGTTTCACTAGCTGATTCAGTTGTGTTAGTTGTAACTGTTGCAAAAGAGTAGTTAGTCGGTGACTAATCGTATTTTTTTTTTAAGTTTTTCAAGTTCGTTGGAACTTTTAGTTACTACTGTAAAAGGTCAGAGTAAAATCAACGTTTTAACACTTCACTTGATTAACCAATCACGTGGAACCTAGATAGAGAATAATTGTTTTTTGAGCTCAATATGAAACGTTAATGTTATCTAATTTGCGACAGCTTAAGTTTAGAACGATAACCCATATTGCGATTTATTACTGATTTATCTCGTAAACCTAGACAAGCATAAACAATACAAATGTACAAATATTCATATTATAATAAAAATATGCATTTATTATAAAAGACGCTTCTATTGAAGAGTGGATCGAAAGTCGCCAATAATTCATGGAAGTACACGTAGCAGCCGGTGGTTCTATTTCTGGCGAATAATCGAAACGATATGTCTACCTATAATTTATATAATTAATACAACACTTATTTTAAACAACAACATTTTAAACTCTAATGCAACCGCATAAGGTGTAAATCAGTTTGCAATCTTATCTGATTATTGACTAGTTTATTACTGTGATTTGAATGATTAAACTGGAAGCTAATCATATTATTAGTCACACCAAACTGTTTGTTTACAATAGATCTTTAAACTTTGGCGGCAGTACATAGAGTTTAAGTTCGCCAAATCGTGGCAGCGAAACCATGGCTACGTGGACGCAAAACAAAGAATTGCTACTAGTAAGTATACAATTGTTGAATCTAGTCCATGTCGAACATTTTATTTAATCGTTGCAAACAGTCATGGCAAGATGTCAGTGCGGGTTTATGAAAGTGGATTGTAATACGTAATGTTTTTGCGACTAACTTAAACCAGCGTTTATGAATGAACTCTATAAGCTGAAAGAAAATTTTGTGCCGTTTTTTTAGCCGCGTTACAAACCTACAAAGGAAAAACTTTGCGGTTGAGCCGGTTCGATTTTGACTTTTGTGTATTCGGTAAAGGTCCATGGCACACTATACCGGCACCGCACCAGCACAGCTGCAGCCCGGCGTCGTTGCCTCGAATTTAGACTAAGGTTGGCTGCCAGCATGCTAACTACGCATCGTCAGCGAGGTGTAAGCTCGCAGTCCGCGCGCCGGCCGCGAGGTGCAAGCTCGCAGACCGCGCTCCGTCCGCGAGGTGCAAGCTCGCAGACCGCGCTCCGTCCGCGAGGTGCAAGCTCGCAGACCGCGCTCCGTCCGCGAGGTGCAAGCTCGCAGACCGCGCTCCGTCCGCGAGGTGCAAGCTCGCAGACCGCTCACCGTCCGCTGACTGCTCGCCGTAAGCTTTTTCATATAGACATTATGAAATTATATTATACGACACATGAGTTCATGCTCTTATTTGAATGGCAAGTTAATTGCTGGATTGGAGCGGTGCCGGTATAGTGTGCCATGACCATTACACTTACGTAAAATCTTGGCCATAACATAGTCAGATAGAACAATACTTTTGTTTTAATAAATTTTGATCAAAATATATTTCAGCTCATTTTCTACCGTAAAAAAGTTGTTAGTTGTCGGACTCCTTGCCCGTGGTACAGTTGGCTAGTACAGTTGACCGGACAGCGGGTAAATTTTTTTTTCCTTGGTACTGTTGACTGGACTTCAAAAAAACATATTTTCCTTGGTACAGTTGACCGGACTACGGAAGTTTTTTATTGTTCCTTGGTACGGTTGACTGGACTATGGAAGAAAAAAATTTTCTCTGGTACAATTAACCGAACTATCGAAAAGTATTTTTTCGCTGGTACAGTCATAATTAATAGAAGAATAATTAATAACTAATTAATTAATTACTAAATTATATCCAGATATAACTATAGGTGCTATTATTATTATGGAGAGCGGGGTAACCCTCGACCCCCACGCTTCCGGGGGTATACAGTCTCATAACCGAAGAACGTGGGTGATGCATTCGATATGCCGTCAACAATTTACGACCTTCGTATCCAAGGCGTCTAGTTCTGTTTGAGTTCATTTGAGTATGCCGAAAGAGTACATCAAAACCGGCATGACCCAACCGTTGAAGGCACGCACCTTATTGCCATCTGATAAAAGACTATTAAATACCTACTTTTTTAGACGGGCAAAGAAGCGCTCCTTCAACGATTGCTTCATGTCAGCAACATTGACGCCCAGCGCTTCCGACATACCCGAATACTTATAGGTATCGGTTGCTGAGAGGGATCGAAGAGTTATGGAATCCGAGAGCTGGGTTCCCACAGATTCCACAATCTCCCCTCGTTTTACATGCCCACACTTTCACATTTGTCCACACCAAATTCCATCCTGATGGCGCTAGGTACTGAAAGTTTCAGTTACCTTCAGTAACTCCATCAGTCGCAAATCGTTGGGGCAAAGAGTTTTAGGTCATCCATGTAAAAGAGGTGAGATATAACCTGACCATCTTTCTACAACCGATAGCCTAGACCTGAATCCTAAGAGGACTCAAGACTAAGCAGAACCAAAGTGGATTCAAACTATCGCCCTGAAATATACCTCACTCTATCCTTATCGGGTCGCTATTCCTCTGAATTTGCCGACACCCTGGATAGCGAAGGACTGTCCTCCATTGCCCCATACACGACATCAGGAAGGTGCGCAGAGTTGCATCACCTTTATACAACTCTAGCACCCTTATGAGCCATGTATGTGGCACCGAGTCATAGGCCTTCTTATAGTCTATCCAACATGTCGACAGATCCTTTCGGGAACGGCGAACCTGGTGACTAATGGCCATATCAGTGAGGAGTAGCTCCTTAGTACCATGGGACCCGTTTTTACGTCCATTCTGAGAAGCGGACATGACAGAATTGTCATCTATATGTTTGCCAATTTTAGTTCTCAAAATGGATGTAAGCACTTCATAGACTGTCGGGAGAGGTGGGTCATACCTATTGTCAGGAACTCTGGCAGAGACTCGTACTCTAAGGCTGACTGGAACAGGGTCGCCAGGCGAGCGTGCGACCTTGTGAACCATTTTATCCAGAAGTTGTGCAGCCCATCCGGCCCTGGAGATTTCCAGTTAGGCACCGGACGGACTGCACGAGCTACGTCTTGGGGGCTAATAGTAATGGCCCCTACTTCTGATACTGGATCGCACGCCCGCTCAATCACCCGAGTCCATTGTCCATTGTGAACCATTTTATCCAGAAGTTGTGCAGCCCATCCGGCCCTGGAGATTTCCAGTTAGGCACCGGACGGACTGCACGAGCTACGTCTTGGGGGCTAATAGTAATGGCCCCTATTTCTGATACTGGATCGCACGCCCGCTCAATCACCCGAGTCCATTCACCCTCGGCATGGCTGACAGGCACCGACCAGATGCTGCACCAGAGCGAACACATTGCATCATCATCCGGCAGGTGCGTGTCAGCCACACCTTGGTCCGGTCGCTCCCAAGCCCTATAAACCCACCTTTCATCTTTTGGAATGTGCGATTCTGGGTGTATCGGATCACCCGCCGCTTATACTTATTGAAATTATAAAAGGCTTGTATTCTTTGTATGTAGTCTTTAACACTTTTCATTTTAACTGTACATTCCGTCCACAATTTTATTAAAGTACTATTGTTAAAAAAAAATTAACCCTGGTCCGGTCAACTGTACCACGGTTCACAGAAAAAAAAATGGTCCAGTCAACTGTAACACTGTTAAATTTTTTTACCATGGTCCAGTCAACCGGACCTAGCCAACTGTACCACGGGCAAGGAATGAGTTGTCGTTACATTTCGAGGATGAGTTTAGTATATTTTTTAAATTCTGACCAAAAAAGAGTTGCCGTGTTATAAGTTTCAAGTGTGTATCTGTGTGTTGGTCTGTGTCATCCTAGCTCCTGAACGGATGAACCGATTTTGTTTGTAATGTGTCTGAATCGTGAGAGTTCTTTCAATATCTTTATTGTGGATCATAGGTAGGTACATATACATATACAGGTCTTAAAATAATTAGATTGTGATCAGCTATGTCCCGCCCATTGGGCATACAATAACTAATTACATGCAAACTACATACATTTTTGATACAAATGATTAAATTATTAAAATGTCAGAATATTTAATTGGTCCTTACGTCGTTTACGAGTGTGGTATTCATACAGCTCAATATTATTCTTGACAAATATTGCGGTCTCAAATATGGTATATATAAGATACATGGTAATGTTAATAGGTTCATTCTTTTTAAAAAATGGCTCACATGAGTCAGTTTGCTGTAAGTTAATTATGGCTCTGATGCAACGTTTTTGAGCAGTGGAATAGTGCTATCATCAGCAAATAGTGTAATGTCATGTTTTGTTACCAAAGGCATGTCATTTATATAAACAAGGAAGAATAAAGGACCCATAATACTCCCTTGGGGAACGCCGAATTTAGCAGTTTCAGAAACATATACTTGTTCTGTTTTAGTAGTGGGATTTATCCTCCTTACTTCTGTGAGCTGTTGTCTATTGCTAAGGTATGATTCTATAAGTTTGTACACATTACCTCTCACTCCATATGCATACATCTTTCTAAGAGGATCTTGTGGTCATCTCGATCAAAAGCCTTCGGCATGTCCATGTATAGCGCAACAGCCGGCAGCCCTTTGTCCAGGTTGGACATTACCTTATGTAAAAAGTTTTTTATTGCCACATTAATGGATTTGTTTTTCCTGAAACCATATTGGCTGGACGTTAGAATATTGTGTGTTTCAAAGAAAGTATAGAGACAATTAAACATCACCTATTCAACAATTTTTCCAACAATAGGTATCAATGCTATGGGCCTATAGTTACTCATATTTGTTTTATCTCCTTTTTTAAATACTGGCTTTATAATAGATGTTTAGTTTATCTGGAAAAATGCCTTCTTCTATACATAAATTGACAATGAAGCTTAGTGGTTCAGATATAATATGTGCTACATCTTTAACAATATTTGTCGATATGCTATTGTAACCGGCACTGTTTTTATTTTTAGAGCAATTATTATTTTGTTAATGTCATCAGGGAGAGTCGGTGTCATAAAAATTGAATTAGAATTATAAGTCAGTTTATGGGAGGATTTTTGAGGTACACTAGTATTATTATTATTGATGTCAAGAAAAAAGTCATTGAATGAGTTCGCGATAACTTTAGAATTATTTATTATTTCGTCATTTATAATTAATTGATTTACGCCTTCATTTGGATATTTAGTTCTGATCTCATTTATGACTTTCCAAGTAGCTTTATTCTTATTTCTGGCAGACTTAATAAAAAAGTCGTTTTGATTTTTTTTGTCAGCGTGATTATACTTTTAAACCTCATTGCATAAGCTTTGAATGTAGTTTTGGTGGCTTGGTTTGGATTATTCCTATATTGCCACAGTAGATGGCATTTACGTTTGCTGCATATTTTTACGCCACGCGAGATCCATTTCGGTCTAGATTTGTTATGTATCCTGATTTTCTTTATAGGAAAATAGAGATTGTACAGTATTGTACGTATTTGATGTTCCAAAAGCTCTATTGCAGAGCATTCTAATGTGTTGCTTATTGAAAGTTTTGTGATGTTATGAAGAATTCTATATTTCATATTATTTTTAATTAGTATACAGGAAGAGCCTCCGTGTCTGCTGCCTCTCATATAATAAGACGCAAGTTTAAAATTTGGTACTGAGAGACACTTCGTCACCGTCTGTCATGTTGTGTTCAGTGATACCATAGTATGTCAACAGGATTGTTCTGGGTAGCTAACTCGTTAATGCAGACAGAAATCATATCAGATTTATTGAGCAATCCATTAATATTTTGATGAAGGATAGAGACAAATTTATAAACGAAATAAATTATTCGAGATAGCTATGTTTCAAATAAAGAAAATCTGTACAGCCGTTTGAAGATCATCTTCTCTAGTTGATGAAGAGATACAATCCCGTCACTTGTCAATGATATTACAAAACTATGATAACCTTGACCTGACGTGCAGGCATCACTATCATGCAGGATACCCAGCCCGCCAGAAGGCCTCATCAACGGTGTACGGCATTTACCTTGTGTTTGGACACGTACGATGCGTTTTGACGAGCACATAGAATGAAAGGTTTGGGACAAACTGCGAAAGTGCCATACAATAAATTTTGAAGTGCCTAACAACGGTTTTGACCACTCGCTTACTACCAAAGATGCGATCTCCGTTATAATAATTATCAGTGACCGAAAAATGTTTAAATACGGGTTGTTTAAAACGATTTTTTGGTCCGGCCGTTTTATTCCTACAGTTACTCGATTAAACATTTCGAAAACATTTCGAAACTCCGGTACGGCAGCTATCATAACCATAGTATCGTGTTCAATACCTTTTGAACATGTTTTTATTTTATTTTTTATTTTAAGGAACAGCAAACATTATGTAAACTTAAAACTATAATAATATTTGCATATTGCTAATAATGTAACCCACAACACTGTCCACGGGTTATCATAATAATATAAAAAAAAAAACAATAATCGCCAGGGGTGAAAAAACAAAAAAGAGTAAAAACTAATAAAATGAACGAAAGATGACAAATAATAAGTATACAACCAAGACAGATTTAAAACAATAATTTGAAGATGATTATGTTTACTTATTCTATATACATATAATAAAACAGTAGAAAAACTGTGTTTGTACATTGAATATATTAAAAAAGAAATAATTGAGGGGGGTTAAGAAACAGTAATAGATCACAAATCCAAAAAAAAAAATGTCTGTTTGTCTGTTTGTTTGTACACGCTAATCTTCGGAACTACTGGACGGATTTGAATTATTTTTTTGTTGTTGTATAGGTATTAAGTCTGGGCAAGATATAGGCTATAATTTATCTTGGAAACTTGAACACCTGATGCAGAACCACAACAGACCAGCTGAACTATAAGAGATACAAAAATGGTACCATAGCAAAAATTGTTCCACGTGATGGGCATTTTCTGCTGAGAGAATAAATTTGAAGATCTGGAACACCTGATGTGGAACTCCAAGAGCCCAGCTACACTTACATAATATATAGGAATGACGTTTTAGCAAAAGTTGTTCAATCTGATGAGCACTCTCTGTTGACTTATAAAAATCGAAGATATGGAACACCTGATGTGGAACTCCAAGAGCCCAGCTACACTAACATATATATAGGAATGACGTTTAAGCAAAAAATGTTCAAACTGATAAGCACTCTTTGTTGATTTATAAAAATCGAAGATCTGAAACACCTGTTGTGGAACTCCGAGAGCCCAGCTACACCATAACACATATAGGAATGACGTCTTAGCAAAAGTTGTTCAATCTGATGAGCACTCTCTGTTGACTTATAAAAATCGAAGATCTGGAACATCTGATGTGGAACTCCAAGAGCCCAGCTACTCTAACATATATAGGTATAGGAATGACGTTTTAGCAAAAGTTGTTGAATCTGATGAGTACTCTCTGTTGACTAATAAAAATCGAAGATCTCGAACACCTGATGTGGAACTCATGAACTTGGAGGGTTGTATTTATGGTTTTGATGATTATAATTCTGTAACTACATACGTCTTACAATCGCGTCCAATATTTTAATCAACATACAACCTTGCACTGGCTTGCAATTTGCCAAAAACGTAAGAAAATTTGAATTTCGCGGGCTGGTCGAAGCATTCACCTTAAGGAAGGCCTTAGAATTCTGGGTTTTAGCAAGAACAATAGTGTACGGTGTGTACCAACACAAGAGCCCAGCTACACCATAACACATAGGAATGACGTCTTAGCAAGTGTTGTTTGGTATGATGGGCATTACCTGTTGACTTTTATCTTGGAAACAAACACCTGATGCAGAACCGCAACAGACCAGCTGAACTATAAGAGATACAAAAACGGTATCATAGCAAAAATTGTTCCACGTGATGAGCATTTTCTGTTGTAGATCTGGAACACCTGATGTGGAACTTCAAGAGCCCAGCTACACTAACATATATATAGGAATGACGTTTTAGCAAAAGTTGTTGAATCTGATGAGCACTCTCTGTTGACTAATAAAAATCGAAGATCTCGAACACCTGATGTGGAACTCCAAGAGCCCAGCTACACTATAACATATATATAGGAATGAAGTTTTAGCAAAAGTTGTTCAATCTGATGAGCACTCTCTGTTGACTTATAAAAATCGAAGATCTGGAACACCTGTTGTGGAACTCCAAGAGCCCAGCTACACCATAACACATAGGAATGACGTCTTAGCAAGTGTTGTTTGGTCTGATGGGCATTTCCTGTTGACTTTTATCTTGGAAACAAACACCTGATGCAGAACCGCAACAGACCGGCTGAACTATAAGAGATACAAAAATGGTACCATAGCAAAAATTGTTCTACGTGATGAGCATTTTCTGCTGTGAGCATAAATTTGAAGATCTGGAACACCTCGAAGATCTGGAACACCTGTTGTGGAACTCCAAGAGCCCAGCTACACCATAACACATAAAAATGACGTCTTATAAGTGTTGTTTGGTCTGATGGGCATTTCCTCTTGACTTACAAAAATGAAAGATCTGGACCGTCTCGAATCGTCTCGCGCATCCCGTTGTATTCCCGTCCCCGGGCTCTTAAAATTCGACATCAGACGTTTCAGATCTTCGATTTTGACGACCCCGTTGTCGCTGGCATAAGCAACAGGATCCGCGTACGCGTCACAAGTCGCGGTACAAGTCGCGGGCAGAAGCTAGTAAAAAATAAAAAATAAAAATTTATTTTCTAATTTTATTTTCTACAGTTCTAAAGATAAGATTTTTGAATTTTCCTATTGGGCTATTAAAGATGTCAATATTTACAAAAGTTTTATTGTGCAAATCAACCATGCGGCGGATGGGCGAGCGCAGGCCGGAGTTGGTTCGGCAGGAGGGTATAGCAAACAGCGTACCTGCGCGCACCTGTCGCCTGTGGAAGGTTCTAGGCACTGCATAGCAGATCATGTTATTAAGGTTTATGCAGTTGAATTTATTTCTAACAATTTTGTATAGCGTGAGAGCATCAAGGTATTCTCTACGGCAGTTTAATGATAAAAGTTTGTACTTGCTGAGTAACTAACTGGGCATAAGGTAGAAAAGATCTGTGGCACCTGTAGTGCATAGCACGTAGAAATTTGTATTGTACATTTTCAATCATTTCTGTGTATTTCTTATAAAATATATATAAATGTTTTCAAAAGTACTTGGAATTGTAAGTGCAGGGTTGGCAATAATCTGCCGTTTGCAATTGTCAAATCGTACCTCAATTTCTTTCTTTGCTACGTTACGTAAACATGACTAAGTGAGCAACCTTTTTTTCAATAGTCGTCCGATACTGCGATCCTGTAAAATAATATAAACCCGACGATGAAGTAGCTCAAAGTTAGGTATTGCTTTTCTTAAAAACTAAGACTTGCTTAATTACTTTGATTGTGAGAGATCCAACATACATCGTTCTTTTTTTGTAGTAGCGCACTTCCAATATTCGTTGCAGTTTGCATATCTTTTTTTTGCAATGATATTGATAGAGACCCATCGTTAAGTTAACATAACCTCGACCCCGTTTTATAAATATTAGTTCAGTCATTATTGCAGAGTTGCGACATACTTGAAGCGGAAAATAAATAATATTTCCTTGTACCTATTAGGCAAAGAAAATTGACTAGCCTCAATAAAACATCAAAAATACTTCATATTTATAAAAATAATCACAAGCAATTCAGGAACTCCTAATAAAAAAATTAAAACAAATAAAAAAAACACCACAAAAAGAAAAACACAAAAAAAGTGAAAAATAACTTCATTGATTTGGTGTTTTTGTCACCGGCTTTTGAAGTTGAAAGTTATTTTTCACTTTTCTGTGTTTTTCTTTTTGTGTTGTTTTTGTTTGTTTTTTTTTTGAAGTCGGTTTTATTTTTTGCAAAAAAGTTTTTTATTTATTTTTACATTTTTAGTTGTTGAAAAAAAACTCCCAAGTATAGGGAATACTTTGAGTTTTTTAGTGTATACCAGCGGGGATATGTCAGAAGGGTTATATGGAACGGGGGGAATTGTACACAATTCCTAGGAAATATTATATACTGTTCCGAGCCTACTTAGGAAATGTATAAAATAACGTTTCAAAGATTCTTTTAATACACACTTAACCTGTGAAATGTAATAAACATATTTCCTAGGAATTGTAATTTGTATGTAATTCCTAGATGATACTGGAAATGTATAAAAACGAATGCTCTCTGTGTAAAAATAAATAAATATCAAAATATATATACGAATAAATATCAAAATATTGTTAATAAGGCGTAGTCGACTCATGTTTGGGGGCTCCTGTTTCTGTCTGCAGAGTTTTATAACCTAACACAAAGGGGATGGCGGGGTCTTAGTTCGCCTGCTTCTCAATCTCCCTTCGAACCTAACCTGTCTGGAGTCGGGGTGCCGAAGTCCCGAGCTCGTTTTGCTCGCTCTTGCATCTTAAGGTGAATGCTTCAACCAGCCCGCGAAATTCAAATATTCTTACGTTTTTTGCAATTTGCAGGCCAGTGCTAGGTTGTATGTTACTTAAAATATTGTTCGCGATTGTAAGACGTATGTAGTTACAGAATTATAATCATCGCAATCATCAATACAACCCTCCAAGTTCATAAAGGTCTAGCAATGACTTTGACCTTGAAAAAAATCGTTCCTCGACTTATATGAACTCAGAGGGTTGTATTGATGATTTTGATATTATAATTCTGTAACTACATACATCTTACCATCGCGAACAATATTTTAATCAACATACAACCAAGCATTGTCCTACAAATTGCAAAAAACCTAAGAAAATTTGAATTTCGCGGGCTACCCTGGAGCATCAGCCTTAAGTTTCCTTTGCCACAATGCCTTGTTTGTGTTGGTGTGGTGTGTCGTGTATTAGGGTTAACATAAAAAATAGATTACGATAGAAGCTCGATTGTGTGTAGTCGCACCTCGCACCGCTATCCCCGCTGTACATGAGCATCATACATTTCCGATCGCTATCTATGAATTGTACACTTTATTTTGATTTTTATACACCTAAATCCTAATAGGGACTATAGACTTCAGTACTTATCTGGTATTATAAATTTCAACTTGCTAGGTCCACCTGTTCCTGAGAAAATCGGTGGTGAAAGTCGGACAGATGGACAGACAGACAGACGGACAAGAAAGTGATCTTTTAAGGGTTCCGTTTTTTCCTTTCGAGGTACGGAACCCTAAAAACCAAATCATTCTCCTGTTGAGCGCGCTTTCTAGCGTTTACACAAATACCTACGCAAGCCCCGGCCGGCATTAGCACAATTATCGTGCTCTGTAGTGTGTGATTGAATCCATAACGGATGCAAATCCGCATCCTTTATGCATTCAATCAACGTATAAACTACATGTTAGCATACTATAGAAGTCCAATGCTCTAATAAGGAAGTCGACGTCGACTATAGGTAGTTAGCGCTCGTGTCTGTGACTACGGGGAGCGCGCGTTATGCACGTCATTGCTTGGAGTGGGGTGTATAGGGTTGCCATCACCTAAGCCGTCGATGTCGTACAAAAACTTAAAAAGCCGGTCATTTAAGTGAAATTATTTTTTTTCCCGGACACCCCCAAAAAATAGAAAGAAAATATGAGAACATCGCGAGACGAACACACGTGACTACGGTGATAGTGAGTGCGTGAATTCAAGCAAGAAGTGAGGACGCGGCAAGAGGCGTTTTAACTTTTCGTACAGAAATGTGCATTAATTTATCGGCTTACAAATTCCTGAATTGCGAACGACAACTTGCCCGGTAGATAACAATTGGGTTCAGACGGTGTTTTAATGACGTATCACAAAAAAGTATTAACCGGTCGCATAATAAAAACCCCGCTCGGGCGGCTGAAATCAAGCTTTCATAGACTTAGGGATTCACGAAAATTGATGAGCAATTAAAAAAATAATAATAACGGCTTTGCGATCTACCACTAAATACAAGACATTTTTCTTCTGCGATTTCTGTATATACCTAATATTTTTAAAGTTATAACGATTTGAATTTATTTTTGTATGGAGAAATTTGATTTTATATGAATAACTTTTAATTCTCAAGAGTTCTCAAAAAACGGCTTTCGGTATTCGATTGTGCTATTTTTTAGGCAAAATATCCGATATATCTCTTGCTTCGATTTTGGAGAAAATTGTTTTTCATTCCCTTTTCCACACCACCCTTGAGATAGAGAACTAAGCGCGTTTTTTATCAGTGGTGTCCCCAGGAGACCTAGTCCACTCATACGGCACACTCTTACACACGCACTCACAAAATTATCACTTAGACAATTTCATCAGATTCTGATTCGTTCTCTAAATGTTCCACATTTACAAATTCTATATTTTGCCGCTCATCATCTTCAAATGCTTCGCTTTCGCTTCTTCTGAAAATGGTTTGTGTTTCTGTATCATTTTATGACGTTTTGTTTGATGATATATAAGGATCTGAACTAATTATTAAATTATTCAAAATATCCTCATTATTAGCTCTTCTGCAGAATTTTCTTGAATGGTGTTGGCGATATCGCCTTATAAAGTCTTTATTTCTAGATTCAGCCGCTTCTTCCGATAACTTTCCAATCGGAATTAATCCCAAGTTTTCAATGATAGCTGCTCCATGAACAAGAACTTTATGCACACTGGAGGGCATGTGATACCACTCATATAAATCTACGTATCATTTTATGGTGGCTTCCGTATATTCTTTAAACTTCACTGTGTCAATTTTATGACCTGAAGATATTGTTTCTAAAATGATTGAAAACCGTTTTATTAAGTTTTCATCGACACCAGTAATTGCAGCAGCAATCTCTGTATTTGAGAAAAATCTTCTTCCATGTCCTTGCTTTACAATATCTATTAAAAGGCCTGTTTGATTTTTAAAAGCTTCCTGAATGCTTTTTTTCTATTTTCCATCAAAACTTTGTTTTCACCTTTTGCAACCCATGTTTTGAAATCCAGTCTATAGGCTATGTGAAGAATGCATTCCATAAAACGTATCCATATATTTTATGTAGCGATGATAAACCATATTTGAACAAGTCAGTATCAATGTTTTTAGTCAATAACAAAGACAAGTTATTCATTTCTGTAGGTACCGCTTTACATATGTCACATCGTTGAGCTGAAGTTTCACATAGGATTGATGTTGCTTTACCATCTATCATGGTAAGCAATAATGAATGTGAGACTTTTATTTCTCCAATTTCTGCTTCCTTCAATTCATTTATCTCCGTTTCAATTTCGGTTTTGATTTATTCTCTTTTTCAAACTTGAAAAATATTGGACGACACCAATATGCTGAATTTGGTGAGTCGTTTTCCCAGATAATTTGTTTCTCGGAAACAATTTTTATTGGTACTAAACTACCCATAAAAATACTTGAATCATCTGTCGAAGCACTGTCCTCTTTGTCATCCGTTGTCATTTTTTGCTAATAGTTTGCTTGATTCGAGGCACCATCCATCCCCCATTTGCTTATCATTGTCAACTCCTTACAGCCTGTGCCATCAGTATTGATTGCTTTGAATATCCTTTTGGCGGTTATATCTAATAGAGGCTGCAATTTTATTCTAGCAGTTGTATCTGTTAAGGTGATATTATCCTTCGGCGGGTAGCGTTCTTGTTTTGCATTTTACACCTTGTGTAGGAAGGGAACATGACGACATTTTTCTCTTTGATACTTTTTCTTAAAGTATTATATTGCCTCTTTGTTAATTTAAGGGAGAAAACAAGTCCCAAAGCTTCATCTGGAGTAAATTTTGGTTTTTTATTTTTACTTAAAAGACTATCTGTGGCTTTTTGCACATCCTGTGGATTTTTAAGTAGGTGTTCGAGGATTTAGCTATTCCTTGATTACCATCCTCTCGTAATTTCATAATATATGCATGAGATATTTCCTCTGTAGTCATAGTTGTATGAATATGTTCTGTACGTCTCTTTTTTTGCTTAGGTGCTAATTCACAATATGGTTTTCTTGGACTTACATTCGTTGACGTGGCAGTAGACACTTTTGCTGGAGATGCATGTTCACTTGATGTACTAGGAAGGAACAGAGTCTTAGTTTCTTTCAAATGCACTTACAATAAAATCAGGCCAGTTTATTTCCGATGATAACCATTCGCTATTATTGTCGCTAAACAGTTCCTCTTTGCTATGAGCATTTTGCCATCTCCTTTGCAGATTAAGTATAGCAATATTTTGCACAAAACGCTTTTAGCGCTTTATCGTTTTCATCACTTAACACAGTGGGGAGTGGGGACTAATCTAGATTTAATAGCACTATATAAAACACTATTATTTTTAAAACTTCCACTTTCCTTTAATATCACAACAATATCAATATTTGACACCAAATCGAACATTTTTACGTAATAAATAGTATTAGTATTCCGAAAAAGTGAGATAGGATAGTGCGTTTATTACGATGTGTAACAACGTACTGAGGATGGTTGTTTTTCAAATGTAACCGTGTCCTTTTTTTTACCTGCTATTCATCATCCAATCACATAATGACACGTTATCATTTTGCTGCGCTCAATGGACGACGCGCTAATGAGGGTCACCGCGCTATGGAGTATTGTAAAAAACAAATGACGTCATAAGGGTGGTGTGAGTGAGTATCGTGAAAAATAAATGACGTCATAAGGGTGGTGTAAAATGCTTACCAATAATTTGATTTTTTGCTATATTTCTGTAAAACAATATTAAAACATGTCAGATTAAACGAACAACCGATTAATATTTCATACAAAATAACAAAAAATATTTGTATTAATAAATAAAATTCAAAAATACTCATTTGAATCCTTATTGGAATCAATATGGAATCTCACTGGAATCCTCAAGTGGGGACTACTTGACGATTCCAGCCCACCGTGGGGCGGTCCCCGGACAATAATAGGACAATTTTGTCTGGGCGCCTAGATGCACATGATCCTGCACGTGCACCGCGTCAGTGTAGCATTATAACCAGGGATTGATATTCGGGTGCATATTTACACCTTTATAGTACGTACGTTTTTATGTGTTTTCAGCTTATAAGTTCATAATACGCCGTGAAAAAAATAGTTCCGACATTCCAAAAGTATTTCAAAAAATAAAGTAGGTAATGTTATTTTTCCTTATTCGGAGTCTTTTATACCCTAATTTACAATTTATTCAAATTATGTTACATACATTATTAGAACTCTACAAAAGAATCGATAAAGGGAAAATAAAAAAGATTTGAATAACTACCAACATGGTTGTGAAAAGGTACAATATATTTTTAGGCAATGGCAACCCTCATCGAACGGATACGATACGATCCATATTTTAGCATTAATTATTTTTTGTTTTGTAACCTCGGCTCGCAACGTTGACGGATAAGTGATTGAAATAAAGTTTGTTGTTTACTAACTAAAAACTTCGGAAATGTGAATAAAATGTTTTCTTCAACGGATACATCGGCATCACGTGCCGTTATACGTCCCTCGTAATCACATTGTGCAGAACGTGTTTGTAATCAAGGTAAAAACAAGCGAATTGCATCGTCCGCGCGCTCGTACTGACTTTGTCTGCACTTTCAATGTACGCTATCTACACTATCTACACTAATATATAGAGGAAAGATTTGTATTTTTGTGTGTGTGTATGTTTGTAATGAATAAACTCAAAAACTACTGCGCCGATTTCAAAAATTCATTCACCATTAGAAAGCCACGTCTTTACTGAGTAACAGGCTATATTTTATCCCCGTACTCCCACGGGAATGTGAACTACGCGGGTGAAACCGCGTGACGTCCGCTAGTTTGTTATAAATTTAGCCATTCCGAGGTGAAGATGATGACGTTCTATGACCTTTTACACTCCAAATTGGACCTTGATGTAGTTTGTTGTAGTTTGTTTTTGTCCTGAGTTCTTGACCGTTAATTGCCGCGGTTATTTTTCATCCAATGATTGTTGCAAGGTGTTGTCTGCTCATCGATCGCCTAATATGCAACAGGATGCGTTGTTTTCCAGATGTTTTGTCATTCGAGGGTGTTATTATAATTACAAAATTGGATAATAGTTGTTATTTTGACGATGTTGACGTCGTCGTTGCTGGGTTGCTGTTGCGTTTTTTAAGTCGACATCGATTAATAGTATAGACAAAGATAAAGTAAGTTCTGTGGAAAAGTTATTGTGTAGGTTCAAACTTTTTGCTTGATCACAACATTTGCCCAATGCAGGTTGGCGATTTATGAGCGAAAGTCCAGGGTTTCCTTGATGTTTCCCTTCAGCGTTAGTGAGAGCTGTCAAACCTAGATACTACTTCTAAAGTACACATGTCTTAGAAAAAGTCACATTGGTAGGTACTTGCTGGGTTTGAACTAGGACTTGAAGCGGATCACATCAGAAACAGACCACTATCAAAAACATTTGTCTTGTTTTGCTATGCTAAAGTTGAAAGCATAAATATGAGTATATTAATTTTAATTCAAAATTTACAGTTAAATATAGTTCACAGTAATACAAATATAAAGAAAAGTTATAAGTATTCAAATAAACGGTAAACTTATCACGCAAAACCAAAACGTACATCATGTGGTCTCTCCGGCCACCCAGTAATATAATGAAGCCAAAATGACAGATGATAAGGGCTTTGACCATGTCAGAGGGACACTGGCTAGGCAGAAGTGGTTTTTAGCCGGTTCGAGTCCGGCACTACCTCGACTGTCTCACAGGAGATATTCCTTTGAGATAGTCGAGGTGTCTGTGGGGATTTCCAAGTTGAAAGCAACTGAAGTGTGTCTTTCCAATACATTTAATTAAATCAGACTGAGGTATACTAAAATCTGTATATTTTAGTTTAACTCCGTTTCTTATTTTGAGCGAGTATCTCGGCCAGTAACCTTCATACAAATGATTTTTACCAAATATAATCAAGCGTGTTTATACAATTTAACTGTTACAACCTTACTATACAAATGCAGAGGACTGACCAGGAACAGAAAAAACCAAATATATATCCATTCATCTTTCACCAATTTTAATTTTTTAAACGGATGTTTTTAGATACCTCAGGATTAATATAAGGTTAAGGTTAAGCCGTGTGGTATCCGGCAGAGTAGAATAGAACCAACCCATAACACTCGCGGGTGTCGTATAAGGCGACTAATGTCTGAGGCAGAACACCTTGCGCCTCCGTAGACCAGAGAATGGGCAGCAGCGTTTTCTGTTAGTCTTTCATCACTGCAATCTCCAATCCGCCTGCCAAGCGTGGATATTACGGCAAATTCCTCCCATCATGCGAGAGGCTTATGTCCACTAGTGGATGTTATGGGCTGTTGTTGTTGTAATATAAGGCTAGTTAGGTCTTTAATTTAAGTCTTGTTACTCAGTATTTGTGAGTGTGATAACATTTGTTGTTTGAGTGTCAAGATGTAAACATTGTCATCTCCTTTGACTTCGCTACTATGTTGGGGGTGATTTCCTGTCCAACAGATTGTTGTTATCAATTAACATTATTGCTGTCGTCCCATATAAAATGTCGTCTTACAATGAAATGCGAGTGCACCAGCACCAGTTACTTGACTTGCATTTCGTTGCTATGCAAACAACTACTGCCATAATGACCATCAATTTGCAGGTACAAGTTCACATGCAAGTAGCTAACCTATTCAAGTATGAGTACCTGGTTTGCTTTTGTCCAAAGCTCCTGTTGGATTGCAATATGAAGCTTGTCGATTTTATAGATTTCTATATAAAAGACACACTGCAGGGTTTCAAATAACTTCTTCTTTATTCCTTCTGATTGATTTGTTACTGCATTCATCTGTTTTTGATAATAACAAGATTTTTTTTGTCTTTTCACAGCTGGTTAGTCTATATGGGCTGGAAGCAGAAAATCAACTCTTGAGGTGTTTGCTTACTGAGGCAGCCAAGAATTGCTGGGACACTGATCGCTCAAGCAATACTCCTAACAACAGCATCCACGCATCGTTGCTCGCGCAGCACCTGGCGTCTCTGCTCAACCACCCCGCCAAGTCGACCGTTATCTGTCGCGCTGTAGATCAACCCACCAGAACTCTACAGAAGGTAAGTAATCCTGCACAAAGCTCTTCCCCCCGAATTTAAAGATGCTCATCTGTATTCCAATGCCCATTTTACCTGTATCGTCTGTTGGTCCTGATATCCATACCATTATGATACCGTCATATCTACCACATATTTTTACTCAAATCCTTGTTTTGTTTTAACTCTGTATTATCAAATGCAATATGCAGATATTTTTTTATTCATTTACTAGTTCCACTAAGTTTAACTATAATACATTACGAAATAATGTAGTTTTTGTAATGATTGGTATGAGATGTTCTGTGAAATATATTTTGTTAACTGCAGCTGGCCGGGAGGCCATGGGGATTATCATAAACACAAGGACATAACACACCATACAGATGTAGGTACTATAAGTTTTTACTATGTCAATGTCATACTATATTGATATAGTGTAGATAAGATTTAACAAGCACCCCGTGTAACAAATACAAAATTATGTATTTTGAAGTCTTATTAAAACAAGGGCACTCAAAGCAGTTTCCTATTTCCTTCCAGTGCTTTTATTAAGTTGTTAACTTAATGTATGAATACTACTAAAGCACTGATTTCTTACAGATCTTAAAGCCATCAAATACTTTACTCAATCGACTGTCAAGATTGTTAAAGTTAACCACTGCTGAGGATGTTGCACTTTCGCTGGTTCTGAGGAGGAACTCGTCGAAATCTGAAATCGTAAATTTATCCAAGCAACATCTTAAAAAGAGATTTTTAGATCTCGTACAGTGCTACCTCGACGCAGGTCGGTATTTCGTAATCTATACTAATAAATGCTCGTTGGTCTAGTGGACGCAAGCGCGACTGCTGAGCATGACGGCCTGGGTTCGATTCTCAGGTCAGGCGAAGCGTTATTGGGTTTTTCCATTAGGAATTTCTCAGTAGCAGCCGCGAAGTTTGGATTTGTGCCCGGTTGATGGCAATAGGCTCGGCCCCCCATTACTCGCGAAATAACTGGAGAAATGTGGGTATACTATTAGGTAAACCTCTGCCTAACCCTTCGGAGATTACAGGCGTGATGTTATCTCACTAATCTAATAAATCTGAAAAGTTTGTTTTCGTTTAACGCGCTAATCTCTGGAACTACTAGTATTATTTGTTTTTTTTTTTTTGCATTTTATAGTAATATTGGATAGTTGACAACATTAACCAATCATTCCAAGACACAACTTTTCTAGTAAAAAAATACTTTGTTTTAGGACAGAAAACTTTTTAATTTTCTATTATAACACTTTTTTTTGGTAGTGAAGTCATTGAGCTGGCAAGTAAGTAACATCATAGGTTGCTATTGCCATATAAAATATACAGGAGAATCGTCTTTTGATAGCTCATAAAAAGTTTGTTAATTTTCTGGTGGTGTCAACTACCCAATTTTTGAGGAAACTGGAGAAGCCGAGCAAAAAGAGAAACGTCGGTTATGACCGCGGGGCACACTTATACATATATTAAAGAAGTGTGATTTATTAAGATTTTTCGGTCAGAATGACAGAACCGACATCACTTTAAGTTATGTCTGTTCTGTGGCACAGCAACGTTTCTAACAGGTGTTGTTTCGGTTCACAGAGCGCGGACATCAAGTGGAGCGTGCCGGACTTCAGGAATGCAGCCCTGAAGTGTTGCAAACTCTTCTAACTAATCTCGCGCATGAAAACTTTCGTTTAGCCGCAGTGACCAAAGACTTGTTTTTGAAAAAGTTACGAATCGATTTCCCTCGCGCAGTAGTGCCCATAGTGCTCGCGCCGCTACTCTATCCGGACGATACACAAACGCCACTCGAGGAAATGACTACAGCTGACGACATGGCCGCCGCCATGATGGACAACTCGCTGGCTGAGATCATTCGAGACATCGGCTATTCTTTCACCTCATCCGTTGAGGAATGCAAAAACAACATGTTGAACTTCGGCGCCCGGGAGCCTACGGCTACGGATGTCGCCAAGATCATATCTACGATGGTGAGATACCATACGACCGTCCCGGACGGACCTCCAATACAGACACCCGGCAACTTCTGGCACGAAGTCAAGAAGGAAATACTTCAAGGACACGGCGAATCGTGGAATGCAGAAGTGTTGGTGCAAACACTCAAGGATCTGGCCTCTAACCTCAACTGGAAGGAGGTCATTCTACAACTTGATCATCCCGAATTTTTCGTACCTGACAGGCAAGGACTAAGCTTGCTTTTCACAATTTTGCGACTCGGCCTTCAAAGTGCGGGCTACCCAGCTAATATATTCCCAGTTGAATACTTGTGCCGTCGCTGGACAAACCTGGAGGGACAGATGAGTCTCATCACCAATATATTGAAGTATTCCGATATCTTCAGTTTCGCTGATCACCCATTCCATCCGGTGTCTATTGATTTACTGAAATCGCCTCCCGAAAATGACAACAAAGATGTAGGAACTTGGCGTTGTCTGTATTTGGTCGAGCTACTGCTGTTTGCTTCTGAGCGCGGCTACTACATGCAAGTGCAAGATCTATTCAAGATTCCTTTGAAATATTGCCCTGACGTTCTGATGCTGGCTCTACTGCAGATTACCCCGCCTGTCAATGTTGTCAGACAAGAACTATTCTCAACACTGATACCAATATTTTTGGGAAACCATCCTAATTCTGGAATCATTTTACACCACGCTTGGCATAACCAAAATCCTAATATCAAGCCTGTCATCATGCACTCGATGGCAGAATGGTACATTCGTGGAGATTGTGATCAGTCAAAACTTTCAAGGATCCTGGACGTCGCACAGGATTTAAAGGCGTTGTCCTTATTATTAAATGTTCAGTCGTTTCCCTTTGTGATTGACCTGGCTTGTCTGGCGTCCCGAAGAGAATACCTTAAGTTGGACAAATGGTTAACCGATAAGATCAGGGACCACGGCGAAGCGTTTGTATCCTCCATGGTAAAGTTTTTGCAAAGGAGATGCCCGCTGGTTCTTGGCAAAGGACCAGAAGAACAGTTACCGAAAGCGGCTCAGTTACCGCATGAGACTATCGCTACGATGTTGGCATGTTTACAATTGTGCATTCCCAACGTCCAACAAGAGCTACAGGAGGCGATCTGCAACGTGATTGCTAACTGCCAGACCCTCATACTGAGCAAGACGCGGCAGACCATTACAGGCATCGCACGCCCGCATACCAGAGTCCTGGAGACTCCTTTCAATCCTGCTGGACTAGGCGGTCAGCTTTTCCCGCCGCATGTCGACTCTATTACGAATTTGACCCCTAATGTCGCGAACATGAGTTTGGGTGCTCCAGCCAACACTGCGTTTGCGATGCCGGGTACTTTAGGACCACTAGTCACGACACCCGGATCTCCATCACGACTGATGGGCGCCGGCCCTAATAGTCCTTTCGCTATAATGCCTTTACAACATAACGCTAACGTCGCCAATATGGGACTGGCCAGGATGGCTCCCGCTCCAGTAATGGATAAGCAACGCATCCCGGATCCCATTCATTTCCCCGAGATGATGCACAATGTTGCCAAGGAAATTGAGGACGAAGCCAACGGCTATTTTCAAAGGATTTACAACCACCCTCCGCATCCGACCCTGTCAATAGATGAAGTGCTTGATATGCTGAAGAAGTTTCAAGAGTCGCCGAACAAAAGGGAGCGGGAGGTGTTCTCGTGCATGCTGAGAAATCTCTTTGAAGAATACAAATTCTTCCCTCAGTACCCTGACAAGGAACTTCATATAACTGCTCAACTCTTCGGGGGCATCATTGAGAAAGGACTGGTACCCAGTTATGTTTCACTCGGTTTGGCACTGAGGTTCGTACTCGACGCCTTGAGGAAGCCAGAAGGATCTAAAATGTATTACTTCGGTATAGCAGCCTTGGACCGATTCAAGTCTCGTCTCAAGGACTATCATAAATACTGCGAGCATGTTAGGGCTATACCTCACTTTAGCGAGTTCCCTCCCCATTTGATTGAGTACATAGAATACGGACTGCAGAGCCAAGAACCGCCGTCGAAGCCCCAGGGCTCCGTGTTGCCGACCAGCCTCGCTGCTATGTTGAACCAAACTGCTGTCGTTACTGTATCAGCACCGTATAGGTATGTAAATAATTGTTTTTCTAAAAAAGACCGGATGATATCTAGCCCCCATAGAAAAGAGCCTCTTTCGCACTGATTAAATTAATTGTAGTAAAGGTATGACACACATTTAACATTAAACTTTCATCGATTTTTCATTCTGAGAATTAATTGTTTGATTCGATTATGTTTACAACTTTCTTATTTGCTATCCTACGCCTTAGCGTACCTAAATTAGCTGACCTAATAAGAATAAGAAATTGCCACTTATTATTACTAATTTGTTAACAGGGCTGCACCAGCCATTTCGGTGATATCAAAAGTGGCGAATTGCACCACTGGTGGGATGGGGAGCCGGCCTTCCATCGCGAACGCTACGAACATCGACACGCTGCTGACTGCCACCGACAGAGAGGAGAAATTAAACTCTCCTCCAGAACCTATACAAGACAAAACAGCTTTCATTTTCAACAATTTGAGTCAGCTCAATTTGCAAACCAAATGTGAAGAGCTCAAAGAAATAATCACTGAAGAGTATCATGCTTGGCTATCTCAATATCTAGTTATGAAGAGAGCTTCCATCGAACTTAATTTTCACGCACTATATTCTAACTTCCTTGACGTTCTTAAAATTCGTGATGTCAACAAGATGGTCACAAAGGAAACTTACCGTAACATAAGAGTATTATTGCGCTCAGATAAAGGCATAGCAAACTTTTCTGATCGTTCATTACTGAAGAATCTCGGTCACTGGCTTGGCATGCTAACCCTGTCACGAAATGAACCGATCTTGCATCTTGATATCGACCTCAAAGCATTAGTTCTCGAAGCTTACCACAAGGGTCAACAGGAACTCCTGTATGTGGTACCATTTGTCGCCAAAGTTTTAGAATCATGCGCTAAAAGCCTAGTTTTCAAGCCACCCAACCCTTGGACGATGGCATTGATGAATGTTCTAGCTGAATTACATCAGGAACCAGACCTAAAATTGAATTTGAAGTTCGAAATAGAAGTACTGTGCAAGAATCTGGGCTTAGACATAGCTAATCTGAAACCAGCCATTTATCTGAAAGATCCTGAAAAAGTAAGACAAATAGAATTCCAACTGTCTCAACCGAAACAGAAGGCGGAGGCGGCGGCAGTGGTACCTGTGAACCCCGCCATCATACAGGCACCGCAGATGCAGATGATGCCTCCGCAACCTGCCATGATCCCCGCGGAGGACATGACTGTCACCGCGCCCACTCCTACCAGTGGCCTCATGGGCGACCCCAATCTCATTGGCGTGCTCGGCCTCCCGGAGCCTAGATTCAATTATTTGGACGTGAATGTCTCTTCCACATCTGCATTTGGACAAAAGATATGCTTCAACCCTCACATCCTCCTGTTCCAAAACTATCCCCATTTGAAACAGTTTGTTAAGCCCGCGATCGAGAGGTCGATCCAGGAATGGATCCACCCTGTGGTGGATAGATCAATCAAGTATGCTTTGACTACTTGTGAGCAAATAATAAGGAAAGACTTCGCGTTGGATCCTGATGAAGTGAGAATGCGTACCTGCGCGCATCACATGATGCGAAACCTCACCGCTGGCATGGCGATGATCACGTGTCGCGAGCAGATCATTAGCACCATCAGCACCAACCTGAAGGGAGCTTTCGCAACAGCCTTGATGCCTTCCACACCTCAGCAGGTTAGTATTTCATAAACAAAATGAATTGATTGTCTTCTAATGCATCTTGAATAGAGAGCTGACTTGGGTCCGCTCTGTGGATGTGAGCTCTCCATGCAACATGTATTATATGTATATGAAATACTAGTCAAATTAGTATCCCTTGTTGACAATTTCCATAAATGTTAATACTACTCAAATCAATCTGAAACATATATGGAATAAATAGAATTGTATGGTAAATAGCTAATGCCTAGGGAACTGATTGGCCTGGTCAAAAATTTATTTAAATGGGGAATCAAATTACTATTTTTTTAAACTTAATATACTGGTGATGATAGTCTTGAAGGTAGGTTATTGTGTCATAGCATGGGTGGGATAAGATTTTTACAGGTTCATTAGAGCTGATCAGAACCCACCATGAAGCAAGGCACCGGACGTAACTGTAAGATCGCTACAAAATATTTGTCTCATTCAATGATAGGATTAGCAAAATTATCACTTATTTTTTCAAGTTTTAATTGTAAACATTTTTTTTAAGTTTTGTAAAATCATAGCTTTTCACAACTTCCTATGCAATCTAGTAATGAGAACAATTTAAAACATTTCTCTGAACTACTGACTGACTGAAACAAAACCTATAGCCCTATGATTTTCTTTTTATTTTGTTCCCTATAATGGCAAATCAAAAGATATTTTACTATCATATTAATAGTTTCTGGTATTTCAGAAGGAGGTAATAGAAAGCGCAGCTGCTGTTCTAGCTACCGAAAATATGGAGCTCGCGTGCGCGTTCATCCAAAAGACAGCAGTGGAGAAGGCGCTGCCCGAGCTTGACAAACGTCTGCACAGCGACTACGAGCTGCGCAAGCTGGCGCGGCAGGAGGGGCGGCGCTACCTCGACCCCATGGTGATGGCCTACCAGACCGATCGCCTGCCAGAGCGCGTGCGCCTGCGCATGGGCGGCCCCACCGATCTGCAGATCACGGTCTACGAAGAGTTCGCATGCAATATTCCCGGCTTTACGCCAGTACGCGATGTCGGATTGTTCATTCCTAAGCCGTCTGCTCAGGATCAGATGTCTCAGCTTGCGTTCAGCCAGGTCATCAACCCGACCCAGGTGTACGGCACGGACGAGATGAGTACGCTCATAACGGGCTCCGAGCTGTTCCTGGCCAACTGCATCGGCGTCGCGTCGCTCGCGGTGCAGGCCGCCAACATGCACTCTCTGCTCGAGTGCCTCTGCATCGCCAGAAGAAACCGGGACTTTGTGTCCGGATGCGCTTTGCTGCAGAAGGTAACATAGATATACTTTACAAAAAAATTTGCAACGAAGTGTCAGCAATTATTGCATTACTTTTGATGCAATAGTTGATTGAAGCAGATTTGTTGCAGATTTTTTCATACTTAAATTTCCTCTTTTTGTTTCGACTATCCTAATTTTTTATTTTTTCATTATTTTGTTTTTTATTTTTTTATTTTTATCTTCCCCATAATATTGTTCGTGCTGATGAATCAGTTGTCTCATTTTGTAACTTACAGATATCTAAAAGCGAGGTTTGAGAGGATCTGGTAAATTAGATGTTGTGGCAATCAGCACGAATTAATGTGTGTATCAATTGTTGAGCAGTCTTGTAACAGTAATTTGAATGATATAGGCGGTGGAGGGTTTGCTGGATGGACACATCGTGCAGCCCAACATGGGCAACGAGCACCTGGAGATGATGGGCAGGTACCGCGACACGCACCTGCGCGTGCTCAAACTGCTGGAGGACGCGCGCGTGTACGGACACGTGTGGACCACCAAGCAGATCACGTGCTGCCTCACCGAGTGCCGCGAGGAGCTGCGCTACAACATCGAGGCGGTGGACTGCCTCATCAGGAACCACCTCATCAACTTGCCACAGGTACATCACCAACTAACCCAGCTTTCACATCAGGCGAGTTACGGCCAAACGCAACTCACTGTAAAAAAAGCATCCAACTATATAGATGTTGTAACTTAATAATCCATGTAAGCATACTGACCAAAACATTTCCATCACCAGTACGACCTGGCGCTCGCTCACATGATGGACAGCGGCAACAACTACATGGCCGTTGCCTTCGCGATGCAGCTGGTGCAGCTGTACCTCGTCGACGACCGCAACAACATGTTCGTGAACGAGTCTGACCTGTACCACGTGACCGAGACGCTGGTCCGCATCATGTCACACTCGCGACAGCCGCCGCCCGAAGGTCTCGGCGCCCTCATTGAGATGCTTCGCGTCAATCAAGATCCCAGCGCGTATCTCGGAGAAAGGTCGCCGCTGGGCCCCACTGCTCACATTCACTCAGGCATTCTACAAGTCCGAGTAAGTTTATAAAAATTAGGAACTGTTTAATCATTAGTTTACTCAGATAATATCAAGACGCTGCCCTATACTATTTGAAACTTAACTATGAAATGAATAATAAGAAAGTCCATTTGTTAAACTTGCTTTATTTCACAGTCGCAGACCTACGATGACCCGCCCGGCCTGCAAGAAAAGACGGAGAACCTTCTCCGCGAATGGAGAAATGTTCTTCTCAGCCCCCTGACTGAAATTGAACTGGCACAGAACTTCAACTTGTACGTGCATCGCATGAACATGAACGGCATCCTGAAGTCTGACGACATGATAACAAGATTCTTTAGGATCGCGACACAGATGTGCGTCGAGAACGTGTATCAGCAGCTCAATGAGGATAGGATGAACACTCCTCCCTTGCCTCCAAAGAGGGACAAGTATTACAACATGTGCGATTCGTTCATCAAGCTGGTGTCTCTTCTGATCAAGAACACGGCCGATGGCGGCAACCCGACTCCCAAGTTGAACTTACTAAACAAGGTGAGTTTTAAATCATTGTTTACGTAATACGAGTACAGAGTCAATACTGTAATTTAACCAACAATATTGCATTGTTATTGCAGTCATTAAGATATTGTATTGTTTTGCACAGATCCTGGGCATAATCGCTGGATGTCTACTTCAGGATCACGAAGAGCATGGCACAAACTTCCAACAGCTGCCGTATCATCGACTACTTCTCATCCTATTCCTTGATATGAATATGGCTGAACCTGTTTTAGAATCTATGAACTATCAGGTAAAAGTAAAAGCCCTTACCTACATACCTCTCAAATTATGAAAAAAAAAACATATCTATGTTATTCGTGAATTTAGAGATTACTTGTGTAAATTGGTTTCTGTGAATTTTAACAGATCAATGTTCGTGTAAAGGTCGTAAAGTTTACATACACGATACGTCTGTGATGTTTTATACTGTCCCTGTGGTTGTATGTTCTAATGTACTATCGTGGTTTTTTCCGCCTGACCAGTTTAATTTTTTTTCGCTTAAATCATGCGGAGGTGCCGAGCCACACCCCCTTAAAGTTTGGGCTTATTAGGAAAGCGTCAACTTTGGCGCGCAAAATAACAATAATTCTCGTTTGGCGTGCGTCGTCAGTGCGCTCGGCTGAATCGGTATCTTTTTATTCATTATTTCTATTAAAGTCAACGGGGCGGGGCTAGAGAGCGGTTCTATGTTGCGAGTGCAAGCAAAAATTAGCTTAGTGGTGGTCAGGCGGGAGTGTCCTCGATAGTACTTGTAGTTGAATGTGGTGTTGTTGTGATAGGTTCTCACTGCGTTCTGCCACACTCTGCGGATCATCCGGCCGTGCGCTGCGCCCGGGTTCGCGTACGCCTGGCTCGAGGTGGTCGCGCACCGCGCCTTCATCAACCGTGTACTCGCGGTAACACCACAGCAGAAGGTACAACTTGACTTATTTTAACTAGAAACCAGGAGGTTGCATGGTTTATAACTCATGTTCATCTCCCATTTGCTTACCAATAACGACATTACACGGTACAACTAAATTGGTTTAAAAAGTTAAAAGTGCCAATGTATGTACGTACGCATGCATCACAGGTAAAACACTGAATGTACTTACACAATTTGGTTACTTAATCCAAGTTTTAAAGTAAAAGTTAGCAATATAGTTTAAAAAAAAACCGGCCAAGTGCGAGTCGTACTCGCACACGAAGGGTTCCGTACCATTGACTATATTTAGTATTTGTTGTTATAGCGGCAACAGAAATACATCATCTGTGAAAATTTCAACTGTCTAGCTGTCACAGTTCATGAGATACAGCCTGGTGACAGACAGACGGACAGACAGCGAAGTCTTAGTAATAGGGATCCGTTTTTACCCTTTGGGTACGGAACCCTAAAAAACGACGAATCTGTTTACAGAAATAATGTAGCATCAAATTGAGGGTGATCAAAATAAATGAGCATTTATTTCTTCTAACAGATAGAAAGTAAAAAAAAAAGTCTTCTTCCATAGAAGTGTGTATGTATACCTTGGATCGCTCTTTATCGATCCCACCTTAAAAATACACCATTTTCCTACTCATAATATCATACATTTCACTCGTATGAAGTCATTAGGTACACAAACAGTGTTTTACAAACTAAAAATTACTAACTTGAACTAAAACTGAAAAAAATGGTTAAATTGATATCTTCAAATGTATTTTTAATCGAAATACATGTTATTAAAAAAAAATGAACATTCATATTATGCATATTATTTTTAAAAACCCAATAAAAATTAATCAACAGAAACGCGTAAAACTGTCACACATGCGTTTTCTATGACGAGATATCGTTGCAAATGAACAACAAAATAAACACCACACAATTTTCTGTGTGACATTTTTGTTACTTTTGTTGATTTTTGTTACTTGACATTTTTGTTACTTTTGATTGATTGATTCCATAGCGATTTAACTTGTTAAAACATCTAAAAAGGGCTTAAAGCTCTCTTGTATACAAATTATGTCAACAACAATGACGTCAGGGTTACTCTCGAAGGGCCTGTTTTAGTCAGTAAAAGTCTGACACTCCCTCCTGCTCCGCCCAGAGCGGGAGGAGTCATTTGATGATATCCCATTCGAAAAAAAAATGGTTTCTCTCGAAAATATTTACGTCTAAAGTTAGTCTTTTTTTATTGTTTAATTGTCACACACACTGAAGGAAAATAATGGTGATGAAACCAGTATGCCTGATATATTTTAATGGTGCATCCAGCAGTTACTTTTTGTGGAACAACATATTTTCTTCAACATCCGATATCAAAATGTTATTGTTTTTGTTAGTACATGTTACCGTGTTAAATAATGTTGCCTAACTTTTCATATAGTCAACACGTGGTAACAATATTGATAACATTGTTAGAGAATTACCTCAACACGGCAACATAAAATAACATCTGTTAACGCAATTGCAAAGATCGCCTGATCAAACGAAAGTTACTCTTTGTTATGTTTTTTTTTTATGTTATTGACGGTATGAACGCGATCAGTAACATTCAACAAATAGTAACAAGTAGCCTCAAAACTTAGAGATAGTTACCTGTTACCGTGTTGCATAGTGTTGCTCCACTATAATAGTGTTGGATGCACTATAATATTACATAATATTCGAATTAACTATTTGGTTGCATTTTTCATGGTTTCGTTCCAGAAGACACATGAAGTAAATTTCGAGTGCTTTCTATGCATGTCCCATACAAATTACATCATAAATATTTTGAATAGAATGTCATAATGCAAGAAGTATTCCCTTAATCAAAGCTACAAATACTGTAGCTCCTACGGGTCAGAAGCGCATATGAACCATGGGTGACCTGATGAACTGGGCAAGTGCTCCATTCATAGGCACACCTTTTCTGTTATATTGATGTATTCTTTCTTTTCTTTTAGCTAACTTGCGGAGGCCAGGCAATTAAATTCACTATCTTTTTGTGTGTATACTCGAGCGGCCTAATTATTAGAGATAGGCCAAATATGTGACCGGATTTGCGGTTCAACTATTTGTGCAGTATATTCTTCCGGTTCAGATTAATGCAACACTATTTCTTAAACACTTACAAATTGCATAACGACTTCACATCATCCATCGCTCACATCATAATTCATGCTTACGCTTAGCTGATAAACGATTTTTAAACAATTGTTAACAGTTCATGTCCCAATGGCCGGCATTTGGGCATCATCTGTTAACCAAACATAAGGCCTATCTCTATTAATTTGAATTAGACTTTTACACCATAGTGTGTTCGTTCCCCAAAATCACGTAGTTCGAATGGGGAAGGCAACTGTATAACTAATGGCGCTAGCATCGCTTGTACCAAACATCGTCATTGGTTGAAAATCTGTCAATGTCATTTTATATTTCAAAATAGTTTCACCTCATTGGTCAAATTGGGACTAAGCCATGGACGCGCCATCTACAATCAGCTTTGACCAGCCTTCCCCATTGCTCTATATTCATAGACAAGTTAAATGCTGCTGCCGCAAAGAGTTTGCTTTTGGAGCTTACCAGATTTGCTTTATTCTTGTACGAGGAGGAGTTATTTATTTGGCTACATTATAGATCAGAATGACTCAAAAATAAAGATATCTTGAAACTTTCCCTGGTGGGTGCAAGTTCGCTTTGTAAGCTTAGCCTGCAAATAAATCATTTCATCAGACATGCTTCATCGTTTGTCGTAATGGTTGCGAATGTTGGTATTACTTACCTTAAAATTGTAATATTGTTATGTTCTGAATATTTGTCATCATCGGTATAAATTTCGTGTAATTTAAAAATAAAAACCTTTATTCTAGTCTGTAAGGTTTTTATCTATGGGCCAAAGTTGCCTGAACTACTATGGCCCATAGATAAAAACCTTACAGACTAACATATAATTATATTAGTACAATGTGTGTTACTGTATAAAGTTATAAACAAAAACAAGACGCCGAAAATAAAATACAGGAAATAAAGTCAACATTCAGTTAAATATCAAAAAATCTGAAAGAAGCAAGAATGCTAGTATCTAGATGATTTGATTGGCAGTGGTGCATGTGCGTTGTGCGCGTTGCATGCAATTTGTGATGAATGCACACCAGGGCAACTGTTGTGCGGCGATCATTGTGTGTTGTGATCCAATTGCTGATTTCTTTGCAGGGCTGGGGGATGTACTCCACGCTGCTAATAGACCTGTTCAAGTTCCTGGATCCGTTCCTGCGCAACACGGAGCTCGCCACTCCCGTCATGATGCTTTACAAGGGCACACTAAAAGTGCTCCTTGTCTTACTCCACGATTTCCCAGAGTTCCTCTGTGACTACCACTACGGTTTCTGCGACGAGATCCCACCTAACTGCATCCAAATGAGGAATCTCATCCTATCCGCGTTCCCGCGCAACATGCGGCTCCCCGACCCCTTCACGCCCAACCTGAAGGTGGATCTGCTGGCGGAGATCACCCTGCCTCCGCGCGCCGTCATTAACTACAGCACCATCATCCCTGCGTCGCAGTTCAAGAAGGACTTGGACGCGTATCTGAAGGCCCGCGCGCCCGTCACCTTCCTTTCGGAGCTGAGGGGCAACATGCAGGTATGCACACTTACTGATCAGCACTCGTTTAATAACGGTAACAATTTATATGAACGAGTGCTGACGTGTGGCTTGTGGCAGGTGTTGAACGAGCCCGGCCGCCGGTACAACTGCCAGCTGATGAACGCCGTAGTGCTGTACGTGGGAACTCAGGCCATCGCGCACATCCGCGCCAAGGGCCAGACCCCCAACATGTCCACGATCGCACACTCCGCGCACATGGACATCTTCCAGAACTTCACCGTGGACTTCGACTTCGAAGGGCGGTAAGACTGACTCGACACTCACAACTTAATACAAAACTAACACTAAGCCGTAAACGTGTATATTTTACACTAACTGCATGTTTAGGATGGCAGACTAAGATAACACTTGACAGCTTAGAATGCTGGCAAATAGGTCGCGAGTCTACAGTAGAAGCAACGGGACGACCAGCAGCACTAAGCTAATTCAGACCGAAGCCAGAGCGAGAGAAGGCGAAGCGAATGCTTTTGTGGTGCCAGAAGTGGAAACCACGAGGTTCAGTTAAGATTTATAGTTGGCAACAATGAGAAAAGAATAAGTACCAGAATCATGTAAATAACTGTGTTCGTAGAGTTTAGATCTTCCTTTACTGTACGTCCGCATGCCTGTTCATAAGCACTATCAGTATTGTCAGTACACCTTACGCTTGGTGTTCGCAGGTACCTGTTCCTGAACGCGATCGCGAACCAGCTGCGCTATCCCAACAGCCACACGCACTACTTCTCGTGCTGCCTCCTGTACCTGTTCGCCGAGGCCAACTCCGAGGCCGTGCAGGAGCAGATCACCAGGATGCTGCTCGAGAGACTCATCGTGAACAGACCTCACCCCTGGGGACTGCTGATCACATTCATCGAGCTCATCAAAAACCCCATCTACAAATTTTGGTCACATGAATTTGTGCATTGCGCTCCTGAGATTGAGAAGTACGTACCTCTTTCTGTTACTGAGTAGTTATAGGCGCTAACGCATCGTCATTAACTTATTAACCGACCACGGAGTAGTATTTATGTACTACAAAGTGATAGAATTAGCATTCACCCTTTCGTGATATGTCCGGGTGCGTTTCTAGCGCAATGGCGATATAAACAGTGCCGATTTCGATATAACCGTTCACCCGCACATTATCACTACATTGCTTACAATTAATCCCATATAAATAATAAAGCCAGCCCCATTCATAGTCTGGTAGTAGAAACTAGACAGTACCAGTAATGTCATACTTAGACTACATACGTTAAATTAATAGACAGTATGTTTTAAATTCAGTCATCATAGTCAATTATGGTAACTCATGGGCCATAAAAGGGGTGAAATAGTTATTTCTATCAGAATGAGGCTGGATGCACTGAGGGAGAAACATTCTGAGCGCATGTAAACGGTTTTACTCTGATTGAAGTTTAAGCACATGAAATATCAATTTATTGCTGCATGCTTGGAAGAAGCATTTCGCTTTCCTTTATAGTCGAGTGCAAGTAGAGAACAAAGAATCCACACACGAAGTATTTACTCAATAGATTTTATAGGAATGTGTGGTATTGAATTTCTGGACGTCAAGGCATTATGTTGAGTTTATCTCGAAATGTTGCCTGTAAATCAAACGTTTTATTTAAAGTTCGGAAATGTGACCTATGTAGATGCATAATCGTGTAAAACATATTAATATAGTATCGCACATGACCTAACTAAACTCGGATAAAACCAAAATATCCATATTTAACCATTTTTAACCATCAACCAACAAAAGTCGCAGACAATTTTGTACTGTTTAGAAAAATAATGAAGGCAACAGGTTGTGTTTTTTAGGGTTCCGTACCTCAAAAGGTAAAAACCGGCCAAGTGCGAGTCGGACTCGCGCACGAAGGGTTCCGTACCAATTATTATAAAAAAATCACGTTTGTTGTATGGGAGCTCCCCTTAAATATTAATCTTATTCTGTTTTTAGTATTTGTTGTTATAGCGGCAACAGAAATACATCATCTGTGAAAATTTCAACTGTCTAGCTGTCACGGTTCATGAGATACAGCCTGGTGACAGACAGACGGACAGACAGCGAAGTCTTAGTAATAGGGTTCCGTTTTTACCCTTTGGGTACGGAACCCTAAAAAGGAACCCTTAAGAGATCACTTTCTTGTCCGTCTGTCTGTCTGTCTGTCACCACCGATTTTCTCTGGAACGGGTGGACCTAGGAAGTTGAAATTTATACCAGATACTGAGGTCTATGTCTTACAGCACATGTAAGGGAAAAATCTGAAAACCGTAAATATGTAGAATAATAACAAAAAAAAAGCGATTTTATTATTACAAACTTATTATTTGCGGTTGGTGCAAAAGCCGTTTCATAGGATCGAACAGTAAAGTTAAGTTTGTCCTTTAAATTGTTTGTACGGAACTCTCGGTGCGCGGGTCCGACTCGCTCTTGGCCGGTTTTTACAAAAAAGTTTTGTACAATCTATTGATCTGTAACATGCCGAATTAATTTCTTTATTTTTCTGAAAAATGATATTTGATATTTCTTTATTTTTTATTTTTCAACCCCTGTCATACAGGTTGTCCTAGTTCAGGGGTTGAGACCACACTGATGTAATGTGTTTGAAGTTATATAAAATAAAATTATTACTATTATTATTTATCGTAGAAAATTGAGTATTCAAACTATTCAAACAATTCATAATTCAATTATTGATATTTTAATTAAATAATTTGCGGTCATTGAATCTTAGTAAAATAAAACTCGTGAAAATCAATTGAGTACAAACTTCGTGGGAGGTAAAACTGTCTCGACTATAATGTCGTTTGTTTTGTCATTACCTTTCGATTTATGATATTCGAGGCTGATTTAAACGTCTTCTGTCTCGGGCCCCCTTAACTCATCTAATTGAATGTCATCTCAATAAATAACTAATCTAAACTTTTAACATGTTCCGAATGAATATTGAAAGTGAGGATCTTTAGTAAGGGAAGTGTACTTGTAACGTGTGACCTCACCAAACTATTCCTAACAAACAAACTAATATGAATAGTGGAGACGTGTAAATCTGCCTTCAGATACAAATTGCATAATAATTCAGTACAGGTGACGATAATCATGTTTTTCTTTTTTTATTGATAGTGCTATCCGACTTCACCTGGAGCGGTAATTAGCCCCCCTTTTATAAACGCTCGTCGTGTACCGATTGAAGCCATACATCTCAATTTGTGTTGTACTTTAATTTTAATCCTCCCTTTTTGGTATAACGATAAAAAAATTCAAACTAGCCTACAATCTCTTACGGCAAGCATCCTTGCAGTTAGAGATTGAGCAAATATTACAATTCTGTATGGCCCTCGGTCAGTAACCGTCGGAGCACATTTACACCTACTAGTATTATTTTAAAGGACTCTCGCAATTATATAGTGGTCAGGCGTTCTCTGTGATTTATTCAGTTTTTCAATCCATAATCGCTATGATTAATTAGTCCACGACGCATGCTCGCTAGACAGTCTTATACGTTACAGCGATCGCTAGCTCGCACGCGTACGTATACCGCTGACCTCTTTCTGGTTGCGCACGCTCCTTTAATAGGGTGAGATTCCAGTAGGAAACAAATCATAACTCATTAGTACATTTTTTCGTGTTTGCTTCCCTCTGCCTCATGGAGTTTCACCCTAAAGCTGATTCCAAAGCAACAATTATGTCAAGGCGGCCGGTCGGTGGCGCAGGTCTGGTGGTGGATGGGTTACATAGTATCGCATCAGACTATCATGCTCATGAGCGATATTTCGAGCTGCCGAGGTAGCAATGTAATCCATGCGACTCGAGCTTGCTCCATAACCTACCTCGTGACATAATCGTTGAACTGGAATAAGCCAAAGGCCGAGACTACAAGACGACGTTGCTAGTTCGGCTGCGATCTCCAGACATCCTCTAGTTGAAATTATTGGTCCTGCTCGAAAATGTCTGAATACCGTAGCGTTACCGACTCTCGTCTGGTCCCTGGACCTATATTGCTATATGGGAATGGTGACGGCCAATATCAATTTAAACTAATTGTCATAATATTGTAAATAGTAAAATTAACTGCAAATAAATAAATTTCAAATGGGTCGTCAGCCTATCCCCCTATCTAGTAAACTAGGCTATGCACGTATGAAGACTAAATCAATCGAACGATTTGAATGGCAGACTGATATTCAACTTTTATTTTACTCTGTTTCCTATGCGGTGATGTGCGGCGTAACGTAACTAACAAAACTAACAGCTGAATGGCACTATTGACTTGAATATCAAACCGCGTTTACTTTACGTGTCTATTGATTTGTACTGTGGTCTAAGGTATTTATGTCTCTAATTCTCTATACATTGAACTCGGCTGATTTTCTTAGCGTTCATGCGCACACATGTACATCGAACACGTATGGTGTAGCTTTCTTATCGGCCGACTGACCTAGCTTTCATGCGCGCCTAGCTTTAATTAATAGTTTTTAATTTTCGAGCCCAATATAATTCACGCGTTGGAACATTTTAACACATGGTAAAGAATGTGAAGCCAATTATATACAGATTGTTTAGTTTCAAGATTATTGTTTTATTCTGAATTCGCGTGAATTATGTATTTTTTTGGAATAGGAGTAGGTACCTAAGCATTTCAGGATATTATGTCGATGCAATTATACTGGTTTCGTTGCCTCAGTGTGCAATAAAGAAGTGACTCCAAAGGAGTCGCAGAATATTTCCATACACTTGTGCATTAATACCTAGGACAAAACTAACCATGACTAATGATTATGTTTTTAGGGGGATGCCATTCGTTTCTTCTTTATGCAATAATAACATCCTTAAAATACAATGATGTGAAATGTACTGTAATATTAAATTTAAAAAAAAATTGTACGAATTACACGAATGGCATTCCTTGTTTTTCGTTTTTGCTGCTCCGGATTACGTAAGTTAACATTACATCACTTCATGATAGGGACATGGAATACCAAATAAAGTCATTCATTACAAATGGTACTAACAGTAACTAATTGGGCTTAAATCTTTCTAGATGGTGCCGCTTTTGCGTACGCACTTAATTTTAGTTTTCTTTGATTTTCATTTAAACTACTAAGCATTACATAAAAACTTTTTGTACCATGCCGTTGCTGGTAAGTGGCGCCATCTAGCGTTAGGTGTGTAGTGAGCATGCTTGTTTGTTGCGCAACATCACTTCTGTGGGATTCTAACATTTCGTTTTGGCCAGGCTCTTTGCGTCCGTGGCGCGTTCCTGCATTGTAGACAAGACGGGTGCGGGAGGGGGGGAACGGGAGATAGCCGAGTAGCGTCGCGCCAATTGGGAGTCTGTCCGGCATAAGCACATGTATAAAGGCTATGCTGAGAAAGGTATGTTGAATCTCGAAATTACACTTTTTTTACTTTATAAATTAAGGGGGTGGTATCTGCTAACGAGAGGTGTTCTCGATGTAACTCCTCCTTGATAAGTGAACATAAATGTGCAAAAAAAAAATGTTGCTTATTAGACTCTAAACTTTAATTGGTACAAATGAAATAATTCTATCTTTATTATTACTACATATATGAAAAAAATATTCAAAGTGAAGCATTTTTTCTTTGAAATTTCGTAACTACTCCAAAACGGCAAGTTTTAGTATTTTTTTTACACAAATATTTTTCACTTTTTTCTTCACAAAGTGTACCACTCATTTCGCACTAGCGGCCCGCAGCCCGCAGGCCCGCAGTGACCGACGTAACATAGTGCAAGCTGATTAGAACTTTATTCTAACAGTATTTCAAACAAAGTTTGAACCACCACAAATAGAGTTGCTAATTTAGCAGATACCACAGCAGCCTTAAGAACGCAAATTATTTCAGACACGGATTAGTAGTCCTTTTTTAGGGTTCCGTAGTCAACTAGGAACCCTTATAGTTTCGCCATGTCTGTCCGTCCGTCCGTCTGTCCGTCCTCACTTAATCTCTGTAACCGTTAGCACTAGAAAGCTGAAATTTGGTGCCAATATGTATATCAATCACGCCGACAAAGTGGTAAAATAAAAATTGGAAAAAAATGTTTTATTAGGGTAGCCCCCCTATATGTAAAGTGGGAAGTGTTTTTTTTTTTAATTTCATCCCTAACGGGTGATATATTGTTGGAAAGGTATTTAAAAATGAATAGGGGTTTTCTAAAATCATTTTTTGATAATGTCAATAATTTCGGAATTAATCGCTTCAAAAGTAAAAAACAATGTGTCCCCCCCTCTAACTTTTGAACCATAGGTTTAGAAAATCTGAAAAGTAGAACTTTATAAGGACTTTCTAGAAAAATCATTTTGAACTTGATGGAGACAACAGTTTTTGTACAAAAAAGACAAAAAGTTGTACAAAATAATTTCTGGACTAAGTTTGTAGTATATTCGTATAATTATGCAAGCATTTTTACATAATGGATACCGACCTTTAAAATCATAAGTGGGAACACTTATTGTTACGGACGGGAAACTACGGAACCCTACACTGAGCGTGGCCCGACACGCTCTTGGCCGGTTTATTTTTTCAATAATTTATGTAACTGCCTTGTTATTGTTAGCGCTATTATGAAATACCTACGTATCGTTCCAGGCTTCCAAGGCGAGGCAGGACCGAGCCAGCCGCCGCAGCCACAGCCGTCCACTTCTGGCCAGCCCCCCAAACAGCCGTTGCAGTGGAACAAACTGTTTCAAAAGAAGTAAATCAGTGATGAACAATTTTATTGTAAATATATTTATATTGTAGTAGTGAACTTTTGTAAATGAATCAATTGATTTTTGACATTATCTCCGGTCAGCCCAAACATCTTAAGATGATTATTTAATTTTGCCTCCTAAAATTTACCTTCAGGTAATTTTTGATCGGAGTTTGAATTGTCTACACAACCTAGTCCCGGCGTCGATTTCGATGTAAGTAGTTTTCTCTCAAGTACCCTGTTTATACAAATTCAAGGAATAAAATTGAATCCCATGACACTTTAGTTTTTCGACGTCCTGACTAGGTTGCCAGATCAGGACATGCGTCGGCTTATGTCAATAATCAATGAATATAAATAGTATACATATGGAATGTCTGCGCGAATGTCTACAATGTCTACGAGAATTCGCCAGTTTGGTGGTCGAATCACAAAATTTGTTGTATTATTAAGTAAGTAGTGTATAAACATAGCGTGATCTCTGAAGGTCGAGCCTCTATCGTAGTGCCACTGTTAAACGTGCAAACGTTCCATAGGAACAACTTCTTCGCTCTTTACTCGCACATGTAAATTGATTTAACCATTTTTCAATTTCCTGTACAAACCAAAATTTAAAATTTTCTTTGAAACGGTTCATATAATAGTAACCAATGCAATTTAATTACAAATGTAACCAAAAAAATTTATATTTTAAAAATAATATATTATATTCAAATTTCAATTAGTATTTAAAAAATGAGTATTTGAATTCAATTAGCTAACTGAAAGTGCTTCAATATTTCCTTTTAAAAGTGTAAGACTATCGTGAGTGATATAGAATTTCAGCTTTGCGACATAATTATGACATTGTACAATTGGGTTGTCTTTGTAACGGGATAAATTGTCACATAAATTGGTTTATTGTAAAGACTGTCTAAACAGATTCCATTGTTTATTGAAGGTTTCGATGAAGGCCGCAGCGACGGCCCTACTAAACAAACACATGAACTCGGACTATTCGCAGTTTGGTAGCTCTCGGACGACGAGACTAACGTATAACGTTGCGCACTTGTCGTCACGCGGTGCGGTACCCGCGATCACCTTTACCCAGGACTTGTACCTAACCTACTCAATATAATTCAATATAATAACACAATTTGCACCACTGGTGTAATTTTACTGCATGATAATTTTTCAGTAATAGATTACAGTTTTAAGTGGATTCTTGATGTTGTACTACAAAAAGACTTATTCAAGGAAAGTAATGATCGATTGACGAAATAATTAATATGTTTCAATAGTAATAGATATGCGGTTCAAAGTGGATTGTTGATGGTGGACGTTTTATAATGCGAATGTAGTGATCAGTTGGCGTGCAGCGCGCAGCGGGTGGCATAGGTCCGTAACATTTACGTGACGTTGTATTCACTCGTGTTGGGTGTCTTGTGCGGCTAGTCGCCAGATCAATAAGCTGCATCATATTCGTCTCGCGACCAGACTCACAACACACACAACTCACTTATTTTAAGGCAAATTACACTAAGTGATACAGAGCTAGCTCGTCGAAGTAAGTAAATCGACTGATTAAAAGTAACCGCTAAATCGATTGTTAGTTTTAAAGTTGTGTATTTTTAAATCGACACGTAACTCGTAGTTCTGATTATGAATTATTATGATCGATTTAATTATTGCATTGGTTGGATTAAATGTAAAACATTTTAGTGTTAATTATAATATTGAATAAGTTTTGATGAGCGTAACTTCACGTTGTCAAGTTTTTCTAGGTGTGATTTGAACGTAATAATTATGAAATAGTAATGCACTCACCGGTGCGGCAGTCGCGCGTCGCTTGTAGCGCGCCGCGACCGTGACCACGTCTCACTTCACCGGAATAAGCATGTTAGATGTATTGCTAAAATTAAAACTTCACGATTAAGATAATATTATGTAATCACCTTTTTCTAAAGTGTTTAACAAAAGTATTTTTCCATCAAACTGTTCTTTTATTTCTTCACTTCCCGAACCTGTCTAAACCCTTTCTAACGACATGATAATCAAATAATTGTTTCATTCACGTGAACCTTCACTATTTGCGGGACAAATACACGAAACAAAAAAAACAAAAATAAATAAAATAATCTAATTGTACAAAACCCATGTGGTCTTGAAACATCAACAAAATAGATTATGAAAGTAAATACCTGGTCTGAGACGCATCTCATAACACGCATTACATTTCGTCTGATGTTGCATGATCAGCGTGAAATAACTTAAACCATCTATTTATTATCATAATCTATATTGTGACAAAAAAAAAAGTTGGAAAAGGTGACCTGTGCAATGCGCGGTGTACCTAAGAAATGCGTTGCTTACGTATCATCAAACGCATGTTGACGGACATTTTGGTTAATATAAAAAAGCTTTCACATTGCCAACACAACAAGAGATTAGATAGTGTGACTGACACTGGCTTGGCCACCATCAGAGATTTTAGTTTTGATAACACAAAATGCAAGTCGCTAATTGTCGAAATTTGTCGCCAAATATCAGAATTTGTCGGTCACTGGTTCAAAAGATATAAGGGCTTATAGGTGGCCGATCTGGAGAGTCTCCCCAGCTTGGCCACATGTATATCTCAAAAACTATAGGGCACCTAGCGAAGATCTGTTTTCTACCATATTTTGTCGCTAATTTGTCGGAATTTGTCGCCAAGTCACAGATTTAATCGGGTCTTAATTTAGAAGATATAATGAGTTCAATTAGTAAGCTATAGTCCAAGAGCTAGATCGAAAAAACTCTAAATTCTTATGGTCCATCTCTTGAACTATACTATACTAAATTAACTCATTATATCTTCTAAACTAAGACCCGATTAAATCAGTGACTTGGCGACAAATTTCGACTAATTGGCGACAAAATATGGGAGAAAACAGATCTTCGCTAGGTGCCCTAGTTTCTGAGATAAAAATGTGGCCAAGCTGGGGAGAGTCTCTCCAGATCGGCCACCTATAAACCCTTATATCTTTTGAACCAGTGACCGACAAATTATGATATTTGGCGACAAATTTCGACTAATTAGCGATTATTTTTTAGTGTTATCAAAATTAAAATTCCTGATGGTGGCCAAGCCAGTGTCACTGACACGATTAGATAGGTACATAACATGTTTTCCCAATTACCAGGAATAGGGCAATGGGCCGGACTCCACCAAAGCGATGGTGCGAAGCGGAGAGATGTGAGCTATTAGGGTGAATGTAATTGTTATTGATGGTGTGAATTGCTCGAGTCAGAGGGGTTTTGGCCAGCAAGTTGGTCCTAGCTGGAGGTACGACCAGCGGCGGCGGGGGCCATCGGCGTCGCCTCCACACGCAACGGTCGGGTACGCACAGGCGCAACCGCTGCAACACTCACTTTGTGCTTTATATACCCCGGCGCAGTCTCACCATGTACGACACTAGTGCAAATTCCAGTCGCACCCCGAGTTGATTGTACCCCACCATGCCCAGTACTAAAAGTGTGGGGTAAGTACATCAAAGGGTAAAATGGGTATACTCCATATAGTTTCTTGTATAATTAATGGCGCGTGAATTTATTCTGGACTCGCTCCAACTTTCACTAATTACTTAGCCTCATGCCCCATAGGACAGCACTATGTTCCAGATGACTCTTGACTGACTACTACGTCATACAGAACTCTGATGACCGTGATGCCGTAAAGTCTCTCGTCTGCCTCAGAACAAATCCCAATTAATGCCTTTTTACAGATCTTAGTTAATGACTGCGAAACGTCAGGGAGTGAGAGAACAACCCCTAAATCTCGTAGGTACCTGCCAAACAGCAACCTGCGAATAAAAAACAAGATCCATTTTTGACGACTTCTGGTAAATTGTTTATCATTATTATAGAAGAGGCCCCATGTTGCTGCCTTGACTCACCCCGGACCAGGTGTAATACGGATCGGATTCGCAGCCGTTGTAAACGTATTGCTGTCTGTAATGCTACATGTAGCTTGTCAAGAACTGAAATAGATGTGCTGTGCAATCGATTCCTGCTAACTTACGTATAAGAGTGATGATGATGACATCTAGCCGATTTCGGTCACAGCGACTGCATTCGATGGCTTTCTAAGGTAATGGTTGTCTCGAGAGCTTTAATGTGCTGCTAATATCATGTGAGTATATTATCATATGATTAAATGCCAAGTCTAGTTTTAATTTTTTTATATTATACGCCAAAATAGTGTAAGAAATCCCAAAACTTCGTTTTTACAAAATTGAAATGACATGGTAAGAACTACCTTTTGAATGAAATCTCTAATAGTCAAGTCCTCATTATAGCGTGTTATAGCTAATGACCTCATTGAGGTATCAATTTTTTTTGTCTGATTGGAAATCATCAAACGACTCCTCCCGCTCTGGGCGGAGCAGGAGGGAGTGTCAGACTTTTACTGACTAAAACCCATCCATGTTCCTTCATCGCCCTTTGCGTTCCGGGGCCACGTTATCTCTTACGAACAGTCCCGCAACTCTGGCAGGCATCGGTCCTTGCGGACCCCTTCCGTTTGCTGACTCTCTTTGAGGCGCGCTTGGGACACGAACGCGCCGTCGACACGGCCTGTCGTCATGAGACGGACGGACGGCGAGCTAGCCCATAGCCCACCGTCCATAGGCCCGCGCCGCCTACGGTGGCCGGAGGCCACGTGGTGGCCCCCGGCCGAGAGGTCGCCGCCGCCGATCGCCGCTTCGAGGATACGGCGGTGCTCCGCCCACGCGTAGCACAACTCCACAACGTGCCCAAAAAAAAAATTTGAATCCAGCACCCCTAGCCAAGTTGACAATCTACAATCGTTAACGCTAGTAGAAAACTATTCAAATGAATGGGAATGACATCATCTCAACGTTAAATCACGTGATCAATACAAACAAATAGAAAATTCTTAGACAAGTTTACATCGTTCAAAATGATAGAATAGAATGTTATCGTTTCTACAATGTTGATCGCTAAACTCTTGGGTAGGTACGTTCGCTATAGACTAAATTGTAGGTTTTTTCTACAGACAATAAAGAACGAGCGATCGACTCAGTCGTGTCAACTTGGCTACCAATTTAGCGCTTTCTACAATCGTTTACGCCGAGTCGTTTTCGATAGTAGAAAGAGAATCGATACGAACTTGGCTAGGGGTGCAGCTTACAATAATTTGGATTCGACGTCCTTTTATATTTGCTGGGATCTTTATGTAATGCTCATCACACAGTAATTAGTCAATAACAACAAATAGTCAATAAAATTTTGTGCATATCCGCTTCTCAAAATGGATGTAGGAACGGGTCCCGTACTAAGGAGCTACTCCTCATTGATATGGACATTAAAATTTCGCAGTTTATCGCGTGGTGCGTAGCGAGCACAAGTTTTTCGAAGTTGCAAATTTGGATTCATATCACCCTATCTTATCTGATCTATCATATCAATAATGCAGAACTACAACAACATGCTTTGCGATTTTAGCCTTTTTAGCGTTGATTCCTACTGGCCTACGATTGTAAGTGTACCTATTGGAAAACAAAATAAGTACCTACCTAGCTGTAAGAAACCCTAGAGATATAAATGTGGCCAAGCTGGAAGCTGGGGAGGACTCTCCAGATCGGCCACCTATAAACCCTTACCTTTTGAACCAATGACCGACAAATTCTGATATCGACTAATTAGCGACGAAACTTTTGTGTTATCAACTGTAAGATGGCTAAAGATTAAATTGTCCGGCAGCAGGGTTTTTGATATTAGCTGTATACGTACAGCCGATTGTATTGCATACATAATATAATTATGTATAATACCTACTACTTAGTAGCTGTTGCCCGCGACTTCATTCGCGTGGAAATTTTATTGTGGATGTGTAAGACTAAAAAGTAGCCTACGAGCTAATTCTCAGACCTACCAAATATACCTACCCAAAAATTTCATAAACATCGGTCAAGCCGTTTTGGAGGAGTTCTAGCTGACCCGCGCAACTTCGTCTGCGTCACATATGAGAGAGAGAGGGTTAGAGAGAGTGTGGTTAACCTAAATCGTGGATATTTTTAAAACTTTTTAAGAGGAACAATTCCGTTATAGGTACATGATTGTTGCATAACTTAAACCGTTTAGGCAGCGCACGTAATAGAAGCCCTCAAAAGGAATAAACGTTTTCCATTTTCTCTGTTTTACCCACGACGTAACGGAGACGGTGTATGCGTTTGGGGTGAGAGGATTGTTGATGCAGACGTTGTGATGCGGCAATGGAATGGCGTGTCAGGCGTGATCAACCAAAATAAACACTGCGTTATTATAACCAGCCTTTTATTTAACAAAATACAAGTCGATATAACATGTCCGTTGTAATCCATATACGATGAATTCAGATAATAGGTGAATATTGGGAACGACACAAAAAATGTTTCTATGCGCTATGCGCTGAGAGCAGGAAGCAGGAAGAGAGATTTTTTTTTTTATTAAAATCAATAATTGACAGGTGACAGTTACAAATGTCACATAAATCAATATGACTGCATTTCAGCTGCGTTCATGCAGAGCTTACATAAGTCCTAATACTCCTCCTTAAGCGCTACATGAGAGCAAAAAACAACTGCTGTGACTCTACACAATATAAAGACTACATTTAGTTAACTCTACATTCAAGAGTTACATACTCCACCTACTATAAAGTGACTCTACATATTTATACATACCTACCATAATTCATCACAATATAATAATATTAATCATTAATAAAATAAGTACACAACAAAACATTTAACCATTTGCTCCACAAACTCTCACATTTAAACAATTTACAAAGTTACAATGTTTCTGCGCACATAGTGGCTTTGTCAATACATCTGCTAGCATGTCATTAGTAGGTAAGTATCTTACAGATATGTTTCCTTTTTGTACTAAGTCCTTTATGAAATGGTAACGCAAATCATGTCCGTTTCGACCGCGCGGCCACGGCGTTTTTTTTAAAAAAAAACTATGCCAAGATTTTATAAAAGTTTGTAAAAGTTGATTGCCAAAACCATAAATTTGTCAAAGTTATGGTTAAAAAGTTATTAGGGTTTGAACGTGGCCGCGCCATCGAAACGCGGAGAACCGCGCGGCCACGGAGATCTTTAAAACTAAGCGTTGTAGAGACCTGAAATTTAGGTAAATAGCAGATTGAATTTGTAAAAAATTTGTAAAAATATACAAAAAATTCCTAGGTTTATATCTTAGGAGCTGTAAGACTTAAAACCCCATGGCCGCGCCATCGAAACGGTGAATAACACGTTATCGCCGATATCTCGCTGAAAAAGCATCGTAGAGGTCTGAAGTTTTTTGTAAAACACAGATTTGAATTTGTCAAAACTGGTAAAAATACTTCAAAAAGTCCTAGGGTTATATTTTAGGAGCTGTAAGACTACAAACCCATGGCCGCGCCATCGAAACGGTGAAAAATACGTTATCGCCGATATCTCGCTGAAAAAGCATCGCAGAGGTCTGAAGTTTTTTGTAAAACCTAGATTTGAATTTGTCAAAACTTGTAAAAATACACAAAAAAATCCTAGTTTTATATTTCAGGAGCTGTAGTACGGTATTGCTTAGAAATACAAGTCGTGATTATTTATCGAAGAAAGTAAGTATTAGCTTGATTTTTTTTGTAAACAAAACCTAATTAAGTAGAACTTACGATAGTAGGCAAAAAAGTATTTTTTTTATAATATAAACCCTGTAATAACGTTTTCAATGTTTCGATAGGGTGACCATGACTTATTGTTCACAGAAAACTTTCCACCTATTGTATTAGAAATTATTTCTCAAGGATCCTAAATTAAATAAAAATGAAGAGTCGTATGTTTATTTCCTATAAACATAATTATGTTTTTGTAAAATATTGATTGACATCGAGTAACATCTACCAATCCGCACTGGGTCAGCGTGGTGGATTATACGCCCATTCCCTCTCAGAGGAGGGCTGTGTCCCAGCAGTGGGAACATTAATAGGCTGATGATGATGATGATCTTATCGTTACATTTTAGTTTATTTTTTTATTACAGAAATAAGTGTCATTGCATAGTATTTCCAGAATGATTTGTTATGACGATGGTAAAACCGAAATGCACACAAGTTCCGAACAACCTATGACAATACATAATCTAACATAATTATGGTCATGGTATACATAGATGATTAAGATATTTAAAAAAAAAACAGTAATTTTAAACACACCATACTTCACAGTCGTATTAAAAAAATATAATATAAAAAAAACTATTCTTAGTGTAAGTAAATAATCTGTGATTTGTGGTTTTGTCAGAAATATGTAAGTTAACAATCTGTGATTTATGTGATTTTTTAAGAAATAAACATGTTTTTGTATCTTAACATTTTAATTTAATTTATAATCCTTGAAAAAAATTTTTTAATGTAATAAATAGGTGGAAGTTTTTTGTAAGCAATAAGTCATGGTCACCCTAACCAAACATTCAGAACGTTTTGAAGGTTATAAGCGATACCGTACTACAGTTCCTGAAATATAAACCTAGGATATTTTTGTGTATTTTTACAAGTTTTGACAAATTCAAATCTAGGTTTTACAAAAAACTTCAGACCTCTGCGATGCTTCTTCAGCGAGATATCGGCGATAACGTATTTTTCACCGTTTCAATGGCGCGGCCATGGGTTTGTAGTCTTACAGCTCCTAAAATATAACCCTAGGACTTTTTGAAGTATTTTTACCAGTTTTGACAAATTCAAATCTGTGTTTTACAAAAAACTTCAGACCTCTACGATACTTTTTCAGCGAGATATCGGCGATAACGTGTTATTCACCGTTTCGATGGCGCGGCCATGAGGTTTTAGTAATTCAGCTCCTAAAATATAAACCTAGGATTTTTTTGTATATTTTTACAAATTTTTTACAAATTCAATCTGTTATTTACCTAAATTTCAGGTGTCTGCAACGCTTAGTTTTAAAGATCTCCGTGGCCGCGCGGTTCTCCGCGTTTCGATGGCGCGGCCACGTTCAAACCCTTATAACTTTTTAACCATAACTTTGACAAATTTATGGTTTTGGGAATCAACTTTTACAAACTTTTACAAAAACTTGGCATAGTTTTTTTAAAAAAAAAACGCCGTGGCCGCGCGGTCGAAACGGACACCGCAAATCAATGTGCTTCGTTTTCTTATGCGAATATTCTTTTACAAGTAATAATCTTTGAGCACTTTGATTATCGTTGTATACAATTACATCAAAAGTTTTGTTAATAATTTCGGACAAGAAATTCTTCACAAAACAAATGTCCTTGCAAACGTCGCTTATTGCTAAGTACTCTGCCTCTGTACTTGATAAAGCTATACTACGCTGTTTTCGAGCTTCCCAATTGATCAAACAGTTACCTAATTTTATAACAAATCCAGTGTAGGACTTTCTGTCTGATGAGTCATTAGCCCAGTCAGCATCTGCATAAGCACTGATATTAAAATTAGTACCTTTTGTAAAATGAAGACCATAGTTGATCGTTCCTGCTAAATAACGAAGTACTCGCTTTGCTGCGCGCCAATGACTCACGTCGAAACATACACTGTATTGACTAAGTTGACTACAAGCATACGAAATGTCCGGGCGTGAGCACACACTCAAATACATTAAACATCCCAACAGTTGTCTGTATTTGTATATCTCATCATCAAGACATTTCCCATCAGACTTTTCTAACTTACAATTTACAGGTAACGGTGTAAGTACTGGCTTGCAGTTACTCATATTAAATTTTGCTAGCAAACATCTTATATAATTAGACTGATCTAGCACAATCATATTATTATATCTAGTGACATTCATGCCTAAACAATTTTTTAATTGGCCTAGATGGCGTATTTCAAAGTTTTCATTCAATAATGATAAAACATTCTTAATACATCCATTATGAAATATATAACAGTCATCAACATAAAGAGCAATTATTATATAATCTTTATCATTCTTCTTTATATATACACACGGTTCGCATTTACTTTGAGTATACCCATTATTAATTAAAACATTATTTATTTTTAAGTTCCACATACGGCTAGCCTGTGTAATGATAAAAAAAGAAAAAGGGGAGTGAATGGGTGTTTTAAGAATTGTATTATAAATGTTAAAAAAATGTGTAGTGTGCTCCAAATAAAAATAATAAATAAAAATGGAAATTCGGGCGCCAGGAGTACACACAAAACTATGCCTAGGATAGACTTACCTGCGAGAGTTGGATTTTAATCTTCAAGCGGGAAGGTATCAATAAAAATCGACCATGGAAGTTAACGATCTATTTTATTACCCGAAGGCTTGCTGGTTGGGAGAAAAACACAAAAAAAATTCCTTTCTAATATTAACACATAAGGTTCTGAATAAAGGTGTAAAACTAAGAATAAACGGGTGTTATTTTGTGACCTGTCATTATTGCACTTTGGAAAATATAAAATAAGTACCACAAACCATACTAAAATTTTGTCAAATAATTTAAATCCGATGAGTTAAATACGTGCTCATCTTGGTGACCTCCGCTGTGATGCCAACGGCGTCCATCATAAATCTTGGTAGAGGCGAGCGTTCAATTATTTACGTTGTAAGAAATAAGAAGAATCGTTGGGAGAAAAACTAATCGTATAAAGAAACTAATCGTAGAAAGAAACGCCTCGTACGGCGTTTCTTCCAAAATATCCAAATGCGGTCATCAGTAGATGATGCAATCCAAGCAAATATATTATGTCCAAGTTAAAAAATCCATCAAAAATATATGCTATCCAACTAGGATGCGGGCAAGGGCAATCGGCTACCACATAATGGTGACTAGATGCCGCCCATTGGAAGCTATATTTAACGATTTCTTAGGAGCGCTGTAATTACGCCATCACCCAAAAAATTGACGAGTCGAAAAGTGAGCAATGTCAAAGTGAACTTGACAGTATAAAATCAGTGTGACCACTACATGAATCCAAGTCAACCAACCAATGAATTTTTTAAAAGGCAACACCCAAGCTAATTTGTCAAGTAAACGACGAGAATATTATGCATCCATGTGACGCTTCGATCAATAATAGTACTAGATTCCCGATGAGCGCTTCAAAAACGGCCCAAAAAATAAGACCACAAATACTTTTGTGGTCTTATTTCAAATTAGTATGGTCCAATCATAGCCAACATTAAGACGTCAAAATGCCGCAGTGCGCGTTCAAAAACTGTGTAAATAACCAACGTATCACCAATGTTTTGTAAGGAATATTTTTTTTTCGGTAAGTTTATATCATTAATTAAGTGTTTTTCATGAAATAAAAACAGAATTAAATATTTTAGAATTCAATTAGCTAATATTATAATTGTTTGGCCAATGTTTGCTACACGCACCAACTATTGTATCAAACATCGACTGTTCTTGAACAGGGAATGCATGGAGTAGTGTTGTTATTTTATAATGTTATTTTTGTTTGTAGATTTCCTAGTGACCCATTTCTCTGTGCAGAATGGGTATCTATTGTCCCGAAAGAAAGAGAAGACAAAATATGCAACCCTTATAAAAAATCGAGAATATGTTCGATACATTTTGACAGATTCGAGTCATTCGACATTGGAAACACGCAAAGACGTAGATTATTAAAAGCAGCGGTTCCCAAATTGCAGGTTATTATTATAAAGTACTAGACTAGTTGGTGTAAGAAAACGTTTCGATAAAATAGTAAGTTGATAATGACTTTTTTTTAGATTCACAGACCAATAAAAGATATTTGACGAAAGATTTATCAAATCAGGTTTTGTAAAAACCTTTCTCAGATGATTTTTTTTAATTTAATAGGTATTTTTAAAATGTAATAGTGGCAATATAATAAAATAGTCTCTACTAATTCTTTGAATCGGTCAAAAATATTTGTCACCATACAAAACGAACCTAAAAAAAATATAATACTGCAACTCTACGTCTTTCAATACTTACTGTGTTCTGAGCATTGAAATGTGACACCAAGAACTACGTCTAGTTCCACAATAGAATAAGCACGAAATTGTAAACAAAATGTTTTAACCTTATGACATAGACTTAGGTTTTATTTTAGAATAAATAGTTTTGTACTGATGACTTTTTATTTTCAAGCGTCATTTTAAATTTATTCGTTCTAACCTTTCTCCGATAGAAGGGACTTAAATAAATACATTTTGCAATGGTAATTAAACTTTATATAAAAGCATTAAGGTTTGTAATAGATTGTAGTTGTTAATACTAATAAACTTTTTTCTAAGATATGTAGATGTTTACGTGTGTGCAAACGTGGCCACTTGAGCGACTTATTTTTGTTCCTGATCCTTAATCTAGTACTATTATTGATCGAAGATGTGACGAGCTAAAAAGCCTCGTTACATTACATCCCTCCCCGAAAATAAAAGAAAGGAACTTTCTTTTATTAAAAAAAAGAAATATTCAACCAAATAAACCAGTCTTAATAATTTTATAATTCCAAAGGGAAAAAAAATTAAATATTCAAAGTGTAAATGAATTCTGAAAACGTCAAACGACAAGGTCTCAAGAATTTAATAAAAGTAAAAAATGCAAATGACTAAAAGTCAAAAACGAAATCTGTGCAGAACAGAAAAAATTATAAGTTATAAAAACTTTATCAAATAAATGAAAGAAAGAAAAACTTTCCAATTCTTCTAAACTCCAAAACAGTACAGCTAGGCACTATAGCCGCTGACTAAATTCAACAAACCTACAGAAATTTAAAAATAAAATGTAAGTTATAAAAAACTTAATAAAAGAAGAAAATCCCTAAGTTTCCCAAAACCCATAGTAGTTCAGTTAAGCACCATAGCCACTGACTAAAAATTTCAAAATCCGTCTCATCTATCAACTCATACCACAAATTTAAGTTCAGTTAAGCACCATCGCCACTGACTAAAAATTTCAAACAACTTGGAACAGTACAACTTAGAGTGCAGTTAGGCACCATAGCCACTGACTACAAAGTCGACTGCTTCCATCTCTTCCATCTCCACGAGTGCAGTTAAGCTCCATCGCCACTGACTATCTATCTATCTCCACAACAAACAATCCGAAAATTTCTATCCCCATACGAAAGTATTAGATAAAGTTGAAGGACTATATCCAAAAAAAATTTTGTTACAGCAACAACCTGCAACAAGAAAAGCATATTGTGGTCGGCCTATCACCACCGAACTTCCGAACACAATAGCTGAAAGTGGAAAGGAATGCAATCGGCAAGTGCCTCTTCAAAAACCAATCCAAACAAAAACATTGAGATCTCCAATGAGAAATCTCAACAACAAAAGGCGAAAGCCAAAAAAATTTCACATTGCGGTCGACACATCACCACCGAACTTCCGATCGCAATAACTGAAAGTGGAAAGGAATGCAATCGGCAAGTGCCTCTTCAAAAACCAATCCAAGTGGAAAGGAATGCAATCGGCAAGTGCCTCTTCAAAAACCAATCCAAACAAAAACATTGAGATCTCCAATGAGAAATCTCAATAACAAAATGCGAAAGCCAAAAAATTTCATATTGTGATCGGCGCAACGCCACCAACTTTCCGGGCACAATAGAAAAAATAAATGGTAAAGCCAAAGCTTCACAATGCGATCGGCACATCACCACCGAACTTCCGAACGCAAAGAAAAAGAATGACGAAAGTCAAAAGAAATATCCGCATTGTGATTGGAACAACATGTCCAACACAATGGAAAAAGGAAAAAATATGGCCGGGGCCGAAATCCCACATTGTGATCGGCACAACACCACCGACTTTCCGAGCACAATGGAAAAAATAGTTGAAATCAAGGTCAAAAGTTACACCAAGATCCAAAAATAATAAGGCATTTTGTAACAAAGGTTACAGAATGACCCTAAAAAGTAAAGTCCAGGATGAACGCGTTACTAACAAAGTCACATCCGAGCAATGTCGAATGAATCTCGAGATAAGAAATGGTAAACACTGTCAATAAACAGTAGAAACAGACCTACAAATCAATAACTATTTAAGACTAAAGATGAAATAGAATGATTTTAATCTAAGAAAAAAGGTAGGATTATAAAAACTTGAAATTAAATTTAAGCTTTTAAATCTCTAAATGTAAAAAAACAAGTGTGAAATTATATAAGATCTCAAATAAATGTAAACACAGGTAAAAAACAAGGTTACCCTATATGTAAAAGTAAAATTAAGATCCCATACAATTCAAACAAGAAAACAAAACAAACAAATAAGATCCTTCGATGTGAAAAATATTTAGTGTGAAAAAAATACTTTTAAATTAACCGATGTGACCTAAGTTTTATTTTAGAATGTTACAAATTCAAATTCAATAAATTTATAAGAAGTTACCTAACATACATCATTCATACCGCCGATAACCTATCATCCATCCCATCGTACATCACACTATCATAAGCGGCCTTCAAACAAAATTATCAAAATCAAGTCTAACACTTGGAAACCAAATTAAAATTTAATAATATCTTTAACATGATAACGCCCTACTGAACCCTTATTTAAATCTTTCAAAACATAAACGTTATCAGAAACTTTTTCAGTTATTTTACACTTTAAGAACTTAGGTGCAAGCTTAGCCGAAAAATAAGCAGGTGCTTGAGATTGAACAAAACTTCTTCTCCACACTACATCGCCCACATCAAAAGAAATGACTTTCCGACCCTTATTATAATAAGCGGCATTTCGCTAATACCCCTTCAACAAATAAACTTGAACTTTAACAAAAATATCACTAAGTGAATTAAGAGAAACTGCATAAGCATTTCTATTGGAAATTTCTAGTTGAGATAAGTTATCAACTGAATTACTAAAATGATGTAATGAAGCATCAAGAACAAGCTCTCTACCAAACATAAGAAAGTTAGGTGTAAACTCTGTAGCGAGGTTTACACTACTATTTAAAGCTAATTGAACATTGGGCAAAAAAGTTGACCAAGTTCTATGATCATCTTTAACAAAACACGATATGCAAGTTTCGACCGTCTTATTATACCTCTCAACAGGATTATTTTGAGGTGTATACAAAGTGTTATAAAATATTTTAGTTATATTAAAACCTTTCAAAAATTCCACAAAATGTTTTGAGGTAAATTGAGTTCCATTGTCACAAACTATTATTTTTGGACAACCAAACTTAAGAAATATTTCTTTTTCAAAATGTTTACAAATTACTCTAGTGGTAGCATTAATCATTGGGAAAAACCAGCAATATTTAGTGAAAACATCAACAACTGAAAGTATGTATCTATGTCCTGAATAAGTTTTAGGTAAGATTCCTATAATATCAACTGAAAGCATAAGCATGGGACGATCTACCTTTTTGGGATTAATCATAGTACCGAAAGGAGGAGAAGTAGTATGTTTATAAGCTTTACAAGTATCACATGACAAAATGTATTGGTGAACATCATTAAACATTCCTTTCCAAAAATAATGTTGTTTTAATTTCTTTAAAGTTTTATGAATTCCTAAATGACCAGAGTTTACATCATCATGATTTGACCTAATAGTATCTAAAATATGCTCTTTTGGTATAACAATTTTCCAATCTAACAGACTGTGAGGGTTGAAATTTATTTCTACAAAATTTATACAAAGTATTATTTTCTACTCTAAAATTTTTATATTTTCTAGGATATTTCTGACATTGGGTGAATACTTTTCTATACCATGGGTCAGTAATATCATCGTCAGGAGAGACTAAATTATCCTGAGCGTTTATAGCAGTGACTTCTATCCGTGACAGAGCATCTGGAACTAAATGTAATGAACCTTTTTTATGAATAATATCAAATGTAAATTGAGAAATTCTGGCTGCCCAACGAGCTAACCGTCCACTAGGATTACTAAGACCTAAAAGCCACTTTAAACAAGCGTGGTCGGTGATTACTGTAAACTTCATTCCCTCGACATAAGGTCTAAAATGTTCTATGGAATCTAAAATAGCTAATAATTCACGTTCAGTGGTACTATAGTTTCTTTCACATTTATTAAGAGATCTCGAATAAAAGGCAATGGGATGCTGATCTCCATTCTCATCCTCTTGGCTTAAAACACTACTTACCTAGTCCTACAGAACTGGCGTCACAATGCAAAAAGAAAGGTTTTTGAAAATTAGGACATTGTAAAACAGGAGAAGTTATTAAAGATTGTTTTAATTCTTGGAAGGCAATTTCTGCTTCGTCATTCCAAACGAGTGATTTTTTTGAATTTTTACTACCTGCTGTCAATTTAGTCAAAGATGAAGCTATATCAGCGAATTTACTAATGAATCTACGATAATAAGAACATAAACCAAGGAAACTACGGAGTTGTTTTACCGTTATAGATTATTCTACTTCTTTTTAAGTCGGGCAATTTTGTCAAAGGAGGAAAATTTTTCCGAATGTTTTCATTCACAAGCGCATTCAAAGAATTAAACGAAGGCAAAGCTTGAGCTGTGAAAGCCGAAGAAGAATGTGCGATTCTTGATTCAAAAGGATTGTCAACATCAGGGGCATTGACCATCCCATGAGCTTTCTCAGCAGCGTTGGCATCAACAGTCAGGCAAATACCGACATCAGCCGTATCCGTATGAAGCGGCGGAAATTGAACTCCCTTGTCCATTGTCAACAAGCAGCAAAACAAATAGCAGCAGCAAAAGGCATGACTAAACTTCAAAAAGTTTCAAAATAAATCAAAGTTTGAAAATAAAATTCTAAGTTTGAGGTTAAGTATGAAAGTCAATGTGATATTTTTATAAAAAACTACAAGTTATTTAACGTTGAAAAAGTGCAATAATCACTTACAAACAGCTTAAATCTAGATAAACAAGGTGTACTATAATGTACTTATGTTAAGATTAAATTATTAACTTAAAAAGTTAAGCTAAGTTATGAAATAACTTCACTGTTGAGAACAACAAAGAGCGGTCTATGCTATACAATTGTTGGTTATGCTAAGGAAAAAAACATGTTATAAACAACAGGTTATAAACAAAATGATCAATTGTAAAAACTAAACAATGTTTGCAAAAGATTCAACAAGTTAAACAACAACTCATGAGTCAAATTATCAAAGTTACATTAAACAAAGTTATGAAATTAATAATGCACAGAACAAATTACTGTAAACAATAGACTCATTAGTGAAAGTGTTAATTAATTAATAGTGCAATAATGACAGTATATAATTACCAGCAAAACCTACTTCAAGTCCCTGTTCGCTGAGCGACAATTGTAATGATAAAAAAAAGAAAAAGGGGAGTGAATGGGTGTTTTAAGAATTGTATTATAAATGTTAAAAAAATGTGTAGTGTGCTCCAAATAAAAATAATAAATAAAAATGGAAATTCGGGCGCCAGGAGTACACACAAAACTATGCCTAGGATAGACTTACCTGCGAGAGTTGGATTTTAATCTTCAAGCGGGAAGGTATCAATAAAAATCGACCATGGAAGTTAACGATCTATTTTATTACCCGAAGGCTTGCTGGTTGGGAGAAAAACACAAAAAAAATTCCTTTCTAATATTAACACATAAGGTTCTGAATAAAGGTGTAAAACTAAGAATAAACGGGTGTTATTTTGTGACCTGTCATTATTGCACTTTGGAAAATATAAAATAAGTACCACAAACCATACTAAAATTTTGTCAAATAATTTAAATCCGATGAGTTAAATACGTGCTCATCTTGGTGACCTCCGCTGTGATGCCAACGGCGTCCATCAATGATATTATAAGTAAAAAGGTGTAGATGCGTTATAAGCGCTCAGCAAGCGGTACGTTAAAATGTGGCTAATTAGCAAACCTTGACCTCAGTGTGACGTTGCCGGCGTCGACAGACGCACTTCACGTAAACACAGTGCATTATCAGTGAAAGTGACCCAAAACTACCGAAAATGCCGTCGTGTGTCATGAGATATTATAAAAATTATACTAGCAAAACTTCTAAAAGTCAAGGAATCACATATCATTCGTAAGTATACTATTTATCTTAATATTTTCACAAAACAAACATTACGTTTTTAAAATAATGGCGTCCGAAAAGAAAGAGTGCAACAACAATTTCTCTATCAACAAGTGCGATAGAGATAGACGTCATTACCGATCATAGAGTAAAATTATATGTACGAAACAGACAAGTCAGTTGACTTTCAATGCATTTTTATTACATTACTTTTACTACATGAACTCTTGAGTGAATCGCATTTTTAGGCATAAATCACGGTGTAAGGTAATGTCATATCTGATTTATTAATTCTACATCGTTTCTAGTACACTTGACGACGCACTGTCGCGAAATATATTTGTCTCTCTTTCACTCGCGATACTTGAATCATGCCATCCTATTTTGACGACTAATTGTAATGTAGTGTGTTATTGCAATATTTTTAGTTATTCATGTGTGCGGTGTGCCGTTTTTGAAGATAGCATGTCGTTTAGGTAACGTATCTACACCTTTTTACTTATAATATCATTGGCGTCCATCATAAATCTTGGTAGAGGCGAGCGTTCAATTATTTACGTTGTAAGAAATAAGAAGAATCGTTGGGAGAAAAACTAATCGTATAAAGAAACTAATCGTAGAAAGAAACGCCTCGTACGGCGTTTCTTCCAAAATATCCAAATGCGGTCATCAGTAGATAATGCAATCCAAGCAAATATATTATGTCCAAGTTAAAAAATCCATCAAAAATATATGCTATCCAACTAGGATGCGGGCAAGGGCAATCGGCTACCACATAATGGTGACTAGATGCCGCCCATTGGAAGCTATATTTAACGATTTCTTAGGAGCGCTGTAATTACGCCATCACCCAAAAAATTGACGAGTCGAAAAGTGAGCAATGCAGTGTTGCCGGCAGCAAGTTTCGATTTATTCCGATTCCTCATCTGAAAAGTTCCGATAAGTTCCGCCTGAGTAAAATAAAAAAAATGATATTATAACATACCTATATATACAGGGTGTAAACCACCTCATCACGAAGCCGTAAACCAAGCACTGTACATCAAACTAAGTAACTTTACGCAAAAATTATTGCTGGGAAACGACTTTTTTTTTTGGGGTGAAAAATCATGTTTTGTGGTAGAACTCAATGTAACGCACTCAAAACATTGTGCTGATGAATAGATTGAATAGTACAGGGGTCGTGGAGGCGTATAAAGTAAAGATCTTACATTAAAAACTTTCAAAAAAAAAACTTGTCAAGAAGTTGGAACTTTGATCTCCACTAACTCTAAATATCAATGACGTATTATATATAGACACGTCATGAACCAACATCGCGGCGCTTAAAAACGGCGAAAATACTAGAACTACTTATAAGCGTGAAGAAAGAGAAAGAAAATATGACACCGAACGGCGGGATGCCTGTTGCGAGAGGGAGATAAATATACATCTTCAGTCACGTCACAGGATTTATTAAATTATAAACAAAAGTAGCGTCGCGCGACAGGTTGGTGCGTAACTAAGCGCGATGTGGCCAATTGGCTTCATTTCATGTTGTCATTTTAGAGTGCGGACAACGTATCTATAGTATATATATCATTGCTAAATATAAGGTTTCCAGGTATGGTGTAAAAGAAAAAAATGATCGCAATGACGGGGAGAACAAGTGCCTTTCGGCTTCGTTAGGAGGTGTTTTACACCCTTTATATTTTTTTGCCATGTAATTCATTACACCCACTTTTACTAGCATTTTTTTTTTAATGCTCTAAACATTGCATTTGTGTTATGTCATGTCATGCCTCGGATAATAATGTCAAAATACTATGGTGTTTTGACATTAGTATCAGAGATTAAGTGTTAATCCAGAATGAAAACGTTTCACGATAAAATCGCAGCGATTTAACACCAACGAAAATATTGATTTCTATAGGTACACTCCAACAAAGTAGGTATTTTACATCTGTGTGTAGGAGGGAGTACAATACCATGTCAGTGAACGAAAATAATCTATAGCTAATCCTGTCAGTCGAGTTTATTTTATTTATTATTCGGAGGAAACTTAGTCCATAGAGCCAAGTCTACGATAAATATGATGATGGGATTGATGATGGGTAATAATTGTAATAAAATTATGACAATGTCATTCCAATGTCGCCTGTTTGGTTTATGCCAAAGTTCCGAAAAGTTCCGCCAAAGCTGAGGTTCCGCAAAAGTTCCGCCAAGGGCTTCAAAGTTCCGAATTCGGAACAAAAGTTCCGCGCCGGCAACGCTGGAGCAATGTCAAAGTGAACTTGACAGTATAAAATCAGTGTGACCACTACATGAATCCAAGTCAACCAACCAATGAATTTTTTAAAAGGCAACACCCAAGCTAATTTGTCAAGTAAACGACGAGAATATTATGCATCCATGTGACGAGCTAAAAAGCCTCGTTACACCTGTTTGAGACCATATATACTTTTATTCAGCTTACAAACTTTACTTTTATCTGAACAAAAACCTTCTGGCTGCTCCATATATATAATCTCATCCAGATTACTATTTAGGAAAGCTGTGGTAACATCAATGTGGTCCATCTGCAAATTCATTTCTGTTGCAATGGAAAATAAAATTCTCAATGTGGAATGTCTGACAACAGGTGAAAAAGTGTCATTGTAGTCTATACCTTCTTGTTGACTAAACCCACGGGCAACCAATCTAGCTTTATACTTATCTAGTTTACCTGTGGCATCGTGTTTCCTTTTGTAGACCCACTTACACTTTACAATGTTTTCACCTTCTGGTCGATTGACTAATGTCCAAACATTGTTCTTAATTAATGAATCATACTCACATTTCATGGCGTGAAGCCACTGCTCACAGTCAGTAGACTTCATAGCTTGCACGTATGTATTAGGCTCATTTTCTAAACTCTGCTCAATCAGCATAGCCGATAAGTCATAATCATTATATTTAAGCGGAATTTTACCTCTATTAGTACGTACAGGACGTGAGCCAGAAGCAACACTTTGCACATGGTCAACCTCTCCTCCTCGAAGTGTGGCGTCAGGCAGAGAAGACACAGCGTCCTTACAGACATCATCCTCATCACCTTCATCACCCGTACAGTAGTCCAACAAGGGAGACCACACCGGAGGTGTTAGGTCACTCTCAGATCCTGAAATAGGTGATTCCGTAGTAGACTTATGACAAATTTTATCACAGACATTATTAATAATTTTATCATTCATTTCATTTGCATTATTATTATCAATGTCAACATTTAAAATTTCATTATCAATATTTGTATAATTTTTATTATTTATAATGCATTCGTATGAGATAAAATCATTATTCTTGCTTTGTGTTTTAAAGTGAAGTCCTCCAAAAAATTCATCTTCTAAAAATGTAACATTTCGCGAATGCACAACCTTTTTAGGATTACATGGATCAAGGAGACGGTAGCCCTTATAAGTCTCGCCATAGCCAACAAAGATATATGGTTTAGCTTTAGCGTCAAGTTTACGACGTTTTACATCAGGAATGTGAGAAAATGCTACACAGCCAAATACACGCAAATGACTGAGATCGACTGGCTGTCCAGTCCACTTATTCTCCGGGATGTCACCTGACAACGCGCTGGTAGGAGACCTATTCTTCAGATATATAGCAGTCATTGCTGCTTCTCCCCAGAAACGTTCCGACAGACCCGCGTCATGTAGCATGGCCCTAGCTTTCTCAAAAATTGTCCTATTGACGCGCTCAGCAACTCCATTCTGTTGTGGACAGTAAGGCACCGATGTTTGATGTATTATCCCTTCCCTTTTAAGAAAATCAGTCAACGTTTTGTTACAGTATTCAGTACCGTTATCGGTTCTTAAAATTTTAAGCTGCAAACCTGTTTGTTTTTCAACCATATTTTTAAAGTTAACAACATGTGAACTCACCTCGGATTTTGTTTTCATTAAATAACCGAAGGTTTTTCTAGTGCAATCATCCGTCAGAGTCAAAAGATAACGGGCACCGCCCCAACTGCTGACTTGAATGGGTCCACAGACATCGGAATGCACAAGCTGGAGTGGCACGGTAGATTGGCTTCCCACAAGCTTCGGATAAGGCTTTGTATGCATCTTTCCAGTTAAGCAGGGAACACACTTGTTTGGCGAGTCATCATCCTGAAAAACGACACCACAACATAAACCACCACCACGTAGGCTATTCATACCTTTCTGGCCGATATGGCCTAAACGCTTATGCCAGACTGCCGCAGACACCAATGCAGTATCGACACTCTCTGGCTGCTGCCTAGGATGCACCAGCATGGAATGCCCCAACACATTCGGCTTGCACTGCTGTATCTTACAAACCATTCACATTTGTAGCAGCTAAAATTTGGTTGCCAGTTAAAGAATTTATCTCATTAAAAACATGACACCCATTTTTATCAAAAACTACTGTAAAACCATTGTCACACATTTTACTTACAGACAATAAGTTCGTTGACAGATTGGGAACAACTAAAACATTTTCTAAAGTGATATTATTTTTGTCAGTAGACAAAACTAAATTGCCAATGCCAGACATTTCTAATTGACCACCATTTGCTATAGAAATTGAGTTATTATTACAACTTTTAAAATTTCTTACTAACCTAGCATCATTGATCATGTGAGCTGAGGCCCCGCTGTCGATGATGACATCATTATGGTGAGCAATGTAAGCCGATGCATAAAGGGTATGCTGTTCTTCTTTCTTCTTCTCATCCCTCTTTTTCTTAAAGCATCGCTTCGCTGTATGTCCTGGTTTTCGGCAGTAATCACACTTGAAAAGTTTGTTCTTCTTTACATGAAAAGCTGCAGCATCATTATCACATTTACCGTTTCTTCTGTGTTCCTCTTGAAGCAATCTCGTTCTCACTAGTTCAGAAGTCAGCGAGCTAGTTAAATTGGCAGTTTCAAGACCGGAGACTAGTGTGTCAAATTCCTGCGGTAAACCGCTAAGTAGAATTTCAGCCACCTCACCGTCGTCTATAACTTTTCCTATGTCAGAGAGTTGCTGAACTAATCCGGTGACATTTTCTATGTATTCAGTCATGCTGCTAAACTTACTGTAGTCAACTCGATGTAACTGTCTAAGTAGCAGAACACGGCGATATAGACCTTTGTCCTCGAATGTATGAGCTAGCTTCTCCCATGCTTCTTTAGCTTTTGATGCTGATCGAACTATTTGGTACAAGTTGGGTTGTAGTGCCAGGCAAATACGCGCCAAGGCGCGGCTATCACGCACGGCGTCAGTATCGGTGCCGATCACGCAATCCCACAAACCTTCTAAAGTGAGTAACATCTTCAATGAAAACTTCCAGTTTGGATAAGATGAGATACCACACAGCTTCTCCACTTGATTATTGATGTGTATCGCTGGTTGCGTTGCCATCTTTCTTCTTTGACAATAAATCTGGTCGACAGTGAATTTTGGTGAAACTTAAAACGTTGCACGCCTTTCTTCTCTTGGTACAGAAACTTTAAAAGCCTTTCCTTATTTTCACTGGGCACATAACCTGTTGATGCAGACGTTGTGATGCGGCAATGGAATGGCGTGTCAGGCGTGATCAACCAAAATAAACACTGCGTTATTATAACCAGCCTTTTATTTAACAAAATACAAGTCGATATAACATGTCCGTTGTAATCCATATACGATGAATTCAGATAATAGGTGAATATTGGGAACGACACAAAAAATGTTTCTATGCGCTATGCGCTGAGAGCAGGAAGCAGGAAGAGAGATTTTTTTTTTTATTAAAATCAATAATTGACAGGTGACAGTTACAAATGTCACATAAATCAATATGACTGCATTTCAGCTGCGTTCATGCAGAGCTTACATAAGTCCTAATAAGGATGTTTTTGCAAATACATGTTGCCATTTTTCTCCAAAACTATTAGTCCGATTTTGATGCTCTCTAAAAAGTATTTGCGACATTTTTCTTTGATGCTCCGTTCCTATTGGTTGTAGTGTGATGTTATATTATTATAACCCTATTTCTTTGATCTGAGATTATAACCTATATAGCTTTTCTCGATAAATGGGCTATCCAAAACTAAATTTATTTTTCTATTCAAACCAGTAGGTACCTAGTTCTAAAGTAGTAGTAAAGTTCTACTACTACTAGTTTCTAAAGTTAACGCGTTCAACCAAGTCAACCAACCAAACCAGGCTCTTCAGTCTGTACAATATTAGTACCTACCTACTTGTAGATTCAAGTTGGTAACAATGTAAATTCTCGGATTTTTTTGCATTAATCGCTAAAATATTCTACTTATGTTTTTCCAAATACCTAACAGCTTCTCTCGACAGCCTTACCTACGTCATCCTTAGACACTCGATGACAGTCATCAAGGTGTATCAAATGAGCCGAGGCACGATAAAGCTGCTGTAAATTGTTGCGGACATATCCAACTGCGAACCGGAAGACGTTGCGTTGGAATGCCTCCCACTAGGTGGACCGATGACCTGGTGAAGGTTGCGGGAATCCGCTGGATGCGAGTCGCACGGGACCGTTCAATGTGGCGACACTTGGGGGAGGCCTATGTCTAGCAGTGGACGTCTTTCGGCTGAAATGATGATGATGATATCCAACTGCCTTCCGTCTCCATCGTCAGACCTTCAGTGACAGTCATACTCCAGCTAGAATAAAATAATAATCATGCATATCGGACTTCTACGTAAAAAGTTATACGTGGTAAATACATAAAACAATATACTTAATTATTACTACACTACTACAACAGCCCATTATAATACGTCCACTGCTGGGGGTCTAAAATGGCCGCTTTAGCAGAATCCACGCAGAATCTTAGTAAGAATCACGTTAAAAGTTTAAAATTCTAAAAATGAACTTTATTTTCTTAATAATAACGTCAATTTTAGGAATTTTAAATTTTTAACCTGATTCATATTTCGATTCTGCTAAAGCGGCCATTTTAGACCCCCTGGACATAAGCCTCTCACATGATGGGAGGATTTGCCGTAATCTCCACGCTTGGCAGGCGGATTCGAGATCGCAGTGCTGCCCATTCTCTGGTCTACGGAGGCACAAGGTCCTACTCTGCCGGATACCACACGGCTATGCCGGATACCACACGGCTATGCCGGATACCACACGGCTATCTTAATTACTTATTATTACATATAATAAAACAGTAAAAAAACTGTGTCTGTACATTGCATATATACAAAAAGAAAAAATTGAGGGGGGTTTAGAAACAGTAATAGAGCACGAATCCAAAAAAAAAGTCTTCTGTTTGTTTGTACACGCTAATCTTCGGAACTACTGGACGGATTTGAATGATTTTATTTTTGTTGTACTTATAGGTATTAAGTCTGGGCAACATATAAGCTATAGCCTATATATGTTGCCAAGATAAATTATAATTTATCTTGGAAACTTGAACACCTGATGCAGAACCGCAACAGACCTGCTAAACTATAAGATATACAAAAATGGTACCTTAGCAAAAATTGTTCCACGTGATGAGAATTTTCTGCTGAGAGAATAAATTTGAAGATCTGGAACACTTGATGTGGAACTCCAAGAGCCCAGCTACACTAACTGAATATATAGGAATGACGTTTTAGCAAAAGTTGTTCAATCTGATGAGCACTCTCTGTTGACTATAAAAATCGAAGATCTGAAACACCTGTTGTGGAACTCCAAGAGCCCAGCTTCACCATAACACATTTAGGAATGACGTCTTAGCAAAAGTTGTTAGGTCTGATGGGCATTTTTTAAATTAAAATTTATTATTATTATTATATTATTATTTCCTGTTGACTCATAAAAATCGAAGATCAGAAACATCTGATGTGGAAATCTAAGCTATCACTAATTTCAATGTATAATTATAAAATAACATAAGCTGGGAGTACCTCCACATGGTGAAGGTGGTAACAGTTTAGGACTGATTTTCGATGACGATGGTATGTCATTGAAAATTTGACTCTACTGGCTAAAACTCCCTTTTATTTTTTTATTTTATCGAATAAATATGCCTTCCGGCTTATGTTATTTTAGTGTTTAATTTACTTTTCCATTATCTTCGTGACACGGTAGCCTACCCGGTAACGCAGTGGAGCAGTCACTTAGATTTTAATAAAACTATAACCATGCCTAGAAAAAGGTCAAATCTTTCCCAATGTCCCAAAGGAGCTAAAAGATTGAGGATCATAAGATCCCAAGAATCTACCGAAGAGCGTCAGGAGAGACTTGATGCTGTTCGAGAACATCAGGCTTCAACTCGCTCCGTGGAAACCTCTTTAGATCGCGAAGCACGCCTGCGTTCTCAGCGTATTTACGCATCTACATCCAGGTCTCTAGAGACCAGTGAAGAATATGATGCGCGACTGACCGCTGATCGTGAACGTCTGCATTGTCTCGCGAGTTGGAGACGTTCAAGGAAAGAGAATTACGCTTGAGTTCTCAGAGTATCTAAACATCGACTTCTAGGTATCTAGAGACAAGTGGGGAACGTGATGCGCGACTGACTGCTGATCGTGAACGTCACGCATTGTCTCGCGAGTCGGAGACCTTCACGGATAGAGAATTGTGCTTCGACATCAGACGTATCAGATCTTCGATTTTGACGACCCCGTTGTCGCTGGCATAAGCAACAGGTTCCGCGTACGAAGTCGCGGGCAGAAGCTAATAAATAATAATTATATGCGTCGAATTGACAACTTTCTTCTTTCGTTTCGTTGGTAGAAAACCAGACTTGAGGTATGTAAATTTTTAAAGCAGCGTCATGTAGACTAATCTAGAGTACCTTTTGCTATTATAACTTTTTTTAAAAGCCGGTCACTCGATCTAAAAGTTATCTTGTGAGCACATAATTTTCTAGTCATTAGTACCATTTTGGTTGAATAGATGTCAATGCATGTATGTTACATATTGATGAGAAGTTCTTCTTGAACACTGTAAATTCTTATATCATTTGATAGGGAGACTGATTACAATTAAACAAAAATTAAAACCGTTATACATAATATTTGTGCATATAAATTAACCACATTCATTTTATAATTTACACGTGATGCTGTAACAAAAGAAATAACGAACCCAGAGACACTCATAATATATCTTTTGATAGAAAACACCAATTACAATGAAACAACATCTAAAACCTGCTCTTGGTTATGCACAATATTTGTGCATTGAATCTAACCATATTGGTTTTATAATTAACACGTGATGCTGTATCACGTGGATCTTTTGTTAACAGAACCCATTTGTACCATTTTTAGAATTTTTGTCTGTACCTTAATTCTAAAAATGGTTGTGATCCTATAACACCCCTTACTATTTTTTTGTAAAAAAATAAATATTTTCAATGTACAGAAACGCCACGGCTGCAGATTTATTATATGTATAGATATATATGTAACGTATAGATTTGAAGATAGACTAGCTGTTGCCCGGGACCAAATACAAAAAAAAAAAACAAAAATCGGTCAAGCCGTTACGGAGGAGTTCGCTAACAAACACTGTGACACGATATTTTTATAGACGAACTAGCGGACGTCACGCGGTTTCACCCGCGTAGTTCCCGTTCCCGTGGGAGTACCTACGAGTTCTAATGGTGAAAGAATTTTTGAAATCGGGGCTGTAGTTTTTGAGTTTATTCATTACTTACAAACATACACACAAAAATACAAATCTTTCCTCTTTATAATATTAGTGTAGATAAATATGTATTAGGTATATATTATTATACAGGTTGGAATTTTTGCATGCCACCTGGAGGGAAAGTACTCTAACTAAATACCGGAGATAGCAAATTTTACTTAAAGGAAACATTCCTTTATTTTTAAAAAGAAATTAATCTGTATTCAAAGATTTTGAAAATTCGCTTGCCACACTCGGGAATAAAACCGGCTAAATTAAAAAAAAATAACAGCCCTGTACTTTTATGGCACCAGTCGATAGGATCAATCATAAGGAATAAATCCTTCTAATAAATATGATAATTAAATTAAAGGAAAAGCATGAAATCTTAACTTATAAATTCAATGGGATAAGATCTTCTATATATCTATGGATAAGATAAAGCACTTTTACTCAAAGCTTATGTTAGAACCAAAAAACAAAATTAAAAATTATCTTTTGATGACATTTATTGATTAAAATAATAATAACTATTAATTACTATTAATCTATAAGTACATATAATATATCTGTAGCAAAATCGTTTTTGTACATCGAAAATATAAAAAAAAAAATGGCCAGGGTTTGAAAGGATAACCAACAGTACCTACTCATTTCCAGCATTTTTGGATTTTTTGTCTGTTTATCTGTTTGTCTGTTTCGATGATCAAGCATCACGTAAAATATACGAAACCAATACAGATAACTTTTATACATAAAAAATGTGCGTATCTTGTGTCTGTTTCGATGATCAAGCATCACGTAAAATATACGAAACCAATACAGATAACTTTTATACATAAAAAATGTGCGTATCTTGAGGTATTATTTAGTTTTTTTTTCATCGTAATCGGTTAATTCTATAAAAGATATACGAATTTAAAGCGTTCAAGAAGAACTAATCATCAAATGTAAGATGCAGGCGACATCTATTATACTAGAATGGCTTAAAACTGACTTAATGACTAAAAATGTGCTCACCAGATAACTTTTAAATCGACTGACCAGCTTTATAATCATCATCATCATCATTTCAGCCGAAAGACGTCCACGGTTTTGCCATAATCGCCACGCTTGGCAGCTTTATAATATTATATTGTAATACAAGGGGCTAAAATTACCCATTATATACGAGGTAGTTTTACTACCGAGGTTTAGCGAGGTAGGTACCAAGTTATAATGGGATTTTAGCGCCGTGTGCTACACTGTACTTTTCACTTTGAGTGCGTGAAAAATAGTAAATTTAGTCAGACGGACAGACAGGCGAACAGATGGACAGGCAGACGGACAGCGATGGATAGACAGATAGACAGACAGACAGACGGGTGCATAGACGGACAGATAGTCGAACAGACAGACGGAAGCATAGACGGACAGACAGTCGAACAGACAGACGGACAGACAGATGTACAGACAGACGAACAGACAGACAGACAGACGGATGAACAGACGGACAGACGAATTAAAATAAAGAGGTTATTCTGTGAAGTTGAAGTTGTTCGCGTGGCTGTTGGACCGATTGTCTTGGTCTTCGACGAAGATTTTACTTTATGCTCTAGCTAGAGCATAAAAAGCGACTTTATGTCGCCTACGCACGACACAAAGGCGAACTTTAGAGCATGAGAGAGAAGTGAAAAAGTTATTATAGCATAAGGTACTCAGGCGTGATGATGTAAATTTAGTAACTAATAGGAGCGAAGCATCAATGATAAGTGTTGCATAAACGGAGAATAGTACATTTTGATACAAGTGGAGAAAGTTTGTTATTGCAATCGAGGCGGAATTATAACACCCGAGCCGTAGGCAAGGGTGTTTTTGAGCCGAGAATTGCAATAACAAATGTCCACGTGTATCAAACGACGTTTTTCAATACACTTTTGAAGAAATAAAATAAAATAACGAATAATATTTTTGTCACGAACTAAGAAACTATGAATAAAATTTTCTTTTTTTTTTTGCGCTTTGGTCTCGCCAGGTTGAAAGAGAGGCAATGGTATGAAGCCGTTAAACAGCCTAATATAAAAAATAGATTTATTTTATATTTTTGAATTCAGAACACAAATAAATGTTAATTTGTGTATAAAAGTAACTATTAGTTTTAAATAATCATGTTTATCTATGATATTCTATTTATAAACACAATTTGAATATTAAAAAAAAATATTTATGCCGTAAAGACGTGTAGTGCTTTGCAAAAATTAAAAAAAAACATTCACCTCAGACTATAGGCATCGAACCAACCGCACACGTGCGGGAAAGTGGAAAAAATCGCACGCGTGTGAAATACATTGCATGTTGTACCTAATCGTAGTGCGTTATGGACCAGTTTTCGAGGAAGTGTATTGAAAAATTTATTTATTTTGAGAACTTCTGTTGCGAGCGCTGCATAAACGGTTAAAGTTACGCCACAATCATGTATTAGGGAATTGTTCCTCTTAAAACGTTCAACATAAAATCCGCGATACCATAATAATGTCTATCTTATAAGGTTGACTCACACTCTCTCTAACCCTCTCTCTCTCTCTCATGTGACGCAAACGAAGTTGCGCGGGTCAGCTAGTTGCTAATAAAAACAAAAAAAAACATTTATTGACACTTTAAAAATACATGTTACAAGCCAGTCACAATAAGAAAGCACACGAGTGTATTTCCACAAATCTGATCCTAACCCCCAAACTAGGCCTGGACCTGTATTTTAGGGGTCAGCGTTCAGCCATGGATTCTCTTAACAGCATTCAGAGTGTCGTTTCAAAGTTAACAGCAGGGCCGGATCTAGGGGGGGGCAAGCCGGGGCCCATGCCCCGGGCGGCAAGTTTAGGGGGCGGCAAATTCAAGCTTGGCTGACTTATGGTCCAAGTTGCGATAATGATGAGTTGTAACGATACAACTCATTGATTTCTATCTGACTGGAAAACTGTTCCTGTTGAAGAAGAAGGAGCGCCCTGCAGACACCCCATATGCATACTAGCCCATCGATTTAGACGAGGACGACAAACTCTTTGAGAGCTAAACTGTAGACCGCCTATTTCAGCACCTGGCTACTGAGGATCTGGCGGACCCGCTTAGATGCCGCTGCCTCGCAGAGCAACTGCGCAGTTGTCAGACTCCTCGACTCTCCCCATAGCTCAGGATTTCTACCTCGAGAAAAGATTGGAGGCACTCCTATACCATGCCAAACCTATGCCGTACCAACTTTTGCTGCATAATCAGGGCCTATCGGAGGAATAGAGATATCATCTATGTACGACTGGGCGCTTCGCGGTTAGCTTCTTCATGGTGTTTGTGTCATCTGTTATGCTGATGACACAAACACCGCTGGTGAAGGCAAACGTTTCGGCAGGTCGTCTCTTGTATCTTGGCGACAGTTCTGGGGTCGTAGATGGGATCCGAGTCGATGATGAAGTACCTGGGACTTGTCCCTAATTGCCGCATTTTCAGCAGTTGACACCCCGGTTGATGGGCACCGCGAACTTAATCTCGTGGCTACCGCCCAATCTGAGGGGATCCAATTTCTACAGAAGATTATGGTATAGGATATATGGGGATCGTACGGTCCATAGCGCCCTATGGAGTGCCAGTATGGGCGAACAACTTGACGACATAAATACTGTAATTTAGCGATGAACCCAGAGAGCGATGGCCGTCAGAGTGAAGAGAATAAATCAAACGGTCTCCTTCAAGGCGGCGAGCTTTTTGGCCGGATCACCAGCATGAAATCTTGACGTTATAGTCTTTACACAGAGCAAGTACCTGATGCGCCGCCAACGACATGATGTCAAGGTGTACAGGGCTGTGCTCCACCAGTTCCTAGTGGTGGAATGAGAAGTTCGCCAACCCAGGTCCGAAACCCAGTGCACATCACTTTTACGGCGATAAGACTCGTGACGAAGAAGTGGCATAAGAAGACGGCATGGCGCTCTCATTTTCCGTCTGGCACAGGTACTCTCCGGGCATTCACTACTGTGGAGACTGCTCCGAAGTCATCACAGAACTTATTAAAAGTTATTTGCGATCATCTATGAGCCAGGAACGTTTGTCAAGTCTCGCAATCTTAGCGATAGAAAATCGAATGGCACATGAAATAAATTATGACAAGGCCATAGACTTCTTTGCAGACCAAAAAGCTAGAAGAGTAAAATGATAATTTCAATTTGAAGTACAATACAATAATACATCCAACTCGTTTTGTTTCAAAGCACAAGGTAGGTGCTTTCATAACAACAATATATGTCCTACACGTACATGTATGTAGGTATATTTGTAAATATATAGTGTAAACACAGAAAGAGCGGCGCTAGTTAGGTCCTTGTAGCATTCTATCTGCGAGGCTTATGCAGGGACGGAACTATATAAGGGCTTTTTGAGCTGCAGCCCAGGGCCCCGCGTGGATATAAAGGGCCCTCAGTCACCTTTTGCAAAAATTGGAGCATGTGGACATTTTGATCTCAAGATCTTTCTCTGAGGAAAGACGTAAAATTTTCGAGCTCGCTTCGCTCGCTCTTACAGCCTTGTTTCTCTTGAATTTTAACTTTGTCCATAAGTCACCTAAGTAACTCCGGTAGTTCGAAACAATTCTAACCTGTCCAAGGTAGGTAAACTGTTAAGTTTTCCAACTGGCTTTGCTTGCTTTTTAGACTACTTTCTTTAGACTTTGTCTAAAAGTCGACCTGTTACCCATTCCTGTATGAAGGATCGAAACAATTCAAACCTATCCAAAGCAAGGTGTCAAAAAATTTTCGAGCTCGCTTCGCTCGCTCATGCAGTCAAATTCCTCCTTAATCTTATTAACTTTTGAAGTCAACCAAGTAACTCCTGTATGAAGTGACGAAATAGTTCTAATCTGTCCAAAGTAGGGTGTAAACATTTTTGAGCTCGTTTCGCTCGCTCTTGGAGCCTTTTCAAATAACTCTTCAAAACCTAAACTAACCAATCCGAGGTCACGGAGGTGCTAACATTTTTGAAGTGGCTATATGCACTTCAGCTGCATCCGTAAATAGTAAACTTAAAAATCGCACCCTTCTGATAGGCCCCCCTCTGGCCCAAAAGCTGGCGACGCCCTTGGCCAGGCCCCCAAGTAGTATTAGCCCAGGGCCCAACAAACTCATGGTCCACCCCTGGGCCTATGGCCATCATTAGGCGTCTGATGACTGAAATAATGATGATGATAAAAATAAAAATATAGACGGGCGGGGGCGGCTTTTTCAGTTTTTGCCCCGCCTCGAAAAAATTCAAGATCCGGGGCTGGTTAACAGGCAAGGTTTTTGCCGTTTGGTAACACATATTACTTTGTAAAAAAAAAATAACTAAAGGAATTACAATTATGATAATAATGATATTATGATAATGATATGACTAATAGCAATCATCTTTCTAAAAAGGTCCATCCTTTGAATAAAAGTGCTTTATCGTATTGAATTGAATTTATCCCATTGAATTTATAACTTTAGATTTCATGGTTTTCCTTTCATTTAATTTTTCATATTTGTTAAAGAGATTTGATCCTTATGATTGACCCTATCGATTGGTGCCATAAAAGTACAGGATGTTATTTTTTTGGAATTTAGCCGGTTCGATTCCCAAGTGTGGCAAGCGAATTTTTAAAATCTTTGAATGCAGATTAATTTTTTTTCGAAAATAAAGGAATGTTTCCTATGAGTAAAACTTGCTATCTCCGGTATTTAGAGTACTTTCCCTCCAGGTGGCATGCAAAAATTCCACCCTGTATATTCATCATCATCATCTGCCTATAGCCTTTTCCCAACTATGTTGGAGTCGGCTTCCAGTCTAACCGGATGCAGCTGAGTACCAGTATTTTACATGGAGCGACTGCCTATCTGACCTCCACAACCCAGTTCATACTGGGTAATACGATACCACTTTGGTAAGACTGGTTGTCAGACTTTCTGGATCACTGACTACCTGTAACGACTGTCAATGATGGACAAATGACAGCCGGGACCAACAGCTTAACGTGCTTTCCGAGGCCACCCTGTATATTCATGCGTGCTAATAGGATTTTTCTATCTGGGGACTACGCGGGCCAGGAACGCAACAATAAGTTGTTCAGCACAGGATCTTGAATTTTTTCGAGGCGGAGCAAAAACTGAAAAATGCCGCCCCCGCCCGTCTATATTTTTGCCTATAACATCATCATTATTTCAGCCATCAGACGCCTAATGATGGACATAGTACTGAACAGCTGATTTCAGGTTTGGTCCCATAGTAAAAGTTGTTTGTTATCATGAGCAGGTACAATCACGTGTATAAGTATCGTGAGTACACTAATTACCAGTCACCCTATATAGATCGCTTCACTTTGGCAGGCGTTGATTCGTTTTAAAACATCCAAACCGTCGACTGGCGCTTCGTTTCCTGGATCGTATTGATAAATCCAAGACTCATCACCTGCAAAGATGTCGAAAACACGCCGACACGAGCCTGCTTCGAATTTGTTTATCATAATATCACGGCACCATTCCACCCGGGCCTGCTTCTGAGCATCGGCATCGGTGAGGTTGTGCAGCACCCAGCGTGGAACTATCCTCCTCACGCGAAGTTGCACGTGTAGAATTTCATGAAGGCTTCCCGATCCAACCTGCAGTAGGTATGTGCTGAATTTACGTAGGTAACTCGCCTTTTGTCTTGGATTAAGTTTTTCTCTGTTAGTTTTCTTCCGTAACAGCCGTCAAAAGGCGACCACTTCTTTTTCATGGGATCAAAGTTAGTCGACCGCGTTTGAATTCGTTATACCAACGATACACGGTTGCCTTAGAAGGGCCTTCATTCATGAATGCCATTTGAAGTCTATCGTACGATTTTTCTGGTTTCAGGCGACACTTGAAATCGTAAAAAATCACAGCGCGAAAATGTTCCCGACGCAGACCCATTTTTTATTGAGGCACGACACACGATAATTTAAATTACCTCGCAAACAATGTGGAGGGATTTTTTTAAATTGGAACGTACCTATTTTTACTTAGAAATAATCATATTTTCAAAATAATACTCATACTTAAGCAATACTTTCTGAGTGGCCTCTGGGTACCTACATTTAAAGGAAGTTTTATCGATGTTTTTTTACCGCCTCATTAATGTTTAAGAATGATACTTACACGTAGCAGTAAATAAATGTGGCACTTGTGGCAGCAACGAATTGCAGTTAAAATGGCCAGTATTTTTAAAGCTATGCCAAAAAGTGTGCATTTCTAAGGAGTGTTGATGTGTTTGTGTGATTAATTTCGATTTGCATCTTGTTCATCCTCCGCAAAAGTATAGTTAAATACATATAAAGTGTTCTATATTTGCAGGATATGGAACAAACTATTTCATCACTGAATAACCTCTGAAAGCAAATACTAGTATCTATGTACCATTCCAATAAATCAGCGTCTAAGAATTTTTCTTAGCGACATTCACAGCAACTTGTGCTCGCAAATAAAAAAAGGCAAGTGAGGTCCAGACGGGTTCGGCGGCGCCGGCGACGCGCGGGGGCGGCGTCTGCGCTCCCCGGGGTCGCCGCGCAGCGCCGCGGCGCCACCGTCGCCTGTCACCTGCGACGACCGACGACGACGCTCGGTGCCGTTACTACAAGTCTACAACACTCTTGCGCCGACGCGACGCTTTATAAAATTCCTCTTTCTAAGTTTACACATACTAGTGCGCCGTTATTATTACCCAGTGAACCATACTAGTGTTTGTTTTGTTGGATCGCAGTATCACGGTAAGTGTTTTAATGTTTTCCACAATAAAGTCGAGTTTTGTGTGCCCGCGCGCACGAGGCTTCACTGACAGATAGCCGATGTTTTTGTTTATGTTTTGTGTTGTTGATATTATTTATTTCGCATTCAGTTTACAATACTTTTAACAATGTCAATACCTTTGAGTGTAATCTAAATAATTAATTAAGCGAGCTGCAGCTATTTTAAATGAACAAACTTTGACTTAAACCTATAGTAAATACCTACTTGTAAATATTTCTACCGTTGCGAATGAAAGAAACCTGATGCAAATGCTTGTTGTTGTTATTTTTCTTGAGTTTAAAACTTTGAGTCGCCATCGAGTTTACTAAGGCTCGATTGTCCGGCGTGCATGCTTCATAAAGTTTTTGTTCATGGGATATGAGACTTTATGTGAATGTTGTAAGAGCGGTATTTCCGTGTGCGTGGGAGTAGCCTTGGGGGAAAGGGACGTCGAGTCGCCGCCGCCGCGCCGCCATCCAGGTAGGCAGGCTATCGTCGCGGTAAAGAATATTCTAACCAGAACGGACACTGCTTTGACATACGTCTAATAAGTCCTCGTATGCACGGGCTACTTTTGACTTCTGTTGGATTTTCAATTATCGGTACTAATCGAGTCTACTGTTGTTCATCCAGAATTAGAATTTTGCTAAGGGACCGAGTTTATGCGGCACTCCGACCAGGAAGAAAGTTTGGTCGCACGACCGGCCATCCGACCAGTTTTGTTCAAAATAACGGCCAGTCCAGACAAAAGTCCTGGTCGTGGCCGCGTATTGCGCGAGGTCGCTAAATCATTGCGTTAATTTATAGACCTACACTTGAATTTTCAAAGGTGGGGTTAAAGTGTCTAATATTAGTCTTTTATAACCGGTTTCTGAAACGATAATCTAAGACTAAAAAAATTCAGTCTGAAGGGGCGTTTTCATAAGTCCATGTACCTACATCGCAGGTGATCTGATTGGCTGATAATTCCGTCACCTAATTTAAAAAATGTCCTGATTAATCCTAAATAAAATTAACTTCAGACTCATGAAGTCTGAAAAGCTACGCTTCATGAATTTGTTACCCGCCTTTAAACCCCAGCTCACACGTGGTGTTATTTTACTAAATTATTTGTTGAGCAAGAAATAGGAATTTACTTTTATTAAGTCAATGCGTTGGAAGGCCTCCCACTAGGTGGACCGAAGACCTGGTGAAGGTTGCGGGAATCCGCTGGATGCGAGTCGCACGGGATCGGTCAATGTGGCGTCACTTGGGGGAGGCCTATGTCCAGCAGTGGACGTCTTTTGGCTGAAATGATGATGATGAATTCATCCTAAATATGGCCAGAAAGCTACGTCACGATTTATCCGAAAATAAACCTTATAAGTACAAAAGTTAATGTGCATATTTCCTACAAGCGACTGTGATCAAGCGTATCATACGAATAAGAACATTAAATTAAAGCAAACAAAGTTCATTTTCGTTCAAGAGCTTTCAATGTCAAGATTCCATAGAAATGTCTACACTGATAGGTCATGAATGCGGGCACTTGGTGAAATAGTGGTTAATACAATTTTGAAAAAGGTCTCTAAGATCACGGTACCTCGTAGGCAGAAAGCCAAATCAATTTGTCTCAACTGCACAATTGTTTAATCTTTGTTCGAAACGGTGACCGAGAAGTACGTGGTACGTGTGTGCTACCCGGGTAGGCTCTATAATTTTAATTAAACCCAACACTTAATTAACTATTGTGAGACGTTAAGTCCTTAATCGAATTTATGCTGTTTGTATTATTTTTCATTTGACAGTCATCTGATTGGTTTTGAGAAGAATTTGCACTTAGCTTTCGAGTTCCGAGAACTACTCGTAGTAGCATGACTAATGGAATGTGTCACATTACTTGCTCGTAAAACATATTTTGGTTTTCCTCGTTCCTATTTTGTTTACTGCTAATTAGTTTTTAATCATTTTGCCTATAAATTCGATATTTGTTTAAATTGTGCTATGACACAATCCGAGTCAAAATCGAAAATCAACACCCACACCCACAATATCGCGTCGTAGCACTCGTAGCCCAAAATATGTGCCTAGTTCATTTTTAGGGTTCCGTACCCAAAGGGTAAAAACGGAACCCTATTACTAAGACTTCGCTGTCTGTCCGTCTGTCCGTCTGTCCGTCTGTCCGTCTGTCTGTCACCAGGCTGTATCTCATGAACCGTGACAGCTAGACAGTTGAAATTATCACAGATGATGTATTTCTGTTGCCGCTATAACAACAAATACTAAAAACAGAATACAATGAATATTTAAGGGGGGCTCCCATACAACAAACGTGATTTTTTTGCCGTTTTGTCTAATGTATAGATAATGGTACGGAACCCTTCGTGCGCGAGTCCGACTCGCACTTGGCCGGTTTTTTTTGATAATAATGGTACGGAACCCTTCGTGCGCGAGTCCGACTCGCACTTGGCCGGTTTTATTTTCTTTTTATCTCAAAAATACAGCTACTCGATTTCCTCTCTGATTGTAACTCGAGTAATTGAGTCCGTATTAGGTATTTTATCGTATTTTCATTTCGGACTTAGAAACAATATGGTTAGAGAGCCCATGACCCTAAACCTAGTTCGATAATACTCCCAGATGATAATTATAAGATATATAATTAGCCTCGTTATTAATGGGGGTAACACAAAATGGCGATGCTGCAATGCAAAAAATATGGAGGAGCCATTAAAAAAAAATTGCGATTTCTAGTATGATAAGACTCCCAAGTTTCGTAAAATTATTCGTACGTGACCGTGGCACGCGTTTTTAATCAGTACAAATCGAAAAGAACCGGGTGATTGCTGACAAAACGCCGAATCCAACCGCGCTCTTTCAATCACTGCAGCAACCACTTTCTCCACTGTTGGAACTTTGGAAGATACAGCAGTGGTTTTTCCTACACAGAAATTGATGATCTTTCAGATGAGCGTTGTTTTTTTCAGGAGTTCGATGATACCTAAAAATCGTTTGCTTTTTTAGGGTTCCGTACCCAAAGGGTAAAAACGGAACCCTATTACTAAGACTTCGCTGTCTGTCCGTCTGTCTGTCCGTCTGTCCGTCTGTCCGTCTGTCCGTCTGTCCGTCTGTCTGTCACCAGGCTGTATCTCATAAACCGTGACAGCTAGACAGTTGAAATTTTCACAGATGATGTATTTCTGTTGCCGCTATAACAACAAATACTAAAAACAATAAAATTAATATTTAAGGGGGGCTCCCATACAACAAACGTGATTTTTTTGCCGTTTTGTCTAATGTATAGATAATGGTACGGAACCCTTCGTGCGCGAGTCCGACTCGCACTTGGCCGGTTTTTTAATGGTTCTTTGCAAGGCTTTTTGCATTACAGCATCGCGGCAGAAGCAATTTAAAAAATAATAGCGGTTCTTTTTACTCATAATAAAATTACAAAATGGCACATCTATGATGTTCCCACGAAAGCTTTGTTGTAACTAAGGTTTAGGTTCAGCAAAGGAAAGGCACGACGCGCAACGTCGCGCATCGTCGGTGAGGCAGCCGACTTGCCACTTAGTTCCGTTCGAACATAACAGATGGCGGTGCTAGTTACGTTTTTGAAATGGTCCTAAATCCTAATAATTTATCTTGTTGCGGGTGAGGGCTTTGAAGGCATTAGAGACTTTCGAGCAACTACGAGACAACTGACCAAAATACTAATATTAGCTTGAATTAGGAAAAAACGAAAATTTTATCAGCCTAGGGTAATTTAGGAACAGTCACATGTGGTGAGGGAAAACTGACCAAAATACTAATATTAGCATGAATTAGGAAAAACGAAAATTTTATCAGCCTAGGGTAATTTAGGAACAGTCACATGCTGTTCCTAAATTACCCTAGGCTGATAAAATTTTCGTTTTTCCTAATTCATGCTAATATTAGTATTTTGGTCAGTTTTCCCCCTCGTGCCTATACGAGGTATTTCAGAATCCTTATGGTTCAAAAGTTAGAGAGGGGGAAACCATAAGTTTAGAAAATATGAAAAAAATCTGAAAAGTAGAACTTTAAGGACTTTCTAGGAAAATAATTTTGAACTTGATGGAAACAACAGTTTTTGTACAAAAAAGACAAAAAGTTGTACAAAATAATTTCTGGACTAAGTTTGTAGTATATTCGTATATGCAAGCATTTTTACATAATGGATGGGCACCTTTAAACTCCTAAGTGGGAACACTTATTGTGACGGACGGGAAACTACGGAACCCTACACTGAGCGTGGCCCGACACGCTCTTGGCCGGTTTTTTGTTTTTATTTTCAGCGATATCTTCGGTAACTATGAACCGATTTTGATGATTATTTTTTGTTTGGAATAATAATCCGCAGTGCTCCCGTTTAATTTGGTGAAGATCTTATGCTGGTCTTCGGAGATGGGAGATATACAATGGAAGTCTTCAACATAACAGCGAATCTGTCGTGATTACTGCAATCGCTTGAATGTTAATCGTTTACACAACGTCATAACATAACATCACGTATGCTCCGAGGGGAGCATAGGACGCAGATTTGCTGTACACCCGCATTTCTGCAGTTAGGTATGTTTAGTTCAATTTTATTGGGGATTTAAGACTTTTACCATAAAATGTATTGTTAACAATTTAATATAAATGCATAGCAAATATTTGTATAAGATATCACAACTAAAAATGAAGAAATATATATATTTTTTTTAATGTTTAGCAGACCTAGTACTTAGTTGAAGAACAGATTCAACAGATAGACATATTTATTGACATAAATATTGACGGATTACTTTGTAGTCTGATCAGTGTTTTACAACCATTAGGTAAGGGTGGGACAGTTACACTCAAGTAAGAAACTTTGTGTAAAAAATTATAACATCTACTAAGGACCTGTCTAAGTATCCTTAAAAATCTTATAATTAGACATCGGATTATATGCACTATCAAAATGCCGAAATATGCAAGCAAATATGCACTAATCGGGCGAAATATGCACAAAATATGCACAATCAAAAAACCATTTATTATAAGTATTTAGGTATGTTTATTTTCCTATTAAATTTATATGTTATCATATATTAATATTAGTTTCATATATTTAAATATAAGTATGTAATAGTACATTATGATATAAGTGCGGTAAGTTGAAAATTACAGCCGAGGCGATATTGCTAGCTCGAGCCGTAGGCGAGGGCTACAAGAAAGCAGAGGCTGTAATTATCAAAGCGCACGTATGTCATACGACGTTTTATAACATATTTGCGAGGAAATAAATAAAACTCGGACTTTCTTAAACGAATAAATCTTTTACTTGTTCACAAATTAGCGATGCGCGCGCAGCAGCGCTTTTTTTAAGACAAAGACACAAAAACAGCCAGTATTACTAAGAAGGTAAATTAATATTTTTGTGTTTTTGTTACATGGTTAAATTAAATGTCAATATCTGTTAAATGGTTGTAATTTATTGTCAAAATTAATTAAATTAAATGTTTATTTATTATATTTCATCTCCCACAGTTAATTTTATTCATAAAATGTTGAACACTTTTCTGACATAAAAACTATTTGCTAAGATTTAAAAAAGTACCGTTCCCTTTTGACGGAGCATCTTGATAAACCGTGCGTCTATATAGATACTCTGTGGTTGAACATTACTTTACTGCACAAGTACGTAATGAGATACATTACGATATTGAAATGGGTGAAATAAGAGACCCTTTACGAGCAAATGTGTTATAAATATAACTTTTACCCTTTGGTACTGGCTGATAATGTAGCTTTCTAACGGTGAAAGAATTTTTGAAATCGGTCTAGTAGTTTTTAAGTTTATTCGTTATATATACAAAGATATTAAAATACAAATCTTTCCTCTTTATAATATTAGTGTAGATGTAGCTAGGTAACTCAACTAACTTTAGGAATTACGATACTCTGCATACATTCGATAATAAATTACCACCTCAGGTGTGTATTACCACTTTGTCATAATAAATAAGTAAAAACGCTCATTTTTTACTTCAAATAACAACATTTTCAACAGTACTTTACGACCACAATAATTGTTAGTGCTCGTCTAGAAATATAGCTCCAGGGAACGCGCTTAACCTAACTATTATTATTTAACAAGTGCAGTCTGTCCGTCATGATAATATTTATTGTTTGCAACAATATAATATTAAAAGGTTTGCGTTTATGTTCAGTTAATACCTTTAAGATTATACGTTGCGAGCGCCTGATCGTGGCTTTTACAATAAATAAATTCAGTTTGACGGTAAAATTGTATTATACGTAGGTACGTTTTAATAAATACCGATATATAATGACAGGCCTTTGAACGTGCAGATTGCGAGGCAATGCTTTAGAAAAATTATATTTCGACTCTTTGGTGAATAGCGAATTAAACGAGGGGTTTGCCAGCGAATATGTGTTCCTTGTGTGTCTCAGATCCTTCAGGACAGGAGTGCAGAGTAAAAATTCCACTGCATTTATGTCCATTTTTAAACTTTCATTTGAACTAAGCTTACCGTAGCCTGTCAGTTTACCATCAACTTTGAACCCCGCAACAAAAATAACAAAAACTCCCGTCACATGTAGATATCGAAAATTCATTCACAAATCTAATTCTCGATCCCAATAACATAATTGTAAGGGTGATTGAGCACCCACCACGCCTTGAAACCGACATTTTATGTGATTTGCAAGTACGGAACCCTGCTGAGCGTATTGCATTGAGCAGTTGTGTGTGTAATAGGCCCTCGGGGTACCACAGGGCGTTCTCTGCGGGCTTCTAATAGGTTGTTTAAATATTTTTTATTTTTAACTATTTTGCTTCCCGTAGAGTTTTGAAATTAAATCTAAGTAGTTCAGTTATTTTGGGGTGCGCGCATTGTGAGCATTGCGGGTAACAAAATGATCTTCATGTCCGCCAAAAATGTATAGAGCAAAATGGAAAAACTTATCAGATTCATTTCAGCGAGTTCATGTATGCATATCATAAATATTTTATTTACAAAATAGTGCCTAAATTCAGCGTTTCAATGGAATAAGAAAACCGAAAAAAATATCCATACATCACACCAATAATAACCATTGAAGTGAGTGTACCCACCTAAAAATTAAACTGCTCAAGAAAAATTCAGCCACAATAAACATTGTTCAGCAATACTACCAGTTCTGCCCACCCTCAAACCGAGCATGTATGGCTGGCTATCGGCCGCGTCCGTACCGTGTAATTCTATCTCATAAATATTAGCGCAAATAATACATATTCGAGTTCAAATCGCTCCTTGATTGATGTCAAAGAGCCGTGGTCCCGTGGTAACTCCGTGCAGTCAATTTTCCCGGCACCGGGTTGCTTTAATCTGTGTGGGAATATTAGGAACTGAGTTTTATAGATGGGCTTTAAAAACATTTAAAAAGTAGAATTTTGGAGAATTAGGCTTGAAAAGAACCCTGACATGATGAATCTATTGAAGTTTTAACAGTGCAAGAAGATAGTTTGTCGCTTGAATGACAGTGAGATCTGTACGACGACCCAAATGGCGCTGCGGTAGTGAGGTTGCCTTACGTTCTTAGGGTCCCGGGTTCGAATCCCGTTCGGAGCAAATGTTTCTGTGATGAGTTTCTGAGTCATGGATGTTTATATGTACTTATAATAAGTAGGTATGTATTTACAAACAAAAAAGGTATCTATGCAGTATATAAACTATCTGGTGTCCACGACACAAGCCTCGTTGCTTAGTGTGGCACTAGATGGCGCTGTGTGTAATGTCCAGCAATATTTATTTATTTATTTATTTATCTATGTGGGTGGGAATTTATGTGATAAAAAAAAAACCAAGATACCGGCGGGCGCTGGTTCTAATGGCTCATGCGCAAAATGTCTCTTTCGCAAAATGTCTACTGGTAGTAAAATGTCTCTTTTTCATAACGTCGCTTTCGCAGTACCTATAACTCCTTCTCAAAATGTCGCTTTTTCACAATGCCTCTTTCGCAGAATATCTCATTCGCAAAATTTCGCGTTGGTAACTTAGAAAAAAATTTACTCAGGTTTAAAAAAAGGTTGTTTTTTTCCAATTTATTATTAAATAAAATAAATATATATATATATATATATAAAATAATATAAAATAAAATAAAATAAATGATTACAGGTTTTACGACATATTACAATTCTAATTAGTAAGGTTCTATAGGTACAGTCATACAGATGTGTGTAGGAAAGAAACGTACGGCGACTCCATTTTAATTGCTCAAGGAGACTGAAGATGATGCTTTATGAGAATAATTATAATTATTATATTTCCTAATGTTTCAACCGTGCATACCTATACGTGTTATCTTTCTAAATGTTAATTAAGGCGGTACCCCGAGCAAGATTAGCAACTCTATTTGTGGTGGTTCAAACTTCGCTTGAAATACTGTTAGAATAAAGTTCTAATCGACTTGCACTACGAAATGGTTGTTACGTCAGTCACTGCAGGCCGAATTGTGCGAAATGAGTGGTTTTTATTCTTTATAAAATCAAATTTACGTCTTTTGGAAAAAATAAAACGACAATTATGTTCATTATTAAATTGCCTGTCCATTAGTATAAGTAGCAAATCAAAATAATGTCTTACTTTACGAGGAGTAGCATTTTATAAATCATTATTTCTCATTTCTGTGGTTTCGTTGTGAGGGTATTTATTAAACAATAAGCAACTTAAAAAAAATAATGAAACTACAATTTTGGAGTCAAGAATATGTAGTAATTTAATGTATTTTTTATTAGTTGGTATTTCTTTTGGATAAAGAGGAGTAGGCTCCGAAAAACTGCTCGCTCAAGGTCATTTGCTCGGGGAGCCGCCTTAAGTGCAGATTTGGTACATAACTTCTTTTTAATTTGGTTGAAAAATATTATTATGTCTTGTTCCACCAATTCTTAAGCGGCCTGTCTTTATTGACTAACACAAAAATATTAGTCGGATGATTTGAAAAATCTAATCATTTGATATTCTTCTTTCACTCTACGAGTTCTTGAAGAGAAAAAAATGCCAGATCTCGACTGTGAATAATGTGATATCACTTTGAAAATTAATTAGGTTGTCTAGTCCTTAACTTGCAAGAACGTACAGATATCAAAGACTATCGAATATGTTTCTTTCCCACATCACTCAAAACTCAAATACCTATCGTGTGAATTGCCCCAATTGGCAGTATACCCAAAGCTGGATATTCACGCCTTCGGCTGCTTCCATTAAATGTAATGTCAACGTACTTTTGACAATGCAATGCAATAGATAAGTTACTACTAAACTGTTTCCCATGAGAAACTCCGTGTAGGTTTTCGTTTGCAAAATATCTCGATCTGGATACCTTGAGAAACAATTTGGAGAGGTTCTCGCGATAGTTCTTGAATCAGGTAGGCAGCCTTACCTATCCTACTTTTAAGATCGCTATATTTTAACAACAACCATGGACCTGTGGCGTCTTTCCTTTAGAAGGTTCGTTACCAACTTAGTGTCATCTGTCTGGCATTCTTGCCTGTTCAAATGTCTTCCTTGCGTCCGTAATGAGGGATTTTCTTTTTAGCTCTTCCCTAGTCGCTGGATAGATGACGCTGAACTTAGTATGATAATGCAAGGAACAGAACTAAAAAAAACTGATTTTAACAAAGCGCGAGAAAACTAAGTTAAATTTGGAAGGTTAAGCAAACGAAAGTGTCAGTCAAAAAGCGTATTTGACGTGACGCAATGTTTTTTTTTCAAGCGTTTTGGCTTTGGCACCAACTATCATAGTCAGTTCAACGCCATCTATAGAGTTCTTGGAAACTAAGTTTTTTTTTAATACCTCAAAAGGAAAACCTCTCATTGTGCCAAATCACATTACATTTTTTTCTGATGCTCTTTTGAAGATCACTATTGTTATCACAGTCAAGTAGGTAAATTCGCAAATCTAGCAAACTTTTATACTTATCTTTTTACTTTAAAGGTACTATCGAGGACTCTTCCGCCTGACCACCTCTAGGCTCATTTTTGCTTGCACTCGCAACATAAAAACACTCTCTAGCCCCGCCCCGTTGACTTTGTGTAGAAAAAATGAATGAAAAGATACCGAATCGGCCGAGCGCATTGACGACGCACGCCAAACGAGAGTTATTGTTATTTTGCGCGCCAAAGTTGACGCTTTCCTAATAGGCCCAAACTTTAAGGGGGCGTGGCTGCACCTCCGCATGATTTAGGCGAAAAAAATTTAAAATGGTCAGGCGGAAAAGACCCCGATAGTACCCCTCGACACAGAAAAAAACACGAGTTTGCTTAACGTGTCAATACCCATGCACGCTACAAACCATAGTCAAAGCGAAGCGACACCTTGTTGGGTGTACGTCACCGGCAGTCTCCCTCTAATATTATGTGTCTATGGTAATTGCGTGAGGTTTCACAGAGTTACCGTGTGGTGTGGCTATAACAGCAGAGAGGAGCGGCGCAATACTTTGTAATAGAAACACTTTGTACAAATGAATTTCACGTACGAATTTTTGCACGTTTCGCTTTGACGGAATGGTTGTCAAGGTTAGGGTGAAGAAACCAGAGTTATTCAAAAGCGGGTGGGGTGACAACATCGCCATGGTCACGGAAATCATTGGATGAGGGACGCATGGGACGGGCGGGGCAGAAAAAGGAGATAGCCTATGCCCAGCAATGGGTGACTTCGGGCCAGGCGCGGATACAGGGGGGGGGGGCAATGGGTGCTATTGCCCCCCCCTGAACCAAACCAAATACGTCATTAGCCAAGCTTGAACTAATTTGACGGAATTGACACTAAATATTCTAGTTGTATATCTTGTCATGGGCGTCGCCAGGAGGCAGCTGCCTCTAGAGGCTCAGGATTTTTTAAAGCTTTTCCTGCCTGCTGCCATAGAATGGTATTATAGCATAATTATCTGAGACAATGTTGTAAAAAATTTCGAGCTCGCTGCCCTCGAAATATTAGATATTGGTCTCGCCAATTCCGGAATTGGAAACGATATAGGATTTTATCGGAATACCGGAATTATGTCAATTCCGGAATTCCGGAACTCAAGCCCTAATGTATAGGTACGTATGTATTGTATGTTGGTATGTGGGGCGCCAAGCAAAATTTAGCCACATGACTGCAGGTCGCAACTATGCACCGATTGCTTTCAAACTTGGCGAAAAAATCGAAAGGGAGAAAAGACTTAGGTTAAGTTCGTGAATGGGCGGAATGCGTCCATGGCAGTGGCGGGGGGTGGTTTTTCGAAAATCATAATTTTGGCCACAACTTTTTTCCTATGGAAATTTTTTGGACCGTTTAAAATTTTTGTACGAGTAAAAATGTAAAAATACGGACAACTTTTAAATTTAACCTTTTTTGATGCAACCCCTAACTTGGGGAGCGGGTTGAAATTTTCAAAATTTTTGGAAAAAAAAAAATATATCTCCGAAACGGTAAACATTTTTACCGTCGAAAATATTTTTTTTGAAAGCTTTTGTTTACTCTACATTTTTTTTTTAAGTTTTTTTTTCGCGCTAAACTCTTATGGGAGGATTTTAACAAGGGGTTAAAAAATATGGGTGGATAAAGGATTTTTTAAGTTCCGGATTGGTGCTAAAACTACTGCATAAATTCTGTTCAAACTTTGCATAAATATTCCTAATAGCTCTATTAGCATTTTTCACGGTTTGTCTGTGGGAACAGAACAAAAGATAACTGATCTAAAATATTTTAGTGCGAACACTTAATATAATAAATACTGGTTTTTATAAAATAATATCTTATGTAACTACTATTTAGTTACCGATACTCGACAAATCTGCGGAGTTTCGCAAAAAATAATAATTTGACCTTGTAAAAGATCAATTCAATTTTACGTTGATCGTGGCACACCACGGTGTGCGTACGCGCCGCGAGCATGCGCACTCTCTTATTAGGAATTATAAAAATATAATAATGCGTCTGCAACTTCTTGCTTTTTGTTTCGGTAGCCGATACTCGCCACAAATTATTATGTATTAAAACGAGCCAGGTGCGACTGTAAGCGGGGTTTGGGGAGGTAGTAGGGCATTCAAACTCGGATAGTTATCAACTCCGGAGCTAGTTACGATGTTGAGCAATCAAATGCGGAACTCCGGAGTTGGCTCCGGAATTGACAGTTTTTTTTTTAATTAATAAAAAGGCTTTATTTTAATCAATAGAAGTTTTATTTGTTAAGGAATCAGTGTTTTTGTTTAAAAATTTACTGTCTGACAGACAATACGCATTATATAATATTTTAATATTAAAACAATTAACAATCATAAAAAATAAACATTTGTTTTGCAAGTTACAATAAAATAATAATCATGAACTTAAAGGTACCCAAAAAAATCTACTTTTTTTGAGATCGAAGTTCTTGGTAATATGTTTTGAGAAACGATAAGGCATATAAACATGAGTCAGAAAGAGAACTTCTAAGCTTCGTGCAGAAAAAGCCTGCTGCCGAGAATGCTCGTTCTGACTCCACGCTCGTCGTCAAGACACACAGCAGATAATGGTACGCTTCTGAAAGGTTTTTTCTCTGCATCCGCCATTGTCATAAATTGCTTCTTATACTCTTACGAATCCATCCAGATCCAAATTAGCAGACGGGGTGCTTTTTTTATTTTACAATTTGCTTAACTCCTGCTCCAGTTGCTCTGCAACACTGGTGCAACTCTGGTTCATACGTTTCCATTGGTAATTCTGTTGATGTAGGTGGCAAGTTTACGCGGTATTTTAGTCTTTTCAAATCGTCAACAGTCTCAGATATCTGTTCATTATTTGCTTTTCTAAAAGAATCATCTTTTTCTGATGAAAAAAATCTTCACAGTCGTGAAGGTAGTGTGGAGTTCCGATTATTTTTGCAAGTCTTCTCCTTTTTGTTTTCTTAGATTGTTAGCTAAATTCATGCTCAGAGAGTCGGTATTTTTTTCAATTTTTTCGACGCAAGCCCAGCACTACCGAAACAAACAACGGGTTCCGCTCAAGAATTATGATGCGTTTTTCGTCGTTTTGTAAATAATGTTTACCTACATGGTTTTTGAAAACTAGTTTCAGCTCCGGTGTTCTATTTCACTTCCGGATTTGAAAAATATATAAAATCGCTTCGACATTCTGGAGTTACGAAACTCCGGAACTCCGGATTGAAAGCCCTAGGAGGTACTAGGAAACAAATCAAAAGTTATTTATTCAAAAAAGCGAGTGTAAGTTTTGACGTTTAAAAACGTCAAAAATGACTAAAGAACTGTCCCAAAACGCTCTCTTCCTAGTGTTTTAACTGGAATGAAGAAGTGGTGGAACAAACTCCCCGTGTGACAGCTATCGCTGGTGGATGTACAGAGAAGTTATGCAATTAGGGCTTGCAATCCGGATATCCGGATATCCGTATTATCCGGATATCCGCCGATTTTCAAATCCGGATTTTACTTGCATCATTATCCGGATTTTTCGGATAATACGGATAGTTTTATTTTTATTTTAAAAATTAAATAAAAAGCTGTAATCTGCAAAGTGCATAACTGTTATTACGTTATTTATTATTTTTCAACACACTTGCTATAAGTTTGCTGCTTGCTGTAAGCTTGTTATAAGTTGAGGTGGTTGTTGCTTTATTCTTAAATAAGTTTCGATACAAAAAATCATGTTCAATAAATAGTACAAATAAATTAATGTAACCAATTGCTTGCTCATTTTATGCAACTTCGTATTTAAATAGATAATTTAAACTTGTACGTTTTAAATAAATAAAACTTTCACTCAAATGTAACTTTTGTTTTCTAACTTTGAATTCCCCATTTTGTACGTGGCTGAAAAGCTATCCGCGAAAAGCAAAAACCTCATTATTTTAGTCTATGGCCAATAGCCATTGTTTCATGCACGCGCATAGGAAAACTGATTAATTTTTCCCGCTTTTGCGAAACATTTTTCACAACTCGTTTTCACTGTTGAAATTATAGTTGTTTATTAATTAAAATGTCTACAAGTACTAGTTATGAAGAAAATGATTTATGTCGTACACCGCCCGATATAAGATGTGAAGCCCTTAACGTTATGGAAAGTTTACTACCTGAAAACTCCAAGGACAAATATCTTTTATCTACTAAATAACATTATTTTTTAGTATTATTTTCTTCACAATTGTGTTGAAAAACGTTGTATGATACACGTGTGTATTAATGATTACCGTGCTCGGCTCTCTTAAGACCTAGGAGGCTCAATAGCGCCTCAGCGGTAATCACCAACATTACACACTGGTGCCATAATGTACTATTAATATAGAGCTAATCACTCTTGCAAGTGTTTATTCTCTTCACAAATCACAACACAATAATTCAATTTAGTGACAGAGATCATAACAACATTGACCACTTGTTAAAGTTAAACTTACATCCATAGGTACTGCACGTATTTTCAAGATTGTATTGTATTGTATCGCACGCACGGTCGCTTCTCACTTAAAACCAGTTCTTGTTCTAAAGTGATATTTTTATTTAATTATTATGTTTTAAATAGGTTGATTTGATTAGGATTTTGTGATAAATGTAAGATCTCATTTTTAATTGGAATTGTTATAAGTATGAGAAGAAAAAAAAATACCCGATACCGCACAAATTATTTGTGCGGTATCGGGTTTTCTATTGTATAATTTTAGAGAGTGAACTAGTTTTCTTAGGTAATTGTTACTTGAAATATTGGTATAGTTTATTATTTCTTTGTCATTTTGCTTGAGAGACTGATTAAAACCTGTTACAAAAGTGTATTCGTTTTATTTAGAATAAAAATTAAAAAATATCCGTATTATCCGGATAATCCGGATAGTGAAAATTTTGATATCCGTATTATCCGGATAGTAAAAATGAACGGATATTGCAAGCCCTATATGCAATATAGAGAAGTATCTCTTAGTCCAGGATATTAGTGGTTAATTCAAGTACACAGCCACATACATCACTAGTCAACTGTACGTCTGTGGTAACAATTGACTGCTCATTTTGACGCAACAGTTAAGGACATTTTTATGCGGTTAGTTGTACAAGTGAACAAGTGTACGTAGGTACATCTATATACATATAAGAAAATATTTCGAAAAAAAATTGCCAGGGTGTTAAAGGATAACCAACAAAACTAATTCACAGCATTTTTGGAATTTTTGTCTGTTTATCTGTTTTTCTGTTTATCTGTTTCGATGATCAAGCATCACGTAAAAATTACGCAACCAATGTAGATAACTTTTATACATAAAAATTGTGCGTATCTTGAGGTATTGTTTAGTTTTTGTTTCATAGGAATTGGTTAATTCTATCAAAAGATATATGAATTTAAAGTGTTCAAGAAGAACTAATCATCAAATGTAAGATGCAACGAAATCTATTAAACTACTAAAATGGTACTAATGACTTAACATGGTGTTTAAAATTTACATAGCATGATTTCCATGCATTATATTTTAGCAGTTTAACATCTTGGTCGATAGGTGGCGTTGTTCATTTTACTCCATTTTCTGAACCGTGGTGATAAGATTTTCAGTCCCCTCGCATGTGTCAGTTGCCTCAAGTTTAGTATTTTAACCGATGAAACAACAGGAGGAATATCACAATTCGACGCGTATTTTTGTTTTGTTTGTCCACGAGAGAGAGAAGTCCGATATAGTACACTAATGTAGGAGCGGAGTATCAATGATAAATATTGCAAAAACAGGGAAAATTTATTTCTTTTGGGAGCTTCCGTTGCGAGGGTTACGAGTTACGCAACAATCATGTTTGAGGAAATAAGGTTTCTCATAAAAAAAAAAAAATCCGCGATTGCATAATGTCTATCTTTTAAGGTTCACACTTTTTCTAACCCTCTCTCTCTCTCATGTGACGCAGACGAAGTTGCTCGTATAATATAAATTATAATATAAATAAATTAGCTATTAAAATAGAAATTCTTCATCAGCTCGCGCTAGACATCAGTTTACTGAAATCCTTAGGGGACAGATGTGAGGTTTAATTTTTTGTTGGGCCTACGATCTGCAAGTAGCCGCTCCGCTCACAATGTGACATGTGACCATACAGAAGCGTGACCACCACATTACTTTGTTTTACTGTAATTACTTTTTTTTTAATGATTAATCCAATATTTAAAAAACTTTTCAAGAGTGGTTTTGGTGCACCCTCCGACTTTCCTCTTAGTAGAGGTAACTGGCTATTTAGATAAACCTCTAAGTTATGTCGCAAAAGTGCAAAGTGCTATGGTGGCCTAGGTAGTAACGGTCACCAACTAAGTATATCTTGATCAACATCCAGTTACTGATCTGCTTATTTCAATGTACTTATATGTTACGGCTAATAGCCGAAGTGCGGCTACACCTAGTTTTAGCCGGTTAGAACTAGGTGCAGCCGGCCATATGCGGTAAAACCTAGGTTTAACCGAAGATAAGAGGATACACCTAGGTGTATCCTCTTATCTTCGGTTAGAACTAGGTTTAGCCTTCATCATAGCGGCTAGAACTATGTGCAGCCACACACCGGTGGTTGAACTTAGGTGTGTCTTATTTATCATCGGCTAGAACTAGGTTTTTAGTTAGTTTTTTAGTTCTAGCCGCTATGATGAAGGCTAAACCTAGTACACCTAGGTTTGTGGCCTATGCCTCCTCCTGGCGACGCCCATGACAAGATATACAACTAGAATATTTAGTTTCAATTCCGTCAAACTAGTTCAAGCTTGGCTAATGACGTATTTGGTCCGGTTCAGGGGGGGGGGGGGGCAATTGCACCCATTGCCCCCTCCCTGTATCCGCGCCTGTTACAAATAAATCAAAATATTAAAAGTTAGAAACAACTTTGTTGCGCTTAAAGCATTAATTCCATTACAATCTATAAATGCAAAATATGTAAAAGTAAGCTAAGTAAATTACCCAGTATTCAAACAAGTTAAAAACGCATGCATCAAGAAATCAGAACACAACAAGACTGAAGGTCTACGTTTGAAAAAAAAAAACAAAACGACTACTTTGTCCCCGATAATAGGCACTTAGGATAGCCTACCTATCATTCCGGAGAAACATATGGGTACCTACGCTTCAAGCCTAGAATTTAAAAGAAAAATTGCTCATGTTACATTTTCTATTCAAAACTACCCAAACGTGACAGGTTTAATGTCAGGTTGTCCAACAGAACGAAATATTATTAAAAACATGTTGTTTGTATGTCGGTTTGTCCAAGTAGCGGTGAGTATAGAGCGGTTGGCGACTTGTCATTGTTATCACATCAAATGGGGTAGATGTCACACCAATCAATTGAGATACTTTTTAAGAGCTGTCAAAACGCGGTTCTCTCATAGATTTTGTATTGCAATAGCAAACTGTGACGGCACTGTTTATTCAACTCAATGACTCAACTATATTTATTGATTTCAAAGTAACTAAAAATTGAATATGGCAATTAATTAAAAATAAATCGGGTTTTCAGGCCCAAAATAAAGTGTTTTTTTAGAGATAGCGTGTCTTCGAATTATTGTTTCATGGTGTCATCATACCCTATTACCATACTAGTGAAACAATAGTACATTTTGATACAAGTGGAGAAAGTATGTTATTGCATTCGAGGCGGAATTATAACACCCGAGCCGTAGGCGAGGGTGTTTTTGACCCGAGAACTGCAATAAAAAATGTCCACGTGTATCAAACGACGTTTTTCAATACACTTTTGAAGAAATAAAATAAAATATAACGAAAAATATTTTTGTCACGAAATATGAAACTGATTTTAATTTACTTACTTTTTTTCGCGCTCTGCTTTCACCAGGTGAAGGAGAGGCAAATGTATGTAATGTAAATATGAAGCCGTTATACAGCCTAATATAAAAAAAATAGATTTATTTTATATTTTTGAATTCAGAACACAAATAAATGTTAATTTGTGTAAAAAAAAAATATTCGTTTTTATAGAATTCAAAAATATAAAATAAATCTATTTTTTATACTAGGCTGTTTACCGGCTTCATACCTTTGCCTCTCCTTCAACCTGGCGAAGCAAAGCGCGAAATAAAAAATGAAAATGAAAGTCATAGTTTAGTTCGTGACAAAAATATTTTTCGTTAAATTTTATTTTATTTCTTCAAAAGTGTATTGCAAAACGTCGTTTGATATACGTGTACATTTGTTATTGCAGTTCTCGGCTCAAAAACATCCTCGCCTACGGCTCGTGTGTTATAATTCCGCCTCGAATGCAATAACAAACTTTCTCCACTTGTATCAAAATGTACTATAAATTGCGTGTTGCTTTTGGATAGTCATCATTTGGTAGTAGATATGAGTAGAATTGTGTGTGTGAGGAGCTCGTGGCTAAATAATAATAGCCGCTCGGGTCGATCTTCATGCAGGTTAAGCCGCACTTGCCTAAGTTGGTCCGTTGATGGGTGACCACCCATTGAATACCCAGTTTCCTCCGTGCCTCGGAAAGCACGTTATGCCGTTGGTCACAGGCACAACTGTTAATTGTGAATCTGTGACAGTCGTTAAGTATTCAGTGCCCCGAAAGTTTGACAACCAGGATTGTTAAGGGGTATCGTAAATTCGTAACCCTACTAGCAGTACTAACTGGGTTGTGGAGGTCAGATAGGCAGCCGCTCCTTGTAAAATACTGCTATTCAGCTGCATCTGGTTAGACTGGAAGCCGACTCTAACAAAGTTGGGAAAAGGCTAGGCAGATGATGATGAGGAGTAGAATTCTGTGTGATGGGGGCTGTTCCGTTCGGCGTACACTCGGGGCAACGACAGGTGAGTCGGGTGAAGCTTCGTCCAATTAGATTTACTTGCGAAATGCCATTTACGAAAAAAAGCGGATTACCCACGAGTTTTTGGCGTCATGTTGCGTTTTCTTCTCGTTTGTTTTTCAAGTTTGTCCCGAGTCCAAAGTGTCACTTGCTTGTGCCCTCCACGTTTTACAAAATCTATTCATACTAAGTCTGCTACAATATTATATACTAGCTGACGTCCCGCGGTTTCACCCGCGTAGTTCCCGTTTCCGTGGGAGTACGGGAATAAAATATAGCCTATAGCACTCACGAATTAGCTTTCTACCAGTGAAACAATTTTTAAAATTGGTTCATTACTTCCGGAGTTTACCCCCTACATACAAACTTACAAACAAATGTTACCTCTTTATAATATTAGTATAGATCACAGTCACTGAGTTCAGTGAATACAATAACTTTAATGGTAACGTTTCTTTGTTACCCAGTAACTGGAGGTGAATTTGATCGTTTGCTACAGTCGCCACTGACACCGTATCCGCTGTTAAAACAGTAGTTATTACTTAACCTAAACAATCATGAATGGGACAAAGTCTGCAAGCAATTTGATCATTGGTAACTTAATTTTAACCACGTAATACATATAACCTGCGGATTTCGACCTCTGCACTTGATTGTAGGATACTGACGTTTGAGTTGCATTACTTGTCTACGCCTAGTGCCTAAACCCTGCATATTATTGAACTAAAGTGTCACATCGGTAAGCTTAGGCACTGTCGTGGTCTTTTCCGCCTGATCAGTTAATTTTTTTTCGCTTAAATCATGCGGAGGCGGCCAGCCACGCCCACTTAAAGTTTAGGCCTATTAGGAAAGCGTCAACTTTGGCGCGCAAAATAACAATAACCCTCGTTTGGCGTGCGTCGTCAGTGCGCTCGGCCTATCGGTATGTTTTCATTAATTATTTCTATACAAATTCAACGTGGCGGGGCTAGAGAGCGTTTCTATGTTGTAAGTGCAAGCAAAAATTATCATCTTCCGAACTCCAATAGCAGATATAGACAATTTTTTGTGTCTGTTCGTCAGCTAATTCAGTCAGAAATACGAGCAGTAGTTGTAGGACGCATGTCCTTACCTTTAATTTAAATGATTCAAATTATACTAAGTACTGCTAAATGAAGTCTTCAAAATATTATTTTGCAATCGTTTTTGGTTTCGCCACGGGTAATCGGGAAAATTACTAACTCTTTTACTGGCTCTGTTATATAATTATATTTACGCCAAAGAGACTCGAGCTGCAGACGGTGCGGACAATTGCTGGATATTCTTATTTTGTTAATTAAGCAGGCAATGTATCGTGGGCACGGTGCACAATCATTGATTAAAATAACTATGTTTTATTAGCATACCAGCACCGTATTAAAGTTGTTGTTGGTTGTTGATTGTTCAAAATACTTACTTTTTGCCCTTTTCTTGCTTACATTTCCAAACCATTATCCATTTTCTGTTCTAACAACATGCTGACGCCATTATAAATAAAACCCTAGCCACGAAACAACTTTACCAGCACAAGTACTTCACAAAGCTATACCTAGATAAACGTAATGGAAGCCACGAATCGAAAGCACTAAAAACCAGCTCACTATGGCAAAAAAAACCTTACAAAACTCTCGTCTATCCACGGATCGTGAGAAAGTCATAATAAACATATCAATTTTAAGATCGATCGGCTTTCTCGTGATGGCTAACTGTTTATTAGTGCCCTATATAAAGGGTCAGTAAGTATAGCGAGGTTCTCCAGTAGCCATATTTATTGAAATTACTTACAATTTGATTGTGGAGTGTAATAATGGCCTTGCAAGTCGGTAGCCCCGCTCGCCTTAATATTAGCCTGCATTTTGTTTGTAAGCACTCGAATTAGATGGTATATATGTTAACGATTTGGTCAGTCTCGGAGGCCCCGAGCGGTTAGGTCGTGGCCTCCTCGGCAGGTAGCCTTCCTCTTTCTTCAGACTTGTCTACAATAGTATGGTTATTGGCTAATTAAAAACTTGTATTACTTCTTTTGGTGGTTCATGTGGTTCTGTTGTATTCTAAACGTTTGTGTTTTTCACATGTGTTGTATGTTTATTGTTCATTTATAATATTGTATGCACGTCATATCCGTGCGACGATTTTTTTTTCTTTGTTTCTTTTGCTGCAATGTTGATCTTCTTCTTCTTCACTAAACAAGACGAAGAGAGAATGTTGATTGTGTCATATTTGTGTGGCAGGATGCCTTCGTAACGCAAGTGTGTGACTGATATCATATCATAATGCCTGCCTACTTAATGACCTATATGAAGTTATTAACTTCCTTACATTTGTTTTTGATATTGCTTCTGTGGTAATATAGGGTGTAAAAAACCTTCTAACGAAGCCGAAAGGCACATGTTTTCCGCGTCATTGCGATCATATTTTTGCTCTACAGAACCTTCTAGTTACGGAGATATTGGGGGTCAAAGTTCCAACTTTTTGACAAGTTTTTTTTCTAAATACAAGTTTTTAATGTTAGATTTTTACTTTAAACACCTCCACGACGCCCGTACTATTCAATCCATACATCAGCACAATGTTTTGAGTGCGTTATATTGAGTTCTACCCCAAAACATGATTTTTCACCCCCAAAAAAAGTAGTAGTACGCAAAAATTATTGCTGGGGTTTCCCAGCAATAATTTTTGTATTGAATATTTTTTGGACCTAAGCTACGTTGACATTATTATTTTATGTTTTTATTTTTGACAATTGAATATTTCCCTTCTGATCGGCTGCCCTTTAACTCCCATCTATTTCTATATGATTTAATTATGTAATTAATCAATTTTATTTTATTGTTTAATTTATGTCAGCATTGTCAATGTATAATGTATGTGTGTGTGTGTAGAATGGGCAGCAGCGTTTTCTGTTAGTCTTTCATTACTGCGATCTCCAATCCACCTGCCAAGCGTGGAGATTACGGCAAATTCCTCCCATCATGGGAGAGGCTTATGTCCAGCAGTGGACGTTATGGGCTGTTCTAGTAGTTGTAGTAAGAAAAACGGCTTGCAGCTATCAGTCATCTTTATGGATCTAAGGCACTTTTTAGGGCTTTAAATGCGATATCTCTATCCGTATAATTTACCATAACAGCAATATCTGAATGTGAGAGTTCTTTATCTCTCGTATCATCACGAACTAAGGCAGCCGTGAAATATACCTAAGCAAAGAACAACGTATATATACATCTCTTTTAGTGGTCGTGTTTCTCAGAGGAATAAGATACATTTTTCAGACATCGTCAATCGATCATAATCACTGATCGCAACATGAAGATTTTATTTGTCTACGAGTAAAGGAAGTAGGCAACATGTGGACAAAATTCCGGAAAAATTTCGAAGTTCTGAAATGCTCTGTTAAATTAGAGACTGGTATTAGGCATGATAAAATTTCCTTGAAGTTTCTCTTAACCACCGATCTCTGATATTGAAGCGAAAATAAAAAAATCGGTATCACAATATTCACAATCCCTCGCAGTACCACCAACCGTGGAGCTAAGTTACGGCACAGAATACGTAATAGTTTACGGCACAAAGTAGCTAGTTATTCAAAGTTCGTTCGCTATTCAAGCTAATACTTATTCTTATTTGTCTGGCTCGTTGAAAGCCAGGCATACCGGCAGGAGCCCGACAATTAATCATTTAGATAACCCACCAATGAAGGAAGGAAGTATGCAACATTTATATTTTGTATGACAAAATACCTAGCGGTTTGATCCGGACATAAAAACTCAAACAGTCCGCGTTGTAGGGTTGCTCAGCTGTTGTGCGTCGTATCGATGTTTTTTCTTTATTCCTAAACTGCTACAAGGTTCTTTTGGCACTTGAGTGACGTCGATAAGAAGGCGATGTTGGCAAAGATTCGGGACGTTGTTTTACGAAATGTATTGACATACATACCTTCCCTCCGGAAAGGACATTGTCGCAAAACGATTACCTATACTAGGGTATTCAGATACTATTCCGAACAGTATCCGTAATAAATAAAAAAACTTTGTAGGAAACAGTAGTTTTTTTGTGGAATAACGTTTTGAATACTTACGTGTCAATCGTTTGTGCGTCGATGCGGTCGATGTCACTTCCACCCTGTGTGATGCGCTTGCGATAGTTTCGATTTTGGTAACACGGCAAAAGACCATGATCGTCCTCATCTTAAATATACTTAGATGAAGCAGCGCGACCAAAATCATAATCTGCTTGCAAGAGCCGACTGGTTGCTGTCGGTACAAGTGTAACTTTTCAAGGGACATCAGGGAAGGATAACCTCGTGAATCGTGACAAACTTGATCATATAATTAATGTGTATGTCTGCAATGCAATGATTATTACTCGTGCCTTCTCTGAATGAGAAGAGGCCTTTGCCCGCCCCTTGAACAGTATTATGCTGCAATATTTTTTGTTGTTAAATGATTAATTTATTATTTACTAGCTTTTGACCGCGGCTTCGCTCGCGTTATCTTAGATTTTGACAATCAATTCAGATTGTACTCTGTTTGTAATAATATATTTTAATCATGATTCGAAAGACACGTAGCGCCATCTATTATCATAAGAAATTTATTGTTGTTTTTATTTATGTCAGTTTCTGTACACCTGGCAACGTAAATGTAAGCAAAAATACAAAATGTTCAGTGGTTTAGACGTGAAAAGGTAACAAACAAACTTACTTTAGCATTTATAATATTAAGTACTTATGGATATTGGCTAATTTTAATCTCAGTACGTCTAGGATTCAACCCTCGTTGTTGTAGCGCCCTCCTTCACAAAGTAGCTCATCGTCACTATCGATATCGGTGCACCAACACAGGTAACATCACTACCGTTTCACATTTGAGCCTTTCGCGTAGTCGCTTATCGGGCACGTTTTACATTTTTATTGCAAGCGGATACGGGCCGCGCTGTGGCGGCGTTATTATTTCTCCCTACAATTATTGCTTAGAAGTCCGGCTGGCGACGGGGGACGTGCGGGAGACGTGCGGGCGTAGTGCGAGCGTCGTGCGGGCGTGGTGCGCGCGTTTTGCGATTGTCGTGCGAACGTTTCTACGCTACTTTTTACATGTTACACGCGATTGGGATATTATTATGTGGTTGTTTGTCTATTACTGAGGTCCTGAATTTTGTTTGGATGCATTTTTACTTTAATGTTTATGTACTTCACGTAGACGCAGGCCGATTAAACCCTGGATTACTCAAGGACTACTAAAATGTATGCGCCACAGAGACAATTTGTTTAAAAAACTTAGAACAAATCCAACAAATGAAGTCCTCGTGGTGTCCTACAGAAGGTATCGTAATTATTGTACAAATCTGCTACGAAAAGCAAAGAGAGATTATGAGAGACTAGAATTTGAAAAAGCAGGTAGAAATTCTAAGCAGCTATGGCGTGTTATTAAGAGTGTCACAAATATAGGACAACTGAAGTCATCAGCCCATGATCTCATAGCGAATATTCAAGATAAGCAGGGCACTATAAATCAAATTAATGATTACTTCGCAAATGTAGGGAGACGTCTAGCTGATAAAATACATAGAGACCCTCGATCTTTTTCGTTACCCGACCCCCAGAAGGAGTCTTTTGTACTGCTTAAGACAAATGAGCAAGAGGTGGAACACTTAATCCTTTCACTTAAGAGTGATTGTGCAGTTGGCTGGGACGGTATTTCCTCTAGTTTTCTAAAACGACATAGAAACATTATTGTACCTCCACTGACACATGTTTGCAACCTTTGCCTAGACTCTGGTGTCTTCCCTAACTGGTTCAAAAAGGCAATTCTTCACCCTATTTTTAAATCTGGAGATCGTGACCGTGTCGAAAACTATAGGCCCATATCAGTTCTGCCAGCACTGTCCAAGATACTGGAAAAAATCATAAATACAAGGCTGGTTGCATATTTAGAGGAACGCAATCTTTTGTCGATTAACCAATTTGGCTTTCGAAAAAATCTATCGACTGCTGATGCTGTTCACAAACTGGTTAATCACATAGCTCAGAAACTTGACAACGGTAAGAAATGTGTTGCATTGTTCCTGGATCTCGCAAAGGCATTCGACACGGTATCGATTCCCATCTTAATATCTAAGCTCGAATGCCTGGGTATACGAGGTACCCAGCTATCCTTATTTCAGAGCTATCTTACAAATAGAACGCAGAGTGCCAAAATTGGAACCTACTCCAGCTCTGATCTGAACGTAGTTTTTGGTGTGCCACAGGGCAGTATTCTTGGCCCCAGTTTATTTTTAATTTACATGAATGACCTGTGTTGCCTCAACCTAGAAAGCGGTACAATATTTTCCTATGCGGATGATACAGCACTCGTGTTTGCGTCGGACAGCTGGGAAGAGGCATATCGCCTTGCTCAGAAGGGTTTCGATACAGTCAGTGAATGGCTGAAGAACAATTTGCTTACCCTAAACATATCGAAAACAAAGCTAATAAATTTTTCGATTCGAAATACCAAGGTGCCAGTTACAAGCTCGCTTAATGTTGCTGCCCAGTTGACACTATCAAATGGTAGTAGCGGCGGCAGTGGCACCCTTGATCACTGTGAGATTGAACGAGTCACTTCGATAAAGTATCTAGGCATAGTGATTGACTGCAACCTTACATTCAAAGAATACATAATACACCTATCAAATAGAGTGCGCAAACTAATGTACATTTTTAAACAACTACGAAATTCAGCAGATGCTGTTGTCATGAAAATGACATATCAGGCACTGTGTCAATCAATTTTGGTCTATTGTATCTCTTCCTGGGGCGGGGCAGCTAAATCCCACTATATTCAGATTGAACGTGCGCAGAGAGCAGTTCTTAAGGTGTGCTGTTTCAAGCCAAGACTTTATCCCACCGTCAAGCTCTATGAATATTGTCAAGTACTTACGGTTAGGCAATTGTTTGTACTGACCACCATTATTAAGCAACACTCTATTTCCAACTATTTACAGCAAACAAATCGCCGTAACCGTATAGTTGCCTTGGCTACTCCTCTTAAAACCTCTTTCAGTCAAAGATTCTTTGTTTTCCTCGGACCCTATCTTTACAATAAATTAAACCAAATTCTTTCCCTACACTCATTGAACAAGCATAACTGTAAAATCACTTTACATGCCTGGCTACAAAGCCAAACATATACTGCCACAGAAGCTCTCTTTAACGTGTTAGTCTAATCAGACTCATCCTCTAACACTCTCCAACACACACACACGCACACACAAACTTACATTCATAAAAACCACCAACGTTTGTACTTTAACTTTTTAATTATTTTACTTAAATTACTGTACCTAATACTGTCTTGTGTCTCTTTTTCTAATAAGCTCACTAATCGTTTGAAATGTTTGTTATTTGCTGTGATACCAGATGTAAGCTATCAAATGTGTAACTTTAAACAGGTGGGGACCTGGTGACCTGTATTACAGGTGTTACTACCTACCACAGGCACCAGCGATCCACAACCAAAAATCGTTGGCTACTTTTTATATGTAAATATTGTTTGTATTTTTTGGCTTGTGGTGAGAAATAAACAATTTATTATTATTATTATTATTATTATTACTTGTGTTTACTAAATATACGAGTATCTATTGACCTAAAAGATTCTTGTTCAGTTCATTTTTTGTTAATTGACTATTATAACATACTTTTGGTATGATTAGGTATGTGTTTACTTAGTTTAAAATGGGGGAAAATATAATGATCACCAAAAATAACTTTATGACCACTTACATCTATCACTTAAAATATCAATTGATCACCAAAAGCAAAGTGGGACTCCGTCGACCGGGTCTCCCTCGACTCGGATGCAAGAGCATATCAGTTCAATTTCTGGTGGTCAATAACTGAAAAAATAAATTTTTCGTTCTAATTGCACGATAAAATTATAGGGATTAATTTTGGTGATCATTTACTAATTTTGGCAATCAAAAGTGATTTTTTTACCGTTACATTTTGCTAAATCTGGTGGTTCGTTAATTGTATGCCGTTTAAAATTAATGTTTAGTTTTATCTTAATTTCTACATAATAAAAAAATAGAAAAATGTGAGTATACATGCAGACTTCCTTTGATTGTGTTCTTATATACATAATATGTGTATAGGTATAGAATAATTATATAATCTATATATATAAAAATGAATCCCTATTTCCCTTGGTCACGGAATCACGTATAATCTAATCACATTTCCCGATCTTGGGCTATAATGTTTCTTATACTGTATTGACACGAGAACTGTCTACAAACTTTGCAACTTCTTTTAGTACGAGTTAGTAATCACTAGTCACTAAACCTCGACAAAGTATTTTGGGAGCCATACCACAGACCATACCATGATGAAGTAGGTCCAATATCAAAGTTGCGTTAATTCAGGAGAAATTAACGTTGGTTTTTGTTAAATGGAAACATATTAGACTGTGGATGAGTGAGGTACTAGGAATGTGGTGGAACAGGGTGCTCCTTCGATAGCATACAAGTACTTAGTAGCTTGTTTTTATATGACCTGATTGAATCGAAACACCTCTCATTAAGGCTGATGCTCCAGGGTAGCCCGCGAATTTCATATTTTCTTAAGGTTTTTGCAATTTGCAGGCCAGTGCTAGGTTGTATATTGATTAAAATATTATTCGCGGTTGTAAGACGTATGTAGTTACAGAATTATAATCATCAAAATGATCAATACAACCCTCCAAGTTCATAAAGGTGTAGAAATGACTTTTTCTGCTTTTTTAGGGTTCCGTACCCAAAGGGTAAAAATTGAACCCTATTACTAAGACTTCGCTGTCTGTCCGTCTGTCCGTCTATCCGTCTGTCTGTCACCAGGCTGTATCTCATGAACCGTGACAGCTAGACAGTTGAAATTTTCACAGATGATGTATTTCTGTTGCCGCTATAACAACAAATACTAAATATAGTCAATGGTACGGAACCCTTCGTGTGCGAGTCCGACTCGCACTTGGCCGGTTTTTTTTTTGTTTCCTACACCTTTATGAACTTGGAGGGTTGTATTGATAATTTTGATGATTATAATTCTATAAATACATACGTCTTACAGCCGCGAATAATATTTTAATCAACACACGACCTAGCACGGGCCTGCAAATTGCAAAAAACGTAAGAAAATTTTATTTTGCGGGTTACCCTGAAGCATTCACCTTAACTAAGAATATTTCTTTACTTCTACATGTTACTAACCTGCGACTACCGCGAGAGTTGATGAAGATCGCAGGGTTTTCTTGGGCTTAACTTTAGACGCTAAGCTTTAGTGGGGGGGGGGGGGGGGGGGGGCACATATGTACATAAACTGTCGAAGAACCTGAACTGCGCAGTATACGCAGTTAGATATACGTACATATAGGTAATAGCAGGTCTGCTTTGTAATAAAGAAATAAATAAAACCTAACAAGAATAATATTATTTTAAGGGCCTATACTACCTCAAATGGCTTAGCATGATCCTCCGTTACGCCTAAAATACTGAAGCATTAATTTTGAAATAAATATATGGTAAAGTTAAGGATTAATGTTAGGTCTTATGTTTGGCGAAAACACGATTTCAGAAAATTTTCTCGGTAGAAACGAATCCCAGTTACCTCCAAATCGAACAATAAACCGCTGGTATTCAAAAAGTACTTCAAATTGCATCATGCAACTTTGCATACTAACTGAACTAACTATAAAGCAGGTCTTGTTTTTTATTTTTTCCAAAAGACGAAAATTTGATTTTATAAAGAATAAAAACCACTCATTTCGCACTATTCGGCCGCAGTGACTGACGTAACAACAGCTTTGTAGTGCAAGCTGATTAGAACTTTATTCTAACAGAATTACAAACGAAGTTTGAACCACCACAAATAGAGTTGCTAATCTGAGGTAGTATGCAAATACCTATGTATGAACGTTATTTACAAACTATGAACAGACTCAAAATAATAATTAAAAACGTGCGAGAATCAAAAAGTGAAAAGAATCACAGGGCGTCAAATACACACATCAAAAGTATCTAGGGATCAACATATATTTTTGCAATAACTTTTCTCCTGATTGATATTAATTAAAATTTTCTTTAAGGATTCATCAAATAAAGTGTTTTCGTTTGTCACAGTAACGATAAACCAAGTCACCTTTGCATTAATAAAGAAATTTGCCATTTTCCTAATAAAGGGATTTTTGACATTTGAACCACTAACATTAAAGTTCGAAAAAATGACTGAAAACACAGTTTTCTTTAAAATTTTATTGGGTAACTTAAACAATTAATAATCCGTGTTTCTACCGCGAACACTAACAACACAAGAACATCGGTTTGGCATACTCAAAATGAGTTCATCCAAATCACGCTGTGGAATGGCCGCCCATGTTCGTTGCAACAATAAAAAAAGGTCTTCTTGCGACTGGATACCCTCCATATTCGGCAGAGCTCTTCTCTGTAGCATATCCCATGCATGCTCAATCGGGTTCAAGTCTGGCGACTGAGCAGGCCAGGGCAGGATATTGATGTTAGCTGCGGCGAGAGTCTGTCTTACAACTCTTGCGGTGTGCGGTAGTGCATTATCATGCATTAACTGAAATAAGGGACCGATTTGCACTTGTAGAGGAACGATGACGTCTGATACAATCGTCTCAGCATAAATTTGAGCGTTGAGGTTGCCTCTGATCCAAATCAACTCAGTTCTTCCGCCGATCCAAATACCCGCCCATACCATGATGGTTCCACCACTATAAGGATGGACTTCCTGGCAGGATTTTAATCGCTGTTGGCGTCCAGGGGTTCTCCAGTGTCGTATACGTCTTGTATCCGGTCTCATACCAAAACGAGACTCATCAGAAAAGCACACGAAACGCCATTGTTCTTCTGCCCAATTTCTGTGTTCAAGAGCCCATTGATATCGAATCCTACGATTGTGCATTGCTATAGGTGGTACCCGTAGCGGTCTTCGGGAATGAAGGTTCACTTCATGCAAGCGGTTTCTGACTGTTTGGTCGCTAATTAAGTTCCCTGAAGAGTGATGAAGCCTCACGGCTAACATCATGGCGGTTATTGTTGGAGCTCTTCGAGTTAAGATTTGAATGTATCGGTCTTGTCTCCGTGTGGTGCAGCGATACCGTCCTCCATGGCGCTCAGCCACGGTACCAGTGCTTCGGTAACGTGTCCAAAGTCGACTGATAACACTCTGACTTGTATTCAGAGCTAAAGCTACAGTACGTTGCCGGGAACCAGCTTCTATCATTCCCACGGCTCTGAGCATTTCTTCCCTGCTTAAATGACGTCGCCGCTCCATAATAACGTTGGTTTTAATCAGTAGTAGGGAAACAGTAGCACTAATAATGTCTTCAATGCGTTGTATGTTTTTATAGGGAAAATATTGACAGCTTATTTTCATCTTTTACTCGAATTTGATTGAGAGTTCCTGATTCAAATTATGAAATGCACCAAAAAGGATCCATATAAATTTATAAAATCATAAATTTATTACAAAGCCACATCTCAATCTCAAGAAATCCGCATAAAAATGCTTGATCCCTAGACACTTTTGATGTGTGTAGTTCACATGCATCGCTGTCAACTGGAAAAGTGAATGGAATCAGAATGTTTATTTATTTAACATAGGTAGTTAGTAACTAGTTACAGAGTGTGTGAGATGTTACATTTTCATATGTGCTCTAACCTGTTTTGCCATTTGACGAACAAATATTATTAATCATCAATTTAAATTAAATGTATTTAATTACGTGCATCAATTTAAATTGTAAAAACAAGAATGTCAAAGGAAGTCGATCAATAAATTAATATGCTCAGAATGACAACAATAAAATTTAAGAAAGAACAAAAATGATAAATTTCAGAAAATAAAAATATAGAAAGATTCTGTTGTGCACAAACTAAACATAATTTAGGCTATTGCTATCTTTTTCTCTCTATTATAACGAGAAAGAGACGGACGTAATTTAGAGCTGTCAAATTTAGTTGGAACTAATATTCCCATACAAATGAAGGGTGCACGTAAAAACAAATGTCGACTAAAAACACGGTGAAGCGCAAGGCATAGACTAGTTTGATATCTCTAACTTAGTTCTTAGCTATAGCCGTCCTTTTCTCGCACTGCCATTTAGTAAAAGATAGCAATAAGTAGCCTAAATTAAGCTTAGTTTGTGCACAACAGAATCGACACCAATGTCAATTATAAAATTTAAAACTACTACAGGAATGTCAAAGCAATTAAAAATCAATAAATTATTTCTACAATGTCAACAATAAAATCTAAAGTCAAAGATCGTTACGGTGAGACAGTGTCCAGAGGAATCTTGGTTCTTTGGCCAAAAAATAGGCCAGCCCTCTGTTATATTGTAATGCATCAAGTAAAAAATAGGCCAGCCCTCTGTTATATTGTAATGCATCAAGTAAAAAATAGGCCAGCCCTCTGTTATATTGTAATGCATCAAATAAAAAATAGGCCAGCCCTCTGTTATATTGTATTGCATCAAGTAAATTATTCGAGAAAGTAAAAGCCTAATAGATTTCAGACAGAAATTACATTCATATCGTAATACAAAAAAAGTAAATACATGACATGTTTTCTTCTAAGGGTTCCGTAACTCAAAAATTTTAAAGGTTCCAACCGGGTTGTACATAGCGCTTAACATTACAGCGCCCTAGACGTAGTTATGGAAAGTTAGCAGATTAGATTTCCGCTTGATTGGCGAACGTGCGATGCGGTGTTCAACGAACGCTAGCTGCCAAACATTGTACAATCGATAGCTTGCTACTAATTAAACATTGTTCAGTTCAAATTGGAAGCCTGCTTGCAAGTGCACCTGTGTGCGTACGTACGGCCTAGCATCGCATAGCTTGATTTACACCTATCATTTGTATTTCATAAATGTATTGGGGTCTATAGGGATGAAACGGACCTACCTGGATTATTGTCTTTCTTCCCTTTAATCCTTTAAGCCGTGTGGTATCCGGCAGAGTTGAGTAGAACCAACCCATTACACTCACGGGTGTCGTATAAGGCGACTAATGTCTGAGGCAGAACACCTTGCGCCTCCGTAGACCTGAGAATGGGCAGCAGCGTTTTCTGTTAGTCTTTCATCACTGCGATCTCCAATCCGCCTGCCAAGCGTGGAGATTACGGCAAATTCCTCCCATCATGGGAGAGGTTTATGTCCAGCAGTGGACGTTATGGGCTGTTGTTGTTGTTGTTCCCTTTAATCCATCTGTAAGTTGTCTTTAAAAGATTGAATGGTCACCCATGTTAACTTTCTACATTTTATCGATAATGATGAGCTTTCTATATATCCATACTGATATTTTTAGGGAAAGATCTTCTGTCGCGACTGCGGATCCCTGAAAAAGCTGACGGACGGAAGTTGGGTGTGGATAACTACAGTATTTTATATTTTTTACCTCCGCGTTCGCTTCCTTTAGGTATTTACGTTGAATATTACTGTGTTTAAATGCAATACCAAGTAAAACTGAATCTTCATGAAAAAGTGTAACAGAACGTTAGTACGTTAGAATAGATTAGTATCTATTCTCTATCTTTTGGTATTCTACGATCAAGGATCATCAAAGGAATAGGGTATATGCATGATTTTTTTATTACTCTAAACAAAGCGTATTAACATCAGAAATAGCAAAGTAAAATTATTTTTTTAATATCTATAAAAAATACTAAGTTATAAGCATTTGAAACTGCTGATTAGACAGAGAGATTCGATATAGCGAATAACGTCATTCGCTACATCGACGTACAAAATCCATACTAAATTCTGTTTATCTAGAAAGAGATAGAAACAAAAGTTTAAATGGTTATAACTTTTGTGTTGTTTGGCCGATTTATGTCTTGTTTTCGCTTTTAGTCATTATTTTTATAGATTTTTAATATACCGTATCGAAATGAAAAAAAGAAAATGTATGCATATTCCCTGTTGTAGCAAGCTGCATTTAATTTTACCTTTTGCGGGCGCGAAGGCGTTGCTGTAACATTTCAAATCCTCACAATATCAACAACGGACATCCACTTAGCCCATCTTTTTGATGGATCACACAACCTCTTTTCTCAAACACAATGTGAAAGTCAAACCAGTGAATAACAGAATAAAACCATCATCAAATGTTAAGAAGAGCACTAAATCAGTAGCAACCCTAGGTCTCTGTAATTATGGCGAGAGGAACAGGATATTTCGTCTGATTGATTGCATACTTCGCAGCGTTTTGGTTGATGGGAATCCAGAGTATATAATTTTCCATTGTAGGGCTTAGATAGCAGCCAAAATGTATACAGCTATTAGAATTTGGAAAATACGTAGATTTCTATGTGCAACATATATCTCTATTAATCTTCGGAACTAATGATCCAATTCTATTTGAAAGATACATTATACGTGGGACTTAGTTAAAAGTGTTTCGTTTTCATTTACTTCCGTTTAAGGGTTTAGAATGGGGGAACTACCCGAGTTAGGAATAACTCTAACAAAGTTCTGCAAACCAAAACGTACTTCACGAATTATTTCAACTAGAAACTAGACTTCATTATGGAAGTAGTGGCATAATTCATTAATATAACAGTTGAAAGACGTTGCCTGGACACAGTGGCTTAATGACCAGCCAATCCAGAATAAAATTGCCCAAAAATACATCCAACAGTCAGTATTATTTTTAGCAGACCCCCAGGCGCCAAATTATGTACCGATTTTGAACCGACCTAATTTTATATACGCCTTGCACGGAAGCTGTGCCCTTGGAAACTTAAAAAAAGCTCCATCTCAAAGACATAAATCTAAATAGGTATTATATTAGGGGCGTAGGTAGCTCCAGACCTCCATTCAGGTGAAGGTGTGCGGTGTTGAAAGGGCGTAACCACCTTGTAATTTCCTCGAGGACGGATGCCAGACCTCCCCAGTTACCTCGTATTAACGTTCTGAGATAATTTCGCTGGGAGTCTATTCAGCCTATGTACCTGTGGAAACTTCTAGTAGGTTCATAAGTCATGTTGCTTTGATCAGAAAAATTGGTGCGGGTTTTTTAGTTTCGCCTTTAAATGGACGTTTGACGAAGTGGGAAACTAGATGTCTGAAACTCCATAATTAGGAAATACTGAAAAAACATGGAACGCTCAACTAGTGAAATAAATAGCATAAACGATACAATCTCAAAAATAAAATCGTAACCAATTCTACAACATGCTAATCGTAGAACTACAGAGTTACGTAGATGTTATTCACTATGTCGTAGTACTCAGATACCTTAATATAATATATTTATAATATTATATTGCCCCAAATAAATCCAAGTTAACATCAACACACCATCCAATATCTGTTTATTAATGTATAGGAGCTCGGAGAAAATTAAATAATCTTCCCCACGAAAATAAATTGCAATAAGGCGAAAACCGCCGTCGTCAAGTGACAATATTTTAAATTATATCAGTTTATCAACGACCAATAGCAGGCCGGGAAGCGTAGGAGCTCGTGTCTCCCTACCAATAAGACTGGAGAATTTGAATTTGGAATTTTACGCTATGAAGCGCGGGTTCTGTCAGTAATTGTTGGTATCGAGTGGCCTTGGGGTGAATCAAATTGCTGGGAACATTGCGAACTTTTGTTGATTTTATGTGTTTGAAGTTTGAACCACGCTGTAGGATAGCGTTTCTGCTTATGTTCTCGGGAATACATTGGTCTAACAAGGGAAGGTATTACGTGATATTTTTCTAGGTTTTTGTTGGTGTATTCAACAATAATAAAAACAAAGTATTTTAATGTGGATATGCCAGGGTAGCCCGCGAAATACAATTTTTCTTACGTTTTCTTGCAATTTGCAGGTCATGTAAGGCTGTATGTCGAACAAAATATGATTCGCGACAATACAACGTATGTATTTACGGAAATCATTACAATCATCGCAACCCTAGAAGTTCAATTATCCCATTGAATGACTGTTTCATTAAATATACATTTAATGGGATTCAATAAATTTGAACATTTCTAAAGAGAAGTAAGACTTATATACTTATATGTATTATGAAAGTGGTGAAGTTTGGATTTAGCAAACAATATCTGAAACACTCATCCTATTTCAAAAAATCTTTAGTTGGATAGCTGGACACTATTCACTATTGCCATAGATCGTGTTACGCGAGCGAAGCTGTGTAGAAGCTAGTTTATAATAAAACTCTATATTGTTGTCGATTTTGTTGTGCAGAAACTAAACTTAATATAGGCTATTGCTAACTTTTACTAAAAGGCAGTGCGAGAAAAGGACGGCTATAGCTATGAACTAAGTTAGAGATGTCAAACTAGTTTAGGCCTTACGCTTCACCGTGTTTTTAGTCGACACGTTTTTACGTGCACCATTAATTTGTATGGACATATTAGTTCAATTAAATTTGTCAGCTCTATATTACGTCCGTCTCTTTCTCGTTTTATTAGAGAGAAAGAGATAGCAAATATAGCAATAACTAAATTAAGTTTAGTTTGTGCACAACAGAATCGACACCATCGTTCAATTCAGCAAGCGGTGTCGGGTACAGTACAGAGCTAATTTAGATTTTGTTCATCTAAAATCTGTTTATTGTTTCAGGATTCTGGGAACACTCATCTGGCGGGGAGAAGTATTTACTTTTAATGAGTTTTAGTAAGTAGTTTTCTTAAGTATTAATATTTCTGCTTGTAAACACTCATTAGGGTTCCGTAGTAAACTAGGAACCCTTATATTTTTGCCATGTCTGTCCGTCCGTCCGTCTGTCCGTCCTCGCTTAATCTCTGTGACCGTTAGCACTAGAAAGCTGAAATTTGGTACCAATATGTATATCAATCACGCCGACAAAGTGGTAAAATAATAAAAAAATAATTAAAAAAATTAAAAAACCCGACTGCGTAAAAAAAAACTAATTACTTTAAATAAAAAAAATATAAACTGAAAAGAATAAAACAAGCTCAGGAGACAGGACATATTGACTGCAACAGTCGGGACCCATATTGAATGTAATGATTTTAGTCTAGATTATTTAATGGGTCCCGACTGTTGCAGTCAATATGTCCTGTCTCCTGAGCTTGTTTTATTCTTTTCAGTTTATATTTTTTTTATTTAAAGTAATTAGTTTTTTTTTACGCAGTCGGGTTTTTTAATTTTTTTAATTATTTTTTTATTTTACACTTTTTAGTTACCTACTGAGATATTATAACCTTTTAAAATCCTCATGATGAGCCCTTTATTGGGGTGTGTAATATTATGTTATAATAACAAATAGTATATTATCACTTGAAATAACCTTCATTATGAAATAATTTTCATACGCTACCTATAAAAACAAATAACCAAATTTCATGACATCTAATGTAACATTTTATATAAACTTCTTTTGCTCTAATTACATTTAGTATTTAATAACATTCATTTCATATAACTTTCAATTTGTATAATGCTCTTTTTATTATATAACATTTAGTTGACCTATTTTCATTTGAAATAGTTTTCAAATTTACTCATTTTCAGCCTAAATTCTGTAATTAATCAGTAAATATCAGGAAACTTCATACGGTTATAACTTCATCTAACCCAAATGATTCACCAAGAATAGAGGGGATCGGGGGGAAGCACGAAAATCTCAGGCGTCTATAATCGAATCAGTTTTTGCATAAGTATATGTTGCAGCCAACTAGTTTAATTAGCCGTTCAACTAACTCGGGGTGCCCTAACCTCAAAACACGTTATATTGGCCAAAAAGTGTAGTCAACGGAGACAACGTTATGCGGGGCTCCTATTTCTGTCTTGCAGGGTTTACAGGAACCTAACATCGGGGTGCCCCAAGTCCCGAACCACTTTCTATTCGCTTAAAAAACGTAGACAACGGAGCCCCGCTGTTTGGAGCTCCTATTTCTGTCTTGCAGGGTTTGCAGGAACCTAACTAACCTAACATCTGGGTGCCCTAAGTCCCTAACTTAAAGCTGTTTAGACGAGATTTAAGAGTTGATTGAACGGCTAATTAAACTACACACATCAAAAGTGTCTAGGGATCAAGCATTTTTATGCGGATTTCTTGAGATTGAGATGTGGCTTTGTAATAAATTTATGATTTTATAAATTTATATGGATCCTTTTTGGTGCATTTCATAATTTGAATCAGGAACTCTCAATCAAATTCGAGTAAAAGATGAAAATAAGCTGTCAATATTTTCCCTATAAAAACATACAACGCATTGAAGACATTATTAGTGCTACTGTTTCCCTACTACTGATTAAAACCAACGTTATTATGGAGCGGCGACGTCATTTAAGCAGGGAAGAAATGCTCAGAGCCGTGGGAATGATAGAAGCTGGTTCCCGGCAACGTACTGTAGCTTTAGCTCTGAATACAAGTCAGAGTGTTATCAGTCGACTTTGGACACGTTACCGAAGCACTGGTACCGTGGCTGAGCGCCATGGAGGACGGTATCGCTGCACCACACGGAGACAAGACCGATACATTCAAATCTTAACTCGAAGAGCTCCAACAATAACCGCCATGATGTTAGCCGTGAGGCTTCATCACTCTTCAGGGAACTTAATTAGCGACCAAACAGTCAGAAACCGCTTGCATGAAGTGAACCTTCATTCCCGAAGACCGCTACGGGTACCACCTATAGCAATGCACAATCGTAGGATTCGATATCAATGGGCTCTTGAACACAGAAATTGGGCAGAAGAACAATGGCGTTTCGTGTGCTTTTCTGATGAGTCTCGTTTTGGTATGAGACCGGATACAAGACGTATACGACACTGGAGAACCCCTGGACGCCAACAGCGATTAAAATCCTGCCAGGAAGTCCATCCTTATAGTGGTGGAACCATCATGGTATGGGCGGGTATTTGGATCGGCGGAAGAACTGAGTTGATTTGGATCAGAGGCAACCTCAACGCTCAAATTTATGCTGAGACGATTGTATCAGACGTCATCGTTCCTCTACAAGTGCAAATCGGTCCCTTATTTCAGTTAATGCATGATAATGCACGACCGCACACCGCAAGAGTTGTAAGACAGACTCTCGCCGCAGCTAACATCAATGTCCTGCCCTGGCCTGCTCAGTCGCCAGACTTGAACCCGATTGAGCATGCATGGGATATGCTACAGAGAAGAGCTCTGCCGAATATGGAGGGTATCCAGTCGCAAGAAGACCTTTTTTTGTTGTTGCAACGAACATGGGCGGCCATTCCACAGCGTGATTTGGATGAACTCATTTTGAGTATGCCAAACCGATGTTCTTGTGTTGTTAGTGTTCGCGGTAGAAACACGGATTATTAATTGTTTAAGTTACCCAATAAAATTTTAAAGAAAACTGTGTTTTCAGTCATTTTTTCGAACTTTAATGTTAGTGGTTCAAATGTCAAAAATCCCTTTATTAGGAAAATGGCAAATTTCTTTATTAATGCAAAGGTGACTTGGTTTATCGTTACTGTGACAAACGAAAACACTTTATTTGATGAATCCTTAAAGAAAATTTTAATTAATATCAATCAGGAGAAAAGTTATTGCAAAAATATATGTTGATCCCTAGATACTTTTGATGTGGTTGGCTGCGACACAAACAAAACAAAGTAGACGTTTCAAAATTATATTAATGGTTACTATAGATTTTTTATATTATACCAACTAAATATTAGGTCATGTGGTCGTTAGAACTTTTGTTATTACCTATATCAAATGATACGCACCCCCTTTATTGAGCCGTTCAGGCTGCAGAGCGTGCCAAACATTTGAATTTGGCGCTAAAAATCCGCCATTTTCTATAACCAAAGTCACTCTCACAGTAAATACGAATCTAATGACACCTCTCAAGCTAAAATCCATCTAGCCGTTCAGGCTGAAGAACGTGCCAAAACTTAGAATTTTATTTACTTTTATACTATTTGTCATTTCGAATTACATTCAAACATATAAGTTGCATATATTTTTGTAATCATCTTTAAAAACCCTTCATTTTGATACCCCACTCGATGGTATTAGAAGAAAAAAAAAATTCGACCTCCACAATCTGGCTCCCCAAATCCGCGATTTTCTTTGTTTATTGATTTTAATGTAGCCAGTGACACTTGCGCCATCATGACGAATCTAAAGACATATAAACTATCCAAATCCCTCCATCCGTTGAGGAGTTACGAGGGAACAAAGAAACAGACATACATACATACATACATACAGGGCAAACACATAACCCTCCTTTTGGGCTTCGCCGCAGTCGGGTAAAAATTCGAAAAAAATGTTTTTTAGGGTAGCCCCCCTATATGTAAAGTGAAAAGTGATTTTTTTTTAATTTCAACCCTAACGTGTGATATATTGTTGGAAAGGTATTTAAAAATGAATAGGGGTTTTCTAAAATAATTTTTTGATAAAGTCAATAATTTCGGAAATAATCGCTACGAAAGTAAAAAACAATGTATGCCCCCCCTCTAACTTTTGAACCATAAGTTTAGAAAATATGAAAAAAATCTGAAAAGTAGAACTTTATAAGGACTTTCTAGGAAAATAATTTTGAACTTGATGGAAACAACAGTTTTTGTACAAAAAAGACAAAAAGTTGTACAAAATAATTTCTGGACTAAGTTTGTAGTATATTCGTAATTATGCAAGCATTTTTACATAATGGATACCCACCTTTAAACTCATAAGTAGGAACACTTATTGTGACGGACGGGAAACTACGGAACCCTACACTGAGCGTGGCCCGACACGCTCTTGGCCGGTTTTTTTTCTATACTCACTTGTCAAAGTTCCTTAAAGTTCGTAATAAGCTCTCAAGCTTTGTCTTTCAAACATTCCTCTTAACCGACTTCAGAAATGGAGAAGGTTACGTTTTAAAGAGATTTTTATTTTACGTTTCTATTCTAAGTTAAACGGTAAGCGTGCAATCAGCCACTGATTTATAAATTTACTTGGTTTCAGATGACGGCTACATCTTACGGCTGCTCAATAACGGGAGGAGTTGCCTTCAAACATAAGTTTGGTAAGTCAATAAAGGCCGGCCGGCGCCCACTGCACGGCACGGTGTGTCATGGCAAAGGATTTTAATACTAATTAAGTTATTTTGAATCTTATTTTAATGAGTTTAGAATTTATTTTACTTTATTTTGATACCACGATGCCGCGACGTGCCGCAGGATGCTGCGGCATGACGCGATACGCCGCAGGATGCGGCGGCATGACGTGTCTTGCTTTTTCATTCCACCGGATGCCGCGGCGCGCCATTGCATCCCGCGAGACGTATGGGTCACTTTGGGGTCGAGGAATTACGATTGCTAGCTAGTTGAAATAAGGTTGAAACTTGTGCAGCATTTCGGTGGGGCGCGTTCCGGTCGGTGCGCGGGGGCAAGGGAGGGAGAAAACGTACTGGCGCGCGATTTCATGCCACTGCACGCCGCGGGATGCCACTGCACGCCGCACGATGCCACTGCACAACCTGCCGTGCCATGCCGTGCCAAGCCGTTAGTGAGCGCTGGCCCTTACGAGTTTAGTGCCTGCTTGGGCTCGAACCTGGGACTTTCACACTACAGTGGCAGCCGCTAACTACTACTCCACCACTAACTAGGTCACCACCTTAAATTGAGGAATATTTTGTTATTACCTTGATGTTTGTCCTGTGGTCGTCAGTCCTCAGTTGGATTTCCAGGTCTGCCTATGTTATTTAGTATTTCCATCAGGAATATCTAATGCTATTCCGATAAGTGAAAAAGTTGAGAACCTTGGAGTTTGGTTCGACTGAGATCTCTCTTGGGGTCTCAGCTGATGGACGTTAGTCACATCTGCCAAGTCTCGGAGACGATTGCGCGACTTTCTTCCAACTGCCTCACAATGCCATTTACTTCCCAAACTTGATTATTCGGATGTCAGTTACCTTGATAACACTGACGCACAACCAGATAAAGAGCGACTTTAAAACTGTTGCATAAGATTTATATTTGGCCTGCACAAATAAATATGATCATATTTTTGAATTCTCATAATATTATCTTGTTTCAGCTAAGTACCTACCTATACAATATTCTGTGCAATCCTAGAACGTTTCTAGTTCTTTCATGACACATAATAGATATCTGAGGTCATCGTAAGACTTGAAAATAGAGATGCCGTCGATGCATGCTGCCAGTACGGCTATGAATGTCTTGCCCGTGTCAGTAAGGCGCACTCAACCTTGGTGCACTTTGAAATGATGGTCAATAAGCACTACCTATGTCCGTAAACATCAATATATGTAGTTCTTTGCTGTATTTATGTTATATTTAATATATATTAGCATAAATGAATAATGGTACACCACAGACCACAGTAGTGTCTCTCCTCCTTCCTTAAATCCACCTAAAGATTGTCTTGAAAATATCGCTTTTAGCGATAGGACCGCCCGTTATGTCACCCTATTTATAATACCTGTAATTTTCATGGTGTACCTACATCAGAGTTTTTCAACCTTTTTCATGACACGAACCCCAAAGTATGAAAACATATTTGGCGACCCCCACGAGCCTTCGTTTTTTTTTTCATTTATTTTATTATATTACAAATATTAAATCCATACAAAATTGTATGTTTTTGACTATTTAAGATTCGGATAAATACATTATGTATACATTATGTGTGGTGTTTAACACTTTTTTTAAATTTGGAATTCGATTTAATTCTCAATGTAGCAAAAACGGATCCATCCACGATAGGAAAAATTAGTTAATGACAAACAAGCTAAACCTCAATAAGATGGATGAACATTAATAGTTTTTTATTTTGTTAATTTGTATGAACATACAAATGTTTATATCCTCTATTTAACATTTTCTTATTAAATCTATTTTTCTAGGCTTTATTGTTTTGTTAATTGAGGTAGTTTTCGCGACCTCTTGCGATATAAAGGCTTCGCGACCCCCAGGTTGAGAAACACTGCTGTAGAGGCTTTGCGCCCCCCCAGGGGGTCGCGACCCACATGTTGAAAAACACTGGTGTACCGTGTAGGTACATAATAAAGAGTACCTATTCTATTCTATATCTCAGTTACTGGGAGTTTGAATTTGTGTCCGGATGACGCTAAACACCTTTGCCTTTTGATATAAAGTTGTGATGTTTTTTTACTAAAGTTGTTAAACAATTAAGAGCCTGCAATAGTAAAAGTCATAGTTCTAAACCATTCATTCGCGTTCCCTTCACCTTCCGGCCAACACGACTTAGTAAATAAAATAGTCATTAAAATGTTCATTCGTTCGCCTTCCGATCATTCATCCCTCGTTCCCCTAGGTAGGCACCTCGACGAACAAACAACGAGATATAGAACCAAGAGGACTTTCGATTTCCGCTGTCGTTATCTCCCTTTATAATATTATGTTCCCTGAATTACATTTCTCATCACCTTACTTCCTTCATATTGCTGTCTCTATCGTTCCTTCATATTTAAGAAGGAGACAGATATTTTTGCCCATCCCACCACACTTCTTGTATGTGCCTACAGCTTGCCTAGAGGTATATAAATCAAATTATTTATTTCCATATGTATAACAGATTCAGGGCAAAACAGTTTTCGGATTTATTTTCTGGTCAATTTAAAGTTTCCCTACGTTTAGGGATGATATGTAGATTGGCATTTCGACGATATTATTTTAAGATTCACTCAAGCAGTAACTATGGCTTTTTCTTTTGTAGTACTTAGGGCCAAGTTCACCGAAAAGATAAAAGTCTGATTATCCAAAAACAGCTGTTTAAAACACATTTTCACGTTCAAAAATGTGTTTTAAAACAGCTTAGCAGCTTTGTAGCAGCAGTTTTTAGATAATCAGACTGTTATCTTTTCGGTGAACTTGGCCCTTAGTATTAATTTGACTCGCACAAAACAAAACGTAAACAAATGAGACATACCTACGCCTACAACTGCTTTTGCACTTTCAGTAGCGGACAGACAGGACACGATATTAAGAGGGAACAGGGTCTGCGATTGTCTGCGAAAATATTTTCTCCTTTTTCTTCCTAAATAATGCCTCTGGAGCATTGATTTTTGTTCATAAAATGAAGTTCTACTGTAGACACGTCTCTGTCATTGCGTTTTTTTCAGCAGCTTAAAAGTAAAGAAAAAATGACCCACCATAAATTACAAAGAATGCCCCATGTTTACGGCCGTGATTAGAAAAGTAAAAAACTGAAAGGAACCTAGAGGACTGGAGGATATTCTTTTTTTTTAATTTTACTTTCTTAATGTTATTCTTTATTGTACACAAAAAATGAAAAAAAAAATACAAATTATAACGACTAAACGACGACTAACGGCTTTGTCAAAAATAATAGTATAGATTTAAGTTTCGAGGAGAAAACAAAACCGGCCAAGTGCGAGTCGGACTCGCACACGAAGGGTTCCGTACCATTGACTATACCGTATCCATTGGCTATTTGTTGTTATAGCGGCAACAGAAATACATCATCTGTGAAAATTTCAACTGTCTAGCTGTCACGGTTCATGAGATACAGCCTGGTGACAGACGGACAGACAGCGAAGTCTTAGTAATAGGGTTCCGTTTTTACCCTTTGGGTACGGAACCCTAACAAGGGGAATACGAAATGTCGATCTCGTCAAAATGTTTGTGATACCTATAATCGGTCTGAGCTTCCAGGTTAGCCATCGCAACTCATGAGTCCAAGAGGGAGATTTACAGAAAGTGGCACTAATGGGGTAGGAAACTGCATGGTGCGCACCTGTGACCATTTCTATCTCAAAACTATTTTTATTATGTTGAACTAATATAAGGGTCTGGTTGCGCAAGACAAGACCAACTTGCTCGGAAATCAATTTTGGTTCTACGATACCCGTACGACGGTTTAGCAGCAGTGTCTTGAATAGTTTGTGAGTATGACAGGTTAGAGAGATAGGGTGTGTAATAAAACCTCTGTAGCTCCAATCAACTCTTGAGTATATTCAAATCCAAGTATTTCAGTCCACATAGGCCTGGATGGGCACTTACGAATGTCGACAAGGGTGCACGGTTCGGGCTGGTTGCTTCCATGGAGAAGAACCGGCAAGAAACTCCATGGTTACTCTTTTCAAATTATTTGGTATTACACAATTCTAGATTACTTCACGTTTTATACAAAATGCAATAATTACAACACTTATCAGTTATCGGACATAGATTCGACTATCAGTCTTAACACCACAATTTCTTCCAATGAACAGAGCTCCTCGGTCGAGTGTCATGTTTTCTAAACTACCCCTTCCCGCTACAAAATTGACGGTTAGGCAGTGTTGCCATTTCTCAAAAATAAAATGAATTATTAAAATCTTTAAAACCCTACATAATATTAGTTTAGATAGATCACAGCAGATCTTATTATTTAATACATATTTGAAAACCATGACACAGGTGGAAGTTTTTAGGATCGTCTGCTGCATATGAGTGTTCCTGGTTTACTTAGCTTGGCGGTGATTGTTGAGGCGACTCAGCTTTGGTATAGTACTTTAAAGTCAACGACTTCAATCTAGTCGTTTCCCATATAGCCAAAAAAAAAGCATGATAATAAAACACATTTTAACCATAACTGTTAATCATAACGTTATTTACACCCACACTCATAACTGGAAAATAAACAAAGTAAAACAATTAAGCTACGGACACGGTATAGTTAAAGCAGTAAAGTGCGGGACAAGCAAATGTTTAGCTATCCCAATGATAGCAGGGCGGTGGTACAATAAATTAATATTTTATAGGCTCTACTCGAACGAGCGTGCGTCATAGACACTCCCTACTTTTTAGGGTTCCGTCGCCGGAAAACGGAACCCATCTATTTTCGTCTTGTCCGTCCGTCTGTCTGTCTGTCCGTCAGTTTTTCGTAGCCATTTTACTCCGAGATAGTTGGCTCCACACTGTTGAAATTTAGATAGCAGGTGTCTTCTATGAGCAGCTACTCAAAAGTGACGTGAAATTGCGAATTAAAAAATATACGGATGGTCCTTACATGCAACTGAAGGTTGAAAAATAATTTTCTATGTCTACAGGGTTTAAAAGACCTCATCACGAAGCCGCCAACCAAGCATTCTGTTCATCAAACTAAGTAACTTTCCGCAAAAAATATTGATGGGAAATTACTTTTTTTTTTGGGGTGAAAAATCATATTTTGTGGTAGAACTCAATGTAACGCACTCAAAACATTGTGCTGATGGATGGATTGAATATTACTGGGGTCGTGGAGGTGGTTAAAGTAAAAATCTTACATTAAAAATTGTATTAAAAAAAAAACTTGTCAAAAAGTTGGAACTTTGACTCCCAATATCTCCGTAACTAGAAGGTTCCCAGGTATGGTGTAGAACAAAAAAATGATCGCAATGATGGGGAGAACAAGTGCCTTTCGGCTTCGTTAAGAGGTGATTTACACCCTTAATTGTTTGGTGCTACGGAACCGTTTTTATGCGAGTCTGGCTCGCACATGGCCGGATTTTTACCTTTTATTTTTGCTTAGTTCCCAAATGGTAATCAATTTCGGTTTATTAAAACTATGTAGTTTAACAACAATAGCGAGGAAAAAGTAAATGAAAAAATCTAGGTATTATTCTAGTTTTAACTGCATGATAAAAAAACCGGCCAGAGCGAGTCGGACTCGCGCATTGAGGGTTCCGTACAAACTTTTTAAAGGACAAACTTAACTTTGCTGTTCGATCCCATGAAACAGCATATTGCACCAACCGCAAATAATAAGTTTCTATTAGTAAAATATTTTTTTTTGTTATTAAACTACATATTTACGGTTTTCATATTTTCCCCTTTGCATGTGCTCTTCTGATTTTGGTTAAAACCTTGCTTTTAACCGAAATTGTCATCGGATTGGTAAAGGAAAAAATCCGAAAAATAAAAAAGTTGAAAATTAAGGTTAGTATTTACAAGTTTTCGCGAAAATCTAAATTTGCCGATAACTTTTTAACATGACTCAGGATCTTGAATTTAGGTACTTATACACCTCATTCATCATTCATCATTTCAGCCGAAAGACGTCCACTGCTGGACATAGGCCCCAAGTGTCGCCACATTGACCGGTCCCGTTATACACCTAATAAATAAATAAAATAAATAAATTAACCTTTATTTTCAGACTACAGTCCATAACTTTGTTAGTATTTTAGTGTTAGTAACAATGGTGCTTATGTAATTAGGTTAGTATTGTTAGTGTTTACAACTTAAATATTTATTTAGTTAGACCTAAGACAGTCCCCACCCAGTGTCTCTGGAAGGGGCAGTCCGGTCTAGCAGCAATCAACTTCAAAATGCTGTTGTCACTACCATGCAGGCGCTGCAGTAAGGAAGCCGCTTTCTTTCGCATGATAGCGTGAAAGCCATCTGTGCGAGCCTCTGCGAACATTCCCGATGCACTACAACGCCACGGCAGTCCCAACAGCATTCTGAAGGCGTTATTAAATTGGACGCGCAGGACATTATAGGCTCGACGCGTGTATGACACCCACAGGCCGCTCGTGTAGAACGATTGACAGAACGCCTTAAAGAGGGTTACTTTTACGTCTGTGGTACAACGAGCGAACCTGCGGGCAAGCATATTGCTCCTCACAGACAACGCCCTGCGCTCCCTCTCAATATCTCCGCGTCCCTTAGGTCGCTCGTAATAATGTGACCGAGATACCTAAAACTATTGACAATTTTAAGTGCTACGCCGCTAATAGGGACTATAGACCTCAATATCTATACTAATATTATAAAGAGGTAATCTCAGATTAAAGAAATAGGCAGATGGAACGCTCAGAACACGCGAGTGGTTCCACCAAAACAAATACAAAATCAAAAGCAAATACAAACTCGCGACAGTACCAAGCTACGCATCGTCTCGCTCACACGTCACTAGTGATTTGTCATTTTAGGTCAAAACATGCCGTCTTGTGTGTTTAAACACTGCAAAAGTTGTTCACAAAAACTAAGAAAACAAGATGGAATATCTTTCCACAGGTAACTCTTGTTATTTTTATTGTTTTGGTATTTATTTTCCATCAAATATTTTCGGCTCACTTGAAACACAAAACCTCAACAGTAAGTCGTCTGTGTTGCTAGTTTATGACGGGAAAATTATCCTGAATTAGGGGAAAAAAAATAATCGATATTTTTTATGCACAATACACATTATTGTGCATACAAAATATCGATTAATTTATACATACGTAATTGCGTATAAGGAAATATTGTATCTAAAGGGTGCATTTAAATTCATGACGAATATTTTAACCTCCGGCATTACTAACGATACTAATTGTACTACGCAACTCAAAAACATTATTAAATTATTAATGCATATAAAAGAAAACGTTTTAATAAAAACTAAAAATGATTATAGGCACGTAACTTCACAAATTTTAAAGAGTTTTATTGGAAATTTAACTATTTTTATAAATCTGGAGGATGCTCATCAATGCTATGGACTTGATCACAAAGTAAATCTAATAAAAGTTTTGATAGAAAAGTATTTAATGGTACGATTGCACTATATAGCCAAATTAGAAACTAATGCTCGATGTTCAGACGCTAAACGGCAATATTACAAGAAATTGGTGCAGAACAAAGGCTGTTAAAATTTAATGTGTCCAAAATAATTGGTATTGTAATAAATAATATAATTACCTATGTTGATTGCTATGACAAATTGTTTATCTTTTTTAATTTAAAATACATTTGCTTAAATAGTTTATTAAACAAATTACCAAAAAGCGTTATAAAGTGTTATCTTGTCTGATATAAATTAATTAAATAGTAAGTAATTACGCATACCTACTTATTTAACTTTTATTCCCTTATTATTATTCTGTTCAAATACTACGCGCTTTTGCTATATGGGTATAACCGTAAAGTAAAATCACGTTTCCAATTTTAAAAATTAGTAGTACAATAATTGGTGCAGAACAAAGGCTGATGGTTTAATGTGTGTAAAATAATTATTATTGTAATAAATATGTTGATTGTTATAACAAATTGTTTATCTTTTTTAATTAAAATACATTTGCATAAATAGTTTATTAAACAAAAAAATACCAAAAAGCGATATAAAGTGTTATGTTGTCTGATATAAATTAATTAAATAGTTAATAATTACGCATATTTAATTTTTATGCTCTTATTATTGTTCTGTTCAAATACTACACGCTTTTGCTATCTGGGTATAACCATAAAGCAAAATCGCGTTTCCAATTTAAAAAAATAGTAGTACAATATTTGGGAACAATTTAACTGAACATAAATATGGGAGTATTTCTCAATATCTGGCAACCGTAAGCGCACACAGACGCGCGTGTCCCTACACGGCGCCTCTTGTCTGCCGCGCACACATAAATAAAAACCGGAGCCACCTTGTTTGTCGCGCATGTTCTATCTGCCTATTTCTTTAATCTGAGGAGGTAACATTTGTTTGTAAGTTTGTATGTTTGTAAGTTTGTATGTAGGGGGTAATCTCCGGAAGTAATGAACCAATTTTAAATTGTTTCACTGGTAGAAAGCTACATTATCGTGAGTACTATAGGCTGTATTTTATTCCCGTACTGCCACGGGAACGGGAACTACGCGGGTGAAACCGCAAGACTTTAGCTAGTCTGGTATAAATTTCAACTTGCTAGGTCCACCCGTTCCTAAGAAAATCGGTGGTGACAGACGAACGGACAGACGGACAAAAAAGTGATCTTATAAGGGTTCCTTTTTTACCTTTTGAGGTACGGAACCCTAAAAAATGCGGCAAGTGCGTTGTTGGAGTACGCGGGTTTTCAGTAACTTTTATGTTTTAAGTATCAATGTCATAAACTTTCAGGACTTACAATACACTATCATGCATTGCTATCATGTATTTTCTTCGGGGAATTCAGGCCGAGTCACTCATAGTCTATGAGTTAATAAGATATTATACCTATTGTTTATACCCAACATACAGACAGACATCATCATCATCATCAGCCTATTAATGTTCCCACTACTGGGACACAGGCCTCCTCTCTATGAGTGGGAATGGGCTATAATCCACCACGCGGGCCCAGTGCGGATTGGTAGATGTCACATGTCTTCGAATTTTTTGGTTCTAGGACATGCCGGTTTCCTCACGATGTTTTCCTTCACCGTTTTGAGAGCAGTGGTGATGAAATAAATTACACAAAGTAATGCGCCTGTCTGGGTTCGAAGCCACGACGTAAGACACACAGACAGACATGCATTTGTCTAGTTTGAAGATCACTGTTCAATCAGATTTGTATAATGTACTCGATTATTGATAGGTAAATCATTTTAATTTGAGATTTTTTTCCTACTTTTATTTTTGTTACAAGTTGTCATATGATGAATATGATGATGGTGTTATAACTGACAGATGTCCTGGTATAAGTAAAGGGTGTAAAACAAGCCGAAAGGCACTCATTTTCTCCATCATTGCGATCATTTTTTCGTTCTACGACATACCTGGGAACCTTCTAGTTACGAAGATATTGGGGGTCAAAGTTTCAACTTTTTGACAAGTTTTTTTAAAATACAAGTTTTTAATGTAAGATTTTTACTTTAATCACCTCCACGACCCCCGTACTATTCATTCAATCCATCCACCAGCACAATGTTTTGAGTGCGCTACATTGAATTCTACCACAAAACATGATTTTTCACCCAAAAAAAAAACAGTCGTTTCCCAGCAATAATTTTTGCGTAAAGTTATTTAGTTTGATGTAGGTACAGAATGCTTGGTTGACGTCTTCGTGATGAGGTTGTTTACACCCTGTATACTGGGAAACATCGAAACTAGATGTTTCATCCATGTATAGTCTGCGCTAGATAACCAGAAATTAAAGGTCATTGCTCTTTCCTTAATTTCTCTGCGTAGGTACCCCGACAATACATTTTGAATCGTTTTTTATTGTTATAAAAAGTTACGGATCACAATAAAGGTCGTTTCGGGACAAGTTATTGTCATTATTTCTGTTTTCGGAATTATGTATTTGAATAAAGGTATGCGGGTTAATGAACTTTAATTCCTATTTATCTGGTGCAGACTATACATATTTAATTCCAACTCGCCGACCGCAGCAGGACATCAATAGCAACAATATTAAGGACTATTCCGCACGGAGCCGGTTGATTTGCGTCCAGTTTAATTATCTAGTGTATGTACGCAATGTCGGAGCGAGAGCGAAATCTTTAACGCAAGCATTTGCATCGACAGCTGCGTCGGCGAGCGGCGGTCGAATAAATATGCTACCGGAATTTAATTGCATTGTACTGTTAGCGTAGTTTGTCATATTAAATAGTAGTTAGTTGAGTGGGTAGTAAGTGTTGCCAGGTCTGATTGGATTAAAATCGGGGCAGATGGTAAAAGAAAACGGGATTTAGGGTTATACATCGGGACACACAGAAAACCAATGATATATCATTACAGAAACCTCCTTTTTTTTCAAATAACTGTCTTCATTTATAACTTTTCTACTACTATTAGTACTAATATGTACAATAACTGTAATCGAAGTAATGCATTATTATTATTGACGCTGTTTTATATGTTTAACTTTAAATACCTAACTTATTTTTAATTTGAAATATATTTTTTGCCTTTAGGATTGCCTTGTTTTTTATACTTAACGTAGGTAGTTATAAAATTCACTGCACGTCATGCTAAAGATAGTTTTAATTTGAATTTCCGTTTTGACATGTTTATTTATTTATTTAAACTTCATGTACAAGAGTGGTACATAGGCGGACTTAATGCCACAAGGCATGAGACATGTTCGAGTGTCGATGTCGGTTGTTTCGATTCTCAGGGAGAGAGAGAGCAAAAGCTAGTGATGCGATGCGAACGATTTTTAACGCATTGTCAGCATGTCGCTTTCGACATGGTGATTCGGATGCAACTGATGTAATATAATTATAATTACGTATTATGTTTTGGTAATAATTATGGTTTTTATTAAAGTTATTGATTTAACGGGACGCTAAATGTCCCGATCAGGTGCAAATCGGGACGTCTCGCGCAAATCGGGACACCTGGCAACACTAGTGGTAAGGTAGAGGAGCTCGTGGCTAAATAATAACAGCCGCTTGGGTCGATCTTTAGGTTAAGCCGTGCTTGCCTAGGTTGGTCTGTGGATGGGTGACCACCCATTACATACTGAGTTTCCTCCGTGCCTCGGAAAGCTCGTTAAGCAGTTGGTCCCGGCTGTCATTTGTGATCTTTGACAGTTGTTACAGGTGTCAATGGCCCAAAAAGTCTGACAACCAGTCTTACCAACGGGTATCGTATTACCCAGTACTAACTGGGTTGTGGAGGTCAGGTAGTCAGTCGCGCCATGTAAAATACTGGCATTCAGCTGCATCCGGTTAGACTGGAAGCCGACCCCAATAAAAACTTGGGAAAAGGCTAGGCAGATGAGTTGAGTGGTAAGGTATCTTGACAAAAGTTTCACAGTGGAGTGTTTAAAGTCCACCGCTGCACCGGCTGAAGCCTGACTTTCTTTTTAGTGTGTAGCCAAATGACGAAAACGGAATCCTATTGTAATCCTAACTAATAGTATAAATGCGCAAGTAAGTGTGTTTGTTACGTTTTCATGCCTGAACCACTGTACCGATCATGCTAATTTTTTTTATATACGTTGTCAGTGTAACAAGGAGGTCTCTCACCTTAACTATTGAGTGCATAACCACCTTTATAAAAAGACGACGCCATCTTGTACTACTGCTCCATCTGGGATGTTGATGTTGTGTTAATATACACACATCAAAAGTATCTAGGGATCAAGCATTTTTATGCGGATTTCTTGAGATTGAGATGTGGCTTTGTAATAAATTTATGATTTTATAAATTTATATGGATCCTTTTTGGTGCATTTCATAATTTGAATCAGGAACTCTCAATCAAATTCGAGTAAAAGATGAAAATAAGCTGTCAATATTTTCCCTATAAAAACATACAACGCATTGAAGACATTATTAGTGCTACTGTTTCCCTACTACTGATTAAAGCCAACGTTATTATGGAGCGGCGACGTCATTTAAGCAGGGAAGAAATGCTCAGAGCCGTGGGAATGATAGAAGCTGGTTCCCGGCAACGTACTGTAGCTTTAGCTCTGAATACAAGTCAGAGTGTTATCAGTCGACTTTGGACACGTTACCGAAGCACTGGTACCGTGGCTGAGCGCCATGGAGGACGGTATCGCTGCACCACACGGAGACAAGACCGATACATTCAAATCTTAACTCGAAGAGCTCCAACAATAACCGCCATGATGTTAGCCGTGAGGCTTCATCACTCTTCAGGGAACTTAATTAGCGACCAAACAGTCAGAAACCGCTTGCATGAAGTGAACCTTCATTCCCGAAGACCGCTACGGGTACCACCTATAGCAATGCACAATCGTAGGATTCGATATCAATGGGCTCTTGAACACAGAAATTGGGCAGAAGAACAATGGCGTTTCGTGTGCTTTTCTGATGAGTCTCGTTTTGGTATGAGACCGGATACAAGACGTATACGACACTGGAGAACCCCTGGACGCCAACAGCGATTAAAATCCTGCCAGGAAGTCCATCCTTATAGTGGTGGAACCATCATGGTATGGGCGGGTATTTGGATCGGCGGAAGAACTGAGTTGATTTGGATCAGAGGCAACCTCAACGCTCAAATTTATGCTGAGACGATTGTATCAGACGTCATCGTTCCTCTACAAGTGCAAATCGGTCCCTTATTTCAGTTAATGCATGATAATGCACGACCGCACACCGCAAGAGTTGTAAGACAGACTCTCGCCGCAGCTAACATCAATGTCCTGCCCTGGCCTGCTCAGTCGCCAGACTTGAACCCGATTGAGCATGCATGGGATATGCTACAGAGAAGAGCTCTGCCGAATATGGAGGGTATCCAGTCGCAAGAAGACCTTTTTTTGTTGTTGCAACGAACATGGGCGGCCATTCCACAGCGTGATTTGGATGAACTCATTTTGAGTATGCCAAACCGATGTTCTTGTGTTGTTAGTGTTCGCGGTAGAAACACGGATTATTAATTGTTTAAGTTACCCAATAAAATTTTAAAGAAAACTGTGTTTTCAGTCATTTTTTCGAACTTTAATGTTAGTGGTTCAAATGTCAAAAATCCCTTTATTAGGAAAATGGCAAATTTCTTTATTAATGCAAAGGTGACTTGGTTTATCGTTACTGTGACAAACGAAAACACTTTATTTGATGAATCCTTAAAGAAAATTTTAATTAATATCAATCAGGAGAAAAGTTATTGCAAAAATATATGTTGATCCCTAGATACTTTTGATGTGTGTACTTAAATGTTTTAATGTGGTCAATAATAAATAATAACTGGGCTTATTCCCAGGAGCTCCAAATCGTTCCAAATTGTTCTCCAAACAATTTCTCTCCATACATTGATTCCCAACAGCTCCATGATTTTATTAGTTAAATAATAAAAATACTAAAATTCTTCCCAGCGGCTCCAAACCAAATTGCGTAAGGTCAACAAAACACAAATTGCTACCATCAATGTTATAATTTCGTGGTAAGTACTTGAAAATTTTGGAGCTCATGGGAAAGATTTTGTTTATTACTATAATATTGCTTTTTTAATTTGGAGCCGCCGGGAATAAAATTATGGAGCGCCTGGGAATAAGCCAATAACTGTTGTGATTACTAATCTCCCGAAAACCTTTCGTATCTTTCATCCCGATATAAAAGTACTGTTCTAGAGAAAAACAACAAAACCGTTCTGATAATAGATGGCGCCACGTGTCATTCATCAATTATTGAATAATATTAATAGAGAAAATTTAGTAGTGTGTTAGGAGTTTAAGGCGACTACAGGAGCTAAATTAGCAACTCTGTTTGTGATGGTTCAGACTTCGTTTGAAATACTGTTAGCATAAAGTTCTAATCAGCTTGCACTACAAAGTGGTTGTTACGTCAGTCACTGCGGGCCGAATAGTGCGTAATGAGTGGTTTTTTGCGATTAACAAAAAATCTATTAGTTGAAATAAAAAAAATTGGGTCTCCCTTGTTTGACCGAAAGGAATTTGACAAATTTTCACTTCCCAAAAAATGTTTCGCATAATTTCATTTGCCAAATGATTACTAAGCAAAAAATCTATTCACAAAAAATTGTAACGCAAACCTAATGTTTGGGAAATGAACGTCTAAACTTTAACTTTTTTACCAAATAGTACTTTTAACATTTTTTATTTAGTCAAATATTTCAGTTGGAATAACAGTTTTTACTCAAAATCAAATAAGCCAAATATTTAGTATCGTCAGTTTTCAATTCTTCCTTTCCTATTCAGTCTTTAAAGTGGCACCAAATATCTTGGGGTCACAGTTTTAACCTAACCTAACCATTTTTTTTAAAATAAGTAATTAACCTAATCTAAATAGTTCGGTTCCGGGTAACCTACTAAAAACAATCTCTTTTTTCTATTAATTCAAGTCGTTTCTGCCACTCGCCGGCCGCTGCCGCGGCACCGCTCGCTTCGCTCGCTCGGCTCGTGCGTAGGAGGTCACAGTTTTAACCTAACCTAACCTACCCATTTTGTTTAAAGAAGAAATTAACCTAATCTAAATAGTTGAGTTCCGAGTAACCAAATAAAAACAATATTTTTTTTTCTATTAATACAAGTTGTGTCTCGTGTCGTGTCGTGTCGTGGGCACTCGCCCGTCTGGATACTCCGAAATAAAATTGCTAATGTCCATTGCAAAAAAAATTAAATTGTAATGTAAAAATATTTTGCATTAAACATTATTTTAAAATAAAAATTGCATTTTTTAAATAATTCCCAAAAAATCTTATTTTTGCCTTAGTATTTTTGTCTTAACAAATCATTTCACCAAACGTTTATTGTCTGAAGATTGTTTGCTGTAATAAATCATTTGATTAAAGACCAAATGCCATAATGACATTATACTTGGTAATATAATTACCGTGGTAATATTTTGCCAAGTAAAAATTTGACCAAATAAAAATATGCGTACTAAAATCATTCGAAATATTGCAATGGTATAAAAAAAGGTTGCTAAAATTTGTTTGGGTAATGAAATTTTGTCAAAATCTTTTCGGCAAAACGGCAGGATCCCGGTTTTTAAGCGCAGGCCACACCGCCAGCTAGCGGGCGGGCGAGCGAAGCGAACGAGGCCCTTTTCATACTTCGTTCGGCCTCGCGGTGTGAATCGAAGTATGTAAAGAGGTGAAACGATGTTCGCCCGCCCGCCCGCTAGCTGGCGGTGTGGCCTGCGCTTTACTCGTTAAAAGATTTTTTAGAGATAATTTCACAAATTTTTTTATCGAGTAAAATTAGTTGTATTATGTTGTCGAACCACTATCATACTAGCATATAATCCTGAAGAATATCATATATTTTTCTGGTTTTGTTTATTTATTGCAGTGAATCATATGCTTTTTTACATTAAAAAACTCGCGTTTAGCTCCTGTAGTTCCCTTAATTGTCAAATTCTAAATTAAAACGAGCGAAGTCGCGGGGAAAGATTAATTTTGACATGTCCCATACTCCTATTACTCGGCGACTATTTGCACTGTATCGTTATAAACTGCTGTATTCTGTGAATCGTTAAAAAATGGTTCAGATAAACTGTTTGTGGGAGAAGTTGTAATTAAAAATATTTAGGGTGGAAATCTCTGACATTAAAAAAGGTGAATTCAATGTACTACATACATAACCTTTCACTCACTGTGTGGGGTCCGAAACGTACTTGGAACAGTTTTTATCATTATTTTCAGTTTGTGTTTTCGGGTTGAGTCAAACTGGAAACTCTTTAAAAAAAAAAACTTGGTAAAAATGGGATTTAGGCATTCAGTTAGTGTGAGTGAAAACAGGCATTAGGTTAGGTGTCACTTAGTGTTGGTGAAAATTCATTTAAAAGACGAAAGAAAATGGGATATAATATTAGGTAAGTTTATGAAAGTAATTGTCGTGATTTGCGAAAATTAACAGCCGCTCGGGTCGATCTTTTGGGTTAAGCCGTGCTTGCCTAGGTTGGTCTGTGGATGTGTGACCAACCATTACATACTGAACCATTACATACGGAAAGCACGTTAAGCAGTTGGTCCCGGCTGTCATTTGTGATCTATGACAGTCGTTACAGGTAGTCAGTGGCCCAAAAAGTCTGACAACCAGTCTTACCAAGGGGTATAGTATTACCAAGTTCAAACTGTGTTGTGGAGGTTAGATAGGCAGTCTCTCCTAGTAAAATACTTAGTGGTATTCAGCTGAATCCGGTTAGACTGGAAGCCGACCTCAACATAGTTGGGAAAAGGCAGATAATGATGATGAGAATGCATTGAATTGTTGGTTTATATTGGCAGAAATAACAAAAAAACGTCCATTTACACATAATATGTATGTCACCGTAAAATTGTAAACACCGTTAGATTAAAATCTCTCTCGCGAGATTGTAAACTCTCGAAAGATTGTGAACACGGAACGCACCTCGTGCGCTGATTGGTTGAACATCATGAGCCCCACCCGCCATATTTGTTTGTTACCTAATTCGTTTGTTGTCGAATGTAAACGAATATTGTTTTGATGATTGTAAATTGATTTCGTGTTGAAAATAACTCACAGCTTAAAATTAGGTATATGAAATTGTGGTGGAAGTAAAATTAGTCTGACTAACCAAAGAAACAAACAGAACGGCTGACCAATCAGGAACAGATTTACAATCTTTCGACAGTTTACAATCTCGCGAGATACCTACGTAGATTATAATCGATTATAATTTACGGTGACATTCTAAACACGCTTATTTTCAGGTCGTTCTGGAACCGAAAGCCATAAATTCGATCATCGAACTCGGAACGACTGGGACTGTTTTTTTTAAAAAAAAAAATGAAATTATAAAATAAAGGGTGTAAATCACCTCTTAACGAAGCCGAAAAGCACTTATTCTCCCCGTCATTGTGATCATTTTTTTGTTCTACACCATACCTGGGAACCTTCTAGCTTCTAGTTACGAAGATATTGGGGGTCAAAGTTCTAACTTATTGACAAGTTTTTTTTTAATACAAGTTTTTAATGTAAGATTATTACTTTAAACACCTCAACGACTACTATTATATACGTACTATTCAATCCATCCATCAGCACAATGTTTTGAGTGCGTTACATTGAGTTCTACCACAAAACATGATTTTTCCACCCAAAAAAAAAGTCGTTTCCCAGCAATATAATTTGCGTAAAGTTACTTAGTTTAATATACAGAATGCTTGGTTGACGGCTTGGGGTGATGAGGTCTTTTACACCCTGTAGAAAATAAGTATAATTAATAATATTTATTGTATAGTTTACCACTACCAAGGTTTGTTATCACACCTAACATTCTCCACGAAGTAAGCTGAGACCACTTAGCAGCTGTGCTGTAAGTCCATAGATAAGTACTTGCAGGATGGCTGCTAAGTAAGCCGCTCCTGCAGACGGCTTCAACTTCGGACTTAACACCACATGTGTTATTCACAGTTTTGGAGATATTCTATAGGATAGACTGTTGTTCTTAGGCAGACTTGATTTCCTAACATAGCAGTCGCATTTCATGGAGTCATTTTCTGAATTGAGAATTTTGTGTCATGACAAATAATTACGTTTCACAACTAAGAAAAACGGAAAAATGCGTTTGACAACGCTTAAGGGTCAGTTCACACCGAGACGCGACGCGACGCGACGCTGCGCACAGAGCGACTCAAAATATAACTTTATTTACTACGCGAAAAGATATACATTCATTTTCATTGTCGAGGCGCAGTGCTGCATGGTGCAACGTATTCTCTTCAATTCTCACAATGAAATGTGTATCTTTTCGTATAGTAAATAAAGTTATATTTTGAGTCGCTCTGCGCGCAGCAGCGTCGCGTCGCGTCGCGTCTCGGTGTGAGCTGACCCTAAAGCGTTGTTAAGACAGAGTTGCTAGTTGAGCTAACAAACTATGTAGATTAGATAGATTCTCTTCCACGTCTGGTGGTAGAGAAATGTCCCACGGGGGAACGTATCACTAGTAGTAAATTAACATTATTTTCAAACTATCAATTTAATTTCATATTAATATGTACAAATATCAAAGGGGGTAAAGAATTACAGGTCGTCAAAAATGGCGTCTGTTTCTATTACTACAAAAAAAATCTTAAAAAAAAAAAACATTAAAATAATTTGAAGTTAAATAGTTAAATATATTAAGTAACTAGCTGACGTCCCGCGGTTTCACCCGCGTAGTTACCATTCCCGTGGGAGTACGGGAATAAAATATAGCCTATAGCACTCACGAATAATGTAGCTTTCTACCAGTGAAAGAATTTTTAAAATTGGTTCATTACTTCCGGAGATTACCCCCTACATACAAACTTACAAACAAATGTTACCTCTAGTATAGATATAATATAGGTACAGGGTGTAAAAAGACCCTTCAAGAAGCCGTCAACCAAGCATTCTGTACATCAAACTAAGTAACTCTACGCAAAAATTATTGCTGGGAAACGACTATTTTTTGGTAAAAATCACGTTTTACGGTAGAACTCAATGTAACGCACTCAAAACATTGAGAACATGTAAAAATTTTAAATTAAAAACATGTATTTAAATTAAAAAAAACTTGTGAAGAAGCTGGAACTTTGACCCCCAATATCTCCGTAACTAAAAGGTTCCCAGGTATGGTCTAGAACAAAACAATGATCGCAATGACGAGGAGAACAAGTGCGTTTTGACTTCGTTAAAGGGTCTTTTTTCACCCTTTATAAAGTGCCTAAAAGTCTAGCTGCCACATTGGATGGCAATGCTGATTCCTTGCCCACAAAGGTACTTTTTCTTTTATATTATTTACGAGTAGTATCGATTTACATTCACCAACGGGCACCCGGCGCCGTTGATCCGGCAGCCGGAAAGTGTGAAAAGGGGGGGGGGGGGATGTTGCCTAAACATCACGACGACATACAAACGGTGTTGAGGTGCGACACGATGACTTGTTTTGAAGCAAGTGAGTTCACTTCGAGATGACTTCACTTTCGAGCTGAGTAGGCCCAGTCGAAAGCGAAGCCAATTCCCAAAAAACCAACCCATTAAATAATCTAGACATTACATCCAATATGGGTCCCGGCTGTTGCAGTCAATATGTCCGGTCTCCTGAACTTGTTTTATTCTTTTCAGTTTTTTTATTTAAAGTTATTAGTTATTTTTTACGCAGTCGGGTTTTTTAATTTTTTTTATTTAGTACTGTGTGAGTTGAGTTGTCCGAAAAAATGATTGAGTTTTTTACGCTCGGCAGTTTTTTTTGTAAGGATAGAAAATCGAGACTGCAGAAGTAGGCAAGCGAACACTTGACCAAAAATAAATGTATGGTAAAATTGTTTTCATAAAAAAGAGCCTCCCCTGACCTTCTTCAGAAAGTTTCCCAGTATCTCTTATGGATTAGGATTTTTCACCATGTAGTCTACTTAGAAAGAAACACTCTGTAGACGCCACCGCCGATGAGGAAGCGAGTATAAAGCTACTAGCCATCGACTATTTTCTCGCTCCAGAAATGTTTAATAGATTCTTATAGGTGTAGTACCTACTCGCATCTCGCTAACCGCCGGCTGTAGAACAGTTGCGTACTACAAAAACCGAACTGATACTCGTACCTAGCACCCGATAAGCAACGACGTCTGAACTAATCTATTACAGTCTTTGCTACCTCAAATGCTTTGTAGTACTGTCGTCCTTACGTCACGCGTGCCTCTGCGAACACACCCACCAACTTAAGAGCACACTCGAAACAAAGGAAGTTCAGCTTTACCTGCTTCAACGTAGGGTGGTCGAACGTGTAAGGGTATCGTGGTAATACTGACAAGACAGGTAGTAGGGCCCGCACACGTTCGCCTCTCACGAGTCGTGGAGCAAATCACGACGGTCCGTGTTACGAATAACAATGGGGTGACCATAGCCCGCACGAATTGATTCGGTACTTCGATTGTCTAGGTTTTCACGTATTTGTCATTATTTTAATGTGACAAGTGTGGCTGGCTCGATTGTGGTGAAATTTGGGAACCGAGCGCTGGTTTAATATTAATGAGGTATTGAAGATACTTCGTTGGTTTAGTAGTTGCATGCTCGTCACCTCTGGATCCGAGATTCGGAACTCGTGCCGGGCAAGATGGTTTTTTCATTAGGAATTGTCTGAAATGTCAGGTGCGGCCCGGAGCCTGTATTTGTGACCGATTGATAGCATTTAGCTCACCCCTTTTAGCATACTTTAGCTTAGAATACTCATGATGTCGGTGCACTTATTACTATCACATACACGTCTTCCTCGAACCGGGGGTTGAATCCAGGACACACGCGGCTGCGACCCCTAGAGCACAAGGTAATTCACGAGCCAGAAACAACAACAATATCAGGGTCAAATTGTTTTCTATTTATAACAACGTAAGTGATTTCTACGAACAATAAAATCGATACAAAATTAGTGGATAAATGCACCAGCGAACTACCGTTGTCGTCGTTCTTCGCTTGACTAAATTATAGGTAAACAAATATACACTTTGTGTTATTAATTTCATGGCCTCTGAAAACTATGAAGGTTTTACATCGTGAGGAAACCGCCGCTGTGCATGCCCGGGGCCCAGCTGTGGGAACTCTAAAAGCTGATAGATAACACTAGTGTATTTAACTAATGTATTGTTGGTCCAGTGATCGCAAGCGCTACCTACTGCTGATTAGGTCCCGGGTTCAATTCCGAGGTCAGGCAAAAGCGACAAGCAAGCGAAAGCAGTTTGTGACCCTCTATTACACGGGACATTAAGTATTGGCGATTCGTGGGTGTACATAGGCACACCTCTGCCTAGCCCTTCTGAAAATACAGGCGTGATGATATGGAACTAGTGCAATATAATATGGGGACTGTCTTTTTTAAAATAACAAAAAAACGTCAAATTTATTTTAAATTTAATTTTTCTTGATTTTTTTTTCGAAAAGCAGCGGTGGCCCCGTGGTGGCTGCCCCGACTTACGAACAGTAAGTCGTGGTTTCGAACCCAGGCAGGCGCATTACTTTGTGTAATTTATTTCATCACCTGCTCCATGCTCTCATCTCATCCATGCTCTCAAAACGGTGAAGGAAAACATCGTGAGGAAACCGGCATGTCCTAGAACCAAAAATTCAAAGACATGTGACATCTACCAATCCGCAGTGGACCCGCGTGGTGGATTTATAGCCCATTCTCTCTCATAGAGAGGAGGCCTGTGTCTCAGCAGTGGGAACATTAATAGGCTGATGATGATGATGATGATTTTTTTTATTGTTATTTATTGAAAAAAAGAAAACAAACCCAAACGTTCCGAGTTCGATGATCGAGTTTATGGCTTTCGTTTCCAGAACGACCTGAAAATAAGCGTGTTTTTCATACAAGTATAACAGAGTGAAGTAAACCAATCAATCATAGCCAGTATGTTTCTTTCCGCTAACCACATCCAGGCCGTTTTGTACACATAACCAATACTACCTAGTTATGCATCTACAGAAATCATGCACTAATTGCATAGTTGCCGTTCAAACTTGCTATCAGGAGTTTTTGAAACTATTCCAGAAGTATTTTTATTTTATTTTTAGTTTATGTGTAGAGTCAAAAACTAGTTTTAGGCCTTTTTTTAATAAGCAACACCTATGTTACATTTAAGAGGAGCTCGTGGCTAAATAATAACAGCCGCTCGGGTCGATCGTTAGGTTAAGCCGTGCTTGCCTAGGTTGGTCTGTGGATGGGTGACCACCCATTACATACCGAGTTTCCTCCGTGCCTCGGAAAACACGTTAAGCCGTTGGTCCCGGCTGTCATTTGTAGATCTTTGACAGTCGTTAGGTAGTCAGAGGCCCAAAAAAAGTCTGACAACCAGTCTTACCAAGGGGTATCGTATTACCCGGTACTAACTGGGTTGTGGAGGTCAGATTGGCAGTCGCTCCATGTAAAATACTGGTATACCGACCCCAACAAAGTTGGGAAAAGGCTAGGCAGATGATGACCTATGTTACATTTAACATAACTATCATCACGCCTGTAATCCCGGAAGGGATAGGCAGAGGTCTACCTAATAGTACACCCACAATTTACCAGTTATGTTTACACCTAATTAATGGTGTCGATTCTGTTGTGCACAAACTAAACTTATTTTAGGCTATTGCTATCTTTTTCTCTATAATAAAACGAGAAAGAATCGACGTTATTTAGAGCTGTCAAATTTAGTTGGAACTAATTTTTCCATACCAATGAAGGGCGCACGTAAAAACATGGTCGACTAAAAACACGGTGAAGCGCAAGGCATAAACTAGTTTGACATCTCTAAATTAGTTCATAGCTATAGCCGTCCTTTTCTCCCACTGCCATTTAGGAAAAAGATAGCAATAGCTTAAATTAAGTTTAGTTTGTGCACCACAGAATCGACACCAATGTCTAAATAAAAACGCACTGATTTTTTTTAATCCAACAGCGCATTTTTTCATAGGTTTCTATTTGATGGTGCCTCGTCCCCATCAGCCTTTCAGTCCCCACTGCTGGGACGCAGGCCTCGTCTCAATGAGAGGGAGTGGTCTATAATCCATCACGCGGGCCGAGTGCTGGTTGGTAAAATAAGTGTGTTGAAAGCTTTTTACACGTTTCGTATAATAAATGCTTGAAACTTTGTACCATTGACCCTAATAAGTAGGTATGTATTTATTACTGCGAGTATATGAACAAAAAAATCTCCAGTCTTTATTATATCATCTGCCTAGCCTTTTCCCAACTACGTAGGGGTCGGCTTCCAGTCTAATCGGATGCAGCTGAATAGCAGTATTTTACATGAAGCGACTGCCTATCTGACCTCCACAACCCAGTTAATACTGTTTGTCAGACTTTTTGGGCCACTGACTACCTGTAACGACTGTCAGAGATCTACAAATGACAGCCGGGACCAACTGCTTAACGTGCTTTCCGAGGGACGGAGGAAACTCGGTATGTAATGGGTGGTCACCCATCCACAGACCAAACTAGGCAAGCACGGCTTAACCTAAAGATCGACCCCAGCGGCTGTTATTACGGGTCCGTGGCTTAGGCCCCCAGTGGTCGAGGCACCCGTGGCCCGATTCGATTCATTTGTTTTTTGTGCTTTTTCTCTTAGTACAGTCATCGGCAGGTACAAAAAAAAAGTTTTTGACCTTGAGGAGCCTGTGCTAACTTGGTGGTGGGGGGCAGAAAGCGAAATTTTCGGACTGCTTTCGGTTTTTCACTTAAATCTCCTAAACTATGCATTCCCAGGAAAACATTAATAAACAAAGTTGTAGGGCATTAAATTTCCTATTATTTTTATGTATCAAGATTATTATATAATATAATAACGAGATACAGCAGTTTAAAGAGGGAACTAATTTCACAAAACGTAAAAATATACTTTCATAAAACTTAGAGAATGGCTTTTTCATCCCTTTCCAATTAATATAAGTACATTTATTATTTTTGTAAAACATTTTGTGATTTCCCATCCGAAAAAAAAACGAGTATCGTATTACCCAATACTAACTGGGTTGTCAGATAGGCAGTCGCTTCATGTAAAATAGTGGTATTCAGCTGCATCCGGTTAGACTGGAAGCCGACCCCAGCGTAGTTGGGAAAAAGTTAGGCAGATGATGATGATTTTTGTGCCTGACAGTACATTTGATCAAAAATTGCTTTGAATTAAATTTATCGAATCGGGGGCGTCGGCCACGGGTGCCTCGACCACTGGGGGCCTAAGCCACGGACCCGTTATTACTTAACCACAAGCTCCTCACTCTCTCAGTCTCTATTAAGTACTATAATATAAAACAATATTCGCAATACAATAAAATAAAGTATGTACGGTTCGTAGCAGGCGTTCTGTAGTTACTGCCTACTCCCAGAGGAAAAAGCATAACAAGTAAAACAGAAAAAAAAAAACAAAAAAAAAACCATCTAGTAAATTTGAAAATCGCCGTATTGCGTAGTTTACCCGTCACCACAATGATATTGTGCTAGAGGGGTACGGTCGGTAGGCTCTCAAGTGAAGCCCGTTAGATTACTATGGACTCTCTACATATATAGGGCACTAGTTGCGGACAAATATGATACTTACAACGTTAGCCACCTATATGGGGGGGGCTACTAGGGTTCAAGTATGTACGCGTGGAAAATATTAAACTTACTATCTTTAACGGTTCTATTTTTAATATATTTCGTTTTTGACGTTTTTATCAGGTAAAACGTGGGTGTAGTGTAGGTACTGTACATTCTGTCTATCCTTAAAACAGACGTTATGTTGTAAATTAATTATTTAGCACTTCAAGCACAAAATACAGAGGCGGGCATTTAAATTGACTTTATCTTTTAAATATGTTAAAATTAATTGGGGGAGGCCTTTGCCCAGCAGTGGGACAGAACAGGCTAATAAAAAAAAAAACAAAATAACTTATAAGTAATTAAGTACAACATCGACTTCTTTTCTCTAATTTTGAAGTAGTATCGAAGCAGATAAATTGTTTTTTTTTAAGCTATTTAAATAAAGCCGTCAAACAAGAACTCTATACATCAAACCTAAGTAATGCGCAAAACTTATTGATGGGAAATGACTTTGGTGTGAATAATCACGGTTTTCGGTAGCATTTAATTGTATGCACTCAAAATACTGATAGACGCTTTGCCAGTCCAGAGGTCATACAAATATGATCGCAATAATTAAGAGAAGAATAACGGAAGCTTATGGCATACCTAGTTTTTTTTTCTTTTTCCACAGCTTAGAAAAAAATCATCTATCATCAAAAAACGCTACAATTTTCAAGTAAACTGTCATATTAGAACAAAGAAAGATAAATTTTGAGAAAAACATGTAAAATATCGAATTTCAAATCATACGCAATACGCATATGATTTGAATTTCGAATAATTATATTTTTTTTTTCGAAAAAAAAAGCTAAGTAGGTATGCCATTTGCTTCTACTCCGTTCACTTATACCCATTTTTTTTGGAAAGTAATAAAAAAGGCATTCTGTATATTATGTCACAGTCCAAACTGTTAATTAGTCAAAACTACTTTTGACTGGTGAAAATGATTTTAACAATAACTAACATTTACTTAGAATCTTAGTAAGTTGTTAAGTTTTTTTTGTGACCCTTTGAAAAACATCATGTTAGGTATTCTAGGACTAGGTAATTACAACTGAGGCGTTCTAAAGCAACATATTTTTAATGCAGAAAACGCATTTTAACTTCCTAATGGTTTTGACTGACGTCAGTCAAAAGTGGTGTTTACCGATTAGCAGTTTTGACTGTAACATATACCTACACCCAATGTTACGTAAGCTTACAATGTTGCATGGTTCTTCTGGCGCTTGAATGACAATGACAGCGGGGCGCTGTTGGTCAAAAAAGTGATATCGTCTGTGGAAACTGTATTGAAAATAAAGACAAGATGGCGGTTTCAGTTTTGACCTGGGCCTCATCTCATCATCAGGTTGAGGTGTACCTAATACCGTTTTTTCACATTTTTAGGGACAAGAAAAAAAAAATGCAGTCTTTGGGGACTGCCGATAGAAGTGAAAACTAAGTAAATCAATCCGAAATAAACTGTATCTTAATTTAATAAGGTTGATTTTGACTAATCGTTCTACGAAAGCGTTCGGTGACGACAACGCAAGTTCCATGATTTTTGTTCAACCAAAAAGAGCTCAACGCGCTTTCTTTAGGCTTTCAGCAGTTTTCACTTCAAAAAAACTGGTAACATTTAAATAAGGTGTAAGGGAAACCGACAGAACTGTTACCATGTAGGTATTCAGCATATCATTCTGATAGACAGGTACATTTATGATAGAAATTTTTCATCGGATATTTAAAAAACAATCGGCTGTCCAATACACATAATTTACAAACTGTAAACGAACACCTTTATTTAAGCCACTTTACAGCACAGTTTTTAATCGGATTACAAAGTGATCATCCGGTTTGACAGACCACTACTATCGTGACGGGGCTGCTCCCCCACCGGTCGTCTTGACCGTCCGACACGGGTATTCGATTAGGTTGCCTACCCAACGTAATTGAGGGAGCACCACATCTACATCCGCTTCCCCAATGCACTGAGACCCTATCTATAGGAAAGCCTTAAATCGATCATCGTCTTTACCCCAAGAGCGGAGATTGCAGCAGATGGTGCGATTGATTCGATCAGTCTCCGAACCACGACGTGTGGAGTGTGAACTAGTTATTTCCTGGATGGATTAGTGTTCGACAGATTGTGGTTTATACTTTTACGTAGGAAGTTATCAAAGTCATCATTCTGTGTCATCTCCATTAGGTATATTTAGCTCATCATCATCACCATTCCTAAGCTCGGGGGGGGGGGGGGGGAGCTCGTGGCTAAATAATAACAGCCGCTCGGGTCGATCGTTAGGTTAAGCCGTGCTTGCCTAGGTTGGTCTGTGGATGGGTGACCACCCATTACATACCGAGCTTCCTCCGTGCCTCGGAAAGCACGTTAAGCCGTTGGTCCCGGCTGTCATTTGTAGATCTTTGACAGTCGTTAGGTAGTCAGAGGCCCTATAAGTCTGACAACCAGTCTTACCAAGGGGTATCGTATTACCCGGTACTAACTGGGTTGTGGAGGTCAGATAGGCAGTCGCTCCATGTAAAATACTGGTATTCAGCTGCATCCGGTAAAACTGGAAGCCGACCCCAATATAGTTGGGAAAAGGCTAGGCAGATGATGATCATCACCATTCCTCGCATGGCCGAGTGTAGGCCAGGTCCGTGTTGTGCCATTAATTCCTGTTGTTTGCGAATATTGCCTTATGGATGCAATAACACCATATTTCACTGACGGTTTTTTTTTATTTTTCTCATCTTTTCTCGGTTGATCGAATGATTCACTTTAAGAAGCATTATAGTGTTACACACTTTCCATAAGACTAGCACGTTTTAACAGACTTCTGAAAAAGTTTTGTAGGTATTCGAAAAACATCAACAATCATGTATCCATCAATTCTCACAAACTTTCCCATTTAAGAGTAAGATGTATAATAGACTAGATATATCTAAGACATTAGTGGTGTCACAAACATAATTATGCAAAATGTGAGCGTTATTGGTTATTCTCATAGTTTCAAGAGTGAATCTCTTGATACAAATAAAAATGGCTATCCTTGACGGCGACACGGGCAGATTGCCGTGGGATGACAATATTCACGACGAGGGAGGAAAAACTTCATTCATTCGGAGATGGAATATGCGTCAAATCAGTATTGATGTTCCTAAGCGAAACTTATATTTCCCAAAAGGGGGATATGTTAAAGGTCATTCATTGCTCTTTCCTTAATTTATCTGCGTACGTACCGCGACAATACATTATGAATCGTTTTTTATTACTAGAAAAAGTCAAGGATCACGATAAAGATAGTTTCGGGACAACTTTATGTCATTATTTCTGTTTTCGGAATTATGTATTTGAATAAATGGGTTAATGACCTTTATTTCCAACTTATCTGGCGCATATTATAGTTTAGTGTATGAGCCTGTTGCTATCTACTGGGCACAAATTCTGGGAAATTCTAGTATTCCGAATGTAATGATGTAGATGTATATGGTCAGTGAGTACCTACTCCAGATAGTGTATTAAAGGAATATGCCGAGTTATCTTGTGCAAATACCCTGATTGTAGTACATTGTTTAGTTTCGGATGCAACGGATTTTCTTCCATGCTTCGCGTAGTTATTGCTGTAACTGTTTGGGCTTTCAGAATTTCCCAAAATACTCGTAGCGGCTCGATTGACGTATTCGAATTCGGGCAGACGCACAGGTGAATTTGCGCCATTCTATATATATCTTCCATGTTGTTATTTGTTTCGTCTTCGTGAGTGCGGAGAAAGAGTATGCGTCGAACAGTGTTTTAGGCTTTCAAGGTTTATAACTAAACTTGCAATGTCACTTAAGAGATATCTTACGGGATCATCAATTATCCTGAGCTCACGATATTTGATTTTTTTGTAACAGTGTTAGTATTGTGTCGAGTAGCTGGGAGCGTATGCTTTAAGAGTGGTGATAGTCCTTGAAAGTAATCTTCGAACCAGCGGTAATACTTTCCTTAGTAATCGTGACTGCTTGGGATAACCACTGTTGGTTGGCCCAGTCTGCTGGGGCCAACAATAACTTTGTAAAAAAAATGGTTGTCTGTAAAGTCGGTTTACGGGCGATAATTCTACGTTTTGCATGATATTAGTGATTTTAACTTAAAAAACAAAATTTCATCCCCCTTTTCACCCCCTTAAGGATTGAAATTCTAACCACCGTTGCTTTAGCTTCCAACCATACGCCTAGATATAAAATTTTGTGATTTTTACATCAAAAATTGAGGACTTTCCATACACACAATTCAAAACGCGCAATTCACAATTCTCACAAAAAAAAACAGAATATCTTTATAAAAAACTGTCTTGGTCGCGGGATGTTAACCAAATAAAAACCAGAGCATCTTCGTACCTGATGTTGGCTTCCTCCCAAAGAACTGCTGCATTCCGTGGTAGTTTCAAATTCGCCGCCAGTCGCTGCTGGAATGACCTCCCACCACCTTTTCGTGCTCTAAAAACAATTGGTACTTTTAGAAATAAATACAAACGATACTTACTACAACAGCAAAAAGTTTTATCCGAATAAGCTTACCAATGGTTCTGCACGCAGCTTGCAATGGTGGCCGAAGCATCTTGCCGTCCGTATCTTTAATAAGATACATAATTTTCTAGTGTCTGGTTGTGAATTCCCATCACCTCAACACCGATATGTGATGCACCTTTTTGCCGTTATCGCCGTTATTCAGTCACTTTTCTCCTTCTTAAACTTAGAGTAATAATAAAATTATAATGATTGTTTCTTGTTTTAACTCTGTTGACAGTCCCAGTTTAATACGAGTATGTTACAATACAAAAGCACTCCACACTATCTGTTATGATTATGGTTTATGATTACATTATTGTTTTGATTTATCTTCCCTGGCTGACTCGATGTTCCAAACCAAACAACAAAACAATGTCAAATTATGTCTGCGCCCGCGTCTATGTCTATGTTCGTCAGTGTTGCCAGAAGTCATTCAGTAGTCACAGATTGGCGAACAGTATGGTTACGCGGGGTGTAGATGTAATTATTATTTTCTTCGTATTTATTATAATTATTATACTTCACATAAACGTATTGTTTATTCGTCTACACTTTTTTTTTTTTTTAATCTTATCCGTATCTGACCGTGGCATCACTTTCACTTTGGGCCCCATCAGAATTCCAGCGCTGTGACGTTTTTTAATGATACAGCACCATGCTGAGATGCCTTTTGGCCTCGTACAGGACTAGAATTATTTATTTTTATGTTTTTTTTAAAATTGTTATTAGTGTACTGATAATTTTACCATTTTTATTTTATTTTATGTGTATTGTCCTGTACGGGCTAATAAATACTTTTTCTTTCTTCTTTCTTTCTTTACACAACTTTATTTTTATTTTTTTGGCCCTTTGGGGGTGGAATTATCAAAAACGCTGTGATACGTGTAAATTAGTTTTTAATCGTCAGTCTAAACACAAAATTATAAGATCCTAACTTTAAAAAAGATCTGCCCCATCATCAGATAAGTGTGTTATGTCGACATTTAAAGGTTAAAAAAAAAAAAAATAATAAAGAAAAACAAAAAACCCGACTGTGTAAAAACTAATTTTAAAAAATACGTGAAAGAATTAACTTAAATAAAAACTAAAAAGAAAGAAACAAGCCCAGTAGTTTAGAATTCTGTTAAGTAATACTAAATAACTACACAATTGAAATAGTGTTATTATAATCGACACACATAAAACAAATCATAAATTCTAATGCAGAACAGAACGACTCACAGTCGGGGCCCCTTGGGAAGATTTGATTGGTAAGATTTAAATGGGCCCCGACTGTGAGTCGTTCTGTTCTGCATTAGAATTTATGATTTGTTTTATGTGTGTGTCGATTATAAAACTATTTCAATTGTGTAGTTATTTAGTATTACTTAACAGAATTCTAAACTACTGGGCTTGTTTCTTTCTTTTTAGTTTTTATTTAAGTTAATTCTTTCACGTATTTTTTAAAATTAGTTTTTACACAGTCGGGTTTTTTGTTTTTCTTTAAATTATTATTTTTTATTTTATACTTTTTAGTTTACGATTCATTGACTTCGATATAAGATGGTAAATTTCGCAATCTAGTCATTTCACTGAGGGAGTTAATATCGTGGGGATTATTAAGTAACTTGCGGTGGTCTAAACTACTGATGATTAGTCCCTTTAGTCCGAATCGTAATAGTTTTGGTGACAGAAATGTAATGATGATAACAAAAAACAATAGGAATCCAAATTAAGTATTTTCAAATTTACGTACGTACTAAAGTAAGTTAACTATTCTCTCCTAATGATCTAAAATCAGTTGTAAAGTATGAAAACTTAAATCCATAACAAAGAATTCAATTAGTAGACGCGGAGAATCTTAACACCGCGATTCAGAAACGTGCATCAAATGTACAACGCCATCTATCGAGCTTGGTGGTAAACTTTTTTTTCTCGGCGACTTGGCGATGAATATAAGTTATTTTTTTACCAAAAATATTTGTTTTTCATGCTTTTTCACTGTTTTTTGTTTGTTTGTATATCGTTAATACTTGAAATAAAAACTTAAATCAATAAGTAAGAATTAGCGAGAATGATTGCTTAAACAACTTTAAATCGTTATGTATCCTAAACTATTATTTATAATGAAAAATGATAAAAGGAACCTCAAGATGATTTTAAAATACCTATTCAACGACACCCCATTTGACATAGTTCATCAACTATTTTTTTTTCATTTTGACAATATGGCGTCTGGTTGTCGCTGTGGTGAATTTTGATTACTGTTATGTCTTTAGTGACACTCGCAAGGTTAAGACGAATCGATTGACGTAAGAATTATCAAAATCGGCCTACGCATTTGGTCTCTAGAACGCCACATAGAAACAAACATACATACATACATACATAGACTGATAAACACATTACCCTCCTTTGCGACGCGCAGTCGGGTAAAAAAGTCGACGTTGTTAATGTCGTACTTTTTGGACAGGTAAATCGACGTGTACGAGTACGTGCTGACTCAAGCGGAAGGTTAGCTGATCTCGGTGGAACACGGTGTCTACGAGGCTACCAGGTTCGACGGGCGGTTCGGCGAGCGGAGCGACGGGCGGTTCGGCGAACAGCAGCAGCAACAGCGTTCCTGCAGCCATCGAGCTGGCGTGCAACGTGTTACACCGTCATCACGACCTTCCCACGCACTACATGAAGAATTAAATACAAATGTTTTCGGTGAGTGCTTCAACTAATTATATTCTTTCTTTCTTTCTTTATAGTGTGGTTAGTGCCTAACCTGGTGTCAGAGTTTTTATACCGCCCATGAACTTAGCTTAAAAATATTGTCTTGTCTTAACTAACTTTCAGTTTTAGGTTAAATAACTTTCTCGTAGCAAATCTAATTTAGGAATGTTATTTACCTCAATTTTGGTAGAACTTTGGGGGTTGTTTAACAAAAGCATGCTGTAGAATCGCCAAGGGTCTAATCTTATAAGGTCTTTTTTAAATCGATCATTGTTGTGATCTGTGAACTTCGCAGATCAGACACGCAACACGTCGTAGGTCGTTAGAAATGCAAAAATATGTGTAAGTAAAATTGTATATCCCCCGAGTTATTTACCTAATTTATAATTTATTCTCAAAAATACGCTACAGGGTTTCTTGGGTTCGTGGCGTCTCTTAAACCAGCTTGAGCACGTGGCTAAGGAGCGAAATGGATATGTAATTCTTTAAATGACCTTGTTCCCCTTTATAAATAAAAGAAAGACCAAGCTCCTTCTTCACGCTTCTGCAGTTTTCCCAGAAAACATGACTGAGTTGAAAAGCTCTTTTAATAGATTATTTCCTCCCGCTTTCAGAAGCTTAGTCGTTATCCCATCCTCATCAGGGGCTTTGGATTCTTAAGCTGTCTAAGAGCCGCCTCGATTTCATCTTGGCTGACTCCCGGCAGATCTTCATTGAAATGGCGGGTTAAGGTTGCTGCGGAATTATCATTTTCGGGATCAGGTCTAGATGCATACGATGCGTAGGGTCGACCAAGCTATTTGGTTTACATTTTACAATATAATTTGCTGGTAAAACTGTAAACCAAATAGCTTGTTCGACCGTACAACTGGCCGTATAAGATTTTGACTTACAAAATATTCTCCGGCTTCGAAACGACGATATCCCCATTCCCCACTAGATTTAGTCAGCTTCGTCAGGTGGCTTCTCCCAAGTAATTAGACGGACATATTCGACCCCCAGTTTTGCTCAATTGCTTTTTCTGTTGAGCGTGCAGTGCAGCCCGCGTAGTATGGCGAACGTAGAAACGGGGAAAGACTCGACAAATCTTTTGTTCATCTGTCATTTTGTCGATATTAAATAGACAAAATGACAGATGAACAAAAGATTTGTCGAGTTTTTCCCCGTTTCTACGTCGCCATGCTACGCGGGCTGGAGTATCAAAGATCGCGTCTTACCAATTTTCTAATTATTTTGCTGAGTGCCTGTAGTTCTGTCGAAGTGATCAGTGGGTTTGACGTCGTTCCGTCATAAGCTCCAGAATCTACTCTGAAAGTTTGGACTACCTCCCCGTACGCCCCATTTTGCAAAAACGCGTCTAGAGCTTCCTCCCTCAAGATTTCCACCATTTGGTCGAGCGCCTGGTCAATATACCTTTGTAATTGTTAATTAATAAATAGAGCAAGAGCTTTTTGCATTTAATGAACAAAAAAACAAAAATACCCGATAAACCCCGGGTTTTTCGGGTCCATTTTTTGACTAACATTCGCATCGACGAAGCCCCCGAGCGGACGTTGCGGTGCTGTCAGCAGTAGCGCGCGTGCCGCGCCGAGACGAGTGGTCATGTATAAGTTTAAGTATATCTCCCAATCTTTTTAAAAATGCCACTAACGTATTGCGCGGTATACGGCTGTTTGAATTTTTTACACAATTAAATTCAATAATTGAGAATTTCGAACGTGTCGTAGCAGAAGAAAGTATTTTTCTGTAACTAATTTGTAATAACGAAGATATTTTTTTAAGTAATAAAGGTATTTTTTTCATGTAATAGTTTTTAATTCCTAGGTATCACACGCATTTTCGAGTTGAAACGCGGTACGGTTCGCAGCCGCTCATGAGCCCTGCTCGCGCGCCACCTGCGCTGCGGCGGCGGCTAGCGCGCGCCCGCTCCGAAAAGCGCACGAAACGTTATCGTCCAACCGCGGCTCGCTCCCGCCAAAACTTAAACAAAGTTAAAGATCTAAGTTCTACAAGTTGTTTAAGGTGGATGCTCAAGGGTGGCCCGCGAAATTCAAATTTTCTTACGTTTTTTTCAATTTGCAGGCCAGTGCTAGGTTGTATGCTGATTAAAGTATTGTTTGCGACTGTAAGACGTATGTAGTTACAGAATTATATTCATCATAAAATAAAACTTTTTTTCCAAAAATAAAACCGACTTCAAAAAAAACAACAAACAAAAAAAACACAAAAAGAAAAGGACAAAAAAATACACTAAAAGAAAAACAAAAAAAAAAACAAAACCACAAAAAAGTGAAAAATAACTTTAGCTTCAGAAGCCGGTGAGAAAAACACCAAATCAATCAAAGGTCAAGTTTCAGAAGCCGGTGAGAAAAACACCAAATCAATCAAAGGTCAAGTTTCAGAAGTCGGTGACCTTGTTTAATTGATTTAGTGTTTTTTCACCGACTTCTGAAACTTGACCTTTGATTGATTTGGTGTTTTTCTCACCGGCTTCTGAAGCTAAAGTTATTTTTCACTTTTTTGTGGTTTTGTTTTTTTTTTTGTTTTTCTTTTAGTGTATTTTTTTGTCCTTTTCTTTTTGTGTTTTTTTTGTTTGTTGTTTTTTTTGAAGTCGGTTTTATTTTTGGAAAAAAAGTTTTATTTTATTTTTCCATTTTTAGTTGTAATATCCTATACTCACATATATTTGCTATGCATTCATTGTACATGGTTAACAATACATGTCATGGTAATAGGCTTATCCCCAATAAATGGAACATAACATGCCATAACTGTCGAAATCTGGGTGTACTGTACACATCTATGTACCCCTCAGAGCAAACAGGTGTAATGTTACGTCATGATGTTGTTTAAACAATGAACATCCAACCGATTGGAGCTATCACAACAGATTTGCCGTCTATTTTTGAAGAGTTCCATTGTATATCTCCGAAGATCAGCATCAGATCTTCACCAAATTAAAATGGGACCACCTCAGGAGTATACTCTTTCAAGTAAAAAAAGAATTTTGAAAATCGGTCCACAAATGGGAGAGAAATCAGGTAAATTGTACACATGTGCGTACCCCCTCAGAGCATACAGGCGTGATGTTACGTCATGATATTGTATAAACAATGAACATCCAACCGATTGGAGCTATCACAACAGATTTGCCGTCCCTTTTTGAAGAGTTCTATTGTATATCTCCGAAGATCAGCATCAGATCTTCACCAAATTAAAATGGGACCACCTCAGGACTATATTTTTTCAAATAAAAAAAGAATTTCGAGGATCGGTCCACAAATGGAAGAGAAATCAGGTAAATTGTACACTTCTGCGTACCCCCTCAGAGCATACAGGCGTGATGTTCCGTCATGATATTGTATAAACAATGAACATCCAACCGATTGGAGCTATCACAACAGATTTGCCGTCTCTTTTTGAAGAGTTCCATTGTATATCTCCGAAGGTCAGCATCAGATCTTCACCAAATTAAAATGGGACCACCTCAGGAGTATACCCTATCAAATGAAAAAAGAATTTTGAAAATCGGTCCACAAATGGGAGAGAAATCAGGTAACATACATAAAAAAAAAAAAAAAAAATACATACACACGAACATATAACCTCCGCCTTTTTTGAAGTCGGTTAAAAATCATCAATACAACCCTCAAGTTCATAAAGGTGCAAGAATGATTTTGACCTTGGAAAAGTAATTTTTCCACCTATAAGAACTTTCAGAAGTCGCAGTCACCTATAAGAACTTTCGAAGAGTTTCAGAAGTCGGTGACAAAAACACTAAATCAATTAAACAAGGTCACCGACTTCTGAAACTTGACCTTTGATTGATTTGGTGTTTTTCTCACCGGCTTCTGAAGCTAAAGTTATTTTTCACTTTTTTGTGGTTTTGTTTTAGTGTTTTTTTTGTTTTTCTTTTAGTGTATTTTTTTGTCCTTTTCTTTTTGTGTTTTTTTGATTGTTGTTTTTTTTTGAAGTCGGTTTTATTTTTGGCAAAAAAGTTTTATTTTTTGTGTGTATGTTTGTAATGAATAATCTCAAAAACTACTGCGCTGATTTCAAAAATTCTTTCACCATTAGAAAGCTACATTCACCCTGAGTAACATAGGCTATATTTTATCCCCGTACTCCCACGGGAACGGGAACTACGCGGGTGAAACGGCGTGACGTCCGCTAGTACGATATATATATACCTATTCCTGCGACATATTATATCCATATTAAACAAGGTGTCCTCTAAAAAACAGTAGTTTTTTTTTTTCATTTCAAACGTTAATTTTTGTATTAGGTATCCTTAATTTACTTTTCTAATATTAGATTTGACACTATAGCAAGGTTTTTATTGAATAAAAATGTACTGTCAGTAATAATATATGAGACTTACTAATGTTTTATTATTTAACCGACTTCAAAATGGAGGGTGCCTGAAACAAATCTGTACTTCTTACGAACAAAGTGAAGACCTAATAAGGTTTATTTCTTTCTTGTGACATAACCGTGTAAATTACCTAGTTGGTTAATTGTAGTTTAAGGAATTGAAGTCCCCGTCCTCGCTTTTTGTAACTGTCATCAAATAAACATTTTTGTTGGCTGAAATTCATGTATCTGACAACCAAGAACTAAAAAATTCTTCATGGCATCCCAGCCCATAGATCTAGATTATTCATTAGACAACTAGTCAAACAAGTTCAAACAATCAAAACTTTTATTCTAGATGCGAAGTAACATCTGACATAAAGCTAAACTATCCCTGAGAGTCATAGGCGTTTAAAACGTCATATTATACATATATTTGGGGCAATTTCCGACCGTAACGAAAGCGAGGCGAAATGAGTAGACAATTATAGTGATTTATCTGTAGTCAATATAGTTATGTCAATACAGTGAGTTGTCAAAGTGATTCTTCACTAGCATCTGAGTGGCGTGCGCCCGATGCAAGCGTTAATTCGTGACGAACGAGCAGGACAGTGCATTGTGCTAATATTACACGAATACCAGAACTAGGAACCGATTGATCTGCCCACGCGACATCCGATATCTGTACTTGGTACTTGAAATTGAGATTATTCCTTGAAAACTTTCTTATTTGCAAAATAGGTCTTTTCGATGATAGCAAAAAAGGTTTTAGACGAATTACTTCAATGAAAGTGACCACAGTCGACACGCCTTAAGAGTCCTATTATATTTTTTATGCAATTTTTTTATTTTTACTTCCTGGATCAAATTATTTCGGTCGGCGTACACGAGTCGATAATAATAGCGATATTCGGACGATTGTCGATTGATATTGACGAATATTAGAGACGAGACTGACATGAGACTGAGGAGCGAGCTGAATTGAGAATTATAGTAGGTACTTTAATTTTTTTTAATTGTATTTTTGTCTTATTATATTGACAAACGAAAACTAATGAAACTTATTCATTGTAAATCGAAGTTTTATATCATATTAATTTGTTAAAATTGAGTTTATTTGGAATATAATGGACGCTGAATTAAGACATTTATGGCTTAAATTACTATTTCTTTACGATATTTTCCGTGAAAACTCAAGGAATTTCAAGAAATTCTAAAACTCCAATAAACAAGTAAAACATTCAACTTATCTTTTAGTAATTTTAGCTTTTATAAGAATTGAATGTAACTATGTGAATTTGAGCGTCAAAGTTCCATCGTCGACGGTTTTTCTTGCAAACTGAGTTTGTAAAATATTTATAGTAAATTACACGAAAAGAAAAATGAAAATGTGTAACTCCAACTTACAAGAAAGAGAATGGCACTATCGTTATTATTAAGCAAATCATTAAAATATCTTACTGCTGGTGAGAATTACTGCGTCCAAAACCATGAATTAGCGTAAAAAATGTAATAAGACTCTTAACCAAAGAGCTGTGAAATATTGATGTCACCGTAAAATTGTACACACACATGACGTTCAACCAATCAGCGCGCGAGGTGCGTTCCGTGTTCATAATCTTGCGAGAGTTTACAATCTCGCGAGATATTAATAGTATTAATAGTTTATTTAAAAATGGGATTGCAAAGTTAACAAATATAGATAGATTTTATTTATAATCTAACGGGATTTACAATTTTACGGTGACATTGACATCAGCTGTTGAACGCGTTTTATCTGATCTGCGCTGTTCGCGTTCGCATGATATTCGCTCATATTAGTGATGCAGTCATCTTTTAGTATTATACATGTTGTTATGAGGTTGGTACAGGATGTTTTTATTATCGGACTATTATAATGCAATTGGTAGCACCATCTGCAACCAGGCGCGGATACAGGGGGGGCAATGGGTGCAATTGCCCCCCCTGAACCGGACCAAATACGTCATTAGCCAAGCTTGAACTAATTTAACGGAATTAAAACTAAATATTCTAGTTGACATGGGCGTCGCCAGGAGGAGGCAGCTGATTTTTAAAAGTTATAGCTTTTCCTGCCTGATGCCATAGAATGGTATTATACGTAATAAATTGTAGCGTAAAATGGAATCACTTAAATTAAGGTATTGTTTAAACCTGCGAAAAATCATTTATCAAAAAGGCTCCCTTTTTCTACCTCTTGATTGGCACTCCTATTGGATTTATGAATGATCGATCTAAGTATACAAAGACAGTGCCTGAAATAAATTAGGAGACTCTTGCCCCGAGGCCTTAGATATATATGGAATTATAGCATTATTACCTGAGGCAATGTTGTAAAAAAATTCGAGCTCGCTTGGCGCGCTCTTAGAGCCTAGTTTTTCATGAGTCTTAACTTTGTCTATAAGAGGCCCAGGTAACTCCAGTAGGTCGGTAGAAAGAGTGTTAAAATTTTCGAGCTCGCTCTACAAACTACTTTCACTTGAATTTATCTAAAATTCGACCAAGTAACTCCTATATGAATGTTAGAAACCATTCTAACCTGTCCAAGGCAAGGTTTATTTATTTAGGTATTTTGCATTATAATAGCTTTGAAGTATCTTGTTATTGAACGTGCTTGATCAGGCAGTCAGGTAGGACATGTTCCAACAACATTTTTATTATTTTAATATCGTTTACAATGTTTCCAATCGTACAATCTTTATCGACAAGACTTGTTTTCCTACAAAGTTATTTTAAGTATAAGTCATTACTTGTTTTAAACTTATATTCACACACGGACATGAATATTACTTTGTTGAGATGAAAAGTTCATATTTATAGATAGCCTTATTCGAGCTTTAAAAACGGATCGTTGGTTTTATTTATTTATTTAATTAAGGTTCACCAACAGTTGTTACAGATGTTATACAGATAGGAACATACAAGTAATTGTGTCTTAAATCTAACTGCACAACCAATTACAGGCAACCGTGTCCTGTTTTATCATATGTGTCCTGTTTGTAAAGATTCATTACGAATTTAATTGCTAGTCGCGCGTTTGTTCACAAGACACTTCTTAAGTTCTTTAAAAAATACTTAAGTTACTTAGTGAACAAGTATTTCTTCTCTATCTGTTAATCCAGGTATAAACTATCTACGCATCCAAATCTGTTCAGTAGTTTTCGCTTGAAAGAGTAACAAACATCCATTCGTCCATTATCACAAACTTTCGCATTTATAATATTACTAGCGGACGTCCCGCGGTTTCACCCGCGTAGCTCCCGTTCCCGTGGGAGTACGGAGATAAAATATAGCTTATGTTACTCAAGGTGAATGTAGCTTTCTAATGGTGAAAGAATGTTTGAAATCGGCGCAGTAGTTTTTAAGTTTATTCATTACAAACATACACACATACAAAATACAAATCTTTCCTCTTTATAATATTAGTGTAGATTTATAAGTAACATTAGTAAGATAAGGTAAATGCTCCCGCGCCACGCACGCCCTGCGCCCGCCTACGTGAGTTTCGAAGCCTTTTTTTTTTTTTTTGTTTCGGATGGGAAATCATCAAATGACTCCTCCCGCTCTGGGCGGAGAAGGAGGGAGTGTCAGACTTTTACTGACTAAAACCCATCCATGTTCCTTCATCGCCCTTTGTGTTCCGGAGCCACGGTATCTCTTCCGAACAGTCCCGCAACCCCGACAGGCATCGGTCCTTACGGACCCCTCCCTTTTTGCTGACTCTCTTTGAGGCGCGCGTGGAACACGAACGCGTGAGCTAGCCCATAGCCCACCGTCCTCAGGCCCGCGCTGACGGTGGCCGGGGGCCACCTGGTGGCCCCCGACGCCCGGGGCGGAATTTCGAAGCCTCATTTTGTCTCTGCTGGGGGATGATTTTGGAAAAACTGTTATACACGTGTCTCATAATTTTAATTGAAGAGTGTTTACACAAATTTTCGAGTCAATTGACCCAGAGAATATAAAGTTTCACAGAAAACTCAATCCCCCATTTCACCCTCTTAGGGGTGCAATTTCGAAAAACCCTTTCTTAGTGTATACCTATTACCTACTTTTGACAAAGATGCAGGGAGCAGTGGTGGCCCAGTGGTGGCGGCCGCGACTTAAGAACAGTAAGTCGTGGGTTCGAACCCAGACAGGCAAATTTGTGCAATTTATTTCATCACCGCTGCTCTCAAAACGGTGAAGGAAAACATCGTGAGGTAATCGGCATATCGTAGAACCAAAAAAATTCGAAGGCATGTGACATCTACCAATCCGCACTGAGCCCGCGTGGTGGATTATAGCCCATTCCCTCTCATAGAGAGGAGGCCTGTGTCCCAGCTGTCTTCTTCTTCTTTGCGTGTCGATAAACTCAAATAATACCCGACCAGTATGTTGCCACCTGCACAGTTCTGTCATTGGCTTCGTTTAAATCCTGGAAGGTGCAGGCTGTGCAGGATGGGCAAGAAAGGAGCAAGCAGTGGAAACATTGATAGCCTGATGATGATGATCCAAATTTCATGTCTCTAGGACCAGCGGTTTGGGCTGTGCGTGATATCAGTCAGTCAGGACTTTGAATTTTATACTACACTACTACTACCATGATGGGAGGATTTGCCGTAATCTCCACGCTTGGCAGGCGGATTGGAGATCGCAGTGATGAAAGACTAACAGAAAACGCTGCTGCCCATTCTCTGGTCTACGGAGGAGCAAGGTGTTCTGCCTCAGACATTAGTCGCCTGATACGACACCCGTCAGTGTGTGTGTGGGTTGGTTCTATTCTACTCTGCCGGATACCACACGGCTTAAATTTTATAGGTACAGAAATAAGGATGTTCATCTACAGGTTTTTGCAAAGTATCTGCTTAGTAGATTCAATGGCACCTTTCACGAGTTTAAAATGTTCTGTTAGAAATTGAAAAGCACAAGTTCATCGTTATGATGACGAATGGAGCCTAGTATGTTTGTAGTGGGGTTGGTTAAGGGTGGTTTCTACGTAACGGCAAGTGGATGCAATGATGTCATTTACGAAAGCGTTTTCAGGGAGTCACATCGAAATTATTAGTGTCACTGCAGTTAGATAAAGCGAGCATACCAAATAATAATCTTTATCTACACCCATGCTATAAATCCTCTATAAAAGTATCTGAAACAGTTAGCTTATGGCCAACATTAAAACAGCCAGTGTCATAATAACCATTTTAACATCCAAACGGGTGTTATAATGTTGTACTGAATTTCATTATGCAACTCGTTTTAAAAAAAAAAACATTGTCTAGCACGTGCGATTCACTACCACAGCGACGTAATTAAAAAAAAAATTATAGGTTAATTCGAATTCACGTCGTATCCCGCCATCTTTGTTCGATATTTGGATATTAGTATTGCACTAAGTACTTTGTTGTTTACAAAAATGAGTGATACAAGCTTTGTGCATTTTAATAATTGTACAATCCAAAATGTTCATAATTATATTATAACCTATACATGGTTTGTTTGTATTAAATACTCAGCAATTAAACGTTCCATGAATTTACATAGACTTCTTACAACACTGCAACACCCTATGGTTTCAGAACCTTTTATGGAGGATTCATATCATGGATGTAGATAAAGTCTTGTATGCAACTGTACATAATTAGGTATTAAAACACTCATGTGATACTATTATCACACTCGGCTTCGCCGAAACCCACATTCGTGTTTTAATACCCCTCATTATACAACAGTTGCATAAATAACTATTATGGTGGTTTGAAATGCTATTCTGTCCCACGGCTGGGCAAAGGCCTCTCCTATTCCTGTCCAACTTTTCCGGTGTTTTGCATTCCCTGCTCAACCAGACAGGAACGGTGTGTCTTCAGGCGCACTGTGTGACAATTCTGGCTCATATATGGCTAGATGGGCCAGAAAATCATTATAGATCCTAATAAATGATGGAGTTCCTAAAAACTCTCCCACACACCATCTAAGTTACTCGTTACCTCTACCTAACTCGCTTCACTATTTCATCACTGACGTAAATTTCGCACAGTTTCCGTTACTCGTGTACGTCACTCGTGTGCATGTCCACTCGTTCTTGTGTCCCTGCGTCCGAGCCATGCACGTTCATTATTAATTCTAACTGTGCTACCGTACGCGGTCTCGAATATGAATCAGAGATTTCAGATCGTCCGTCAATCGTTGCCAGACTTATTGACGATATTAATTGAGGCATTTGTACTGTTTTACCTATTTATGTGATTCCGTCGATTTACATCGATATCAGTTTGTTTTGGGATTTAAGTACTTTATGGCATTTAGTGTGAGGGATGCGATGCAGGGGTGAGGATAAACGCGAGTTGTTTTTTTCTGGCCGTGTGGTATCCGGCAGAGTAGAAAAGAACCAACCCATTACACTCACGGGTGTCGTATAGGGCGACTAATATCTGAGGCAGAACACCTTGCGCCTCCGTAGACCACAGAATGGGCAATTAGTCTTTCATAACTGCGATCTCCAATCCGCCTGCCAAGCGTGGAGATTACGGCAAATTCCTCCCATCATGGGAGAGGCTTATGTCCAGCAGTGGACGTTATGGGCTGTTGTAGTAGTTTTTTTTCTGAATGATCAATTTGAATTTGGGTGCGAAAGTCCTGGAGCGGTGCACCGGAAATCTTGACTTCTCAATCTGCGTTTTTTATGTTGATATTACCAACTAATAAGTAACTACACTTCGTCACTTCCACGGAAAGTTGATTTGTTGATTGTAGTATTTTTTTTATCGAGTCTGAAAATACTCTTAACGAAGCCCAAAAGAATTGGTTTTCCGGTCATTACGATCATTTTTTTGTTTTGGACCATACCTACTAGTACTATACCTTACGGAGAAATTGTAGGTAAAAGTTCCAACTTTTTCTATTTTTTTTATTTAATAATAAGTACAAGTTTTTAATCCTTACTATTCACTACCTTACTATTCTTATAGGTACTATTCAATGCATCCTAATGAGTCATACCGTAAAACGTGATTCTTCACCCCGAAAAAAAGGTCTTTTCCTAGCAAGAATTTTGCGTCGACCTACAATGTTGAAGGGTCGGTTTACACCTTGTGTAGCATAAAAACTCCTAAATATATTTTTTTGTTAGGGGTCTGTGGACAGTTCAGTTGCACAACGAAAGTGCACACGGTTGGTAACTGTGGTCCTGAAATACAAGGACTTATTCAACGATAATTAATGATGTTTATTTTGCAAGTAGGTTTTTACAAACACTTTTACACGTTTTTTTTTTTAAACTAGATGGGGCCGGTGTTCAGTACCTGACTACTCTGAGAAGAAACAGCCGAAACAAACTCAGAGGTCTTTGTCTCTTTTGAAGTCCAGACATAATCTTGCACAATTCACATGAGGACTATGCAGATTAGTGTCTGAGATGGTCTTTTGAAGAAAGAACCACACAGATTTGAGTGGACCTGTCCAGTCATTGCAAGCATTTGTAAGATATCGTGAAGCTCGACTGAGCTCGACTTATAACTCAAGGAGCTCAACGAAACGACGAATAATACCAAAGAAAGGACAATGCTGTACCAACCAATCATAAATTCATTCATCTTTATATGTAGGTACCTACTTAATGTATTTATCAGCTACGCACGGGTGCAATGGGAGCTGTAAAGTGTCTCAATTGTATCAAGTTAAATGTATATGACACATAGGTATCTTCTATCGCTCGCGAGTAACAACTACAACCCCACGAGTCGATCTTCAAGGTTAAGCAGCTCTTGCCAAGGTCATTTTGTGGATGGGTGATCATCCATTACTTGAGCTCCCTTCGTGCATCGGAATGGTCCCGGATGTAATTTGTAGTCAGAAGCCCGAAACTCCAATGTAGTTTTAGTTAGTAACTGGATTTTTCGGGGGGGGGGGGGGGGGATTTTGGTATTACGTTTGTATGGACAAAATCACGCTCCCCGGCCTCTTAACATTTGAATTCGACATTTTCGATACTTATACAATACTTTAAGAAATAACACTGCTGCATCTAAATTTACACTTTTGTAATATCTACTTTTTAAATAAATTATTCTATTCTAATCTATTCTAAACTGTCTACGCATCCAAATCCGTTCAGTAGTTTTCGCCTGAAAGAGTAATAAACATCCATCCGTCCATTATCACAATCTTTCGCATTTATAATATTACTAGCGGACGTCCCGCGGTTTCACCCGCGTAGTTCCCGTTCCCGTAGGAGTACGGGGATAAACAAGCTATTTGGTTTACATTTTACAATGTAATTTGTTGGTTAAACTGTAAACCAAATAGCTTGTTCGACCGTAAATAGGTACAAGACACATAAGTAAATAAATTAATGCCTTTTCCCCAGGGGGATAGGCAGATAATACACAATACTCCTGCTACCTGCTCTTCACTCCTTTTGCACACCCACGTTCATACATCTGGTCGCTCGATATTGTTCATACATCTGGTCGCTCGATATTGTACAGTAAGCGTTTATAAGTGCTGAGGCACGCTAAGGATTGTATTGCTGTGAACGCACGGTCGAGCGACCGTGCGTCTGTATGTGTAAGTGGTCTCAATACAGTACGCACACCACAGCCACAGAGTTCGCCCAATCGCATGTCGCGCGTCACACTCCACGAAACATAAGAATATATTTCCGTTTCTTTTATTATACACGCAGCAAACCTTATTTGTGTAGCGACCTGTTCTTACCATTGGATAGCTAAAATCACATCTATTGACCATGTGTTGATAGCTGTTGGGGTAATCAGTAGGATTCACGATCAAAGAGATCCGAGTTCGAATCCTGATATCAACGTGTGGGTGGGGTTTTTGTTTCTTGGTAACATTAGTTATTGGTTCATTGTTTATTTTTTATAAGAATAAGTTAAATATTAGTAAAAAAAACATAGTATTATTATTCAACTATTTATTTATTATTTTAGCTGTTCGGTGTTGGAAGGTGGAAATAAAAAAGTCGTGGTGAATGATAACAAAAATGTTTATTCGTTTTATTTATTTATAAAATTAACAAACTTTCATGATAATTGTAACGTCACATTCCTACCAAGATGTAAAAAAGTTCTCTTGTAACCGATCATAAGATTTTTTATTGTAAACTGTATACCCACTTACTTTCAATTCATCATAACATACTTAAGTAACAAGGAAAGGATATTCTAATCACACAAATATAACATAATATAGTTGATACCCACTTATTATATGTATCGGTAATCAGCAGAGTTTATTGAAAACTAATATAAATAATTTAGACTTTATGAATATATTTTTTTGTGACGTCACAATAAATGTAACTCGTATTGAGGTTATAGTTTAAGTGTTCATTTTCCCGAAGAAAAGAAGATTGAAACTAAACCTCAATTTAAGATCATTAATATAATTACGGATAAGTTAATATTCACTAAATATTTTGTTACACATCTAATTAAAACTAAAGCATCTAGGGATTAATTTTGTAGCATGACAGCTTCTAATACTTCTACATAATTAAGTAGAACTGTTGGCGCGTGGAGGAATAAAAGCCAGTTCTCCTGGCCCTGCTGCACTTATCCATCCCCACATGATCCCCACATATTAACCATAATTCGACATGAGTCTGTATTAGGGATTATGTTTTTGTCAGACCAGCAGAGTGTTATTCTTGCGCCATAAATGAAGCCTACCCTTTTGACTTTATTTAATAAGTCAGTTTTTTGAGTCTTCTCATGGTAGTATTCCAGTAAAAATCTAAATAATCCCGTGCGAAACGTAATCGTTCTTCTATAACTCTTTCTGTCAAGAAGGGCTTCTTAGCTGGTCTTCGTGATACAAGCCTTCAGCGTGGAGGGCACGGCGAACAGTTTGCGATGAGGTGTCAAATAATTCCACAAAGTGTCTCGTAGGTGTGAAACCATTTGTTTCTTATTCGCCAACCATATATTATGTCGTCGCTACGCATCGATAATAAGCGACGGCTTTCCACATCATTGTCGACTAGCAAGGCCTTTTGATCTGACTCACAGTATTCCTCTAAAACAAAAAACAAAAAAATTATGTTAGGCAGCTATAATAAAATACTGAAGTTATCATTCACTCTGCGTTTATAAATCCAATAATTAACACTAATTATTTATCTTTTATGCCTCATGATGGATTTAAAATCAATTTATTAATCCCTAAGTCACCAAATAAATAAACAATAACAAAGTAGGCTTTAATTTTTAATAAAACTTTGTTACAATAATTCATAAATACTCAAATTAGTCCGGTTTCTTCAGATATTTGTGTTCTATTAAGACCACTTTTATGCAGCACGATAATATTAGTCGCCCTCGCCTCAATATCAATATTTGCCTGCATTTTGAGAAATACCAACAACAATACCGCTATCTATTAAACCGTCACACGTCACTAACCAAATTTAACACAACCAAACGACAACGTTCATTTCGATCAAGTAAAATATTCATAAAACTCAGGTTTACCTCACAGAAATATAAATTCTTGACTTATTTTTCTATGATCTACCTTCTTCTAACTTTATGAAATGTGTGAACAAAGCGAGAATATTTTTCTGTCCCATTACTTCCAATCGAGTAAACACTTACAAAAAGTCTAAAAGCAACAACGTGAGATTTGAACTCACGACTTACTGATTCACTCTTAGATGTGGACGCGCCTAACCACTAGGCCATCTTGACTTATATTTCAATGTTGAAATTTTGGACTACATTTACTTGTAGATGATAATGTCTATTTTCTTGAAAGTAGAAGGTCGTAAGTCAAACTAAACGTCAAGCTATTGCTTTGTGAGATTGCCTATCGACTTTTGGTCGACACTGTACATACATCTGTTTGCTCGATATTGTTCATACATCTGGTCGCTCGATATTGTTCATACATCTGGTCGCTCGATATTGTTCATACATCTGGTCGCTCGATATTGTTCATACATCTGGTCGCTCGATATTGTTCATACATCTGGTCGCTCAATATTGTTCATACATCTGGTCGCTCTATATTGTTCATACATCTGGTCGCTCGATATTGTTCATACATCTGGTCGCTCGATATTGTTCATACATCTGGTCGCTCGATATTGTTCATACATCTGGTCGCTCGATATTGTTCATACATCTGGTCGCTCGATATTGTTCATACATCTGGTCGCTCAATATTGTTCATACATCTGGTCGCTCGATATTGTTCATACATCTGGTCGCTCGATATTGTTCATACATCTGGTCGCTCGATGTTGTTCATACATCTGGTCGCTCGATATTGGTCATAAATAAGTCATATATTAAACGTCAAGGCGTACCCAGCTCCTGGCCCCTGGGGGGGGCGCAAGTCAGATTTTAGGTCACATCGTCCGCGGCTGATTTGTCATACACACTACACAAAGACACCTACAGGAAAAATTAGGTACATGTAGTGTAGTGTGTAGGGCAAACAGCCGCAAATGATCCTGCTTCATAGGTAGGTAGTTACATAAGTAAAAGTAAATTTGAATAAACATTTTTATTTTATTTAAATATTTTAAATTGTTTAATTCGACCTCTACTTTAAAAGTAACTTTCGAGGATCTTCAGCAATACGGTTCATGACGTCTTTCGTGAAAGAACCGCCCATTCTGTTTACAAGTTTTTAATGTTATAAAAAAAAATAACAGAATGAAAATTAAAAAAAAAATGTTTTTTGATAGAATATGTATACTTTTTTTGTGCCAATTGCACCGTGTATTTTGCCAGTGTCTCTGCACGGTTTATTCAAAAGTAAGGTTATGATTAGGTGAGTTCATACATTTTCTGCGAGATTTCCAGGGAGGGCAGCTGCCCACCCCTGCCCCCCCGCCCCTGGGTTCCATGCGTCAAGGTAATATACCAATAATAATGCCATCATCAACAGCGCCACCTACCGTCACAAATGGTCATTAACGCCGTCAAATCACCAAGTGCATCATAGTTAGCACAAAGCAGGGAAACATGGAGTTACGATCCACGTGACATCGCTAAACACGCTGCCGATGAACTAAAGAGAAATTATAATCCGGCCGTCACATAACTATGGGTTAAGTTTAATTAGTCGGCACCATTATTAATAACAGGCTGTCTAGTACGTGTGGAGACAGAAGTGTTTGTCGCCAAACTGTTAGAACAATATCAAAACGAATATTTAACAAATATAAATATAGAGTGACGAATAGTAAAAAAAAACCGGCCGGAGGGTTCCGTAGGTATTTGGTTTTTAAACTACGTATTTATGGTTTTCTGGTTTTTTCCTTTACATGTGCTGTAAGCATACAAGACACTGCTTCTGCTAAATTTCATGATTCCAGCTCAACTGGAAGTACCCTATAAATTTTGGTTCCCTTGAGAGTGTCGATATAAAAGAATCTATAATGTATCTATACACGAAATCTCTTAAGGGGTCATTGTACTCATCATTATGAACAACTTTTAATATGTGACCAAACCCTGAATCGCAAAAAACAAATCGGCTGCCATACATTTTGAGGAGCATATTGTACAGATGATTTTATTTCGCGCTAAATAAACGCTTTAAATGCAGAAAATGCGCGTTTGTTGCAATTCTAAGTGCTAATGCACCTACGTACTATGTTTATTTTGCTGTTAATAATTGTCGGAGTTCCCTAATTTTATTACTGCGACCAATTTTGACGTAGCGCTCGGCAGCTGCTGCCGCGGCACCGCTCGCTGCGCTCGCTCGGCTCGCGCGTAGTTGGTCACAGTTCTAACCTAACCTAACCTATATGGTCGGAGTGGTCATTCGCTCGCTTTCTAGACCCCGCCAACCCCTTCGAAGCTAACCTGTCCGAGTCGGAGTCCCGAGCTTGCTCTTGCTAAATGTTCTCCTTTCAAAGAACAAACGATATTGCATGCAAAAACTGTGGTATTATAAATAAATACCTATCGGAAAAATAACTTAGAATCTTATTTTATTACTTTTACCATCGAGCGTAGTGAATTATTAATAATAACTGCTAAAAGTGATAAATTTCTATTTTATATTCACATTTACCAAATCACACTGTAAATTGGTGAGGAGCTCGTGGCTAAATAATAACAGCCGCTCGGGGCGATCGTTAGGTTAAGCCGTGCTTGCCTAGGTTGATCCGTGGATGGGTGACCACCCATTACATACCGAGTTTCCTCCGTGCCTCGGAAAGCACGTTAAGCCGTTGGTCCGGCTGTCATTTGTAGATCTTTGCCAGTCGTTAGGTAGTCAGAGGCCCAAAAAGTCTGACAAGCAGTCTTACCATGGGGTATCGTATTACCCGGTACTAACTGGGTTGTGGAGGTCAGATAGGCAGTCGCTCCATGTAAAATACTGGTATTCAGCTGCATCCGGTAAAACTGGAAGCCGACCCCAACAAAGTTGGGAAAAGGCTAGGCATCTGCCTAGCTTTTTCCCAACTTTGTTGGGGTCGGTTGGGGTGGGGGGTGGATTTGGTAAATGTGAATCATCATCTGATGATTCACATTTACCAAATCATGAGGTAATTTTTAATTTAATGACCGGTAATTATGAATAATTTTCAATTCATCACATTTACCGTAACATATCTATACTATCTATACTAATATTATAAAGAGGTAACATTTGTTTGTAAGTTTGTATGTAGGGGGTAATTTCCGGAATTAATGAACCAATTTTAAAAATTGTTTCACTGGTAGAAAGCTACATTATTCGTGAGTGCTATAGGCTATATTTTATTCCCGTACTCCCACTGGAACGGGAACTACGCGGGTGAAACCGCGGGACGTCAGCTAGTGAATCATATGTTTGTATTTACGTACGTATGTTCCTCAGTAGCGCAACTATTAGTTTTTGATAAATAAGGTGTCAATCGATTCGTTATTATATTATGTCCCGGGTAACATAGACTATACATTTTAACCGACTTCAACAATTTGAGTCGAATTTACCTTGTGAATCCCGAATGTAATTAGAGCGTGATCTTTTAGTAGTCGGGTTTTTTAGTTGTAGCTTATCACACAAATTCTTGTTTCCTGAAAAATATTGTGCTTAACCTGTCAACCGTCACGCCACCATTTACCCCTTTACCTTTCATATCATTCTGTACACAATCCATCTTTACTTTCGCCTTCCCAAAATATCTCGACTCCAACCTTTGATGTACCTACCATAACTTTATTTATTAATTTTGTTTAGAAAGCTGGATTTAAAAGATTAACTAAACTCGTATTAGGTACGCAATAGGGAATATGCGTGAAATACAAAACTATTTTTATTTACGAAAAATGCCTTGTATTGGCGCCTACCTACAAATATTGTGGACTTGTGGGTGAAACGGAACGCACTCTCAAAACGCATCGTCCTCGATAACGCCGATATTGACGTCAAAGTTCATTGTATCAAAAAAACACTTTATTTGAAAAGTGCTTAAAGTTTCACTAAAATGTTTTTATAATATTGTTATTGCAATTGTTACTTGAATAAAGCACATACAATTAGTAAAATTATTTTATAAGGCCAAAAAAATTAGATGTAAACAAGGCAGATTGTGGATAATGACGTCACATCATGGCCGCGACAGTTACGGACGTTTGAACTGTCGTAGAAAATTAATTAATTATTAATTTTTATAGAAAATTATTAGTAAATCCTTATTAATTAAGGAGTTTAATATTATTTTTGTGCGACAAGCAGTAGTTGAACTTAACTTTTAATACTTTTCTAGGGTACTGTATTTTTTTTATTTAAGTGAAGAAAAAATTACGTGCATATTCCCTATTGTGTTAAGTTTAAAATGTAATATTCATAAATCCCGATCGCTTATAGCAGTCAACTTAGTCTAACATACGACCAAACATTGATTTTTTACAGCGTAAGGTACCGTTCATGGCCGGCTGTAAGCCATCGATGACACGCCACTGGAAAAGCAAATCTCAATCCAACTTTGATTAAAAAAGTATAGATTAAAAATTGATGACGAACGCGACAGAAAAGCGACCAAAAATAGTTCTAATTTGCCTCTTTGTTCCCTTCACTCTTTAATTGTCAATCGTAACAACCTATTCCTTTCTGTCCCGTCACTGTAAAGTGTTAACAAACGTATTGCTCAGATTTTCTCGATTTTTGTCTGACGCACACAATTCGATGAAGTGGGAGAAAATCGAACCAACAAAGTTGGATAGAATTGGAAACGCTGACGAACTTTTGATTACCTTTTGACAGGGTTTGAACTGTGTACTGAGCTCTTACGTTGGTACATTAGCCATCGACATAATAGAGTAGGTAATCTACAGGGACCTGTATCCGGTGGGGACTTGGAAGTGTGGGAGTCGTCGGGGAGAGATTTTGTTTGTCTGCGGAAGCAGAGGGTTGCGCTCGGGTAACAGCTCCGATGCGCTGATTTATGGGAAAGGGAATTGTGGGAATGCTCGTCGCCTTAGCCACTTGTTTGCTTACGAGTTCCACCGGTGTTCTTTATTTGGTTTACGGGGTTTTGCCGTTTTCAATAAAATAAAATACACTTTTGATTGTAACTTATTTTTGTATCAATACAGTGTCATAATCGCATTAACGAAAAACATCTTTAAACAAAGACAAAACAGGTGTTGTGTTTGCATGTCTAGGTAACATTTTTAGTTTTTTTTTTTTGAGTCATGGTGACTTACGCAGCGAGGAAATTTTTGTGAAACTTCTTTATTAATTGTTATTTTTCCAAAATGAATAACAAACAATTATTGCCATAAAATACTTAGCTGACTAAAACACTTCCGTTGTCAACTGTACCCTTATAATTGCCGTGCGTATTAAGCCTTTAATTGTTAAGTATATTTACAGATATACTCATATAGTATAAAATTATAGACAATTGAATTATGACTTCTTTCCGTCATTGTGTAATTGCGTACGTACAAGTAGCTATGTCCGGTCGGTACCTGTCGTTTGATCAGCACCGTGCAATATACTTCGGTACTATTGTCTTGATTGCATGTCCACACTCGTTATTAAATATGAATTCCTGTAGTCTCACGGTTGCGTGGTTAGAAAAATGTAATTGATTTGCGAGAAAAGCCACCTACATTATTATTTTTGTTAGGTACGTGTATTTTTCTTTTTAATACTTGGAAGTTCAATGGCTGTGACTTTAGAGTCGTAGGTTCGAACTCAGTGAGACACTTCACTTTTTGTAAATTATTTCATGGCCAATGCTTTCAAGGCCGTGAAAGGGAACTGTCGCGTCGTAAGGAAACCGTCATGTTCGAGAAACGATATTTGAAAATATGTGATATGCTATCCACTATCGACGAACCCGCACTGGGTTCGCGTCGTCGAATTTACGTCTTAGCATATTTTTTGATGGGTTATTTAAAAAAATCCTAATATTTTTGCATTGCATTTATTTTATAATGGGTGTTAAAATACCATTTTTAGGGTTCCGTAGTCAACTAGGAACCCTTATAGTTTCGCCATGTCTGTCCGTCCGTCCTCGCTTAATCTCTGTGACCGTTAGCACTAGAAAGCTGAAATTTGGTACCAATATGTATATCAATCACGCCGACAAAGTGGTAAAATAAAAATTAGAAAAAAATGTTTTATTAGGGTAGCCCCCCTATATGTAAAGTGGGAAGTGTTTTTTTTTTATTTCAACCCTAACGTGTGATATATTGTTGGAAAGGTATTTAAAAATGAATAGGGGTTTCCTAAAATCATTTTTTGATAATGTCAATAATTTCGGAAATAATCGCTCAAAAATTAAAAAACAATGTGTCCCCCCCCCTCTAACTTTTGAATCATAAGTTTAGAAAATATGAAAAAAAACTGAAAAGTAGAACTTTATAAGGACTTTCAAGGAAAATCATTTTGAACTTGATGGAAACAACAGTTTTTGTACAAAAAAGACAAAAAGTTGTACAAAATAATTTCTGGACTAAGTTTGTAGTATATTCGTATATGCAAGCATTTTTACATAATGGATACCTACCCACATTTAAACTCATAAGTGGGAACACTTATTGTGACGGACGGGAAACTACGGAACCCTACACTGAGCGTGGCCGGTTTTTTTTTTTGTTGTAGAGCATACCTGGAGGTCCTAAGTTCCAATTTTTTCAAAAGGTTTTCTTAATAAAAATTAATGTAAGCTTATACTATCACTCATATATATAAGATATCTTCCTTGATCTTCGTGTTCTCCCCGTAAGTGACAGTATAAGTTTAGTTTTAGTGAAAGTTTAGAACAGTGTTCTAAAATTAATGTATTATGTAGCTATTCAATGCATCCTGCATCAGCGCAGTGTTTAAGGTGCATCCACTGAGAATTCCGTAAACCGTGATTTTTCATCCCATAACAAAATTATTTCCCAGGAATATTTTGCTTAGTTAAGTACTTACTTTAATGTACAGAATGCACCGCTCCGTTAAGGGTCCGCTTACACCCTGTATTTTCTCTTTCACCCCGATGTCATGCATCGAACGGTTCTGAGATTAAATCCGTTGTAGCCTTTGATGATTGTGTTTGCAGGTGACTTTCCCGCGAACAGTCTGGCAACTGAGTAACTCTAAATGAAACGACAAAAGTCCCGCGAAAAGTGTCACTTCGACATCGCGTGGAGTTGCACTTGCATTGTATTTAGAAAAACCGACGGTTTTGTCGCCTCGTGTTGGCAGCTTTATAATCCTTGATCGCGTGATGATATAGTTTGGTTAGATAGATATTGACTGACGCAGATTTTAAAGATGTATATGACACGGTCAAAACTGTTAATCAGTCAAAACTGCTATACCTATATATATTAATCTTCGGACGGCAAGGTTTGCACAGTGGCTGAGCTCTTGACTGCTGCGTTGAATGGTTCGATTCCCCACGAAACGAATATTTTTATGGCCTATATACAGATAGTTGTTCCGGGTCGCGCTGTTTGTGTATTTGAGTTTATATGTTTTTAAACGCACCCACGTTATAGGAGAAATTACTGGTAGTAGGAAAAGTTAAAAAAAATATTGACTTTTTAATTAAGGGGACTACAGGACCTAATCGCAAGTTTTATAATGCAAAAAGCTATGATTCACTGCAATAAAGAAAACCAGAAAAATATATGATATTCTTCAGGATATATTGATTCGTTGATAGTGTTTTGAAAAAAAAAAATACAACTAATTGTACTGGATAAAAAAATCACGAACTTATCTCTTAAAATAGGCCAGTAAAAGAATTTTTAGAATTGGATCATTCGTTGCGGAGATTACCCCAAACAAATTTCACCTCTTTATAATATTTTTCTATTGATAATGTCAATGTTTACAAGTCGCAAAATTTGAAAAAAAAAAGCAGAGTCGAATCACTAGTCTAAAATGAAATATAGGAAAAACGTGCTAGTCCAAAAAAAGGAACTTTATTAATTAGCGTGATCAGCGAAGTAACGGGAACTAATTATAAGCTCACCAATGCGCCGGCAATGTCAATATTTCGCGCATGGCAGAGTAGCTATTAGTAATATTACGTACGAGGGATTCATCTAGGGAGGGTCGCCTCGCACGCTTGCGGTTAATTTGCTTGATCAAGTTAATGGCTAATTAAAAATGATTTTAATTAGGAAATTTTCGAACTGTTTCAGTAATTTTTAAATGTTATTTGTTGGGCTAGTTAGACTTGGGTTTCGGAAAATGATACATAGATATAGTAATAAATATGGGAATTGAACAGTTATCCTGTTGGGGTAAAAAATTACGGAATTTCATACCGTATTTATGTCCTTTTAAGGTAGAATTTTCGAAAATTCTTCCTCCATTCTCACTTTTTTTTCATAAAAAACTACAAGGTACTTTTTATTTTTCGTAAAAATCACTCGGTATAAATTGGTTTGACTCAGTCCGGACTGAGTTTCAAGCTCCATCATACACAATTCGGTTTTTAAAGTTATTTCCTTCTATATGTATAAGTTTCATTAGTGGCTGCGAAAAATAAAATGGCGCCATTGATCCACACATTTTGGGCATTGGCCTTTGATCAAGACCCTGAGAGTGAATCTGAGTGAATTCCTCTATGAGTTGTCTTTATGTAACCGTTATGGAGCAGCGGTGGCCCAGTGGTGGCGGCCCCGACTTACGAACAGTAAATCTTGGGTTCGAAGTTCGAACCCAGATAGGCGCATTAATTTGTGTAATTTATTTCATCACCACTGCTCTCAAAACGGTGAAGGAAAACATCTTGAGGAAACCGGCATGTCCTAGAACCAAAAAAATCAATGACATGTGACATCTACCAATCCGCACTGGGCGAGCGTGGTGGATTATAGCCCATTCCCTCTGATAGAGAGGAGGCCTGTGTCCCAGCAGTGGGAACATTGATAGGCTGATGATGATGATGAACCTTTATGGTACAGTTCTCTATTTGAGGGTCAGCTGATCGTAATATACCTAAAAAAATTGAGGATTATTATTACGTTTAGTTAACTGAGGACACACAATAATTCCACACGACCACATAATAATTTAGAACGCTTCGTCATAAGTCATTCATAACTCCTAAGTATAAAATCAACAGACATAAAAACAGTACTAAAATTGTACCTATTGGAAATATTTTAATTGTTTCTTTTTACGATTTGTTCACTTAAAGGATGCAGTGGATTTATTTATCTACCATTAATAATAAAACAGAAATTTGGTCAAGTGTGAGCTGATCTTTCTTTCCCGGGGTACCGATGGGGGATGATCGTAACTTCTAATTCTGACTAAGTTATCCATGATCAGCATGTAATGTCCCCACTGCTGGGACACCACTTTCCATCTGAGATACTGCTTATGTGGTGGTTGATTTGATAATATATTTATTTTACCACGACTACCTTGTAGGTCTTGTCGCAAGCTCTGATTCGCATCACAGATGATATATTACTATACTCTATGAACAAATGTCTGCGTCCGCGTCTCTGTCAGTGTTGCCATGCAACCATGCATAGACAAACCGTGGTGACGTGGGGTGTACATAAAATTATATTTTTATTCTGTTCTTTAACCTATACTTATTACACATTAAATATTTATATTTATTTATTATTATTATTTTGTATTATAAATTTATATTCGTTTATGACCGTGGCATCACTCTGGGCCCTATCAGAATACCAGCGCTGTGACTTTTTTTTAGGGTTCCGTACCCAAAGGGTAAAAACGGAACCCTATTACTAAGACTTCGCTGTCTGTCCGTCTGTCTGTCCGTCTGTCCGTCTGTCCGTCTGTCTGTCACCAGGCTGTATCTCATGAACCGTAACAGCTAGACAGTTGAAATTTTCACAGATGATGTATTTCTGTTGCCGCTATAACAACAAATACTAAAAACAGAATAAAATTAATATATAAGGGGGGACATCCCATACAACAAACGTGATTTTTTTGCCGTTTTTTGATATTAATGGTACGGAACCCTTCGTGCGCGAGTCCGACTCGCACTTGGCCGATTTTTTGTTTTAAATGTCACAGCACTTTGCTGAGATAGGAGCCTTTTGGCCTTGCACAGGACCACTTTGATTGTTTTTTTTTTATTTTTTCTCTTGTTTACTTTTTTAAATAATTTTGTAATTTCTACTGTATCTTTTTGTTTCTGTTTATCCTGTGTGAGTCAATAAATACTTTTCTTTCTTTCTTTCTTTCTTTCATCAGGTCCTGGGTTCGATCCAGGTCGGGAAAGGTGTTATTGGGTTGTTCCATGAGGAATTTCTAAGTAGCAGCCACGGAGTCTTTGTTTCCGGTTGATGGCAATAGGCTCGCCCCTATTACATGGGACTGAAATACAGGGTGTAAAAGACCTCATCACGAAGCCGTCAACCACGCATCTGTACATCAAACTAAGTAACTTTACGTAAAAATTATCGTGGATGTGTTAAAAGTCTTACATTAAAAACTTGTATTTAAAAAAAAACTTGTCAAAAAATTGGAACTTTGACCCCCAATATCTCCATAACTAGAAGGTTCCCAGGTATGGTGTAGAACAAAAAACTGATCGCAATGACGGGGAGAACAAGTGCCTTTCGGCTTCGTTAAGAGGTGTTTAAACCCTTTAGAACTGGCAAAATTTGAGCGTTAGCTAAGCGACCACGCCTAAGGGCACCTCCTGTGGGGCACGAACCTCGGCTTGGGGCACCGCTGGGGGGCAGCAAAGGGACGGCTGGATCTGAGTTATTATTAATTTGGGGCTAATTTAAAACTACTGGCTCAGCATCGCGAGCTGGCTCGAGCAAGGGTCGGGGGGGGGTTTGAACGGGGACGCGCGTCGCCGCGTCGCGCCGGACCTCGGCGGCGTGTTCGGAATGTTGCCGGTTTGTATTTGTATTTTCTACGAACGGTGCTGGTGTCTGTAATACTTTCCTGTAAGAGGGTGATAGCATCGTCGGGGGTGATAAGTGCCTAGGACGGCGGACTGAACTGATTCGCGATGGGTCGTATCGGGTGGCCGATGCGATCAGGGGGTTTCTATGCTTGATATAGCTGAATCGAAGAAACGCTTTGAAAGGCGTTTCATGAACTGCTCTATAGTAGGGATTCGGAGGTCTAAATGAAGACTGTCATTACGGACGTATGGGGGGCGCACCGGTGATTTTCCGGAGGAAACGATTCTGCAAGGTCTGCATCTTATGGATGTGGCGGGGATGGGCATGGGCAAATACGACACATGCGTATGTCATAATGGGTCGGATTACTGCTGTGTAAAGACGCAACTTGCACTTAAGTGACAACTTGCCATAGCAAAAGCAGCTCGGCTACGAGCTGCTTGGATGTGAGTCGCAAAGGACAGGTGTTCGTCTAGTATGACTCCGAGATACTTGGCTTGCTTCTCCCAAGGGATAGGCTTGCCGAACATGGTGATGGGGGCTGGAGGCGGCCGCTGATGGCGTAACTTTTGATAAAGAACCGCCTGGCTCTTTTCTGGGTTTACCTCGATCCTCCACCTACGGAACCAAGTGCCGAGGGAATCGGCTACTTGTTGGAGGGCACGGTAGATGTAAACTTGATAGTAGCCGGAATAGTAAATTGCCGTATCATCGGCAAATAGGGCTACCTGAACTTTTCTGTTCGTTGGGATGTCGCTGGTAAACAGCGCGAAAGCCAGGGGAGAGAGTACGGAGCCCTGAGGGACTCCTGCTCCGATGGGGTGTGGAGAGGATAATCGCACCTTCCGATACCGTGTGGGGAAGCCCCACACGGTATCGGAAGGTGCGATTTGACAAAAAGTCTCGTAAGATTAGCACGAGACGATCTGGCACTCCAAGTTTGGTAGACATTTTCATAAATGACGATTCTGTTACCACTAAAACAACAAATAAAAAAAAATAATATACGTTAGTAGGTACGGAACTCTATACGGTATTTTAAGTATTTCTGTCTTTTAAGATACCTCGAAAAAAAGGAAAGACAACTTCATTAAAAGTTCAATTTCACGCGTTTCAGTTAGCAATAACTGACTGAACGATTAAGATTTATAACATTTGAAACCCGACTAGACTAAACCGTAGTTAGTGGTTTCATTCAATTTTATTTTTTTATTTATTTATTTATCCCTTTAAGGTAGGTCCCTCACCTTGATGTAATACAATGCTTGGTTGACGGGTTCATGAAAGATCCCTTATGCCTTACTCACCTTCAATCGATAATAGTCAAGTGGATGTCGAACTAAACATAGATGAGAAAAAGTAAAACAGATGAAATGTTGCCATTTAAATGTCGAAACTACAAAATGGTTCCATACGTATCAGTTAATGTAGTCCATTTACTGCAACAACGCAACCATTTTGTCATTTGAAACGTTTTGGCTGTTCGCCGTCGTTCTTTGATGGCCAGCACAACAATAAGTCTACAATTGGAAGCTGGAGTCGCAAGAGGCTTAAGGGGACTACAGGAGCTAAACGCGAGTTTTATAATGCAAAATGCGTATGATTCACTGCGATAAATAAACAAAACCAGAAAGATGTATGATATTCTTCAGGATATATGCTATTATGATAGTGTTTTTAAAACATAATACAACTAATGTTCCTCGATAAAAAAAATCACGAACTTAAGTATCTCTAAAAATGTCTTTTAATGAGTAAAAACCATACTAAAATACATGCGATCATTCTGATTATTTGGTAAACAATTCTACAAGCAACATATTAGCATGATAGTATTTTATTTTTTTAGTCCAATTAATAGATTTTTTGTAAATCGCAAAAAACCACTCATTTCGCACTATTCGGCCCGCAGTGACTGACGTAACAACCACTTTGAAGATTGAACCACCACAAATAGAGTTGCTAATTTAGCTCCTGTAGTCGCCTTAATGTAAATCACTACCCAACGGCTAGGCTGGCAGATTTGGAATTTTAATGAATATTCGGTGGTCATTGCTCTTGCAATGCCTCTTTCGGCCGACGCATACCTAGGTAACATGCATAGGTATTAGATCGTTAATAGATGACGGTCTATTAAACAATGAACGAAGAACGCAAATTTGTTAAGATTATAATTACGTTTTGAAATGTACTCGTATTAGATATCCTATTTACAAAAGTCACTATCACAATGAGGTTTGCCGCCTTTGTTCATAAGCTTTATTAACAAACGCAAATTAAATATAAATTTGTACAACCTTTATCTTTACATAGGTAGTATAAAACAAAGTCGCTTCCGCTGTCTGTACGCAAAGTATGTTAATGCAGTTTTCATCAATAGATATAGTGATTCAAGAGAAAGGTTTATATGTAGTACTAGCTGACCCGCGCAACTTCGTCTCCGTCACATAATATAGCTTGAAACATGTCATGTTGTGCTTTCAATTATTTTGTGCATTCATTTACAAACAAAAACCTTTTAAAATCAATTTTGCTTACCTCCCATAACACACTACAACAGCCCATAACGTCCACTGCTGGACATAAACCTCTCACATGATGCGAGGAATTTGCCGTAATCTCCACGCTTGGCAGGCGGATTGGAGATCGCAGTGATAAAAGACTAACAGAAAACGCTGCTGCCCATTCTCAGGTCTACGGAGGCGCAAGGTGTTCTGCCTCAGACATTAGTCGCCTTATACGACACCCGTGAGTGTAATGGGTTGGTTCTATTCTACTCTGCACCACACGGCTAACTCTGCCGGATAACATACGGCGTGATAATATGTATCCCATAACATACGGCGTGATAATATGTAGCTTAAAGACTTCCTTGGTTTACAAAGAACATTTTTGCCGAATTTCAATTCAATCTATCCAGTAGTTTTGGCGTGAAGCCGCACCATACACACAGACAAAAATTCTAAAAAGTCACTTTTTGTCATCAGTTACGTTTTTCTAACAAGAGCCACTTATTTTTTCTCGAAAATTCTGAATGTACCTACAGTTTTTCTTTCTTTACTGTTTTATTATAAGTATAGATACATTGGTCCCGTGCGAAGCCGGGGCGGGTCGTTAGTAAAGAATAAGAATGAAAATTCGCGAACTGACTATAGAAGTGTCACACATGTTTCAGACTTTCTTCACAATTACAAGAATCTAGTTAACCTCACAAAGAGAATAATAACAGGTTTCACCCGGACAATGGACTGTCGTATCAAATGGCCTCCTTCAACATAACGATTTTATGCTTAATCAGTTTTAGCGAGACTGATTGCACCTTATTAATCGTTTAACTGCAAGACTGCAACTTTCCCTACCGGCTAGAAAGGAGTGGGTGCGCTTTACACCCCCGTAACAACCGTTTCGTGCCACAGAAATGCCAATGGCTTTCGATATAACATTAAAAATTTCGAACTAATCAACAATTGAGGTGCTATTTTCAAATAAAGACTGCGTGTTTCACTCCAGTAATTACTAAGGGGGTGTTGGAGGTTGGCTGGGGGTGAAAGGGGGTGTATTGCGAAGTGAAAGCGAAGCAATAGTGGTAGGTGGCGCCCTCAGCGATTTATTGTTTTTAATAATAACGTGAACCCGTAACAAAGAGAATAAAAGTCGGCGGTGCGCCGCGGCGCTCCACCGAAGTGTGTTGCGATCTATATGCGGCATTTAGCAGACTACGGGGACTTAGGTAACTACTGACGGAGAAATCAATATTTAAATCACTTTTGTGAACAAGCAACATTATCACTGACAGACATTTATTTCTACTCTGAAAATTTTCAGTATTTCCCATCAGTAAAGTTGTCGTAACTTCTACAAATGTCATCCTCTTTTAAACTTCTTTTGTTTCATAAAACCTCTCTTTTGCGAACTGTGGTGGTACCAGCAGTGGTGGTAGTGGCTGTTACTTTTACTACCACCGTTCTGAATGAGTGAACTTAAATGTGTAAAAAAAATTACAACTAAGCAAGCCACCCTGAGCCATAAACATAGCTGGGAAACACCTTTTTTTAGTGCTAAAACTTGCGCGTAATGGAACGCAATCGAAACGTGGTGCTTATACGTGAACGCAACAGCAGTACAGGGGTCATGCGGTATTTAAATACTGTAAATGAAAACATTAAAAATAAACCTGATAAAGTTGGAACATTAAATTTCATATATCCGTAACCAGAAGGTTCCCAGGTATGATTCAGTACAAAAAACACCGTAAAGATTGATAGAACAAGTGCCTTTTGGTTTTCTTGTGTCGCGTCCAAACTAGAAGTCTTACTTAGTAGCTCGTTGTGGCGGCTCTATTCGCAGTCACGCTGAAGCGGGCCGCGGTCGCAATATTAACATTCGTACGTTTTCATCCGACTGCGCTTTTTGTGATTATAACCAAACTTTCAAACGTGTGTCCAACTATTTAAATAGTTCAGCTATTTATGAACTCATCTCTGTTAGTTTTGTCGTTAATCTATACTAATATTATAAAGAGGTAAGTTTGTATGTTTGTAAGTTTGTATGTAGGGGGTAATCTCCGGAAGTAATGAACCAATTTTAAAAATTGTTTTATACTGGTAGAAAGCTACATTATTCGTGAGTGCTATAGGTTATATTTTATTCCCATACTCCCACGGGAACGGGAACTATGCGGGTGAAACCGCGGGACGTCAGCTAGTCTTCGTGTAAATATATTATTAACTAGCGGACGTCCCGCGGTTTCACCCGCGTAGTTTCCGTTCCCGTGAGAGTACGGGGATAAAATATAGCCTATGTTACTCAGGGTGAATGTAGCTTTCTAATGGTGAAAGAATTTTGAAATCGGTTCATTACTTCCGGAGATTACCCCCTACATACAAACTTACAAACATACAAACTTACAAACAAATGTTACCTCTTTATAATATTAGTATCTATAGATAACTACTGAAATAGCTTACTGCTTACTTATCCTCAATTGTGTTGATATCGCCATAAACTTTTCCGAATGAGCGTGTTGACTGTAAAGAACGATATTTCTTTATAACCGACTTCCAAAAAGAGGAGGATATCAATTCGTCTGAATGTTTTTTTGTGTGTATGTTCAGCGATATCTTCGCAAATTGTGAACCGATTTCGATGTTTCTTTTTTTGTTTGGAAGAAAATAACTTCGCGGTGGTCCTACTTAAATTTGGTGAAGATCTGATGCTGATCTTCGGATATATACAATGGACCTCTTCAATAGTATACAACAAATTGGTTGTGATTGCTGCAATCGCTTGGATGTGTATTGTTTTCACAACATCATAATATAATATCACGCCTGTATGCTCTGAGTGCGTACGCAGATTTGTACATTAGGTACACCCACATTTCGACAGTAGGTATGTTAGGTTCCATTTTATTGGGGGTAAGCTTATTACCATGACATGTATTGTTAATAATATGAAATAAATGACTGCGTCGTTGGTCTAGTGGTGGTGACTACTCAGCATGAGGTCCTGGGTTCGATTCCCAGGTCGGGCAAAGTGTTATTGGGTTTTTCCATCAGGAATTTCTTACTAGCAGCCAAGGAGTCTGGATCTGCGCCCGATCGATGTCAATAGGTTAGCCCCCTAATACATGGGACTTAAACATTACTGGCAAAATGTGGGTGTAGATACTATTGGGTACGACTCAGCCCAACACCTCGGGGTTTACAGCCGTGATATTATGTAATGTTAAAATAAATGTACAGCCAATATTTGTATAAGTTATAACCACAAAAAATGGAAAAATAAAAATAAAAAACATTTTTGTTAAAAATAAAACCGACTTCAAAAACACAACAAAGTGAAAAATAATTTTAGCTTCAGAAGTCGGTGGCAAAGAAACTGAATCAAACACAGAAAAGTCACCGACTTCTGAAGCTAAAGTTATTTTTCAATACAATTTCTCGGAAACTGGTCCATAACGCACTACGATTAGGTACAACATGCAATGTATTTCACACGCGTGCGTTTTTTCCATTTTCCCGCACCTGTGCGGGAATGAAAATTGCCACAGATAACTATACTATACTTAGTCCAAATTGGTTCAATGCCTATAGTCTGAAGTGAATGTTTTTTTTTTGAATTTCGGCAAAGCACTACATCTCTTTCGGCATAAATATTTTTTGAATATACAAATTGTGTTTATAAATATAATATCATAGATAAACATGATAATTAAAAACGAATAGTTACTTTTATACACAAATTAACATTTATTTGTGTTCTGAATTCAAAAATATAAAATAAATCTATTTTTTATATTAGGATGTTTATCGGCTTCATACCTTTGCCTCTCCTTCAACCTGCCGAAAGCAAAGCGCGAAAAAAAAAACATCATAGCTTCTTAGTTCGTGACAAAAATATTTTTATATTTTATTTTATTTCTTCAAAAGTGTATTGAAAAACGTCGTTTGATACACGTGGACATTTGTTATTGCAGTTCTCGGCTCAAAAACACCCTCGCCTACGGATCGGGTGCTATAGTTTCGCCTCGAATACAATAACAAACTTTCTCCACTTGTATCAAAATTTACTATTATATTACTTTGTTGCGTTTTTGAAGTCGGTTTTATTTTTTGCAAAAAATTTTTTTTTCTACAATGAAAAGTAGATACGTACAATGACTTTATTGGAAATGTTTTTCCAGAAAGTTCAGGTGCGTAGTACCTACTCGCAACCGGCCGTACGTGTATGACCAGATAATATGGGCGTGGAAGAGGTAAAAGGTTGTGTAAGGTTTTAACTGGTAGTGTTCTCTAGCTCCCGCCTCTCCTACTAGGAATGAGGTGTGAATTTATAAATGTATGAGTGTATTCGTATGAACACTATTCATGCTATTGAAATTTAAAACACATCTTCCAAGCTGAACCACTGAATCCAACTTTCCGCTTTCCGTATCTAGTTTCCAGGTTTAAAGGTGATTCCCTCAATAAATTGTTTCCTTTTCACTTCAAAAGATTGCTTATGATCCAGCAAGGAGTATCTAAGATAATTTGAAGGTCAAGGCTAGTGTTGCTGTTCTGACATCGTTTTTTTTTTTGTTCTGATGGGAAATCCTCAAATGATGTGGTGGCCTCCGACGCCCGTGGCGTCTCCCGCGGCGGCCGGGACGCTGTGAGGTTCTCTCCCTCTCACGTTCCGCCACCTCCTTCTCTAGCGTTACTGCTTCGCAGAAGGAGGTGACGGCGCGGCGTCCCATTCCATCTCGCTCCGGACCATGGCTTGCACCAGGGCCGGACGCGAGAGGTCGCCGCCGCCAATAGTACAGCCTTGGATTATTTTTATCAATGGATCTACGGGGGATTCAAACGGTTTGAGTCGTGGACTCGTGAAGACTACAATTATTACTGCAAGTTCCATGTTGTGGAATATACTCGTAATTAGAAATATTTCTACAGGGGCCTATCTATTCTACGACTATTCTATTATTATTTGGTGTAAACGGACTTATCACGAACCAGGTAGTCTCGGTCGAAAATTTATATTTGGTTTACATTTTAACACGCAAATTACATTGTAAAATATGAACCAAATAGCTTGGTCGATCGTACAACAAACTAAGTGACTCCACGCTAAAGTCAATGCTGGGAAACGAGTTTTTTTTTGGGTGAAAAATTGAACAATAAAGTTAAAACATTATCATCATCTGCCTAGCCTTTTCCCTGCTATGTTGGGGTCGGCTTCCAGTCTTACCGGATGCAGCTGAATACAGTATTTTACTTGGAGCGACTGCCTATCTAACCTCCACAACCCAGTTAGTACTGGGTAATACAATTAAAAAAATATATATATAATAATGTATGATCTGTTAAATAAATGATTATTATTATTAGTACGAATACGTCCTCCTTGGTAAGACTGGTTGTCAGACTTTTTGGGCCACGTTTGGGCCACGGACTACCTGTAACAACTGTCAAAGATCTACAAATGACAGCCGGGACCAACGGCTTAACGTGCTTTCCGAGGCACAGAGGAAACTCGGTATGTACTGGGTGGTCACCCATCCACAGACCAACCTAGGCAAACACGGCTTAACCAAGCGGCTGTTATTACCTTGCAGCGAGCTCCTCAGTTAGAACATTATAAACTTGTATTAAAAAAAATACACTTGTGGCTTCGACGTAGTCGAGTAAAAAGTTGGGACTTTGAACCCAATATCTCCGTAACTAGAAGGTTCCCAGGTATGGTTCAGAACAGAAAAAGGGTTATGGGTACTTTTACACCCATTATATCGAGAATATGCTCTAATTGTACCTCTCTTTAAATCTATTTGGCTAACACTGTTTTAAGCTTTCACGGTTCGTAACTATACTACAAATGTCACTTACGGGATATCTTCCGTGATTATTGTTTGTTTTTGAGCTCCCGATATTTGCTATTTGGCTAGCTTAATTCTACATCAATTTCATTTAAAGCTCCTTGTGTAGGTACTTGTAACTTACATAAAAATGTGATAACATGTGTCATGCATGACACGTTAGTTTAATAAACGAGCGAGCAATGGCTAGTTTGGCTCTTGCAAGAAAATTACGCGTTGTATTGTCTATTGTATTTTAAAAGGTCTTCACGTCTTTATTATAACACAGCCAATGGAAACTCAATAGGCAAATTATAAATCGTCCATAATCTGTTCACTCCAGAGGGTAATTAGAACCTCGATGAAAATATCGGCCCCGGTCGGCAGATTTTTTTTTTTATTCTTTATTCTTTCAATGGGAAGACAAACAAATCTCGTCTTCTGTTGCAAAGTCGCTAACACTTAACCCATTTAGCAAATGACTCGTTCAATCTGATTCTTGTCTTTTTTTCGTGCTTTTTCTTCTTTCAGCACGACATTGTTTTGTTTTTGAAGGAAAAACTCCAGAGAAAAATGTTCAGTTGATTTGTGGCGTGGCTGTGCCAACCAGTAATTGAATTATATCATCGATTTTCCATTAAAATGGTTTATGGTATGGAATGTAAAAGTGTGGGAGGGGTCTGCGGTACTTTCTCGTGTTTAAGTGCGGATTACATTAGGCGGCTAGCAAGCAACTGTTGTGGACTCATGAATGATGAATGGACTCCTCTCGCATTACGCGGTGATCCCTGGAGGGACGGGCAGAGGTGCATCCGTGCTGCACTCTCTATAGGGTTGCCAACCATTTTTAGAAGGAAAAGAGTAAGTACTTCTGTAGCAGTGAGGATTTATAAATAAAGAGTACAGACTTATTAAAAAGAGTATAGTTAAAGTAGTTGGTATTTCGAAAAAATACCCATTTTTGTACTTTTTGTGGATCAAATTATCAACTTTTTCTTTTAACTCACTTTGCAATTATTTTGGAAAAGACTCGGTGAATGTTTTTAAAGCGACAAGAATTCAATTTAATTCAATTCAAAATCAATATAAATAATTTATTTTAGCGTACTTTTTTGCTTTGACAGATTATAAATTACGCGAACTCGAAATACAGTATAATCTATATTTAACTTTATAAAGAGGTAAAATTTGTTTATAAGTTTGTAGTGTAAATTAAAAATAATGATCCCAGTCCACTTGCAGAAAGCTAAATTATATATATCGTGCATATTACCCGAAATATTTTTTTCGGACGAAGTGCTACACTCTATACGCAGTTGGCAACCCTACTCAGTATCCCGATAACTGTTTTAATCCCACGTGAATGTGGGATTAGTGACCATTGTTTTTTATCCCAAAAAAGCCATCCGCCCTCCCTGTTCTTCCACGTTCGAAAATAGTAAAGGTGGTTGTAGGTACACTCTCGCCCTCTCATGGCGGCGTATCTCGGCGAGACTGTAGAGACACCATAAAATCAGGGTTTCAGGAGCGGTGACTTCAGTTTTGTCCGTTACCTGCAAAAGAAACTTGAGAGTAATTTCATCCATGTAATGGTTAGCCACGAAAGTTGGTTTGCATAGTTATATTTAAAAATAACAAAATTGATATATAATGTTTTTTGACAAACAGCTTTTTCAGTATTTCAATATTTACCAAAAACGTTTCATTCCATCACAAATTTTTACATCACTCATTATTGGATTCTTGTTCTTTTCTTCTATTTGTCTTAGATTCGTCATATAACGCTCCTTCCTTGTACTTCTTATCTATAAATACAGGGTTTAAAGGCATCCAAAATGGATGCAAAAACAATTAAACCTCTGCTTGAAGATTAAGAATCATTAGCTAGTCACAAATTTCTTAGGTCCAAACAATATTTTCATCTCAACTGTTTCTCGAATCCGCGCCGCCTGCAGCGCCTTCGGCAACAGGTACAATGCATTATAGTCCTTACAAAGCTTTGTGTGCACCCGACCTAACTCAAAGACGTTCAGCCGGTCCCTTTGATTAATTGTTCCGAAACCAACTATACAGCATTATCGGCCTGATGAGGTTTCTGTAACGTATTGTTCAGCTTTCTGATTTGAGACTTAACTTGTTGTTTGGAGTTGAAGCTGCAATGGTTGGTTGTTGCTCTTCTGGGGAAGATTCAGCCGTGTGTTTCAACATCTTGCACATATCGAGGCGTTTCGTTCGTCTAGTTATCGCAAGCGCTATTGTTGAGCAAGAGGTTATCTTCATCTGCCTAGCCTTTTCCCAACTATGTTGGGGTCGGCTTCCAGACCGGATGCAGCTGAATACCAGTATTTTACATGGAGCGACCGCCTATCTGATCTCCACAACCCAATTAGTACTGGGTAATACGATACGCCCCTTGGTAATACAGGTTGTCAGACTTTTTGGGCCACTGATTACCTGTAACGACTGTCAAAGATCCCCTAAGTAATAAGTACTCTGATGCAGTTATTTTAAGGTTGTAAGTGTGATGCGGAGCCTATAACATGACATGATCTAGAGGAGTTGTTATACCTCATATATTTAAATGGTTGTTGGTTGTACCATTCATTCGACGGTATAAAGGGTGTAAAATGAACCTTAACGCGAAGCTGAAAGGCACTTGTTCTCGTTTTGTCCTGGGAACCTTCTACGTATATAGTTATGGAGATATCGGGGGTCAAATTTCTAACGGTTTTAATGTACGAACTTTACTTTAAACACCTCCACCCTCCCCGTACTGTGTGCTAAGTGCGAGTTTTTTACTAAAATTCAAGTAATGTGTCGACCGCGTAAACCGAGTTTACGTTACCATTTACGTCGTCGGTAATGATAATAGAATGCCTCTTTGAAAATGAGGTCCGTTTGGAGCACATCGCTAACGTTTGCATGCTATCGCGAGTGCAAGTTACAATTTTGACAGTTTTGACAGCTCGAATACGAAACGCGAGCGTGAAAAGTTTTCACTTAAGATTTTGTGGTGAGAGCATCATGAGAGTGGTGAAATAACAAAGTAATTTAATTTAATTTCGTATTGTGAATGAAACTTACCATGGAATCTCGTATTATTTCGTTTGGACAATGTTTGAGACCGCAAAAGCACAAGATAAGCGTAATAATATAACGCCACAAAAAAGTAAACACGGTTACGTAAACAAAGATAGAAACACCACCACAAACCACTCGGGCATTATAAGATCATTTGCTTAGATCTCCATGCCTAAAAAGTAAAACTGATTGTCGATGCGGCACTCACACTACCTAGTTCTGACATATTACGCTAGATGGCGCTACCCCAGCGCCATACAAATTTGTCTAAACGTTAACGCGCTCGAATGTGGTGAACGAAAATAACAAATCTCGCACTAAGCACACTGTTCAATCAATCCGTCAACACGATGTTTTGAGTGTTTTACATTGAGTCCTACCGTAAAACGTGATTTTTCACCCCAAAAAAAAGTCATTTCCCAGCAAGTCGTAAGAGGCGACTAAGGGATTACCAGAGAATGGGCAGCAGCGTTCTCTGTGCTTTTGTAACAACCGTACTGCGATCGCCAACCCGCCTGCCAAGCGTGGCGATTATGGCAAAACCCCCCCTTGGGGGAGGCCTATGTCCAGCAGTGGACGTCTTTCGGCTGAAATGATGATGATGAATGATGAATGCTTGGTTGACGGGTTCGTGTAGGGTCCATTTACACCTTGCATTTACTCCCACATTCAGTCACGATCACCAATAAATGTCACATTCCTATATAAAAGCAATTTTCGCGAGAAAACGATTGCGACTTGGAGATAGGATCTTTTTCATAAACATAATTATTAGTTCCTAAATACTAGGTTCGTAACAACATGAAATTTTAATCAGAACAGTAGGAGAAAAAGTATTTTAAAAGTTGTCAAGTGTTTACTTACATATTAGTGCTTGTGACTGTACAAAGAAACAGATCCTAAGTACTCCTGAAAAATATCGTAGGTGTCTATTTAGTTATTATGTTTCGATGTCAATGGTAATCTTCAAAACTAGGTACTGATCCGATTCCTGTAATTATTTCATTAATGGAAAGCGATATTATCCCCGAATGTCAGGTACGAAACACCGGCCAGTTTAAAAAAAAACCGGCCAAGTGCGAGTCGGACTCGCGCACGAAGGGTTCCGTACCATTATTATCAAAAAAAAAAGCAAAAAAATCACGTTTGTTGTATGGGAGCCCCCCTTAAATATTAATTTTATTCTGTTTTTAGTGTTGTTATAGCGGCAACAGAAATACATCATCTGTGAAAATTTCAACTGTCTAGCTGTAACGGTTCATGAGATACAGCCTGGTGACAGACAGACGGACAGACGGACAGACAGCGAAGTCTTAGTAATAGGGTTCCGTTTTTACCCTTTGGGTATGGAACCCTAAAAATGACGTGTAAAAGTGTTTGTAAAAACCTACTTGCAAAATAAACAACATTTATCATTTATCATAGGCTATTATTTAAAACTAGCTGACCCGCGCAACTTCGTCTGCGTCACATGAGAGAGAGAGGGTTAGAGGGAGTGTGAGTCATCCTTAAAAAAACCGGCCAAGTGCGAGTCGGACTCGCGCACGAAGGGTTCCGTACCAATTATTATAAAAAAATCACGTTTGTTGTATGGGAGCCCCCCTTAAATATTAATTTTATTCTATTTTTAGTATTTGTTGTTATAGCGGCAACAGAAATACATCATCTGTGAAAATTTCAACTGTCTAGCTGTCACGGTTCATGAGATACAGCCTGGTGACAGACAGACGGACAGACAGCGAAGTCTTAGTAATAGGGTTCCGTTTTTACCCTTAGGGTACGGAACCCTAAAAAAGCACATTTTTAGTCATTAGTACCATTTCAGTAAAATAGATGTCGCTGCATCTTACATTTGACGGTTAGATATTCTTGAACACTTCACATTCATATATCTTTTGATATAATTAACCAATTACGGTGAAACAAAAACTAAATAATACCTCAATATATGCACAATCATTGTGTATTATAAGTTATCTACATTGGTTTCGTAAATTTTACGTGATGCTTGATCATCGAAACAGACAAACAGACAAAACTTCTAAAAATGCTGGAAATGAGTTCTGTTGGTAATCCTTTGACACCCTGGCAATTTTTTTTTTTTAATATTTTCGATGTACAAAAATATTTTTTCTACAGATTTATTATATGTAATAGATATAGAATAGCAGATGTTCCCGTGGAGGAATTTCCGACCATGACACGAGCAAAGCAACAGCTAGTAACTGCTGTTCTTCAAGCTATTGTTTGCCATGGGAATAGGAACACTAGTTTATGGTCAAACTTCAACTACAACCGAAACCTCCAATTTACACTTGGAACACAAAAAAACAGCCGCGAAATTCATAGTTAGGGCGTTCATGATTTCAATTAATGTCTTGCAAAAATAGTCGTGGAAACGTAAAAAAGTCGCGCATAAAACACTTGTTCACACATGTCGATGTGTCGCGACATCGTGCGACTGCTGTCTGTCCGACAACCCTTTTCCAATTAACTGCGCGTCACTACGACAACACTCACAAATCGGAAGTATGGTTGAATAAAAAATATCGTAACTCCATCGCCATCGTAGTATCTGCTAGTGTGGCCTTCTGAACTGATTGCACTTGTCAAATCTTTGATTGTTTGGAGGTGGCCACTTTTTTATTATATCTACTTAAAATATCACTTACGGGATATCTGCCGTGATTATTGATTATTTTTGAGCTCCCTATATTTCGACGCTGTTGCAAGCGCCATGATCGCGGGTTTGCGGCTAACAGCGTCGAAATATCGGGAGCTCAAAAATAATCAATAATCTCGGAAGAAATACCGTAAGTGACATTTTATGTATAGTTATGAACCGTGAAAGCTTTAAACACTTTATTGTTGTAGAAAATATCGCTTTTATAATCATCAGCCTACAGCAGTCTACGGCTGGACATAGACTTTTTCAATTGCACACTATTTAGGGGTAGGACTCGTTCGACCATCGATAAATTTACAATGACTGCCAGAGCATCTCCTATGAGATATTTCCTAAGGTAGAACAGTTTTTGAATGTCAGACAATGATTTATTTTTATCAATAAGCGTTGTGAACAGATCCATAAATGGTTTGAATTTAGTAAAATCTCCCCGGTAATGTTGCCTTCACGTTGTTTAGTTATTTCAATAAGGGTGGGCTTGGTTGGTTACAGACTTGGATGCATTGTAAACCTGTGACTGTGACTGTGTAACCATGGCTTGTGACTGGGACTGTAGCTTTGTGTTTTTTTGGCGTATTTGACATTCAAAAGTGCCGTAATGGTCTAATTGAAATAAATGCTTTGGGTTTGAGTTTGAACCATCAATACGTGATCATCAACTATCATCTCATCTGGAGAGTGGCAATGGTGTCGATTCTGTTCTGCACAAACTAAACTTAATATAGGCTATTGCTATCTTTTTCTCTCTAATAAAACGAGAAAGAGACGGACGTAACATAGAACTGTTAAATTTAATTGGAACCAATATTTCCATTTAAATGAAGGGTGCACGTAAAAACATGTCGACTAAAAACACGGTGAAGCGCAAGGCATAAACTAGTTTGACATCTCTAACTTAGTTCATAGCTATAGCCGTCCTTTTCTCGCACTTCCTTCTAATAAAAGATAGCAATAGCCTAAATTAAGTTTAGTTCTGCACAACAGAATCGACACCAATGACTAATGTTGATAATAGTCTTCTCCATACTCTTATACACGCACTGCGAAGGTACCTAAACCTATGGGCTACTATAAAATACTGTAAATATTTTTGTGTAAGCCGTGTTGCGCCAGCCCTAGGTAGAATGAACCAAGGGCTGGAAGATGGATGCCTTTTAAGTTTTCAGTTAACTTCACAACTAGAATCGAAATTAAAACTACGTTCAGTGGTCGCGTTGTTTGCAACCACTAAACCACTTTTATAACGTGTAAAAGTGATTCCCATATGATATTTAGGATATAATATACAAAAAAAAACCGTGAAGACGAAATAAAACGTGCCCGAATATTTGTATAAAACTATAGCTCGCGTAGGTATCGACTTACGTGCTTTGTTCCTAATAACATTTTTGATACGATCTACTCTAGCTTTTCAACGCCAGCAATTAGCGATATAAAAACTATTTTAATTAAGTACTCCAGGTATATCATAACATGAGCTATTTGTACACAATAAAACACACACACTATCTGTCGTGTGTATCTTTTAATTTATTACGTGTACGACTAGTTTTATGTTGTATTTTACACGACCGCGAGTGAATGAGGGAGAGAGCGGGTGCCCTTCTGTTCATTCGTGTTTAACCATACTTTGGTCACGTTCTCGGTCTCTGGATCGAGGATTTGGAGTCGAGAACCTGTCAAACTGGGAACCTAAGATGGCCGCTCTAGCAGAATCCTAATCTATACATATAATAAATCTGTAGAAAAATCATTTTTGTACATCAAAAATAATTCGAAAAAAAAATTGCCAGAATGTGAAAGGATAACCAACAGAACTCATTTCCAGCATTTTTGGAATTTTTGTGTTTGTCTGTTTATCTGTTTGTCTGTTTCGATGATCAAGCATCACGTAAAATTTACGAAACCAATGTAGATAAATTTTATACATAAAGATTGTGCATATCTTGAGGTATTATTCAGTTTTTGTTTCATCGTAATTGGTTAATTCTATCAAAAGATACATGAATTTAAAGTGTTCAAGAAGAACTAATCATCAAATGTAAGACGCAGCGACATTTTTTTTTTTCAAAATTTGTCTTTCTTTGTTCTAATGTGTACATATTTACTTGAAAGTAGCGTTTTTTGATGATGCATCAATTTTTTTCTGAGCTGTTGAAAAAAGAACAAAAAACAAGGTATGACATATGCTTCTACTCCGTGCACCTAATATACCCATATTTTTTGGAAAGTGATAAAAAAGTCATCCGGTATAAAACAAGTTAAATTTCTTAAAATAGTCACAGATGCAGTTACTTTAATGTTATATACTTACCGCCAAACTACCCTTCGATAGGTGTTGGCATAATCAGCCTTTAATGTTCCCACTGCTGGGACACAAGCCTCCTTTCTGTAAAAAACTTAATATTGTTGAATCACAAAAGCTCTCCAGCCCCTGCACTTTAAAATCAGACAATAGTTTTTCCCAACCTATATAGCCTGTAACCGACGATGCTGGGGTCGGCGTCCAGTCTTACCGGATGCAGCTGTAGGTATACCAGTATTTTACATACAGCGACTGCCTATCTGACCTCAACAACCCAGTTAGTACTGGGTAATACGGTACCCCTTGAAAAGATTGGTGGTCAGACTTTTGGGCCACTGACTACCTGTAACAACTTACAACTGACAAAGATCTACAAATGACGGCCGGGACTAACCACTAATAACCACTTTACGTGTTTTCCGAAGCACCTCGAAGAAAGAATCATGCGTCTTTAACTATTTAACTAAAACTTTTATACTACACTACAAAACTTTTAACATAAACTTTTATTTGACTAAAACCTTCATTGCAATATTTTATTAAATTTTAAGTTTTAAAATCAAAAGCTAAGTAACAAGCCGCGGTGACGTGGTCCGTTCTCGGAAATTACTCTAAACGCGGTATGAGTGTAATAACATGCGTCTTTTTAAACACACACGACAAATATTAGTGTCGCTTCGTTCGCCATGTTTTTACACGTTCTATGAACTTTTGTCTTTTTTTTTTTAATCTAAACACTCGCTGTTACAAAGTCACTTCGTGGAATTTCGTGTTTTTGATTGGTTTCACATTCTATAATAGTCAATACGGCGATGCAGGATTTAAAATTATTTTCAATACACTTCCTCGAAAACTGGTCCATGACGCACTACGATTAGGTACAACATGCAATGTATTTCACACACGTGCGATTTTCTCCACTTTCCCGCACGTGTGCGGGAATGAAAATGGCCACAGATAACTAAGTCCAAATTGGTTCAATGCCTATAGTCTGAGGTGAATGTTTTTTTTTTAATTTCGGCAAAGCACTACGCGTCTTTATGGCATAAATATTTTTTGAATATTCAAATTGTGTTTATAAATAGAATATTATAGATAAACATGATTATTAAAAACTAATAGTTACTAAATACACAAATTAACATTTATTTGTGTTCTTAATTCAAAAATATAAAATAAATCTATTTTTTATATTAGGCTGTTTAACGGCTTCATACCTTTGCTTCTTCTTCAAACTGCCGAAACCAAAGCGTGAAAAAAAAAGAAAATGACAATCATAGTTTCATGGTTCGTGACAAAAATATTTTTCGTTATTTTATTTTATTTCTTCAAAAGTGTATTGAAAAACGTCGTTTGATACACGTGGACATTTGTTATTGCAATTCTCGGCTCAAAAACACCCTCGCCTACGGCTCGTGTGTTATAATTCCGCCTCGAATGCAATAACAAACTTTCTCCACTTGTATCAAAATGTACTATTTCAATACACTTCCTCGAAAACTGGTCCTTAACGCACTACGATTAGGTGCAACATGCAATGTATTCCACACGCATGCGATGTTTTCCACTTTCCCGCACGTGTGCGGGAATGAAAATTGCCACAGAGGTCGGGAATGAAAATTGCCACAGAGGTATAGGGCACGGGAACTACGCGGGTGAAACCGCGTAACTTCCGCTAGTGGCCAATAAGTTTGCTTCCATAAAAATATTGAATCAGCTTTTATTCAGTTTATCAGAAGAAAATTTGCAAGATAGGAAATTGAAACATTTACCTGCTATATTGCCACGCTCGGAACTAACTTTCCTGAAGTGGTAAAGGGTACCTAAAATAACTATGTAAACAGGGTGTAAACGGACCCTTGACGAAGCCGTCCACCAAGCATTATGTAGGTACATTAACCTAAGTAACTAACTCTACGCAAAAAATATTGCTGGAAAACGACTTTTTTTTTTAGGTGAAAATTCACGCTTTACCGTAAAACTCAATGTAACGCACTCAAAAATTGTACTATGGACGCATTTTATAGTAAACTGATTATGGAGGTATTTAAAGAGTTATGACCTTAAAAACTAGTCTATTTGAACAAAAAAAACTTATGAAAATGTTGGAACTCTAACCTCCAATATCTCCGTAACTATGGAAGGTTCCCAGGTATGGTCTAGAACAAAAAAAAAGAGGGGAGAACAAGTGGCTTTTAGATTAATTAAGGGTCTGTTTACACCCTTTATGTATTAATATATCCATTATTTTCCAGGCAACCTATCAATTTAATTTTTATTTGCAACATCGTCTTTTAATCATATTATGTAAAAAGAAATGAGAATGGTATAACTACAATCATCACTTTCTAATGGGAATCTTTGTAAGAACACTTTTGGAGAAAACATGATGCTAATAGGTGTTTTCTAAAATAATTGTACTACGATTTAACGTATCTCTAATAATGAATTTAGGGTGCCGAAACCCGGGAAGAAAAGTAAATATATTTATTAATTATTTGTTTCAAAATTAATACCCATAATTATCTTCTTGTTTTTTTTCAATCCCATTTACGATTTACACAATGTTAGTACTTCAGTAGTATATTTTTTATGAACCTTTGAAAAATGTTTTCTTTTTCAGTTATTTCTAAAAATGTAAGTTTTAGACTTGACATTTCCAGACCAAACTTTTCTAATGCAAAAGGCCAAGCTAAGTTAGTGCTGACGTCGACGTAAGCAAGTCCCACCCGAGCCCGCTAGATGGCGCTGACAGCCAGTAGCGAGCCGCCCCCGACTTTATAGATCCATAAATATGCTAATACAGCCATGACTTTTTTATAACTTAATTAATAACGTGTTTGCCTGACTGCTGTAGTCGAGATTATGATTTAGAACATTTTATGTGGTACAATTTAATTGATGTTCGGCTACCTCGCGTGCGAGGTATTGTCGTCACATACACTTTACGACTGTTGCTAAATAATGAAAAATACCAAGACTCTTTTATACCCTGTTTGATTTAGTACTCCATGTTTATGGATGAATGTCGGTTATAAGTGAAATTGTAATGATAATGGACGGGCTGGGGATGCGTGATGTGATGACCCTGATTACGATTGTTGAACGCAATAAATTAAATTACGTTGATAGTTTTCTGAAATTATTTCGGGTAGCCAACCGTAGCTTGTGCAGACAGATTTTGGATTTATTAACTACTTATTAAGTACTATGAGCCACGGGGTGTTTCGAGCGGGTTTAACCCAAGACTGCTCAACTCCAGGCCTTTGGGCCACTTTGTGGTCGCCAACGCATTCGGAATGTTCCCGCCAGATCAGTCATCTTTTGAGAACAGATATGAAATAAGCAAAATATTACTTCGATCGGGTTTGAGATTCTGAACAAGCCAATATTCAGCTAGAAATTACAGACATTCGAAGACCACTCTTCACTGATACCATTGTTGCTGAAAATCTTGGTATATTACTATAGTACTTTAGTGGCGTATTTAACACAACTTTTTGAAAATTATATTATCCTGTGTTGATTGTATTTTTTATGATTTTGTTTTAATCCGTATTATTGTGAAATTGGGCTTATTCAGATAGTTCCACGAGAAACTTGCAAATTGAATTTAGGTAAGAGTATAAATGTTTGTGACGGTACTAACTTCCTCCTCTTTTTTCTAACTCTATTAATTAAGTTGTATAAAAATAAAAAATGTTCTGTACGTTTTACAAAGCTTCCAGTCCGATGCGCTTGCGCAGCACCCACGTTACCAATACGATGTCGTTTTCTCTCCCTCTCACTCGTATAAACGTCTTTATAGTAAACGCGACAGAACATGATAGGTAGCAGGTACTTTTTATCGCCACTTTGACATCAATTTAGTATTTTGTTTAGGGACATTTGTTTTCGTTTTAAATTTTAGCGTTGATTAAGCAATAAATACCCCAGTACCTCGGGTAATTATTAACTAACAATGTTGTGTAAAAATATTCCGCGAGAATTTAATCCATAAAATTTAATTATTTGTTTTTTAATTTCGTATTACCCGTAATACGATGCCCTTGGGGCGTTCAGATTTTCGGAAGATTTTTGATAGTATTTTTAGGTAGTCTGCTATCTGAAAAATACAACTATCAAAAATCTAAAAATTACAGCCTAAAACCAGCGTCTCAATGTGCTTTCCGAAACACGGAGAAAACTCTGTATGTAATCGATGGTCACCCGTCCGCGGACAGACCTTTATAATGTGTAACATTTACAGTTAAATGATTTCAATATAGAAGTAGTAGAATAGAACCAACCCATTACACTCACGGGTGTCGTATAAGGCGACTAATGTGTTAGGCAGAACACCTTTCACCTCCGTAGACCAGAGAATGGGCAGCAGCGTTTTCTGTTAGTCTTTCATCACTGCGATCTCCAATCCGCCTGCCAAGCGTGGAGATTACGGCAAATTCCTCCCATCATGGCAGAGGCTTATGTCCAGCAGTGGACGTTATGGGCTGTTGTTGTTGTTGATTTCAATATAAATCAAAGCATATTATCTCCTACTGTATGTACTGTATGGTTTCAGTATTTCGACGGTCCCTATTACAAAGGAACATGTCTAAAAAGGAGACTGATTTACAGAAGAGCTATTTATAGGTTCAACCGATTCTAAAATGCATTTTATGATATCCTTATCCTAACTTACTATCCTAAACCTAACTAATATTATAAATGCGAACGTTTGTTTGTTTGTTTATTACCTTTTCACGCTTAAATAATGGGGGCTATCGTTTTAGAGCTCACCAGATGGCGCACTGTCGAGTAAGGTCCTGTCAGTAATTCTATTCAATACTTTAAAGCACCAATAACTTCATAAAAATGTTTATTTTATTACATATACCAACGTAGTGTAAGCTTTAGATATATATTTACAATAGGATCTTGGTGTGGTACACGACAGCAAGCTGCTTTTTGATGATCATATAGAAACAGTTGTCAACAAGGCGTTCAAAGCCTTGGGCTTCATTATTAGAGCTTGTTCTAGCTTTCGTTCCCTAAAACCATTAAAAGTTCTTTATTGCTCCTTAGTGCGTAGCCACCTTGAGTACGTTTCGCAAGTATGGAACCCTCAATATGAGATTTACAAATCTCGTATTGAGTCTGTTCAGAGAAATTTTTTGCGGTACTTAGACTTTAAGGCTGGCAATTCTCAGTCGACTATGAACACCGTTGTAAGCGGTATCATTTCTTACCGTTGGAAGTAAGGCGTAATATCAGTGATGTCTGTTTTTTAGTGAACATCGCAAACGGCTCAGTGGATTGTCCCGAACTACTCAGCAAAATACTTCTTCGCACTAATCTGAACAGCCTAAGAAAACGGCCTCTACTCCAAGTACCATTCACATCGACTAAGTACAGGCGCAACGCCTTCTGCATACGTAGTGTTATAGCTCTCAATAGTTTACCATCACACCTGGAAATCGATTTATTCTGCACCAGCGCACACAAAATTAGAAAGATACTTAACAAGGAGTATTTTGGTGACAATCATAAATAGCTTTTTAGCTCTTCCCTAGTCCCTGGATAGATGGCGCTAGGAATAAGTATGATAATGCAAGGAACGGAACCTAAAAAAACTGATTTTAACAAAGCGCGAGAAATGTTGGTTATATTCGGAAGGTTAAGCAAATGAAAGTGTCAGTCAACGAGAGTATGTGACGTGACACAATGGTTTTTATTCAAGCGTTTTGGCTCTGGCATAGTAACTTCAACGCCATCTATAGAGTTCTTGGAAACTAAGTTTTTTTTTAAAACCTCAAAAGGAAAACCTCTCATTGTGATCTTGACACTGCACGACTTGACATACTTAGTATACTATCGCAACATATATGTTTACATTGTAATTACTTTACTTACTTAAATCGCTGTAACTGGTTAACGCAAGTAACTCATACCTAATTAGATATAATCGATGTGGAAGCTTGTAATTAGCAAATGTCACTACTTATGCATGATATTTATAATTGTTATTAGTCTGTAAGCTTTCTTTAAAATTAAATAAATAATAATAAATAATAATAATAATATTCTTCCTAAAATTAGCAAGCATGAAACATTTAAAAATCATTCTACCTCCAAGTACTAACAATATTATGATCCTAAGTTGCTACTTAAAATCTTCAAGTCATAATAAATCAGGAATGGCTCAATCTAGAACACAATCGTGAGTATTAGTATAAATACGTGATAAAAAAGCACACAACGCGCGAACACTCTATGACATCTGACATTTTGGAGGACCTTAGTCTACACAAGCGCCTCTAGCGGCAAATTCACACGCGATAGGCCCCCATTGAACCGCTCATCCTGAAATTTTGCATTTATGTTGTGAGGTGTATAGAAACGGACATAATACCTTACATCCCGAAAAAAAGTACTGTTCCCGAAAACAACAGTAACGTTCTTATATAGATAATAGATGGCGCTACGTGTCTTTCGAATGAGAGGTTTTCCTTTTGAGTTTAAAAAAAAAACTTAGTTTCCAAGAACTCTATAGATGGCGTTGAACTTACTATGCCAAAGCCAAAACGCTTGAAAAAAAAAACATTGTGTCACGTCACATACTCTCATTGACTGACACTTTCATTTGCTTAACCTTCCGAATATACTTAACCAACATTTCTCGGGCTTTGTTAAAATCAGTTTTTTTCGGTTCCGTTCCTTGCATTATCATACTTACTCCTAGTGCCATCTATCCAGCGACTAGGGAAGAGCTAAAAAGAAAATCCCTCATTACGATTGAATCTTAATGTTTTCATTGTCAAAAGCCAATGATGTTATATTTTTATTAAATGTAATTTAGTACTCGAAATAGGCGTAAAGCGATATAAGCGTAATGCGCTTAAGTGCGATAAGCGATATAAGCGTAATGCGTAATGCGCTTATGTCGTTCTCATGTATATAAACAATGTGTTTAGACAGTGACGTGTCGCTTTGTACGTAGGGACGCACCGTCGATTTGTGTTTCAGTCTGTTATAACGGAATCAGGACACGGGAAATTGCAATTACCATGTCATTTTGTGGTATAGAATTGACGTTGGCATGAATTTCAGTGCCTATCCATTGACTACTTAATATCTACCTCGGCGAGTCTCTTTCATATAAATGTAAAATACGATGTAACGGATGCTGGAAATTGACTGAAATTTACGAGAACACGTAATAATTTTACAATTGTCGTTTCTGGGTGATTGACAGTAGTTATTAACTAAGCCTCAAAGTTTGATAACTAATTAGTCTTACTAGATAGGCAGTCGCTGCTTGTAAAATAATGGTATTCATGCGGTTAGACTGGAAGCTGATCCCAATATAACTGTGTGGTGTTTCAGAATTAATTTTTAGAAGATAAGTAAATCATGAAGTCTATCTGTTATATTTGTCGGTAAGCGAATCTGTCCTAAATCGAACAAGGGTTACTGACATATCTATAAATCTGTTTGTTTCTGAAAATGATTGTGAATCAATAATGGGATAAAACAGAAAAATTCTAAATCGATAATTACTTCGAGGCGTTTCATAGACATTTTCTCAAAAACACATTTTGTTTTCATAGGTACGTATGTTTTCTAATCGGGTTTCGTTAGTTTATCTTTCTTTGATTAAAGAATCTTCTCGTTTCATTCGACTTATTAGTACTGGAAATAACTTGATATACTCTTTTCTTGTTTACAACTGAGATTTTGAAGCCCAATGCAATAATAGTACCGTCGAGTAAAGTTCAGTGACCTAAGAATGTACAGCCAGGTTAAAAAAAATAGTGACGATTGATTGCTTGAGCTGGAAACTTACAAATGTTTTAGGATTGTTGATAGGTATGATTTAGTTCACTCGGGTATGTTTTGTAAATAATCAATCATTGAATTCAGCAAAATAATAGTACGTACGCTCACGCCTTATCCCATGGAAGTAAGCAGAATCTGTTACGATTCTTACATACACTTTTAACTTCATACATGCACGCACGCCAGTTACCTATATAACAATGCTGACTGTACACTCTTGTTCTTCTTACGTTTTTATTCGATTGCCTCTGAAGTGTAATGAAATCTTACAGATTGATATTATTGGCTTTCAAGAATAAAAAGCAAACCTGAAATGATCACATTTGCTAACGAAAACTTTTATTATGGCATCCTTGGAGCTGGCTTCAGTTTCTAGACGTAGGATCTGAAGCGGTTATAACCATTTCCAAATTTGAAAAAAACGTCCGTACATTTTTTTTTCTGTGATTAAAAAAAAATCCGGACAATGGTTACCAAATGTAGCGGGTACGACGATATTGATCAATCGAGTCCCTACCCTACTTTGGTATGCCGTACGAGGCTAAGGTTCGAACCCCGGCTAGCGCAGTTTTCATTGCTCATAGTAACTTAGCTCAGGGTTTTCTATTTACTTAAAAAGAACTAGGAGGACTTCAATCCCTTGGAGGTCCAATGTTCTCTACTCAGCACCCCTAGCCAAGTTACAAACGTTTCGTATCGATTCTCTTTCTACAATCGTAAACGCCTCGGCGTAAGCGATTGTAGAAAGCGCTAAATTGGTAGCCGAGTTGACACGACTGAGTCGATCGCTCGTTCTCTAATGTCTGTAGAAAAAACCTACACTTTAGTCTATAGTGAGCGTTCCTAACAAAGAGTTTAGCGATCAATATTGTAGAAACGATAACATTCTATTCTATCATTTTGAACGATGTAAACTTGTCTAAGAATTTTCTATTCGTTTGTGTTGATCACGTGATTTAACGTTGAGATGATGTCATTCCCATTCATTTGAATAGTTTTCTAATAGCGTTAACGATTGTAGATTGTCAACTTGGCTAGGGGTGCAGGTAATTTTTCTTAATTTCATAGAATAGCTGTCAAGGCGAAAGCACTTAGTTAAAGACAGATATCGGTACTTTCTTTTTTTAACTGCCGGTCTCATGGTCGGAAGTGTGACTGCTGAACGTGGTGTCCTAGGTTCGATTCCCGGGTCGCGCAAAAAGTGCTATTGGGTTTTTCCGTTACAAATATTTTAGTACCATACTTAAAATGTCACCTACAAGATATCTTCCGTGATTATTAAATTATTTTAGAATTATTTTTAATTTAATTAATTATTATTATTTTAAGTATAGTAATGAACCGTGAAAGCTTAAAATAGTGTTTATTTTAGTACCAGTCCAGGATTTGGAAGTAGGCGGTACGATACCCCGTGGCTCGGAAAGCACTTTAGCCGTTAGTCCTTGCGTCTGAACCTAGACAACCTACGCTAGATTCCGCATGTTGAACACGTAGTTGGTATTCGAGTTCACTTAATTTTACGGTGGGCACTGGGCACGGGGTGCACCCAGTGGACAGTGGCAAGTGTCTATTGTGGCTATTTCAAGGTCACGTCACTTGCCGCAGTGATGGGACTCACATCAAACAGATTCTGACATCGATAACTTTTTTTAAACAGAATGACAAATTAATGTTCACTTTTTTATGTTATAGGTCCTTCTTCATTATCAGTGATAGATTACCAAATAAGCTGAATGAATAAAGTTTTAACTATGCAAGTTTTACTTGCGGTTGCACATTAGCTTAATTGATGGTTCAATTCACGCAAAACCTGATTAATTCTTTAGACTATACCAACCAGTATATTGTATGTTTGTATTTATTTATATTTTACTTGAACTATTTTGTCCTAATTAATAGTAAAATTTAGATATTGTATTTCTCGATAGACAAGAGCGTATTGCTCATGACACTATTACTTTTGTGGGAAAAATACCTCAATACAATACAAAGTAGGTACCGAATGAGTGGAAGGGACTTTTCTGCAAGACATCATCCACGAAAGTCACTACCTCGGCCACTAGAACTTAAGCTCTTTCTAAAATAGTCGATTTCATCCATATGAGTAGTTGAATATTATCCCATCGTTTTTATGACTTGAGGTCCATATTTTACTCCAAAATTTAAAAGATTCAGTCCCCCGAAACGCCCGCCCTTTGCGTTTTCCTTAATTAGGAGAAAATACATCATTCCACAAAATGTTTTATAATAAGTTGAAAAAAAAACCCTCTTGATCTTCCCTGGTCCAAGTGTCAGCGTGTAGGTAGTCGCACTAACAACTTTCGTAGCCGGTGGTCCGTCCGTCCTTCACACTATTCTATTATTAACTATTTGAACAGAGCCAAAACTATTATAATATTTGTACTATATACTTACACCATGAATTCTTCCATCCCGACCATAGATGCATAAAGGTGGGAGAGCTGATTTTATAAAATAATTGCGCTAAGAAATATGATTATTATTTTTTTATAACTTACTTTGTCTCAGACGCTTCTAATTTATCTTTTTCTGAGATGACTGCAGTTAGACATTCAGTGTGAAATTATTATTAAAATAACAACATAATAAAAGAAACACTAAAAATAAATCTCTACGTAATACAGCCAAACATTAAAGTGCATTAAAGTGCAAGTTCATTCCCTTAAAAACGAATTACAAGGAACCTTTCAAAGCTGAAGTGCCTTGTTATCATGGATGCATGAAAGGCGATGTTCCTGTGACCCTTTCAAACTCAGTTCGTACGTAAATCTAATATCCTCTATACGGAAAGCATGTCGCAGAAAAACATTAGAAGTGTGCAAAATCTGGATGCAACCGTATTTGTTTTGTTTGTAGTACTTTTAAGTTTTAATTATAATAATAATATTTTTTTTTATGTTTTGTCCGACTTTTATTGATTTTTCGCTTGTGTGCATCCGGGTAAAATTTCGGAGTAAAATGTCTAGTGTCACGTCTAGTGAGGGTTAAGGCTATGGCCGCAAGCGTTCTCTATTTGTTTGCAGTCCACCGAGGGCCCTTGTATATTTTATATTGCCCCTGTCTAAACACGGACGAACGGGTTCCTCGAATGACTTTATGTCAGGCTTGTGTTACTCTTTTGTCTTTGATAGCTTGCATTTTGTGTGTTATCTCTGCCGCGAAAGGGTTATCGCGCTCTTAAGGGCAGGTAGTCCCAATTTTCCCAATTTTACATAACTTTGATTTAATAGTAATCAAAGAAATAGTGATTTTTTAAAGCCAAAAAAAATAGATATTATAGTTGACTATATTTACTAAGATAATTTGTGGTTCAAAACATGATATCAAAAACTTCACTCGATGAAAAAAAAATCCGAACAGGAGCCTAATTCGAATATTTTTTTATGTTTTTCTTATTTTACTTGGAGAATATGAAAGTTTTACTTCCAAAAAAAATATCTAAGCAAAGTTAATAACATATAGAACAATTATTTGTGGTTAATTTTTTCAAATCAATTTAATCCTTTTAATAATAAATTATTATATAAGAAAACGGCTTGCGCACGTGGATTCAGTCGCCCGCCAGGCCTTGACGAGGTAGGACCTATGTCCCTTTTGCTGGCGCACGGCTGTCCCGTCGATTTATCGAACGATTTATTTAAAGAACGTAGTGTAATTATAACAGTACAGTCTTTTTTAACCGACTTAAAAAAAGGAGGAGGTTTCACAATTTGACCGTAGGATAACTTCGTCGTTTATGAACCGATTTAGATAATTCTTTTTTTGTTGGAAAGAAGATATTCCAAGAGTAGTACCATGACCATGAAACTGGGATCTGATGATGGCATCTCAGAGAAATCGAGGGGAACCTTTGAACATCGTAGTGCGACTAGTGCGTTTGTTTTTTTGTTCATTGAGTATTTTAGAGCACTACTATTTAAAGAAAGTCTGGACTCGATCTGATGATGGAACCCGAAGACAGTCGAGGGCACTCCTCAACGATTCACAATAATTACCTGGTGTTTGGGCTTGATTAATTTGTATTGATGAGAACTTTACACCTAAATGGGTTGTGGTCATCTTTAGGGGTACGATGATAAAGACGAAGGACAGTCAAAGGAACTCCTCAACGTTCTACAGTAGCTACCTTGTGTTTGGATTTAATTCATTTCTATTGATGAGAACTTTGCACCCATATGGGTTGTAAGTGCCATTGGTCTGATGATGGAGACCATAGACAGTCGAGGGAATTCCTCAACGAACGAGTTTACAATCTCACGAGATAGATTATAATCTAACGGTATTTACAATTTTACGGTGACACATACAACAAATAAAGCATGTGTCTCTTCGTGAGATAAAAACAATGTAAGAAACCTAGTCAAATTGTTCGCGACAAGTGTCTCAAACAGTGTTTTTATATAGTCTATAGAAAGAACGTTCGAGAAAGTACGCTATTGCCGTGTTTGTGATTCTTTGTCGAGTACTTTCTGTTGTTATTAGTTTTAAAAGTAAGTAGGTACAAATTCCAGTCTCGTCACAGGTGCGCGTACGCAAACTACTTATAAAAAACATCGAGAAATGTTAATTTAATTTCGACCGTACGCCGAGAGCGTAAAGTACCTACTTCCTTCTTCCGTTCGAGTTATTTATTATCCTTTTGCTTATAGTTTCCTTTGTATTTTTTTGTTAATGTTTTTTGTTCATGCTTTTTGTATGAATTAAAAGATTGTCTAGCGAATAAATACTACACACCGCTAGAGGATTCGCGAATATTTTTTGTGTGTCTGCTAATAGTATGAAAGCACAGCGCAGGCACCGCATAGTAAGTTTTGTTTTCGACATTGGAACAGTCAGTTTTGTTTACGATATTCAAGCAATCAGTTTCGTTTCGATATCCGAATAGTTAACAGTTCTTTCCGATTATAGTTTCAGCTCAGTTTTTCCAGTATTGTCTGCTTGTAGTGTCTTACCATAGTCAAATAGTGTTTCATTTCTTCTCCATCTACAATAATAGTGCAGTATTTTCCAAACCCACCTCTCCGTTCCACGAAGCTAACGTTTACACCCGGAACTTACGGTACAGGGCGGTTAGTGGCTCAGATTTGGTTCCGTTATAGTTTTTGAATTTCCAAACACGAGTCCACCCGTCTGTTACACAAATAATTGAATAAATTACGACTTGCAGCAATTTGCATTTACAATATCTATTCAAATTAATTTATTACATTTAAATGTTAGGTTTTCGCAATTAGTACCTATTATAATAAATCAAGCTGACAATTTAATAAAATAAGTTGACCTACTGCCTACACGACACGCTTACCTATACTGTGACACTTCGCTCAGCTTTGGGTTCAAGTCGGCGACGCGTGTGCACGACTCGTTTCGCGTAAAGGGTGGTAGCGTTAAATACCTACTTTGCTTGGCGTAGACGGCCTTAAGTGGGTACTGGTTGGAGTGGCAGGCTCAAAGATACTCTGCTTCGTGAAGACAGCTACATTAACTGCTCAGGATAACTTTATTAAGGAACTCAATACATTTTACCGGTTTCAAAAGGAGACAGATACAGTCCGCAGAAAGAGACGGAAGTCGTTATCGTTGGGTAGTTAACATAATAAAAACATTTCGCAAAGAATAGCAGCCGCTCGGGTCGATCTTTAGGTTAAGCCGTGCTTGCCTAAGTTGGTCTGTGGATGGGTGACCACCCATTACATACCGAGTTTCCTCCGTGCCTGGGAAAGCACGTTAAGCAGTTGGTCCTGGTTGTCATTTGTAGATCTTTGACAGTCGTTACGTTACGGTAGTCAGTGGCCCAAAAAGTCTGATAACCAGTCTTACGAAGGGGTATCGTATTACCCGATACTAACTGGGTTGTGGAGGTCAGATAGGCAGACGCTCCATGTGAAATACTGGTATTCAGCTGCATCCGGTTAGACTGGAAGCCGATCCCAACATAGTTGGGAAAAGGCTGGGCAGATGATGATTTGACTGTGTGTATCGTGGCAGGATAACTACAGGTTGATGACATGGTGATAAATATGACATGGTGACTAGTTATAGGACGACGTAAAAACTACAATGTACAATGTACTTACAATATAATATAATATAATATAATATTTACATGAATTTATTTAGGTTAACTAACTGAATATTATGTCATTATGGCCCAGTGGTGGTCGTGGGTTCAAATCCGGGCAAGTACCAATGTGACTTTTTCAATTCATATGTACTTTCTAAGTTTATCTTGGACATCATAGACATCGGTAAAGAAAAACATCGTGAGGAAACCTGGACTTATAGTAAATTATAAGTCTGAAATCGCCAACCCGTCTTGAGCAGGCGTGGTGATCAATGCTCGTGACTTCTCTGTTGGGAAGAGGCCCAGCAGTGGGGCAGTAATATTATTATTATAACTAACTACTTTCTCCATGGGACCAGCATAGGAATCGCGAAATAATCACCTGCCCATTCAATTATTAATTTAAGTTTTGTATGGGACAGCTGATGTTTTCGATGTTATGATTTTGGTCCTAAAAGTAAAAAAAAAATGATGAAATTGAGTTTTTCCCGGACACCCTAGAAAAAAATATACACCACAAAATAAACAGTAGGTATGGTGATAGTAAGTGTATTAATCCAAAGGTGCGGCGGTCTTAGTTTCTTTTGAATTTTCATATAGAAACATGCATTTATTTACCTATCAACTTTAAAAACTAGGAAAGTATCTGAGTTATTCAAGAGAACTTAGGATGCAAGAGCAAGAGGGGACTTGAAATTTTTTGCATTTGAAAATTGTTGTTTGATGGTCTGTCAGTAGGTACTATCGAGGACACTCCCGCCTGACCACCACTAAGCTCATTTTTGCTTGCACTCGCAACATAAAAAACGCTCTCTAGCCCCGCCCCGTTGACTTTGTGTAGAAAAAATGAATGAAAAGATACCGAATCGGCCGAGCGCATTGATTTAAGCGAAAAAAAAATAAAATGGTCAGGCGAAAAAACCCCCATAGTACATCCCATCCTTAAAAATATGACCGCAACTTCCAGAAACACGCTGTATTTTCAAAGGAGAACACCCAGCCTCCATATTATATTTGGGCAATTAGTCCAATCTGGGTGAACTCCTTTATTATAGTGCAACGTCAGCACAAGGACACAAGACTACAATATGGTTTTGACTTGTTTTGTATTTTCTGAAAGACGGAACATTAAGGCGATTACATGAGCTAAATTAGCAACTCTATTTGTGGTGGTTCAAACTTCGTTTGAAATACAGTTAGAATAAAGTTCTACTCAGCTAGCACTACAAAGCGGTTGTTACGTCAGTCACTGCGGCCGAATAGTGCGAAATCAGTGTTTTTTGCGATTTACAAAAAATCTATTGATTGGAATAAAAAAGTAAAACACTATGATGCTAATATGTTGCTTGTAGAATTATTTGACAAAAAATCAGAATGATCGCATGTATTTTAGTATGGTTTTTACTTGTTAAAAGAATTTTTTAGAGATAAGTTCGTGATTTTTTTTCTACCTAATAAATAAAATTAGTTGTATTATGTTTTCAAAACACTATCGTACTAGACTAGCATATATCCTGAAGAATATCATATATTTTTCTGGTTTTCTTAATTGCAGTCAATCATATGGTTTTTTGCATTATAATACTCGCGTTTCGCTCACGTAATCGCCTTAATAGATCAGTATTGTTGTCCTTGTCACTTCGTTTCACTCGCTCACTCGTCCAACACGCTATTTGGGAAGTCAGATGGCTTCACGCTTCACACTTGACAGGGACAGCAGAGATGCGATTGAAACAAGATTAGTAAGTAAGTTACATATCGTATATCGTAGTCACGAGTACTAATACGAGCACAAGTGTTTTAGTTAAGTTTTCAAAGTGTACTTCTCCCACTGTATTGATTAACGTTTGACGTTGTCTCTAACATAGTATTTTGGAAGCCACACTATTAGGAAATAGGTGTTATGTCAAAGGTGAAACCGTTATTTAAGGAGGATATCGAAACATATTTGTGCTCGTGATTGTACACTCTCGCCGGAACACTCCGCGGTAGCGCGTGTAGGTATAATTTTGTTACAGACCAAACCCGATTTCAGGCCAAACTAGTTTGTCCTAGGCCATACGGTTTACTGGCTTATTGTGTCAGGATATACTGATCCGAACGAAGCAAAGTAAAATTACATGTAACACCGCGACCAACGAGTATGAAGCGTAGTTCCTCTCAGTTCTAAACAGAGTGCTGGTGCTGGCTGATGATCATATTTATTCTTCGCCAGTGTTCTTAAACTAAAACTTCTTTGAAGTTTACTAAACCCTGTTCAATCTTTTATTAACTCTCTCCGAGTGCTTACTTCTTACTTTATCTTGCCTGTATACTGTTTCTTGTGCTACCCTTATATTGTCGGTGCAAACTTTTGATTGGCCTTCTTTTACTAACTGTTAACTATGATCTGTGTCCTAGCTGTAAGTTTTCTTAATAAATAAAATAAAGTAAAAAATAATAGTAAAATAAAGTCTCACCTACGTCGGGCTAGCGGATCTGGTCGGTCACCCATATATACAATGATACATAAGTATAAAAGCGTTCATCTAGCCTTGGTGTATCTTACTTGAGGGAAACTAGCACGCACAAGAAGCACAGACGCAAACAGCCGTCATTCCATTCTCGCCGTCGAGTCCCGTCGCGACGCGACGTCCCGATACATACCCTCTCCGTCCCTCACTCGGGCCAGCCCGCGTGGCTAAGCCTGTAATAAAAAATCAGTACCCGAATAATGACACCATTTAGATCCAGCCTGTCCCGTAGCGTGTAGTCGCTAGTTAGTAAGTTTGTGCCCTGGCTGGATGCCTTACACTCAAGGCAATCACAGGATAGTCCGGTTAAGCAGACGACAACCTCACTAGGTTGAACTGCGAGATGGTTCGCCATCCCGTGTTCGGGAGAGACATAGCGAGAGCTTATAGAGAGCGGTACAGCCACCATAATAGAATGAAGCGAAACTTGAAATACCTAAGTACCTACTAAGCTTAATTAACTCATGACATAAATAAGCTTTCACGTCACGACGCATTATTGCAAGCTTCAATATGTATACATATTGAAACTTTCAAGCTTTTGTATTCTAGAGAAATGGATTCGACCAGGAAGGTCGATCCTTTTTTTCTACCTACGCTCATTCTACTACTTGAATTGAACTACTTCTTCAGTCTAGTGCACACTAGCGGTGAACTAGGAATACCTACCAAGTCTACCAACCTACCGTGCCACCTACGATGTCCCCGAGTGTATACATTCGATAATCCTTTCAAGCCCATCACCATCTGCCTAGGCACGTCCAGGGTACTACGATACCCCCTTCCTAAGACTGGTTGTCACTTTAATTTGTCGGGACACGCAACTAAATGCCAGTGAGCATATGCCTAAAATCACGTGAAGTTTATTGATACTTCAACAACATTTTCACAATTAGGTCACTTTCATCTTGTGTCTAGAGTTCTAAGTTTAGCCAGACTTTATTCAAAGAAGACATAATTTATCTTGGTGAGTGTAAAAAGGTTTTTTATCTCTTATAGTCTCTAAAACTTTCAGAATGGGTCACGATAGATATGCCAGAATCGTAGTTAACACGTGCATGGATGGGGTCCGCAAGGGCCGATGCCTGCCGGGGCTGCGGGACTGTTCGAAAAAATTTTAAACTGGTCAGGCGGAAAAGACATGCCCATAGTACATGCCCGCGAAAAACATAACACTCCTTCATCTGGTAAGTCAGGTAAAAGAAACACGCGGGCCTGTGGACGGTGGGCTATGGGCTAGCTCGCCGTCCGTCCGTCTCATGACGACAGGCCGTGTCGACGGCGCAGGAGTGTTCCACGCGCGCCTCAAAGAGAGTCAGCAAAAAGGAAGGGGTCCTTAAGGACCGATGCCTGCCGGGGTTGCGGGACTGTTCGAAAGAGATACCGCGGCCCTGGAACACAAATTGCTAAGAGGGAACATGGATGAGTTTTAGTCAGTAAAAGTCTGACACTCCCTTCCGCTCCGCCCAGAGCGGGAGGAGTCATTTGATGATTTCCCATCCGAAAAAAACAAAAAGTGCATGGAAACGGTCGTCGTCACCGAGGCAGTCCCAAGAAACGCTGGTGACGATTTCGACTCGTTCCTGACTGATTGACCTTAGAAGGCAAAACACCGAAAGAGTTGGGAATAATATAGGAGAGGCGTTTGCCCAGCAGTGGGACAGAATAGGCAGAATAGGGAAAACTATTAGGATCTGACTGAAATAGAAGAGAGAAACTGTGTACATACATAATTAGATCTGGATTGTTTTTGCTTTTGCTATGAGTTTAAGGATTTTGATTTGTTTGTGTAGGTAGTAGGTATTCATCTCCTTCGTGTTGCTGTAAGTCGTTCCTTCAAATGGTGCTGTCCCGCGGCTTTGTCAGTTCCACCGCATCGTCGGTGATACCGCAGAAAGTTTGACTGCATGTTTTAGGCTACAAAGGCTGCTGTGTCCCAGCATTGGGAACGCTGAAGGATGTGTTTTTTTTTTTCAACGTTTTATTTGGAAAGAAGTAGCACAAAGTCGTGACTGTTGGAAGGAATGGAGGGAGGGCTTTGCCCACCAGTGGGACAGTATGGGCTAGATATAATATTAATTATTTTCAAATATTAAGTCTGAGTTTTGAGTAGTTGAGTAGTGGTAATGCAGTTGGCAACGTTTTACCATGGTGTACAAAATAAAATATATTCTATTCTATTTTAAATATCCAATAGGTACCACTTTGCCTCACCCGAGGATCAAACCCAAGACCAGCAGTGATGCTGGTGTACTTACACACCACAAGTCATAATGTTAAAACCAAAATGTCGATTAAGTATAAAAGAGTCAGTTCTGCAGTGTTTCAATGACCCGAATTGATCAATACCGCCCAATATCGTGAAGGGGTCATTAAAGATTATAATGTAAAAAAATAAAACCCACTTCGAAAAAAACTTCCATTTTTAGTTGTTCCCAAACAAATATTTGCCATGATTTTTTTTTGCACGTGAAACACGATTGCGCCAACTTAACATACCTGTCGAAATCTGGGTGTATTGTACACATCTGCGTACCTCCTCAGAGCATACAGGCGTGATGTTACGTCATGATGTTGTATAAACAATAAACATCCAAGCGATTGCAACATTTACGGCACATTTGCAGTCTATTTTTGAAGAGTTCCATTGTATATCTCCGAAGATCAGCATCAGATGTTCACAAAATTTAAATGGGACCACACGGGAAGCACTAGCTTTCAAATAAAAATCTTCTAAATGATAATAAAGAATCATCAAAATCAGTTCACCCAGTCGAAAGTTCTGAGGTAACAAACACAAAAAAAAAAGTCGAATTGAGAACCTCCTCTTTTTGGAAGTCGGTTGAAAACAAAGCAACACAGAGTTTCTCAGGCGTATAATGAATACCTCAAAACGGACCAAGAGTTGGTGCGTAGTTAGTTTTATCGAAATGAATGCAGTCGTGTTTGAGATTTGGGCAAACAATTCAGATGCGGTCCTAAAAAACATCGATTTTTTTAAAATTAAGAGGCAAGGGCAGGAAGATGGTGATTTCATAAAACTTAAACATTTATTTCTTGGAGATACGAGAAGTGGCGACAGTCGACATAATGTCACTTAGGTACAAAATAGAACTTAAACTTATAATTGTCACTTATGGGATATCTTCCGTAACACTGTAAGCGCAGAAGTCGCAGAACAACTGCGTCAAAATATTGCGAGCTCAAAATAATGAAGAATCACGGCAGATATCCCGTAAGGCCGCCTCCACGAGCGAGAGAATCGCGGCGATATTATCGTATAAAAATAATTATGTCAAATCGCCACGATTCTCTCGCTCGTGGAGGCGGCCCATAGGTGACAGTATAAGTTTAGTTTTAAACCGTAAAAACATAAAACAGTGTTTGAAAAAATAACTTCTTAAAAAGCTAAATAAAATACGTAATAGTACCGTGTTCATCATCGTACTGCCCTCTCTCTCAACTAGTTGGAGCCAGCGCAGCAGGGTTCCTTCATCCATATTACAGCTCATAGTGCCTAGTCATCCGTAGTCACCCCCTTCCATCCATGTCTTCTTTCACCCTGTCTTTCCATTGTTTATTCGGCCTTCCCTACTCTAATACCCATCGAGACATCAGTGGCGTGCCTACGGGCCAACAATACGGGAAGCCTACAAGTCAAGTAGCAGTCTACTTGACTTGTAGGCTTCAGAAACCCTAACATCATGGAGAGTAACTAGGTGCAAGCCAAGCTTTTAGGCTTGTATGAAAGTACCGCCACTAAACTATAATATCAATAAATAGAAGACGCTACAGTACCCCCCTGCCAGTGATCGAGACCATGAAAGACTGGACTGGTAGTAATCAGGAAATCGTACGCGTCTACCAGACCTTCGCGGCCCCTGCGGTTCAGGAACCTGAGGTAAAGATGGCGCACACTGGGGAACTGATTTGATCCATATGTTTATTCAATAATAGATAAACCCTAACATCATGGAGAGTCCCTAGGTGGAAGCCAAGCTTTAAAGCTTGTATGAAAGTAACGCCACTGTCATCGATATATTCATTCAACAATAAATCAAATAATTACATCCAATTCAAAAAGTATTAACGTCACCGTAATCGTACATAACCTGTAAATTGTGCTGTAACAATAAAAAAATACATTATTTGCCGATACCAGTCGCACACATGCAAGTGTACACGAATCACAAGCATAGGTACTCACACATATTATAAAGGCGAATTTCCTATTCGTTCGGCATTTATTATTGTCTTATTTCAAATAGGTATTAGTAATATTGTGTGTCGCCATGCGAGTTAAATCTATGTATTGAAATGTCGAATTTATACCTCCATGAACATGAAGCATGAACATAATTAGCGTATTTTTTTCTTAGGGCCAAGTTCACCGAAAAGATAACAGTCTGGTTATCTAAAAACAGCAGTTTAAAACACATTTTTTCACATGAAAATTTTTGTGTTTTAAACAGCTGTTTTTAGATAATCAGACTGTTATCTTTTCGGTGAACTTGGCCCTTAGTGGGATGAACGTTAACCAGCAATCTGGGCCAGTGCGAGCGGTGGAAGTCACATGTGTTTGGTTCTAAGACATGTATAGGTACCCGTTTCCTCAGTGTGCTCTCAGCACAGGTGATGAAACAAAGTAAAGTGTATGTCTGGATTCGACCTTTGAACTCATATAATGGGGAATTTTCCTCTGACGTTTGTCACAACGCTTCAGTATATGTCAATAGATGGCGCTGATCAGCTTTAGGGAATATTTTTAAGGCGGCGTTCTAGTACAATCCAACGAAAAAATAATTTGCTACGTATTGTCAATGATAAAATCTTTTAGCAGGGCAAAAAAAACTCTCCTAGACACAACTTGTCAAACTCATTGTTTATTAAAATTTCTTTATTCTTCATTCTTTTTTATTATTAATTGTTGTATTTAGAGTGAGAACTGTAACACGGTAATATCATAATACTACTGTGACTGTAAATAACCTTTTTTGTGTCAAACATTTTTAACCTAAAAAGTCATCATCAAGTCTTTTGCATCACAGAACTGAACTAAGTAGGTAGGTACAAGTTTTTTGCATGTATTTTGCTATTGTTCATCTGAGTGTTTTTGAAAGAAAGAAAGAAAGAAAAAGCATTTATTAGCCCACACAGGACAAAACACAAATAAAAATGGTTAAATTAACAGTACTTAAAACTAACAAAAATTAAAAAGCGCGTTTTTGCGTTACATCTAAACTCCTGGTCCGTCAAGTTTAGCTTAGGTTCCTCCATACTTCAGTTAAGGCTTTGTGGACATAAAAACGAGCCATTTTATTATTCCCTAGGTTGAACAGCGCCATCTAGTTCATCCGTAAGAAGCACTGGAAAATTTCCCATTATGTCGCCGCTGTTTCCACAGTTCAATGCTCGAATGTATCGGATTCTCCGAAACCCCGCCCACACATTGTTGCGTTTGATATAACAACTAATTCCACAGAAATGTGAATCGTATATTGATCGACGATTTAATTAATTCACCTTCATTATCATTATCTTGCCGTTATCCCAATTAATTTGGTAAATTAAGTCACCAGTATCATATCATCTGCCTAGCCTTTTCCCAACTATGTTGAGGTCGCCTTCTAGTCTAACCGGATGCAGCTGAATACCAGTATTTTACATGGAGGGACTGCCTATCTGTTCTCCATAACCCAGTTAGTACCGGGTAATACGATACCCTTTGGTAAGACTGGTTGTCAGACTTTTTGGGCCTCTGACTACCTAACGACTGTCAAAGATCTACAAATGACAGCCGGGACCAACGGCTTAACGTGCTTTCCGAGGCACGGAGGAAACTCGGTATGTAATGGGCGGTCACCCATCTACAGATCAACCTAGGCAAGCACGGCTTAACCTAACGATCGACCCGAGCGGCTGTTATTATTTAGCCACGAGCTCCTCTCAAATTAATTAAAAAATTAAAAATTATTTTTTAAAAAATTAAGTCACCAGTATAAGGGTGTAAAAAAACCGGCCAAGTGCGAGTCGGACTCGCGCACGAAGGGTTCCGTACCATTATTATCAAAAAGGGTAAACAAATAGCGTTTGTTGTATGGAAGCCCCCCTTAAATATTAATTTGTATCTGTTTTTATTTGTTAACAACAAATAAAAACAGATACAAATTAATATTAATTAGCGGCAACAGAAATACATCATCTGTGAAAATTTCAACGGTCTAGCTGTCACGGTTCATGAGATACAGCCTGGTGACAGACGGACAGACAGCGAAGTCTTAGTAATAGGGTTCCGTTTTCACCCTTTGGGTACGGAACCCTAAAAACCTCCTAATGAAACTGAAAGGCACTTGTTCTCCCCATCAATACCATCATTTTTTTTGTTCTACACCATTGAGAAACTTCTAGTTACGGAGATATTGGGGGTGAAAGTTCCAACTTTTTGACAAGTTTTTTTTTTTTTTTTTTACTTAAAACACTTCCACGACCCCCGTATTATTCAATCCATCCATCAGCACAATGTGTTGAGTGCGTTCCATTGAGTTCTACCACAAAACATGATTTTTCACCCCAAAAAAAGTCGTTTCCCAGCAATAATATTTGCGTAAAGTTACTTAGTTTGATGTACAGAATGCTTGGTTGACGGCTTCGTGATGAGGTTGTTTACACTCTGTATAATATACAACATAATATTGCACAGAATTGGTCGAAGTAAACATTTGCGATGTTTGGAACGAAACATTGGGTAATAACTGTAACGAACTACGTACATTGAAACATAATTAAACATATACCACTCACATTCGATGCTTTCCAATATTGATTACCTACCTAGAATTTGATTCAAACCATCAGTAAATATTTGTATTTAGCGTTCCGATATGTAAATGTATTTAGGTTGCATGTATGACTATGAAAATCCTCTTAACGAAGCCGAAAGGCATTTTGGTCTCCCCGTCATTGCGATATTTGTTTTGTTCTGGACTTTACTTGCAATGGGAATGGGATTTGACGACCCGAATGGCGCAGTGGTAGTGAGACTGCCTTACGTTCTTAGGGTCCCGGGTTCGAATCCCGGTTGGAGCAAATGTTTGTGTGATGAGCATGGACACTTGTTTCCGAGTCATGGATGTTTATGTATAATAAGTATGTATTTACAAACAAAAAGTATCTATGTAGTATATAAACTATCTGGTGTCCACAACACAAGCCTCGTTGCTTAGTGTGGCGCTAGATGGCGCTGTGTGTTAATGTCCAGCGATATTTATTTATTTACCTACTAGTTACTGAGATATTGGAGGTACTAGTTTTTGTTTTTAAGGTCATAACTTTACTTTAAATACCTCCATAACCCGTTTACTATTAAATGCGTAAAGTATAAGCACAATGTTTTGAGTGCGTTACATTGAGTTTTACCGTTAAGGGCCTATACTACCTCAAATGGCTTAGCATGATCCTCCGTTACGCCTAAAATACTGCAGCATTAATTTTGAAATAAATATATGGTAAAGTTGAGGATTAATGCTAAGTCCTATGTGTAACGAAAACACGATTCCATAAACTTTTCTCGATAGAAAAAAATCCTAAGTTACCTCCAAATCGAACAATAAACCGCTGGTATCCAAAAAGTATCTCAAATTACTTAGATCATGAAACGTTGCATACTAACTGAACTAACTATAAAGCAGGACTTATGTGTTTTATTTTTAAAGTCCAATAAATAGATTTTATGTAAATCGCAAAAGACCACTCATTTCGCACTATTCGGCCGCAGTGACTGACGTAACAACCGCTTTGTAGTGCAAGCTGATTAAAACTTTATTCTAACAGTATTTCAAACGAAGTTTGAACCACCACAAGTTGCTAATTTTAGGGTTAGAAGGGTCTTAAATGAGTGTCCATGGAGTTTCCTATACCCATTCTTCTACATAGAGATCTACGCTTTAGAATGGGCAACTACAGTAAGTACTTTCACAAGTTTTTATGCATTGTGACTGTGACTGTAGCTTCACTTTTGTGGTTTTTCTGACATTCAAAAGTGGCTATAATAGTCTAATGAGGGATTTTCTTTTTAGCTCTTCCCTAGTCGCTGGATAGATGGCGCTAGGAATAAGTATGATAATGCAAGGAACGGAACCTAAAAAAACTGATTTTAACAAAGCGCGAGAAATGTTGGTTTTATTCGGAAGGTTACGCAAATGAAAGTGTCAGTCAACGAGAGTATGTGATGTGACACAATGTTTTTTTTTCAAGCGTTTTGGCTTTGGCATAGTTAGTCAACGCCATCTATAGAGTTCTTGGAAACTAAGTTTTTTTTTTAAAACCTCAAAAGGAAAACCTCTCATTGAAATAAATGAGTTGAGTTTGAGTTTTAACGTGAAAACCACCACGCTGACTCAGTGCTAGTTAAATGTCGCATGCTTCCGGACATTGACATGTTGACTTCTTCTTATTTATATCCTACTAATATTATAAATATGGTATTACCTATTAGCCGTGTGGTATCCGGCAGAGTAGAATAGAACCAACCCATTACACTCACGGGTGTCGTATAAGGCGACTAATGTCTGAGGCAGAACAACTTGCGCCTCCGTAGACCTGAGAATGGGCAGCAGCGTTTTCTGTTAGTCTTTCATCACTGCGATCTCCAATCTGCCTGCCAAGCGTGGAGATTACGGCAAATTCCTCCCATCATGGGAGAGGCTTATGTCCAGCAGTGGGCGTTATGAGCTGTTGCTGTTGTTGTAATATTATAAATGCGGAAGTTTGTGAGATGGATGTATGGATGTTTGTCTCTTTCACGCAAAAACTACTGAACGAATTTGGATGTCATTTTGCACACAGATAGTATCTAGTATATCAAGTATAGGTAATCGCATTCAGTAGCTTGCTGAATGCTATACTTGACTAAATTCAGTAACGACTGAATTAAGACGACTAAATTCAGTAAAGTGTAATAAGCGCTTAAACTCTGTTTACCATCTATTGTTGTAAAATTACCAATGATTTATGGATCTGCAGGAGTGCAGGTTAATATTAGACTTACCTATACCATGTAAATCTTTCTATCTAAATTCTATTTCTTTTCCTGAGAATGCTTTTCTCCATTTTTATAAAAGTCACCTTAGTCATGAGCTCATGAGACACGACCGGATATCGGAAAGTCAGTTTCGCCAGTTGTACTGGATCTTAATTAATATTATTTTTAGGTTTAGAGGCCCTATCGCGAATTCGCGAACAATTACCTACATATTGTATACGGAACGTAAATTTGAACGCTTATTTTTTACTGAAGATCACCTATTTCAGTTTATGTATTTGCGACGGGCACAATTAGTAATACCCAAAGGTGACAAATGAATAAGGTAATTTCATTAAATATTAGCGATAGACGATGAGTAGATAGAGATAGGAGAGCAGCGGTGGCCCAGTGGTGGCGACCCAGACTTACAAATAGTAAGTCGTGGGTTCGAACCCAGGCAGGCGCATTACTTTGTGTAATTTCATCACCGCTGCTCTCAAAAACGGTGAAAGAAACATCTTGAGGAAACCGGCATGTCCTAGAACCAAAAATTCGAAGACATGTGACATGTATCAATCCGCACTGGGCCCGCGTGGTGGCCCATTCCCTCTCATAGAGACGAGGCCTGAGTCCCAGCAGTGGGAACATTATTAGGCTGATGATGATTAATTAAATATTAAGTATGTGCTATAATTATGACAAACTTTCATTCGAAGTTACGTAAGTACTTAACGTGTAGTCGCGCAGGCTCATAATTAGTACCTACGAAGCTTCGACACCCCGCTTTTTGTCCTACGGCTAAAATCAAATTTAGTATGAAACATCCATCATCCCAGCTTTTTCCCAACTATGTTGGGGTCGGCTTCCAGTCTTACCAGATGCAGCTGAATATAAAGGGTGTAAAAGACCTCTTAACGAAGCCGAAAAGCACTTAACACCCGTCATTGCGATCATTTTTTTGTTCTACACCACACTTACCTTAATCTTACCTTAATCGGAATCTTCTAGTTACGGAGATATTGGGGGTCAAAGTACCAACTATTTTTTATTATAAGTTTGTATTGTAAGATTTCTACTTTTTAAAACACCTCCACGACCCCCATACTATTCAATCCATCCATCAGCACAATGTTTTGAGTTCGTTACATTGAGTTCTACCACAAAACAAGATTTTTCACCCCCAAAAAAAAAGTTGCTTCCAAGCAATATTTTTTGCGTACATATCAGTTACTTAGTTTGATGTACAGAATGCTTGCTTGACGGCTTCGTGATGAGGTTGTTTACACCCTGTATATTTTACATAGAGGACTGCCTATCTGACCTCCACAACCCAGTTAGTACCTACTAGGTAATACTTACCTTAGTAAGGCTGGTAATAGGTAGTCAGACTTTTGGGTTTCTAACTAAGTACTCGTGTGGACTGTTAAAGATCTACAAATGACAGTCGGGTCCAACGGCGCATAACATGCACTCGGGGGCAAATTATGAAACTTCCATGTGATCTCAAAATTAAACAGTAGGTAATTTTTCGTGGGTACAGATCAAAGTCGATCAAATACCTATTATTGGAATCAAATATAACAGCTCACAACTTAGGACCCATTAATGTTAATATTTTTATCCGTGGTGCTAGGCAACTGGGCCTATCCCAGTTGTAAACGTCCCTTTGCGCCTATTGGCCTTGTTTCGTTCTGTCTCCTGCTGATATGGAGGGAAGTGGAAATTACGGTTTTTTCCTACTCCTCCGCTATACTTTTCTGATTAATTTCGTTGCGGGATCCAAGACAGTTAAATTCATTCTCTGGGACTTCGTCGAGCTTCATTGTCTCGGCGCTTTTCTGGTGGTCGCTACTGTTGATTCTGGCTTTCAGGAGTTACAGTGGTTTGGGAACAGTGTGGCGGGCTTGTCCCAAAAAAAAAAGATCAAAGTCGTGTGAACGGGGTCTTAGAGTTAGGACCTATAAATAGAATCAACGAACCTGTCAATTTGACACAGGCTTACGTACCGTACTCTGCACTTTAGTAGTTACACTTTAAGAGCTGGTTTTGCGTAGCATATTATACTGGGAATATATAAAAGTCATCAAACTGAAAAACTTTCTCTTTCTTTGGGTTCACAGTAGCTATTGGTATTTTTCAGTATTTGAAGTGATAAGTAATTATCGTTGATTAGCAGGTAACATGACAAATACCTGCTCATCAAAACGGTGCATCGACATCAATAAGTAAGTTGTACTTACTGTTGATGACAAACATAACACATACTTGTAACAAATACGTATAATAACGTCTAATTTTAATACGTATGATTTCTTGTCATCAAATGCTTTTTATTATTTTGGTTTTTGTATTGTTTTTCGAATTATTTATATTTTTTTCATTTTTTTTTGTGTTAACATACTTAACACCTAGTTTTATGTGCATGCTGTAGTCATCTGTAATTGAAGGAACACACTTAAAAGAAACTTTGTATAACTGTGACTACCGTATCTGTGTATCTTTTGTTGGAGATCCAAATAAATAAATAAACATGAAAATTGATACTTGAAGGATCTAAATCCCATGTTAATAACCAGAAACTAACTACCAATGAAAAAGAAAACGAAATAGTGGAGTACCTCTTACTTACCTAACTTAAATGTGATACCTCTACTTACAATGTAGAGCTAGATTATAGGATGTAGAGCCTTCATCATATCTTGGTTTGGTTGGAGTTGTCTCCAATCAAAAATGGAAACTGTAGCAACTACAATAGGCTGGTAAATCCGGATCATCACCATCATCATCATCATCAGCCTATTAATGTTCCCACTGCTGGGACACAGGCCTCCTCTCTATGAGAGGGAATGGGCTATAATCCACCACGCGGGCCCAGTGCGGATTGGTAGATGTCACATGTCTTCGAATTTTTGGTTCTAGGACAAACCGGCGTTTCCTCACGAAATAAATCCGGATACCGAATGAAAATCGTAGTAAAAATGACTATCGGTAAGTACGTAACCTCCGACTGGTTCGTAGAAAATCTATTGACTATTATAATATTCTTTGGAAAGATCCTAGCGGGTACTATCTGCTATGAAGATATAAAACCAATTACTCTTCGTAACAATTGTAAAGCTTCTTTCTAATAATTTTAAAGAGTCGTTGTCAGCCTGCAAAATGTGGAGTGGACCCCGTGGCTAAACAATAACAGCCGCTCGGGTCGATCTTTAGGTTAAGCCTTGCTTGCCTAGGTTGGTCTGTGGATGGGTGACCACCCATAACATACCGGGTTTCCTCCGTGCCTCGGAAAGCACGTTAAGCTGTTGGTCCCGGCTGTCATTTGCAATCTTTGACAGTCGTTACAAGTAGTCAGTGACCCAAAAAGTCTGACAACCAGTCTTACCAAGGGGTATCGTATTACCCAGTACTAACTGGGTTGTGACGGTCATTTAGGCAGTCAACAACAACAACAGCCCATAACGTCCACTGCTGGACATAAGCCTCTCCAATGATGGGAGGAATTTGCTGTAATCTCCACGCTTGGCAGGCGGATTGGAGATCGCAGTGATGAAAGACTAATAGAAAACGCTGCTGCTCATTCTCTGGTCTACGGAGGCGCAAGGTGTTCTGTCTCAGACATTAGTCGCCTTATACGACACCCGTGAGTGTGATGGGTTGGTACTATTCTACTCTGCCGGATACCACACAGCAGCAGTATAGTAGGTATAAGCAGTCGCTCCATGTAAAATACAGGTATTCAGCTGCATCCGGTTGGACTGGAAGCCGACCCCAACATAGTTGGGAAAAGGCTAGGCAGATGATGTCAACCTGCAAAATACTCTCGTCCCAAACTTCCAGTCTTTCCACAGATAAACTACCTCTGTTTAATATCGCTGTCAAAATCACGTGACCTTTGTTCTCTTTGCACTATGGTTGATGTTCGGTTGCTGCCAGTGACAAGGCGGTCAGAATCACAGTGATGTTCATTACGAAGTAGGTAGACGTCACTTGGAAGACGGATAATGTTTAAAATAAAATACCTCTTAATAAGTTCGAATTAAGTTATTAAGTAAGTACTGAAATCTATACTGAAGAGAAAACTTACAAACTTTGATTATTTTTTTAATAAAGTATATGTATAGTAGTTAAGTGTCTGGTATTATTACATAGAAATAGAAAAAAAAGGGGGAAAATATAATAACCACCACAAAATAACTTTGTGACCACTAACATCGATCACCAAATTTAGTAAATTGAGCACCATATTTTAATGAGGTGGTTTATGACAAACTAGTTTTGCCTAGGCCGACTTGGGGTACCCCGACACAGATAGTTTAGGTTAAAAGGGTATACGTGGTTATTTTTTTATAAACTTTTCAGTAGTAGGAGCCCGTCGACCGGACCTCCCTCGACTCGGATGCAAGAGCATAACAGTTCCATTTCTGATTTTCTGGTGGTCATTAAATAAAAAATAAATATTTGGTTCTCATTTCACGATAAAATGGGGATTAATTTTGGTGATCATTTACTAATTTTGGCAATCAAAAGTGATTTTTTTGCGGTTACAATTAACTAAATCTGGTGATTCGTTAATAGTAAAAAAAAACACAGTCCAAAAGCGAAAGTTGTGAAAACCCAGAACTAATCATCACCTGGCTAGAGTTTTCCCAACTATGTTGGGGTCGGCTTCCAGTCTAATTGGATGCGGCTGAATACCAGTATTTTACATATCCGACCCCTCCACAACCCAAAAGAAAACGAATGATGAAACTAAAAAAAATACTTAAAAAGATCTAAAAAATATGTATCCAAACAGTTCATTCTGTCGATAAGTACCTACTCGGTGCCTCTAATGAATGGAAAATGTGCAGTTGTCAATGTCGCCGTATAGGGCCTTCTTGATACCTAGTTAAGTAGTTAAGTGGTTAGGTTAGGTTAATCATCATCATCATCAGCCTATTAATGTTCCCTCTGCTGGGACACAGGCCTCCTCTCTATGAGAGGGAATGGGCTATAATCCACCACGCGGGCCCAGGGCGGATTGGTAGATGTCACAAATGTCTTCGAATTTTTGGTTAATGATACATGTTATAATCGCATTGCATGTTAATCGAAGATACAATTATTTCGTCAGCATGGTAGATTTGCATGAATTAACGGTAACGAAGTTATAAATGGAAACTTCGGCACTTAAATTAGTTAATGAATAGTGTGTATGATAGCAATAACCACTTGTTGATGCAAGCATGTCACCAACTAGGTACTTAGATCTATCAATACGTGTATTAATCATTACCTATAAATCATGAATACAATTATGGATCAATGTATTATAATTTCTATATGAAATCGTGCGCAGTGAGTGCCTCGATAATTGTATTCGATTCTAACTAATTAACTTTTTGTAGCTTCTGTAACGTTTACCTGCGAACGGCACTCATCTAATGATAGAAATTAACAATTAAAAAAAGTCATATTTATTGCGCTACTTACTAGAGTTAGTATTTGAATTGCCATTTAATTGTAATTTATCGCCAAATGTAACGCGAACATTGTACAGTACGTGTGTGTGCGCGGGCGCCGGCCGGCGAGCGTGGGGCGCGGGGTGCGGGCGCGGGCGCGGGGCGTGGCGCCGGGGGGCGGCCGGGCGGCTCGTCCATTCGCGGAGCCCGGGTCCGGCCCCGCCCCCGCGCGCCCCCGCCCCGTGCCTCGCCGCGCGCCCGCCAGGCTCGCCGCTCAGTGCCTCGCGGTCCGTCGTCAGTGTCGCATGCGTAGTGTGTCTAACTCGCGCCTTCCGCTGCAGATGCGATCCCGTTGAAGTTGAGTGATGCCGGCCGAGGAGGACCCCGCGGTGATGGAGTGCCGGGAGCCGGTCGACTCGCCGCAGCAGTTCTGCCTGCGGTGGAACAACTACCAGAGCAACTTGACCAGCAGCTTTGACCAACTTTTGCAAACTCAATCTTTCGTGGATGTGACTCTATCTTGCGATGGACAAAGTTTGAAAGCACACAAAGTGGTTCTGTCGGCATGCAGCCCCTACTTTCAGTCGTTGTTTATGGACAATCCCTGCCAACATCCGATCATAATAATGCGTGATACCAAATACTGCGACCTCAAAGCTGCCGTGGACTTCATGTACCGGGGCGAGATCAACGTGTCCCAGGAGCAGATCCCGGCGCTGCTGAAGGTGGCGGAGTCGCTGAAGATCCGCGGCCTCACGGACGTGAGCGGCGACCACGCTGTGGTGCAGCCCGGGGGGCGCAGTGCCAAGAGGCCAGAGCGGAGCCGCGACGCTGACTCGCCGCCCAAGGCCCGGCGCCGCATGTCGGAGGACCGCGCCAGCGGGGGCTCCGGCCGCGCTCCGGCGCCCACCCCCAGCCCCACGCCCGCCACGGAGCTGCTGCCGCCGGCCGAGCCCGCCGCCGTGCCGCCGCTGCACCCCGACGACGTGGACATCCGGCCCGGCATCGCCGAGATGATCCGTGAGGAGGAGAGGGTGAGTGTGCACTGTCCGTACTGTCCGCGCCGGGCCCCCACAACAGCGGGCCGAGGGTCGGTTCTAAAGTTTTCCCGCCGTCCGGAGCTCGCCCCCCGCGCCCCCTCATCCCCGCCGCGCGAAACTTTCCATACAGTAGCGCATTACGTAATTAATTTATATTTGACTTGACTACTTTGTTAATGCTATTGTGAAAGTTATAATAGTGTTTCTTACTTGCTCCGATCGATATAGGCCTCCGTTACGTGCAACTAATGCAGCTGCACAAATTATTTGCAACTCATTACTTAAAATTAAAAAAAAATGCAAAATTAAATTAAACATTCAGTCCTCCGGGTTATTATTGGCAACACATTTTTTATTTGCATAATTATTTGAACCTAGATATCACTAGCATTGGATGCAGTTATTATTATTATTGCCTTTTATTTGTGAAATAATTTAACACATAAGTACACTGTTTTAAGCTTTCACGGTTTATATCCCGTAAGCACAGATAATATAATACTTCGCCGTAAGTGACAATATAAGTTTAATTTAAAACATAGTTGTTAGGTCACTCTTTTTTTGTGTTTATTCAAAAGCCAACTTTTCCGCAATGTAAAAAGTTATAAAAGTTGCGAAAAAGCTGCGACAAAGCTGCACTCGTGTACTTTTTGGTCGGAGTAGTAAAGCGCAACACTATTTTATGCAAAAAAGTTGTAAATTCATTGAGTAGACGGGTAAAAAATATTTCAAATATTATTTTTGAAATTTACATTACAATGGAGCTTTGTGATAATATGTAAAAGTAATTTAATTAGTACAGATAAAAATTGCTAAATTCGGTAGAAGTAAAATTAAGAAAACACTTTATTTATTTATTAGGTGAAAATTACAACAAAAAATAGTAAATAAAAATGTGGTAGCTATTTTATAAATATATAACTTTTATGGAACTACGAAAATCATTAGGTCTAGGTTTTATAAAATTACCCTCAGGCGTCCGTACGAAGAGGGGTGAAGACGAGTCGGCAAACAGATCGGGACTCGGGAGCAACTTCAAGTAAAAGGACGCGCGGGAAAACTTTATGAATTTACGCTTATTTTCAACACCGGATAAACCGACTCTTAAAACTTTTTACTTTTTATCATATCAGGGCTAAGCATATCCTACCTACGACAGACAATTCAACTTGAGTATCGGTATTTTCTTGCTTATAAATAAATAATTAAACAAATACTTAGATATTCTCAAAATTCAATGAAAATAAATAATAACTAAATTCCAAAAAAATTACGAAAATTCTAAAATAATGTGGTTGTAAATATGGTTATTGTATAATTTTATAGTAATATAATAGTAATATATAAGTAATAGTACAACTGCCTAGTTGAGTTTTGTTGAACTCAGGTACCTATACAATTACCTAGCCTTGCTATGCACAAGGTAGAGTTCTTTCAAGTCTTCATTCAGAATGCTAATTAATCTGTTACCTCATCAATAGAAAAAACAACGAATAAATTAATCATGGCCGTCTACAATCTGTTTGAATACCTAAATAGCTTAAACAAATCGAACCAATAAAAGTAGCAAAGCTTAACTTAAAAAGAATCATTAAGCATGGCCCTAGCACAGCACTATACATCAATATTTATCGTAACTGTGGAAGGCAACTTAATTTTAGAGCATCGGAAACCAAATACGATACGCAAGTCGACTATACCGGCTAAAAGCTCTGACTTAACCATTCAGAGTCAGAATATTTAAACCTCCTCGGATATATCGAGCAGTGATCCTGCACTACAAAACCAATGCAAAATAGATCAAAAATATTTCCTCCATACCAAGAAGGCAAAAGGAACGCCATATTTCGCAATATTCAAAGTAATCAATTTATTACAAGCCGTGTAACTATCCCCGAATCTAACCAACTCTAACATTTAAATAATAAGCATTATTTTATAACAACGAACAAGTACTTAATACTAAGAAACGTTCACAAAACCACCAAGCAGTTGTAGAAACATAATTTTTTGTTGAAAATATAAATACTAACCGTCCATTGTTAGTGCAAAGTTGTATAATTTAGCGTTTCGCGACCAAAACTAGGTCTTTCTTGTAACAAAAGGATATTGTTTCAGTACAATTAGCAACGCAATCAACATAGATAAGTAAATGTTTGCGTTATTCCACTGCCTACTTTGGTTAAAAAATGTTACCATTATTTAGCAGTGTTCGTTAGCGTTTTCACGTTAGAAAACGAGGGGCCGACTTCTGGATACGCCTAAGCCGAATATTGGCGCAAGCTGAATGACGAAGCCGGATAGTCGCGCGGGAGGCGAGATCATTGTTTTCGGCTCATTGTGATCAAAAGTTACACGTTGTTGAGCAACTGCGGCTTTGCGGCTAAGGTTGTTTTATGGCTTCCTTGAAAGAGGGAAGTAGATTTTTCGAAAACTTTTTGTGAATAGGTAATTGTGTAAAATTATTTAAAAAAAAAACACATTACCACGTGATTACCAAATTAAAGTTTGATTATACTCGGATGCTTTTAAAAACATTCGTATACTTTTCGGCGTTTAGCAATATTCAGGCATGTTGCACGTCTCTATTTTACCCCAAACCTCGTTTGTTGCGACGACCGCGTCCACTTTAAAGCTTGTATCTCCCTCTACCCTTCCGTGGGAGGCTTTTCCGACGTACCTATAATAACCTGAGGCGTCGGTAATTTGAACTTAACTTTGAACAAATAGTTACACGACTGGTTACGACAACTTACGAGTTCATACGACTTTGAATCAAATTGCCTTCGAGCGAGTTCTATTATACTCGATGATCAGTTGATCACATGTCTGTTTTTACTTGGTAGGTAGTTACTTGCAACTAACATTGTATGTAGTGGTTTTAGAAGATACTTTTTTCTTTTAATGATTCTTGCGATAAAAAAATAATGTATGTACGTAAATAATTTGCATTTACTAAAACATAATGGACGTGTTTTGTAATTTGTGAATCTTACTGTAAAGTGGCTTTTGTGGACTGGGTTGTGGAGGTCAGATAGGCAGTCGCTTCATGTAAAATACTGGTATTCAGCTGCATCCGGTTAGACTGGAAGCCGACCCCAACATAGTTGGGAAAAGGCTAGGCAGATGATGACTGTAAAGTGACTTTTGATATTCGTCACTCACTTTTGATTCTGTCATAAGTCAATAGATTCAAAAATATGTTTCAAGTTATTAAATTAGGTAGTGTAGTATCCACTTGTTGTAGGCTAATAGGTTGATAACGCAATTCACTAAGAATATCACAGGCTCACCTCACCACCAAGCCCCCCAGTCCAGGGTGCTTCACCTTACAACTTCCCGCCATTCGTGGTGACTGACAGTTGTCATTAGTGACAGCTACCTGACTACTTGTGGCTGTGAGACAGTGTTACCATATCTATTAAATAGATACACTACAGGTAGGTTTTGTAATTTAATTAATTTTTAGTCAAGTAGTTAGTTGAAAGTTAAAATTATTTTTTGATATTAAAAGTAACGTAGGTACCTATGGTGGTCGATGTATTCACATATACTTACGTATAGATACGAGTACTTTACATCTAGGTAGTAGGGATGACGGAAACTATAACGGGAACAGGAAGTATTTACGTATTCTCAACCATGTTAATTGCAATGAGGACACGAACTCCTCAGTGCACCGCCATCGCGCCATAATAACAGCCGAGCCAGCAAATTTTCAACTTGAATAAATGATTTCTCGAAAGGGGAATATTAATGGCCGTTGTCTGTAGACAAAGAAACCAATATCATTCCGTCCCACAAAATATATAAGTAGGTACCTACTAAGTGTTTAAGTATCTAGGTAGGTGCTTTGAAGAAAGGCTCTTATATTTAGACGGCAAGAAAGGCGTAAATGTGCCCATTAAGAGCGGATAACCCGCCATACTGTTCGCGAGAATTTTGACTATAGCTCGTGCGTGATTATGCCGTTGTTAGACATATATCTTTGAATTTTTTGAACTAATAGGTATCTTGTGGACTATATCTAGGCTTCTATCGAAGCAGAAAATAAAAATTTGTAGAAACAAATTCAGTATAAGCCTCCAAAAATTGCTGTTTTTCACAACTTTTACCTCAATTTTGGCCGTTCATAATGTAGGTACTTATAAATTGTAAAAGTAAAGAAAGCATCCTGATAGAAGCCTTGCAAATGTAGTGGAAATTCTAAATAACAAATATTTATTTCACATACTTGTAAGACTAATTCAAAAACACGTATTTCCTGGAACAAGTTTTATAAATTTTCGAACAATATTTTTCGTTCAATGTCACCGCGTTAGGCGGTATGAGGTACGCGGGAGGCAAGTAGTGCGGGTTCGGGGCTAGGTAATACAGGGGAGTTGAAAGAATACCACCGCTGTGGCTCTAGATGAAACAACAAGCTTTTCGACCATGCTCGCATTGACGAAAGGCGGGCCGGGAGGGCCCTCTTAATAAGTATAAATGAAGCGTAAGTTGACATTTAAATGGGTTGTTAGTAACTATATCTCTTGTATACTTTGCTTGAAGCCGCTATGTCGCTTAGGATAACTCGTATAGGTAACAGTGAATCTTTTCGCATCTTGAAATAAAAAAAGTTTCGTAATCTGGCTATCGAAAATTTATATAATATCCGGAAGCTATTAATATAATACAATTTAGAATTTTAACTTAGCAGTGACACAACATTACTTGAAACTTTTCTCGCGTGGTCAAACGGTACGAGTTAAAACAATATAGGTTTAAGCAGGAAAAGCAATTTTCCTTGTATTTTAAATGACCAATCATAACGGTTGTAAGAACTCATGCATTATTGATGGTATGGCTTTGTCTTTATTGATATTCATAAATTTCTTCTCGAAATTAAGCTTTGCTTTTAAAATGTCTTCAGGCGTTTGGATTTTAAAGGTTAAAGAAAAATCGGATCGCTGATAATCTTATTTTGTGACCCAGAAGGTTTTCGATATATTATTATAACGTACGATTTTGTAACGTACTCTTACGAATTTGATTTTTTAACATACATCAAAAAAAGTTTGTGATCACTAGCAATAAGCTGATATAATTTTTTAAATTGAACTTTATCAAGAAAAAAACTTTGTTATTTGTTTTTTAAATAGAAATACCTACCCTGTTTGAAATTATAAAATAAAACTATTTTTATCTACACTTCTACACTAATATTATAAAGAGGAAATATTTGTATTTTTGTGTGTATGTTTGTAATGAATAAACTCAAAAATTACTGCATCGATTTCAATCATTCTTTCACCATTAGAAAGCTACATTCACTCTGAGTAACATAGGCTATATTTTATCCCCGTACTATCACGGAAACGGGAATGACGCGGGTACAACCGCGTGATGTCCGCTATTTTTATAAAAATGTAACAAAAAAGATTTCGGAAAGTAATCACAAACTTTTTTTGATGTGTGTACGTAATGTTTCTCCCGGTGGTCTCTCGCGGGGACTTTTTAGTGTAATTTTTTTCTTAGAAATAAAAGGTTAAATAATCACAATCAAGGTAAACACAATAAAGCTCTTTTATAAAAAGAGCTTTCCGTTTTACCGATTAAATTTTCCTAAAAAACGTATGGGAACTTCTGGTATAAGGAGGAATTATTGTGCGCCGCCTCGCACTTACTTTCATGGTAATGATGTTCAAAAAGCTTGTCAAACAGTTGAGTGATTAGTGATAACTGATCATTTTGTTACCACACTGATTACGGATGTTACTGCCTACCTACTAAATATTATTGTTACGTAAGTACATCTCTTTAACAGAAAATAAGAACAATTTAATTTCGTTATAGAAAGAAACATTCCTACGATCAAACTCATTCTAGAGTTGCAAATTAGAAATCTTAGAACTTAATGAAATTAATAATTTTTAATTAAGATTTTTAATTAAAAAAGCATCAAATCTAATTATTGATTATTCTTTTTTGATTAGTGATCCCAATCTGAAGTATCGTGTCCTAAGCATTAGTCTGATGATTTTTATTTCTAGAACAAACTAGGTAACATTAATTCCGCATATGAAATCAGCACCACGACCATGCAAGTTTCAATTAACGTTCGTAATTAAAAATGTTAGTAGAGAGAATAAAAAAAATATAGTATTAAGTAGTAGATTAATTTATGCCATTTGATAAGCCTATTTATTATAGTTGGTGTACGATTAATTCTGTTAATATCCAATGGACGAAGTAACTTTGATAAGGTAACAGTTTTTATTACTTATTCCGGAAGGAGAACATTATTTTGCGTGTTTTCGGTACACTTTGTGCGTTCTTTGGTCACTGCGTTACAGAAGAGATGATGTGCGTGAAATTAACCAATAATATCGCTTGTTTTTCACAGCTTCGGCAAAGCTAACTACGCACATACTATCGAGGACACTCCCGCCTGACCACCACTAAGCTTATTTTTGCTTGCACTCGCAACATAGTTACGCTCTCTAGCCCCGCCCCGTTGACTTTGTATAGAAATAATGAATGAAAAGATACCGAATCGGCCGAGCGCACTGACGACGCACGCCAATCGAGAGTTATTGTTATTTTTCGCGGCAAAGTTGAGGCTTTCCTAATAGGCTCAAACTTTAAGGGGGCGTGGCTCCCTCCGCATGTTTTAAGCGAAAAAAATTAAAATGGTCAGGCGGAAAAGACACCGACTGTACCTCGCTGCACTTTGCACATCTCTCTAACTAAAGGTTCCTACAAGTTTATCGATCGACGCAAACTTGATAATAATCAAAATGGATACCGCTTAATTATAACTTGTACCTTGCAAGTAAACCTAAAGCTAGCATAATTGTGTGTATGAAAGCTTTTAATTATCTCAGTTTTAAGTTTCCTATGAACTTTATTGCATGTAGCGTCACGGTTGAGCCGATACATGATGTGGGTAGTATCTAAGACTTGGAAATTAATCTTATTACTTAGATATGTATATAAAAATCACGAGACACTATGTTCCGCAACCCATTTAAACCAACCGATTTCGATGACATTTTGTGAATGTGTATGCCAGTTTGAAAGATAGTAAGCCGATAGGTGGCGCTGTGACAGGGCGGGTAGATTTTAATTTCACAAACGATATAGATTTTTCAAATGAAGACTTATTTGAATAAAATAAAGGTTAAGGAAGTACGGAACCCTCTATTTTTAGATTGTACCTGTTATAGTACCTAGATTTTTTCACAACAAGTTCATTGACTGCCGTGAAACATTAAATTGATGACACTGTTATTTCTCAGGATTCTGCTAATTTTCACAATGTACCAAGACAATGATAAGGCAATTTGTTACTCTACAATAAAATGTAGAGGTAGAGTGAACGTTTCGTTTGTGGTTTCGTGGACTTTGAATTTTCGTAAATTTAGTTTGACACTGGACTAAAGAAGGACAGATATTTCAATACATTACCTGTTAGGTACCGAGTGCTTACGTCCCGAGCGTTATTCAAGATTTTTGTTGTGTTGCATAGACATGACTTTGAGGTATCTTAGTTACTACTTATCATTCTATGGGGTTCATGTTTAATGCGACTACAGGAGCTAAACGCGAGTTTTATAATGCAAAAAGCATATGATTCACTGCAATAAACAAAACCAGACAAATATAATGATATTCTTTAGGATATATACTAGTATATTAGTGTTTTGAAAACTTAATACAACAAATTTTATTCGATAGAAAAAAACCACGAACTTATCTCTAAAAAAATATTTTAACGAGTAAAAACCATACTAAAATACATGCGATCATTCTGATTTTTGAAAAATAATTCTACAAGCAATATAATTAGCATCATAGTGTTTTCATTTTTTAGTCCAATCAATATTTGACTGAAATCGTCTTTTTGGCGACCAAAAGTACTAGGCTTGCATACATTCAAGGGAGTCTACCTATGGGTCGGGAGTGTATATAATTAATTGAAATAATTAGGTACTCCAATCGGGTTCGTAGTTTAAGGTACTCGGGATCGTAGTTTGGAAGACCTTAGTAACGTTTACGGCTGAAAAGTGTTCGTACAATTTTAGGGTTCCGTAGCTGAAGAGTAACCAACGGGACCCTATTAATAAGCCTCCGCTGTCCGTCCGTCCGTCCGTCCGTCCGTCTGTCTCTCAGCGGGATGAGTTGAATGTGTATTTCTGTTGCCGCTATAAAAAACAACAAAAAAAAGTTAAAAATTAAAGGGGCTCCTATTACGATGGAACGGAACTTTTCATGCGGGAGTCCGACTCGCACTTGGCTGTTTTTTTTTAAATTAATAAGACGTATTCTATTAGTTTTCTCATCGGCAAACATGAAGAACTTCCATCTCATATTTATTGACCCCTTTAGGGGATGATTTTTCAAAAGCTTTTTCTTGGTGGTTACCTTCTACAAAGGAACTTTTAACGCAAAATATTATTCTTATAGGTGACGATGACGACGGCAGCCAGTGAATATTAGGATTACATTAAAATCTTTAACATATTAGAAACAGTTTTGAAATAAAAATATATTTGTAATTGGTTGGAAAAACTCTTTTCTGACTACTCGAAGAAACTGTATCCGAAACAAACTCGAAATCTCTGTTGACGATAATTTATTCATCATGCATTGGCTGAATTGATTTAATATAGGAATTCTCTGTCTGATAAGCATATCAATTGAATTAAATTAGGTACATAACCATATGCGAAGGCACGCTATCTAATTGAATGAAAGATACATGGAGTGTATCTACAGTGAACTACAGTCGTCCTCACCTGTTACATTGCTCGTGGTTAAACGCGCTTTAACGCGTTTCAGGTTAAGCGCGCTTATCTAGGTTGGTCCGTGGATTGGACCCATTGCATATCGAGTTTCCTCCGCGCCTCGGAAAGCACGTTAAGGCCCTTCTAACCCTAAAATTAGCAACTCTATTTGTGGTGGTTCAAACTTCGTTTGAAATACTGTTAGAATAAAGTTCTAATCAGCTTGCACTACAAAGCGGTTGTTACGTCAGTCACTGCGGCCGAATAGTGCGAAATGAGTGGTTTTTGCGATTTACAAAAAATCTTTTGATTGGACTAAAAAAATAAAACACATAAGACCTGCTTTATAGTTAGTTCAGTTAGTATGCAAAGTTTCATGATCTAATTTGAAGTACTTTTTGAATACCAGCGGTTTATTGTTCGATTTGGAGGTAACTTTGGTTTTTTTTTCTATCGAGAAAAGTTTATGGAATCGTGTTTTCGTCACACATAGTACCTAGCATTAGTCCTCAACTTTACCATATATTCATTTAAAAATTAATGCTGCAGTATTTTAGGCGTAACGGAGGATCATGCTAAGCCATTTGAGGGATATATAGCCCTTATCCGTTGGCCCCGGCTAGCGTTTGTAGACCTTTGACAGTCGTTACAAGTAGTCAGTGGTTCGGATGTCTGACAAACAGTCTTACTAAGAGTAAAGTAAGAACTAACTGGGTTGTAGAGGTCAGATAGGCAGTCGCTCCATGTAAAATGTTTTGATGATGACGTAGATAGACACATATTCGAACCTTCTAAGCAATTAAGGTCTAACCCAGATATAATGTATTTAGATATACCTTTGAGGTCTAGAATGGGAACTAAATGTATTATCCTCGGTACTAACTAAATCGTGCTAAGGACCAGCGCACACTACGACTTCCTCTAAGAGTTGAGAATTGTTTCCAAACTATTTTAGGGGATCCTGATAATATTTTTACTACTGACTTAATCTAAGACATATGTTTTTTTTATAATCAGCCGTCGTAATTTCGTAAAACTCAAAATCGATGGCTAAAATGCAAATACTTTGGAATTGTTAATATTTGGTAGGAGTTCTACCAGAATATCAGCTGAGCCTATAATATTCCCACTGCTGGGAAGCAGAGCTCCTCTCTGTGAGAGTTACTACAAAATCTTTTAAGTTTTCACGGTTTATAACTAAACTTACAACATACTGTCCCATCGTACTGAGTCATCCCGCGATCATGGCGCTTGCAACAGCGTCGAAATATCGGGAGCTCAGAATTAAAAATCAGTTCCCGTAGTAAATCAAATCTCGTAAGTGACAGTAAGTTTATTACAAAATCAATAATTGTCAATTTAACTCAACCTTTAACCGTAGTGACAAACATTCAGACATGGCATAATTATGAATTTCATGAATCCGTCTAAAAATATACATGGCGCATAAAAACAGTGTTTGATATGTTACAATAAGCTTTAGCGTACAACCGTAAGGGTAAAAGTAAATTTAAAACTAAAACTTTCAAGCGCTAACCCCATTTGTGCTTCCTCAATATCGTATTACTATTAGAAGCTAGGATTTAAACGTAGGACCTCAATGGCCGTGTCTAGTCGTAATTCAATAGAATATTGCAAGTTGTTCCTGCGAATTTGCTCGTAAGTCCACAACTTCAACTCCTGTTCGATTGGCTTAGGAGTCAAGTTCTGAAACTGGCTTTCGGAGACACGAGTACCTACTTGAGCGCTGTACCTCTCGGTATTTTTCTTTATTCGTTATGTCTGAAAGGGGACCACTCAAAAATTCCGAAAGTCACAATTCCGAATTTCAAAAGTCCGAATTTCATAATTCCGAAGAGTTATAATGTCTACTATTTACAATCCTGAAATTCATAATTCTGAAAGTCATAAATTCGAATTGTTTGTTGTCCGAATTTTATAATTCCTGAGAATCAAATGTCCGATGTATCGTTAGTCCGAAAAACTTGCTAGCTTGGCATGAGGAGCGTTGGCCGAAGGAGCGACGACGACATTTGTGACAGAAAGTGGGTGTGTAATGTAAAATGCGAGCGTAGCGAGCGCGCTTAGGAAACTCGGTATTATGAGAATAGTAATTAAGAACGTCCGGAAAATTGAAATTTCGGATTTTATGAAAATCGGTATTTGGGAATTCGGATTTATGTAGTGTACCCGTCTGGGCGACGATCTGAGGCAAGTAGGTAAAGTTATCCCTATTCAGACATTTATTTATTTATTTAAACTTCATACAATAGTGGTACATAGGCGGACTTAATACCTCAAGGCATTCTCTACTAGTCAATCTTAAACATGACAACATTGTGATAGGGTACAAAATAATATCTACATAATAAAAAATAATCCCTTTTCGAAAATATAATTAGGTACTAAAACACGTATACAAATAAAATAGGTAAACTAATAATATTTTTAACAAATACCAATATAAAAGACGAGAAACCTAATAATAGGTAATTACTATGACTAGATTTCTAATTGAGAGCCATGACATTTAAATATTTACGAGCGATAAGTAGATGGGACAAGACGAAGAAAATCGAACAATTATACCTACCTCCTTCAATTTTACCAGGATTTAAAACGACACCTTGTATAAACAGAGAACTTCTATTTACTAAATGTAGTTATTTGTTTAATTAGCGATCGCAATGCTAAATATGAAATGAAATGCTGCATAAACACTTCTCCGAGTGAATCCCAGCTAGTGGAAGATTATTTCCAATAATTGCTCGTTCATTAATTTGTATTAAGTAGTTGAGAATCTCTTAGATCGTGGCAGTAAATGGAATCACGTTGTTTAACAAATTTATGCTTATCTAATGCAACAAATATTTTAAATGAAACACTTATTTAAAAGTTCAACTTCAGTACAACTTTGATAGCTTAATATTTTGGAAACTTTAAATTTTTGGGACATTTTGTCTGCTATAATACTTGTTTATTGGCATCAACGAGGCTGCAAATAATATGGCAGAACGTTAGGCAGGCCAAAATATTTAAATTCCATACTTATTTGTTAACTTTACAAGTCTGTTCGTTTACTTTCAGTTTTATCAACGGTTTGGAAATTCTTACCCGACCCGTTTGCAGCTCCACTTAACGCCAAGTAATGTGTTTAATTCAGTGATCTGTGTCCGCTGCTCCTTAGTTCCTTTCATAACAATAATTTTCATTCCTCACACAATCCGTCCACCTCTTCTTTTGTCTTCCTCTCCCTCTCTAAACATCAACATTCAACAAGGACTGCAGACCGAATGAGCTCAACCGCAAAACATTCTAACACCCCAAAGTGACACAATTTGACTGAAATTCCTTCTAAGAAATATCATACACATAACAGAATAGGCTAATAAAGTTCCCACTGCTGGGACACCTGCCTGCTCTCTAAGCGGGTCCTGACTCCTGTCTCATCTCTTGAGTTCAAGGGCATACGTTTCTTCGTACTATTTTCTTTTCGTACGTTCATTGAGAGGATGCTTCACAAAACTAAAGTGCTTGACAACCGACCCTGAAATTCCTTCAAGAAAAAGTACTTAGTTTTCCACGCGTCCCTATGGAACAATAATTTTTTAACAACAATTTTAATGTAAATATTGTATAGCTGTAACAATAGTTTCGCGTTCATTGCTCATAAAGATAAAATGGTAATTACATTCGTAATGATCGTGATTCAGTGCTTTCGGCCATTATTTTAGCCGATATGTGAGTAAGCCGTAGCCGTTTTATTGTAGTACTGGTGACTGTTCGACCTACTTCTCTGTGGGTTTATGTTCCTATACCTATGTGTCATCGGTTTTTAATCTTTTAAACAAAGAACAAGAATTACCTAGTGAAAGTTGCTGAGAAATGATCTTAAAAGTCTCTCATTTTTTAATAGTTTTATTTTTCTTTGTTAAAAAACAAATTACTTATAATAGGTATCACTTATGTACAAATTCGAGGGTTTCCTGACAGCAAACCTCAATAGCGCACTTTGACAAGAGGATAAAAATAAAGAAACTAGAAAGAAAACATGTTTATTTTGCACACAACAATAAATAAAATAACAAAAACGTAAATCTAAATACGTAAATCTAAACAAAAAAAACCGGCCAAGTGCGAGTCGGACTCGCACACGAAGGGTTCCGTACCATTGACTATATTTAGTATTTGTTGTTATAGCGGCAACAGAAATACGACCCGACATAAATTTGTTTTGTTTTCTTGTGGTCCCAAAATACCACTACAAAATATTTAGGGGGAATCCGGGACCGTGGTCCTGGTCCCGAAAGCCCCCCGACCCAGAAATACATCATCTGTGAAAATTTCAACTGTCTAGCTGTCACGGTTCATGAGATACAGCCTGGTGACAGACAGACGGACAGACAGCGAAGTCTTAAATAGGGTTCCGTTTTTACCCTTTGGGTACGGAACCCTAAAAAGACAATATTGTGCGTGTCACGGCTGCACCAAATAGGCCCAGTTTAGCAAACTAGAGTTTAGGCCGGGCGACGAATGCCCGAGGCTGGTTTTCAACTGTACCTGTCAATCTCATTGGATTGGATATCAATTGGATGAAGAGCACAAAAAATCGATATCTAAGACTCCATAATTTTCCATTGTTTTCAAACAAAGACATAATCTGATGCCGAAGGGGCTTTTACCATGATTAGGTCTGCGGGTCACTACCTACCTATAAGCTGTTTAAAAGCATTTCACCCCGAGCGTAAAACGGGGCCTTCGGAGTTAGATCAGTCTGCCGATGCCACAATAATTGAGCCATGAACATATAACTAAGTTAAACCCGACACAAACACTACTCCGGTCGCTTTAACTAATTTTCGCGATAGCCTTGATTACGTTGACGTGGTCGTGGTCATAGACAGCGAACTGAGGAATTGTGCAGATTAGTGAACGAAATGTTCATATTGTCTATGGCGACTTTTCTTAATATTACTTACAGTTAAGATACGTTTGAACGTCCCTAATTTAAATGAATATACCCCTAAGGTTTTACGAAAAAACAAAACGCCGTCTTCCATGGTTAAAAATACTTTTCTGAATTTTTCAGTATCAGATGAATTAAATTGATATTTTTAACTGTCATGTTTTTCGTCTATAATAATACAAGACTGTTACTTTAACCACATATTACTAGATTTAAGTGCATAAATTATGATAATCATAAAAAAATATTAGTAATCATAAAAAATATACTTACATTGTTGCTCGTGCTTATTGTTAAAGCAGGTTACATACCGGGGTTTTCTTCACAGATTTCATTAAAATATTTTATATAATATATTCAATTAAGTTTATACATTATTTACAATTTAAAAATCTATTAAAATAAACCAAACTAACTTAAACTAATAACTTAAAAAATTGCGTCAAAAATCTCTTCCTCAACGCTGTCAACTGGTAATGTCTCCAAGAGACTGGCGGCGTTACCACGCTGTATGGCAACGCTAAGCCTTTGGCCAAGGTAAAAGGCAGCCCTAGGGTCACGGGAAGTGTCGACTAAAAATACTGAAATTTCCTTGAAAAGGCTGTGAGCTCTCGGACCCCACGGTCCTGGAGTTGAAACTCCAAACGGCTCGAAAATATAGTTACCAATAAGGTTACTATATCTACGCCGCTTGAGGTTCTCCGCAGCTGCAGCGGCAGCCCCTGCGCAGCACGAGGAACTAGGAAGATGGGAAGGCGCAAGAGTATCAACACATGTTGCGTCCCACACTAAACGCCTACCTACCCATCTATCATAGACACAAAGACATGCCTTCCGGTCTCAAGCCATCGTCGCGTGCCAAGCCATTACGTTCTAATAAAGCTGGAACGCCGACGGTGACAAGAGATCGACGGATGATGTCATTTAAGTTCCCGTGCCGTGCAAAACGGTCCGCACTTCGGCCAGCCGTGGTGTCCGAGGCTGTTGACAACTTCACCACAGTGACAGTGATGAGGACAACAACATGGGGCGCCTAGGCGTAGAGCAACAGCGAGGTGGAAAGTGGTGTCGAGTGTCGACGAGCAACGTGTCTGTGCTCGACGACGATAGTGTACATTAATTTAAAAAAAAAATAGTTCAAATTTGGCAATCGCTTAAGACATGAGGCAGAAACAAATATACCAAAACTTTGACGACAATAAAATAACCAAAGATGTCTGTTGTATCGAAGTTGTACTTACAAAAAAAATTTGAAGTGCAGGGAAAGCTTCTATTCCAGTTTCCACCAATACAACAAAATGGTTTTAAAATCTGTCTTTTAAACTTTTTAATTGCATAAATAATAATTAGTAGAACCGTGTTTTGTATCTGTAAAGGGTTCGAATGAGTGCAGGAGGGGTATAAAGGTCACAGGGTCGACGACCCCAGGGGACATTTTTGCCAAATGACTTGCTGCTCACTTGCCTATAATTATCATTTACAGCACTATACATTAGAAAGTTTCTTAGTTGTGTATACATTAAACCTTTGTAACTAAAGGGTTTCTGTCAATATTGAAAGTTTTCTTTATAATTTAGGTATTAGAAAGTCAGTACTACAACTTTTTATACCATAATTACATCCGTTTTGTTTTTGTGTAACGCAGCATAAATTGAACAAATAAACCAGTGATTTTGAAGAACGATTTTCAACGCTTTAAGTATTAAAATAAATATAACTTCGTTTTCACCAAATTAACCATTAATCACCTTAAAATGAAAACCATTTAATTTAAATGAAAACTATTTAAAGGTTACAGATGAAGGTAAAACCAGTCGCATGAAAAAAGGTGTTTTTCTATACAACAACAACAGCCCATAACGTCCACTGTTGGACATAAGCCTCTCCCATGATGGGAGGAATTTGCCGTAATCTCCACGCTTGGCAGGCGGATTGGAGATCGCAGTAGTGATGAAAGACTAACAGAAAACGCTGCTGCCAATTCTCAGGTCTACGGAGGCGCAAGGTGTTCTGCCTCAGACATTAGTCGCCTTATACGACACCCGTGAGTGTAATGGGTTGGTACTATTCTACTCTGCCGGATACCACACGGCTCGTTTTTTTTTCTATAAGGCTGCCTTTATTAGCTCAAGTGCCAAAATAATAAGCCGCCTTTTCGCTCTCGTGGCTAAATATTACGGAAAGATAAGATAAAGTAATTACAACGTGTATTATCTATTGTTTAAACTAAGATATAATCTTTAGATGTTGGACTTAAGCTGTTCTGCGTAAATACCGTGGTTTTAATGCTGCAATAGTTGTTCAACATTTAAAACTTATTGAAATACCTTCTGAGGGATATGATGTTTTGTTTGCTGTAACAATATTTAATACCGACACAAATCGCAGTGATAGGTAATCGTTTAAATTGTTTACTACGTAAAAACTTTTGTAATCTTCCTGTATTTTAATAACATGCCGCCAAATAGGTATCTACCTAGTACCTAGGCAAATATTGAAATGATAAAAAAACCGGCCAAGTGCGAGTTGAACTCGTGTGGAGAGGATTGCGTACAATGCCAAAGTCTTATATTGAGTTTACCGCTTTATTTTCAATTGATAGAATTCTTAGAGCCGTAATCTACAAGCAATGAACTATATTTAGTATTTTTTTTTCAAAATTTTAGGCTTAATAGTTTCGGAGATCAGGGGGTGGTCACTTTCCGTCTTCTTTCATGAATAAAATCAAAACTATTTATTTTACAATAACAACAAAAATATATTTGAGTTCCTCATAACGAGCACTGTCATTTGTTAGATGACACAGAAGGTTCGCAAAACTTTTTTTTTAAATTTCCTTATTAGTCCCCCGAAAATGACCCGTACTTAAAAAAATATATATTATTTTGCACATCTGTGTTTGGGTCATTATGATTACTTACACCATCCTATTAAATTTCACCTGTTTTGGTCCAGTAGATTAGGAGAAAATTGGTTGTGCCAGAGGGACGGACAGACAGACAGACGCACGAGTGATCCTATAAAAGTTCCGTTTTTTTTCATTTTTTGTACGGAACCCTCTTAATGTAGCCAAAGACAAGATTCAATAACCAAAGGTAACATTTTGTCTATAAATGTCATAGAAAAGGTGTTGACTTAAAAACCGAGCACGAACAGACAAATTTGTTAAAAACAAAAGACACTCACACACTCACCTCGTGAGTGTCAAATATTTTTTTTCTGACAAACGTTCGTTGTTCGACACTCCCACCGTAAAGTTGTTGGCACACCAGGCGGTCACAAGAATCGACATGTCAATAAAAACTTAACCTTAATTCATAGGAACTGACACTTTTTTTTGTTATCCGTGTTTTTTTTAAATTAAAGAGATATCCGATGTTTGCAGAGGCTTAATGAGTTAAAGTACCGCCCAAGTTTGTTCTAGACAAATTGTGTAAGGCATGTTGTATCATTGTGTGCACGGTGATAACGTAAAGAGATATCATTTGCATTGAGTAATGGAGTTATGATAATATCTAAAAGAAATCCTTTTGTTGCGCGTGCAAGTGCAAAGGGTGTTTTTCACTTTTCTCTGTAATGACTTCAGTAGGTATTGTGTTCGTTTTGGAAATTGAACTGAATTAATTTAACCGGCGTCATCTGAATGAAATTTGCATGAGTCAAAGTAAACAATTTTGTTTTCAGTGAATGTAATTGACCAAGCTGGCATTGATCTTAAGAGCCTATCCTACCTCAAATCAGCAACTCTATTTGTGGTGGTTCAAACTTCGTTTAAAATACTGTTAGAATAAAGTTCTAATCAGCTTGCACTACAAAGCGGTTGTTACGTCAGTCACTGCGGCCGAATTGTGCGAAATAAGTGGTTTTTATCCTTTTTAAAATTAAATTTTCGTCTTTTGGAAAAAAAAAATAAGACCTGCTTTATAGTCAGGTCAGTTAGTATGCAAAGTTGCATGATCTAATTTGAAGTACTCTTTGAATACCAGCGAGCGGTTTATTGTTGGATTTGGAGGTAACTTTGGATTTTTTTTCTATCGAGAAAAAAATTATGGAATCGTGTTTTCGCCAAACATAGGACCTAACATTAATCCTCAACTTTACCATATATTTATTTCAAAATTAATGCTGCAGTGTTTTAGGCGTAACGGAGGATCATGCTAAGCCATTTTAGGTAGTATAGGCCCTTAACTTCTTATTTTTACAAAACCTTCTGCATCATTGCAGAAGGTTTTGTAAAAAAAAATAAGATCATTCTTATTTTTCGGCCAATAGGGTTTAGTTGTGTTGTATGGAATTCCGAAGCAAAACAAAATAATGATTGTGTTGAGCCTCAAACATTAATAAATTTCCTACAAATGTGACATTAGTAGGTATGTATATGTTTTACGATTTAGTTAGAGATACCGACTCTTGTACACTCGAATCTATTAAAATGAATAAGAATCGGAGAAAGCTTTATGAATTAATGTGAATATTTTAAAAGAAAATAAGGTAACATTTATCTGTGTGCTAATTGTTCATCTATCTTGAAAAAAAATATTAATTTATTTTATTTGACTAAAGAAGAGATACCTGCCTATCTTCAACTTACTATTAGTACGTTTACGTTTTAGACCTCAGACGTCAGGCAGTCATCATCATCTTCCTGCCCTTATCCCATGTTACTTGTGGTCGGCGCAACATGGTTTTTTTTCCATTCTCCTCTGTCAACCGTCACACAATCATTTACACCTTTTTCATTCATATCATTCCTTACACAATCCATCCATCGTTTCTTTGGTCTTCCTCTCCCTCTCCATACATCAATATTTATATTCATCACTCTTTTAGTCACATGCGATTCTTCCCTCCTCATCACATGCCCATACCAAGACAGTCGATTCCCTTTTAACTTTTCTGTAACTGGCGCAACTTTCAAACTTCCTCTAATATACTCGTTCCTTATTTTATCCATTCTTGTCACACCACACATCCACCTCAACATTCTCATCTCCGCTACATGCAATCTTTTTTCATCCATCTTCTTCACAGGCAGGCAGGTCAGGCAGTATTAGATGTTTTTTAAGACTATATATTTAAAAAAATACAATACATTGAAGTTCAGATTAGTGAATGGAAAGTTGATACCTACCTATTTTGAATCGACAAAACAATCGGTTTAGCGTGGTCTAACCATTGTGACCCCTTAGGATATTATTAATTAGTTGGGTTTAAGTTAGGAGGTCACAGTTTGTTGCAGTTTTCGTTTAGTTGTAACTTAGATATTAATGTTACTCACAAACGTAAAATCAGACACAAAACAAGTGTAGATTAACATGAACCCTTTTCAGGTCAGGTACGGAATTCTTTAACCTCGTCTGACATGCATAAAAAAATCTTGGAATCGACTGATCACTGCGCATAATATGATTTGAAGAATCGAGTAGATCGGATCGACGACCGCGCATGACATTCAATCAAATTTAAATTTCGAATCGAACGCCCTAGGTCAACTCGTTGCACATTAATTTATGCGTATGACGCCGTTATCTTGAATTAGTCCTTTATCGTAATGAAATATTAATATTTTGGCGAGTTCTTTACTAGAGGCAACACTGACTTTGTAAACGGGCCCTTACCGTTACGGTCTTAAACATTCATTATTGTTTTACTGCCAAGACAAAATACATTTTATATCTCATATGATACGATCACAAATTGACCCTGGCAGAATTTGTGGTTAAATGCGTGGAAGTGGGATACAAGTAGTACAATGAGATGCGACACCGTGTCACAGTAATAATAATATTAAATTATTTATTGACATAATAAGTTACATAAATTATTTGAAGCCTCTGACTCCCGAACTAGGTGTACCTGTATGTCAGGAGTCAGCGCCCTCTCCGATTTTATTTGACTTAGATACTAATGTCAACATAGAAATAGACAAACTTACGTGCTACAAAAACAATTTTAGAAAAAATAATAACAACTAAAAAATTAAATTAAATTAAAAACAAATTACAGAAATGAAAAGTATTGAAAAAAACATATGAAAGAACATCAAAATCAGTGATGGATGAAATATGCAACATGCGACAGATCGTATGCGTTTCCTTCGACGTTTAACCACAGAATATACTTAATATAATTATAATAGTACTATTCAACTCTTAAGGAACTCAATAACTCGGTACATTCCCAACCTATTCCAAACAAACTGTTACTTTTCCTAACAAAAAGTAATAAACACAAATTTATTAATGTTGAAATAACAAAGAATTGCATATTGCGTGAATTTTAATATCAACCGATATATTTTTTTTTAATTTCACGGGCAAATAAATATTAATTGAACATTATAAAATATCTCGTTTATTACATTCCGTGGATTTCGTCGCGAGTGCACGTCTGTCTTTCTTGGCTTTGAATTTTGTCTGTTTCCCAAAGTTTCGCTTTGTTTAAGTGTCTCTCCTAAGTTGATTGAAAATCGGTGCCTCTCTTACTATCTTGTGGAGGTACCCATAAGCGACCGGCGCCATCTTGATTCCTGTATAGCGCCGTCCCGCTCATTACACAGTGAGTACTAAATTTGAAACAACTTGGAAAAAGACACTTTTGTATTCGGTGAGATTTGAACCTCCGACACGCTGTACGGCAGTCCGAGTCTTGTGCCGCTAGACCAACGGCCATTGAGTCGCCCGACTTGAATTACTTGAGTACTATTTGCAAGCGATATTTATACATGGCAACTAAAATGCTTCGCTCACCTACCAAATGCTACTCGGACTCTGATCTTGCTAACACTCAGGAGATTAAATATAAAGATAATGTGATGCAGCGTAAACGGAAACAACCCGAATCTGAGTTTACTGAGGCTATCAACAAGCTTTCAAGGGAAATAAACAATAAACTTGACCTGTGGCGTAGTGATCTGGATGGGGCCATAAAAATAATATCGGATAATGTAACTAATATTAAATCTGATCTCGCTGCCATAACTCAAGTTACATCAGATATAAAAAACGAGCTCAATTCACTTCGATCTGACCACTCAAACTTGGAAAAGCGAGTATCTGTTTTGGACCACTTCCATAAAACTGCAATTCAGGATTTATCGCAACTAAAAGTTTCAATCCAGTATGCAACTGAGGAACAGGAACATTTGAAGAAGCAAATTGATTCAATGAACACACAGGCAATAAATGCTGATATTAGTAACAATATACTGATGGAACTCGAAACAAAGATGGATTCGTTAGAGCAACAAGCCAGAAATTGCAACCTGGAATTATGCCATGTTCCAGAAAAACGTAATGAGAACTTGATTTCGCTCATGGATAATATCAGTTCGAAAATAAACTTTTCTCTGTCTCAGAAAGATATAATTGCCATACATCGCGTTCCGCATGCGCATAAAGAAAATAATAAACCGAAGAATATTATTGTTAAGTTAAGTTCGCGCATACTAAGAGATAACTTACTTAGTGCCTTTCGATTGGCAAAGGGTATCAACTCTGATCAGCTGGGATTCTCTGGAAACTCGCATCGTATATATATGCATGAGCATTTAACTTTAAAAAGAAAGCAATTATTTCGAGAGTGCCGAGAGACAGCCAAAAAGCATGACTTTAAGTATGTATGGGTTAAACACGCTACAATCCTTGTTCGTGAAGTTGATGCCGCTCCCGCGCTGGCAATACGGTCATCACAAGACCTCAAAAGGATTAGGCCTGGGACTGGCTCCATCGATCAGCGTAATCTACAGAACGCTCAGAACTAAAAGTTGCAATGTGTTTTCTAAAGCTTTTATTTTAGTTTATATTTATATATTATTTAGTAGTAGTAGTAAGGAAACTGTTTTTTTAAGTAAAATATTTTGGGCTTACAGTCCTATAAGGGTGCAGACGGTGCAGTTGTATATGTTCTTACACAACCTTCTATTTATATATTTAAAAAACGGTCTAGAAGTCCTCAACTTAACAGCTTTACAAGCAACACAACTCATTACTTTTTTATTGTATCCTCTTTTAATTCGATATTTCCCTAATGTTAGGTAACTTGACAGTCTATTATCAGAATTGCAGAGGCATACGAACCAAACTCAATATTTTATATATGAATATTTTAGGTAACTGCTATGATATAATTATTTTAACTGAGACCTGGCTCACTCCACAAATATTTGACAATGAATATATTGACGACCGTTATGTAGTGTTTAGATGCGACCGTAATCGCCACGCCACAAATAAAAAAGAAGGGGGTGGAGTACTCGTGGCTGTCCTTAAAAAGCTTAATGTCGTATGCGTACCGATTGAATTTGCTACAAATCCCCATATAGAACACGTACTTATCGAGCTTCCTGGTTACGATCGGGACAAATATCACATTGGCGCAACATACTTCCCACCAAAAACTTCTGAAGAGATCTATCGTGTCCACTTTGAGAACCTTCAAAGTATATTGGATAGGTTAAATTCGCGTAACGTTTATTTATTTGGCGATTATAATTTACCGGACGTAGAGTGGCATACTAGCACTAACGATATTTCTGGGGCACTGTATTGTAATGGTAGCTCGTCTGTTTGTAAGCATTTAGATAATTTTATGTCAGTACTCAATGCTTCTCAATTTAATTACTTAAAAAATCATAAAGATCGTATTCTTGATTTAATTATTAGTAATAGTAATTGTCGTGTTTACGCACCACCTTCTCTATTATTACCGAAGGACAATTATCATCCCCCGTTTTGTTCCACCATTCCATATAAATCTGAATTAACGTTTTCACGAGCAAAAATAACTAAATATAACTTTTATAAAGCCAATTACGACCTAATTAACCAAGACTTGTGTAAAATTGATTGGTTTAGTGCTTTGAGCGGAATGACAGCTGAAGATTCTGTAAATGTTTTCTATGATATTATTTTCCGAACAATAAAAGATCATACGCCTGTAGCCTCCTTGCGCTCGTCTAAATTCCCTTGTTGGTTCTCCAAGTCATTAATACGCATTTTTAAGAACAAAAATAGAGCCTGGATTAAATGGAAGGTATACGGTAACATATCCGACTACGAACAATTTTCCTTCTTAAGAAAAAGATTTGAAGCTGAATGTAAAAAACGTTACAATGACTATATTGACTCAGTTGAAGAAAACATTAATAAAAACGTTAAATATTTATGGAGTTATATTTCAAATCGTAAAACTAACGCCGGCATACCTTCCACAGTTTCCTATGAAGGCCATAACTCGAGTGATCCTACTGAAATTTGCAATATGTTTTCGGAATTCTTTCATTCAGTTTACGAACATTCCACGTTTGACAAAACTACTTGGTTACCTCCGCAATTGTACGACGAAAATTGTGTTCTTATTAACAATATCCATTTCAGTATTGATAAAATTTTAAAAGCTTTAAAATCACTGGATACTACAAAAGGTCCTGGGCCAGATGGTGTACCAGCACTTTATCTTAAAAAAACCGCAGAAATCATATGCACACCCCTATATATTTTATACAACAAATGTATTTCAGAAGGTTTGTTTCCTGAGATTTGGAAAAGAGCTAATATAACTCCCGTACATAAATCTGGTTCCAAGCACGATATTGAAAATTACCGACCCATCTCTATTTTGCCCACCTTGTCGAAGCTTTTCGAAAGACTTGTCCATGACGAGATTTATCCTATATTACATAACGTTATAATAAAACAACAGCATGGATTTGTTAAAAAAAGATCAACAATCACAAATTTAATGGTTTTCACTGATTTCTTATTTAATAACATGGATCAACAAGTACAGGTAGATGCTGTGTACACGGACTTTCGAAAAGCTTTTGACAAGGTGGACCATGAACTGCTTTTAAGAAAAATTGCTTTCAACGGTATTCGGGGTGATTTACTTCGTTGGTTTACATCGTATGTCTCAAATAGAACTCAAAAAGTAGTCATCAAAGGTTTTGAATCTACATCCATACATGTTACATCCGGTGTGCCTCAAGGCTCAATTTTGGGCCCTCTCTTGTTTATATTATTCATAAATGATATATATAAGTGTTTCAGATATTCCAAATTTTTACTATATGCCGACGACCTTAAAATTTTCAGAAAAATTCAAAACAAAAATGATTGTCTCTTATTTCAAGAGGATCTGGATAGATTCTCGACATACTGTATCGAAAATAAAATTCAACTAAGTATTGCAAAGTGTTCATCAATAATATTTACCAAGAATAGAAATGTAATAACTCACACATATAACTTAAATAACACCTTATTGCACAAATCAAATTTAGTTAGAGACCTTGGAGTGTTGCTGGATGACAAATTACATCTTGATCAACATATAGCTAAGATTGTTAGTAATGCCTTTCGCATGTATGGGTTTGTGATGAGATGCATGACTGATTTTAAACGTACTCATACATACATTCATTTATACAAATCTTTGGTGAGATCACAGTTAGAGTATGCTGCAATGATTTGGAATCCCTTCTATACAAAATACAAAGAAAACCTTGAAACCGTACAATATAAATTTCTTAAAGCCACTCATTACCGATGTCTCCGTAAATCTACCTCTTACCGTAATTTATTGAAACATTACAAACTCACTACTCTGAATATTAGACGCACCTTTTTGGAAAGCATGTTTCTTTATGACCTGTGTAATAACAAATACGATTGCTCAGATTTATCAAACAGATTATGTTATGTAGTACCTAGGACTACCATAAGACGCGAGGCGCGCGGTCGCCCGCTGTTTGCTGTCTCCTCGTGTCGCACAAACGCGGGGGACCGCGCACCTTTGCGTCGTTTAGCGAAAAATTATAACACCCTATTCTCAAATTTAGATTTATTTTCTTTGTCAACTAATAGATTTCGAAGTGATATCCTTAAAGCTATCAAAAACTTTGAGGATTAACCTACCTCAGTCTGTATTTTGTTTTTTCTTTTTTTCTCCTTTCTTTAATTAATAAAGCTAAGGCTTGTTGTACTCGTGCATGTATCTTAATTTTAATTACATAAGATGTGGATAACGTAGTTAGTTGCACACTGAAGCAGTCTCGTACCAATTATTTGTTAACCATTTATAGTGTGTAATTGTTTGTTTTCCCTAATAAATAAAATAAAATAAAATAAAATAATTATAATAGTACTATTCAACTCTTAAGGAACTCAATAACTCGGTACATTCCCAACCTATTCCAAACAAACTGTTACTTTTCCTAACAAAAAGTAATAAACACAAATTTATTAATGTTGAAATAACAAAGAATTGCATATTGCGTGAATTTTAATATCAACCGATATATTTTTTTTTAATTTCACGGGCAAATAAATATTAATTGAACATTATAAAATATCTCGTTACGATTATTAATATTTTCAAAGTTTTATTGCTTTTGTATCGATAACTTGAGTATTAATCTGTATAAAACAAACTTATATTTAATTTACACACAGGTAAATAAATACTTTGGAAAATTGAATTTTAGTACTGTAAGTGAAAAGGCGAAAGTGGAGTGCACACTGCAGTTTTGTAAAACAGTTGGATTATTTTAAAGACTAGCAGACTATCGCGATATAGTTTTTTTTATTTATTATACTGGTAACCTTGTCTTTGTAAATGTCCATTTGATTATGTGTTTTGTTTTGTCCCAGACCTTTCAGACTAAATGTTTTTATGAAAGCAAAGAGATTAAACCTACTTTTTCACCGGTAAATGTAGCACGACATTACTAGATAAGATTAAAAGCCCGATTTATAAAAACTGCCATCGAATATATTGAATGATTTTTCATTTACAGAAGCTGGATTACTTTTCCTATATTTTTCCGATGGTTCAGTCGAGACGCAAGAACAGTTAACTCCCATACAAAATTGGGCATTCTCCTTTAGACTGCTCTGGTCAGGCACTGTTCTTATAAAATGAATCTTAGGTCCACAACAATAGAACTCTGTTTTGGCTTACTATAAATTGTCTAATGTATAAAATTTTGATGACGTTTTTAACACATTTATACGGCTATTTCGGAGCGGGCTTGCAAATGTCACGTTTTTTTTATAAAATATTTGACGTTAGCAGTTTGAAATTGTCGACATGGGCTTAAATAATGGCTAGAAAAAATAGAAACCATTATTATTATCGTCTGTTTCAGCACTTTTGGATAGGTCGTAAATTCGTAATTAACTTATCTTCTAAGGATCGTATCGTATCGTACAAATTCTACTTATTTTGATAGATAGTTTCAACCTGTTTTGAAACAAGCTGTTAGTATGAGGTTGGTCTAGTCTTCGGTAAATCGGAAATTCAGATTTCATTTTATTCAGATTTTTCACCCATTAATGCCGTTTGGTACCTAAAAGCTGCTTAAAATAATATCTATCGCAAATATCGGCTCCGTGTGTGTGTGTCCTGTGACTTTCGTGACAGCTGGTAAAAATATCGAAATAACGTTCTTTAGTGCATTTGACATTTACACTAATAAAATTTTTAACATTTTGTAATCGACATAAAATATATATGCATGATTTTTTTTATCACTCTAAACAAAGCGTATTAACATCAGAAATAACAAAGTGAAATTATTATTTTAATATCTAAAAAAAAATGCTAAGCTATAAGCATTTGAAACTGCTGATCAGACAGAGAGATCCGATACAGCGAATGACGTCATTCACTGCATCGACGTACAAAATCCATACTAAATTCCATTTATCTAGAAAGAGATAGAAACAAAAGTTTAAATGGTTAGAACTTTTGTGCTGTTTGGTCGATTTATGTCTTGTTTTCGCTTTTTGTTACTATTTTTATAGTCCTTTAACATTCCGTATCGAAATAAAAAAAAGAAAAATTTTGCATATTCCCTATTGGCATTTGGCACCTGAGAGGCAAGTAGGAATAGGAATGGGTTAGTTTACGTACTTGTGTTATAAAATGGCGTTTTACTTTACCTATGTGTGCTTAGCCATTTATGCATTTATTTAAAATTAAACCAGAAAACACGAACAGACAGATTGTGGACCGGCTACGGACACAGGACACGGAAGAGTCCAGTGTCCAAAGTGGCGACAACAATTTGTCCTTTTGTGGTGTTTTTGTCTACGTAACAGCAAAAGGTGATATTTTATAAAGTAGGTTTTTACAAACGAAACTATATACTCAACAAGCCGAAAAAGATATGATTAAACTTAGCCAGTACAGCAGTATTTTTTATTTTTTATTAATTTAATTTTTATTTTCAAAAGCGTCTAACTACCAAAACCTATTAGGGGTATATACATTAACAAACGTACGTTATTGGATTGGTCCAGTTTCTTCAGAACTGTGTAAACACTGTTTGTTTGTGTGTGTGCGTATTGAGTAGCCGCCCACAAACAAACAAAATGTGTACAGAGATTTAGTTCACTTATCATGCAACTATTTACGTTTTGAAACAACTTTACCGTCTCACTGACTGCGTAAATGAAAATCTACAGCCCCAAAAATCTTAGGTAAATATACATAAAATTATCTTCTTACTTAAAATAAATTCACACTGGACGCCTTTTTTTTTCGGATGGGAAATCATCAAATGACACCTCCCGCTCTGGGCGGAGCAGGAGGAGTGTCAGACTTTTACTGACTAAAACCCATCCATGTTCCTTCATCGCCCTTTGTGTTCCGGGGCCACGGTATCTCTTTCGAACAGTCCCGCAACCCCGGCAGCACACTGGACGCCTGACTGAGGAAATCACCGTCGAGGTAGACAGTGGCGAAGGTGGTGTGACGACCTGATCTTGTTTACGGGGCGAATATGACCAGATATCGCACAAGATAGAGAGGTTTGGAAGGAGAAAGGGGAGGGCTCTGCCCAGCAGTGGGACACATGACAGGCTAAGGAAAACAAAAAAAGGGAAATTGACTGCCTCATTGGTGTCTAGTGTTAAATGATGTTTATTTTGCAAGTAGGTTTTTACAAACACTTTTACACGTCATTTTTTTAAACTAGATGGGGCCGGTGTTTCGTACCTGACTACTCTGATGAGAAACAGCCGAAACAAACTCAGAGGTCCTTAGTCTCTTTTGAAGTCCAGACATAATCTTGCTCAATTCACATGAGGACTATGCAGATTAGTGCCTGAGATGGTCTTTTGAAGAAAGAACCACACAGATTTGAGTGGACCTGTCCAGTCAGTGCAAGCATTTGTCAGTTTTAACCTGTAGCCGACTTATAACTCAAAGAGCTCAACGAAACGACGAACAATACCAAAGAAAGGACATTTAGGTAGGTCGCTTGTACTCAAACTGCTAGACAGTTGTGGGAAAAAACGAACAAAAAATGAAAATGTGACCCACATGGTCCCCACATTCACAATAATAGTGGTTGTTGAGGTCAGGCAAAGAGAGGAGCTCGTGGCTAAATAATAACAGCCGCTCGGGTCGATCGTTAGGTTAAGCCGTGCTTGCCTAGGTTGGTCTGTGGATGGGTGACCGCCCATTACATACCGAGTTTCCTCCATGCCTCGGAAAGCACGTTAAGCCGTTGGTCCCGGCTGTCTTTTGTAGATCTTTGACAGTCGTTAGGTAGTCAGAGGCCCAAAAAGTCTGACAACCAGTCTTACCATGGGGTATCGTATAACCCGGTACTAACTGGGTTGTGGAGGTCAGACAGGCAGTCGCTCCATGTAAAATACTGGTATTCAGCTGCATCCGGTAAAACTGGAAGCCGACCCCAACATAGTTGGGAAAAGGCTAGGCAGATGATGATGAGGTCTGGCAAAGTTTTTCCATCAGGAGGACACCACGGAGTCCTGATGTGTGTTTTATCCCTATTACTTGGGACTTGAAACATAACTGGCAAAATGTGGGTGTACTATAGTTGCTGCCATCTAAGATGACAATAGCGGTCATTGACCCACCTACATTTATTAAAGTTCTTAACTTTGAAAACCAAAAATAAGCCTGTTCAAGTCTTGAATCTTCATTTATCGTGATCTTCAATATTTTTTCTAATGAAAAACGATACATGGTTCATTTGTTTTAGTTCGTACCAACAGATTTTAAACCGCTTTTATGCCTCAAATGGCTTAGCATGATCCTCCGTTACGCCTAAAATACTGCAGCATTAATTAAATTGAAATAAATATATGGTAAAGTTGAGGATTCATGCTAAGTACTATGTGTGACGAAAACACGATTCCATAAACTTTTCTTGATAGGAAAAAAAATCCAAAGTTACCTCCAAATCGAACAATAAACCGCTGGTATTCAAAAAGTACTTCAAATTAGATCATGAAACTTTGCATACTAATTGAACTAACTATACAGCAGGTCTTACTTATGTGTTTTATTTTTTTAGTCCAATCAATAGATTTTTTATAAATCGCAAAAAACCACTCATTTCGCACTATTCGGCCGCAGTGACTGACGTAACAACCGCTCTGTAGTGCAAGCTGATTAGAACTTTATTCTAACAGTATTTCAAACGAAGTTTGAACCACCACAAATAGAGTTGCTCATTTTAAGGTTAGAAAGGCCTTAAGTGGCACCAACTATAACACACAAATACAGTTCTTCCTAACTCTTCGGTATGTTATGTATGTAAAACAAAATCGCATTACAGTCGTAGGTTTACTAAGGGATTTTGAGTTTAGGTATCAAGGCAAATAGTGACTGTTTTTGCGATAGTCAATTGCTAAAGTAATTAAGCAACTGTAAATAGAAAATTTGTAACCGTAGTCCCGTAGTTTAGCAACTGAAAATAGAAAATCAGTTACCGTAGTTGGCAACTGAAAACCGAAATACAGCTACCTATCGCCCGGAAAATTAAAAACTCTTATCTGGAGCACAACTGGCGCAAAAATAAACACTCAATTTTCAAGGATAACTTCCTAATGAAATTTTAAATAACTTTACATACGGTTTTTGGCATCTGACATTCGGAATTACGAAATCCTCTGCTTTCTAAAATAATTTACTGTCTTCTTCATGACTACGACTAGTAACAACATAAGAATCGAGTAAGAAAGCGGTAACCATGGAAACGATTTTATTCGTTACGTTAATCGTTTGGTTCATGTAGTGTTAGATGGTGAAGATAATTCAAAAGTAAAAATAAATCTGGCAATCAAAGATCGGCTTGAAAAATTAGTAGTATAACATTCGTAATACGATTGTTCCTGGCAAATCTAAAATACGTAAAGATCAAGTTTTAGGCACACACATTGTCCACAAATCATGGCAAATTGATAGAAAATCATTGTATTTCAGCACTTTTTTTTGTCTTGTTTTATTTAAATATTAAGTTGAATAACTGACTGACTGTAGTAACGGAGCAAATATTTTTGTTAGGGTGCGTTCACACTAAATAAAATGTATATTTATTTGTTATAAAACATGGTTATCTAACATGATTCAATAGAGAGTTTACCAATGCTATAAGTGGCCTATAGTTTTTGTTGTTGCTGTAAAATGTTCCCTAATCAGGAGCTCGTGACTAGATAATAAAAGTTACACGGTGGTCCCGGCTGGCTGTCATTTTGCAGATCTTTGACAGTCGTCACAGGCAGTCAGTGCTCCGAAAATCGACAACCAGTCTTACCAAGGGGTATCGTATTACTAATGATATTCTAACAAACAGATATGTTATACACCTACAAAACCACCGAAAAAAGTGTGCCGCGGGGCAGAGCCAGCTCACATTCATGCAGTGACGCAAAATAAAGACAAAACAGGCCAATTAGCTCGTTTACGAGTCTTCAAGATTGCGCGCACACAACATAATCTGTATAATAGAATATTATTGCGTATTACCCAGTATTTTATGGCATGTATGTAAAGGTCAGATTGGCATTCGCTCCATGTAAAATACTGGTATTCAGCTGCATTCGGTTTGATTGGAAGCCGACCTTGAAATATTAGAAAACTGCTAGTCAGATAATGATGTTACTTAATCTGGACGCACACTTACGATTGCTATAAGTTTAAGGGTCTGAGGACTTACTCTCTAACGTCCATCCGTCACTCTCACGCACGTCTGCAGATGAGTGCGAGTGAGAGAGACGGATAGAGACCGACGGATGGACGGACGGACGTTAGAGAGTAGGGCCCCTGAACCGTAGTGTTATGGAGCAGTGGACTGTAATGGTATATTAGCTGAATGATAGAGGCACGTATGAGTTAATTCGTTTTATTATAATATTATACGATATTACAAGACAAGCTTTTCCTGACAACTGGTTAGAAAACGTCACAAATCGAAGCATAAATCAAAATCTAAAAATATAACAAAATTATAAAAAAGGTTCCATTCACAGCCAGTCGCCAACACGTAGTATCCGTCAACATCGCGCTATTATTAGAAATAGTGGGTAAAGTAGGGTTCAGCATGTTATTCTGTAACTAATTGCCCAACAAATCGTACAGCAATTAGGTTTACAGGCTTTCTATGTAATAGTGGGATAGGTTGCGATGCACCGTTGCGTTTTCTTTCCAATAATCGATTTCTAATATTTCCCTCTTTTTTACGAAATAAACTTGAATAGCGGTATTGCGGTCTTTGACAGTCGTTAGGTAGTCAGAGGCCCAAAAAGTCTGACAACCAGTCTTACCAAGGGGTATCGTATTACCTGGTACTAACTGGGTTGTGGAGGTCAGATAGGCAGTCGCTCTATGTAAAATACAGGTATTCAGCTGCATCCGGTGAAACTGGAAGCCGACCCCAACATAGTTGGGAAAAGGCTAGGCAGATGATGATGATGAAACTTGAATAGCGGTGGATTCTTTTTAAGCTGTGGTCGAGGGGCTAAAAGAAAATCTTAGGTCAAATGAAGTATCGTTTGTAAAGTCCCTCCGGAAGCCTTCCCTATAAAAAAAGTCTTATTTTGACAAATTAATAAGTTTCCAAACAAAAATTATAAATGCGAAGTAGCTTCATAGGTTTTGAGGACATCGTAATAAAATTGAAAAATAAACACATACTTACTTCAAGAAGAAAATTTAGTTTTTTCCCAGGAAAAAAACCAACTTAAATTGGAACTTGATCTAGTTCCTTTTTATTCACAGATAATATTTAATAGACTTTACTATAGTCAACTTACTGGCAGCTGGACCCACTTTATCGCAAACATAGTCAAGATAATAATAATAAATGTATATTATCGAAACATGTTATTATTATCAAAGGCAACATCACGTACTCGGGTACATTAAAATCGCTAACGCAGCCAACACATCCCGTACGACGATATCTCATGGACTCAATCGAATTACATTTTAATATTAAAATTATTCATATTGCCAATATATTACCGTCGACCGGTGTCGATTGATCCAACTCCAGTAGGATTAAATAACTTGAATACATGTGAAATTATAATTAAAATATCCCTTATGAATATTTTTTGCATTATCAACGTCTGAACGGGCAAACATTTTAAGTTTTTTAAAGTCGAAATTAACATTTAAAACGTTATAGGATCATGTATCGATGTCGTCGGGTCGAGATTAAAAAAAAATATTGTTACGTCATGGTCGTAAGTTAAAGTTAAGTAAGATGAGTGGTACTAGCTGTGTTCGGTACTCATCAGTAACTTATACTTGAGTGATTCGCGTCGTTTACGTCAGCAGGATATCGAGTTGTTGGTTTTAAGACAAGAATGTGTCATAAATAACAAACAAATACGTGAGTGTTACAAATTAGAATGAAGTTTGAAACTATTATACACAGTTTCGGTCGTTTGGTGTTTCGACATGCATGGATGGGGTCTGTGTGTCTGGTTTCACAAATGAAATTGAACGCGATCAGTACATGTGAACTGCGTTCAAGAACTGCCATTGTTGCGATAGCTCTAAAATGAGGTCTCGAAGTGCTCTTAGAATAACTGCATCCAAAATACAAAATGAAATATGCATGTATATGCAAAGTACTAAGATGTAGGTAAGCTTCGTTAATATTTTGCATATGATTCTAATTATGTTATCAGCCGAGAAGCGCAGGTGTACCGACATGACTTCAAAATTATGAAAAACCTTAAAAAGCTTGAGTTTATTAAGATAATTAGCGAAGAAGCTCACTTCGTATTCGTTATTTGGGAATAGAAAATAAAAAAGAGTTTGTTTATTTTAAATACAGATTTAACGCGAGTAATGATGGTTCGTAACTCTGAGATCGAAGGTTCAAATAAACCAAGACTTGAAAATGAAGAAACTTTCTTTTTAGGGTGTCATATCCAAAGGGGGGGTTGTAGAGCAGCGGTGGCCCAGTGGTGGCAGCCGCGACTTACGAACAGTAAGTCGTGGGTTCGAACCCAGACAGGCGCATTACTGTGTTATTTATTTCAACACCAATGCTCTCAAAACGGTGAAGGAAAACATCGTGAGGAAACCGGCATGTCCTAGAACCACAAAATTCGAAGACATGTGACATCTACCAATCCGCACTGGCCCCCGTGGTGGATTATAGCCCATTCCCTCTCAGAGAGGAGGCCTGTGTCCCAGCTGTGGGAACATTATTAGGCTGATGATGATGATGATCCAAAGGGTCCCGTTGGCACCCGGCCGCGGAACATAAAATAGCCTTTATTTAATTTGTAATATAATATGTCATCTAAAGATATAGATAGAAGAAAACCTTTGGCTTCATCCAATACAAAAAAAAAAACAGAAGTTTACGTTTGACTAAAAATAAAAACAAAAAGCAATTGAAGTCTGATATTGACAACAATATCTCTGTCTGTGTTAACATTTACTTTAAATTGTTTATTATACTTGTTGGTATTTTATACAAAGTTCAATGAAAGCTCTTACGGAAATTCATTGTGAGTGTAACTTACTCGCATTACGGCTAAATGTCAGCAGTTAGCAGGTACCTGCATAGTGCATATTATAGTAATCCACTTTGTCTCGTAAATAATTATTTTTAAACCAAGTTTAGTTAACCCGGGAAACGAACCTAATTTAAAAATATTAGCTCTTACACTGTTTCAGGTTTTGTACTTTAAAATACCTTAATCCAAAAGCTTTAAAAGCTTACGTGAGTTTAAATTTTAAAAAGAAACTAAAAAAAAAACAAAATAATGTTATTCTTCTGAACTACATAAATATCGTTTACTTAGATAACCGAGAGGAGCTCGTGGCTAAATAATAACAGCCACTCGGGTCGATCTTTAGGTTAAGCCGTGCTTGCCTAGGTTGGTCTGTGGATGGGTGGGTGAGCACCCATTACATACCGAGTTTCCTCCGTGCCTCGGAAAGCACGTTAAGCAGTTGGTCCCGGCTGTCATTTGTGATCTTTGACAGTCGTTACAGGTAGTCAGTGGCCCAAAAAGTCTGACAACCAGTCTTACCAAGGGGTATCGTATTACCCAGTACTAACTGGGTTGTGGAGGTCAGATAGGCAGTCGCTCCATGTAAAATACTGGTATTCAGCGGCATCCGGTTAGACTGGAAGCCGACCCCAACATAGTTGGGAAAAGGCTAGGCAGATGACTTAGATAACCGAGACCACTCGTCACCCACTTATCACTGAGTGAAATAATGTGAAAGCAAAATCGGTATCCGCACTACTTAACCTTGCTCCCGCGCATTCATCTCCCAAGTTACGTAACTTATGTCCCAAGTTACGTAACTTATGTCAGCTCTGTATTGAGTGTTGACAGCCTGCGGGCAGTATCAGCGATCGCCGTTGGAGGGTTAGCGTGCTGCTTTACACGTGTTTGAAGCGGCGCGGGCGCGACGGGACCCCAGATTAAGATCTACCATAGACTAAGAATCTACAGACGGGGGAACATGAACTTCGTCGTTGGTTTTGTGCGACTGCTCGGTATGAGGGTCCCTGACTCCTGGATTCCATCACTCAGGTTGGCTGAGGTGTATCCGATCATTAGGACGAACTGGGGATCTAATCGAAGACATAGCAATCAGACAAACGCATACGATTTGACGCTTACTTTATTTCCCTCAATTCGTTCTTTATTGTGTGCTTTTTTTGCGTCATTTTTAGTGCAATGCACACTGAGGATTTAATCGTCGCGTCGCTTGCGACGCAGTTTATGCTCCAAGCTCATAGTTAGTTAGTTAAATTCATTGTCAACCATAACGTTAAACTCCTTAACTTTGCAAACCAAAAGTAAGCCTGTTCAAGTCTTGAATCGTCATCTATCGTGATCTTCAACATTTTTTCTAATGAAAAACGATAGATGGTTTATTTATTTTGGTTCGTACGAAGAGATATGGAAACGGCAATGACCGCTATTCTCATCTCAACTGGCACCAACTATACAACATCGGCTCCTAAGTTCCGCCTCTATACGGATTTCTTAATCATTGGTTCTACGTTCCTATATCGCTCGCTACCGTATCTTATACTATCGTTAATTACTTACCCACAATAGATTTTTAGTTTGGACACTTTCGGGTGTAAAAGATACACTGTAGATTGAGCGATAAGTACGTGTAATTGTTAGGTAGGAGCCGTGTTTTGTTAATTTTAATATACATATTTTTCTAATAGCTCATGGTATTAATTTGTTCTTTTTAGGGTTCCGTAGTCAACTAGGAACCCTTATAGTTTCGCCATGACCGTTAGCACTAGAAAGCTGAAATTTGGTACCAATATGTATATCAATCACGCCGACAAAGTGGTAAAATAAAAATTGGGAAAAAATGTTTTCTTAGGGTAGCCCCCCCTATATGTAAAGTGGGAAGTGTTTTTTTTTTATTTCAATCCTTACGTGTGATATATTGTTGGAAAGGTATTTAAAAATGAATAGGGGTTTCCTAAAATCATTTTTTGATAATGTCAATAATTTCGGAAATAATCGCTCCAAAAGTAAAAAACAATGTGTCCCCCCCCCCCCCCCCTCTAACTTTTGAACCATAAGTTTAGAAAATATGAAAAAAATCTGAAAAGTAGAACTTTATAAGGACTTTCTAGGAAAATCATTTTGAACTTGATGGAAACAACAGTTTTTGTACAAAAAAGACAAAAAATTGTACAAAATAATTTCTGGACTAAGTTTGTACTATATTCGTATATGCAAGCATTTTTACATAATGGATACCCACCTTTAAACTCATAAGTGGAAACACTTATTGTGACGGACGGGAAACTACGGAACCCTACACTGAGCATGGCCCGACACGCTCTTGGCCGGTTTTTTTTTGTAGTTGTTGTTCGTTAGTGGAATGTCTGTTTGTGAGTCAGTGAACTATTATGAGTGAAGCATAGCTTTATTGGCGCTTGAATGACATGGTCAGGAGCCTGAGGAAATTTGTTAAAAATACAAGATCAGAAAAATACAATACGATCAAATACAAAAATACAGGCCTCGTGCAAAAGGGCCCAAACAGCACAAAAAGGCCCAAACAGCATAAAAACGTGCATGCAACACAAAAATGTCCATACAGCAGAAAAAGGTCCATAAAGCACAAAAAAATGCTGTCAAACAGTCACATTCACATAATTTGTAAGAATATAAATAAATATTCTACTTCTAACTCTAAATCTATATCCTTGTGATTAGCCTTGACTACAACGTGCAATTGTGCCAATTAATCACATTAGAGCCCTAATGAATAGTTACATGATTCGTCCTTCATTACGGTTGGCTCATTGAAAAAGAGTTAAAACACGGCAATTACGGCACGACATAAAAATTAAATAATGACAAAATGGGTATAGTGATAGTGCATTGTCGGGCATTTGTTAGAAAAATATGGTTAACGAATCACAGAATGCCAGCCAGTAATTTAGATTGTAATATATATCCGTGTTAGCGGACGCTAACTGTACGTCACTTTAATTATTTAAGGTGGAAGTTCCACGTTCCAGTTTTTTTTTGCAATTTGTCAGGTTGTATGTTGATTAAAATATGATTCTCGGCTGTAACACGTATGTAGTTACGGAATTATAATCATTAAAATCATCAACAAAACCCTCTAAGTTCATGTAACTGTCAAGAATGACTTTTTCATGAAATAGTCATTTTGGATTTCGCGGGCTACCCTGGAGCTTTCACCTTAATGTTAAAAAAACTTTTATCACGGCAAAAAATGAGCTATAATCTGCTTACTAACTTAAGGGCCTATACCCTCAAATAGCTTAGCATGATCCTCCGTTACGCCTAAAATACTGCTGCATTAATTTTGAAATAAATAACTTTACAAAGTTGAGGATTAATGCTAAGTCTTATGTGTGACGAAAACACGATTCCGTAAACTTTTCTCGATAGAAAAAAATCCAAAGTTACCTCCAAATCGAACAATAAACCGCTGGTATTCAAAAAGTACTTCAAATTAGATAATGAAACTTTGCATACTAACTGAACTAACTATAAAGCAGGTCCTATGTGTTTTATTTTTTTAGTCCATTTAATAGATTTTTTGTAAATCGCAAAAACCACTCATTTCGCACTATTCGGCCGCAGTGACTGACGTAACAACCGCTTTGTAGTGCAAGCTGATTAGAAGTTTGAACCACCACAACACACCACTGCACATTAGCCAAGCATGCGCGCATGTTGAGCATTATATTGTTTTCAATACACTTTCTCGAAAACTGGTCCATAACGCACTACGATTAGGTACAACATGCAATGTATTTCACACGTGTGCGATTTTTTCCACTTTCCTGCACGTGTGCGGGAATGAAAATTGCCACAGATAACTATACCTATACTTAGTCCAAATTGGTTCAATGTCTATACTCTGAGGTGAATGTTTTTTTTTTTTTGTCAAAGCACTACGCGTCTTTACGGCATAAATATTTTTTGAATTTTCAAATTGTGTTTTTAAATAGAATATCATAGATAAACATGATTATTTAAAACTAATAGTTACTTTTATACACAAATTAGCATTTATTTGTGTTCTGAATTCAAAAACATAAAATAAATCTATTTTTTATATTAGGCTGTTTAACGGCTTCATACCATTGCCTCTCTTTCAACCTGGCGAGACCAAAGCGCGAAAAAAAAAAAGAAAATTTAAATCATAGTTTCATAGTTCGTGACAAAAATATTATTCGTTATTTTATTTTATTTCTTCAAAAGTGTATTGAAAAACGTCGTTTGATACACGTGGACATTTGTTATTGCAATTCTCGGCTCAAAAACACCCTCGCCTACGGCTCGTGTGTTATAATTCCGCCTCGATTGCAATAACAAACTTTCTCCACTTGTATCAAAATGTACTATTCCATTCATTCTGACAAATACATTTCTTTTTCGGACAATTTATTTTTTTCTAAATAAACTAATAAACTTACTGGTTGCTAGCTCTTGGTTCTGTCTTTTTTGACACTGTCCGGCCGTGGTCCGGCCGAATATTTTTGTCGTTTTACACAAAGTGACGTGTCAACGCAGTCATCTGTGTACGAGATAAGCATACGTAGTGCAACGCAAACTTTCACGTTTACGTTTAGCAAAATAAAACGTGCAACGTGGAGTGAAGGTCGATGTCGCCGTTCTTTATTTAAAAAAAAAATCATGCTATACGGTTTCAATGGGGGGTTAAAGCTCGTGAGTTTTGAAATTAGTTTCGTCGAATTTGTAAGTTGATTTCTGTTTATTAGTAAAAGCAAGGTTTATATAAACTTGAATACTCGATTGATACTCCGTCTAACGGTAATCATTTGACGAGTACGTCATAGTATGCCATAATTAACTAATAACTAGAAAAACTACGCATAATAACGTGTAGGTACGGCTATCATGGCGGTCACTGGTGCGCGGAGTACCTACCTTGGCGATGTAAACGAACGCCGGACGAGCCTGGCGCAAAAAGTAGTGTAGGATGCAACTGCGCTAAGTTAACAGATGTTTTATATTATATCAAATGTCCTCGTGAGAGTAGTAGTCTGGCCGCAACTTACGAGTCGAACGTTCAAAGTCTGGCAGCACTATATTGTGTATAATTTCATCACTATTTGACGGTTATTACAGGTAGTCAGTGGCCCGAGAAGTCCGAGAAGTCTGACAACCAGTTTTACCAAGAGATACCGTTTTAACTAGTGCTAACTGGGTTGTGGAGGTCACAAAGGCAGTCGCTCCGTGTAAAATTCTGGTATTCACCTGCATCCATTAAGACTGGAAGCCGATCATAATCTGCCAGCATTGCTCTCAAAAAGTAATAATATTTAATTGGTGAAGTTGGGACCTCTCATAGAGAGGAGGCCTGTGTCCCAGCAGTGGAAACATTAATAGGCTGATGATGATGGTGAAACTTAACATCATGAGGCATGGTAGAGGCAGGGTGAAAAATCATGTTTTATGGTAGAACTCAATGTAACGCACTAAAAACATAGTGCTGATGGATGGATTGAATAGTACGGGGTCGTGGAGTTGTTTAAAGTAAAAATCTTATAAGTACGTTAAAAACTTGTATTAAAAAAAAAAAAGAACTTGTCAAAAAGTTGGAACTTTGACCCCCAATATCTCCGTAACTAGAAGGTGCCCAGGTATATGGTGTAGAACAAAAAAATAATCGCAATGACGCTGACGGGGAGAATAAGTGCCTCGGCTTCGTTAAGAGGTATTTTACACCCTTTACACTTCAGTAGGAAACAAAATACTCAAGTTAGTGATGGAAGAGTCCACAATTATGGGAACTTAAGCTGCGTTTATTGAATAAGACTCCGAGATTCACCGTTATTCCCAGACGGATCTCATTTTACCATTGGTCAGAGATAAAATTAATTTAATATAATAATTATGCATTAATATTAGGTACAGATTCAGAATCAAGTTTGTTAAGTAACAAAGTTTGGCGAAATGTCCGAATCCAAGTATGACTTGAATAAGTAATGAGGTAAATTCTTAGCAAACTTCAAATAAGTTATAATATACTAGCTGACGTCCCGCGGTTTCACCCGCGTAGTTCCCGTTCCCGTGGCAGTACGGGAATAAAATATAGCCTATAGCACTCACGAATAATGTAGCTTTCTACCAGTGAAAGAATTTTTAAAATTGGTTCATTACTTCTGGAGATTACCCCCTACATACAAACTTACAAACAAATGTTACCTCTTTATAATATTAAAGTATAGATATAGATTTCTACTGGCCGTTATTATTGAATTTGTCAGGATTATAACATAACTTCACGCGTGTAATTCCCTAAGGGTTGGGTAGAAGTCTAGTGTTCCTATCTATAGTACGCCTCATTTGGCCAGTTATATTTTTGTAAGTAATGCTGAGGACCGAAAAAAACCGGCCAAGTGCGAGTCGGACTCGCGCACGAAGGGTTCCGTACCATTATCTATACATTAGACAAAACGGCAAAAAAATCACGTTTGTTGTATGAGAGCCCCCCTTAAATATTAATTTTATTCTGTTTTTAGTATTTGTTGTTATAGCGGCAACAGAAATACATCATCTGTGAAAATTTCAACTGTCTAGCTGTCACGGTTCATGAGATACAGCCTGGTGACAGACAGACGGACAGACAGCGAAGTCTTAGTAATAGGGTTCCGTTTTTACCCTTTGGGGATGGAACCCTAAAAAAGGGCAGGAGAATAATAGGACGTAGGATACTTTTCATCCGTGTAGTACAAGTAGTGTCCTGTGGGATAATTTCCGACCTCTCAAGGGTAAAGTCCCGGGCAAGCAGTGACTAAAAATATAACTGTACAATCCACGTTGTTCTTAGTAACAAAATATTATTGCTTGCTTGTTTTGGGCCAGTCAGTTATTATTGGCAGTGTAAGGGGCGCTACACACTTGTTCAATTGTAAATCCGGCCGGCCTAATCTATCTAGACATTGCATATGAAAAAGCCGCTTGGATTTGCCATGCTGGAAAATTCAACTAGATCATGATCCAGCGAAAGTAGATGCCGAACGGAGTTTCCCGATCAGCAGGAGCCGAATGAAGCCGAATAAGTTTAGTAATAGGCTTGTGTACTGAAAAAATCGAATTAGTCCGTCAGTTAGATCATTAAAAAATATTTGACCCGTATTTTTTCTTTTGTTACGTAAACCAAAATTGACAATGATACGACGCTTTTAAAATTCTCAATACGTCACGCCGCGCCGTGGTATAATTTTTAGTGCGTTCTGACGTCACTAGCCCCTCTCCCGAGGTTTGATGCGGTTTTATCTTTGTCAATATTCATTGATTTACAAAAACAAAAAAATACGTGTCCATTATTTTCCAATGCTCTAACTGACGGACTAAATAGATTTGCAATTTATTGATGCTGGGAACAAGCCTACTGGTTCGGGTTAGTCTTTGTTGTTCAACATAGTATCGCACTTGCAATCCCAGAAGGGGTAGGCAGACGTGTACTTAATATAACACTCATTTTTTGCTAGTTCACGTCCCATGTAAACGGCCAACCGTCCATACTTTTCGCGAGAATTTTGACTTTTTTGAGCTAGTAGGTATCTTGTGCACTATTTCCAGGCTTCTATCAAAGCATTAAATAAAAATTTGTAGAAACAAATTCAGTCTAAGTCTCCAAAAATTGCTGTTTTGCACAATTTTTACCTCAACTTTGGCCGTTCATAATGTACTTATAAATTGTAAAAGTAAAGAAAGCATCCCGATAGAAGCCTTGCAAATGTAGTGGAGATTCTAAATCACCAATATTTATTTCTCAAACTTGTAGTAAGACTTAGTCAAAAACACGTATTTCCTGGAACAAGTTTTATAAATTTTCGAACACTATTTTCCGTTCTATGTCCTCGCATTAGGCGGTATGAGGTGCGCGGGAGCCGAGTAGTGCGGGGTCGGGGCTAGATAAGACAGGAGAGTTGAAAGAATATCGCCGCTGTGGCTCTGGATGAAACAACAAGCTTTTCGACCATGCTCGTGTTGACGATAGTCGAGCCGGGAAGGGCCCTCTTAGCAAATACTGCCAAATCGAACCCGTGGACCCGAACATGCTGCACACCCCTGCAAAGCTACCAAATTTGGTAGCTTTGCTTTTAATTTGGTAGCATTTAGCAAAGCTACCAAATTTGGTAGTTTTGCTAAATGTGACTATCGACTTATAAGTCGATAGTCACATATCATTACTGCCCGTGACTGCAGAACCATTTTTTGCCACGACTGTTCAAACGTACAATAATCGCTTCTTATTATTTGCGATGCCTTCATGACACATTAACACGATCCACACTGATACAATGCGGTAGAAAACTTAGTAATTACCACACATTTTTGCTCCACTCGACCAGAATAAAGTATTATAGCAGAGATAGTTTTTATATACAAATAGTTTTTGTTTGTTTGTGTGGAAGTTCATCGATGCGAGTTTACAGACAGTCATGAGTGAATTTGTTAACGTTCATCTGTATAATAATCAGGTATTCTATAGAATAGAAACATTCCAGCTAGGTACTAACTTACGCCCGCGGCTTTGCCCTCATAAATTCATTTTCTTTACACAATATGTCCATAAATACATATATATTATATCCTTCATGTCATTCTGATTTATATTACAGTAAATTTAATCAAAAATGTTATTCCATTGCTGTGACTAGAATAATTCATTTGTGTTTAACTGAGTTCTAAACAAGCAGGAGGTTTTGTATTCCAACAGTATTTTTGTTTTAGTATTTGCACATTGGCATGGAAATTGATATTGATAGGGTAAATATTTTTAATTGTAATATAATATAATGTAATACATATTTTTTTATCGTAACTTATTATTCATTTAGTTTGTGTCTAACTGTAGAAAATAAAATACCATTTCCGTTTAAGGATTAAGTAGTTCGAAGAAACTTGTGAATTTCTTGATTAATTTGTAGCTTTTGTAGGGAATCACTATAATATCGCCGATTGGGAGAAGCTAGATCAATCAATAACGGTAGAAGAAAATAAGCTCGGTAACATAATTGCTGTTGGTTTTGTACAAAATTTGATCGATTGTTGTATTTTCTTGACTTTTGTAATAATCGTCAAAAACCGCGAACTTTCTCACTAACTTCCTTAATCCTTACCATATTTAACACTCATAGGGGAAAAATAAAAATACTACATTATTTCGCATCTTCGTTACCAAAAGACCTCTTGGCCAAAAGCGGGTTAGGCTGCGTGTTATCTGTCAGTGAATGAAAGACATAATATCACGCTCCTGGGTTCGATTCCCAGGTCGGGCAAAGTATTATTGGGTTGTTCCACCAGGAATTTCTCAATAGTAGGGGGTCGTCCATTAATCACGTGAGGTTCGAAAGGGGGAAGGGGTTTGTTAAAAAATCACGAAATATCACTAGGGGGGAGAGGGAGAGGGTGTAGTGAGATAATTATCACGTGTAAACGCACGATTTCTAAATTTTCTGTCTTTACATTTTTATCACGGTGCTTAATTTTACAGAATTAAATTAGATTAGGTACTGTTAAGCTATATTTAAACATAATATGTATTCTGAATGTTTTTAATTACATTGTTTAAAAAAATACACGCGACTTTAGTTAGGGGAGAGGTAGTCTAAAACCTCACCACGTATCACCATGGAGGAGGGGGGTTAAAAAGTTGCTAAAAAACATCACGTGATTAATGGACGACCCCTAGCCACGGAGTCTGGATTTTTGCTCGGTTGATGGCAATAGGCTCGCTCCCTATTACATGGGGCTTAAACATAACTAGCGAAATATGGGTGTACTATTAGGCACACCTCTGCGTAACGCTTCGGGAATTACAGGCGTGATGTTATGTTATGTCTAAGTACATAAGTACCTGCCAGGTATCATCATCTGCCTAGCCTTTTCCCAACTATGTTGGGGTCGGCTTCTAGTCTAACCGGATGCAGCTGCTGAGTATCAGTATTTTACATGGAGCGACTGCCTATCTAACCTCCACAACCCCGTTCATACTGGGTAATACGATACCACTTTGGTAAGACTGGTTGTCAGACTTTCTGGGTCACTGACTACCTGTAACGACTGTCAAAGATGTACAAATGACAGCCGGGACCAACAGCTTAACATGCTTTCCGAGGCACGGAGGAAACTCGGTATACTAGGGTGGTCACCCATCCACAGACCAACCTAGGCAAGAACAGCTTAACATAAAGATCGACCCGAGCGGCTGTTATTATTTAGCCACGAGCTCCAAGTAGGTACTTGGAGCTCGTGGCTCGTGCTCCAAGTACCTACTTGCACTCTTACACTCACTTCACTTACACTCTTTATACCTGGCAGGTGCCAGGTATAAAGAGTGTAAAAAACCTCTTAACGAAGCCGAAAGGCATTTGTTCTCCTCGTCATTGCGATCATGTTTTTGTTCTACACCACACCTGGGAACCTTCTAGTTACGGAGATATTGGGGGTCAAAGTTCCAACTTTTTGACAAGTTGTTTCTTCAATACAAGTTTTTATTGTTAGTATTTTACTTAAAACACCTCCACGAACCCCGTACTATTCAATCCATCCATCAGCACGATGTTTTGAGTGCGTTAAATTGAGTTCTACCACAAAACATGATTTTTCACCCCAAAAAAAAGTCGTTATCCAGGTTACTTAGTTTGATGTAAAGAATGCTTGGTTGACGGCTTCGTGATGAGGTTGTTTAGACCCTGTAGATTTCACTCGACAGACCAGAATTCAAACCAGTGCCATAATTGAAGGAAGCCGAATGCAAATCGTTTATTATTTATAATATCATAATCACCCGGCGGTTACTACATAGTTGTACTAGTATACCAAATGTTGCCCAGTCGGTTAGTGTACGCAGTTACCGGTTATTTTGCATATCTTGTTGTTTCTCTGCATAACCCCTTTTCACTAAAGGCGTTTGAGTCTATGTTTAGAAAGTAATGTCTTACCGTTCATAGATAACATACTACAGCAGCCCATAACGTCCACTGCTGGACATAAGCCTCTCCCATGATGGGACGAATTTGCCGTAATCTCCACGCTTGGCAGGCGGATTGGAGATCGCAGTGATGAAAGACTAACAGAAAACGCTGCTGCCCATTCTCTGGTCTACGGAGGTGCAAGGTGTTCTGCCTCGGACATTAGTCGCCTGATACGACACCCGTGAGTGTAATGGGTTGGTTCTATTCTACTCTGCCGGATACCACATAACATAACATAGATAGATAGATAACATAGACTGAATTGAATATTTTTTTCAAGTTTTAGGGTTCCGTACCTCAAAAGGAAAAAACGGAACCCTTATAACCCTTATATATTATAAGATCACTTTAGTGTCCGTCTGGCCGTCTGTCACCATCACCACCGATTTTCTCAGGAACGGGTGGACCTAGCAAGTTGAAATTAGTACCAGATACTGAGGTCATCACGAAATTTGGCGAGAAGCAATGTGTTATAGCACATGTAAAGGGAAAAATCTGAAAACCGTAAATATGTAGTAGGTATAATAAAAAAAGCGATTTTACTATTACAACTTATTATTTGCGGTTGGTGCAATAACCGTTTCTAGGGATCGAACAGCAAAGTTAAGTTTGTCCTTTAAAAAGTTTGTACCGAACCCTTCGGTGCGCGAGTCCGACTCGCTCTTGTCCGGTTTTTTTTTTCTATGTGAAATTAGTGTCGGGGTGCACGTCCCAAAGAACGGTGAAAGCGATTCATTTATTCGTTGAATTTAATAAATATACTTGAAACTAGACGGTAGGCACTGAATCAAATCAGCTGTTGAATACAAAACGTCAACCTGTCAACTAGAAAAATAAAATTTTAAATTGCAGTCCAATACTCATCCATAATCAAATACAATTCGAAGAAATTCAACTCCACTGTAATATTTGACTTGATCTCATCAGATCAATGTACCCGTGCACCTCTCGGTTCATACACAAGTACCATTCAATCATTTAATAAAGATACAAACATTCGTGACGTCATTCAATTGGCAAAAAGCCAAATTAGGCAATTTACATCATACATAAAGAATAGATACATATACTCACGCCTTGTGCACATAGGCGTAGGCAGGGACTGTAAAACGCCACCTGTTACGATCCTGCGTCGTCTATCGTTCATACAACTGCAGGCCTATTACGTATCTTTCTAATATCCAGTGACTATCAAGCTTCGGTTGTACACCGAACTTTGATGACAACCGAGAAAGTCAAAATATTGGTATTACGTATTACACAGAGTGGATATCACTTTACAGTGATATCAGCCCGGGTACGGTGTAACGTCTTTCACGAAAGCCACTTCAAACTCAGTTGTCATCAATTTGATGTCCACTATGCTTACATAATCTCAATAATTTAAGTATCGATACGAAAGCGTATGTCAAAATTAGTTACGGTGACTATCAGCCGCGATGACAACCAATGACGTCATATTTGATCGCGACTGGTCATACATAATACGAAACTAACCTTTTGACAGTTATTTGATGGACACTGAGCCCAGTTACTATCATTTCGAGCTGTCAACAGAGATACGTAATAGGCCTGGTCGTACACGCACGGCAGTTGCAAGTACTACGCACCTAAACTTCCTGAAGAGCCTCGCCATTTCACCACTAATCATCGTATGATATACCTACCAATAATAATGTATAAACATTTGAACAGTAGATACGAAAGCATTATCTCTGGAAGTAGGTTAAAAGAAACTAATGTTTTAATAGGAAAAGCCAACAATATACAATAGAATCAGTGGAAAATATTTGTTATTGCGATGACGTGGACCTTGGGCTTGGTGCGGGGTCCCAGCGGCAGCGGCCCGCTGAGCTGAGCGATCAATTGTTTTTGAATGTCAGTGTTTTGACTGTGTGAATGGTACAGCCCTAACCTTTAACAGTTGGTCACAATTCCTTGCTATTTCAACGAAAACGGGCAATCCACACATGTCCGGGAACCCGGCCCTGACATGTTTTGTACGAACTGTTTGACACGGAGCTATGTGAATTTGTTCGTACAAAACACGTCAGGGCCAGGTTCCCGGACATGTATGGCTAGGGTTTAAAAAGCGGAATTGTTTTCTATTTATAAAGTAGATTATCGTAGACTATTAGTACTTAATGCCAAGAAAACCACAGCCAATGTTATTAGAATATAGTGATTCAAATTCGGTAAATAATAGTTGGTAAACTCAGAGCCGGTTGTAAGGACTTATATCAAGGTCGCTGTTTGTTGAGTGCAGCGTTGTAAATCGCTTCCTTGCCCGCTGACTCTGGGGCCACACATAAAAATGATTCACGTTCGGGAGCTGCGCGTACGCTCATAATGTGCGTTAATTTTATCTAAAAATAACACCCATTCTTTGTTTGTTAGATTTTTACGAAATCTGCCTGCCTTTATTAAATGTGTAATTCGTTTCTCCTGTTATTCCGTTTTCTATTTTATCGTTTTATATTCATGTAAACTATAACGTTATGTTACGAGTAATTCGGAGGTTTTATTGCCGATACGATTTTTAATGTATACTTAAAAATTTAATATAAAACATGGTAATCTTAAATATAATGAAAAGATAAAATGCCCTGTATTTTACGAAAATAATTTGGTTACGTACTTATCTTATAAGTACTTAGTTTTTATTAGCTTAACTATTTGATGGGTTGAGCAAAATAATTAGCAAAGTACAGATACTACTTACTGTGTTTTTATGAGTAGTTTTTAAATACATTAAAACATCGTACTTAATTGAATTTAATATAACGAGATATAAAATAACGTTACTGAAGCTAACTAATAAGTATATTATATTGTTTCAGTATTATTAATAGCAAATAAGTCCTGCGTTATACATATAACACTTTATTACGATCTAATGTAATGTAGATCGAAGTAATATTAAGCAAGCAGTAACACACCACAGCTTATCAAATCGAATCATAAAATATAACACACGTGCAATAAAATCAATAAAAAATCGATTAGTCAAAATAGTTCGATACCGCTTTTCGATTGGTCGATTCGAAATCTTATCATACAATTTGCAACGTCGCAATTTGTACCGCCATTTATATAAACAATAATGCATTATATTTAATCAATTTTATTGTAAACAGACTTTGTTATAGCAATCGTAGCGTTAAAAATATCACTAATACTGTTATTTATGGACGTAATGGATGTTATTTGGTACAGTAATGTACTCGTACATCGTATCGAATCAAAGTATCGATGCACATTCTGGAAGCAAAGAAAATTTCGAGTATCGATAAACGTTCTACGTACAGACAGGGATGATGTTCACCAGGGAAAAAAAAATACAATGTATGGCACATCTAAAGTGAATTCAAAAGCTGTAAGTCTCGTAAACTCAGAAGTAATGAGACCAAATCTGGCACTAGAACGCTGATTAGGTTTCTTGAACGCTTTTTGGATTGGTGAAATCCGTTATTAGTATAGGTCGCGGCACGTAACTCTAGCGCTGACCGTTATTGCGCAGAAGTAAAAAATAAGAATGTCTTGGGGAGTGCGTTGCGCCGATTGGCTCTCCAGTCGTAAAACATGCGCAGAGATCCCCTCCACGTTTCGTTCAGCGCTAGAGTTACGTGCCGCGAACTGTATTGAGAATTTTAGTAGTTCAAGTAACCAGTAAGAATTCATTAAGAATTGTAATGCCCTGCATGCGGAACTTCAACTAATAAGTGGTATATATTCAGTTGATAGACTTAGTGTTAAGGACAATGCCTGCGATGACAGAAATAAACGTAAACCCTCCGTCGTATCTATAATAAGAAGCAATTTTCTTCTAATAAAGGGAACCATGAAGCAAGCAAATTGCTCCTTTTGTGTTTATTTATAGTTTCCTTGACTAAAACAGCTATTTTTCTGGTTACAGGTACGTATTATTGTAAATTTCACTTACAAAAATGTTGTTTTCGGACCTCAATCGGACACCAAAGACAAGGTATGTTTTTTCCTTACTGTACAGACGATCGCAAAAGTATTAACGTCAAGTTTTTTCTAAGAATGTATTGATAAGTATAAAGCGATCAATCGTAACTAATACTACCTACTTCTAACCATTACAAAGTGTGCTTCCTGTAAGACCCACGTCAGAATTTTACAAAGTTTTCTCAAACTCCGGTGTCCGCAGCCGTCCGTTGTCCGCGGTCAGTACGCTGTCCGCGTCCAGTCCACTGTCCGGTCCGCTCGGTTTGACCACACCTCAAATGTTCACCTCACCAGGTTTGGTTTCGGCTAACCTGGTTCCGTAGGTTCCGCCTGCTGACTACAACAACACTTTCACACGTGTTCGCGCAACGCGGAGGACGACCAAACGAGGCCACACCTAGCGTCAACAGGTGGCCACCTATTTCAGAAATAACTAAACGAACCATTATAGAGAGGGATAAACGATATCCGACCATAGTTTGTCGATCGATCCTCGACTGTAAAGTCCTGTTTTCCGCACGCCATTGGGAAACAGATTAGTGACAAGCAAATCAAAAAAAAAAGAAAATAGTCCTCTCTGAAAGATTGACCAGACAACGGTCTGAATAAAAATTTCCTCAGCCTTTCCTTAGCTTTACAGAAATACGATCCTGCAAAAAATTACAGAAAACACTTTAGCATTCGTCTGTACATATTTGCTTAATTATTCTATTATACTTTGTACCGTATTACAGAATTTATTAAGTTGTACAAAAACCTTTTAATCCCCATTTTATTATGCATAAATATGTATATGTATACAGCGCGCCGCTTGTAATAAACTCTTATCTATAGTTTGATCAAAATTACATACAAAGTGGTACCGCACTATGTACCGTGAAATGGAGATGACATTTTTATAGTAACAGTGTTCATTGGCGATGAATCTGTGGGAATTTTAGATGGTGATTGACTTTTTGTACCCACTGCATTCTTAGGAAAAATTTGCAATATTATGCATAGCTTCGATTTTCTTAAATTTTCTACCCGACTGTACCTGTCCAATATCGATAAAGGTTTTATAACTGTTTAGGTTGAAACTGTAATTTCATGACGTGAAACAAACATTCAGAGCGATCAATCAATCAATGGAATACTCTTTCTTCTTCTTTAGCAATAGTTCATTCACGCAAAATGGTCTACTAGGGACTAATTGCGGAAACCAAAACCCCATAATAGATAGATAGTCCATTGCTGGATTTAACCTGCACAAGTGCACAGAATAGCAATCCATCATCATCTGTTTAGCCTTTTCCCACCAATGTCATTTCATTACAAAAAGATCCAAGTATCACTTTACGGGAATGGTTGTCAAAAGTAGTGCCAGTTAAGATAAGAATAGCAGTCATTGACCCACCTATATTTATTAAACTTCTTAACTTTGAAAACCAAAAATAAGCCTGTTCAAGTCTGGAATCGTCATCTATCATGATCTTCACATTTTTTGTAATGAAAAACGATAGATGGTTTATTTGTTTTGGTTCGTACGAAGAGATATTAGGGAAAGGGCAATGACCGCTATTCTCATCTTAACTGGCACCAACTATATTTAATACAAGATCAACTATACACTACGTATATACAGGGTGGGATCACGGACCACAACCACAAACCTTTCAGTTCATCATTCGGAACTGACATAGGTAATGTTTAAGACTTTCACGGTTTTTCACTACACTTAAAGGGATAATATCCGTGGTTTTCTTTATTAATGAGCTCCCGATATTTCGACGCTGTTGCAAGCATCATGATCGCGGGAATAAAAAAAACCACGGATATTATCCCGTAAGTACTTTAAGTGCACATAGGTAATTGTCATTGGTAATTAAAAAAAAACTGCTTTTGTGTGGTGTGTGCGTCGATGTCACATTGCACCCTGTATTATAGTTGACCCGTATTAATATTTAATAAGCTATACCACTATAACAAACATTGAGGAGCTCGTGGCTGAATAATAACAACCGCTCGGGTCGATCGTTAGGTTAAGCCGTGCTTGCCTAGGTTGGTCTGTGGATGGGTGACCACCCTTACATACCGAGTTTCCTCCGTGCCTCGGAAAGCACGTTAAGCCGTTGGTCCCGGCTGTCATTTGTAGATCTTTGACAGTCGTTACAGGTAGTCAGAGGCCCAAAAAAGTCTGACAACCAGTTTTACCAAGGGGTATCGTATTACCCAGTACTAACTGGGATGTGGAGGTCAGATAGGCAGTCGCTCCATGTAAAATACTGGTATTCAGCTGCATCCGGTTAAACTGGAAGCCGACCCCAATAAAGTTGGGAAAAGGCTAGGCAGATGATGACCACTATAACAACCATTGATATTTACACGTTTAGCCCTTAATTAAAAAGGCTGGTCTTAATTCCTCCGCGATTAACTAGTCAGCGAGGTTGCTATCACCACTTTGCAGCCTGGCTTGACTGTTCAGTACGTGTCACAATATTGTTCGTTCTTTAATACTTAACTCTACTAAGAATATGTTTAAGCTTCTTTTACTTTGTCAGCTGATTATGTATAAAGCGATGATCCTTTAGAAGCTACCTAAATTATAGTGTCCTTCTAGATACAAAGGTTAAATCTGCCTCTAATGTTCCCACTGCTGGGAGCCTGGGACACAGGTCTACTTCCTGTGCGAGGACTCAAAATCCCCCACGCGGGCTCAGTTCGGATTGATGGATGATGGACGTCACATTTATTCCAATTTTCCAATTTTCACAATTTTAGGAGCAGTGGTGGTGAAATAAATGGCCTACATAAAGTAGAGTTTCTGAATGGGTTCGAACCTACTGTCTGCGACAAGTCGGGGTCGCGTTGTTGCCACTGCACCACGGCTGCTCAAACTGCTCTCTGGCAAAAAGTTAGTATCGGATGAATCCGTAAATCTCTTATTGACTTGATACCTGACCAATGAAATCCCAGTTCCTGTGTCTGCTATAGCCGTCTTTGCCTTTACCGGGTTTAAATTCGATTAATTATATAAATAATTCGAGATAAAAAGTTGATTTTCCTTTCCGTTTCTTTTTAACCGACTTCCAAATGGAGGAGGAGGAGGTCATCAATTCATTTTTTTTTGTCTATGTGTATGTTCAGAGGTTTTTTTTTTCATTTCTATTTAACTTTGCTGATTTCTAAACAGTTTAATTAGTAACCGTTAGACCTGATATGGTGATATAAGTGATCAAAATTAGAATAGAGCTGGTCATGAACCATTCTACAAAAGCTAACATTCTACGAATGTATATATTTTTTGTAGGATGTTTACAATTGATATTTTCTTTATAATTGACATTTTACTCTTTTTAATTGACATTTTCTCATAAAGAAAACTTACATTACACTCAACAGTCCTATCGGACAATTTCAATGTAAAAAAGGAACAACATAATTTATATAGGCTATACATTACCCTCCTCAGTCGGGTAAAAATAAATAAAAGCGGTATGGGTTTTATAGGGAAAATTACACAGTTTCACTACTAACCAAGTCAGCACTTACCATGTCCTAGAAGATAATTGACAGCTGTCAAATTTTTTAGTTGTCAAAATATAACGTCAACGTCTTTGAACCACTGGCAGTACTTACGCTGTGGTCTCTGTGGGTTATTCCTTCTAGAAAAAAACAGAACATTCAAAAAATACTTAAATTTTTACCGCCGAGTATATTTTTATTAACATTATTTAATATAATTAGTGCAACAATTGTTTCTATAATAAAATTTACATTCATCTAGATGCGACTGCGATAACTCTATTGTTTTGTCAGCACTTAAACGCTAGTATGTAACGCTAAACATATTTTTAACTGCCGTCTATACATTATTCGTTTTTTATGTTCGCCGTTTATTACCACGTACATTAATTATAACAGTTAAAAGAGCGTAGTATAATAAAAATGTACATCGCTCCCGTTTTTTTAAATGTCGATGGAGGTTAGACTGTTGCTGTTGGTATGTCTGTCAGATTGCTAATCGTAAATGCTAAATCCAAGTATTTGCTAAAAATAACCTTTATTTTCTTTGATTAAAGTTTGAAGAAATGTTAGCACCTAAGGGTTTTTTTTTTATCAACTTATCATTTATAACTCGTTTATTTTTAGTGTTCTCTAACTTATATTTTACAGAAATAACTTCCAACAATTAGAACGTGAGACGTTGCTAAATAATATCAGCCGCATGGGTCGACCTTCAGGTTAAGCCGCGCTTGCCTAGGTTGGCCCGTGGATGGGTAACCACCCATTACAACACGAGTTTTTTCCGTGCCTCGGAAAATAAGTTAAGCAGTTGGTCCCGGCGGTCAGACTTATCAAGGGATATCGTGTTACCCAGTACTACCTGGGTTGTGGAGGTCAGATAGGCAGTCGCTCCATATAAAATACTGGTATTCATCTGCATCCGGTTGGACTGGAAGCCGACCACAACATAGTTGGGAAAAGGCTAGGCAGATGATGATGAATCAGAGACTTGACAAGATAACAGTAACTTAGTATTAACTTTAATCAGGCCACTGGACATCCAATGAACTAAGAAAAAATAAATAAGCATACAAAAATATTGCCACGTCTTCTAAATCTTGTGAAGACAAGCGAATACGGGAGATAAAATTTGTCTTAAAAGTAATTGTTTTATAGTTGTAATTTGATGGATAGGGTTGCCAAATATACGTAGCTACATTTACATTATGAATTTTAAAAGATTGCAATATCTAAATTATGTCAGTCCCGTAAAGTTTTTTGTCTTAGTTTGTTTTCTAATTATTTCTTTATTTATTTAATACTACTTTGACTTTTGATTATTCATAAATGCCTAGATCAATGTTTTTTACATGACAGAAAAAAAAAGTTTGTAGTGCCAGCCCTATTGGCACATGTGTGGCTGGTATAATAATTATGTTTCTTAAATATGGGTTAAGTACCTTTGGCCAGTGAAAGATTTTAAACAATTATTCAACTTTGAGGAAATAAAAAATCCGAGTTCCTAAAATAGATCCCTAATGTATTAAAAAATACTGGAACGAATTGGTTATTGTTTTGTATTTGAAAGCTGAAAAACCGTTACAGTTCTATGAAATATCCAGTTGTAAACTTCTCCTTTTTTAGCTTTTTCGTTACCTCTATTTGGAGAATGCAGTTCAATATTGAAAAATCTCAATATTGTTCGTTACTCTGAAATTTCGGAACCATCATGTTTGACTTTCTGTGAATTCTTTATTGTATTTTGTTAAAACATCGGTAGTGCGTTACAGTGGTTGGAACTCGACGGTGTCTCGCTTCTGTTCCACTCTTCCACTCGTGTACTCATAGTACACACACAAAACAACTACTACTTTCCGCTCCTACTCATTTTGTCCGTGTGTTTGTTCTCAATTATTGACTTTAATAAGACTTTGACAATTCATGGTAGGTAGAGCACACAACCCTACTATTTGTACAAGTTTTATATAGATATGTACACATAGAACAGTGTGAGCTTTCGTTGTGTTGGTAAAGTTTTTTTTTTGACTTAATCATGAATAATGTAATGATATAATATTATGCACGTCTTATGTTTTCGAATATATTTTATTTTTGATTTGCCTATTTGTTCTGAGTTCTATTTTTAATCATAGTTGAGTCGTTAAATGTCAAGTCTGTTCAGTTCCTTAATTCCAATTAAACGATTAGCAACTCTATAAATTATTTTGATTTCCGAATGACTATCTAAGACTTTTGATTTGTTATGCAAATTTAATTTTATTCGTGAGTTCGACCGCAGTAGTTTCTTTAAAATGTTTGATTTACCTTCTAACAATAATAATTAATTACCCAAATTAATGAATAAAGTGATGAATGCCAGAAGGAATGAATGACATTAATCACTGCATATAAGTGTTATGCTCTGCAGCATTGATATTGTTATTTATTTGCACAATAAATTATTTGTATTAGAATAATAACAATTTTCTTGTTGTTTTAGTACTAGAGAAGAGAACATTCGATGAATAACTAAATATTTTAGTTTTCCCGAAAATTTTAACAATTCAATTGTTAAAATTTTCAAGCTTATCCAGCTGACAGTTTTTCGAGTTAATAACAACGAATAATCCGCTGTTCAGGACAATTTTTTTTCACATATTATATCGACAGAATGTATGGGACACCAAGTTTTTTTTCCCACAATTTCAGTGACAACTTTTTGATGGTTACATTGACCACTTATCTTCTTAGGGTAAACAAAAACGAAGTTTGTAAACGAAAGACAAACGGGTAATTTTCGTCGAAGCCGAATACCTACGAGCGTCGTCACTCGTCGCAAGCGTGTGCGCAGCTCTAGTGAGAGAAGAGAAGATTTAGTCATTGTGTTCGTCACTGGGCCATTCATCATGCGACATTGTTTTGGCACCAACTCTAACCTCGATGCTACATTAAAATTATACTAAAAAACAAATGGCGAATTAAAAAAAACGTCTATTTTAACATATCAAGGATTTCGAATTCCATTTAACTTTTTTATTATTTAGAGAAAATTGTAAGGAACATAAAAAGATGGATGTTTTGTCTACGGATGATTTAGTCTACCTTTTGTTTGCATAGTTCGAATTTAGCTGTGAAGTTGGAGACAGTGTGAGGTGGGGGCTCAGTGAACGTGGCTCGGCTAGAAGGTGAACCAAAAATGTTGCAAGTTTCAACCGCAACGCTAATAAAAGACAATATACCTATCAAAACTAAGAAAAATCACGAGTCGACGTAACGGGTATGGAAGTAGCAGGAAGGATTCCATATAACAAAGTTCCGATGGTCTTGTGTAAGCAATTCTATACACCTCAATAGCATAACTCACTTGTCTAATCTATCACAATCCGAAAGTTTTTCTTAATCGATTAGGTATTTACATTTGTCATAGGTATTCATTTTTGCAAAATTCGGCTGCTCGTTAATGTGAAACCACAATGAAGATGATTGTATTGTCAAGAGGTATCCTGCTCTTTACGTACCGTAAAACGGGGCTATTTGGGATGACCTAGAATTTCGAACAAAAATATCGATAACTGTCGGTTGGTGTATGGTAGAAGTTATTTTACAATGTCTAGAAACACTTTGATTGGTTAATACTGAAAAAATCCTGATGGAAATACCGAATAACATTTTGGTTTATATGGGACCAAAAATAGCTTCCTAAAACCCAAATAGCCCCGTTTTACTGTACTATTATTTCACATTGCCATTCAACTCACCGCACTCATCACAAGTTTTAGCAATGTATAGGTACAAATGTATCCGCCTCTCAATCATCCTAGTCGAGAACCAGATGCAATACCAGAGGTTAAAACCGCCACCACAGGTCCCCCTACCTCAATAGAAAATACACACTAAGTACAAACCCGCCGGTGGCATTTTTTGTCTCAATATTTAAACAAAAATTGAGTCTTCGACGCTCTTAATACAATAGGTGGTCATAATGTACCGGTTCCATCACCACAACAGATTACCCACTTAGGAACTCCATTTCAAGCTAAGTGGTTATTTATCTGGCGCTAAACCAGTATGGTTAACCAGTAACCAGTAACCGCTGGCCGTGACCAAGCTGACAAATGAAGAAGAGTTTGGACCAACAATTAGATGTTGTTTCATGCTGTTTGTGTTTTTGACGAAAACGTTCAAGTGGCTTGTGTTTGATTATACACAAAGGGATTTAAGATACTATAAAGTAGGGTTGCCATACGTCCGGAATTTTCCAGAAATTTGCGGAATTTTAGCTGTGTCCGGAATGTGGGAGGAATTCTAAAACTTCTAGAATTCAGTAACAAAGAGAAAATTACACAATGTGAAAACTAATATAAAATTTATTTTGAATAAAACAATAGGTATTAATAATTTTACTTACCTATTTCTATAGCACAATAAAAAAAAACAAGACTTTTCTTCAAATATTAGGAATTAATGATTGAAAAATCATAGATCCTGGTAACAGGGACTTTAAAGAGTAAGAAAAATCGTACCTAACAATTTAATTGATTCCATGTCTCAATGGCATTAAGCAAAATGAGATAATTGCCAAGTGTTACAGGTCACACTTGTACCAACAGTGGGCGGGCTCTCAACAAGTAAATTAGTTCGCGTTGCCCGATCGTAAGTAAATGTTTTTTCATTTCTCATACTCTGAAAGTAGGTCTGAAGTTGCCTGAGGAGCGGGTTGAAAGTAATACTTTTCAGCCCTAGGGAGAATCGTTTTCAACTGACAGCTGCCAAATTATTAAAAAAAAATAGTTCATTTTTCTATTGAACCATGTTCCAACTTTCTATACAGCCACGATGTAAAATTGAAATAACATAAAGTTAAGTATTAATTAAAGAATATATATATATTAAATATCTTTATTATAATTAAGTTTCAACTATTTCTTTAAAATAACATAGATTTGGGAAAAATATTTACCATTTTTCGATGATGAAAATGAAAAATAGGTATTGGCTGAATAGCTGGCCGGCCACAGAAAAAAAAAGCAAAATAGGTGGGAAAGCGGCAATAGGGTAGATGACACCATAAAACAATAATTCCAAGACACCTTTCTCTAAAAAAACACTTTATTTTGGGCCTGAAAACCCGATTTATTTTCAATTAATTGCCAAATTCGATTTTTAGTTGCTTTGAAATCAATAAATAGTCGAGTCATTGAGTTGAATAAACAGTGACAAAGTCTATTAGAGAACCGCGTTTTGACAGCTCTTAAAAAGTATCTCAATTGATTGGTGTGTCATCTACCCCATTCGAATTCCGATCTTCATTAGTTTTTTCGAGTTGTATGTTTTTTTTTACTTTCCTTGTATTCGTAATGAAAAGCACAGTGTTTACCTCGGGTTAAAGACTTATTTAGTCCCTCGAACTATTAGCGCCCTCGCTTCGCTCGGGCACCAAACCCCGTCTCGGGACTAAATAAGTTACTTTCACCCCTAGGGTAACAATGTACTATTTTTTTAAAGTAAAACAATGCACGAAAACTTATTTTTATTTACAAATAGTACCTTTCTCGATTATTGATTTGCAATTTGCAATTTGATGTAATATTTTTCTGTTTGACAATTTTCCTCCCCTTTCATTTAGGTGACCATGTTTTGCTGGTATTCGCCAATGAAATATTGCTTCGTTATTTCGACGAATTCAACTCATATTTAGACTTCCGACTTTTATTCCTATTCGTTATTTTGTAGCCTGCACCCCTATGCCAAGCAATATCGTTTATTGCATTTTTCTCTTTGATCTTGATTATTAAACTTCCATTACAGACTAGGTATAATAAAGGGTTCATTAAGGACGTCCAGCCCTAAGGACGGTTCTTAGGTGTGAAAGTACAAAATACGAATGCCTGTCAGACCCTTGTAGGTTGCAATTATGTAGATGATAAAAGGGAAAAAAATGTTATGTCGTCTACCTACCATAAACGGCGTAATGTGATGACATTAACCATTTATTGGTTCGCATTCTCGTTTTTAGTATTAAATACACCCTGTTCTTATTATTTTAATAAGACAATGCTTCAACTGCTACCCTAGTTCGTGAATATACAAGAGTCAGCCTCGAAAGTGCTGACTATAGAGGAGTATCTGCAAGGGTTGGCAAACTACCAACATGCGAAACGGCACATCAATCTTAAACTCCACTATTCGTTCTGGAGCCGTCGGACAATGAGAGCCTTGAGCGATTGCGTTATCGGTTATAACCAAAAACTTTGGCCCAAGGATGTACCCCTGACTAATAAATTATCTGGCTTCCAAATATTTGAGTCGGGCGTGTTTATTTTTTTTACGCCGGACGCATCGGACCTGCGCTATAGTATTTAAATGTATGGTCAAACAAAGGGAGAACACAGTGCCCCACGGTGTGAAAGGGCTCCGTGGTATCTACTACTATGCATAGTGCCTAATTGAAACACTGCTTAGTACGCGCGATACTACTTGATACTTGATATTTGATGGGAATTGGGACACTGATTTTTGTAAGTGGCAATTTTATGTTTTTGATGATTCTCTTATAGTTTGTTGACAAGGATTACAGATGGCTGCTATATTGCAGGTAATAAACACCCTGCCAATGCCAAATTCTTCACACTAACGATAGGGTACTATCTATATCAGTGTACTTATTCTACTCGTAAAGCAGTTTTAGATTATCTGCGTTCTGCGTTTTTTACAGTCACAGTAACTTTATGGTATGCGAATCCAACTCTTCAAGTTCAAGTTTATAAAAAACGTTTCTTTTAAATGAAGTCAAGAAAGTACGCACAAAAGCAATAAACCTAAGCAGTGTTTACGCAATTCCTAAGATCTCTGTGCCCACAAAAGATATTATAAAACTGCGGTGATCTTGCTTTTAACGCGAAATCACATCAAAGAGTTTTTATTTATATTTTATTAACTTTTATTACACGATATAAATCTTTTCCTTTGTTGTTTGGAATAATAAAATCTTTGTTTAGGTATTTTATTAAACGTTATGTATTAAATAAAAAGCGTTTTCGCCCAGATATTTAACGTTTACTACATATTTTGTGTAGTTTTATTGTTTTAACACATTATCTAGTCATCTACATTCTTTCTTTCAGTTTTCTCTGTTTAATAGAATAATTTTGTTAATTTAGTTAAACGGGATGTAATGTACGAGTAAGTTCAATGACGTTCATCAAACAGCTTTTTCACAGCATAATAATTGAGGATTTACACATTAAGGTAATATGGCTGATAACCTGTAGGTACTTTGCAGTAATATCCAATGAAAACAATTATCTAATTGAAGTTAATCATGTGATGAGATCTTTTGAGTAAAAAAAACCGGCCAAGTGCGAGTCGGACTCGCGCACGAAGGGTTCCGTACCAATTATTATAAAAAAATCACGTTTGTTGTATGGGAGCCCCCCTTAAATATTAATTTTATTCTGTTTTTAGTATTTGTTGTTATAGCGGCAACAGAAATACATCATCTGTGAAAATTTCAGCTGTCTAGCTGTCACGGTTCATGAGATACAGCCTGGTGACAGACAGATGGACAGACGGACAGACGGACAGACAGCGAAGTCTTAGTAATAGGGTTCCGTTTTTACCATTTGGGTACGGAACCCTAAAAATCAATAGAAAACACGAATCGAAAAAATAAATGTTAAAATACCAAGATTATTCGTGCACTGTCCACGGTTAGGGTTCTGGCCGACCAGCCTTAATGTTTACTTATAATATTAAGTTAAATATTTCACATACCCTTGTGAAACTGCTTTATGGATGAAGAATAATCACTTCCAAGTCATACTGGGCAGCAGTGGGCCTCCAGGTTCGTGTTTTTATGACAATTAGACGTGTTTTACTCGCTCTTATTGTTATGTAACATTCGTGTTGTAAGTCAATATTCCACGATGTGTGGCTGTGGAGTGCAAGGTAGTCGGCTTTGTTCGGGTTTACTCGTTAAAAATATAGACTACCACGTTTTTGGTGGCAAACAGACTACCTTTGGTGGTGTAAAGAGTAATGCTAACATGACTTCTTGGTTTTTACCACTGGTGGTCGATCGGGCCACACGTGTACACTACGCCCGCTGTGCCTGACTGTAAAATCGAAGGAGAGATTTTAAACTTGTTTGACTTGCGTATTGTGTGTTCCGTAAAGTAGTCTTAAACGGTCGGAAATATGATTAGGTGGTGTTAACTGAGGATACGGAAACTATCATCGGTTTTGACTGTACAAGTTTAAAGGTGGCTACGCTTCATTAGTATACATTGTAAGCTAGCAAGCAACAGTAATTAATTACGGGCCAGTACACACTACACGTTGTTCGTACTATTATTGCCTACACCTAAAATCGTTCTGTACTGCCTAAACGGCTGAGTCTAATTTGCTTATCGACTATCGTTTGTTTATGAACCTAATTTTAGCTTAAACATGACATGATATTTTAATTACTAATTAATATTGTTTACATAATAGCTGAGGTAATTAATGGTATATTACATAGGTAGGTATCCGTCAATTTACTTAATTCATTTATAATACTCTACCAGTACTTACTTCTGAAACCCATAAAACGGAACTGTAAAATTATTTGTTATATAAAATTAATTTGCCAGGGAAGTTCGTGAAGGAATAAACCAACAAATATTAACACTTGAAACGATATGAAAGCGAATCGGGCCACCCGGCGCTCGATCCGCACAGAAAAATAGAAACTCATCAGATTGTCCGTGTTTATGTACCACATTATTATATTTTTACTACAAAATAATAACAAGCGTAAAATATTTCTACTCAATATCTGTAGGTACTAAAATTTAAACTCAGCAAAAAATATCTTATGTAAGTAATTCCGTTATAATTAAACTTTGCTGATATTAACATAAAAGTAACTCTTCATGAAATATGCCTACAGCCAGCCTTCCTGAAACACTTAACCACTTCTGGGAGCACGTTATGAAATATTAATAACAAAAACGTTGGCGAACCCGCGTGCAGAGTTTGTATCACAATAACACTCAGCAAACTTTTCTCATTTTAATGTTGTTCAAGCAAAAGTTTAAATATAAAAATATAATGATACTGTACGCATTAGTGAGTCATTGAGCGGCGAGTGCGTGCCGCTGAGCCGCGCTCACCCTCGCGTCGCGAATGTACAACTTAAAACAAATGGAAAATAAACTTTTCAAATAAAATAAAAATAACCCTCTTGGTGGCCGGGAGGGCGGGGGCCCTCTCCAATAAAAAATATAATAACTTTTCTTTTTATTCGACGTAATGGCAACGATTGTTCCTTTCTAATATTGTTTCTGTCTCGTTTTCTCCCAGATTATTATAATGGGGTGCGACGATGCCGGGCCCGCTCGCTGCGATACGGTGCCACTTTTCAACTCAAACAATCGAACTGCTAATGAACTTTTTAATATTTATAGTAACCACTATGTGTCGCCGTGTTACAAAAACGTTTCAATTTACCTTTCGACACATGAATAAAACAACCATATTAACTATGACGTTTATTGTTCAACATTCATTAACCGGAAACTAAAGTAACTAAGGAAATTTTCCAGTAAGTTTTTCTTTGGTTTCTTCTCAATAAAGGTTTGAACAAAGCTAATGTTATTTAATATTCCCGGCTTTGTGGCGCGATATCGTACTGTTTACCTGATAGTTGTTTGCTATTCTTCACAAGAACTTTCTTGAACTTATTTGAATAGCTGGAAAAGTTTCCTGTTCATTATTTAGATATAGCTTCGCTCACCTTAATATCGAAAATTATCATACTACGGAAAACCTAATTTAAATAAAGCATAAGACTAAATACGACGATATTGTCCTTTTACGCAAAATACGCGCTTTGACGTGGAGTTATCGACACCAGCCCGTTATACAATACAATAGCCTAGTCCTATGACAAAGGTCTATTCCTATTAGTGAAAAAAAAAATGGAAATTCGATCAGTAGTTCCGAAAATTATCCCGCAGCATTAAAAATAAAGGTTTGTCATTAGCCAGAGGTGCAGGGGTGCAGGGGTGCAGGAGTGCAGGAGTGCAGCCGCACGCGTCGTACAGTCTGCAGCGACGCTGACGCTGGCAGTCGACTCACCCTGACACTGTACCTGCCATTCGTCCCTGCTCCAAGGATGATAGCTGTTATTACTACGCTTTAGTCCTCTGAATATGCTGCAATTATATTGATGATACTGCAAATTTATACACGGAAAAATTAAGATATTTATATAACGTAAATAGTAGTGTGATGACTGAGGAGCTCGTGGCTAAAAAATAACAGCCGCTCGGGTCGATCGTTAGGTTAAGCCGTGCTTACCTAGGTTGGTCTGTGGATGGGTGACCACCCTTACATACCGAGTTTCCTCCGTGCCTCGGAAAGCACGTTAAGCCGTTGGTCCCGGCTGTCATTTGTAGATCTTTGACAGTCGTTAGGTAGTCAGAGACCCAAAATGTCTGACAACCAGTCTTACCAAGGGGTATCGTATTACCCAGTAGGTACTAACTGGGTTGTGGAGGTCAGATAGGCAGTCGCTCCATGTAAAATACTGGTATTCAGCTGCATCCGGTAAAACTGGAAGCCGACCCCAACATAGTTGGGAAAAGGCTAGGCAGATGATGATGATGAGTAGTGTGATGACTGTGATCTTACAAGGACATAGATCCAGCAGTGGACTGTTGTAGACTGATGACGAAGGACATAGATAATGACTGTTCTCTCTAAGTAACACCTATTAGAACTAGAATTTAATATTCTATAGTTGCTGCCAATGGGGATGGCAACTGTAGAACTAATGGCGCTAGCATAGCTTGTACCGAGCATCGTCATTGGTTGAAAATCTGTCAATGTCATTTTAAATTTCAAAATAGCTGTCCTCATTGGACAGTTTGGGACTAAGCTATGGACGCGCCATCTACAATCAGCTTTGACCAGCCTTCCCTATTAAGATCGCAATAGCGGTCATTGCCCTTTCCCTAATATCTCTTCGTACGAACCAAAACAAATGAACCATGTATCGTTTTTCATTATAAAAAATGTTGAAGATCACGATAGATGACGATTCAAGACGTGAACAGGCTTATTTTTGGATTTCGAAGTTAAGAACTTTAATAAATGTAGGTGGGTCAATGACCGCTATTGCGATCTTAACTGGCAGCAACTATAGTTGGTGTTGTAAATGTAAACTATTCTATAGCTACTAAACCTCTCTGATAAGCTGAAGAAGAAAATACTAATTTAAAAAATGTATGTTATGATTCTATCTTTGGTTGTGACAACTCTCAAATAAATTTTCACACCTTTAAGTCGTATTTTTCCTAGAAATTACAACACGTTATCAGCACGAAAAGCGCTCATAGGAAATACAGTGAATCTTAATACAAATAGTGTGTAAAAGATTATTTTGTGTGGTTGAATATTTTTCGAAGATTTTTATTTTATGAGATGTCCAGTGGTGATTCTGTAGCGATCAGATGGTCATCATCATCAATACCCTCGCTCCTCCTATCTAATAGAGACGGGTACCCTTCGTGGAAGTTCAAAATGAGGAACTACTTAATTCATGAAGATTTGTGGTGCACAATAAATGGGTACGATGAAGGAGATGCCACCTCTGAACAGGTAAAATCTCGAAATGATAATAGAGCATTAGCAAAAATATGCTTAACAGTAGATGGCTCTGCAATAACGCATATTAGGAGTGCAAAGTCTGCTCTAGAAGCCTGGAAGGCATTGCAAGATGCTTATGAAGATAAAGGCATGGGCAGAAGGTTGGCTTTAGAGAGAAAGTTATATAGGCTCTCGCTGAATGAATTTCAAAATATTGAAATGTACATTAACGCTGTTTTGAGTACTGCACAAGATTTGGCTGACATCGGCAAGGTAATTGAAGATGCTTCGATTGCTGCGATTTTATTAGGAGGTCTTTCTTCGAAATACGAGCCTCTAATAATGGCATTGGAGAATAGCAATGTAGAAGTAAGTACCGAGCTAGTTAAAAGGAAGCTACTGAATGAAATGTCAAAGGTTGACTCCACAGAAAGTGTTGCAGCTTTTCAAATGAAAAAACGATCTGAAATTGATGTTCATAAAACAAAGAAGAAAAAACCTATTGTATGCTATGAATGTAACAAACCTGGACACAAACGGCCTGATTGCCCTCTACGCAATAAGGTAAAGAAAGGCGTTAGTTCATCAGACAAAGAGACTACTTTTAGTGCTCTTGGTTCTTCGTGTTTGGAGATAAATAAGTGGTTTATTGATTCTGGTGCATTAAAACACATGACTCCTAGACGAGATTGGTTCAAGTACATCAAACCATTAGAAGGTAGCACTGTTACTGTTGCCAATGGTGAGAAGATCGACTGTGGTGGTATTGGTGACATATCTATTAACACTGTGTGTAATGTGGTAAATAGCATCAAAGATGTAGCGTATGTACCTAAACTTACTAATAATTTGATTTCTGTCAAGAAAGTCGTAGACAAAGGTTTTGTAGTACTTTTTGATAAGAATGGTTGTAGTTTTTATAAAGATAATGATTTTTCTTTTGAAGGTGAGGCGATTCTACATGGTTCGGCTAGTGGTGGACTGTACACTCTCGATTGTACAACTAATTCCCTCCAAAATGTTGCGCACGAGGTGCACTCTGACACGTTGAGCAGGTACCTGTTATGGCACAAACGGTTAGGTCACTTATGTCGCATTGGTATGAACCAATTAAAGAATTCTCACGTAGGTATAGATTATACTGAAATAGATAAATCGAGTTGCGTTGCCTGTGTTGAAGGCAAGCAGGCGAGAAAACCTTTCAAGACGACTGCATACAAGAAAGCTATCTCAAAGCTAGAGTTGATCCACTCAGATTTATGTGGACCAATGTCTGAGACATCATTCCAAGGTAATAAGTATGTTCTTATTTTCATAGATGATTTTTCGCGGATGATTTATCCTTACTTTATTGCTTCTAAAGCACAAGTTAAAGATAAATTTTGTATTTTCCAAGCATTAGTGGAAAGACAAACCGGCGCTAAAATGAAGAGATTGAGAACTGACTGCGGAAAGGAGTATGTCAATAAAGAGCTTGCGGATTACTTAGCTACGAAAGGAGTGACGCATGAGACTACAGTAGGTTATAGCCCTCAATCAAATGGAGTAGCAGAAAGGACCAATCGTTCCATCGTGGAAAAAGCACGGTCCATGCTAGCTCAGAGTTTGCTATCCAAAGCGTACTGGGAAGATGCCTTCAAGACTGCTGTATACTTGAAAAATAGGTCACCACATCGGGCTCTAGAAAGAAAAACACCATTTGAAAAATGGAATGGCAATAAGGGTGATTTGACCCATTTGCGTGTGTTTGGGTGTAGAGCACTTATACAAGTTCCGGCTTGTCAACGGAAGAAACTAGATCTGAAGACTAAAGAAGTAATCTTTGTTGGATACTCAGAAGATCCAAATGGTTATTATTTCAGGGATTCTTCAAATCCAAGAAACATCCAGAAGTCAAGAGATGTAACATTTTTTGAAAATCATTTTTCACAATTAAAAGGTAATGCTGTTGAATCTGTTAAAACGGAACCAGTCATTTTGATCAATGAGCAGCAGCAGGATGAGAATGAAGTTCGTCAAGAAAATAATTCTATGTGTAGTGATGATGAAAATGATTATAATTCAGCAGAATCAGAGGATCCTACAAGTCCTGAACGGATAGAGCCAGCTGTGGATCAGCAAGTAAGTAGATATCCTACTAGGATTCGTAAAAAACCGGATTTCTTTACCTCTAAGGTATTTGCTGAAGAGATTATTGAACCGAAGAATTATCTCGAGGCAGTGAATGCAAATGATGCTGATAGATGGCTTTTGGCAATGACAGATGAATACAATTCTTTGTTAAAATTAAAAACCTGGAAGCTTGTTGACCGACCCAATGGAAATAAGAAGGTCATACCTTGTAAATGGGTCTACAAGTTAAAGATGAATGCTGACGGAAATATTGTGAAGTATAAGGCAAGACTAGTGGTTAAAGGTTTCAAACAAGTAGAAGGTGTTGACTACACTGAAACGTTTGCCCCTGTAGTTCGTCATTCTTCACTCCGTACATTGTTTGCTTTAGCTGTAGAAATGGATCTACAAATGAGACACTTGGATGTTGATACAGCTTTTCTAAATGGAGATCTTGAAGAGGAAGTATTTATGGAACAACCTCAAGGTTTCGTAAAGAAAGGACAAGAAGCTCAAGTTTGTCTGCTGCAGAAATCCTTATACGGGCTCAAACAAGCACCACGAGTATGGAACAGGATGTTGGATAAAACACTGGTGAAGTTAGGTTTTGAAAAAACTCCTTCCGAACCATGCGTGTATATGAAACTTTTTGGTAAAGAGTTGGTCTTATTGGCAGTTTTTGTCGATGACATTATTGTCTTTTACCAAAATGAAATAACATTTGACACTGTCAAACATGTTTTGAAAAATATTTTTTCAATAAAAGATCTGGGAGAATTAAAATATTATCTCGGATTAAATGTCCATAGAAGCGACGATGGTAAAGTAAAAATTAGTCAAAGAACATTCATTTTAAGTTTGCTGAAAAAATATGGTATGGATATGTGCAAGACGGTTGAGACACCATCAAGCCTGAAGAAGCTGAGTACTGGAAATGGAGAAGACGAGTATCCATTTCAAAGTTTAGTTGGATCCCTTATGTTTTTGGCAGTAAACACTCGTCCTGACATAGCATTTGTGACGAGCTATCTCAGTCAGTTCAACACAAAGTTCAATAAAGAACATTGGCTTGAACTAAAGAGAGTGTTGCAATATTTGAGAGGTACAATAGATTATGCTCTTACTTACAGAAAGACTGGAGAGTACCTTATGGGATACACGGATGCAGATTGGGCTAACTGTAGCATGGACCGAAAGTCATATACTGGCTACTATTTTATGCTGGCTGGAGGTCCTGTAATGTGGCAGGCTAAAAAGCAGCAAACGACTGCTCTGTCATCTACTGAGGCGGAGTATATGGCACTAACCGCTGCGGCTAAAGAGGCGTGTTACCTAAGACGATTTGTATCGGAAATAACTGGTAAGTCCGATACTGTTACTTTGTTCAACGACAGTCAGAGTGCACAAAGTTTAGTGCATAACCCTGTCCATCACGAGCGAACGAAACATATAGATACAAGATATCACTTTATACGGGAGAAGGTATCTGACGGTATTATAGATATTAAATTCGTCAGATCAGATTTGAATTTTGCTGATATGTTAACAAAACCGTTAGGGCGTATTGCACATAAGAGATGTGTAGCTGGTTTGGATTTAGCATAGGTTTTGATAATGTGCTATTTTTTTTTTGTCTAGAGAGTTTTAATCGAGGGCGGATGTTGTAAATGTAAACTATTCTATAGCTATTAAACCTCTCTGATAAGCTGAAGAAGAAAATACTAATTTAAAAAATGTATGTTATGATTCTATCTTTGGTTGTGACAACTCTCAAATAAATTTTCACACCTTTAAGTCGTATTTTTCCTAGAAATTACAACAGTTGGTTGATAGTAGCAAGTACTAACTAGTGCACAGAGTTCTCGGATGAAGTGTAGATAGTCAGCCAGCAACTATTAAAATAGATAATTTGTTTAACTGACACGGGCCCCACATTTATACTAATATTACAACGAGGTTAAGTTTGTATGTTGGGATGTAGAGGTCATCTTCGGAACTGCTGATCCGATTTCAAAAATTCCTTTTACTAATGGGAATTAACATTATCCCCGAGTGTCATACGCTATGTTTAAGACGTTTCCACGGGAAAATTTGTGAGCACAACGTGAGCGAAGCTGTGGGAAAAAGATAGAGTCATAAGTTTCTTGAGCGAGAAACTATTAAAGTCATAAGTTTCTTGAGCGAGAAAATATTGTAGGCATAAGTTTCTTGAGCGAGAAAATATTAAAGTCATAAGTTTCTTGAGCGAGAAAATATTAGAGTCATAAGTTTCTTGAGCGAGAAAATATTAAAGTCATAAGTTTCTCGAGCGAGAAAATATTACTAGCTACTCGCTTCCTCGTCAGCGAGTGGCTAGGGGCGAGGTGCAGGTGGTTCAGAGAGACATGTTCCAACGTCCAAAAAGCAAAATCCTTCACAAGCCCTCGTAAAATGAGTGAGAAATTAAAAACTTTCACATTTCGGTTACATTTGAATAAACAAGTACCTGTATTTACATATTTTTTTGGGGTTGTTTGTAGTGACGACCTGTCAAAGTGACAACCTGTGGTTTTGGGGACATTGTTTATTCTGGAAGTAAGAGGAAGAGTTTCTCTTTCCGTTGCCACAACTATTCATTGAATGTTATAAAAAGTTAAAAACGTATTATTAATTTGTATTTTTGTAACATCCGCTAGGAAGTAGTTGATACTTTACTGTTACACCCCTATGTCGAAGCAGTAAGATGGTTGTCCCATTGTGTAACTGTCAAATTGGCTATTGACACCATTACCCACAATTCCAAAACATAACTTTTCTAACACTGTTTTAAGCTTTCACCCGCGATCATGGCGCTTGCAACAGCGTCGAAATATCGGGAGCTCAAAAATAAAAATAATCACGGAAGATATCCCGTAAGTGACATTTGTAGTATAACTTTTCTATTTTTTTTTTATAAATGTATATAATGATATTTTTTTATAAATGTATAAATTATATTTTTATACTTTCCCACTGCTGGGCAAGGGCCTCCTCCAATTCCTTCCATGTGCTCTTTTCCCCTGCCTCCTCGAAACAAAAAAAAACTGTACCTAATCCTTTTTCTAATTTTAAGCCTGGAAACACGATTTATTTATAATTAAATTTAAAATTTGATTTTTATTAGCTTCAATCAAGAAACAGTTGAGTCATTGAGTTGGCAAATTCGTCACAGGTTGCTAATGCCATACAGGGAAACGTTTTGACAGCTCATAAAAGCATGTCGATTAATTGGTGGTTTCAACTACCCTACTGGTACCAAACATGTGGTTGACTGTACTTGACGATAGGTTAGTGACGATGTGGACCTGCCCTTCACTGCACTTACTACAAAACGAGACGGTTAAGGAGTGCGGTTAATGGCTGGCCGGAGTTTTGCTAAAAACGGATTCACGGTTTTTTCTACTTACTTTTTGCACCCGAACTACCTCGGCTTATTCTTCGATTCTTTGTTTTTATTCTGTTTATATTTATATACATTGAAACCGTAGCTATTTACTACTTTTGGCCGTCATGGTTTTTCGTTAAAACATTTTTTTATTTAACTTCTTGAAAATATCCTATATCCTTTTCTTAAAGATCAGCTGTCTTCCAAATATTTATCAGAATCGGTGTGTTAGTTTCGTAGTATAAACGTAACATACGAATTCACTTCCGGGTAGCTATGAAAAGAAGTACTTTGTGATGAGAATAAATGTATGAGTATAAATATCAACCATGTAAAGATATTACCCCCACGGCTCTCACAGATCACGATACGTATTATTATAATCCATATTATTAATAATAATTGTCTCCATGCGTTCCGAAAGCAACTTTTATTACGTCGAAGTGTCTGCAGTCTGCAGTATACCTATATGTATAATAATTACAATAATATCTATTGTTCACGGTACATTGTAAAGCGAACGCTGTTATGAATTCTATACGTATACAAATAATAATACTTATTGTATTTTGTTTTAATGTTTTCCGTTCGTGCGATCATTATGTCTAATAATTATAAGTTTTGTTACATCCATATTATCTACAATCTAAAGAACTATCATCTTTATTTTAACAAGTTATAAGGTTCGTTTTCGTTTACACGGCTCTCAGAAATTTACCTTTCGAGATTTTTATAATAGATTATTAAATCAACATTATGTTCTTTCGTATTTTATGTTTCGTGTTTCTACGAATGAAATGATAGCAGATGTGTTTTATACAAAAAGTAGAGTTCAATTGAGTAAGTAAGTCATAATTAAGTATATACAGGGTGAAGAGACATCGATTATGGGACACAGGCCTCCTCTCTATGAGAGGGAATGGGCTATAATCCACTACGCGGGCCCAGTGCGGGTTGGTAGATGTCACATGTCTTCAAATTTTTTTGTTCTAGGACACGCCGGTTGCCTCACGAAGTTTTCCTTCACAGTTTCGAAAGCAGGTGAGGAAATAAATTAAACCAAGTAATGCGCATAGGTTCAAACCCACGATCGCTCGTAAGTCGGGACCGCCGCCACTGGGCCAGCGGTGCTCACGTATAGAGTAATTCATAATTATTTAAGTTCATTATTTTAAATTAATTACTTTACCACTGCAAGATTTCCATTTTAATTTATATGTTGGGTTATAATTATTTTTACAAGATTACCTAGTCTTATTATTACAAAATCATAAAATAAGTAGTTAATTGAAAGTTAGTTAAGTACATTAATCATAATTATACAAGCATGTAGACGTGGGGTACCTAATCAATGAGTGGCTAGAATAAAATGAAGTTTGCGGAAATCTATACATATATGTATAAAAAAAAATCGGAGCAGTCTTTGCCGACTGCCGATAGAAGTGAAAACAAAAAGTACAGTACACAGGCCCCGCCCCAGTCGTAGCACTGGTTATGCCCCGCGCATGCCTATGTGGTGCTACGCCGTAGCGGATGCTACGAGTGCTAAGAACGGCTACGAAGCGTGACCGCACGTTACGTTACGTGACGATGAGTTCAATGTTTTTCCTTCACCCAAAAAGTGCTCAACGCGCCTAAAGAAGTTTTCACTTCAAAAATACTATGTTCGTAGTTCCGTACATGCTAATCTCCGAAAACCCCCAATTTCACTCCACACACCCGCGTTTTCAATTAAATTTTTCACTTTGAAAGGTAAGATCGTGAAGCCGAGCGAAGCATAGAAATAAAACTAGCTAATAAAAGATGCTTGACGTTGCGTCTACAAACAAACCTAAGTATTGAAATATAATAATTATATTTTAGTGTCCGTAAAGGCAATAACGAGCCCACACTGCTATGCAAGGCGACTGCGTCTTGTATGCCGCACCTCCTCACATCCTGTTGTCTTACTTGTAAAAGCTGTTTTCCATTGCGGTTTCGCTAAATGCTTTTCCTACTTCACCCTCAGAAAATAAAATAACTTATCTTGACACTGGGTCAGTTGTGTTAGTGGTTTTGTAGTATACTACATTTGTCCGCATTTTCGCTCGGTTTATCACACGGGAAGGTTTTGATGTGAAACATCTATAGGCGTGGGTAAACCACAAAAACTAATGAATACTGCATGGCGAGTGTCGCGAGCGCGACGCGTGTCGTGGCAAAACAAATGAAAATCGCGTGTTTCGAAGCAGCATAAGATCTACCTACATATTCGACACGATTTACAACAAGTCAGCTGGTCTCGGGGCACAGAGCGCTGGGTTTACAATCTTGTGACTTCGAGTTCGATTCCAGCATAAGGATTTTCTTTTTGGTAATCGAGTCATTTTGTTTTTATTTTTAAGGATATTACTTGTACAAAATAATTTAGATGTTTCACATCTGCCAGGCGTCCCTCGACGGTTCACTTTTTCGGTTGACTTTCTCGCGACGGTTTTTTTTTTCGTGCCTATGATATTCTGAGGAAACTGCGGATGAGTAGGTCCGAAGATTACTCCGTAAATAACTTAATCTCTTTTCAATATTTGTGTTTTTCTTCATCAATGTTAGGTTAGGCGAATCTGACACAACAAACAAGTGTCTAGAAGTGTGTGTGTGTGTAGTGTGTGTATTTCTTATTGTTGTAAAAAGGATAACCCCCCCAGTAACCTTGGTGTAAAAAGGATTGAATATTTGGAAAAAATCCATATCCTACGTCTAATAATTTCCATAAATATTGAATTTGAGTAGATTTGTTTATGGGTAGGTAGTGTAGGTACTCACCATTTACTATTCATATCATCATCCTCCTTTTTTCTTGGCTAAATCTTAGCGACGAGCTTATTTTTGTTGCTCAAATGGCGGATAATGGTTTTTGAGCAATTCCTTTGCAGTTCTCCAAAATAAATGTACAGTTATTTTCATATGAAACAAACTTTAACAAAACACCTAGGTAACATAAAACCGTGGTTGCAAAGTTACAAGAGCTTTTCGAACTATGGTAGATAATTATACTGGTGCTAGAAGTTTTGCTTGAAGAGTTGTTATAAAATAAAAGGGGTAAGGTCGAAAGTCGTCTACATATCTTTTCCCCATTGGGGTAAGCAGAAACTACAGAATACCACCTCCTATACGATTCTCACATACTTTTTCTGATATGTCCACGTTCATTCATTAGAGCATACACGCTCACTAGTTGCAAAAGCCAAAGCTCCTGAAGCCTGAAGCTTCTCTAATGAAGTCTGAAATCTTTCAATAACTGACAAAATGCCTGCTGTATACAAAAAAGTTATAGAACATGTATAAAACTACTAAAAACAAGGAGAGAATGTAATATGCAATCATAATTTGTTCGACATACCTGAAAATATTTAAAAAATCTTGTGTCCGTCTTCAAGACAGAAAATTTGCTCTGGGGAAGGCTAGTCAAAGCTGATTGTAGATGGCGTGTCCATAGCTTAGTCCCAATCTGTCCAATGAGGGCAAGCTATTTTGAAATATAAAATGACATTGACAGATTTTCAACCAATGACGATGCTTGGTACAAGCTATGCTAGTGCCATTAGTTCCACAGTTGCCATCTCCATTAAAATCTCATTCGTAGTAACCTTGAAAATATAGGAGTAAGGCACTGTTTAGATAGTTAATAATATGTTGTCCAGTTCAACCAAATAGTGACGGAGATGGATGTGCAACGGAGTGACCACAGTCATCGACAAGGAATCGGCTTGGCCTGGTCTGACAATCAATGCAATAAAAGAGAATAAACCGACCTGTTGTCGAGTCGCAACGGCGTCCGATACTAAAACAAAACGAAATGAGCCGAATTACGACTTTAATGTAAGGACATAAGGTCTTTTTACGCTTTCAAGCCGGATTAGCGATGATAGTGAGGTCACTCCGTTAAATTATAATTACGTAAAAGTTTTTTCCTGCTTACAAAGCCTAACAAAACCAAAGAAAAGTCGAAAGCTTTACTGTTTAAAATAATAAAGAGAGGACAATATTTAGTTGGAGAATTTGAATAGACAACTTTGAAGAGCGACTTTTTTTTTATTTGATCGGCACAGACCTTCCCCCTTTGTTTTTATAGTAACCGACTGACTACACACTATTTACTTTACGGCCTTTCTAAACTAAATCGTGGTGGAGTGAAGCCACTACGGCTGGCCGACAACTGGTGCATTCAAAATATTTATTTGGCATCCATATTTCAACTTAAGGCGATGCTCTGAATTTTAACGTAAAATGCTGACGGAATTCTTTGAAATTTTGATGGTTTTATGTATCTTCTTTTATAATACCCGGTAATATAAAAATTTTACTGGTTACACGTGAGGAAATTAATTTAAGGCGACTACAAGAGCTAAATTAGCAACTCTATTTGTGGTGGTTCAAACTTCGTTTGAAATACTATATGAATAAAGTTCTAATCAGCACCCCTAGCCAAGTTGACAATCTACAATCGTTAACGCTAGTAGAAAACTATTCAAATGAATGAGAATGACATCAGCTCAACGTTAAATCACGTGATCAACACAAACGAATAGAAAATTCGTAGACAAGTTTACATCATTCAAAATGATAGAATAGAATGTTATCGTTTTTACAATGTTGATCGCTAAGCTCTTTAGTAGGAACGCTCACCATATACTAAAGTGTAGGTTTTTTCTACAGACATTAGAGAACGAGCGATAAGTCGTGTCAACTTGGCTACCAATTTAGCGCTCTCTACAATCGCTTACGCCGAGTTTACGGTTGTAGAAAGATAATCGATACGAAACGTTTGTAACTTGGCTAGGCCTGCAGCTTGCACTACAAAGTGGTTGTTACGTCAGTCACTGCGGGCCGAATAGTGCGAAATGAGTAGTTTTTTGCGATTTACAGAATATCTATTGATTTGACTAAAAAGTAAAACACTATGATGCTAATAATTATGTTGTTTGTAGAATTATTTGCCAAAAAATCAGAATGATCGCATGTATTTTAGTATGGTTTTTACTCGTTAAAATACATTTTTAGAGATAATTTCGTGATTTTTTTTTATCGAATAAAAGTTGTTGCATTATGTTTTCAAAACACTTTCATACTAGCATATATCCTGAAGAATATCATATTTTTTTCTGGTTTTGTTTATTGCAGTGAATCATATGCTTTTTTGCATTATAAAACTCGCATTTAGTTCCTGTAGTTGCCTTAATAAACGCAAGCATGAACTTCTCAGATAGCAGCCACGGTGCCTGGATTTGTACCCAGGTTGATAGTAACAGGCTAGCTAGTCTAGCACCATTACATTGGACTTAAACATAACTTTCGAGATGTAGGTGTACTATTAGAGGTATGACTGCCTGCGGGCCTGTAGACGGTGGGCTATGGGCTAGCTCGGGTTCTCTATTGTATTACCTAACTTTTTTATTCATAATTTAAAGTGCCATAACTTTTTTTGTCCTAATCATCATTTGTCCGAATGATAACTTACCCGAACTTAATATCACATAAAAGCACATGTCATAAAATTGAAATCCCTAAATACAAAATGCTCTGAACCCGTTTGTCATAAATATTACAATCAATAATATACAAAACACTTAAAATCGTTTTCAATAATAGTTATAAATCCTAAATTAAAAAAAAAAAGTTTAAATCTTAATAATATTTTTAAAACAAACCGGTATATTCCCAGACGTTCCCAAAAGGGAACAGAAGAATGTTATTTTAATTGTGTCTGTAATTACGGGTACCTACAGTAAAGTAAGTATTACTTAGCTTTTGCTATGCTATGAACTTCTCTCAACACAACACATTTTTATACAATATTGCTCTTATGAAATTTGTAAGAATTAAAAAGTAGAACCATCATATCGCAGAAAGTTCACAGTTAGAATCTTCTTTTGTTTTGGCATACATTTCATATAGGTAGTGATTAAAAGGCAGAAAATCAATCAATCAAACCTGTTAATCATTATAAAACAGTTGAGTGTGAACATAATTAAATATGTGGATTTTATTTTTCCCTGTAATAAGTATGCAAACAAACATGCAGCAAGCATGCAGCAAGCAGGCAGCAAGCATGCAGCAAGCATTCAGCAAGCATGCAGCAAGCATGCAACAAGCTTGCAGCAACCATGCAAGCACACATACAGTATGCAAGCAAGCATGCAGCATGCAAGCGAACAAGCAACATGCAGCAGGCATGGTTTCTGTCACGGCTCCGGCGCTGCGAGGCTCCGGCGGTCCCAAGCGAGCTTATCGGCCCAGATGTGTTTAACGCTCACCACCGCAGCTTCGGCTTGCTGGCCGGCTTCGCCGGCCAGCCTCAGCAGCGGCGGCGAGTGTTACACCCACCTGCTCCTCAACTCGCGGGCCGCCTCGCCCCTCCGCGCCTACGCGATTTTAAATTACACTCTAGGGGTAGGGCAGACAAGACTGCGTGGGGTCGGATTTACAGCGATTCGTTTCTGTCACTAATACCTAATTTTTAGCAAATGACTTAGGACCAAAAATTGTAATATACCTATATGAACATTAGGAATAATACACATTATATATTAAAACACTTAGGATAATTGACTTTATGGCATATAAAATTAGAAGATTCAATTATTATAGTATTCGATATTATGACAGAACAGTTTTAGAAATAAAGATAATTATGTAAAACAAAATTTCGGGATTTTGAACATTATGGTAACTGAAGTTTATAGCAAACGTTTTATGGATACTGATTTTCGGACAAAAAATTTTAGGAGATATAAGGGAGTACCGCTAGCTCGCCGTCCGTCCGTCTCATGACGACAGGCCGTGTCGACGGCGCATTAGTGTTCCATGCGCGCCTCAAAGAGAGTCAGCAATAGGAAGGGGTCCGTAAGGACCGATGCCTGCCGGGGTTGCGTGTTCGAAAGAGATAACGTAGCCCCGGAACACAAAGGGCGATGAAGGAACATGGATGGGTTTTAGTCAGTAAAAGTCTGACACTCTCTCTCTCTCTATCTTGATGATTTCCCATCCGAAAACAAAACAAAAGGTATGACTGCCTCATCCTTACGGAACTCCAGGCGAGATGTTTTGTTATGACGGCAGCAATGACCCACCTTTTAACTAATAAGTATATATAAGGATGTCGCGCAAATAATACCTTAGTACAGTGACTCTTTTGAGCTCAGCAGTAATACGATATCATTATATTCTATACTCGTATGAGTATATAAAAACGCATCAATAATGTCGGGGTTTATCCTTTTACATAGCAATTAATGACATTGCATTCTTCGTAATTTTACACAACCTGCAAAATTAACTGTGCTGCCTGCCCTTCGGCACTGCAACTTAAACCATAGTTTAAAAGTTATAATCTTCTAATCGGGTTCTTGAAACTGTACTGTACAGTCACAAGCGCTTATATCTACACACTTAGTAATTTTCAAAACATGCATTGAGTGTAATTTTATGTTGCTACGAACGTAGTATTTTGGAACTCATAGTATTGAATCTGAAAGTTGTAAGTAATATACAAATCGATTTTGAACTCTGCTAAGTGCATACAATATATTAATGCTCGTGACTGTACGTCAAAATAATCTTAAAGCAATAATATATTATAATATAAAGATACGCTGACGGTTTCAAATTAGAATCATAATACGTATTCTTATATGTTATTTGGCGAGCACAGTAATTGCTCGCGTGTCGATTATAAGTTAAAATAATATGTCTATATTATTCTTTATGAATGTTAGTCATGTTATTATCGTAATAAATAATGATACACAAATGTATAATTTACAGTTATACTAAATACGAGGGGTAACATTAAGGTTTTATATTGTTATGTTGCTGGTTCCACTGTTCTTAGTAAACCGGCGGCGGCGGACGGTTGGACTCTTTGATTTTATAAATTTGCATAGGTAGCATAATCAGCCAGTAACGGCCCCACTGCTGGGACACTGGCCTCCTCTCAATGAGAGGGAACGGAATTTGATCCACCACGGGCCTAGTGCGGGTTGGTAGATCACGTCTTTGAATTTGAATCTAAGACATGCTGGTTTCCTCACGTTTTTGAGAGCAATGGTGATTAAATAAAATTCACAAACTAATACCCGGGTTCGAACCCACAACGAACTAATCATAAGTCGGGGCCGCTACCACTGAGCCAAATTTAAAATGCAGAAAGCATGGTTTTCATAAAAAAAAAAAAACTAATGTCTTACCGTGGCAACAGATTCGAATGCCGATTAGACCGATTAACCAGAGTAAACACGTCTTTTATTTTGGTAGTAATATACTATATTGACATTAGCGTCTGTAGCCGTCTTCACAGTGTGACATAGATCATAGCGATAGTCATATCGCTGTGATATATCATTACAATGGCTTTGCCATTACGGTTTGTGACCACTGTCGCCTTCGAAGTACTTACTACCATTGGCAACTTGATTCTTGTAATTACTTCACCTATTCCGTAAGCTTGATAATTAAGCTCAGAAAATAAAGGGCAGTATACATCTAGATCATAGACCACCCCGTACGGTCGCGCAAAAATCTGAGCGAGACGATGCTGTTTAAAATTTCAAATATCGAATCTAGGAACATCATCCATTCAATTCACTCTCGCTGCATTATATCTTCCGATACAGAATGGGTAATATCGCCATGTCCAGCAACGTTGCAAGGCTTTTTGGCAGCCAGTGATGTAACAGTAGGTAATGCTTGCCTGTTAATCTTGCAGCAAAGCTTTATGTGTTCTGCTTACCCACTTGAAGCAACTCGCGGGAATAGAAGCGGAGAAGCTAAGCGCCGGGTTCAGATAAAGTTTAGAGTACACTAAACGCGGTTAAAGCCACACTTGAAATCATATTTACATTAAAAATCTGCATTTTCATGTAATTTTCTGCCAATTAGAATTGTTGCAATTCAAGAAAGTGAGAGGTGGTACTAAACGCGGTTACACACATCTGTGTCCACGGAAGTCTATGGAGTTGTGGGATAAGATAAGATGTTTAATATAAATAAAAATGACGTTCGTTTTCACTAGTGTTGCCCAAATGCAAGACCAAGACGAGACGTTAGCCAGTCTTGGTCTTGGTATTGCGCTCTCAGTCTTGGTCTTGGTCTTGGTCTTGCAGCAAGAGTCTCGCAAGTCTTGCGAGACTCTACTACTTAGACTAGACTACTTTCAAATACCTATTAGTATATTGCTATATAATAAACACGTTAGTTTAGATCTTAGAACAATGTAATAAAGAAGGTACATGTTGAGCCTAGAAGTTAGCTAAATCCTGACTAGGCCAGAGAAGCTGGTGAACGAAAATTAATATGAACGTAGGATGAAATGGAGAAAAGCGGGACGTATTTTTTTTTTTCAAAATTGTTTTCTATCATGTTTCTTATGATTGCGCAGTTTGCAACCTTTATTTTTGTTATTTACCATTTAATTATAAAAATAATCAAATTTTCCGTTTTATTTATTTTCTTTACATATATTTTTATTGAATTACTAAGATAAACGCATGGAAATAGCAGTTAATGCAATTTAATCGATGTCTGTCAAAATTGTATGAGCGAGAAACTAAAGACAATTATTTTGGATCGGCGGTGTAAGATGTAATGTGTGTGTTTTTACATGGGTTTTTTTACTTACATTTTTGGATATTACTAACCTGAAAATTTAATGATGTCGCAATAGCGAAGTAACGCATTGCAAAGCGCGTACCCGAGCCATGTTTTAACATCTCTTGCCCGGGCTATAGGAGTGACGATCCTCAACCCTCCCTTACGATATGAGTAAACTGACGCCCTCCGGCTCACCAAGAAGAAAACTGACGTCCTCCGGCCCTCCAAGAGGAAGACTGATGGCCCTCGCCTCCTCTGCTGCGATGATGAAGCCTGACGTCCCTCAACCCACTTCTACAGCCAGAGGGATGAAAGACGAAGCCTGATGTCCCTCGACCAGTACTAGTGAAGGAAGACTGAAGCCTGACGTCCCTCGGCCACTACTACAGCCGAGAGGGCCGTCTTTCTCCATTTCATCCCACGTTCATATTCATTTTCGTTCACCAGCTTCTCTGGCCTAGTGAGGGTTTAGCTGACTTCCAGCTCCGTATAGATAGGCCCTTTAGGTTAGGTTATTTCTTAATAATACATTATTATAACTTGTCCCCTTGACTATTTCATTTAACCGTACTCTCCTCCAGACCGAAAGTTAGGTAGGTGAGTGCTCAGTGTGACCTTACAGCTCCTACCAGGAAAATGTAAAGTTACAAAGAAAAGGTGCTTTCGATGCGAATATCTATCGGTAAAGGATTATTTAGTTCAAGCGTGTTCCGGCGAACCAAGACATCGGCAAATCTTGGTATCGGCCAACCATTCATTCTATGTAGCGTTATTCGGCGAAACGTGCTGTCGCTAAATAATGGTATCGACTAATATTTTTTTCGTATTACCGTTCGTCGGTGAACCATGCTTTCTGTAGAAAGTTATATCGTTCAAAGGTAATTCGATAAACCGTACGGGACTCTATTCGCGGAACGTCAAATTTTCCAATCAACCATGAACCATAATGCTTTAGCGATAAAGTTGAATCTCTGTTAAAGAAATTTGGCAGATTATAGTAGCTTGATGTGCTGGCGTCTGTACCATAACATTGGCTGGCTTAAATACTGCTACTAGTTCTAGACCTACTCGACTCGCTGTTAGTTTTAAATTTTACTGAATAGAAGAATAATATAAACTTTGAAACATAAGTACCTACACAATGTTTACCAATCTACTAACGTTAGATCTGCACATTAGACTTATACAAGCATAATACGTATAATACTATAGGTAGATATACCTACAAGGTATGAAATGAACTTTGCTAGAAAGTTATGCTAGGTACATTTTTATCACATGGAACATATTTGTAAGTAACACGCTACCTACTTAATAAATAGTCGAATTAAATAATAATCAATACAATACCTTTTAGTGTTATGACGATACGGTTTTGATACTGGGGAACGTCTATCAAAATCGGGATTGTAACCAAATACCTACCATTACGCCCAAATCTCAGTTTGACTTAACTGCGAGACGCAAGAGTCTTGCAGGCTTAGTCTTGTTCTTGCTCAAGTCTTGCAGGGTTCAGTCTTGGTCTTGGTCTTGCTACAATAAGTCGGTCTTGGTCTTGGTCTTACAAAAATGCAAGAACAAGACCAAGACTGCAAGACCAAGACCGATTTTGGGCAACACTAGTTTTCACTAATATAAATATAAGTAAACGTCACCAAAATATTTGCTAGTGTTGAAATTTGGTGCTGAGTCGGCATAAAAAAAAACTTAACCCTAAAATTCCATATGCAAATTCAATTCCAATTAACACTGTCATTTTATTTTGTACATCTGGATAGATGTCGAAATGATAGGGTCGGACTGATAGGATTATCAGTCCGACCTGTGGTTTGCCAACCCTACCGCGCCCGATAGCCAAAATGTTTGGACATGGTATTTACCCTGGCCGGCACGGAACCCCGTACCCATCGAAGCGAGAGCCCACTACTATAATTATGTTCAATATAAGCAGTTCCGTATGTTATTAACATGTTTTTTGGTTGATGAAATAAAATTATAATAACAATAAAAAATATTATTGTCATGTGAATTCGAGGATGGTGGAGTTTTGATGATAAGTTGGAACAGTGTTTTTTTATTCTTGTTGCTTTTCTGTTGTTTATGTCAAACTAGGATTTGTCCGCATCTTGGCTCGCATTATGATGGGAAAATACTCAACGGAAACGTTTTAAATATAGCTAAAGACACTCGGGGATAAGTATGTTCTATGGGTAAAAGGATTTTCCGAAGATTACCCAGTACATCCAAACTTACAAACCTTTACGTCTTTATACTATAATATTAGTACCTATAGGAGGGCAGCGGTGGCCCAGTGGTGGCGGCCCCGACTTACGAACAGTAAGTCGTGAATTCGAACCCAGACAGGCGCATTACTTTGTGTAATTTATTTCATCACCACTGCTCTCAAAACGGTGAAGGAAAACATCGTGAAGAAACCGGCATGTCCTAGAAGCACAAAATTCGAAGACATGTGACATCTACCAATCCGCACTGGGCCCGCGTGGTAGATTATAGCCCATTCCCTCTCATAGAGAGGAGGCCTGTGTCCCAGCAGTGGGAACATTAATAGGCTGATGATGATGATGAGTATCTACCTATACAAAATGTGCGTGTATGAGTTGCTTACGATTTCCAAAAAGATTTTCCCGTCCTCATTACCAATCTGTTTCATAAATTCAGACGGTCCTCTGGAACGCAAATCACGTATCATCTGCCTAGCCTTTTCCCAACTTTGTTGGGGTCGTGTTTCTGGCTGACCGGATGCAGCTGAATACCAACCCGAATGTCGCAGCGGTAGTGAGGTGCCTTACGTTCTTAGGGACCCGGGTTCGAATCCCGGTAGGAGCAAATGTTTGTGTGATGAGCATGGACATTGTTTCCGAGTCATGGATGTTTATATGTATAATAAGTACGTATTTACAAACAAAAAGGAATCTATGCAACTATCTGATACGTCCACGACTCAAGCCTCGTTGCTTAGTGTGGCACTACTGGCCTCGCTGTGTGTAATGTTCAGCGATATTTATTTATCATATACTAGTATTTTACATGGAGCGACTGCATATGAGACCCAAATCACGTATATAGGGTTAAATTGAATTATCTGGCTGAAATCCGCACACGTAATGGTCTAAACATCATAATAACAAGAAATGGTACATTTTGATACAAGTGGAGAAAGTTTGTTATAGCATTCGAGGCGGAATTATAACACCCGAACCGTAGGCGAGGGTGTTTTTAAGCCGAGAACTGCAATAACAAATGTCCACGTGCTTTGCCGAAATTAAAAAAAAACATTCACCTCAGACTATAGGCATTGAACCAATTTGGACTAAGTATAGGTATAGTTATCTGTGGCAATTTTCATTCCCACACACGTGCGGGAAAATGGAAAACAACGCAAAATGGTCCAGTTTTCGAGGAAGTGTATTGAAAAAGCATTTTTTACATATCATTTATGATACTACGGTCCTGTTTTTAATGCAGCTAGTAATCTGTTTTTCCGTTCTGTCTGAAGTTCTGAAGTGACTCTTAAGTTGGAAGCGCTATGGTAGCCCGCGAAATTCATATTTTCTAACGTTTTTTGTTTCAATTTGCAGGTACGTGTCAGGTTTTATGTTGACCACAATACGATTCGCGGCCAAGTGTCAAGGACTATATTCAAAACGTTCCCATGGAATATATAACGCAAGCGACGCCGCGGAAAAATCCTAGTATGACATTAACAACAGAAAACCAATAATAATCTTCTTAAAAATGCAGTTCCAACATATCATCAAAACTTCCGACCTTATCGCGAACGAAGCTATACGGGCAAAATTTAGTATTAAAGAAATTGACAAGAATATCTTTGTAATAAAGTAATGATTCAATCAATCAGCCTGCACACGCGACCCCTTCTGCTTTCCACATCAAGTCGCAGCCACCTTATTAATGGGATCAGTCCATTAAGCTTGGGTGTGTCTCCTACCACACGTTACCGGTACGCGGTCACCACTGACTAGACATGGTCGACGTCACTACTACTACGACGTCCTACTGCCACTTAACCTGCTAAGTATTGGGGCTGCCAAAGAATCCTGTACTTAGCCTTTAAAACCCAAATATGCAAAATGGAGTACTAAAGATCCTTCCGACACATACAGGGCGTAAACAACCTCATCACGAAGCCGTCAACCAAGCATTCTGTTCATCAAACTAAGTAGCTTTACGCAAAAATTATTGCTGGGAAACGACTTTTTTTTATCATGTTTTGTGGTAGAACTCAATGTAACGCACTCAAAACATTGTGCTGATGGATGGATTGAATAGTACGGGGGTCGTGGAGTAAAAATGTTACATTAAAAACTTGTATTTAAAAAAAAGTTTGACCCCGAATATCTCCGTAACTTGAAGTTTCCCAGGTATGGTGTGGAAAAAAAAAGATCGCAATGACGGGGAAAACAAGGCCTTTCGGCTTCGTTAAGAGGTTTTTTACACCCTTTATGGTGTAAATGCGGTGCCTCCGACCAGACCATTGCCATGCTGAAGTGGCCCCAACTACGTATACGTTGAGAAGCCGAGTTCAACTGCAAGTCATTTCGCTTCAGATTGACAATGTTGAAGAGGGTAGTTAAATCTAATTGAAAAACGCATTTACCATTTTGGGTTCCTCGTCCTCCACAGTTGGTTAAAATAGAACTGAGCACCGAAAGGTTTGCTTTCCTACACGTAACGTAAGTACCTACAGACGCCAAGCACATTATGCTGCTACAATCTGTAGAATTTCTTTAATAGATTTTCAACTTTAACGCCAAGGTATAAGATATAAGGGATAAGGTTAAGGCTGAGGCCAAACGAGCGTAATTTTGTGAGTCGCGTAATTTCGGTTTCATACATACTTGGGCGCATTTTACGTCGTGACAACACACCGACGTAAAATATGTATAAAACCGAAATTACGGGACTCAAGGTGGATTGGGAAAATTTCGGGACTCAAGGTGGATTGGGAAAATTTCGGGACTCAAGGTGGATTGGGAAAATTTGACAGCTTCTGTTAGCCTGATGTGCTGGCGTGTCTGGCGTGACAGATAAGACCAATTACAATACTTTCTCTAGCACTAAACAGCACCGATATAAAAGTGCACTGTTTTTCACACAACATTGCAAAAATATTTTGCCATTCGTTTAGGTGTTTTCTATAGCTAGTTAGAAACGGGCATTACTATTCAGAATGTAAGAATATCACGCGTGCATAACAAGCAGCATGGATAGATACACAGTGGATTGTAGAATAACAATAAGTAGGTAGGTATCTTATCAAATGGATCGGCCGACCTCATTGTGGGGGCAGGCCTTACCATTGTAACATTTTGTAACTATTTAAATGTGCTCAGTTGTATGTTAGGTACTAACTCGTGGAGTTCGTGGCTCAATAATAACAGCCTCTCACGGGATCTTCAACGTTAATAATCGCTTGTGCAGGTTGGTCTGTGGATGGGTGATCATCTAATATGGTTATATGACCATGACATTTAGGACATAGGGTGTATGGGTAGAACCTAGCTAATGACCTCCCAAATACCTGGAAGAAAAGTTTATTGCATGAAAAATCCGTAAAATCCGGATAATCCGGATTGGACCAAAAATCCGTTCCTAAAAATCCGGAAAGCTGTCAATTAGGCTATTGATGAAAAATGGTGTCAATTAGGCTATTGATATCTTTTTCATACCGAGTACCTCGGGAAGCAAGTTAAGCCGTTGGTCTGAGCTGTCATTTGGTGATCTTTGACAGTTGTTACAGCCTTACAGGTAGTCAAAATTACTCAGATGGATAAAGGTACAGTTTCCACAGCCGTAACAGGAATCCGGACCCGATTACACCCGAGCGCAGCGACACACACACACAAAGTCGGGGTCGGGGTTATTGAAGACGCGCCCGTAGGAGGCTGTCAAACTACGTCTAGCAGTTTGTTCATAATTTTTGTTAAAGAACTTTACTCACCAGTGTTTTTTTATATGATTATTTGATCTTGAATCCGATTTCTACCACAAAAATATAATCAAGTTAGGTTCAATAAAATAAAAAAATGATTCCTTTTGACAATGTTAATTTATTAATAAAGGTTCACCAATAAGTTTTGTACACAAAATATCTAATGAATATGAAAAAATTAGTCTTCGGATTATATTGCCAATTCTCATTCGATTTGAAACTCGAAAATCAATCGAGTAAAATCGAAACGATTCTCTATCGACATTTGTATAACGAGTGTACCGTGGTACCGGACGTGGTATATGCACATGTTTGTATCTCCACATATGTATACACAGGTACACAGTTATGTATATTAAGAAAGTAAGTTGCTAATTAAGTGGGAAGCGCATCTAGCGCTATAGAACACTCATCTGTAAACATAAGGCAACTTTTTAATCAACCACACATATAAATATAGCTTTTAAATGAATGAGATAAAGTTGAAATTTAATTACGACGTTAAAATTATTCCTGCTGTGTTGTACTTGTATGAACATACATGTATTTTAGTTTTCTGTGTCTTATAGTTAAACCTGTTGACTTTCTGTCGGGTTAGGGACAACTTAAATGTCATTAATATGGAAAATATGTTTGTTTGCTTACACATTTATCCTTGAGGAAAGTTTTTATTGGAATCATTTCTAGTTTGCGTCAAAAGATAGTAATATTAACAGATTGTATGAAAAAGTAATCTTTTAAAGACTTTGACGATGATAAAAGTACATCGGAAAACTTTACAGGTAAGACATCAATTTATTTCAGGCTACAATGGCCCATAAATTTATACCTTAAAAACTAACATAAATATAAAGTAAGTACAAGACTTGTGTTAGAGGAGCTCGTGGCTAAATAATAACAGCCGCTCGGGTCGATCGTTAGGTTAAGCCGTGCTTGCCTAGGTTGGTCTGTGGATGGGTGACAACCCATTACATACATACGTTAAGCAGTTGGTCCCGGCTGTCATTTGTAGATCTTTGACAGTCGTTAGGTAGTCAGAGGCCCAAAAAGTCTGACAACCAGTCTTACCAAAGGGTATCGTATTACCCGGTACTAACTGGGTTATGGAGATCAGATAGGCAGTCGCTCCATGTAAAATACTGGTATTCAGCTGCATCCGGTAAAACTGGAAGCCGACCCCAATATAGTTGGGAAAAGGCTAGGCAGATGATGACAAGACTTGTGTTAGTAAATAAGACTTAAAACTATGTTAGTAGCACTTCACTTAGTCACACTTCACTTGTGTTGGCTGTCCAGTGGAACTTGTCCGCGGAAGCGACGGAACACCAGTCCTGCGGCCAACAGTCTTCCTCCATCACCCTGGGCAGATAACAATTCGGTATTCGCACCACGAACGCCTTGAAGTTGACGTTGCGGCGCTACTCCAGAGGCCCTACTCTCTAACGTCCGTCCGTCTGTCCGTCTCTATCCGTCTCTCTCGCGCACGTCTGCAGATAAGTGCGAGTGAGAGTGACGGATAGAGACGGATGGACGGACGGACGTTAGAGAGTAGGGCCCCACAGTAACTGCACCCTCGGTGTGTACCTCGTCTTTTGGCACACGTACTCCACGATGTCCTCTGCTTTAGTAAACAACTTTAGAGACTAAGCTAAGATTCACACAGTTGGTAAGACTCATTATTCTGATCTTATTTTATTATCCTGTACTATGTAGTTTCATTTACTACAGAACCGCACATTACTAAGTTAAGAATAACTCCAGTGTACGCGTTGTGTGCACTTTTTATTCACGCGAGTGTACCTACAATGTTTCTAACGTGGTCCTGTTAATAACGTTCATTTTATTATTCGTTTTAGTGAACGACATGGTGCGTTGGCCCTCTGCGCCGTCATAGAGCAAACAAGACACACCATTAGGTATATTTGTTGTTGTACCAATTAAATGTGACTCATCACGCTATCAACGTGCTGGATGTAGGTAGCGGTGACAGCGATCACAGTGTTTAATGAACTGTCGCGATTTTATAGGTCAGGACAATCTAGATAGCATTGTTAATGTGATAGAACGGAACGAGATTATTCCTTCCTTGTTCCTATAATTTGTTATTATTTGATGTTTTTGTGAGAATTCTGCTAGTCAATGGTTTTTAGTGGTCGGATGCAGTTGCTCCATGTAAAATAATGGTATTAAGCAGCATCCGGTTAGACTGGAAGCGAACCCTACATAGTCTTCAAAAGGCTGGACACTTAGATAGATATTAATTGTAAGAATTCTTACAACCAAGTTTAGAAAGAGTAAACTTTTTAACATTTAATACTTTTTCCTTAAGAATTAATAAGACATTAACAACAATCAGAGCTTAACTAAATATCTTCCTCGAAAGCTCAAAGTCCTTTAAAACCAGTTAATACCATCCAAATAAAACAAGCAAGAAATGTTATCTTATTATTGTATCTCATTTTTAACATTGCAATCAATGCGCACGTTTTAAATAATACTCGTAGGCAATTACTATGGCGAGCCCGATCGAGTCCCATCTATTTAATTATTTACTCGTTGTTATTATTATACGTATGAATCAATTTATTCGAGCGCTGCGCGCGACCGGCTGCATATTTTTCAATTACGTCAATTTAAAATAATACATAATTTGCTATTGTGAGTCAGTGAGAGCATTGTGTCAGGCGAATGTAGTTCTACATGCGAGGAGATCAGATACGAATAGTGCTGATTTCGTGTACGTATAAGTGTACACCGTGTTTATGCGGCGTGTCGCAATGTCACGCGTGTCCAACGGAGGTGTTTGGGAGTTGATCGTTGGTCGTGGTTGTCCGAATGATCTGTTACGATTTTGGACTTATAAAGGGTGTAAAATCCTCATAACGATGCCGAAAGGCATTTGTTCTCCCCCACATTGCGATCATTTTTTTGTTGTGCACCATACCTGGGAACCTTCTAGTTACGGAGATATTGGGGGTCAAAGATCCAACTTTATGACAAGTATTTTTTTTAATAAGTACAAGATTTTAATGTAAGATTGTTACTTTAAACACCTCCACGACCCCCGTTCTATTCAATCCATCCATCAGCACAATGTTTTGAGTGCGTAACATTGAGTTCTACCACAAAACATGATTTTTCACCCCCCAAAAAAAAGTCGTTTCTCAGAAATAATTTTTGCGTAAAGTTACACAGAATGCTTGGTTGGCGGCTTCGTGATGAGGTTGTTTAAACCCTGTATGTAGGCAGCAGTTGGAGCGTTAGAGCTACTCGATCAAATACTTTGTTATACACCTTTGTGAGACTCGGCAATTGCTTAACTTCAGATCATTCATCACCAGTTTACAATAATTTCAACAAAGAAACTTACTTAAAATAATAAATTACCTCATTCTTTACAATGCAAATGGCGGCAGCTGTTGCAATCACTCTCCTAACATTGTTACAAAAAGAAACGCGACACAGAGTAGATAAACATCTGAGCGTCTAAATGGAATGCTCACACGAGACACATGTTTCCTTCATCATCGAATTAGCGAGCAAGGGGAAATAAACGCCTGTAATTAGATGAACCCGGCGTGGCGGCGGCGGCGCGGCGTCGCGTGCGTCGCTGCTTCCGATTGGTTACTGTCGCGCGATGTAACAATGAGTAGTGGGTTGCTCCATTTGCTAGCTATTCCGGCCTTTTGTTAATTGAATGTAGTTCTGACAAGACTAGATCGTTTAACGGTTACCTAAAGAAATATGAATCATGTTTTTGGTAGCTTTAAGAAGTGACAGCACACAGTACAGCTCATAAATAGGTGGCTATGCAATGAAAGCAAATAGTTCGCGCGGTGTCTCGGTTACCGGTTTCCTACGTGTATAAGTTTCTGCGATGATTTTATTAGGTGTGAATCATAAATACAAATTGATAAGATCTGACTGTTCAATAGATCTTAGTTTAGCAATCTTTTTGTTTCCTAAGAATACATTTAGCTATCTCAAAATTCTAGTTGACCTTTAAAATATTTAAGTTAAAACTCCGGTGAAACATAGTTATGTTTCTCGCGATGTTACTTCCGGTTCTGTATATCAGTATTATTGTACATACATTGTTGAGTTCCGTGGGACGTTCCGTCCTGCAGTTGTCTATTAGGTACAGTCGGGGTCTTTTCCGCCTGACCATTTTTTTTTTCGCTTAAAACATGCGGAGGCGCTGAGCCACGCCCCCTTAAAGTTTGGGCCTATTAGGAAAGCCTCAACTTTGGCGCGCAAAATAACAATAACTCTCGTTTGGCGTGCGTCGTCAATGCGCTCAGCCGATTCATTATCTTTTCATTCATTATGTCTATACAAAATCAACGGGGCGGGGCTAGAGAGCGTTTCTATGTTGCGAGTGCAAGCAAAAATAAGCTTAGTGGTGGTCAGGCGGGAGTGTCCTCGATAGTACGTCTCTCTGTTTTATTGCTAGGTGTGAAACTGCCATAGTAGTACGTCTACTAGCAACGATTTGTTACCCTTTTTCGTAATGATAAAAGAATATTTTTAAGACAGAAGTAAAACAGGGTGTAAACAACCTCATCACGAAGCCGTCAACCAAGCATTCTGTTTCTGTACATCAAACTAAGTAACTTTACGCAAAAAATATTGCTGGAAAACGAAAATCATGTTTTGTGGTAGATCTCAATGTAACGCACTTTAACATTGTGCTGATGGATGGATTGAATAGTATGGGGGTCGTGGAGGTGTTACGACCCTTATACTATTCAATCTATCCATCAGCAAAATGTTTTAAGTACGTTACATTTAGTCCTACTGAAAAACGTGATTTTTCACCCCAAAAAAAGTCATTTCCCAGCAATTTTTTTTGGATAGAGTGACTTAGTTTGATGTACAGAATGCTTGGTTTACGGCTTCGTGATGAGGTCTTTTACAGCCCTGTATACTCGTAAGAATGTAAATTAAAATTCCCCGCTTCGCTAACCAGCGCACAAAAAGCAAAGCTCTAAATTCAATTGACGAAAGAAAGAAAAGAAGAATAAATCGATAACATTAGCATCTACAGAACCCGCATATAACACACCCGTCTCATATAAATATCTAAGTAGGCCATTTTGAATAAATATACATAGCTATACATAGTAATACAATGTCTATCTGTACCACCCCGCTTCTGTATTTAGTTTATACCAAGCATTTACATTTAATTACACAATTTATATTCAACTTGCAATGAAGTCTGCTGTTTTATTATTTATTGGATGTATTAAAACAGAGAATGTTCTGTTTCAGTTATGTTTAAAAGGTCTAAATTGACATTAAATATAGCGGGGGTTTTTTGATGGTTTGTTAAAGCTTCATTCTGTGTTTTGTTACGTGTAGCTGTAGTGTTTTATTATTTTTTCTGGCTATTTTAGAATTTTAGTTTCTATTGATAGTATATTTTGGAGGAGCTCGTGGCTAAATAATAACAGCCGCTTGGGTCGATCGTTAGGTTAAGCCGTGCTTACCTAGGTTGGTCTGTGGATGGGTGACCACCCATTACATACCGAGTTTCCTCCGTGCCTCGGAAAGCACGTTAAGCCGTTGGTCCCGGCTGTCATTTGTAGATCTTTGACAGTCGTTAGGTAGTCAGAGGCCAAAAATGTCTAAAAACCAGTCTTACCAAGGGGTATCGTATTACCTGGTACTAACTGGGTTGTTGAGGTCAGATAGGCAGTCGCTCCATGTAAAATACTGGTATTCAGCTGCATCCGGTAAAACTGGAAGCCGACCCCAACATAGTTGGGAAAAGGCTAGGCAGATGATGATGATAGTATATTTTAATTATAAATAGGTACATATTTTACAAAGTTTATAGTTTGTAAAACGCAAATCGAACGAATAAAGACGAACGCACACAAACTATTGTGTTAATAAATAAAAATATTATCAAAAGTGATGTTATCTAATTAAACCATTCAATTTGTTTTTATGTACAACAAAAAGGAATTATAAAAATTATTATAGTTAAAATTTTACTACTGTATGTCTTTCTTCGTTCGATTTGAGTTACATATTATTATTATTGGGGGCACGGGCGGTCAAAATAATGTGGCTTAGCCGTTTCATTACCACAAGATCTATTGTTTATTAGAAAAGTAATGAACAGTGGATAAATTTTTTACCTTACGCCCTTGTGAATGTAGCAAAATGGCCATCATCATCATCATCATCATCAGCCTTTTAATGTTCCCACTGCTGGGACACAGGCCTCTTATGAGAGGGAATGGGCTATATAATCCACCACGCGGGCCCAGTGCGGATTGGTAGATGTCTCATGTCTTCGAATTTTTTAGTTCTAGGACATGCCGGTTTCCTCACGATGTTTTTTTCACCGTTTTGAGAACAGCGGTGATGAAATAAATTACACAAATAATGCGCCTGTCTTCTAGTCATAAGTCGGGGCCGCCACCTCTGGGCCGAGTCATTCGTCATCTGGCGACTGTGAATCTCGCGACTGGTCGCGAGTTGGCACCTTCCAATTTTTTTTTGTTATCAAGTACAGTCAAATTCAAATGGATTGAAACCGTTTTGAAATCGTTTGTTATATTTATACCTACTTATATATATAAAAAAAAAAAAAAAGATTAAGTAATACTAAAAAAATGAAGAATTAACAAAAGAAAAACGAAATAAAAAAAAAAATTACAAAAAAAAAAAATATAAAAAGAAAACAATCTATACTAATAGGTATTATAAAGAGGTAACATTTGTTTGTAAGTTTGTATGTTTGTAAGTTTGTTTGTAGAGGGTAATCTCCGGAAGTAATGAACCGATTTTAAAAATTGTTTTACTGGTAGGAAGCTACATTATTCGTGAGTGCTATAGGCTATATTTTGTTCCCGTACTCCCACGGGAACGGGAACTACGCGGGTGAAACCGCGGGACGTCAGCTAGTAATCAATACATTTATAATATTACTTTTTTTTTTTCTTTTTTCTTTCTACAAGCATTGCTCGTTTAAAGGAATTATTAGATTTACACAATACATTTTATTAGAAGTTTACGTACTTGACATGTACATCTGACGTATTTTACGTAGGAAGCGCGGGTTGCGACAGCAAAATAAATAAAAATTGGAAGGTGCCATCTCGCGACCAGTCGCGAGATTCTCAGTCGCCAGATGACGAATGACTCTCTGGGCCACCGCTACTTGCTCGTGTAGGTATACTGAAACCAATAGAAGAGCACAATGACATGATTTTTTTGGGCTTTTCTTCCGCGTTTACTATGCCCTGTCTCCTCTATTTGGTGGCACTAACTAACGTGCATGAGAGCACATGTTTTCTGATAATGCTTAATGAGAAAAGTTCTAAAAAAGAATTTGGCAGGCTTATAAAAACAGAAAACGTGAGGAAACCAAAAAAAAACTATTATTCATGTTGAAGGAAACAAAAATTTATGATAAAGAAAACAAAGATGGAAGTAAAAGCTTTTTCATACACGTTTAACAAAGCGTTTGTTAGAGGGGAATTAAACAAAAAAACAAAATCTTGTAAGTTTCCTTGCATGTTAAGTACATGTTTTTAATGTAAGATTTTTTACTTTAAACACCTTCACGACCCTCATAATATTCAATCCATCCATTAGCACAATGTTTTGAGTACGTTATATTTAGTCCTACTGAAAAACGTGATTTTTCACCCCAAAAAAAGTAATTTCCCAACAAATTTTTTTGGGTAGAGTTACTTAGTTTGATGTACAGAATGGTTGGTTGACGGCTTCCTGAAGAGTCTATTTACACCATGTACAAAGCAAATTACCCACTCGGTTGACTATCAAACAAGAGTCGCAACCCGAGTTGCATTGATTCATCCAAAAATGACGTGGCCCCAAATACTTAAGAGCGGCACACCCGCCATACTTTTCACGAGAATTTTGACAATAACTCGTGCGTGATTATGCCGTTGTTAGACATATATCTTTGAATTTTTTGAACTACTAAGTATCTTGTAGACTATATCTAGGCTTCTATCTAAGCAGAAAATAAAAATTGGTAGAAACAAATTCAGTATATTATAAGCCTTTTACCTAGCACCAAGCACCCAAGCAACTTTTACCTCAACTTTGGCCGTTCATAATGTACTTATAAATTATAAAAGTAAAGAAAGCATCCTGATAGACGCCTTGCAAATGTAGTGGAGAATCTAAATAACAAATATTTATATCACATACTTGTGGGATTAATTCAAAAACACGTATTTTCTGGAACAAGTTTTATACATTTTCCAACAATATTTTTCGTTCAACGTCCTCGCGTTAGGCGGTATGAGGTACGCGGGAGGCAAGTAGTGCGGAATCGGGGCTAGGTAAGACAGGGGAGTTGAAAGAATACCACCGCTGTGGCTCTGGATGAAACAACAAGCTTTTAGACCATGCTCGCATTGACGAAAGGCGGGTCGGGAAGGGCCCTCTTAATGCATAAATTGAAATCTTGCCTTCAATTAATTAAGGACAAGATTTGTTTTTTTTTTTTTTTTGGTTGTTATTGAGTTTATCCCAAATGATTTGGGGTCGGCGCAGCATGTCTTTCTTCCAAACTCAACATCTCAATCAATAGTCAACTCTTATAAAGCCACACTTATTATCATCTTTCACACAGTCCATACATCGTTTCTTTGGTTTTCCTCTACTCTTAAGGCGACTACAGGAGCTAAACGCGAGTTTTATAATGCAAAAAAGCATATGATTCACAGAAATAAACAAAACCATAAAAATATATGATATTCTTCAGGATATATGCTACTACGATACTTAGTGTTTTTAAAACCAAATACAACAAATTTTATTAGAAAAAAAAAATCACGATCTTATCTCTAAAAATTTCTTTTAACGAGTAAAAACCATACTAAAATACATGCGATCATTCTGATTTTTTTGGCAAATAATTCTACAAACAACATTTATTAGTATCATAGTGTTTTACTTTTTAGTCCAACTAATAGATTTTTTGTAAATCGCAAAAAAAACACTCATTTCGCACTATTCGGCCCGCAGTGACTGACGTAATAACCACTTTGTAGTGCAAGCTGATTAGAATTTTATTCTAATAGTATTTCAAACGAAGTTTGAACCACCACAAATAGAGTTGCTAATTTAGCTCCTGTAGTCGCCTTAAAGCTATCACACATTCATACTCAACATTTTCCTCACTATGTGACTGACAGTGGCTTGGCCGTCATCAGGGATTTTAATTTTGATAACACAAAATAATAGTCGCTAATTAGTCGAAATTTGTCGCCAAATATCAGAATTTGTCGGTTACTGGTTCAAAAGATATAAGGGTTTATAGGTGACCGATCTGGAGAGTCTCCCCAGCTTGGCCACATTTATATCTCCAAAACTAGGGCATCTAGCGCAGATCTGTTTTCTGAAGTTTTGCACATTCCTCCGCATCGCATGTCTATTCCATTAAATGTTACAGAGTCCGAGTACAAAACGGTAGGGTACAGTAAGCTGTACGTCAATGGTAACATATTCACCTTGAGCTAGCCGAGCGTGACACGGAGTTCAATAGAAAGAAAACCACTTGGTCGAGTGGTCTACTGAACGTGAGGTCCTGTTCCGGTTCCTGGGACGGGCAAAGCGAATTGGGTATTTCCGTCAGGAATTTCAGGTTGGTGGCAATAGGCTTGCCTGCTATTACATGGGACTTAAACATAACTGGCGAAGTATGGGTATACTATAAGGTACAGTCGGGGTATTTTCCGCCTGACCATTTTAATTATTTTTCGCATAAAACATGCGGAGGCGCCGAGCCACGCCCCCTTAAATTTTGGGCCTATTAGGAAAGCCTCAATTTTGGCGCGCAAATTAACAATAACTCTCGTTTGGCGTGCGTCGTCAGTGCGCTCGGCCGATTCGGTATCTTTTCATTCATTATTTCTATACAAAGTCAACGGGGCGGGGCTAGAGAGCGTTAATGTTGCGAGTACAAGCAAAAATAAGCTTAGTGGTGGTCAGGCGGGAGTGTCCTCGATAGTACACCACTGCTTAACCCTTCGGGAATTACAGGCGTTATGTTATGTTTAAAAAGCCAGTTTGTACTGGATCAACTGATCTAGTGGTCATTGGGAACTCCCAATGACGAGCGGTCTCTCGGACTACAAATGCTTTAGCACTGCAAGTACGTAGCAATCGATAACCATCGAATCGATACGATTCGATAAATCCGACTTTTCGATTGGTTAAAAACTCATTTTATCGAGAATAACTGTCAAATTTATCGAATCGTATCGAATCGAGTGCTACGTACTTGCAGTGCAGTTTCTATTAGTATAAGAACACTGTGTGCCACAATAAATGGCCCCTCTAAACAAATAATAGCTGCGAATTAAATCGGCCCGTCAATTGGTCAATGTATTTTATTTGTAAAATTGATCCCGTTGAACTTATCAATTACCTACTTATTTTGCAACAATGTTGGTTCAGTGTGCTGTTTATTGTTGATCGTATTAAATTTCTTTCGGCTCAATAACCCCTTCACCTAAGCACAAACCATTTTTAAATTAGCTACTTCAATATTGATGTTGTATCTTGGTACCTTCTACAATAAAGTGAGCAACTTTTATTAGTGGCGTGGTGACGAAACTGATAAATAGGAAATCAATGGATTTTTTGCAAAACATAAAAACCACTCATATCGCACTATTCGGCCGCAGTGACTGCAGCAGTGGCTGATTAGAACTTTATTCTAACAGTGTTTCAAACGAAGTTTGAACCTGAAGTTGCTAATTTTAGGGTTAGAAGGGCCTTCATATTAGAAATGTGAAAATTTGTTAGGATGGGTGGATGTTTGTTACTCTTTCGCGTAAAAACTACTTACCGGATTTCGATGAAATTTGGCACAGATAGGTTATTACCTAGATTAACACATAGGATAGCCGCGGGCATTAGCTAAGTATTTGATACTAGCGGACGTCACGCGGTTTCACCCGCGTAGTTCCCGTTCCCGTGGGAGTACGGGGATAAAATATAGCCTATGTTACACAGAGTGAATTTAGCTTTCTAATGGTGAAATAATTTTTGAAATCGGCGCAGTATTTTTTGCGTTTATTCATTACAAACATACACACAAAAATACAAATCTTTCCTCTTTATAATATTAGTGTAGATTTAAGACTTATTTTGATAATAGTTTAACCAAAAGTTAGTCTGAATTTTCCAAAAAATTTCACCATCACATTCTATGAATATCACTGGAATCGTCCAATGATAAGTATACGAGATCAGTAAACTTCATAATTATTCTCGTAGGTACAGTCAGCATTGAAAATAAATGATCGTCGTACAAACTGGATAATAAATAATTAATGAACGAAGACTTTCCAACTATAACTTTACATATTTTATTGTGTGTCTACCTAATTATGAATTATAATTTGTAATACTGACTCTACAAATGCACAGTTATTTTTCTTTTCTTCATTATCTGCAAACATTTTAGTGTGCGTACACTTTTTGCTCGCATTTCATTAAAACATTGTTTTCGTGTGCACGCCTCGACTATAAAATAATTTCTCTATTATCTACATTCTAATCAGTATATTCAATGCACCGATCCAGTTGTATACGTTTTTTGTCATAATAAAATTGCAACAATGCACACAATTTTTTTGCACTCCACTGTAGGGAACAGTTTGTGTTGCGAAATATAATAATTAAATACTGTTACCATGAGATACGTGTGTAATGAGATTTTTTAAATATTTTTAAACAACGCGCAAGCGCTGGACTTTATTAAGTAAATTACATTTTACGGGTAATTGAACAAAATTGCGAACGAACTGAAACAAATTTTTCACATGAGTTTCATAGCGGGTATTATGGAGCATAATAAATCATTTGACGGACCTATCATTTATTTACACACGGGCGTAAAGTGTGTCATTTCTAACCAGTTATTTGAGCAATCTCAATTATTATAAAAATACAGTGACTGCCACTTTTCCCAATAATATTATAACGTAATGAGACTTCCTATCATAATGTCAGTTAGCAAGCACATTTTGCAACACAATAAGCCGTGCGCAAGAGCCGTGAAGAATCATATTAATAAGTATGCTTTTTATCAATGCGAGCGTGCGAGACACGGCTGTTGTGCCTCTCAGCTGTTCTAGCGTGAGCACTCGTTTTTTTTTTTAAATTTAATTAATTTAATACCATCTAATCACGTTAATAGATGTAATGAAAATGCATCTCGAAGGCAGTAACAAACGCGATTCAGTAATAAACTATTAAAGTTTTTACTAAGATTAGACACCTTTCAAATGAAAAAAACTTAATCAAAATTGGTTCATCCGTTCTGGAGCTATGATGAGACAGAATAACATTCACATTTATACACTAAAAAGATATAACACCCCTCTTTTTCAACGGGGATTAATAACCAATGCCTTTAATGGAACACTAACGCTGAATACAAAATTAGATACTTATAATTTTTAATAAATCATAGTTTTTAACTCAACTAAAAATAAATTACTTTATAACACTTGTGTTTTTTCTGCACTGCAGTGTAAGGTCGTGTGCACTCGCTTGCAAAGAAACTGGATACATTAAATTATGTATTGCACCTCGATGTATGCAATCAAATAAATTGCTACACAGTGTATTTGAAATTTATTTTCTTAGAATACAAAATATTTTAACGCTTATTATTACTGTGTCGTACCAAGACGTTGTTTATTTAATTATTCATATAGGTAAAAAATATCGGTTTGTCTTCGAATAAACATAACTGAACTTATTTAATTGGACAATGGAAGGGCTAAACGATATTTAGAAAAAGCTTAATAAGAAAAATAACTTTTTAATTGTATAGTGAAGTAGTTAGTAAGAAACCTACAAATAATCGTCATTATGTTACAACCTAAATAAATAAAAATAACGGGGCGTCCATTAATTACGTGAGGCGTTTAGGGGGGGGAGGGGTTCAGCCGAATCTCACCTAATCTCACGAGGGAGAGAGGGAAGGTCTCGGCAAGTATCACGTAATTTAAAATTAATAATTTAATTTTTTTAACGTACCTATTGGTAAAGTCTTAACAATAAAGAATTAAAAGTACTTATAATACCTAGATAACAGCTTCCTCTTAATATATAACCAGGAATTCCGCAATTAACTTACTATCAGTATAATTATGTATACATAATCATTATTTAAATCTCGCTAGCATTGTATACTTACTGTTTTTTTTTATAGAAACTAGTGTAGGTACTTTCGTCGATAGGAGTGTTAGCAAAATAGTTAAATATTAATCTAAACAAATAAATAAAATTATTTAAGTGTCTGTTTGTAATTTCAAAATAAAAGCTATTTACTGAATGTGTATGAAATACGTAGTTTATACGGTACCTGTAACAAAAAACTTTTTTTTTATTTTTGTTTTCGGTCTGTGTTCGAAACGGCTGGACCGATTTTGACGGGACTTTCACTGGCAGATAGCTGATGTTATATGTATTTTATTTTAGAAAAAGAATAAGAGATCCGTGCAAATAAAATTAAACCCTTGAATATTTTAACAAAATCCGTTTTCCAAAATACGTAGAGAAGTGTTATTTTTATAATAATTTCAAGCGGAAATTTCAAGGGGGGTCGCGTGGCATAGCTAGTTAAGAATTAGAAAAAAAAATATAGGTATACTTACTAGCTTAAGTGAGCCCGCGCGGTAACCGGTTAAAAAGTAGGTACTGTATGTCTATTTGGAATAATGTAATGTAATGGTGCAAGATTTTTTCAAATAGGTGTCATACGTACAAACTCACAAAATTCGCACTCTCTTTATAAAAGTAGCACTTAGATACCCGCAATTACAGACACAATTCAAATAACAATGCACCGTGCCCGATCGGGCACGGCTGGGGACATAAGGGTAGTACCACAGTAGATTACCGTGGTGGACTTATATATTATTTTACCTACATCGTCTAGACTTACAGACGCAATAATGTTACCCTGGATAGCTTACAATGAGCTACGGAAGACAAAGAGTCGATCTCTTTCTTGATCTCTTCTTTGATGACCATAATGGCGCAGCGGTAGTGAGGCTGCCTTGCGTTCTTAGGGTCCCGGGTTCGAATCCCGGTTGGAGCAAATGTTTGTGTGTTGAACATGGACATTTGTTTCCGAGTCATGGATGTTTATATGTATAATAAGTACGTATTTGCAAACAAAGAGTATCTATGTAGTACCTATATCAATTATCTGGTGTCCACGACACAAGCCTCGTTGCTTAATGTGGCACTAGATGGCGCTGTGTGTAATGTCCAGCGATATTTATTTATTTATCTCATTTCATCATTTTTTTATTTTATTAATTTTTATATTTTATTTTTTTGCCTTTTTTTTATTTTTTTTGATTACCCACTGATCAACTGACTCTGCATGAGACTCAATCTGGCAACATATCTGTACTTCTGTAGTAATAGAAAAAGGACTGGCTGCACGATCAGAGTAGGTATATAAAAAAAAAACATTTTTAAGGATTGTAGCTGTAATATAGCTTTTTGGAAGTCCAGGGATCAGAATAGGTTTCAGTTAGTTAATTTGCCTAAACTTAAAGGAAGTAAGTAACTTGTGGATAATACCTCCCTCTAATTTGACAGTTTTATTTCTGAACTTAAAAATAATTCCGGGATTTTATACGGACGGAGGTACCTATCAACAAATTCCGACCTATTCCGGTCTCTGGCGATCTCTCTTGCTTTTAGAAACCTTTTTTACTAACCTTACACTAACACATGTTAAGAGTTATTTACGTCTTGTTTAGCAACAAAGTAGTATGTAAATATCAGCATTATATGTCTCACTCGATGCTTGTAGTACGCTTTTTTAGTTTTTTCCTTTGTTTCTAATCTGCTACTGTATTATAACATCTCTTGTTTTCTTTTTCTTTAAGGTAACATCGTATCCTCAGGTAAGATATCATCAAACTACAAGGTATACGTTACACCGACCTAATCGACATCATTTTGTTAGATTTATTACTTAGAGCGGATTTTACTCATGAAACCTCGTTTAAACGTTGTACAGGAGCTGTCAGCGTCAAGGCGTAGAAACTAGGCCTGAATTCCTGTCGCGCTGACGGACGGTTGCGCACGGTCGGTCGCGCACGGTCGGTCGCGAATGGTTGGTCGTGCACGGTCGGTCGCGCACGGTCGGTCACGCACGGTCGTTCGCGTACGAGTATACATTTTGTTCTTTATAGCACCATACTGCGACGCTGACGTCAGCGGCGGACGACAGCGCGACATAAATTCAGGCCCATTAGCAGCTGTTGAACTCGGTCTATAAGCGCTGATCGCGTTCGGTGTCTTTGATGGAACTCGCACTTAATAGTCTAATAGACTACTTCATTATCAGCTCATAATGTTCCCACTGCTGGGACACAGGCCTCCTCTCTATGAGATGGAACTGGCTATAATCCACCACGCGGGCCCAGTGCGGGTTGATAGACTACTTATGACTAACAATTCTTTGATCTTTTGTTTATGAACTACAAAAGAAACTAGATACGTACATATTTTTGTTGTGGAAATTACCTACCCTTCAATATTTCCTTAAAGTCTTTCTTTTATCTATGAGCATTCATACCCTCTCATTTATATCGTAATATATCTTACTTCAAAGTAGTTTTTCCACTTTTTTTACTGCAGCAAGTAATTACTTTTCCTGAAAGTCGGGAGATGTGTACGCTGATGGGGCCGACAGTACACGTACAACTTACATGTATAGTATATGCACATACAAACAACAATGGATAATTAATATAGTTACACAAAGTTACGCATCAACGGGCCCCTAGCAAGAAACACGCCGTGTTTACCGTAAATAATATATTTTAGGGTTGCCTCACTTTACTTGTGAAAATCATCATAGTTTAATATTTTTTGTTTGTGATGATGTTTGTAATACATCGTGTCACCATGATTTCTAGTTTCTTATTTTTCGCTTTCTTGACGATTTTATTTGTTAATACATGTTAGGATTGGAAAGCCATGGGGGGAGGTTTTTGTTTGATTCTTCTTCGTTTGTGGACTGTTTTAGGTCGGTTTGCAATAAGAGTCCCAGCTTGGCACAGTCAAAACTAATTTAATCACAATTTTTACACGGACACGACTTCTTAGTTATCGTAGCGTATTAGGAGGAGAGAGTGAACGATTCAGAGACAAAAAAGCTTGTCAATACAGACTAAAAATATTAAAATATATCATAGACAACTTGTGTTGCTAGCAACAGTTTTTACCCAGTGGGACGGAGCAGGCTGTTAAAAAAAGATACGTAGAACTCAAAATAAATAACCTACTTAGATTATCCGTCAGCGCTCGGGTCCCTACGAGCTGTTCATAACCACAGAGCTCACTTGTTCTTGCCCAAACGGTAAGTACTATATTCAATATACAAAAGAAATTAAGACTGAATTTTATACTTAAGTATAAAATTACACATAAACGTCTTATTGATTATAAAATTAAAAGGACACTCGTGCTTAAAATGAAAAAAAAAACCGAGATAATAACCGGTTGTACTTATTAAACTATATAAAACGAACAAAAAAACGGTAGAAACCGGGCAACACTGTAAGTACGCTTGACATTTTAAATTGACTTGCCACTGCTACTATTGTGTGCACGCAACCCATAACTATTAACTTAGTATAACATTATACAGAGCTGGATACTCTGATACTTTGTTCAATGATCTTATAGGATAGGAGCATCCGAGACCCCGAGACCGACTTTGTACTAATCCTTTAGCACCCTTGACCCTTTAATACCCTTTGGCTTATCGCTCACGACGCTATTCAACAGTAACATGTTACAAACTCAAATAGAAATATAAATCATTTATTTGCCAATTATGTAGGTATACAGATACGATGGTAATTTCCATGACAGTCCCGATACATTTTGCCGTACGGCATGCAAAATTATTTAACAAAAAACATTCAGTAAACAAAAATAAACGTAAAGAAACAATAAGTACAATAATATATTATGATTATTTTTTTAATTATAATAATATGAATTAAAAAAATAAATAAAAATGTCAATAACACTCCAAATGAATGTCATCAATGAGTAGCCAGAATTTCGCAGGACTAGTATATCAATAGCGGTCCGTGCATAACACGATTTCCCCCGCCCGTCGTCGTATCGTTGTTCGAGCGCGATGATCAGCCCCTAAATAATCTCATTCAGATCCAGCCTGTTCCTTTGCTGCCCCCCCCCCCCCAGAGACGCCCTAAGCCGAGGCTCGTACCCCACAAGGGGTGCCCTTAGCACGCGGTCTTGTTGCCCCTGGCAGGAGGGAGGCCGCTCAAGGCACCCACAGGATGGTCCGGTTATGCAGAAGCTCGCCTTATAGGCTCCATCCGGTTGACCGCGATTCAATAACGCGTTATTGATTAGTTTGTGATTGGCTGTGTCACATCTGAAAATTTTAACTATCCTTCTTTTGTTTATAAGACCCTGAGGTGATTGATCTCTCAGAAGTAGCGTGACTTAATCTTAAAAAGGTGACCTGGATAGAGTAAATGCGGAAAACGGTGCTCAGTTTGGGAGAAGCTATGACCAGTTCCAACTGCGAAAGGTTGAATCCATGGAAATATAAAGCATTGTATAGAAGACGATAGCCGCGTAATCAGATCAGCTCGATTGATGAACCGATTGATAAACGCGGGAATTCCATCTATCCCCTTTTTACGGAAATCAATCAATCACGGGCTGATATACCAACCGGGTACCTTCAGTACTTCCAAGACTCCCGACTCGTGCTGGTAGCAGAAGCAGAGGGGGTTTACTTGGTAGGCATCCGACGTAACCCTTCGTTTTCTTAAGACGAAGAATAGCCTAGATTCCATGAGGATATCCCTACACAGAAAAAATTAGGTACGGATGCTGTTTCCACCTGAAACCATTTATACCACTAATATGGACTTTTTTTTGTTAGCCTGTTTGAATGTCCCACTGCTGGGCAAAGGCCTCCCCTTTCTCCTTCCAAACCACTCTGTCCTGTGCGATATCTCGCCATGTTGGCCGCAAACGAGATCTGATCGTCACACCACCTTCGACGCGGTCTTCCTCCGACAGACGTCCAGTGAGTGACGATCGCTACCCATGTATCTATCTATCATGGGGTATAGGTTTCCGCACTGGGTCCACCCTTTATAGCAGAACTTTTTATGTCATAATATTACTTTGCATAACAGCGGATAGCATAAACTTCATTTCGCAGAAAATCGTTTGGCAGACACTCATTTATCATACATTCAAAACTCATAATTTTGTAAGGCAGAATAATCTTAGGCATAAATTTCATATGCATAAGAATTAAAAGTAGAACCATCTTAGCGCAGAAAGTTCACAGCCAGAATCATCTTTTGGCATAAATTTTATATCGATAGTCACTAAAAGCAGAACTATCATATCTCAGAAAGTTTACAGTTAGAATCATCTTTTAGCATACATTTCTTATGCACAACAATGGAAAGACTCATCTATCACATCCACATCACAGAAAAATGTTTTTTCTGTGATGTGGATGTGATAGATGAGTCTCTAAAACAGTTGATTGTGAACATGTGGTTTTTATTTTCCTGTAAGCACTAGGCAAACATGCAAACAAGCATACATCTTGCATGCAGCAAGCATGCAGTATGCAAACAAGCATGCAGTATGCAAACAAGCATGCAGTATGCAAACAAGCATGCAGTATGCAAACAAGCATGCAGTATGCAAACCAGCATACAATATGCAAACATGCACACCAGCATACACCATTCATGCAGCAAGCATGTAGTAGGCAAGCAAGCATGCAGCATGCAAGCAAGCATGCAACATGCAGCAGGCATGGTTTCTGTCACGGCTCCGGCGCTGCGGGGCTCCGGCGGTGCCTGCGAGCTTATCGTCGCAGATGTGTTTAACGCTCACCACCGCAGCTTCGGCTTGCTGGCCGGCTTCGTCGGCCAGCCTCAGCAGCGGCGGCGAGTGTTACAACAACCTGCTCCTCAACTCGCGGGCCGCCTCGCCCCTCCGCGCCTACGCGATTTTAAATTACACTCTAGGGGTAGGGCAGACAAGACTACGTAAAGTCGGTTTTGGAGCGATTCGTTTCTGTCACTAACTTTTGTAGCCCATCATATTAGGTACTTTTTAAGACAATATTTAAATGTTTGGTTAAAAATGCTATTTTATAGAAATGGCAATAATGCCAAATACAATTATTCCAAATGAAATTCTGCCATCTTCGTAATATGCCAAGTGAAATTGTGCGAAATTTGAACATTGCTAAAGGTAATTATGCCAAATAAAATTCTGCCATCTTAAAAGTATGCCATTGTAAATTCGGAAATACAAACATTCGGCCAAACAATAACTATATTAAATAATTTTTATGCCTTAAAAATATTCGTTTAAAGAAGATTATGCCAAGTGTGTTATGCCAAATAAATTTCGGAGTATCAAGATTCTGCCAGATAGAAGGAACCCTTCCGCACTTAGTCCTTGAAGTGGACCATTCTGCGTGAGCCACGGTGGCCTATTACTCCATCCAGCCCACCTCCCTCCAGAAGCAGATTAAACTTCCCGGTCTCCTCAGGGCATCCGCAAGGGATCTTGGTGTTCCCAGGGTCTCCTCGCGAATCTTGGTAACGCCTGTACACTCAAGGAGCACATGCGCCACCGTTTCCTCCTCGTCCATGCATGCTCTGCACAGGGGACTGCCAGTGATTCCTAGGGTGTGGGAGTGTTTATTCAGTGAACAGTGTCCGGTGATGGTCCCCGCCACTAGACGCAGGCTATCTCTGTCCAGGCGCAGAAGGCGCTCAGCTTTGTATCCAGGGTAGGATATCGCTACCTACCCATCTCTGTGGGCGCATTCGTGCTACGTGGCCAGCCCACTCTCACTACCGCTTGGCTGTTTTTACACCAACATCTGCAACTTGAGTGGAGCGCAGGGTAGTGTTTCTTACGCGATCTGTCCGCTTAACACCTATTATGCTGCGCTCCATTGCCCGCTTCCAAATTTTGAGTTTGGACTTCTGTTGTTCAGTAAGTGACCAACTTTGCGCACTGTAGGTAAGGACGGGCAGGATCATCCTGACCGTCCGAACTACAACTGAAAAGAAAACTTATCGACATGTGCATCCTGCCAGGATGCACATGTCGATAAGTTTTCTTTTCAGCTTATTAGAAGGCTTCTCTCAAGTGTTCTTTTTATAAGGTCTTAAGCACCGTTAATAATGTTATTACAATAAATATGCTATTTTAAGCTTCAATGCACGTGTCATCGGCGTTCAGAACAAATTGCATAGCCGATGGGCATGTCATGTAATGGGTGATGTTACACTACATTGTGAATTTGTGGGTTTATCCTTTGTAGGGATAAGTCGAATGATGCGTGCGACTTTTCCCTAGCGCCAAAAACAACCTTACTCTGGTCTAAAGACCTGGCTAGAATCCCGATAAATCTTCTTGAGACCTGGGATCGCACCCAAGAAACCAGAGTCCAACGTTCAGGAGAAAACAAAAATTCTCTTCTACACTGGAATATATAAAGTAGATAAATATACACTGGCCTTAGATAATCTGCCCCTAGCCAAGTTTCAAACGTTTCGTATCGATTCTCTTTCTACAATCGTAAACGCCTCGGCGTAAGCGATTGTAGAAAGCGCTAAATAGGTAGCCAAGTTGACACGACTGAGTCGATCGCTCGTTCTCTAATGTCTATAGAAAAAACCTACACTTTAGTCTATGGTGAGCGTTCCTACCCAAGAATTTAGCGATCAACATTGTAGAAACGATAACATTCTATTCTATCATTTTGAACGATGTAAACTTGTCTAGGAATTTTCTATTCGTTTGTGTTGATCACGTGATTTAACGTTGAGATGATGTTTTCTACTAGCGTTAACGATTGTACATTGTCAACTTGGCTAGGGGTGCTGGTCAGATAAGCAGGCAAGAGTTGGGATAAGGAAGGCTCAAGACCGGAAAGTTTGCCAAACCAACACCTGAGTAACATTGCGTTGAAAAAGTGTGAAAGAATTTCAATAATTAAACAAGTCTTATTGATATAATAATGATTAAATGTACTAACTAACATTTTAACTTCACCGTCTGGCGGCCGTGCGTTTATAAAGAAGCTAATACATTAACCATTGATAAAGCTTTCCGCACAAGCTCCTAAAGGCCGCCACAGACGCAGCATTTAACATTATACAAAATGCTGTGAAATTTACATAAGGTGCAGGGTTATTGAATAATATCAACAATTGAACCTAATCATTATCTAAAATTAAGAAAGAAAACCAGTTTTAATACTTTTTGGAAATCGAAGATACTATTTTTTGTTTTCCTTTTCAAAAACCATCTCAGGATAATAATAAGCATGGGGCATTGGGCATGAGTTTTTTTTCATTAGTGTAATAGTTTTATTCCAAAATCAGATTTTCTTTATTTACGATCTGTTTTAGTTTCCAGATATAAATTATGTCGTGTACAATGACGTATTATATATAGACACGTCATGAACCAACATCGCGGCGCTTAAAAACGGCGAAAATACTAGAACTACTTATAAGCGTGAAGAAAGAGAACACCGAACGGCGGGATGCCTGCTGCGAGAGGGAGATAAATATACATCTTCAGTCACGTCACAGGATTTATTAAATTATAAACAAACGTAGCGTCGCGCGACAGGTTGGTGCGTAACTAAGCGCGATGTGGCCAATTGGCTTCATTTTATGTTGTCATTTTAGAGTGCGGACAACGTATCTATAGTTTATATATCATTGGTCGTGTACTCGTGTTCAATCAAAAACGTGTGCGTTTAAAAAAAAAAAAAAGAACATTTTTAAACTTAGTATTAAAATATGACACATTGTTATGGCTGCGTCTATGACGGGCTTTACTTTCGTCTGCCAGTGAGGCAACGAGATGACTCGCATAATAGTTCATTTGTCAACTAACATGAAGGATTTATGAGACAATCCTTATTATTACCAATTGCTAAGTACTTTTTGTCATAATTGTATTTATAAATTGCTCAGGGCGACTAAGCGGACTCAGATTTGATATTGGTGTCGATTCTGTTGTGCAAAAACTAAACTTAATTTACTCTATTGCTATCTTTTACTAAAAGGCAGTGCGAGAAAAGGACGCCTATAGCAATGAACTAAGTTAGAGATATCAAACTAGTTTATGCCTTGCAATTCACCATGTTTTAGTCGACATGTTTTTAAGTGCATCCTTCATTTGTATGGAAATATTAGTTCCAACTAAATTTGACAGCTCTAAATTACGTCCGTCTCTTTCTCGTTTTATTAGAGAGAAAAAGATAGCAATAGCCTAAATTAAGTTTAGTTTGTGCACAACAGAATCGACACCATTTGGTCCCTTGTTAGTTTAAATAAAATATGTATGCTTTATTGAATTGCTTTAATTACTGATCAAATAAAAAGCAACTAACTATTAGCAAATGTGGATACTGTGTTAACCATGAGGGAAAAGCAAAGATGCGGAATGCTGGCCAATAGTAATCACAATCTTGAAACCACATAGAAATAATCACTCTTCCACACTCATTGTCAACGCAACCCACCTTCTTGGTATTGCGGTGTACCATCGACGCTTCGTAAAATAGTCAGTGGACTCCATTATGTGGCGAAGGTCAATTTCATTTATGATCCGTGTACTATAACGTTATTGCCTTATATTAATAAGTACGAGGACAATGACTTCGCCCGTTCCCTAAACAATCACAAAGTCTGTCGCGTCTCGTCTTTTGCAAATGTGTATTTTTTCCCTACGAGTTCATCGTTAAATGTTAGTTTAGTTTTTTCTATGAGGTAGGTAAAATTTTCAGTTTTAAAAAACTTGGAGTACCTACCTATAGTTTATTTTACCACAAGAACTTGTACTTTTAATTTGATTTATGCAAATTATTTGTAGAGCGCCCCATCAAAGACTGAGTTTTACTTCGCGAAGTACAAGTTGTCCTACCGTTTTCGATCAGCTGTGACTCATGTGTGAGTGTGTGTGCGTGAGCGTTGCCGTGTGGGTACTATTAGACGTTTCATATTCTGAGGTCGATGACTGCACTGTACATTGTAATTGTAATTTATAATATATTTAAATGTTCCAACCTTTGATAGATGGCTGCGGGATTCTGCGATGTACCGAGCGAACTTATAGAGATTACAAGATCGTTCGTGCCAATATATTAATGGAATTACCTACATTTGATCTTACAAGCTTTACTTCTTTTATTGTTTGTTAAGTGCAGCTTGATTGAATGTTTCATTTTTAAATTCATAAATTGAGTCTTTTCTACTGAATGATGACATGGTCTGAACATTACATGAGGCTAAAAATTTTGGCAAAAGCTGCCGAATATCGTTTTATCTCGATGACTAATTTCAGTTGATTGCCTTCCGCAAATAAATGGAACTCTTGGTCGCACTTGGGTTACAAATACAATATAAACGCAGGCGCATTGTAATCATGTTTAAAACTACCATAATTACAATTTAATAGTAGGTACTCAATGATCGTTGTGCTCTGTTTATAACTTTACAAGCGGGTGCCCGCGGTTTTATTCAGATCCTTGAGCAAGAAAAATTAGCCGTGTGGTATCCGGCAGAGTAGAATAGAACCAACCCATTCACTGACGGGTGTCGTATAAGGCTACTAATGTCTGAGGCAGAACACCTTGCGCCTCCGTAGACCAGAGAATGGGCAGCAGCGTTTTCTGTTCGTCTTTCATCACTGCGATCTCCAATCCGCCTGCCAAGCGTGGAGATTACGGCAAATTCCTCCCATCATGGGAGAGGCTTATGTACAGCAGTGGACGTTATGGGCTGTTGTTGTTGTTGTTGAGCAAGAAATACTCAAACGCACCAACATCCAATCTTTCCCAGTTATAACATTAGTAGGTTACAGTGTATAAGAAGTATTGAATTATTTAAAGTGTGATCTAAAATGTATTGGATGCAGACCAAGAAAAACAATTCAATCTAATTGTGAAACGAACTCAACATTATATTTGAATAGATTTTCTTTGTGACGTGTTTGAGTAACTGCTGAGGTTTATTTCAAGATGTAAGTGGTGACATGACAACCGTGATGAATTGTTCAAGTGTAGTGATTAGGGCAGGTACTGTCGCGCGTAAGAACTATAGTTATAGGAATATTACAAAAACCGTTAGCTATTTTAAAATCACTGTGTACTTGTAGACACTTTAATTTAGATAAACAAACTATAGTGGTCGTTTACAAACAAACGTAAATTATAACGCACGTTTATTTTTTTTTTAATAATTGAAAGTACCTAATTTCTGACAAAACGATTTTGTTTTTTTATAAAAATCGCTGTTACTACCTACAATACTGCAGCATTAATTTTGAAATAAATATATGGTATAATTGAGGGTAATTGTTAAGTCCTATGTTTGGCGAAAATACGATTCCATAAACTTTTCTCGATAGAAAAAAATTCTAAAGTTACCTCTAAATCGAACAATAAACCGCTGGTATTCAAAAAGTACTTCAAATTAGATCATGAAACTTTGCATACTAACTGAACTAACTATAAAGCAGGTCTTATATTTTTTATTTTTTCAAAAGACGAAAATTTGATTTTATAAAGAAAAAAAAAAACACTCATTTCGCACTATTCGGCCTGCAGTGACTGACGTAACAACCACTTTGTAGTGCAAGCTGATTTGAACGTTATTGTAACAGTATTTCAAACGAAGTTTGAACCAACACAAATAGAGTGCAAATTTGAGGTAGTATAGGCCCTTAATTTAAGTAGGTAACTACTTTCATATATGTTTCATGTATTTAGCAAATATTTGAAATTACTCGTAAATGTATCTGTAATGTACTCGTATATGTAGTTAGCCGACTACAACTTAGTGCAGCCGGCCACATGCGGTTAAACTTAGATGTATCGTGTTATCTTCGGTTAGAACTAGGTTTAGCCTTCATCATAGCGGCTAGAACTAGGTGTAGCCTCGAAACTTCGGCTATTAGCCGTAACCATAGAGTGGTTTTATAGTCTTTGGCCGTACGTAACATATCCATAAATAACTAAACAAAACTATAAAACATTATATTTCTTCGTCAAATAACATTCTATTTGCATTTTCGTCCCAAGCTAATAATTCTGCTGAAGATTAATGCAATCACTGTGCGTATATGTAATTTACAAATCAACCTTACATCTGCGTAAGGTAGGACTCGTAAACCTACTTACATAAATATTTACAATAATACATATGTAATAATATTATTATTTATCATTGTTGCTGAAACACAATAGATCGTATCATTTGAATAATTTTATCTGATACAAGTATACGTAGCGCGCCGTTCACTGCACGTACAGTCATGGACAGAAGTGCATTTACATTTAATAGCTCAATAATTTTGTCATCTTCATCATCCACATCCTGAATTCACCCAATGCTGGGTATATGCATTTCTTTTATGTGCCAATCATTCACAGTTTAATTATTTAAAAGTTTTTGCACAAGTAAAAATAACCATACAAAGGTGGACATAATATCAACACCAACTAAATTCCATACACACCAAAAAACTTTAATTAAACACCTATTAAAAAAATATCATTTATTACTTGAATAGTTTCAATGCGCAGTAATATCAAAGGTATTTCTATTTTTTCCACAAGTAGGTATTTACATTAAACTTGTCATTTATCTAATAATTATTTTCATGACAATATAATAACGTGAAGCGAAAATTGGCAATCACATATGTCATAAGACAATTTAATAAAAGAAATAGGCCATAACACTAAATCAAACGTTACGACACGCTCCTACCGATCGCGAAGAATAAAACATTTTGTTGGAAAACGATCGCACGTGTGAGGAAATAAACATCCAATTAACATTGTGCGAAAAAGCAGCCATTAAATCATCGGGATTATAAATTAGTATTTCTGCCCCGATCTTGACCTCTTTGTGAGTTATTTTTAATAAAGCATAATGAATGACAATCAAAATTCAGTTGAATATTGTTCTTAATATAGTTAGTCTTTAATTGAGCTAAATTTGGACTAATATAGGAGACATGACTTGTTCAGGCCACCAGGATCTGCATTAAATTATTGCAACAATGAAACAATCGTTCAGAAAAAAAGTATTTTACATTCTCCCGAAAATAATAGATTAAATAGTACATTATTTTTTACGGTAGGAGATAAGATACGAAAGGGGATAAAAGAAAACTCATTTTAAACAAAAATAAGTCTGATAATCTTGTTAAAATTGAATGCAAACAACGAGTAGACGTAATAGAAGATAAGAATCTGCTATATCAATTTCAAAACTGTTTTCATTACAGCTTTTTCCCCGAACAAGCACTTTTCGCGTCGACCGTACAGACGGCAGTTACCACTTAAACTTTATGGTATCGTAATTTTGCCAAAATGTATTCTAATTCTATTGTACTACGGCTGTTTTTGTATTACACTGATCACTTTCACTCCTGGACTGTCTTGTACGAGTAGATAATATTCAACGGCCCACAACCACTTTTAGGACTATTTACGCGCATTAGATTGATTGTGGATTGTGTTTTAGCCATTTCGCATTGTGTTAGATAAATAACATGGATTGTTATAGGTACAACTCCATTACTTACCCGGCCTTGAATGTTTTCAAGTTATTTGCTGGAGTGTACCAGTGTACCTACATACTCAACTGTTAAATCTGCACGTTGCATTTACGTTGTCGTCGGAGCTGGCTAAGTACAGTCGCTGAAAGAACTTTTCAACTCATTTTACACAAGTTAGGAACGTAATTTGTAAATCCATTGTGAGTTGTTAAGAAAGGTAATAAACCCCCCATGATCCATCGCTGGTGTCTTCTGAGCCGTTTGAGAACATTCGTATCTCGAAATAGTGTTGTAAAGAGAAGTGTTCGGAGGACTAACACGTCGTACACACAAACAATACACTAAAAAAAGTTATTTCAAATAAACACGAACCCTTCAGTTGCGTATGTACAGTTGGAGTTGATATTAATTTATTTGATGTAATGTGCGGTGGGCGCCTGGCGCATGCGCCGGCCGCCGCACACCGAACATTCTGGACGCCAGTTTTTATGTGTTTATATATTCTAATTTTATTGTTTTCTTTATTTGCGTCCCACTTTTGTTTGGTTCGGAGCACGGCATTGTTCCCCGTCGTAAACGCCGATTTAGATGATAAAATGAAAATGTTGTATGGAATTTTTATTTGGTATGCGTAATTTCTTTGTCTGTCCGTCTGTACTGTTTTTCTGTAACATGTTTAATTTTATTACAGTTATGTCATTAAAATTAACTAAATATTACGAAACTAGTTTCACAGATGTTTCTGTGTTGACGTATTTGTTAGTTTTTAATGTTTCTAATAATGTAGTATTGTTATTAAGTCGTAACGTGCTGTTTAGATTGCTGCGATAGTAAGAATACCATTGACGCAACGTTTCCATACAAAATGTCATTCAATTAGACGTAAAAAATTAAACACGCTTCATAATGTGTTTAGTGTCTACCCGCTCGACCTGTGTAAAACAATTGTACTTTACAGCTAATTCCAACACATATTATAATTGAACAAAACGGGCGTCGTTAATTTTATTGTTTTAAATCACAAAGTAAGTTATTCTATAATTAAATTTAAAATAAGACACGGGTTTTGAGTTATAAGTGGCGCAATGAGAACTCTCGTATCGGGCTTCGAGACCAAACCTGTTTTTATCGCGAATTAATATTAATAATGAATACTTGAAACGGGCGCGATTGTGAGTTGTATAGTTGTAATTAAGTGCGATTATAGCGGCACCGGCAATTACTGACAATGTCTGCGGCTTGCACCGGCATTATGTTGGCGCTCGGCGGCGCTCGGCGACGCTCGGCGACCCTCGGGGCTCGTCGGGAGAGCTCGGCTAAACTTTTGTTCGAAGGCGATACAATGCTACGAGTATTTTTAAATTAGGAATGTTTGATCGAAATATTAATCTGTTGTGTGGCGATAATTTAAAATTAAAAGTTGGTTTACGATTTATTGGTGTGACTGTACCGTGACGCTGGAGACTTTTTGTTGGACTACTTTTTGTCAACATTATCAATTTCTGCAAGAGACTAGATTACATGCACGCGCTCTACGCACACAGACAAGATAACAATAAATAAGAGAGCACTCTCATAATGGCCGAGTAACTTTTGCATTTGGCAGTTGTTCAATATATTTGTATTAAATAAGATGAATTACTGCCTAAATATTACTAGGTCATCTGAGATCGCAGTGTGGTGCAGATAAATTCACCACATTCACTACGGGGGTTATTCGGGTCCCCCCGTGGGAATTACCTGTTATTTTTCACTTTTTACAATATTATGTAGAAGAACATGATATTAATGTATGTCATATTATTAATAGCAGGAATACTTTAGTGACAGCTTGATCTCGTGAATCAGAAATATATATCTATATTTATGTGTGCAGCAACGTATGTAGCTCTGAGTTGTTTCTACTTTCTACACAATACCGTTTATTTACATTAAATTCCTCTCTAAGTAAAAACTAAAAAAAAAATGTATTAAGTCTGAATATCTGATAGAGGTGTTAAAAAGCTTAAAAAAATTAATAAACTTACCAAGTTTGTAAGAAAACCTTTTGTTCACCTGTAAATTCATAAAAATCGCCGTCTTCTTCATTTTATTTATCGAGTAAAACTTGTGAAAATTTCCCAAAGGCTCTGTAGTAAGTAGATATTATCATAATGACTTGACGTTTGATGGTGGTACGAGCATAATAGCAAGTCATCACATCGATCAATATCCGAGGTTAAGCAGCCCCCCCCCCCCGTCGACAGCGGATGGGTCGTCTAAAATTGGGGTGAAAGCTCCGAAATATCGCGAGCTTTTGGACAAAACGACTTAAGCACATAAAAAAAAACAATAAATGTTTCATTTTAAAGCCTTTAATACAGTGTACTTAATATTTATTTTCCTTCTTACATTGTGATTATTAACTTTTGGTATTGCAAGAAAACTCTGACATTCTGAGTTCTTTAACTGAAGATCTACTGTTACTTTTAAGGTTCCTGGTTCGATTTCCAGGTCGGGCAATGTGTATGGACATACTTACTTAAAAAAAAATTCAAGATTTTTCTATTGAACTGCGTCCATTGCCGCCATGATAAACAATAAAATGTTTAAACTACACTTTCGTCAGTGACTGTACCTGAAATTTAATTGTCGTGGAAAAATACACAATGCAGAATGTTTTTTAGAACTCGAGCCACAATCTGCTAGTATTATGTGTTAGAATGAATGGGTCTGAAAGAATGCGACTCCTTTCCGGAGTTTAGATTTTCCGATATTACTGAGAACCTGTATTAGTATCACCTCGCGTCCTCACCAGAGCGATCGATCGCCCGTCTCGTTCATTATGTCACTCATTTGTTTTCAAAACCGGAAGTCGCTCTGTCGGTGGCGCGATCGTGCGTGCGGTGTCGCCAAAGAATGAACGCGAAGGTCATGTGTTCGTGGGACGTTCGCTTTAGTTAGGACGTGGTACAGAGTCTCCAGGCATCGAGCCGAATTTGATTTGGATACCTAGTTGAAAGTACAAACTAGTTATTTGGTTACTATACTCTATAAAAGATTTGATCGAAACGAATACTTACTTACCTATAACAATTTGAGTTTAGAAATTTCCACTAAGAATTAGGAATAAGACATGAGAATTTTAAAAAAACCCGACCAAGTTAGAGTCCGACTCGCGCATGAAGCGTTCCGTACTATTAGTAGAAGGGTGGGTCCCTTTAAATTTTTTTTATTTGGTTATAGCGGCAAAAGAAATACACATTCTGTGAAAATTTCAACTGTCTACCTATTACAATCAATCAATCATTTATTTTGTGAAACATGTATGGTTACAGATAGTATATCGTCTAAAATTTGTGCACTATGTTTTGCCAATTTATGGCGTACAAAATGGCGGACAAAATTAACATAAAACATGCATAGACAAGCAATTACAATTAAGGTGGCATGTCAATAGATTACATTAAGGAAAACAATAATTCAGTTTAAAATACATAATGTCGATAAGGTAAACATGTCATTTCAGCTTTAGATAAATAATCACATTCCATAATTAGTCAACAAATAGATTCATAAGTGTTTAATTGGGAAGTCGGATCATGAGATACAGTCCGCTGACAGAACGACCCGTTGATTACTCTTCGAGTACGGAACCCTTAAGGCCCTTCTAACCCTAAAATTAGCAACTCTATTTGTGGTGGTTCAAATTCAAACTTCGTTTGAAATACTGTTAGAATAAAGTTCTAATCAGCTTGCACTACAAAGCGGTTGTTACGTCAGTCACTGCGGCCGAAATGAATGGTTTTTTGCGATTTACAAAAAAATCTATTGATTGGACTAAAAAAATAAAACACATAAGACCTGCTTTATAGTTAGTTCAATTAGTATGCAAAGTTTCATGACCTAATTTGAAGTACTTTTTGAATACCAGCGGTTTATTGTTCGATTTGGAGGTAACTTTGGATTTTTTTTCTATCAAGAAAAGTTTATGGAATCGTGTTTTCGTCACACATTGGACTTAGCATTAATCTTCAACTTTACCATATATTTATTTCAAAATTACTGCTGCAGTATTTTAGGCGTAACGGAGGACCATGCTAAGCCATTTGAGGGATATATAGCCCTTAAGAAGGATGTACTAGATGTTATGCTCTAAAACTTTTTTTCAAAAAAATAAAACCGACTTCAAAAAACATAAAAAAGTGAAAAATAACTTTAGCTTCAGAAGTCGGTGACCTTTGTTTGATTCATTTAGTTTTTTTTGTCACCGACTTCTGAAGCTAAAGTTATTTTTCACTTTTTTGTGTATTTTGAAGTCTGTTTTATTTTTTTGCAATTTTTTATTTTATTTTCCCATTTTTAGTTGTAATATCCTATACAAATATTTGCTATGCATTTATTTTACATTGTTAAAAATACATGTCATTGAAATAGGCTTATCCCCAATAAATGGAACTTAACATACTGTCGAAACTTGGGTGTATTGTACACATCTGCGTACCCCTCAGAGCATACAGGCGTGATGTTACGTAATGATGTTGTATAAACAATAAACATCCAAGCGATTGCAGCAATCACGACCGATTTACCATCTATTTTTGAAGAGTTCCATTGTATATCTCCGAAGATCAGTATCAGATCTTCACCAAATTTAAATGCGACCATCTCAAGAGTATACACTTTTTAAATAAAGAATTTTGAGAATCGGTCCACAAATGGATGAGAAATCGGTGAACATACATGAAATTATACCACACAACTGAAGTAAAAAAGTTCATAAAATGAAAACTACTGAGCCAAACCATGTTAATTTTTTATGGGACCAAATGGCAACTATTCCGCATCAAATTAAAGAAGAATCACGTAAATCGGATCATAAATGTCAGCGTAATCGGAGTACATACATAAAAAAAAACCCATCGAATTGAGAACCTCCTCCTTTTGGAAGTCGGTTAAAAATAGCTACTTACTATATCGAAGAATTGCCAAACTTAAGTGGCAGTGGGCAGGGCACATTGCTCGCAGAACGGATGGCCGATGGGGCCGAAAAGTTCTGGAGTGGCGACCGCGAACTGGAAGACGTTGCGTTGGAAGGCCTCCCACTAGGTGGACCGATGACCTGGTGAAGGCTGCGGGAATCCGCTGGATGCGAGTCGCACGTGACCGTTCAATGTGGCGACACTTGGGGGAGGCCTATGTCCAGCAGTGGACGTCTTTCGGCTGAAATGATGATGATGATGATGATGATGACTATATCAGTTTCATTTGTACGGTCGACCAAGCTATCTGGTTTACATTTTACAAAGTAATTTGCATGGTCGAGCGTACATGAAAATTTTCTTTTTATTTTTGTGGATCCGCAGCAGCGTGTAATACAGCACTTATAGCCGTTTGTTTCCGTATTCTATTTCATTATTCAAGCCTTCAGGTAGACATGGATGCACTTGCGAATGCATGATCGCCATTTTGTTACATAATTCATAATAAACAGGGAACGATGGAATAATAATTGGGACTGCCTAATAATAGCGTCGCATCAAACTTTGCATATTCGAAGCTCAGGCTTTTAACGTATTCGGGTTATATCGGATTATATTGGACCTATAGTGGAAAACTGGAAATTGCAACTAGGGCCATAATCAAAGTATTTTCATCCACCCAGCCTTTTCCAAACTATGTTGGGATCGCCTTCGAGTGACTGCCTATCTGACTTCCTCAACTAAAGGGTGTAAAACACCTCTTAACGAAGCCGAAAGGCACTTGGTCTCCCTGTCATTGCGATCATTTTTTTGTTCTACACCATACCTGGGAACCTTCTAGTTAAGGAGATATTGTGGGTCAAAGTTCCAACATTTTGACAAGTTTTTTTTAAAATACTTACAAGTTTTTAATGTAAGATTTTCATTCCCTCTCATAGAGAGGAGGCCTGTGTCCCAGCAGGAGCATTATAGGCTGGTGATAATGATGATGATGACCTCTAATTAGAAATAAAGAAAGAAAAGTATTTATTGAACTCACACAGGATACACGGAAACAATAAGATAGAATAGAAATGACAAAATTATATAAAACAGTAAACAAGAAAAAAAATATAAAATAATAATAATCATAATGGTCCTGTGCAAGGCCAAAAGGCTCCTATCTCAGCAAGGTGCTGTGCCATTTAAAAAAAAAAGTCACAGCGCTGGTATTCTGATAGGGCCCATAATTGTATTTCTTCGACTGTAGTCGTATAGGTATAGGTACGGTACGGAAAATTGACGTATCGTGCAATACGCGTACTATTTATTTCTTTGGTTGTACGTTATGCATTTATTGTTCAAATAGAGTACTATATGCAGTATGAACACATTGTATGGTCATCAGCATCATACTATACGACTACATACATGACATAGACTCACGCCTATTCCCTATGGGGGTAGGCTGCTACGATCCTTACATACCACGCCGCGCCGCACCAACGTCACCATAACCCCGAAATGAATACCTGTCGAAACTATTAAGTTGTAAACGAACATTAGGCCGTCTCCACAACTTCGCTTAAATTACGCGAACGTACGGATCGATGCGAACAACATTTTACGTTCTATTTCCGAAGAAACGCGAAACCAACACGAGCATCAGCCATAATAAATTTCTTGTCTTATAAAAATAAAACTTTTCTTTTTGCTGGCGCGGGGCGCCGTCACAGTGTGCTATCGATCAGCGTGTCAACGCTTCCGCGTGAGATGATCTTCTTTTATGATTTACTGTGACTCATAATTGACCAATGTATTGTTCTTGATTTCTAACATAACTTTTAATAAGCAAAATAGCGGAGTCCTCCGTTTGTCGCTCCGTGGTACGAGTTGGTATTGGATTCGAACTTAGACAGGCGCGTTACTTTTGTGTAGGCAATTTATTTTATAACACATTTGCTCGTAAGGGGCTCTTATTTCACCCATTTCAATATCGTAAGGTATCTCATATCTCATTACGTACTTGTGCAGTAATGTAATGTACAACCACAGAACATTTATATATATACTGTGTACAACGCACGGTTTATCAAGATGCTCCGTCAAAAAGGAACGGTACTTTTTTCAATCTTAGCAAAGAGTTTGTAAGTCAGAAAAGTGGTCAACATTTTATGAATAAAATTAACTGTGGGAGATGAAATTTAATAAATAAACATTTAATTCTTTAATTGAATAATTATGACAATAAATTACAACCTTATAACTGTAACAAAAACACAAAAATATTAATTTACTTTATTAGTAATACTGGCTGTTTTTTGTGTCTTTGCTTTAAAAAAAAGCGCTGATGCCCGCGCATCGCTAATTTGTGAACAAGTAAAAGATTTATTCGTTTAAGAAAGTCCAAGTTTTATTTATTTCCTCGCAAATATGTTATAAAACGTCGTAAGACATACGTGCGCTTTGATAATTACAGCCTCTGCTTTATTATAGCCCTCGCCTACGGCTCGGGCTAGCAATATCGCCTCGGCTGTAATTTTTAACTTACCGCACTTAAATCATAATGTACTACCACTGCTCTTAAAATGGTGGAGGAAGTGCTGTCTTCCAACAAAAAATTGGAAGCCATGTGGCGTTTCCCAACTCGCATTAAATAAATAAATAAATGAGGGTTCAATTCCCAGGTCGGGCAATGTGTTATTGGGTTTTTCCATCAGGAATTTCTCAGTACGATAGCAGCCACAGAGTCTGCATTTGTACTCGGTTGATAGCAATAGGCTCGCATAACAAGCACAAGCAAGCAAAACAAGCAAGCAAGCATAACTGGCGAAATATAGGTGTTCTATTAGGTACCCCTCAGCCTAACCCTTCAGGGTTTACAGGCAGATTATGTTATGTTCTTGTTTTCAAGGCAAAATAACTTTCAGCTTAATCAACATCATGTATCTATTGATTGAGTTAATTTGAACGCTAGTTCATTAGTTCCACAGCTGGTTTCATACAGACCAAGCACACATTCAATTGAATTCTAAACACACATTTTAGACACACATATTGTACCGTAGCTCATATGCACTCCTCAACATTTTATTAAGAAATTTCGCTTTACAGGGTTATTAAATATTAACGTTATTTATGACGACGTTTGATTTTGTACGTACATTTGACTTTAGTAGTTCGGCTGCTCAAAGTTGAAATCAATTAGGTTAGTTGATATTTAGAAAAAAAAAAACGAATGGTTGTTGAAGATTTTAGTTTCTCAGTATTTTCTTCGTCGTGTGGCTGGCACAACAGTTCTTATATATATATATATTTATATAATTTCGTCCCTTAGTTAAAGGGGTGTCTGCGCTGAAATATTGAGCGCGTACAGAGTAATTTATGATAATAATTATTTTTAGTAAATGTGTTTTCACTTTAACAACAGAATTCAAGGCAGGGGAAAACTTACCACGCTCAAACAAAATTGTAACATTATAAATTGTCTAGGTATAGTTTAAAAAAAGACTAAAAAAAAAACAATTTGCTGTTACAATAAATCTGGTTACTTAATTTGAACTTTGAGCAGGCGAGTTGTGCTACTGTTGACGCGGCACTGTGTCGGGGTGCAGCGGGGGTGGTAGGGGCATGGGGGGGTACGCCCTGGGCCCGGTAAAGTTGTGAATTGGCCGCGCACACAGGCTCACGGAACATTATCGTGATTCATATCGTTTATAATTTTATATTATGTTAAAGCGGGGCGGAGAGGGGGTGATATTAAAAATACAAGAGCCCCGCGCAAGTACTTTCCACCCGGCACCGTCTGCATGGTAACCAGCATTGTTTGTATTCAAGATATTGATCCATTTTTAAGTTTGTAGACATTTTAAGTTTTAATAACAATTTGGAATGATGCAAGCGGATGTTTAATAACTAGAAAGATAATTATTTGAGTTAGTGTGTACAGGAAGCGTTTTCCTACTTTCGTCATGAATAAGTGAGCTGTGAGATAGACATTTTAATGAATCGAGATTTTTTATAGAGACGTGTTTTGCTTCAGGTTCTATCTATTCAATTTTATTTAAATTTACTGAAAAAATGCTTCTGTTTTGAACACTTTCGTAATAAACTAACAAATAGGTAAGTATCTAACTTAATAATTGAAAATAAGAACATATTAAATATGTAGTTCGATCAAAAGTGGAGCACAACAATCGCATACGACGGAGTACGCGGACGGCCTTACGACTTCATCAGCTGTGCACGTTCGCGCCCTTCGCCATATAAAATATTTAAACGTGCATTTTATTTATAATACTTGAGCGTGACATCCGGTTCTCGGCAGTCCTGTAACTCTGCAACATACTTGCTAGTGGCTTAGCCCAAATAAGGACCACTGTTTTCTAATTAAATAGCGAAAAAAATATTCATATTCTTATTCTTACACGCCATGTGCGTAAAACGCGCTTTTATGTCGTCATAAACAATTTCATAATAGCATCATATATGCTTATTCTTTATTGTATATTGAAAATCTATAGCTTTTATTTTTATTATAATTAGTTTTTTTATACATTTGTAGGATGACAGTGCAAGACCAACCTGTATTGATAAATGTCATTAATGGATTATGGAATGGATATTGTCACAAAAGTTAGTAAAATAGTACATTTTGATACAAGTGGAGAAAGTTTGTTATTGTATTCGAGGCGGAATTATAACACCCGAGCCGTAGGCGAGGGTGTTTATGAGCCGAGAATTGCAATAACAAATGTCCACGTGTATCAAACGACGTTTTTCAATACACTTTTGAAGAAATAAAATAAAATAACGAAAAATATTTTTGTCACGAACTATGAAACTATGATTTTAATTTTCTTTTTTTTTTTTCGCGCTTTAGTTTCGCCAGGTTGAAGGAGAGGCAATGGTATGAAGCCGTTAAACAGCCTAATATAAAAAAATAGATTTATTTTATATTTTTTAATTCAGAACACAAATAAATGTTAATTTGTGTGCAAAAGTAACTAATAGTTTTAAATAATCATGTTTATCTATGATATTCTATTTATAAACACAATTTGAATTTTCTAAAAAAAAATTATGCCGTAAACGCGTAGTGCTTTGCAAAAATTAAAAGAAAAACATTCACATCAGACTCTATAGTCTGAGGTGAATGTTTTTTTTTAAATTTGCATTGAAACAATTTGGACTAATTATAGGTATAGTTATCTGTGGTAATTTTCATTCCTGCACACGTGCGAGAAAGTGGAAAAAATCGCACGCGTGTGAAATACATTGCATGTTGTACCTAATCGTAGTGCGTTAAGGACCAGTTTTCGAGGAAGTGTATTGAAAATTACATTTTCAATAGACTTCCTCAAAAACGGGTTCTTAACGCACTTCGATTATGTTAAACATGCAATGTATTTCACACACGTGTGCGTTTTCTTCAATTTCCCGCACACGTGCGGGAAAAAATACTCACAGATAAACTAAACTTAAGTACCTAAGTATACGAAGTACAAATCGGTTCAATGCCTATAGTCGGAGCAGATTGTTTTTTTTTTTTATTTCGGCAAAAAAAATGTGTTTATAAATAGTATAATAACATATAGATAAACATTATTATTTGAAACTAATATTTACTTTTATAAACAAATTAACATTATGTTTGTTCTAAATTCCAAAATACAAAAATAAAACAATTTTTATATTAGGCTATTTAACGGCTTCATGCCTTTCCCTTTCAACCTGGCGAAAGCAAAGCGCGGAAGAAAAAGAAAATTGAAATCATAGTTTCCTACTATTTCATGACAAAAATATTTTCGTTCTTTTATTTTATTTCTTCAAAAGTATATTGAAAAACATCGTTTGATTCACGAGTTCTCGGCTCAATAACACCCTCGCCTATGGTTTGCGTGTTTATTCCGCCTCGAATGCAAAAACAAACTTTCCCCACTTGTATCAAAATGTACTATTCCCATTTTTAGGGTTTCGTGCCTCAAAAGGAACAAACGGTACCCTTATTACACGGATCACTTTGTTGTCCGTCTGTCTGTCAAGACCCTTTATCTCGGGAACGCATGGAAGTAATCGAGTTGAAATTAAAACCTTATACTAAGGTCTACACCTACTGCAGTCCATTGAAGCTATGAATAAACTTGAAACGGCCGCTTATACCGCAAAAAATTTCGAAACTCTCAAGGGAATCAAAATTTATAGGGTACTTCCCGTAGACCTAGAATAAGAAATTTGGCAAGAAGCAATGTCTTACAGCACAATGTAAAGGAAAAAATCTGAAAACTTTAATACAGGGTGTAAACAGACCCTTCACGAAGCCGTCAACCAAGCATTCTGTAAGTACATCAAACTGAGTCATCACACATCTGCGCAAAATTATATGCCTTTAAGCCCGGCTTCGTCCCGGCTTAGCCGTGTGGTATCCGGCAGAGTAGAATAGAACCAACCCATTACAGTCACGGGTGTCGTATAAGGCGCAAATCATACAGAAACGGCGTACGGTGAAGACGCGGCGCAGGCGCAGAGCAGGCGTGGAACAGTTACGGCACGGACGCGATTTAAATTATATCAAAGAGGCGAAGAGACGCCGCAACTAGTCATTATACAGGCTGACTTTATCGTGATAGAACGTCTTCCTCTTCAGACGACGAAGATGCGCTTGCTTTGCTGCAACTCATTAACGTGCAGAGACACCGAAGATATTGGGTGCACCCTGTGTGGAAAATGTCACAAGAGCATAGATATTTTAATATAATGGAAAAATTATGCGAATATTCTGATCGTTGTTTTCCTACAGTGTATAAAATGTCACTAAAATGTCTCCACATTCTATTGTCGAAAGTAAAACACGGTCTTCATTTTTAGGGTTCCGTACCCAAAGGGTAAAAACGGAACCCTATTACTAAGACTTCGCTGTCTGTCCGTCTATCTGTCCGTCTGTCCGTCTGTCTGTCACCAGGCTGTATCTCATGAACCGTGACAGCTAGACAGTTGAAATTTTCACAGATGATGTATTTCTGTTGCCGCTATAACAACAAATACTAAAAACAGAATAAAATTAATATTTAAGGGGGGCTCCCATACAACAAACGTGATTTTTTTATAATAATTGGTACGGAACCCTTCGTGTGCGAGTCCGACTCGCACTTGGCCGGTTTTTCTGCACCTACTGTATAAACAAAAGTAGTGCTGCTTGCGCGCCTCTCCTGCAGTCGCGACTGCTAGCGACGCGGAACAGGCGACGAAACGACGTGCCTGCGCCACGCCGCTTGAGTATAATTCACATCGTGTCGCCTACCTACATTTTGTATTGAAACGTTTTGAAGCGGCAAGATGCCTGCGCCGCGCCTTCACCTTACGCCGTTTCTGTACAATTCGCGCCTTAGGCGACTAATGACTGAGGCAGAACACCTTACGCCTCCGGTCTATCTACACCCTTTATGTAGTTTAATAACAAAATACCTACAAGTTCATGGGAACCCTCGGGGCTCGAGTCCAACTCGCACTTGTCCAGTTTTTATTTATCAGACAAGAATTTAACTAATAGAGTCTTCGTAGTACTGTCTTCATTACCTCTTAAATTACTTTACAAAACGTCACTTGGTAGAGCTATATGCTCGAGAGACAATAAACAGCAACATCAATATATATCGTAGCTGAATACGATTCGCAACGGTCATAGTTCAAATCAGATGTGCCTAAGTACCATTACTCCACGATTCTTCAAAAGGACACTCGCGTGACACATTAACCGAATCGAGGCACACCTGCACAGGTTTGTTAATTGCTACCTAAAGACATCCAGGTTTTGTAATTATCAAGATAATTATTTTCTTTTATAATTATCATGATAATTATCGGAAAATTATCCATGCTGACTTTATAACTTGATCTCTTAAATTTTGACTGAAACCGCTTTCATTGTTTAAACTCGAATTTAGCCCAAACAGGTTGTTTATTTTTGGGTATTTTTATTACTATCACTCTGATCCTAAATTGTGAAACAGCAACAAACAAACCTAGCAAAAAAATGGTTTATTCCGAACCTGACCCGAAATCCTAACCCGGTCGCGGGTTATGTTAGGAACTAGGAAAAATAAAACAAAATTGTTCCAAACGTAACCCTTTTCCTAACCTGACCCGACGAATCGTTCCAATCATAACCCGAATTGCGATAAAGATAGAATTACCTTCTTAAATTTATGTTAGCCTAGTACTTTTTCTAAGGTAACTTATCAATTTGTTTAAATAACCTTAACAAGAACGCTCCATACCTGCGAAAAAAAACCAGGAATACACAGAAAACCTGTCTATATCGCAATTCAGGTTATGATAGGAACGATATGTCGGGTCAGGTTAGGAATAGGGTTACGATCGGAACAAATATATCATTGTTTTCAAGTTCCTAACCTAACCCGCAGCCGGGTTAGAATTTTGGGTCAGGTTCGGAATAAACAAAAAAAAAATACTGAAAATTCTGTTTGTTGATAAAATACTACTTTTTTTACATTGTAACACTTTCCTCGTTTGGATACGCGGATGCGGCAAATAGCGTTCGGATATACCTAAAGTGACATTAATCATGATTTTTGTTTTATCAAAATAATTATCAAGGTATAATTATCATGATAATTATCATATCACATATGATGTACAGTCAACAAAAGAGTTAGGTATGCAGGCTAGTAACCTTCTTACTACTATTATAAATGCGAAAGTTTGTGAGGATCGATTTTTGTTATTCTTTCACGCAGAAACTACCTAAGTAGGTACTGAACGGATTTAGATAAAATTGCAAATACATTGATTATAACCGTTTCGCATTTGTAATAGTAGTAAGAAGATTGCTAGCCTGCATACCTATTTCTTTTGTTGACTGTACACCATACTGATTAGAGGTATGACAAATAAAATGAATATTTTAATTAGGGTGACGCAATGGGCGGTCTCATCGCAAAAAACGGTCTGTGCAAGACAATCTTTGGATGGATTACAGAGAAAGGGAGAAACAAAACAGTCCACACAGATTTAAACGTTAAATTAGATGTATATTAGCATGAATACTACATTTTAAAAGAGAGCCCGGTCCCAGCCACCATCCACCAGGAAGCATCGCTAATAAACAACAGGCGTCTATTAAACGGTCCGTCGAAGCGAGAAACACGATATATAACCATATATTTATATGCAATACAATTTCATTATTAGATGCCTATTTGTGACTCGTTATTTCTATTGTCGCTTTTTTTCTATTTATTATCCAACACAATGTGTGATTATAATGTGGCTTATAACAAATGAGGTATGTGGGAGTCGGATCGTTCCACACGGGTGAACTCAGCGGCTTCGAAATTTTTGTATGTCATTAGCGTCACAATTGGCGGTGTGCTGTATAAGTTTTTTTTTCTCTGAACGTTTTTTGCGCGAACACGCTTATTTTAATTAATTTATTGTATATCACACACAAATGACATATCGTTCGTAAATGTCATTAGACACTAAAACTACACGAGTTTCGTGAAAACAATTCTATTTGTTTAATTTAATTCGTGGTTCGCTCACGTAATTAATGGCGGCGTTTCTAAAATAATTGCACGTTTTTATTTGTAATGACTGAAGGAACACGAATAACTCTGTCATAATTTTGTGTTATAACAAAACGTAATAAGAATTTTATGCTAAACTGATTCGCTTATTAAAACTGAGCGGATGTGTAATAGAGATTAATAATGTTTTAATTTAAATAATATATAAGATATTTATCATGTAATTATAAATGTTGCTTAAAATAATTTACCTTGGTCAGTCAGTCAGTATAACCATTAGCCGTGTACGAATGGAATGAAACCCAACTATCTTTGTGTGAGACACATTTCTAAGAAAAATATCAAGATGAATAATAAGCTTCTACTTTCCAATTAGATTGATCTAAAGTTTCATTGAAAACGTTCGAGACAACTTCCGAATCGTCCGGAGAACAATCTTATTTTATTATTTAGGTAATTTTGTTATACACTTTCGCTTCACTTACTTAACAACTGGAAACATAATATTGAAGACATACACGTTCTTGCTGAACGTTAGGTTTAATTTTTACCTAGTTATTTTCTACCAAAATAAGGGAAAGTAATTGTTTATTAAATTAAATTGTCCGTGTCGACCGTGTATTCAAATCACAACTGTCAAAGAATGACAGTTGTGCCAATTGACGTAATATGTCCATTTGGCAAACATTTAATTACCCTGACTGTACACAGGTGACTTTTATACAGGCTGGAATTTTTTAACCTCACATTGGAAGGAAAGTATTCTAAATACCGGAGATAACAAATTTTAGTTAAAGGAAACATTCCTTTACTTTTAAAAAGAAACAAATCGGCATTCAAAGATTTGTGTCTCATGTTATTTTTTCGAATTTCAGTCGGTGCGATTAAGCGAGTGTGGCAAGTGAATTTGAGAAAATATTTGCATGCAAATTTGATTATTTTTAAAAATAAAGCAATGTTTCCTCTGAGTAAAATTTACTATCGCGAGTATTTAGAGTACTTTCCCTCCGGGTGAAGTTGAAAAATTCCACCCTGTATAGGTTAAATTCTACAAATAGTGTACAACTGCGTCTTCAAAAAGCTATTCAATATAAACCTTGCGAGAACGTAAAATCTTACAGTGTGACTCGATCGTGTTGGTAATGGAAACTAACCAACCGCAACCAAACAGATCTAACCCTCGCATCCCCCAACAAATCTTCAACCTTAGCTCAAACACAATAAAGATCAATGTCAATTGTTAGGGACAATTAAGCTTCGAACTTTTGAATACTGAACTCGCTCGTATCATTGTAAGATCGCAAATTTGTTTATTGTTACAACTAATTTGATTCTTATTGTTCGGTGTTAGGATTCAATTCTGTTTATCTCCCCGTTTTGAGAATAAATCCCTATTGTCATTTATAACAGAGCTAAGGAAATCAACTGTTTTAATATAAGGTTATGTACATACAATGCGATTAATTAAAGTTGTGTTTAGTGTCTGGGCCGAGTTGTTGATCTGAGGAAATCTGTGCGGTGAACTTGTCTTTTAGATAATTATTAATATCTAGATGTTTATTTCTCTCGTTGTATTGTATTATCTGCTGCAACTATTTAACGATTCTATCTTAACGTTTATCTTGTTAAACGATTACCTCTTTGGAGTTTCATTCGGTTAATCGTGTTTAGTTTAACTCAATGATAGAATTACTAGCTTTTGAGTGAGATTCTAAATAGAGAGCCAGTAAAGCCACCTTAACCTCACCACCTCGTGGTATTGAGGTGTAAAGGTAATCAGTGGCGAAGGTTCTATACAACTCGATTCCTACCGGCTTCCCTTTGAAAAATGGCACAGTTAGTATTCTATAGAAAAATAATATAATCACATTGAAGATATGTACTCCGGCTTACCTCTTACAACATTGACCCTTCGCTACTGAGGTAAGGTAACTCTGTAGACAATACTTACCGGGACAAATGCAGAATGTCTACTATTCCCCTTTGACCAGTATTATCTTCGAATGTTACTGTAAATCTCGCTTCCTCGTACGAGGGTAAAATGTCTTCATCCGACCATCCTTTGACGGATCGATATCTCAATGCTATGAATATTTCTAGGAGCAAAGCCCACCAATTCCGAATAGTCTTCGTGTCTTTGAGCTATGTCCTTTGTCGCCAAACATGAATTGTGACTACACCCAAAGCTCCGATTTGAAGCTTCGCAGATTACAAAGGGTAAGCTTAGATACTCGCACACTAACACGTCTTGTAAAACCATTGGACAGGACGTTTGTTCACTGCTATTGAAACCATTCGCTGTAACCGCCTATCAGAAACATGTTTTCTGTTACAAAATGTGATACCTATTTGAGTTTTCCTGTTTATTATAAAAGCTGTCTGTACAACCTACATCCACATATATTATTTTGCAGCAGCTTAATGTCAAACGTCAAAGATGGCGCCAAACGTTCGCGATTGGAATCACACAGTTTCCTTACGATTCAATAAAGTCAAACTTCATTACAAAATATGTAGCTTTGAAAATATTTTTAACATGCTTAGGTACGTCATCTAAATGCATATATCCTTTTTAAAATCGAGGTAAGCCTTTGAAACGTTAAAACTGTACTTCCGTTCGCTGCAATCGACATTTGATTGACTGGTTATGGTATTGATTGGATTGATTCGCATAAAAAGTCTCTACTTCAATATCCGTCTGCGAAAAGCTACCTACCTCACTAGTCTCGAGTTTTCGGGAACTTAATTACAAATCTCCAATCATCAAGGCTTGGGACTGTTAAAATGAAAAGCTTGAAATCCATTCCGCTTCTCTGATTGGCTCTAATAACTTATTGGTGATATATGAATAAGGTTTTAATTTCCTGTATTGGACAGAGACTATAAACCCTATATGCCAGGCTTTATGAAGGTTTTTAGTTCTGGTTTCATTCTGCCTCTACATTTGTATCTACACGTTGTGAATATGTATGAATGATAGTGTTCAGTTGCAAAACATTATTATAATATTTCTCAAAAAGACTGTTTTGTTTAGAGATTTTCCCTAGTAATATAATCTATTTTTATTTTAGGCAAGTCGACTTTGATACATTTTCTGATATTCAGCAATCATGATACTGATACTCAAATATTCTTCTTGTTAGAAATATTATAAAAAAAAAATACAATTTATCGCTCTCCAGAAAGAAAATCATTCGAGGGGCCCTACTACTAATGTTATTACACTATTGACGAATACATAACGAATTAATTTAGAATTACAAAATAATATTGAGATTTGAGATAAATATTAATATTGACATTAAATAACTTTGACATTTTAATTATTCTGACATAGTTTTTACCACACCATAATGCATGATTTTTAAATATTTTAGTAATAATTGTAATCCTCAGCTAGATTTGTACGCCTCCTGGCATAACATAGCGCTCTGTTCATCAAACATAACATCTGTACTTCTTTTACCTATGTTAACAAATAAATTATGATTTGATTTGATTTGATTAGGACTAGCTACGTCTCTGCTGAACGGCTACACGCTTGGTGTGTGTGAAAGGTGTTGGCAATGCCGCGTCTACTAGCGGTCGCTGAAGCGTCTACGTACTCACTCTGTGGATCCCGCCATCTTTTCACCGACTCATACGTACTCACTCTGTGGATCCCGCCATCTTTTCACCGACTCATATTTACTATGAAAAAGGTACTACGTAGCATAGACGGTACTTGTTACAAAAGTACAACCTTTTCGAAACACAGACAAGCGTGGAAAAGTTGCCAGTAACTTCATAGTTATTATACTCTAGTAAACCGATAGAAATAAAAGGTTTATTCTCATTTACGACTTCTCAAAACAAGCTTTAAAATTAAATTACATTCGTATTTATGCCGTGATAAGTTTTTGCCAATTTACAATCGGTAGGTAATTGGTTACATGAGTTACAAAGATTCTATCAAATTATTTTTTCAGTTAAAAAACTTAAGAGAAGCGGTCGGTGTAGGTACCTACTAATGTCATTAACAATTCACCACTTTAATTGTTACTGGTACAACAAATTGATTAGGTTTTTACAGAAACTGGAAAGTTTATTATAGTGTTGGAATCAAGGCTTGTAACATTTGTCGTTGCATTTTGTAGTTTGGGGTAGAAATCTGGTTTATTCCCACTAGTTCTGCTAAACAGTTCAGTACTAATGGGAATGTTTTTTCCCACATGTTTAGTCGAATGTTTAGTCCTACGATTTCAGGTGGTACAAAATCGTAGAACTAGTGGGACCAATAATTTTTCTACTGTTCTATCTATTTTAAAAACACTTACACAATTTTACTTTAAAACTGATGGATGAGGTTTTTGTTCTCACTAGTACTACGTTTTGGCATAGTTCGTACATTGGTTATCTTCATCATTTGATTGAATACAAAGGGAAAGCGTAACCTTAGCTTAGCTCGATTGATGCTTATCAGCGCCGTAGGCGTCTGTGGCTGTGGCAAAGCTTGAAGATGTACCTAGTGTAGCAATGGCATAGGACCTATGTCGTAGGTGAACAGTCGCGGAGTCGTAGCAGTTGCGTAGAAAAGTCGCGGAGTCGTAGCAGTTGCGTAGAACAGTCGCGGAGTCGTAGCAGTTACTTAGGCGTCGTAGATGTGGCGTAGCTAGACTAGCAAGGTGGCAGTAGTCAAGGTGGCTTCTAACATAACTAGCTGTAGCTTACACAAACATAATGCTACCTACTTAAGCAGTGGTTTAGCGCCTGCGCAGATGAGGGACTTTTGTCCGCCGGATAGAAATGACCGTTCCTGTTTATTGGTTGTGGCATTGTTTTCTCGTCTATTGATTGACGTCCATTGGTTGTTGCAAATTGTTCGCAGACTAATTGTCCCTCGTCTGCGTAGGCCCTTAAAGTGGTGGAAAAATCGCCCTGTCTCTCGAAAATATCACTATATTTCTAGTGTATAGGACCTGAAATATACTATATAATATAACCGTCAGAGATACAATCCGATATTCATAAGTAGTTGGAAAATCCTCGATGACGCAGACACTGGAGAATTAGTGTGTGATCAGGACGTGACGTGGGGCTTGCTCAATTACTGTTACTGATGCTCAGATCGGTTCAAGGATTTTTCTTCTGTATTCTAAATGGTGAACTGTCAAGCTACTATGTGCAGGTTTAGTAACGACATTGACTTTCGTTGTTTAAAATGCAAAGAAATAAATTCCGAGAAGTTAATTGTTTCGCAAATTAACCACCAACTGGCAATTGACCGCCGTGTATATTCGAATCTCAGCTGCCTCTAAGTTCATTTAAATGCCTTGGAATTTTTATGGGTTTTTTTTTTTAATAAAAAAATAATTAATTGGTTTTTCGTTTTTATATATATTTTATATATACATATATATTTTTTTTTATATATTAAAAAAGGTTAATAAAAAAATTACAAAAAAAAATATTCACAAAAAAAAAAAATTAAGTACAATACATTTATAATATTACATTTTTTTTTCTTTTATCTTACAAGCATTCAACGTTTAAAGGAATTATTAGATTTACACAATACATTTTAATAGAAGTTTACGTAGTTGACTGTACATCTGACGTATTTTACGTAGGTGGCGCGAGAGAGACAACAAAAAAAATAAAAAATGGAAGTTGCCATCTCGCGACCAGTCGTGAGATTCACAGTCGCCAGATGACAAATGACTCCTTCACGTGACCAGAAGGCGGGCCTATTTCTTGGCCAAAGAATCAGCATTGCCATCCAACGTGGCAATACTGTCAGCCTTCTGGACACTTTTCCTGTTGACAGCGATGTAGACGAATTTTTTGACACCCTGTAACCGTTTTGATACTTGTACATAAAATTTTAGAGTTGTAATTTATAGTGTTAATAATACTGTTATCTTGTAAACAACAGAAATCTCATTATTTAATGATAATAGGCTTCCACCTTAACGCGTTTCGATATGCGCAGAAGCAGCCAATCGGAATTCCACTCTCCCGAAAGAAGACCTAGGTATCCTAGCTGTTGTACTATTTTATATTATTACGTAGCCTTTACAAGGTCTGCTTAACAAATTCAATTTAGAATTCAGCTCACAACCAAAGTTAAAACAAGCGTGAACTTCAATAATTACTACATTCAACACCGTTTAATACTGAACAAAAAGCCGACCACACTAAAAACTTGTCCATTTTTGCATCAGCATCAGTTAACTATAACTGGGCCGGTTGCACACATAGACAATGTCACCCATTGAATTTTAAAATTCATTTAATAATTATTAATAAAAAATAAAATAAAAATGCTAGAGCCAAGTGTCGTGGTCAGTTCTTTTTTTTTCGTATTGCAACAGAGTTGCATCAAATTATATAGGGTAGTTTCTGATCCAGTTTATAGTACACTAAGACAAGTTTAAGTTTGCAGTTCCAGATGGCGCTGCTTGTCAAGAAAAAATACAACATTGTGTCTAGCTTCTTACATTTATTTTAGTTCTCTGTTTTACCGCCTGCACAGATATGTTAGTCGAAGTATAAACGGTTGTTGGCCCGCCAACCGTCACGGATAGGCCCATTCAATTGTTTATGATTGTTAATTTCTTTCTACATAGCTGGTTTTCCATGGAGGTATTTTAATAAATCGTTAAATATATTAGCGTTTATGCGGGTTGTTTATTATGTTGGTTAATTTATTACTGAGTGCAAATTGGGTTTTTCTGTCAGCATGTTTATCAAGTACCTTGTTTTTAAGAGGTAATTTTATGTTAAACAATAATAAATAGAAACATATATCTATAGGAGGAGCTCGTGGCTAAATAATAACAGCCGCACGGGTCGATCTTTAAGTTAATCCGTGCTTGCCTAGGTTGGTCCGTGGATGGGTGACCACCCATTACATACCGAGTTTCCTCCGTGCCTCGGAAAGCACGTTAAGCCGTTGGTATCCGCGGTCATTTGTAGATCTTGGCAGTCGTTACAGTCACTGTAGTCCGTGGCACAAAAGTCTGACAACTGAAGGGGCATCGTATTACCCATTACTAACTGGGCTCCATGGCGCTCCATGTAAAATACTGGTATTCAGTTGCATCCGGTTAGATTGCAAGCCGACCCCAACATAGTTGGGAAAAGGCTCGGTAGATAAGGATGATATTATAATAAAATATGTAATTATAAAATAAAAAATAATAATAATGTAAAATCAAACTTATCATGACTTCAACAAATTCACAGCCATTCGACAAAATAGCTACCACTTTATCTAACACATCACCCCATCTGTAACTTCAGCTAACACCAAAGTTAAACAGCTTGTCATCACATTAGTCGAATAGTTAAATCGTATCGTATCGCGTAACGCGTACCGCGTACACCGCGTACTCCGCGTAGTCGGCGGCGGCGGCGGGCGTACCCTTCTTACAAGCCCCGCGACAGGGGTCGTTGCCCCGCCGAATGGTACGACGTCGCCTCTAATTAAAGTATATTTTATTGTTCCCCTAACTATTACTATCAATACAGACATGGCGGCCTGACACGAATGCGGGCAAATAATAATTATAATTACATTTTATTTTTATTCCTATGACGGTGACTTAACTGCGGGGCTCATTCTGAGGTGTGCAACTGTGTATCTAGTTTTTGCTCTGAGTGTGTGTCGTGCGTTATTTTTTGTGTGTGTTTGTGTATGTGTGTGTGAACAATTTAAGTTATACTTGTAACTTGTCATAATCGGGATCCTTTAGGCCCTCAGTCGATCGACTGACGAAGTGTGGCGACTTTGTTGCCATTTACATTTATACTTTAAATGGTGTGGTAATGTGGTGCTGTGGTGTAACCCAGAAGAGGCAGCGGGAACCGATATAACGTGAAATGAAATTATTTATTACTAGCTGACCCCTCAAACGTTGTTTTGCCATGTAAATTATGGTGTGAAATATACTTTACGACCTATTCTAAATATACATCAATTTCATAAAAATCGGACGCGCCGTTTCGGATGAGTGCGACCACAAACACCGTGATACGAGGTTTTTATATATGTATATAAGATAGATATACTTATAGTTATATTAACTTTAAAAGTTAGATGTAGTTGACATTTCTTATCTGGACTTGAAATGATGGTGTAAGAAACTTAGGGGCTGAATATGAACGTATTTTAAACGAGCAGACGACGCCCAATTCAGGAACGCGCGTTTTCCGCGCATTCGAACGTGCTTAAAACGCGATACAAACGCGCATGTGAAGCGCGTTCGAAACTAGTTTGAAGCCCGTGTAAAGGATCAAAGCCAGCGGAAGCAACCGACGTCATTGTACAACTGACGAGGAGTTCTCTGACCAAAACGCGGAAGCTACAAGCGACTACACAGCGCATCTGTAACGCTTTTTTTATCGCGAAAATTATTGGACTTTTGACCATGGTTAAGCCGTGCTTGCCTAGGTTGGTCTGTGGATGGGTGACCTTCCATTACATACCGAGTTTCCTCCGTGCCTCGGCAAGCACGTTGAGCCGTTGGTCCCGGCTGTCATTTGTAGATCTCTGACAGTCGTTAGGTAGTCAGAGGCCCAAAAAGTCTGACAACCAGTCTTACCAAGGGATACTGGGTTGTGGAGGTCAGATAGGCAGTCGCTCCATGTAAATTACTGGTATTCAGCTGCATCCGGTTAGACTGGAAGCCGACCCCAACATAGTTGTGAAAAGCCATCATCTGCCTAGGCATATGATGGCTATCAAAGTTTCCTATTTCTGCAGCGATTACTGTAGTTGCCCATTCCCTTGCTGGGTTAACTAACTGGGTTGTGGAAGTCAGATAGGCAGTCGCTCCATGTAAAATACTGGTATTACAGATGATGATGATGACATACGAACAGGAGAATGGTCATGATAATCATCAGCCCCCTGCCCTGTTCATCCCAAGATAGTGCAGCTTACGTACCTACTTCTTCTCTTATACTCTTCTTCTCTCAAGGAAAAAAAGGGAGGAGAATCCCATATTATACTATGTAGAATTCTGCCTAGAGTTCTTTCTAAAAGAAATAAGAATATTTGTCACTAAAGCAAACATTACTTATACGCCTCGGGCGTCGTATCGCACGTATCCGTTTTTGCATCATTCACTCGCGTTCTTACTCCCATTCACTGCTAAACAATAGACTAATTAACGTTATATCCAATCTGCCTCATTGTTATTCATATTATTTTATATGTACATTATAATTATTATTGTTTTCCATCCGTGCTGTGCGTTGTTGCGAATTTGCAATGTGTTTTATTTATTTTAAACATCGTTTATTGTTAATGGTTGATCTTGCTGTCGTCAAAACTATTATAATGACGTCATTTCAGCGTAGAGTTACCCTCTGCTGGACATCAAGTAGCAGTAGCCCACAGAACAAATAAGTCCTAGCACTAGATAAAGGTTCATATAAAGATAGCTCCGAAATCTTAGACTGAATGCATATACAGTGGCGACCATTTCGATATAGCGACGTTAAATCTAAGTCCCTTGAACTTAAAACATACTTTAGTACAAATTCATGTGGATTTTGCGACTTTGGGTGTAATGCCGAGTTGGGTGTAGCGACTGTTTTTGATAAATCAGCTGTTGTAACAAATTCCTAGAATTCCCATGCAGATATTGCGATTTGCGACCGGAGTATATCACCGGGATAATTAGAGTGGTCCCTTCATCGTCTTTATACCCGAAATCCACTGTAGTTAGTTCCTCAGTACGCACGCCGTCGCCTCTCGTATGTTCTCCTACAACAACTAATACGACATTATCTATTTTCAAACAAATAACATCAAATATGGCTTGACAGATGGTATAATTCAGTGCGACGCGACGTGTACGTATTGTTATTTATAGTGCCTCCTGTCAACCGACGTTCGTTCGGAGAAAAAAACGTATTAAAATATATTGCGTTTAACTTCCTTTGCGTTTTGCACGAAAAAAACGAAGAAATGTTATACACATAACTCTCTCATTTTCTTGGAAGTTGATTTACAATTGCTTTGTTGAATTTGTTTATTTTTGTTAACAAAATTAAAACGGTTCCGTACATTTTCGCGGTTTAATGATGTTACTAAGAATGAGTGATACAGAACACGCGTACATACATACATACACACATGTGTTTGTTTATATTCTTATATTTCTTTGTCATATCGCTGTTTTGCATACAATGAAGCTGTATTAATTTTCACAAAGTTTTCAAATGTTATTTTCGGCATTACTCAACTGTTCGCATAACATTATATTTTGTGTTTTCATATTCCCGAAAACTGTAGCTGCTTTGTAAAAGATTCATACAAAATAAAGCTAACACAACATATTTAATTCGCCAAAGGCCAGTGAAAGCGGAGTCGCCGTTGAAATTTTATTATTTCGGTTCTCAGAATACGAAATTAAAATATTTCTTCGGGTTGTGTTTCGTATATGGCGACGTGAACCCTATGACAGACGGACAAGACAGCGGCCGGCTGGGAACGATATATTTTATAATTATAATAAAAATATGATTTAGGTGAAGTGATTTAACTTTTCGACCAGTCATAGTACACATCATTCTTTGTTGCAACAAAATTGATGTTGTTATAATCAATATCTATTTTTAAATAGTGTCTAAATTATTTCATACATAAGTTAATCGATCCTATTAACACACATTCAGTTCAAACGCATCACGCAATTGACGCAATAGTGTTTAGTAAGCATACGTGCGTCTAGTCGCGCGGCAGACAAACAATCGTGCGACTAGTCGCAAGTCGCGTGAAGCGCCGAAACGCCAGCTGCAGTGGTGCTACAATAAAGTCGAAATAAAACTTTTTCCCGGCTTCCGCCACGCGGGTCGGTGTAAATGTTACATTTTTATGAATACTTAAACTAATAATTAACGCTGCACTTAGTCGCGCTTAGAACACTGTTTACGACTAAATTTTCTTCGAATCCATTGTTTTGTTATATCTAAAGAGCGTTGCGGTCCATTTTCTGCGCGGCTCATTATTCCGTATCAGACGCGTGCCAGTTTTGCACACCATATTTTTAAACGGCAACATTTTATTTTGTTTTTTTTTTTACTAATTATTATAATTAATGGTTTTGTTGTTCGCTGGCATAGCGCATTGTGCGTTACTCCGCGAAGCTATACTCAATTAAAATGAGGTTGCTTTATTCGAATGCATTATCTTTGAGTTATCTGCATACAATGATGGTTGCTTTCGAAATTGCTCGTTTTGTTTGATGCGGCAGAACTTTAAGCAGAAGTTTGGCTGCGGGTTTTTGGAGGCGGTTTACTAAAGTATTGAACCAAATACATCAGCAGAGCACTTCTAATATATCAATTTACTAATTGTTATAAATAAAACCCGCACTGGGCGGCGACGCGGCTTTGAGTTTGATGGATCTTAGTGTGTGTAGAAGGAATATGTCCTAACATGTCAATAACTACGACTTTTTAATAGTTGGCCTTCAAAGGAGCGTGGCCTTCCATGGCCCACCCACCTTACTCTATCATAGAGAGGAGGCTTGTTTCCCAGCTGTGGGAACATTACAGGATTAAGCTTATAAATAACTTCGTGCCTTTGAAGTAAAACATACTTTCAACTAGTTTGTGGGTTTCTTGCATGGTTGCGTGTGTGACTGTGAGGACTACAGACGCATTGTCTTATGATGTTCCGTTATTGTCGGAAAATATTATTATTATTGTCGAAACGTATGGTAATAATCCGACGTGAATATCGACAGGGCTGTCCAAAAACAGTTTTTATTGTTTTTTTTTTTTATGTGACAAAGTTGATTAAATTTGTATGATTGAAAAAAACAACTAAGTATTTAAAAACGACAGTGCTGTCCAAAAACAGTTTTTATTGTTTTTTTTTAATGTGACAAAATTGATTAAATTTGTATGATTGAAAAAACAATTACTATTTTTAAAAAATATTGGCTACCGAGTACGGTAGCCCTACCGCACCACTAGACGTGCATTTAACACAATGAAGACAAATAAAAGAAACGCGGGTGTGAATTAAATTAATAACATAGAAAGGTGGGAGGGGGGGACCCATCGCTGTGGGGGAGGGGGTGGGCAATTGTTTCACTGTGTTTATAACTTTATCAGTATTACAGTCAATTTGTTGCCTTTTTTCGTTTAATTATTGAGTAAGTTATCTCTAAGACTGATGCAGTTTACATTTCTGTGTCATATTCATTGTTCTTGACGACCCGAATGGCGCAGCGGTGGTGAGGCTGCCTTACGTTCTTAGGGTCGCGGGTTAGAATCCCGGTTGGAGAAAATGTTTGTGTGATGAGCATGGACATTTGTTTCCAAGTCATGGATGTTTATATGTATAATAAGTATATATTGACAAACAAAAAAGTATCTATGTAGTATATCAACTATCTGGTGTCCACGACACAAGCCTCGTTGCTTAGTGTGATGCTAGATGGCGCTGTGTGTTAATGTCCAGCGATATTTATTATTATTATTCTTCATCTCGGTCTATAAATATTATGTAGAATATATATTATATAATATACGAGAAGCACGTTAAGCCGTTGGTCCCGGCTGTCATTTGTAGATCTTTGACAGTCGATAGGTAGTCAGTGACCAGAAAGTCTGACAACCAGTTTAATCAAGGGGTATTGTATTACCTAGTACTAACCGGGTTGTGAAGGTCAGATATAGGCAGTCGCTCCATGTAAAATTCTGATATTCACCGCATCCGGTTAGACTGAAAGGCGCCCCAACATAGCAGGGGATACGCTTGGCAGATGATGATGAATCATCATCATCATTTCAGCCGAAAGACGTCCACTGCTGGACATAGGCCTCCCCCAAGTGTCGCCACATTGACCGGTCCCGTGCGACTCGCATCCAGCGAATGATGAATGATGTAAAAATACCTATTCTATTGAATCAATCAATATGACTAACATCATCGTGACAACTCATAAGACAGACAGTCAGTCAGTTCCCTTAGAGCTTAATGTTAAATCTCCCATTGATGAAGAATGGTATTACAAAATAAACTTGATACAGCGGCAAGTGGATAATTTAATAGAATAATAAATGTTAACATCCGTATTAAGAGTAGTAGGGGCATCGCATTGTATTGAAGCGGCAACAATGAGGCACGGCGAGGATAAAAGTACGTATTACTTTACTGTACAGTCAACGAAAAAAATCTTAAAGCGCGACCACGTTATACAACTCCACACGCGCCCTCGAGAACGCTTCAAACACGCAAAGGCGACACCGACCTGACGACCGTTGAAAGAACGCGTTCCAAACTCAAAATTTAAACATTTTCTTTAGCACCGTTAATTTAATAAAATGCAAGATGTTCATTAAGACTTTTTTCCACAAGCGTACTTATACGACAGATTCGTTCCGCCGTCCGACAATTAATATTAATTAAGATTTAAATTGGTCTAATTACATAGAGCCCAGCCCATCTCCAGCAGCCAAGCGGGCTATTCTTTGAGTGCAACCGAAATATTAAACAAAAGTGTTACGATTTTTTCTTATTTATAATTCAACGGTTAAATAAACCACCCTTTGCGTCAAAGGAGACTTTACTTCTGAGTTTACGTTTGAATACCTCCTATGTTGTTGTAAATAAATTGGTAATTAATTTTGCGTATTTCATTGTTGTATTTTTTTTGTTTCCAGGTAAGTGCATAATACGCATCAATAATCAAAAGTCCATTGCTTAAAGGTAAGTGTTTCCAGGCTGCGGATAAATCCACTGAATTCGACATAAAGCTGAAATCAGAAAACCATAAAATATATTTATCAATGTAAGTATGTATTATCTTGGTAATTAAAAACAGCGCACCTTCTCAAAGTCTGATTAAAAATTGTTGTTGGTTAATATACACATTATCGGTTTTTGTATTTCCGTAATTCGTGGCTTGATTTTACCGCTCGTAGTACCTATATTTTAAAAAGAACAGGGGACAGAATGAATTACGTTACAGTTCGTAAAGTGGTCACAAAGTGACAATTCTTAATATCAACTGCGTCAGTGATCATTTCACGAGTTTTTACGTGATTCGTATTATTTTCCTATTATGTTTTTGCTAACGCGGCCATTTTAGGCCCCCCAAATCGTATTTGAAGCTCACGTAGAAAAAACGGGGCATAATTTTCCTTAATTAAAACAGCAGTCTTCATGAGGTTTTATGAGCTGATTTTACTAACACGTCGCACAATATGCTTAAAGCTTTTTTTTACAAGGTGTTTTGTAAGCCTCGCCGCGATTACCCCTTTCACATATCCCCAGAGCGAAGCTTTTATTTTATACAGTTCTGACTGTACTTATGTTTATCTCTCGTGCCGCAGATCCTTTAATAACACCCGACACTAGCCGCGTGTAACCGACTCTTTCAGACGCGCGTGATAATATTTCGACTCTACCTCGTACTAGACTAGGTAGGTTAAGGTTCCGTATGTTTCATAGTAGTCGTTGATGACAGGATCCTTTATTTGTTCGACAAACTATCTCTTTCTAACGACTTCCCATTGCCAGAGGACTGCAATGATTTTGTATTCGTTCACGTCTTCCCAAAAGTACTTCCCGTTCCCAATTTGTTTATGGGTATGGGTAATCAATTAGCTGCTCGTTCAGATAACGACGATAGTGATAATACGCGCGGCTTTACGCTTGCGGTACCCAAAACACGTACACTTATGCTCGCCGGTTTGTATTGTCCCTCAATTTAGCGCACAGCTTCAGTGGATCATTGAGCACGGCAAAGCTTTGGGTTAGCGCGACAAAAGTGCTAGATCTCTCCCTTTTAATGGCGCGTTGGAAATGTTTTTAGTGACGTGACGTCAGCCAACCCTTTGTCGGCGCGCGCGATAATTTGTCGCGTTCCGTCGACGCGTTTGAATAAATGTATCGCGAGATGCAAGTGCCTCAATTATATAGCATTATCGTTTTATATATTTGCGTTGGGGAAGTTTAAACGAGCGACGTTCACGCTCACTATTACCTGCCATGTACCTGTTATGTATTGCTCAGTTTCTCACTTTGACTTCTGTATTCTGTGATTTGTTTTTGATAATATTTCAATGTCTTTCTTGAGCTTTGACTCTCTTTTCTATGATTGTAGATTATTCATGTTTTAAGAGAGGCTTTTGTTGATAATTTTCTTCTAATTCCGTTCATCATTCATTCCAATTTCATTCGAAAGGATGCAGTATTGAGTTGATGGAAGCTGCTGTTGCTATAATTTTCACGTTATTCATTTCTGAATGTATGCACATGTTCCAGTCGGTCTCTCCATTATTGTCTAATTGTCAAATCTACAATTCTGTCCGTGAAAGCGATGGGAAACAGTTTTGCGGTAGCGTTGCGGTTTAAGACTGATTTCACTGATTCATTTGAGTTAAGCACAAGCTATTGTACCGGAGGTTGGACGGACTTGCCAATGTGAACGGGCGGGAGGCTTCCGGTCGCTGGTACATGTTCTTACATAATCGTAGCATCTTCGGGAGCTTGCTTATTAAACTCTGGTCTGTTGGCTGCTTAATTTTTGTTACAAAAACACACACAGATGTGTGTGATTGACACCAAATGATATGATATGACATAATGAAACGAATAAGACTGTATTAACTGTCTTACTCGTGTCTTCGATTTCGTGAATCTTTATTAAGAGTCTGAGGGCCGGATTGCATGTAGAATAAACAACTTTTGGAGCTAAACAGACCTTTTTAGAAAGGTAAACGTTAATAGAAAAAATTACGTTACAAATCAAGCCCTGGGAACAAGTCTTCGAAAAAAAGCAATAAGTACAACTTTTTAAAACGCCGTATTAGATAAAGCTAAAATAGGTACCTTTTATACCATGTACCATTATTTTATTTGCACTTGAACGCTGCTCAAATTACTAAACTTTGGCCACGAGTTTATAAGTCCAAGCGAGAAGTGTGTTGTGAACTTGTGACAAACGACTTGTAGAGGGAACAAGAAATAAATGGATCATGTTGAACGACGCACGACGCTCACTCAATGGAAACAAGTGGTGAGCGCGCGTCAAGCTGACGCAGGTCGCAACAGACGAGGTCGTGGATGCAGCCTAATGCAAACAATTAGCCGCTTCTTCGAACCCGCCAAACAAACCGTAACTCTGCAAATGTTTTTGATCGTAACTTAATATCGGACAGTCGCCCAAAAATCCGGCCGATCCTAGTTTCGGCCAAGGTATTCTTTACATAATTATGGGGCCATTACAGTAATAGAAAATTGATACATGGTTTACATAGTGCTAATTAATTGTATTGGCTGAATAATTATGATATCGAATGACCGAAGCTTTAGTGCGAATGGTTTCGTAGCTAGAGTTCAAGGATTCGAGGAAAACCTATGTAAAGAAAATTGCCATTTATGTCACCAGAGTTTCAAGGTTTATTGGTAGAAAATGCGTACGCGTCTGAACATGTACTTAAATTTCACTACAACTATCACTAACAATATATTAATTTGCTTTCAATATGTATTAATAAAATTGAATAATTTAACACTAAAGAATAATTATTACTATTGAATAATTTAATTATTTAATCATTTTATTTATTTTCGCCAAACGGTTGGTCGACTGTTCACGTGACCAGAGGGCGGGCCTATTTTTTGGCCAAAGATTCAGCATTGCCATCCAACGTGGCAATGCTCCCAGCCTTCTGGGCACTTTTCCTGTTGACAACGATGTGGACGAATTTTTCGACGCCCTGTAACCCTTTTTGATACTTGTAAATATTTTTATTTCTATTATAGAGTTAGTATGTAAATAATGTAAATATTACTGAAAATTAAACATTGCTTTTTTACACTAAAGTAAATCCGACTCCAAAATATATAAAAGCTCCATTTAATTTTCACGGAAAAATAACTTTAAAACAGTAGTTTTCACGTAATACAATTTTCAAGATAAAAAAAGTAGCGAATAAGACGAGGCTCCAATCAGAGATGAGAATAGGTACGTACGTACTAGCCGATCGTCAGGCGTGTCACGCTATTGGTCAACAATCCGCGATGAATTCGAATTTTGAATACGAAATGTCGACTGACGGACTAGTGGTTATCCACTAGTCCGTCTGTCGCGATATCGATAGAGACATCCCTTGAGACTTGTCGCAGACAAAGCTGTTTAGTAAAGTTGTTCCGAACAAGTTGATCAGTTTTCGACCACAACCTGAATGCGACTAGGGACGCTGAGGTTTGCACTAGTCAAATCATGACAATCCAAATGTTTCTTTAGTCGTAGCAATGGTGAACCTCAACCTGTACACCGACATTTCACCCGTTTCACTGAAGTCTCATGAAGTTGGGGGCCACCCTATTGCCATCAACCAGGCACAAATGCAAACTACCCGGAGTTTGCATTTGTCGCTGAAATATTCCTGAAAAATCTTAAGTCTTAGGAAGTTAGAGTAAATATTTGTTTTCTATCATTATATTTCTACTGGAGAGGGCTAGGCATCAACGTCAATGGCGAGTACATCACTCGCCTTCGGTTTGCCGACGACATAGTGGTCACGGCTGAGACCATGGAGGACCTCAGTACAATGCTCGATGACCTCAGTAGAGCTTCCGGAAGAGTGGGTCTTAAAATGAACATGGACAAAACCAAGGTCATGTTGGATGCCCATGTCACACCCACTCCTATCAAGATCGGAGACTCTACACTCGAAGTTGTAGACGATTATGTGTACCTGGGACAAACGTTCCAGTTAGGTAGGTCTAACTTCGAGAAAGAGGTCAATCGTCGAATCCGACTCGGCTGGGCAGCGTTCGGGAAGTTGCGCGGTATCTTCTCGTCCAACCTACCGCAGTGTCTCAAGACGAAAGTCTATGACCAGTGTGTGTTGCCAGTGATTACATACGGGACCGAAACGTGGTCGCTTACAATGGGCCTCATCAGAAGGCTTAAAGTCACCCAAAGGGCAATGGAGAGGGCTATGCTCGGAGTTTCCTTGCGCGATCGAATCAGAAATGAAGACATCCGCAAGAGAACCAAGGTTACCGACGTAGCCCGAAGAATTGCCAAACTTAAGTGGCAGTGGGCAGGGCACATTGCTCGCAGAACGGATGGCCGATGGGGCCGAAAAGTTCTGGAGTGGCGACCGCGAACCGGAAGACGTTGCGTTGGAAGGCCTCCCACTAGGTGGACCGATGACCTGGTGAAGGCTGCGGGAATCCGCTGGATGCGAGTCGCACGTGACCGTTCAATGTGGCGACACTTGGGGGAGGCCTATGTCCAGCAGTGGACGTCTTTCGGCTGAAATGATGATGATGATGATGATGATATTTCTACAATCAAAAAATTGTTTGTTCCCTTAATATACCTAACCTATTTAAACAATAATTATCAAATCAATAAGTACGGAATAACACATTCATTTATTCAACAAAACTATTTTTGTATTCGACAGTAAGTACTTAGTGACGACCGGCCAAAGTTCCCATTTGACTTGTTAAATAGATAATTTTAGTTTAAGTGGATACCGATACTATGTTTTATTATCAATTAGGGTAAATTAACTTAATTAATTGAAAGTTATTTTATATTTACTGTCTTGTCTTTAGGTACCCAGTATTTTTTATTGGAATAATAAATGTACTAGCAACTCCGCCCTGCTACACACAGGTGATGGCGATGATGTTACGTCAATACGTCGAGATTTATGTGCTAAATTTCTCGCAATTATCTGGGATTATAGCCATTGCTTTGCAATTTGATTACAATTCAGCTGAAATAAAGTACGCTGCATTGAATGAGCACTTCGCGTTCGTCAAAGCGGCTAAACGTTGGACGCGGCTTTGTCAAACGTATCGCCACCACAATCCGGCTGAACGTGAGGACGCCACATTACATAAGAGCGACGTTTTTCAATCTGGCGCGCCATTATAATACGGCGTGTTAAACGAATTGACTGCGACATATACACAACTTTGCAATGCATTCTTGTTCTTTGCGTGTCGATAGACTCAAATAATACCCGACCAGTATGTTGTCACCTGCACAGCTTTGTCGTTGGCTTCGTTTAAATCCTGGAAGTTGCAGGTGCCTGTGCAGGATGGGCAAGAAAGGAGGTGGGGCATATCCTGCAGATTGTGCAGCATATTGACTTGATGCAATGACATGTGATGTGTTTGTTTGTTTTAAAATATCAGAAGATGCTATAAAGCCGCTACCAAAAGGGCGGTATAATCTAAAATAACCCTACTGAATGATTCTGGCTTCAGAAAGCATTTCGAATAATTGTAAAATCAAAAGCATATATCCACTTTGAAAATTTTAATAATCCCTGACATAATGTAGGTGCTGTAGGGAGGTACTTAACCCACGCTCGCTACGGTGTCGGTAGCGCATAAAAACAAAATTAGCCGCAAGCCCAACACTATTTCTCCTTTCCGTGTTTATTGCCTCTATAGAAGGCATTCAGGCAATGTTCGCTAATTCATACGCGGGTTGAGAGAGCGAGTTTCACACTTACGTCAATCAGTGCGTAACTCAAGTAAAGGCATAGTGCTCCAACCACTGGACTAATTTAATGAGAGGGGCCTTTACAGCACGGCGCGCGCCGCCAGCCTGTCATACATCGCATATAAATGTAATTAACATAGAAATGACATAATTAAGACACTACACCGCGTACTTTTAAACCGAATACTCTGGGTTTTTTTGCAAGATTTATCTTTCTTTCGTCTCAATGTAGTCAATGTAATACACGGTTTATTTTAAAAGATTATGAACAGCCACGACCGTGGGTTGAACGTTGTGGCTTATTAAAAACCACACTATTTCAATATTTGAATGTTTGCAGCATCCGAATGAATGTGATATGGATTTTTTTTAAATAAAATGCCTTGATGTTTTATTTGGGAGTAGAAATATTACGACTACTCGTATCATGACCGTAAATGTAGTATTTCACAGCATATTTCAAATATGGTTGCGCGGTTTTATTTGCTTGGTTTTTCTTCATATCTCATGTTTTTCCGGTGCTACTATGGTTTTTTAGAAATGTTAGGTATTATTAATAAACTTAATTAATATCCATAGTAGACAGGATTGTGGGAAACTATCCCGTTTTAGGTTTTTTTTTTACCGTTTGATGCTTAGCGTATTAATTCAGCTACTAAGTAGGTCAGCCAGTACTTCAGAAACAGTTTTTTATAATCTAAATAAAATCAAAATATACAAAAAGAAACAAGAAAACGAACACTAAAAAAAATGCTCAAATTATAAGCATGAATTAAAAGTGCCTGTCGTATAATAATTACAACGGGTGCTACTACAATAAGTAGGGGTGCAGAATTAATGAGTAGCGTTTTAGGGTTGTCGGCCATGTTGGATCTGCGCAGTGCGCGCAATCGAGCTCAGTGCGCAGGCGACGAGCAGCGACCATTGCGCACACTTAGCTCAGCTGACTGAGGACTATCGATCGTGGTGCACGCTTCCGATCATATGGGGTTATTGTGTTTTTATTCGCGGGGTTGAATTTGGGTCAATCGCTTTTGTTGTTTATGCAATAAATAGCATTATGCGTGGTCCGGACGCTTTGGATTAGTGTGACGGGTTTATTTGAGGAATTAATTAGATTTTGGTGTTTTTTTTTTTGCGTGAATTAATTCACGAAGGCTGAATATGATTGTGTACTGTTCAGGTATTAAATAATACCTTAAAACGGCTGCAGATACTGTAGATTTTCAGTATCAGTTGTAATTTTCAGGATTTTACAAGCAGTTCTTCGTTTCACGAAATATGTAGCTTTGACTAGTAACGGTACGTTTCCACACCATTAAAATCGAACAGTATTCTACAAAATATAAACGATTTTACAATCTGCTGTAAAAGTACAACAGAACGCGTCTTAATTGCACAATAATTATAACCAAATACAGACCGAATACTTCATTATTTCGCCTTTGAACATATTAGCAAAGAAATTAGAACCTGCACGTGTGTAGAGGCGTTCAGTGTTAAATAAGGTCAGTTCACTAACTTTCTCTAATAGTGATCCAACAGAGCTAAACATGTCAAAGAGGTATTAGGTGTGTTTTTTCCATTATGTCATCATTTTCGGGAAATAGTCACAAATCATATGGATAGCGGTGAGTTATGTATGACAAACTAAAGATTCCGTAGAAGATGCGAGACGTGTGTAGACTAACTAGGGTTGCCAACATTTCTTCAGCAAAATATAGTATTTTTCAAAATTAGCTGTTAAAAATATAGTACACCTCAAAAAAGTATAGTATTTTATGGAAAAAGCAAAAAAAAATAGACAAAGGTTTATTCGTTTATTATTTCATTGCACTTCTTCAACAAAATACCTACAAGTTTGTACGGAACCCTCGGTGCGCAAGTCCAACTCGCACTTGGCTGGCTTTTTTATTAATGAGATACTACTTCTGTTTCTTTCTTCTCGCTATTTCGATTCATGACCGAATATATATAGGTATGTCCTTTCTGTGAATGCCGAAGTGGCGGGAATAGAAAGTAGGACTGAAATTACTTTTTTGATAAGTTGTTTTAGGTACTTTTTAAATAAGTCGCCATTTTTGGCCTGTAGTTTTGTCAGTAAACTCACACTATAATCTTTTACTTTTGACAGATGTTTGTTGATAATGGCATCAGTTAAAAGTTAAAGCAATAAGAATAATTAAGAATAAGATTAGTGAAGTATACTTAATATATAATTTTTGCGCGTATAGAATAATTTGTTTTAAATGAAGGATTTGTTTGTTAGATTCGGTGTTGAAAATATAGTATTTTTGCGTACTATATATTTCTTCAACAGTACATAGTACGCAGACCCAAAATATAGTACAATACTATATATTATAGTACGGTTGGCAACCCTAAGACTAACCCCCAGCCAGGTCGTGTAGGATGCGGGTGGACCGGAGCAGATCCACCCCAAGTACTACTTTACCTACTGCATAGAAACGGACTCATGATGTAGATGATGCAATCATAAGAGTAACCTATCCACCCTTAATGAATTAATCTTTAATTGAATTCTCTACTTTCTCAAATGGAAAACCCAACAAATTGCAACACATTCGTGGATTTAGTATCTATTGCAAAAAAAACAAGATGGCTGCATAAGTTACGATTTGGATCACGCATCGGTCTGTTACTTAGATGTGTTTAGCAGCTTTGACGATGAATATTCTATAGACATACCTATAGATATTCTTAGAAAATCGGTGGTGACAGACGGACAAGAGAGTGATCTTATAAGGGTTCTTTTTTTACCTTTTGAGGTACGGAACCCTAAAAAGCACTTTAGGTGTTCCAGGATTTCTTTGACCTGTCCTATCTATGATTACGGCATTATTCTGAAAACTGTTCAGTTGCACGGTGCACATGTTCAATAATAGAGTTTCATGTATTTACTCCTCGATATTAAAATAAGGATCCAATCGAGTTTCTGGGAAGGTCGGATTCTTCGAAGAAACCTTCATGTCTAGCTGTTTTACATAATTGAAAGCAAGCTCGTCGTTCCCCTGCCCCCGTATCCGTTCTTCATAGGTTATCAAATCACCGGTTTATCCATACTTATTATCTGGTTAATGAACCTTGATATTTTAAAGGTATTTTTTTGCTAACTTTGTTATTTAGGCAAAATCTGCAAAGTTTTTGGTAACTATCACACACGATTTCTTCTGCTACATAGGTAAAGGTATTTTATTTTTAATCTATCTTTTATTTTGTTTAAATTTTTATTCACCCCTAATATATCCACTTTAAAAAAATTACCTAAGTTATATCGAACCGTTATACGAAAAACTGTATCTAACGTCATACCTTATATTTTTGACTAAATTGTATTTATTTACTTATAATTTCTACAAAAATGAACTCTCCGTGCATGTAATAAAGTGAATAATCGATTATTAATCACGAAGCTATTTGTAAAATCGTCACATTCGTTCACGGTTCTGAGTAACAAGAAAATTATTAATTCATGGAAAGGGATTGCAAGCTCGTTTATAGAATTGTATGTAATAGCTCCTTGTTATACTGATTACGGTAACCTTGATTGATTTTATACATATGTCGGTTCACGCACGGCCATTCGTACTCCTGTTAAAAGCTTTAGTATTTATACTATAAGAAACTTATTGTTACTTATTTATTTTCTATATAATACATATTTACATTATTTACATACTAGCTCTATAATAGAAATAAAAATATTTACATGTATCAAAAAGGGTTACAGGGCGTCGAAAAAATCGTCCACATCGCTGTCAACAGGAAAAGTGCCCAGAAGGCTGGTAGCATTCCTCGGAGGCTCTCGGGCTCCGACTGGAGGGGCTCCTAAGCGCATGCTTGGGGAGAGGCCAGTTCCCGCTTCGTTGGAAGACGGGGAAGCTGGTCCTCATCCGGAAGCCGGGGCGCCCTGCGGACTCTCCGTCCGCATACCGGCCCGTGGTGCTGCTCGACGAGGTGGGCAAGCTCTTTGAAAGAGACATTGCAAACCGCCTCGCCGAGCACCTTGCGGGGACTGGGCCGGACCTTGCGGAACACAAGTTTGGTTTCCGCAAGGGGCGCGACAGGGGATGCGGTGTCCAGGGGTGGGGTTGTCTTGGCGGTGTCTCTCGACATCGCCAACGCCTTCAACTCCATGCCCTGGAGCTGCATTAGGGAGGCACTCCGGTATCACCGGGTGCCGACCTACCTCCGTCGAGTGGTCGGGGACTATCTGACGGACAGAGCCGTCATCTACCCCGGTCGCAGCGGAGAATGGAACCGGCGAGAGATGTCGTGCGGTGTTCCGCAGGGATCGGTCCTAGGGCCGTCCTTGTGGAACATCGGTTACGACTGGGTGCTGCGCGCCGACCTCCCTAGTGGTGTCAGCGTAGTTTGCTACGCTGACGACACGCTGGTGCTGACCCAGGGGAGGTCGCACGAGGCGGCCGAAGCTATGACACGCGGCGTTGCGATAGTCGTTGAGAGGATCCGGCAACTGGGTCTCGAGGTGGCATTGCACAAGTCCGAGGCCATGTGCTTTCATGGGCTTCGGAATGCGCCACCTCCGGGATCCTTACTCACGGTAGGAGGGGTATCCATCGGTGTCGAGTCGACTTTGAAGTACCTAGGACTCGTCCTCGACAGCCGGTGGAACTTCGTGGAGCACTTCCGACGTTTGGCCCCCAAACTGGAACGGACTGGAGCTGCCTTCAGGCGGCTCCTGCCCAACCTGGGGGGGCCGAACGCCTCCTGCCGGAGGCTCTACGCGGGAGTCGTGCGGTCCATGGCCCTTTACGGGGCCCCGGTGTGGGCGCGTTCTTTGAGGCGGCGAGCCGCCCACTATCTGAACGCGCCCCAAAAGGTGGTAGCCGTAAGGCTGGCCCGGGCGTACCGCACGATCTCCCGCGAGGCGGCGAGCCTCCTTGCCGGATTGCCGCCATGGTATCTGGAGGCGATAGTCCTCGCGCGCCTACACGAATGGCGCGCGGAGGCGCTACGCCGGGGGGAAACTCCGCTGCAGCGACAAATTGTCGCTCAGCGGACAGACTTCCGGCGGGATCTCATGGCGACATGGAGAGAGCGACTGTCGCAACCCCGCGCAGGGCACGCCACGATAGTGGCGATAAGTCCCCTCTTTGAGGAGTGGCTTGAGAGACGCTACGGCGTCCTCACCTTCCGCCTGACGCAGGTCCTCACCGGACACGGAGTGTTCTGGAGGTTCCTGCACGGAATCGGGCGGGAGGAAACGCCCGGGTGTTTCCATTGCGAGGATCGACCGGAGGACACGGTGGAGCACACGGTGGAGGTGTGTCCCGCGTGGGCGGAGCACCGCCGTGTCCTCGAAGCGGCGATTGGCGGCGGCGACCTCTCGCGTCCGGCCCTGATGCAAGCCATGGTCCGGAGCGAGACGGAATGGGACGCCGTCACCTCCTTCTGCGAAGCAGTAATGCTAGAGAAGGAGGTGGCGGAACGTGAGAGGGAGCGAACCTCTCAACGTTCCGGCCGCCGCGGGAGACGCCCCGGGCGTCGGGGCCACCTCCACGTGGCCCCCGGCCACCGTAGGCGCGGGCCTGTGGACGGTAGGCTATGGGCTAGCTCGCCGTCCGTCCGTCTCATGACGACAGGCCGTGTCGACGGCACGTTCGTGTTCCACGCGCGCCTCAAAGAGAGTCAGCAAAAACGAAGGGGTCCGTAAGGACGGATGCCTGCCGGGGTTGCGGGACAGTTCGAAAGAGATACCGCGGCTCCGGAACACAAAGGGCGATGAAGGAACATGGATGGGTTTTAGTCAGTAAAAGTCTGACACTCCCTCCTGCTCCGCCCGCTTAAAATTCAAACATATTGCAATGTATGAGAGCGTTTACGGAGAAGCGATTTTACGCGCGTTTGCTGAAATGCAGCTTTGCCCGCCGCGTCCACCGCCGTGGTCAACGCGGCAGTGCGCGCTCAAATACAAACATATATGACAGATGACACCGCCGCTGCACACGCCGCCTCTCCTTAAACGGAAAAACGCGCAACGCGCCGCGTGACGCACCGCATAACGCGCCGCTCAACGCACCGCGTGTCCAGAAATGAGCACTTAGGGCTCCACATCGTGGTTATTTTGGCCCACAGCTCGTCGGGCATACGGCAGACATGGCCAGCCCAGTCCCACTTTAGCTAAGTGGCTTTTTGAGCAACTTCAGGAACTTGTTCTTAAATAATAATAAAAAAACACACTAAATTGTGGACTGAATTTTGGTTTAAGAGCTGGATAAGCCCTGTTCCGAGTCCACAAACAGAAGTGCGTAGTACTCGCAACCGTTCGTATGACCAGATGGATGAACGTAGACGGGGCGAAAAGTGTATTAAGAGTCCTATTACATTTTTATTGCAAATTTTTGATTTTTACTTCCTGGATCAAATTATTTCGATCGACGTACACGAGTAGATAATAATAGCGATCTCCGGGCGATTGTCGACTGTTATTGATGAAAATTAGAGACGAGACTGACATGAGACTGAGGAGCGAGCTGAATTGACAGAGAATTATAGTACTTCAATTTTATTTATTGTAATTGTGTCTTATTATATTGACAAATGAAAACGAATGAAGCGTATTCATTGTAGATTGAAGTTTTATATCATATTAATTTATTTGATAAAATTGTGTTTATTTGGAATATAAAGGACGCTGAATCAAGACATTTATGGCTTAAATAACGCTTTCTTGACGATTTTTTCCGTGAAAACTCAAGGAATTTAAAGAAATTCTAGAACTCCAATAAACAAGTAAAACATTCAACCTATCTTTCAGTAATTTTAGCTTTTATAAGAATTTAATCTAACAATGAAAATTTGAGCGTTCCATCGCCGACGGTTTTTCATGCAAACTGAGTTCGTAAAATATTTATAGTACATTACACGAAAAGACAAATGAAAATGTGTAACTCCAACTTACAAGAAAAAGAATGGCACGATCGTAATTCTTAAGCAAATAATTAAAATATCTTACTGCTGCTGAAAACTACTGCTTCAAAAATCATGAATTTGCGTAAAAAATGTAATAAGACTCTTAAGGATCGTAGTGCTCTGTATCTCTGCCCGATTCCCATGGGGAAAAGGCGTGAGTTATGTATGTATGATTCGTAGAAACGAATCATATTTAAAACTGGACATAAACTACACTCGAAGTTTGTGGGTTATACAAACTATTTGAATATAAAGTACTAGCGGACGACACGCGGTTTCACCCGCGTAGTTCCCGTTCCCGTGGGAGTAGGGGGATTAAATATAGCCTATGTTACTCAGGGTGGATGTAGCTTTCTAATGGTGAAAGAATTTTTGAAATCGGTTCATTGCTTACGGAGATTACCCCCTACATACAAACTTACAAAAAAATGTTACCACTTTATAATATTATTATTATTATAGTATAGAAGTATAGATATAGACTAGCAGACGACACGCGGTTTCACCCGCGTAGTTCCCGTTCCCGTGGGAGTACGAAAATAAAATATAGCCTATAGCACTCACGAATAATGTAGTTTTCTATCAGTGAAACAATTTTTAAAATTGGTTCATTACTTCCGGAGATTACCCCCTACATACAAACTTACAAACAAATGTTACCTCTTTATAATATTAGTATAGATTATATATTATATTAGTATAAATTAGTATAGACAAACACATACACACACAAAAATACAAATCTTTCCTCTTTATAATATTAGTGTAGATTGTCATTATATGCTCTAACAAGTATAAGAGAGAGCACCAATTGCTTAGACAATATGGCACTTGCACAAAATGTTCACGTGGCTACTGTTGAGATACATCAAATAACATCAGGCCTGTAATCACCAAAAGGCTATGCAGAAGTGCACCTAATAGCACAAACAAATTTCGCCAGTCACGTTTAAAGTCACATGTAATAGCGAGCTTATTGCCAGCAACCGGGATACTATCTCCAAAAGTACAACAGTTCCCTTATATTTTTTTAGGACGTCATTTAGGTGAATCTTAGTGAATGCAACAGGGCTTGAACTTGTCGCCATGTCAAGTACAGTCGTTACCATCAATGCTTTACTTATTGATTGTGCAGGCGTGCCCTTAGGAAGACGTTGTTTTGATGCAGAAGCAGCCAACACGCAAATGTGATTAATTAATACCTACACGCCTTTATTTGCTACATTTCTGTAATTGAACTTTTAGACGTCAATGCTCCGAATTTTATTAAACTGAAATTGAAGAGAGTAACTTTGAATCGGGCGTTACAAAAACATTTCTGGTGCAGTTACGACCACTACTATGTATACACTTAGCTGAATTCAATTCAAATTGATATAAGATATAAAAGGGTCCTAAAATAAGATGTACTCGGAAAAACACCAAATTAGAATCGGAACAGTAGGAGAAAATCCAATTGAAAAATGGCAACGTATGCATACTTACTAGTGCTCGTGTTTGTACACTGTACAGGGTGCTGATTTAGTCATCTGCCGATTAATAATAATAATAAATCCTTTATTTTCAGGCTACTTTGGCCCATAGATAAATACAATACAGACTATATACGACGATATTATATATCATAATAGTACAAAGTGTGTTAGTGTATAAACTTAAAACTATGTTAGTAAAACACACTTCACTCGAGCCCTGTCAAAAAAAATCAAATGATCATGAAGAGAACATGAGTGAACTTGAGTGATCTTGATTAATGTCTCACTCTAGATGAACGGCCTTCCAACACTTCACTTCATCGCAAGATTCCAAGCTATATCATCCTTTCATATCCGTCTGTAACTCCTTGCCAGAATATTTTTTGTTTACAAATTTGATTTAGTTTATAGTTGTTCAGTATGACGCATGTAATAATTTACCGTTACATAAGACTGATGCCTTGTACTTATACTACAGCCTGTATAAATCGTCATCTTTGTCGAATAAAATTAATTTTCATCGGAACACAACAACTATAAAACTATTGAGCCAAGACTAAATAAGAAAAGATATTATAACCTTGCAAGTATTCATCCTTAATTAACTGACAAACGATATGAATGTAAACAAACTATATAAAAATAATATATATTATAATACATTATTACAATTGAACAGTATAAATAATCTCAATAGCTAAAATAAACACAGAATAGGAAACTAAATAAAACCGTCGTATTTTCCGGACGCAGCACAACTCAGGACACTCAGGACAAGCATTGTCGAAGCAATTGAATTTCTTAGAGAATATTTGTTGTGTAATACGATCTCCTGCATCGGAACTAGCCCTTAACTCGGTGGACATTTTCCTTTCATAACATCAACAGCGCTTTCCTTTATCTTAAAGAAAAACATTTAATCATTTTAAGTCAGGATAAATATCTAGCTGTATTGTCTATTCTGGACCTTTATAGGATACCTGCCATTTACGTAGGAGCCTGGGAATTGGTTCTATTTTTATGTTCTTATTTGCCACTGCATCTGTAAAAGATTTTTTAGAAAGACATTCTTACATTCAAAATTGTATCTAAATCCGTTCCCCTCCCCCCCGTATTTCAAATACCTAAGTCTTCCTATGTTAAAAATTAATCTGATATTATCAAAAAGTGTTAAACAAGGCGATAAACCAAACCCTTTTTATATTATAAAGGAATAAACATCTCCACCCTCCAATGTAATTGTTCCGTATAACCGCACGGGTTCCTAATAAAATCACTTTGATGTAATTATCGAAGAACTAGTATGAGAACCGAAGAGGTGGTGGCAGCTGACACACCCATTTATGCACCAACAGTTGTTATTCACCACCATACACAACCATTCACCCCCATTCAATTGATTCAGTGTCTTGTGTACAGCAATACAAAATTATAATTATAACAGGTCAGGCGATGCAAATTTATGTTTCGAAGAAATTCCAATTCTGAATGCCGTTGTTCTACACAAATAATGAATTAGTAATGTGAGCTACGGAAGTGAGTTTGAACAAAAATGTTTTGTGAAATACATTACCTACGTACATACACAACTTACATCATTTATATCATCAACCAGATGATGATGTAGGCCAGGGGCCACCAATTAGTTTCACTCGGGGTCCGTTTTAAGATATTAAGTTATTTTATAGAAAAAACAAAAAAATTAACAATTAATGTGATTTACATATTTACGTATTTTTTACATAATTAACATTATGAAAAATGCCATTTTTTTTGTTGCGGACTATCTGTCTTGCTCTTGACGTCAACAAAGCTAATGCGGGGTAAACATTTTTTATTAAATTACGTACTCTGAGTACAAGCTGCTGTGTTCTCGCGGTCCGAAGAAAATGGGTCGGCGGTCCGGATGCGGACCTCGGTCCGCCATTTGGTGACCCCTGATGTAGGCTATAGGGGAAGACCAAAGAAACGATGGATGGTCTAAATTTTGATCCTAGCCTAAAGGCTAAGAAGAGGACTTCTTCAATATTGATACGACTATAATCGAGATGTACGGAAGAACACATCATCATCTGCCTAGCCTTTTCCCAACTATATTGGGGTCGGCTTCCAGTTTTACCGGATGCAGCTGAATACATGTATTTTACATGGAACGACTGCCTACCTGACCTCCACAACCCAGTTAGTACTGGGTTATACGATACCTCTTGGTAACACTGGTTGTCAGACTTTTTGGGCCTCTGACTACCTAACGACTCAAAGATTTACAAATGACAGCCGGGACCACGGCTTAACGTGCTTTCGGTAAACTCGGTATGCAATGGGTGTTCACCCATCCACAGACCAACCTAGGCAAGCACGGCTTAACCTAACGATCGACCCGAGCGGCTGTTATTATTTAGCCACGAGCTCCTAAGCTCGGAAGAACACATAATGCGCCATAAATCCCAAATAAATTGTGATTAGTGATTATTCTGATGTTGCGGACTGTTCAATGGACTCCTTTTTTCATCCTAATCTTCTCAAGTGACTAAGGCACGTGTCATTTTTTATTAACCGAGCATCGTGGTGAGTCAGTTTCAAAGAGGGGACCTCAATCTTCACTGTCAACGTCGTCTTCAAGACGCTGCATAAAACTATGTATAAACGTTTCCTCACTAAGATGCAAACGGAACACTCAAATCAAACATTGACGCATATAAAAACACTCGCAAATTGTGGCTAATCGCAAGACAACTCGCGTACGTCCTTGACGGTCCCGTTTTCTTCAATTCGCTATAGTCGCACAAGCGCCAATTTGCGTTTGTACGACGACAGGAACAGGCCGCGGATGCGTCTATTAGGGCACTTATTTAATACTTGAAAATAAAGGAGTACGGCCATTATGGACTCGCGCAAGTTTCCGGACGAAACGCATGCATACGACACGTGCGCTTGCCACTATTGCTGGATGATTGCGCTTCTTTAAACGTCTGAGTTAGACGAAGTGGGTCATTGCAGTCATTCTTGAGTTAGTGATTGGAATCTTGTTATTGTAATCTCTAGTTTACCTTAGTTATCTTAAGATAAATTTGTTGTGCCGAATTATCAATTTTATTTTTAAACAGAATATAAAATTAAATTTTACTAAACATTTTTAATGCTTATTTTGCAATAATAACAAGCCTCTAACATTAAATGTAAGATCTTCTGGTTTCATTACCTTGCGGCAGTGTGCAGCCCGCTCTATCTGTGGGTCAAGCGGAACTGGCCCACACACTCATCAGAGCCCCTAATATTATGGCGCTCGCCGCTTCCTCTGACGTCACATGTCATCAGTTAGGGCCCATTCACACACGTATTGATAAACAACTGACTAGTTTGTGTTACTGACATGTTATGTAATCTTATTTAGAGTCTAAAAACATCATTATTTAGTTACCCGGATGACTTTTAGTCAAAGTGGTAGTTCAGATAACTCGAGTTTAAAAACGTTCAAAACCAGGCCGGAATCCCTTCTCAGCGACAACCAATGCCAAAAATTGCGTAAATTAATCAATTTACCGGGTTCGGACCCACCGTACCCCTGGCCGTACCCTTGGTGGTACGGTGGGTTTTTTAAAGTTAAACGATACCACCAGGTAATAGTGTTGTAACACTAGTTAAAACCACTTCTGACAACAACAATGTTATTTAAACATTTTTAATCCTTCATGGACGGCATGGGCACCGGGTCGTAGGCCGACGAAGGCGACCGGCAGCGGCGGAGGCCCGGCACTTTGGGGACAGAAGTCAAAGACATGTTGCACATGTCGCATGTTATTTAATATGCGAGCGAAGCGCGCGCGCAGGCGTCGTAGCAGGTTCTAATAAACAGATTAAATGAAATTGTTCTTGTCAGAAGTGGGAAACGATTTTCTTTCTGGGGTGAAAAATCTTGTTTTGTGGTAGAACTCAATGTAACGGACTCAAAACATTGTGCTGATGGATGGATTAAATAATAAGGGGGTCGTGGAGGTGTTTAAAGTTTAAAGTAAAAATTTTACAATAAAAACTTGTACTTATTTAAAAAAAAAAAACATGTGAAAAAGTTGAAACTCCTGAAAGTTGAACCTTGTAGTTACGGATATATTGGGGGTCAACCCCCAATATATCCGTAACTACAAGGTTCCGAGGTATGGTTTAGTTAGAACGAAAAAAAAATGACTGCAATGACGAGGAGAACAAGTGGCTCTCGGCTTCGTTAACAGATTTTTTTACTTTTTTTTGGTAGCTCATCTTGAGTTTTTGAAAATTTATATTTAAAAAGTAAGTTGAGCACTTAAAAACTCACTTATTTGATGCCCAACGCGTTAATAAACATTTTTTGTTTGTGTTTTGATTTTGTGTTTTTTGACGACCTGATTGGCGCAGCGGTAGTGAGGCTGCCTTACGTTCTTAGGGTCCCGGGTTCGAATCCCGGTCGGAGCAAATGTTTGTGTGATGAGCATGGACATTTGTTTCCGAGTCATGGATGTTTATATGTATAATAAGTATGTATTTACAAACAAAAAGTATCTATGTAGTATATCAACTATCTGGTGTCCACGACACAAGCCTCGTTGCTTAGTGTGGCACTAGATAGCGCTGTGTGTAATGTCCAGCAATATTTATTTATTTATTTCTTTCTTTTTTTGGAAACTAATTCTTTAATGTATGAAATAAATAACATATAACGATAGTAGCCTATCAGTAGCGAACTCGTGTAAATGATCTTGGCCGCTAATAACACAAAAAACGAAATGGAAAATATTCCCCGTGCTCTGTCTGTGCGCCGTAATACCTACATTGTTATTGCACCAGGAGATCGGCTTTTGTCAGACAAGTGCTCAAGTATCCAGTAGCCTCATACTAATTACTATTGTATTACAACTGCTGCTTAATTGAGTAGCAATTATAACAAACAACCTGCACAGTGCCATTCATTGCTATTGGTAAAATGCAAAAGATTAAATGTGCGCGAGCAAGTGAACTGGTTCAGATTAACTTGTATCATTGTTGCGCAATTTTTGTTCTATTTTCATTCGGTTTAGGAACTTGGGATGAGCTGTGCTAACTCATCAACTGCCTAGCCTTTTCCCAACTATGTTGGGGTCGGCTTCCAGTTTTACCGGATGCAGCTGAATACCAGTATTTTATATGGAGCGACTGCCTATCTGACCTCCACAACCCAGTTAGTACCGGGTAATACGATACCCTTTGGTAAGACTGGTTGTCAGACTTTTTGGGCCTCTGACTACCTAACGACTGTCAAAGATCTACAAATGACGGCCGGGACCAACGGCTTAACGTGCTTCCCGAGGCACGGAGGAAACTCTGTATGTACTTAATGGGCGGTCACCCATCCACAGACCAACCTAGGCAAGCATGGCTTAACCTAACGATCGACCCGAGCGGCTGATATTATTTAGCCACGAGCTCCTCGAGCTGTGCTAACTGCAAAAACAATTTAAAATACTTGACGCTTTTCAACAGACTCGGATTCTATTTATAATATTTATTTATTTATTCAAGTGTCAAGGGACTCGTTAATACATAATATGATAATAAATTATATATATCATTTATATCTGAACGATTTATTTTGTAGAATTTAGTATCGCACCCAAAAAAGGTAAGGGAATGTTTTACATTCGAGTCGGAAACGGCGATTTGCGGAACATGCCCGCCATACAATACTTATTCCTTTGAAATGCAGAAGAATACAAAAGCGTATCAAGCTGCATTTTTAATCGTGAACGTATTTGAAATTTCTAAAATAATCGATCCCCCACCCCACGCACAGGCTCTGCTCGTCTGCTCGCCACCGTCGCGAGGGACGCATCGTTATCGACCAAATTTTTATGATGCATATTTTTTAATTTTATTTTTTTCTCACCCCCTGTCCTGGGGCGAGTTCCACGTGCGTATTAAATCAATACTCGCAGCGAGATTTTGTTTTATTCGTTGGATAGGGCACCGGCCCCTGCATTTTTGGCGGACCTCGCCTTCTGAGCGTGTACTCTGATTTCCGTCTAATGGAACAGCATGCGGGGTGCTCAGGAAATGCACGCCCGTCAGACTATTTTTACGTACGACTAATGCCTTTCGTATGCAGTTTTTGTTGTTTTTAGAACTTTATATGTATGCCCGGATAAACGGATAAAGGCCTATTTTTTGCGTGTCGTGGCATGTGAATGGAATTCCCCTTTTTTAGAGTTAATACACATACCACGTCCTGCCATCATAGCAATGTTTTGTCTCAGAAAATACTGGCACAGTTTGCTTGTTTACTCTCAAAATAGTTTTTGCTCGTTCTAATGAAGGCCACCGCTATTTTTCTTAGCTTATTAATTTCATAAATGAACCGCACTCGGTTAACTGTGTGGTGTATCAGCTGCTTACCATGGAGGCTGGTTTAATTGTGGCTACCTACTACACACAGCAGGTTGTCATTATCTCGATCCTTAAACTTAATAACTTATTGCACACGGACCAAAAAAAATTAAATAACGGTGCATACATTTTTTGTATCAATTTCACGTCGTACAAGTTGTGAGACTCATGCGTATTAAATGAAGAAGGCGTGTTACTTTACTACGTCGTCGTGGAATCGGCCGGCGTTAGACAGCAATGCTAAAAAGGTGATATTAATAAATTGTCGCATCGATGGCTGTCAGTGAATGAATAACCCGTTTCTAATTGTCGTACAGCCGTTGTTGATATCCTGAAGGGGTTAATTTAAGCTGTCTGCGATGCGCTGCTTATTCTGTCATTTGTAAATTGTACAATATCGCTATTAGCTCGCGCATAGCTCGCGCTGCCTCGCCCCTCGGCGGGTTCATAGGTACTACCGCCGCACGTTGTAGCGTGGGATCTAAACACAATTTTTCTAACACTTTTTGTACAATACACTCACAGTGCTCGTTATTTAAGAGTTTATTAGAAAGTTTTCCTATTATAAATCAATGGTGATGATGTTATGCACTACAATCGGCATTAAAGTCGTATGAAAACTATGGATGGAATTAAATAAATAATAAGGAATTTATTAATTTGTCTTATTAGGTCCTTCGTGTGAGTAAAGTGAATATATATAATAATAAATGTTTCTAATTGAGTTTTATAAGCAATAAATTGAGCTCTTCAATGTGATCTTTTCGTCCATATTTGAGATAAGACTTAGGTACATTGTTGCGTTTTCTCTGCCATCTTGTCTATGGGATTCATAAAAAGTTACACTTATAAATAATTAGTTCTGCTATGAATCCTACAGATAAAATATCTCATAAAAATGAGTAAATGTGTAGTAATGATTGCGATAGCCGGTGTAGTTACTAACATTGTTAGTAAAGTTTATGATATAAAGGCCTGCTTAAATTAGTCATATTTCCGCTTCATTTAAAACTACTTGCAATAAGTATTACTTATTAGGAAATAATTATGTCTAACTGGGAATACCGCCAACAATACACACATAATTGAATTTATTTTACATTAATTTTAATTAGCCACTGAAGCTCTTACGCATTACGCGCGTAACCTGCACTCAGTGGAAAAATTACCTTAAAATAACTTTTCCGTTCCACGAACATTAATATAACGAATGAATTATTAATATAGCGATACTAAATAATTCATTTATACTACGTTTTATTGTGTGCAATAAATTTTGCGGAACAATAAAATCTCTTAGATTGTTTCGCTTTTTTTTTTGTTGTGTTAATATTGTATTGGTTGAGTCGTCTCACCCGGTTCTGCTCACGCGATATTTTGTATAAACAGTGTTAATAAATGCGATAATGTTGGCTCGTATTGCAGCTAGTCGTATTTTTATATTAACTCAACAATGCGCAGATTTATTTTATTTTATAGTTAAAGCTATTCTGAAAACATTATATTTGTCCAGTGATATTCGATGGCATTGTTAGAAGATTAATTAATCTGTCAAAGAACCGTGAGCGGTCGGATTAGCCGCGTCAAAAAATGTGATAACATTTTTATCAATCCGTTTCAATGGGAATACAATCCTTGTGGCTGACATTCCGTCGACTGACCACTGTGGGCAGCCGCGACAAACTCGGAATTATGGAATTTTTTATGAATTTTCTTTCTGTTTTATATTTTTAAAGCGGGCGAATGAAACATTTTGAATAATTTTTACTAAACAAAGTCGATTCGTTTTACGAAAAACAGTTTTTTACCAGTTATTAGCAACAATTTATTAGTGTAGGTATGTCCTTTTTATGGATAGTTTTTTTTTTTTGTGTTGGAGTAAATATCTGGATGTTGGCTGTGTTTTCATTAGATTTATATCGATACTCACATGTTTTAGTCGTAGGTGTATTATTTATCTAGTTCTGAAATAATGTAGAAATGGATGCGTCACTGGCTAAGTACATCGTGGACACATTTTCCACTAAGAAATCAGTGTTTTAAGGTAGAAAAGTTTTTTGTAGGATACATAATTATAATTACAAATAACAGATCAACGCATAGCTATTAAACCATAAAGCCTAGAGTTTATCTACAGTGTCTGTTTCATTCATGCTCTTTAGTCTATGTTGTGAAAATATTCGACTTCAATGTTTTCAATTTCATTCAAGGAAATTCTAGTCCAAACAGTATTATTAAAAGTGTGTACAAATGTTATTAAAAGTGTCGTTTTAACTTTCCTTGTAATACAAAACTATGAATTAAGTAATTTACACCTTGTATACAGTCAAACGGCCACAAATTACTTAGTTGTCATGAATGAGTTTTTATTTCGAGAATTTTTGAAATTGTGTGTGTCTTACGATTTAAAGTTAGGTGTTTACATCAAGCTACCACAATCTGCCAGATTTGTATAATAGATTTTCAACTTTATTGCTTAAGCATTAGGTTCAGGGTTGGTTGGAAAAATTCGACATTTTTGGGTAGCTTGCGTCTGTACTTTTACCGATTCGCTCGCAACTTTTTTTTGACGCTGTAGTACCTACGAAACGAAAGAATTTAAACTTTTGCTTTTGTCTATTCCTTTCAGATAGCTAAAATGAAAGTAGAAGGTATAACATGACTCGATCACCGGATCAGTCAAAATGTCGATGGACTTTCCTATAAGAGATATTCACAACGACAGCCGTGATTCTTCATTGATTAAATCTACCTGATTGACCCCGAATTACTTGGTTCTACGTCACAAGTTTATTTATTTAGTACAGTATTTAAAACCATTAACACTAAATTAAACAGACTTGGTCTTTGACTAACATGCAGAAGTCCAAACTCAAGGTTTGCCAACGAGCAATGGAGCGCAGTATACTAGGTGTTAAATTAACGGATCGAGTTCGAAACACAATACTGCGCTCCAAAACAAATATAGCTGACGTGGCTCAAAAGGCTGCCCAACTCAAATGGGACTGGGCAGGTCATGTCTGCCGCATGCCGGACAAACTGTGGGCCAAAATTGCAGGAAACTGGTGCCCTGACACAGTGAGGCGGGGTCGCGGCAGGCCACCAAGGAGATGGCGGGACGAAGTGAACAAGTTCCGTCCGAACTGGAAGGAGGAAGCGCAGGTTCGCGAGAAGTGGAAAGAGTGGAGGGAGGCCTTTACCCAGGAGTGGGACAGAGCAGGCTAGAAAAAAAAAAAACTAAATTAAATACCTAATCCTTTTACTCGCTCTTCTCGCAGAACCACAAACATTCCAACAATATCGTAAGTTTAATAATATAATAATAATATATTTATTCAAAAATATATGAGGTTACAGTTTTTCTTAAATCTATGTTAAGTCCACCCAAGCTGTGAGCCTGAACAAGGTAATCCTGTGTCTCAGGCGATTATCAGTTTACACAAGCAGGCCCATTACTTTATTTAATTAATGACATCACCACAAAACCGACATGTTTTGGAACCAAATTCGAAGATGTGATGTCCAACAACCCGCATTGGGCGCGCGCCTCCAACAGGAAGACGCTATTGTGTCCCAACAGTGGAATTGATATGACCTATGATTATCAATGACGGCAGATTCGCATTATGCATATTACCAAGTCGGGCAAAGTTATACTGGGTTTTTCATTTTTTTCTATACCCCCAGGAATTTCTCAGTAGCAGGCAATAAACTTCACTTTTCTTAACTAATAAATAAATTTAAAAAAGAAAAAGCGTTTTATTTCATGCAATAATACTTTCAAATATACACAGATTTAAAGATTTAAAGTTGTCCTATACTAAACTAACACAATTTAATTTAATTTGATTACTTATATTGTAAATTACTTCATTTGTAAATACATGGATGATAATTATATTGTATAAATTGATTTCAATTTCATTCTGTTTAATAAATAATAGATAAATTTTAATCGGTAGTAAAAGTTTATAAAACATTAGCACTTCGCCCGCGACTTCGTCTGCGAAAATTGTGATAGCTCGGGTAATTTGCACGATAACAATATAATTTATAGCCCATGTTACTGGGTGATAATGTAGTTTTCTAACAGTGAAAGAATTTTTGAAATCGGTCCAGTAGTTTTTAAGTTTATTCGTTACATACAAAAACACAAATCTTTCCACTTTAAAATATTAGTTACTAGCGGACGTCACGCGGTTTCACCTGCGTAGTTCCCGTTCCCGTGGGAGTACGGGGATAAAATATAGCCTGTGTTATTCAGGGTGAATGTAGCTTTCTAATGGTGAAAGAATAAAACATTTGAAATAGGCGCAGTAGTTTTTTTTTTGAGTTTATTCATTACAAACATACACACAAAAATACAAAGATACAAATCTTTTCTCTATAAAATATTAGTGTAGATTAGTAAGCTTTTTTGTGTGTTTTCGTAAGTCAGTCTTTTTTGTTGGGGAAGGTTTAAAAGGGATCTGTAATTCTGTATGGAAATAATTACGTAAAATATAAGGATTTCCAGCCCTAAATTCGAAACCTTAAGTCAAGTTTTATTAAGAAATTATTGTACCATATTTATTGCAAGTTGAATTTAAATCAGGTCAGGTCAGGAAATCGTGAATCTCGCAAAACAGTACCAATATTTGTAAAAAGTTTTAATTTGCGGGCTATATCTATATTTTAACAACAATAACCTTAAGGGTTAAATTCGTACTTAAATTAGCCATTTTGGTGATTGGTCTCACTTAATTGCTATACATTTATATTTGGAGTAATACTTACTTAATCTCATGGGATACCGTCTGGACCTTATGACGTGATGTCTCTCCACCTGTCACAGGTTCTAAGAATAAATAATGGACACCATGCTAAGTACACCAAGTGCGTGGCTCATCTCAGTGCTTTCTCATCTTACTGCCCGTCTGACCATATCCTCTTTAACACAGTACATCCATCGTAACATTGGTCTTCCCCTTCTCTTAAAGCCATCCACAATGTGTAATATAATTCTGTTTAGTCCAATAAGTACGTGTTTTATTTTTTATCAAATTAATAAAAAAATACGAAAATAAAACGTGTCATAGGGTGCGCCCCCCCCCCCACTCATGAGCTTGTGACGTCACATTTGAGTAAAAAATGTACTCAAAAGTGACATCACAGGCGTTTTTGACGCGCTGTATCATCTTCATTTTTTGTTTACGTGAATAAAGAAAAATTATGTGTCCAATATTTTTTGGAAATCTGTCTGATGGACTAATTCGATTTTTTTTGTCTATCTACCCTATTCATACTCAGAACTTTCCTCACAACATTTTCCTCATTTCTCCGCATCACATGCCATGACAACCGATTATCACACCACGATGTTCAGTCACCAACTCACCAGTCATCGTCTCCCATCAATCAAAGTTCAGTTGATATTCGTAAGTTATTAAAAATCACAAATAACAGTTAATAAGCAATCTAATTCGACTGTTATTAATAGCTGGCTTTCGCATCTTTTAGCTATTTCCAACACCGAAATCAAACAAAAGACGTAGGTAAACATTTTCTAATGATAGCAACACCATTTCATACAGTTTATTTACTGAAGTCAAAAGTCTGACCCACGCTGATCGAGAAATGTATAAATTCAGTAAAAAGGTATCCACGTATTATTAGACTAAGAAAAGATGAAAGTTGAGAAAACATCATGCGGTTTCTTAAGATTGATACTTTGGTTACAATCTAACGTGAAAACCTTTATGGGGAAAATGGTTCTAAATTCTAAACCTTTCCTTTTAGAATCCTATAATAAATCCTTCAATTATCTAGTGCTACCGCTAGGTACCAGTCTGAAACTGAAATAGGTTCTGAATTGAATTGGCCTTATTTCTAAAGATACATTTAGTAGAAGGCTGTGCTTATTTTAAAACAGGAGAAGCTAGGACTCTATCTTGAATTTACTTTAGTTTAGCATAATTCTTACATACCGAGAGCTGACAACCCAGCGAGCTTTACCCACAACATATAATATTACCATTCAATAGCGCAAAACCACGTTACACTTTTTGTACCCACTTATAAATTAATAATAAAATATCCCAGTGATCCAGAACGCAATATCAGCCACAGAACAATGTGATCGAACCCTAAGATTTATACGAGCTTAGCACTCTTGCACACTGAGGCGTAACGCAATAAATTCGTCAGTATAATGAGCAAAAACAGGCAGTCGACATGCTTGTCGACAACCTGTTGTATACCCATCACTCACTGCAGAAATCGCAACAAATACGCATTTGTTATAGACGTTGTGAAATGTCTTAGTTCGTTTAGGTCTTTACGGGAATACATTCTGGCAATCTGAAAGACTAGAAAGCCTTTCTACGCTGTAGACAGCGGTTGTCTACGTAGAATCATCTTTTATAAACCTCCAACTCAAATTAGTCATAGCATTTATTTAAAATAGACCCGTGACAGGCACTTTTGCATAGTCAAAAATAGTCTAACCACAGATATAATAACTGTGAATAGACTGCATGTAGTTGCCTATTACAAAAGGGGTAAAATATAATGACCACCAAAATTAACTTTGTGACCACTAACATCTACTTATCACCTCAAATATCAATTGATCAAGAAATTTAGTAAATTGAGCACCAAATTTTAATGAGGTGGTTGATGACAAACTAGTTTTGCCTAGGCCGACTTACGACAACTTTTTTATAAACTATTCAGATGTCCGCAAAGCGGGGCTCCGTCGACCGGGTCTCCCTCGACTCGGATGCAAGAGCAACAGCTCAATTTCTGGTGGTCAAAAATAAATTTTTGGTTCTAATTTCACGATAAAATGGGGATTAATTTTGGTGATCATTTAGTAATATTGGCAATCAAAAGTGATTTTTTTGCCGTTACATTTTGCTAGATCTGGTGGTTCGTTAATAGGCCATATGCATGATTTTTTTTTATTACTCTAAACAAAGCGTATTAACATCAGAAATAACAAAGTAAAATTATTTTTTTAATATCTTTAAAAAACACTAAGTTATAAGCATTTGAAACTGCTGATTAGACAGAGAGATTCGATATAGCGAATGACGTCATTCGCTACATCGACGTACAAAATCCATACTAAATGAGAGGTTTTCCTTTTGAGGTTTTAAAAAAAAACTTAGTTTCCAAGAACTCTATAGATGGCGTTGAACTTACTATGCCAAATCCAAAACGCTTGAAAAAAAAACATTGTGTCACGTCACATACTCTCGTTGACTGACACTTTCATTTGCTTAACCTTCCGAATATAACCTACATTTCTCGCGCTTTGTTAAAATCAGTTTTTTTAGGTTCCGTTCCTTGCATTATCATACTTACTCCTAGCGCCATCTATCCAGCGACTAGGGAAGAGCTAAAAAGAAAATCCCTCATTCTGTTTATCTAGAAAGAGATAGAAACAAAAGTTTAAATGATTATAACTTTTGTGTTGTTTGGCCGATTTATGTCGTTTTCGCTTTTAGTCATTATTTTTATAGATTTTTAACATTCCGTATCGAAATGAAAAAAAAAGTGTATGCATATTCCCTATTGTATGCCATTAAAAAATCGTAGATCTCATGGAGAAGAATGGGCAAGAAACTCAATGGACACTCTTTCCACAAAACAATCGAACACTTTGACACAAAACAACCTCTAAACTGTAAACCGTTACAAACCGCCAGTGCTGCCAAAATAGCTTTCGAACATAATCCTTATTACGATGATAAAATAACCGTCCCTTAATCGCGCTTTCATCAGGCTGAGTGCAGACTAGTTGATATTTTAATTAAAGTTCGCACCTCAGTTTTACGTCGATCATATGTGTTTCACACGGAATTTAATCCATCATTTGATCATGTTAAACTGGCATATTGAAAAACCGTTGACAGCTCGGTTTAAATTGGCGCCGCGACACCGTGCTTTTGCCGCGATTTTAGCCGAGATTGCATTTATATTGTTGATCAGACGAGTTTTAAGTTAACTACGTATAATCAGAAGCATGATTGAGTCATGTTCTGTTACTCAAGGAGTTGTTTAATGTTGGTTTAGCAAGGAGATTCATATAATATGTAAGTTGGGATCGTTTTGTCTAGATTTTGTTACTGTTTAAGCGTTTTGGTAACAAGTTTTTTTTCTCTGTTCAGACACAAACCCTTGAAACTTAACCCAGCTGTACGGGGTGTAAACAACCTTTACGAATCCGTCAACCAAGCATGCCGTCAACCAAGCATTCTTTACATCACACTGAGTAACTCCGCGCAAAAATTATTGCTGGGAAACTGCTTTTTTTTGGAAAAAAAGACACATTTTTCTGTAAAACTCAATGTAAAGCATTCAATACATTGTGCTTATGGACGCATTTATTGGTAAACTGGTTATGGAGGTATTTAAAGTATAGTTAAAATATTTAAAACCTGTATTTAAAAAAAACTAACCGTAACTAGAAGGTTCCCAGGCAAAAAAATGATTGCAGTGACGGCGAGAACAAGTGCCTTTCGGCTTCCTTTAGGGTCCATTTACACCCTTTATGCCTCCGTCTGTCTCCCATAGTTTGTGTTGAAGCTTCAAATGATAAAGTCTAACGTCCACTGGGCCAATTCGTACAAATCGCCTCAACAAAATATATAGATTTAAAAATATACCTAGGTCGACTAGTTTTTCGACGAAATAAAATATAGGGAATCCTAACTCAATGAGAGGTTTTCCTCTTGAGGTTTTGAAAAAAAAAATAGTTTCTAAGAACTCTATAGATGGCGTTGAACTTACTATGCCAAAGCCAAAACGCCTGAAAAAAAAAACATTGTGTCACGTCACTTAGTCTCGTTGACTGACACTTTCATTTGCTAGTCAATGGACTCGGAACTATTGGGACAGTTTTTTTTTTTAATAACTAAAAAAAAACAAATTTATTATACATTTAATTTTTCGTGATTTTTTATATCTATATTTCTTTCTTATTTAAAAAAAAAAACACGAACAATTTAAATATCATATTTGTTTCAGTTATTTAAAAAAAAAAAAACAGTCCCAGTCGTTCCGAGTTCGAATATATCGAGTTTATGACTTTTGGTTTCAGAACGACCTAAAAAAATAAGCGTGTATCTGTACTTTTAACTAGCTCTCTATCTTCATGTCTTACAAAAATGTCTTCTGTGAAAATATAATTTTCATTCTCTTTTTTAACTTTCATTTTGTTTCGTTCATTTGTTGTGGCGGATTTTACGGGAACTGTGATTCCAGCTTTCAAAAATAATTGTTTATGAAATTCCAACAGATTTTACTGTTTTTCCACCGTCAAATTCCTTTTCAGTCACTTAAATAATTTGATCAGTGAATTGCAAAACGAACCTCAACAACATCATTGTTTATCAATTAATTAATACATTCGCTACAAAATTAGTGTAATACGCGTGGACTTTAGTAGAGTTTATTCCATTGACAATTAGTTTCAAAAACCACGGCATGTAGGTACAAGCGGTCACTGATGGCGAGCGTATAAACACGTTGAACATTACTCGCTACAAATGTGCAGAAGAGCAAAAACTGTTTAATTGGGCGGTGTACGCGATACCGAATCATTCGGTATCACTGCGTGTGTGTACTCGACTTTAGTGATGCGACCAACTCGATTTTTGTGCGTGAGGGGTTAACGTTTTTTTTTTTTTTCCGTTTTTTTTTTGGAAGCTGCGACTATTCTTACGTAGCGATATCGATGATGGAGTAATTAAGAATGTATTGGATTTACATAAGCTACAGAAAAGATGATGATTTATGATCTGCTAAATATACGTAAATGCTTTGAAAGCGTGCGCCATTACCAATACTAATAAAAGTCGTCATAGCAATATGGATCGCTTTAAAAGCGATTCCTACTTCTCTAGTCTAGGTATTTTAAAGCAACAATGTGACAACTTTGATGCCCGGAAATTCCGTAATTATAAAATTTTGACTCGATTATCCGTGTGAAGCTTCTTAGATAAAATAACAAAATTCGGTATAAGTTATTATGTAATCAACGGGAAGTTTATTTAACTAGCTAGGCGCGTCTTTTTAAAACTACACCCAGTCGTCCTGTTGTTGTAGCCACTATGTAGAAATCGTCATTTATAGAACAGTTTTCCCACAAATAGGGTACAATAAAAGGAATAAGTATATTAGATGAGACAATTAATTACCTATCTCCCTTATGTCCTCATCGGGCACGGTGCATTGTTATTTTAATTGTGTCTGTAATTGCGGGTATCGAAGAGCTACATATGATAACTCCGACTAATCTTTCACACGTCACCTAAAAACAAATTCCATCGATTACAAAAAAATACTCCTAAAAAAAGTATCCCCTCACTAAATTGTAAGTGCGACTACGACCAACAACAGGTGTGTCGTGTCGCATCACTAGCGCGGGACACGTAAAAATAGTGGGCAAATCTAGCAACCTGTTAGTGTTCCCGCTGACAGAGCCCGCACGAGTCACCCGCGGTCGCTATCACCGCAACTGCTTTCGGCTTATGTAGGGGGATTTCGCTGGTTTTTTAAATGGAATAGTTTATTTTTCGTCGCGCTGTTCGCTGATTGGATTATGGTCAGTGTTGTTGGGGTTGAGGGTTAGTAAAAGACGGAGGTGGCTTCAGTACAGCGTCTTGTTCAGTGAAAAGACAACGTGTATCATCATCTCATCCCAATCCTTAACTTAAAGATTTGAATTGTCTTTTTTTTATTTATATTTCTACGTTGTGCTCACTTAGAGAAGCAACAATATTGTTCTCAGGACTATGTAATACCTAATTTGAGTGTCCATGGAGTTTCTTGCCCATTCTTCTCCATGAGATCTATGATTTTGGAATGAATAGTTTTTATACCTGTGGCTGAACTGTAAACGTAGCTTATTTTTGACTATGCAAAAGTGCCTGTCACGGGTCTTAATCTTAATCATCCTATAATGTTCCCACTGCTGGGACACACGGCTTCGGCCTCCACTCTAGAGAGGGAATGGGCCATAATCCACAACGCGGGCCCAGTGCGGGTTGGTAGATGTCACATGTCTTCGAATTTTTGGTTCTATTTGAAAAAAAATCTTTGAGTTAGAGGTATGCTTGACTTAAAACTTATTTTTACTTGTTTAGCTGCACTTTATGTTTTGGCTAACATATTTTTCCTTGGACATTCTAAGACCTTATCCACTGTATCCTGCGACAATCGCACTTATCTCCTGTCTTCAGTCGCTCCGCAAGACGCGCCTCGGTGACCCTTGGCATACTCAAAATAACTTATCTCAATAGTTTTCGCTGCAGGCACTGTCGCAAGGCGCTTACGTTTGTTTTCTGACGGCGACAGGGTAAGCTTCCAACAGTAAAGTGCTTACAACCCTGAAACTTGAAGCTTAGCTGAATAGCTAATCTTATGACCACTACTGCAGCAGTTCTTCTCGTGACACGAGAGGAAAATCTATCTATACTAAATATTAGAAAGAGGTAACATATTTTGTTTGTAAGTTTGTATGCTTGTGAGTTTGTATGTATGGGGTAATATCCGGAAGTAATGAACCGATTTCAAAAATTCTTTCACCATTGGAAAGCTACATTCACCCTGAGTAACATAGGCTATATTTTATCCCCGTACTCCCACGGGAACGGGAACTACGCGGGTGAAACTGCGTCACGTCCGCTAGTACGTTATATTTCAACTACTTACGTCATGGAAAGTTAAAGAAAAGCTCAACGCTCCTGAAAAGTTCACGTCTCATCTTTTGGTCCTGAAACTGAAAGGCACTATGGTCTGCTGTTCCATACTTTTATGAAACTTACTAAAGTAGGTATCTGAAGTTAGAAGGTCACCGTACTCTCATTTCTGTTTAAAGTTTGCCAAGATGACACGGAGTCTTCTGATATTTCCGTAGCCCTTGATTCAGTGATGATACCGGTGAATGTACCCATCCCACTTCTGGGCCACTCGTCTGGGGCCTCTGTATCAGTGTACTATGAGAATCCATCAATCAAATTTATTCATAAAGTTATCACATATCGACGGTTGGAGTTCAAATTATCGTCGGATGTTTATTCGAAACTTTTTTAAAATCGCTGTGTGCCACTGCCATGATTGTTTTTCAAATATTTACATCGTCCATTTTTTTATATTGTAACTAAGGTTTTTTTTAATGAACGCTTTTAGAGTACCTAATGCTCAACTCAAGCTGGTAAAAATCAGGTTAGGGTAACGCTGATCTAGTGCAGCAGTGCAGGGCTTATAATTATGTTGGTTACATTTACAACAGCGTTTGAATGCACAGGAGGTTCTATTTTGTTATCGGTGTGTATCTCTTCGAAAGGGGCTCTAGTTACTAATAGCCTTCATAGAACACGGCCAATTTTTGCCCCGGTTCTAGCTGGGAACCTAACGCGAAATTGGGGTGCTTTATTTCTCAACTTGCAGATGCACGAAGGTATCATAGTCAAATAATTATTATAGAAAGTAACGCTCTACAACTAAACGCGTTCAAAGAAAACACGATCGATTCTATAACTAATGTTAATCAAAAGTCAAAGTATCATAAAGTGCTCGTGGCTAAATAATAACAGCCGCTCGGGTCGATTGTAGGTTAAGCCGTGCTTGCCTAGGTTGGTCGGTGGATGGGTGACCACCCATTACATGCCGAGTTTTCTCAGTGCCTCGTAAAGCACGTTAAGTAGTTGGTCCCGGCTGTCATTTGTGATCTTTGACAGTCGTTACAGGTAGTCAGTGGCCCAAAAAGTCTGACAACCAGTCTTACCAAGGGATATAGTATTACGCAGTACTAACTGGGTTGTGGAGTTCAGATAGGCAGTCGCTCCATGTAAAATACTGGTATTCAGCTGCATCCGGTTAGCCTGGAAGCCGACCCCCACATAGTTGGGAAAAGGCTAGACAGATGATGGCTATCAAAGTTGCCTATTTCTGCAGCGACTTCCAATGGGATTGAAAAAACTCGGTCGGTAATGTCGATGACAATCCAATACATTTCTGACATCTCCACCATCTTTATCGCTCATAGAAAGTCACTCTGCGTGAATCTAGGTCATCTGATCAGTTCTGTAAATACTTTCATACATAAACCGCATTAATTTATTCTGAAATGAAAATAAGTTCATTTCAAAACAGGACCAATAAAGTGCCTTGCAACACTACTCAGCTGCGGCAACTGAAATTCGAATCAATCAGTAACGTTACACTTCCAAAGCATAAATGGTGCTCACTAAGACATTACAATATGGCAGATGACAAAAAAAAATCTAAGTAGTCCGTCAGATATCATCATCATCATCAGCCTATTAATGTTCCCACTGCTGGGACACAGGCCTTCTCTGAGAGGGAACCGTCACTGTCTGATATAGATTTCCAAAAAATATTGGACACATCATTTTTCTTTTTCATGTAAACAAAAAATGAAAACGATACAGTGCGTCGAAAACTAGTGTGACGTCACATTAGAGTATATTTTTTTAACTCAAATGTGACGTCACAAGCCGACTCATGATCTCTGAAACGTTTCATCTTCGTCAGTTTTTATTAATTTGATAAAACAAAAAACACTTATCCAATATTTTTCGATAATCTAACTGACAGACGAAACAGAATCATATTTTTTTTACGGCTCGTACACATATACCACACGATACGACGACGCATCGTGCTACGACGCGGCCTCGTTTCATGATGTGACGTTGTATCGTGGGAATCTAATGTCAAAATAAGTAGCAATAAGTCTGCAGTGTTCGCTGAAAATATGTCGTATTTTCCTGTATTATTATTACTATACTTCAAGCTTAGATTCCCACGATACGACGTCGCATCGTGAAACGATGCGACGTCGTATACGAGTCGTTAGTCGACTGACTAACGACTCGTACACATAAACACGATACGACGCTGCTACGATTCTTAAATTTATGACTATCATCCCTATCATGTTAACATGTTAACAGTACGAGTATTATGTAGTTCGGATTTCTTTCAATCTTCTATCCGATACACCTACCGTATTTGATTAAAGCATCAGTGTACTATTTTATACAACAGTATTTCAGTATTCGGGAATTAGCAGCATGTACTTCCAGCGTTTGCCCAAATTTATTTATTTAAATCACTGAAAACAATTTTAAAATTGGATCTATTGTTTCGGAGATTACCCCTACATACAAACAAATACCTCAATAAAATATTTGAATATATATAAATGATTTCTAGTTTGAGTCGAGTTTGATACATCTCAAAGAGCGGTCATCTCAGTATCCGCTAAATCCTCCATTCATGGGATCGTCTTCCTCGTGCAACGTTAAAAAATAAAAGCAGATTATTAAATTAGCGGTCGACTCCGCGATTTTAAAACACATTAATTTAAGAGCTACTCTAAAATCAAATTTTGTTATTTCCAATACAAAATCCATTTACTTTGAAGATTGTTTAAAAGCCTAGGTATGACGTAATCGATTGCGTTAGTAATGGGAACGTGGTCTTCTAATGGTGTAGCCGTACCTTGCAGAAAATGATACATCACTCAGTACTAAGTAGTAATGCATTGAGTGCAACAATTCTATGTCGCCTATAAGGTGACCACATGGGATTGCGTGTACACACCTTGATACGTTTATTTCTCGTTCACGTTCTTGAAAATTCTCAACATTCGGGAAAGCTCGTTAGCTTTCCCTAATGTTGAGCATTTTTAAGAATTGGAATGTTCTGAGAGATAGTTCAGTAAGTATTTGTCCGGAGGTGTCCGTGTCCGGAACCACGTCTACAATGTGTTCGAACCTTAAGTTAATGTAGGTAAGGCACATACAGAAGGCATTGCAGCTATATTGTCAGTCTCCTGACGAAGCTGAAGTGACTCATGCATGAGCCATAAGTAGACCGGAGGCGAAGTCTTTCAGCTTATAATATACAAGAGCCTCTCCTGAGCACTGTGTCCATATGGTGGGGGACCCATTCATAGCAAGCTCCAGTTCAGTTTCCTCTACAATAAGCTACTATACCACTCCGTACATACTCCACAGCCCGGACAGAACAGATTGTCCGCACTATGCTTCTTGAAATTCGATTACCTCCGATGGCTATGTCAATGACTAGAATTTCAATTAGAACAAATTATCTAGGGATACGGCAGGCAAACTTGATTTGTTAGCGCTTGCGCAAACTGGCTCGGCCTCGCAGGGCACTGGATGTACAGACTATTAGTGGACTTCATACACGGATAAACATGAGTGAAACAGACTGGTCCGACATATTAAAACTTATATTGTCACTTACGGGATATCTTCCGTGATTAAAACAGAACTTAAAACAGTGTTTGGTTCGACATTTATTGTGTTTTGGTTACATATCTGAAGGGAGGAAATTTTTGTTTTTGATTGTTTTCTAGCTCTTTTGGGGATCTTCTAAATAGTCAAAATTTTCGGCATCTTTTTTTCACCCTAGTTCTTCGTTATAATCTGATTTTTTAGAGGGTTTTAATTTTTTGTGTAAGTACATAAATAATCCAATAGAATTTTGACTTTTGTTTAATTTTTTGGGTACATAAATAATCCAATGAAAATTTGACTTTTACTTTATGTAAAAGTATAGTAACATTATCTAACCAAATACTTTTATGACAAGTGACTTTGTAAATAGTAAAAAACTGATACACGATATAGACAAAAAGTTATGTTAAGAAATAGCCAAAATACGAGTACATAACAATTAATTAGTGTTAGTGTCTAGTTCTTGTTAGTGTCAAATCAATGTCTCAGGTTTATTAATGATCAAATTGAGAGTAAATCAGTGAATTAAATTGATAAACCCGTGGGTAGCATTAGAGTACATATCTACTAGGTATAAAGATAAACTCTATGGGACCATGTATTAAAGAAGTATTTAACCAAATTCTGTCAATACTGGATTAAAAAATGGTCACATTTTGTGTGCCTGAAATAATAATTCTGCTGTAATTTTATCAAGTTTTTCCGAAATGTCTGACAAATCAAAAACTAAGTAAAAAACCGGCCAAGAGCGAGTCAGACTCGCGCACCGAGGTGTCCGTACAAAATTTTTAAAGGACAAACTTAACTTTGCTGTTCGATCCCCAGAAACGGCTATAGCACCAACCGCAAATAATAGGTTTGTAATAGTAAAATCGTTTTTTTTGTTATTAAGGTACATATTAACGGTTTTCAAATTTTTCCCATTACATGTGCTGTAAGACATTGCTTCTCGCCAAACTTCGGGATTCTATGTCAACGGGAACTACCATAATTATAGGTTTTCGACCTATAGGGTACTTCCGGTTGAAACTAGAATTGTCAATTTTGGTTAAAAGCAAAGTCTTACAGCACAAGTAAAGGGAAAATTCCGAAAAATGAAAAAAAAAATGAAAATTAAGGTAAATTTTTGGTACTTACAAGTTTTCGCGAAAATCTAAATTTGTCCATGTTTTTATCGTGTTGACTCAGGACCTTGATTTTTATAAGGGACTATAGGCCTCAGTATCTGGTATAAATTTCAACTTGCTAGGTCACCAGTTCCTGAGAAAATCGGTGGTGACAGACGAACGGACAGACGGACAAGAAAGTGATCTTTAATAAGGGTTCCTTTTTATCTTTTGAGGTACGGAACCCTAAAAAGTTGAAGCAGACAATAATATTATTGAAATACATAATGCTGACAGTTGCAAGCCTCGCTAAAAGGCTTATTTCACCTTATTGAATACACAAATAATTCCCAAAAAAAATAGTTTTATCGAAACACTGTTTCAAGGTATTTCCTCTAAATTCTAATTTTTGTTTAGATAGCCGAGGGGCGCCCAAAAATCGAATTATAACCCAAAACTGACACAAAATAAAACCCTATTAAGTTAGTTTAAAGTCGTTTTCCGTCCACACCATTTTCCTCACCTTTGCATTCCGCAAGCGTGCTGCGCCGCCCATCAACAAAGGCGTTCCCGACATTTCCTGCGTCTCTGAGCCTCAATGGACACCGTATGGCTGCTTGATTGACGTGTCATCCCAGAAGGGAAATCGTGTAAGCCATTGTAAAACGGAATTAACGGCATTTCACGTCTTCAGTTGGACTCGACGGCAATTGACTCGTGATTGTCTTACGACAATAGTAGTTGGAGCTTTGTGATCCAACTTATTGTTTAGTGAAAATCTTTTATTTAGGCAGCCATCATTTTTAGAGAGGCAAAAGATTTTGGACTTAAATATGATTCAAAAGTGAAAACTTAAAGTACTTACTCGTAGGTAACGGTGAATACCTACAAGCACAATCAGCCTATAATGTTCCCACTGCTGGGACACAGGCCTCCTCTCTATGAGAGGGAATGGGCTGTGATCCACCATGCGAGCCCAGTGAGGGTTGGTACATGGCACATGTCTTCGATTTTTTGGATTTAGGACATGTCGGTCGGTTTCCTCACGATGTTTTCCTTCACCGTTTTGAGAGCAAATAAAATTAACGCGCAAAACCGGACCCAACTATATTATTGACAACATAATAGGTTCCTTGGTGTGCCTCTTAGTTTATTAGGTACCAAATTAACAAAACAAACAAGTTTAGTCCAGACAGAAAATCTGACAAGAAAAATGATAAAAAAAAAAGTGTAAAAATTTGCAACTAACCCTCCCAACTCAGACCGCGTGGATCCTTTCATCTCACTAATTGAAAAGTTCTACACTGAAACAAACAGACTCACAGTATCTCCTGAATCTTTACTAGATTTGATTAGAAAACACACACATTCGCGATAGTGATTAAAAATGAAAATGATTACTGACAGCAGTGGTGACATTGTTGGGGGAAACAATCAAAGACACTAAAATATACGTAGGTATGATGGACGGGGGCAAAGCAAACGAAATCGTATTCAACATGCAATAATGTGGTATTGAAGTTTCTTGATTGATTGCCAAACTTAAGTGGCAGTGGGCAGGGCACATTGCTCGCAGAACGGATGGCCGACGGGGCCAAAAAGTTCTGGAGTGGCGACCGCAAACTGGAAGACGTTGCGTTGGAAGGCCTCCCACTAGGTGGACCGATGACCTGGTGAAGGTTGCGGGAATCCGCTGGATGCGAACGCACGGGACCGGTCAATGTGGCGACACTTGGGGGAGGCCTATGTCCAGCAATGGACGTCTTTCGGCTGAAATGATGATGATAATGAAGTTTCGTTCCAGATCAGTTTCAATACTGACATAGAATCCACCACTGGTGATATTCTGACAACATCCCACCTTAATTTCCCGCGCTATCATATTTTATACCTCTTTTAAAAGATTACAGTAACCTATGTCAATTTGTTTAACAATAACTTTCCTGGACGTGACGTCCAGTGCACCGTGGACAGTCAGCCTGGCCACCCGAAAGAGGAACCACAAAATAGTTAAAAACACACAAAAACAGATGTTTCCTTGAACACAATGCAGTAGTTAGCGAATACTCCCTGATCACAATACCGTTATGTTAGATGACGGATTGTGCCGTTCGTAGGCACTGTCCGCTCTTATAATGATTTGCACACACCCTCGTTGCAGATATAGGAATCTGAATTGCAAAATGTACCCTCTTAATGTTTGCGTGGGTAATGTTAATATGGGGACGTATAGTGCTATATGTACGGATGGGTGAATGGTGTTCGACTTCGTAAAGATATTGTTACGTTGCAGTTTGTGGCTTGGAGACAGAAGAATGATGAATGACAAAGGTTCATTGTGGAAGGTATTTTGATGTGCACTACGTGTTAAGATTCTTCTTCTTACTTCTAGACTGTTTGTCTCATTTACTTGGCTTCGGCGGGCTGTGTCCTGTTATTCCACTCATCATGACTTCGTGCGGTGACATCGTCGAGTTGAGCTTCTATCATACTCCTTAAGATAATTCAAGAATACTCTGGAAACCAAGTAGAGAAGTTGATCAAAATTGTTTAGCGACAGCACAATCATTGAGCTAGTCTTGAGACAAGTTTTTTTTAAAGCACATTTAATTAAAAAACATAATTATTTCTTCCGAAAAAATCAAAAAAGGGTTTAATGTGTGAATATGACAGTTTTCATCTGCTCCTGATGTCATTCTAATGTTTTAAATAGATTAACCTGAGAAGAGATTGTTTTTATGACAACCCTAAACACCCCTGCTGTTAAGTGTCAGAAAAAAAAAGTGTAAATCATTTAGCCGAAATATAGACCGAAAAGGGGCCAAGTCTGCTATTCTCAGTTATTGATCTTTATGACAACCATGCCAAGACGACGCCATTACCATCCAAAAATAATCTTCTCTTAACAGCGTTGTTGGAGTTGTACGGTCGAACAAGCTAATTGGTTTACAGTTTACCAACCATCAAATTACATTGTAAAATGTAAACCAAATACCTTGTTCGACGGTACATAAAATGCATAATAATAATAAAAAAAAAGGCTTGTAAAAATGTCATGAAGGCACAAATAATGACGTGTCAGAAATGTCAAAATAATGATGAGGAGATTGATATCTGAACAATCATGCCTGTGCGGCGCCAATCTCATCTTACGAGAACCCAAAGCGTAGCGTACTGCCAAAGTCAATTGCCTACTAGTAGCGTTTTGACAATGGACTGGGATCAAAACTGTGATTCCTTTACAGTGTATGAAGCATTTCAAAGGAGCTACTTAATCATGGAGGCAATCGGATTAAAGCCCTTCTAACCCTAAAATTAGCAACTCTATTTGTGGTGGTTCAAACTTCGTTTGAACCAATGTTAGAATAAAGTTCTAATCAGCTTGCACTACAAAGCGGTTCTTACGTCAGTCACTGCGGCCGAATAGTGCGAAATGAGTGGTTTTTTGCGATTTACAAAAAATCTTTTGATTGGACTAAAAAAATAAAACACATAAGACCTGCTTTATAGTTAGTTCAGTTAGTATGCAAAGTTACATGATCTAATTTGAAGTACTTTTTGAATACCAGCGGTTTATTGTTTGATTTTGAGGTCACTTTGAATTTTTTTCTATCGAGAAAAGTTTATGGAATCGTGTTTTCGTCACACATAGGACTTAGCATTAATCCTCAACTTTACCATATATTTATTTCAAAATTAATGCTGCAGTAGTTCAGACGTAACGGAGGATCATGCTAAGAGCCATTTCAGGAATATGTAGCCCTTAAATGCAAGCGAATCGGGGCACGGGTTATTGGAAGAAAGATATCTATGAGAAGAACAGTACCTACAGTACAGTTACAGTACTCTATAACAACTGCAAATTATAACTTTTTGCAGTTACAAAAAGTGTTGTAATGGTCGGTCTTTTAGTTAAAAGTGATCGTTACAAGTTGTAAAAGAAGTTCTTAAATTTTTATACTTGCCCTTATCATATGGTGATCTCAGAAATATACGTAGTTAAGTTATTGTAGAGGAAATCATTAGAAGTTACGTATATAATCTAACTAGCTGATGCCCGCGGCTTCGCCCGCTTCACAAATTATATACTAAAACCTTCCTCTTGAATCACTCTATCTATTAAATAACCCGCATCAAAATCCGTTGCGTAGTTTTAAAGATCTAAGCATACATAGGGACAGACAGACGCGGCGGGGGACTTTGTTTTATAATATGTAGTGATAGTGACTAGAAGGCCTAATAAAAATCATGTTTCGTTCGATCTAAATAAAAGCAATAAATTAAGATATATGGCCGTGATTGCCGGGTGGCCGGGATTTATTAGCCGTGTGGTATCCGGCAGAGTAGAATAGAACCAACCCATCACACTCACGGGTGTCGTATAAGGCGACTAATGTCTGAGGCAGAACACCTCGCCTCCGTAGACCTGAGAATGGGCAGCAGCGTTTTCTGTTAGTCTTTCATCACTGCGATCTCCAATCCGCCTGCCAAGCGTGGAGATTACGGCAAATTCCTCCCATCATGGGAGAGGCTTATGTCCAGCAGTGGACGTTATGGGCTGTTGTAGTGTAGTGTAGTAAGATTTATGGAACTTACCATTACCTACTCAACCTTTATATTTGCAGTATTTTAAAATAAAAAACATAAGCAGAAAATATTCCAGTTTCATTTGCAACGTCATCATGAAGCTGAAATTATTGAAATACTGATATGTCACACGTGACTGTACGTCAAACGACAAGTGAATTTAATGAAAAATCTCGTTTTTACAAACTGCCATATAGTTTACTTTGGCTCTCTGTTTTTGCAAAATGTAAATGTTTTAACCCCTTCGAAAGTTTATTGCGAATTCATAAAAACGAGCGGATTTTTTATGCCATATTAGTTTGCACCAGCAACTTTGATCGCTTTTGGCAAATACTGATGACGTCACGGTTGATTAGCTGCGTAAAGTACAGGCAGGTGTCGAGGGACACTCAATCACTCAATAGCTGACAAAAACGTGAGTTACATTACAAATAACTTAGGGACTTAGGACTAACGCAAGGACAAAAACTAAGCCGCAAAAAACAAACCTAATAATTTATTACCAACATGAATTACTTTTATTAAATCATTACAAACGAGAGAAGAAGGACTAAAGGAGCATTTATCATCCAGGAACCCATATTCCTAAGTAGCCAACCTGAGGACACTAAATTAGAACTTAAAAAAAGAACATCTAAGTAGTTAGCTTCAAAAACAGCGCTCACAAACTACAAACGCTTATTACAACACAAGTGGTTTCCTAACACACTAAACTATATTTTTCACAGAATAACAAAGTTTAGTAAACAAGTGTTTATCATTCACAGGCAGCACACATTAGTTGTCAGCAAAATAAACTATTCACAGCGGATGAGTCGAGGGTATTCTCATTAAGAACGCTTGATGCAACCCACGGACATAAAAAAGGAAGAAGAAATTACCCATACGAAACTACAAAGGAATCAAAGGTACCTACATTCGACGTTGGAAAAGTTAAATAAAAGCTTGATAAAAGTTTCTATTTCAGTCAGATTTTAGCGAGCTTTTGCAATGAAAGATGTACTTAACTGGAGTAACTCCATCTAATGTGACGTTACGTCAGCTTTTGTGAAACTGGTCAATATATCATTGTATTAGAAGGTTCACAACAAGTTACAGAAAATGTTACCTATATGTAAACCTAAGTACCTATTTTCCTTGCTGTTCGTGTCAGAAGTTCAATACTACCTCGGTGGTAGTATTGAACTTCTTCTTTGTCTATCTGTGCCTGTCATTTTAACTGTAAGTTCATTTTAGAACTGACTATGACAAAGACTATGTCCACTTCTCCGCCATCAGAACTTCCGACTCGGGAAGTTTCATTTAAATCATCATCATGGCTTTTTTCAATACCCATTTGGGTTTCTAAAAACCTTTAAACTCCACCGCGAATAGATGTCGGTGCACAATGGGCACGTCATCTGTAGTGGACATCAGTGCGGTCTCATTGTGTGCAATGGTCTCGTCTATGCGAAGTTTCCATTGTTTGTCTGTGTGTAAAGTTTGAGCTATCGACAAGCCGATAACGGGTGACTGAGCGGCCGCGTTGTTTGTTAAAAGGACCTCAGAGTTACGTTAATTGGCAGGGATGGTCTCTCATTAACAGACATCATTTGCGCTGTTATTTTTCTAGCAACCTGTTAAATTGCTGGAGTTTTTGACTAACGTTTTAAATATCTAGTTATATAGTAAAAAGTTTGATGAAACCACAAATTATAATAAAAAACAATCGGTTTTTACAAAGTTGCGTATTTTACCAGAGCAAAACCTGCGACTTTAACGGGAGTCGTCACAAACAGGTGCGCTATAGGGCTGTACGTACACAAGCGCTGTTCCACAATGCAATAAATATACCTAGTACGACGTCTCACTGCTTTTCATACAATATGGATGTTCGCCGCATTAGCCCCCTTTAGATTAACAAGTTTATACAAGCCCGCTTGTTGGACTTCGTTATGTATGAGATGCCGAAACGAGCTGGTCAAGTTTATGTGGGCGGCCGTTTTTAAAGTTATATTGAAACTAGCTAAAGTTAAGTATTTTGTTTAAGTTTGCGAAGTACTCGTAGACAGGAAATTATTATCCTTTTCCGGATGGTGTTACACAACATGAACTCTAAGTAATATATCGCGCTACCCAGTATCTATAACAAAACAATATCGAACTTATTAAAAACTTCTCGTTCTTGCTTTAACAACTTCTCGTTTTTGCTTTAACATCATGTGTTCTGTCTAGAAGAAAAGAGGATTTCCGAAAAAATATCTATATATTTATTTTTACAACACCACACACGCAATGGAATGCAGTGTAACATGCGTCCTGAAAAATAAAAACTCGTACTTTTTAAAACGATCCGTCACCGCTCGTAACAATTTGTTTGTGCCGAATAAACGTCCGTTCCATAATACGTGGAACAGGTATTCAATGTTGTGACAGAGTATACTCTGTCATATAAGCGAGGTTCGATTTTATTGATACTCATTGGGACAGCTATGGTTATGTGGAGATACTTGCAGCTTCTTTCACGTCATGTCGCAGATTAATTTTCCAGTTGATGTAATATTACATGGCAGACTAGCTATATTCGCGATTACGTCTGTCCCAGATGCTTCTCCAGACTACGTCAAAGGAGACCCACTGTTATAATTTGGAACTTGTAACTGTTCTTCAAATTGTGGGCCCACGATGTATGGGAGATGGTCAGTGTCTTTTCATAACGACCGATTCAGTTTTTAAGGCCTGAAACAAATAAACGTAGCTACTTTGATATTAATAATATTGGTATGCATTAAGTTGGTGCTTGCCTGAGGTATTGGCCTTCCACCGCAGCGCACAGCTTCCAATACACTCGAGCAATATCTGAATAATTAATTACAATACAGTTTTAATAAGCTAATCGCCGCTGACCCATCGTCCCTCCACCCAAATTCCTTATTATACATTAATGAAAATTACAATACATATAACGTCTGGCTTTAAATATTTAAAGGCGTAGTTTTCCTCTTCGGGTTCTCGGGGCCCGGCGTAATGGTGGCTCTGAATTATTTATTATGAATTTTATGATACGTCTCCCGCTCTACTTCGTAAATAATACTTTTGATTTTCTTGGAGCGAGCGGCGCAGAAAGCGATGGGTGGCATCGAGGTGAATGAAGCTATCGAGCCGCTTGGAGATATTTTGCAGCACCCGACTCATTATCGAAAGTTTACCCTTTCAGCTAAGCCTACGTAGATCGTTAAAGGATTTCAGTTGTTGCAACTTAAAATACTTAAATGATTCCCAATGATGCGTTATCGAGGATGACAGACGCAGGGTCAGTGAACTTATGGTAAGTAGTCAGCCTCTAATTGATTTCAATTGAATCGTTTTGATTGCAAAAGTTCTCTCTCGTACTTATTTGATCTCGTCTGTCCTCGTGATTCTACGCGAAACCGTTTTCGTCTTATTTTTGATGGAGTTCGCGGGTCCGGTACTTAGAAGTAAATTATTTATTAAATTAATCGGTCAGGCACGAGTCGGTGAAACTAGACGAGTTTGTAATGTTGTAAAGTTAGTAGTCTGAATTGAATTGACTTGTTTGTTTTATTAACGTTAAAATTTGCTTATTTACGATTGTGATGTTTAACACCATTATTAATAACGTAACCAAAATACAAATATTGATTTTACTGCAGTTATATTTTCTTGGCACGAATAAAAATAGAAAAAAAATCAACCAGGAAGATGGAAATAGAGTAGCTCAATAGAATACCTGCTCTTAGAGGGCTTCCAGCTTCCATCTTTGAGCTTACAGGAAAGCTTATTAGTCATTCACACTATTGGTTTCATGCGGATTTACCTATTTCTGATACGTAGAGTGCCATCCTGAGGTTCTATCTGACCTCAGAAAGCCCGCAGGGTCGGTGTACGCGTGTTGTCCTGGGGAATTTGATGCGTTTGATGTCCTTTCAACCATATTACTTAGGGCATAGGGGTGAAAAGGCGCAGACCGTCAGTGAACTTGGTAGCACCTGAAAATGCCTGAAATAGAATTGATTGGAACCGAAAACCGAAATTGAGTGAACCTAAAATGCACTTACTCACTTACATATTGATGTATAAGTGCATTTTAGGTTCACTCAATTTTGGTAAAAATGTATTTTTTTCAAACGCGAGGTTAATTCAGGGATTTCTTACAACAAACCTCATTGCGATACTGAGATTTGCGAAATAGGATAGTAATTATTTATTGATTCATGTAGTTACTAAGTACCTAAGTATCATTTGAATAAAAATCCGGAATGATTTTCAAGTTCCGAAATAAAGCTGTTATATCCTGCAAGCTCGCCAAGATCCATCATCATCTGCCTAGCCTTTTCCCAACTATGTTGGGGTCGGCTTCCAGTTTTACTGGATGCAGCTGAATACCAGTTTTTACATGGAGCGACTGCCTATCTGACCTCCACAACCCAGTTAGTACCGGGTAATACGATACCCCTTGGTAAGACTGGGTGTCAGACTTTTCGGGCCTCTGACTACCTAACGACTGTCAAGATCTACAAATGATAGCCGGGACCAACGGCTTAACGTATTTTCCGAGGCACGGAGGAAACTCGGTATGTAATGGGCGGTCACCCATCCACAGACCAACCTAGGCAAGCACGGCTTAACCTACGATCGACCCGAGGGGCTGTTAGTATTTAGCCACGAGCTCGCCAAGATCCAAGCTTAGGCAAATAAACTCTTCCTATTCTGATATCCACCAATGAGACAATTGATAAGTGGGCAATATCACTCAAGTCGAAGCAACCAGGATGACACCCTGGTTTCGAACATGATTGGAATAGCTGGCCCGCAAGAGGGATTTAATATCACGCTGCAAATCTCAAATTATGGGATTGTGAGCAAGAGTGGGCTCTTAGATCTTTTCAATGTTTTATAACAAGTAATAAACCCACTAAAGCATGCCATATTTACGTGTGTTGCCGGTGTTATAGTTTGGTTCAGGTAGTACCAATTTAAGGCCAACGCATAGTATATAAGCACCCACACAGCTTCCCCTCACATCGAGCGGTTCAGGATTCTTTCTATGTAAATCCAAACTGCAACGCACTTTAAAGAACCGTAACAGCATTACTCGAAGGCCGAGCCCACGGACCTGTAAGCCGGCAGCCAGCCCGCGTTTAGCCTGAAAACATACGATCTCATAGGTATTGCGATGACGCAAAAACTTGTAAAAGGCTATTGGAAATGAAATGAACCAAGCAAAGTACTGAACGAAAAATGGGCCGGGGGACCCATTTTTCTTAGCACTTTGTGAAATACTGTTGCTAAACAAAATTTTAAACTCACTTCATGTGTTTAAAATCAAACGCAAATTCAGCAAAACATAACATCAGATGCCGTCAAAGGTTCACTTAATAAGCTTGAAAGCGTTGTTTTCATTTACACGGCCGCATAAAACAAACTAAAACAATATCATCCGCTTCAGTTTATACGAGCTACAAATCATCCTTTAAAAGAATAAACAAAAAATCTAGAAACAAGGTGTAGTAGTGCCTTGACAATAGACGTGTCCTGTTAATTATCTGTATCAACGCAGGGTGGCAGGGGGCGGTGGGGGTCAACCCCCTTGCTGTCGCAAAGTCTAGTTTGCCGAACAAATGTGCCTGATTAGGTACGCTTTGTCGGGCTCTCCCCGACGCTCGCTTCTCCCTCTCGTACTGATTTGAGAACAGTTTTATCGAACCTCCTACCTCCCCCTACAGGTATTAGGCTCAACCGTAAGGTCAGTTGACCCCCTTTGTTTTGGTCCGTACGCTGTTTTGATGCATTATCGCGTACAAAGGTAGAGAGGTGCTAATATTTCAGAGTAGTTACAACACATAATAAAAAAAATGTACCACCTTTTTCTTTGATCTATGAGGGGATTGGACATCAGAGGGATAATTTTCACGTTACTTGCGGTTTGAAAATAAATAATTTTAACTGTAACGACAGATCCCTGCAGTGATTCCGTGCACATAAAAATATTTATTTGATCAAAGTAACACAATAAGTCGCAGAAACCGTTGAACTAGCTACATCACAGACTTACGCCACAAACAAACCATAACAAGCAATAAATAGAGCTGCACCAGCTCCGATAGGGGCGACTATTGTCTAGATTTAAGCATGGCCAGGTGCGGCGTTCACCTGACTTGCTCCTAATTCACTTTTAGGCCGCACTTCGGATTCATGCTACAATGCTATGGCAATCACAGCTATGCGGGAGGGGCAAACATCGATAACACAGGCTCATCCCTATTTGCTATGGTTGTGCTACAAATGGATATTTTGATGCCGAGTCGTCGTTTCGTATGATTCCTAGCCGTTTATGTCCGCCGTACAGATTTCTCATTGTTTATGAGTGGAGTTAAATCTTCCTTAATGAAAATACGGATATTTTGAATGGATTTAAAATAATGCTTATTAAGTTTTAGAGCGTGAAAATATTTGTGGTAAATGGTTGTCGTGTAATGGGCATGTGATGCAGAGGAATTAGGAAAATGTCGTGAGGAAAGTTTTGAGTATGAATGTGGATGGGTATAAGAGTAGAGAAAGACCAAAGAAACGAAAAATGGACTGCATTGTGAATTCATTTTCCACACACCACTTGTATTATAATTATGTTCTCGGAAATTTTAACTGCGAACTAAAAGTGCTTCGTCCTGAACGGAAAGCTTAATAAATCTTTTCTCTTATAGGTAATCGTTAATTTGTAGCTGCGGTAATTATTTTTCCGGTTACATGCAAATTATCCCGCAACGATTCTAGGAAAACTATATGGGAACTTAACGACATTGCATCAGATTTGTATGAAATAAAGTCAGCTGATATACTAACAGATGACAACACCTTCATCGCCATATATGCTGACGACACTGCTATACTGTCAGTACACACCAACCCAGTTGTTGTCTCAGCGAACCTTAAGAAACACATTTGTGAAATTGAGGCCGCCGACCACCGTAGGCGCGGGCCTGTGGACGGTGGGCTATGGGCTAACTCGCTGTCCGTCCGTCTCATGACGACAGGCCGTGTCGACAAGCAGGAGTGTTCCATGCGCGCCTCAAAGAGTCAGCAATAGGAAGGCGTCCGCAAGGGCCGATGCCTGCCGGGGTTGCGGGACTGTTCGAAAGAGATACCGTGGCCCCGGAACACAAAGGGCGATGTTTAAAGGTTTCAGGCTTTGAGATTCATGTTCAACATCCCATAAATGCATACACAATAAATACATCCTGCAAAATCTGAAGCTCAAAACTGTAAAGCAAGAGATTGCTGCCCGTAGCACAAACTACCAAAAAAAACGTCAACTCACTGGCTGCTGATTTATCGGGGCCGGAAGTATTGTACTTAAAAGGAACAGTGTTTCAAGTTTAATCAAAAGATTCTCAGCAGAATAAGTGAGAATGGTCAATGGACAATTCCTCACTGCTACAAAGACCAAAAGGTAGAAGAAATTCGATCAAAGGAGCAGCTAAATGTCCAGGACATATTGCTGTGATGAGCAGGATACATAATAGAAAAAAAAACTTTATGGATGGGACGGCAGGAATACAGTACGAAAATATCTTGTTTGCGTTGGGAAATTCATGGGTTAATTGAGGTTCCAATATCTGTTAAACGTCAGGTTTAATTGGGAATTTTCGCTTGAACTGACAGCATTTTGATTACTGCTTGACGTGATAAAATGAATATAGGCAGAAATATGATTCCACTAGCTTGCTGCTTTACGAATATGGCATGGCTTAAAAACGAAACCAAAATCCATTAAGGGGCCACTACACCACATCTGTAAATTTGGACGGCCTACGAAGTATCGTAGCTGCTACGAACCTACGCGTGTAGCACTTGCTCGTAGCTCGTAGATGGTTCAATCGCACCCCACGTGTACGGCCGACGTGGACGTCGTTAGGTAACGTCGGTGTTACATGATTGACGTCGATGTTAGTCGTTACAAGACCGACTTCGGTTTGGTGTCGAGTACACAATAATTTAGTAGCGACGACTTAATTTTGGGCAGATCTTAGGTGCAGTCGGTATGAAATGGCGAACGTTTGACTAGATCTCTATAGGGTTACAATTACAATGACACGCTCAGAATAACTTTCTTTTGAGATGGTTGCTATTGTTAATACGGATATTTTAAAATCAGGCCAGTATACAAAGGCAAATAAATATGTAGTAATTTATGTGTCATGTCAAAATCTTACAATAAGACTATATGTCATTTAAAATAATAAATAAATAATATATTTAGCTACAAATTTTAATTAAATTTTTAATTAAACTGACGAGATTTTAACATAACTAACCGAATATTGTAGTGATTTGTTACTTTTGTTCATTTTTTGTACTTGCTACTTACTTAAATCTTTGTTAACTTATTCGAGGTTACAGCTAGTCGAGAATCCATTCACAATTCGTTAATTCAAAACTCGAATGACCTTAGCCGTGTCGCCATAGCAACGCCACGTCACCGGCGCGCGCGCATAATTTGGCCCGCTGTAAGACATTACCGCGGATCATTCGTATCCGCACCTAATTGGTCCACATCCGCATCAGGAGTTTGTTTAATCGGGCGAATTGCCCGCCAATTGGTCGACATAAAGGTAGACTAGCAAACGTCATCGTAAGTGTTATTATGATTATGCTATGTTTGTTTAAAGTGGAAAATATAGTTTTATCTACACCCATGCTATAAATCCTCTATAAAAGTATCTGAAACAGTTAGCTTATTGCCAACATTAAAACAAACAGTGTCATAGTAACCATAATATCATCCAAACGGGTGTTATAATGTTGTACTAAATTTAATTATGCAAGTCATTTAAAAAAAAGAACACTGTCATGCACGCGTTTCACTACCACAGTGCCGTAATTTAAAAAAAAAACTTATAGTTTAATTCGAATTCACGTTATCCCGCCATTTTAGTTCGATATTAGTATTGCATTAAGTACTTTGTAATTATTACAATCAATAATTCTAATATTCTATTATTACCTATACATTACATCTACACTAAATAATATAATAATATAATGTACCTACACTAATATTATAAAGAGGAAAGATTTGTATTTTTGTGTGTGTGTGTATGCATTACAAAATGAATAAACACAAAAACTACTGCGCCGATTTCAAAAATTTTTTCACCATTAGAAAGATAGGTACATTCATTCTGGCTAGGCTATATTTTATCCCCGTACTCCCACGGAAACGGGAACTACGCGGGTGAAACTGCGTGACGTCCGCTAGTATTAAATACTCAGCAATTAAACTTTCCATGAATTTACATAGACTTCTTACAACACTACAACAGCCTATGGTTTCAGAACCTTTTACGGAGGGTTCATATCATTTGGCAGTCGTGTAAATAACTATTATCTACACCCATGCTATAAATCCTCTATAAAAGTATCTGAAACAGTTAGCTTATGGCCAACATTAAAACAGCCAGTATCATAATAACCATTATAACATCCAAACGGGTGTTATAATGTTGTACTGAATTTCATTATGCAACTCGTTTTTTTAAAAAAAAGAACATTGTCTAGCACGTGCGATTCACTACCACAGCGACGTAATTAAAAACAAAAACTTATAGGTTAATTCGAATTCACGTCGTATCCCGCCATTTTTGTTCGATATTTGGATATTAGTATTACATTATGTACTTTGTTGTTTACAAAAATGATTGATACAAGCTTTGTGCATTTTAATAATTGTACAATCCAAAATGTTAATAATTGTATTATTACCTATACATGGTTTGTTTGAATTAAATACTCAGCAATTAAACTTTCCATGAATTTACATAGACTTCTTACAACACTGCAACATCCTATGGTTTCAGAACCTTTTATGGAGGATTCATATCATGGATGTAAATAAAGTCTTGTATGCAACTGTACATAATTGGGTATTAAAACACTCATGTGATATTATTATCACACTCGGCTTCGCCTCGTGTGATAAACCCACATTCGTGTTTTAATACCCCTCATTATACAACAGTTCCATAAATAACTATTAATGACCTTTAGTGAGGAGTGAAGAAAGTGTTGAGAATTCAGAATGTGATACGCGATAAAGTAGGAGCTCGGGCAGAGCAAGGAAACGATGGCTGGACGGTCTGAAAGATGGGTTGATGGATTGCCATCAGCCCGACTCCCAGCCCGTGAGCCAGCCAGCTCAGTGAGCCTATTGAGGCTCGTCCCCTGTTTCACGGGACCTTAATATAACTGCCGAAATGTGGGTATACCTTTAGGTATACCTCTGCCTAACCGTTCGTGGATTACAGGCGTTATATCATGTTCCACAAGGTCATCGATCACTTAGAGGTGTAAATTCTTGAATCATGCATTCAATAGGCTTGTGTACTGAAAAAATCTAATTAGTCCGTCAGTTAGATTATCAAAAAATATTTGACACGTATTTTTTGTTTTGTTACGTAGACCGAAATTGACGAAGATACGACGCTTTTAAAATTCTTAATACGTCACGCTGTGATATAATTTTTAGTGCGTTGTGAACTTGTGACGTCACGAGCCCCCCCACTCCCGAGTTTTGATGCGTTTTATCTTTGTCAATATTCATTGATTTACAAAAACAAAAAATACGTGTCCATTATTTTCCAATACTCTAACTGACAGATAAAATAGATTTGCAATTTATTGATGGTTATTCACCATTTCTAAACATACATTTAAGTGTAAAAGTGATTATTAGCTTCTCTAGTTGCTGATAACAGGGCTGGTTGCACAAGTTATACTCGTAAGTACCTTTTACTGGCCGTTTTCGTTTTTTTTTCCTCTCGTACGTTTGCAAACCTGGCCGATAAGGACTATAATAAGAAACTTAGTAGGTAGTTTTAATGGCAAATTACGATATATAATGGTAGTTGTTTCGTGATATTAGGATAATGTTTGGTAGACTCTAAAGAATACTAAATAGGCAGTCCTTTTTTTTCTTTTTCAGTCCTTTTTCTTCTCTATTACTAAGACTTCGCTGTCTGTCCGTCTGTCTGTCATCAGGCTGTATCTCATGAACCGTGACAGCTAGACAGTTGAAATTTTCACAGATGTATTTCTGTTGCCGCTATAACAACAAATACTAAAAACAGAATAAAATTAATGTTTAAGGGGGGCTCCCATACAACAAACGTGATTTTTTTGCCCTTATTTTGATAATAATGGTACGGAACCCTTCGTGCGCGAGTGCGACTCGTACTTGGCCGGTTTTTTTTTGTTTTTTTTTTTTGTGCTATTTTTTTTTTTGGTATCTTTAAGATTATAACATAACATCACGCCTGTAATCCCTAAAGGGTTAGTCAGAGGTGTACCTAATAGTAAACCCACATTTTGCCAGTTATTATTTAAGTCCGATATAATAGTGTGCGAGCCTATAGACATCAACCGGGCACAAATCCGCGGCTGCTACTGAGAAATTCCTGATCGGAAAACCCAATAACAATTTGCCCGACCCGGAAAACGAACCCAGGTACTCCTCACTAGATCAACGAGGCAGTCCATTTTTTACATTTTATAATACAAAGAGTGTGCAAAAAAATGCTTCCATGTAACCTTCCATCTCCTGTTTATCCCCTTAAGGTGAGAGCTCCACGGTAGCCCGCGAAATTCAAATTTTCTTATGTTTTTTGCAATAGGGAAATATGCATAAATTTAATATTTTTTTATTTCGATACGGAATGTTAAAGTACTATAAAAATAATGACAAAAAGCGAAAACAAGACATAAATCGGCCAAACAACACAAAAGTTATAACTATTTACCCTTTTGTTTCTATCTCTTCTATACTAATATTATAAAGAGGAAAACTTTGTTTGTTTGGTTGTTTGTTTGGTTGTAATGAATAGGCTCAAAAACTACTGGACCGATTTAAAAAATTCTTTCACCATTCGAAAGCTACATTATCTACGAGTAACATAGGCTATATTTTATCCCCGTACTCCCACGGGAACGGGAACTACGCGGGTGAAACCGCGGGACGTCCGCTAGTTCTAGATAAACGGAATTTAGTAAGTATGGAGTTTCTGCGTCGATGCAGAGAATGACTTCCTGCACTTTATCGGATCTCTCTGTCTAATCAGCAGTTTCAATAACTTAGTATTTTTTATAGATATTAAAAAAATAATTTCACTTTGCTATTTCTGATGTTAATACGCTTTGTTTATAGTGATAAAAAAAAATCATGGATATATTATTTGCAGGTCAGTGTCAGTTTGTATGTTGATTAAAATATGATTTGCGGCTGTAACACGTATGTAGTTACAGAATGACTTCACAATCACACACATTCACAATCATAAACATTTAAATCATGAATACGGGTTGTTTTATCTTAAGTTCATGTATTAAATGACTATCATCAAAAAGTAATTCTGTAACTACATACGTGTTACAACCGCGAATCATAATTTAATCAACATACAACTTGACACTGACCTACAAATTGTAAAAAACGTAAGAAAATTTGAATTTCGCGGGCTACCGTGGAGCCTCCATCTTAAACAGAAAAATCCATTCTAAGTGGTCGCCTTCGGTCTGAAATTCTAGTGCATAATGTGATGGTTAAGGATCCATTTTATTAGGCTATTCGTTTAATCTGTCAGTGCTTCTCACTTCTGGTACATTCAGAAGCTGCCTTGTGACAGTTTACGTTATTAAATAAATTACACGATTTAATATTTAACACTTGTCTTGCTTTATTACCAGTATTCCTACATGGTAGCAGAGCGGGGTGCATTGGCAAAAATCAGTACAAATATATGTGCAGATATACTTACTAAGACAACTGAATATAAAAAAAAGTATTGTATTGCAAAAATGCGTTTGCGTTTAGGAGTGGTTGTTAGGAATGGAACGCAAACGTTCACATTTTTACTCCATGGTGTACTCTTCTGGTGCATCCGTTTACGTTTTTAAATAAAATATTCGATTAAATATTGAATACTTGCTTTATTGCCAATATACCTACTATACGTCGTCGTCCACTTGAGATCAGAGCACATCATGATAGACCAGCCCGCGTAGCATGGCGACGTAGAAACAGGGAAAGACTCGACAAATCTTTTGTTCATCTGTCATTTTGTCTATTCAATATCGACAAAATGACAGATGAACAAAAGATTTGTCGAGTCTTTCCCCGTTTCTACGTCGCCATGCTACGCGGGCAGCACACCAAAGCTCTCGACAACCGCCCTAGAAAGCCGTCGAATACAGTCGCTGTGTCCGAAATCGGCTAGATATCATCATCATCAACATCTTTAAGTTCATAATTATGATTTCCCACCAAAAAAACATGGATAAATTCTCATGAAGTATATCATTATAACTATGAACGTAAATTATTCAAAGTTTTGGCAATATAGTATCTCTGAGATGTTCGGGAGGCGTGAATGTGTAACAGGCGCCACGGCCGCCAGTTACCGTTAAATATTAGCACATAATTCAGATTGTGCATGCGAAAACATTGCGCCGCCATGCCTCCACACGGTCGCTCAGGGCTACTGCGATTAGAACGCGCGACTGAAATATACGCGCGCGTTGCTTAGAGGCGCAAGATTCAATGTGAGGTGAAACGATTTCATATCCCAACAAATTATCCTTAATGATGTGCTTGTCAAGTTAGATTTGCGAGCGTCAGTGATGGTCAATAATCGAATTTGTATTTGAAAAGGTGTTTGGATAGTCGATATGGTTTTAAAACATTTCCTGTCTAAAAACAGAATTGAATTAGAACTAGAATGTAACTAAATACTGTAGGTAAGATATTTTTATAAAAACCAACTTCCTTTCGCTGTCGATTCACTCATCTCAGTCACAAACGCATCATCTATACGTAATTACGACAGTGTACAGATAAATCGCATGTTCGAGCGTCTGCGTTAAACAATTAAACGCACAGGGTAAACTAATGTATGTATTGTATATTATAATATATACGTATAGGTAGGTGGCAAAGCTACCCCCGTTCTAATCACGTTGGTACTCATGAATTTAGATTCGCCGCCCGCTTACGCAGGGTAGGGTTGATAGATCTTTCAAAGCTATATAAATGTTCGACCTAAAATGATGATTTTAATCTAGGAGTGAGATTTTAATGTATTCTTGAAGTTGGCCTGTTTGTTGTACCAATTTTCAAAATCGTAAGAAATAAATCTTTTATCTAAAGTCAAGGGCAGTTTCTTTAGGACGGTTCCATGGTGCTGCATCTGAAAAATCCATCCTGTAGGTATAGATTTTTGTGACTTATGGCTCTCCTTAGTCCTGCGAACATCTTCAACTTACCTTTTCATGCAGTCCAAAACAAATGTATCAATGAGGGATTTTCTTTTTCAACTCTTCCCTAGTCGCTGGATAGATGGCGCTGAACTTGGTAAGTTACTTCAAGGAACGGAACGTGACATCATTTCTTCTTCTTCATAATTTTTTTTTTCAACGACCCTATGTGACGTGACGCAATGTTTTTTTTCCAAGCGTTTTGGCTTTGGCACCAAGTAACGTAGTCAGTTCAACGCCATCTATGGAGTTCTTGGAAACTATGTTTTCTTTTTAAATACTCAAAAAGAAAACCTTTCATTATAGTTTTTCGTTGGTTATTTTCTAAAAGTTGTTATACCAATTTCCGATTTCAAACGAAGCGTTTGACTTAAGAGTCCAACAAACAATGGCGGATGGCCCAAGTGTGTTTCGCTGTAACTTAGCTTTGTTTACAAGGTATAACATGTCACCTTTGCTTTGCTCCCTAACGCTTGAAAACCGTGAAAAAATGCATTTCTAACTGATCATTATGTACCGATTAGTGCTGAATTGAATTGGCGTTTCATAATTCAATCCTAATCATCATTTGCCTTTCTCCAACTGTGTTGGGCTAGGATACAGTCTAACTGGATGCTACTAAATTCCAGTATTTTACATGGAGTGACTGCCTATCTGACTTTCACAACCCCAGTTACTCAATAACACGATACCATTGACTACCTACTGTAACGGCTTTACGTGCTTTCCGAGGTTCGGAGGAAACTTGGTATGATATGGATGGTCACCCATCCACGGAATAACATTGGTAAGCGTGCGGCTGTTACTTGTATCATTTAGCCACGAGCTCCTCAAGCTTAATTCAAGCCTAATTTTATTTATTAAGGCGACTACTGGAGCTAAACGCGAGTTTTATAATGCAAAAAAGCATACGATTCAGTGCAATAAACAAAACAAGAAAATTATATGATATTCTTCAGGATATGCTAGTACGATAGTTTTAAAATCATAATACAACAAATATTATTCGAAAAAAGAATTACGTACTTATTTCTAAACATTTCTTTTAACGAGTAAAAACCATAATAAAATACATGCGATCATTCTGATTTTTTGGCAAATAATTCTACAAGCAACATTTAACATCATAGTGTTTTACTGTTTTAGTCCAATCAAAAGATTTTTTGTAAATCGCAAAAAAACCACTCATTTCGCACTATTCGGCCCGCAGTGACTGACGTAACAACTACTTTGTAGTGCAAGCTGATTAGAACTATATTCTAACAGTTGCTAATATAGCTCCTGTAGTCGCCTTAAACTACATCATCCCCCTTCCAAAATAATGAGCGAGTGAGAGGTACAGCCGCAACGAGGAAGCCTCTATCACTTTTTGGTCTATCAATATTTTAATCGTAATCATCCACCGAAAGGCATTCACTGTGGTTCAATCAGCCCCAATACGAGTATTTCATATACTTTATTTATTCCTCTTATCAAATATCTTTACAGGTATAATGCTATAGTTTGGCTATCAGCTGTAATATTATCTAAGACAGCTTTAGTTGCCTTTAGTTACCCCTTAACTATATTACTTACTATAGTATATATATATATATATAATACTAATTACTATACTACTTAGCCGTGTGGTATCCGGCAGAGTAGAATAGTACCAACCCCTTACACTCACGGGTGTCGTATAAGGCGACAAATGTCTGAGGCAGAACACCTTGCGTCTCCGTAGACCAGAGAATGGGGAGCAGCGTTTTCTGTTCGTCTTTCATCACTGCGATCTCCAATCCGCCTGCCAAGCGTGGAGATTACGGCAAATTCCTCCCATCATGGGAGAGGCTTATGTCCAGCAGTGGACTTTATGGGCTAATATTGTTGTAACTATATTAAAAATGTGAATTAATAAACACATAATATCTCATCATCATCATCATCATCATTTCAGCCGAAAGACGTCCACTGCTGGACATAGGCCTCCCCCAAGTGTCGCCACATTGAACGGTCACGTGCGACTCGCATCCAGCGGATTCCCGCAGCCTTCACCAGGTCATCGGTCCACCTAGTGGGGGCATAATATCTATTACCTACAATTCATAAAATAACATCACGCATGTAATCCCCGAATGGTTAGACAGAGGTCAGAGGCTATAGCATCACGTACACGCACATTTAATACCAGTTTTTAAATAAAAGTTAAAAATTGAATGAACCTTAGTTTAAATAGGCTTCGCCTAATGCCGTCCGTACGCGAGAACCCTGGAGCGTGCGCCGCATCGTTTGTACTACTTGTCTATGACAAAATGGATGTATCGTGTATAATTAATTTATAACATAGTGCTGGCCCGCGTTTTAATATAAACATTTGCTTTAATTATACTAACAATATTTTGTTGTCCATATTAGAGGTAGATGCACTTCTAGTTTGGTTTTAGATTAACTAACCCATCAATTTGTTCGCGGGATAAACATGGCTAGACATCACGCAGATAGAGATTTGGAAGGGCCAGCAGTGGGATACGACGACGGAGGATATTTTATTTTAAGTTTAGAAATAACAAAATAAGTAGTAGTTTAGTTTATAATTTATTGTTTGTTGGCAGGTGTACTATAAAGGGTGTAAAATACCTCTTAGCGAAGCCGAAAGACACTGGTTCTCCTCGTCATTGCGATCATTTTTAGGGTTCCGTGCCCAAAGGGTAAAAACGGAACCCTATTACTAAGACTTCGCTGTCTGTCCGTCTGTCTGTCCGTCTGTCCGTCTGTCTGTCACCAGGCTGTATCTCATGAACCGTGACAGCTAGACAGTTGAAATTTTCACAGATGATGTATTTCTGTTGCCGCTATAACAACAAATACTAAAAACAGAATAAAATTAATATTTAACCATACAACAAACGTGATTTTTTTATAATAATTGGTACGGAACCCTTCGTGCGCGAGTCCGACTCGCACTTGGCCGGATTTTTTTGTTCTACACCATACCTGGGAACCTTCTAGTTACGGAGATATTGGGGTCAAAGTTCCGACTTTTTGACAAGTTTTTTTTAAATACACGTTTTTAATGTAAGATTTTTAAACACTTCCGCGACCCCGGTACTATTCAATTCATCCATCAGCACAATGTTTTGAGTGCGTTACATTGAGTTCTACCACAAAACATGATTTTTCACCCCAAAAAACAGTCATTTCCCAGCAATATTTTTTGCGTAAAGTTACTTAGTTTGATGTACAGAATGCTTGGTTGACGGCTTCGTGATGAGGTCTTTTACACCCTGTATGTTCCGTGAGAGAAAATCATCAACCGGAATAAAGATTAAAGTAAATCGGACCGAATTAAATTAAATGTCCTCCTATTGTATCAAATTATTCGGCCATTCAGAGTTCACAATAAATATCTAAAAGAGCTGTTATGTTATGATATACTTTGATGTACAGATATTCATGATCACTGGCCACTAACTGAATGACAATAAACGTTATCGTCCAGAATTACTGATAACGGCTTGTCCTGACACTAACCGCATAACTTAAATGAATATCTAACTACCCAGGTACTTGTTCGGAGAAAATCCTACTGCGGGGCAAAGTTAAAAATATGTAGTTTTGTAATCAATATTACCGTTTTTGTTACATTTCACTTTTTTCAGTTTCACGTCAAAATCAATCAATCATGTGGGACTTACATATACGTATTCTAACAAACCTTTTTAGTACATAGTTAAGACGATTACATGAGCTAAATTAGCAACTCTATTTGTGGTGGATCAAACTTCGTTTGAAATGCTGTTAGAATAAAGTTCTAATCAGCTTGCACTACAAAGTGGTTGTTACGTCAGTCACTGCGGCCGAATAGTGCGAAATGAGTGGTTTTTTGCGTTTTGCAAAAAAACTATTGATTAGACTAAAAATGTAAAACACTATGATGCTAATATGTAGAATTATTTGCCAAAATATCAAAATGATCGCATGTATTTTAGTATGGTTTTTACTCGTTAAAATACATTTTTAGAGATAAGTTCGTGATTTTCTTTTATCGAATGAAATTTGTTGTATTATTTTTTCAAAACACTATCGTACTAGCATATATCCTGACGAATATCATATATGTTTCTGGTTTTGTTTATTGCAGTGAATCATATGCTTTTTTGCATTATAAAACTCGCGTTTAGCTCCTGTAGTCGCCTTAAAAATATCATAATTATTTTGCCCTTAACCCAATATATATGTCCTTCCTAGCCATAGCTATAATAATATCATCTTTCAGACAGTCATACAAATCGCTGTAAACAGAATAAAAAGAAAACTGAAACCCAATTTTATAGGTTTACAGAGCAATGAAACATCATAATCATTTGTAATAACTATCATGATGAAAAGATAAAAACAAGCAATGAATCAGAAAACATCACGGAATGATATCAAATGAAAAAAATACAGCTGTGTATAAACAGGGTTAATTATAAACCTAGAAAAGATCGACTGTTATAATGTTTCTTTTAAATGTTTTATTGTTAATTTTATCAGCGGTATGCAAGGCTGGTATCACGCAATCTTTTATACAAGAAACATATTTATGAAGGCGAAGTACTCCATTGTATAACAACGATTAATATTCAATTAGGGCAACTGAGAGAAATAACTGTGTACCTACTTACTGAAACAATGAATTTGTTCTTTGTTTTGATTGATAACGTGTACTGATTATTTCTGTGTAACTGAGTTTTATGTTATTAAGCGTAATCAGCCCTTTTGCGTCGCTACAACTGAGACCTATATCTAAGTTGCACAGTAACAGTTTTGGTAGGTTCCTCGACGTTTATTTTTACTCCATGTTGGCGACTAACCTAAGGATATCACCAGTAAACTGGCCGGAATTCAAGACTCACTTATCTGGATTGATAGCCATTCACAGAATCTCCGCAGACTCTGAGAGAATTCTACGTCGAATGCTACACCCGTACTAGTGTTATAAACACGAACACTACTCTATTCGTCCGTTACCTTTTCACGCCTCTACGGATTTGATGAAATTTGGTACACTGGTAGAGCATCAGCAGAGTTAGCATACTTTTATCCTGGCTACAGCGCTTTTGAAGGATTTAAGCTTCAATTTTAAATAACGAAACCATATCCATATAGGAGACAGTAGCCTAGCAAACAAAATTATGCACGGCGCGGGTAGAACTCGGAACATAGTCCGGACTGGGTTAAAAGGTTATACAAAGCGATTTCTTAGTTAGCTCCTCAGAAGTAAATTCGAAACTATGGGTAGAAGAGCAAAGAGGTCAAAGGAACCATGATCTTAATTTCGGAGGAGCATATTCGAAATACATGGAAAACTTGCTATATCATAAACAGCTGCCTCGCACAATCTCTCCGCTATAACGTTGTTTTCTTCCGCCAGTCCGATTACGGATACACGTGACACATATAACCCCAACATCTACCCAAGGTTTTGAGTCCTCGTGTACACATCTCCAACTAAACTTAACCCACCGCCGCCGGTCCTCGACTCAACCCTACAAACGCGTCCAGATTCAATTTTCGCATCGTCGACCGCTGTCGCAGCGGAAATTGTCGAAAACCCTTGGAGCGCCACGGCCTTCCAATGTGCATCTGTGCAATTTTGCTATGGAAGCCTCATTGGCCCGGCGACGCCTATTCGCCTGAATAGCGCCTCCAATGGAACAACTACTAAACAATCTGCACGCAGCTAAATCGATTGGAAGTTCGGGAAATTTAGTTTAGTGGGACGGATTATTATTGCTCCTGTTCACATCACGAAATTTTGGTATTCTGTGCAGTTTATTGAGTGTTATTAAGTCAAGATCCCAAGGTAGTGACTAGTCTTGAAGATCATAAACGTAATTATAATTTAATTGATAAAATGGTAATGATGATTGAATCTGTCTTTAATGGTCAATCAATCAAAGGTTAGCGAATGGATCAGACGTCGTACTGGTACTACGGGTTGCTGAAGTACCTACCGAAGCTAAATGATGAACTATAAGATACAAATCTCAAATAACTTTGTATAATATAACACCAAAGCCAAGTACTTCGTAAAGCAGAAGACAAATAGGCGCAAACGTTAAACAAAAACAGTGTAAACATCGCGATCAAGTTACAGCAAAACAACTATATGAACAATGACAGTTTACATTTTAACAGAAAATCGCATTACAATATGGAGACGAGTTTTGAAATCTTAACAAACAGAATCATAACAGTAACAGTGAACGAGTTACAGTGAACTGGTAGGTTTTCTAAATACAACACTGGACAGTATACAACATACAATAGAAAGAATTTTGTTGACATATTATTGGTCGCAGAATGCGGTGGGCGAAACGTTCGCCTGATCGAATAAAAAAACAGCTTTGGGAGCGCGGTGTAGTCTTGATTTTGTTGATTGCAATTTGGATTCGATATCCGAATGGATTTTGTATCTTCTACTAATCTGTATAGGGAAGGGGTGAAAGGTGATGGATATTATAGGTAATAGGGGCAAATGTTTGTGTAATGAGCATGAGCATGGTCATTTGTTTCCGAGTCATGGTTGTTTGTATATTTATAACAAGTATGTATTTATGTATTTGTATATCAAGGTTTCAAGGTGTCCACGACTCGTGGACACCTTGATATTCTTGATATAGGTACTACATAGATACATTTTTTTTTTTTTATAATATGTTAGTACATAGGTACCTATTATAAATACAAACATTAACATTATAATTGCAGTATCAACACTCAAATCACAATAAATAAACAAGCTAAGAGACGAGGCTTCCTCGTTGCTTAGTATATACCGGATAACTTTTTTATCACTTTCCAAAAAAAATGGATATAAGTATTAGGTGAACGGAGTTTTTTTGGAAAGTGATAAAAGTCATCCTGTATATGACCATAATCAAAGTCAAACTATTTTATTTCAATGAGGTCATGAAAGGAGACTTTTACAAGGAAACGGAGTTGATTCAAGCTGCCCATCCGCAATGATGGTTTTGAATGACTATGACAGCGAAAAAAAACTTTTTCGCTGTGTATTAATCCTGGTAAATTTTTCATGAAAGAGTAACAAACATCCATCCATCCATCCACACAAACTTTCACATTTTAAAATTGTAGGTAGTAAGTAATATTATATACTTAGTCAATAGGTAACGAAATGACATGCCTTAGTTTTGGTTCATTTTGAAAACTGAAGAAGCTCCTTCGACTTCCCAACACGATACTGTTTCCAATTTCATTCATCCCCTAGACATAATCCTATTACACTTGGCTTTGACATCCCATGACTAGCGGAAGGCGATCGCAATGGTCCTAGGTACGTGCCCTTGCCTAGACTAGATAATTATAAAGCTCTTACTAAGGCCGTAATTACTACAATAATGTTCTATAATCCATTTAAACACTGAACGTACGTTGTATTATAATTCATACAAAAAAAAAATACAAAAATATTTATTACTTCTCAAACATAGTGTCAAATTATTCTTCTTCTATCTTTATCATAAAGGGTGTAAATCACCTCTTAACGAAGCCGAAAGGCACTTGATTTCCTCGTCATTGCGATCATTTTTTTTGTTCTACACCATACCTGGGAACCTTCTAGTTACGGAGATATTGGGGGTCAAAGTTTCAACTTTTTGACAAGTTTTTTTTAAATAGAAGTTTTTACTGTAAGATTTTTACTTTAAACACCTCCACGACCCCCGTACTATTCAATCCATCCATCAGCACAATATTTGAGTGCGTTACATTGAGTTCTAACACAAAACATGATTTTTCACCCCAAAAAAAAAAGTCGTTTCCTAGCAATAATTTTTGCATAAAGTTACTTAGTTTGATGTACAGAGTGCTTGGTTGACGGCTTCGTGATGAGGTGGTTTACACCCTGTATATAGTGTTAAGTATAATTATTACTGGTTATAATTTCTTTTATATTATATTTATATATATATGCCTAGTAGTTTTAAAGCTATAAACAAACTTGTTTTTGGGTTCCGTACCCCAAAGGGTAACCAACGGGACCCTATTACCAAGCCTCCGCTGTCCGTCCGTCCGTCTGTGTGTCTGAGGCCCTACTCTGTAACACTTCGTCCGTAATTCGGATCTATCCGTCTATCTCGCGCACGTCTGCAGATGTGCGAGTGAGAGAGACAGATATCCGAATTACGAACGAAGCGTTAGGGAGTAGGATCTCTCTGTCACCGGGCTGTATCTCATGATTCGTGATAGGTAGACAGATGTTTTTTTTACAGAATGTGTATATTGTTGCCACTATAACAACAAATACTAAAAACAGAATAAAAATAATATTTAAGGGGACTCCCATACAGCAAACGTGATTTTTTTCGCCGTTTCTTGCTCGATATCAATAACGGCAGTAGGTAGACGCTTGAAATATTCACAAAATATTTAGTTGTATATGCACTTTAAAAATAAATAATTAAAATAAAATACATATTTAAGGGGGGCTCCCATACAGCAAACGTGATTTTTGCCGTTGTCTAATGGTGTATACATGGTGGGAATTCCTGTGAAATACCGTTTAAAAAGAAACCTGAAGAAATGAAATCTTCGGGTTATTTTAAAATGTTATTTGTGTATATAGCGAGTTCTAGTAAATATCGGAGAATGTATCTCTGCAGATGGATATTTCGTGTTGTTTTTTCCATTCGCGGTTAAAAACGATTTTGGTTATCTTGGATAAAATACTCTGTAACGATCATTTTTATTTGTCCTATATCTACTTATTTCCTGGATTTTCTGCATAATCAATTCAGAACCCAATATAAAGATTTGTATCTATCCGTAGAATTGGGCTGGCGGCTCTGTCTGTTTGGACATTCTTACTAACAGAGAACATTAGAAAATTAGATAGTAAAGGCACGTTTTTTTCACAATTCACGTTAGCCAGCTTTTCTTGTTACACAAGAACGAACGGTCGATTCATCCGGGTCTAAAATGGCACAGTAACATCAATCTACGGATAAAATTCTCCCGGTTTTTACACCCGAAGAGTTCGAGTGCGCGTCGCAGCTATTATTTTTGATAGGGCCGTAATTGGTGCACTTCCCAAGATGGCCGCTTCATATTCGCTTATTCAACACCTATTCGGGAGCGATGAAGTTTTATTTATTTCGAGTGTCCCGCCGCGGCCGGCTGACTCTTAATTATTGTCTTTATATTCAAAATATGCAACGTCATTAATATAACATTTATAGTAACAGCTTACCTTGCACTTTAGATAGTTTGTAGACATCGTCTAGGTACGCTATCAGAGCACACTGAGCGTGAATAGTTTATGAGACGTTCAGTCGTTCATGTCCCGAAATAACTAATCTAGCCATATTTTAGACTCATCCTTTAAATTCATCCAATCATCCCATCTCATACATTCACGATGTCAACTGAATAATTATAAATCAGACAAACGGGTATCACGGATGACGCTTCATTAGATATTTAGCGCAGTCCGTGGTTAGGTAGGCACATTTAGCGCAAATAACACTAATATAAACTAGAATCGAACGTGGTGCGCTATCGATTAGGAGCCGGCGTTCACAACAATTAATGACCTGCATGTCCCAGGCCCGACAAAGCTATGGCAAAACAAATAGACGCCCAGCGCGCCTCCCCGACACACAGGCTGCTCCAAAATACCAACTGAGGAAATCCTAACGAATTTGACGAGCCACGCTTCCTCGAACGAACAGAACGAAACTGCTATTCTATTTCACACAATACCTATAAAAAAACTGATCTTAATCAAGCTATTTAATTAAGGTACGAAATAATTTGTAAGCATTTTGGAATTTCGAAAAGATCAACTCCTGTTGCACTGAAATTACGTGCTGCATTTTATCGAGACATGCGAGAATTTTGTTACATTTTATAATATACGCATTACACACGCAGAGTTTAAAATCTTACGAAGATAATACAGTGTTAAATAGTTTCTCGCTTCGTTAAAGATGAGAGCGAAAAAGAAAAATCTTCAGCTTATCTTTAGAGAGGGCACTCCACGTCCTGTCTAATGAAAAGCTGTAAGATTTTTCGTCGTCTATAATTCGCTGAAAGTTGTCGATCCCGCTGTATACAAGTGGCATGGGGAGTGACACGGCTGTGTGCGTGTTGTCTCTGTGTGAGCCGGTTTAGGCAGCGGCAGCGGCGCTGAGCTTAGACAATTTTAGTATTACGTGTGGAAATAATGCACCGCGGTCATACTCTATGCATAGCGTCCTGTCATGCTCCTCGTTGTTTATACTCGCTCCCTTACAAACTCTTTTTGTACGGTTTTATAGTCGTTATCTTTCGTGATGTGATGTCACTAAATATGGTTAAGTACTAAAGTACGGCTAGTTTATATTCAAATTGGGTTTTCCTTCATTTTCATATCGTTAGTGAGCTGATTGTGTTGCCAACTTTGGTTATGAAGGTTAATGTATGCGACAATATGCGCGTCCATCATCGGACGCAGCTTATTGACGAATTAGCTTTATTTTAGGATTAGTTAGACAATGTTGGCTGCCTCGTTGGATTAGAGATTATCCATTGGCCTAAGTACGATACTCAGATCAGGAAAAGTGTTTTTTGGGTTTTTCCATCAAAAAATTGTCAGTAGCCGCATGGAGTTTGGATTTATACCCGGTTGTAGGATCGCCCCTATAACTTGGGACTAACACTACTAGAAAAACGTGCGCTATAGAACGCGTGTGCGTGTGCTAAAAATCGTAATTGTTAATGTGAGTGATAGGGAACGCTGTAATAGTACATTTTGATACAAGTGGAGGAAGTTTGTTATTGCATCCGAGGCGGAATTAACTCCCGAGCCGTAGGCGAGAGTGTTTTTGAGCCGAGAACTGCAATAACAAATGTCTACGTGTATCAAACGACGTTTTTCAATACACTTTTGAAGAAATAAAATAAAATAACGAAAAATATTTTTGTCACGAACTAAGAACAGACTATGATTTGAACTTTCTTTTTTTTTCGCGCCTTGCTTTCGCCAGGTTGAAGGAGAGGCAAAGGTATGAAGCCGTAAAACAGCCTAATATAAAAAATAGATTTATTTAATGTTTTTGAAGTCAGAACACAAATAAATTGTTAATTTATGTATAAAAGTAACTATTTGTTTCTAATAATCTTGTTTATCTATGATGATATGCCGAAATAAAAAAAAACATTCACCTCAGACTATAGGCCTTGAACCAATTTGGACTAATAATAGGTATGATTATCTGTGGCAATTTTCATTCCTGCACACGTGCGGGAAAGTGGAAAAAAAACGCACGTGTGTGAAAGACATTGCATGTTGTACCTAATCATAGTGCGTTATGGACCAGTTTTCGAGGAAGTGTATTGAAAACTTATTTATGTGTTCATTACAGTGCTTTCTGTTTGTAAAGCATGTTCGGTTCGAAAACGATTAGCGGAAAAAGGGTTAATAATGTATTAAACGAAAACATTTAATTACTCTTGCTCTTGTAAATGTTTAATTTTCCACACAACATAAAGTTTTCGTAGGTAATTATCAGTTATTGATTTATTAATAGGCGTACCAACGAATGGTATAAGTGGTCTGTTTTCAGTGTCTAGCGCATCAAAGTTTTCACTTGAGTATTCTAGTAACTTTACCAGGTTTCGTAATTCGCTGAAATATTATAAGTACTTGTGAACAAAACTAGATACCATAAATTTCTGAGATCCTTTAGCTTTATCGATTTACTTTACCTTACTTATACAGTATCATTATGGTCTATTTTTATAATTTATTCATTTAATTAGTAAAGCACAGCAATAGGCTTGTCAACTGAAAAAATCTAATTAGTCCGTCAGTTATATTATCAAAAAATATTTGACCAGATTTTTTTCTGTTGTTACGTAAACCAAAATTGAAATACATACGACGCTTTTAAAATTCTTAATACGTCACGCCGTGGTATATTTTTAGTGCGTTCTGACGGCACGAGCTGATTCATTGATTTACAAAAACAAAAATTCGTGTCCATTATTCTCCAATACTCTAACTGACGGACTAAATAGATTTACAATTTATTGATGGTGGAAACTAGCCTATTACTATACTTCATTGAGTAAATCCTTTAGCTCTGTCTTCCCACAGAACCACAAACGTTCTAACATTATTGTCTTCCATACATCAGTAACGATAAATATAATCTTTGACAGATCAAAGATTAGTTTATCAGAATACATCCCTCCCCCCACCTTTGGTCTGAAATCGACCCCTTTTTATTTACTTGTGAGATGGTCCTTCAAATTAATTATCATAATTTTGAACATTGTCACTGGTAGGAATATCTATGACTATTAAACCGATCTTCATCTGAAAAACCTCAAAAGCATCCAGTAACGGAGCCTCAGTACTCTCTAGTTGCATCACAAGGAAGCCATCTGAAAGCACAAAGCGCCCCCCCCCCCTCGCTAGGCGGCGCACGCACGGACGTCAACCGCGCACATTCGGTTGTGCGTTACAAGATTATTATGACAGACGCGTCATTTCCGTCGCCCGTGCGTCGCCGCCCTAACAGCGTCAGTTACTCTGTGAGGATATCAAGAGGCCATTGTCCAAATATAAAAGCTGCCTGTCGCCTTTTGTTCTGTGGTCTACGGTCTGCGGAAGACTGCGTGCAGGTTCCCTTTCGTTTTTCTTTTTTTTTAAATGTTTTTGTCTCATTTTTCGGTTTGGCGTTTCGAATGGTGTTTGGTTAGGTGCCGATTTGGTCTGATTTGTTTTTTTTTTGGTTTTGTTATTAAATTCAATTTAGTAGCCGTTTAGAGACTAATGACTTTTTATCGACTCTAAAGTTCTAAGTTTCGATAAAAAGTCAGTAGGCTGTATATACAATGTGCTTAGATTGTTTTCTACTTATCTGGGCCCTATCAGAATACCAACGCCGTGACATTTTTTTTTAAATGTCACAGCGCCTTGCTGAGATAGGAGCCTTTTAGCCTTGCACAGGACCATTTTGATTGTTTTTTTATTTTATTTTATTTTTCTCTTGTTTACTTTTTTATATATTTTTGTCATGTCTATTCTATCTTATTGTTTCTGTTATGTCCTGTGTAAGTTCAATAAATACTTATCTTTCTTTCTTACTTTTCCTAACTCGGTGTCAGAGTTTTTATGGCCTATAGGTAAACAGAACCTTATTTATCACTTTATTGTTCGTCTGTCTGTCAATACCCTTTATCTCGGAAACGCGTGGAGGTATCGATTTGAAATTAAAACTATATACTCAGGTCTACAGCCCCTTGAAGCTGTAAAAAATCAAATTTCTAAGTTAAGGTAAAAAAAGATACGGCCGTTTATGCGACCAAAAACGATTATTTCAACACTCCCAAGGAAATCAAAATGTATAGGGTACTTTCTGTTGACCTAGAATCATGAAATTTGGTGAGAAGCAATATCTTACAGCATATGTAGGTAAAGGAAAAATTTGAAAACCGTAAATATGAAGTTTAATAACAAAATACCTACAAGTTTATAGGGAACCCTCATTGCGCGAGTCCGACTCGCACTTGGCCGATTATTTTTTAGATTGACTAAAATTTTATTCTTTAACATTGAATTATTTCATTATAGGTAATTAATTGGTTAATTAAGAACATCCCAAAGCACAAATTAACTTTCTTGTTTGATTTTGTTTTCTTAGAGAAAACACCGTCTTAGGTGGTGGACAGCGCCGGGGCTGCGTGGCCCCGGAGCACAAAGGGCTAAGAAAGAACATGGATGGGTTTTAGTCAGTAAAAGTCTGACATTCCGCTCCGCCCAGAGCGAGACCGCTCATTTGAAGATTTCCCATCCGAAAAAAAAGGTGGTGGACAGCAGGAATAAACCATTTCGAATAGTGCTCATCTCAAAAGCTCTCATTCTTGAAAGCCCTCGGGGTTCTGTCACTGCAGATTTCCTTTGAACGGTTGTTATGCTAACATGGAGCATTTTTCGGGGTGCAGCTAGTGTTAATTAAAACATTTTGTTTATCGCCGCACCTCTTAAATGGGAAGTATAGAGATATGTGTATAAGAATTTATTACACATGAATAGTTACAACCTGTCCCCCCCCACACGTATTACCAACATTATATAAATTGTCGTAATGAGCCATTTCCACTGTCAAATTATCGTCAAAGAAATACGAATATTTTCGAAACAGCTGGTTAAAGTCCCGTTTTTCACGCCGCCACAATTATTTTGTGTATAACAATAAACTTCCTATGTTTACTTCGTGTATCTTATACTGAGCATTTTAATGCTCTAAGATAAGAATATATATATTTATTTCTAAATTTCCCTAAAACGAAGTGTAAAATACACTTCTCTCGGTCATTCTTGTATTAGTGTAACTGAATCTGAATGCATTTGTTTTTTTTTTGTGAGTGAATTCTCAGCAATATTACTTTAACTTTAAAAATCACTACGAGAAAGGTCATAATGTCACCAGATTTCTTCATAACCATCTTTAAGTTGTCAGACCCCTGGCCGACATTTATAGTCTCGTCCAGTTTGAAATTGCCCTAAACTCAATTAAAGAGATGTAATACCGAACAGCCAATTAACATCACAGGCGAGTCCATGAGTGTGATTTGACTATCGACTGAAATGCCTTTATCTGAGGTAACCAGCCTAAATTCGAATTTCAACCGATGGATTCTTAACAAGGCCCCCCGGCTCAACGGACTAACTGAAAATCTCGAAAATCCTACCGCAGATCGCACGAGAATCGGAATATGTAAGGTATTTAGCAAAATGATGCTTCGACGCCGACGAAGCCCGCCGCTACATCCAGCCGCTGAACTGTGCTAGTGGCATTCCTCAACGCGATTTCGAATGTGTTTTTGGAGCTCACTGTACTTATGTCTACCTCTTTACTAACCGAAGGCGTTTCTCTCATTGTTACCATTATTTACAACTACAAAACCAACTTCTTTACGATTCAAATACAACAAATAATTTTACTTTTACATTTACTACATTACAGCTGGTTACTGGACCGTCTACATTACCGCTCGTCATTGTTCGTGTACATTTATAAATAACCAATCGCTTGTACTCCTTTCCTTATTAGTGATTGTAATACATTTTTTCTTCTTTTTCAGGTAAGTTCGGCACCATAAAATCCAACCTGTTTAGAATTCCGAACGATTTCGTAGCAGTAAAACAATGAGTGTGAGTATTTTTGTGTTTGTGTGTGTGTGAGCGTGTGCACATGTGTGTGGTGACTTACCTACACAAGGAGTTAATACAATGAGCGTTTCATGCGTTGATTGTTGCCTTTACTTGGAAATACATTATATTGTAAGTAGTTAAGTACAGCAGTTATATCATCTGTCTCAGTTGCAACTATTGTTAGGTAAATCAATCATTTACAATGCTATTTGAAAGTGCACGATTCGCACGTAATTTTACGTGCATTGAGTTAACCCGTTGCGCACGGAGGTGTAAAATATGGCATTTTTTCCTATTTATCTTTTATTGTTCGCGCTCAAACACCGTATTAGGTTTTCTTCTGAGCACGCTTCTTCGGTAACAAGTACCTAACTATTCTAATTAAGGTTGACGAAGCAGCGACGAAGCAATTTTCTTGTCTTGACATTTTTATTATCACAAGTAAGTAGTGTATTTGTATCAGTATTGTTGGAACCTGAGAAGGCTTCATCATCAGCCTATTAATGTTCCCACTGCTGGGACACAGGCCTCCTCTCTATGAGAGGGAATGGGCTATAATCCACCACGCGGGCCCAGTGCGGGTTGGTAGATGTCACATGTCTTCGAATTTTTTGGTCTTAGGACATGCTTGTTTCCTCACGATGTTTGCCTTCACCGTTTTTGAGAGCAGTGGTGATGAAATAAATTACACAAAGTAATGCGCCTGTCTGGGTTCGAACCCACGACTTACTGTTCGTAAGTCGGGGCCGCCACCACTAGGCCACCGCTGCTCTCTCTGATCTCGAGAAGCCTTGTTGCAAACAAAATAAATTATCTAACAATCATCAGGCAATTTCTGAAATGCAGTATCTATGATATTGTAAAATGTTAGTCACCCTCAAAAATTTAGAAACAAAAACTATTTTTACACAACGTTGATTGGAATATATGACGAAATCAAACACCACATTATGATAGGCATCCGCTTTCTATCGCACTTCACGTACAAAGCACTGAAATGAGAGGTATAGCGGCCATTTTGAGTTCCGTAGTCGCACAAACAAACGCTTAAAGTTAAAAGCAGTAAAAAGCGCGGGCTGAGGGGGTACCTATTAACACATTACTCACACAAACGACAATGACAAACGGGGTAAAACAAAACACGGGAGCGTACCGCGTCGAAAAAACTTTAAAAAGAGAATGTCGATTCCGGATCGGGCGAAGTTCGGTACGAAAGTTGGCTCACCGTTATGGTACGCGCTTTAAAATGTACTTGCTTTAATATTCCAATGTTATTCTTATGCTGTATTCTGACATATGGACGGAAGTTTCCGATTTTCCGAGGCGACTAAAGTCCTCTGATACCTACATGAGTAAAAATGGCAGTTTTTAATTTATGTGACAGTATTTAAAAATGTATGGCATGTCGCTGATATACAGGATGTAAAATTTAAAGACCTCATCACCAAGCCGTCAACCAAGCACTCTGTACATCAAACTAAGTAACTTTACGCAAAAATTATTGCTGTGAAACGATTTTTTTTTTGAGGGGTGAAAACTCATGTTTTGTGGTAGAACTCAATGTAACGCACTCAAAACATTGTGCGGATGGATGGATTGAATAGTACGGGGGTCGTGGAGGTGTTTACAGTAAAAATCTTACATTAAAAACTTGTACTTACCTATTTAAAAAAAAAACTTGTCAAAAAGTTGGGACTTAGACCCCCAATATCTCTGTAACTAGAAGGTTCCCGGGTATGGTGTAGGACAAAAAAATGATCGCAATGACAAGGAGAACAAGTGCCTTTCGGCTTCGTTAAGAGGTGTTTTAAACCCTTTATAACTACTGAAACGGATCTATTATGCTCTCTTTCGGTCGCTTTTTTCGTAACTCGTGCTAATCAACTCTAAAGCGTCTTAAGATCGCCATAAGCAGTATTCGTGCAGTAGGTGCTCAAGGTTTACGCTTTTTAACGTATTTTCCCCCACTGCTCAACTGTACAAGAACTGTGAGGTTCTGACCGTAACACAAGTATGTATTTAATGTTACTCTCCTACAACACAGTAAACAAATCCATAATCCGTTAAAGCTACAAAGATGAAGAAATAATGTGCCAGAAAAGATGTTACACTAATATTAGATTCACCAAATGATTTTTCAAAACACTTCCTCGAACATGCAATGTACTTCAAGGCGGTTTTTTCATTCACACACGTGCTTGAAAAAAAATCCACAGATATAACTATACATAGACGAAGTTCAAATCGGTTGCCTATAGTCGGAGGAGAATGTTTTTTTTTTTAACTTCGGCAAAGCAGTATGCGTCTTTACGGCGTAAATATTTTTTGAATATACAAATTGTGTTTATAAATAGAATATCATAGATAAACATGACTATTTGAAACGAATATTTACTTTTTTAAACAAATTAACATTTATTTGTGTTCTGAATTCAAAAATTAAAGTCTATTTTTTATATTAGGCTGTTTAACGGCTTCATACCTTTGCTTCTCCTTCAACCTGGCGAAAGCAACGCGCGAAAAAAAAAAAGAAAATTTAAGTCATAGTTACCTAATTCATGACAAAAATATTTTTCGTTATTTTATTTTATTTCTTCAAAAGTGTATTGAAAAACGTCGTTTGATACACGTGGACATTTGTTATTGCAGTTCTCGGCTCAATAACTCCCTCGCCTTCGGCTCGGCTGTTAATTTCGCCTCAAATGCAACAAACTTTGTCCACTTGTATCAAAATGTACTATTTCAATCTACTTCCTCAAAAACGGGTTCTTATCGCACTACGATTAGGTTCAACACGCATGTGTTTCACACGCGTGCGTTTTTTTAATTTATTCAGAAAATCAGCTGTTCAGTGTATATTGACCAGCTAATTTTTTTTCGCGGTTTTTTATTTTTTGATTTCAGGTTTGGTCCCATATTAAAAATTGTTTCTTATTAAGAGTACAATCACGTGTTTAAGTATCGTACACTAATTACCAGTCACCCTTTAAACTAACTACAAATTAAGAGATCTAAAATAATAATTAAAAAAATTAACTTAATGATTTAATTTTTCGAATGATTATGTAAAATTAATTAATAATTATTTGTAGGTTTTAATTGAAAAAAACCCTCTAATGTTTTTTTCACCATTTAAGATTGATGGCTGCCATTATTTGAGGGTATTGGCCCCGATAGCCGAAATACAGGGTTTTGCCTGGTTCGCTTTCAGATGATTAATACTTTTGTAAAGTGAAAAATATACCCTAAAAAATTTAATACTAAACAACGATATAAAACTAACAATCAGATAGTTAATAGTCAATTTATTTACATTTAGGCAAAAGCATTGCTGTTAATAAAGAAAAGTGATGGACAGAATATCCTGAAGATATTTTCCATACTATCTGAAAATAATTGACTGTGACTGAACATTAGTAGTAACAATAATGGACTATCTGAAAATAATTGACTGTGACTGTACATTTAGTAACAATAATGGACATTCGCGCATAAAAGTGTCTCGCGGCGAGTGCGAGTGGCTGGTGCAAGTATAGATAGGGCAGGCGTCACCTTTGTTGCGGCTGGCGCGCGGCAGCGTCGAGAACCACCGAGTGCAGCCACACACAATTCGCGCGCTCACTTTTAAAATAAGAACCATTCCTTTTCGCTAAAACGTTTCTTTTTTTCCGTGAATAAGAACAAGCATTAACATCTTTGCAAATAAATAGTACTTTTTGATACAAGTGGGGAAACTTTGTCATTGTAGCCGAAGCGGAATTCACACCCGAGCCGTAGGCGAGGGTTTTGTGGAGCCGAGAACTTAAACTATTCCTTTCGAAATGAGAGAAATAAGATTTTTTCCTGACTTCAGTTACGGCAGAACGTATGTAGTTAAATAGACGTGCAATCGGCAGATCAAAGGTAATTCCCATCATTGCTCTTTTCCTTTTTCAGGGTTCCGTACCCAAAGGGTAAAAACGGAACCCTATTACTAAGACTTCGCTGTCTGTCCGTCTGTCTGTCCGTCTGTCCGTCTGTCCGTCTGTCTGTCACCAGGCTGTATCTCATGAACCGTGACAGCTAGTTCACAGATGATGTATATCTGTTGCCGATATAACAACAAATACTAAAAACAGAATAAAATTATTATACAAGGGGGGCTCCCATACAACAAACGTGATTTCTTTATAATAATTGGTACGGAACCCTTCGTGCGCGAGTCCGACTCGCACTTGGCCGGTTTTTTAACTTTTACATGAAAAAACCGCAGTTAACATTGCATGCATTCTGTTAGGTCATTTAATAAATGAACATCTGTTTCTGTGAACAAATAGTTAAAGCGCCCGCATACTTTATTATCTAGTAAAGTTAGCAAAATAATACAGCGAGGGTTATACAATTTTCGATACAAATATGCGTTGCTTATTAACGCTCACGTATGGGAGCGTTTTTTTTTTAATTTGTTCGCAGTTCAAAACGGCAAACTTTGACGTGGAAACTTTTTAATAGTCGACACGTAGAACTAAGCGTTGCCTCTGAACATACAAACTCTACGTTTTTATTGCGTCAAAATGTTTTATACATTTAAACTCTGTTACGCCATCAAACGGTTTTTAATTTTTTAATCAAACGATTATGAAATAACTTTTTAGGTTCATAAAGTCTCAAGTAATCCTTATAAAAGGTTTTAATTAATATTTAAGCGCTTTATCCGAATGGCCTCTTGAAACTAAATTAGGTACCTAGGTAAGTGGGGTGAACCTACATATTTTCGAAATCTTTGCAGTACTGCCTTAAAATCTATTCGCGTGCGATTACAAAAAGACAAGCTTGACGTGCTAGCGGGGGTCGTGGCGGGCGGGGGGCGAGTCGAGCGCGGTAACGTGTAACACAAATTATAAATAATAGGTGAACGTTATTTTTTCGGATACATATTTCATTTTATATTGTACGGGAACGCGTGGCGGGCGTCGCAGGGGTGGGGGTTAAAATAAAGAGAAGCGCAATTGAATTTTTAATATTTCATGAAGAGGGACGCAAGCGGGGCCCGAAGCAGTTTTAATGGGGTTACGGCGAGCGCCGCGCGGTGGGCCAGCGCCTGCGCCCCCGCGAGCCGCGGGTTAGGCGATACATCCATCATTAACGACTATTAAACTAATTTATAAACATACACAAATGTACAAAAAACAAAAATGGTAAAGGAAAATATCGCGCAGAAATATGCTAAGATTAAAAATTCGAAGACGTGTGACACCAGAGAGAGTCCAAACCGGCTCTCACAGCACTTCAGGGCAGAGTACTTTGTCTCAGCTGTGGAAACGATATAGACGGATCATGCTACCAGTAGGTAGACTAACCGGCAACGTCTTCCCATATCAAAGATAGGCAGTAGTTTACTGAATGCATTGAGGGCTGGAAAAGCGTCGGTCACAACTCACAGTACTCGCTCGCCGTTATAGGCCCGATGTTGATTACGTGGCACCCGTATTCCGGGATTCCTTCCTTATTTCTTCGTTGAAACTGAAAGTTTAGTTTGATGTGGTTGACATGGCGGGTAAAAAGATCGATTTGGCTGTTCTCTAATTTTTGCTGACAAAGCTAGCAGTAATGAGCAAGTTGTTCTGAAATACAATCGAATTGTCTGAGAAGAAAAATTATTACCTTAGGTAAATATCTTCGGGTATAACAGGCATCATGTTACGTTCTCTCCCCCAAGTCCTATTGGAAACTTTTGTCCCGAGCCACTTTTAGGGATTCTTTCACTTTTTAACCGAGTTCAAAACAGGAGGAGGGTTCGTGTCTATGTATTTTTTTTTTAAGTATGTTACCTGATTTCTCCCCCATTTGTGGACCGATTCTCAGTTGTTTTATTTGAAAGAGTATACTCCTGAGGTGGTCCCATTTAAATTTGGTGAAGATCTGATGCTGATCTTCGAAGATATACAATGGAACTCTTCAAAAATAGACGGAAAATCTGTCGTGATTGCTGCAATAGCTTGTATGTTTGTTGTTTATACAACATCATGACGTAACATCACGCCTGTATGCTCTGAGGGGGTACGCAGATGTGTACAATACACACAGATTTCGACAGTTAGGTATGTTTGCGGATGGATGGAAAAAGATTTTTCAATACACTTCCTCGAAAACTGGTCCATAACGTACTACGATTAGGTACAACATACAATGTATTTCACACGCGTGCGATTTTTTCCACTTTCCCGCACGTGTGCGGGAATGAAAATTGCCACAGACCTACCTATACTTAGACCAAATTGGTTCAATGCCTATAGTCTGAGGTGAATGTTTTTTTTAATTACGGCAAAGCACTACGCGTCTTTACGGCATAAATATTTTTTGAATAAATATTCAAATTGTGTTTATAAATAGAATATTATAGATAAACATGATTATTAAAAACTAATAGTTACTTTTATACACAAATTAACATTTATTGGTGTTCTGAATTCAAAAACATTAAATAAATCTATTTTTTATATTAGGCTGTTTAACGGCTTCATACCTTTGCCTCTCCTTCAATCTGGCGAAACCAAAGCGCGAAAAAAAAGAAAATTAGAATCATATAGTTTCATAGTTCGTGACAAAAATATTTTTCGTTAATTTATTTTATTTCTTCAAAACTGTATTGAAAAACGTCGTTTGATACACGTGGACATTTGTTATTGCAATTCTCGGCCTACGGCTCGGGTGTTATAATTCCGCCTCGAATGCAATAACAAACTTTCTCCACTTGTATAAAAATGTACTATTATTGGCATGTCAGAAGTATTGTGTAGTGTTAGTACTCTATTAGTTCTAGTTTTAGTTACAGTCATTGGTTTAAATACATATCATCTGCCCATCCTTTTCTCAATTATGTTGGGGTCGGCCTGCAGTCTAACCAGATGCAGCTGAATACCAGTATTTTACATGGAGCGACTGCCGTCTGACATCCAAAAAATACCAAATCAATCGGCTTCTGAAGCTAAAGTTATTTTTTACTTTTTTGTGATTTTCTTTTGACCTTTATTTAAAGGTCACCGACTTCTGAAGCTTGACCTTTGTTTGGTTGATTTGGTGTTTTTGTCACCAGCTTCTGAAGCTAAAGTTATTTTTTACTTCATTGTGATTTTCTTTTTTTTGTGTACCTACTTCTGTTTTCTCGGCAGGCAACCATCTAAAACTAAATACGTAATTGTAATACATTAAACCTATGACGCATTTTAACTTGGAACTTGGTCATTGTGTATCCAACGGACACAAAATAAAGCCATACATGAACTTGTCTGGCAGTATTTCTGACGTTAAACCATTGTCAAAATCTTATGGCAACAAGGAAAATGCGCATGGTTTTTCTTGAGAGGTTTCTGTCTTTGAACCCCTGACCTACGCAACCAGTAACCTCTGAAAAGGTTATTGCTGTTTCAAATTAGGTGCGATGTAATTATGGTCCTCATCTCCACAAACTAGACCCTCCAGATTAAAGTGTAAACGGTTGATTACCACTATAGACCTATGCTCCACTAGTGTCTATTCAATTAAAATTTCGGGAGCCCTATCGTGAATATTGCTCATTATAATCTCCGCGGCCGTTAATTACCTCGTCTGTGATCTAAACAGCGTGTCGATATGATATGACGATGACAGACAAGGCAATTGTGACGGCCCCCGGCAGAGGGGGTCAGTCAGGCCCTTACAACCTCTAACAATTTATTTCAAACGCAACTATTGCCTACGGCTTCGCTCGCGTTATAATTGGAAATTGGAACGTTTCAAATATAGCCTTTGACACTCAGGTACAGAGGGCAAAGCAAATAAGTAACCAGGCCCGAAAATATAGTTGAAGTTTTCTTAGAAACCGATGGATGTTTTTCATTGAAAATAAATTAAATTGGTAGAAATATTCAAAATCTATCAATACAATTATTTCAAATTTCATCTGAAGAGGTGAAATGGTTTCTATAAAAACTGCAACTACATCTGACGACCATGGTTATTATTTGCTTTGCCCTCTATACAATGTAGCTTCTTATTTGTTACTGGAACAATTTTTGGAATAATCAATTACTAGGTCTGAAGGTTACCCCTGCAGTCCTGCATCCTAACTTACATACTTGACTTTGACCAGTCACAGACACTTCTGAATTATCTAAGACAGGTATTATTTAAAAAAAGTTGGAGTAACAGTCCCAGCCACAAGGCATAATTACAGTGTGAGAACTGCAGTTGCCCATTCCAAAGCGTATAGACGAAACACTACATCAAATAAAAACACAAAACTAGTAAATAAGCACTTCAAAGGCCAATCGGTCTGTCAGAACAGACCGATTGGTCTTTGAAGTGTTTACTTCTTGCAAAACTAATGATTACCAAAGGTGGCGGAGGGTGGGAGGGGGTGGGTGTCCTGAGGCTGACCCCGGACCAATTCATCCTTGAAATAATTATTTCTAGCACAACAGTGTAATACCGATTTGATATTCTGAATCTGTGCTCTTGATCGCATTATTAATTAGGCCAATATGCACGTAGGCCTTGTCATTTGTAGATGCATTATGACCATATGCTGCGAGTAAGACACAAGTCAAGTAGTAAGCAAAAAATCTTGTTACGAAGATTTCGACTCTTAGATACTTTTTAACAACTCTTGGTCTAAAATTTGGACCAAGAGTAGTTAAGAGAAAATTAAAGAAAGATTGTTAAGAAAGCATGAAAAATCAGGTGTCCCAAACATTTGTTTCACATAAATACACTCATCATCTACCTAGCCTTTTCCCAACTACAATTTTCTCTTTATTCTTCGTCGTTGCTTTCAGTAACTTTCTTAATTTTCTCCTAGGTCTCATAAAAAAATATAAACATGAGAGCAGCAGATAAAGACCTCAGTCACCATAGCTACTGATAACAATTTTGATATCAATCACCTTTACCAAGGCGACGACAGTTAAGCAGTTGGTTACCTACTAACTAAACAATAGGTAAGTAAAGCATTACAATGTGTTGAGGCGTCACTTAATCATATCCGCGATCGCGTGGCTGTATCATATGGCTCATTCACCACATATAGTTTTGTTACTCGAGCATAATATCCTGCCCGGCATTATAATGTTTACTTTGGACACGTAACACTAATAATGAACGCATGCGCATCTATTCCGTATAATTATGAACATTGTTGTACTAATAAAATATTTACGCGCTTGAGCGAAATACTCGGAATCGTATTTGACGGGTTCTACAGAATTAGAAGAATAATAATCCTGCTAATTATTATTCTTATAATTCTGTAGAACCCGTCAGCCGAATTTGAAGAATTCGGAGTCGTTGCCAAAGTGTGTGGGACTGCAAATATTTTTGTACTCATATTCAACAAAGGGATGCAATACGTCAATGTTCGATAATGAAGGTGCAAGGCAAAGAGGTCACGCGGTCCTCCTGCACTATCCGCCTTTCAGACTGACCCACATCACACAATACGCTTCCGCCTAGCGCCACGCAATTAAGCACACCAGACATAAAAAATTACCGAAACAAAAGCGAACGGGGGTCAATCCCCCCCTCTCCTGTTCACCCCTCGCCGCAGTTACAATTTATCATAGCAAATAAAAATATGCGGAATTAAAAGAAAAAGGAACAAGAAATTGGAGCAAGAGGGAACGTTACTGCCGCCTGTCGAATGTTCAAAATAATACTATATATTTTTACTACCTCCCTTGGGAGCAGGGGAGACGGTACGTCGGTAACCAATTAAAAAAAGTATTGCTCCCGATAAATGTTTGATGTTCTAGGTACGTATAGGTCGGTGGGTGCCCACTGTTCTGCAGACGACGACCATGTATGACACAGAGTACTACATGTGAGTACAACCACGTGTATTAAACTCGGGCCATACCGGCAAAATGGATTTTCACCAAAATAGTTCGGGATCGGGACACTGCTCCTACAACCATAGACCACACATTCTACATTGCCGATACTTTTTCGAACATCACATGAATCCTCATTTGACGTTTACGTTTCGAATTTAATCGAATGACCGGCAATGACGTCAGACCCCATCAAACTTTCTTTATAGCCGCCCAAATTACACTAATAAATTATTTAGCTCTAATCAAACTATACACTAATTATACGAGTAATTAATACATTATAAGTAATGAATAAGGCGGAGCGGCCATATTGTCTATTAGTGGCTTAATTAAAAAATATATTTATTATTAATTTTCCATTATCCATGAGGGTGGAGGTGGACTACCTATTATTTGGTTAACTCATGTTTTTTTTGTTTGTTCTGTACGAGCTTGATTTATTAATATCGGTCACAATAGAATAATAACTTGTTCCTGTGGAAATTTTAGTGATACGTTCTGTTACTACTTAATTATCAGAAATTCCATACAACGCATCATCGATAGGTTAAATAATCCCAATTTTAGAAAACATGTAAAACACTTTTACCCTAAAAAGCTTGTCAATAATTAATGTGAGATGTGTTATTGCCAGATATTGTATTGCATCCGTTCATATGAGGCCGGCGACCGATGCGTACTTAGTTCATACTAACGTAATACCAAAATAATTTGTAAATCAAACATATTCTTAAGGTAGTGTGTATTTATTTCGATTGGATTACAGAATATCTATGTTCCCAATTATATATTTTGAAAACACAGCGATACAAAGACGAGATATGAGGAATTTAAAATTTCGTTTATTATTTTGTTTAAATCAGTGTCCATTCTAAATTTATATTTGGGAACCTAGATATTCTGTATTCCAATGGGAATAAAGACACACTACTTTAAGAATATGTTTGATTTACAAATTATTTTGGTATTACACTGGCCTCTTAAAAATGCAGAATTACCCGTCTGCACTCTGGTGTTATTATGACAAGAACTAATAAAAGCAAGGAATCCAGACAAAATGTTATGCATTCAACACTTTGCTTGTTTCCTCACCAGATATCGTGTCCGCATCGTCAGGTGGGTCGGGAGCCAATGAAGAGGGCCATAGGCAAACAAGCTATTTCGCACAAGCAAATCCACGATACAAATTCAATATTTTTTCTACTCCAAACCCTCATCTCAATGGAATCCTTCTAATTAAAGCCCAGTGCTTGAACCAAAGTTCTGAATTGGTAATCATTTCGTATCAAAGAATTCTATTCATCCTTCCCGGTTACCTTTCACCGTGGTATCGATTGACGCTCGTCTGATCCCAATTAGTTGACTACGTCATCGTATGTACTTACTCCTATTGATAGTTTATTAAATTAATTACTTTAATACTGAGCTCAAATGAGGTGCAATTCTTTTTTTCCGCCGTCGAGTACTAGCTGTGCTCGAGGGTGAATCGTTGCATGCAATTAGAAAAGTTTTAAATCATTTTGTATTAATGTTATATTATTAAGCTAATAAGTAGCTCTGATTAATTAAATATTTTTTCTGGTTTGATTTATGAGTTTTTATTTTAATTTATCATTTTTAATTTTAATTGTTAAGGAGAAATTACTGTTATTGATTGGATGGATTTTAAGCGTGCTGGTGAACGCGTCATCATAATGATATATAATTTATTATAAATTATGATAATAATGATGATTGTTTTTATCTGTCATGCTCATAGGTTATTCCCCAAAGTACTCCAAAATGAGTTCCCAAACTGCTCCATGAAAAATATAATATTTTGTTTAACACATGATTGTTTGTGTTAATTGTCTGGTTTTCTATCTAGAAAACTTACAGTTATGTCTGTACCTGCCTCGTGAAAATCTCTGTGTGGTCTGTCTGGGATCAGTACTTTCAGATTTCGCTCCATGTAAAATACTGGTATTCAGATGCATCCGGTTAGACTGGAAGCCGACCCCCACATAGCTGTGAAAAGGCTAGGCAGATGATGATGGTCTGTCTAGGATCAATGTGGTCTGTCTCACGTCCTAATAACATAGCATTTTCTTCTGCACAATACCTTTCGAAAAATGTTTGATAATATGTTATAGTTACACAGTATTGATTGAAACAATCGTCACCTTTTCCCAACTAAGTTGGGGTCCGGATGCAGCTGAATACCAGTATTTTACATGGAGCGACTGCCTATCTGATTTAGTACTGGGTAATACGATACCCCTTGGTAAGACTGGTTGTCAGACTTTCTGGGCCACTACCTGTAACGACTGTCAAAGATCACAAATGACAGCCGGGACAACTACTTAACGTATTAGTGTGTATTGATTGAAACAATCAATAGACATTAATTACAATTCCAACGCAACAAATCAGAAAGTTTCGTAGAATACACCCCAAGGTTTGACACAACTCGAATGGCCAGCAGGGCAGCAAGTGCTCGCCAGTGTAATACAGCGTTCAGATAATAATATTTGAAGTGGTAGGGGGAGCATTCTCTACTAACTACACTGTCTGGCACACAAGTAATACCCACTAAAGGGAACAATGCGTTATCTCACCAACTACTCGTATTACGTCACGGTGTCTACGTAACAAATACTGTCACAGAGTAGGGAGGCGTTGAGGGATTCGCCGTTCTTGATGCACTGGATCTTGCTACTCTATGTTCACCTATACATATTTTTCTTACACTTACTTTATTGAACCTCTGTTTTGTTTTTTGAATGGCTGTCTTGTCCCCGGGTCGTGTAAGCGTGGACTGTTAATGTTAAATAATGTTGTTTTTACGTTTATTGTTGCTATAGTCAGGTAAGTTTTCGTGTTTCTTTAGGTGTAGTAACTATGGATTATTTTGTAAGTTTATGAACACGTGAAATATGTAGGTAATTGGAGAGAAAGCACATTAGGAACTGATGATGATAGTGATGATGATAGTGATGATGACCAGTTACTTCGTTCAATAGAAATCTGGTGAAGTTCAAAGTTCAGAACCAACGCTAACCCTACCGCGTGCACTTACATTCCGAATTCGAAATGAACTTTTCTCGCCACTAAAATTGACGAGGTCGCGCTTTATAGTATTGCAGAGAAATATGAATGGAGGCGAACAGAAAAGCCAATGCACCTTTGATCTTTGTACACTGCGAGCCTCTCAGAGGCTACTCCCATTACTGCATGCAGATTTTATACTTTGTGACATTTTTGTGCGAACGGCGCGCTTCGTGTCCCCCCCTCGCGTGTCCCCTCCCCCCGGGCACCCCTCACCCCAGGCCCGCCACCTGCAGGGGTGCGCTACTTAGCTGATGACTTATTAAGAGTGCATTCTTCAGAGGTGTCTGCCTGTCGCGGCGGGTTTAATGACGTGGCTTGCAGCCTGCTCTCTGATTTCGTACTTCGAGTATGTCCCACTTTTAGTCACAATGCTTTGCGGTTTTGTGTAGTGTTTGTTCGCCGCGTGAGGGTTAAGGCTTTAATGTGATTTTCGGATTATTGGTTTGTGGAAGTTTTAGATTTTTGAGTATTTTTGGGTTGGATTTTTGATTACGCATTGGAGCTTATCTAATGAACAGAATCACACTAAAAGTTAATTATTTTTCTTTTTCATTTACCTTCAACTTAGGCTAAAAAGGAGAAAACATTGATAGCAGCAGCAAAAAACAATAAAAAATATCTATCTCAAATAAAAAATCAGCACAAAACAACAAATTGCAAAAAAACTGCAAAAAAAATCACAAAAAAAAAACAAAACATAAAAAAAAAACTTTAACACTAACGTGGCACCCCTATTATGAGCCGCGATTGATGCTTAGAAAACTTGCCGGCCTAAATTACGAGTCAGGGCTGTCAGTGCCGATGATAAAAGGTATCTGACAAAGGGATCGCAGAAAATTAAAAGGGCTCTGTTGTATTTGTTCGTCATTTCCGCGGCGAACACGCGATCGCGGCCTCGCTTCGTTGACCTTATAATTTGTTGTTACGAAAAAAACTTTTATAGATACTTTGAAGATATTTTTGGTAAAATTTTGTTAGAAATTCTAAGTTTTGTTTTCGAAATATTTTAAAAACAATGTTCTAAGACTTTTTCAACTGATGTCGGCTTAACTTCTATTACATGGGACCTAAACATAGCGAAATACGGGCGAAGCTACTGAAGCACATCAAGCCCATTCAATGGATTACACTCGAGAATGATGTTTCTTCGGCTTCAACCTAGACATATTAAAGTACTTACGGGACAATATCCGTGATTTTCACGGATCACGGATATCTGATAATCACGGATATTATCCCGTAAGTACTTTAAGTGTAGTGAAAAACCGTGAAAGTCTAAAACAGTGCTTCAACCTAGACATTTGAAATGCATCTCCATCAATTCTCCTCTTTCCCATTTTTTTTGTTGTATTATTGACAGAGCTGTAAAACTCTTGTCGTCCTGTTGTTGACAGGTGCAACCGTAGCTCGGCTCACAAAACTCACGATATCTGGTTGATTTCGACAGGTACCAAGCTTTTACCAAAATATCCCTCTCGCTGACTGGCAATACTGCACGCCCAAAATTTTATTCCTGCTAGTTTTTTGTGAGGGTCGACTTTATCATGAGAAAGACAGAAGCCACTACTACCGTCGTCATTTTGTTTGTTCTTCACAGTCTTGCGTTCATTTTATTTTCATTGGTATCTTCCTTTATCCTTATTACCACCTCATAATAAAGTTAAAAAAAGTAATCCCTTTAAAATACATTCACAGAAACGAACCACATTAATTATGCAAGCGCAATCACAATTAAACAAAGTTCACGCCAAGTCAATTACAAAGCCATATAGATAACCAATGGATTCGCAAATACGTTTTTTTCTCTAACGGTACCCTAAACAGGGGAATTACAATCGAATCGAACCATTAACCTTTACAAAGAGTAGTAAGAAACGGAACGAAAAAAAATGTATGATGAATGCAATATAACGACTATTTTAATAGGACTGTGTTCTTTCCTCGATAAATTACCGCTAATGCTGTAGATAGGCGACGTTTCTTTCATTCTGGAGAATTGTGAGTTTTTTGTAACAATAGTAATTACAGGCGTTCGCGTTTATAGCTGTTGACAGCCCTAGCGTGGTTACGTAAGCTAAGTGTTTGTGCCACCCCTGGACTTAAGGCAAATTGTATACCTATGTTTGGTAACTGCATTTGTCAGCGCATCGGTCTGATTAGTTCCAAGTTTGAGCTGTTTTGTAAAGTGTTGTGTACATTTTCTTTTGCTATTTAAAGACGAGATTATTGACGTTAGTATCTGTCAAGTAAAAAAAGCAGGCGAAAGCAAGAATTATTCAATTTATGACACCCTAAGTGGCAGTTATGCGCTCAACTGCAAGCAAACGTGCAATTTAAAGCGAACTAATTTACGAGTAACAATAAAAGTTACTCAAGACATGTCATAATATGTAAAAGGCACACGTTATGGCGGGAAAACACACCATTCGCCATACTTAGTTGTAAACGCAAATTATACTTTCTTAAGTAATAGAAAAACGCAAGCTTACCCGCATGGGAAAAATACGTGTGCAACATAATATACGAGTATGTACAGAAGAAACATGTGTACGCGCCTTTAAAGAAAACTAATTGTTACGAGTATATGGGAGTACTGGGAGTAGGAGAACAATTAAATGTGATAAGTAACTGTTTATTAACGATATTTACTGTTAGTGAGCTATGAACTGCAAGAAAGTAAGTAGCTAATGAAGCGGCGGAAATTTATTGGAAAATAATTGTACTTATCTTTGAAAATGTTTCCACTAAAATACGTATAGCCTAAAAGGTATTTGTAAAATTCTGTGAAATTTCTGGAATAAACATATATATTATTTAAAGATAATGTAGATTGAAATAAACTCATCTTTGTGTGTGGATATTATACCTTTTTAAGGTTTTTTAAATGAATAAAATCATATAATTAAAAAATGTGTAGCTCATTATAATATTTATATTACTTGGGGTAAAATAATACGTAAACGATCGCAACCTGTCCTTAGATACAGACATGATAAATACTCTTTACTATTACACCTTACAAATTAAATGTAAGAAAAAATCGCTCCTCTATCATCCGATGACCTTTATTGAAAGCTGTCGTTCTAAAAGTATTTCACAACCAACCATGTGATAAAAGTAGAGTTTTAGGATGTCCATGAGCCCGGCTGTTTGCTGGGACAACATTTGTGGACACACCCCCACTCGCACGTGCCATGCCAGTAGATGAGATTGGCGCTTCTCACGCGTCCGTTTGATTGACAAGCCCGAATTTTATTGCTACCTCTAAAAATGAAGTTAGCTCCAAAATCGAAGGCTTAAAAAAATCTAAAAAAAACATTAGAAACATTTCATTTTTAGGTTTTTTGCACGTTAAGCTGTTGGTCCCGACTGTCATTTGTAGATCTTTGACAGTCGTTAGGTAGTCAGAGGCCCAAAAAGTCTGACAACCAGTCTTACCAAGGGGTATCGTATTACTCGGTACTAACTGGGTTGTGGAGGTCAGATAGGCAGTCGCTCCATGTAAAATACTGGTATTCAGCTGCATCCGGTTAGACTGGAAGCCGACCCCAACATAGTTGGGAAAAGGCTAGGCTATGATGATTGTTAGGACTGGAATTTGATCAATTTGACTAATATGAAGTTGCTGGTTAAATTAGTAGCTGTAAAACGAAGTCCCTTTTAATATTTTTTGCTATTGGTGTTGAATGCCACTCAATAATGCAACTCCGTGCGCCCAGTGCTAAGTACCATGCCAGGCATTAATTACAAAGGCTGTCATTTATTGTACAGAACCCTACGTTCTACAAAATTACTGACACTGACCTGTCATCAACCTGCACGCGGTGAGACCTTAAGGGCTAATTACTTGCTGCGACTTACAGTAGTCGCGGACTACTTTGAAGTGATTCACACTCGTCTATTATTTACCTTCGATGTAAAACATAAAAGCGGTTTCAGCTGCCAACAATGGCTCACTCTATGCGACTCCACTCCTGTCCTTTAATACGTCGATCGCGTGCACCATCTAGTGTGAAAAGGGAAGTATTTTTCAAATGTAACATGCCTGTTTTTACACACAGTTTCACACATACGAAGTGTTATTCAACTATTTTTGAATGATTTTGTAAAGCCATTTTTATTTATTTCGAACTCATAGCTTTCATATTTCTAGGTAGAAATATTTTCGAATCAACTCGCCGTGGCTAGTGGCGCGTATATTTTTAGATATTGACAAAAGTCTGTGGACAATAGCCATGGGACTGAGCTTTTTTAAACTCACTTTGTAAAGCTTTTATAAAACTTTGTTTTATGCAATTGAATTGCAAACGGGTCTTCTAAATCTAAAGAACCGATGTCTGTTGTGGAATCGAAACCAGCGGCTAAGTAGGAAATTATACTTTAATATATTTTGCGGTCAGATAGTTAAAAGCCGATGATGCGCTCTATTCATTTCTATAAAAAAACTTCAACGGTCGACTGGCTCCGGCAATTGCGAGTGCTTTCACATAAATATCACGTCACGGCATTTATTATTTACTTTTCTTCATAAACTATTTAAGTGTATTAAATGAAAACAGTTACAAATGATAATTGCTCATGCAGTGCGGTGTTATATCACTTGCAGTTTCATCTTATTGGCTGATATACGTACTATCGGGGTCTTTTCCGCCTGACCATTTTAATTTTTTTTCGCTTAAATCATGCGGAGGCGCCGAGCCACGCCCCCTTAAAGTTTGGGCCTATTAGGAAAGCGTCAACTTTGGCGCGCAAAATAACAATAACTCTCGTTTGGCGAGCGTCGTCAGTGCGCTCGGCCGATTCGGTATATTTTCATTCATTTTTTCTACACAAAGTCAACGGGGCGGGGCTAGAGAGCGTTTTTATGTGGCGAGTGCAAGCAAAAATGAGCTTAGTGGTGGTCAGGCGGGAGTGTCCTCGAGAGTACATTGTGTATTGAGAAAGCAGTTTATGTGTGTTTTCTTTATAGTAAGATATTATAAGTGCGAAAGTTTGTGAGGATGCTTGTTACATTTTAACGCAAAAAGTGACGCAAAACGGGTTTAAATGAAATTTAGCACTTATATAGCTTATAACTTGGATTAAGACCTAGGATACTTTTTATGCTGGTAGTTCGATCCCGTGGGACAATTACCGAACTCAACGCGGGGCCGCGGGCTTAAACTAGTATCTATCTTTTAGATGCACTTTGCAAAGATTGAAATCGTTACCACATCCTTGTATCTTTGGATCTTCCTACTTTTATATATCACAGCAAGTTTAGATTAATCGATACTGTATGGTTGAAAACAGATTTTACTATGAAACATAGAGGATTAGAGACTCATTTTCATTTTTCACGCAATCAATCAATTTACCTGAACTAAGTTGGTTCCATTAGTATTAAAAAATGCAGTCAATCTAAATAAATCCAAAACTTTTGTATGATCCAGAAAAAAGATTTTCTGTTTAATATACCTAAAACAATGTTTTTTCGGTTTACTATTTCATATAAAAACTAAGACTCTAAAACTGGCATGAAAGTGATAACTTTGTTTAGGAGACGTCGTCTCTATTGAGAAAATTCACATCTAATTCCGTATATTTTCGCGGTAAGCGTCTTCTCCAACTCATTGATAATTTGATATGAATAGAACCAGAATTAGCTCTCGCCTTCACCTTCTGATTCTACCTCTCTGTCAAACATCAGTGATCTTTATACTCCTTACAATAAAGTTGCTTTTGCCCGGCCATTGACAAGTCTGTCAAATTCACTGTCTAAAGACTACAGTGATACGGTCAGTTCTACGGGATCCAGGGTTGATAATAATCATGTTTTTTTTATAAAAAACAAAAAAATCGGATTAATTTGATTTAAATCTTTTTTATTTAATTTTTTTACATTCTACTCTTTTTTAATTTGAAAGTCAGTTATTAATTAAATAAAAACACAACTTATTTAACTATGTATATTTTTTCACTTAAAATCAAATCACCTAATAAAAAACACTAATTTTAATGAACAAGGAAAATAATTAGTTTAGTTTTCTCAAAAGGAAGACTAATTTGACTGCCTTTTCGGTGCCTAATCTGTTTCTTATTTTGTTGTGCACCAAATTGAATGCCCAGCGGAAGAAGCAACTGTACATAGCAGTTGCTTGATTATATCCATTTCGTCTTCCATTTTTTTTTTTCATATTTTGTATTGCGCGCCGTAGTTTATGTCGGGGGAAGTATCTTGACACATTTTGGCTGATTTGGTCGCAGTAAAAAAATATTGATTTAAATCATTGATTTTTATTTAAAAAAAAAACTTGATTTTAATCACGATTTAGATCACTGATTTTAATCAAATGATTTAAATCACAACAACCCTGATCGGATCTGTTATCAGAGTCAGATTTGTCAGATCTGATTACGATAGATTACTACTAGAAGCAAATTGTTAAACTGAACAGTACTGTCTCATGTGTCGCACTCGGTCAGACTGATCGTTTGTATGACTTAACATTGAACGTTGATACAGTCCAAGCATTTTTTAATGTTGCCTAAAACAGTCTGACAACCAGTATTCCAATGACGACCATATTACCCAATACTAACTGGGTTATGGAGGTCAGATAGGCAGTCTCCCCATGTAAAATACTGGTATTCAGCTGCATTTGGTCAGACTGGAAGTCGACCCCAATAAAGTTGGGAAAAGGTTAGGTAGATGATGATGACACAAGACTTAGCGTGTGTTCTGAAATGAAAGGAGGAGTAAATACAGGTGACTTTTTTATCACTTTCCAAAGAAAATCGGTATAAGTAATAAGCATAAAGCAAATGTCATACTTAGTTTTTAACTTGCAAAAAAAAAAAACTCGTATTGCGTATGATTGGAAATTCGAAAATTTTTCATATTTTTTTTCAAAATTTCTCTTTTTCTTGTGCTAATATGAAAAGTTTACTTGAAATTTGTAGCCTTTTTTGATGATGGATCAATTTTTTTCTAAGTTGTGAAAAAAAGAAAAAAAACTAGGTAGCCATTTGCTTCTATTCCGTTCACCTAATATACCCATTTTTTTTTGAAAGTGATAAAAAAGTCATCCGGTTTATAGGGTGTAAAAGACCTCATTACGAAGCCGTCAACCAAGCATTCTGTACATCAAACTAAGTAACTTTACGCAAAAATTATTGCTGGGTAACGACTTTTTTTGGTGGTGAAAAATCATGTTTTGTGGTAGAACTCAATATAACGCACTCAAAACATTGTGCTGATGGATGGATTGAATAGTGTGGGGGTCGTGGAGGTGTTAAAACGAAAAATCTTACATTAAATACCTACATGTATTTAAAAAAAAAAAACTTGTCAAAAAGTTGGAACTTTGATCCCAAATATCTCCGTAACTAGAAGGTTCCCAGGTATGGTGTAGAACAAAAAAATGATCGTAATGACGAGGAGAACAAGTGCCTTTCGGCTTCGTTAAGAGATGTTTTACACCCTTTATATACTGATATGTATTTACTCCTCCCTCTATGTACTATCGGGGTCTTTTCCGCCTGACCATTTTAATTTTTTTTCGCTTAAATCATGTGGAGGCGCCGAGCCACGCTCCTTTAAAGTTTGGGCCTATTAGGAAAGCGTCAACTTTGGCGCGCAAAGTAACAATAACTCTCGTTTGGCGTGCGTCGTCAATGCGCTTGGCCGATTCGGTATCTTTCATTCATTTTTTTTACACAAAGTCAACGGGGCGGGGCTAGAGAGCGTTTTTACGTAGCGAGTGCAAACAAAAATGAGCTTAGTGGTGGTCAGGCGGGAGTGTCCTCGATAGTACATTAGCTAGTGCCTGTATACCTACTTAAAGATCATGACTGTAGATAAATAAACTACACTTTAGAGGTTGGTCAGCTGACAACATGTCAGTACAACAGCAGTAATTTTCAGTCATATCATTTTCAACGTCACTGGCCATTCATTGAGCTTTACTATGATAACATATACTCATCAGACAATGATATATAATTTCTCGACGTAGGCAGTTTTGCACTTAGTTGCAAGATGAATGCACCTTCTTGGATCTATTTGATACCTATTTGAGAAATCACATCATCCATTATTCTAAAATTATTTACATACTAACTCTATAATAGAAATAAAAATATTTACAAGTATCAAAAAGGGTTAGGCGTCGAAAAATTCGTCCACATCGCTGTCAACAGGAAAAGTGCTCAGAAGGCTGGCGACATTGCCACGTTGGATGGCAATGCTGATTCTTTGACCAAAAAATAGGCCTGCCCTCTGGTCACGTGAACAGTCGACCAACCGTTTGGCGATTTCTCGAAAAACTAAGTGGGCACTCGGACCCCATGGCTCGGCTCAACGGCTCAAACACATAATTACCAATTAAATTATTGTATTTGCGCTGTTTGAGGTTTTCAGCACCTGCAGCAGCCGCCCCAGCGCCGCACACTGTGCTAGGAAGATGGGATGGCGTAAGGGTGTCGACGCAAGTTGCGTCCCACACCAAAGGCCTACCCAACTTCCATGGCATTATGGTCATACCATCTGGTCTCTTGCCATCGACGCGTGCCAAGCCAGTGGGTTCTAATACAGCAGGCACCCCGGTGGTGGCAAGAGCAAGACGGATGAGATCATTAATGCCAGCGTGCCGCGCTATCCGACCTGCACTCTTGCTGCAAGAAAGGCCATGGTCTCCGAGGCAGTCGACTGCTTCACCACATTGACAGCGATGTGGAGCCCCACAAGGAGCGCCCAAACGCAAACATGTAGCGAGCCGGAAGGTTGTGTCACCTAACATAGTGCCTATATTAGGTGACGGTAGCGCCTGAAGCCAGAGGCCTGACTCCCATTCACCCACAGCCAGCAGGCGGGCACGCTCAGCAGTATTGGTAGACGTATTAATAAGTTTATTCCGTACTAACCTGCAGAGCGGCTCATCCCACTGTCTCTGGGAAAACGGGTTCTCGGGCCGATCCGTGTCCGGGCAAGCCACTTTCCAGGCGTCCTCTGCGTCGGTCAAGCACGGCACTTCCGGGCTAACCAGGGAAAGAGTTAAAATTTTCCTGGTTATCTTTAAGGTTTCCTGGTTATCGGTAAGCTAACACTAGAATAAAATTTTATTCTAAAATTGTATTTTAATTGTGGTTTATGCAACTTCGTGCGACTATATATTCGCATGGAATGACGGAATATTGTCGTTTGTAAATGACGAAAATATATTTGCTAATGCTGTTCTAGATTATAATGACAAATACACGTTTTAAATGTAAGAGCTTTGCTTTAAACTCCTCCACGACCCCCGTACTATAACGCCTTAATTATTTGACATAGCTGTCTTGAAATTAAACAAAGTTGATTGATTAACTTTTGTTTTGTTTATTCAAAAAATGTTCTATCCGATTTCCTAGCTCTAAACATCTACCTGGTGAATATGACAATCCTGAGGATGCAGCGATGAAGTATAATGAGGTATTTTCCACTGACGCTTCAGTATAATATCAATAGATAGCGCAGATCAGCATTTGGGAATTTTTTTAAGCGGCGTTGATGTAGTACCTATAATAAATAAATATTTACGTAGTTAATATATATATGTTACGGCTAATAGCCGAAGTGCGGCTACACCTAGTTTTAGCCTGCTAGAACTAGGTGCAGCCGGCCATGTGCGGTTAAACCTAGGTGTATCCTCTTATCTTCGGTTAGAACTAGGTTTAGCCTTCATCATAGCGGCTAGAACTAGGTGCAGCCACACACTGGTGGTTAAACTTAGGTGTATCCTATTTATCATCGCCTGGAACTAGGTTTTCAGTTCAGTAATGAGGTGGTTGATGACAATCTAGTTTTGCCTAGGCCGACTTGGGGCACCCCGACATAGATAGATTAGGTTAGAAGGGTATGGCGGGGTCGAATGAGCGAGCGTAGAAAGCGAATAGACCCCGCCATACCCTTCGTGGTTATTTTTTTATAAACCATTCAGAAGTAGGAGCCCCGATCGCGGGGGCCGTTCGACCGGTTTTCCCTCGACTCGGATGCATCTGCGGGGGTAATACGAAATCGAATCAATCGGGAAACGCAAGATAAGAATCTCAAAACAAAACCAATAATTATGACCTATCTGAACTAAAAACTTAGTTCTAGCCGATGATAAATAAGACACACCTAAGTTTAACCACCGGTGTGCGGCTGCACCTAGTTCTAGCCGCTATGATGAAGGCCAAACCTAGTTCTAACCGAAGATTCTTATCTTCTAAACTAGGTGTATCCTCTTGGATACACCTAGTTTTAACCGCATGTGGTCGGCTGCACCTAGTTCTAGCCGGTTAAAACTAGGTGTAGCCGCACTTCGGCTATTTGCCGTAACATATATGTATATATTTTTTTGTTTCTACTACCATCTCTGTGTCTACTCGTAAAAACCTGTAATTGTATAGTAAAATTACTTTATTATTCATTGTTGTATAAAAAGTGAGAACTGTAAAGAACGTTTTCAACACATTTGCTCAACAAATGCATTTACGGAGACTGTATACATTGTTCGAAAGTTAAAAATTACGCACCATACAACGGAACGTGCGGTAAAATAGGTACTCACACCTAAGTAGGTGTGAGTACCTATTTTACCGCACGTTCCGTTGTGTAAAGAATACGCACGGTACTATACAACGGGATATGCGGTAAAATAGGTACTTACCTATTTTACCGCATATCCCGTTGTATAGTACCGTGCGTATTCTTTACGGTTTCTTTTTAATTAGGTCAAAATGAAAATCTAATACGGCGCCGACGAAAATTTTGTTTTTCCTTCATGGGTGTCGTTTTCGTGGTTTTTGGGGTCGCTGATAACGAAAATGAGGTCAAAATGAAAATCCAAGATGGCGCTGACGAATATTTTCAGTTTTTTGGGGTCGCTGTTTGTTTCGTTACATATTGTACTGTTTTCTCGCAAATGTGTTGAAAAAGGTTGTATGACACACGTGCAGAAATTGGTATTTACAAACTCGTGACTATGGTAAGCCCTCGACTTCGTCTCGGGCTTACAGTCGTCTACTCGTTTTTGAAAACCAACTTACCGCACTATAGTATCATAAATAACTATTTTTCTGTCAAACATATTTAACCTAAAAAGTCTACTGTTCTTTTGCATCACTGAACTGATCTACAAGTTTTTGCATGGTTTTTGCTATTGTTCTTCTGAGTGTTTTTGCGTTACGTCTAAACTCCTGGTGCGTCGAGTCGAGCTTAGGTTCCTCCGTACTTCAGTTAAGGCTTTGTGGACATAAAACGAGCCATTTTATTATTCCCAAGGTTGATCAGCGCCATCTAGTTCGTTCATAAAAAGCACTGGAAAATTCCCCATTACGGTCAAACTTCACTTCAGGTAAGTTTGTTTAACCTTCAATTATAAACAGAATATATGAACGACAATATTTTGTAATTCCATGTGAATATATCGTCGCACGAGGGTGCGATAAACCAATGGCAAACAATTTTCAAATATTAAAGGCTGTGTGTAGCTGCTGTACAAAATAATAACACCACTCGTATAGCTAAAGTTAAAACCAAAGGGGGAATGTGAATCCTGCATTGTAGCAATTGTAGCTCCTCTTCGATATGCGTACTTACACAGATAGGCGCGGGTAGTATGCGAACTCCGAAAGCTACACTAGTCGAGCTGGATTCCAACATCGCACGTGACAATTCTCCGTTCACGCCTTCATTATAAATCATTAAACCGAAGTTTTTAATTAAGCATTGTGCTCGCAAATATTCGAACAAGCGGAGGCTCACATACATACAACATGTCCGCATTAAGTTAATTATATCAGAATGTAAGTGACATTGTGCCTCGATTATGATTCGATACATTTTTATAGCGATCACATGGTGGGCATTGTGTGGCGTGGCGTTCTCGCCTCTCGGCTCGGTTTATTGCTTTAATAAAGTGATTAAATACCATGGCGTAAAGCCAGGGCTCGATACAGGCCGAGCTAATTTCGAAAACTTGTATTCGCTCCCTTTTAGGTCGCTCGGTTTTAATGTGGGGTCAGTGACTGTAGATCCTGAATTAGAGTTGTAAGCCGCGAAGGCGCGCGAACGGTCGAATGTATGCGACAAGCGCGAATACTCCAACCTGAAAAACTTCCAGCGTTTTTGTGACGATATTTAACGTTCTTATGTTACCTTAAACGGTATGTGAGAACTAATGAGACTTAAATCGATTGTCGGTTGCATCTCTGGGTGCAGGATTTTTGAACGAACAACTTTATCGAACTTTCGTCTGCGTTAAAAGAAATTACGCGAGATTTAAGTACATTCCTTTTTCTTCCAGAACTCGCCTCATAATATTTAAGTTGTATAAACTTATATTCAAGCTCGTTTGTCTTACACACTTTCAAGGAGCAAACAATCAGCACATGTTCGTAAGTAAGCTTAGTTGTGTGGTACTTGCTGAGTAAGTTGTGTTAAGTCACAGGTGTTTTGGCGCGGACACTAAAAACATTAACGGGAGCAAGTGTCATTAGCAGCGCAGCGCGGCGCGTGGCTGCGACGGCGGCGGTGGCGGCGGGCACGGCGCGTGCACGCGGCGGGCGCGGCGCGGCCACGACGCAGCGCACCCCTCCGCCACTTTTATTTTTGTTGCCTTACTTTTTTCTATATGAAGGTCCACTCACTTATTCATGCGAGCGGGATTGTAATTTTTTTCTACTTTTTGCATGCGCCGTATATAGATATTTTGGCTACCTCCTATTTTTTCGTGACTATAAAACTGGGCCGGGGTTGTGCGCTTTTTCCGCGGCACCCCTGCCCGCCAAGGGGGTGGAGGGTGCTCGCAGTTAGAGAATTATTCATTGCCTACCCCGCCGAACCGGCTTTCCGTTATTTCTGTTTGTTATGAATTATGTCCGATGACTTTTCCCGACGCCCCGTTTCTTTCGTTTTCACTAATTACTTTTTCTATAGAAACTATAAATCTTCATTCCTTAATCGAGTTGGGACTTGGGAGTGGAGGCGCGCGGTAATGACATTGGTCGCGTGGCCCTCCCCAATCGCCTTCACTCGCCCTCACGCTCGCGCCTTGCTCTCTGATAAATATATTCGTTTGTGATAAAACATTGTTTTCTTGTGTAAACTGACGTACTAAACGCTAACAAAAGGTTCAAATTCACACTCTGCTGCCTACTAAAATATGTAGAAGAGCTCGCTCCCAGCCCGCTACAAATTTGAATTTCATATGTATGTTTCGCCTATTACGGATGCACTCATTAATATCTTAAGTGATGTGTGGAGTTTTATGGCGCGCAATTTTGAGCTTTATAACTTTGTAACACGGTTCATTGCCGTCATAACGTTTAAGGTTGTCTCCATTTATACAGAGCACGCGTTAAGATTATGCCGGATGAAAAAATGCTGCAAATTGTATGACCCCCCATGAAAAAACATTATCGTTACGGGCACATCCGTTGGGTTATCTTTTCGTATGCAAATCTTGAGTGCTCACACCGCTCCTGTGATACTTGCGGTCCGCGGGACGGTCAAGCGCGAGTCGTGCTATTAGGAGTAAGTGCGTCAGACGGCCGCCGGGACTTTTCTCGTCGGTCGGTGCATTTGTGTCCTGATCTTGTGACTGAGAAAAAGGTTGCTTTATCTTTGTTAAATAACTAATAGGCAATTAGAAAAAATCATTTATTTTCCCTAAAATTGATTAAGATTCTTAGATCCACAGTTTCTGGCAAGTCGAGAAGCCAGTAACTGCCCTCGTGTAAATGAGCCTTGACATTGAAAATAAGCCGGTTGATTATTTTGAGTCCCAAATTATTTTTAGTAACAAATACGTACCTGTTTATTTATTAACTTGTGCTAAAAACAATCCGAATATTCTGGAATCCGGGAAGTAGGGTCGGGGTCATCAATGTTTAACTGTTTCAAGGGTGATTTAGGATCCAAACATATTAATTAGTCTTTAGCCCTGACCCGCAATGGTCGCCGGGAAACGACAATGAGCTTTTTTGCTACGTATCTTTTACAAGCTTTTTCAAACAAAGCTTAGTTTTTTTTTCATGCCTTTTTTGTTTAGTGTTAAGGGAGATTCTTGGGTTAACTTTTTTTGTTTGTTTCGTTTTCAGGACAATGCATTTATTTAGTAGATAAGACCTGATGCATCGTTTTGCACAAGTTACTAATGAAGTCAAGAGCAGGCCCATCCCGAAGCGAAAGTAAAGATGCAGATGATCTGAGTGCACTTAGCACGACTGTTGAGCACGAGGACCTGGGTTCGATTTTCAGACCGGGGCAAAGCGTTATTGTGTTTTTCCTTCAATCGTCGGGCTAAAGTGTTTTCGGTAGTTCTCAGTAGCAGCCATACGTACCGTGGGTCCTAAACATAATTGGCGGAATGTGGGTCTAATATTAGATACACCTCTGCGTCACCCTCCGTGTATTACAAGCGTGGATTCCATCTATCTTCCAGGGGTTTTAGGTTTCCGCACTTAGTCCTTGAAGTACACTACTTTAGGATACATCTTTAAGTTTATTTTTATTTTTTTCTTTTATTTAGTATAAGTTCAAGGCTTGTTTTGTTTAGTTTTAGAGCTTAGTTGTAAATTTTTGTTTAAATTCTGTTCTCTTTTTGTACACTACTTTTACCTTTACTAAAATTTGTCATTGAAGAGCGGGATCTCCTAGCACAGGTATATCTTTTACTTAAAAGGAGGTCCCTATGTAAGATTTACTGTAAAAGCTGTACAAGTTTCTGCAATAAAACTTTTTTTTTTTTTTTTTTTTTGAAGTGGACCAGTGTGCGTGAGCCATGGTGGCCGATTACTCCAACCAGCCCACCTCCCTCCAGAAGCAGATCAAACTTCCCAGTCTTCTCAGGGATCTTGGTGATCCCAGGGTCTCCTCGCGAATCTTGGCGTGGGATTCTGTTGTGTATGATCCAACGACGATGTAAGATTATCCACACATTCAGGATAGTCATCTCTATCTAGGGGCTTTTAAAAATGTTTGTAAGCACTTTTCCAATTCGGGGTCGAAAAGTTAAACTTATTCACAGTGATGTTGATGACCTGCATTTAATAAGAGCTTGGTTTAAAATAGCGAGCAGCGGTGGCCCAGTGGTGGTGGCCCCGACTTACGAACAGTAAGTCGTGGATTTGAACCCAGACAGGTGCATTACTTTGTGTAATTTATTTCAACACCACTGCTCTCAAAACGGTGAAGGAAAACGTCGTAAGGAAACCGGTATGTCCTAGAACCAAAAATTCGAAGACATGTCACATCTACCAATCCGCACTAGGCCCGCGTGGTGGATTATAGCCCATTCCCTCTCATTGAGAGGAGGCCTGTGTCCCAGCAGTGGGAACATTAATATAGGCTGATGATGATGGTGCATTTTTGAATTGGGAAACTGGACCCGTTTACCAAATATGTGATTTGTATAGCCAAGTAGAAAAGTTTTCTTGATTTTAATCTATTTTATTGTATTCCCGCTGCACCGCGCGCCGTGACCCCATGTGTATTGTGTTTGTTTTTCTTTTTTCCTGAAAACTATTTACTGATAGCTCACTGACTAAGCGTCGTACTATATTGCTATTTTCTCGGAAAAATTGTTTCCGCATGTTTGCTTCCTTTAATTTTAAGTTCTAAGATAGAAATACGATATTATTTATAGCACGTAGTATACGTTCTTGAAAGCCCGGATATTGCAACCTTTGACGACTCTGCAAGCGAGTGAAGATATGAAGTTTAAAGTTTTTTAAATAAGGCTAGAGTAGGAGAAGGCTAGGGGCTAGAGGCTAAAGCTGAACCCAGACCGGGACGGCATTGCTTTAATTTTTTTGCCAATGGACATTCAAACGTATTGGTATAGAAATACGACCGTGGCGCGTCTTTCAATACAAATCCCTTTCGATGCCACGGCATGCCACGTTCAAGCATAGCAATTTATGTCGTATTTCTATATCAATACGTTTGATTATCCATTGGTAAAAAATTAAATCCCATGCCATGCCGTCCCGGTCTGCGTTCAGCTTTAAGGTCTTTTATAGTGTCCCTTTCTTATTGGAAGCCGGATATCTATCTGAATCTGACTTCCTTTACTTGAGTACAAGGGAAAATGGTTTGTAATATTTTTCACGGATTTCTGTCACGGAGATTGTGTACATGACTTCTACTGTCTATCGATCTTTAAGTCATCTGTGTTTTCACGGATTTCTGTCACGGAGATTGTGTACATGACTTCTACTGTCTATCGATCTTTAAGTCATCTGTATTTTCACGGATTTCTGTCACGGAGATTGTGTACATGACTTCTACTGTCTATCGATCTTTAAGTCATCTGTGTTTTCACGGATTTCTGTCACGGAGATTGTGTACATGACTTCTACTGTCTATCGATCTTTAAGTCATCTGTGTTTTCACGGATTTCTGTCACGGAGATTGTGTACATGACTTCTACTGTCTATCGATCTTTAAGTAATCTGTGTTTTCGATCGGATTTTTTATCTTATTTATGTTTCAGTCTTGAGTGCTGTTTGTTTTGACGCTTAGATATTTACAAAGGGAAGTTGTTTGTAAGAAAGAGTAATTCGTCAACTCGTCCCACAAGCCCACGGCCCATTTGGGACGAGTTGATGAAAATCAAAATTAATAATTGTGAAATAGCCTGTGGAAATTATTTTGAAAAAAACATTACGTCCTGGGTTCGACTCCCAGGTTGTTAAAATTGTTTTTGGGTTTTTCTATCAGTTAATTATAATCAGTAATAGTCTAGATTTGTGCCCGGTTAATGGTAATAGGCTCGCTCCCTATAACATTAAACAAACTAGCGAAATGTGGGTGTTCGGTACACCTCTGCCTAACCGTGCGGGGACACTCTTTGTAGGCGTGATGTTATGATGACGATAGCGTTAATTCCGATTTGACGACGCACCAAATAAAACCATATCATCATCAGTCTGCCTAGCCTTTTCCCAACTATGTTGGGGTCGGCTTCCAGTTTTACCGGATGCAGCTGAATACCAGTATTTTACATGGAGCGACTGCCTATCTGACCTCCACAACCCAGTTAGTACCGGGTAATACGATACCCCTTGGTAAGACTGGTTGTCAGACTTTTTGGGCCTCTGACTAAGTACCTAACGACTTTCAAAGATCTACAAATGACAGCCGGGACCAACGGCTTAACGTGCTTTCCGAGGCACAGAGGAAACTCGGTATGTAATGGGTGGTCACCCATCCACAGACCAACCTAGGCAAGCACGGCTTAACCTAACGATCGACCCGAGTGGCTGTTATTATTTAGCCACGGGCTCCTCAGACAAAACCATTATAAGATAATATTATAACGATTCCCTTTTTTGTTTTATATATTTTAATTTGTCAATCTGTCATGAGTTACGTCACATAGTTGACTAGTGCCGGTGTCGCACGTCACATAGTTGACTAGCGCCGGTGTCGCACTTGACTCTAGTCAGACATTCGTACCGACATTACGCGAGTAAGCAGTAATCCCCGACCCTATTCATCGCTTCGCACACGGTTTACGATGTGAACGCGTTTGAATTATGTATCTTTAGTTTGTGCATAGAAGGCACAGTATCTTAGCGTCATCGTTTTGAAACTTCATCATCAGCCTTATTAATGTTCCCACTGCTGGGACACAGGCCTCCTTTCTATGAGAGGGAATGGGCTATAATCCACCACGCGGGCCCAGTGCGGATTGGTAGATGTCACATGTCTTCGAATTTTTTGGTTCTAGTACATGCCGGTTTCCTCACGATGTTTTCCTTCACCGTTTTGAGAGCAGTGGTGATGAAATAAATTACACAAAGTAATGCGCCTGTCTGGGTTCGAACCCACGTCTTACTGTTCCTTAGTCGGAGCTGCCACCACTGGGCCACCGCTGCTCTCGAGTTTTGAAACTTAATATGTATAAATATAAGTATTCGGGATGTAAGAAAGGAAGATCGCAGGGAAAATCAGCAAATAGAAATAAGTGTTATATTTTTTAAATAAGTATTAATTTATAATTTAAAAATGGTTTCTGAAATTTGTACCTGTTTGCTGAAAGTTTCAGTTACAAGTCCTCTCTTAATTAGTAAATTGGCATCCACATCCACATACATAAAAGATTAAAAAACAAATAAAAACAATAAACACAAACAAAAACATATAAAACAAATTTCAAAGGTTTTTTCCCCGTTTTAGGCAGGAACACTTTACAAAAACACCAGCTACTACGATCCCCTTACATAGTATTTTATAATACCTAAACAAAAAGAACTAACATCTTTACTACTTCACATTTAGAAAGTTCCTATCACTACACAACCACTGCTCCAATTTTTTATTCCATCTAACAGATAGCGTCTATCCATACCACAGTACTTTTCAAACACAAACCTAGAGGTACCGTCTCATAGACCCCCTAAAGCCAACTAGTCTACTACACATTTCAAATTAGCTCCACGCATTCCCCTTACAAAATACTCATCAGCAGCACCATCAACATCACATAAAACTTTGATAGTTCCGTACATTATATTATGTAGTTAGTAATTCGCGGAGTAGCAATGTCACAAAGAAGTTTTTGATGAAAAGGACCTCAGTGCTATTCATTCATGTATAGTGTGTGAGAGGAACCCGCTTCACGATCTTACGCCAGGATCGTAGTTAGAACGCGGTTTAACGTGTTTACGTTTGGGTTACGTTTCAGTGGGTCTTACACGGACGTGCAGAGAAAATGTTGTTATTTAAATTTGAAAATACTTGTTTTACACATATAATTAAATTAGTTTGAAGGCTTTTTATACCTGTAGGTTGGTGATACTTACGAAGTGCACAATTTTCTTTGTGCACATTCTGCGTCAAATCCTATTGCGCTTGTCCCAAAATCCTATAAGACATGTATTATCGCAACAAAAATTGTTTTTAATCTATATTAAATAACTGTAGAGCTGTTTTGTGACAGTCTGTAGTGATTTGTTAGTGTGCGTGTTCAAAAAGCTAAGTACTCATGTAAAGGCTAGGTACTTATCGATTTGTTTAAAAAACGTTATTGAAGGCGTAAATCCACTGCTCAGTTTCAAGGTTCGGTCACGCACGATACTTCGAACTTTAAAGTTTCTCTAATAAGTTTAACATTAAATATATTAATATTTATTTCAGTACCATTCAAATACGTAATTGATTAACGGTCTGCCATGAAAATGTATATTTAATTTGGCTTCAACCATATTATTTCTCACACCGAAAATATACCTAGACGTTTTACATAATAAATACAAAAGATAAGTACAAATAAGTACAAATATGAATTCAGGAGCTCAATTTTGGGCGCATTTAAACGGTAGCCCGGTTGGTCGTTTAAAATACTTGTGTAATAATTGTATAGGGTTACGATATTCCGCCGGTTGTCAGTGGTTCATATATTATGCCCGAGTGATTTACCACTACATATTTGACGTGCATTTAATGTTCTTCAATAAATGGTCTCATCGATTTTCGTAGCACGTTTAAATTAGTTAATTATTTAGAGGCGATTTTTGTGATGTTTATAGGGGTGAATTTAACATATTGGATTTAATTTAACATATTGGATTTAATTTAACATATTGGATTTAATTTAACATATTGGATTTAATTTAACATATTGGATTTAATTTCTAATTTATCTCATGCAAAGTGACTTTCAAAGAACTGCAGCTCTGTTTTGAAGAAATAATTGTATCAGTCTCGTGTTTCAAATTATTTTACAATTGAAATCGTAGCTGTTTTCTAAAAAGCCAAAAATCCTAACTTACCACGGGATCAATAACAAATGATTAATAAAGGTAACCTCTACCAAAACGTCTCCCAAATCCGTACCTGTACGTCTTAGGTCGCTCCAACACTAATAGACGTATGTCGCGTGCCGCGTCCTCTGAAGTTCAAACAAAGAGTGACGCGCGACTATTTTTATTAAAACCCACAAGCTGAGGCATACTTTTTTTAATAACTTATGTACGTAGGTGCGGGTCGAGTCATTTGAATTGCACTCCGGGTTAGTTCGCGCTCACGGCACGAGATTTTTTTCCCAGAAAATTGTGGAGTGTAACCCTTTGTGCGGCAGACTTTGCCGCCTTGAGCCGCGCGGGTTTGTTTCAAAATGTTTTCCTTTTGAACCCCGCGCGTGGGGTGCCAAGTCGATAGCGTTCGTGTGACTCGATATCTGAAGCTTGTAGCTCTGAACGTTCACGGCTTGAGGTAGGTTTTGGCTGTCTTTTTGTGATACAAAGTGGATTAACCCCGAATTACGCATAGATACACAACCCAGTGCATCTTTGAAACTTAAGAACGAATTTTACGTTTCGGACAGTGATTGTGATTATGCATGTATTTAATTTTTTTATATGAATCGGGGTGTTAGGAGTGCGTACTCCTAACACCCCGATTCATATAAAAAAACTCATCTCAACCCCTAAGGGCTCATTTACGGATACGCGACGCGTTGTGAGGCGCGGCCCGCTTTCAATTCAAACATATGACGATGTATGAGAGCGTTTACGGAGAAGCCATTTTATACGCGTTTGCTGAAATGCAGCGTTACCTGCCGCTTCACACGCGCTAATACATACATAATTATGGCAGATGATAACACCGCAGATTACACCGCCCCACCATAAACGGAAAAACGAGCAACGCACCGCAGGACGCGCCGCACAACGCACCGCCCTATTCGCTGTTCGGCGAGCCGCACAACGCACCGCCCTACGCGCTGCGTCTCCGTAAATGAACACTGACTCCGCGACCGTTTTAATAACTTTTTGAAGGAACCAATAAAGGTTAAGATTGAAGCTCATTTTTATAACAATGTAACTTATTTTAAAACTAATTTGTAATGTGCAATATTTGCAAGCAAAAATAAAAAATCGACAGCGTTTTTTTACGTGTCGCTTCGATATTTACATTCCTATCCGCAATGCCACGAACCAGGACAACACTACCACTAAAAACTAGTGTTACAAGATCAATATAAAAACAAATCATGGCAGGTATATAGAGTCCTTTGATATGTCAAAGTTGCACAGAATTTCAATGGGCGACGACTAAAAATATTGGAGTAGTAGTGATAGTTATGTTCAGTGTTACCGTGCGTCTGCAAAGGGTCTCTCCACGACTTTCATTCACTTGACGCCATCCCTTAGACTCTTTTCACCAAGCCCGCTTTTATACAGCCACTATTTGTATATTAGTACTCACTCAAATCTAAAATGCTTTACATATGTTTATTAATGTGACATTTTGAAGATTTTTGTCTGCAAATGTATAAACATTTGACTGACAATAACAGAATAAATGCATCCGGAAACATGTCTGTTATTTTAAATATACAGGTGACAAGTGGCCATTTAAATGAGCTGTGAATCTGTGATAGACAGACGGTCATTCAGGTACCATATATTTGAATTTTTTAGACAATTATTCACATACATAAACGACGCCAGACGACTAAACATTCGTCACATATATTTTATTCTTGGGTATAGGTATAACGGTGGCATTGAAAACTAGATTACATTCGCAAACAGCACGAACCACAAAAAACAGGTAGCTACATCAAAATTGTTTACGTAAATCCTCGTTTATTAAGCGGCACGCAGAAGTCATGGCATTTATTATTAGCACGAATAAAGATAAGTACACAACGGCTATAAAAATCATGTCTACAGTTCAAGATTTCCGTCTTGGAAGGAAATTGTCGAATTGGAGGAGCGTAGCGCCCGTTCCATCGGCGGGCCTTGTGAATATTTCATTAGGACACATGGCGCATGCGCGTAATCCGTCTCAAGATGACAAAGTTCAGACTTGGGCTCCTGTGTTCTGTGTTCGCAAATCAAACGTGTCGCCGATCGTTGCCGAACTATATGTCAAACATTTAAATTTAATCAACTTGTTTAAAAATACCAATCGAAATGAGAATCTCCTCCTTTTTGAAAGTCGGTTAAAAAATGGATAGCTTATACCTATTCTATTACTTTTTTATACAAATGGGGCTGTCTAGACGTAGATACATGTCTGTCTATCTGTCTATCACAAGACAATTATTCATGACACATGCCTTATAAATATATCAACTTTATAAATAAATGTTACTTAAGTATATCTCGTGATTTTTCACCACCTGCCTCTAAAATATTAAAATGTGTTTGGCAGACTATGAAAAATGCATGTTGTTTTAATCGACTCCTTTTTAAATAGGTACAGTGTTATGTCTGCAAAATCACCAAGTCCAAAAAAAAGTGTCACAACTCATTTGTCATAAGGCCTAGCATTTCTCATTATACCTACAGCTCGTTACGAATAAAGAACAACAAATCATAGAAAGAATAATGAAAGTCCATACAACACTATACCCCCACAAAAGCTGATCAACTAGGAAACCTAGCAACACAGCATCCCGTTTAACTAGACGAAAGACGTCTGGAATTAAAAGGAATCAAATATGAACGCACTATACATGTTACATGAACGACCGGGGGCTTGCCGGGCTAGCGGGCGTGCCTCTGCTCTCCGACAACTAAAACTTATACATTAATAATGCGTTTGCTTACAATGCGCTTTAAATGTAGATCCAGAGGGTGTCCCGCTCGCACACCGCGCTCTCTCTCCCTCGCAGCGCATACGACGCGGTTCATGCAAAATGTACGAAGTAAGCGACTAACGTACCCCGCTTCCCTTTCAAGATAATGCTGTTGGATACCCTCCCAGTCCCCTGCCCCCTAAACACTGGGCCTCCCTCATCGGCCTCGTATCGATGGTCATCGCAGTCCTCCGCCCGCGACTCATCAAATCATCGTCTGTACAATGCATCGGTATTGTTTCGATGCTGATTTATTTGTGTGCTCAGACTAATGAATAGTGGTTGAGCTAATTACTATACTTGATTGGGCTGAACTAAATGTGGGATTTCAATCCTTATAGCATTCAAAACTTCTTCAAAATATCTAGTGCTCAATTCAAATTAAAAGGAAACATTCCCTCTGAAACTTAGTAACTTTAATGATATGAAATATGTACGAACTTGCTGAAAATATATCTTTAAATGGATGCTGTGCACGTTCCTCTCCCAGTTGCTCAATAATGCAATGAATAAATTTGTCACCCGTCTCTCTAAGCGGACAATGATACTAATAATGTTTATTTATACGTTCATTTGTACCGTTTATGAAGATACGGTCATGAATAATGCTTTTATTGGAAAAATAAATAATCGTTTCGGTTTGCGATACTTAACCATGGAAAGGAAAGGGTAGCTGCGTCTTTTCCAATTTTTAAGCAAAAATCTTTATTGATTTATTAAAGATTTATTTTTTCTAATATCAATATTCCCATACATTTTGAACTTGTTGGCATTGCCCTTTTGTAGGAAAGGGGCCATCCATAAATTACGTCACACGAATTTCTTGATTTAATGCCCCCCGTCCTTGTCACAGCTGGTCACATTTGTGAGACCCCCCCCGCCCTAGTGTGACGTTACATATTTTGCAATTTTACATGTACACATTATTGAATTAAACAAGCAGTTCCGAAATTATGATTACGATTTCAATTCTTTTTTAATAAAATTAACATCATATGAGACATTTGAACCTTATGTCTATACAGATAGAGTTGAAATGTTTTTGAGTTTTTCGTTAATAGTTGAAAGTTCGTATTTTAACACTTAGATTATAAAGATTTTGAAATGTGACGTCACGAAATTTAGGACCCCTCCCACCCGCTTGTCACACAATGTCACACTTCGTCGACCCCCTCCCTCCCCCTTTACGTGTGACGTAATTTATGGTTGGCCCCAAACAGCAGGCTTTTTCCTTGGATGATGAGCACGTGGGAACAGTTTGTGCATCAATGTCACTTTTACCCTAATACTATTTCGCTGGGGATCGTAGCGCGACATCACAATATTATTGAAAGATTAATAGTCCGAATTTTTCATTTACTTAAGCCGGTCTACATTTCCTATATTTTATCGATGATTCAGTAGAGTCGCAAGAGCAGTCAAACTCCCATACAAATATGGGCATACTCCTTTGCGAAAATTGTCACTGGAAAATGTATCGTTTGCTGAGGAAAAATAATCTAGCGTTCAAAGAAAATGTTTCTCTAAGAAACAGTTTTTATAAGTTTCAGTAACCTCAATTAAGGTAAATTCGATAATTGGAATTCTTAGAAGTTTATTTAATTCCTCCTGAAATATTATGTTTGTCACTTCACTGAAAATTACAGCGGAAAATGATGATAAACATTTTTTTCACCTCAGATCATAAGAACAGTTTTTTCACAGTATTGTTGTGATATCATACACGTCTGTTCATTTACTAATGCCATGATTCGACTTTCACAATGTAAGTAAACATCCTACTCCGTAATTTTCCCACAAACACGGAGCGAGACACGCTAGAAATGGCTCCAAACTTATTTTATCAATAAAAGAAGCGGCACTATCGGACTTCCAGTAAAACACAGAATAAATAATGTTAATACTCTGAAGAGGTTGTGCAAATGTGTAGTTTTTTGTAACTAAATTAGATAATGGAATCCTAATTTAGTAGGTTTAGAAAATGGAATTAGGAATTGAGAACAGCTTATAGAACATAATTATAGGTTTTATTCGACCACAAAGATTTAGAGCGGGAAATAAACACGTTAGCTCTGAAATTTTCCTGTAAAAGTATTCGAAAAGAAAATCAGTACGTTATTTCGCCACCGTTGGGCTTGTTAGATTGTTATTACATCCACCTTTATAATTTTACGAGTAGTGTTTTACATGACATGCATTATATACAGTCAATAGGTAGAGGCGACCGTGACTTGGGAATGTACCTGAATAAATGATTAGATACACCGCTTACCACTAAAATATGTAATAGTTTTGTGTAAGTTGAACGCCTTGGGCGGGCACACTTAGTACCGCGCGATATTTTATTTAATAAACTTACCCAGTTACGGCGTTATTCAACAAAGTTTGTGTAGTTTTCCACCTATTTGTGTAGCGTCCGGATAAATGTTAATGACTGGGACAAACGCAAACGTGTACGTACGCGTTACACTATTTAACTTGTGTTGTGTACTCCATGTATATTTAATGAAAGACACGAAAGTATTATTGGGGACAGAGTTCATATAGTGGAACTTGTGTATTGTCCTTTTTAGGGTTACGTACCCAAAGGGTAAAAACGGAACCCTATTACTAAGACTTCGCTGTCTGTCCGTCTGTCTGTCACCAAGCTGTATCTCATGAACCGTGACAGCTAGACAGTTGAAATTTTCACAGATGATGTATTTCTGTTGCCGCTATAACAACAAATACTAAAAACAGAATAAAATTAATATTTAAGGGGGGCTCCCATACAACAAACAATTTTTTTGCCGTTTTGTCTAATGTAAGAGATAATGGTAAGGAACCCTTCGTGCGCGAGTCCGACTCGCACTTGGCCGGTTTTATTAAACAATCTGTTAAAAAGTTGAAGCATCGTTTTTGCGTAGGACTTTTGTCGGTATTTTTATACTCGCAGCGGCAAACGGTATCAAGTACAGGTGTGGATAGTACTTCACACCACGTACGGTAATAACAGATTAAAAAGATTGCAACACTGAATAAAAACGAGTTAACGAAGCTTTCGAATATTTTTTATTTTCAAGCGTTTTCAGTCAGTTGGCGGATTTATTGTTTTTCCTATCGAGAAGAATGAAGCGGTTACTCGATTTGAGAGCTTTTAGGTGTTTGGTTAAAGCATTCTGAATTCTTGTTCAGACGTTGACGTTACATATTTTACTTAATCTACTTATAATAAGAGAAAGAAGAGCAGGTAAAAGTTTATGTTAGTTTGTACAGCAAAAAAAAATACTTTCCTTGCATATCCGATACTTTCACGGTCCCCAAATTCGAATCCAAAAAAACCTAAGACAGTTCCTGTCTTCAATCACGGCTAACACATAATATGTTAGGCAGCATGCACCTATACGAGGTCCAAGTAATTGGGAACAATCACGGGAGCCGTGATTCTTTCCTCATAACCCGAGCAACCAATCAAATCGCGGGATCCGTTTTTGAATTGAAATGATACAGACGATGTAACAAGTTTCTTCCAATTGCAAACGACAAAACTGGACGGTAACGAAGTTTAGCTTTTAATTCCGCGCTCCGTGTACAGTCGTTGTATCAAGTGTTAGCGTTCGCAAAGTGTCATCTAATTTCAAAAACAGATGAGAAAGAAAAAGTTGCTTCGCAGGACTGTCAACTGCTTATTAAGTGGCGTAATTAATATATTAGCTGAGGCAGTGAGCAGTAAATGAAGGTAGCGGGTACTTGAACCCGTAATGCACTGCTGCACAAATGCTCATGAGTGGTTCCTTAGTGAATAGCCAATAATTTGGTATTTGCTTTCCGTAGCTGTTGAGTTCGAAAAGATAAATATTTGCGCTGATAATTGATTAGTAAGTGATGAGCGACTGTAATAAACCATTTAATTTTATCTTAATGGAAAAATATTTTGCATTTAAAATAGTCTGAAAAAATAGCTAACGTAACTAAACTGTTTGCTATCAATCTTTAATTTGTAATAGAAACCAACGTATTATTGAAGTAACGAAAAACGCATATCTTTAAACTTATCCGACAAAAACACTCAGTGAAATCTTCTCGTGTTAACGGATACTTCATCTAACACAATAATATGCATACATTTTCTTTTTTTCATTTCGATACGGAATGTTAAAAATCTATAAAAAATAATGACTAAAAGCGAAAACAAGACATACATCGGCCAAACAACACAAAAGTTATAACCATTTAAACTTTTGTTTCTATCTCTTTCTAGATAAACAGAATTTAGTATGGATTTTGTACGTCGATGTAGCGAATGACGTCATTCGCTATATCGAATCTCTCTGTCTAATCAGCAGTTTCAAATACTTATAACTTAGTGTTTTTTAAAGATATTAAAAAAATAATTTTACTTTGCTATTTTTGATGTTTTTATTTATTTATTTATTTAATTAAGGTTCACCAACAGTTGTTGCAGATATGAACATACAAGTAATTGTGTCTTAAATCTAACTGCACAACCAATTACAGGCAAACACCACATGCAAGATGCTCTTTGTAATTATAAATTTAATTTTAAAGGCTTGATGTACTTAGATTCTAGAAAACTATATTAAATTATATAAAATGCAAATACTAATTACTAGTAATTACGTTTGACAAACGTCGATATTGAGTCTGCGTGGACGTCAACCAAGTCGCTGCGTTCGTTTATAAGTTTGCACATGCGGGGTATAGGTGAATTAGCACCAAACAGACATGTTAATACGCTTTGTTTAGAGTAATAAAAAAAAATCATGCATATACCCTATTAGAGTTGACAACGTTCGTCCGCGACTGTACATATACGGCGAGGCTGTTTTAATTGATCTTGGTCGTTTTCTATTCGTTCGGCGCCGGAATCCGATCCGATTGTGTAGTACATCCAGCCAGTGACTTGAGGACCAAGTTGTGACGACGAAAATCCACTTTTACGGACATAAAGCAGATAATAATATACGGAATGTCGAATAAGAATAGAATAAGAATAATTTATTTTAAAAGTGTACATTTGGGTGCAGTAGTGTTATTTCTTAAACAATTGTATGTTTAGTGCTTCTAAGTAAACTATAACTAAAATATACAGGGTGGAATTTTTGCATGCCACCTGGAGGGAAAGTACTCTAAATACCGGAGATAGCAGATTTTGCTCAAAGGAAACATTCCTTTATTTTTAAAAAGAAATTAATCTGCATTCAAAGTTTTTGAAAATTCGCTTGCCACACTTGGGAATCGAACCGGCTAAATTCCAAAAAAATAAAAGCCTGTACTTATATGGCACCAATCGATAGGGTCAATCATAAGGATCAAATCTCTCTAACAAACATTATAAATTAAATGAAAAGAAAACCATGAATTCTAAAGTTATAAATTCAATGGAATAAATTCAATACGATAAAGCACTTTTATTCAAAGGATGGCCATACCTTTACAATTTATTGAAGAAAGTAGATTGCAATTTGCACGTGTTTGTTTGTGCAAATTGTAATCTTCCTATCTAAATAGTTCTTCGTCATTTTAATCAATAAATGTCGTCAAAAGATAATTGTTTATTAGGTTCTAACATAAGTACTTAATTGGATCGGACCTTCAAGTAAAAGTGCTATAGGTTGTCCCATTGAATTTATAAATTTAGATTTCATGGTTTTCCTTTCATTTAATTTATCATATTTGTTAAAGGGATTTGATCTTTATGATTGACCTTATCGATTGGTGCCATAAAAGTACAAGGTGTTATTTTTTTGCAATTTAGCCGGTTCGATCCCCGAGTGTGGCGCAAGAATTTTCAAAATCTTTGAATGCAGATTAATTTCTTTTTAAAAATAAAGGAATGTTTCCTTTGAGTAAAATTTGCTACCTCCGATATTTAGAGTACTTTCCCTCCAGGTGGCATGCAAAAATTCCACCCTGTATATAACAGTTGCAAGTAACGATAATGTTGAATTCAAATATTAAGTAGCGACCTGCCTGATCTAGGTTTATTTAAACCTGTGTTTCAGGCCATCACTTTACATTGCAATATTTATTTAGGACAGTAAAAAAATTAAAATTAAGTAAATCTATTAACAACTATAACAAAATTCTAATTGGTACAAAAACATTAAACATTAAAACTAACTTAAGTAACAATAATCAAACTAGGACTTCTCGAAGTTTTTCTGTGTCCGTGTAATTAAGTATCGCTAAATAATCCGATATTACAAAACTACATTTCCTATAACTTAGACTATAGAAGTTTAGTTTCTTGCTGAGTCTATAAAACAGAAAAGGTCCTAAAAACACATAAACTCGACTAGCAAAAGCATGTCTAGTTTGAGGCTTTGTGCAAACCAGGTCCTTCCTTCAAAAGAAAATACATAAAATACATAGAAAGAAAATAATTCGAAATGGGTGATAGTTGAAACAGTGAAACGGGTTGAAATTCGGAAAAAGGCAAATTTCAAAGATCCAGTCAAAGTATCAAAGACAATAGGTGCAAGCATATTCATGTATCTACTCAATACGTACATTCAAATACGTACGAGTAGGTATATATTCGAAATTCAAAAGAACAGTAGATCGGAATCTGTCGAATAGTTATCGAAATATGCACCATAAAAACCAGTGGGGAAACTTTTAGGTGGAATTGTTGGAAAAGGGATTGAAGGAGCTCGTGGCTCAATAATGACAGCCGCTTGGGTCGATATTTAGGTTAAGCCGTGCTTGCCTAGGTTGGTCATTGGATGGGTGAATGTGTGGATATTGCAACAGCACAATTCAGTTCAACAACCTAGGTAGGTAGCAGTTAGCACACACATCAATTTGGCGGTGCATGCACGCACACAAGTGCATTGATTCCCATTAAGTTTATTATTTAGGTCATTTTCAAATAAATGCTATTATTATATTTTATATTTTTCGACAATAATATTTAAAATGCACTTTAGGTTTGATATCTAGATCTTAATTTTAAATTTTGATTGGTTATTGAAAACTAACCCTGTATCACCCTGATTTAAAATAAAATAATCAACAACACTGTGTAACAATACCAAGCATGATTGTATCAGCCCTGTACTTCATGAATACACGCCCATTAATGGTCCACATGAAAATTACAAATCCTATCTACAAAGGATTTATCGGAAAGCCGAAACCACGTGCGAGGCGCCTAATGAACCCCTGTTGGACGAAAATAGGCATTGCTCTGCATCGGTCAAATCCAACGCATCAAGAAACCTATAGGATTTTGGCGAAGGGCCTGGTCCCACAAGCAGCGAGAAGCGAGTAAAGCTTGCAAGTAATGTTTGACAAAGTTCCCAGCTCTCACCAGTATGAAAAACCGGCCAAGTGCGAGTCGGACTCGCGCACACGAAGGGTTCCGTACCATTATACATTAGACAAAATCACGTTTGTTGTATGGGAGCCCCCTTAAATATTAATTTTATTCTGTTTTTAGTATTTGTTGTTATAGCGGCAACAGAAATACATCATCTGTGAAAATTTCAACTGTCTAGCTGCCACGGTTCATGAGATACAGCCTGGTGACAGACAGACGGACTGACGGACAGACAGCGAAGTCTTAGTAATAGGGTTCCGTTTTTACCCTTTGGGTACGGAACCCTATAAATCAGCTGTTCACGTATGTATCTCTCCTCTTGACACGAGATCATCTTTTGAACGTTTCTCGAGCGAGAAAGCAGTGGACAGCGAATCGCTATTCGCTCACGAAGGACCAGGTGCCTAACTAAAATAAAATAGAGCAGAGCCTATCAAAATTGACTCCTGTAGCCATCTTTGACGTATGGATTGTCGTTTGCAATTTCAGTAGGAACAGCGAATCCGGATCACGGAGTTTAGTGCGAACATCTCGTTTGCATTTAGAAAAAGGATTCTGGTGCTATGATTTTTAAATAATTATGCCAGATTAGATTATCGGTATTTTTATACTTTGTTACATTTAGTACAAATTCTTGATTAATGTTCTACATGAGAAGTGAGATCATGGTAAACTTACCCTTGGCAAGGGCATGTTTACCGTGCGATATTACTGGACGTTGAACCTACTACTAACTACCAAGTAATGTCATTAATCGAGGAGTTTTAAATTGACTTAAACTGCTGGTAAAACCAGAGGATCTAAAAAATCGCGTTTAAAGCGTTTCATATACCTATCTACAGTGATGTCTCCACAGGTAACGAGTTATGTGAACCCAATATTTTTTTCACTAGCTAGTAGAATGTCGCTTTTTATTTTGTACTTTAGACAAATTGGTGCAAAATTGAGAAAAATGACATGATAGGAAGATGGTAGACGAAGCGTTGGAAGACCTAGGTGGACCGATGACCTGGTGAAGGTTGGGGGAATCCGTTGGATACCAGTCGCATGGGACCCGTCAATGTGGCGACACTTGGGGGAGGCCTAGGTCCAGCAGTGGACGTCTTTCGGCTGAAATGATGATAATGATGACATGATAGGAGATATCATGGGGTCGAAAAAAATGTGGAACATCACTGAATGTTAATGATATAAAAAGACCCTTAAGGAAAAAGAAAAGGCACTTGTTCCCCCCGTCATCGTCATTGGTATGTTTTTTGTTCTGGACCATTTTTTTTTTTCGGATTTTTCCTTTTACTTGCGCTGTAAGACCTTGCTTTTAACCAAAATTGACAATTCTAGGTCAACCGAGAGTACCCTATAGGTTTTGGGTCGAAAACCTGTATGGTAGTTCCCGTTGACCTAGAATCACGAAATTTGGCGAGAAGCAATGTCTTACAGCACATGTGATGACGCGCGCCTTGCACGCACTGAATGACACTGCTGAAAGAATCGATCTATTCACCTGCTCTCTGAATGAATTCACAAAAAGAATGTTGTAGGTATGTGTTATGTTATTTAAAATAGTTAAATATAAGATAGTTTAATTAAGGACTTCGCTAACGTATTAGAATTTCCCTGTAATGTTAGTAGTGTTTATGATAAAAAAGGGAAAAATCCGAAAACCGTAAAGCGATTTTACTATTACAAACTTATTATTTGCGATTGGAGCAATAGCCGTTTCATGGGATCGAACAGCAAAGTTAAGTTTGTCCTTTAAAAATTTTGTACGGAACCCTCGGTGCGCGAGTCCGACTAGCTCTTGGCCGGTTTTTTGTTCTAGACCGTACTGAGAACCTCCAACTACTGAACTTGGAACTTTGACCCCCAATATCTCCGTAACTAAGCTAGTTACGGAGATATTGGGGGTCAAAGTTCCAACTTTTTGCCAAGTTTGTTTTTAAATACAAGTTCTTAATGTAAGATATTTACTTTAAACACCTCCACGACCTCCGTACTATTCAATCCAGCCATCAGCACAATGTTTTGAGTGCGTTATAAGTATTGAGTTCTACCACAAAACATGATTTTTCACCTCAAAAAGAAAAGTCGTTCCCAGCAATAATATTTGCTTAAAGTTACTTAGTTTGATGTACAGAATGCCTTGGTTGACGGCTTCGTCAACCAAGCATCATGCAGTGATGAGGTTGTTTACATCCTATGTGGAGATCTTTTCATATCCAAGTGCGTGGCTCGCAACGATCCGCACCATGTCTATGTTGGTTTCTATCCTATCGAGGTTGATTAACCTTAACCACACGGTGTATCCATTGGCGAGCAGTAATTGACGCTAAATAATTTATTTTCGCCAGCCATTGGGCGTGTACCTATAGGAAAGTTGGCTGCAAACTTGTGTTTGACTATATATTCCTTTTGAAAATTACTGAAAATATGTCTGTTTTATCCAAAACTGGCTTCGTTTAACCTATAATTCATTTATTTTGTAATCGGGAAACACCCTTATTCAAGGGACGCCCAGAACTGGAAAGTATGGTAGAAAAAATGGGAGGCCTACACTCTAAAAAATTGAAGCCAACTAAGAGAGACTTTCTCTTAGTTGACGTTAAATTGAATAAAACAACCATGATATTAAGCAACTCAACGATAGCTGATTGATTACAACAGCAAGTTCATTTGTGATTGAACGAACAATGTAGGTATGTTTATTAATTCTAACAAGTTTATATGTTGATTGCATCACTATTCACTTCTTTGTATGACTTAATCATTTTTATTTAGTTCATTTAAACAAATACGTCTGTTGAATCAATTCAGAATAAAATAGTAAAGGCAATCAAATCAAATGATAGTTTCGATAAGTTTTATTTATAAAATTAACAAACATGTCCTAGTTGAATTAACTATGATCTGATAATTACATCAACTAAAATTTAATGTTACATTCTATTATGACTAAAAACGTTGAATCGACTTTCATATTAGTTGAATTAATCATTCGATTGATCGATTTATTCAAGACTTCAAGAAATCCACCCTTCCCTATTCCTCTCTACCGACTACACCGCCCCGCACTCATCCGCGCGCGCTCATCGGTTTAATCGTCTCTGCGAGCGAGTCAAAACCAGTTTAAATCTCCTTTCATCGGAAAATTTGAAAAACGAAACGAAACTGGACTTCTGCTGTGCTCCTTTTTTAGAATCTTTGTAGTAATATTATTATCAAGTAATTTCAGTGTTAAACAGTGTCGTCAAAGCAAAGAGTAATAATTGGCATATCCGTCGATTAGACTATACCTACAAGTGCAGTGATCCTGACCTTTGACTAATGAAATGGAAGACGTTAACGAACTCCTCAAGACATAGGAGTTGGAGGCTCTAATACCAGTATTCACCCGTAAGGCTGTAAGTATCTTACTCGCTTGATTATTCTATGGTGTGAAAAAAACAACCAACCAAACCATTGAATCTTACTTTGAAAAATACCCGGCATTTAAAAAACTACAAGGCTATTCTTTGGTAAATATCACTTAATGTTAATTTAATTAATTGACTAAAGGTAGTAAATATAAATAGTTAATCCTGCGGAATTAATTATAACCCATAAATAAAAAAATTATATTTGTGTCAGTCACTAAATCCGACATGATCTGCTTTGTCTAATTTCATTATCTAATCTGTAATATTGTATATAAGCATTCCCAATTATATTCATTGTAATTGATACAGTATTGTATTGGCATGATATAACTGACAGAAAGTTAAAAATAAAAGTGTCTTGACTCACACTTTTTTCTGTTATTGTTCATTGTATTTAAAATAAAGGTGTGCATTTTTATTTTCCAGGTATGCACTTTATTAATTTTCCATTATTGAAAATCGAGCTACAGGAACTGTTAAGAAAAAAACAACAGAACCATTTTTCATGAACTGGTCGCCCTTACCAATTGTAAGTATGAAAGAAATATCTATTTATATGTAGGTGGTTTGCCAATGGAAAACTGCTCATATAACATAACAATACAAAGATTTTATTTAATACTAGCTGACCCGCGCAACTTCGTCTGCGTCACTTGAGCTACCTACCTACTACCTACCTACCTACTACCTACCTACCTACCTACCTACCTACTCCCTACCTACCTACCTACTATCTGCCTACCTACTACCTACCTCCTACCTACTACCTGCCTACCTACTACCTACCTCCTACCTACTACCTACCTACCTACTTACTACCTACCTACCTACTACCTACCTACCACCTAACTACCTACTATCTACTTACCTACCAACCTACCTGTCTACTACCTACCTATTTAAACGGTGGGAACCGTTTAAACCTTTCCCGGACTTCCACAAACAATTCAAGACAAAATTAGCCAAATCGGTCCAGCCGTTCTCGAGTTTTAGCGAGACTAACAAACAGCAATTTTATTCATTTTTAATTTTATAGATTATTATAATATTTGTTGCTTACCTACTTCTATTTTTTTTCAGCATCGAATGAAGATACATCAAATTTAGCCGGATTTCTATCTATACCGTTTTTATTAAACACTACGGCAGTTAAACAAAAGAAGAAACGCAATTCGGATGCAGGTCAAAGCTGGAAACCAAGTAAAGTTGAAGCCCGGGAAGGCTTTTTATAGCACGTTTTAAAAGGTAAACTAGACGGCATTCTTCGCACAGGTCTTGTTATAGATTCGTTTTCAAAAAATCTAGATTAGAAACAATTCCTTTGCTCCACTTTGGAAATATGTCAAAATAAGTCAGTAATTAAAGTTCCTTGGGCTACTGTTACTTCAACCCGCTATACATGTACCCGATACTGTCTTAGTTTATAGTACAAGTCCTGATTCCCTGCCTGTATTTTTAAAAATAAAACACATTTATTTGTATGATTCAGAAAATCTAATTTTGATGGGAATCACATTAGAATAGAAACATAGGAGTTTGACGATCATTTCTGTTGTTATGAAGTTAAAGAACCAGACACAATACAAAATGTTGTCAAGTTATATAATTATTTAGTATCTCCGATTCCCTGTAATATTAATATTTTAAGTAATGGAAAAAATATGTAACCCTGCGCTGTACTATTTAAGCATTCCATGAATATAATATCTATTTTTAATTACATTTTTGTTTCATTTTGACCAAATTTTTGTATGTACCTAACATGTCAGCTACTTAGAAAAATGTTAGACAAAATAGTTACCCATCGAGACAGTTTAAATATCTAAATAGAGTAGGTACACATTCGTATTTTGGGAGTAGAGAAAAAACGATCATTTGTTTTGATATCATACTTTTATTAATAAATTGCTCTCAATTCAGACTGCATTCTGGGTATGATCTTAAGGTGCTAGGTTCATTAATTGGATTAACACTTCAAATGCGTATTTAAGAGCATTCTCAGTATTAAGTGCGATTTATAAATACAACCCTTAACTCCGATTTCTGAAATGCCGGTAAAATTTTGATAAATGTTAAATCACATGTCAAGTAGTAATATGATTGGTTATCATTTTGATCATCGTTAAAATTAACCAATCACAAGAGGTGATAGAAATAAAACACGTAGGTATAGTAAAATTTGACAGGGTTGTATTTATAAATAACACTTAATACTGAGAGTGCTCTTAAATACGCATTTGAAGTGCTGATCCAATTAATAGATTGGTGTTAGTTAATGAGACAAACTGTCTTAGTACATTCGATTAAGAGTAACTTTGCTGGCATAATAACGTTTCATAATAGAAACTAACACGTTTAGTAGCTTATTCAAATAAACAAATTGATTGTTATAAATATTATGAGATTTAAATTGAACAAGGTCATAGTTGAATTGACTAAGGTAAAATAGTCTAATAGTAATTCAAATGATTAAAATAACGAAGGTCTTAATTAAGTCTACGAAGGTAAATTAGTTAAAATTACCAAGTCCTTAGTCAAATTTATTAATGTTAATTAGTTATAGTAGTCAATTTCATATTTGTATTGACCAAGATTATAGATGAATCTATTATGTTGAATTCGTCATATTGGTCATTTTCATGTTGCCTTTGACTAAGTTTTTAGTTGTTCTAGTTAAGAAGCAGATAGTAAGAACAATAAAAATCACCTTATTTGATTTATCTAACGTCTTGTTAGGCTCGTATGGAATCAAGATGCTTGATTGCAATAATCACAATCTTTTTAGGAACAATCAATTTTTTTTTAGAGTGTATGTTAGGTATGTTCTTATAATTAGTGTATTTTTTAAATAACTAATAAGGGAAGTAGATTTAACAAATTTAATATAAAAATTTGTTTAATTTTGTTCCGTACGCAATTTAACTATGTTGCTAGCAACACAAGTTGTCTATGCTATTAATATTATTAGTCTGTATTGAAACGCTTTTTTGTCTCTGAATTCATTCTCTCTTCCTAATACGCTGCGATAACTAAGACATGGTGTCCGTGTAAAAATTGATGATAAATTAGTTTTGACTGTGCCAAACTTGGACTCTTTATTCAAAACCAAAAAAAATGATGTTGAAACTCTCTCATAGGAGAGAGTTTTAACATAATTTTCTTCCTGCGCTTGTTCCAAGCTACTTGGGGTAGGTACTACAAGATTTCTTATTTCATTCTTGGCTGTCTACCGTCACGCTTTCTTTTCACTCGGTCCGTGTTCTTCCACAGAGAAAGGCTGTGGCTGCAGACATCAGACTTTGACAGATTATGAAATGATGTACCAGTCAGTGTCCGGTCCCCGACTCATCCTTTCCGGTTTGACCACTGGCTTTAAGGTAAAGCCATGCGAACTACCAAATAGAACCTAGAATAATATAGTACCTACCACATTCAAATCTCGATACACGGCCGCCGGTGGGCACTATTCTCATTTTTTTCCTCAACTTTCATTACTAGCAAAAGAATGCCGCAACTAGATCAGGGTTTATTGGATTTCAAATTCGTTATTGCAAAGTGCCTTTTTCACTTTTCGCGGTGCGAGATTTTTTCCGTGGTGGACACAGCACAATGGAAACTATCCAAGTCTATATTGCGTTTTTCGAGTTGACAGTCGTCATTGGAAATGTTCGGCGGCGAACAGAATGTTTTATCGCTTTTGTAATAACGCCGTTTGATTGGACGCCGCGGGGGGGGGGGGGGGGGATAGCGGCGGCTGAAGTGTTCAACAGTGTTTTTTTTTAGAATATTTTTTTATGGCGATTATCAAGGAAATGAACGAAGTCCTATTTGTTTTTTAGAATAACACTTGTCCTGTGACGTTGACAGAATAACGAGTTCGCAGTTGAATAGGAGAGGACTAAATTAGATGAAGTAAGTTTAATTCTGTCGATTGACACATTCTTAATGTATTCTTAAATCAGAGTTATAAGCACTTTTTGAAAGCTCATAAAATAATGTCAGCCCGATTGTTAATTGTAATTAGTTTATTTATATCCTAAATGATTGACAAGTATTTTTGAATAATACCTAATAATTCCTTGGATTAACTTGGGAGTTCATGTATAAGATTCTTATAATTGTAGTTCAAAGGAAATGGAGTACTTTGGGAATAAAAAACCCGATTTCAGAATTGACACCCAGAAACAAGATGAGAATATCCAATGGTATTGCTTACCAAAATAACATAAGTCTATCAATGAAAAATACACGTATCTGCTTATCTAAACTCATTAGTATATATTATTATATCATTATATATAATAATATTTAATATCTATACTTGTATTATAAAGAGGAATGATTTGTATTTTTGTATGTAACGTATAAAACTTAAAACTACTGGACCGATTTGAACAAATCTTTCAGGAATGGATAGCTACATTATCAGCGAGTAACATAGATTATATTTTGTTCCCGTATTCCCACGGGAACGGGAACTACGCAGGTGAAATGTAACATAATAATATACTGTCATCAAAAACGAATTCGTTTAGAAAACAATGGCACAAGCCCTAGCCAAGTTGACAATCTACAATCTTTAACGCTAGTAGAAAACTATTCAAATGAATGGGAATGACATCATCTCAACGTTAAATCACGTGATCAACACAAACGAATAGAAAATTCGTAGACAAGTTTACATCGTTCAAAATGATAGAATAGAATGTTATCGTTTCTACAATGTTGATCGCTAAACTCTTTGGTAGGAACGCTCACCATAGACTAAAGTGTAGGTTTTTTCTACAGACATTAGAGAACGAGCGATCGACTCGTGTCAACTTGGCTACCAATTTAGCGCTTTTTACAATCGCTAACGCCGCCGCCCGCCGCGCCGAGTCGTTTACGATTGTAGAAAGAGAATCGATACGAAACGTTTGTAACTTGGCTAGGGGTGTAGCTTACGCTTCGCTCCCGTTATGTACGCAAATTAACCCACAGAAACGTTTTAAATATAGCCTATGACACTCGGAGAAAATGTAACTCCCATATTAGTAAAAGAATTTTTGGAATCGGATTTTTAGATTACCTCTATCGTAAAAAGTTAGCAACATTTTCATTTTCTTTAAAATATAAGTAGATAACCCATTATTATTTTATATAAATTTGAGACAACAACTTAGCGTTTCGTAGCGGACACAATAGGCCGTGAATGCAACAAGTTACGTAAGTGACGGACAACTTTAAACATGTATCGTGCTAAGTTAAAAAAAGCTTGTGTTCGTCGTGAAAATACGAAACAGTTCGAAACCGTCTGGGTGTCTTGGCCCTCAATAACTAGGAATTGTTTATACAATCACTAGCTGTTGCCCGGTACCTGCTACCTGCTTTATCATCATCATAATTATGTCCGCTACCAGGGTAACCAAGGCGTCTGAACACCATTATTTTACATAGAGCGACTGCCTATCTGACGCCCCAACCCCGTCATAGGGTAATACGTATATCCCTTGCCAGGTTTGGTTCTCACACGGTCTACTGACTGACCCTTCATCATCATCTGCCTAGCCTTTTCCCAACTACGTTGGGGTCGGCTTCCAGTCTAACCGGATGCAGCTGAGTACCAGTAATTTACATGGAGTGACAGCCTATCTGACCTCCACAACCCAGTTAGTACTGGGTAATACGATACGCCTTGGTAAGGCTGGTTGTCAGACTTTTTGGGCCACTGACTACCTGTAACGACTGTCAAAGATCTACAAATGACAGCCGGGACCAACAGCTTAACGTGCTCTCCGAGGCACGGAGGAAACTCGGTATTTAAGGGTGGTCACCCATCCACAGATCAACCTAGGCAAGCATGGCTTAGCCTAAATATCGACCCGTGCGGCTGTTATTTTTTAGCCACGAGCTCCTCTGACTGACCCGTAACGACTGGCAATTCTTTTGGTGGATTGAACCCAGGACCTGATGCTCAGCGGTCGTACTAGCATCCGCTAACCTACAAGACAGTTCTCATATCCTAGTAGGATGCCGCTGGATATCCCCAAGACACCTCCACCTAGACAGCTGTAAGCTGCAAACCAAACGGTGTATCATTATGTATTCACGTTTACGTACTCGTAGAATAAAATAAAGTTTATCCGTGACGGCGGCGTAGTCCACCCTTCGCAACGGCGGCACGCCGACTGATTTTATATGATATAGGTTGACGAAACTATACGCGTCATGTGCTCGAGTTAGTTGGTGTAAAAACACGTAAGCGCGAATGTTTTACTTTTATCATGATTTTGCGTGGGAGAGGCCAGTGTGCCCATGCCCAGCTGTGGACTGCGATATGAGGATTTGTTGGATTACTGTTAAAAAATAATACATTGCCCTTAGATATCACTACAAAAGTTCAACCTATTTCACTTCAGAAGTTCAACCTATTTCATTACAGAATTTCAATCTATTTTGCTGACCGACAGAAAGTTGTTTTCTCCTCTTTATAGTTTCAGATTTCACCGTCACCCTAAAGTTTTAACTTAAAATCTCACTGTGATGTGTGATCATCATCATAATTGTGATGCCTCCCAATTTATGCGAGGTCGGCGGAACATGTTTCAAATTATTCTTCCACATTTCATCTAGTAGTGGTCACCTTATTAGCCATCCCGATTCTAGTTATATCTTCTCTCCTACAGCCCAACTAATCCATATTAAAGAGTGGCCATCAACTCTGAATACTTTCCGTGTCATTTGCAAGGTGGAACGGCTCAGCATCACTTACAATTCATGACGCTCGGGTATTTTCCGAACTGTTTGTAAAAACAAAGTAAAAAAGCGGCCAAGTGCGAGTCGGACTCGCGCATGAAGGGATCTATACGAACATTAGACAAAACGGCAAAAAATCACGTTTGTTGTATGGGAACCCCCTTAAATATTGATTTTATTTAAATTTAATTATTTATTTTTTAAAGTGAATACACAACTAAATATTCTGTGAATATTTCAAGCGTCTAACTGTTGCCGGTATTAATATCGAGCAAAAACTGGCAAAAAAAAAAACCACACTTCTTGTATGGGAGCCCCCCATTTATTTTATTCTATTTTTTGTATTTTTTGTTATAGCGGCAACAGAAATACATCATCTGTGAAAATTTCAACTGTCTAGCCAACACGGTTCTTGAGATACACCCTGGTGACAGACAGACGGACAGTGGAGTCTTAGTAATAGGGTCCCGTTTTTACCGTTACCGTAATAGGGTACCGTTTTTACATCGTGCAAGTGAAGTGCCACTAACATAGTTTTAAGTTGCTTATACTAACAAAAAATGTTATTAGTATGTATTTCTAGGTTAAGGTATTTATGTATGGGTCTTTGTTACCTGAAATAAATGGATTATTATTATTATTATTATTTACCCTTTGGGTACGGAACCCTAAAAAGATCTGTTATTTGATGTGCACAAATGCATAGTGCCCATGGGTGGATTACGAACCACTACGACCCACTTGTTTTCACAAAGCCTCACAGATACAGTCCACGCCCACTATTTGTCATAGAGAGGAAATATTTGTCACACCAGTGCAGTGGAAACGTTACAGATTTATTTTTGAAAATAAGTTTTCCATCTGATAAATCTTAGTTTTCTTTAGGAATAGGAATTGAACTGTATTGTGAGGAATGATTTGAAAGAGAAAGGAGTAGTTTATGCCGTGACGTATGACGGGGGAGAATGGAAGAATATGACCACGACTCCGACCACGACCCTGAGTAGGATGGGGCAAGCGCACGAAGATCTATGAATAGACCTGAAAACATAGATGTCTTTTGTTAAGCGCTGTCAACACCAAAATCGCGCACACTGTCTTTTTGCATGGGAGTAAACGAGACGTCACTATTACTGGGCGGCCAAGTTTTAAAAGAAAATAATGAATAAATATTGACATAAAAAATGGTGGATTATTTGTGAAATATGACTCGTTAGCGGTTTAGGTATGAATATGTTGATTTCATGTTTGTAATTGCAGACCTATACGTCATAAAAATAAAGACATAGAACATTTAACGATTATTTTAAGACCAATCAATTGCAATTATTTTCTATCGAGCCGATTTCATGTATCGAGTCCGTCCAAGGTCTTTGAAATATGATGAATATTAACTTTTTTTTTAATGTTTTAGAACAAATCGTTTTTCTTAAAAAACTGCTTAAATAACATCAATTTCAACAAATTAGGTGTTGTCAGCCCCTTAATAAATGCATCGAGTACCAAATCATTTCTTGTTTTACATATACTTTTCAAACAATACCACGCGTGCCAAAGACGGTCAATTGAGTTGTCACTCAGAAGGATTTGTGAACTTAAAGACGTTTAGTGTGATCGTAACTTGCCCAATGGCTTTTCGGCTATATGACAATATAATTGGTTTAATGATAGATTACTATTTTACACGAGTGTTGTACCAATTTTGGCGTTTTCTCGAGTCTTAGATCAGTTTATAATGAGCGATCAGTGCTGTGGGATTGATCGGGTTACTTTGGTACTTACTTTGGTTTTTAGTTGCCTATGTATGTATATATTTAAGGGCCTATACTACCTCAAATGGCTTAGCATGATCCTCCGTTACACCTAAAATACTGCAGCATTAATTTTGAAATAAATATATGCTAAAGTTGAGGATTAATGTTAGGTCTTACGTTTGGCGAAAATACGATTTCATAAAATTTTCTCGATAGGAAAAAATCCCAAAGTTACCTCCAAATCGAACAATAAACCGCTGGTATTCAAAAAGTACTTCAAATTAGATCACGAAACTTGCATACTAATTGAACTAACTATAAAGCAGGTCTTATGTTTTTTTAATTTTTCCAAAAGACGAAAACATGATTTTATAAAGAATAAAAACCACTCATTTCGCACTATTCGGCCGCAGTGACTGACGTAACAACCGCTTTGTAGTGTAAGCTGATTAGAACGTTATTCTAACAGCATTACAAACGAAGTTTGAACCACCCGAAATAGAGTTGCTAATCTGAGGTAGATGTTCCTTAAAACCTGACGAATTTTACATATAACTGTCAGTGAATATGCCAACGTCTCGTAGCTATCTGTGTTTGTATAAACAAAGTTAGCTTAAAATATCCCATCCGAGTCACCTACCTGTCACTTGATTTATGGAAAAATCAAAGAAAGCCTTTCTGTGACGTTTTGTTTCTATCGGTCAGAGTTGACTGTTCAATCAAAGTCACAACACCTCTCTTCATAATATAATTCGCCAGCACATGTCACATGCCAGCTTCAATGGCGTGGCTCTGAATGAAAAATAGGGTGGTTTATTCTATTAACGGTTTTTACTCGAACTAATTGTTTTTGTACCGATTTAACGATGTAAACCTTAATTAATATTAATTATATTAATTAATTAATACCAATAATAAATCGCTGCCAATGTCTTTCACTCTAATTCCTAAGTGGAGTTATTAAATGATACTTAAGGTTTGTATAAGATTCAAATAAATGTATAATGGGCATTTAATTTTAGTTTCAATTTAAATCTTCAAGAAAACCTTACTTCCCAGTAATGTTTAACTTATCATTTGCTCTGAATGGCACAGAAATCAAAATTCAAGTTAAATAAAAATAGGTCAACGCCATTTGTTCCACAGATATGTCACACAAATCTGCTGAAGAGAGAACGGTGCCACCCATCCCTCCTCTTCGACGCATTGTACATTACTATACCCGTAGGTACTCCAGCAAACCATTCCAATTTATATAACCCACAACGATAAAAACGAAACGATACACGATACACAAAAAAAACTCGCATCGGATATTAAAAGTTTCATAGCCGACCGATTAGCGAACATTTAAACGGGAAAAATTTTCCCGAACACAATATTGGCACGGCCAGTTCAGGAGTTATCTTTAATTTGTAAACCAATAAATGTTAATACATCAGGTCGGGACATGGCAATCGAATGCTCGGTTCAATTCAATTTTTCACGTTGCCAAACTAATTTGGGAACTATACTCATGGGTTTTGGGTTCCCCTTTGGATACTACGATAATTATTTTGTTTGTAAAATGTTTTTAGCGGCAGGACCGTTACGTGTTGATCGGTGGTCAATATTTGATTGGGCCGTGCGTACCATTTTCCGATGTCATTATTTTATTTTGTTTTACTGGGTATGTAGTAGGTACTAACTGTGATTTAATCGTGCTGAAGTCAATTAATTTCTACCGCTGATTTTACTGGAGATGCAGAGTTAATTAAGAGTGAAAGTATTTTTCCTTTTTTCTTTTACCCGTGTTTTGCAAATGGCTGAGTGCAATCCACGCATATTTCCTTCTTCGTGATTAATTAGAGGGAAAAATAACTAACTTTTGATCCAAAATCAGAGTTGTAGAATAAATCAAATCACGTTCGCATAAATAAGATCCTGCTAATCATCATCATCATCAGCCTATTAATGTTCCCACTGCTGGGACACAGGCCTCCTCGCTATGAGAGGGTATGGGCTATAATCCACCACGCGGGCCCAGTGCAGATTGGTAGATGTCATGTCTTCGAATTTTTTGGTTCTAGGACATGTCGGTTTCCTCACGATGTTTTCCTTCACCGTATTGAAAGCAGCGGTGATGAAATAAATTACACAAAGTAATGCGCCTGCCTGGATTCGAACTCACGACTTACTGTCAGTAAGTCGGGGCCGCCACCACTGGGCCACCGCTGCTCCTGCTAATCAATTTATTAAAATGTATAATTTATTCTTCGCAGCGTATGATAAAATCCCTTTACTATCAACTTAGAAAATAATCTCTTTTCTATTTTACATATATTATTAGAATGGCCTTCTTCAGTGTCTTCGCCGTTAAGTATTTAAATGATGTGAGACAAGGAAAAGCACCCTCAGTACCTTAGTTAAATTAGTTTTTATGGTTCAGTACAAAAAATGAAAAAAAACGGAACCCTTATAGGATCACTCGTGCGTCTGCCTGTCTGTCCGTCCGTCTGTCACAGCCAATTTGCTCCGAATCTACTGGACCAAATTAGGTGAAATTTGGTAGAATGGTGTAATCCTGTGACCCAAACACAGATGTGGAAAGTAAATATATTTTTTTTTTTAAATAATGGTAATTTTCGGGGGACAAATTAGGAAAATAAGAGCCTAAAATTTTGAAAAATATATAAACCTAGAAAACCTAGAAGAATTCTATAAATTGAAAATGAAGTGGTAAGCTCAAAGACTTTGGCATTGTACGGAACCCTCTCCACGCAAATTCTACTTGCACTTGGCCGGTTTTTTTTTAATACTTCTTTGCCATTGCCACGTGTAAGGGAAAATGCGAACAATTATTTTCCATTTAGTAAACACTACATTAGTCCTAGCCTAGTGTAAACGGACCCAACCAGCATAGCTATTCACTACGCTTCGATTCGATTTTCGATTCGGAAAGTCGTATACGTCTATCTCGCTCGATTTCGTAATGTCAAAAAAGATAGACATACCACTTACCGAATCGAAAATCGAATCGAAGCGTTGTGAATAAGGGGCCTGGTCTGGATTTGTTAGTACAACAAGCGTCCACCTCCTATATCCACTTAATAACATCTACATTTTATTATTAAACCCGTTGCCAATTAGCTCGACTAAAAAAAAAATGTGTCTTCGGCGACCTTTTCTACACACTGCTACAATCGTCTACAAATAAGCTACGATTGTCTACGAATAGGCTACAATCGTCTACAAATAAGTTACGATTGTCTACGAATAGGCTACAATCGTTTACAAATAAGTTACGATTGTCTACGAATAGGCTACAATCGTCTACAAAGAGACTACGATTATCTACAAATAGGCTACAATCGTCTACTAATAGGGGCTCTACGGTAACCTAAACCTACGTTTTGTCGTTTAAATAAATGTAAAGGAAAACGGCAGTTTATCATATAAGTAACATTTAATAAATTACCATGTCAATCATCAATCTTAAAAGAGAATATAGTTTTAATAAATATTGAGGTGATAATTTGAAATTTAATACTTTAGTTTCATCACTTTATTTTCTTAAAGTAAAACGTCTGAACCACAATAATGAACACAGCACTTTTTAATCTTTTAACCATTTAAATCTCCTCTTACAAGCCTATAATTAATTTATTAAAAAAAGTACATAATTTAAGAGTGCGTACAGCGAATGTCAGAAGCTTTTTGCACTTGATATATCGTTGCAATCAACGTGCTTGTCGCATAACATTTTACAACAACGTATAGATTTCATTTTATTACGCGCTTGGTTAAATGTTGCTCCGATGAATTGTGATACTATGAGTGAGTGTTTTCACGGCTTTTTAAACGATTCTGTTGACGTGTGTTCTGTGTGGATATTTCATTGGTTAGTTGCAGGTTAAGATTTGGTTTTGCGATGCGTTATGAGTGGAGTAACTGTGATTTAGGATGTTAGCTACAGTCAATAGGCCACTTACATTTTTTTTCATGTTTTACCCAATTTTCGTAGTTGTTTTTTTTTAAAGAAAAAAAAAACAACTATAAAAAAAAAACAAAAAAAAATAAAATATAAAAATAAGTCCATATAAAAGTAATATTGGTGAATTAAATTCTTCCCCTACCACCTACCCCGTGTGTTGCAATAAAACCTATCACGAAACTCGGTGTAGCAACCCCTATGCATTCAAAAGAGACAATTATTAACACGCATCACATAACTCTGGTGCGCCGACCAGCTTCATAATACCCCTCTGGTATAATGCACGATCGTACGCATAGGCTTATGCATTAGTTATTATACATATCTCGATTAAGGCCAAACTTAATTACGTCATTACGTACATAATAAATGTGCGCGGTAAAATTTTGGGCGCAGAAGAGATTTTTGAGAACGTACAGCTACAGACGTTAGGCAGTTTCAAAGTTCAATGTCTTACGATGATATTAATCTCATATATTTTTCAATATGATATTAATCGAATACATTGCCAACAAAAGCAAACCCTACTACAATACCACAGTGCAGAAAGCTTAAAGAATAAAATATTCTCGGAATTTTATAGATTTTTTTTTATTGTGAGGATATTAAGAAATCGAAGGCAAACGTAATTACTTTCCTGTCATCCCCCGGATAAAACCAATTGCAAGCCGCGTCTTGTCAATAATAGAATGATATCAAATAGATTAAAGGTATTGCTTTATATTCCTAGTTCGCTTTCCAATGTCCTTTATATTTTCAAGTACCTATGACAGGAATTGCTGCAGTCTTTATTTAGTGCGATAAATAAAGAATGAACAAAAGTTAAGCTCGAGTTGTGAGCTTAAGATACTTAGTGAGGCTTCTCGCAAGCTTTAAATATTAATACTTGGTAAAGTGCTACATTCGAGATTCACTCTTGTCGCCGCTACACAAGTAAGCACTGTAATTAATACCCAAACTATAGTAAAGTTTATTGAAAAGAGAATGTTTAACCCTCTCGCTGCCGCGGCCGGCCGCTTTCAGTAATATCCCGGCGCGCGAAACGGTATTTTATCGCTCATAGTATATCCAGTTGGTTAATGAATTAAGCCGGGCGAGTGCGAAAACAATTTTGTCCGGACAACGGTGATAATACGAATTTATTATATTATCATTTAAAACGTCGAAACATTAACAAAACCGTGATAGTTATACAACATTGGGCAGCCACCCGGTCGTGAGACCGCTGCGTTACTGTTCACTGGAGATTATTAAAATATTACGAATTGGAAATGTGCAATGTGTGCCTTTCATTTATTTATTTGTGAACATCAGCTTGTTAATGTTCCCACTGCTGAGACACAGACCTCCTCTCTATGAGAGGGAATGGGCTCTCCACCACGCGGGCCCAGTGCGGATTGGTAGATGTCACATGTTTTCGAATGTTTTAGGTTCTAGGACATGCTGGTTTCCTCGCGATGTGTTCCTCACCGTTTTGAGAGCAGTGGTGATGAAATAAATTACACAAAGTAATGCGCCTGCCTGGGTTCGAACCCACGACTTACTGTTCGTAAGTCCGGGCCGCCACCACTGGGCCACCGCTGCTCCTGCTAATCAATTTATTAAAATGTATAATTTATTCTTCGCAGCGTATGATAAAATCCCTTTACTATCAACTTAGAAAATAATCTCTTTTCTATTTTACATATATTATTAGAATGGCCTTCTTCAGTGTCTTCGCCGTTAAGTATTTAAATGATGTGAGACAAGGAAAAGCACCCTCAGTACCTTAGTTAAATTAGTTTGGTGGCGACCACGGGGCTACCGCTGCTCTTCATTATTATTTTTTTATTCTGATAAGTAATTAATAGATAACCCTATGTGATTAACAGCAATATTTTTTTTAGGAAAGCATGATTCCAATGTAGAGTTAATTATTAGGAAAGTATTATTTTAAATAACATATGCCAATCAAATAGAACACAATACCACAAACTAAAAAACTATTAAAACCTAAACTGTATAAAAATCGCTTCGTTTAAATCGAGTTCGGGTAAAATTTAATTTTTTTATCTCACCTCAAATGGCTGAATTCTGATTGTCACTCGCCCACACCGCGGGATATGCTCCGATAGCGGTTAAAAATTCGCGTCAAATTAAACCATAGGCCCGGGATGGTGCACCGGTCGGTGCGGCAGGGTTAATTGCCGGGACCAATTATCGCCACCGGTATCACTGTTAGTTTACGATAACTGACCGCTAGCGCCTTTTTCACGCGCCCACACTAAAATCTGTGCTATGTTTGCAATACGATCTGTCCATCCTGTTATTAAAATGAAATCGGCACGGGCCGGTGACACGACCCCGCCACCCCGCCGGCCCGCGCCTACGGTTGTTGGGCACAATCCAATCAAAATATTTTGAATGACAATTCTGGAAATACGACTAATTTATTGGATTTTGTTTTTGTAATTAGTTATTTGCTGTTTAACAAAGCATACGACTCGGAAACTCCTGCTCGTTTAAGACGGTCTAATCGCGTCCGGTAGATGAAGCGACAAATTTGATCGACTGAGCCAAATTACAACTGGGTTACCCCTCCCCCGGGCGTCACCACGCACCCCGCGCCCCCATCGTGGTTAATTGCCAAAACAATTAAACCATTTATCAACAATACCAAATTTAAGTGTCCGATTTCATTCGACGTAAGCGGCGCACCCAGGCGGTGGCCAGCCCCTAATTATTTCATGTGGCAAACGAAACACATTCGCATCTTCAAACAGAAAATATCATTAACTTTAGTGGAGGATGATTTGACCAATTTGCTTCTTAATTATTTTATCGTCGATTAATTATAATATGGATCAACGTAACAGCGCTGAATGTGTTATTATTTCAATTTCATTATGCTCATGCTGAAATACCAACTATATTCCGCAAAGTTTACAGAAGGTAAATACACTTTTGCTCCAAGGTTATTCAACCTTAACATTATGTTGTGGACTAAATAAAACAAAACAAAGAGTAAATATTCCACGGATCCTTATGCGCGGATTCCCGCGGGGGGATGGCATTCAGGCATTCATATCAAATTTCAGCTGAATGGATTCAAAGATACGTTGATTAAACATCGCAATACATTTGCTTTCGCTTCAATCGCAATAATATTTTGCAACTGTTTGTTTGTTTGTACACGAGATTATGAAAAATGTGCGTTTTTTCTTAATTTCAAGATACAAACATACTTCTATGTTTGTATCTTGAATGGTACACAAAATTTCTGTTGATATCTTACTGGTGGGAGTCAATTTAAATCTGCTTAATCGTTAAGGCCCTTCTAACCCTAAAATTAGCAACTCTATTTGTGGGGGTTCAAACTTCGTTTGAAATACTGTTAGAATAAAGTTCTAATCAGCTTGCACTACAAAGCGGTTGTAACGACAGTCACTGAGGGAGGCCGAATAGTGCGTAAAGAGTGGTTTTTTGCGATTTACAAAAAATCTATTGATTGGACTAAAAAATAAAACACATAAAACCTGCTTTATAGTTATTTCAGTTAGTATGCAAAGTATCATGATCTAATTTTAAGTACTTTTTGAATACCATCGGTTTATTTATTGTTCGATTTGGAGGTAACTTTGGTTTTTTTTTCTATCAAGAAAAGTTTATGGAATCGTGTTTTCGTCACACAAAGGATTTAGCATTAATCCTCACTTTACCATATATTTATTTTAAAATTAATGCTGCAATATTTTAGGCGTAACGGAGGATCATGCCAAGCCATTTGAGGGATATGCCCTTAATTTAAACAAACATCTCTTTACATACAACATAATTGTAATACATTGTCTCTGTACGAAAGTCCCAACTAAAAGAGAATAAGAAACGATGATCTATAAATAAAACTAACACAATTTCTAAGACATTCATTCGAATCTAAGCTAATCTTATATAAAAAAAAACAAGATGTCCCCTATAACGAATTAAAAGCGACCATACAATATAAAACCAAGCTCAGCTTTAGCGTTTAATAATTCCATAATGCATATTTTGTACAAGCAAAGCCGGGCGTCCACTACCAACACCGAGTGGGGGCGACGACCCGAATTCACACCGAAGAAAATGGTACCATTAACATTTCCCATGAGTAATTCATGTTTTTCCAAATACATTGAATGGTATCCCTTCGTATTACTATTACGGGTAAATAATCTAATGTGTGGGAAAGTATTACAATGGTATGTATCTCTTAGGAATTTATTTACGATAAGTTGTTGTCTCGCTATTTCTGTTATATTGATATTTACCTGAAGCTTGAGCACCTACCATGCTGCAAGGGTCATTTGGCTCTCAAATGACGTTGGTAAACATTATTTTGATTTTTTTGGCCCCTATAGATCTAAAGGGTTTAAAAACTTGTAAACTACCTAAACAGGAGTTAAAAGGTGTTAAAATTATATTGTAAAGTCCAGTAAAAGTTTAATGCATTCGATAGTTACTAAAATATTCCAATTTAGCGTGCACAAAACAAACTCGTCACAAAAAAAAATGTCCACCTATTATTAACTTGTAAATAAGGTTCCTATTTCTTTATTGTCAATTTTACATATACGTAGACTGACATACGTTGTTACTTGTTACAGTTAAGTTAAAGCGAACAATATTGCTACAGTAATTTTTCTTTATCATTACAAGAACGTCGATGATATCTTTTAAAATATGCAATACCAAAGTGGGGCAGCGCTGTATGAATAAGTTAGTGGAGCTATTCTGTGAGATAACGTGTAGAATATATTCGATATAATATTTATTGGAGCTGAATATTTAAACGCTTAAATGAATTTTAAACACCTTTTAATTAACAAGACTTGAGTGCATCGGATGGGAGTTGGAAGCAGTTATTCAGGAATATTGCCTCTCAGGCCGGAAAAATGATGAATGGTCACCCTATGTCAATTTGTAGAATTTAATTATTATTGGAATATACACACAGTAACACTCGTATCTGTAAACAAGTCAAGTAGTGATTTCTTGAGTAAAAGTCACTATTTATGATACTATTTTTATTGTCTAGTTTAGTAATAGCTTGAAGATAGAACTGTCAAAAGTTAGAATTCTTAGCTTTGCTTCAACTTTACTGTAGAAACGGGGGTTAATTGAAGTCGATACTTACTCAGCTTTTTCCCCTGACTTTCATTGAAATGAAAGGAAAAATGATCAGTAGAATTCTATTTTACTGTGACTAAGAATTTTAGGGCATCGAAAACTGCTGCCTCCTGTCCTTTTACAAACTGTGTAGGCGTACAGTTGTAGACCGCACGTCTGTGTATGTGTGTGTCTGTAGCACTTAGAAGAGGAAATTCAAGGCATGGCAGAGTGTTGGAGTTGCAAGTGTTAGTCTGAAAGTTAAAAGGAAGAGTGAGTATGATGCTATTAAGAAAAAAGCGAAGAAAGCTGTGTCCATCCATAGCGAGAGCAAAAGCCCAGGATAAGCGATATGACGCACTTGATAGTCCACCTGGCAAAAAATACCTATATCGGCTTGCGAGAGCTCGAGAAAGAAATTCGAGGGATGTATGCCAGATAAAATGCGTAAAAGATGAAGGTGGAATGGTTCTGTCGGATGATGAGAAAATAAAGGATAGGTGGAAGGGGTACTTCGAATAACCGATGAATGAAGAAAATGACTGGAATGGTGTGCTGGACAATAAACCAGTGAATGAGGGGCTAGTGAGAATGGTTAGTATGGATGAAGTGAGAATAGCAGTGAATGGAATGAAGAATGTTAAAGCATTAGGACCTGACGGTGTACCAGTCGAAGTTTGGAAGTTATTACGGGTGGATGGATGTACATGGGTAGCTTTATTTTTCAATAAGTTGTTGCTGGAAGAAGCCATACCTGACGAATTCTGCAACAATTCCCTGGTGCCCATCTTTAAAAACAAAGGTGATGTGCTGGAGTACAATAACTATAGAGGAAGCTAATGGCACATAGTTTGAAAGTTTGGGAGAAATTTAATGAAATACGACTAACAGAAGAGAGCGAAATTTCACGAATTCTATACGGTTTTATGCCTGGTCGGGGAACGACATCCGCCAGCTGTGCGAGAAATACAGAAGTACGCACAAAAACTTTTGCACATGGTGTTCACCAACCTAGAAAAGGCATACGACCTGGTTGGTACCTCGTGAGGTTTTGTGGTGGGCCTTGAAAGAGAAAGGTATGCCTGGGAAGTATGTGCAGTTGATCCGAGCGATGTACAGTCCCAAGTCGGATCTACAGTGGGCACTAATGTGTCACTACTATCTACAGTGGCTGTTGGCTTGCACCAAGGGTCGGCTCTAAGCCCCTTCCTCTTCCTGGTGATACCTGTGGACATCTATGAAGAGGCTCCCTGATGTATGCTGTTTGCCGACGACATTGTGTTGGTTGCCGAGAGTAGCCTAGAGGCCTAAAGCATATTGTAAGTGTGGTGGCAAAGATTGGAAAATGTTAGCCTGAAAGTAAGTAGGACCAAAACAGAATACTCATTCTGTGATTTCGACGGTCTTTCCAGTCCTACGCCCATAACTCTTGCCGGAACGCCTATACCGATCTGTTCCAATTTTCGGTACCTCAGGTCGCTTGTCCAAGGGGATGGTGAAGTAGACCGTGACGTAACGCACCGGATCAACTCAGGATGGATGAAGTGGCGACAGGTCACTGGAACAACTTGCGACCCACGGATGCTCCTCAAGTTAAAGGGGAAAATATACAAGTCCGTGATTAGACCTGTCGTACTGTATGGATCGGCATGCTGGGCTGTGAAGAAGATGGATGAAAAAAGATTGCATGTAGCGGAGATGAGAATGTTGAGGTGGAGGTGTGGTGTGACAAGAATGGATAAAATAAGGAATGAGTATATTAGAGGAAGTTTGAAAGTTGCGCACGTTACAGAAAATTTGAAGGGGAATCGACTGTCTTGGTATGGACATGTGATGAGGGAAGAATCGCTTGTGGATGTGGATGGAGAGGGAGAGGAAGACCAAGGAAACGATAGATGGATTGTGTGAGGAATGATATGAGGGAAAAAGGTGTAAATGATTGCGTGATGGTTGACCTGGGAGAACGGAAGAAAAAACCGTGTTGCGCCGACCCCAAGTAACATTCCAGCACAGGAAGATGATGATGATGAAATCATACTTAATGAATGTAGGTTTTCGAATAATAACGTCACGTCTGTAATCCCTGAAGGGATAGGCAGATGTGTACTTATACAGGGTTAGTTTTCAATGAACATTCAAAATTTTATAATTAAGATCTGGATATCAAACAAAAAGTACATTTTAAATCTTATTGTCGAAAGATGTGAAATAAAATAATATAGCATTCATTTGAAAATATCCTAAAAATTTCCTAAATCATAAACCTAGTGGGAAACAATGCACGTGTGTGCGTGCATACACCTCCAAATGTATGTGTGTGCTAACTGCTACCTATCTAGGTTGTTGAACTGAATTGTGCTGTTGAAATATCCACACGATCGTTTTTTAGTGACAGGAATGAATTTTATTTATAAATGTTGTTTTTTGTTTCATTAGGTATATCGAAAGTATTATCGATTCTAAACCATCTCTGAAAATTTGGCCGGTCATTGAAAACTAACCATGTATGCCACATGTCAGTAGTATGGAGTTTCATTAGAATGCGAGGTCAGCATATACTAGTTGCGTTAGCACTGATGAACTTGTATGATTCTTTTAAAACACTAATTATTATAGCATATGGTATAAATTGGCCTATTACGTCCCTTGCAAAACAACTATGTAGCCGAACCAGCGACCTTTATAACATAATACGCGACCATGTGCTCTTTCTAAAACGTACGCTTTTTTGTTCAATACAAAGAGCGAATACTTTTATATTTATTTAATTTGTTGATAGAACGGTTAAGTGTGCGTTCGTTCTTTCGGTCAAGAGTCCCGTAGGTAGTCAAAATGTAATAAAAATAAAAATAAAATTAATAAAAATAAGTTTATTGGCACAAAAAACCTTTGTATACAATAGCAATACATTCCACACAGGTACATTTAATTTTAGGAAAAGGCTGTACAAATTGTTAAAAACCCTGCCTCCTAAACCAAGGGGGACCCTGAGATGAGTCAGTGTTCTACTGTAACTTCGTGTACAAAATAAACCTTTATTTGTGTGATAATAAAACAGTGAAATCAATAAACTCATTTGTAACTTTTGTAAAACCTATAATGAAGGCTTTCCGCCCCAATTGAAATACTTACATGCAAATCTCATACCTTTAGTCATTCTTGAAAAAATACACGTGACAGACAGACCGATAGACCGAGTCTGAAGAGTTCGTGTAAACACTACAAAATAGGCTTGTGTACTGAAAAAAAATAATTAGTCCTTCAGTTAGATTATCAATAAATATTTGACCCGTATTTTTTATTTTGTTACGTAAACCAAAATTTACGAAGATACGACACTTTTAAAATTCTCAATACGTCACGCCGTGGTATAATTTTTAGTGCGTTCTGACGTCACGAGCCCCCGAGTTTTGATGCGTTTTATCTTTGTCAATATTCACACATTTACAAAAAAAAAATACGTGTCCATTATTTCCCAATACTCTAACTGACGGACTAAATAGATTTGCAAATTATTGATGGTGGAAACTAGCCTTATCCGTAAATAAAATGTAGAAACTCGCGAACGTAATATACCGGGTGTAAAAGACCTCATCACGAAGCCGTCAACCAAGCATTCTGTACATCAAACTAAGTAACTCTACGCAAAAAATATTGCTGGGAAACGATTTTTTTTTTTTTAGAGCGCAAAAGTCACGATTTGCGGTAGGACTCATGGTAACGCACTCAAAACATTGTGCTGATGGATGCATTGAATATAACGGGGGTCAAGGAGGTATTTAACGAAGTATTAAAAAAAAACTTGTCAAAAAGTTGGCGGGATCAGTTGACCTATTCAAAAATTCATTAGGTCGACTGATCCCGCGGGATCCACCTGTGTGGGACCAGTATACTAAACACCCGATCTTTGACCCCCAATATCTCCGTAACTAGACGGTTCCCAGGTATGGTCTAACTAAAACAAAAAAAATCGCAAATACGGGGAAAACAAGTGTCTTTCGGCTTCGTATGGGTCTTTTTACACCCTTTATTATTAAAGCACTGACATTACGCGTTAAGTGATTGTTAAGTTATAATAAAAATAAAAAGTTAGCGTTCCAAAAACAACAGTTTTTAGGTACATTGACTCTTGTATTAAATGCTGTATCCTAAAATTTTTGCCTTATTTACATAGTAAGTATTTAGATATTAGAACACGGACCATAAATAATCATCACACACAAAGTTCATAAATAAAATACCAAACAATATTTTAGTTCTTCTCTTGAGTTCTTCTTTATTAAAAGTTAGCCTAGAAAATACTTATCCCATTTATAATACACAACCGCTAGGACGTCACGCGGTTTTACCCGCGTAGTTCCCGTTCCCATGGGAGTACGGGGATAAAATATAACCTATGTTACTCAGTAAAGACGTGGCTTTCTAATGGTGAAAGAACTTTTTAAATCAGTCTAGTAGTTTTAGAGTTTATTCATTACAAACATACACACACACAAAAATACAAATCTTTCCTCTTTACAATATTAGTGTAGAATCAGACTGTCGAGAATTAAAGGATACTCAGATTAAATTGATTTCGTGGAACTTTTATTCCATTACAAAAAGTAAATAACACAGAATTTCCCAGTTGATTAGACATGCATTCCTTGCAAAGTCTCAACCGAGTCTTTTCAGGCGAGGATTAATAAATAAAGCTGCAGAGTTTGTTTTTAAATGCCTTTGAATTTTACCATTAATTCATTTCATCGTTAAGAGTCCTATTACATTTTTTTTGCAAATTTTAGATTTTTACTTCCTGGATCAAATTATTTCGATCGGCGTACACGAGTCGATAATAATAGCGATCTCCGGACGATTGTCGATTGTTATTGATGAAAATTAGAGACGAGACTGACATGAGACTGAGGAGCGAGCTGAATTGACACAGAATTATAGTACTTCAATTTTATTTATTGTAATTTTGTCTTATTATATTAACAAACGAAAACGATGAAGCGTGTTCATTGTAGATCGAAGTTTTATATCATATTAATTTATTTGATAAAATTGAGTTTATTTGGAATATAATGGACGCTGAATCAAGACATTTATGGCTTACATTACGCTTTCTTTACGAATTTTTCCGTGAAAACTCACTAGAACTCCAATAAACAAGTAAAACATTCAACGTATCTTTCAGTAAAGAATTGAATCTAACAATGTAAATTTGAGCGTCAAAATTCCATCGCCGACGGTTTTTCTTGCAAACTGAGTTCGTAAAATATTTATAGTAAATTACACGAAAAAAAAATGAAAATGTGTAACTCCAACTTACAAGAAAGAGAATGGCACTATCCTTATTCATAAGCAAATAATTAAAATATCTTACTGCTGCTGAAAACTACTGCGTCAAAAATCATGAATTTGCGTAAAAAATGTAATAGGACTCTTAACTCTTAATATGTATTTACCAACAAAACAGTAGCCTCAGTATTAAGCCTCTTATTTGATTGAAAATCCGTACTTACGCTTCCCAAGTTCAAAGTGCTTTCGAAGTGCGGTCCACTGTACGTACGTACGTTCACAACCTGCAACATTAGTGCAATGATACACCTATCAACTTTAAATACTGATATTCTCATATTTATTGTAACGATATTTCATTCCGAACATAGTATTTGTTGGGACCCTTATTATTTTGTAACAGGTCTTACCAAATCACTTGGATTTTGCTTACGGTAAAAATATTGAAAAACTTCAATGTACAGTTTCATGTACTTATTGAATTGAAGTACAAATACAAATTATTAACACATGCTAAATGTAGTAATGTAATCTGGAATATATTAATCTTTTAATGAGAATAGATTCTTCATGTTTGTCTTTTAGACAACCCCGTAACGAGCAATATAAATTAATTTGCAATAATATAATTTTATTTTAAACATACATAGTCATGTTGTAATTATCCTAGTTTACTACATCGTCGTGACACTTTAGATGTTGATTTATAAATTATTAACTCACCTGCACCTGTTTGCCGAGCATTCATCACTGAACATCGGTGTAATAGGCAGCCGATTTAAGACCACATCGTATTATCACGCGATGATTTTCTCTGGAACATTGACTCGTAACATTAATGCTTGCGTTAATTTAATAGTTATGATAGCTTGATGAAGCCGTGTGGTATCCGGCAGAGTAGAATAGAACCAACCCATTACACTCACGGGTGTCGTATCAGGCGACTAATGTCTGAGGCAGAACACCTTGCGCCTCCGTAGACCTGAGAATGGGCAACAGCGTTTTCTGTTAGTCTTTCATCACTGCGATCTCCAATCCGCCTGCCAAGCGTGGAGATTACGGCAAATTCCTCCCATCATGGGAGAGGCTTATGTCCAGCAGTGGACGTTATGGGTTGATGTAGTAGTAGTAGTAGTAGTGTAGATAGCTTGATTGATGCTTTACAAAGAAATTATTTAATAAAAAATATTTTTCTTGGTAGTCGATCTATGGTAGATTTTAAGGTCCTGTACCCAAAGGTCAAAAACGGGACCCTATTACTAAGACTCCACTGTCCGTCTGTCTTTCTGTCACCAGGCTGTATCTCATGAACCGTTATAGCTAGACAGTTGAAATTTTCACAGAATGTGTATTTCTGTTGCCGCTCTAACAACAAATAATAAAAATAAAAAAATATACGGAACCCTTCATGCGCCAGTTCGACTCGCACTTGTACTTTTTTTTGTGATAATAGGTAAAATTCATCTTAGGTTAGTGGGTAAAAATATGCTGCGTTAACAACTATATGACGACCAGAATGGCGCAGTGGTAGTGAGGCTGCCTTACGTTCGTAGGGTCCCGGGTTCGAATCCTGGTAGAGGCAAATGTTTGTGTGATGAGCATGAACATTTGTTTCCGAGTCAAGGATGTTTATATGTATAAAAAGTATGTATTTACAATCAAAAAAGTATCTATGTAGTATATCAACCATCTGGTGTCCACGACACAAGCCTCGTTGCTTAGTGTGACACTAGATGGCGCTGTGTCTAATGTCCAGCGATATTTATTTATATGCTGTTCTGAAGGATTACCAGGAGATCTATGCCGCTGTAGGCACATTATGTAGAGGCTGATTAGGCACCAAAGTAGTAACGCCTGGCTTTTATGGCGACTACAGGAGCTAAATTAGCAACTCTATTTGTGGTGGTTCAAACTTCGTTTGAAATGCTGTTTGAATAAAATTCTAATCAGCTTGCACTATGGAAAGTGGTTGTTACGGTCACTGCGGGCCGAATAGTGCGAAATTAGTGGTTCTTGCGATCAACCAAAAATTTATTGATTGGACTAAAAAAATAAAACACTATTATGCTAATATGTTGCTCGTAGAATAGATGTATTTTAGTATGGTTTTTACTAGTTAAGAGCCTATACTACCTCAAATTAGCAACTCTATTTGTGGTGGTTCAAACTTCGTTTCTAATACTGTTAAAATGACGTTCTAATCAGCTTGCACTACAAAGTGGTTGTTACGTCAGTCACTGCAGGCCGAATAGTGCAAAATGAGTGGTTTTTATTCTTTATAAAATCAAATTTTCGTCTTTTGGAAAAAATAAAAAACACAAGACCTGCTTTACAGTTAGTTCAGTTAGTATTTAAAGTTTAATGATCTAACTTGAAGTACTTTTTGAATACCAGCGGTTTATTGTTCGATTTGGAGTTAATTTTGGGATTTTTTTCTATCGAGGAAATTTTATGAAATCGTGTTTTCGCCAAACATAGGACCTAACATTAATCCTCAACTTTAGCATATATTTATTTCAAAATTAATGCTGCAGTATTTTAGGCGTAACGGAGGATCATGCTAAGCCATTTGAGGTAGTATAGGCCCTTAAAATAAATTTTTAGAGATAGGTTCGTGATTTTTTTTATCGAGTAAAATTAATTGTATTATGTTTTCAAAACACTATCATACTAGCATACATCCTGAAGAATATCATATATTTTTCTGGTTTTGTTTATTGCAGTGAATCTTATGATTTTTTGCTTTATTAAACTCGCGTTTAGCCCCTCTAAGAATATCAGACAAACACAGTTGCCTTAACTTCATAATATTTTCCTAAGGTTACATTTGAAGGACCAAAAGGACCCTTAAATTTTTTAAGTCAAGACAGACACACCTCATAAATAAACACGCTCATATATTTGTGCCAGGTGTAACAGAAAGAATATATTTATGTCACAGTAAAAATTGAAAATCAGACGAGACAACTGTTGACCGGTTACAACTTTAACGAGAAACCTAACAGAGATAAAGTCACGCATTTTTCCCTTGGGGCAGAAACTACAGAAGCCACTTCATAAGATCATCCACTGATAACCACCTCTAGATTCCGCGCAGAAAGCAATTCATTTGCACTTATGTAACTCGATGCTCGTATTTATCTCTTAAGTGTCGATCAGATGTTAATCCCGTGATGACACTAGCAATTTAGAGAATTAATTATTGTATGAAAGTTTGATTTCAATATATGATTATTATATAAATACGAATATCATTGTTTTTAGGTTTTATGTAGTCTTTTTTATAATAAACCGTTTATTATAAAAAAAACCGGCCAAGAGCGTGTCGGGCCACGCTCAGTGTAGGGTTCCGTAGTTTCCCGTCCGTCCGGAAATTATTGACATTATCAAAAAATGATTTCAGGAAACCCCTATTCATTTTTAAATACCTTTCCAACAATATATCACACGTTAGGGTTGAAATTTTAAAAAAATCACTTCCCACTTTACATATAGGGGGGCTACCCTAATAAAACATTTTTTTCCAATTTTTATTTTACCACTTTGTCGGCGTGATTGATATACATATTGGTACCAAATTTCAGCTTTCTAGTGCTAACGGTCACAGAGATTAAGCGAGGACGGACAGACGGACGGACGGACGGACAGACATGGCGAAACTATAAGGGTTCCTAGTTGACTACGGAACCCTAAAAAGACTACATAAAAACTAAAAACAATGATATTATTAATACAATCCGATTGAAATACGTGGGGTTCGAAGGTCGCGTCAATAGCAAGTAAAACATTAATTTGTCATTGTTTAAATTTAATTATCGAAATTGGAATCTGTTTAATGTCATTGTCCCACCGCTACGCCATGTGACCTTGAAATAGAAAATCGGATTACACTTTCACATCCCGCGCACCGCGTCAATCGCGTGCCTACCGCTAAATTTTGTGAACATGAATAAAAACGAAAGTTCAATAATTTACCTGTGGATCCTAACATTTACTCCTTTTGCTTCTTCCACGATCATACAACAGCCCGCTTAGCATGACCACCGTAGAAACGAAAGAGAATCGACAAAACCACAGATCATTGTTCAGCTGTCATTGAATCGACAAAATGACAGATAAACAAAAGATTTGTCGATACTCGTTCGTTTCTACGGTGGTCGTGCTACGCGGACTGGTCATACATACGCTTACGCATGCGCACCTATGCGTAGGCGTTAAAAAAAATCTAAAAATAATTAAGGTGGTCGCAACAGCGCGGCTCGCGGCGTGCGTACGGTTGCGAGTACCTAACTTTTCTTTCCTTAGTAACCTAAGTAGGTTGGTTGTTTTGTATTTGTAATCTTTTTATAAAAGATTCTAGATAAGTCTAACCAAGACGTTCCGTAAAAACAGATGGCTCGTTTTGGCCGGGATAAGTGCCTTGCCCCCAGATTTTTAATAGAGAAGACTAGTTTAAGCCAAAATTATGATTTTGACTTACTTACAGTACAAAAATTGTCTCAGTCTTAACTGTTTTTGACCGATTTACTGTTTTGACTGTAACATAATGTAGTGCTGGGCGTATAGCGTGAAATAATATATTATACATAAGTGAAACATGCGAGCGAAGTTGTAAGTTACGGACACCGGCCGCTTGGCTGCGTCTTACATTGTTGTTCCACACAATCGCCACGCCATCTATTAATAATAAGTTAATGTGAATATAAAATGACTAACAATATTTTGATAGTTTTATTGTTAAGAATAATGTTTGTGGCGGGAATGACCAGTTCAGTTATTGTAGTATCGATTAAAAGTGATTGTGTATGTGACAAAATGCAAGTCATACTTTAGCCATTTATATAGCCTATAGCCAGAGCCAGTTTAGAGAGGCATGTGTCACAGGCACACAGACTACAACAACAACAACAACAGCCAATAACGTCCACTGCTGGACATAAGCCTCTCCCATGATGGGAGGAATTTGCCGTAATCTCCACGCTTGGCAGGCGGATTGGAGATCGCAGTGATGAAAGACTAACAGAAAACGCTGCTGCCCATTCTCTGGTCTACGGAGGAGCAAGGTGTTCTGCCTCAGACATTAGTCGCCTTATACGACACCCGTGAGTGTAATGGGTTGGTTCTATTCTACTCTGCCGGATACCACACGGCTAACACACACGGCACACAGACATACAGAGATAAAGACAAAATCGCTAACTTTCGATCGCTGATTACTAACGAATAAATTGGGTTACAATAACGATGCTTGCGAGAATCGCATCTTGGATGTAGAGACTTGCATTTTCCGCAAGCATAGTTATTGCGACCGAATTTTTTCGTTAGTAATCAGGGATCGAAAGTTAGCGATTTTGTCGCAATCTATGTCGAGACTGCAGGGCCAGGGCGCCGCAGTCTCGACAGAGTTAACGACAAAATCGCTAACTTTCAATCGCTGATTACTAACGAATAAAATCGGTTGCAATAATTATGCTTGTGAAAATCGCATCTTGGATGTAAAGACTTGCGTTACTGGCAAGCATCATCATTGCAACCGAATTTATTCTTTAGTAATCAGCGATCGAAAGTTAGCGAATTTGTCGCTATCTATGTCGAGACTGCCTGCCCTGGTCTCCCTGAGAACCATACCATATAGACCATAATAAACTACAGGGGCCCAGTGCGGTTTGGTGGATCTCACCCACCCTCAGACTCCGTCGTTGCTACTGAGAAATACCTGCTGGAAAAACTCAATAACACTGCCCGACCTGGAAATCGAACCGTCGTGTAATTTATATTGATAAAATTTTCCTGTTTTATTAGCTGTGTTGCAATTTACGAACTGTGTTTAATTGAACACTGCTTTCTTTTACAGGTAAGTACAGATCGCGTGCTTGGTTCGTGCGACGTAAGTACGAATATTTTAATTCATGTAACACTGGTTCGCGGCGGCGGGGATATTGGCACGAGCGGAGGAATCCACTTTGATTCTCGTTAGTGTAGCAATGATAATATCATAAATCACAAGTGTATATTATGATAATTAAGACGTTTATGCTATAAGAAAGGCCCTTTTTATTTCCACCGTGTGTACCTACTCGTATGTATGACTGCCTACAGTAAAAGTCGGCCACCATAAAGCCCAAAATATTAACGTTAATGAATCGAAGCAAAAAACTGATTTGGTCATATTCATGCATCCGTAAGTAAACGGTGACACGCTTGGTTTAAACGGGAACTGTTAACAATGACAGCAGCTCTTGCAGCCAAATAAGGCAGAAGACAAAGTAGGTAGTGCCAATAATCCATTGGCAGAACCATGGCTTATGACCAATCAAACGTTCTTACTGTACGTCGGATTAGCAGCCGCAGGGGTTAGGGGTTAATGACGCACAGTCGCACGTGGATGCGCCAATTACAGGTGAGGGAACCAACTCCGACTTTTAAAGAACAACGCGCACGATGTGGTCGAAACGTTAAAACTGTCAACCTTGATTCCAATCCGAAAACCAGATAAAGCTTAACACAAACCCGGGCACAGTTTTTGCATTTCGTTTGAACTCTGCCCAACCTTATTTTCTCTCCTTCGCTCGTTCAGAATACCGACAATTTTCATTCGTTGGTGATTGAAAACGTTCATGGGTAATCATAAGCTCGTACTGATGCAGGGGTGTAAATAAAATAAGAGCCTGTCGTTCGAACGCTGCGTTATCTCAATTCCCCATCGGGTGTCCTCGCCAAAATCTCAAGCTGCCCCCCCCCCCCCCCCCCGCAGCCCTTCGCACCCCCTGGCCACCCCGCGGCTCGTCTATTTTCAAATTGAGCGGTCCGAACGCATCCCCCAATTAGCCCACCACATGTGAAGTAACTGAAGCAGGGCCGAACAGATAAAAACTCACTCCTTCACTGAAACGATCGATCGTGGACACAAAAAGAACAATATGAAGTGCATCGCCTTTTTTCGAAGTCGGGCGGCGCGTTAGTGGGAGGGGGTGCGCGGGGGCCCCACTCTCTCCCTCAGACTCGAGTGCTTAACGCGCCTGGAAAGTGCTTTTCGGGTGGCCGGATGACAGAAAGGCGTCAACGGTGACTACAGTATCTAGGAATTAGCTTTGAGAGTCGGTCCTGACGGCGAAGAGTGCTGCAGACAGGTCATCTATATTTATAATTAGCCTTGTTTGGGAACTGCACTAAGATATTCTGGACTTCCCTACATTCGCAATCTTCATTCTGTACACCATGTATTGTAGAAAATAGCAGGTAAAACATTTGAAAATGAAAGTTAAAAATAAAATAATTTACTTGAAATTGGTGCATTCAAATAGTCAACTCGGTCATTCGCAGTCGTGCAGGTTTTCGCATAAATATTAAATTATAATCGGCCAAAGAGTGAGTTTATATTCAGGCACCGGTAAAGTTTCGTTTAAACTAATAACCTCGAAATTTACGAAGTTAATGAAGTATTAGACATCACCTGCCCTGCGAATAAGAGAAAATGGAACATGGAATAAAAATCGATTTAAAAAAAATGCCGTTTAGCATATCCGTGCATATATCGAGGAGACTACCTAGGGACAACAAGTGTCATGTTCTTATTTACTTAGCTTCAGGGTGCAATCTATTTAGTCCCCTACCTAAGTTCCTAAATATTATAACTACATATTATCTCCAGTAATAACAACGAAACACGAAAGAGTCCCGTTAGGCACTCTGCGGAACCTTAACTAAGACGTACAAAATCTTGAGTCCTTAAGGCATTGTTAAATTATTCACGATTCACAATCGATCAAACTAAAACTTAGCGGGTACCGTTTTAAAGTGTATTATTGTTTGTTTTGGCGACAGGTGAAAAACCGCCCGGACTGAGTGTTGAGTCCCTTCGGTAACACCATGTTGTTACTGTCGGCGAACTATTTGTAACTCATAAGAGTTACAAATAGGTCGCTGACTCTATTGTGAAGTAATTTGTTTGACGTGCATTTACTGTTGAGAACTTAGATGATTTTAGTTTAATTTCTTCTATTTAACAATGTATGTACTTACACACTAAATACAGAAAATAACAAAGGAACAGATAAATTGGTAGTACAAAGATGATGCTTAGTTAAAAACGCCAAAAACTTTATGCACAAGTATGTAAAAACTGTACAAAGACGGACTTAATGCCTTGGGCATTTTCTACCAGTCTTGCAGAAGGTGCAATAACAGAAAAAAATACTCGAAACCCACTGCTGGGCATGGCCTCTTATCCCGGGCCTCCTCGGACCAGCCCTCACGGTACGCGTCCAGAAAATATTTATAAAATACATAGATAAAATAAAATAATTATAAGAAAGATAAACAAAAAAAACTACAAAAACTTAAGGCTCTTTAGTCAACTGATCCCACATAGGCGGGACCCGCGGGTCCACTCGACCTAGTGCATTTTTGAATTGGTCAACTGGACCCGTTGACCAATTTTGTGATTTGTATACGTATAGTCAAGTGGAAAAGTTTTCTTGATAATAATAGACACTCGAAAGCCGATTGAGACTCATTGAGAATCTGTGATGACTGACTGAAATGACTTCGTCTATAGTGTTTACTTTTCAGTTGGTTTTATAAGAGTTTCGTCGTGTTGTGTGTGTAAAACTGACAATTTTCGCCGCATGAAATTCAAGGATTTTCTTCTTTTTTTTTTATTCCAAATGGGACAAGCATGCATACCGATGACAGTTATAAAAATGGGCGTGAAGCTGTCAATTTCATAAAAAAAATACTTGTTTCCGAATTAGCGAATTTGCATTTGGAAAAAAAAACCATATCTCCCGATAAAATAAAACGTTAACGCCAAAAATCGACGCAACCCTTTGTTATTGTGTGCGTGGACTTTTTGTAATATTTCCCCTTTCCCTGTCGCGTATCGTTATTAAATCACGGACATGTCCAGAGCACGTACCGGACGGACGTCATCGGCCGCGTCGGCGCACCTTCGTGGACAGCTGACGAAAGGGAGTTTGCTTACTTATTTTTTGTACATACAGTTAGTCGTGGCTAAATAATAATAGCTGCACGGATGGATCTGCCAAGTTAAGCAACGCTTACCAAGGTTAGATCGTGGATGGGTGACCATCCATTACACACCGAGTTTTCCTGCGTGTCCTGGCTGTCATTTGTAGACCTCTATGATTCGTTACGGGTAGTCCAGTCTGACAAAGCGACAAGGGATATTGTATTACGTGTGTATTACCTAGTAATTGGGTTGTGGGGCCATTAAGCAGCTACAAAGGAACCTAACATAGTTGGAAAAAGACTAGGCCGATGATGTACACTGTACAGGTTATGACTAGCTTAACCTTCGTACATGGCTCTGTTAGGGTGCCGTAACTGACAACATTAAAGTTAAACCTAGGTTAAGCTTATCTATACTAATATTATAAAGAGGTAACATTTGTTTGTAAGTTTGTATGTAGGGGGTAATCTCCGGAAGTAATGAACCAATTTTAAAAATTGATTTACTGGGAAAGCTACATTATTCGTGAGTGCTATATAAGCTATATTTTATTCCCGTACTCCCACGGGAACGGGAATAAAGCTAGTATCTAATATAGGTATATTTTTTAAATGTATTTGATAAATGCAATTTATAAATATGTTAATGCAATGAATATTTTAGATTCTAATCTTTCAAAATTAGAATTAACGTTTCAAAAGCCAATAACTGAAATAGGAATAGTAGTGGTTTATTATCTAAAACTAAACTAACCTATTAGACAATGTTCGAGAACGTGCTTTGTATTTCCGAACGCATTTATAAAAAAGTGTATTCTAGCTCATTGCTTTAAAACCTGAACACTATTTTAACACAAAACTAACGAGGAAACAAAGAAACGGACATACATACAGTGAGAACACATAACCCTCTTTTTAGGCTTCGCCGCAGAGGAGTAAATACAGGGTGTAAAAGACCTCATCACGAAGCCGTCAACCAAGCATTCTGTACATCGAACTAAGTAACTTTACGCAATTATTATTGCTGGGAAACGACTTATTTTTTTGGGTTAAAAATTATGTTTTGTGGTAGAACTCAATGTAACGCACTCAAAACAATGTGCTGATGGATGGATTGAATAGTACGGGGATCGTGGAGGTGTTTAAAGTAAAAATCTTACATTAAAAACTTGTATTTAAAAAAAAAAAACTTGTCAAAAAGTTGGAACTTTGACCCCCAATATCTCTGTAACTAGAAGGTTCCCAGGTATGGTGTATAACAAAAAAAATATCGCACTGACGAGGAGAACAAGTGCCTTTCGACTTCGTTAAGAGGTGTTTTACACCCTATAGAAACAACTAGCGGACGTCACGCGGTTTCACCCGCGTAGTTCCCGTTCCCGTGAGAGTACGGGGATAAAATATAGCCTATGTTACTCAGGGTGAATGTAGCTTTCTAATGGTGAAAGAATTTTTGTTTTGAAATCAGTTCATTACTTCCGGAGATTACCCCCTACATACAAAATTACAAACAAATGTTACCTCTTTATAATATTAGTATAGATTGTGTTAAATTTTAATTCACACAGCTGAAATCAGAACGAAAACAAATAATTAACCAATTACGTAATAAACAGACAATATAAACGAGTAACACGAATGTATCGTTAGCTAACATGAAGTAACATCCCAATAAGTCGTGTCGTGGCTGTGTTAAGCCTCGGAAACCGGTGTGCCGCGAAGACTCGGACCGGAAATCCCAGTTCCGCTCGGATCCGGCCCGGATCCGGCCGTACCACGAAAGTTACCGGACATACGGTCAAAGTGGCTGTCTTGCTTTAGTTGTTGAATTTTTTTTATTTGTCTCCTTAGTTTAGGATTTAGAAAGAAAATGACACAATTCTGTATGTTTATTTTGTTGTCTGTATAATGTATGGCAGCGCTGTTCCTCTTAACAATGCAACTATTTTGATGCGGTTTTTCACCATAATTTTCAGAATGCATTCGGGAAGATTTAGAAACACATTCTTTAAAAATATCTCCATCTTTGTCTGTTGTTGAAACCGGTGGAGACGGATTGCTAGTTTCCAATAAAAAACCTTTAAATTGGATTATTTTATCCACACATAGATTTGTGTTCATGAATATCAAAAGCGAACTTAATTAATTAGGTTACAGCTATTATTACAATTCTACAATTCTGAAAAATATTTTTGAATTACACGAGAATATCAGAACTTTAATTTCCGGTAAAACAAAGGTTTCAGCGTTTTGGTGTTAATAAAGTCTGCAGACATGCAAAAGTAATAAAAACATTTTTCTGATTCTCATTTCAAGTGATTATCCTGATGACGTACGAATCAAAGGGAACAGTGAGTCAAAGTCACATTTAATTAAAATGTATGCGTGTGCTACAGTGTTGCAGTGCCTGTAAAAATATACCTACGTCTTGAGAATAATGAAATTTCGTCATTTTGTAAAAACACTCAGGACATAATACATTTATTTTTGTTTTTTATACTTTAGAGATAAACGGCAACTATGTAGTTCTATGATACCAATAGGATCGCTGAGGAACCGTGCGTTTATGTAATATGTATTTTCAATAACATCACGCGTCTAATCCTGTATGGTAAGGGTAGGTAACCTACATTCACCAGTTATGTTTCCGCACATTCGTCATTTATGATCATCATCATCAGCCTATTAATGTTCCCACTGCTGGGACACAGGCCTCCTCTCTATGAGACAATAGGCATGGGATTTATGATCAAGTCCCATGTAATTGAAGGCAAGCCATCAATTTAACACAAAGCCAGATGCGGGCAGCTATTGACAAATTCCTGATGCAGAAACCCACTGACACGTTAACTGATTTGGAAACTGGGCCCACATCCTCAGCAGTGAGCAGTATCGATTTTCATTTGAGTTCTAGTAAGAACTATTAATAATAATAATAATCATTTATTTCAGACCATGATCCATAATTTGTTAGTTACACTTATGTCTTATATGTTAGTAAATTTACATAATTTAATAATGTCATCGTAATAAATAATCAATTCACAATCCAAACAACTATTGATCATCACTTTTACAGATGGTTTTTTAAAATACAGCCTCCCCGCATCTGTTTCCGAGCAACAATAGAACAAACGCCAAAAAATGTGTGTCATTTGCCGTCATGCTTCTAAAATATTCAGCAGGGCGCACATTGGCGACTAAGGTATCAATTACATATTAATTAATATGACCCACGTAAGAATCGTTCGCACTAAGGAAGACACAACTAAAGATTTCGAATTTAATAAAAAAAAAAACGAGGGCGTGCTTGCTGTCATGATATATAAAAGCTCGTTTACACATGACTCAGGTAATTACCTTTAGCTCGCAGTTTTTCAGCTTTATCGATTACGGTCCTGTCATCGGACAAAATATAGATTGTTAACTATCGTATCGTAATTGTCATAACGAGTTTAGCTTATTGAAAGTGAACTTACATTTGAGAGATTACTAAAAGTACGTCAGATATCTGTCGCGTGGATCGATTTCTATTGATGCATTAAAGATATTGTCGCGTGTCTATTCGGAGTTGCACATCTTATCTTTATTGTACATCTCAAAATTCTAGCAAATTATTTCTTTATTAATTAGGACACAGCGGCAATAGTAATTGCAAGGGCAAACGCGACAAATACAAGTGCCACTGCCAACATCAGTCGTCGTCTCCTGAGTGAGCCGCAAGTGTGGATGCGTCTTTACGGTTGTTTCAAGGAGGTGGATGTCGGCCATTCAGTCGTACATCTATATACACACTTCCTTTCATTTGCTGCTACAACCGGACGGATACTTTTTGCTCTAGAATAGCCCGCACTAGATATTGAGATGATTGGAAACTGTTGCAGTGATTCTGAAGAGTTTTAAAGTGATCTCACACTAGACATGAGTTGCCATGGCTGATCTGGAAGTCTTTAAATAGACTCCGGACCCAGGTTGACCGCAGCAAGGAAAACCTGCTCAGGTGGAGATCCATTAATGACTCTTCCCTGGAGTGCAAATGTGGTGCTGTTCCACAAACGATGGGGCACTTATTATCGTGTCCTGTGTGTCTTGTTGTTTGCTCACTACAGGAAATGATGGACGCTACGGAAAGCGCCAAACTAGTGGCTCAGTTCTGGGCCGACACAATTTAGATTGCCATCGACACGCTAAGAAAAAGAATAACACCTTTTGGAAGTCGGTTAAAAATGGGTGGTATCTGGTGGTCAGTTTTGCTGCCTAAGTAAGATAATGTTTAGATGATGACTCTAAATGCCAGATCTGGTCCATGTAGATGGATGGGATTCAATAAAAAGCTAGTCAGATTACTCGTAAACAAAAAAAAAGTAATGCAAGTTCAATTTAATAATAATTATCTAAATGGATGAACTCAATCAGAATTTGCAACAGATTCCACAAAGTACTTCTTTATAACATTAACTATGACTTAAGTATTGTTTTACGCGGGCAGAGTCGCGGGGACAGCTTGTATGTACTTAAATAAATTGGCAGATGTTTTGCCGAATAGCAACCAGTTGCTAAATACGGACGCTGCTGGTATAATGTCATATTTAATTCAACTCTTGAGTGTTTGTTCATTGCCAGTTAATATTTAACTATGCTTTTTAATTAATAACTTTTTAACAGTGTTTCGAGGTACAGTTACCAGCACAAACATGTATACACACGGCCAAATTATTATTATTTTTTTTTTTTGAGTAGCGGTTTCAACACCGGAATGAGATCTAATGATCACATTTAATTATTCATCTCTCACTCAAGTATTAGCAAAATTTAAAAGCGATTTGCCGTGGAATAACGATTGTAATATTGAGATAACATATTTTTAATAATAGGATAACTTATTTTTTTTTTTTTTTTATCTACTCCATAACTGGGAACCTTCTAGTTACGGAGATATTGGGGGTCAAACTTCTAACTTTTTGACAAGTTTTTTTTTTAAATACAAGTTTTATTTTAAACACCTTCATGACCCCCGTACTATTCAATCCATCCACCAGCACAATGTTTTGAGTGCGAGTTCTACCACAAAACATAATTTTTCACCCCAAAAAAAAATTGTTTCTCAGCAATTATTTTTGCGTAAGTTACTTGCATTGATGTTCGGAATGCTTGGCTGACGGCTTCGTGATGAGGTTGTTTACACCCTGTATAGGAGGAGGAAATAACTTAAAAAAAAAAAAAAATTGTTAATAATAAGTGTCAACATATTAAAACGTTGCCCGTGACTGTACCGTCAGGTAGGCTGGGAGCTCGTTCGCAAATTCCGTTATTATAAAAACAGCTTAACTCCGTGTTTTCATCGATAATGGTTCCGTAGTCATATTGAAAGTCAATGAAAACATAACAAAATTATTTACTAACACAATAAATTAAAATGTTCTCGAAGCGGAATCTTCGGGGACTTGATCAAGTTATTTTCCTATTAAATAGAAATATCTAGGGCATGGTTTTAATCTGGTTTATAAAAGCGAAGATGTCGAAGAAATGTAATTTGTTTTCTTTCAGTTTTTTTTTTCCTAATTCTGTGGGTTTTTTTATTATCTTGTAGGTTTTGAGTTGTTTACGTAGTGTATCTTCGCACTTCTACGATACCATTACAAACCAAACATAAGGTATTTCATAAAAACCTCTATTATATTACGTCTCAAGAATGCTTATTTTTAACCGACTTCAAAAAAGGCGGAGGTTATATGTTCGTGTGTATGTATTTTTTTTTTTTTTTTTATGTATGTTACCTGATTTCTCTCCCATTTGTCGACCGATTTTCAAAATTCTTTTTTCATTTGATAGAGTACACTCCTGAGGTGGTCCCATTTTAATTTGGTGAAGATCTGATGCTGACCTTCAGAGATATACAATGGAACTCTTCAAAAAGAGACGGCAAATCTGTTGTGATAGCTCCAATCGGTTGGATGTTCATTGTTTATACAATATCATGACGGAACATCACGCCTGTATGCTCTGAGGGGGTACGCAGAAGTGTACAATTTACCTGATTTCTCTCCCATTTGTGGACCGATTCTCAAAATTCTTTTTTTATTTGAAAAAGTATACTCCTGAGGTGGTCCCATTTTAATTTGGTGAAGATCTGATGCTGATCTTCGGAGATATACAATAGAACTCTTCAAAAAGGGACGGCAAATCTGTTGTGATAGCTCCAATCGGTTGGATGTTCATTGTTTATACAATATCATGACGTAACATCACGCCTGTTTGCTCTGAGGGGTACATAGATGTGTACAGTACACCCAGATTTCGACAGTTAGGTATGGCATGTTATGTTCCATTTATTGGGGATAAGCCTATTACCATGACATGTATTGTTAACCATGTACAATGAATGCATAGCAAATATTTGTAAGTATAGGATATTACAACTAAAAATGGAAAAATAAAATAAAACTTTTTTGCCAAAAATAAAACCGACTTCAAAAAAAACAACAAACAAAAAAAACACAAAAAGAAAAGGACAAAAAAATACACTAAAAGAAAAAAAAAAAAACACTAAAACAAAACCACAAAAAAGTGAAAAATAACTTTAGCTTCAGAAGCCGGTGAGAAAAACACCAAATCAATCAAAGGTCAAGTTTCAGAAGTCGGTGACAAAAACACTAAATCAGTTAAACAAGGTCACCGACTTCTGAAGCTTGACCTTTGATTGATTTGGTGTTTTTCTCACCGGCTTCTGAAGCTAAAGTTATTTTTCACTTTTTTGTGGTTTTGTTTTAGTGTTTTTTTTTTTTCTTTTAGTGTATTTTTTTGTCCTTTTCTTTTTGTGTTTTTTTTTGTTTGTTGTTTTTTAATTTTATCATCAACGATCAAAATTACTCGCTCATTCTCTTACTTCATTACGACTACACTTATTCTCTAACAAAAACAGGTTACCTACGAATTTAACATTTGTAAAAAGTAAATAAGTACCTACATTTTATATATCATACTTCTGCCGGTTGAAACAATTTCTTTAACAAGCCTCAATAAGATATAAAAATGCAATGAAAAAATATCAAATGACTTATAATTGATGGCCTTTGTTGTGTTTAAGAGACGTGTTCACTAATTAATTGAGCATTAACACAGTTGGTAGTTATTATACTAAGTGAAATTCCAGCGAGTGCCCGCTTCAACTGGGCTCTGCGCAAATAAAAACATATCTATGTTTGTAAAATGTTGACATTTAAAAAATACGATATCAATTTTTATAAAAATGTCACGCTGTATACAAAGTACAGTCGCGGGGAAAAACGTAGAGAAGCTAATAACTTTATAATATCCACCTGCGCGAGTGCACTTGCACTGAGCGCAACGACGACGGATGGACGGACGCCACACCGACTTATTATACGCAATTAATAGATATTATAACTTATTGCTGTTCCAACATTTTGCATATTAACAATCGCTTTAAGTTTGAAAGGCAGCTAATGTATCGCCACAGAATGTTATCTGATAGACGAGGTAATTGCTTTGTAAAATATTATTAGCGTCTGTTATCGGTGTGTATAATTATGTGACACCTTGTTGTTATGTACAATTTTATGTCGTTTTTTTAATTCTATCGTAATTGCTTCACCAAACATTGTAGTAATAACAGTTAGCAATGTCGTTGTGCCAAACTAAGACCTTTACTGATGAAAGTAAATTATCAATAGGTACTATTGGTAATTACTAATTGCTGATACGCGAAACAGAGTTTAAGTAGCAGCTGGTTACAGCACAATTCTTCTGACGCATTAAATTAACACATGTACTCGCAGCGGTACAAATTACGTCGCGCTTGACGCTATTACATCTTTAATTTGAGAGAAACACGAGTCTTCAATGATCTGTCCTATTGTGGAATGAGAATTTATTTGTGGAGAAACTCCGGAGGGAGGTATCATTGATAAGCGAGGAATCGCTGTCGCCACCTCTCACTACCCACTCCGTCTCAAGGTGAACGACCGGAGTAAGTTAGCCGCCCGCCCGACCACGTGACCCGCCCAGCACTTGAGCTAGGTCAGGGTCGGCCCGCGACATCTGCGCCGGCTTACGTTGAACCCCGGGCGCCATCGCGACGCCCGCGCACGTGGCTCTGCGCTCGGTGGTTGCTCGTCGCCCTACCGCGACGCTGCCGCCGCCGACCCGCCCGATTTTTCCGTTCGGATAGTTTCTGATACGTTGTAATGGGTCGCGTCTGTTGACCCTCGCTGGGTTAGGTCAAGGATGAGCACATTTAAATGCGTGCGTGTCAGGATCTGAGATTATTTGCGGATTTTTTGCACGACTGTATTTTTTTTTATTTTTTGACTTATTTCCATGGCAGTCAAGTGTATATTATTACATATTTTGGAGTAAGTATAGAAAAATATGTTTAAATAATATGTCCTTATGCTCTGTGAAACGTTCAGTGCCCGTACAATTCCTTGTCGTTCCATCGGGCGATACGATGGGCGGGTTGCACGGTCTAAAATAACAGACTTGGTAGGTAGCAAAGGTTTCTTACAGTTGCCCTTTGCCAAAAAGACATTGTTATCATTGTTATACATCGGCCCTTTCACGAAGACTGACTTTTGTCACACTTTTACTGGTGAAAAAGGTTTTCCTCGTTTTTCTTTTTTCAACTCTTTCTTTCGGCTAATTTGATGCTTCCCCTTATTTTCAATCTAATATCTTATGGGAGTTCCGTAGCGAAAGATTGCTCATTTATTGAAAGTTAAAGGTACGAGAGCTTGAAATATGGCCAGTTTATTTATTTGAAGCGTCTGTCTCAAGAAATTTAGAAAATCTAAATGTATAGGAAGGTCGACGAAACCGTTTCACTGATTCTTTGCAAGTAAAACGTAATATTAACATCCCCAGTAAATTTCTTAGAACCCCAGAATTTTTAACACACCTTATTATTTTGTTCTTATTTTACAAATAAATACAAATAAATCTTTGCAACTTTTAGATCATCATCATCATTTCAGCCGAAAGACGTCCACTGCTGGACATAGGCCTCCCCCAAGTGTCGCCACATTGACCGGTCCCGTGCGACTCGCATCCAGCGGATTCCTGCAACCCTAACCAGGTCATCAGTCCACCTAGTGGGAGGCCTTCCAACGCAACATCTTCCGGTTCGCGGTCGCCACTCCAGAACTTTTCGGTGAACTTTTAGATGCATTTATTATATCTAAGAAGAATAGAACCGCCACACCGCTCCATTTCTTAAAATGGGTTACAATATTTTACCCTTCCACCTCTCAAATGTAACACTTCTGAAGAACATATTGTATGCTTATTCAAATTTATTACCTTGAAACATTCCCACTTACAGTAGTCTTTTGTGTAGTTAAAAAGTAGTTAAAAGGGATGGGAAGCTAGCAGCCAGCAAAAATGTCCAAAAACCCACACTTGGTTGAGTCATTTAAAAAAATACCTCAAAATGAAGAACAAAAGGACAACTGGCAACACATTATTAACATGTCACAAAATGACATTCTATTTTCACAAAATTGAAGGCTGTCAATCTTTTAAAGTCCTTTGATTCCTGCAGTTTATGATAATGACTGACATAATCGCCTTTCCCAGACATCCTGAAATATACAATTCACTTTTTATAAGTCTCAAAGGCACTACGGCGGCAAAGTGTATTGACTGTGAAAAAAAAACGAAAATTGCCATATACATTGACAGCCACGTTAATCTTTACTGAATTGAATGATGTTATTCAATTTATTTAGTTTCACATACCTAATAGTAGTCTAGTTTTTTTTTTTTTAATATATACTTTTGGCACTTTTTTAATATTAAAAGATGGAAAACCTAACGTTACTATATAGGTACGTGTCGTTACTGTCATGAAATTGGTGTCATTTTTTGAAGGCCAGAATTTCAATTAAATTGGTAATTGCATTTCTAAGATTTTTAAATTGAATTTATAGCTAAGTTTGGTTAGGTTAGGTTAAAAACAAAAGTTTACGGCAGTGTTTTTTAGTGGGTGCAAGCTCCACATAACCATACCGTCTCTCCGGACGGTGCGATATGCGTTAGATATTTCTCGCCGCTTAAAAATAAAAAAAGGTAGGTACTTATGGTTATGTTAGGTAAGGTTTTGCCTTCACGAACTTGCTACGACGAAGCGGCACGCTCTTTCGTCGAAGGCGCGCGTGAATCGAGGCACTGGGCCTCAATGTGGCGTTCGAGAAGACGAAGACCCTGGTATTTCAAGATGCATTTTTTTTCAGTTTAGCAATATTTTTCGGGTTTTTTGTTTTATGTAAAATGACCATAATTTTGTAATAAAACAGTAGACTGTAACGCTTGTAACGTTACATTTTCCTGGATAGGATCCACAAAACTGTAAGGTCACTCTGAGCACTCACCTACCTAACTTTCAGTCTGGAGGGGAGCACTATTAAAAGAAATAAAAGGGACGAGTTATAAGAATTTATTAACAAAGATAATCTAAAGGCTGGAGCTACTTAATTACTAATGCCAGTGAAGCTGGCGGAAAGTACTGAAGATGAAACGCAGAATGAAATAAATAACTGAAGAACGTCCGTCTTCAGACTGTGGAGGAGGACCGAGGAACCATCAACTCTCAGGCCGTAGAGAAGGGCCGAGGGCATCTGTCTTCAGACGGTGGTGGACGGCCGAGAACCGTCAATCCTCAGGCCGTAGGAGGAGGGCCGAGGAGCATCAAATCTTCATCAGGCTTGTGTAGCTCAAGGATCAAGGTTTCCAGGTGTTCTTCGTGAGGGTGCGGCACGGAGAGAGGCCGACTTAAAACCGAAGAATAAGGGTAACTGCCCTTTTACAAATACTTTTATATGGAGCTTCTCAGAGGTGTAACTGCTCTCAGCTCTGAACGTAGACTGCCCATTCCACCACCAGGCTCCTGTCAACTCCACATAATTTACATTTTAAAATTAGAAAATTATTAAAAAGAAAATCGAATGAGGTCGATGTGATTTTCCTATACAACCTACAACTAGCTCCAGCAATAAATTAGAAATAAAACTAGGGTTGCCACTAACTGACATCACAAAAGTAAACAAAGACTTAATAAAGATAAAAACTTAAATAACTTGAATTACAAGGTAAAAAGGCCAAAGCCGTTGCTAAGCCTCCAAGAAATGACCATGAAGCTAGCCTAGGGAGGACGAATGCTTATTGAAAATTTAATTTTCAGGTTAATAATATCCAAAAATGTAAGTAAAAAAATATGTAAAAGACATACACATTACACGCTTAAGCCCAAAAGTGCATTCTCCCTGATGATTTAACATACTGCCGAGTACTTGAGATGTAAGATGTTTCTGCAAAAGTTAGTAGGGGTCGGCTTATTGCCTGCAAACCCCTTCCAACCGATCGACCACTGAAACTTGCCACGGAAAATACTTTTTTTGTTTGTTGTTCTGGACATATTTCCAAATTAGGTAGGATTCAACGATGTCAAAATTATTATAGTTTGTTTCTAAAAGCCCCAAAAATAACTTTTGCACGTAAGTCTGCACTAACTTCATAATAGACAATAGTGACGATTCGGTTGTGCACAAACTTAACTTAATTTAGGCTATTGCTATCTTTTTCTCTCTAATAAAACGAGAAAGAGACGGACGTAATTTAGAGCTGTCAAATTTAGTTGGAACTTATATTTCCATAAAAATAAAGGGTGCACGTAAAAACATGTCGACTAAAAACACGGTGAAGCGCAAGGCATAAACTAGTTTGACATCTCTAACTTAGTTCATAGCTATGTCCTTTTCTCGCACTGCCTTTTAGTAAATGATAGCAATAGCCTAAATTAAGTTTAGTTTGTGCACAACAGAATCAACACCAATACCTTATTAAGAAAGGCATTAATGAGAGATTTTCCTTTTGAGGTTTTAAAAAAAAACTTAGTTTCCAAGAACTCTATAGATGGCGTTGAACTTACTATGCCAAAGCCAAAACGCTTGAAAAAAAAACATTGTGTCACGTTACATACTCTCGTTGACTGACACTTTCATTTGCTTAACCTTCCGAATATAACCAACATTTCTCGCGCTTTGTTAAAATCAGTTTTTTTTGGTTCTTTTCCTTGCATTATCATACTTACTCCTAGCGCCATCTATCCAGCGACTAGGGAAAAGCTAAAATGAAAATCCCTCATTGGAGGGCGAGACATAACTCCTTAACACGCGAAACGAGATGAACGACAAACTTTTACAAACGTCTATTTATGTGAAGCGATGGTTTAAGGTGAATGCTCCAGGGTAGCCCACGAAATTCAAATTTTCTCACGTGTTTTGCAATTTACAGGCCAGTGCTAACTTGTATGTTGATTAAAATATTATTCGCAGCTGTAAGACGTACCTATGTAGTTACAGAATTGTAATCATCAATACAACTTTCGATTGAATGACTATTTCATGATCAACTAGAAAAACGTAAGAAAATTTGAATTTCGTGGGCTACCCTGGAGCATCATAATGCAAACGAGCATTAGTCTTGTGTATCCGATTGCACTTTGAACATCGGAGCTAACTCAATTGAAAATATTAATGGTTGTCTGATAATGATTTAGCGTCCTCGTTGGTTGATAACGTCCCTGCATTAGAGAAACTACGAAGTTCGTACATGCAGAGGTCCTTGCCTATACCATATCTACATAGATCGCATAACAAGTTACTTTTATATTCAATAAATTTACATTACACAAACAAGAAAAGATTTTTTTCTCAAAAACAACCAAAATAAAACAGAAATAGCTGTACGGATCACGTACGCGATTTGTATAATATTATGATTTTATTATTAATTTAAATATCCCGTATGAACGTTCTGTGCCGGGGCAATTTCATTATTATTTCAATCAACTGAATGTAAATTTATTCAACAATCTCACGAGGTAATTGCGATGTGTTGTTCTCTTTCGCTCTTGGCGGCGTCTCGCTCCCGCGCGCTGTGTTACCGCGTCTCCCACATTCTTATGCGTTCAATCAAACCTAAGTAGTGGTACGCAGTCGCGGGCCCCAACATCTCGCCGGGTCGCATTGTTCCTTCCTTTTGTTTTGTTATGAAAATTAGACGTCGTCGTCCGCAGTATGTTCTTGTGGCAAATGTAACACGAACCCGCAGTGTAGCACGTTACTCGTTACACGTTGCACGGTCAGCCCGATGCGATGTTACGTAAAACAAGCTGCCCCAATGTCGCGGACTGCGACGGTTACGCTTCTTGCAACTCATTTGCATCGTAACCTATGAAGTGGGCTAACTGCTCATCTCTTCTAGTCTGTGGCCCCATTCCAAACAGTGCAAATCAGAGTTGATTTTAGAAAAGTTTCGTCATTATTTTAACGTTTATTTGACCCTCGAATTCGTCTATCGCGTCGGCATGATAAAATTCGTATGGGCACGCTTCAGGTATTACACACATAGGTGAAGGACCTGCAGCCAAGCCTATACGAACACGGAATATTCGTAGGCAGTTCGAGATCCTCAAAATCGTTCGTTTCCCTGCCTTTTGGCCCTTTTTGTTAATCGATTCAATATTTTCCATGTTATAGCTGTATTTATGTCGTATTGTACTTTGAAGGCAGCGTTTTGCTTTATTTGCTCAGTGGAAATTCTACATGCAATTGGTATCGTAGGCCAGTTGGGGCCGAACGCGGGGTTTTTTTTACTTTTTTCGTTTCGTGATTATGATTTAGGGCGTAAGTTTGGCTGGCTCTTTGGTATTGTAGCAAAGTGAAATATTGCGTACTAAAGGACCAGAATTTTCGAAAGTAAAGCTGTTGTTAGTTTGAAAAAATATATTTTGTATGATTTTATCATTTTATCGTATGACCTTTTTCGGCCACAGTGACTGGGAGGTGACTTTGTAGAGTGTTTTAAACCATATAGTTAGCGAAAATTAATTCTTCAATAGTTTTGCACATTCGATATTAATTTTATGCGCAACAAATCGTAATTACCACTTACCACCCTGATCCCTCACAGTTTCATTTCATAATAACTGTCACTATAATTATGTGTTAATGAATAATCTGCTTAAAGTTGGTAATGAGTTGGCAACTGCTAGCGGATATAAATTATCTGTAGCAACTCTCAATGGACTGCTAATTGAAATTAAACTTATAGACAGTCTGCCGGTAAAAATTAGGGGCCTTAGGACACAATTCCTAAGTTAACGAAATTTTGGGATATTGTTCCGGGGTGGTGTGGGGCGTGGGGTGTGGGATCTGAGTTTTCGACTTCGAGGACCCTGTGCTAACTTGGTGAGGAGCAAAAAACTTCGAAATTTTCTGATGTTTTCGCTTTTTCACTTATATCTTCTAAACTATGTATTTTCCAGGAAAACGGGGAAATTTAATGCCCTACAACTTTGTCCTTCCACGTTTATTATTATATTATTGTACTAAATGGAGAAAAACAAAAGTGACATTAAGTATAATTTGAACAGATCAGACTAATACACTTTAATATTAAATAACAACACAATAGGTATTAACGTAGAAAGATTAATTTATTTTCGATAAATCTCGTTAAAGTTCGAGCTAACCATTTCTTTATCTAAAACTAGCGGACGTCACGCGGTTTTACCCGCGTAGTTCCCGTTCCCGTGAGAGTACGGGGATAAAATATAGCCTATGTTACTCAGGCTGAATGTAGCCTTCTAATGGTGAAAGAAATCGGCGCAGTAGTTTTTGAGTTTATTCATTACAAACATACAAAAATACAAATCTTTCCTCATTATAATATTAGTGTAGAACTGTAGACAAACGCAATTACGTGTTTATATGAAATAAGTTCAGCAGGAAGTTTAATGCATAGGTGCGTTACCTAACCCAAACCATCCCACGTTTTATTATGTCCCACTGCTGGGCGGTCTCGCATTTCCTTTTAGTTATTTAAGCTATGAATGTAATAGTTGATCAAGAAGTTGAATGGGGGGGGGCATTACGCAAAGCATCCCACTTGGCATTCAATACTCAGTTCATGCAGTAACGTCCCGAACCTCGCGCGCCTCACGGGGTTTAAACGCCCCCTCCCACACTAAATTAGCGATTAGGATTAATTCATTGACATATCACTATTGAGATGTCCATTGTGAATACTACAGTGTTGGACCAGAATTTTAATTTAAGACTGCGATGTTTTGCCGGTCAAAAGATAGAATAGCGAAAGTACCTTTTTTAATGAATAGGCTAGTTTCCACCATCATTTAATTGCAAATCTATTTATTCCGTCAGTTAGAGTATTGGAAAATAATGGACACGATATTTTGTTTTTGTAAATCAATGACTATTGACAAAGATAAAACGCATCAAAACTCAAGAGTCGGGTTCGTGACGTCACAACGCACTAAAAATTATAGCACGGCGTGGTGTATTGAGAATTTTAAAAGCGTCATATCTTCGACAATTTTGGTTTACGTAACGAAATAAATAATACGTGTCAAATATTTTTTGATAATCTAACTGACGGACTAATTAGATTTTTTCAGGACACAAGCCTATTGCTCGCCAAGTTCATTGACGATGTCAGTCTGAATTAAAAAGGGCGTTTATAGGTACAGGGTATAAACAACCTCATCACGAAGCCGTCAACCAAGCATTCTGTACATCTAACTAAGTAACTATACGCAAAAATTATTGCTGGGAAACTACTTTTTGGGGTGAAAAATCATTTTTTGTGGTAGAACTGAATGTAACGCACTCAAAACATTGTGCTGATGGATGGATTGAATAGTACGGGGGTCGTGGAGGCGTTTAAAGTATAAAAATCTTTCAATAAAAACTAGTACTTATTAAAAAAAAAAAACTTATCAAAAAGTTGGAACTTGGCCCCCAATATCTAGTAACTAGAAGGTATGGTGTAGAACAAAAAAATGATCGCAATGACAGGGAGTACAAGTGTCTTTCGGCTTCTTTAAGGGCCTAACATGCCTCAAATGGCTTAACCTGATCCTCCGTTACGCCTAAAATACTGCAGAATTAATTTTGAAATAAATATATGGTAAAGTTGAGGATTAATGCTAGGTACTATGTGTGACGAAAACACGATTACATAAACTGTTCTCGATAGAAAAAAAATCCAAAGTTACCTCCAAATCGAACAATAAACCGCTGGTATTCAAAAAGTGCTTCAAATTAGATCATGAAACTTTGCATACTAACTTAACTAACTATAAAGCAGATCTTGTATGTTTTATATTTTTAGTGCAATTAATAGATTTTTTGTAAATCGCTAAAAACCACTCATTTCGCACTGTTCAGCCGCAGTGACTGACGTAACGACCGCTTTGTAGTGCAAGCTGATTAGAACTTTATTCTAACAGTATTTCAAATGAAGTTTGAACTACCACAAATAGAGTTGCTAATTTTAGGGTTAGAAGGGCCTTAAGAGGTTTTTTACACCCTTTATACAGTTTTTCGCGTTTTGTTTTTGACGTCAGTGTTGCAATAATAGCGTACATGTCGATGACGTTTCTTCTGAATGTTTCGAATGATTTAAACAGGTTTTCCTTCAATTCAGATACGGATTTGCAAAAGTCAGTCAGAACAATGTCTCTTGAACAGGAACAATAATTAGCCAGTTCCCATAAACTGTATGGATCGGGACAGAGCCTCGATAGAGTGACAAGCTACCCAGGCTTAAAATTTCGGTAATTGGTAGGCGAGGCACCGTGTTATCTTGTTACTGCGAACAGACGGAGCAGATAGCCTGGTGAAAGACTAGGCTAACCACTCACGAACATTACGATTTTGTGTTTGTATTATTGACCACGTGCCGCAAAGCCTTTATCTACATAGTATTGATTCCAGTTATATATAAATAAGTAGGTGTTAAGTACGTAATACTTTATTATACTTATATAATTTTATTTTTATTATTAAACAAATATATATATTATTAAACCGGAATAAAGGGGAGCTCGTGGCTAAAATAATAACAGCCGCTCGGTTCGATCGTTAGGTTAAGCCGTGCTTGCCTAGGTTGGTCTGTGGATGGGTGACCCTGACCTCCCATTACATACCGAGTTTCCTCCGTGCCTCGGAAAGCACGTTAAGCCGTTGGTCCCGGCTGTCATTTGTAGATCCTTGGCAGTCGTTAGGTGGTCAGAGGCCCAAAAGTCTGACAACCAGTCTTACCAAGGGGTCTCGTATTAACCGGTACTAACTGGGTCGTGGAGGTCAGATAGGCAGTCGCTCCATATAAAATACTGGTATTCAGCTGCATCCGGTAAAACTGGAAGCCGACCCCAACATGGTTGGGAAAAGGCTAGGCAGATAATATATTAAACCGAAATAAAATTGTTTTCTTTTTTTTTATAGCAAAAATAATCCTGCTATTGAAAATCCTGCTGCTGAGAAATTCTTGGTAGAGGACCCAATAACCCGACTCAAAAATCGAACCTAGGAATTTCACGCTCAGCTGTCGCGTTTGCGACCACTAAGACAGTGCATCAAAACCAAGAAAAATCACAAGTCGACATAAAGGGATTCGACGCAGGGGGAATGATTCCACTAGACCAACGAGGTACAAAAATATAATATGCTTCAAATTAAAAGACGCACGCTTTGAATGGTTCGCTTCAATAGTAAAATGATTAAAATTCCACTAACTAATTAATTAGTACACGGTAGCAAGATCTAGGGATGTGTTCTTTTTCTTCGACACAGCCTCAGTGCGTGATCTCTTTTTTTTGACTGACTTTTTAATTAACATCGTAATTTCATGAAGTATACATGTTTCCATCTCCTCGATTTTACTTCTGCCCCACATAGGTAAATGCGAAATTATTTTTTGAGAGTGAACGTACAAATCTATACTAATATTATAATGAGAAAAGATTTGTATTTTTGACTGTACCTAACGAATAAACTTAAAAAACTACTTTACCCATTTTAAAATTTCATTTTGCAATGGATAGCTACATTATCAGCGAGTAACATAGGCTATATTTTATCCTCGGGTGAAACCGCGTGACGTCCGCTAGTGTACATTTATAGACATACAAAATTTTAAACAAAATAAATCACATGACAAAGCAGTACAATACAATTCGATTCGAAAGGCACAATATTATAAAAGCACGGCGGTGTGGTATAATATTATAAAACTCCGAAAACGATGGATGAAGTCAATAAAACCGTAGGAATGTTCATTCTGGCATTTTTTTCTCAAATTCAAAAGCAAATAGACCACATCAACGAACTCGTCGGTCAATATTTCCATCCAATAACTGCAGACGATATTTTATAAAACGCTGTAGGTACTCGCAGTAAATTAAATCCCGACAAAGACAAACACAATATTGAAAACCTTTTAAGATTTTCGCCCAAGCGGTGCCCGCTTTGCTCTATTTCTATTTGTCCAAAAATGTTGCAATTGAATGCAATTCGGTATGGAATATTGAATCCTCAGTGGGCGATGCGGGTATTCCTCATGGCTCGTACGTGCACGCACCGCGGCCTGGCCCGGGGGAGGGGTGACCGCCGACCACCACCACCCCACTCTCCTCTCCACCTTTCCTAAACCTACCCGCAAATACTACGAGTACGTACACGTTTGCTTGGCAACATTTCATGCTTAGTGTGTACAAATAATGTTCGGGAGCGCAACAAACTGTGCAAGGCAATACCAGTATAAACAGAGCCTCGGTACTAGGGAATCAAACGAATCTGTAATTGTACAATTCTAATAGAGCTTAGCACCTCGCCGGACCTTCGGGCTTCATTTGATATGCAATTAAAATGCATGAATTCGTTCCGTAATAGACGCATTGTGGTGGCTCCACGGGAACGTCGCGAAGCTCAGCGTCTGTAAGAACGTTTTAAGAGTAGGCTTACGACTAGTGGGGATATAGCCAGTTGGGGGGGCGCTTTAGTTTTAAAATGTTTGCCGTGTCTACTGATCTTAATGTAACGGAACTTGAGAGTATAACATAATAATGTACAGAGAAATAAACGAAGAAAAGAGAAGGATATTTATAATTTATAGAGATGAGAATGGGATAGGTAGTATACAGGGTGTAAAAGACCTCATCACGAAGCCATCAACCAAGCATTCTGTACATCAAAGTAACTTTACGCAAAAATTATTGCTGGGAAACGATTTTTTTGTTGAAAAATCATGTTTTGTGGTAGAACTCAATGTAAAGCACTCAAAACATTGTGTTGATGGATGGATTGAATAGTACGGGGGTCGTGGAGGTGTTGAAAATATTACATTAAAAAGTTGTATTAAAATAAAAACTTGTCAAAAAGTTGGAACTTTGACCCCCAATATCTCCGTAACTAGAAGGTTCCCAGGTATGGTGTAGAACAAAAAAATGATCGCAATGACGAGGAGAACAATTGCTGGTTTCAGGTGTTTTACACCCTATATACATATGTATAATTCATGGAATCATTAACAATACAGTAACTATCCAACTGCAAAGCAAAGTGAAGATTAAATACTCTCAATAGACATCGGCTTTTTCACGAAACTCTAAGAATTTTGCAAAAACGGCCAACTATCCGTATTCGGGTCTATACCTACGACTGTAACTGATACATTTATCTTCGTTAAACTGATATTCAGGAACTTTCGAACCGCCGTGATTGACAATTTTCAATCTAAGCTTTTTCCATCTTATCTCGTCTCGGTTGGTTGCTGTCGTCTTTAAAAAGAACAAGATCATGTGATCATATCGTACTACATATTTAAACATTCCTATTGAAACCCTACACAAATTTTCTGTCGGCTTATTAAGACTTATATGAGTGCAAAACTTTCAATACAATGAAGTAATAGGTACAGTCGTGGTCTTTTCCGCCTGACCAGTTTAATTTTTTTTCGCTTATATCATACGGAGGTGCCGAGCCACGCCCCCTTAAAGTTTGGGCCTATTAGGAAAGCGTCAACTTTGGCGCGCAAAATAACAATAACTCTCGTTTGGCGTGCGTCGTCAGTGCGCTCGGCCGATTCGGTATCTTTTCATTCATGATGGCTAGAGAGCGTTTCTATGTTGCGAGTGCAAGCGACAATAAGCTTAGTGGTGATCAGGCGGGAGTGTCTCGTTAGTACACACAGTGTCCTTGGTCAATCGGTGTAAGAATGAAATATAGTATTTAACCGAGCTTAAAATTGACCGTAGGCTGCATTCATTAGGGTGGAACTTCAAAGTTTTTTTTAGATTTTCAAAGAAACATTGGGTCATAGGATGTAAACTTGTAGGGTGGAGCGTATCTCGGGTACCTTCGGCTCAGTCAAAAGCGAATATTAGTGTTCAGTGCCGTCCACAAAATCAAAGTTGTATTTCTCGGGTGCTGAAGACAAAGGACAATGGCAGCCGCCCATACATTAATTTAGCTGAGATTCAATTATTGCGTCTTTAAATAAAAAATATCTTGTTTAACTCGGCGTCAACTTCTGAATTAGTTTATGCTAGAATTTTAGTCCGAGAAGGCCAAGATAAATAGAAATTCAGTCATGAACTTTTGTAGGTTATGTCTATGGTAATTCCTCCAATTCGAGGAAGATAAGGTCCAAACCCACCTCGGCGCATGATGTGCGGGCACGCGGCGCATTTTAGCTACGTGGATTCATTTGTTTTACTTCTTTCAGCACAATGCGCAAGCGTCTGCGACATTTTTACCTATTACTAATAGGTAACCAACCAACAGAGCAAAAAGACTATTATCCCAAATCTAAAAAAAAAACTCGGTTTGACGTTGTCAAATAAAGTTATATTTTTTTCAGATTTGGAATAATAGTCTTTTTGCCCGTCATTAATTGAAAGTAATTCATTTATTTTTACACTACAATATTTTTTCGTCCCCTATGTAACACTTCTACTTAGAAATAAACAGTATTGTTAATTCATTTACTCCGTTTTATTACAATAACAAACTAAAACTGATCCTATTACAATAATGCTGTACTTACTGTCACTTGGCAGAATAAATATAAAATGGCAACACTAAACCTCAATGAAAAAATCAAATAACTTTTCAATTGTACTAACTTTTTTATCCGGCCTTAACTAGTTAATGTGAAACTTTGAAAAAACGTAGAAAAATAATGGAACTGCTTTCGAATTTAATTCACTTTTAGACGCTCAAATAAAATTCCAGCTAAGATCTCGCCATTGTCCTTTGGGCTGTAAAGCTATTTGAAATAATCTTATTACCGTCAAAAAGGAATAGATTGTGCAACTTGTAAATATTGATGGAAATTGTTGTTTTGTCTAACGCGGTGTGTTATTATCGATATTTGGTACCGTACTGGTTTAAAACGAAATTGTGTTTCGTTTTTTAAAAGTGTTTGGAGACAGTAATTGAGTATAACTCGCGTTCATATTGTTAACTAACAAATAAAAATATTGTAAGTAGGCGAACAAATATAATTAAAGAGCCTTCATAAAAAAGCAACTTGTTGAATTTTGTGCCACTTTAAGATTTCTACGGAAACCTCTAAAATGCCTCAAAAAATTCCTATTAGATCCGCTAAAATCCATACCTCTGTATAGCTATAAAAAAAACATCGACACACTTATAGTAACTCGCCGTGAGAGCCAAACGGACAAACTCAGGTACCTAATTCCAATACCGACAAAACCCCAAATCAGAACAGACTACTAAAAACATGCAAACTTTTCAATTTAACGTCTCCAGTCTCCACATTTATTTTGCGAGCTTATTCAATGCCCCTTAATCCCATACAAAAAATGAAGAGAGGGAGTTTCCCGAACGCTGCGATGACTGCCTTGAACGAACGTGTGAAGATAATACTAGCGGTCTACCACTGCCTCTTAGCGCAGTATTGTTTTAATCTTATTTTATAAAAAGAGACGGAGCTAGACGCCGTGGATAGCTGCATCTCCTTCCCACACCGAACTGACATTAGAGTAAGAGGTGGTACGGCCCGGTCTGAGGTGAAAAATATGGGGCATTTAGTTTATTAGGACACACGAGATCCGGGGGCGGCTCTTGACCTTCACGTGACCTTGATCTAGTTCGGGCTGAACAAATGTAGGTAAAAATGGACGGGATGTAGACCGTGGGTAGGAAAACGTTGGGAAATTAATGTTCGGAGATGATTGTTATTCTTTTGCGTTGATAAGGGATTGCATGTTTTTAGTATTTCCTGCTTACTGCGTTACATGTAATGTAAATTGACAGTAGTCACTGGAAAATTATTTAGTCAAAAATCTTTTGGGACAAGCATTGAGCACAATTTAGCTATTTCGGAAGTCGAGAGTCTTCATAAACTGTAAAATACCATTTTAAAATTTAGTTACAAGTTTTGACCTAAACAAACTTATACAATGAACTTTTAAATTAATAAAACTTTAATTAAAACGAAAAAAAAAATGGTTTAACTATCAAAATTGAACGCGTGTACATAGTTTAGTGTCGTACCGTTGAGGAGTTCTCTCGTGAGGAGATGGTCCTGGCTGCAGGAACAAGTAATGTCTTTCAAACGTATTGTCACCAGAAAATTTAAAGGTTTAAGCCAAATTTTAGCTCAATCGGATACCAACAAGTGAACAATGCAAATTAAATAAAAGCTTGTAAAAATGTACAGACAATGACAAATCTTAATGTCAATTCCTTTAAAACTCAAATCGAATCTTGTTATTTATAATCGATCTTATAATTAAAACGTGAGTTACGCGTATAAGTGGGTGATCTTACATTGGAGACAGGCCAAAAACTTCTGATATTTTACAAAGCAATGGTACTTATAATTGACAAAGATGTCATCGCTAACATTGATAAGATAATAAGAGGATAATGTAGCTGTAATACTATCCGACATTGAAATCTTACGAAGAAATTATAATTTTGGTGAAGGTAAATTATGTAGTTTATTTCAGTGAATATACTTACTTCGTTTAATTGATTTTTTCCTAATTTTTAATTCATAATATTTTTTGGCGTAAAGATAGACGAGAAAATCATTGCATCCCCGTTTTCGGTAACAATAGTGTTTGAGTTTTAAGAATGCCTGAATATTTAGCCCATTTGGAATTTCAACTGTCTTCAGGGCGTTAAAAATTATGTGTTAAAGATTTTTCTGGCTTCCGATTTGTTTATGATTTTTGATCGTTTACATACAACTTTAAAGAAAAAAAAACCAGCCAAGTGCGAGTCAGACGGATAGGACGAAAGACGAATCTATAAGGGTTCCGTTTCATCCATTTGGCTACGCAACCCTACGATTAATATCTTTGATTTTGTTTCATTGATTGCGTGGGAAAATACAGTGTAAAAATGTAAATGATTTATAAGGTTATTTCTGTAATAACGAATAATTAAAATGTCAGTATCTATCTTACATCGACAAGTATCATAGTATTATTACAGTCATTGTAAGAAAATGTGCTGTCTTGTTATATTTCGCAATAGTCCGCCAAAGGCACAGTTCCTTTTATTTGACTATTTACCTGTTAAAAATCACGATATGATGACATTTGTCATATTTTTATTCACGCTTAGTTTCATATTTTGTGTCTTGGGCTAAGATAGAAATGTGATATCCTAACGATAGGTGTTTATTTATAAACGTTGATTAAAGTTAAAAGTCGTTTACACATCGACTTAGCATTAAAAAGGAAAAAAATAATAAAAGTATAAAGTGTGTAAAACATCTCTTAACGAAGCCGAAAGGCACTTGTTCTCCCCGTCATTGCGATCATATTTTTGTTACACACCATAATATCTTCTAGCAACGTAGATATTGGGGATCAAAGTTCCAACTTTTTGACAAGTTTTATTTGTAATACAAGTTATTAATGTAAGATTTTTACTTTAAATACATCCATGACCCCCGTACTATTCAATCCATCCATCAGCACAATGTTTTGAGGGCGCTACATTGAGTTCTACCACAAAACATGATTTTTCACCCCAAAAAAAGAAAGTTGTTTCCCAGCAATAATTTTTGCGTAAAGTAACTTAGTTTGATGTGCATAATGCTTGGTTGACGGCTTCGTGATGAGGTCTTTTACACCCTGTAAAATAGACTCACACAGGACAACAACACCACCTTTCTCTTGCCCAATTCGTTTGTATTGCACCGACCCGGTGCACCATGTCTTCTTCTTCAATACTCGTTATCTCATCAGATATTCACACATTCGTACCATATTATTCTTCGCACAGTCCATCTATCGTATCTATGGTCTTCCTCTACTCTTCCATCTACAGTCATACTTAAAACTGTCCTCACGCGTTTCCCTTACACAAGACAACAATAAAACTAAATTATACGTAGTGAAAAACAGCCAAGATCCGTAGACGTAGGTAAGGTAACTCATCAACAAAACTTGCAGTCAATAATGAGTTAAATGTGAACACGACCCCTGTGTGGCTGACTGCGTCCGTTTCCCGTTAGTCGGCCCCTAAAGACAGAATAAATCGTGGTCCAGTAAATCGCACGCATTACTACAGCTATGGTTCCGTGCTCAGACGTGGCAGCCGACAGCGAACAGAATCCCAAAGCGCACGGATAATTCAGCAAAAGGTAGAATCCACAATCTGCCTGTGACGTTCACGCATAAACACTACAGCTCCCCAGGGCTGTCCGCACAAAGTCGGACTGATTCGCAATGCAAAACGCATCGGCCGCCCACCTATCTAATATTGCCCGATGTATTTTGAATAATTGCTGGGCACTGGGCAACGGACATGCCACTGCACGCTGATTGCGTCCGCAAAGAGACACGAGGATTGGACAGAAAATGTCTTGGCGGTGGGTTTGTGACCCAGAAGAAGTCTCTCGGTCGCACTAAGGCGACTTTCGGTAACATAACGAACGACCATTGTCGATAGTTTCGGCTTATTAAGGCGTGTTGCGGTAACCTAAATGAACAGCATTGTTAGTGTTTGTGTAAAGATGTAGGGTTGAGTTGGGGATTTCAGATAAACCCCTAGTTTTTACCATACTTTTACATCTTTTTAGGTAGACGTATTTGACCAGTTTTGCAAAAAAGTGCAAGAAGAATAATGAGTTTCAATAATAGTACCTACTCATTTAAAAAATTAAGATAAGAGGGTGAGTAGTAGTTGTCCCTTTTATATTTGCGAAGAACAACTGAAAACCCTTAAAACGAAACAAAAACATAATTATACAGTAGAGTGTGAAACAGCGATATATTCTTCTTTCGTCCTGAAGTTTTGTCCTACATGCACCTGAAAGTAGTAACAGTTTGTAAAAAAACCACTGCAAGGTACCTACCATTACTACCTACCCTCCGCAACTAATAAATTCAGTGGGGAAACTATCCCTGCGTACCTATATTATTAAACTGACAGAATGTAAAATCCTTGAAAAAAAGACAATCCAAGAAAGAAAACAGTCGATGCATGAATTTTTTACAAACTAACGGATGATGTTCTAACTACGGTAGAGTAAAGTTGGAAATGATTTAGCTATTTTTGTAACAAGTGGTATTTTTATTGAAGTAATTTTTCAAGGTTATTTTCTTCGAAACATGAGTCATGAATTCAAGTATTTTTCTTTTCCCAAACCACTAACTCCTGAAAGCCAGAATCAACAGTCCAAGGAAGTCAAGCCGAGCTACACCAACACATCAAAATAATACTATAAAAAAAACATTTAACCAACTTCAAAAAACACAAAAAAGTGAAAAATAACTTTAGCTTCAGAAGTCGGTGACCTTTGTTTGATTCATTTAGTTTTTTTTTGTCACCGACTTCTGAAGCTAAAGTTATTTTTCACTTTTTTGTGTTTTGTGTTTTTTGAAGTCGGTTTTATTTTTTTTGTAAAAAACTACTTTTTGTTGAAAACTACTTAGCCAAAGTATGTAAAATTTTTATGGGACCAAATGGCAACTATTCCGCATCAAACTAAAAAATCGGTATACATACATAAAAAAAAATATACCAATCGTATTGAGAACCTCCTCCTTTTTGGAAGACGGTTAAAAAGATAATGCGTACTCGTGCAAATAATAATAGTTTTTATTACAAATATACGGGCAAAAAAACTGGTGGTTTTGAGATTTTTACTGGCTAGCTAATTTATAATCCACCACTAAATCAATTTTATATTTTATATCCCGTCAAATTAAAAAAGTAACATCCTCAATAAAATGAACACTCTTTTTGAGTGTTAATATTTTTTCATTACTCATACTCGGAAAGTAGGTCTAAACTTGCCTGAGGAGCGGGTTGAAAGTAATACTTTTCAGCCCTAGGGAGAATCGTTTTCAACTGACAGCTGTCAAATTATTTTAAAAAAAATAGTCCATTTTTCTATTGAACCATGTTCCAACTTTCTATACAGCCACGGTGTAAAATTCAAATAACATATAATTAAGTATTAATTAGAGAATATATATTTTTAAATAACTTTATTATAATTAAGTTTCAACTATTTCTTTAAAATAACATAAATTTGGGCAAAATATTTACCATTTTTTCGATGATGATAATGAAAAATAGGTAATGGCTGAATAGCTGGCCGGTCACAGAAAAAAAAATCAAAATAGGCGGGAAAGCGGTCTTCCGCGGTCCGATCTTCACTTGTTGATTGAATGTTTTTATTTTTATTTTCCTTGTATTCGTAATGAAAAGCACAGTGTTTACCTCGGGTTAAAGACTTATTTAGTCCCTCGAACTATTAGCGCCCTCGCTTCGCTCGGGCACCAAACCCCGCCTCGGGACTAAATAAGTTACTTTCACCCCTAGGGTAACAATGTACTATTTCATTACTCATACTCGGAAAGTAGGTCTAAAGTTGTCTACTTTTCAGCCCTAGGGAGAATCGTTTTCAACTGACAGCTGTCAAATTATTTAAAAAAAAATAGTCCATTTTTCTATTGAACCATGTTCCAACTTTCTATACAGCCACGATGTAAAATTCAAGTAACATACAATTAAGTATTAATTAGAGAATATATATTTTATAAATAACTTTATTATAATTAAGTTTCAACTATTTCTTTAAAATAACATAGATTTGGGCAAAATATTTACCATTTTTTCGATGATGAAAATGAAAAATAGGTAATGGCTGAATAGCTGGCCGGTCACAGAAAAAAAAGCAAAATAGGCGGGAAAGCGGTCTTCCGTGGTCCGATCTTCATTTGTTGATTGAATGTTTTTATTTTTATTTTCCTTGTATTCGTAATGAAAAGCACAGTGTTTACCTCGGGTTAAAGACTTATTTAGTCCCTCGGAACTATTAGCGCCCTCGCTTCGCTCGGGCACCAAACCCCATCTCGGGACTAAATAAGTTACTTTCACCCCTAGGGTAACAATGTACTATTTATTTATGTTGGTTCCGTATTTCCAAACGCTATTATAGAAAGGTTACCATATAAAAAAAACATGTAACGATTTGCGAAAACTAAACAAGTCACCCGTAGTTTAACATTGTGTAACACCGCTCCCGGTAGTCTTATATAAGTATATCTTAGTAAATTGTCTTATTGCATGTAATAGCTGAGCTTTCAACGCAACAATGCAACGGAGCGTTAACTACTTACACATTATTTTATTATAACCTTGGCTTTTTCCGGCCGGTATAGTCAGCCATTCAATAATTGGATCTTGTTCTAGACCCCTTTTGTGGCCTAGGCCTTACTGTTTAAGTAACGCACTAGACCGCAACAAAAAGCTAAGTTGATGAAAGAAAATTTGTGGGCAGGTCTTGGTAGGTTGTTTAAGGCACTAAATTGTGCTTGACAAATAGGTCTGACCAATCATTTTTGGATTGCTGTTTGATTAGTAGGCACAGTCACCGACAAACGTCGTTTATCGTTTGGTAATTAAGTATTGTTTATTTTTTACGAGTTACTTTTCACCCCCAACCTCTTTTACAGACTTCATATGAACTTCTGTAGGTTAGAAATGAAATTATATTGTCAACGCAAAACAGTAATATTTAATGTCATTCATATTTTCAGCTTTCATTAATTCCGGAACTGTCCTCGGAAAGAATGAAAAATTAACTAAGAAATAAATGTTGTAGTTCTGTAACTAAAACATTTTCTTCTTTCTTAGTTAATTTTCTTGGTTTTCAGACGTTTATGAATGCTTGTGGAAAACCACGGTGGAAACATTATTTATTTAAAGGTAAAGCTGGACACTGGTCAAAGCAATCAAGTGGTGTTAAATTGCCCTGCAATTGTGAATAAAAGAGAGTTAATCGTCTGCATTTTCACAATTATCCTTTTGCTTACAAACCCTTTGTAATGGAACCTATAATGGGTCTTATTTAAAAATGAATCAAAAAGAATTGAGTTTATTTATTTTAAATAGGTACTACGCCAACAGTAAATTCATTTTATATTTAACATTAAAATTATACTGGTTAGGGTTCTTATGTAGGTACTAATCACAGGTGTACACAATTTACTCATAGGCTATATCATCGTAAAGAAAAAAAAAAAAAATTAAAAAAAATGGAGAAGAAATAAAATGTAACATCAAATAGAAAACAAAACATCTTTGCTATGTAGTAACGAATCCACGTAACACTGGTCAGTTTCACTCGTCAGTTTATTTAATTCGACAGTTTCGTCACAGTAATATTATGATACAGTACTCCAACTTCATAGAAACGGACGAAACGCGAGCTATACCTACGCGCCTCGATCTTAGGGTGCGCTTGGGGCGCAGACAGTCACGGCTGTACCGCAGTGTCGAACAGACGGTGTGTTGTTTTTTTAATAATAACCGCGCAATTTTTTCTCTAAAAATCAGTTAATATGACGAGTAGGAAGTATTGTGTGGAAAAAAAGTGGCAACACTGCCCGAGTGACATGTCAAAATTTTGTTCCGTATTTTAAAATTAAAATTAAATAGTAATTAAGTTAAATTAAGGTGTAATCATATGTAATATCGTATTTTAAATGTGTAAATACCCAGGAAACATATTTTCCTGTTAATTAATAAAGGATTCGGTTGTACGGCGACGAAACGACGTTACCGGTAACCTAAAACCAACAGCTGATGTTCGGACTACGGATTTATACGGGGAGTATTTGTTTACTTTTATATTTAGAATAGCACACAATCGTCCCATAATCGTAACTTTACAACACGTCCACGCTAATTCTAGTATAGTTTTTGTTTTTTTGCTAATTTCCTTCTAAGGTTCTAGATTGCATTGTTGACAATTGTCATTTCGTAAAAAGTAAAACTTTAACGATTTATACTTGCTATCAATCTTTTCAATATTAGTTAAATATTAAGTTCGTGATAGTTATTTCATTAACGTCTTGAAGTAATATTGTAATAATCATAAGGTTTTAGTCCAGGCAATCTACCCACATGAAAAAGTAAAATCTTAAGAAAGTAAAATTCTCATTGAAGCAATAAAAATAATTATTCAGTAAGCTAATTTAATTATTGTCAAGCTAATATAGCAGCCTACCTCATTTCTTTGAGTAACACAAACTTTTTCCCCTGTTTTTCCCCTTTTTTATCTCTAAATTCTCTTCATTGGTCTATCCTATTAGTTCTCACCGTTTCTTTATTTACAATTTTCAGTAACCAATCCGGAAACCATGCCTGTGATGACCCGTAAGGCTACTGCTCAAGATATGGAGCTAAAATTGAGAACGGCCCTCCAAGAACTTAAGGACTCTAAACTCCAATGCCAGCAGCTGTTGCAAGAGAGAGAGGACAGTGAGGAGGAGGTCATTAACGTAAATAGCAAAAACTCGAGCTTAAAACGGGAGCTAGTAGACCTTCATCAGGAATTCTTGAATGTTGTCAATGAACGGGATCAACTAAGGGCGGTCACGGATGGGTTCAACTCTTGTAGCAACTTGTATGAGGAGGCTTTATGTAAAATTAGGGACTTAGAGGATGAATTAGTCCATGCAAATATCAAACTTTTAAATTTGAAAAAGGAAAAGGATCATACTCAGGCTTTGGAAACTGAACATTTGTATAATGAATTAGTTAATACAAATTGCAACCCTCATTCCATTATAACAATAGACCTTACAGAGGACTCCTTACTAAAGCATAACTACAGCCACAAAATTAGTAAAAATAAAATTAAGAAATATGCACGATTAAATAGAATAATTAAAAAATGTAATAAATACAAGAAACAACAAAAACACCTTTCCAAAAATATTCAATTAAGGAAAGAACGTGTTTCTCTAGTTAATAAATTAAATAACTATCAGATTAAATTGGAAGATAGTATAAATATTTATGAAATTGACACTCAGCGCTTACAATCAGAAATACAGGCTCTTAATAAGTCACTAAAATCTTTATGTAATAAATATGAATGCTCGGAAAATCAAATTAAAGAGCATATTCTTGCTACAAATGCATTGGTAGACAAAGTGGACTCGCTGACTCTCAGCAACACTCAGTGTACTTGTCAGAGGGAATCCCGCAATGATGCCCTCCAGCTTGAGGCAACGGAGGACCCGTCCCTAGCTGTGAGTACTCAGGACTGTATTTCCACCCAAGATACAATACCTGACTTAGGTAATTTGGTCTCACCTAATAGTCTTGGTTCTAATCTTTCAGTTATGTTCTCTGATAGTATAGGTAGAGGGTTAGGGAAATTGATCAGTAATAACCTGAGTTATTGTACCCAAAATTATTGCATGCCAGGATCAACCTACAAACAGATAATGGCATCAGTAACAAAGACCGTTTGTGATCCTAGTACCACCATTACTATATGTGTTGGTAATAGTTCTAAGATTAAAAAGGAAGACATCACTGACTGTGTTTCAGAGTTGTTAAAGTTAAATTGTAACAAAATAATATTGTGTGGTTTTCCATTTTTTGAAAATTTGGGTAATAGAAAAAATAATTATATACATATGTTAAATAACCATGTACATTTTTTAGTAGGTCACTATAGTGACAGACTTATATATCTGGATATCAACACTATTGTTGGTAAACTGAAGTCGACACGGGGTAAGGTGTATCTACCTATTAGATGTAGACACAAAATAGCTCGGCTATTAGCTTATAATATTCACACAGACATAAATAGTATGTCTAAGTTTAGTTCTATTATTAACACTGCGACTATTAGTAGTAATACTAATATACAGGTGACTTTCAATGAATATAGCACTAGTGCTATAAATGTTTACAAACATTGTACTGAGGAGGATCCATGTGTCACCGTGGAGAATTCTCAATTAGGGTATATTAGTATTAGTGATAGGGTCTTGTTGTCTGAGGATGGTACGGGTGTCTCCAGCCTCACTCCAAAAATTAATTTAAACTAGGAAATGAGACAACAGGAGGTACGATTAACAATATTGTTAATCCTACCAACGTATCTTCTTGCACTCAATTAGTTAGTAAAAAAGGGCCTCAGCAGAACACTTTGAAATTATTCCACCAAAATATCCAAGGCAAATGCCTTCCAAATTATTAGAAATTGAATTGTTTTTAGAAAATAGTAAGTTTGACATTATTTGTTTTACTGAACATTGGCTTAAGGATTATCAAATGCTTATCAATTATGAGAACTATATGGTGGGTAGCTGCTTTAACCGTAAAACTATGCTTCGTGGAGGTTCCCTAATATTAATAAGAAATTGTTTTAAATATAAGCAACGTAATGACATAGTAGGTCTCTCGGTTGAACATTGCGTTGAACTGTCCTGTGTTGAGCTAGATAAGCATGTAATTGTGTGTGTGTACAGACCCCCAAACTATCAAAACTTTTCTTTGTTTGAATCAATAATGGAAGATGTGATGGCAAAACTTGCAGTCAGTAATAAATCTACAATTATTTGTGGTGATTTTAATATCAATATTTTAGAAGAATGTGCAAATAGCAGTCGCTTATTAAATCTTTTTAAGTCATTTGACTTGACCAACACTTTTACAGAACCTACTAGAGTCACTCCATCTTCTGCTACTTGTATAGATAATATTTTCTGCGATTGTGATTACTTAGATAAAGCAATAGTAAATTGTCTACCCTCTGACCATAGTGGACAAACTGTAACCTTCAGGTGTAATACACCCCCATCGCAAAAAGTTCAAATTAAATTTAGACCTATAACTTCTAGCAGATTAAATAGGTATAATATTTTGCTACAGAACAAGTTAAGCGTTATGGGCCTTGATGATATTAATATAGATCAATTGTATGATCGTTTCTTTTCAATAGTTCACACGGAATTCAATAAAACTTTTGAAAAGAAGACAAAAAGTATTTGCCCTAATTTCATATTTAGTGATTGGGCAACTAGAGGTATCAGAAAAAGTAGGGAAAGACTATTTGAGCTTTATGGCCTTAAGCCTTTTATAAACACTGAAACTTTTAACAAGTATGTTGCTAAGTATTCAAACATTTTTAGAAATACATGCAAGGTTGCTAAAGCACTGCACATTAGCAACAAGATCAAAACAGCAGAAAATAAAATAAAGACAGTTTGGAAAGTTATAAATAACGAGACTAACAGGAACAAAATACGTAACACTAGCTACACATTAGATACAGCATGTGGTCCTAAAAGCTCTAATCAGGAAGTAGCTCAAGAATTTGTAAAATTCTTTACCGAGATACCACAAAAAACAACGGAGGCTCTTATTTCCTCACCTGAACTCTCAATTGGTTTATTAAAGGCGAATGTGTCTGGCTGCCTGGTTGAATTTAAATTTAAACACATTAACCCTATGATTGTTATTAAAACTTTCCGGCAAATAAAGATCAAACTAACCGAAGATCTATGGGGAATGTCTGTCAAAGTTTGTACATCCATACTTGAGACTATAGCCCCTTACTTAGCTTTAATTTTTAATTTATGTGTAGACCAAGGAGTTTTCCCTGATTTAATTAAATACAGTAAAGTCATACCTCTTTTCAAATCCGGGGACAATAAAGATACTAATAATTATAGACCAGTATCCGTGTTACCAGTTTTTAGCAAGGTTTTTGAAAAAGTAATGCTTAATCAAATGAAATAAATGCGATTATTGAAAGTAGTGGGGTGGATGCAGTGTTTATGCTCGGGGACTATAATGCGCAACCAAGTGGACTGTTCGGTAGAGAACTTATCAACTTTTCCTCTGAAGTGCAGTGGCAGTGCGCGGACATTACTCTACTCGGCAGTGGATCGGACACATACACGTATGTAAGTGATGCTCATGGTACGACTAGCTGGTTAGACCACTGTGTAGTAACTAAAGCAGCTTGGGACACTATTAAGGACATTAGTGTGGTTTATGACGTGTCATGGTCTGATCATTTTCCCTTAAAAATAAGGTGTGAACTTGTCATGTTAAAACCTAAATGTACCTCTGACCAGTCTCAGTGTAATACAGTAAGGTGGGGATATAGGGACCCTATGCAAACGGTTATGTACACCAAGCTTTGTAATGAGAAGCTAAGAGAAATTGACTTTCCGACAGAGTTTATTAATTGTAGTCGTAGTAGGAATATTTGTACTAACTTGGAACATCTTATAATAGTTGACAAATTATATAAAGATATTGTAGATATTCTTTGCGAGGCTGCAACTACTAGTCACAATTACAAGGTTCAGCGCAGAAAATATAATAAAACGGGTTGGAATAAGCACGTTAAAGGCGCGCACGGGCAGGCTCGGCTTCATTTTCTGAACTGGGCGGCAGCTGGTAAGCCGAGAACGGGATCGCTTTATGAAAATATGGTAGCGAGTAGAAAACAATTTAAAAGTAAGCTAAAGTGGTGCCAAAATAACGCAGATCAATTAAAGATGAATGAGATTGCGAGTCATCACGAAGCTAAAAATTTTAGCAGTTTCTGGAAAGCTACAAACAGCTTGAATCCCAAGTCGGGCCTGCCAGTGTGCGTCGGTGGCGAAAACGAACCAGAGGCTATTGCCAATTTATTCATGGCTTCGTTTAGGACAGAGTCACCGCTGGGTCCGTCGACAGGTGGGTCGGATGCTATGGGGGGGTCCGAGGGTACGCCTGTCATGTTCTCCGCTGGGGAGGTGGGGTCTGTCCTAAAGGATCTAAAGCGGGGTAAGTCTCCTGGACATGACGGCTTAAGTGTAGAACACCTACGATATGCAGGTAAGCACTTGCCACGTGTCTTAGCTCTCTTGTTTAATTTATGTATGAGTCACTCGTATCTTCCAGAGGACCTCATGAAAACGATTGTCGTTCCTATAATAAAGAACAAGACTGGAGATACGAGTGACAAGAACAACTACAGGCCCATCTCCTTAGCGACCATAATTGCGAAGGTATTGGACGGTCTGATTGACAGGCAGTTGGATAAATATATCACCTTACATGACGCCCAATTTGGGTTTAGGCCACATTTGTCGACTGAAACGGCAATCCTCTGTCTCAAGCATACTGTCCATTACTATGCAGCAAGGAAAACACCTGTTTATGCGTGTTTTTTGGACCTCTCCAAGGCATTCGACCTAGTGTCCTATGACTGCCTTTGGAGGAAACTCTCCCAAGACGCCAACCTTCCTGGGGGACTGATTGCTGTACTAAAGTACTGGTACAGTAACCAGTCCAACTATGTTAGATGGGCAGATGCTATGTCGAGTGCGTACAGGTTGGAGTGCGGCGTGAGGCAGGGGGGGCTTAGCTCCCCCAGGCTCTTTAACCTGTATGTCAACCGGCTGATATGTGAGCTCAGCAACACCCAAGTAGGTTGCTCCATTGACGGACAATGTATAAATAATATTAGTTACGCGGACGATATGGTGTTGCTGAGCCCATCAATCAGTGCGTTAAGAAGGCTTCTCCGAATCTGTGAAGACTATGCGGTGACTCATGGTCTCAGGTACAACTCAACCAAAAGCGAGCTCTTAGTGTTTAGGGCGCAGAACTTAATTTATGACTGTGTTCCGTCAGTAACCTTGAGCGGAGTTCCGCTGAAAAGAGTCACTCGGTTTAAGTACTTGGGGCACTGGGTCACCGATAGGCTGTCGGATGATGCCGATTTAGAGAGGGAACGTAGAGCGCTGGCAGTCAGGTGTAACATGCTGGCCCGTAGGTTCGCACGGTGTACGAAAGAGGCTAAAGTAACATTGTTCAGGGCATACTGCCAGTCGCTGTACACGTGCGCCCTGTGGGTCAGTTATACACAGGGCTCGTACAGTGCTCTACGAGTCCAATATAATAACGCGTTCCGGGTATTGCTGGGGTTGCCGCGCTTCTGTAGCGCGTCTGGGATGTTCGCGGACGCACGCGTTCCGGATTTCGGCTCGCTACTGCGTCAGCGAATCGCATCACTGATGCGTCGGGTGCGCGACAGCCCCAACAGCCTCGTGGCTACTGTAGCCGGCAGGATGGATGGCCTGATAATGTGTCGCTGGGTGTCGGCACACAGACCGTCATCCAGATATGTATTATAGTTGTTTTAGTTTTAGTTTTTTGTTTTAGTTAAGTAGTAAGTGCCAAGTTTGTTTTTTTTGTGTTTTTTATTTTATTTTATTAAGTATGGATCTATGGTCTGAGAATAAAGATATTATTATTATTATTATTATTAAATGCTCTATCATTTTAACACCAACAGAATCTTACATGATCAACAGTATGGCTTCACCAAGGGACGTTGTACAACTGACGCCGGTGTAACCTTATTAAAGCACATATTTACTGCGTGGGAAGAGTCTCAAGACGCCATAGGAATTTTTTGTGACCTCTCCAAAGCGTTTGATTGCGTAAATCACGACACATTACTTTTGAAACTTGAGCATTACGGACTGGGTAAACTTGCACTTAGTTTGGTAAAATCTTATTTGAATGATAGACAACAACATGTTCAAATAAATGGTGTTAATTCACAGGGGTTAAAAGTAAAAATGGGGGTTCCACAAGGCTCAATATTGGGTCCTTTCCTCTTTCTAGTATATATAAATGATCTACCCTATTTACTGAAAAACCAACCTCAAAATATGGTGTTATTTGCTGATGACACTTCCCTAATTTTTAAGATAAATAGGCGGGCCCAAAATCTAGATGACGTGAATAATGCCCTACTTCAGGTCCAAAATTGGTTCACAGCAAACAATTTGGTATTAAATGAAAAAAAAACCAAATGCATAAGATTTGCTTTACCGAATGTTAAAAGTAGTGATTGTGATATAATATTGAATAAAGAGAAACTTGAATTCGTAGATAAAACGGTTTTCCTGGGGATTACGCTTGATTCAAGGCTACAATGGGGTTCTCATTTGACATCTCTTGCGGGGCGGCTAAGTTCAGCAGCCTTTGCCATTAGAAAAATCCGTCAGTATACTGATGTAGATACCGCTAGACTGGTTTATTTTAGTTACTTTCATAGTATAATGTCTTATGGCATTTTGCTGTGGGGACGGGCTGCTGATATTGAGTCTATATTTATTCTGCAGAAAAGAGCCATCAGAGCCATATATAATCTTCGTAGGCGCGATTCTCTAAGGGAACTGTTTAAGGATATTGGCATCATGACGGTACATTGTCAATACATCTACGAAAACATAATGTACGTCAGAAAAAATCTGCACCTTTTTGGTAAAAGGGGTGACAGACATAATTACAGTACTAGAAATAGGGACCAACTAGTTCAGCCAGGTTTCAGACTCGCTAAAGTAGACTCATCTTTCATGGGGTACTGTTTGAGATGCTATAATAAAATTCCACAAAGTATTCTTGAACTGAATGAGACGAAATTTAAAACATGCATTAAACGCACACTATGTAAGCAAGCTATTACAAGTTGAGCGATTATATCGATGATAAAAATGCTTGGCTCAATGCTGGTCCTGCTCCACATGGACAGGGGCGCATAAATTGATAGCATTAAATTGTATTGTTGGAGCTGCTGAAGATTGTACAACTATCTTTGCATTGTATAGAATCAATCTCTTTAGTATTATATAAATGCATAGCCCATATTGTGTGAGTACTATGTACTAGAAAGCTATCATTCACTGGAAACCTACGTCTTTTTTTGACTTGAATGTGCCCTGGCGGTTTGGAGTATGTCATGCTCACTCTATTGTCTCGCTGATGGTGGCGCATGTGTCGGATCATTTAGTTCCCTTCAAAATGGTTGAGTTGAATGGTGCTGATCCATGCGTCATGTCCGTGAACGGGCGCTGTCAGTTGTGACTGGTCATCTCTTGGTTGCCATGGCTTATTTGAATGAATTATTTTGAATTGTATTTTTTTTTGTTTGTGTTTTTTTGCTGTGGACACTTTTACCGTGCACATCTTGCTGCATTGTTCTCACATAATATACCATCTCAACGTGAATGATGTAACCAAGATTTTGTAACAATATTCTGATTTAAAAGAGTGTCCATGGAGTTTCTTGCCCATTCTTCTCCATAGAGATCTACGCTAGGGAATGGGCAACTACAGTACTTTCACAGTTTTTATGTCTTGTGACTGGGACTGTAGCTACATTTAATTTTCATCTTTGTTTCGACAATTCAAAAGTGCCTGTAACTGGCTTACTTGAAATAAATGCTTTGATTTTGATTTTGTGCTGTTATATAGTAGGAAAATTATGTATGGGTAGGAAATATTGTGCTGGTATATAAGTTTTTTTAAATTACCTGGAAACTCTGAAAGGTAAGAATATAAAATAATTTTACTTACTAGTAGGTAGGTACATAATGTGTGTCTTTTTAATGGATAAGTATTTCCTTTTATCTCACGAAAAAAAAGGTGTTTGGATTAATAAATAAAGCGAATAGAGTAACGGAAAGTTATTGAGACGAGTGAAATAGGTAGTTATATGCGGTTCTGAATGAATCATGATACGGTAGGTATATCTTTTAATTTTGTGTGCAATATAGATTAAGAATAAATGAATATGAATGAATACTTAAACTAAAAAAATAGTACATTGTTACCCTAGGGGTGAAAGTAACTTATTTAGTCCCGAGACGGGGTTTGGTGCCCGAGCGAAGCGAGGGCGCTAATAGTTCGAGGGACTAAATAAGTCTTTAACCCAAGGTAAACACTGTGCTTTTCATTACGAATACAAGGAAAGTAAAAAAAAACATACAACTCGAAAAAACTAATGAAGATCGGAATTCGAATGGGGTAGATGACACACCAATCAATTGAGATACTTTTTAAGAGCTGTCAAAACGCGGTTCTCTAATAGACTTTGTATGGCAATAGCCTACTGTGACGTCACTGTTTATTCAACTCAATGACTCGACTATTTATTGATTTCAAAGCAACTAAAAATCGAATTTGGCAATTAATTGAAAATAAATCGGGTTTTCAGGCCCAAAATAAAGTGTTTTTTTTAGAATTTTAGAATTTGGAATTATTGTTTTATGGTGTCATCTACCCTATTGCCGCTTTCCCACCTATTTTGCTTTTTTTTCTGTGGCTGGCCAGCTATTCAGCCAATACCTATTTTTCATTTTCATCATCGAAAAATGGTAAATATTTTTCCCAAATCTATGTTATTTTAAAGAAATAGTTGAAACTTAATTATAATAAAGATATTTAAAATATATATATTCTTTAATTAATACTTAACTTTATGTTATTTCAATTTTACATCGTGGCTGTATAGAAAGTTGGAACATGGTTCAATAGCAAAATGAACCATTTTTTTTTTTAATAATTTGACAGCTGTCAGTTGAAAACGATTCTCCCTAGGGCTGAAAAGTATTACTTTCAACCCGCTCCTCAGGCAACTTCAGACCTACTTTCAGAGTATGAGTAATGAAAAGTTAATTTCATTTCCTTGCAAGATTAAAATGCAATGTCATGGATACTATAAAATAAATCTTAGGGCTGATTTTCTAAACAGTCCAAATTTTATCTGAGAAAGAAAAACCGGCCAAGTGCGTGTCCTTCCGTAGTAGCCCATTTACACATTAAAGAAAAATGTATTCTAAGGATTTTGTATTTGGTACAACATTTAGCTTTTAGAGGAGGGGGGCGGGCGCCTTACTGGAACAAAAAAATGCACTTTTAAGTTTAATATTTCTTAAATGGAGGAATAAATCGAAATATAGGATTAGCAACGAGTCATTTTAAAAGACCTATTCAACGATACCCCACAAGATCGGGTAGACGACGAAAAAAAAATTCTTGACATTTACCCTAAAAATAAAATATTTTTCTACTTTTATTTTACCACTTTGTCGGCGTAATTGATAATACACACCCCTACAAAATTACAGCTTCCTAGTACTGAGTCTAACGGTCTCATGGCAAAACCTCGGACAAACGGACATGACGAAACTATAAGGGTTCCTTATCAGGACTACGGAACCATAAGAATTGCGTTTTGACAGCTTTTGTATAGGTAAAACTTGGAAACTGTCCCAATGATATAAGTTATCCGACAGTTGAAAATTCGGTCATTGAAAGAATATTTTCCAGATTCGGGACGCTACGATTTTGGGAGACGAGTTTGTTTGCAAACTAGCATTGATGACACTTAAAAAACTTCAATATTAGGAATGAAACAAAGTCCCGGATTTGTCTTCCTACCCTAGATAGACAATAGAACCAATATGATGAAACAGTGACGGTTACGTACTGGTTGCCTCAGATATGAGTGCAGTGGATGCCGGGTTCCCTTAAGCCAATTTAGGTTCATTGTCTAGAATCTACGTCGATGTTAGCAGAAGAAAAACGTTGAAAAAATGGATGAATGAAGTATGGTCAAAATATTCTATGAACTCGTTACTTGATTTTATGTAAAATAAAACTTACTTTAATGCATATTTTAGATACATACGTATAGATATACTACTCTTTGTAGTACACAATACAAATTACATGTTTATAAGTAGAAAATTCACATTCTTTCAAATCATGTTTTTCGACTGATGTAGCCGTTTCGGGGTTTACGTTTATTTTTCAAAACCTGTTTTAAAACTCGTCATCTCTTGAACCCAGATGATTTTATTTGAGGTTTCATAATATATCTGTTTCAATTCGATACTAAAGGCAATTAATTTTCGTGTGGAATCATTATTCTGAGTACAAGCCAGTGTGGGGTAAGTGTGTGTAATTGTAATTATGGCTAATTGGCGATAGGCCCACCCCCTATTTCGGGTTCCGGCCTCCAGCGCTCCGCCGCCGCCGCTATCGGAACACTACGATTCGATTTATAGCTGTTTGATACATCTCTATTGTAGCTGTGAAGAGTTTTAGGTAGTTCTAGTAATGGCTAAAATAAGAAGTCAAAATATTAATTAAGAAGACGAGAGTATTGAGGAAGACCCACACCCAATGCAGGTGTAATTTTTCTTTCCTTTTGCACATAATTACGTTCAAAATACTTACAATGACACATTAGCATGTAACTCAAAAGTTCTGTAACTCCAAACAGAGACAGTTAAATGAATTCCCGAATAAATTACAACATCAATAAATTATGCATGAATAAAATGTGTGAGGCACTCATTTATTCATGCTTAAATTATCGATTCTATAATTTTTACGCGTATGTTAATCTAAATAATTCATCGCGTTAAACTCATTATCGTCGATGACGATTTAATTGACAAAATGTGTTTCAAATATAAAATGAAAAACGGATCTAAATTCCGAAAGCTGTTTTCTTTAGCCCTTTTAATAGTGACCCGAATTTTTGACGTTCTGCCAAAAGGAAGAAAACCAGAACATGCGATGCGAATATCCTGTACAGACTAGAATGATTTTTAATTAAAAGACTATCGGGATCCCGCATCGCCCAGATAGAATATCATATTTTCGGAGAACAAAGCAAGATTAAAAGTTAGCTAGATCACGTGTGTCGCAAAGAGTGGATCATTCACCGTGACCAGTAAATAAGGATACAAAAGTTGTCCGACTTTTGAATTAGAATTACTTATTTATGTTTTCAATCAGAATAGCTTCGGACTGTTTAATAGAACGCGTGCTTGTGGCGTTTAGAGCGCAAATTCTAATACATAATAATAACATTAACAAATCATTAGCAATGACTTCTAATCTAGGTATAGGTATAGCCCGAGTTCGGCCTGCATTGTGGGGGGAGGTGGGTGGCCAGGCACTAGGCTCAGGGGGAGGGGGGCACAGACCGCCGTTAGATCGATTCCTACAGTGGATATTATTCTGTGGTAATTAGAATTCGCGCTTCGAGGTACAACTTGTTATGGTGCAATGGCGTACAGAGAGGTGCGAGCAGTTAGATACATAGTGCGCGCTGTGTGTTGCATTCTAACCAAGTCTAATTAATGGACGCACGTTTGCGGATATGTCTGCTTCTTCGCTGTGGGAGGCTTTGATGTTGGGTTATGTACTGATAATTATTGACGTAGTTTTTGGTTACATACGTCTTTCAGGAAATTATATTTTTCCTACTCCTCCGTTTCGTTGCGGGATCCAAGACAGTTCAATAGTCTTCGTCGAGCTTCATTGTCTCGGCGCTTTTCTGGTGGTCGCCACTGTTGATTCTGGCTTTCAGCAGTTGCAGTGGTTTGGGAATAGTGAGGCGGGATTGTCATACAAAAAAAAACGTCTTTCAATTCCGAAATTAAAAAAAAAACGTAGGAAAAAGTTCAGTAGCACGTGCAACTAAATATAAAGGTAAGACTGAAGCCCAAAAAAATGGGTAGCGTTATACAGCCTCCATTTTCCTTCGTAAAAATACCTTTTTCGATCGCTTATCAAATTTGCTAAGGCCCCGAAATTTTTGTTTCGTAAAGTCGTATAGTCTCGAATGTGCAGCGTTAGTTTTATTAACATTGCGACGAAAATTTAACTGTGACCGCGTTTTAGAAGGCTTCGTGTATTGGATTTTGAAACATAGTCAATTTTATTGAATATTTCGTCGTTATGTGTAGTTTTTACGGGATTTTTTTTTGTTTTACGTAAGGTAAATTTAGGTAAATTTAGATTATTTGTTAACCTTAAGAAATGCCTTCATTTTAGGCGTTTTAAATTGCTATCAATTCTACATTCGGCAATTATAATTGGAGACATTTAAAACGAGACAATTTACCAGAATTACATATCGCATCACAAAACATCATGCCTTCAATCACTGAAGGTAGATTTTACGAAAAAATTAACCAGACTGAATTTCACCTCCCAGAATTGACTTCCCCTCCCAGCTTGCCATACCCATACCCCCAACACATCACGTCGACACAGCGTACTCTCCATTCCTTCTATGTTGCATTCCAGCGGCCTATTCGACACAAAAAGTGTCGAGTCGAACAATAAAACGAGAAAGGTAGGTACCCCTTTTCGTTCGACTTCACACTCGCCGCTTTGTTCGTCGTAACACACGATAGTGGCAAAGAAAAGTGTACTTGTATTGGCGACTAGTGACACAAACTTCATTAAGGCACGGGGCGTGTTGGAGTGGCCGTTGATGGCGTAGCGTGAGGGCTCGATACTTCGATCGGTACAGTAGGCTGCCGGCCTAATATTACCGATATGAGTGTGCGACGCACGCGGTTCTTACTAAGGGGTTGGCTTTACGACGCGGTTTTGTTTGTTGATAGCGAAGAATGTACACCTAAGTTTTGGCATCTTATAAGCTATTTAGGAAGGAAACTTAAAGTAAGTAGTGTACATAATTATTATTAAGCATTCATCCCGCGATCATGGCGCTTGCAACAGCGCGCAGCGTCGAAATATCGGGTGCTCAGAATAATTAATAATCACGGAAGATATCTCGTAAGTGGAGGTGTAAGTTTAATTATTAAGTAAGTGTTGATACATTATTGATAAATCATTTCCAATATAACTTGAACGTGATCAAGTAAAATCTTACTTTAGGCCACGAAGTTGTCAGTATGAGCTTTTAGCTCATAGCAATAACTTTCATTTTATTTGTAAGATGATATAATCGGACGTGAAGACGTTTTTTAGGGTTCCGTACCCAAAGGGTAAAAACGGTACCCTATTACTAAGACTCCACCCGTCTGGATCACCATGTCGCTGTATCTGTCGCTGTATCTCATGAACCGTGACAGCTAGACAGTTGAAATTTTCACAGATGATGTATTTCTGTTGCCGCTATTACAAAAAATAAAAATAAAGATTAGTTAAAAATTAAAGGGGGCTCCCCTACTAGGATGGTACGGAACCCTTCATGCGCGAGTCCGACTCGCACTTAGCAGGTTTTTGTTTAAACCACAGCTCTGTAAGGTTGTTTTCGGATAGACCACCGAGTTTATTGAAGGTCCACCTTATGCCTTCAGAAATAAGGTTAAATATGATCGACCGTCAGTAAAAGCATTAATACCTATCTACTTACAATTTTACTAGCATTGTCCCACTGAAAGACCTCCTTTTTTTCTACCAAACAATTACGGAAAAAAAACTACCATCCCTTTTAAATTTCCACGAACAAGGAGGGATTTATAAACAATTTCCTCGATGTTCACATTCACTTTAAAAGGGAATCAAGTCAAATAGATGCAACAGGAAGGTTGTGTTGCTCACAAGTCGATCGGAGATAGTTTCGTTTAGCTCCGAAGTAAGTACACGGCTGGAGTGCCATGCCGCATGCCGGGGGACTCGTTCACTCCTGCACTTGCGACTTAAGACAACGTGTGACATTCGTTGCTGACAAAAGTTTCTGAGAATATGAATAATTTATTTGCGTTTTAAAACTTGTGTGTACTTTATTAACCCTTAATTTGGCATTGTATGTACTGTCATACAAGACCTTTATGAAAAAGATTTGTTAAAAAAATTAAAACTTGCGTGTGATATTTTTAGCATATAGTGTGATTGCAGTCACACCATAAGGGAACGTAGAACTTGACGAGGAGCTGACGTCTGAGGCTTTGGAGGCCTGCATCATGGACTACGGCCTCTGACCCTTAAGAAATTATGTTGTACCTCCGCTTCATTCTAAGATAGAAGTAGATAAGGCCTTAGCCCGCCTTTGTCGAATTATTTGTCGTTATTTAAATTTACCGATGACCTGGTGAAGGTTGCGGGAATTCGCTGGATGCGAGTCGCACGGGACCGTTCAATGTGGCGACACTTGGGGGAGGCCTATGTCCAGCAGTGGACGTCTTTCGGCTGAAATGATGATGATGATGATGATTTAAATTTATCGCTATTCAATCTCTAATGTACCTAGATATTGCTTTATACAGGGTTAGTTTTCAATGACCAGCCAAAATTGAAAATTAAGATCAAACCAACAGTGCATTTTAAATATTATTGTTGTAAAATATAAAATAACATTCAAGCATTCATTTAAAAATGTCCTAAAAAATTCCTAAATCATAAACCTAGTGGGAATCAATGCACTTGCGTGCGTGCATGCACCGCCAAATTTATGTGTGTGCTAACTGCTACCTATCTAGGTTGTTGAACTGAATTGTTCTGTTGCAATATCTCCACGTTCGCGAGAGGTGGACAGGAATGAAATTTTATTTTTAAAAATCTTATTTTTTTGTTATATCGAAAATATTATCGATTCTAAACCATCTCTGAAAATTTGGTCAGTTATTGAAAACTAACCCTGTAAGTGGTTACTCTATACCTAAGTTTAACCTTTATAACAGAATACTGAAGAAAGGTTGCTTATCATCAGTATTCTGATAAAAAAGGTTAAACTTTACGCTCTATTCCAATAAGAAACCTTCGGCATAAGCCGAAAAAAAATGGGTTGAGGTTTTGGCCGAAGCCGGAGCTTCGGTCGGCCACAAATTATTTTATAGTTTGCTCTGATTGTCGAATCTGCATTCTTGTAAAATAATTGGTACTCACAAAGTAAGTTCAACGGAAAAATAAAATAGTGGATCCTATTTGTTTGTAAAAAACAGTGTAATAACTCCCTAGTACCTTGTATTGCTGAAATGAAATAAACAATGTTGTCTGACAACTTGAGTTAATTCCACTAGACCACTACGATATTATTTTCTTTAAAATGAATATTTGTTTTTGCTGGTACAATCGGGGTCTTTTCCGCCTGACCATTTTAATTTTTTTTCGCTTAAATCATGCGGAGGCGCCGAGCGACGCCCCCTTGAAGTTTGGGCCTATTAGGAAAGCGTCAACTTTGGCGCGCAAAATAACAATAACTCTCGTTTGGCGTGCGTCGTCAATGCGCTCGGCCGATTCGGTATCTTTTCATTCATTTTTTCTACACAAAGTCAACGGGGCGGGGCTAGAGAGCGTTTTTATGTTGCGAGTGCAAGCAAAAACGAGCTTAGTGGTGGTCAGGTGGGAGTGTCCTCGATAGTACAATTCTTTTCATTATCTCTCATTGTGAACTTGTTACGTCACAGCTAAAGAAGCTATGAAAGCCTTCACAATTTCTTGATGGAACTTTTTTTTCACAGCAACAGGGTAAAAAAATATAACTACTTGTACGTATATTAGTGGTAGAGAAGCTTCGTGTCTAAATAATATCAGCCGCTCTTATCAATTTCCTTAGGTTGGTCTGTGGATGTGTGAGTGTACATTACATACCAACTTTCCTCCGTGCCTTTGGTTCCGGATGTAATAGGGATGATGTATGACTAAAAAAATATGATTCTGTTTAGTCCGTCAGTAAGATTTTCGAAAAATATTGGTTACGTGTTTTTTGATTTATCAAATTAATAAAATATGACGAAGATAAAACGTGTCAAAGATAATGAGTGCTTAATAATAGAAGTAATAGAATGTTATCGTTTCTACAATGTTGATCGCTAAACTCTTTGGTAGAAACTCTCACCATAGACTAAAGTGTAGGTTTTTTCTACAGACATTAGAGAACGAGCGATCGACTCGGTCGTGTCAACTTGGCTACCAATTTAGCGCTTTCTACAATCGCTTATGCCGAGGCGTTTACGATTGTAGAAAGAGAATCGATACGAAACATTTGTAACTTGGCTAGGGGTGCAGGTCATCAAACGGAACAGCTTTCAATACGTCTCAAATGTATATGGCCCACCGGGCATAGTTTGCGGCGATAATTAATTAATTCCCATGGAGAAAATTGTTCATCAATTGCAAACCTTTACTTTGTAAATAAAAACTAACTACTTCGTTTGTACCCGGTATTTTAACACGTTTAGCAATAGTCAAGTTAAAGTAATTAATTAAGTTTAAGTTATTACTTATTATACTCATTTTATGCAATAGACAAGAATTTGAACGAAGTAAGACCGTCAAATGTTAGAATATTCCGCGAAGAAATAGTCATCGATTAAAATAAATTTCATTACTTAAGTAAGGTCAGTCCAAGTAAATACAAATTCACTGCATTTTGAGGTTATTTGTCTTGTACTTGTTAGTTTTGTAATGGTGTCGGTAGTGGAGTAAATAAATACTAAATAGGTTCGTCATTGTACACATAATGAATGTACTGTAACAATCCGTTGGAAGAAGTGGGTTGGTCCAAATTACATCATAAAAACACGGGTCGATTTTCAGGTTAAGCCGCGCTTGCCTAGGTTGGCCCGATGATGGGTGACCACACCCATCACATACAACCGAGTTCCGTTCGAGCTTCGGATAGCACATTAAAACCCATTGGTTCCAGCTGTCATTTGTAGATCTTTGACAGTCCATAAGGTAGTCCTTATGGACTGTCAAAGATCTACAACAATCTACTAGTCATGGCTAGTGCCATGACTAGTCGTGACTAGCTATAAAGCTAGTCACGTAGTTTCCCGGATTCTGACAACCAGTCTTACCAGTATTACCCAGTACTAACTGGATTTTTACTGGATAATACGATACTCCAAATTAAAATGTCAGAGAACTTCGGAAACTGTTTCATAGCATTATTTTGTTTTCGAATTTTGTTAACCTGGGTCTATTTAGATTTGAGTAAACTATTTTTTATCCATTCCTAATCAAAGGCCTTATTAAACAAGAGCGTGCCCAGTTATAAAAAGAATCGGGATGAAATTGAATGACCACCAAAAAAACAAGCGTTACCCTAAACAGCCTCATCCAAAAAAAATATAATATGTACAAATAAATTAAACCTGTACCAAAATTTTTCGGGCTATTTAAGTCATGCCTGCACTACTAAAACTTTTCATAACCCAAAAAGGCCACGCGTGCACCAAATTTTAACTAGCAAAGTTTTGTGTCATTACTACCCAAATATATCAATACGTTTGCCATAACATGTATGTGTTATAGGCAATGTGTACAATGCAGGCATTCTATACAATACCTAGGAAATGTATAGAATGCCGGGGTTGTTTAGGCAATGTATGAAATTATGTTCAATGTTTAAACTATTTTACACTTTACCTAGGAAATGTATAAAATACCTAGGCATTGTATAGAATGCCAGCTGAAGCACAGGCAATGTGTATAATGAAGGACCACGAGAAGGAGACACGTGTGTGCGTAAGTGGTATAGGATACTACTAGCACTTGGGGCACCCCGACGTTAGGTTAGTTAGGTTCCTTTAAACCCTGCAGACAGAAATAGGAGCCCCGCGTAGCGGGGCTCCGTCGATTTCGCTTTTTAGGCAAATATAAAGTGTCCCCCGTCCCTTCGAAATTTGGGTTGGCTTTAATATTGTTTGGCAGGAGAAGGGAATTTAGAACTTCATTTATATTTTTTGGGTAAACAATGATTTTTGTATATTAATTTACTTTATTAGGATAAAATTGTGTAACATATTTGGATGAAATTTTTAAATAAAATGCGAGTACATATTTGGTGCATGCGTGGCCTTTTTGGGTAGCTCAGCGATTATTCTGAAGATACTTGCCTTTTTTAGGTTAGCAGACTTTACGTTTTTTGGTGATAATTTCATATTAAAATGGGGATTAAATTCTGGTAAGTACTTACTTACGATTTTTTGGGCGTTATATTTCATTATATCTGGTGATTGCTTAAACCTAAGCCAAAAGAATCTTCGGTTATCCTCACAATTACAAAAGCCTCGTATTTAAAACGACATCCCTTATCAAAATCCACCCTTCGCCACGACTGAACCCGTAACACGACAACATCGCATAGAACACCCCACTCGAAGTTGTCTCAAAGTTGTGCCAAACTTCGCCCGGTAGGTATAAGTGTCCGACAGCGCGCTAAAATGTCGGCACTCTACCGCGACACCCGCTTCGGCCAAATACGTGTAACTTTATCATATTGTCACCTTGCCGGCTAGAATAGAAAGTAAGGAAGTAAAGTGTTTTCTATACGTAGTTGTTGATTGTGACGGTTTTGTAACGGGAGCCCTGTTTAAAGTTGTCATGTTATAGCTAAGTCGGTGACAATGTTTTGAAATGTCAATTAGACACTTTCTTTTTTATTTGCCAGAAAAGGAATGGAAAATTAAGTATAAGAATATTTAATTTTTCAATCCTTTACTTATTTTCCGTACAACAAGAGTTGTACCTACCACAAAAAGAAGACCCTGTAAACGCGATACCCCAAAAAATTACCACAAATAACACTTGATAACAAAAACAATAATATCGTGTTCGTAGCACCACTCTAACCCTCAAATGCTACGTTACCGAAAAAACCAACACGGAACGTAAAGCGCAACCAGCTCCCAACAAATCTAGCCGCCAATCGATTCGGCGAGCAATTTAAAATCCACTTAAAGACAACCGCAGACTGCTAATCGAAAACTTCGTCGGCTCCAGTGGGAACCTCTAATTGCTTGTATTAAAATAACTGACTTATGTCAAACATATCTGGGGCGTGGGGTACATCGCCGCCTGGCACCAGGCTTCACATGTTAATAATCATTATGATCGCATCAAGTGTACGATAGACCGGTCTTTCACTCACCCCCTGTGCGCCCGCGAATAGTGTTGTAATTGTAGCTAAGCAAGATCGTCGATGATTCGTGTTGCTTGATCGCGAATCGCGGCCATTATGGGGAGGCTACTATGGGAACCTACTTTTTATTTGTGAAGGATTTAAGTTTTGTCAATATAACTACAGGATAATAAGAAAGGGTATAGGAAGAATAACAAGTAGTAAACAAATTAGATTTTACGACAAATGGTTTTTAAAACCAACCTTCCTGTAAAAACCGGCCAAGTGCGAGTCGGATTCGCGCACGAAGGGTTCCGTACCATTATCTATACATTAGACAAAACGGCAAAAAAATCACGTTTGTTGTATGGGAGCCCCCCTTAAATATTAATTTTATTCTGTTTTTAGTATTTGTTGTTATAGCGGCAACAGAAATACATCATCTGTGAAAATTTCAACTGTCTAGCTGTCACGGTTCATGAGATACAGCCTGGTGACAGACAGACGGACAGACGGACAGACAGACGGACAGACAGCGAAGTCTTAGTAATAGGGTTCCGTTTTTACCCTTTGGGTACGGAACCCTAAAAACCAACCACTTTTTGGATTTAGACTTATCTGCCACAATCAATCAATAATTAGGTGTTTGGAAAACCTCAATATGACATTTTATGCAAAAAAAAACTTAATTTTTAAACATAAGATTATTAGTACAAGAACTTCTAGATCAGATTCCACAACACTCCACAAACTTAATCAAATGATTTTACTAACATAGTCTAACAATACTTATCATAGTATAATAAGTAAACATTAATTCACTGACATTGTATTAATGTTTTATTCTGAAATAAATGACTAATAAATAAATAAGACTACAGTTCGCAGGCCGAACATTTTCGCAATCCGAAAATGTTCGAATTTCCTTGTATAGCAGCACTAGTGGGGCCCCTCGGCCGAGGGAGTGAGTGAGCCAATGTTTAGCAGTTACCGCCGCATTACCGTGCTGTTTTGTGTAAGCTAACCGTCTTGCGCTTTGTTACGTGTCAATAAAATCAACCTGCGAACACGTGGATACCGCTTATGGCCTTAATTCTTCATGATTTTGAAATATTATACAGTAGCAAGGAAACGTGTTCTGAAGGGGTTGCCTTCGAGCGACTTTTAAAAGGCTTTACAAAATCTTATAATTTCTTGTTTTTATAAACCTGATATGCGCTTTTCTGATTGTCAACTCAAAAATGGTCTGAGAGGGCTGTTGCCCTGTTGCTGTTTTTCTTTCTTTTGATAACCAAATCATAGGAATACATAAAAAATAACTAGACTGTCATCTTTGGATTCCGCTATATTTAGAATGACGTCACTTAGTTCACCATGAATTGTCATCCAAATGAAATAAGTGTACAAAATTTCAGCTTAATCGGAACCCGGAAAGTGGGTCAAATTTAACTTCTAAGATTTTTTTGACATTGTTACAGGTGAGGCTAAATAGGGCATCATGTTTTATCTCCTATTTATTTCCATTTTTAGAGAAAGCTCTGTTTGTATTTCAAGTTATTAGCAGCGACTTCAGAATACAATTCACCGAACTGTAGCCCTAACCGCATGAAAAGCCAGAAACTTAAAAAAATACAAATTGTTACTTGATTGTTTCATCTACACCATTATATTAGTTCGTTCAGGTGAATATTGGCAATAATGTAAATATGATGTTGTACAGTCACGAACACCACTATGCAAACACTTTCCTAAATTTAAAAGCAATTTCCGCGAGAAATAAACGGTTGTAACTTGTAACTTGGAGACAGGATCCTTTTCATAAAGATATGAGTTTCAGAATACTACGAGTATGTTCGTAACAAAATAAAATTACAATCAAAACAGAATACAAAAATCACTTTTCAAAGTTGCTAAGTGCTATTTCTGCTCGTGACTGCAGATGGCGGTGAAACATACCGATGTGTGACACCCCATACATCTGTACGTTTGGTGCATGACATGATCTGATTCTGAATAGCAGAACATCATTGTGACTTGTGAGTATAATCAACATGATGTATTGTACTGGGCGCGGTATAGGTTAATAGGATTTATTTAGTACCTGGCAACATAATTCTATGGCTGAAACCTTCTTCGAGGAAGACGCCGGGTGGATGATCCAAGTAATTCTGATTGGGATGCTTCTCCTCTAATCAATGGTCTACTGTTTGCAGAACCAACTCAGAATTCAAAGTTTAACCCTTTGGGAAGTTTCCGGAAATCCTTTCATGGATACCATTTGCACCCTTCTAAATATTTTTTTTACCGATTCCGGGTCTAAATTATTATTACTTAAAATGAAAATTGTTTTCTGTCAAAAACAATACAAGAAAATTTTATTGAAAATGCACAAATAGAAAGAAAACTTTGGGTGGTTGAAATAAAAGTAAACTTACCGTTTTTTTACATTTCAGAAATAATTTATACCAAAAGTACTGTAACTGTGATTTCAATTAAACACTCGAATCCGACATTAAAAGGTGAATATTAAAAAGCCTAATTTAATTAATGAGTAAACAGTGCATAATATAGCGCCTGGTCGCCGGGAGCCGCGCCCCGTTCACCAACATCTCGACACCTTTTATAATGGCAAACTGCGCAATTTCCGTTACGCTTCGATACTCGTATCTCGATTATTTCCCGACCGATTTTCCGACTCGATACCGAATAAAACTCGATTTGGCTATATTTTGTTAATAAGTTATTCGTGAACCCGTGATTCACGGGCGTGAGAGGGTTGATTCGATTTTGTATTTTGAACTGTTGATTGATTTGTTTAAATGTGTGTTTTATTTGTTCCATAATAATATTTAATTTGAATTGAAAACTATTTACTATTTATTTTTTATATTCTTGGCAGTATACAGTTATGCTGGTTGAACAATTCTATTTACGTGAATGAAATGAATGCAAACTTTTGCTTAGTAAATAGCTTGGGAAAAACAGGGTGAAAATATAAAAAAGTTGTCTTTTCAATTATTATTATTATTTATTTATTTATTAATCAAACATTGTAAATAAACTTATAAACTAAGCCCCACAATACCGTTGTAATGGTTTGACTGTGGGGTCGGTGAAAATTAATCAATTAATCATCAATGTGATAAAACTGAATTTGTTTCCCTTGGTTTCCATACAAGTCAGTTGGAAGCTGCAGCGGTTATATACAAAATTAAATAATTATGCCTTTTAATGAACGACTTTATGGTTAGACAATTTATGCAAGTTAATCGATTTTAAACTCCATTCAATTAAGCGCCGTTGCTGCACGAATTTTTTTTTATTATAATAAAATTATTTAAAACACGATTATAAAATCTGCATTAGATAATTCAGTTTTTTTACAGATGTTTTATACAGATTTTTCTGTTTTTAGAGACCACCGTTTCTAAAAAAAAACTGTGCCTAAACTAAAAAAAAACCGAATTCTACAGAATCTAAGAAGTATCTTAGATTCTGTAGAAATAGGTTTCTACACTTTCTACTCATAGTACGACCTTTTCATCTTCCATTCCATGGTGCCAGCACTATACAGTACCTATACAAACGTCCGTGACGTTGACGCACCTCTCGAACACAGTCATGTCCAGCTGGCCACGGACATATCCAAATCCTTACTGAAGTATCTGTAAGTGTCCGTGTCTGGTTATTTATATATTCTTAACTAGCCGATGCCCGCGGTTTCGACCGCATGGATGTCGGTTATCGCGACCAAAAGTTAAGCTCCCTGACGCTTATTTTTTTCCGACACCTCCAACAAATATCATTATATTTTAGTCAATGTACACAAAAACTTGACAAATTACGTACTAAAACCTTCCTCGAGAACCTCTCTATCCATTGGTGAAAAACAGCATGAAAATCGGTGCAGTAGGTAATGAGTTTATCGCGAACAGACAGACAGACAGACGCGGCGGAGGACTTTGTTTTATAATATGTAATGATATCGACATGCCACCCAAGTTCCACTGAAGGACAAAAGTTCATGGTAGTCACTAATCATAACTCCATAGGCAATTAAATCACATCCCATACAAATATTAAATTACATTCGACTCTGTCACTATTGCAAATGTCGTATATTAATTAATGACAAACGTTCTCAAGGCATATTGTACATTGTATTTAAATACATGGTAAATGTTTAAACAGTAGATCAATAGCACGGCCTGGATCAAATTTTATTGCACTATTTATTATATCAATCTTCTAACTTCTACTTCATAGCGTGCATCTGTAGATATTAATAATAGTATACTAAATTATGTTCCGGATTAAAAAAAAGTACTTTTCTTAGGCTACAAAACAGGATACTTAACAGTTATTGCAGTTTTAACAACTTAAACGTACTTCAAAAAATAAAATCATGGAAAAAGACTTTAAGATAAGACTCAAAAGCTTTATTTCTCTTTTACGAAGCTTGTGTAACTGGTCATCTTTCTGCCCTTGTACTTGGGGTGGGCACAACAAGTTTATTTCTTCAATTCTCCCCTGTCAATAGTCAATTTTTTTTCAACATTCTTTTCCATCACTCCTTACACAATCTATACACATCTTTTCTTTGGTGTTCCAGCTTGCTAAATTGTATTGTCGTATTCAAGTTGCGTTACTGTTCCAACTCCACAGTACACCTCGAGATGTGCATTGTTTGAACAACAAAGAGCATGTATTTAATTATTTTAACTCACAATACTTTGTATGCAAATAGAGTTCGTTAGATTAATATTTATATTGAGTGCCTTTCTGCCCATGACGGCCGACCATGTAGAGGGACTATTTGAAAACTTTTTTGCAAAAAATAAAACACACTTCAAAAAAAAATATAAACAAAAAAACACAAAAAGTGAAAAATAACTTTAGTTTCAGAAGCCGGTGACAAAAACACCAAATCAATCAAACAAAGGTCAAGTTTCAGAAGCCGGTGACAAAAACACCAAATCAATCAAACAAAGGTCAAGCTTCAGAAGCCGGTGACAAAAACACCAAATCAATCAAACAAAGGTCAAGCGTCAGAAGCCGGTGACAAAAACACCAAATCAATCAAACAAAGGTCAAGCTTCAGAAGCCGGTGACAAAAACACCAATTTATCAATCAAACAAAGGTCAAGCTTCAGAAACCGGTGACCTTTGACTGATTTAGTGTTTTTGTCACCGACTTACACTTCCACTGACTTAGAAACTGTTGAAAATAAGGTTTCAGTAGGTTTTAAAGTCACTGGTTTCGGTACCAAAGTTCATGTTCATGGCAGATAAACCTTTATTAAACACTAGTGAACGTCACGCGGTTTCACCCGCGTAGTTCCCGTTCCCGTGGGAGTACGGAAATAAAATATAAACTATGTTACTCGCTAATGTTGTAGCTATGCATTACTGAAAGAATTGTTCAAATCGGTCTAGTAGTTTTTAAGTTTATTGTATACATACAAAAATACAAATCTTTCCTCTTTATAATATTTGTATAGATATCGATTAGTGTAGATTAGCTTTGGCCCGCGACTTTGACCGCATAAAATTTCTTGTTTTAATATAAAATACTACCCTTGATACTCGATAATTGAGTATAGCTTTATTTCAGAAGAAAATTTTTAAATAAAAAAAATACCTATCGAGTTTCAGTGTGGTTTCGGAGATTACCTAACTCTTTATAAAATTAGTTTAGAAATAAAAGCAATCACAGACAAAACTAGGATGCAACCAGCAATCTCATCAGTTATAAACTATTACTAAATAGATAGTATCATAAATATCACCTTTTATTATTTATTATAATACTCAAACCGCGTCGCGTCGGTGAGCACCACTTTCTGTATCACGCTCTTGACCTAAGTGGCTGAGAGCCTCTTCAGGTGATGGTCGAGGCTCTTGGACTAGACCCTTGATCGATAAAACTTACTGATTGATCACGATTATACATTTTTCTGTAGTACAAGCCGTATCGATAAAAAAAAAGATTTTTTGTACAAACTTGAATCCTCTCTTTAACCTCGATAGGGGATGAATTTTCAATTAACTTTCCGTATTTCTGAACTTACACTAATTTTTCTCTCTTTTTCGACTTAGGTTTCTTATGAAGAGTTGTCCAGTTTGATGACCTGAATCACCACCTTCCTGAGGTATTGCGAATCTGGTTTATGACCTGTATATAGAACTGTTGTGCAGGACCAGACCAAGTTGTTTAGGCTGTGCATTATTTAAACTTAAATATCACAGAGAGGGATGAGCCCTCTCATAGAGAGGAGGCCTGTGTCCCAGCAGTGGGGACATTATAGGCTGATGATGATAATGAATATCACTAACGGGATATCTTCCGTGATTATTATTTATTTTGAGCTCCCGATATTTCGACGCGGTTGCAAGCGCCATGATCCTGTAAGTGACATTTTAAGTTTAGTTCCTAACTACCTACATATTCCCAATCACACACTTAACACACCAACACACACGCACGCGCACACACACGCAAAAAGACACACATCACATATAAAATATATACTACTACTTCATCATGATCATCATTTCAGCCGAAAGACGTCCACTGCTGGACATGGGCCTCCCCCTAAGGGGGGTTTTTGCTATAATCGCCACGCTTGGCAGGCGGGTTGGCGATCGCAGTACGGTTGTTACAAAAGCACAGAGAACGCTGCTGCCCATTCTCTGGTAAGTCCCTTAGTCGCCTCTTACGACACCCACGGGAAGATATGGGATGGTGCTATTCTTTACGTCCGTCACCATACAGAATACTACTTAAATTAGCTTAATATTCATAATCGCTCAGGTAGATCGACATAGTCTACTGTTATACTTATAGCATCACTTTTTAAGCTGAATCACTGTCTCTCAAGATACAGGTTACATAGTTTGAGAGGCAGGGTTTTCCATATTGTGTACAGATTTCAGTTCCTAGATTGTATAGCATGGTGTTACTACCTAAGCTCATTTAATTTGTGTTTACTTAAAACATGTTAAATCTGTGTTTTTGTGAAATAAAGTTTTATTATTATTAGTTATAAACCGAGAGAGCTTAAAACAGTGTTAGTGCATTATTTGTAAAATTAGTCACGCAGATCCAGTCTGTCCCTTTGTTGCCCTCCCCAGCGACGCGGACCCTGCAAGCCGAGGCTCGTACCCCACCGGAGGGGTGCGCTTAGCGTGCTGTCTCGCTTAGGGGCCGCCTCCACGAGCGAGAGAATTGCGGCGATTTGTGTATAGAAAAACGTGGCAAGGACGACAATATCGCCGCGATTCTCTCGCCCGTGGAGCTCCGCGATTCTCTAGCCCGTGGAGCTCCGCGATTCTGTCGCTCGTGGAACTCCGCGATTCTCTCGCCCGTGGAGCTCCGCGATTCTCTAGCCCGTGGAGCTCTGCGATTTTCTCGCACGTGGAGCTCTGCGATTATCACGCCCGTGGAGCTCGACGATTCTCTCGCTCGTGGAGCTCCGCTATTCTCTCGCCCGTGGAGCTCCGCGATTCTCTCGCTCGTGGAGCTCCGCGATTCTCTCGCCCGTGCAGCTCCATCGTGCTGTTTTAATGCTTTTTAGGGGTTTTTTTCTTCATAAGAGAAAATAAAGGCCGTTTTCTCTAACTTACTTACGTATAAGTGTCAGTCGATATGCATTCGTCTCGTAGCTATCGGTGTTTGAATAAACAAAGTTAGCTTGAAATATCCCATCCGAGTCACCTACCTGTCACTTGATTCATGGAAAAATCGAAAAACTTTTCTGTGATGTTTTGTTTCTAAACGTCCGTAAGCTAAAAATGTCAAACAGACAGAGATAGCAACCTACCGATACCTGTTAGTAAGTTATTGAAATTGGCCGAAGTGAAAAATAAAACAGTAAGTTTTTTTTATGATCTTTGCGAAAAATGTCTGTAATTGTTAGAAACTTATTAGAAGAAGAACATGAAAACACTGTTAATTATTATTGACACGCTTTTATTAGCTTTACCTGTAACTATGTAAAAAAATCTTGAAAGTTAATTATGACCTACTTCCCGGTTTCCGATTGTGCTGTAATTTTGCATACATGTTTAGATTGGATGACAATGCATGAGTAGCTAACTGATGTCAGTCTAAATCCAATATGGTGGACTCCCAAAGATGGCGCATACCCATGATATGGGCATCAAATGAAAGGGATTGCTGAGAAGAAACGTGAAATAAAATTCCGTAACTTTAAAGCGTGTTTTTCAGTTTGAACTATATTATTTTAAAAATGGTCGGCAAATACTAAACTTATCTTTATGAACTTGCCATTACCTTGATATTTCCATGCACAAACAAAGATATAACACCTACTTATACCTAACTTTCATCACACGGTTTAGGTAATCAATACAAAAAAAAGAACCGTAGTGAGCGTCGCCGGCGCGCTGTTGCCCCCGCACCTATGCATATACTTTTTCATCTGTTCGGCTCTGGGTGCAGGATATTAATGAATTTCCTCGTCAGAGCGGGCCGTGATTAGTTCGCTAATACGATTAGTTGTCTCCTCCGGTTCGCCGGTGGGCATTGTTTACCGAAGCGTGACGGGCAATGTATTACGTGTATAACTCGATCGCCACCACGCTGTAATGTGTCGCCACACTCATTACGAAGTCTAACAATCGGAATAATTAGTAATGTGGGCACTGGATACGTAAGATGAGATGCCAGGCTAGATAATTTTGCAGCCATTGTTGCTCTGCTGTTATTAATTACGCATGCGGCTTATTAATTATTAGTCTACCTTCGGAACTTGTTTGGTTAAATTAAACTGATCGTTTAACTAAAATAACATAATTTCATGCCTGTAAGGCAGAGGTGTTCCTAATAGTACACTCACATTTCGTTATTTATGTAGGTAAGTTCTATGAAATAAGGGCAAGCCTATTGCCATCAACCGGGCTCAAACCCAGACTCCGTGTACTGAGAAATTCCTGACTATGTTCAGTTTAACTTGTTATACGGTTATTAAGATTAAGCCAGACCATGACAAAAACGAAAGCTCAGCTTTAAAAACATGACAAAATAACGAATTAGAAATACATTATTGCCTGAGAGCAGCGGTGGCCCAGTGGTGGCGGCCCCGACTTACGAACAGTAAGTCGTGGGTTCGAACCCAGGCAGGCGCATTATTTTGTGTAATTTATTTCATCACCACTACTCTCAAAACGGTGAACGAAAACATCGTGAGGAAACCGGCATGTACTAGAACCAAAAAAATCGAAGACATGTGACATCTACTAATCCGCACTGGGCCCGCGTGGTGGATAATAGCCCATTCCCTCTCATAGAGAGGAGGCCTGTGGCCCAGCAGTGGGAACATTAATAGGCTGATGATGAGGACATTATTGCCACACATAAATATTTCGGGATTTTTATCCCGAAATATTTATGTGTGGCAATTTGCGTTTTTACGCAAATTGACTGAAAATCGAATCAAAGTCCCAAATGGACTTTGATGTAATAAAGAAAATCAGGGTAGGCAGACATACAGATGGCCACAAAAACTTTGTTAAAATAGGCATGTATAGTGTAAGTACATACAGTACATATGTAAAACAAGCTTCATAAAGTTACAATGTAACAAAAAGTCAAACAAACTATTATTGAAAGCTTTTAATATTCATTTGGCACTTATTGGCAATAAAGCTCGGCCATCATTTGAATGATCTGCATTGTCCTCTTGCATGTCATCCGTCAATAGTAATTGCCTGTAATGGATACATAATATAATACATACAGTAACATGTGCCCTCAGGACATCGACTTGTCTTTGTCCTACTATTTTAACTTTTAGTTTTCATTAAGTATAGGTTTTTATTCATCTTTGTTACTGAAAAATGAAAAATTTTGTCAGGGTGGATGTTTGTTATTGATTCACGCAAAAACTACTGAATGGATTGGGATGAAATTCGGCGCACAGATAGTTTATAACCGCGTGGGACAATTGCCGAATGCCATGCGGGCGAAGCCGCAGGCATAAGTTAGTATTAAAATTGTTTGCGTGACTTGGGTATAGGTAAGAATATACATTTTTAAAAGAGTAGAGAGAACTATCTATTCTTCTACATATGAGTCTACTCTTCTACATATGAGTTCGAAGTTCAAAGGCGGCTTTTAATGTCCTAATTGAAATAAATGCCCTGACTTTGAGATGTGTGTCACTAACTGCACTTACAATTTTTACAAAATCATAGTGTGGGGCTTTCATCCACAAAAACAAGCAATAAAGTCCCAAAGTTCATTCATTCGCCATCAGTCATAAGGAAGCCAGCAGAGCCCGACCGAAAAAATATATCAAATTCGAGGTCAATTCCTACACCACATCGCGGTAGGGTTTCAAGCGTTATGTCGCATTGTTAGCTCGTAAGTGACCAATTAAACGACTTCTGTACCTATGTATATATATACGCATTTCGGTATACGGTTTTTATGGGCCTCCCATGAAGCTAACCCAACCGTATAGAGATATAAATCAACTTCATATTGTGATTTAGCAAGACTCGTTACTGCAACTGTACGCCGTATTTACATAAAAACAATATTTTTGTGTGTATATTCATAGCAGTAATTCAATATTTTCGTACCAATACGGCTAATAGGCTGGCTCGTGTTGCCTCGGGTATTAATTCATAAGTCATAACCTCTTTTATTTGCTTTTGTTTTTTTTGCATTTATTATGTTTCCTGTGGGTTGCTTTGCAAAGTTACTTAAAAATAGTTCTCGTTGAACGAGCGAGGCTAAGATTGTTCTTTTAATAAAAACATGTGATCTTGTAGCTAGTTGTGATATAGCCAGGATTCGTATTGAACTGTAATCGATATCTGGAGACTTTTATTGGTTTTCAACTTCATTGATTATTATATTTCCCGTTTGCGTAAATAAGACCTCTCTTCGGTAATAATTGGTGTAGTAGTTCAATAATATTGATGTTCAGAGACACCTTTTGCAAATAGGCTGTCGGTAAGACACATACACATGTGTATTATATTATGTATATGGCACATTAATACGTATTTTTTTTCCAATAATAAAATTAATGGTTGGGTCGGACCACCTGTTATTCAGAACAATTTAATTACACGTCATTGTATTTTGTAATAGTTATGAAAGGAACATAATTGAGATGTACAGAACTAACTTATAATTGCTTTATTTATTTTAATTGCCGTTACCTTTGTTTTTTTAATAATTCGGAAGGGGAAGACAGAATAACGTTTCTTTTTTTTAATAAAACAGTAAGTAGTGGTTATTAGTGACCGTTATTTATTGTTTTGGGGTTGTTTTAATTAGTTCATCGCGTGATGATGTGTCTAACGAGGTCGGGGGCATCAGGGTATTACCGCCAGGTGTCCTCGGTAATCTCGGCTACAGTGACGACTGCGCCGGAGTTGCCACCACCCCGACTGCTCCCGAGTGACGCGACGTCACATTTCTTACAAACGTGAAGTGGTAACTTAATATTTTATTTGTGTATCTTAAACCTATTTTTTTTTTTTAAAGATAATTCATTAATCCGTTGCCAAAAGGTGGTTTTTACCACCTACATCGGAACCAACAATTATGAGCCCATATGATCTAAAGCCCATTTAAGCTAAAGACTCCAGACTCTTGTATTCTTTGACAATGAAGACGTAAGAAAGAACTACACGAACGAATATCTAAACCCACTTCTTAAAACAAGTTATATAATTTAATGTTCACAGACGTCAAGAACACGAAGAAGAATGTTCCAAGTGCCCTCGAAACAACAATACGCCCTCAATTATATTGTGCCAAATTTAATATTCACAATAAATCGCGTATAGTTTCTATATTTGTACCAACATGCCGCGACATGCGACCTCCGCGTCTCAAATATAAATAACTGGTGTGCGTGTGTGTGTGTGAGATTTGTGTGTGTTTACAGCACACGAATTACATTTCACAAGCAAGCGAAACAATACGAACGGTTTGTTCGCGCTGCACAGCGAGCCCTGAGCGATGGCGAGAGATAGGTGGGCGTACTGGTTGATACTTCAGCCTGGTCTCCGTGCAAAAGTAAAACAGGAAGTCTTTTCAAAATGTATGAAATACATTCAGTTTGTCTTCAAAGATTATAAATCGAGTTGCATTTCACAAACGTACCTCTGCTAACTTATATACCATGAAATGAACCAGTTTCATCTGAAACGCTCATATTTCCAATTCATCAAAACAGAAGAGCTCATGCATAAGGACTATCAAAACATGTTTTCCAAACACCCGTTATGTGCATGCGTGATGTGTCCATTAGAAATTTTAATGAAATCAATAAATCTCAATAAATAATGTATGTGGATAACGTATTCATCAAACACGACCTGCGACATGCAACTCACATTCAATATCTAATAAGTTCACGTCCAATATCTTGCGTCGCTTAGCTTCTAGTGTAACGCGGAATTAAACATTAAATGCATGAAATATGCTCTGATTTGAAACAATGGCAAAATATACATATAATAACATCAATGAATAACAATGGAGTATAAATTATCATTTAAACTGTTGTATATTTTATAAAATATAGCCCTTGTGTTTTGTTTAAACAAATATACAGACATATAATTTGTTTGGATGTACGTTAATCGCGAAAAGTAGAGGTAAGCGTGTGCTATGTTAGGTGTGTTGACATCTGCTCCGACAGCATCAGGGTTAAGGCCCTTCCGGACCTTCACGCTTGCGTGGCGTGGGTAGACAGGGGTGATCAGTTATCCACTTAAAAGGTAGCTCTACCTTTTATCCCGCGTGTTTTTTAGAAGTGGACCAAGTGGTCTTTTATGCGCTTTTTAACTACGTCTAGCAATAATTATCCCTTTAAAGTGAGAGCGTGCGTCAGTAGTGATTCTTGAAAGGCTCAATCAAAGGTAAAGGATCCTCAGGAAAATGATGACACGTTGGATATGTTACAGTTAAAACCCGTTTTTAGTTAAAACCCGTTTTCCCTAGTTAAAACTAGTTTTTACTAACTGCCTTTATTAGAACTAGTATTAACTGCTGTTCAAAAATGAATATCAATGAAAACTAGTTTTAACTAGGGAAAACACGTTTTTTCGAAACGATTCAGTTAAAACTGTTTCATTTTATTTAATGTATGTTTCTTATTAAGATGTTTTTGACTTTTCTTTATTTGATTAATTTAGTTACTTGAAATAAATATTGTCGCCATGGCATTATTGTTATACGTTGATGTTCCTTAATAATGTTCCTGTAAGTAAGATGATTCTTCCTCAGCAGCTGAGCTAGGCCTAATGAAAAAAGTTCAAGTTAGACATTACAGGTAGAATGTAGTGGATAAAAAAAAGCCATGTAAAATTTTCTCATTTTAAATTATATATTTTTATTTTATTTTTTGTTTATATTATTTTTTATTTTTTTATATTCTGGATTTCCGTCTGGCAGAGAAAAAAAAACAGAATTTTAGTAACTTCACGCGTTGTATCTCTCTGTGTGAGTCCTGTTTTTCAGTAATGACTTTAACTCGTGTAACTTTCATTTCAGCGTTCTATTGATTTTTTTCTTCTCTGTTGGATTAAAGCTGCAGTTACCCTGTGTCGCTAACTATGTTTAGTATCAATTTGCAATGCAATTAAACTTCTTCGTGATATTACAATCTAGTTTGGAAACTAGCTTTACTATGGCGTTGTAAACAGAACACTGAAATTGAAATTACTGACAGGATTAATAAGGTTTTAGTTGCGCAAGCGCATGTTTTGGGTAGTTGTCATGTTGCGTTGAACACTTTATAGCAATAAGCATTATCATAATTGTGATGCTTTCCCCGTTATCTTGTGGCGAATAAAATCATTCGCCTCTGATATCTCCGTCGGCGATCAGGACCTAAAAAGGTCATAAAACAGTCTGTTGTCAGCGGAATGAGCAGCATCAGAGCCAGCGGGGCGGCGGTACGGCGTGCGGCGGGGCGGCCACACGACTACCGTGGTCCCGCCGCACGACTCACTTGTAAGATGATTTTTTCGTGATCCGACGTTCATTGTTCAGTAGCTGTTACGATTCGATTGGAATTGTTAACATCGCCCACTGCGGTGGCCCGATACACTCATCCTTGTATAGCTACTACAACTTTGTGTCGTGATTTTTATACTCACACATTTTTGGGGTATCGTGAGGCGTGAATGTGTACTTGTAGTAAGAAACACAACGCGCTGTTCGCTGTTTCTGTGATTAACACCGTGAATAGAATAATAAAGTCCAAAACTGTTAAAAGCTTTAAAAAGAAGAATGTTCTCCATTTACATAAACATCGCAACAGCACACAACACACATTCACAAAGAAATTACCTACAGTGCAGAAAAACGGGAACGTCGATATGGAAAATAGCGTTACGTAACAAACAAGCTAAGTGGTTGATGCAACGACAAATACTTACTCTTATAATACACGTGCATTCTATTCAAAAGGTATTTCAAAGAATTTTCCACAATGCGCCGGTACCGCTCGGTTATAAGAAAACGCCGATCGTAATGGCCTCATACGTTATGGAAAATAGAGTACAATAGCAACAATTTGTACTTCACAAACGGAAACAATGTACGAGATATCTTCAGGTACATTCGCAAGCTAAAGTCCCAACCGCTCACAAATTAATTACCACTTTTTAAACTCGCACTTGAAATGATTCTGTGCCGATTGCAATATTCGGACCGAAATTCTCTAATTGAATCTGTCGGTTGCTCTTTAGTTTCCATCGTTGATTGTGAAGTTTCTTATCCTGAAAACGTTTTCAATTACCACTTTTAACTTTTTCATATTATCTCCGGTTTGACGGTTCGATTTATTTAGTTGGCTGTTATTAATTGCTCAATTATTGCTACGGACACGTAAGTTGCAATCGTGACATTTGAAAACTAAAAACTGTTCATAAAAAAGATACATAAATGGCGTAATATATGCCTGTATTATAATCTACTCATCATAACCAAGAAGAAAAGAAATGTATGACTTAACAGGTGAACGCAGAACTCAGCAAAGGGCTGGCAAAAACTAATTTCATCCGAATTGTTCTGTATTTAGTCGTACACGTACTTGTCCACAACTAGTTTTTTAGTTCACACGTCAGTCAGAATTCTCGAGGCGATCACAAAAAAGTTCGTGCCAATTAATTTCGCACAGCCGTCGCATTTTCACTTGAATTACAAATGCAATTCATAATACGTTAAAAATAACAACCAGAAAGAACTGGGCAAGTGTTGAACGACAAAAAAGTCTTTATTAGCGCCATTACAATTTTTACAAGGCTTTTATTGCACTTTAGTAGGCGAGTGTACGTGCCTTCAGCGGGCCTCTCGGCCCTAAACTTAATGCAGTTATGCAAAACACTGCAAATATCTCGTTTGCCTCCATCAACTTACTCGGGCTGCCCTGTTTTTTTCGCGTTTTTTTACATTACCTACGTAAATTACATTTTCATTATCGTGTGGATGCATGAAATTCTTCTATTTTGTATTTTACACTCTTTTTCAAATTAATTGTTTAGTTATAAATATATTTTTCTACGTTCCTGGTTTCCGTAAGGCACCATTGTTATACTATGGGAAAAAGAGGACCGCAATTTTTTTACTGGGTAATTTCTGATTTAATTTTGTGAAGATTGTCTGCGCAAAGGAAGCTGTGTTTAATCCTCATTGTCTAACAAGCTGATTACAGTTTTAGCTTTTTTTAAGTAGTATTAACTGAGCTTGTAGTGAAGCAAAACGACAAGGCAGGCTGACTAAACTGAAAAAAAAATGCTCAAGTTTCTTTTTGCGCCTCAAAATTCTATTTAATCTTCTAAAATAATGACTACACAGACCATATCATAATAGAAGCAGCCACTAGCCACCATCATACGTTGCTAAAACACTAGAACAGAAACACTCGGTTTCTTATTCATAAAAGTAATTTTCGATCCGCCACTTATGCAAACACGCCATTGTTTCATATCTGGCAATATTTTCTACTATTTCGGACCGTTCCGCCGGCAATTTCCCGGTCGGCTGGGTTCGCTGAGACTTCCCCGCACCCGGAAGACTGTGGCTCCCGCATCACGTGCTCTCATTTAAATAACATTAGTACTGCAACTTGGAAAAACGTTATCATTTAGCTCTATCTTAAGCCTAATTGCCTATGGACCGTTCTGAAGAATCGTATCTGGGTTGCCGATTTTTTATTCTACTACATTCTAAAAAATGATGGCTGGCTGAGAAAGCGATTGTAAAGCTTGTGTTGTTTTCTAAAAATAGGTATATCTTTCAATCTTTTCTCCGTAAATATGTAAATAACACTACTTATGAATCTAGTCCACTCTATGATTTGGAATTCATGAAAAGAGTACTCGCACTACAGGAGACTTGCAATTCAATTGGTCTAGAATCGCAAGTCGCCTCTGCGGTTGTTTACTGACCTTACAAGTTTTTAATGTAACTCGGTCATCCGTCTTAGGGGCCCATGTTTTTATTTATTTTTAGAAATTCAAAGTAGCTTCTGTTAACAATGATGGGCACTTTGTTATTATTATCCGATTTGACAGGTGATGGATAACATTTATGATTTTTTCTGCGGAAAATGTAATAAAAAAAATGGCGGCGTCAGTTTCGATTGAGATCACGGGCTAAAAGATCCTTATACAACTATAAGTGGCATTATTATTTTTCTAATCTTCAATTCAATTCATAAAGTATTTTCGGTTTCCCCGGTGAGCTAAACGGCCCAGCGTAATGTGTCATCCGTGTCCGACCGGTAACTAGCTGACCACACCGAACGAACAAGTGGACCGAATCCCTGGAAACACAGAATTATATATCTCGTACCCACTAATAATTCAAATGATGCTTAAATTACGCCTTGTTTCAGCTAGAATTAGATTAATAAAGAACAACATACAATTGTCGCCCTATGTAACTAATAAAACTTGTATTCAATGGTTATTTATTCAGAGGTACCTCGGTACTGACGTACCGTCCCACGTCCAAGGCTGCGTTTCCACCAGAGATGACCGAGGATGCGTAGCGAGGGATGTGTGTGGAACTAACCAATCACATAGCTAGAATAATAATAATAATATAATAATATATTTTCTTTACGTGGGTACAGCAGTCATTGTGCCGATAGTCGTGTCGGCCAATGGCTTAATAGCCAAGAGCCTCCACCAACATCTTAGGAGGCTCTCGCTTGGCAGCTGGATCAAGGGCTTGATTCAGAAAGCAGTACTTCTGGACACGGCACGTATCGTTAGGAGGTTCCTCTCTCAAGAGCCCTGACCACCGGCAGCTCGGATCCTGTTCCCAGCGCTGGTGGGCTACTGTTTTTTTTATATTTTTAAATGTTTTTTTATGTTGTTTTATTAAGAAATATTTAAAAATGTTCAAAATATGTATATAGATGAATACATGGAATAATAATAATAAATCTTTATTCAGAATATCAAAAGGTGAAATACAATATGAATCTAAAAACTAACAATGTAGGTATAATAATGTATGATGCCTGTACTAGGATATTCCTGTATCACAGGCTGCTGAGCTCTAACAATATGCTACATGTAGGACAGAAGTTATTTTTTTATTTAATATTTAAAATTACGTGACAAAATTATTTAAATTAAGTTAAACTCTAACTTAGAACTATACACATTTGTTACACGAAAATTTGCGTCAGCAGAATTTATTATAGGTTGCAAAACACATTCGAGGCGCTCTTGTTTTATTCGATAATATTGCACCTAGCGACTAATGTGCTTACAATAAATAAAATCGATGGTAAGTATGTCAGCGCAGTGGTCTCTTATTGCCATGTTGTTTCAGCAATACCTCAAGCTGTGAAAAAGAAGCGATATTATTGGTTGGTTCCACACACATCCCTCGCTACGCATCCTCGGTCATCTCTGGTGGAAACGCAGCCTAACGGACGGATCGCCTCCATTATAATTATGATCGCTGAATTGATTGAAAACATCGGTATTTCAAATTTAGATTTTATTCGCGCCTCGACCTCAGGGCTGGTAATGTATTCAGTGTGCAACAGTTCACGGCTTAATATAGTGAGACGCAGCAACAAAACTTTACATAAAATATGTGTAAAGTATTGTTGTTTTGATGAAAATATTTGGACTATTGACTTCTTTTTTTCTATGCAGCTACTATCAGAAAATTTTTGAGATTACGCTATCTATGGTAAACCTAGGGCGCGACATGACCTGGAGTTTCTTTTTAAAAACGTCTAAGTATACGTTTTTAAAAAGAAACTCCAGGTCATGTCACGTCCTAGGTACTTAAATATAACTATTTATTACATTTAAGTGTTGCTATAAGTATTTGAACTTTTGTCTACTTTTTTAGAAACTTATATTATGCTAACTCTACTCATAAAAGCGACAGAATTAAGAATAGGCCGTCACACAGTGACAATAGCGTTTAGCTAACTTGATAAACCGATGCTTTTTACACAAGTAATACTTATTATTATTTTCGTAGTTAATATGGCATCCTTGATTGCGCGGCCGCCCCGAGGGGGGGTTCCTGAAGGCTATAAATACTGCTAACAACAATACGTCGTTCGACTCTCGGGATTTCTTGCCGCTACTGGGACCATTGAAACGCGCCAATTTTGATTACTTATTCACTTATTTGTTGATTATATACGTACAAACTAATAAAGACATGTTCTTTTATTAATGTGCGTTCGAGATGTGGTCAATCGTGGTCGTTTTGTGAGCTTGAAATCACTTGGCAGTTATTGGTTTCAATGTTATGGTCAGTCCAAAAAAAAAGTTGGTTGAATTGTGTAAGTAAAGGGAGTAAATGGTAGCGTGACGATTCAAATGGGATTATGAAAGAAAAAGCCGTGTTCCGTCAAACCCAAAGGACATCGGCAGGAAGGTGATGATTGTCTGACCTCCTGTCGTGCCTCCGGTCCTGATTCCTTTTAAGAAATACTTTATGTTCTTTCGAAACTTGAAGTTACTCAGTATCCGTCAAACTATCGCTTCATATGTGCCCTTTTTTATAATAAACTTTGGTGTGAACCGCGCTATCTCACTGCGAATTGGTGGTTTCAGGCAGAAGACGCATCTCGTGTAGGTAGGCGACGTGAGTCATGGCCAACTTCGTCAGAGAAGCCCACACGAAAACCAAAATGAAATCTTTGGGAAAGGTAATATGTTCAGACTCTTCACCACTGAAACAGCTGAATTAATTATCAGAACCAAAAGGTTTAACAAAAGTGTCTAGAGCTTGCCTTGTAATGAACTTTCGGCACTTTTATTGTCCGTGAAAGTCCCTTAAAAATGTTCACGGACATGAGAAGTGTCCTGAACACAAAGCTGAAACTATTTGTAGAAAATGAATAACGCATTAAATCGATGTAAGTGATAACCATAGCCGTTAGATTGAGATAGCCGTCGTTCAGCGGACGGCCGGCGCCGGCGCAGCATCGTGAACGCTAATAATATCTACATTTTGTCCAACATAGTGCTGACATACTGGTTAACTGCGCGAGAGTGAATGATCGATCCTATCGGTGGGGCCAACACGGCACTGGCCTTTTTAATAACTATTTTAATCGTTTTTTTAAGCATTGTAATATTTTAAATTCAGTAGGAGGTAAAACACATTATTTTTCTAAAGAAACCATGGAAAACAATAAAAATCTTTATAAGCAAACTGTATCCCTACAACTACAACGCGTATAATAACACGCAACAGAAACCAAAAGAGAATCATCGGAAGCCTAGAACTGAATAACCTAATTCAATTACCTACTGAAAGAATAACATTTTTCTCTTTTAATAATCTACATCAAGGTGAACTGAAATTGAAAAAATAAAGCTAGACTTTTCTTTTAAATCCCCATTGTAATACCTACAAAAGATTGCGGACGTGAAAAATGTGCCAAAACGGAGGTTTCGACATAAATTAAAATTGTGATACGGGCCGTCATTCTGCAATATGAATGTACAGTCACGAGCAAGTCTATATGTATACCCGAAGCAACTTTTAAAAGTGATTTCCTCCTACTGTAGTGATTAACGTTTTCTCGAACCCAATAAAACTAAACTACCTAGGTATTATCGAACCGAAATAGGTCTTAGCTCAACGTAGAAACCGTTATTTCACTAGGAAATCGCTTTTGGATTTGGCGAAGTGTATATTATAAGTGCCCATATTTGGCGAAGTGTTTACATGCTAGAGTGTAAGGAATATGGTCATAGGGGTGGCGACATTATGCTATATCAGCGATTTTTTGTAACTAGGTATAACAACGGAACCTATAGGTACTGCACTCTTATAAATTCAAGCTTCGATGACTCACGATACGAGGCAATCATTTAGAAGCCGCCTAGTTATAGTGAAAACGAGCATTATACATAAAATAAAGACACGATTACTGCTCACTCGCGGCAGGTAACTGATATGATCCAGTGACGTTGCCCATTGATCCGATAGTAATATATTAATTTAGCGGCCATTGTCCGCTTAGCGGAATCAACTGTTCTGCTTGAACTGTCAACAACAGTTATTGTATATTGATTAAAATGGTTTCATATTGCTGCTATATGAATTGGAAATCGCTATTTTCATTCATCATCACTCTCTTGCCCAAAGAAAACCGCAAATCAAATGGGATAACCCATTTGATTTGCGGTTTTCTTCCATAGATACTTCTTCTGTTAGACGTGATTTCAGTACAGAAAGGTACTTGTATCCTTATAGCCATTTCATCTTCACCACAGTCCATTTCAGCTTAATAGTTTACGAACTGATATTGCAACATTTGCAAAACTAGCCAAAGGTGGTTTAGTAAGTCTAATAGAAGAGAATGACAGGATCATCATCATCATCATTTCAGCCGAAAGACGTCCACTGCTGGACATAGGCCTCCCCCAAGTGTCGCCACATTGACCGGTCCCGTGCGACTCGCATCCAGCGGATTCCTGCAACCTTCACCAGGTCATCGGTCCACCTAGTGGGAGGCCTTCCAACGCAACGTCTTCCGGTTCGCGGTCGCCACTCCAGAACTTTTCGGCCCCATCGGCCATCCGTTCTGCGAGCAATGTGCCCTGCCCACTGCCACTTAAGTTTGGCAATTCTTCGGGCTACGTCGGTAACCTTTGTTCTCTTGCGGATGTCTTCATTTCTGATTCGATCGCGCAAGGAAACTCCGAGCATAGCCCTCTCCATTGCCCTTTGGGTGACTGACAGGTGAATGACAGGATGTCTACTCTTATTTATCTCTGTTTGGCTTGGAGATAGCTAAAGTCTAGAGAAGACCATAAATAGTACTGAACCTGACTGAAAATGTGTTTACTTGATTTCGTATAAAATGCAAAAACATGCGAGCGTGTCATCCCTGTGGCACAAGAGGCGCGAGGCGCCGGCAGCTGGCGGCGAACGGCGGGCGGCGGGAACCTCACAAATATATAACAATAGTGGAGATGAGAGTGAGTCGCTAGATCAAAGCCCGACCGCGCCGCCGACGCGCTTTGTTTACGCCAACGCCGGCGAACCATCGACTAATCAACCAACTGATTAATTTAATTAAACATTACGAGAAAGTTCTGTTTATTTTACGTTTCCTCGGGCCCACATGCGAGTTCAAAGGAATTACGCGGGGAATGTAAACACGGGGATATTGTTGGGACGAGGCGAGACGTATTGTGCCTTGTCGACGCCTCGCGCCTCTGCGACACCTCTTTACTCCGGCGGGGGTTTAATAGGCGCTGTCTTCAAGCGGACTGCCGTCGCATGTTGGTTTGCACGTACCTTCTACTTCTCCTACAAGTGTTTTCGTAAATTCTGAAAACAAATGAAGTGCTGAATCACATATTTTCGGCATTGTTTCCCAGAGTTCCTCAAGCAGAGGAGTACCTACCTACAAGAGTGATCGTGTATTATGTTTCGATTGCAGCTGTATTGCTGCAACCCTGCATTGCGTTGTCCTTGCGTTCCGCCGTTCCGCAAGGTGGTAGAGTGACGAGCGCGGCTGACACCTCCAGATTATCCGCAAATATTGTGCGGATGCATCTACGCTTTGATCGATATTGCCTCTAAAAATTTGCTTCAAAATACATTGCATTTTAAACCTAACATTAGTGCGATAAGAGCCAGTTTTAGAGGAAGTGTTTTGAAAAACAAAAATTACTTTGGAGCTCAATCTAAAAGCCCCATCGCCAAAAAGTTCATTTATTGTATAGTTCAACATCCACTTAGTGCCACGTCGCGTCGGCTGTAATAATATTAATTAATATTAATACTAAAGAAGGTCGGACGTTAAATAAATCGAAATTTTATTCGTCGACGGCCGTGCTCGACAACTAATGGCACAAATTGAACGATAACGCAATTACTAATCGTCTGTTAAGACGGGCCCCGACAGTTTCCTCGCCCCGCTTGTAATTAATTTACTACGTTTAGTACTGCGTATGTTCGTCTGTGTGTCTATTGTTTTGTTTTAATAATGTAAGCGAAACTGGCGCCTCGCCTTCCTCTTGTTATGATAAAATCATCTTATTTTATTTCTGTTTTCCTTAAGCAAATGGAGTGTAATGTTAAATCATTACTACTCGAATGCCTCTCCCCTCCGTGATTTGTAAATTAATATGGAACGAGAACGTTGTTGCTTCATGTTTATTGTGCCCGAACTCAAGCGTTAGGTACCTACGTCACTATATGATTTAAAACGACACCAGTAAACTGTTCCGGTGAGAACTCGACGACTCGACGGAGCTTAATGCATAATGTCCATCGAAACGCAATAGAAAAGGGCAGAGTGAAAAAATAACAGTAGAAAACAAAATGAACAGCGTAAAACGCGCAAAAGTTTAAGCGGCAACTAATTAAAAAACAAAAGGAAAGAGGCTGGCTCGTCGTGCGGGTAACTAGCTTCCCGAATTATAAAACTCCTTTCTTTTTTTCGCGTATTTTCGCTTTCGTCCGGTTAATTAGGGTAAAGGAGGTTCGTGTGTTGCGTCTCTTCGCTCTGGCGTCGTTCCTTTTCACGGTCGCCGGTCATGTGGGAAGGGGCTAACACCTAGATGTAAAGCGCGCGAAATTTTCATACAGCTGTTAGCTGTTTAATGTTATCAGTAATTACAATGTGTCTTGCTACTAACCGTTTGTATCGTCTAACTGTTAATTTTTAGGGATTGAAGTTTTGTCTAACATGGAATAGCACATACGGCCTACTGTATGTCGAAGTCATTATCCGCTTGGTAAATAAAAACCTTGTTGTGGGCATTCAATCACTCATATTTCAAATATTTTTTTCAAAAAGGTGTAAGGTCGGTATTAGTACAACACTGTGTAAATGAAAATACCGAAAAGTTCTATCATTTGATGTTAATGGATGTCGGTTGTCGTGAAAATGGCCCCTAACTTTTTAATTTTTCAACTTTTCCGAGTTGAATGATACGATTGCATTTGCCAATTTAGAGGATATACCTATCGATTGCTTGATGATTTATTTTAATATAGAGAGGCAAATCATTTTTTTAAACGGTCTTGCTCCTCAGCAAGACCATTTAAAAAAATGAAAATTATCTTAATAATTTAAGAAAAATAACGTTTTCCACAAATACACGCTTATTTTTATGTCGTTCTGTAACCGAAAGCATCGAACTTGGAACTATTAGGACTGTTTTTTTTTAATAAGTAACAAAAAAAAAATGATACTTAAATTTTGATTTCAAAAATTAACAATAAAAAAATATTAAAAAAATCACTAAAAAAATATTTTATAATATTTTTTTTATTAAGTACCTATTTTAAAAAAAAACAGTCCAACAACAATCGTTCAGAGTTCGATGATCGAGTTTATTTATGGCTTTCGTTTCCAGTACGACCTAAAATCATCACTGTATATAATTTTGAAACCGTTTTCCCATTTAATGATATTTATTCTTCAATATTAATACGCACATTGCCTAATTCAGTATGCTCGCATATGCAAGGAAGTCAGGTTTGACATTCGTCGTGAATAATACAACGAGCTTGTAATTTCGGTGCTTTCGTATCGTAGGGCACGGGAGCCGTTTCCAAATTAAAAATAAATGTTCGTCAAAGTTGTCGGTATATAATTCAGGGCGCCCTCTAACGGGCATGTTGTAATTGGAAGTGTTAGACAGGGCTGTCATACAAAATACAGTCTTACGAGAATCTTTTGGCTCCTGGATGACATTGACAGGAGGTATTATTGGTAATTTGTCACATTGTATTGAAAAACCATCCTTGTACACAAGGGTGTATAAAATAAGTATAGACTTATTTTATACATGATGTCAAAATCCGCCGAAATGAAATAGGTTTCAACTGAAGTTCATCATCATCATTTCAACCAAAAGACGTCCACTGCTGGACCTATGTCCAGCAGTGGACGTCTTTTGGTTGAAATACACTATGGTATCTATACCTCCCCTAAGTGTCGTGAGACTCGCATCCAGCGGATTCCCGCAACCTTCACCAAGTCATCGGGCCACCTAGTAGGAGGCCTTCCAACGCAACGTCTTCCGGTTCGCGGTCGCCACTCCAGAACTGTTCGGTCCCATCGGCCATCCGTTCTGTAACCGATACATCGGTAACCTTGGTTCTTCTTGCGGATGTCTTCATTTCTGATTCGATCACGCAAGGAAACCCCGAGCATAGCCCTCTCCATTGCGCTTTGGGTGACTTTAAGCCATTTGATGAGGCCCATTCTGAGCGACCATGACATCTGAAGTTGTAAGAAATTATCTGCCAATAGATGTCGAAAGTCGAAACGTAGTGCAGCATCGACATGTAGAGGTAGGTACTATCGAGGACACTCCCGCCTGACCACCACTAAGCTCATTTTTGCTTGCACTCGCAACATAAAAACGCTCTCTAGCCCCGCCCCGTTGACTTTGTGTAGAAAAAATGAATAAAAAGATACCCAATCGGCCGAGCGCATTGACGACGCACGACCAAACGAGAGTTATTGTTACTTTGCGCGCCAAAGTTGACGTTTTCCTAATAGGCCCAAACTTTAAGGGGGCGTGGCTCGGCGCCTCCGCATGATTTAAGCGAAAAAAAATTAAAATGGTCAGGCGGAAAAGACCCCGATAGTACTTTTACCCAAGAGCCTCATGTTTTTGTTTATAATAAATACTAATAAAATGCAATTAAATGTTTTGTTATAAAAAACGTGTTATTCCATATTTGACTGCAACTTGCTGGTGATTCATGGTGATGCTCTTCGGGAAGCTCGGGGCCGCAGTACTCATAACCGGTGCGCAGCGTAATCGCTGCATAATCTTGCATATAGGGGGAATTGGCGCCTAGAACTGTTCTTCTCTGCGGCGGGCAGAGTGGTGTAATTGCATTGCGAATACATGACCAAATCATGACTAAGATAGCCACCAAACAGCATGAAACACTTCCCAACACCACTTCACCCACATTTAAGTATAACACACACCCTCATTCAAAGTTTATAAACACAAAATGAATGTCCTATTTAAAAGATATATTTGGCAGCCCTATCTGCCAGTGGGGGTGTATCAGGGGTGAGGGGAGGGGGTGAAAATTAACATGTTTGTCTTGCTTACATCGTCGTCGACACTGAAACTACGCCTAAGTCAAATAAATTTCCTCCCGTTTAACATAAGCATATATACTAATGTTTTAAACAAACATAACTACGGGACGACGTTTGTTCCCAGTAATTAATGCTAAGAATTAAAAGATTTCGTGTGTTATTATGATTTTCAGTTTGTTTTGGACTTGTGTAGCTATTATGCTACGTAATTTAATATTTAGAATGTCTCCCGAAAAGGTAGGTAGAATACTTTGCCAGCTTTTTTAAGTTCCATGCAATATAGGGCGAGGTCATTCCCCATCAACGCAGCTGAAGTTCCAGACTACGACCTCTTAAAAAATCCGTGGAAATACTGGGGTTTTTTACGAATGTTTCCCAGTCTCCACAGGCAAAAAAAAAAGAATACATACACACGAACAAAAAATTTAACTTTCTCCTTTTTTGAAGTCGGTTAAAAATACCTAGAATTTTATGATTTACCTTCTTCAATTCCATTGATCAGTATCAAATGCCTTCTTCAAAGTTGCAGACAAAATAATACAGTTTTCATTCATTCAAAGAAGCAATTACAGTTATTGTCCTTTGAGTCAAGCATACAATTTTCATCCACACGTTTATACTTACAATAATAAATGTACACTGTCAGTAAAATATAGTTTACAATACAATGTAGAATTAGCTACGTCTAACCTGAAATTATTGAAATACATCTACTTACTGTACTATTATTAAATAAAACTGTCGATCCAATTCTGTCAACGTTCTGTTTTATTTTAAATAACTGACAACAAACTGTATTTTAAGATTTTTTTCTGTCCATCCGCAGACGGAACCGTACAAAATTATAAAACATGTTTACCAAAAAAAAAAAACTAAAAGTTTCCGAGAAACCGTTTCGTCTCGATGCTGAAAAAACATTACAAGTCCAAAATATTGAAGTCGGTGTCAAAAAGAATTAGACAGAAATATTGGAACAACCTCTCTCAAGATACCTTATAGACTTGTATCTATTAATTGATTGCAATCGGAAGAAGAATTAATATTAACACATTAAACGTCTTATTTAGAATTAGGTAAAAAGAAAATTCGTTTAGACAAAATCCTACTTAAAATACTCATCCTAACTTCCTAACTAATATAATATTTGAGATGCCAAAGTAAGTTTGTTTGTTTATTATCTTCTCACGCCTAAAGCACTGATCACCTTGAAATTTTGCATAGGTATACAGAAACTGACATACCTTTCATCCCGAAAAAAGTTACTGGTTCCGAGAAATACAAAAATAATGTTTTTATGACCATAGATGGCGCCACGGGTCTCTCGAATAATTATTGAATTATATTATTACAGAGACTTTAGTATAAATAGTCAAATTCTAACGCGAGCGAAGTGTAGGTACTATTAAGTATAAATCGAAAACTGTGAGGATGGATACATGTTTGTTACTCTTTCACGCTATAACTACTTACCGGATTTGGATGAAATTTAGTACACAGATAGTTTATAACATAGATTAACACATAGGATACTTTTAACCCCCTTATCGCATCGGCCGCCCGATACGACCCATCGCGAATCAGTTCAGTCCGCCGTCCTAGGCACACTCTCATCACCCCCGACGACGCTATCACCCTTTTACAAGAGAGTAGTACAGACACCAGCACCGTCCGTAGAAAATACAAATACAGACCGACAACATTCCGACCTCGCCGCCGAGGTCCGGCGCGACGTCCCCGTAAAAACCCCCCCCCCGACCCTTGCTCGAGCCAGCCCGCGATGCTGAGCCAGTAGTTTAAATAGCCCCTAATTAATATTAATATAGATCCAGCTGTCCCTTGCTGTCCCTCAGGGATGCCCTAAGCCGAGGTTCGTACCCCACAGGGGGTGCCCTTAGGCGTGGTCGCTTAGTATAAGTTATGCCCCTGGCTGGAGGCCTTAAATTCAAGGCATCCACAGGACTAGCCCGGTTAAGCAGTAGCCAGTCTCCTAGACTGAACTGCGAGATGCCCTACATAAAAAAAAAAAAAAAAAATAGGATACTTTTTATCCCGGTAATACCCCGTAGAAGAATTAACGAACTCCACTCGGGCGAAGCCGCGGGCATAAGCTATAGTTATGTATTAGTACCAATAATCTTTACATTAATTTCTGGGCTTTCATGGTTTATAACTAAACTTACAACTTACGGAGGGAATATGCATGAAATACAAAACTCTTTATTTATGAAAAAATGCCTTGTATTGGCGCATAAAAACATTGTGGTACACTTGTCTAAGTTTCTAATACATCACTTATTTTACAATTTACTGTTTTATGTAGCATGTTTTTGGTGAAACGGAACGCACTCTCAAAACGCATCGTCCTCGATTGACGTCAAAGTTCATTATGTCAAAAAAACACTTTTATTTGAAAAGTGCTTAATCTTTCACTAACATTTTTTATTATAATATTTTAATTGCAATTTTTACTTGAATAAAGCACATACAATTAGTAAAATTATTTTATTAAGGCCAAAAACATTAGATGTAAACAAGGCACATTGTGGATAATGACGTCACATCATGGTCGCGACAGCTAAGGACGTTTGAACTGTCGTAGAAAATTGCAGGAGTTTAATATTATTTTTTCATCCCTTCTATTCGAAAAGTGTCGTTTTGTTCCCCTTTTAGCGGGAGCAAAGTAGCTCTTTTCTCCACTAGACTTTTTAGCGGGCAGTAATGAGATTTGAATTTGGAACATGCATCGTTCATTGTAATCGAAAGCAAATTGTATAAATTAGTGTTTGTACGGTGCGGGGGTCAGCACCCGCATTGTAAAAAATACCAAATTAAGAGTTGCAGATAGTTCGCCCATGCCATTGTCACCGCGCTCTTCTACATTAGGAACCTTTTCCTGAGCACCAGCCAGATACTGAGATTACAAACACTCAAAATACTGGATGACTTTTTTATCACTTTCCAAAAAAAAATGGGTATATTCGGTGAATGGAGTAGAAGCTTAAGGCATACCTAGTTTTGTTTTTCCTTTTTCCACAGTTTAGAAAATAATTGATCCATCATCAAAAAACGCTACAAATTTCAAGTAAACTTTTCATATTAGAACAAAGAAAGAAAAATAAAAAACAAAAAATGTAAAATATCGAATTTCACATCAAACGAAAAAAAATTTTTTTTTTTTAAATTTCGAAAAAAAAAAAAAACAAAGTGTGGCATTTGCTTCTACTCCGTTCACCGATTATACCCATTTTATTTTGAAAGTGATAAAAATGTCATTCTGTATAAATAAATCCACAACTATATCAATCCCAAACAAAACACACACAGTGACAATACATTTTCAAAATTTCGCTAGTGTATTAGATATAAATATAAATTTGTAATTGACCTTTTTTACATTCATGTCATTTTTTTAATTAAACTTATTCATTAATTACTTAATAGTGTCTCTTATTTATTTTCTCATAGAACGAGATGAAAAGTAGAGTATATAACTCGAGAGCAAACATATTTTTCCCTCAGGCGATGTACTTTGAATCCCTCGCTACGCTCAGGATTCTATTTTAGAATCCCTCGCTATGCTCGGGATTCTATTCAAGAATCCCTCGCTATGCTCGGGATTCTATTCTAGAACCCTTCGCTTCGCTCTGGAATCAAAATAGCGCCCTCGCCGTAAAAATACTATTTTGCTCCCTTGTCATACAATCTACTATTGTGCGACAAGCAGTAGTTACCTTACTTTTAATACTATTCTTGGGTTGATAGAACTGTATTTTATTCATTTAAGTGAAGAAAAAATTACGTGCATATTCCCTATTATTCAAGTTTAGTTAAAACCGTGAAAACTTAAAACAGTGTCAGCATATTACTGACCGAGTGACCGACAAAAGCCTCTTCTCACACAGCGTGTTCACCACAAACACCTATAACTATACAGCATGATGTTTTACTCAACTACAAACTGTATTCGTTTGGGGGGTGAATTCTACTCGCCAATATCGCCGCCATGATCATGACCTCAAAAAAAAAAAAACCTAACAATAGTAGGCGAATGTTCTTTATCTGCCGTTAAATAGGAAGTTGGTTGGTTATGAAAACTGTTCAGGGTGACAATTTTAATCACCCTTTAGATCAGCTTGTATTTAAAAACCAAGTGCGAGTCGGACTCGCGCAGGAAGGGTTCCGTACCATTATTATCAAAAAACGGCAAAAAAAATCACGTTTGTTGTTTGGGAGCCCCACTTTTTTTTTTTTTTTTTTTTTTTTTTTTTTTCGGATGGGAAATCATCAAATAACCCCTCCCGCTCTGGGCGGAGCAGGAGGGAGTGTCAGACTTTTACTGACTAAAACCCATCCATGTTCCTTCATCGCCCTTTGTGTTCCGAGGCCACGGTATCTCTTTCGAATAGTCCCGCAACCCCGGCAGGCATCGGTCCTTACGGACCCCTTCCTTTTTGCTGACTCTCTTTGAGGCGCGCGTGGAACACGAACGCGCCGTCGACACGGCCTGTCGTCATGAGACGGACGGACGGCGAGCTAGCCCATAGCTCACCGTCCACAGGCCCGCGCCTACGGTGGCCGGGGGCCACGTGGTGGTGGCCCCCGACGCCCGGGGCGTCTCCCGCGGCGGCCGGGACGTTGAGAGGTTCTCTCCCTCTCCCGTTCCGCCACCTCCTTCTCTAGCATTACTGCTTCGCCGAAGGAGGTGACGGCGTCCCATTCCGTCTCGCTCCGGACCATGGCTTGCACCAGGACCGGACGCGAGAGGTCGCCGCCACCGATCGCCGCTTCGAGGACACGGCGGTGCTCCGCCCACGCGGGGCACACCTCCACCGTGTGTTCCACCGTGTCCTCCGGTCGATCCTCACAATGGAAGCACCCGGGCGTTTCCTCCCGCCCGATTCGGTGCAGGAACCTCCCGAACACTCCGTGTCCGGTGAGGACCTGCGTCAGGCGGAAGGTGAGGACGCCGTGGCGTCTCTCAAGCCACTCCTCAAAGAGGGGACTTATCGCCACAATTGTGGCGTGCCCTGCACGGGGTTGCGACAGTCGCTCTCTCCATGTCGCCATGAGATCTCGCCGGAAGTCTTTCCGCGTAGCGACAATTTGCCGCGGCAGCGGAGTTTCCCCCCGGCTTAGCGCCTCCGCGCGCCATTCATGTAGGCGCGCGAGGACTATCGCCTCCAGATCCCATGGCGGCAATCCGGCAAGGAGGCTCGCCGCCTCGCGGGCAATCGTGCGGTAGCCCCGGGCGAGCCTTACGGCTACCACCTTTTGGGGCGCGTTCAAGTAGTGGGCGGCTCGCCGCCTCAATGAACGCGCCCACACCGGGGCCCCGTAAAGGGCCATGGACCGCACGACTCCCGCGTAGAGCCTCCGGCAGGAGGCGTTTGGCCCCCCCAGATTGGGCAGGAGCCGCCTGAAGGCAGCCCCAGTCCGCTCCAGTTTGGGGGCCAAACGTCGGAAATGTTCAACAAAGTTCCACCGGCTGTCAAGGACAAGTCCCAGGTACTTCAACGTCGACTCGACGCCGATGGATACCCCTCCTACCGTCAGTAGGGATCCCGTTGGTGGCGCATTCCGAGGCCCATGAAAGCACATGGCCTCGGACTTGTGCAATGCCACCTCGAGACCCAGTTGCCGGATCCTCTCAACGACTATCGCAACCCCGCGTGTCATCGCTTCGGCCGCCGCCTCGTGCGACCTCCCCTGTGCCAGCACCAGCGTGTCGTCAGCGTAGCACACTACACTGACACCGCTAGGGAGGTCGGCGCGCAGCACCCAGTCGTAACCGATGTTCCACAAGGGCGGCCCTAGGACCGATCCCTGCGGAACACCGCACGACATCTCTCGCCGGTTCCATTCTCCGCTGCGACCGGGGTAGATGACGGCTCTGTCCGTCAGATAGTCCCCGACTACTCGACGGAGGTAGGTCGGCACCCGGTGATACCGGAGTGCCTCCCTAATGCAGCTCCAGGGCATGGAGTTGAAGGCGTTGGCGATGTCGAGAGACACCGCCAAGACAACCCCACCCCTGGACACCGCATCCCCCGTCGTGAGGGCTCTCACGCGCATGATGGCGTCCACCGTAGAGCGCCCCTTGCGGAAACCAAACTGGTGATCCGCAAGGTCCGGCCCAGTCCCCGCAAGGTGCTCGGCGAGGCGGTTTGCAATGACTCTTTCAAAGAGCTTGCCCACCTCGTCGAGCAGCACCACGGGCCGGTATGCGGACGGAGAGTCCGCAGGGCGCATTGGGAGCCCCCTTAAATATTAATTTTATTCTGTTTTTAGTATTTTTTGTTATAGCGGCAACAGAAATACATCATCTGTGAAAATTTCAACTGTCTAGCTGTCACGGTTCATGAGATACAGCCTGGTGAAAGATAGACGGACAGACGGACAGACGGACAGATGGACAGACGGACAGACGGACAGACAGCGAAGTCTTAGTAATAGGGTTCCGTTTTTACCCTTTGGGTACGGAACCCTAAAAATCACTGTTACAGTTAAAACCCGTTTTTAGTGAAAACGCGATTTCCCTAGTTAAAACTAATTTTTACTAACTGCCATAGTGAAAACTAGTTTTAACTAGGGAAAACGCATTTTGTCGAAATGATTCAGTTAAAACGGTTTCATTTAATTTTATGTATGTTTCTTAATAAGCTGTTTTTGACTTTTCTTTATTTGATTATTTTAATTAGGTACTTGAAATTAATATTGTTGCCCTGTCGCACTTAAAACTAGTATTAGAGAACCTTGTTGGGTTTGAAAATATGGTTATTATTTATTTAAATATTTTAGGTAAATGTTAAATAAAAATAATCATCTTACTTTTATTATTTATTATTATAAGCGTAGCACGAATGCGCCCGTCAAGATGGACACCGATCGTCACTGGTAGACCGCGGTGAAGGTTGTGTGACGATCTGATCTTGTTTGCGGGGCCAACATGGTCAGATATTGCACAGGCGAGGTTTGGATGGAGAAAGGGGAGGCCTTTACCCAGCAGCGGGACACTCAAAAAGGCTAACAAAAAAAACCACTGCAGGATAAAGGCCTCCCTTCCCTCCTTCCACATTACGCGATCTAGTGCAATTGTAGGCCAATCCTTCAGATTTAAATTTAAATATCTCCTTCTAGGCCTGCCTCGTTGTAGTTTTCTGATATTTGGTAACCACTGAGTGGTAATTTATCCATTAAATGTTTTATCGACCTGTAGCTCTTCCAGGCATTTTCGGTGCGCCGAGCTACTTCTTTTTCTTGTCTTGCCTGGAAAGAGACTATCTGGCCGAGGTATATTCATGGACACAATATTCAATCCCCAATAGAAATTGGGGGTGTGGTGATTGAATATTGTAACATAGAAATGTTACGCTCTGTGCCATTCGACATCAGTTTTGTTGGACACTGGAGCGGCTCTGTTGATCGAGCATTAGCCCTAGCGCAGCTGCTGACAAAGAATCACCTTACTTCATCATCATCTGCCTAGCCTTTTCCCAACTATGTTAGGGCCGGCTTCCAGTCTAACCGGATGCAGCTGAATACCAGTATTTTACATGGAGCGACTGACTATCTGACCTCCACAACCCAGTTAGTACTGGGTAATACGATACCACTTGGTAAGACTGGTTGTCAGTCTTTTTGGGCCAGTGACTACCTGTACCGTCTGTCAAAGACCTACAAATGACAGCCGGGACCAACAGCTTAACGAAGTATCATCTTACTTGTAGGAACATTATTAAGGAACATCAACGTATAACAATAATGCCATGGCGACAATATTATATTTCAAGTAATTAAAATAATCAAATTATGAAAAGTAAAAAAAGCTTAATAATATCTAAACGTACATAAAATGAAATGAAACAGTTTTAACGGAATCATTTTGTCAAAACGCGTTTTCCCTAGTTAAAACTAGTTTTCAATAAGGCAGTTAGTAAAAACTAGTTTTAACTTAGGGAAAACGCGTTTTAACTAAACACGGGTTTTAACTGTAACATACATATATACCTACAAGAATTAGTCGTTTAAAGGTATTATTAGTTATATAGAATATTTTAGCGCGTACTGTGTGTGAGTGTAGTAGTTGGTGATGCATTTTGGGTAGAAGTATCTCTGTGAACTACACAAATAAGGGATAAAGACAATTAAGAGATAAGTATTTTTCGTTGGAGACACTTAGTAGTAAAGTTATGAACTATTCAGTAACATGCTAACATCGTTACAAAACATCTGGACAACGTAACTCGACTATAAATAACGTATTCTGTTCCCTTAACAGTTAATAGTATATCTTATACTCTATCATAATAATATGAATAGCGGAAAATTGTGTATCTTGCTCGTAAACAACAATAATTTCACGACAAGGGTTTATTCCGCTCTTTATAACCCAAAGCCAATATAACAACACTAAAACATAATGATCCCTTCTAATATCAGCTTTAACTTCACGAGAACTAAGTCAATTTCAGAGTGACAAACTTTGCTGAAAATGTCACAAGATATATAAGTTTAGTGACAACGGAATTTTAACCGTGGTGAGTTGAAATATGGTTTCCAATCCTAAAATTCGTAAGGCGATATGACAGAGTGCGACAATGTATCAGGAGCTGCGGTTTTTTTAATAACAATGCATTATGAAGTACTAGCCGTGTGGTATCCGGCAGAGTAGAATAGAACCAACCCATTACACTCACGGGTGTCGTATAAGGCGACTAATGTCTGAGGCAGAACACCTTGCGCCTCCGTAGACCTGAGAATGGGCAGCAGCGTTTTCTGTTAGTCTTTCATCACTGCGATCTCCAATCCGCAAATTCCTCCCATCATGGGAGAGGCTTATGTCCAGCAGTGGACGTTATGGGCTGTTGTAGTATGAAGAACTATAGCTTCTGCCAGCGGCTTCGTGCGCGTAAAGTGTGATAATTGTCCCATGGGATCTTACTACCGGGATAAAAAGTATCCTATGTTTTAATTTATATTATAAACTATCTGTGTGCAAAATTTCATCCAAATCGGTTCAGTAGTTTTTGAGTGATAGCGTAACAAACATCCATACATCTATACATCCATGCTCTTATAAGTAGGTCTGTCGTATCTCAACCGATTAAACAATTCTTCCAATACAAGAAACAGGACAATCGAAAGTCCGTTGCAAACTAAGGAGTAATTTTTTGTTAGTTACAAGTAGAAAACAATGCAAATTAAAAATTAATTATCTTTTCACTTGGCACCGAACAGGATGCAGCCAAATACCAACAAAAGAATAATTTGAAAAACAAAAATGCTGATCAGACATTGTGCCCAAAAACTTACTTACTACTCTATATAATACTAATCCATAGGTACTTATCAAAAACTTACTTACTACTCTATATAATACTAATCCATAGGTACTTATCAAAAACTTACTTACTACTCTATATAATACTAATCCATAGGTACTTATCAAAAACTTACTTACTACTCTATATAATACTAATCCATAGGTACTTATCAAAAACTTACTTACTACTCTATATAATACTAATCCATAGGTACTTATCAAAAACTTACTTACTACTCTATATAATACTAATCCATAGGTACTTATCAAAAACTTACTTACTACTCTATATAATACTAATCCATAGGTACTTATCAAAAACTTACTTACTACTCTATATAATACTAATCCATAGGTACTTATCAAAAACTTACTTACTACTCTATATAATACTAATCCATAGGTACTTATCATAACAAATCGACTCTTATTAAGACACCAAATTAAACTTAAAACCGTTTCGAAAGAAAAAAACAAATGGCGGACACAAACAATGGCGGGGACCGCGTATGTGTAATAGAGAGGTAAAGTGCCTATCAAGCTTCAGACGCTGTAAACATATAAAATGAAGGCGCTTATTGTTCCTTCGCTAACAATAAGAGAAGCATTTTTCCACAATCGAGTGAGGCCATTTGGAGTGAGATGAGTGGAAATAATAACCACTGGATACCGCATCGACGCACGTTTAAACAATCAAACGGGGAACAAAAAGACACTAATGCGGAAATGGATAATGCAGGAGCGACGTAGGGGCGGGGTGCCACTGTGCACTGTAGCAGATGAGTTAGGCTTTAATTGTGATGGGGTGACGCAATGTGTGCCAACTATTCTTTGTTTCTGGTACCTCCTGCTTCAATGTAGAAGTGCGTGTCATTCCAATATGTTGACAGTCAAAACTGTTGAAGTACGGTCGAACAAGCTATTTGGTTTACATTTTACAATGTAATTTGTTGGTTAAACTGTAAACGTGTACTTACGTACACATTTCTCATAAATTGATAGATAGGCAATCGCTCCATGTAAAATACCGGTATTCAGCTGCATCCGGTTAGACTGGAAGCCGATCCCAACATAGTTGGGAAAACGCTAGGCAGATAATGATACGTAGATCCCCAAATAACGATCTACAGAACCATAATTCTACGGTTGTGTACGAAAAAACAAAACTTGACAAGTTAGATTTAGTGAATATATAATACTTAGTCCCGGGAAATCCCGGAACCTTAAGTACCGGTAAATCCCGTTTTTTTTTGTCGTTTTAGGTAAGTATCGGGATTTTGAAAACCAAATCCCGATTCTTTCCGGAAAAGACGCGTTTAGAATATTTTTTTCCCGAATGTCGGATGGATATCCTTTCCGGATATCCATTCCGGACATTTGTGAAGTTTGAAGGTCTGCGAATGTGTTTCGAAAATCGGGACAGAAATTACAACAGGGAATTCCGGTTGTTTAGCCTGAAGGTCCCGAAAATAAATTCTGCATTCCCTAGTACCTAGACTCTGCTCAATTTTCGAGTCAGCACATAAATCTTCGGTATTTTTTCACCGTTTCCTCCCGCTGCAGTCTACCAAAGTGACCCCACACTACGCTCTATGAAGAGGATGTGTGATTAGTTTTATCCTTCGCCCCTCGGAGCTTCACCCCTTCACCCCCCTCACACCCTTTCACGCGCCCTTCCCCGCCATTCTTCGCCAACTGTAGGTATCTCGGAACAAATGAATCACCCCGTATTAACGGGGAAATAGCATAAGTGTTATTATAGCAAATTGAAAGGAACTCGCAGGACGGTAAACAATATGGAATAAAATAAATGAGAAACTAGTTGGATTTAAAAAACGTTAATATTTCTGATCAGATAGGATTGGAAGTATTAGTAACAAACGATCTAATACTGAAAAACTAGCACAGATTATCTACAAGTATATTCAGCGTAGTCTTATTGCAACTAGCTTTGTCCGTACCTTAGGTTTAACTTTAAATCAATCGATTACTTGAAACCAGGAGTTATCGGTGTGCTAAGATCGATATTACCAACTAGATACATGTTACCAACCCAATTATTGTCTGTCAGCTAAATTACGAAGCTTTGTGTCCACTGCACCACACTGACCATTGTCTATCTATAGCATGTGCCTCTAGTCTTGTTCCAGCAGAAGCATACCGCTTTTATACATTTAGTATGGTTAGACCACCCTTGCTTAGCCATACAAAACACTTTAATAATGTGTTTCTAACTTTAAATGTATGAAACCGATATGCTTCTGACGAGATAAGTATAGCTATTCACAAACGCTTCGATTCGATTTCGATTCGGCAAGTCGTATGTCTGTCTTTTTTTTTGGCATTACAAAAGCGAGCGAGATAGACATACGACTTTCCGAATCGAAATCAAATCGAAGCGTTTGTGAATAGCTACCTTTACGATATACCTAAGCTTTATCATTGCATGTTGATTATAGACTTTTAAATAAAATCCTAATGACCTCCCGATGTTTTCCATTCTGTGTCACTGCTTTGTGACTGCAAATTTTGGCTGAATTTGAGCCTACTTAAATGAACCCCTAAATTCCGGGATATCACATCCCGGAAGTGTTCAAGAAGTCTTTCGGGATGTGATATCCCGGAAGTAAAGCATGACCATGGTTATAGGTCTAAATGCTGCTCGTTGGTAAGCATATCACTTGAGAACGGCTGGACCGAATTCTTAGTTTTTAATAAGGTTTTTAGGTAAAGAAAACGGGAAAAAAACTGCCTAGAAAATCTGAGCCTTGAGAATCCTTTTTTTCTATGGGGTTTTAGTATGAACTCAATAAGAAACAACTTCTGACGGGTCAGAAATATTCTGTTTTCGATCTCGCCGTATAGTGCGGCCACTGGCCGGCGATAGGCGCAGCGAGTACCTTGATTATAAAATGGCGAAATTAAATTTCGCGTAAATCGTCCGCGAGGGCCGACTGACGCGGACTTATTACGCGTATACATACGTAGACGGTAATTGCGCGGCACCGCGGAAGTTTATTATTACGTTTCGTACGCAAAGTTTCGATTAGAGGGCGCCACGCTCGCAGCCGCCGGAATAACATAAATAATGACCGACTAATGCGCTGGATTGCACTCATTTACTATCTAGGAAGCTATTCGCACAGATGGTGCAAGATTTTTAGTTTAACGCAAAATATGCAAAGTTATGTATGTTAATTGAAAATCTCGGTTTCTGCTGTTTTTTTTTAAAATCAGCCGATGTTTCTGTCACAAATTTCAGCCATTGTCACTCGTAAAAACTTGAAACAAGATCACCCACTGTTTCGTATTTTAGCTGTTATGGATTTAAGCGCGTTTATTCTAGCAGATTAGTTGCATCGCTTTTACACGCAACTTATTAGGGTTTCAGATACGGCGCATCCATGTCAAAATAGAGAGATAGTTAATAGCTAGTTATTGGGTTTGGTAACGACGGTTGACGCCAATGGATGGCACCCAATAATCCGGAGCGGCTCAGTTTCATGCAGGCGACCCCGACGTGCAGGCGACGCATATATCCGTACTTGCTGAGGGTCATTAATTCCTTTGACAAACTTGAGGCTAATTACTTGGCTTGAGGCAAATTTTGACCCCTAAGGGTCAATATTTGCTACAACACTAGAATTAACACTACAAAAGGGCACGACACTATCAGTGCATATTTTTCCAATTGTAATGATAGTCTACTAGATGAGGAGCTCGTGGCTAAATAATAACAGCCGCTCGGGTCGATCTTTAGGTTAAGCCGTGCTTGCCTAGGTTGGTCTGTGGAGGTTCCCGGCGACTGGGACCGCAATTATAAAAAATCTATTATTCAAGCCAAAATTAAATTGACTGTACTAATTTTGGCTTGAATAATAGATTTTTTTAAGTTATCTATGAGTGGTCCCAGTCGCTGGAAGAAAAATATTTATTTTTTACGGATCCGGCGACTGGGACCGCGGTCCCAGTTAATTGCGGTCCCAGTCGCCGGAAACCTCGGTCTGTGGATGGGTGACCACCCATTAGGACATACCGAGTTTCCTCCGTGCCTCGGAAAGCACGTTAAGCAGTTGGTCCCGGCTGTCATTTGTGATCTTTGACAGTCGTTACAGGTAGTCAGTGGCCCAAAAAGTCTGACAACCAGTCTTACCAAGGGGTCTCGTATTACCCAGTACTAACTGGGTTGTGGAGGTCAGATAGGCAGTCGCTCTATGTAAAATACGGGTATTCAGCTGCATCCGGTTAGACTGGAAGCCAATAAAACTTGGGAAAAGGCTAGGCAGATGATGTAATGATAGTCTACCCCACTGTTTGCCTTTACCAGTTTGATTACTGAAAAGTTTAAACTTTGCCCACGATCACTGTTGAGGGCTACTCAGTTCTGTCTGAGAAATGAAACTGAAAAAAAAAAAATCTGTACGGATGATGACAAAAATGTATCTTTCTGTTCCTGGCCAAACAAAACTTACAAAAGAACAATGGCTAATACGCAAACAATGTAAAACGTAGAGTATCAAATTGCTCGCCGCGAGAGATCTTGCACCCTAGCGGTTAAGCTATATAAGTAGTAATAAGCTTTAAGAATGAGCTTACAGGTCGCCGATTACGCCCTCTCGACACACAGCTGCTTACGTCGATGACGTCGCCGGATCAACAAGTTAACGATACATGTCCCGCCCGCCGACCCCACACGTCCTCACCGTCCTCACACCTGACAACGACATTTGTCTACACTGTCTTACTCCTATCTCACGTACGCAGATGAACTTGTTTCTCCCTACCACGGTCTTGTCTCCAATCATAAACAAACAGATTGTTGTTAGTTGACCGAGTGTACCTAATTTAATAAAAATGATCGAGGCGGTCGCGTTCCGCCGCACCTCTCGCCTTCCACCCCCCCCCCCCCCCCCACCCTACACCCGCCCGCGCCTACATAAATCTATTTTATCGTACACTGGCAATAAATTTTATTTCGGGATCTTTAATTCTTTGTTATTGAATTGGATTTTAGTGTTTTATTCGGGTAAACAAACAATACATCGGAACGTTTCAACCGGTACTTAGGGCACGTGTGCGTTTCGTAAACACGACTAGCGGCGCGCGCGTCGTCGCCCGGCTAACTTAATAAAAGATTTTATTTGTAGATTGAACTGCGTTCCGTTATTGCCGCCGTAAAATGGCCGGCTTTTGTCTGCGTTCACAATTAAAACTTCGATAATGTTTAGTTGTAGCGCTGGGCACAAAGAAATGCCGCTCTTTGCTCCAACAATTACAGGGTGGACGTAAATAAACGCGCGCTTGAGCGGCGCGGGCGCAGAGCGCGGGCGTCCGATCGACGCGTGATCTACAGTAGCGATCGATAAAATGTGCAATCGTAAACTTCCTGTACGAGATGGGAAATTGTAAATTAACTAACGAATTGTTCTTTTTCATCTGACCGTTATTATTATTGTACGGTAATGAAGCCGACTTGTTAAACCTTTCTTGTAATTGTGTCGGCACAAGATTTAGAACGCTGTTTTATATACTTTACTACCTATGTGCGGTGTCCATTACTTTGTTAATGAAAGGGGATAAAGCTGGATTTTGTTTCTGATGTTTGTGGCATTTATTATTAAGTGTGAGTTTCGGCACGTTGTATTGTTTACGTTTCAAATAAACGTTATCCGTCCGGATGGTTTGTCGTGCTGGTATCCCGAACAAGCCAAAGCGTAAACAGTTTCAGTGAAAAATTATATTTTTATTGCGTGTGACATACCTTGCCACACGATGTCCCGTTCCAACTTTTTTCAGCTGAAATGTGACATGACATACATATAAAAACAAAATGTGTGGTTTTTATGTCTGATGATGACAAGTACGATGGTTCATCAAGGGGCTGTGTTTGGTCCTCTTATGTTTGGTTTCTATTAAGTGTGTTTTAAATTAAAACATCGACAAGATGGCATATTATGTTATGTATACCATAAAATATCAATATTATAGGTACTCAGTAGGTCCTTGACCTGTGTGCCGATTTGGCACACACTCGTACCTTACTTCTTAACTAATATTATGAAAGCGAAGATGGAATCTGATACTCTTTATCAAAAATCTATAAAGCGGATTTTGATAAAACTTTTCAGAAATAAAGCATAAACAACAGAATAACTGCTCTGAAAACGGTGAAGGAAAACATCATGAGGAAACCGGCATGTCCTAGAACCAAAAAAATCGAAGACATGTGAAATCTACCAATCCGCACTGGGCCCACGTGGTGGATTTATAGCCCATTCCCTCTCATAGAGAGGAGGCCTGTGTCCCAGCAGTGGGAACATTAATAGGCTGATGATGATGATGATGAACAGAATAACAAATAGGTAACGATATAACGATATTGTGTAAAAAATAATAGTAAAAAAAAAAACTAAAAAACACGCTTTATATAGAAAACCAAACTAAAGAATAGAAAATAAATTTTAATAAATTTGAATTAAGAATAGTGTAAAAATTCTAACAAATATAAATGAATAATAGTGTTAATAAGAAAAAAATGTTTTATTTAAAAAAAAGCGTGGTGTTTTTTTATTTTTTTGTTTTTGTAATACACCCGCCCGACCCGATACACCATACAAACAATAACCATGTTGATTTTCAGACTTTGTCACCCCATTTCCCCTCTTAAGGGGTTGAATTCTGAAAAAACCTGAATTGTCATCGGTCTTTGACGGGTGTGCAAAATTTGAATGAAATCTGGCCGTTTAAGGTGGGTCAAAATCGCGCCCTAAGAAGTCGGTTACAAACATACAAACATACAAGTGAAGCTAATATAAAGCGTGTAAAACACCTAGTTATTACCTAAATAGGTAAATCTAGTTTTGGTTTCTATGATTGCTAACGGCTTTTTATTTGTTCGCAGGCCAAAATGATCGAGAACTCTCAGGCATGGCTTGGAGCCTCCACATCGGCAGCAATTGCAGGTTCGTTGATTTTCTATTTCTACAATATTATTATTACTTAACATAAGAAAAATCTAAAAAATAATTAAATAAGAGAAACACATTTTGATTGATATTCTTAAAACACCACACACCACTTACTTAATTAGAATTCATTTTTTTAATAATTTATTAATTTTTCTTTATTTTCATTTAACATGATCTGATTGGTTGTGGCTATTTTAATCAACCAATAAGATTTCACTACACTAAACATAGGCATACATTTGTAGTACCTACATGGTATATTTTTATACCTACCTCTGTAAAAATGTTAAATCGTTAAATGCGTCAATTGTTTTATTAGTCTGTTTTATATTTTATTAAGAAACATACGCTTTTTTAAGGTTCCGTACCCAAAGAGTAAAAACGGGACCCTATTACTAAGACTCCACTGTCCGTCTGTCTGTCTGTCTGTCACCGGGCTGTATCTCATGAACCGTGATAGCTAGACAGTTGAAATTTTCACAGATAATGTATTTCTGTTGCCGCTATGAGAACAAATACTAAAAACAGAATAACATAAATATTTAAGTGGGGCTCTCATACAACAAACGTGATTTTTTGATAATGGTACGGAACCCTTCGTACGCGACTCTGACTCGCACTGTACTGTACTGTTTGTTTTTACTATTTTGGTTGATTTTATGCAAGGATGCTGTATTTTGCAATTTTAGTTCAAAATCCGTGTTTTTGTTGATGCAGTAGATTCTATAATTCGTAGATATCATTAATACTAATTTAATCACAAGTAAAAAAACAGAAACATATACGTGCGTGACTACAATAGTAGACATTCCGTTGATTGAACATTTTCTGTCGCCATTTTATTGATAGTTGCGCAATTGCGCATTATAATACAATAAAATAGCAAAACATACCCAGTCACTGTATTTTATTGCTAATACTTCTCATTGATAATAACTTCTTATTCTTTGTCATTATAACGTGAGAAAATAATATAGAAACACTGTTATATTATCTCAATACAACATTGTTAAAGTTACGATGGCCTTATGTACCATGTACTTATATACTGTTAGTGAAATGAAATTTATAGTATAATAGCATTAAAAAAACTAGCATTGTAGTTGTGTAGGTAGATGTCTTACATTGTGAACGTAAAAGGTTGACTGGTAGAGAATGCCTTGTGGCATTAACTCCGCCTATGTATACATGAAGTTTAAATAAATTACAGAAAAATAAAATAGACCTGTTTCCTGAGTTTCTGTTATGGTAAGATTACTTACCTTTAAACTTATTACCCAAGAGATGATAAATTGAATACTGCCTCCGTTAGGCTTGTACTGTTTACCATGTGTTCAGTAAGATAGGTAAGAGATTATTATTTTTCTAAACGACTGCATTGGCCAGACAATAACTGAAAACAGCGCCACTACCGTCCACGCCCACAACACGGCGACTGCCGGCTTAGTGTTTAAAATATTCGCGTGCCCACATGCTTTCATCCATTCATCCCTACTTCCCATTTGGTGCACCCCCTATCTCATTCGTAGGCATTGCACTATCCTGTGGTTCATATTCAACGCACGGTTTTTATTTAGAAAAATCTAGGACATATCGAAACCGTTCTAATCCAAGTGAATCATCAGAAGTATTTTCAATAAAAACAAACGACTATTGGATAGGTATTTTTCTGTTTCTAATATAAAGTAATAATGAAACTGTTTTATAGGATATTAAATATGTCCATAAGTATTTTATTGTTCATAAAATAATAAATAGAAAAATGGTCTTATTATCGTTGGGAAATTGATAAAGTTTCAATGATTGTGCCATTCGCGCGTAGAAGCTGTAACGTGTAAAACTACTGCATCAAATTGATTCGGATTTGTTCGTGTTTGAAAGTTTCTGTTGCACGCCGTCAGATTACCACGGTCATAGCACGCGCAAGCTGAAGTCGCCGACGTGGACACAGAGTCAGCTGCAGGAAGCCATCCAAGCCGTCGTCACCCAGAGGATGCGCTTCACGCAAGCCGCCACGCACTACGGCATCCCTAAGGGAACATTATACGACAACATACTAGGCAAATCTAAACGTATGGCCGTCTTAGACGAAGCCAGTCTTCTAGCCAGCGAAGAGAGAGCCGTGTTAGACTTCTGCTGCGAAACCAACGTCTCCCCATACAATAGACGAACTAAAAAATCCCTTAAAGATGTACTACCTTATGTAGAAAAGTTAAGAAGGATAAGAGACCCAGGTTTCTCGTTCATAGGTCTGACAGGGTTCAGATGGTGGTGGGCCTTCTGTAAGAAACATTCCATAGTGTCGCTGTACTATGAAGGGTCGCTAAAGAATAGAAACCCGAAAGTTAAGACTGAGTTTAACCCAGACGATGAGTCGTGACTGTAATAGCAACAGGTGGCGCCATCTGTGTTTCTGTGTCGACGATTGAGTCTGCTGCTTAACCTTATAAAGTACACGTGTTATAAAGTCGTATTTGATCTAAATTAGTGTGATATCAATAGTTCCTAAAGTTGTGATTTTTCTTCCAATAATAAAAGTTGATAAATCTTAAAAAAATAACTTGCGTCTGTAGCGCATTTTATTGGCAGTAAAGCAGCTGTAATGTGTAAACATTAATATATCTATAATCATTGGCATGTACTCAAGTAACCAGGCTATAGAGGCGTCGCCACTTTCATGCTGTTCCATAAAATATAATTTAGTCATAAATAATCGACATACTCTGTCGACTTTTTCTTATAAATTCAGCGTCGAGTACCGTTGAATAATATTCACACAAAATTAAGTTATTTCAGACCGTTATTTTAAATGATTGTCCATTAATAGCTAATATGATTCTCGATACATTATTAATTTTGATTAAGAAACCATTTTTAATTCCGTAAAACGCCAGGTGCGGTTTGTAGTTATTAAAATTTCAACAGTTGTAATTGCAGAGACAATTTTTTTCTTTTGCTCGATGGCTTTTTACCACCTTATTTATTATATCGCCGAAATTAAGTTATAATGATTGTGTAAATCTATGCTTTTTCATAAATCTAAATTTATGCCCAAGTGTTGGATATCGGCTCGTTCCCAATAACATGTTACTTTAAAACAGTGTTTTTCAACCTTTTTGGGGGTCGTGGCATGACAACGACCCCCTTAGTATGAAAAATATTTGGCGACCCCCTTCGCTTTTTTTTCATGTATTTCATTATGTTAATTTAATATATTATTTATATTTATAAATGTTTTTAACACATTTTTTTTAAATTTTCGATTTAATTCATAAATTCGCAATGTAGCAAAAACGGATCCACGATGGGAGAAATTAGTTAATGACAAACAAACGAAAACGCAATAAGATGGATGACTACTAATAGGTTTTTATTTTGTTAATTTGTATGAACATACAAATGTTTATATCCCTTAGATAAGATTTTCTAATTAAATCATTTTTTTTAGGTTTTATTGTTTTGTTTATTGAGGTAGTTTTCGCGACCTCTTGCGACCCTATAGAGGCTTGGTGAACCCTAGGGGGTCGCGACCCCCAGGTTGAAAAACACTGCTTTAAAATGTAGGGGTCACACCTGTGCCTAATACTTCAGGAATTACAGTCGTGTTGTGATGTTACGATAACTTGTCTTTAAACAACTATAAATATCTTTGTTTTATGAATATATTTTCTTTGCACATGGTATTACCACGCGGGTAAACTTTAACGGGTTAAGCAGCATTTGGCGCCAAACCGCATTTTGACTCAATTTAATGAGATATAAAAGTAAATATCGATGCAGTGAGCAGTAACAGGTTGGCAACCCATGTTATGTAGCGACACGAGCCACCCTATAGGGCTCTACACACCTACTTTATAACAACGTTATCGACACGGAATTAAAATCACACACTTGTACCAAGTTGATGTGTAAAGCCCATATTACAGGTCGCGGCACGAAACTCTAGCGCTGACCGTTATTGCGCAGAAATAAAAAATAAGAATGTCTTGGGGCGTGCGTTGCGCCGCTCTCCAGTCGTACAACATGCGCAGCTATCCCCTCCACGTTTCGTTCAGCGCTAGAGTTACGTGCCGCGACCTATAAAAAAAGCTGAGATGACTGGCATAGCAAATCATGTAATTTTACTATGAAATTACATTAAAGCAGGTCTTATGAACATAAATTGAAATCAGTACGGATAAATTATATAGGTAAGGATGTGGGTTCCAGACTCCGACAGATACAGTGCTGTATGATCTGACCACTGTCAGATCATACAGCACATCACACTATCTGGGGACACAGGACACTTCCTGTGTCCCCAGATAGTGTGATCTCTGCTCTTACCACTTTGACAGTACCTTGAGACTATGTTACGGGATCGTCGTAAAGTAATAAGTGCTCTGCCTCAACTGCTGAGCAAGTTCTGGGTTCAATTCCCGGGTCGGGCAAAGTGTTGTTGGGTTTTTCCATCAGGAATTTCTCAGTCCCAGGCACGGAGTCTGCATTTGTACCCGGTTGATGGCAATGGGCTCGACCTCTTTTACATGGGACTTAAAACAAAACTGGAAAAATATAGCTGTACTATAAGGTACACCTCTGCCCTTTCGGGACACTACAGGCATCATCATCTGCCTAGCCTTTTCAGCCTTAGCCTTGCAGCTGAATACCAGTATTTTACATGGAGCGACTGCCTATCTGACCTCCACAACCCAGTTAGTACCGGGTAATACGATACCCCTTGGTCAGACTGGTTGTCAGACTTTTTGGGCCTCTGACTACCTAACGACTGTCAAAGATCTACAAATGACAGCCGGGACCAACGGCTTAACGTGCTTTCCGAGGCACGGAGGAAACTCGGTATGTAATGGGCGGTCACCCATCCACAGACCAACCTAGACAAGCACGGCTTAACCTAACGATCGACCCGAGCGGCTGTTATTATTTAGCCACGAGCTCCTCACACACACACACACAGACACAGACACACACAGGACACAGGGACACTACAGGCATGATATTATGTTAAATGTTGTGGTTTGTCGACGACCCCTAGATTTCATTTTTCGTCCGACCAAAAACCATCTACAGAAAATATCTGTGGACACGCTTTCAGACATTGGACGCCTTAATTCAAATACTACGGAAGTATCTGTCACGGTCCGGTGCCCACAACTTGTTTGTAATTTCACGGATCCTTTAAAATGTTATTGAAGAGACGACAAAAAAACGAATTAGTCCGTCCGATAGATTTCCAAAAAATATTGAACACATTTTTTCTTTTTTCACGTAAACAAAAATTGAAGACGATAATACAGTGAGCCGAAAACTCGTGTGGCGTCACATTTCGGTACATTTCTCACTCTTTACTTTCTTTGCTCATGATCTTTGGGGGCGTCCATAAATTACGTGAGGTGTTTAAGGGGGGGAGGGGGTCGAGTCAAATCTCATCTAATCTTACGTTGGAGAGAGGGGGGGTCTCGGCAAATATCACGCAATTTTTTTTCTGATTGAAACATATTACACTTATAATTAAACTCTCAGCAACATTGATTACTAGTCATAACTAGTCGTAAATAAAAGCACGAACCAAATTTGTTTTTTTCTTTTTACAATAACAATCCAACACGTTTACGTAAGAAACTCACATTTTGAAAAATCTCACGTGAGATTGGGAGATGGGGGAGGGGGTTGAATAAAATCTCACGACATCTCACCAGGGGGGGAGGGAGGGGCAGAAAATTAAAAAAAACACCTCACGTAATTTATGGACGCCCCTTGATGCGTTTTATCTTCGTCAATTTTTATTAATTTGATAAAACAAAAAACACGTATCTAATATTTTTCGATAATCTAACTGACGGACTAAACAGAATCATATTTTTTTAGTCAGTCATCCCTATTTCAAGAAGTTGGTCATTTGCAGACACCCTTACTATGGAGTCACGACTCATGGTACAGATGACAGCACATCAAGCTACTGCAGTCTGTCTTTCTTTAATAGATTTTCAACTTTATCACTAAAGCATTAGATTCAAGTTTGATTGGGAAAATTTGTCAGTTTCCTGTTTCGGGTAGTTCAATGTGCTGGCGCCTGTACATCTCGATCCTCAAGCATTTCATTAATATGATTGATAATTTCATTGCCATGTAAAGACTTAAATATATTAATTATGTTACTTTTAAGGGAATCCCACCTTTTTATAAGGTTAGTTTTATTTCATTTTCATGTAAGTACTATCGTGGTCTTTTCCGCCTGACCAGTTTAATTTTGTTTCGCTTAAATCATGCGGAGGCGCTGAGTCACGCCCCCTTAAAGTTTGGGCCTATTAGGAAAGCGTCAACTTTGGCGCGCAAAATATCAATAACTCTCGTTTGGCGTGCGTCGTCAGTGCGCTCAGCCGATTCGGTATCTTTTCATTCATTATTTCTATACAAAGTCAACGGGGCGGGGCTAGAGAGCGTTTCTACGTTGCGAGTGCAAGCAAAAATTAGCTTAGTGGTGAGGCGGGAGTGTCCTCGATAGTACATTCTTAACGTGTTTTTTTTTAGAATTTAAGACTGATTTTAGTTTAGTTTTTTTTTTTCATGATTAAGTATTTTATGTAGTCAAACCTGCAGTTAAACGTCAATGCATGTCTATAAAGACCCCACAGATCATAGAAACAATTCTATGATCTGTGAAAGACCCCAACACTAAAAAAGTTTGCTCAAACTGGTGGTAGAACATTATTGGGGACCGCACTCCCCACACCAGGCTGTATATCTTAATATGTATAAATTACGTGTCACGTTGTTTGTCCGCGATGGACTCCTAAACTACTTAACCGATTTTAATCAAATTTGCACACCGTGTGCAGTTTGATCCAAATTGAAAGATAGGATAGATAGATAGGATAGAATAGAAAAAAAAATGTCCACCCGTGCGAAGCCGGGAGGGGCAGCTAGTATAATATGAGCTGAAGTATCCGTCACAATCCTTCAGTATCCGGTGTCCGCAGCTAGTCCGCAATCGGTCCTCACCGGTTTGACTGAACCTTAAAATAAGCGATATTAATTGTTTTTTCTTAATTTGACTATAGGTGTAGGAATTTGACCTACTTACATCTGTATAAATGTGACTCTCTTCTTATAACTGCCATTTGTTTTAATTTATAACTAATTTACTTTATAAAAATTGGTATTTGATTTAGGGTAAACCTTGATGGCAATTAGAAGATAAACTAACGAAGTAATCGAAATATTACTTTTGTGATAGTACTATATTTTTATATCAAGCAAGCGTAACTGAGAACATCTATCACACTTCATATGATGAATAAATCATTATTGTAGATAGTAGATAACTTAAATACAATAATTAATACAAAATTGCGTCCATTAAGATTGATATAGGATAAGATATCTTTACGTGAATAGATAGTTTGAACATAGTTGCTTTTCAAGTCAACGACTCAGTCAATCATAAAAGCTGTCAACTGGCGTACTCGTAATTATTGATGGCTAGTTTAAAACATATAAATATGTGGATATTAAAACAATATAAGGGTATAACTATACGTATAGGAGTCATCACCTGTAACCAACATGTATCAGAATATTTTATAAACACATGAATAATTAAGACGTTTTGACATTTACCCGAGAAACCTTAAATGGTATGTCAACGTGGAGACATGGTGTGTAATTTTCCATTAAAAATTATGGTTATAACCGAGAACGAGGCAATATATTGATATATTTTTAAGCCTCAATTTTCATACATCAATCAAAAGATACCGTCTGTACTCTGACAGCTTTATATAATATAGCAATAGTTAGGGAACGAGCAGTTAAGTATTTATGTTCCTTCACAGTAAAGCAATACAAGTAAATTTACTGGTGTCATGAGCACTAAAATATACACACAGCTATTTTCAAAAGTGATTTTCTCCTACTGGTTTAAATAATACAACATAGAATTCGCGACATAGAATTTTGGTAGCAATACATTTATCTAATCGTTGTTTTTTTTTTTTTTTTTTGTTATAATAATTTGTATGTCAATTGGCAAAACATAGCGCACTACCTAATTTTTTAAGATCTTGTTTTAATTATTACCTATGTTTACGAATAAATGATTCTGATTCTGATTCTAAAACTAGGAACCGTTATTTTAAAAAGTAAATCGGTTTTAAATTTTGTTAAGGCTCTTCTAACCCTAAAATTAGCAACTCTCTTTGTGGTGGTTCAAACTTCGTTTGAAATACTGTTAGAATAAAGTTCTAATCAGCTTGCACTACAAAGCGGTTGTTACGTCAGTCACTACGGCCGAATAGTGCGTAATTAGTGTTTATTCGCGATTTACAAAAAATCCATTGATTTGACTAAAAAATAAAACACAAGCCTTGCTTTATAGTTAGTTCAGTTAGTATGCAAAGTTTCATGATCTAATTTGAAGTACTTTTTGAATACCAGTGGTTTATTGTTCGATTTCCATAACTTTGGATTTTATTTCTATCGAGAAAATTTTATGAAATCGTGTTTTCGTTACACATAGGACTTAGCATTAATCCTCAACTTTACCATATATTTATTTCAATATTTTTCAGTATTTTAGGCGTAACGGAGGATCATGCTATGCCATTTGAGGGATATATAGCCCTTAAGGGTAGGAACACATACTATCGTTTATCTAGCGCGACTGCTAGCATGAGGTCCCGGGTTCGATTTAAAGGTCGGGCAAAGTGTTATTGGGTTTTTTATCAGGAATTTCTTAGTAGCAACCGCGTAGTCTGGATCTATATCCGGTTGATGGCGATAGGATCACCCTCTATCACATGGGACTTGCGAAATGTGGGTGTAGACCTCTGGGGAACCTTTCGGGAACTACACGCGTGATGTTATTGTATTATTTTCCTCAAAATATACACACATGTGGTGTTGTGGCTGAGGAGCCAAGACACAGGTTCTCTATCTACCATAGAAATATATTATATCTTACCTATATCTAATGCTATTTGCACTGAAACTGTATTAATCCTGAGCAGAATCTTCGTAGCACGTGTTCAGGCTTCTAACTGAACACGCAGACACTCACTCAAGTTATTGCCAGTGTTGCCACCTTGGTTTTGAAAAAGGGGCAGTCAGACAAGCTAGAATGAGCTAGATTTAGCAAAGTTTGCTATCAAAACCTAAAATACAAATGCAAAAAGATAAAAATTGTTTATTTGAAACGTATTAAGTAAAGTAATTTAAGAAAGTGCAAAATCTAATTATATTAAATTGTTAAAAATCAGAGTCTTCATCAGAATCTTTCAAAATCATATCTGCCGAAGCAGAAGTCTAAACATTCACACATGATGTTACCATAACAAAACCATAGTATACCCAATTAGTGATTATAAAGTGTGAACTGACAAAATCTTTACTACTTGTTTCATAACTTGGTAATCGCGGTGCAAGTTTTCGTATCGCTTGAAAAGGGCTAGATTGCTCTTTTCGGGCTAAAGCATGAAAAAAACGAGTTTCCCCACAGTAAAAATGCTAGATTTAGCCCGAAAAGGGCTAAGGTGGCAACACTGGGTATTGCACCATGGCGCGGCGTACTCAGTGTTCCAGCTCTTAGTAGTGTCGACAAGGATTTGCAACACCTATATTGACAGTAAATTCTAATTGATATATATTTTTAACATTAAATTGTTAAAATACTGAAAATATAAATATGTAATTTTTTAAAGAAAATATACTAATTCCTTTAAAAATATTATATATCACCTTCTTTTTAGTCAGGCCTTATTTAGGGCGTACAAAACTAAACGCCTTTTATTATTATTAATTACAAATAAACGAATAATGGACAAATTCATACCATGTCCTTATTAAATACTAACAAGTTTTTCTCGATAAAAACTTAATATTAGTTAGGGAATCTTTTCTTGATACTCATAATAAAACAAGTTACATCATTAAAAAAATCAAAAAACCCGACTGAACATAATTATTAGGTATTATTGTTATACAGGGTGTAAAACCTCATCAATCTCATCATGAAGCCGTCAACCAAGCATTCTGTACATCAAACTAAGTAACTTTACGCAAAAATTATTGCTGGGAAACGACTTTTTTTTTGGGGTGAAAAATCACGTTTTGTGGTAGAACTCAATGTAACGCATTCAAAACATTGTGCTGATGGATGGATTGAATAGTACGGGGGTCGTGACTCGTGGAAAAATCTTACATTAAAAACTTATATTAAAAAAAAACCTGTCAAAAAGTTGGAACTTTGAACCCCAATATCTCCGTAACTAGAAGGTTCCCAAGTATAGTATAGTGTAGAACAAAAAAATGATCGCTATGACGAGAAGAACAAGTGCCTTTCGGCTTCGTTAAGAGGTGTTTTACACCCTTTATTATTCCTAATTAAATTGAAACAAATAATGTTTAAACGATAGCTGTGGTTATATTTTATCAGCCGGCAGTTGAAAAACATCAAGTACTTTTTATAGATTTGTATACATAACAAAAAACCATAGTGTTTCAATCTTTACTGTAAATAGCAATAATAAAATACACACGAGGCCAATAAAATGGTAACGTGATATTTTAATTACTACAGAAAATAATTCAAATTCTTTTGGCACGTAATTAAAAATGCCAAGTTTATTATTTGATTCCCTCCACAGCTCTGTTGTTATTCGATAAAAAAATGCTGTTTCTTCGTGAAAACTTTATTTAGTTCTCTTTTAAAATAGTTGGAATGTAAAGCCGACCTGCGCTCGTGTTTTTGCTCGTCACTGCACAACTTTTATGGTAACAGCTCCTTCGTTAGCGGAAATATAATAGATAATAAACATTTAAAAAATAATGCGTTCTGGTAAAAAGGTGATTCGATGCTTAAGTAACATAAATATATATTTGTGATATACTTGATGATTATATTTTTCTTATTAACTGACCTTAAATTCTTTGAAATAAGTCACGAAACGTCGTCGGAAACATTATATAACAAGCTGATGGTTCTGCTCATAGAAATGTAATACATAAATATATTAATAAGGCGGTTTTTAAAATCGTTGCGCAAAGCGCTGTTATGAAAACGAAACAAAAACTTTTGTTTAAGGCTGATGCTCCAGGGTAGCCCGCGAAATTCAAATTTTCTTACGTTTTTGGCAAATTGCAGGCCAGTGCTAGGTTGTATGTTGATTAAAATATTGGACGCGATTGTAAGACGTATGTAGTTACAGAATTATAATCATCAAAACCATCACCACAACCCTCCAAGTTCATAAAGGTCGAGAAACGATTTTTTCAAGGTCAAAGTCATTGCTAGACCTTTATGAACTTGGAGGGTTATATTGATGGTTTTGATGATTATAATTCTGTAACTACATACGTCTTACAATCGCGTCCAATATTTTAATCAACATACAACCTTGCACTGGCTTGCAATTTGCCAAAAACGTAAGAAAATTTGAATTTCGCGGGCTGGTCGAAGCATTCACCTTAAGGGCCTTCCCCTCAAATGGCATGATCCTCCGTTACGCCTAAAATACTGCAGCATTAATTAATAGCATAGAATAGCATAGCATTAATATACGGTAAAGTTGAGGATTAATGTTGAAGTCCTATGTGTAACGAAAACACGATTCAATAAAATTTTCTCGATAGAAAAAAAATCCAAAGTTACCTCCAAATCGAACAATAAACCACTGGTATTCAAACTTCTAATTAGATCATGAAACTTTGCATACTAACTGAACTAACTATAAAGCAAGTCTTATGTGTTTTATTTTTTTAGTCCAATCAATGTATTTTTTATAATCGCAAAAAAACCATTAATTTCGCACTATTCGGCCGCAGTGACTGACGTAACAACCGCTTTGTAGTGCAAGGTGATTAGAACTTTATTCAAACAGTATTTAAAACGAAGTTTGAACCAGCACAAATAGAGTTGCTAATTTTAGGGTTAGAAGGGAAGAATAACGCAGCTTTTGTTACCGGGCGGAACCTTCAGGAACATCCAAAACAATTTGATTGCGGTCGTATTGCAATATAATTAGCTTCGGTAATCGTTGCTGAACCCGCGGGCTAAATTTCTTACAGACCGAAAGATGGCCGCAGGTTGGCAACATTTGTATATCCTTCATAATTACAAAATACCACTCCTGACAGGAAACAGAGGAATGTTTTTACCGCATAAATATTTTTCATTGAAATACACAATTATGTTTTATCGCTAAATATAAATTAAACGCACGCTCGCATTCTCTCTTTTTCTTGCATTGTTACACACAACCCCACCTGCGCGTCTGCGCCTGCGCTGCTCTAGTATGTTTTTACTATACACTTTGTAAGTAAATTAATTGTATAATATGTCACTGTTTGTACTGTTTTTTGGACAAAACTGATTTTGTCTAAAGGTAACTTGCGGAATTCATTTTGACTAAAAGGTACAGTTATAAAAAGTTTTCTTACCGCGAGTTTATTTGAACACGTTTGTGCTCCACAAAATTCCTTAATTTGTAAATCTTTAAAAAAATATTGTTATAAGTTGAATTTCACTCAAAAAGCACCTTATATTTTGACTTATGGTTACCTGAACTAAGAGACAAAATTAAATTAGTCCGCTTAAGAATGTTGACTGTCACATAAAGTAAATAAATTGCCAAGTGAAAACTAAACTGTTGTATGAAAATGGTTGATGACTTGACTTGAAATAAAAAAAAACTCTTCTTTAAAACTCACATAAAAATCATAATATTACGCTCACAGGATTTAATTATAAAAATCTTTGAAAGCAAAAATGTAATTTATATCTAAATACATTGGTCTAAAATTCAAAAACTGATTTATTTTAATATATTTGATTTGATTTAATACTCTGATTGACTTAAAAAAACAGCAAAAAGAGACAGCATCTTCGGATGTTTACGCAAGTTTGGTGTTTTATGTATTTTCTTTCTTCGTTAAACTAAAATTATTAATTTAGACCAGTGTTTTTGAATACGGAAATAGAAATAGTATTACCTATTGCGTGTTATTGAACCGGAATCACTAATTTCGATGGAGTGCCCAAAAACACTATGTTGAATTTTCGACCGTGTTGCAAATTCAGCATCGTGCTTTCATTTAAGCTTTCGTTTATACTTCGCCAATTGTTAGTGAAAACGGACCTAAGCCTAGTAACTTAATTATCACAAAGTGGGTTATGTTAAGATAGATAAGTATTAAAATTGAGAGCATTATGTATAAATTAGTCATTAGTATCAAATATGTACCATATAGTAAGTACCTAAACAGTTCCGTACTATTTATGTTTATTTTTTTTTGTCGTAAGATGGAGAAATAAATAAATAATATTTTCCTCCCTTAGGCCCCGTTCCCACTATGTCGTGACGACAGATGATCGTGTAGTTTCTAGTGTCATGGCTTGTGCGTTTAAATGGAGGTCAACTAACGAAGCCAACTTACTTTTTGCCAAGTAAAAACCAACGATAATATATCGTCACGACATGGTGGGAACGGGGCCTTATTTAACTTTGATTTACATATATAACTAAGATCATCATCATCATCTGATCGATGTTGGGGTCCGCTTGTAGCTTTATTTAAGATCGACACACGTATATACTGATGTAATAGACTGTTACAACATTCATGTAAAATAAAGTTTATAAATTATGGGGTAAAATACAAATTCCTAAAGCCAAGAACACACATGCCAGAAACTTGCATTATTCTAAGTTCAAGTTGCTCGGTGATTGTCACAATGTGTTACAAATTCCTTGCACACTTTCACCCTACAACATAGGTGTATTCGTGAATTTAGTTATAAAAAACCTCAAATTCCTTTGTCAATTTTCTAGTGTCATATTTTTAATTGTAAGCGAAGCTAACGCCATCTCCCGTCCTAATTCAACAAGACTGTATGTTTTTTTACATAAAATCTATAGTTTTACAAATTGTTGGCAGTTTTATTTTTTCCCGCTAATTTTTGTTTGTTTTTCTTGTAATAACAGGTTTCATTTGGAGGTCAGTATGTAGTGTTTTTTTTTTCAACTTTTTCGTGCTATTTGTCGCAAATAGCCTGGAAAAAGTTACTTTTTTATGTACCTACCTTTGCTTTACCTAAAATAAATATGACTATTGTGTAGTAACATTTCTTTTCAGCAAAAGTTTCAAAGTACAGCTTAATTTGACGTCCTGCTATTTTGATGGCAACCGTAGTTGCTGAGCTGTTAAATAAGAATTATTTTTCTTTTATGTTCAATTGTCATGCATATTATATTCAAGTAGGTGTTATTTATAAAGAATTGTAATGGGGAACGATCCGGGAAGTAAATTATCTTTGGTTAAAGTATTAAGTTTATAGTACTTAGTCCCATTCCTTGGTTAGCAGTGTTAGTTTATGGGTCCATGTTCGTGAAAAGCAAACGAATTCATAAAAATAGGGAATCTAAAGCATAAATAAATACGTTCAATATCACCCATCAGACTAAAAATTAATATCATTCATAAAATTTATGTAAAACATAAAGTGGAGTATAATTACAGATTTGCTCACTTTGCTTTCACCGAAATTAATTAGTGCTAAAGTAGTCAACAGCATAATTAAATTAAACATGAACTTTTAAATTTTGCATAGATTTAGATAGCACAAACAAAATGAAATTTATAACGATTAAAGCTGATTTGTGGATAACGGGACGAGTTACTTAGTCAACTTCGAAGGAATGAAGTCGATACCGTGAATGGAAATCGACTAATGCATAATACACTACTTAAAATATTATCACAATCAATAAACTTCTCCAATTGAGAGGTAGACGAAGTATAAGATGTAAGATGAAACAGGCTCAATACGAGTAATCTTTGTCGCATCTTAGGACGATCTTTTTTAAATATATTTTTACTTTTTTGGTTTTTTTTTTCATATGATTCTTCCAAATGTCTAGAATATTATTCATATCGCCCCTTATCTTACTTTCATCATAGAAATTTATTAACGTAAAAAAAACCTCGACCCCAATTTCTTTATATGCTCAACTATTTCAAATATTAACACGAAACTTTATTGCCTCTACAGATAGCTACCAATACCAGCTTCAGTCGATGTGGCAGAAGTGCTGGAATACGCAGACCCTGGTCCACAACCTGCGATTCCGCGAGCGTGGACCCCTCAAGTCCTGGCGACCAGAGACAATGGCCGAGGCCATCTTCTCCGTGTTGAAGGAGGGACTGTCCCTATCGCAGGCGGCCCGCAAATACGATATACCGTACCCGACGTTCGTGCTATATGCCAACAGGGTCCACAACATGTTGGGCCCCAGCGCTGACGGTGGCGCAGGTATGTTTCCCCTTTGTTTCCATTTCAAAGCTCGGATTACTGGCGAAAGCCCCTTGTAGTTTACACCGTTCAACATAAATCTCAGTATAATATTGACCATTATTTCTTTAAATAGAAAAATGTTCAGCGTCAATACACGTTTCATAAACTGCAAGCCGCATCCGCCAGTGTGATCCCGGCTTAACGACAAGTGCAGATGTACGCCGTCTTGTAATGGCGGGACGTCTTCGGTTGTCATGAGAATGTTGTCGCAGGTTACTTAGAGTTACATAATTAAATTTCAATTATGTTCAACAGTTTCATTCCTGTCTAGGCATTTAATAAATTGACTTTAACTCGTGTTTTTTTTATTTAAATTAGTCTATTTAATGATACATAAATACATATTGATGTTGGCTGTTTGTGCAAGTGAGTTTAAATGTTCATAAACGCACCCACGATACAAAAGATCAATATTCGATATGATAAAATTAAATCTTGACTAAATGTTTCTACACGTTTGAATGTTATGCTTCCTCATAGCTCGGTTTCTATTAATGCCATGAAATATTCAACTTGAATACGAAATGAAATCCATCTTATAAGCTGTAACGAAAGTAATGATCTCACAACTTTATTAAGCACAAACCACGTTTAGTCTGTCAACGATCGTCCAATTGAAACAGATAATATAAACTTCAACTAAGTTATCTGTACAGGCGGGAAAGCCTTGAACAAAAAATAAATGTACCAAGTTTGACACATCGATGCCAATTTTCATGGCAAGCAACGCCACCTTGAGCTGTAAGTACACTTAAAAGTGGTCATACTATATTTTTATACTAACTTTTAATATTTTACATATACAAAAGTTATAAGTAACCTGTGATGCGACATTCTCTAAAAGTCTTCTAAATGATAATTCTCTTATAACTAGGTGTGTGCGAAATATAATAAAAATTATGTTTTAGCATTGCGAACTTATCTGCCAGGCGAGTGCAATAGTATCTCGTATTATTAATTGTGACTGTGTGAAACATGAATATGTATACGTATTTAATATCTATAGTGGACTATTTCTTAAGTGAGTCTAGCCTTCTATAGATACCTACGATATACCTAGTACGACACAAGAAAACGGTTCAAGTTATTAACTTAATTAATTCTTAACATTTGTCGATATTAAATGGTATAGGTACATTGAGATTGTTTTTAATTGAAATGTTAAATTAATTTAAGTATAAAGTATTAATGACTTATACATAAAGATGCAGTTGCGGTTTTTAGAGTTGGCAAGTTATTTTTTAAATGAATTGGATCACGGAACTCTCAAAAGGTGCTGTGGTCCAACTGTTTTGAAAGTTGGACAACTGCCCCTAGTAAAGACCCATGGTCCAACTAGTTGGAAGCAGCAGTTGGACCACTGCCCCGGACTAAAATTAAAATATTGCTGATCAAGGTTTATGGGTTAGATAAAACATTACTTCACGGTACGACGGGATATCTATACTTGAATGCCAGTTACCTTCACTATCTCCTTAAGCAACAAAAAGCAGACCAGGGCAGGTCGAATATTCCCAGACATTTTTTAAATACCAGAAGCTTGTCAAATTTTCTAATTTTAACCAAACCAATTTGCTAATAGCAATTAAATTTCCGTAGGAACCAAAAGCAGTTACTACGTTAAATGTAACTATTTCTGGCTTTTAACCGACGACTTCTGAAATGCTATCGATTGTTCTTTCTTCTTCGTTAGGTTATATTACGAGCAAAAACGTGCGTCAGCGCGCGTTAGATGGGTTTCAGATAACGAGCGTTAACGCGCGCTAACCCTTTAAGCGTTTGTGGTGATGGTCGGAGAGAATCCACAGATAGACGTCTGCTGAGGAGCGTTAACGCGCGATGCTATTACCTCTCAGCGCGTTAAAATGTTTCTTAACAAAAAAACGCGCGTCAACGCGCGCTCTTGCGGACCGTTGCATGATCGACATAAGGATGTTTAGGCCTGCTCTTCCAAAGTGCGTCTCTGGATGTCATCATCTGAACTTAAGTTAGTTCAAATAATGCATCCTATTTTGTGCAGGCTTATAGAAATAATAATATTTTTCTTTCTTTTTACTCTGCCGCACATCTAAAGAGCTCACAATCGCAAGTAAGTTAGATGTAATTTATACTTAATTACGATTAAATGTTTCAATGTGTCAGTTTATTATTACCTTTCATTTGGCGTAGTTTTCTTGTGTCGTGTTGGCAGCTTACCGGCAGATAAATGCACAAACATATTTATGTCAAGTAACATAAACTGCGCTTATTTATGTATTGCAATCGTCCTTGGTTTTATTTGGATCGACAATGCGAGCCTTCTCGCAGTGAACGTCCCGCACGGTCGATACATCCTATTTACCTGATTACTTTGAAACCCTACTTCCTATAGACAGTTCGAAATAATTAGTTCCTGACCTGCAACCTTATACAATTCTAAATGTTTTTATTTTTTATTATTTCGAATAAGCTATTAAAACAAAATATAGAACGCCATAATACCTTACGTGTTCACGTTTTACTATTATGCGACTTTCCAGATTTAAGACCAAAGGGAAGGGGACGACCACAGAGGATCTTACTGGGCGTATGGCCCGACGAGCACATCCGCGGCGTAATCCGCGCGGTTGTGTTCCGCGACACGCACGCGCCCTGCCCGCCACAGCCCACCAACCTTAAAGAGATCGAACTGCCGGGCTACCCCGCCATCGCACCGGTCAGTATCACAACCCTTGCGCAAGCCGAAACCACACCGCCTCTCAGTCTGATCTCGGCTTTACTTCGCAATTTTACGTCAACACACGTCACATACTATCTATTAAAACATACCGTGCGACGAACGTGTAACGACGTAAGGTCGCGATAAAGAAACACTTAAATGTTGTTCAAAACGAATCAAATTTTTATGATTGTTCTATATTATAAGTATCATCTCATCTCGTTGCCCCCTTGTTTCCGCCGCCATGCGAATATGCCAGTGCGATCGTCAATTATTATAATTGGCTCGGCGTTTGCCATACTTAGATTTGGTTAAATACTTTTTCGACGTTTCTATTATTCTAGACTCACGTGTGATAACGTTGTTATTTTAGACTCAACCGTTTCGAGATAACGACGTTATACGCTAGACGTTATTATGTCGTATTATGTTTTTTTACTGCCATGCGATTTTCGATATATGGAGCAAGCATTGTACGTGGGTAATGCGTGTTTCAGGACGGTGTGGCCGTTCAGAACGCTTACATCGGATGCGGCAACGGGCGCGAGGGCCGCATGTCGCCCAACGCCGCTGCCGCCGCCGCCGTTGCCGCCGTGGCGCACGGGCTGCGCCGCCAGATGTGCAACATGGTGGCCGGCCAGCGGCCCCCGGAGCACCCGCCGCACCTGGGCCCGCCCATGCAGTCGTCGCCGCAGCTCACCTCGCCGCTATCCACGGGGCTGGAGTCCCCGCTGTGCTCGCCCCCGCCGCCCGGCCACGCGCTCGAGCCCGCCAAGCACCCGGACCCGTTCCGCCCGTTCGCGTCGCCGACTGAGAGCCGCTACGGAGACCGCGACACAAGCTCCGACATCACGCTGATGGGACCGCCGAAGAACGGCCAGCAAGGCCACGCCAGGAAGGGCTCCGGCCAGGGCTCCTCGCCCTCCGAGCTGGACGCCAGTGACGGCCGCGCGGACATCTGAAGCGAGGCCGCGGGCATGGCGCCGGTGCTGCCGCCTATGGGCCTGCCGCCGCCGCCGATCCCGATGCCCGCTTACAAATATTTCGTGCCGAACGGAAACAGCTCCACCTATTATTAAATCCTCTAGACGCGAGGTTCCCCCCACTTGCAGAGCACCGTTACTGTCCTCACGAGTACACTAGTAACGAATGCCCACAGTAACGAGATCACACACCTCTGTGAACCTCGCGCCTCATGAATTGTCTCTTTTTCAAATTAAAAGCCGATATAGTCGACGTCATTCATTTTATCACCGCAGTACAGTCAGCATCACTCACAACAACGGTAAGTTTGAATTTATTGCATTTACACTAAAGCTTGAAGCACGTGTCGTGAATAGTGATGCTGGCTGTGTCATTGAGTTAAATGATTTGAGCTGTAATAGCTGATGAAGTAAAGTTTCAGAAACAGTTACAAACATTTCCAATAAGCCTTTTTTCTTCCATGCAAAGTAGACGAGTAAAGCTGTAATGTATTTTTTTTTCATTGAGAAGTATTTTATGTTTTATGCGGGACAGTTGTTACTGCGGTGAAAATTATCAAACATAAAATTGACGGCATTTAAGATACTCGACACGCTGTTGTCAAATACATTTTGTGCCGTCAGGCGTATCGAAGCGACCAGCCGCGAGATGCCAAAAATGTTGCGATTCTCCGGATATAATAAGGGGTTGTAAGCAAAGAATAATATAATTGTGTGATGTGTGTGTCGGTATAAGCAGACATTGAGGTAGGTAGCCCGTCGCACATTCCAGGGACGAAGTGCAGCTGTTACCACTCGGAGAGTTAGCGACGTCACGGGACGGGTGAAGTTGTTTTAATCAATATTTCAAATCGGCATTAATTTACGATCATATTTAATAAATTATTGTGGACTCGCTGTGCAATACAATGCTTTGTTATTAGTTGACTTTTGTAACATTATGGATTTATTATAATTTTAATCATTATGTATTGTGTTCCATTGATATATTTTAAGTTTTCTTTAATATTCTTTGATGGGCACAGGCGCGTCGGTCACCCAGTGCGCCGGCGCCGCCCGCTTGCCCGACACTATTATTGTCTTATCATAAGTAGAACTTCGAAATACGTGTAAGCTTAACTAATACATCACAATCTAGACCCATCTGTGAACGTAGGGATTATCAAAATTTAAAAAGTATATTATATATACGTATATATATATATTCGGCCCGATTCAAAAGACTGTTCGGTATACCTATTCATTATAATTCAGCAAACATATTTAAGATGAAAAAAAAAGTGGATTAGTGTTAGATGTAACCCTTTAAAGTATATAGATCCTATCGTTTCATGTCTGGTCGATGTCAATTTCTCTAGTAGCCGTTATAGTGGATATTGTGTGTTGTTGCTTGCGGGTTTCCGCGCCCCAGCTCATTGTTCACTGTTCGTGCAGCGATTCACATACATGTAGAATTAGTGATCGCCAAATGTAATTTAGATGTATCGTTAGTCAGTAGTGATTGTTCCAAATGTTAGGCTAAATTAGGCGTTCGCGACGGAGCCCACTTCTATTGTTAACATCACTTTTTATTTCTCAACTTACAAATCTAATGTGATTAAGAAATCAGAACCGTTAATGTTTATACACTTCTAGGGTTTGACCTCGGATTTAATACTTATTGATGATTCTGACTGTACTATTTTTTTAGTGTGGCATCACTAATATCACTATCAACTGAATACTTGGTCTTAAATATTTTGGAATCAATTCAACTCGTAAATTGTTGTAGAGGCGTTTAGAACGCCTTTAAATTTGGAATGTTATATTTTGATACTACAATATTGCTCTATTGTTAGTTTTTTTTTAACAAAATTGATATCAAAGTTCTTACTAATTATTTGTATGATGGGATGGTATAAATGGTACAATATCAAGTCCTAATTAATGCCCGCAAGAAAACATCTCATCATAAATGAAGAAAAACATGTAACACATCTAGAGCTACAAATTAGAAGCAAAGAGTTACACGTAACATAAACATAGGCCATCTCTTCCCTAAAGTGTTGCCACACTAAAAAAATACGTTACTTTTTCTTACTAAAGTATACAAGTATTTTAATAAAATTAAGAGACGATTTAGTTACACTATTGAGATTGTTTATAAAGCTTATCAATAAAATAGTATTATTTTATCAAGATTACGAATGAAGATTATTTTATTTTAGGGAGAGCTTACGGATAAAGATGGTTTTACAAGTTTCTTAAAGTTAGACAAGTTAAACAAGTTTCTGGCAGCTAAAGTTTCCTCACAGTGCAGGAAAATATCGTGAGGAAACCTGGAACATAACAGTCTGAAATTACCAAAATTTAGTGAGCTCCTGGTGAAGGAAGCTCGTTCCTATCTAAGGCAGCTATAGACAAAATCAACCGAGTACCTATTTTATACAATCTGTAGTCAGTTAATGAAGACTTGTGAGTCGTGACATCAGTCTCATGTGCTCGTTCAGAAACTCAGTTATCCGGAAGCTTCGTGTAACTTTAGTAAATCGTTAACTCCCAGAAGCGTGGGCCGCCGCATTAGTTTTAGATGCACTGAAATCGCCAAGTACCGAATGTTCATCATTCACCTGTCTGCTATACTACCTACGCATAGTTAGAGGTATACATTTCAATTTCTTAGATTAGCTATGTAACTACTCGTAGCGATCTGATCCAGTGTTATTCGACGCTATCAACCCGACGAGGTGCGCGCGCGCCCGTGACTCGGGCGTCTCACCGTCGCTAGGACTTTAAGGTGTATATGTACAAATTTGTTTTACCAACAACTACTTCCCTGGACGCATAGTTTCGTTTCATAGTTTGGATAAAAAAATTACTAGTGTTACCTTCTTGCCGCAGGGGTATCCACGATTTAGGTATTGTTGGCGGAAATTGTTGGCGTTCACGTATTCACTTGTCGCGTTGTGTGGAGGCCGTGGTGAGGGCGTGCGTGCGCGCCGGCTGCGAGCGGGCGGCACGCGCGCCCGCGCCTCGGCGAGGACTCGTCGCAAAACATGGTGACCATGTTTTATAATTAGTCTCCAAGTGGCCTTGATACTTCACTATTATTTGGTATTTGGAATATCCGGTTCGGTTAAAGTTTGGAACTAGAATATAAAAAAGACCAAATTATTAAATTTGAGGAAAAAATTATTACATCTGCAATTCAGATTAATGTTGAAACTATTTGGCTGTCCTTTTGGAAATAAATTTAATCTAGTTAAAAAAAAATAAAAAATTATATACTGGGCCTATAAAGTTTCGGACGAATTGCGTAGATTTTGGTAAATTTTACTACGCATATTTTCTATTGTGTAAGTCTAGGCTAATGTGTTCAAAAAAATAAATTAAAATTAAAATTTTTTGAAAAGTAGAAAGTGCCTTCCAAATTTTTGACCACAGTAAGTGTTGGGGGGGATGCGGCGATGAAAGGGTCGGGGGCGGCGGGCAGCAGGCGGGCAGCCGTCGGCTGCGCCGGCGCACGCTGCGTCGCTGCTGCCCCCGCTTGAACGTGCTTAACTATAAAAAAGTTAGAATAAATAAAAATTCAAAATTATTATATAAAAAGATAAATACATATGACTATTATATAGAAAAAAATATACATAAAATTATATATTTGGCCGATGTGGTAATACCCTGACAGGCAAGCGTTAGCTGACTATTCGGTGTCCAAATTGATCCTATTTCTTTATAAACGACGACTAGAATCCATTGAGTAAACAATGCAGACATGCAAGTGCCATTTGTTTGAACTGAACCACTTATGGTTCATATTTTTTTGTATCACAATGTGGATTTTGTAGTTATAATTAATCATTAATTTATTGTATTGGAAAAAAGTATACATTTGGATTACATAAATAAGTACCTATGTGTTATTTTCGTGATAGATAAGTAAAAAAACTTGTAGTAATATAATATACACCTACAGAGGCGGTTTTGGTTGGTTTGTAATTTATATGAATAGATGTTAATTTATGATTTTTTATTAGTTAATCTAATCGTTACTGGCGACCATTGCAATGTGTTATACTGCATGACAAAATCTTAACTTTTTGTGATATATATAATTTTAAAAAGGACGATATAGTATGCCGATATAATTGCTCTTTTGGATTATTATTATGAATATTTATTTTGTTTAGCGCAACTGCCGCCGTTGGGCTCAAATTATTGACGTTAACTATAGATGCATGTCCATTATAACCAAAAATATTTTACTGTAACTATTCCAGTGTTTAATGTGCGACTGTTTAGTTATTAAGAAGCGTTGTCGTTAGGTATCTCAATGTATTGCTACCTAAGTTGTAGGTATCTACCTTGCTTTTGACTATAACAAAGACTATAATGACTTGCAGGTCATGATCTACATCAGCATACAGTTCGCAAAAAAATGGTTTTGTCACCCCAGTAATTAAGGTACTCTAGTATATTTTATTTCTCGTCAGCTTTATGACTCCTGTGTTAATAGTTTCTTATTTATTTACTGTTCTCTTTTAATTTAAATATCTAGGTACTGATTACAGCAACGATAGTTTATATTAGCTGAATAGAACAACTCGGTTTTATCCACCGAAATCAAATTATTGCACCCTGTTTTATTGGGATGACAAAATCCGATCAAACAAAAATAAATATACCTAGGTACCTAACTGTATTTTTATTTAATTACAATATTTTAATTACTTAAATGAAAAGTTAACTTGGTTAGTTTGCGATATAGCTATTGTTATTATACTTCACATAGACGCAGCGGTATGACGCTGCGTTCAACTTGATGCAAAAATGTATTATTTCAAAACGTTTCGTTTCGACAACGCATACATTTTGTTTTATTCAGTTATTGTTGTTGAGATAATTTTGTCACATTTTCGCTACTCTGTGTTCCTGATTTAATGGTGTAATCTTGTTTGTATGTAGGTAAACACGTATTATTATAATAACATTAAGTAATGTTTAGGCTGTTGCCACGAACACGAAACAATTTAACCACAGATCTACTCGCTTCAGGCCCACGTTCATTTTCTTATTAATATTATGTTAGAAGCAACTGTCTGTTTAACTGTGGTTTGTTAACTTTATTTATAATTAGTTGGTTATTTCATGAAGTTAGGTACTTACTTCGGACAATAAGTTAATTAATTGTTTTAACTCTTCTTGTTTTCTTTGTTACATTATAAATCAATATTTTGTTGACGTTTCAACAATCTTCTCTTTTTCTTAAGAAAATAAGTGGGTTGAAAAGCGAATATTCTACAGAACAGTGGCACAGCAATACGATACATTCAGTGTTTATCTTAAGTACAATTTGTGCAAATTGGTGTAATCTTTTAATCAAACCTGTTTACTGATATTCGTGTAGTTGTTAATCCGAGTGAACACATCTCTTTAGTGGCCGTTAATCTGAATAAATTATATGTAGTATATCTGTCTCAATGAAATTCATTAATTTAAGTTTGTTATTGTCACAGTGTACCGTTGTCTGAATAAATAATATAACATGAAAATAGAGCAAAAATGTGTCGTTTCATTTCATATCCAGTTTTTGTTTTAAATTCGCCTTGTGCGTTTTTTTTATGGTGTAAACAACCTCACCATGAAGCTGTCAACCAAGCATTATGTAGGTAGGATCAAACTAAGTAACGTCTTTATGTACGCAAAAATTATTGCTGAGAAACGACTTTTTTTTGGGGTGAAAAATCATGTTTTGTGGTAGAACTCAATGTATCGCACTCAAAACATTGTGTTTTAAGTATTTAAAGTAGAAATATCACATTAAAAACTTGTATTTAAAAAAAAACTTGTCATAAAGTTGGAACTTTGACCCCCAATATCTCCGTAACTAGAGGGTTCCCAGCTTCCCAGGTATGGTGTAGAACAAAAAAATGATCGCAATGACGGGAAGAACAAGTTCCTTTCGGCTTCATTAAGAGGTTTTTTACACCCTTTATAACCTACAGTTTTTATTTATTTAAAAGTAATATCCATCTTCCATAGGTATTGTCCAAATTTATTAGTAAGTAATTCTCAAAAACACCCGAGTACGAGTGCTTTTACTGGGCCCTATATGGGCCCGATGTAGGCTTCTTAGCGTCCATACCCTGGCTGCATTTCGGTGACCTCTTCGGGGAAACCAAGCGATATGGCTGCGCAATAATAAACTGAAGTTATGATGACGAATAGATAACTACCGGAAATACATTGTGATCGCACGGTTGACATTGTGTCGGTCATGCCACCGTCCGGGAAAATCGATCCGACACGTTATTTCTGCGTGTTCTCGTCGGGTTAACGGAGAGTAAGTACCTACTTGCATAGACACGACCTCGTTGTCAGGATTATCCAACTCCTGAACTTAAAAATAACTATAATAAACTTTGAAATACAATCTTGTAAATAATTTTGAAGCCCTGGATAACACCGGGCCTACTGTACGAGAAATCGTGATCAACTACATTTCAAATCCTTAAATAATCCAAATGATGACGTAGCACTTTGCATTTACAAAAGGTACAGGAACTTTAGCAATGATATTTTAGGGAAAGTTAGACAAAGCTTCGAGCAAGACATTAATAAAAAGCAGGGAAAAATAACAAAAAAACTTTGGGAAGCAATCAAAAATATAACATATACTAACAAAACCAAACAGCAATCCACCCAGCTTATTTTAATAGAAAATCCAACTGGATCAATTAATACAGTAAATTGATTTTTTTCAGGTGTAGGAAAAAGTTATCATATATATCAATACAGAGCCCTCCATAGTCAGCCAACTATTTCTTCCCAAAATTCCTTTGTTCTTCTACCCACCGACGAAGAAGAAATACGGTTTAGTTCTTAATTTAAAAAAACAAGTGTGCAGTTGGCGGCGACGACATATCCGGATCCTTCTCAAAACGATTTGCCGATATTATTGTTCCTCTTACATTTTCACTTACATTCATATGCAATCTCTTTTTCTCTACCGGGGTATTTCCATGTGCCTTCAAGAAATCCAAAATTATACCCGTCGTATTATATCGTCCCACCGCTATCAAAAATATTAGAACGGTTAATGAATTCCAGACTTACTAATTATCTTGAACAAAATTCCCTCTTATCTCCATCACAGTTTGGTTTTCGATCTGGTAGGTCAACAGCTGAAGCCGTCCATGAACTAACTAATCACAGTCAATAAACTAGATTGTAAAAAAAAGACCTTAGCTATTTACCTCGATTTAGCTAAAGCATTTGACACAGTATTTGTTCCTATTTTGTTAAAAAAGAAAATATGGGTGTAAGAAATCAGTCTTTTTACGGACTATCTGTCCGACCGAACGCAAATTACCAAAATAGTAATTGGATCAGTGACGAACTACCTAATCAGTACGGCGTTCCACAGGGCAGCATCCTTGGCCCAACATTATTCCTCATCCATCTGCCTAGCCTTTTCCCAACTATGTTGGGGTCGGCTTCCAGTCTAACCGGATGCAGCTGAATACCAGTATTTTACATGGAGCGACTGCCTATCTGACCTCCACAACCCAGTTAGTCCTGGGTAATACGATACCCCTTGGTAAGGCTGGTTGTCAGACGTTTGGGTCACTGACTACCTGTAACGACTGTCAATGATCTGCAAATGACAGCCGGGCCAACGGCTTAACGTGCTTTAGGCACGGAGGAAACCCGGTATGTAATGGGTGGTCACCCATCCAAAGACCAACCTAGGCAAGCACGGCTTAACCTAAAGATCGACCCGAGCGGCTGTTATTATTTAGCCACGAGCTCCTCTTAGCCTCGAGCGCAACATTATTCCTAATTTACATAAATAATTTTATGCAATTAATATTACATAAATCAATACTACATAGCTAAATGATTTATGTAATTGATATTATATACATAAATCATTTAGCTATAAACCGGAAAGATGATAACGTTTGCGGATGATACTGCTCTGGTACCTATTCGATGCTGATACGTGGGTTGAGGTTCAATATTATGCTCAACAAGGCTTCAATACACTGTTTATAATTATGGTTGTATGCTAACCAACTAATGTCGATAAAACGAAATACCTACATGACATATTTCCTCAGACCACAGGATCAACCAAAGTTCACCTTGAAAGCTGATCGTGTAATTCAATCAGCCATTGTTGTTGTCCTGTTTTACTTAAAACTGAATCTATCAAATATCTTGGCATAATTATAGACTACCGTCTCAGCTTCCACCAACACATTGAAACATTAGTTAAAAGAATCCGCAAATTAATCTATATGGGTGTAAAAACCTCTTAACGAAGTCGAAAGGGACTTGTTCCACCTACATTGCGATCATTTTTTTGTTGTACACCAATGATATTATATCATTGTTGTACACCATACCTGGGAACCTTCTAGTTACGGAGATAATGGGGGTAAAAGTTCCAACTCTATGACAAGTATTTTTTTAAATACAAGTTTTACTTTAAACACCCGTACTATTCAATCCATCCATCAGCACAATGTTTTGAGTGCGTTACATTGGGTTCTACCACAAAACTTGATGTTGCACCCCAAAAAAAGTTTCCTAGCAATAATTTTTGCGTTAAGAGGACGCATTGGAAATCATGTAGTCAATGATCTCAATTTTTGTCAGTAATTACAAAACAAATGAAAATATAAGTTGGTGACCTGATAATTCATGATAAAACCCTTATTTTGTTAGTTTTCAATACATGATTAAGTAACTTTTGTAACAGAGAAAAAAATATCAAACATACCTCTTTTTAAAAAGAGATTCACATTTAATGGGCAAACGGGACCAATTTAAGCGTCTTAACTTTCTCCGTAGATGAGTCTATACATACTCTTTAAAATTATAGAAGGAATTTCTGAAATTATCGTTCCCAACTGAATTAAATAACAAAAACCATTTTGTCGTTTACGTCCTTTAAGTTATGAGCTAGCAATCCTCGCCCCGCTCAGACGCCCAGTCCCCCGCTCAGTCCCGATGCGCGCGTGCCCGGTTTTAGAACGATGCCTCGCCTTAAGTGATTTTGGTTTGATGCAGAGAATGCTTGGTTGACGGATTCGTGATGAGTCTGTTTATACCCTGTATATTTAATAATCTACGACATAATATCTGATACTTCAGTAATTAGAACAGTTTATTTCGCATTATGCCAGTCTTTGCTAGCCTACTGTATTACCAGTCCACCTGGGGCGGCACTTCTAAATCATATTTAATTAATTTAGTGAGAGCTCAAGAGCTAGATATATTAAAAGTCAGTTGTTTCTTCTCAATTCGCTATCCAACCTTCGATCTTTACCAACACTGCAAAGTTCTAACGGTCCGGCAGTTGTTCATACTCATGACAGTATTAAAAAAACACTCTGAACTTCCCATAGACCACGATTTCCTTTCTCAAAATAGAAGATCAGGTAATGTTTGCCTATCATCCATTTTATCACTAGTTTTTCCCAAAAAAAATCGCCTTTCTTGGCACTTTTATGTAATTCAATTAATAATAAAATATCTATTTACACACATACTAAACATATTTTTAAAATAAAATTGCGCACCTGGCTGAGTGAGGACGCGTGCGTCAGATTTGCAGATTTTGAGCTACGGAGATATGCAGTGTATAAAGCAATGAAGGTAGGTAACGTGTCCAATATAACATAACATAACATCAAGCCTGTAATTTCCGCAGGGTTAGGCATAGTTGAATCTAACTGTAGGTAGGTACATCATATGTTTAAGTTCCATCACAGGTTCCATGTAATAGGGGCGAAGCTTATTGCCATCAACTGGGTCCAGACTCCGTGCCTGTTACTGGGAAATTCCTGATGAAACAACCCAGTAACACTTTGCCCGACCTGGACATGACCAGAACCTAGGACATCCCCAGTCTTATCCATTGTTTTCACAACTTTTTTATGAAATCAAGTTTTTCTGTACGTATAGGCCTAAAGGTGATAAAATACATCGTCAGGAAAAGCGTCAGGAACCCAAACTTTGTCTTCTTATCTGTTGGCAAAGCCAAAATGACTCAAACTCAAAGCATTTATTTCAATTAGACCATTACGGCACTTTTGAATGTCAAAAATGCAAAAAAAGAAAAAAACACAAAGCTACAGTCCCAGTCACAAGACATATTATCTTGAGAAAGTACTGTAGTTGCCCATTCCCTAGCGTAGATCTCTATGGAGAAGAACGTTCAATAAGAATTTAACGAGTAATAAGAATTTATAAAACTTGGTTATTTTGTATTTTATTTTATCACCGAGGCATAATCATAGCAAATATGGTTGGCTTTCAACCAGAATGAGGTGTTTTCAGGGCCAGCTTCCACGGCAAAACGATAGATGGCGCTGTGCAAGAAGCAGTGTAAAAAGTTTTTTCATTACTTATACTCTGAAAGTAGGTCTGAAGTTGCCTGAGGAGCGGGTTGAAAGTAATACTTTTCAGCCCTAGGGAGAATCGTTTTCAACTGACAGCTGTCAAATTATTAAAAAAAAAATGGTTCATTTTTCTATTGAACCATGTTCCAACTTTCTATACAGCCACGATGTAAAATTGAAATAACATAAAGTTATGTATTAATTAAAGAATATATATATTTTAAATATCTTTATTATATATAATTAAGTTTCAACATAGATTTGGGAAAAATATTTACCATTTTTCTATGATGAAAATGAAAAATAGGTATTGGCTGAATAGCTGGCCGGCCACAGAAAAAAAAAGCAAAATAGGTGGGAAAGCGGCAATAGGGTAGATGACACCATAAACAATAATTCCAAGACACCTTTCTCTAAAAAAACACTTTATTTTGGGCCTGAAAACCCGATTTATTTTCAATTAATTGCCAAATTCGATTTTTAGTTTGAAATCAATTAAATAGTCGAGTCATTGAGTTGAATTAACAGTGACGTCACAGTAGGCTATTTCCATACAAAGTCTATTAGAGAACCGCGTTTTGACAGCTCTTAAAAAGTATCTCAATTGATTGGTGTGTCATCTTGATCTACCACATTCGAATTCCGATCTTCATTAGTTTTTTTGAGATGTATGTTTTTTTTTTACTTTCCTTGTATTCGTAATGAAAAGCACAGTGTTTACCTCGGGTTAAAGACTTATTTAGTCCCTCGAACTATTAGCGCCCTCGCTTCGCTCGGGCACCAAACCCCGTCTCGGGACTAAATAAGTTACTTTCACCCCTAGGGTAACAATGTACTATTTTTTTGCTAAATGGAGCTGGCGTTCAATACCTTTTAAAAATAAAATGGTGGCTAGTATAATGTATGTGGGTGCTGTACTTGTTCTTTTCTTGCTTGCTTGTCAGTAATCTGAATAAAATGCAAGTGGAGTATAATATTCTCCTTGATATAATATGGGTAGATATTTGTGTTGTGCCTGGGTGCAACAAATATGTCGAACGTCACAAAATACCAAAAGAAAGAATCGACGATCTGTTTGGATGAAAGCAATGAAGATGGATTCTTATTCTTTATTGCACACAAAATCAAAAAAATATACACACAAATTTAAAATATAATAGCTTATCTACAACGGCGAGCTTAACCCAGAATTGGGTTTTCTAGCAAACCTTATTTCTGTTGCGAGATTTGCAGAAGAGGATAAATACTTAATATGTGCACAAACAATACAGTTAAAAACTTAAATTAACTTATCTATAGATGTGCGGTTTCCGGTGAGAAAATATCCTAGTTTATGTCTGACTGTCTTGACATAATTTATGAATCACTAATTCAGGAAAATTAAATAAATAATACTCCGAATTAGAAAATGTAATTTAAAATGAAGAATATTAAATTTTACTGATAGTACTTATCTGAAAAACTCAAACTAGATCTGATCAAATACAACTAAATATAGTATAGGTAGGTAATTCCAAATAAGTAGCAAGTAAAAGTACCACCTTTCTTGTTACAAAATTTTGTGGACCAGTAAATATGGTGTTTCCAAAAACAGGTAGGTAATTTGAGTTTTTTGTGATGTTTTCTACACTTAACAAATATACGACAAGCGACATCTATTGTTTTACTTACGAACTACGTAGTACGAGCACGGTAGTCCTAGTCTTGCACCAGGCGCACTCTCCCAAACAATAGTGTTGAAGCTAGCTACAAACTCATCCGGGCAACAAGGAAAACAGAACTACAATAAATGTCCCAATCTTGACATATCGATGGTTTTCGTGACAAACTACGCCACCTAACAGACAGTGCTGCAAGGTTCTATTGGCGCGCGGTTTTAATCGGAACTTGTTTCCAATACAATTTCCAGCACGAAAATCGCAAGCGCTGCAAGTCGCAAGCCATTATCATCTTCTGCCCATCTTTTTCCTTCGTTGGAGTCAACTTCCAGTCTATCCGGATGCAGCTGAATGCCAGTATTTTACATGGAGCGACTGCCTCAACTGCCTGTCTGACCTTCTGGCCACTGACTACCTGTAAGGACTGTCAAAGATCTACAAATGCCGGAAACAACGACTTAATTAACGTGCTTTCTGAAGCACGGAGGAAACTTGACATGTAATGGGTCGTTACCAATTCACGGATTAACCTAGGCAAAGGCAGGTTAAATCTAATGATCGACCCCAGCGCGGCTGTTGTTAGCCACGACTCACGAGCCTACCTACCTAGGACCTACAGGACCACTCAAATCTGTGTGGTTCTTTCTTCAAAAGACCACCGCAGACACTAATCTGCATATTATTCCTCATGTGAATTGAGCAATGTCTGGACTTTAAGAGCAACGCGAGCATGGTCGAAAAGCTAGTTGTTTCATCCAGAGCCACAGCGGTGGTATTCTTTCAACTCCCCTGTCTTACCTAGCCCCGACAATGCACTACTCGTCACCCGCGCACCTCATACCGCCTAACGCGAGGACAATGAACGAAAAATAGTGTTCGAAAATTTATAAAACTTGTTCCAGGAAATACGTGTTTTTGAATAAGTCTTAGAAGTTTGTGAACTAAATATTTGTCATTTAGAATCTCCACTACATTTGCAAGGCTTCTATCAGGATATTTTCTTTACTTTTACAATTTATGAGTACGTTATGAACGGCCAAAGTTGAGGTAAAATTTGTGCAAAACAGCAAATTTTGGAGGCTTATACTGAATTTGTTTTTACAATTTTTTATTTTTTGCTTCGATAGAAGCTTATAGATATAGTGCACAAGATACCTATCAGTGCAAAAAAAATAAAGATATATGTGTAACAACGGCATAATCACGCACGAGCGTTTGTCAAAATTCTCGCGAAAAGTATGGCGAGTTGGCCGCTCTTAAAAGAGACTACCTAGGACCTTTGAATTTGTTCGGTTGTTTCTTCTCAGAGTAGTCAGGCACGAAACACCGGCCCCATCTAGTTTAAAAAAAATGACGTGTAAGTGTCTTGTAAAATCCTACTTGCAAAATAAACATCGTAAATTAATTATTTTTTAATATAATGTTTTTTTAACTGAAGGAAAATCGAAAATTTCTTGTATAGTAGTTAACATAATCAATCTATATCTATACATATAATAAATCTGTAGAAAAATAGTTTTTTCATTACTCATACTCTGAAAGTAGGTCTGAAGTTGCCTGAGGAGCGGGTTGAAAGTAATACTTTTCAGCCCTAGGGAGAATCGTTTTCAACTGACAGCTGTCAAATTATTAAAAAAAAAATGGTTCATTTTTCTATTGAACCATGTTCCAACTTTCTATACAGCCACGATGTAAAATTGAAATAACATAAAGTTAAGTATTAATTAAAGAATATATATATTTTAAATATCTTTATTATAATTATGTTTCAACTATTTCTTTAAAATAACATAGATTTGGGAAAAATATTTACCATTTTTCGATGATGAAAATGAAAAATAGGTATTGGCTGAATAGCTGGCCGGCCACAGAAAAAAAAGCAAAATAGGTGGGAAAGCGGCAATAGGGTAGATGACACCATAAAACAATAATTCCAAGACACCTTTCTCTAAAAAAACACTTTATTTTGGGCCTGAAAACCCGATTTATTTTCAATTAATTGCCAAATTCGATTTTTAGTTGCTTTGAAATCAATAAATAGTCGAGTCATTGACTTGAATAAACAGTGACGTCACAGTAGGCTATTGCCATACAAAGTCTAGTATAGAACCGCGTTTTGACAGCTCTTAAAAAGTATCTAATTGATTGGTGTGTCATCTACCCCATTCGAATTCCGATCTTCATTAGTTTTTTCGAGTTGTATGTTTTTTTTTACTTTCCTTGTATTCGTAATGAAAAGCACAGTGTTTACCTCGGGTTAAAGACTTATTTAGTCCCTCAAACTATTAGCGCCCTCGCTTCGCTCGGGCACCAAACCCCGTCTCGGGACTAAATAAGTTACTTTCACCCCTAGGGTAACAATGTACTATTGTACATCGAAAATATTAAAAAAAAAATGCCAGGGTGTGAAAGGATAACCAACAGAATTCATTTCCAGCATTTTTGGAATTTTTGTCTGTTTATCTGTTTGTCTGTTTCGATGATCAAGCATCACGTAAAATATACGAAACCAATACAGATAACTTTTATACATAAAAATTGTGCGTATCTCGAGGTATTATTTAGTTTTTGTTTCATCGTAATCGGTTAATTCTATCAGAAGATATACGAATGTCAAGAGTTCAAGAAGAAATCATCAAATGTACGATGCAGCGACATCTATTGTGCTGGAATGGTTAATGGCTAAAAATGTGCTCACCAGATAACTTTTAAATAGACTGACCAGCTTTATAGTCATCATCATCATCATCATCATCATCAGCCTATTAATGTTCCCACTACTGGGACACAGGCCTACTCTCTGTGAGAGGGAATGGGCTATAATCCACCACCCGGGCCCAGTGCGGATTGATGTTTTCCTTCACCGTTTTGAGAGCAGCGGTGATGAAATAAATTACACAAAGTTTTTTTTCTTTTTCGGATGAGAAATCATCAAATGACTCCTCCCGCTCTGGGCGGAGCAGGAGGGAGTGTCAGACTTTTACTGACTAAAACCCATCCATGTTCCTTCATCGACCTTTGTGTTCCGGGGCCACGGTATCTCTTTCGAACAGTCCCGCAACCCCGGCAGGCATCGGCCCTTGCGACGCCCGGGTTGTCTCCCGTGGCGGCCGGGACGCTGAGAGGTTCTCTCCCTCTCCCGTTCCGCCACCTCCTTTTCTAGCATTACTGCTTCGCAGAAGGAGGTGACGGCGTCCCATTCCGTCTCGCTCCAGACCATGGCTTGAACCAGGGCCGGACGCGAGAGGTTGCCGCCGCCAATCGCCGCTTCGAGGACACGGCGGTGTTCCGCCCACGCGGGGCACACCACCGTGTGCTCCACCGTGTCCGCCGGTCGATCCTCGCAGTGGAAACACCCGGGCGTTTCCTCCCGCCCGATTCGGTGCGGGAACCTCCCGAAGCAGCCGTGTCCGGTGAGGACCTGCGTCAAGCGGAAGGTGAGGACGCCGTGGCGTCTCTCAAGCCACTCCTCAAAGAGGGGACTTATCGCCACTACTGTGGCGTGCCCTGCACGGGGTTGCGACAGTCGCTCTATCCATGTCTCCATGTAGCCTGCCTGGGTTCGAACCCACGACTTACTTCTTCATAAGTCGGGGCCTAAAATGACCCATTATATACGAGGTAGGTTTACTACCAAGCTTTAGCGACAACTCACGCAGTAGCGTGATGATGTAAATTTAGTAACTAATAGGAGCGAAGCATCAATGATAAATGTTGCAAAAACGGGGAAAATTTATTTCTTTTGCAGAGAACTTCCGTTGCGAGCGCTGCATAAACGGTTAAAGTTACGCAACAATCATGTATTAGGGAATTAAAATCCGCAATAGCATAATAATGTCTATCTTTTAAGGTCTCACACTCTCTCTGAGCCTCTCTCTCATGTGACGCCGACGAAGTTGCGCGGGTCAGCTAGTCAGATATATAATTTTGTTAGCTGTAGCTTTACTTCACATGGATTTTGAGCATTTTTTTGTAGGTGATAAGCAATTTGTAAGTGATAAGCAATTTAGAAAGAAATAAAAATCAAAAGTTACGAATCACTGTTTTATTTACCTACTTATACGCCGTGTTTCCGGATGAAATTGATAAACTTCGACCTGTCATTTTATGTACTCACTGGTGCCGATTCCCTTGTTTACAAACTAAACCAAATTTGAGTTCAGTGCATCTTTTTCTTTCTACTTCATTAAGAAAAGGACACAAGATAAATTTTAGTTATGTTCTGTCAAATTAATCAGCGCCATACAAGTTTTAGACGCGATTAAAAAGTTGACCACTAAAATTACATCAAATTACGTCAGGTGCTGACTAATTTGACAGGATTAAACTAATATTTATCTTCTATCCTTTTCATAATGAAATAGACAGAAAAAGATGCATTCAACTTAAATTTAGTTTAGTTTGTAAACAAGGGAATCGGCACCAGTCGATTCTGTTGTGCACAAACTAAACTTAATTTAGGCTATTGTTATCTTTTTCTCTCTAATAAAACGAGAAAGAGACGGACGTAATTTAGGGCTGTCAAATTTAGTTGGAACTAATATTTCTATACAAATGAAGGGTGCACGTAAAAACATGTCGACTAAAAACACGGTGAAACGCAAGGCATAAACTAGTTTGACATCTCTAACTTAGTTCATAGCAATAGCCGTCCTTTTCTCGCACTGCCTTTTAGTAAAAGATAGCAATAGCCCTAATTAAGTTAGTTTGTGCACAACAGAATCGACACCATTATCTGACCTGCGCAACTTCGTCTGCGTCACATAATATAGCTTAATTATTCTAGAGTGTTTTTATATTCCAAGTCCCTAAACTTGTCATATTGTACATTCAATTAATTTGTACATTCAATTTCGAACAAAAACCTTTTAAAATCAATATTGCTTACCTCCAATAACATACGGCATGATATTAGGTAGCATAGAGCCTTTCTTGGTTTACAAACATTTTTACTGAATTTCAATTCAATCTATCCAGTAGTTTTGGCGTGAAGCCGTACCATACACACAGACAAACAGACAAAAATTCTAAAAAGTCACTTGTTGTCTTCAGTTACGTTTTTCTAACAAAAGCCAGTTATTTTTTCTCGAAAATTCTCAATGTACAGTTTTTCTTTCGTTACTGTTTTATTATATGTATAGATTAATGAGGGACCCGTCGTAGTTTATCGATATCGTCCGGAAAAACGGTGTATCTATACTTCTATACTAATATTATAAAGAGGAAAACTTTGTTTGTTTGTTTGTAATGAATAGGCCAGTGGCGGATTTACACATTTGCCGCCAGTAGGCTTTTCAAATTTTGCCGCCCCTACTGACCTCTACACAATGTGTTAGAGTTCCGGATTGTTTTTACAACCCAAAATTTTTGTTAAGATTACCCAAGAAATAGTTTTTGGGTAAATTCTTGAGCTAAGCGAAAATTTTAACACTACCTTGAACAGGCTAGAATTGTTTCAATCCTGATACTTATGAGTTACTTGTTCGACTCACAGATAAAGGCAAGACTAAGTAGGCTGCAAGAGCGAGCGAAGCGAGCTCGAAAATTTGTACACTTTCCTACCTACCTTGGACAGGTTAGAATTATTTCGACATACCGGAGTTACCTGGGCGACTTATAGACAAAGATAAGATTCAAGAGAAGCTAGACTGCAAGAGCGAGCAAAGCGAGCTCGAAAATTTTTACATCTTGCCTCGAGTAAATTCAGATAGATAGGAGGTTTGAGATCAAAATATCCACATGCTATGCAACCTTGCGTATGTATGCTATAATTGCCTATTAGGGCCTAGGGGCAAGCGGCTCCTAATTTATTTCAGCCTCTGTCTATACCGATCGATCGAGAAGTTTTTCGCAGGGTACGAACCGCGCGTTTGTTTAAAGAAAATGTGTAAGTTTGTAGCGATAGTAAAAGTACTCAGAGACTCATTTATAACCTTAAAAGACACGCTACAATTTGTTACGTATAATACCAATTCTGTGGCATCAGGCAGGAAAAAGCTGACTCTGGCGACGCCCATGTTACTTATAGCTTCGACACACTGGTCTTGATTCGATGGCGAAATACAATAATAATTTTAAAGAAATTCTTAAACATGGGTATCTGGACTCTCTCTCTCTTTTAGTCTGAATTTGAACCTTCACTTAGTTTATTGTACAATTTACTGCCGTTTCCAGTTTTTGTAATTATGTAAAATTATTCCCGTCGCTTGTTTTCAATAAACGCGATTCAATAAGTTGAAAAATCATCTAACTGGTGAAACATTTAGTACATATTGAATTGCTTGTGTGGATCTAATAGCATTTAGGAATATAATTATGGATGTATTAATTTCTGTAACACATAAGAGTCCTATTACATTTTATACGCAAATTCATGATTTTTGACGCAGTAATTTTCAGCATCAGTTAGATATTTTAATAATTTGCTTATAAATAGAAATAGTGTCATTCTCTTTCTTGTAAGTTAGAGTTACACATTTTAATTTTTCTTTTCGTGTAATTTACTATAAATATTTTACGAACTCAGGTTGCAAGAAAAACCGTCGGCGATGGAACTTTGACGCTCAAATTCACATTGTTACATGCAATTCTTACAAAAGCTAAAATTACTGAAAAATAAGCTGATTGTTTTACTTGTTTATTGGAGTTTTAGAATTTCTTTAAATTCCTTGAATTTTCACGGAAAAAATCGTAAAGAAAGCGTAATTTAAGCCATAAATGTCTTGATTCAGCGTCCATTATATTCCAAATAAACTAAATTTTATCAAATAAATTAATATGATATAAAACTTCAATCTACAATGAATAAGTTTCATTAGTTTTCGTTTGTCAATATATTAAGACAAAATTACAATAAATAAAATTAAAGTACTATAATTCTGCGTCAATTCAGGTCGCTCCTCAGTCTCATGTCTGTCTCGTTTCTAATTTTCGTCAGTATCAATCAACAATCATCCGGAGATCGCTATTATTATCGACTCGTGTACGCCGACCGAAATAATTTGATCCAGGAAGTAAAAATCAAAAATTTGCGTAAAAAATGTAATAGGGCTCATAAAAAGAAAACTGCCTCATATTTGCCGCCCCTAAAATCTGCCGCCCTAGGCTCCAGCCTACTCAGCCTATTGGTAAATCCGCCACTGGAATAGGCTCAAAAACTACTGGACCGATTTCAAAAATTCTTTCACTATTAGAAAGCTACATTCACCCTGAGTAACATAGGCTATATTTTATCCCCATACTCCCACGGGAACGGGAACTACGCGGGTGAAACCGCGGGATGTCCGCTAGTATAATATATTTCAATTACAAAGTTATCTATTGAGAAATATTTCGGTGGTAGGTACACATCAAAAAAGTTTGTAAGCTGATAAGTAAGTATAATTTTTTAAATTGAACTTTATCAACAAAAAATATTTTTTTACTGGTTTATGTTTTATATTCTAAATCTATACCTATTTTTAAATAAATAATCTATACAGAAAAAAGAAATCATAATATAATATACCGTAACAAAAAAGATATCGATTTTTCAAAGTGACCGCAAACTTTTTTGACGTGACAACGTCTTATAAATTGGTTTGCCGGGTGACACTTCAAGAAACTGCGTTACGCTCCGCTCACGTTATGCGTTCACAATGAGAGCGAGTGAGAGGCGCGCGTCCCTTCCACTCGGGCATGGTTAGCCCGCCTAAGAGCGAGAGAGTGTGTTGAATATTCACATTAAAATTATTTTAGTCGTTGTCACGTAAAACTTTCGCCCGTATACCGACTTTACAGGCAACCAATTTTTGATGTGTGTATAACTAGCAGGTCCCCGTGCTGTGTGGTTAACAGACACAACTACTAACATCATGAAGGTAATGATACCCAGACACTAACTGTGCATTCACATTAGGAAAAAAACTGGCTGTCTGTAAAGTCGGTTTACGGACGATAACTTTACGCGATAACGTCATTTTAACCGATTTCCAAAAAGAGGCGATTACCAATTCGTCTGAATTTTTATTTTTAACTAGCTTCTGCCCGCGACTTCGTACGCGGATCCTGTTGCTTATGCCAGCGACAACGGGGTCGTCAAAATCGAAGGTCTGAAACGTCTGATGTCGAATTCTAAGAGCTCGGGGACGGGCAAACAACGGAATGCGCGAGACGATTCGAGACGATCCAGATCTTTCATTTTTGTAAGTCAACAGGAAATTCCCTTCAGACTAAACAACTTTTTTGCAGCCTGATGTTCTCGAACAGCATCAAGTCTCTCCTGACGCTCTTCGGTAGATTCTTGGAATCTTATGATCCTCAAACTTTTAGCTCCTTTGGAACATTGGGAAAGATTTGTCCTTATCAATCAAAATCTAAGTGACTGCTGCCCTGTGTTACCGGGTAGGCTATCGTGTCACGAAGATGAATGGAAAAGGAAATTAAACACTCAAATAACATATATACGCCGGAATGCATATTTATTCGATAAAAAAAGGGGGAGTTTTGGCCAGTAGAGACAAATTTTCAATGATATACCATCGTCATCAAAATCAGTCCTAAACTGTTACCACCTTCACCGCGTGGAGGTACTCCCAGCTTATGTTATTTTATAATTATACATTGAAATTAGTGATAGTTTTGATTTCTACATCAGATGTTTTTGATCTTCGATTTTTATAAGTCAACAGGAAATGCCCATCAGACCGAACAACTTTTGTTAAAACGTCATTCCTATAAATATGTTATAGTGAAGCTGGGCTCTTGGCGTTCCACATCAGGTGTTCCAGATCTTCAAATTTATTCTCTCAGCAGAAAATGCCCATCACGTGGAACAAATTTTGCTATGGTACCATTGTTGTATCTCTTATAGTTTAGCTGGTCTGTTGCGGTTCTGCATCAGGTGTTTGTTTCCAAGATAAAAGTCAACAGGAAATGCCCATCAGACCGAACAATTTTTGCTAAGACGTCATTCCTATATGTGTTATGGCATAGCTGGGCTCTTGGAGTTCCACAACAGGTGTTCCAGATCTTCGATTTTTATAAGTCAACAGAGAGTGCTCATCAGATCGAACAACTTTTGCTAAAACGTCATTGCTATATATATGTTATAGTGTAGCTGGGCTCTTGGAGTTCCACATCAGGTGTTCCAGATCTTCAAATTTATTCTCTCAGCAGAAAATGCCCATCACGTGGAACAATTTTTGCTATGGTACCATTTTAGTATCTCTTATAGTTTAGCTGGTTTGTTGCGGTTCTGCATCAGGTGTTCAAGTTTCCAAGATAAATTATAGCCTATATGTTGCCCAGACTCAATACCTATACAACAAACAAAAAAACATTCAAATCCGTCCAGCAGTTCCGAAGATTAGCGTGTACAAACAAACAGACACACAGACAAACATACTTTTTTTTTGGATTCGTGCTCTATTACTGTTTCTAAACCCCCCCCCCCCCCCCCTCAATTATTTATTTTTTAATATATTCAATGTACAGACACAGTTTTTTTACTGTTTTATTATATGTATAGATAGATTTATTTTTTTGTATGTTTGTTCAGCCTTTTTTTCGCCAATTGTGAACCTCAAAAAAACTCAAAACTCAAAGCATTTATTTCAATTAGACCATTACGGCACTTTTGAAAGTCAAAAATACAAAAAAGAAAATCAAAGCTACAGTCCCAGTCACAAGGCATAATAACTTGAGAAAGTACTGTAGTTGCCCATTCCCTAGCGTAGATCTCTATGGAGAAGAATGGGCAAGAAACTCCATGGACACTCTTTTAAAATCAAAATATTGTTACAAAATCTTGGTTACATCATTAATTTTGAGATTATACATATATGTGAGAACGATGTAGAAAGACGTGCACACTAAGAGCACCCAGAGTGAAAGATTAGATTAAAAATGTATGAATAAAGTAATTAAAATGAACCTTGGCAGCTAAGAGATGACCAGTCCCAACTGACAGCGCCCGTTCACAGACATGACGCATGTACCGGCGCCATTCAACTCAACCATATTGAAGGGAACTAAATGACCCGACACACCCGCCACCATCAGCGAGACATTTAAGTGAGTATGACATTCTCTCAGTCACCAAGGCATATTCAAGTCAATGAAAGATAAATAAATGTAAATGGTGGCTGAACAGTACAAAGTATTCACACATGTGCTATGCAATTATATAATACTAAGAACTGGAATCTATACAATGCAAGTATATTTTTACAATCTTCTGCAGCTTCCACAATACATTAACATGGGAATCAATTCTTCATCTTCTTCTTTACGCGTCGATGGACTCAAATAATGCCCGACCAGTACAAACAATTAGTTTGCCCCCCCACCTATGGTTGTGGAGCAGGACCAGCATTTAGCCAAGCATTTTTATCATCAATGTAATCCCCCAACTTATAATATGCTTGCCTACATAGTGTGCGTTTTATACAAGATTTAAATTTCGTCTCATTCAGTTGAAGAATGTGGGGAGGTATTTTATTGTAACATTTCAAACAGTACCCCATGAAAGATGAATCCACTTTAGCAAGCCTGAAACCTGGCTGAACTAGTTGGTCCCTATTTCTAGTGTTATAGTGGTGTCTGCCCCCTCTCTTACTGAATAAATGCCGATTTTTTCTAACGTACATGATGTTTTCATAGATGTATTGACAAGGTACTGTCATGATATTAATTTCCTTAAACAGTTCTCTTAGAGAATCGCGTCTACGTAATTCATAAATGGCTCTGATGGCTCTTTTCTGCAGAATAAATATAGACTCGATGTCTGCAGCCCGTCCCCATAGTAAAATACCGTATGACATAATACTATGAAAATAACTAAAATAGACCAGCCTCGCGGTATCAACATCAGTAAATTGACGGATTTTTCTAACAGCATATGCTGCTGAGCTTAGCCGTCCTGCAAGAGATGTTAGATGAGGACCCCATTGTAACCTTGAGTCGAGCGTGATTCCCAAGAAAACCGTTTTATCGACAAATTCTAGTTTCTCTTGATTCAATATTATGTCACAATCACTACTTTTGACATTTGGTAGAGCAAATCTAATGCATTTAGTTTTTTTCCCATTTAGTACTAAATTATTAGCGGTAAGCCAATCGTGGACCTGCAGTAGGGGGTTATGTACGTCATCAAGATTAGTGGCACGTCTGTTTATTTTAAATATTAAAGAAGTATCGTCAGCAAACAACACCATATGCGGATGGTTGTTAAACAGATGGGGTAGGTCATTAATATATACTAAAAAGAGGAAGGGACCCAATATCGAACCTTGTGGTACACCCATTTTTACTTTTAAACCCATTGAGTTGACTCCATTTATTTGTACCTGCTGCTGTCTATCATTCAAATACGATTTTATTAAACTGAGCGCAAGTTTACCTAAACCGTAATGCTGAAGTTTCAAGATCAGGGTTTCGTGATTTACGCAATCAAATGCCTTCGAAAGGTCACAAAAGATTCCTATGGCATCTTGTGCCTACCAACCGATTTCAATGATTCTTTTTTTTTTTTGGAAAATATTATTTCACGGTGGTCCCGTTTAAATTTGGTGAAGATTTGATGGTGATCTTCGGAGAAATGCAATGGAACTCTTCAATTATAGACAGCAAATCGGTCGTGATTGCTGCAATCGCTTGGATGTTTGTTGTTTTCACAACATCATAACATATCATTACGCCTGTATGCTCTGAGGGGGTATGCAGATGTGTACAGTACACCCACATTTCGACAGTTAGGTATGTTAGGTTGCATTTTATTGGGGATAAGCCTATTACCATGAAGTACCTATCATTGAGATCTTTGTGTATGTAGATCTTAGATGACCAAGTTATATTTAGAATTAGTTGTGCCCCGCGGTTCCAGACGCCGTTTCTGACTTTATTTTTTGTCGGCTTCTGATAAAGGTCGTACTTAGTTCGTATTGAATAACCTATAAACCTTCTTCATGAATTGAGCGATCAAATGCAAAAGTTATTCGCGTTCAAAATAAAAAGCGAAGAAACAAATTCTTCGGCTTGTATAATATTAGTAGTTTATAAGTATAGATAGTTTAATTAACATCTTCCTATGACTTTGCCCCGGTGTACTATGTGGGTCTTTTCCGCCTGACCATTTTATTTTTTTTTCGCTTAAATCATGCGGAGGCGCTGAGCCACGCCCCCTTGAAATTTGGGCCTATTAGGAAAGCGTCAACTTTGGCGCGCAAAATAACAATAACTCTCGTTTGGCGTGCGTCGTCAGTGCGCTCGGCCGATTCGGTATCTTTTCATTCATTTTTTCTACACAAAGTCAACGGGGCGGGGCTAGAGAGCGTTTTTATGTTGCGAGTGCAAGCAAAAATGAGCTTAGTGGTGGTCTGGCGGGAGTGTCCTCGATAGTACCTCGATAGCAGTGATCCCACGGAATCATACCTACTACCCGAATAAAAAAAGTAGGAAGTTACCCTAGTCATCCGTTGTCTTTATCTTTCACTTAAAGCGAAAGGAAAATGTACTAAAAGTGCGAAATGAAGTACCTAATTAGTTAACCGATGATGTATCTTTCAGTCGCGCTCCGAATGATCGATAAACGAACTAAACGTTTTTTCGATGGAATTGATCAGTATTTCAACGTTATTATAATGTTTTATATTTCTTGTTTTAATTAATGATTTAATATTGTATATTTGTCTGCGCATAATGTGGTGCATGTTGTCCTTTTCTGTAAGTGATGAGGCGCTTAGACTTTAGTTTGCAATGTACAAATTATAATGTAACAGTGTACTCATTGTTGAGAAGCCTTCTAATAAATAAATAAATTAATAAGTATCAAACTGCACATAGCTCCCTCGTTAGCATAGTGGTCGCTAAAGGCGACTGCTGAGCATGAGATCCTGGGTTCGATTCCGGGTCGGGCAAAGTGTTAATGGGTTCTTCCGTCTGGAATTTCTCATTAGCAGCATCGGCGTCTGGATATGTGCCCGTTTGATGGCAATAGGGCCACGCGCCCTCTATTATATGGGACTCAAAAATAACTGGCAAAATGTGGGTGTACATAACGAGGTGTAAAACATACGTGCAAAGCGTGCAACATTGTTAAAAAGTTCGTCAAAAGTTGTGACTGTATATTTCCGGGCTGCTGCATGCGTGCAATATACGAGCTAACAACAAACTGCGTAGTGGGAGCCCGACACATACCCTTACCTATATTTATATACAGATAAGTTAAAAACAATGTGGTATTTTGTTTTAGTTTTGCTTAAAAAAATCCAAATATTTTTTTGGGACTGAAAAAGATAACAATTAGAAATAAATGATTGTCTGCTTTGAATATTTATCAACAGTCAATAATCAATAATCTTCTAAAAAGGTAAGGTCTAATAAGATTATTGACCTATATATTCCGAAATAAGTAATAAATGTAGGTTGTATGCGGACAATACTGAAAGAAATTCGGTATGATTGAGTACTAGTATGACATGCGGGCTTAGTGCCCGCCAAACAATATGAAAAATTAAGTTCGTTTTCGGAGTTTCCCGACGCGACGCCACGCCGTTGCTGCATATACGCGAGCTAAGCCGGCCCATCGCACTACGTTTTGTTTTGGATACTGGACAGGCAGGCACGGGAATCCTTTTCGTTCACATTGAATTTGATACGTGTAGTATTTTACATGGAGACTGCCTATCTGACCTCCACAAACCAGTTGGTAATATGATACCCCTCGACTTCCCTCCGCGCACTCGATCGGTTTGGATGCGATCTATTTCGCTGTCGATTTTAATTACGATTTTCGTGTTCCGTGATCGATTCCCGGCTCGTGAGTTGTTCCTAGTTGTGTACTATTGTGCTAAGTGCTGGTATCGTAAGTTTTTTAGTGTTTTTACGTCGGTTTTACTGGTATTTTAGTTAATTTCGTTTACTTTCGGTGAGTACATTTACCTTTTTTTGGTGTGTGGGTACCTCGAAATAATTTTATCGTCCGTTAATTCTGTTACCTTTCTTACGTTCTAATAGTTTGTTTGAATTTCATAATTTATAATATGTTATCCATTAATGATGACCCGCCTGACCGTGGCAGAGATGCATTCCATACACCCGGGTCGCCGACGACCTCCGCTAGTTCAACAAAACGTTTGTTTCGCGAAATGTCACCTTCGTACATATCGCCCGAGGAAAGGTCAAAACGGCTTCACACATCCGACTCAATTGAGAAACCTTCGCCAATATTAAACGTCAGTACTGCGAGCAACAGGGGCGTAGCTACCGCCGTATATGCCGTATCAATTATACGGGGCCCCGGGCCACGGAGGCCCCCAACGCGAGTAAGCAAAAGTTAAAAACTACCCAATTTCTTTTTTTTTTCAGAAATAAATCTGTTTGCCGAAAAAGGCAAGGAGAGTGTATATTTAATTTTAATTGTTTGTAAAAAAATTGGAAAAAGTGACAGATAGATAATTATGATTAATAAATATTTCTTTCAATGGGGATGGCAACTATGGAACTAATGGCGCTAGCATAGCTTGTACCAACTGTCGTGATTGGTTAAAAATCTGTCAATGTCATTTTATATTTCAAAATAGCTTGTTTGTTATCATTTGACAGATTGGGACTAAGCTATGGACACGCCATCTACAATCAGCCTTGACCAGCCTTCCCCATTTTATGCAAACAGTTTTTTTTTTGTGAGAAATCACAATGAGGGATTTTCTTTTTAGCTCTTCCCTCGTCGCTGGATAGATGGCGCTAGGAGTTAGTACGATAATGCAAGGAACGGAACCTAAAAAAAGTGATTTTAACAAAGCGCGAGAAAACTATGTTATATTCGGAAGGCTAAGCAAATGAAAGTGTCAGTCAACGAGAGTATGTGACGTGACACAATGTTTTTTTTTCCAAGCGTTTTGGTTTTGGCACCAACTATCATAGTAAGTTCAACGCCATCTATAGATTTCTTGGGGACTAAGTTTTTTTTAATACCTCAAAAAGAAAACCTCTCATTATTTCCCTAGGGGCCCCTAAACAAATTTTTATACGGGGCCCCGCCAAGGCACGCTACGCCACTGGCGAGCAATGACAATTACTGCGATTTATTTATTTATTTATTAAAACTTTATGCACAAGTAAAAACTGTACAAAGGCGGCCTTAGGCATTTTCTACCAGTCTACCTTAGGGTGATGCAGAGACAATTCACAGTAGGTGCAATAACAGAAAATAACTTTAAGAAAATATTTATAACTAAAATACAAGAATAAATACTTATATACATACATAAAACAAAATATATATATACAAAATAAAGTAAGTAATGAAAGATAATCAAAAAACAAACTACAACAACTTAGTTGTGAGACGAATCTGCCAACTTCTTGTGTATGTGTTCTCGAGCTTTCACTTTAAATGTGAACTGATTGGTTACCGTCCTGATATTCTGAGGGAGCGCGTTCCAAAGGAAGACCGCCTGGACAAAGAAAGATGATTTTATAAAACCAGAGCGATGAGAAGGACAACGAAGTAGGCGATTATTCTCAGACCGAAGATTCTTGCTGTGTGCAGAGCATAAATATTGACAAAGAGAAGTTAGATAAGAAGGAGAAGTAGGTTTGTGAAGAAGAGAAAACAGGGTTGTCAACGCCCTCAACGCTCTGCGCTGCCGGATTGGTAACCACTTTAAAAGCGATCGATGTGCAGATACATGATCATACTTTCGGAGATTGAAAACGAATCGAATGCAGCTATTAAGAAGTCGGTCAAGTTTGTTGAGGAGATCTGCATTCAGGTCATAGTAGCACATATCACCATAGTCAATTATGGGGAAGATTAGGGACTGTACAAGCATTGCCTTAATGTGTGATGGGAGAATATTTTTCAACCGATAGAGCGACCGCAACGTCCCAGTGACTTTCCTGCTCACAATCGCGACCTGCTTACGCCAGTCAAGGCAAGTGTCAACATGCAAACCCAGATCCTTGACGTCAGAGCTAAACGGAATCACTGTGCCATCAAAGGTAACCGGTGGCACCGTTAAACCGTTCAGCCTCCTCAAGCTATGGGGGCTCCCTATAATGATAGCCTGACACTTGGCTGGGTTAACGGCCACCCCGAAACGGTCAGACCAATTTTTGACGACTCGTAACTCCCGATTTAGCGCCTCGACCGCACCGGATAAGCTGTCAACACCCGCCTGACAGTAAAGCTGTAAGTCGTCAGCGTAAAGATGATACGCACACTGAAGTTCGGTAGTTATGAGATCTATAAAGATAGAGAACAAAAGTGGAGATAAAATGCCGCCTTGCGGGACGCCAGTTTCAAGATCACACCAGCTAGACTTAGAGTCACCAGCAAGAACTGATTGCTGACGCCCCCGAAGATAGGAAGAAAACCATTCCAGAACCTCGGGAGAGACCATGAGATAGGAGAGGATGGATAAAAGGACTTCGTGACTGACGGTATTGAAAGCATTGGAGAAATCGATTAACACTAAGACCGTAACTTTGGTGTCTTCCATTCCTCGCCTTATATCGTCAGTCACTTTAAGGAGAGCAGAAACGGTACTGTGCCCGGGCCTGAACCCGGATTGGAATGGACTGATGAGGGAGTTTTTGTGAATAAAGTTGGAAAATTGTTTATGTACACAGGCCTCGAGTACTTTGGATAAAAAGGGAAGGATGGAAATTGGACGAAAGTGACTGAGAAGAGTGGGATTAGGGACTTTAGGAAGTGGTCGAACATGGGCTTTCCGCCACAGGGCTGGGAAAACACCGGAGTAAAGGGAGAAGTTAACTATATGGGAAATTGCAGGAAGGAGCTGATGAACAACTGTCACGATCATGTGTCGACTGATGTAATCACAGCCCACGGCTTTGGATTTAATGGATAGGATAATTTTTTTGATCTCTCCCGGGTCCACTGGGGTGAAGGCAAAGGGATTAATATTGGGTCGCGTCAGACCGGCAAGGTAGTCAAGGGTTTGACATTTGGTTGGACTATCAAGGGTGGTAACAGTGGAGAAATGACGATTCAGATCGTCCAAGCCAAATGTGTTAGGAAGGTCAGAATGACGTGATTTACCGATACCTAGAGTTCCAAGGAATTTCCAGATATCAGCAGGAGAAGCAGAAGTGATGTTATTAAGAATATGGTGGCGTTTAGCGTTGCGTATCATCTGATTACAGCGATTGCGAGCAGTTTTGAAAAGAGTCCAATTATCATCCGACCGATCCTTTTTAAACTTCCGAAACGCGCGGTCTCTTCGTCGCATCGCCATCCGAATTCCCCTATTCATCCATGGCGCAGGTGGGCGCTTTAGCTTGACTCTCCTGATAGGAGCGTGAGCGTCGTACAGCTCAGCTACAACATTGTTAAAAATTTTAACTTTATCGTCAACAGTAGTGGCTTCCTCCATGGGTGTCCAGTCAATATTAGACGCGTCTTGTGAAAGCTTTTCAATATTCATCCGTGCAAAGGCACGCCTGTACTGGAACGTAGGTTTGGGTTTTGGAGGTTTAAGGGCATAAGACAGGAAAATAAGGTCGTGATGGGAAAAACCAGGAGCGTCAAGTTGACCATGTGAGGAGACTAGGGAAGGATTTGAGGTGAGGACCAAGTCGAGCCAAGTATCATCACCGGAAGTGTTGTGATGAGTTGGTTGGAGAGGCAACACATGCAGATTAGCGGACTCGACCAGATGGAGAAGTTTACGGGAACGATGGGAGTTGTGGGAAAGGAGATTGGTGTTGAAATCCCCCATGACTATGTGATGTGTATACTCCGAACCTAAAGATTCTAGGACCGATTCAAATTCGATGAAGTAATCAAGGGAGGGGGGGGACAGTACACAACACCAAGAACGGTTTTAGCTCCTTTGACACAAACCTCTAGAAAAAGAAACTCAGCTGAAGTATTACAGGAAGAAGTAGAGAGAATTTTATAAGGAAGATCAGCACGAAGATATATAGCTACACCACCTCCTCTCTTACCGACTCGGTCATTCCGTAAAAGAACGAATCCTGGGAGAGAGTAAGTGGTGGATAAAAGTTCAGGTTTGAGCCAAGTTTCAGAAATCAGGATGGCATGGACGTTGTCGTTCGAGAAAGTTTCATACAACTCGTTATAGTGGCTCGGAATGCTTTGAGCATTTATATGACAGACGTTAAACGGCCGGCCAAGATTTTGGCTGAATCTTTGACGTAAAAGCTCACTGAGGTTTTCTGTAGCAGAACAAAAGCTGTCATCGCTAGAAGAGGCAGTAGATTCATTGGCAGAGAAAAAAGATTCGTTATCAGATGTTGTCATGAATACAAATATAAATAAATACAATAAGAACAGGTAATAAAAATATTAAAAAATAAAATAAAAAAATATATAAAAAGAGACCTACACGAAATACTGGTAGGATGTTTGCATCTCTGCACCACCCGCCAGCTAAAATCATCATTACAAACTAAAGAAATAAAATAAAATCAAGTAACTTTACAACTATACAAAACTATTAGCGATAAAGGAATAGGTACTTTCGCCAATTTTAATTATTCCGAACGCGTCAAACATTCAAAGGCGTTACATTTTTGTGAACGTATCCAAACGCACAAGACGTCACGTATGAGTTTGACGTTTACTTTGATTGATAACTACAACACTTGACATTGACATTAAATCATGCAAAGCCATCGCAACAAAAATGCAAAACGGAATAAAAACAAAAAGTAAAAGAGATAAAGTCTTGTTGAGGGTAAAAATCCTAAAGTTTGCGTAACTTCTTTGATTATATAATGTCTAGATGGAGCGTCAAGTGCGCGCAAACGTGTCAAAAAATATCAGCCAACTGTTGGATTACAAGTTCTTACCCGCCGACAGTGCTGCCAACTTAGCGCTTTCAGCGCCAGATCTAGCGCTTTTTTTGTTCAATAGCGCGTTCTAGCGCCTAGCGCTAAATCTAGCGCTTTTTGAAATCCTATTATGATATGCACATCTACTATTATTTATTCTGTGATGTGCGTAACACGGAACGAATCACTTAAATTTTTTGAACTTGCATCACATAGATGCTGATAATTATGTTTCAGTTGGTATCGTAGTCTGACATCCCTATTTTAATTCAATAAAAAAAGATTTGAATTACAAAAAATAGTCTCAAATTATTGGGGCCTGGGGGTTTTGTTTGAATTTGGCGCCGAATACAGCGCTTTTTTGACAGCGACCATTTAGCGCTTTCTAGCGCTTTTTTAAAGAGCTAACAGCGCGTTTTTGCTTATACGGGTTGGCAGCACTGCCCGCCGATTAGTGCCGTCTGCCGATCGTGCCGCTTTGGCGTCACCACGTATTACGCGCGGTAGGTAATAAACAAATAACGGCGATAAAATGACGGTATGTGCTATTAAACTGTGCCGGAATTATACAGGAAGGGTAAAAAATACCAAGCACATCGCCTATCATCGATAAGTAACCAAAAAACTATATATTTCTGTTTTGTTTTTAAAAACACAAAATTACGCCATATTTTATCAGTGTTGCCAGTTTCTTTTTTCATTCTCCCAACAGAACGTCATTTTTTTGTGGGTAAATTAGTTAGTCTAGGGTTACGTTTATATTATTTATTTGTTCTACTTTATTAATCGATTTAAAAAAAAGGTGGAGTTTATAAATTCGTATTAAGTCTTTCTATGATTTTGAGGTCGATTCCAAGTAAAACTTGTTATTATGTTAGCTAGGTAAATAATTTATTTGATACCGACTTCATGTTCACATTTTAGTCATTATTAGCTGACCCGCGCAACATCGTCTGCGTCACATGAGCGTACCTACCTACCTACCTACTACCTTCCTACCTACTCCCTTCCTAGCTACTCCCCTACCTACTCCCTTACTACCTACCTACCACCTACCTATTACCTACCTACCACCTACCTACCTACCTACCTACGACCTACCTACCTACCTATTTCTCACCGTTTAAACCTTCCGTGAACTTCCACAAACAATTCAAGACCAAAAATAGCCAAATCGGTCCAGCCGTTTTCGAGTTTTAGAGCGACGAACGGCAATTCATTTATATATATAATTATTATTAATAACTGGCACTGATTAAAAGTATTAACTCGGTAATTTAACCTCTTATTTTTATTCCTTGGATAAAAGTTATCTGACTAATGAATAATCAGCCCATAACAAACATAATTATTGAATGAGTAGAATATGGTGATCAACATAACATCTTATTTTTAAGAATATCCAATAATCCCATTATCAGGAATCGATGGATAGATCGCATTCAAAAAAGCCGCGGAGATGCCACGTGGAAACCAACAAAAACTAATGTAGTTTGAGAAACTACTGTAGAGAGAAAAATATAGAAATAGTCTAATTTTAGTTTAGTTTGTGAACAAGAGAATCGGCACAATTTTAATACTAATTTAATTAACTTAGCTGATTTAATACAACATTCAACAACTCTATTTCAATTTAAATAGTGTTTTTTTATTTATCCAAGAAAGTAACTACATACTTAATAAAAATACACTACTAAAACTGAATAATACCTACTACATACATACACCTAAAACTTATCTTAATTAATTAAGTAGTCTATTATTTTTAATATGTGACTTATGGGAGAATTATTGTACTAGCTGGTAACATTATTCACGCACACAGAGACACAGTAGGGCAGTGTAAAACACCGCCTGCACGCACACAGGCTTGAAATTGTTGGCTCGTTTTTTACGTTTTGATTGTAGGGCGACGCTCCATCTAGACATTATATAATCAAAGCGTAACTTGTATATTTAAACTTAGCTTAGAGACGTACGAAGAAAAAGAGAATAGAAACAAATACTGTACTACTTGAAAATACGAGACAAAAGTAAAAATGAAAAAAATGAATGGAATGTTGGCCCACAGGTTTGCACGTTGTACGGCTCAGGTTAAGGTGACGCTTTTCAAAGCCTACTGCCAATCCTTTTACACGTGCAGCCTGTGGGTGAACTTTACGCAAAGGGCATACAGTGGTCTGCGCACACAATATAACAACACGTTCCGGGTGCTGATGGGGCTGCCGCGTTTTTGCAGCGCGTCCGGCATGTTTGCGGACGCGGACGTCGATAGTTTTTCGGCCATCATGCGCAAGAGATGTGCATCTTTGCTACGCCGTATTCGCGCCAGCCCCAACATCATTCTGAGAACGTTGGCTGATAGGTGGGACTCTCCGATCTTGGGGCGGTGGATACGACTGCACGCAGTCAAGTAGACATTCCCCAGGATCGGCGTGCCTCACCCAGCTTAGAGTAAATATTACTAACATAGTTTATAAGTTTTATTTTAAAAAAAGGTTGTCAATAACAAACAATAATTGAAGATAGCAAACTTTAAGGTAAGAAAATCCTAATTACCTAATGGATGTTTTATACTATATAATACCTAATTGAGGAACAATACCTAGTAACTAATGCGTCTTGTTTTTCAGGCTATCTCCCAGACGTTTGAGCCCGTGGATACTGCTCCAGCAGCGGACTCAGCTCTTCAAATGATGTCACCTTATGTTTGCTTCCATCGGGGGCTTTAATAACGATGACACCGTCCTGAGTCCAACACGACCGCATAGTAAAGTGAAGCCGCGCCTTCCCAAAGATGGATTGTCGGGTCTTAGTCAAAAACTCCTTGACAGAGATGGATGATCCCTTCAGTCCTGTCTTCGCTCTCCAGACAGCAGACCTGTCGTCATAGCTCGAGAACTTGACTAGGATGGGCCTATGATGATCCTTTTTGGCTACACCAAGTCTGTGGCAGACTTTTATGGAGGATGCAGTGATGGTTTTAAGGGATAGCTTCTTGCCTATCACCTCGAGGATTACTGTGCTGCTGACTTCCCCTTCCACCTCTTCAATGCCTTGGAAAATGAGTGCCTTCCGCCGATGCCTGGTCTCCAACCCGTCGACCTGTCTAGCACACTCGCTGATCTGTTTTCTGAGGAGACTCAGCATGCTGAAGATCAGCTCCCTGAAGGTGCGAAACTCGTCGGCTACCTTCGCCACGGTGTCCTTGGCAGGTTGTGCACACTGTATCTGCGCTTCCAATTCACTCATCTTCCGGATAAAGCTATCCTCTAGGGTCTTCTGGGCAGATATTATCTCGTCAAATTGAGACATTGTAATAATAATTGTCCACTTGTGTTTGGTGAGAGTGAAAATAGTGTTGTGAAGTGATGAGCTGGCAGGTGGTGTATTAATTATTGTTTGAGTCACATAAACGTGCTGCAAACGTAAGTACCAGCTGGGTATAGGTTATACACTGATAATATATAAAAAACTAGTAGAAATACTGCAGATTATTATTTTAAATATTAAATCAATACTAGAGTTATGTCTTTCTTTTTTTACACCTACCCACGAAAAAAAAAAAAAAAAAAAAGCTCACACACATTTAGTCTCACAGGCGTCTGCATTTCTTTCTAAAATTAACGACCTTGTTAATGATCAAGGGTCCCGCATTAATGTCGCAAATAAATCCGCTATCATGGACATGACTCAGCGCGTAACGGCCATCGTTTCTTTGTTAGCCATAAAATCATCCTCCAATGAAACTAAATTAGCCGTTAAGAAAACCGCGAAATCTGGCGTTGTATTACGTGTCGCTAATGACAACCAAATAAAAAAATTGCAATCGGTCGATGCTATTAGGTCCGCCGGCTTAAGACTTGAAAAAACGAAAGGCCGAAGGCCTCGTATATTAGTTAAGGACGTCCCATCCTCAATGGAAGACAATGCTTTTCTGCACGCGTTATACCGTCAAAACATTAAAGACGAGCTGCCAATAAATGAGGATGATTTTATTAAGTAACTAAAATTATTCGTAGGCGTTCCTTAGATAACGGTCGCAAGTGGATAGGCGTTGAAATCGAGTCCACAGTTCGAAAACATTTAGTATCCACCAAAGATAAATTATTGATTGGGCGACTTGCCGTTTCATCGATGATGTCGAAGTAGTTCGTTGTTTACATTGCCAGCAGTTCGGTCACGTTAAGAAACACTGCGTTAATAAATCACCTACCTGTGCTAACTGCTCGGAAGCACATGAAACAAATAACTGCCCGCACAAGGATAATTTAAATTACATACCGACTTGCGTGGCGTGTAAACGTTTTAAAAAACCGTTTGACCATCGTTGCGGGTCCCCAGAGTGTACCACTTACAAACTTAACTTAAGCTCGAACAGTTAATCCTCAATACCAACTACTAAAATAATGGATAGTTTAACTATAGGACAATTAAATCTCCACAACGATAGGGTGGCGACCTCTGAATTAGACAAATTAATTATCGATTATAACTTAGACATAGTACTTGTTCAAGAACAATACCAGAACGCTCACTTACGTCACAAAGTAGTTCAGCTGGACAGCAAAGCACGAGCCGGAATTTACGTGGCGCGTCCTTCTAACTTTACAGTAACGTCTTTGCGTAACCTCATGACGCCCCACTGTGCCGTTGCGGAAGTCTCATCAGCTTCTTTTAAAGTTTACGTTGTGAGCTGTTACTTTCAATACTCAGACCCTGTTGCACCTCATATACATAACCTCCGTCACGTCTTACAGTCACTCGCGGGCAGTAAAGTTATCGTTGGCGCTGATGTTAACGCGTCATCGTCTCTGTGGTATGGCAAGGTTAGGTCAACGGATTTCGACCGACGTTGTGCTGTTGAAGATTTTATAGCAGAAATGAACCTATCAATTCATAATACCCCTGATGCACCACCTACTTTTTGCAGCCCAATGGGCGAATCTTGTATTGACGTCACACTTTCTAGTGCAGACGTACGATTGGATAGGTGACGTATCCTACCAGATGCGTCTTGTAGTGATCATCGCCTGATCGTGTACGAATTTGTTCCGAGGTCTACTCAAGGTCCATCTCATAACACTGGTAATTTTAGATATAAAAGTAAAGGCGCGAATTGGGAATTCTTTGGCTTGCTTTTTGCGTGTCACGCCAAAGACTTCACTCGTGATGGGCTGTCAGCTGAAGAAAGTGCTGAAATTATGTCAGACACCTTCACTTACTGTGCTGACATCGCCATTGGTCGCGCATCTATGACCAACATCCATAGATGTGATTGGTGGTGTGACTACTTAATTGAGCAGCGTAAAAGCTATCGCCGAGCGCGCAGACATTTAAACAAGCTTAGAAAACAGAAGGTCACCGGAGACCCACTTAACTTTGCTTTAAATGCATTTAGAGTTGCCAAGTCCCGCTACAGAGCATCAGTGGAAAAGTCTAAGGGTAATTTACTGCGAAAAATAGTAGAAAAACTAGATAAAGAAGGTCCGTGATCTCCTTTGTATCACGAGTTCAAAGCTAATCGATCAGTCGACCTGGCGTTTGTCCAGAACATTAAAGTAAATAATAGACACACGACCGGTATTGAGGAAACAACCGAAGTTCTATTAAATAGTCTGATACCTGATGATTCGCCAGTAAATGACAATGACTACCATCAGCAGATCAGAGCGTGGGCATCTGTGCCACCTGAATCACCAACGTCAGACCTTCCATCCATTGACGAATTCATTAATCTTGTCAGGAAACTGCCTCTTAACAAATCATCAGGTGAAGATAAAATATCTAATCGGATGATAATAGAAGCTTGTAAAACAGCGGGTGACGCCATTTTATCTGTTTTCAACAGATGTATTGCGGACGGCGTTTTTCCTCGTGTATGGCGACGTGGCTTTATACGAATAATTCCAAAAAGTGGTGATAAGCCATCAGACGACCCTAAGTCGTACAGGCCCTTAACCCTACTGCCATCTTTGGGAAAACTCCTGGAGCGCCTTATCGTTCCACGTTTGCTGCCAGACGGGCCAAAGTTTCATAACAACCAATTCGGTTTCACCGTGGGAAAATCTACCGTAGACGCGGCACTTTCTGTTAGAAAAATTGTTAATAACTCGGAACACAAGTACGTGGTTGGAATCTTTTTAGATATTTCCGGGGCTTTTGATAACGCATGGTGGCCGATGCTACTACTTAAAATGAAGAATCGCGGCTGCTATAAAACATATATAATCTTGTTTATTCATATTTTTTAAATGGTTCCGCGAAACTCAAACTCGGACATCATTCTATGTCAAAGTCCCTTACCATGGGATGTCCTCAGGGCTCGGTAATCGCTCCGTATCTGTGGAATTTAGGTTTCGATGATTTTCTCGCGATTCCTCTCCCACCCGGCTGTTCATTAACCGGTTACGCGGACGACGGCCTGCTGCTCATTCAGTCGAGTACTCGGGCTGGACTCGAGAATTTAGCTGACACTTGCCTACGATTAATATCTCAGTGGGGCGATCGAAACCGTCTGACCTTTGCACCGCAAAAAACTTATCAACTAATTTTAAAAGGTAATCTTAAATCGTGGCCTAGTATTAAATTTAATAACGTTCCCGTGAAAAGAAAGCAGTCCGTGTGCTACCTTGGTTTGGTCTTAGAGAAGAATTTTTCATTCATAGATCATATAAAAACTGTCGGTGAAAAAGCTAAAAAGAACTTTTATGCCTTAACTAGAATATCCAAATCTACGTGGGGTCTGTCATTTCTAACTTTAAAGACCATTTATGGGGCTACCTATTTGGGGTGTGCTACGGGTCACCTGTTTGGGCCGATAGGGCCACCATAGGAGCGGTACGACGTAAATTGCTTCAAAGCCAGCGTTTGGCTTTGATATTCTTATGCAAAGCGTATAGGACGGTTAGTACTGAAGCCTTACCGGTACTTGCAGGTGTACTTCCAGTCGATCTTGAAGTGCAGCGACGGGCTGCAATGTACTATAACGCGCGTGAGACCACGGACGCAGACTTTTTAACCCTACGTGACCGTGATAAGATTTCTAGATTATTCAAACCACAGACCGACGTCAGGGAGGAACTTTTGTCTGAATGGCAATGTAGGTGGGATAATTCCATCAAGGGCCGACACCTCCACCAGTTCTTTCCATCCGTTCGTGAACGGCTGGCCAGGACATGGCTGGAGGTTGATCACTGTGTTGCTCAATTTCTCACCGGTCATGGTAACTTTAAGAGTAAATTATTTTCCTTCAAGCTTGTTGACTCGCCTCTTTGTCAATGTTCCACATCTGACTGCGAATATGAACAATCAGCACATCATATTTTATGGGAGTGCAGTCTTTGGCAGAATGAACGCAATATTATGTTGGATATTGTACAGGTTACATCCGGAGTTATTTACTACACAGACCTTGTAGAAACTAGAACAAATTTCCGTGCGTTCAAGCGTTTTTGCCATACCTATTATTGGAATCAAATATAACTGCTCACAACTTAGGACCCATTAATGTTAATATTTTATCCGTGGTGCTAGGCAACTGGGCCTATCCCAGTTGTGAACGTCCCTTTGTGCCTATTGGCCTTGTTTCTTTGTCTCCTGCTGATATGGAGGGAAGTGGAAATTACAGATTTTCCTACTCCTCCGCTATACTTTTCTGATTAATTTCGTTGCAGGATCCAAGACAGTTAAATTCATTCTCTGGGACTTCGTCGAGCTTCATTGTCTCGGCGCTTTTCTGGTGGTCGCCACTGTTGATTCTGGCTTTCAGGAGTTACAGTGGTTGGGAAAAGTGTGGCGGGCTTGTCCCTTAAAAAAAAAAAAAAAAAAAAAAATGACACTCCTCGGTAAGACTGGTTGTCAGACTTTTTGGGCCACTGACTAGGTAATAGGTCGTTACAGGTGTAACGACTGTCAAAGATCTCAAATGACAGCCGGGGCCAACTGCTTAACGTGCTTTCCGAGGCACGGAGGAAACTCGGTATGTAATGGGTGGTCCCATTGCATACCGAGGACCCATCCACAGACCAACCTAGGCAAGCACGGCTTAACCTAAAGATCGACTCGAGCGGCTGTTATTATTTAGCAACAAGCTCCTCAGTCTGTGAGGGTAATATTGTTAGTGCTAGGCTGAAAGCTCTGGCAAAATGACAATCGCAAAAACAGTCCGTAAATTTTACTTTTTTGTTCTCGTATATCTTTTGTAGTTTCCGAACAAATGCCAAAGCTAGAAAAAAATCATGACGGAGGGTCGAAAAAAAAGCCGGCGGATGGCATTTACATTTCAGATGTGAATATAAACTATAGTACATTTTGATACAAGTGGAGAAAGTTTGTTATTGCATTCGAGGCGGAATTATAACACACGAGCCGTAGGCGAGGGTGTTTTTGAGCCGAGAATTGCAATAACAAATGTCCACGTGTATCAAACGACGTTTTTCAATACACTTTTGAAGAAATAAAATAAAATAACGTAAAATATTTTTGTCACGAACTAAGAAACTATGATTTCTTTTTCTTTTTCTTTTTCGCGCTTTGATTTCACCAGGTTGAAGGAGAGGCAACGGTATGAAGCCGCTAAACAGCCTAATATAGAGAAGTCGGTTAAAAATAGATTTATTTAATATTTTTGAATTCAGAACACAATTAAATGTTCATTTGTTTATAAAAGTAACTATTAGTTTTTAATAATCATGTTTATCTATGATATTCTATTTATAAACACAATTTGATTATTCAAAAAATATTTATGCTGCCGAAATTAAAAAAAAAAACATTCACCTCAGACTATAGGCATTGAACCACTTTGGACTAAGTACAGGTATAATAGTTAACTGTGGCAATTTTCATTCCCGCACACGTGCGGGAAAATGGAAATAATCGCACGCGTGTGAAATCATTGCATGTTGTACCTAATCGTAGTGCGTTAAGGACCAGTTTTCGAGAAAGTAAATAAATAAAATATTTTTCAATACACTTCCTCGAAAACTGGTCCATTTTTCAATTGCCACAGATAACTATTATACCTATACTTAGTCCAAATTGGTTCAATGCCTATAGTCTGAAGTGAATGTTTTTTTTTTAATTTTTGCAAAGCACTACGCGTCTTTAAGGCATAAATATTTTTTGAATATTAAAATTGTGTTTATAATTTAATAGAATATCATAGATAAACATGATTATTTAAAACTAATAGTTACTTTTATACACAAATTAACATTTATTTGTGTTCTGAATTCGAAAATATAAAATAAATCTATTTTTTATATTAGGCTGTTTAACGGCTTCATACCATTGCCTCTCCTTCAACCTGGCGCAACCAAAGCGCGAAAAAAAAAATTGGTTGCCTGTAAAGTCGGTATACGGGCGAAAGTTTTACGTGACAACGACTTTGAGTGGTAAAATAATTTTAATGTGAATATTCATTCGTATAGTAGGAAGAAGGATGAACGGACGCGACGCGTGCCTCTCACTCGCTCTCATTGTGAGCGCATAACGTGAGCGGAGCGTAACGCAGTTTCTTGAAGTGTCACCCGGCAAACCAATTTATAAGACGTTGTCACGTCAAAAAGAAAATTAAAGTCATTGGTTCATTGTTCGTGACAAAATTATTTTTTGTTACTTATTTTATTTTATTTCTTCGAAAGTGTATTGAAAAACGTCGTTTGTTACACGTGGACATTTGTTATTGCAATTCTCGGCTCAAAAACACCCTCGCCTAGGCTCGGGTGTTATAATTCCGCCTCGATTGCAATAACAAACTTTCTCCACTTGTATCAAAATGTACTATTATGTGACTTTTATGTTTCACCGATATTTTTAATTTTTATCGAATTGACGTCAACATTAAGGACAATAATATCCAAATATAATATTTCGGATCAGGTCATGAGTACGGACAGGCGAATGTATCGAAAGCGCGCCAGTGGGGACATCACTTACCAGTCTACCCCACCATGGCGGCTTCTACAGAGTCCTGATGTTAACATCACGCGGCGAGGCGGACATTCTATGTCTGATCGCAGCGGAGTTATGAGGTCTTGAATCATTGTGCCCAGTGTTAATGTGTCAAAATTTTATCCTCCTTTTCACCCCCTTAAGGATTGAAATTCCAACAACACTGTTGCGTTAGCTTCCAACCATACGCCCTAGACGCTACGCTACGCTTTGTAATTTTTACTTCGAAAATTAAGGACTTTCCATACACAACTTTATCCCCTTTTTTAACTCTTTGGGGGTGGAATTATCAAAAACGTTGAGACACGTATAAATTAATTTTCAATCGTCAGCCAAATTTTAAGATCCTAACTTTAAAACTGACGGAATTTCATTCAAACTTTCATCCCCTGTTAACTCCCATAAGGGTTGAATTTCGAAGAATCCTTCCTTATTCCTTGTTTACATTAAAAAGGGAATCACTGTGCAAAATTTCAAGTTTTCTAGGTCCAAGGGTTTGGGCTGGGCGATGATCGCGGCGCGCGTAACGGTGTGACAGTTTTACGTGCGTGCAGCTGGTGTTCATCGATTTATTAGACGTTATCACGTCAAAAGTTATAAATGCAGAGTGAAGCTAGTCTTACCCAAAACATAGTGTACAAAAATATTGACTAACACAAATAGTTTTAGTAGGTAAAGATTATACACCATTTTGATTTTCCACTATACAATCATTTAAAAAGAAAAAAAAACATTGCACTGTTTTATTAAAAATTATGAGTAGGTACATTCACACACTAACATAAATAAGTAATACTGACCCCGTTATGCCCTATAAATTATGATACGAAAATTATACTTTACAACCTATTCTCACACCTACCAAATAAAACACAGCACAAATTTTAAGCTTCAGGCAACAAAAGCCGCAATATACCATATTTACAAAAGAGACTACAGTCTGGATAATATGTATAAATTCCGTGAATGCTTACAAAATCTATCCTGGACAGATATTTACAAGGAAAACGATGCAAATACAGCATTCAGCGCTTTCCATGATTTGATATGCTTATTTTACGATCATTCTCAGAAGATCCATTGGCCAGATCCATGATGGATCTACTGGGAAGGATCATTCTCAGAAGATCTGTTGGCCAGATCCATGATGGATCTAGTGAGAATTGTTTTTCTCATTAGGTCTATTTATATAAAAAAGTAAGTAAAATGGATCTAATGAGAATTTTCAATTAAAAAAAATGTTACAAAAACAAATGAATATCAATAAAACAAGTGAATGTCACTAATTTCAACAAATTACTATCCTGACTCCTGTAATGGTGGAAAAGAGACTTTGAGAACCAAAAGGGAAGATGAGGCAATGAATAAGGAGACGAGGGAAGGGCAGTAAGGAAAAATCGAAAACATTTAATCACAAGCAAAATAGGTTTTTTTTATTAAATTAAATTACAAAGTGGAAGTTATAAATGTGAAAAAATATATGTATATGAGCTCATAGTTCAAAACAAATGTTTTATGTATCACCATTAAAAAATCTTTCTTTAAGGAGGTAAAATAGGAGATGAAACTTAGTATGAAAATCCATCATTCTTGAAGTAGAAAGTAACACAAAAAAAAAACAATTTTACCCCGTAAATGTAAGAATATACAGTAAATTAACGAAAAACCATTTGATATTAATTTTATTATAAATAAGTATCTACTAATAATTTATGTACAAAAAGTAATGATATCCCATCAAAAACATAATAGTGAAATGACAGCCAAGTTCAATATTATGGTATTGTTACGTCGTACCAGTACCTACAATTTCAGTAGTAGGTACCTACAAGTAGGTAGGTCAGAAAGACATCAGGAAGTTGTCATTGTAATTTCGACCGTACACCGAGGGCATAACGTACCTACTTCTTTATTTTGTACAAGTTGTGGAAGGACAATGACCCACTATAGAATTGTCTAGAACAATTCAAGTAAGTCGTGGATCTTTCTCGAAGGATCGGTCGCCATATAAATAGCCGACATGTTTGCGGGAGAGACAGTTTGATTTTGGCTACACAACGGAGCGAACTAGAAATGCGATATCTAAGTGAATAGTGATCAGTAGTGTCTTTGTGATTGAGTTTGAGGTGTTATGTGTTTAAGTTATTTGTTGTTTGATCGGTAGTAATTAATTTATACCATACCCAGCTCGTAACAATATATGCCTCGGTTGTTGACTTCAACTTCAACTCCAATGTCAATAATATGACAGATATATTAATTTATTACTCCTATTTGCTTATTTTAAAAAGACTCATCAGTAAGGTCGAATAAGATCCATCATGGGTATGGCTAATGGGTCTTTTGAGAAAAAAAAAGCCTCACTAGATCCATCATGGATCTGGCCAATGGATCTTCTGAGAATGATCCTTCTCAGTAGATCCATATCTTGGAATCAGGATCCAATGAGAAAAACAATTCTCACTAGATCCATCATGGATCTGGCCAATGGATCTTCTGAGAATGATCCTTCTCAGTAGATCCATTTTTTGAAATCAGGATCTAATGAGAAAAACAATTCTCACTAGATCCATCATGGATCTGGCCAATGGATCTTCTGAGAATGATCGTTATTTTACAATCTCTGTTTTCCAAAAGTTAGGGTTAAGGTAAATTTAAACAATAAAATAAAGCGAACGTGGATAAGCAAGGGACTAAAACAGAGCTCTAAAACGAAGCGTTTCTTACGATATCAATATTATAAGACTAAAAATATAATAAACAAGAGTAGATATACCTCATATTCAAAACTATTACAAAAGTGTATCTACAATGCTAAACGCAATGCTAACATAAAATTTATGAATATTATGACAACAAATGTAAAGCCGCATGGACAGTCATAAGAAACGAAATACACACGGACCCCAAAGACAACATTGAACACATTAAAATTGACAACACCATACTTACCAAACCAGCGGAAATAGCTTCTGCCTTCAATAGTCATTTCACAAATTATATTCCTACTCAAAATTATACAAATAGTTTCCGCAGTGATACCCTGAGTGAGACTGCTAACTCAATGTTTAACACCTATATTTGAAAATGAAGTGTCGAAACATATATTATCGTTAAAAAATACCAACTCTGTTGGCTATGATGAACTTAACACCAGAATTATTAAGACATGTGTTAATAGCCTGTGGACCAACTATACTCAGCGGGCTATCAGCGCCCTACGGGTCCAATATAATAATGGGTTCAGGATGTTGATGGGGCTGCCCCGTTTCTGCAGTGCATCAGGTATGTTTGCACAAGCACACGTCGATGGCTTCCACGCCATAGTCAGACAGAAATCTGCCTCTTTGCTCTGCAGAGTGCGGGACAGCTCCAACTCCATCCTGAAGACCATAGCGGGGAGGTTGGATTCTCCTTTGTTAGGTGATGTTGTTCAAAGATGTATTTTGAACAACAGCCTTGTTGTCAAATAGATAATATGTATAAGTTTACTAACATAGGTATAAGTTATCTTTTTGTTTTTACTAACCCATATGGATGTTGCTTATCCGAATTAAAGATTATTTTATTTTATTTTATTTTATTTATTTAATGAAATAAGTGGGGTGATGACGTATCTCATTAACCTGTCCTTTTCACAAGGAGTCTTTCCTAGTGCTTTAAAAATATCTGTTGTCAAACCGATATTTAAAAAGGGTGAAAAAGGTGACATGAATAATTATCGCCCCCTAACTCTGATACCCATTATGTCAAAAATCTACGAGAAATGCATGTATCAAAAAATAGTTAACTACTGTGAGAAATTTAATATTATAAAATAAGAGCAATTCGGCTTTCAGAAACATAAGTCCACATCCTTAGCCATCTTTTCACTGTTGAAAGAAATACTAACCAATATTAACAACAAACAACTAACGACAGGGCTATTCATTGATCTGTCAAAGGCATTTGATTTGGTTACACATGAAATATTATTACAAAAACTAGAGACTATCGGTATAAGAGGACTACCACTTCAGTGGATATCGTCGTATTTAACTAACAGACAACAGAGAGTCACTGTCACGAAACTTAATGAAAGTTGGGACATGACAGAATATTCGTCTGATTATATATGTATAAAACGCGGCGTCCCCCAGGGTAGCATATTGGGCCCAATCTTATTTCTACTCTACATAAACGACATTGTTAATGTAACCAATCATAAATGCTTTCTTTTTGCCGATGACATTTCCATAATTGTGACTACCGATAAAAAATATAAATCAATTACAGATCATGAAGCGGACATAAATGAAACTATAGACAATTTAATTAACTGGTTAAATAATAATAATTTATCTATTAATCTTAACAAATCAATATATATACAATTTAATCAATCTTATAATAATACATTTAATTTTAAAATGGACATTCCAAAAATTACACAAGTGGCACAAACAAAGTTTTTAGGAGTAGTAATTGACGAACATTTAGACTGGAAAGCACAGGTTGATACTGTATGTAATAAAATAAATAAATTTGTCTATGCTTTGAGAACAAATAAAAAAGTCACTAATATAAAAACGGCTGTGATGTCATATCGCGCATATGTTGAGTCCTCACTACGGTATGGACCAATGATGTGGGGAAATAGTACTGACCACAATAGAGCATTTGTCGCCCAAAAGAAATGTTTACGAGCTCTTTATGAGATTCCATCTGACGAATTATGTCAACCAATATTTAAAGAGCTTGGTTTGCTACCGTTACCTTCATTATATGTATATGAAGCATGCATGTTCGTTCAAAAGCACAAAGAATTGTTTAAAACAGCAAAGGAAGTAAGCTCTCGTAGTCGGCGTGACCAATACAGACTTGTGCTAGATGTGCTGCCTCGATCAGCGAAATATAATAAAAACTCTGTGGCTATGTGTGTACGTCTCTATAATAAATTATAATTATATAAATGGCTCAATAGTAATAATTTCTATTGCATTAATGATTTTTTTAACATGAAATCATAATATATCTTTAGTAAATAAGTTTGCATGCTCTAGTAATGTAAAACATGTCTGATCTAATGTTTTTCTGTAACACCTTGTATACCATGTTTTATGCAAATAAAATTAATATCTTATCTTAAAAATTTCATAAAAAACGGTCAAACCGTTTCGGAGGAGCGCCACCACAAACACTGTGATACAAGATTGTTTATATAATAACATAGATTATCATAAAGATTGTACTCCCGCTTCATAATTACTCAATTTATAATAATTTTAGATGTCTAGGAAATAGAGGAAAACAATTTCAAATGTATGACCTGGGCTTGGACAAAGAATACTTTTTATGGCAGTAATGTGTTTCCATAGGATAATTTCCGACCTACATGCAGACAAAGCCATAGGCAACAGTCAGTTCTACATATAATAATAATAATAAAAAGCTTCTTTATTCCATTTCTAAGTTATTGGTGTATGTATACAAAGTTGAGTTATTCAAGTATTTGTTTTTTTTTTTGCACTTGTAATGGATCCCTTTTGGGTAAAAGCCTCCTCCATCCTTTTCCAGTCCTCTCTTTTTTCACCGAGACTCCACCAGTTCCCACCTGCAACCTCTGAGATATCGTCTGCCCACCGTTTCTTTGGTCTTCCCACTTTTCTTTTTCCCAGTGGGCCAGACCACTTTGTCGCCTGTGAAGTCCACCTTTTGTCGGCGTATCTTGTTACGTGGCCCGCCCATTGCCACTTCAGCTTCAAGGCTTGTTTAAGGGCATCAGTCAGCTTTGTTTTCTTTCATAAATCTTCACTTTTTAAGTTTTTATATTCTCTATTTTTCTCAGTTTCAAGATGCTTCTTTCCATAGCTCTTTGGGTTGTGGTTATTTTGTTCTTTATGTTGTTTGTGTAGACCCATGTCTGGCAGCCGTACGTAAGGCATGGAAAAATTCTGGATTCTATTACCGTCTTTTTTAGTGGCATGCTGTAGTTTCCTGTTCTACATATATGTTAAGGTTATTCCTAATCTTTTTAAGAAGGAAAAGGTCTTTTATCAGATAAAGTTGATGGCTTCAAATGATCTTCGGGAATTTTTAACGGGTTGTAATTCCGTTGAGAAGCGAAATGCCTTAAAATAGCCAGTTCGTGATATTCTGTTGGTCGCAGGAACATATTCATCTAAGGAAAAGGTCTTTTATCAGATAAAGTTGATGGCTTCAAATGATCTTCGGGAATTTTTAGCGGGTTGTAATTCCGTTGAGAAGCGAAATGCCTTAAAATAGCCAGTTCGTGATTTTCTGTTGGTCGCAGGAACATATTCATCTCTCTATCAGATAAATCTATATTATTAACAATATTTCGTTTCGCCGAAGTCTTGATAAACGCTTTGCTGGCCAGACCCGTCTCTATCAAACATTTGTGGAGAACTGCACACGTTGTAGGATCTGCTGTCATGGGTTTACCTTCCATAGCATTGGCAATTTGGTGGTAGACCTGTCTAAAGTCTATACCCTCTGTTAATTCTGATTCCGGGATTTCCTCCAAATCAGCTATCATTCTTACTGCAGTAGCAATTTCTGTTTTTAGTTCATTATACTGTAAGTTGTCTATCAACAAGTTTGCCCACTCTGTTAACGGTGGGCTCGGTTTGCTTTTAAGTTTCGGCTTTGGGTCGTTTTGTTCTTTGTTGTCTTCTGTGTTTTTTAAAACAGGATGTTGACGAGCAAAAGTAGTATAGTAGTCAACTGCTGCTTTCGTTTCTTTTAAGTTCTTAGTAATTACGAATTCTTGTATTTTCTCGAGGTCTTGTCGACCATGGGTTTTCAGAGCCTCTTTCAGATGGTATTTTTCTTCTTGCGTCCAATTTTTTATAGCATCGTGGTTGTTATCTGGTTTATTTTGTTGCGACAAGTTGGATGAGGCTGATGATGATGATGGTAGTTCCATGACAATGCAATTTTTTGGGTTTATTCATTCAATTATTAGTATCGCACATCTAAAATCCACTGTAGACTGTAGCCTTTTTTTTTATGGCAATTTGCCGAAGACTACGGCAATTTCTGCCAGTGTCACGTAGTGGCTATACATGTGTATTATAATTAATTAATTAATATTTACACATAGAGTATGAACTTAAACTTTTTGTGGCAATCCTTTTAGCCCTGAAACAAACACAAAACATAGGAGTTAGTAATAGTTAGTAGCTTAAAATATATATAAGTCGTATATAAACAATATATTTAATAACATATAAATGTCTGATTATTAGTTTAATATTGTTATTGGAAATAAATTTAATAAAAGCACGTATAATTTGGGGATTAGGGAAAAATGAGAGGAGGTGACGGGCATTAATGGGTTTTTGGATGTTCAATTTTGTAATAACTTTATCAAAAGAGGAAACATTATTCAAAGGGCAATTTAAAAATATGTGATCTAATGTACCATCATCTAGACCACACTCACACAAAGAACTGTCGCGGACCCTAATTTTATGGAGAAAAACGGGTACAGCAGTGGCCAATACGGATTCTGCACATAACGGATGTGACGGTTTTGGATGTTTCTTTGTACTTATAAAACCAACGCTTGGGGGGAATGGTTTGTTGAATAGATGCAAACAAGCTAGCTTTTGCCTTGGAAGATTGAGACCAGTGGTCTTGCCAGGATTTAAAAAGATCTACTTTGGCCTTGTGAATCAAGTTATAGACCTGAACAGCATAGTGTTTTTTATCTGCCAAATTGCTGCTGACCGCATTCTTAGCAGCAATATCTACCAGCTCATTGCCCTTAATATTCATGTGACTAGGAATCCATACCAATATTATCTCTATGTTTTTTTTATGACAAGAATGTAGGACAGTTTTGATTTCAACTATAATTGGGCTACGTAGGTTATCTTTAAATTAATTTTTAACTATTGCCACCAGAGCACTCCTAGAATCAGAAAAGATGACTGCTTTTGAAATACCTGAATGAGAGGAAATAAATAAACAGGCCTCCAAAATTCCAATGCACTCCCCGGTAAAAGGAAGGAAGGAAGACTCGGGAGGGCATTGGAACTGAAGGAATATCTGAGAGTTGGAATTATATACAGCAATTCCTGTTTTGCCGTCAGAGGTCAATTTAGAAGCGTCTGTATAAAATTTGTAGTGATCCGGCCAGTTGTTATTAACAGTCGAAAGAAAATGGTCATTAGCATTGGTGGTGTCCTTATTTATTCCAATATAAGTGATCTTTGGAACAAAATTTAGAATTTCATACGGACATGTGTAGTGGGAATTTATTACACTGAGGAATGGGAGAATTATCTTCCACATTCCGGATATTCCTAAATGAATTAAGGATCAAAGGGGGGTCTTTATGTTTCCAATAATCGCTTTGTCTACATAAATTATCAAGTGTGGAAAGCTTAGAAAGAACTATGTGATCACTAAGAAGATATGCTTTGTACATATATTTATCGGCTAGGTATTGTCTACGGAGAAGAAGGGGAGGGTCGCCACTCTCAACTTGCAGTGCGTTGGTAGGAGTGGATCTCATACAACCTAGTACAATGCGGAGGGATTTCGACTGAATGGTTTCCAGCTTAGCCAATGCAACCTTACCACAGGGTTCCAGGAGGAAAGACCCATTAGTCCAGTAAACTTCTTATTGTAGCATTGTATATGAGTTTGAGAGTAAAGGGATGAGCACCCCACCAAACACCTGCTAGAGCACGTAGCATATTAAAGTTCTCACATTTATTGATTATATAATTGAGATGAAAGACACCAGATAATTTACAGTCCAAAATTACCCCTCTCTTTAACTAACTTTATCCTCGACATTAATAAGGGATCCTTCAATCTCAAGGTGGACATATGGAGTTAAACGTTTACGTGAAAAAACTACAACGGAGCTTTTAGGAGCTGACAAGCTAAGACCATGAGAGATTAACCACTGGTTTAGGGAGTTAAGGGATATTTGCATGGATTCCGTAGCAAGTTCCACAGACGAGGTAGGAATATATAAGCATAAGTCATCTGCGTATTGTAAAATTTGGCATTCGTTATTAAGGGAATTGTGAAGATCAGAGGTGTAAATACTGTATAAAAGAGGACTTAGTACTGAACCCTGCGGTAACCCACGCCAAACAGTTCTGGGGTCATATGATTCCCTTGGAACATGGAGTTTAATACTGCGACCAGCCAGCAAATTACAAATGCAGTTAAGCATCTTTACCGGGATACTCAGCTGGCGTAATTTACTTCTGAGTAGGACACTGTCGTAAGCTGCTGAGATGTCGAGAAAGACCGCTAGAACAGACTCACTTTTGCTGAAGGCAATCCGGACATCAGTCATAAATATACTAATGCTATCCATTGTGCTAGCACCCTTTCGGAAACCAAATTGAGTTTTTGCTAGAAGGCCTCGGCTTTCAACCAAACACTCCAACCTGTTTTTTATGAGGTGTTCCAGGATTTTACCTATAACAGGTGATAGAGCAATGGGTCGAAAGTTATCAGGGCAATCAGGAGGTTTCCCTGGTTTTAGGATAGGGATTATCAGTTGAGTTTTCCAAGTATCAGGGATATGGGAGAGAATAAAACATGTGTTGATTAAAGATAAAAGGTATTGACGACTGTGGGAACCCAATTTTTTTAAAAACGGTTATGGATGGCCATCTATGCCTGGGGCGGAATCGTGAACGTGTTTGAGCACTGTATCAAGTTCACTTAACAGGAAGGGAGCATCTAGGGGGTCATTGGAAATTCCCCCCCCCCCCCCCAGAAGGTGAGAGGCATTCTCCCAAACAAGGAGCGAAAGGGGGAGCCACTTTCATCAGGAAGGGTTCTGCAATGTCACCAGGCATAGATGAGGAGTTTCGGACGGAGCAGCCACGTTTAAAACGTTTGAAATTTTGCCATACAAGAGAGGAAGGGGTTGAAGGGGAAAGTGAAGAGCAGAATTTCTTCCATCCTTCATATTTTTTTTTTTTAGTAGACGCCTGGATCTCGCACCAATCCGGTTGAACTCAATCAGGTTTTCAGAAGACATATTTTGTGCATAATTAAGTTCCGCTTCATTTCGGGATTTAACCATGCTGGTACATTCCCGATCCCACCAGGGGGGAGATGATATTTTTCCGGAGGCTGAATTTTTAATCGGTATACTGTCATCCGCGGCGGAAAAAATTGCACCAGAAAATTTCAATATACAGTCCTCTAAGTTGGCTGGGGAAACCTGGGGCAAAGTGGAAATTATATCCTCAAGAGTTTGAGTGTATAATTCCCAGTCCGCGCCGGTAAGCCTATATTTTAAGAGAGGAGGGTTATCCCTATGAGGTAAGGACCTATTGACCAGAGTAGAGCATATTGGGTAGTGGTCACTACCATACGTGAGGTTTAGGCGTTTCCACTCCAACTGGGCGGACAAACTAGCTGAACACAGGGTAAGGTCTACACAGCTTCTACTCTGGGCAGGTCTAGGCAGGCGAGTGACGGAACCATCGTTGACAACACATAAACCCAAGTCTTAAAACAGATCAACCAACTCAAAACCAGGGGGATCAGAATGGTCAGAGCCCCACAGGGAATGATGACAATTAAAATCTCCTAAAATTATAACAGGATTCAGTGAGGAACATATGTTATGAATGTATTGAAAGCAGGAGGGATTGGGGGAGGGAATATAGACAGATATAAAATTAATGCCAAGGATATTAACACCTACAGCATTAATCTCATCTCCATGGGGAGGAAGGGATAGAGGGGAGGAAGGAAGAAGATTGGTCACTAGCATAGCAGCCCCGCCATAACCGTCAGAGTGGTCATCCCGGAGAGTGCTATAGCCAGGGAAATTAAATTGGAGTCGTGGAGTTAACCACGATTCTGAGATTGCAAAAATTGCAGGTTTATACAAAGGTGGTAGGTATAAGGTGGCAGATTTCATGTTGATGTTTCATGAGATGGAATGTTACGGTTTTTAATTTTATTGACTATGTTGTCGGCTACGTGGTCTGGTAATGAGTATTTTGAAAGTAAGGTGGAAAGCAGAGTAATAATAGTGTTGATAGTCTCTTCATTCTCATTATGAGTCGGAGGGTGGACCATCAGAGCACAACCATTAGAAGAGGGGGGGAAAGAATAACTGTTAATAATATCCTGATGGGCCCTACGGTCATAACCAGGATGGGGGGGTGTATGGGGCTTTGGACGGGTAATAACAAATTTTTTGCTGGAGGAAGAAGTAGGGGGTTGGGAATGGGAGGTATAATTAGGAATTGGGAGACGGGGGGGACGGGGATCATGGTTAAGAGTCTGGTGGATAGTCAGTGCAGGAGGGGCTGATGCCGTAATGTCTGCAAAAGATCGGTAGGAGGGGGCGTGACGTTTGGCTGCTTCAGAATAAGATACATTATCCTTAGCTATGGTGGACTTGATGTTCCGCTGACGCAGGTATTCTGGGCATTGACAACTGTTCGCAGGGTGGGCACCCGTACAATAAAAGCACTTAGGCTCTTCAATGGAACACCCGTCCCCAAAGTAGTCACCACCACAGCGGTAACACCGTGGCTTTGACCGGCATTGAGTCCTGGTGTGTCCGAATTTGCAGCACCCGAAACACTGGACAGTGGGAAAATTATAAATCTCCACTGGAAGGGAATTAAAACAGCAAAAAACTCGATCCGGGAGGCTCTGACCATCAAATGTGATTACTACGCTCGATGTGGCAATCCATTCCGTTTTCCCATCATTGTTAACTCTGCGGTTCAATCTCCTCACTTTCAACACCTTGCCAAGTGGGGACTTCAGGGCATCCAAGACTTCAATGTCAGTCCAATCAGTAGGGACGCCCCTAACAACACCCATCCTGGTGATGTTGAATTTGGGTATCGTTAATGTGAAGCCTTTTTGTTTTATTGACTCATTGTCGATAAATGCATTGGCATCTTCCGGGCCCTTGAACTCTACTGATACCCTGTTTCTTCCTATTCTCTTTATACCCCCATCTACAATATTCACAACATTCAGTTTCTGTAATAATTGACCGAATTTTATGGGGTGGAGGGTAGTGCCAGAGGCTGGATCGGATTCGAAAAGAGATGCGTAGACTAAAAATGGATGTCTATCTAAATGCGTGTACTTGGTGCGTGAGATCAATGACGGAGCCGTGACCCGGTCGCGTTTAGTCGCTGAAGCATTTTCGTCCGTGACATTCGTAGAGTCATTGTGGAGATGATTTTCAATGAGTTTCCTTTTTTGAGAAGCTACTTCAACTTCCATTGTCTCAAATTGAGACAGTGGAGCCGTCAGAATAGGCGCATATGAAAACAAATCTTGGGATTGTAGCTGAGCGGGGTGGGGTGGGTCCGGCGGGCGGCCAGGAGACCGCTCGTCATCCGCCATTGTCAGTCAGCATAGGGCAGTAGAATATTAAATAGAATAAGAATAAGAAATAGAAAAAAAACTTACCAAATGTAAGATCACGTACACAAACAAAAACAAACACAGGACAAGCACAAACACGTAAAATACACCCAAAAACCACCAAAAAAAGCAGAGAAAGAGCCAAAAATCAGTGAGAGCACCAAAACAACATGTACTCGCCACAAACGCCTTTTGACACTCCCAACCTCCCAACTTTATAGATTCTCTGTGCTCTCAACTACTCCCAAGACTGTAGTTAAAATCAAATTCAATAATTCACATCCATGATCCACTTGTCAGTTGTCAAACAGCGGAACATCTTAATATTACCGTGGCGGAACTGCCAAAGTGACATTAGAATGGATGGGCATGGGCTTTGCTTTTTTATACCCCGAACAGAAGGCATAGGGTTTTTATATTACTATACTATAAGGGCATAGGTTTTATTGCGTAGAGTGTAGACAGAGAATGCATGCTACATATTGTGGCGTGCGTCATCTTGTAATATGCTACAAACAACCATCTTATGCGGCAATTGCGGTATGCGGCAGCTTATTTTACACCAAGGCAACATCGTGCCTAGATAATTTTCAAAGCATCGTGCTGAAAATTATAATGGAGTGTTATGGTCTACCAACTTGATTGATCGAGGGGACAAGACACAAGACACCGTAGAATAAATAAGGCTGAGGAAGTAAGTTTAGCAGCATGACGCAAGGTGTTGCCATGCTGCACGCGATTCTTGCCACGATGTGCAATATTTTAAATTATTGTAGAATGCGGGCTTCTGGCATGTCGCAATGTCGCACAGTGTTGCCCAGCGTAAAGCGGCCTTTATTATATACTGCCAGTCTATGGGTTTTCTTTCGTATTTAGCCAGTGGCGTAGCGTGGGTTTTTGCTGTTTGGGGCCGACCGAACATACGCCGCCCCTTGTTTTTTATTGAACCTGAACTTGGGGTCTAAACTGGGTGGTTTTTGAGAAATCAACTATAAAAGTTTTTTGAAATTATGTCACCTCTCCAACTTATAGTGCTGATTATTTTGAGAAACCTGCCTCGAAAAATAAGGGAATTATCAAGAAGTTTTCAGAACGTGACCGTTAAGGCGCTTATTTTCCAAAGGCAGATGTCCTTTTTGACAAATTGGTTTTCCAGGGATACATTCGTTCATGAGCTATCAGAAAAGTATCAATTTAACATCCTGAACGGCGTAGATTTCTCACAATCAGCACTTTATGGTGGAGAGGTGATAACATTTCAAAATAACTTCAAAAGTTCGAATTTTCAAAAAAAACACCCAGTTTGGACCCCGAGATAACGGGTCAAAATTGTAGCAAATAAGGTGTTTAATGGTATCACCCATTTGAATGCTGCACCCAATTACCAATCATCCTGTATATCAACATTTTAGTTTTCTATGGCAAGAATGGCATGACATTGTGCGCGCGATTCCGAATAGTTTTTTTACATTTGCAAATTAATAAAGTGGCGCTCCCTGCCTCCCCCTTTCCTATGCCGCCTGTGGCCGTGGCCGCCACCGCCCCCCCGTAGCTACGCCACTGTATTTAACGCTCATAGTTTTATTAAAAAAAAAAAAACAATATTATGAATTGGCTTAATTTGGGTTATTTTATTTTATTATTTTCGGAAAACTTACAGCTAGGCAGACACAATAGTTTAGTTAATAACAACAATATGGCCAATTACAAGTTTTCACAAATAGTTCTAAACAATATAAGCCGTGTGGTATCCGGCAGAGTAGAATAACCAACCCATCCACACTCACGGGTGTTGTAAAAGGCGACTAATGTCTGAGGCAGAAGACCTTGCGCCTCCGTAGACCAGCGAATGGGCAGCAGCGTTTTCTGTTAGTCTTTCATCACTGCGATCTCCAATCCGCCTGCCAAGCGTGGATATTACGGCAAGTTCCTCCCATCATGGGAGAGGCTATGTCCAGCAGTGGACGTTATGGGCTGTTGTTGTTGTTGTTGTCCTTTACTGTCGGGAGTTAACTCAAAGCTCCCTCGCTTTGCCGGGAGTTAACTCAAAGATTCTAGGGCTCCCTCGCTCTACTCGGAAGCCCCAGAATCCTTCGCTGCGTTCGTAATTCAAAATAGTCTTAGTGTATTTCAAAGTACAGTAGTTTAAACGTCAAGCCTCTCTCGTCCTGAGACTCCCGAGTCAACACGATAAAAAGATATGGGCAAATTTAGATTTTCGCGAAAATTTATAAGTACTATCGAGGACACTCCCGCCTGACCACCACTAAGCTCATTTTTGTTTGCACTCGCAACATAAAAACGCTTTCTAGCCCCGCCTCGTTGACTTTGTGTAGAAAAAATGAATGAAAAGATACCGAATCGGCCGAGCGCATTGACGACACACGCCAAACGAGAGTTATTGTTATTTGCGTAGTAGCGCGCCAAAGTTGAGGCTTTCCTAATAGGCCTAAACTTTAAGGGGGCGTGGCTCGGCGCGTCCGAAAAAAAATTAAAATGATCAGGCGGAAAAGACCCCGATAGTACCTACCAAAAATTACCTTAAATTACCTATGTGTACGGATCCGTAGTTCTGGTACCGAAAGGTTAATGTTCAACTTTTTTTATTTTTCGGAATTTTCCCTTTACTTGTGCTGTAACCTGACCTTGCTTTTAACCAAAATTGACATTCTAGGTCAACCAGAAGTACCCTATAGGTTTTAGGTCGGAAACCTATATGGTAGTTCACGTTGGCCTAGAATCATGAAATTTGGCGAGAAGCAATGTCTCACAGCACATGTAAAGGGATAAATCTGAAAACCGTAAATATTAGTTTAATAATAAAATACCTACAAGATTATACGGAACTCTCGGTGCGCGAGTCCAACTCGCACTTGGCCGGTTTTTATTTTTAAATCCTGATGAAAAATTTCTCGCTTATATCAATAGGGTCGGCCGCTATAACATGGGACTAAAACATAGCTGGCGAAATGTGGTGCTGCATGTTATTATTCGGGGATTGATCCGAGGTGTGATGTTTTGCCAGGGTTAACCGAAGTTGAAAGCAAATTCAAATATTAAAAAAAAAAAACAAATCCGAAATAAAATACTAAAGTGAAATCATATACAACTCACCACCATAACGCAAAATAAACAAAATAAAACTTGAAAACAATTGGATTTATTATTCAATAATTATACATTAAAAGCAAAAGGAATTTAAGAAATAAAATGAAAATAATAACAATCATGCATTGCCGTCTAGTACCACCATCTATACATAATACATACAGAAGCTGTCAGTTTGTTCGAACGGGCGAACGCAGCGGCCGGCGCACTTGCCATCACCACTCGCAATACATCATAATATTACATAATTTAGACCTGCATGTCCGTCACAGGACAACATACCACAAAGGAACAATGCCTCTATGGCTCAATGATATTTTCATGTCTCAAAAAACAACATAAAGTCGTATACCATAATCGTCAGCAATGTGCGCTCGGCTCGCCACAAAATAAAAACAAATCAGTTATGTGATCAAAACTGCCCGATTTATTTTTCATCTTCCCAATTTTTTAGAAATACATTACAGATTACACGGCGTATACTCGCCCGTTTATTTTTGACAAAAATCGTTCGTGAAGTGAAATACATTATACAATAAATAGATTCGAAAGAAAATGCCGTAGTTACATCGGGGTTAGAAATATTAACTACGATTAGCTTGAGCAATGTGTGGGAAATGAACAAGCGTATGCAGCATTGAGACAGACACATGAGAACCTTCACGTAGCGGGTCGTTTCTATAGGACTCGCATCACTAACGACACGTGTCGTCACATCTCTAACATCTGGGTTACATACTATGTTTTGAAAGTCTACGCAAGTGCACTCGCGGGACGACGTACAAAAGCGAGAAATTAAGGGTGAACAGAAAATAAATTCATTTCTAACCCCGGCTAGTATGGAAACATTTTGGTTTTACAAAATACGTAAGTAATAATTACATGTACAACTAAAGAGAACTAGATTAAGCCGTAACTCATTTTCCATTTCGTTACTACGCGACGGTTTCGCGTCTGTTCTTAAACACTAATAACAAAAAAGAAACCAAATGTTTTACAATAAAGTGGGGTAAGTGTAGACAACAAAGACATACAGCTGAGTGTGATGGTCGGTAGTACAGGAGTAACTACAATTTAATACTTTAAATATTACACTATAACTATGCTTCAGTCTTCGTTTAATTATTTAATATTACAGCCATTTCTGAAGAGTAGCGGCTAAGTAAACGCGACCTTCAATGACCACATTATTATTTGTATATATATACAACAAATAAATACATACACAGCGAGCGTATTATAGCCACCCGCAGCATCATGTTACGTTAAAATCGCAAAGTTCAATAGCGTACGCGCATGCTAACACCATTGAGAATTATGATTATTTAAATCTTAATTCGGTATCATTACAAGTCTGAAATGTTTATTAATGTTTATAATATTAAACATACATTTATCTTATGTGACTATTAAAGAAGTTAAGCGATAAAACTGCTGGCCATTAAATTGAGATATTTATGGACGACACAGTATTCTTTGTAATAAAATATGTTGAAAATAAAATAAACTGAGGATGGTACAACAAGAACTAATAAAAAAAAAAAATGTATGTATATATAATCTATCTCTTCAAGGTAGGCAGGTTAAGGTTCTACCAACGTGCTAGGTCAAATAAATAAAATAAGAACAATAAATTCAAATTATTAAATAAATCAATAATTAAGTATCGAAAATAATGATTTCATTAATAATTATCAATACAGACATAAAGAACTAAATTAATTCATAATTATCATAAATTAAAATCCCTCCTGATCAGGTCTAAGTAGCTCAATGTCCAACAGCGCGAAACGTCTAATGAGCAATAAGTCTAATTAGCAAAATGTCCATGTAGCAAAACGTCCAACTATCTGTATAGCAGAACATCTATTTAGCAAAGTCATTTTTAAAATGTGTACACTCATGATAGTAAGTAAGTCATTTGTAAATAACATTAAATGTAAATACTGTTCAGCTTTCACGGTTTTTAACTAAACTTAAAACGACACGTTTTGTGATAAGGACTCCACAAAACCTGGTGATACTGTGAGTGTGTTTTGCCGTGACTTGTGTTGAGTTCCAGTAGTGCGCGTAGCAAAAGACAAAGAAAGAGGGTAGACAGATTTGTCTGCTCCTAACATTTTTTTCCATCCACCCGCAATCTTGCCGCTTGCAACAGTGTCGAAATATCGGGAGCTCAAAATTAACAATAATCACGGATGATATCCCTAAGTGTAATAGATAACTATTACACTCATTATTATGCAACTGTTGTATAATAAGGGGTATTAAAACACAAATGTGGGTTAAGGCCCTTTCTAACCCTGGGGGGGGGCAAACGCCTCCTGCCGGAGGCTCTACGCGGGAGTCGTGCGGTCCATGGCCCTTTACGGGGCTCCGGTGTGGGCGCGTTCCTTGAGGCTGCGCGCAGCCCACTACTTGAACGCGCCCCAAAAGGTGGTAGCCGTAAGGCTGGCCCGGGGGTACCGCACGATCGCCCGCGAGGCGGCGAGCCTCCTTGCCGGATTGCCGCCATGGGATCTGGAGGCGATAGTCCTCGCGCCTGCATGAATGGCGCGCGGAGGCGCTACGCCGGGGGGAAACTCCGCTGCCGCGACAAATTGTCGCTCAGCGGACAGACTTCCGGTGGGATCTCATGGCGACATGGACAGAGCAACTGGCGCAACCCGTGCAGGGCACGCCACGATAGTGGCGATAAGTCCCCTCTTTGAGGAGTGGCTTGAGAGACGCCACGGCGTCCACACCTTCCGCCTGACGCAGGTTTTCATCGGACACGGTTGTTTCGGGAGGTTCCTGCACTGAATCGGGCGGGAGGCAACGCCCGGGTGTCCCGGGAGGATCGACCGGAGGACACGGTGGAGCACACGGTGGAGGTGTGCTTCTCGCGTCCGGCCCTGGTGCAAGCCATGGACCGGAGCGAGACGGAATCAGACGCCGTCACCTCCTTCTGCGAAGCAGTAATACTAGAGAAGGAGGTGGCGGAACGTGAGAGGGAGACCACCTCACAGCGTCCCGGCCGCCGCGGGAGACGCCCCGGGCGTGCACCGTAGGCGCGGGCCTGTGGACGGTGGGATATGGGCTAGCTCGCCGTCCGTCCGTCTCATGACGACAGGCCGTGTCGACGGCGCAGGAGTATTCCACGCGCGCCTCAATGAGAGTCAGCAAAAAGGAAGGGGTCCGCAAGGACCGATGCCTGCCGGGGTTGCGGGACTGTTCGAAAGAGATACCGTGGCCCCGGAACACAAAGGGCGATGAAGGAACATGGATGGGTTTTAGTCAGTAAAAGTCTGACACTCCCTCCTGCTCCACCCAGAGCGGGAGGAGTCATTTGATGATTTCCCATCCGAAAAAAAAAGGCCCTGTCTAACCCTAAAATTAGCAACTCTATTTGTGGTGGTTCAAACTTCGTTTGAAATACTGTTAGAATAAAGTTCTAATCAGCATGCACTACAAAGTGGTTGTTACGTCAGTCACTGCGGCCGAATAGTGCGAAATGAGTGTTTTTTTGCGATTTACAAAAAATCTATTGATTGGACTAAAAAAATAAATAACATAAGACCTGCTTTATAGTTAGTTCAGTTAGTATAAAAAGTTTCCTAATCTAATTTGAAGTATTTTATGATTGCCAGCGGTTTATTGTTCAGTTTAGAGGTAACTTTGGGATTTTTTTCTATCGAGAAAATTTTATGGAATCGTGTTTTCGCCAAACATAGGACTAAACATTAATCCTCAACTTTACCACATATTTATTTCAAAATTAATTAATTTTGAAATACATGCATGCTAAGCCATTTGAGGTAGTATATGCCCTTAAACACGAATAATAGTATCACATTAGTGTTTTAATACCTAATTATGTACAGTTGCATACAAGACTTAATCTACATCCATGATATGAATCCTCCATAAAAGGTTCTGAAACCATAGGGTGTTGTAGTGTTGCAAGAAGTCTCTATAAATTAATGGAAAGTTTAATTGCTGAGTATTTAATACAAGCAAACCATGTATAGGTAATAATATAATTATTTACATTTTGGATTGTACAATTATTAAAATGCACAAAGCTTGTATCACTCATTTCTGTAAACAACAAAGTATATATTAGCATTGAAAAAAAATGGCGGGATACGTCGTGAATTCGAATGAACATATAAGTTTTTTTTTATTACGGCGCTGTGGTAGTAAAACGCGCGTGCATGACAAATAATGACAATGCTCCGTTTTTAAAATAAGTTGCATAAGTAATGAAATTTAGTATAACATTGTAACACCCGTTTGGATGATATTATGGTTACTATGACACTGGTTGTTTTAATGTTGGCAATAAGCTAAAGCTGTTTCAGATAATTTTAAGGATTTATCTACACCCATGCTATAAATCCTCTATAAAAGTATCTGAAACAGTTAGCTTATGGCCAACATTAAAACAGCCAGTGTCATAATAACCATTATAACATCCAAATGGGTGTTATAATGTTGTACTAAATTTCATTATGCAACTCGTTTTAAAAAAAGAACATTGTCTAGCACGTGCGATTCATTACCACAGCGCCGTAATTAAAAAAAAAACTTATAGTTTAATTCGAATTCACGTCGTATCCCGCCATTTTTGTTCGATATTAGTATTGCATTATGTACATTATTGTTTAAAAAAATTGTGATACAAGCTTTGTGCATTTTAATATTTGTACAATCCAAAACGTAAATAATTATATTATTACCTATACATGGTTTGTTTGTAAATACTCAGCAATTAAAATTTCCAGGAATTTACATTGACTTCTTACAACACTACAACACCCTATGGTTTCAGAACCTTTTATATGGAGGATTCATATGATGGATGTAGATAAAGTCTTGTATGCAACTGTACATAATTAGGTATTAAAACACTCATGTGATACTTCGTGTTTTAATACCCCTCATTATACAACAGTTGCATAAATAACTATTATAGCATGGGTGTAGATAAAACAAATTAGTAATGCTAATCAATTCATTACCATAAAAAGAGTCTGTATGTAAATATTGCAAAATGTGTGTTGAATTTTGTGCCCGAGTGTCCAGACATTTTGGGAATCTGACTTTATGCTAAATAGATGTTTTGCTATACAGATAGTTGGACGTTTTGCTACATGAACATTTTGCTAATTAGACTTATTGCTCATTAGACGTTTCGCGCTGTTGGACATTGAGCTAATAGACCTTCTGATCAGGAGGGATTAAAATTATAATTAAATGATTTTCATTTCGCTGAATTTCAGCTGAATTACTATTGAATTGACCAAAATTATACTGTGCCGAGTTAAAAAAAAACCATCACGGGGAAGCATCTTAAAAATTAAAAAAAAACTTAACATCTAATTCCGATTTTCATCTCTTTGGAACACAGAGTAAAAAATAAAGGAATTTGGCAATGCGACATGGTTGTTTAGCCACCATTTTTATCTACTGAACATTTTAACAACTAGAACTATAATAGTAATGGTATTGAATTGATTATTATTTGAGTACATCATGGATACTTGAGTTACGCAAGACTAAAGTAAGTAAAATTCTGTCCATTTGCACGTTTCACATATTAGCAGTCCGGTGGGTACAACTGATCCCCTCGCCACTTCGACGGTACACATTCACACTGACGCGACTCCTCGTGCAAACTTATCGACGCAGATATTCGAGCACAATCAAGCTCGAGCAACCGACTGAACCTCACCTCTAGCTTCACAAAGCGCTGATCGGTCAGCAACACAATCATCGACAAAGCCACATTTACATCTTCGTTACGCTATAATTTGATATGCACCACTGTGTAGTAGCGAGCTCTCCAAGTGCTGGTCTTCGGTTTGAGATTCGAAGGTGCCTTCAAAGGTGCCTTACGCTCCTAAATGAGTGACTACAACTCCTTTATTTGACATTCAAAGACGTTTTACAATAATGGCAAGTGACATACGTCGGCGTCGTGTAATGTCAAATGAAGGAAACCGATTAGTTAGCGGCGTTAGATTTTATAAATATCGAACTACTTCGTCGAATTATATGTCACTTATTGACAATAACAGATGTAGGTATGCCCTAATAAAAAACTGAACATTTTAATCCTTCTACATAATATTATATGGTGATGCTATCAGCTGCTATGGGTGCGTCGAATAACACCTGATTAAAATACAGCTTTTTAGTCGGGTTATAGTTACTGTCGTGTTGGTATAATATTTGCTGTATTATTGTGGCATCCTCTTGAGTGGAAAAATAATAATAAGTAATAATCGTTGTAAAATAATAATAAATGTAAAAAATAAAATAATTGAGGATGGTACAACAAAAACTATTAACATGAAAAAAATATAATCTATGTGTTCAAGGCAGACAGGATGTACTGACTCACGTGTAAATAAGTAAAAATTAAGCTTAAATTATTAAATAAGACTTAGGCCGCTACAACACTATAAAAGTTACGTGGCATACCACATGTCCCGTTAAAGTTATAAAGTATAACAGACCACCAATGACACAGAACTTTGACAGTATAACAGCGCCATATTCAAATATTAATTGTTAAGTTGCCATTCAAATCTGTATAAAAGAAAGGATGCTGCAGTAGTGAGGACCGACACAGACACAATGAAGGCACTTTAACAGTGCCAGGGCGCATAGAGGTTTGCGTAGCGACGCAGGAGGCGTCGGTTCAGTCGCTGCTATTCATCGCATCGGCGGCAAGCGCCGGGGACGTCGAAGTCGAGAACGAGGAGCTTGGTCTCCTCGGTGCCGTTGCGGGAGCCGACGGCGCAGATCAGCTTGGTGGCGGAGGCCCGGATGCGCCACACGACGCCGCCCGACCCACCTGAGCCCAGCTCCACGAGGTTACGGATGAACTCGCCCGTGTGCACGTCCCACAGTTTGACGGTGCCGTCGTCCGAAGAAGTGATCACGAAACGGTTGCTCGACTGCAGGCAGGTCACAGCTGACTGATGCTTGTTCGGTCCTGCAAGCGAAACTGTTATTGTAAACAAGTTTATGAAGTTACTGTGTAAACTTTATATTCACTTGTGCCTAGTTGACGGCAATAGGCTCGCTCCCTATTACAAAGGACTTAAAAATAGCTAGCGAAATGTGCGTGTACTATTAGTTACACCTCTGCCTAATCATGCGGGGATTACAGGCGTGATGTTATTTTATCTTTATATTGATCGTGCAGATACAAAGGTAGATCAATTTTAATTATACGTCAAACTTACGTTGTCTAATAAACCTGGAAGTCTTTTAATAGACAGGTTGGCCAAGGCAAGGAAAACAGATTCACATGGAAATTCATAGAAGACTATAACCTGGCGTATAACAGTGGTGCCGTTCCATAAACAATGGGACATTACGGATGATATTCTATTGACTTCAAGAGTTTGAGTTTGGCCAATTTACTTTAGATTGCTATCAGTTATTTATTTATTTAAACTTCATGTACAATAGTGGTACATAGGCGGACTTAATGCCCCAAGGCATTCTCTACCAGTCAACCAGTTACCGAAGAAGACAAAAAAAGTATAAGTCTCACCTGACAGGGTATGAAGACAGTGGCCAGTAGTGATATCCCAGACCTTGACAGTGGAGTCAGCATTGCCCGAGACCAGGATATTGGAATGTAGCTCCATACCCGAGGTGAGAGACTGGTGCCCAGTGAGGGTGTGCTTCAACTGACCAGATTCTACGTCCCACACGCGAATAGAAGTATCCAAAGAACCACTCACTACGTGGATGCCGTCGAACTGAAAAGTTGAGATGGGATTGTTAAAATCAAAAGTAATCACATTCTTTCCGTGACCAGAGGTCTGGCCTATTGTTTGGTTAAATATTTAGCATAGACATCTGTTATATATGTGTAAGCAGGTTTAGTCTGTGAAGGTTGCAACGTCACGCACATGTCACTTCTTTATAATAAACTGTCAGTGCTAAGCAAGTCGTTGTTTCATTCGCACGTACATAATAACATCCAGCATGGCAATGCTGCCAAGCCAATCGGGAAGGCTGGTCAAAGCCGGTTGTAGATGGCGCGTCTATAGCTTAGTCCCAATCTGACCAATGAGGTCAAACTATTTGAAATGTAAAATGACATTAGTGTCGATTCTGTTGTGCACAAACTAAACTTAAGTTAGGATATTGCTATCTTTATCTCTCTAATACGACGAGAGAAACGAGAAAGAGACGGACGTAATTTAGAGCTGTCAATTTAGTTGGAACTAATATTTCTATACAAATGAAGGGTGCACGTAAAAACATGTCGACTAAAATCACGGTGAAGCGCAAGGCATAAACTAGTTTGACATCTCTAACTTAGTGCATAGCTATAGCCGTCCTTTTCTCGCACTGCCTTTTAGTAAAAGATAGCAATAGCCTAAATTAAGTTTAGTTTGTGCACAACGGAATTGACACCATTGACAGATTTTCAACCAATGACGATGTTTGGTTCAATCGATGCTAGCGCCATTAGTTCCACAGTTGCCATCCCCATTAGGCACTGTTCCCGTTAATATTGATGCAGTCGAATTTTTTGACGTCTTCTAATGCTTTCTCTTTGACACAGAGCTATAGCTAATTTTAGTGATTATACATAAGGAAAAAGTTAATTTTATTTTACTTTTCTAATTTAATTGTGTTAAGTAAAGTGATGTTGATGTTGTTGTGTGTGTAAGTGTGGCTCGTGGCTAAATAATAGCAGCCGCTCGGGTCGATCGTTAGGTTAAGCCGTGGCTGGTCTGTGGATGGGTGACCACCCATTACATACCGAGTTGCCTCGGGAAGCACGTTAAGCCGTTGGTTCCGGCTGTCATTTGTAGATCTCTGACAGTCGTTATAGTTAGTCGGATACCCAAAGTCAGACAACCAGTCTTACCAAGGGGTATCGTATTACCCGGTACTAACTGGGTTGTGGAGGTCAGATAGGCAGTCGCTCCATGTAAAATACTGGTATTCAGCTGCGTCCGGTAAAACTGGAAGCCGACCCCAACATAATTGGGAAAAGGCTAGGCAGATGATTATAAGTAAAGTGATGTTTCACATTGCAGCATTGAAAATACTGTCATCTCTATTACTGTTTCTATCGACACACTAAGAATAATATGCAGTCTTCTTCTTAGCATGTCGATGGCAATGTTAAATTGTGATAATGTGCATTTGTCATTCTGGCGTCGCTTGAATTTTATAAAGAGGCTTTAGTGGCCATGCCTTACTTGGGTGTAATTTAGGTTCTTTACCAATCAATGGTGCCGATTCCCTTGTTCACAAACTAAACTAAATTTAAGTTGAATGCATCTTTTTCTTTCTATTTCATTATGAAAAGGACAGAAGATAAATATTAGTTTAATCCTGTCAAATTAGTCAGCACCTGACGTAATTTGATGTAATTTTAGTAGTCAACTTTTTAATCGCGTCTAAAACTTGTATGGCGCTGATTAATTTGACAGAACATAACTAAAATTTATCTTCAGTTCTTTTCTTAATGAAATAGAAAGAAAAAGATGCACTGAACTTAAATTTGGTTTAGTTTGTAAACAAGGGAATCGACACCATTGTTGTCCTGAATAGCCCATGAAGGAGACAAGAATATCTGAAATACTATTGTATATTACAGTTCAGCTAACACGCCCCGCGTGTTTTTGTAATAACCTTTTTTAGTTGCCAAACACGTGGGTGTATTTCATGTTTTGATAATGTCACAATTATTTCGTTCAGAAATCTTGTTTTTCCTATTCAAAATCACTGTAGAACAATTACAATACGGCCGACGTATCTTGGCGAGTCCGAACTTCGCGCAGAAGGTTGCGCAATCACTGTTTTGAGGAACCAAATGGTGGCATGAGGCGACGTGCGGGGGGCGCTGGTCTAGGCTAGAGATTGACTATAAATAAACACAATCGACCCTTTATTCAATCTAATATCGTAATCGATTAGTTTTATTTAGAATTAACTGATTTTTGTTTATTTAGGATATTAAATGAAATAGATTTACAAATATAGTGTATTTTGTTTGTGAATAAACGGGATTTCGATTGAAATAAAAAAAAAACTCATTAAATTTTATTTTCTCGGTTGAAAGACATGATTTACATAAAATATCAGTTATCTATTAACGACTACTTGAGTAACGACTATTTGAGAAAATTTAAAACCTCCTTAAAAAATTAAAAATAAATATATTTTTTTACTTAATTTTAATCGATTTGAATAAAAATCGATTAAACAGCACCCTCAGGAACGCGTATTGGACATCCCTATTTAATTACTTCGTGAAGCTTCGTGCTTATTCGGCAATGCTCGGTACACGGTAATATGTCTCACTCACACGTTAGCATTGGTGTCGTTTTCGTGTCACTATCTCTGTCTTGAGTACAGTCGGTTATAAAAGTTTTCGTTGTTATTGTTGTGAATTATTTATTATTGGTTATTATTATTGTTTAGTTTTTTTGTTTAGTGTTAAGTTTGTTCTATTTGCGGTATTTGCAAGTGTCAGTTGGCACTTATATTATTCGCCAAATATGCCAATCAAAGCATATTTTATTCGTACATTGGTTTATAAAAAATATAGACAATAACAGTTTTCTTCACGAGTGTACATGCGCTAAAGTTCGCAGAGCCTATGTTCAGACTCGCCAAGATACATCGGCCGTATTGTACTATGCTATAAATTGTTGATAATTGTGGTGGCCCTGGAATAAATACAGGTGCATATGGTGCCTGGGCTGGTATAACCCGCGCATTGATTTCGTCGCGATATCATAAAACTTCCTTATACGGTCATGGCGGCAAATCTCAGCGTAGACTAGCCATCGACATGGTAAATCTTATCGTTCACTAGTGAGTGCGCAAACTAAGGTGCGTTCTCCAACCTCACTCTCATAGAATCAGAATGTTTATTTGTAAACATAGGTAGTTACAGTGTGTGAGGTGTTACATTTTCTTAAGTGCTCTATGTTTTGCCAGACTGATGAGTGATCATCTAAATAGAGATGGCAATGAAAGAACCAAGTGTAATGTTACCTGCAGGCTATACACCCGATTGGTATGTCCAGCGAGTGTGTGCAGACAGTCTCCGGTCTCAGGGTTCCAGACCTTCACGAAGTAGTCATAGGCCCCGGACACGACTAGCTTCCCGTCGTACTGCACGCAGCGCACAGCGGCCAAGTGACCCATGAGGACGCGCAGGCAACGACCTTCGGGAATAGACCACACTCGTAGGGTGGCGTCGCGGGAACCGGATATCACCCTGAAAAGATACGAGGGATTAAACCTGCTGTGGGGTGCGATACGTGTGGGGTATAAGTATAGTGCAAGTCTTATAATATGGTGTGTTTTAAGTGTGGAACTAGACTGATCTGATAGATCAGATTTTCGAGGGCTCTTTCTTATTATAGGAACGTATTTCGATTGTTCACGGTGCCCTCGATCGTTGCAATCTAGTTCCTATGTTGTATAGTGGTTAAAGCCAGAAATAAATAAAATAGAGCTACAAGTAAGTGATGATGACCGCGCATGCATTTCAGCCGTTCATTTGGTTCTAACAATGTCGCGCTTCAGCATATTTCAAGATTTTTTTTTTACTTCAATCTTTGTTTAGTTTCAGTTCATTGTCAGCTAGTTATAATGCTCCCACTGTTGGGACACATGGCACAGACCTCCTCCTGAAGGGAGGGAGTAGACTGTATTCCACTATGTCAGTGCGGGTCAGCTGTCACACGTCATTCACGTCACGTTCTAAGATATGCCAGTTCCCTCACAGTTCCATCACCGTTTTGAAAGCAGTTTAGATAACAGCAAAAAAAAAACGATTTTGAGCCATTGCAATGCTAGTTATAGCAAAAATGTGTAGTAAATAAATCTCGCTCGAACGCATTTGTTATTGTTCGCAGCTGAGCGATAGATAACAGTGCTTGTGCGATGTTTTGATAAACATAATTATCTTTATTGTTGTAATGAATTACAATTAAAGACAACGGACGCGATATTTTATGATATTGTTACGCATTTACTTGCTGTTTCACGATTATCATTAGCTTGAAGCAAGTTGTATCTTTATTTAAAGTTTTTGTTAGTATTACTTGTTCATTTTTAACCGACTACATCAAAGTCAAAATCATCACCCTTCTGGTGATGATTTTAGCAGTCTATGAATGTTTGTATTTACGTGTGTTCCTCCGTAGCGCCTATTCATCTGATTTTGATGAATAAGGTGTCAATCAATTCGATAATAAGGCATTTTTGATGAATAAGGTGTCAATCGATTCGATAATAAGGCATGTTTGATGAATATGGTGTCAATCGATTGGATAATAAGGCATGTTTGATGAATCAGGTGTCAATCGATTGGATAATAAGGCATGTTTGATGAATAAGGTGTCAATCGATTCGATAATAAGGCATGTTTGATGAATAGGGTGTCAATCGATTCGATAATAAGGCATGTTTGATGAATAAGGTGTCAATCGATTCAATAATAAGGCATGTTTGATGAATAAGGTGTCAATCAATTCGATAATAAGGCATGTTTGATGAATAAGGTGTCAATCAAATCGATAATAAGGCATGTTTGATGAATAAGGTGTCAATCGATTCGATAACATGGCATGTTTGATGAATAAGGTGTCAATCTATTCGTTATTAAGGCATGTTTGATGAATAAGGTGTCAATCAATTCGATAATAAGGCATGTTTGATGAATAAGGTGTCAATCGATTCGTGATTATGGCCTGGGTAACATATGCTACATTTTATTCAGTTTACCGAACAAATTCTTGCTTAAATTAATAAGCACAATTGTTCTACATAAGCCAGAGACAGTTAATAAAAAAATTCTGCAAAAAAAAAAACATTTGTTCTAGTGGGTTAGTGGGTAGGTAGGTAAGGTACAGTAACAGTCAGAAGTCGACTGCCAATCTCGCAACACAATGGCAAAGCAATATTGGTGGTACTTATGACCTTCTTCTTAAATATGCGTATGTGTGTATAGGCGCCGCCGCCCGTATAGCGCAAACGATAATGTGCATTGCGGTGGAAGTGGAATTTTGACCTTTGACTGTACATTCCAACGCATGCGGGCTCAGCTAGTCAAAAATAAAAATAATAGTTTAAAGCAACGCAAAGTAGTTTAGTTTGTAAATGGTATATTTATGTTGATGAGTAATATTATTTCTAACAGAAACACCCACATCATAATATTTATGAGCGGATATTCCTCATTCCTGTGAATAAGTAAAAAACAAGAGCTCCATGATCCACCATAAATTCACTATTTTATACGTTTCTGTATAAAGTCTATTCATCTGCCTAGCCTTTCCCCAACGTGTTGGGGTCGGCTTCCAGTCTAACCGGATGCAGCTAAATACCAGGTTTTTTACATGGAGCGACTGCCTATCTGACCTCCACAACCCAGTCAGTAATGGGTAATACCTCTTGGTAAGACTAGTTGTTAGACTTTTGGGCCACTGCGACTACCACTCTACTGTAAAAAAGTCCACTAAAAAAGTCATTGTATAGATCGACAGCAAGGTAAACGACGCAATAAATTCGCTTATAAAGTTATAGTCTCATTCGCTTTGCTATCAAATCGTGTTAGTTTACAAGTTTACAGTGGATCATGGTTAGTTACTATACTATAAAAAGCACAGCATTATAATCTAAATTAAAATATATTAATAAATTTTAATTTAGATATAATTCGCACGGGACCGGTCACTGTGGCGACACTTGGGGGAGGCCTATGTCCAGCAGTTAACGTCTTTCGGCTGAAATTATGATTAATAAATTGAAGCGACTAGCCAGCTTATTACCATATTACATTTCAAAGTGAACACGTGCAAAGTGGTTTAGTTATTTTTCGCATTTAGTTCTGCATGGTTATCTTCGCAGAAAACCCCACAACAGGAGGACGGAGGCTGTTGGTAAACATCTGTGAAAATACCGTGAAAACTGTTTTGTAAAAAGAAGATGGCGGTTTAGTTCCGATTAAGTTTCCACGCAGGAAGAACCATGCTGCACTTTATGCTACATTTGTTTCTAATATGGGGCTAAGTACGCACATATATGCGTGTATTATCGCGGAAAGCTGGCTAATCACTGCTAAAACAATACCCAATCGAAGTATACCTGTTCTGGTACAGGTGCATACAACGCACGGTGGAAGTATGTCCCGCGAGCACCTTCAAGCACTGGCCAGTCCGGGCGTTCCAGACGCGCAGGGTGCGGTCCGTAGAGCCGCTGATCACCAGGTCGTTCACCATCTGCGAGGACCACACGCCACCCGAATGGCCCACCAGCGTGCGCAGGCACTGACGAACAAGATTATACACCGTTAAGTTAAAATAAAAAATATATCGAGTTTTTTTTTAAATAACAAAAAAGATATAAAAAATCACGAAAAATTTAAGTTAAATACTTTTAATTTATGGCACAAAACACAAAAAAATACAAAAAGAAAATTGTGAGGTTAGGAGTGGGGTCTTCTGACCCTGACCAGCACCTCCACAGCGTCACAGAATAGATAATAGTACTACCGTACAGAAGTTGCACTCCTTTGATCTTGAAGAAAGCCGACATTATAAATACCTAAACTGGGCCCACTCAATCTAAATTGTGCCTTGACGCCACGCGTTAGCGTATTTTATTCGGCGTCTCACTGCTTAATGGCCAGTCGGTAGGGTTGCCTCAAGTACTCAAAATAAAATACAACAAACTATTATAATGTATTATTATTGAAATGTTAATTAAAACTTTTATAATTACAATTGTTTTACTCTATTATAATGTCTCATATATATCTTGCCTTCTTTAAAATTACGATTACTTATTTAATTTAATAGCAGCATAAATGCGAAATCTACCAAATAGGTAGGTAATTTTAAAAAAACTCCGATGGGAAGCATGGACATGGAGCAGTGAAAATTATATAAAAGAGACAATTTTTTTCTACATTTATTAACAGCAACAGTTTATCCGGCTTATCATTTTCACTAGTAATGATTAATGATCAATAAATCAGTCAGTTAACAAACACGAAGTACGAGTAGGTAGGTACGCGACTTAAGTTCAAAAGAACGCGAAAAATTAACGCGGTATACGTACGCAGTTACGCACGGCTGAAGCGCGACAGCCCTAGAGAGCTTGCATATTCAATATGCGCGAAGCGGTAGGTAATTATCTCCTGCCTACACACGGAGTGCAATAGCTCTGACAGCGTGCGACAACCAAGGTGCGTCGAACTTCTCTATCAACATACTTAGGATGCTGTTAGAACTAGACCGCGCTCTTGATAAGATGGAGTTTGTCTTTTTGCGCATTATGGCGTAAAAATCATCAATATGCGCAAAAGCGAACATACCGGACAATAAATTAGATTTTTTTTAGTTATTTAATAGAAACAATCCCAATCGTTCAGAGTTCGGTGATCCAGTGTATGGCTTTGGTTCCAGAACGACCTAAAAATAAGCGTGTATGAGGTGCAGAAGAAAAAAAAAAAAAACATACATATTTACACTTCTGAAATATGGCACACATGTTTAGAAGCCCACATAAACAATATTGATACGAGGTATTGATACCCGATATTGTTAAAAAAATAAATAGGACAAAATGTTCGAATGCTTGATTTCACCCTATCAAATCTATTCTGAGTTTTATGCGTGAATGGGTAACACACATCTAAATCTAAACTTCCCATTCCATTGGCGCTGCATCAGTATCTATGCCATACATGTCGGAACGGCGCAGAACCTCAGTATTAGGAACGCGGTAAACGCGGTCCTGCCACTTAATGCCTAAGATGGATCTCAGACACTTTAGGTGAAATGTGTCAAGTTTCCTAATGTCTGGTTTATATAGACACCATGTCTGTGCGCCATAAAGAAGGACAGGTAGGATTAACGCCTTGTAGACACTAATCTTCGTCTCTAGCTTTAAGTCATGGGATCTCCAGACACGGTCATTAAGTCGTCCAAAGTTTGCAGCGGCATTTGCAACTTCCTGAATATGCATTATAGAAACCGGTTATACGGATGCATAAGCTAAAATTGGTGTTTATAGAGTGTGATACAGTTCCGGATAAGTCCCGATTAAATATTTTTACCTCCCTACTTTCGTAAAAGTACTCGCACTGAAAAAGTGCAAGACTTTTACGAAAGTAGGGAGCGAAAAATATATTTTTTGAAAATTATATATTTATTTTGTCAAAATGCAAAAACATATTTCAAGTCTTTATGATCCCTAAACGTTGTTTCATTTTGTCAATTGATAATTTAGCTCGACAATCAAACTCAATTGATATTACCTTCAGAGTGTATTATCAATCATTACAATTGATGGACAATAGCCGATAACTTGCCTCATTAAAAGTGCAGAGAACTGATAACAAACAAATGTACATATTATGTAAAGTTATACTTTACACAGCTCACCTTGCCGGTGACAGCAGACCACACTTTGAGGGTGGTATCATCGCTTCCGCTGAGGATGCGGTTGCCGTAGAACTGCAGGCAGGTTATCACGTGGTCGTCGTGTCCTCTCATGATGATGGGTGTGGTCACTGGCTTGTGGAGCCAGTTGTTCTCGATGAGGTACTGGCGCATGTATGCGGCCTTCCAGGGACTGGCGCAGCGCGGGAGTGAACGAGGCATCTTCTTCAGCGTCGTTATCCCGATGCGACGGCATTGCTCCTTCCACAGCAGGTTGTCTTCGGCGAGAAATCTGTGGCGTGACGCATCAACATTTAGATTATATGCTAAACTAGTATGAGAGGAGTCAACGATCTACAAAGGCCACCTTTTTCAATAGGGTAGGGTAGATGACAAAAAAAAATCTAATTTTAGCGTCAGATAGATTTCCAAATAATTTTGGACACTTTTTTTTTCTTTTTTCACGTAAAAAAAAACATGAAGATGTGCGTCGAAAACTCGTATGACGTCACATTTGAGTACATTTTTTACCGGAAAATGACGTCACAAGCCCCCACTCATGATCTTTGACGCGTTTTATCTTCGTAATTTTGTATTAATTTGATAAAACAAAAAACACGTATCCAATATTTTTCGATAATCTAACTGACAGACTAAACAGAATCATATATTTTTAGTCAGGAATCATCCCTATTAGAACGATGTGACGTTACTGACCGCACATCTTGATTGTCTTTATTGACTGGACAACTGTAATTGTATTCCAGTGCATTTCATATTATTTGTTTTCGCCAGTTTCGATAATTCATGCACGTGTTTTCATTAGTGTGTAACTACATATTTACGGTTTTCAGATTTGGTTTGTTTGATTGGTTAAAAGCAAGGTCTTACAGCTCAAGTAAAGGGAAAATCCCGAAAATTAAAAAATAAATGAAAATTGAGGTAATTTTGGTACTTTCAAGTTTTCGCGAAAATCTAAATTTGCCCATATCTTTTTGTCGTGTTGACTCAGGATCTTGATTTTTATACACCTAATAGGGACTATAGACCTCAGTATCTAGTATAAATTTCAAATTACTAGGTCCACCCGTTCCTGAGAAAATCGGTGGTGACAGACTGACGGACAAGAAAGTGATCTTATAAGGGTTCCTTTATTACCTTTTGAGGTACGGAACCGTAAAAAAGGCGAAACGAGGGCGAACTAAAAATACACCTCCGCCGCATTTGCCTCGGAGGTGGTACGTATGAATGAATTGACTTACTTCCAGTAGCGACAAGTCTGGGCGGCCCTCAGCAGATCCTTAGGCTGTAGGTAGCCCAGCACAGTGAGGGCGAGCTCCTTGGGCAGCAGCGAGATGAAGTCTCGTTGGAACAGCGGCTCGATAGCCTTCATCATGTGCCGCACCTGACTGGGATCGCAGCAGTTGATCAGCTCGTCGATAGCCTGGATCTTCTCCACATTGGTCCAATTGTTAAACCTGTAGAACACACGTTTGTAACGGTGAGGAAGTTGAGAAACCGCATTATGAACGTTTTGGTGGCGACTGCTGTCAGTGAGGTATTATTAATTGTGAAATGAGGATCATTTTATCACTTGGTGGCGAGATGATGTTGAAACGAGTGTAAAAGGCTCGAAAAGTAGAAGCTTGGAAAAAAACATAACAGCCTTCTAAAAAACTACTGGACCTATTTACCTGATTCTCTTTTCATCTGGTAGAATTCTTCTACCAGATTATGATCATTATAAATAAATAAATATTGCTGGACATTACACACAGCGACATCTAGTGCCACACTAAGCAACGCTTGTGTCGTGGACACCAGATAGTTGATATACTACATAGATACTTTTTGTTTTGTAAATACATACTTAATATACATACAAACATCCATGACTCGGAAACAAATGTCCGTGCTCATCACACAAACATTTGCTCCGACCGGGATTCGAACCCGGGACCCTAAGAACGTAAGGCAGCCTCACTACCGCTGCGCCAATCAGGTCGTCATTAGACCCGTGCCATGGACCCATTAATAAATGTTACTATTGTGTCAGTTATTCTTAGCAGACATGGTACCGATACCTTCCTTACGTTTACTATAAATGTAAGTGAAGATTTCAAAAACATGCTCACAATGACAGAAATATGTCTATGGTTACTCAGATGACAGAATTTATGTTACCGGCTAACGAGAGTACGTCGCGAAATAATCATCATGTGCTTGATTCAATCATTATGATGCCCCACGTCACTTGTATTTGCATTACGCATAATTGAGATTACAGTCTTGTCCCATAAGTGTCCATTAATATGTATGATATTTCAGAAAAGGTACTTTATGTTTTGTATGATTGAGAATTTCTAAATTAAGGAAATTGAGAAATCTTTATGATAAGTATAATTTAATTATTTATTTATTTGATTTATTTATTAAGGTTAGCCTACAATTGTTCCCATGTTACATTACATTTAAAAGTACACGATATGTAACATTTATAAGTGCAACAATTACAGGCTAACACCACATGCATTATTTGATTTAGATTACATTATACATTAATATTATTTAAATTTATTGTAAATTATAAAATTAGTGTAAAACAAAATAGATCTAGAATATAACAAACAAATCAAGAACAAATTAAATTAAATGCAATATATTGATCGGTAATAAAAACAAAATAACAGATAAATACATTAAATTAAACTAAGATTAAATACTTGGTGATTAAATTAATAAATAATTATAAATTAATTAATGTTAAACAGGTAGGTATACAGGGTGTAAAAGACCTCATCACGAAGCCGTCAACCAAGCATTTTGTACATCAAACTAAGTAAGTTTACGCAAAAATTATTGCTGGGAGACGACTTTTTTTTTGGGGTGAAAAATCATGTTTTGTGGTAGAACTCAATGTAACGCACTCAAAACATTGTGCTGATGGATGGATTGAATAGTACGGGGGTCGTGGAGTCGTTAAAAGTAAGAATATTACATTAAAAATATTATAATATAAAAAAACCTGTCAAAAAGTTGGAACTTTGACCCCCCAATATCTCCGTAACTAGAAGGTTCCCAGGTATGGTGTAGACCAAAAAAAATTGTCGCAGTGACGGGGAGAACAAGTGCCTTTCGGCTTCGTTAAGAGGTGTTCTACACCCTTTATAAATTATCAAATTGGCAATTCATGTCTTATAAGTGTTAAATAATTAATTTACAAAATCTTCCTATACTATCGTGGTGAACGTCAATCAGGTCACGATTGTACACATTCGCGATATTGGCGAGTTATTACCCAGAACAGTTCAACGCAATGGCGGGTGAAGCGGAGTGATGGGATTTCTAGGATAGCGGAATGGGGCACGAAACTTGAGGAGACCCAGTAAATGCGGAAAGTCTATTTGCTTCCTGAGTAGTTTGTATAGAAACAGGGCATCCATAACTTCTCTTCGAGTCGATAACGAGAGCATCTTGAAAGTTTGCACACGGGTCAGATAGGAGGGCAGCTCGGTCATTCTCAGAAGATCCATTGGCCAGATCCATGATGGATCTAGTGAGTATTGTTTTTCTCATTGGATCCTGATTTATACTTGCTTCTCTTTGGAAAAAGCAAGCCATAGGAACTCGAAAAACTTGGAAAGAAATAAAACTCCTTGTTTAGATTTGCCTGTGAAATCTTATAAACTACCCATTTGTTTCTTAAAGTTTGCCTCTGGGAAACCTTAGGCAAGAGCGTGACTATTGAAATGAAATGGAATATAAGTTGGGCTGTAAAAAAAAAAACATTTTTACACGTAAAAATAACTTGTTTTAAAACTAAATAATGCTCGTGGCTAAATAATAACAGCCGCTCGGGTCGATCTTTAGGTTAAGCCTTGCTTGCCTAGGTTGGTCTGTGGATGTGTGATCACCCTTACATACCGAGTTTCACCCGTGCCTCGGAAAGCACGTTAAGCTGTTGGTCTCGGCTGTCATTTGTAGATCTTTGACAGTTGTTACAGGTAGCTTAAAAAGTCTGACAACCAGTCTTACCAAGGGGTGTCGCATTATTACCCAGTACTAACTGGGTTGTGAAGGTTAGATAGGCAGTCGCTCCAAGTAAAATACTGGTATTCAGCTGCATCCGGTTAGACTGGACGCCGACCCCAACATAGTTGGAAAAAGGCTAGGCAGTTGATGATGATAATGTCGATGTTTCCTATCTGAATACTCGAAGAAGATATATCCGAAACAAATGCAGAGGTGCAGAGGTCACCGTCTCTTAAGTCCAGACAAATATTGTCTTGGTCAAGTTATATGAGGACAATGCCGATGAGGATGATCTTTTCAAAAAAGAATCAAACAGATTTGAGTGGACCTGTCCAGTCAGTGCAAGCATTTGTCAGTAATCGTGTAGCTCGACTCAGAATTTAAGGAGCTCAATACCACAGAAAGGACATTTGGGTAGGCTGCATAAAGTACTCTAACTGTCAACAATCGTTCAAAACCGGCCAAGTGCGAGCCGGACTCGCGCAGGAAGGATTCCGTACCATTGTAGTAGAGGAGACCCCTTTAATTTTTAATTAATCTTTATTTTTATTATTTGTTGTTATAGCGGCAACAGAAATACATCAACTTTCTAGCTATCACGGTACAAGAGATACAGCCTGGTGACAGACAGACAGACGGACAGAGGAGTCTCTGTAAGGTCCACATAGTCTACATTTACAACTAATTATTAAAAAAAAGCTTTTATTAGAAGATTTTGGTTATTTTCTGTTTAGGCTGTCATAAAAAATGTATTATCACCAGAACCAAAGGTGCGTGCAAAATTTCAGCTCAATCGGTTGGGGGAACTAGTTTGAAAGTTAGTTTCTAGATTTGACCAATACATACTAACAAGGAAGTCAAATAAAAACTTGTGAAAAGGATAAACAAGACACCCCTAGCCTATGTCTAGAAGAACATATTTTTCCTAGGTTTTCTGCTACTGCGATTTCTGATAAGTTACCTTAAGTTCAAGTTCAACTTGGCATAAAAGTCACATATACAAAAAATCAGCGTCAAAATAACGTAAGATAGTCCCCAAAACCTACCTTTCGCCACTAATGGTTTAGCTAGGATGAAGAAATGGCAGAACTAACTCCCCCGCATCACATTGTTAGGTTACAAGAAGAATGGACCAACCTGCTAAGCCAAGGCTTGACCTCGGGAGGCCCTTGATCAGCGTCAGCGCTTGCCAGGGTGCAAATGGGAGTCGGAGAGGGCCATCCCTCCGTTCCCAATCCAGAGGATGAAGAGGATCCTTCCCCGCAGAACTTCTTGTTCGACTGCTGTGGAGGTGGATCGTGACGACGCTTCCTCTGTGAACATTAATATCATAATGAGAAGTTACTTTTGCCAGGTTTTAGTTAAATGCAAAAAAAAACTTATTGGTTCAACCAATGGTTCAGCTTGTTAATACAAAATAGATTCGATCATTTGATTCTCGTGAAGCGACTTTAAGCGACAATTCCTAATTAATTAGGTCAACCCCAACTATGGCTAACTACCTTATTTTCAGCGAAGTCCGTTCAAAATTTTAACAGAAAAGGTAATCAATCATCGTAACCAAGATTTTCTATTTCTCTGTTTTATAAAAAATAAACATTAATAAGTATAGGACATAACCCATCGGGGCTAAAAGGCGTGATGTTATATTATACAGGGTGAAAGCGATATCGGCACACAAACGGCTACCACGTAATGAGTACATCAATCTAAGTCTCCCCCCCCCGCACCAACAAAGTTTTTTATTTTTATCGGTTATTTAAAAAAAATCAGCTGTACCGTATATTTCGGTCGTGAAGGTCACTTTTTACATGTGATTGTTTGGAATTGCCAAAAAATAAGTATATGTCGTAATGAGTACATCAATCTAAGTCTCCCCCCCCCGCACCAACAAACTTTTTTATTTTTATCGGTTATTTAAAAAAAATCAGCTGTACCGTATATTTCGGTCGTGAAGGTCACTTTTTACATGTGATTGTTTGGAATTGCCAAAAAATAAGTATATGTGGGGGGTTCCGTTCCGAATGATTTACTGAACATATGGTAGTGGTTTGTTCGTCGATGTTCCTTCTAACCCGTAAGTATAATTAATTAATTAGGCACCGATTACCTACCAAAGCCATTACTGCGACATAAACAATCCTCCAATTAGAAAAAGAAAACAAATGTAATTTCTTAGTTAAAGAATTAATTTGGAAAAAAGGAGCGAATTTCCTTCGCGCTCCCCGATGTGCCTTCGCAGGCTGCTCAAGACGCACTGACGATACCGAGAAACAATCTTATTGTACAAAGTTGTAGGTTTATTTTTGCGTGAACACGTGTTCGAAGTGGAGCAAACTCGACCGGTTGAGTTTATTTTTTGTCGTGATTTTCACCGTCGAATTTCACCACTAAACTGAACGTGATTAATACAAAAACTTACCCTGTAAACAAGCATTTTCTAGTTTGCAACCCACATTATTAGTAGTCTAATATTAGTGCAAAAATGATGGTAAGGGTTCCTTGTAACTCGGCTCTACTGTAAGTATTAGTTTCGACAGCAAATGAGGTGTAGGTAAGTATGAATGCACGACTGCACGCGTCGCCAATCGACTCTGAATATGATTTAATTAAATTGACAATCGGATTAAAAACGTGGTATAACCGCGTCCAAGTATCGTTGACCTCACGTACTACACTACACCTCATGACCTTATCAGAACAATGATTTAGGTAGGAACTGGACTCTTCTACGTTACCTATAACTCTCGTCATTACAGTGAAGAAAAGGTGATCAAAACTTAACTACGGTTAAGATTTTAGTAAATCCAAACTAAGCATTTACATTTAATTATTGTTACAAAAAAATAAAACAACGGCAATATGCTAATCTATACTAATATTATAAAGAGGTAACATTTGTTTGTAAGTTTGTATGTAGGGGGTAATCTCCGGAAGTAATGAACCAATTTTAAAAATTGTTTCACTGGTAGAAAGCTACATTATTCGTGAGTGCTATAGGCTATATTTTATTCCCGTACTAACACGGGAACGGGAACTACGCGGGTGAAACGGCAGGACGTCAGCTAGTATTTTAGAAAAAAAAAAAAAGTTGTTACTTTGCGCGAAAAGTTATCGATCAAGAACAGCTGCTCTTAGTTTAAACAAAATGTTTTACCAAGCCTGTGAAATACAGGTATAATAGTGTCTAAGCTGAAAACCTAATCAAGTTATACGATACGTTTCCTCTTTTATTTACAGATTCAATAAAATATAACATAACATCACGCCTGTAATCCCCGAAGCGTAAGGCAGAGGAGTTCCTAATAGTAGTTACACCCACATTTCGCAGTTATGTTTAGGGGGCAAGCCTAATGCCATCAATGGGCACAAATCCAGACTCCGTGGCAGACCACTAGACCAGCGAATAAAATATAATTGAAATAGTGTAGTAGATACTCCTTATAAACAAGGAGGCATTACTATTTTCTCTGAAGCAATAAATGGTCTTTTCTTTATTTGAAAGACTATTTCGACTTGAATTTGAACTGACGCCAAAACCTTACTATACTTTGAACAAGAACTTATATGCAACAGATTGCAGAGTGAAAAAGTTGAAAATAAATCTTTAATCATTTTATTTTGTCTCCCAACAAATACTACTGTATTTATCTGTTTTTGCAAATAATGACCAATTTTTAGGATGCCACTTTAAAATAAAACTCATGCAAGTTTCATATTCTCAGTTACAGCAGTTCTTATAAAAATTGCCGCAGAGAGATTGGGACAACACTATTGATTGATGTATTTAGCTTGAGATGAATAATACATGATCGAGAGCGGCTTTCTGAATATGTTAAGAGATATAGCTATTAGTTACGCTGCGGTGTCCGATAATGTACACTTTATACTGATCTAGGCTTCAGTAATATTGAAATATCATTGTGTACCTATAATCCGCGCTATTTGAATGCCATCATACGAAAATATGAGTTCATACGAAGCAGTTACAATAAATTATCAGTCTGGCGAATCCAAAATCACTTTTAGCGTTGCCAGTTGGATAATGATTGTCTTTACTTTGACATGGTTCCATCACATTCTTCATTCACATAAACTTACGTGACATTAGTTAACTTGTCACTGATAATTTCGTTTACTCATTTCCTGTTATGAATGCAAGCTAAACACGTTTGAGGATTCAATGTTATGTTCAGTGATCAATAAAATGTTGAGTTGCAAATCCTGAGAAATGTGAACGAGAGTTTTAGAAATTCTTGTATGTATCGCATGCATTATTTTAACGTATACGGCTTGTTTTAAAGTGTAAGTTAAGCATGTATAGTGAGATTTGCTATATCGGCACTTGTGAGGCGTAATGTGAGTAGTTCCCGCATACATTGACGCAGTTTTTTTATTATCTAAATTGAGAAATGTATGGTGGACGTCTTTTTTCTTATATCCCAAACCTCTAGGGTAATTTTATTCTTCCAAATAATAAAAAAGTTCTAGAATACGTAGTCCAAAAAGTTTCGAAGATATCGTGAATCTCTCGAATACTCTCGATGTGTGTATCTAAGTTTCATTGATAAATACGAGTAATTCATTTTCATTCAAACCAATCATTTATATTTAAAGCTAAGAAAAAATAGTTTGACGGTCCTGTTTTTACCCTTTGGGTACGGAACCCTAAAAACCAACAAGCTTTTAAAGCATTATCGGACATCGACACTAAGGAGATTATAAAATGTTGGACTGTTTTATACCTACTTTAAGTCTTAAGCGTATAATTACCCAATTTCTTTCCCTTTCCGGTTCCGGATCTGCATCATCACTCGAGTCGTCCTGAAAAGCGCATTAGTTGCATACATTAAACATGTCAACTATTTCATTCATCTGAGTATGAAGTGAATATTTGAGCATATTAAAAATAACAAGCTTAGTAGAAGTGCAGCAAGACTGTCATCTGCCCTAGGGCAGAAGGCCTTATAAGGGGTCTACAGGAGCTAAACGCGAGTTTCATAATGTAAAAAAGCATATGATTTACTGTATTTTTTTTTATTTTGATGCAATAATCAAAACCAGAAAAATATATGATATTCTTCAGGATATTGTTAGTAATATAGTCATAGTCATAGTCTTACTTTTGCTGTGCCCGACAGGGTCCACGATTGTTTCCAAAAAAAATGTTTACCACCTAAGCCTACATTGTGGAATGCAATAAAAGAATTGAGTATTGAGTAAAATAGTATTTTGAAAACACAGTACAACTAATTTTACTCGATAAAAAAAATCACGAATTTATCTCTAAAAACTTCTTTTAGCGAGTAAAAACCACTAAAATACATGCGACCATTCTGATTTTTTGGCAAATAATTCTACAAGCAACATATTAGCACCAGTGTTTCATTTTTTTAGTCCAATCAATCGATTTTTTGTAAATCGCAAAAAAACACTCATTTCGCACTAATCGGCCTGCAGTGACTGACGTAACATCCACTTTGTAGTGCAAGCTGATTAGAACTATATTCTAATCGTATTTTAAACGAAGTTTGAACCACCACAAAATATAGAGTTGCTATTTAGCTCCTGTCGTCGCCTTAATTCGACTGCTGCGAAGGCCATAAGGAATCCCATTCAATGACTATTTCACGAATTCAACAACGTGATCATAGAATAACCTAATAAATATAAGCATTGAAAGAGGCTGAACATCGGAATAAACAAATAATTCCAGGAAAATAAGGTTTCACCGGCACGTTTTTTGTTCTGGCTTTGAATACGTATAGAAAGTTTATTTACACGGAAATCGAAGCCTTTCAATAACTGGGGCGAGGAAGAAAAAGCGAAATAAGTTTATTTTATTTTGCTTTACAAAAAAAAGGCTATGAAGAACTTAGGGTATTGACTGTGCGTTAGTATCCCGCCTCATTAAACTATTAATGCAAAAAACTTAAGTATCAAAAAGTTCGAAAATAAATTCGACCATTTGCTTTTAGGTCTTTAATAACAACATGATTTATAATTAAAGCGACAACTTTAATCTTAGTAAAAAAGCGCTTAATATTGAAGGGTATAGAATTTAGTTTATTTCATTTAAGTAGTACCTTCTACCCTGAATTAGACAACAAAATAATACTAGGCTAGATTATAGTAATGTATATTGTTTAACTGTCAAACCTAGGCTATACTGCTGTCAACGTTTCGCCCGCATGGTGACTATTGAACACATTTACCTTGAAATGTTCAAACTTCACAATGTGCTCTAAAGAACAAATATTCACTTCAATGGGTTATAACACGAGGTAGATTATAAATAATTTGATTTGGTAACAGGATCCATTCCATCTAGAGCTCTGTGGAAGGAATTATTTCTGGTAAACTATGACCAACTAAAGCATAAATAATTAAAAATAAAGTAAATATCTCACATCATGGGAGGATAGGCACGTGCACCAAGTGTCTTCGACAATATCTTCTTCATCAGAACTTTCATCCATGTCTGGACAGTAGGTGAAGCTCTGTAACAAAAGGAGATTTTTGCATCATTTGATAGCTACACCCTGTCTCACTATGTGTTGTTTTCAGATAAAAAAAATTATAAAACCCCATCTCGGACAATGAGTCTTTTTAATTGCGATGATTATTTGCTCTGCTAGCCACACGAGTACAGTTCTTATAGTGTTAACAACATTAAACATATCCACCTTATAACAAATACCTACCACATTCTTTGTAGAACTTCCTGGTTCATTCTTCCCGCTGTCATTAAGACCAAGCAACTTGTCAGCGTTGGAAGTGGACGGCACTGTGAACCTCTTGGTGCTGTCCGAGCTAGCACTTCCTATGCTCGACGCGTTGGAGCTTGTCCTTTCCGACGGACCACTAGCCTCCATATCACAAACCTCATCATTGTCGCAATCCAACTTATCTCCTTTATATAACTTCCCCTTTGGAAAGTTTTTTTTCTCATCCGTATTGCTATGTAACAGCTTCTGCATAAAATCATCCTTATGCCCACATAAACCACCACACACCCGATAGTCTTTTGAGTTTATCATGTTTTTTATTGTTGTGTTGGAGTCATCGCCGTCTTTGCTGCATCCGGGGAGGTTGAAATCATGTGTTAGGTTGGAGAGATTTGATATCGTCTCCGAGCTGGACGCCAGGCTTGAGTTGGCACTGGACAAATTTCCGGAGAAGTGTGCAGGTCCCTTGCCATCGACGATCATCCCCGAGCAATGCTTCAGGATTCTGTTCTCTTCATCGAAATCTTCACGTTCGATATCGTCGATCGGCTGCCTCCCATTGTTCTGTGGGTTCACTGGTTTCTCAATTACAGGATCATTTTCAGTCTTATTCTCTTGTTGAAAGGGACCTTTGTTAGCCCCATCATAAATCTCACACACCGCTTGGGGGCATTCTGGATCCATCCTAGGTTCTGGCTCTGGGGTCTGGTGGAATTAAAAATTCCTATTAATATGTGCTTGCATATCCTCTAACAGTAACAAGGAATTGAGGAACCTAGGAAGTTGATGTTGTGAAAGACAAACCTACAATAAAAATAACAGAATTATACTCACAACTCTTTGATAAACTCTAGTTATTCGGTGTGCATGAGCAGGATTCCTGTGAAACGTAAAAAGTGTCAGTACTGCCCAAGAGTCTGCATATACTACAGAGCTAGTAGCATGATTACCTAGCATTCATATTAGTCTCAAAATGAACCAATTTGGCCCAAACTAAGTGGCCAGCACGCTGCATTTTGAGAATGGCTTTCAATCACTTTTCACACACAAGTATGAGCTACCATTCTTCAAATTACTATGTAGATAAGAAAAATGATGAAAGATGAGTGTCCTTAGGGACAGTGCTGATGTTGCTAACACACTATTGTAATGTGAGCACCAGATAGCTGAAAAGAAAATTGAGAAGTCCCAAAACCACCAAACACCAAAAATTTTGGATGATGATGATGATGATTATTATGATGATTTTTATCGCTGAAACTGAAAGGTATGGGTTAGTACAGGTAAATATGAGAAATTATATATTAGGTATAGTTCAGGTTAGTATGGAAATGTACAGTTACACGAGTATCAATTCTTCATCAATAGCCCGAATAGAACTCCAGTCATCCTCAGATAATGATATTGGTACCAATACAAATATGACAAAAGGCTACAATATCTGCTCTTAACTCAATATGAACAGATGACTCTTTCATACCAAACCATTTACACATCAAAACTACTTCTTACAGTAGTTAACTAGTTTTGTTGAACATAAAAACAAGGAATCAAGCATGCTTCTCATTGCATACTTGTATAATACAGTTTTGGTTGGAAGAACCAGAAACCTAACCAAAACATAGAACAGCTCAATCATTCCTTTGATTTTATTGATATGGATCATTTCCAAAATGTACACAATGTATGTATATTAACTATCAATACTGTATGACCCGTGATCCCAGACTACAACGGCACGACACCTTGGGTAGAAGAGGAGGATAGAAGAAAAAAACGTGTTGACAAATAACATGGGACTATGCCAGGAAGAAGAAGACCATAAACCAGACACAAGTTTACCCCATGTTGTATACTCGATCATTCTTAAAGGTAAACCAAGTAAAAACCCAATTAAGATTACAAACCAACAGTGTTGTTATCATGGCGACAATGAGAGATGGTGGTAACTAGCCATGAGGAATGTCCTTAACCAACAATAGGGAATACGCATACATTTTCTTTTTTTCATTTCAATACAGAATGTTAAAGTACTAAAAAAATAATGACAAAAAGCGAAAACATAAATCAGCCAAACAAGACAAAAGTTATAACCATTTAAACTTTTGTTTCTATCTCTTTCTAGACAAATGGAATTTAGTATGGATTTTGTATGTCGATGCAGCGAATGACGTCATTCGCTGTATCGGATCTCTCTGTCTAATCAGCAGTTGCAAATGCTTAAAACTTAGTATCAGTACATATTATAAAACAAAGTCTCCTGCCATGACAGTCAGTCCCTATGTATGCTTAGATCTTAAAAACTCCGCAACGGATTTTGATGCGGGTTTTTTTAATAGATAGTGTGATTCAAGAGGATGGTTTTAGTATATACCTAATTTATCAAGCGGGCGAAGCCGCGGGCATCAGCTAGTTTTTTAAAGATATTAAAAAATTAATTTCACTTTGCTATTTCCGATATTAATACGCTTTATAGAGTGATAAAAAAAGATCATGCATATACCCTATTACTTTTATAAAAGTGCATGACTTAGGATACAAATTAAGAGAAAAATAACACTGAATAAATGCTTAGGTTTTTTGAGAATTTGTTGAAATGAGTTTATCTGATTCATGTCAAAACACCACTGCTTCCTAAAATGATATGAATGTTTAATATTAATCCACTTTATTACAAAAAAGATAATCTATTATATTATCTTGTAAATAACAAAACTTGAAATTTTAACTGCACTAATTGAAAATACTGTGTTATTTTAAACTTATTGATCATGACTTATGATTCTGTTTATAACAAATATTCCAATTAAAATGAAATAACATAACATACAGTAAAAATATGTTAACATAATAAAAATAGGTAATTAACTAGACAAGTTTATTTTCTATCCTTACAGTTCTGTAACTCTATGCATTGTTAATATAATTATGAACACTACCTAAAATGTGTACACTGAAGTAGGTAAAATCTTATACAACAAAATACTTAAAATAAAGAAAATAAAAAAGTAATTAATTACTTCCTTTGTCCAATTGCATTATATTATTCATTTTATACTGCGATTGAAGAACAGTCTCCAATATTTTAATCAGCTTTAATAAAGAAATGTGCACTTCATACCAAGGGCTTATAACAGAACACTAGGGCTTTTTTTACCAGCCTATTACTGTCACACTGCTGGGCAAATTCCTCTTCTCATACAGAGAAGTCACAAGCATTGATCACCAAACTAGGGCTTAACAATTACAAAACTGCCATCTGTGTAAACCCGTATGTAACAGTAAACCTCACTGAGAATTATCTGAAGGACTCATGAAAAACAACAGGAAGCCACTTCAAACCTTTGAAAGAACTCAATCATGAAAAATGCATATAACAATCAACTGTCAGGCAATCAATATTCAGTGGGCAGGGCAGAATGGGCTCACAGGGCTACACCTAGATACACCTATAGGCTATACTAGAGCAATGCAACATTTATTGATTTGCAAAATGTATTGAGAGCACATTGCAATGATAAGACATGAAGGAGTATCAAGGAACAACAAGTTCACAAGGCCATTGTGTTGAATTGTTTCTTTGGCTCAACAACTAAAGCAATGTCATAATCAAGGCCATTACAATCATATGTTCAAAAATAATAGCAACAAATCGCACAACATAATACACACTATGTTAACGGCGATACAAAGACTCGACTCCATGCACGGACGCGAAATACGATCGAAACATAGAACGCGGGCCCCTGGGCAGAGCTAATACGTTCATCTGTACTGAAAGTATATCACATGGATATCATTTCCCTTAAAAAAACCTGACGCAGCAGAGACTACGACCGTGAGAACATTTTTTTATCACTGAACACGCAGAATTCACTTGCATCCGTCTAAACAAAAATAATATGGACAAAATTTCTCACAATTGATGGCGAAATTGACTGGCCTTTGCTTAATTACACTCCAGATTGATGGCGATCAATTCAATTTACACTTATAAGTATAACAACTAGCGGGATGCGCAGAATCGCATCACGAGTTGAATAGCATTGCCTGGGATTTTGAAAGGCGTGAATACACAAAAAGTAGCATGGGGAACTTATTACGTGCCTCACGTCTGCTCCAAAATAGTTTGAAAATCGGTACATACCTTTAGAGGGGCCTGCAGAGTTAGTTATTTTATTATATTTGCATTATGTTTGTTAGAGAAACATAATTAAAATATTGGCTGAATTAAAAAATTATAATGCAAGCAATGTGCAACAATCTGTAACATTGACTTCAAACACCGTGGTCGGCCATCGACCATAGTCCTGTGCCATAGTCAAACAAGAGCTCTAGAGGAACTCAGGAACGTAGAGTTGTTATTTTGTTTTTAGTAACCAGCCAAAACACGTCACGGCCGTGGCAAGTTTTAGTTTATTTACCCATAGACAAACAAATATATTGAGCATTTTTCCCGCGATTTTGCACAATAGATTATTTGAACATTGAACTGACTAAACTCATTCGTTCATTCTTTCTTCCGACTTTTCCGGCTTGTCAACAGGGTTACCGACTTAGGGGTCTTCCCCCCAAATGTAGAGGGTAAATAAGTGGGATACGATTTTTTTAGGGGTGTTCTATAATTTATATGGGTATTTTTAGGGACTTTTTTATTTACAAGTATAGACCCTAAAGATAACCAAATCCATCCAATCATCAAATCTCAAGTGATCTATAGCAATTCCTCGTTACAGAAAAAACAACTGTCACTAGTGTTGACCTTATCCAAAAGATTTTTCTTTTTCAATCAAGGGGTTTTTAGGCGATACATCTTCTTTAAAGATATAAATAGCTTGTGGTAACTTTGTTTGTTTACGCTTACTGGAAATTATAAAATACCTTGGCTTGGTTATTGTTTAGTTTAATCTTGATTTTATAGTTAGCTATTGTAATTGAACTGCTGCGATAACAAGCAATTTTTTGTGTATGCTTAAAACCGATAACAAAAATTAGAAATTTGTGGCAATTTTAGGAGTTTTTATCTTAGCTTTGGGGTAAATATTTTTGGGAGTTGGTGACCCTGCCCTGCTTGTCAAATTCAATCAGAAAATCCGAATTCCGAAATCACAGAGTACATTTTATACTTAGAGGTCCGAAATCGTTGGTCGTTGAAGTCGGTTTATATTAAATGTACTCTGTGGTTGAAGTTTTATTTTAATTGTTGATCGAGTGATAAACAAACTTCGTTTTATGTCCAATCGTTTAAAAGTTTAACAATCTTATCATGCCTGCGAAGTCAATGAACAGACATGGTGAGTAAAAATGAAGTCTCGTGGCTCACGAGCAAGATTTCGGTTAAGAATCAATGAGAGGTTTTCCTTTTGAGGTTTTAAAAAAAAACTTAGTTTCCAAGAACTTCATAGATGGCGTTGAACTTACTATGCCAAAGCCAAAACGCTTGAAAAAAAAAACATTGTGTCACGTCACATACTCTCGTTGACTGACACTTTCATTTGCTTAACCTTCCGAATATAACCAACATTTCTCGCGCTTTGTTAAAATCAGTTTTTTTAGGTTCCGTTCCTTGTATTATCATACTTACTCCTAGCGCCATCTATCCAGCGACTAGGGAAGAGCTAAAAAGAAAATCCCTCATTTGAATCTTACTTTCATTTTTCTATGGCTATGAAAACTTCATAAATGGACCAACTTTTACAGACAACAGCCCAGTTAAGATGAGGGCGAAGGCCAAATCTCGCAGTGCTCGCGCAGGTTTGACTCTACCTGTGGGCAGATTACACAGGTTTCTCAAAAACGGCCACTACGCAGCTCGTATTGGTGAAGGCGCTGCCGTGTACATGACTGCAGTGCTGGAATACTTAGCTGGTGAGATTTTTGAATTGGCTGCAAAGGCTGCTAGGCTAGATAGGCTCGCGTTTTACCATTAACAATCTTAGTGAAGCAAATGGTAAGCAATTGTCAAGGAACCTATTCACTGGAGCCTTGAATACCCCAATTACCTAAGCTATGCGAAAACTGGACCCTGGAAAACTTCCACTCAATTTAAAACAACTACCTTCACATTTTGGAAATAATTGTGCCCTGGAGCTGCATTAGGGAGGCACTCCGGTATCACCGGGTGCCGACCTACCTCCGTCGAGTGGTCGGGGACTATCTGACGGACAGAGCCGTCATCTACCCCGGTCGCAGCGGAGAATGGAACCGGCGAGAGATGTCGTGCGGTGTTCCACAGGGATCGGTTCTAGGGCCGTCCTTGTGGAACATCGGGTACGACTGGGTGCTGCGCGCCGACCTCCCCAGTGGTGTCAGTGTAGTGTGCTACGCTGACGACACGCTGGTGCTGGCGCAGGGGAGGTTGCATGAGGCGGCGGCCGAAGCGATGACACGCGGGGTTGCGATAGTCATTGAGAGGATCCGGCAACTGGGTCTCGAGGTGGCACTGCACAAGTCCGAGGCCATGTGCTTTCATGGGCCTCGGAATGCGCCACCGACGGGATCCCTACTGACGGCAGGAGGGGTATCCATCGGCGTCGAGTCGACGTTGAAGTACCTGGGACTTGTCCTTGACAGCCGGTGGAACTTCGTGGAACATTTCCGACGTTTGGCCCCCAAACTGGAGCGGACTGGGGCTGCCTTCAGGCGGCTCCTGCCCAATCTGGGGGGGCCAAACGCCTCCTGCCGGAGGCTCTACGCGGGAGTCGTGCGGTCCATGGCCCTTTACGGGGCCCCAGTGTGGGCGCGTTCATTGAGGCGGCGAGCCGCCCACTACTTGAACGCGCCCCAAAAGGTGGTAGCCGTAAGGCTGGCCCGGGGCTACCGCACGATTGCCCGCGAAGCGGCGAGCCTCCTTGCCGGATTGCCGCCATGGGATCTGAAGGCGGAGGCGCTAAGCCCGGGGGAAACTCCGCTGCCGCGGCAAATTGTCGCTCAGCGGACAGACTTCCGGCGGGATCTCATGGCGACATGGAGAGAGTGACTGTCGCAACCCCGTGCAGGGCAGCCACAATTATGGCGATAAGTCCCCTCTTTGAGGAGTGGCTTGAGAGACGCCACGGCGTCCTCACCTTCTGCCTGACGCAGGTCCTCACCGGACACGGAGTGTTCGGGAGGTTCGGGAGGATGGTGTCATAACCTGTCATAACTTTCACCGCAAAATACAAGGAACCAGCTCAATCCCAGATGTGTAGGTGTAAACCAATAATGTATGCCTTTAGTCAAAAATATATGGTGAAAATATTCAGCTTTCGCATTAATTAGGTTCCGTCCGAACTGGAAGGAGGACGCGCGGGTTCGCGAGAAGTGGAAAGAGTGGAGGGAGGCCTTTGCCCAGGAGTGGGACAGAGCAGGGTAGAAAAAAAAATGTATTTCACACTAGGTAATTTATCAATTTGTGCGAGTCTGTTATTGTGTTAGTAGGATGTATGTGTGTCTTGTCATGTAAAGAGGCGTCTCTTTTCAAAAAGTGACTTTAATTTGGTGATTCGTTTCTTTGCAACTCTAGAGCTTTTTCCTCTAGGAGCTATGCCAACTCCGCATAAACGCATGATGAGATTTTTGTTTTGCTGTCAATCATTTTTATAACAAAAAAAAAACAGTCCTGCTGTATACTTTCACTCTACTACAAAGTGCAAAGTTCCACGGATCACGTTGCTGCGCTGTCGTTATTGCTGGCAGAATACTTGACATCGGCTCCAGTTCACGAAAAAAAGTTACACTGACAGCAGACTATAGACAGACCAGACTGACAAGTGACAGTTGACACTGACAGTGGCTGTGGCACTGTTACAATGACTTTCTATCTCTATCAGTGATGCCAGATCTACTGATTTAGCAGTAGATCTACCTGATTTTAAAAAAATCTACTGATCTACTGCCTTGATTGGAAATCTACCTGCTTTTTTTCAAATCAGATCGTAACATCTAGTTATTGTCTTCGTGTTGTGTCATCTGGCCTAAAGGCCTAAATAACATGACATTTGTTCAATAAGTTTTGTGAATTCGCGGTATTTTTTATCTGAAGTTTGTGCAAGACCGACCAATCACTGACGGTAGGTACTATATATTACCTGTGGTACTACTTACTAAGTATGCCAATCTGGTCACAAGGCATAAAAACCTAGTAACAAGGCATAAAAACTGTGAAAGTACTGTACTCAGGTCCTTTTTTACCTCATGTGGGTATGATTTTTTTAATCTACTGCTTTTTCCTTCGATCTACTGCTAAAACTTTAACTTTTCTACTGATTGCTTCAGATTCCGTCTGGCAACACTGATCTCTATGCACTTTGAGCTGTTAAATTCTGGCTGCGTTCCGAATTAGGCTGTAATCGATTTGAGCGTCCATAAAGCTGTTCCGAATTACCGTGAGCGCGATATCGATGTCCCTTGAATCGTCATAGATGACGTCATGACATGCGCCATTTTGCGATTACACTGACCATGCCCCAAACAAATATCACTGTGAGCGCTGTCAAAAATGACAGTTTTTTTCACAGGTTGTGTTGTATAATTTGATTGAAAAAAATTGAAATGAGTTTCAAACTCATGAACATTATTTTTAATTACCGTTGCATCTATGTAATTTGTAATTCGTAGGATTTTTGTAAGGGGTAAATCTTTGCCGGGAGCAAAATACCCTAGTATAAACGCTTTCGTCATCCTTTTCATCACTGGACGAATCGTCGTTCTCTATCTAAAAATGTGAGATAACAGAGTAGATAGAGTCAACCAACATAACTTCCATTTTTTTCAAAATAAGTCTTGTGAAATGTTTTGGTTTGGGGTTATGTTTACTGTCAACGCGTTCACGAGCGTTCCGAATTGATGACGGCTCTTAGCTGTCATAATCGTGATATCTAAATCGGAACGCAAAATATCGATGTGAGCGCTGTGAGCGATTATAGCCTAATTCGGAACGCAGCCTCTGTTACGCGTGTTGCCAATGTCAAACCTGACCTGACCTGATTCATGATTGGATAATTGGTGGGTGGCTCTTTGATTTGTTTTGTTTCCTTCTCCTTCAGTAATTTGGCTGAACTAGAGATAAAATTGTGATTTCTTCATACTTACTAGAAATAACTCAGAAGCAAAGGCTCTTAATAAATATATGCACCCCCGAAACATTTACAGAACACCGCCTGATTTCGGAAACATATCAAAGATGTATTCAGAGTTTTCTGCCATTTCGAAAATGGTAAGTTGATACTTTTAATCACCGAAAGGTTAGCTGAGGTATATGTATATCTAAGGCCTGCCATAACTTAAGTCTCGGTGTGTACAGAGACGTGTATTTAGACCCCATACCGGTATCAGTTTGAAGCATTATGTATCCGTTGATTCCGTTGAATAGGTCATTTTCCCCGATTTGGAAGTTGGGGGTACGTTTATTTGACCTCGACCGCATTAGCATTACCAAGCATTGTCAAATGTAAATAATAATACTGTAACAAGTATCATTTTGAGTACGAATAGAGAAGTATGGAAGAAGAATACATGCTTCGCCGACCCCAAATGAATTGGGATAAGGGCAAGAGAATGATGATGAAGTATGATTTTAATACTTGCAAAAAGCGGCTTTCTAAGAGCCTTACTAAAATGTTTTCTTTTGTTAGAGACATTTCCATTAAGTACTGTACTGTAAGTACAAAATTTTTAAAGGAGAGGGTTTTTAGATGTAATGTAAGTATTGTACATTCCAGATGATACAATATAATTCTAAATTAGGAGAATTTTATGAAGATACTCGCATAGTTACGATTAATACAATGTATTGATACAGTTGTGTGTGTGTGTGTTATGTGTTGTTCAGTTGTGTGTGTGTGTGTGCTATGTTTTGCACGTCATTTGCCTGCGGCAAATAAATATTTTTTCTTTCTTTCTTATAAGTATCATACATTCCTATCTTGATCTTTTGATAATTAGGGTTCCGTACCCAAAGGGTAAAAACGGAACCCTATTACTAAGACTTCGCTGTCTGTCCGTCTGTCTTTCCGTCTGTCTGTCACCAGGCTGTGCTCTCATGAACCGTGACAGCTAGACAGTTGAAATTTTCACAGATGATGTATTTCTGTTGCCGCTATAACAACAAATACTAAAAACAGAATAAAATTAATATTTAAGGGGGGCTCCCATACAACAAACGTGATTTTTTTATAATAATTGGTACGGAACCCTTCGTGCGCGAGTCCGACTCGCACTTGGCCGGTTTTTTTTGTTTTCTCGGTTCATGTTCTTCTTAAGAACCTACCTACATAAATGATTTTGACTTTAAACTCCCTCCGTTACTCTTTTATATTCCAGGATGTCACGGGCAAGATCACAATTGATTTCAAAGATCCATATTCACTGAAAGTATTAACGAAGTGTCTGCTCAAGTCGGATTTCAATCTTGATGTAAACATTCCTAAAGACAGATTAGTTCCAACGCTTCCATTAAGGCTTAATATATTGTGGCTGGAAGATTTACTGGATGCAATTCAAAGAAAAGATAACATAACGGGATTAGATATTGGTAAGTATTAACTGCATCTTGTGTAAAGTGTTATTGGGTTTTACATACATACATAATCTCACACCTTTTCTCATGGTAGTAGGCAGAAACATCAGAATGTTACCTGCTACGATCCTTACATACTCCTTTCGCAGCTTCCACTTTCCTAGACACATGCTAGTTGCAAGACTTGCAAGTATGTAACAGCTAGTGTTGCCAGATTTTCAGGGGTCTGAGGACGCGTCCCGATTTGCACTTGATCGGTACGCTAAATGTCTCGATAAATCAATAACTTTATTAAAAAACCATAATTATTACCAAAAAATAATATGTAATTATGTATTATTACATCAGTCGCATTCGAATCACCATGTCGAGAGCGACAACGCGTTCAAAATCGTGCCCATCGCGTCACTAGCTTGTTCTCTATTAATAATAAATACATTTATAATTTCCTTTATTCATTTATAAACAAATTTGTTACATTTTTACATATTAATTAAAAAATATATAAAAAACATTTAAAAATATAAAAAATTATAGCCCACCGGTATCAGGAACAGGGTCCAAGCTACCGGCGGTCAGGGCTCCAGAGAGAGGAACCTCCTAACAATACGAGCCGTGTCCAGGAGTACCGCTTTCTGAATCAAGCCCTTGATCCAGCTGCCTAACGAGAGCCTCCTCAGGTATTGATCGAGGCTCTTGGCAATTAAGCCATGGGCTGATACGACTATCGGCACAATGATTGCTGAGTCCACTTCCCACATGTCAACAACCTCGCGAGCCAAGTCAAGATAATTAGTCATTTATAATTATTATTATCAGCCATTTGTGTCCCACTGCAGGGCAAAGGCCTTCCTTTCCTTTCTTCCACTTATCCCTATCTAGTGCTGTTATGCGCCAATCCTTGTGATAGGAGTCGAGTTCGTCTCGCCATCTCCTTCTGAACACAATTAGATAACTAAATACATAACTACGATTTTATATTGTAATATTTTGTCTATTCTTCTATTCGTCCAGAAAGTTATCGTACAATTAAAATAAGATTAATATACTAAATTAATAATAATAGTAGTAGAAAAGTTATAATTTTGTTTTTGTCCTGATTTAAAACCCTAAATCCCGATTTCTTTTACCATCTGCCCCGATTTAAATCCAATCGAACCTGGCAACACTAGTAACAGCCCTTACTGAAGAACTCACCTAATATAAGATGAATCAGGAACCATCAGGAATTTCCCAGTAGCAGCCACAGAGTCTGTATACCGTTTAGTGGCAATAGGGTCATAGCATGCTTCTATTCTGTGGGATTTAAAATCACAACTAGCAAAAAATGGGTATACCTTGACCAACTCTCCCGGTGTTATAGGTGTGACGATATAATCTAAAAAAAAATGGAGGAAATTGGTGTGTATTGTTTTTTTTTGGTATTGTATACAGAGTGATTGAATTTTTTTTTTGTTTTAGGAACAGGAGCCTGTGCCATTTACCCATTGTTGGCAGCAGTAAAAAATAAATGGAGTTTTGTGGGAACAGAAACTGATATCAATAGTTTAATGAATGCTCAGGAAAATGTACACAATAATAGTTTAAAAGAACTTATAAAATGTAAGAACACATTATTTACTGAAACAAGTGATATGTACGGTCTGCCAAGTATTTTGTTTACACTTTATATGTGTGGGTGAAGCTTCGATCATACTATTATTGATCGAAGGGGTGAAGTCTTAAGCTATGCACACAAACACTAAATAAAACGGGCGAGCTCTGTTTTTGTTAGTGTGCGTACGGTACATCAATATCGTATACAACGTATAGAATCATTCATCGTTACGGAATGAGATATAATATTTCGCATAACATTTACATAGCGAGTTTGGCACGATGGTTATCGTTTCAAGTCAGTGAACGAGAAGTCGCAAATTCAAACCCCAGTTAAAATACTGTTTTTCTTTTTGTATTCATTATTTTGAGTAGAATTTATAACGATTCGATCCCGTTCGCGGATGAGTAAGTTTGCAATGTTTGAGACAACCACGGAACGGTTTAAAAAATAACTACCGTCAATTTATAATTAATATTGTTATCAAACACCTTCATTAAAAAAAATCTTGAGCGTTCTTAGTTGTCATTGTCAATATACGAGAATTTGCATTACTGGGTTTATTGATTACTAGACTCATATTCGTGTGCGGATTTATTCTGTTCAAAAAGGCAGAAATCGTTGTTCTGCATGAGCAAAACGTGCATGAGGAATAAGTGAGATTGTGAGTGTAAATGTGTTGTTACCTCACAAACTATGGGACACTTAATACCGTGCCCTGCCTGTCCTGTAGTTTGCGCATCACAGGAGCTGATGGATGCTACTGAAATTGCCAAACTGGACGCCAAATTTGTCAATTTGAATTGTAATCGACACACTAAATAGAAGTGAAATTGCAAGGCGATCAATGATATCGGTGAGTAACAGTTAGATATTACCTTGATATTATACCTACCTAATTAATGTAACATATGTGCAACAAATATCTACCATAGATACAATAATATACTATCGTAAATGATAATAGTTTTTTTTTTATTGATTTATGATGGTTATGATAAAATTAACTTGGTTCAGACCAAGTTTGTCCAACTACGGCTACGGGCCTTCAGACAGAATAAAGAAAAGCCTTTGAATAACGTTAATAAAAATAGGTTATCTTTTGACAAGTTAGTGTGTGTCTTGTATACATATATTATATGTAACCATATATTTACTTTGTAATTTTTTTTTGTTTATAAGTAATATCAATAAAGTAAATATAAGTATATTTTATATAATTTATTATTTAGCTATTAATATAAGTGTTATAAAAACTGTTATTATCCACAGTGGAGAACCGTGCAGTTATGCGTACGCCAATATGCGGATTCTGGAGACGTAGAATATCTTCGACCAAAGGAAAAGGAACATTCATTGGCTCGACACCATGACATCGCGTCGTGGCAAGGCACAAGGCTGATCCCTTCTTGTCCACCTGCGTAACAGTAACAGCACACAATATGTGCTTACAAATTGTGAGAAATAACCGATATTCTGCTGGTTTGCGCAGCCAGCGTGGAAGACTTTGCTGTCCACTAGCGCACCGACAAAATCTACTACAGCTTGCTAGGTCATACATAAATTTTGATTGCGATAACAATATGGTGATTTTTTGGGACGAAAAAAACTTTTAATTCTGGGATGGGCGTAAAATATTATGGAAAAAAGGTGGAGAAAGCTCATAGAAATAGTGGGTCGCAGTAACAGTCATGATTACTTGGAAATTTTGAAAAATGTTAAGTTGCCTACTGTGCGGGTTGCCTATCCGCACGAGCACATTTACTTTGTGCAAGAAAATAATAATAACAAGTTCAGTGTATCGTGCACATATAAGTCCAATTTATTTTAATTTATAAACGATTATGAATCTTATTACTATATCAATAATGATCATATTTGTTAAGCGAATGTGAACAAATACAAACCTTAGCAATAATTATAGGTAGCATACATGTTGCCTTTAACCCCCTTTTTTTTAAACCACAGCTCGTATTATTGGTGAAGTGATGTTATTGTTATGATTGATTAGATGTTGTCATAATTTCTAACTATCTAACATGTTAATTCATTTCACCTCTAATTTTATTTTGATTAATTTATATACCTACCCACTTTGACAACCTTACCAACAAAAAACTTAGCTTTGTCAAAAAAACTGGTAAACAACAGTGTTTTACTTATTCGAACGTCTAGTATGGATAGTTATAGCCTATTATGTTTAAAACCAGTTTTCATTAAATAATTGTACCGGCCACACAAGTTTTTTTTGCTAACATTCAGCCCACACCAAATTGAACCTTAAGACAAACACCTTAAGGAAGGAACATATTGGAAGAAATGAGACAGATTATTTGCTAATGACCCAAGCGATAAGCTCATCATTACAATGTTTATCTAATAAAAAATATTTTATTGGTTTTATTTAATTACCTAACTTTCAACTTTTTTGCTTGAGTGATTTTATTGGCCACAAAATTAATTTAGTATAAAACAAAAAGTAAAAAAACAGCAAAACAAATTTCCCCAGTGGGATCGAACTCATGCCATCAAGGTTAGTTTAGTAACTATCGTAGGTGCTTACACCAATCAGCTACGATTACAATGTCATATTAGGTTAAAATGTTGGGCCTTGTCATTGTGAACCCGTGTATGTAGAATACACAAGAATAATGAGCGGCTGAGAGAGCATTGCTGGCCGTACGCACACTAATAAAAGCAGAGTTCGCCGCTCGTTCCATTTAGTGTTTGTGTGCATACCGATGAGATCACGCACACATGTAAGATGTAAACCAAATAAGTGGTTCGTGTGTACACACTCAAATTAATAGTTATAGGTAATGCTTTACTGCTATTAATTATATTGTTTTATTTATTTCAGTAAGAAAGAACTCTACAAAATCTATAATTTCACATGTATTTCAACAAGATGATGTGCATGTTTTTGATTTCTGTATGTGCAACCCGCCTTTCTATAGCTCCTTACAAGAATTGTGTGCATCAAGAAGTCCAGCCAGGTATGTACTTACAAGTACATTCTACCACATATTATGTACCGTCAAGTCTGAAAACCAAAGGAACATAGTAACTGAGTTGTGGAGGTCAGATATGCAAATAGTCCATCTGTCCATGTAAAGTCAGTACTTTACATGGAGGACTGTGCACATGGGCAGTCCCTAGTAAGCCAAAGAGTGGTCCACAAATGTATGTTTTGAGCAATTTCGGGCTTATGACGGCAAAATACGCAGCATTTCAACTGCATCCAGTTAGACTGCGAGTATTTGAGAAAAAGCTAGGCTGATAGTGATGAATTTTTTGTCACGCATATGAAGAGTGGATGTTTCGAGTGACTGTGGTCTGATTGACATTATAAAAGTGCTGATTTTCAGTCTAATTTGAATAAAAGCTTTGTATTGTATTTGTATGGTGAAGTGATACATTATGTATGAATTAATTATGAATTCATGTGTATACATAGGTTGTTTAGATATTGTTATCATGTTATTTAACAGATTACCACCAAAGAACGGATTCACTGGGTCACCACAAGAGTTGATTACAGAAGGTGGGGAACTGGAATTTTGCAGGCAGCTCATCAGAGAGAGCAAGGAGCACAGAGATAATGTGCTGTAAGTATTTGTTAATTTTGTTAATTAATACTCATAAAAGCTTTTATCTACACCCATGCTATAAATCCTCTATAAAATTATCTGAAACAGTTAGTTAGCTTATGGCCAACATTAAAACAGCCAGTGCCATAATAACAACATTATAACACCCGTTTGGGTGTTATAATGTTGTACTAAATTTCATTATGCAACTCGTTTTAAAAAAAGAACATTGTCTATAGTTGGTGCCAGTTAAGATGAGAATAGCGGTCATTGCCCTTTCCTTAATATCTCTTTGTACGAACTAAAACAAATAAACCATGTATCGTTTTTCATTACAAAAAATGTTGAAGATCACGATAGATGACGATTCCAGACTTGAACAGGCTTATTTTTGGATTTCAAAGTTAAGAACCTTTATAAATGTAGGTGGGTCAATGACCTCTTTTGCGATCTTAACTGGCACCAACTATAGCACGTGCGATTCACTACCACAGCGCTGTAATTAAAAAAAGGTCTTCTAAGTTAATTCGAATTCACGTCGTATCCCGCCATTTTTGTTCGATATTACTATTGCATTATGTACTTAATTAATTATTAATGTAATCTTGCCCCACAGAACACAAATGGGGCAAGATTTCCTGCTCATGCACGACAATGCCCGGGCACACACGGCGAGAACGGTAGCAGCTTGGTTACATACACATAATGTTAGGGCCTTAGACTGGCCTGCTCAATCGCCAGATCTAAATCCCATTGAGCATGCGTGGGATATGCTGCAAAGAAGAGCTCTGAAGGAAGTTCCTGAAAATCTGGCTACAGAAGATCAACTTTTTGCGCACCTCAGAAGGACATGGGACAATATTCCGCAGCAAGACATTGACAACCTTGTTCTGAGCATGCCGAATCGTTGCCGATGTGTTATGAACATCATGGGCGCTTTCTCAGACTACTAACTTCAAGTTTATAAACACAAATTAAATGATTTTTCTATTTTTTTCAGTTTTTACTCACAAATTAAAAGTTCATTCATATACGGTTTCCGTCTATGCTTCATTTTTTTTCCATAAAATCCTGAAATTTTAATCTATACCTTAACCATTATTAAAAAATGGTAGAATATTAAATAACGTATCTTTTAAATATATATATCACGGCAGGGAAAGCTTAGAGGAACACTGTCCCCAAATTATTGGCGCCATTCGCCACCATATTGTCTTTCAGTCATCACATCGCCTTGCGATACGATTCTTCATTGTTGATAGATAGGTAGGTGGGTATTTGAAATCACACACAGCACTTGACTCAAATTCCAAACGTTTATTTCTATTAAACCATTTATGTACAGAAACTGATTAACTTTCTAGAGTTGAGTCGTCCATTCGCAAATTATTATGGTTGAGGAGAAGAAACTCTTCACACTATTTTAAATCGTATTACAGATCGTTCACTTCATTAAACACTTAAAATTACTTGGTATTTCAATTGTTTTTGCTAATCGTAAGCTAACGTGACGGATCGTTGCTCCCTGTCTGTTCTGAGTGGGGGGAAGAGTACCACAATATCCGTTCAGCAACTTATTACAATAGTAAATTCAATCAGCCTCACAAATAATAATGAAACACTTTACAATAATTGTGTTACTATTAAATAATGACAGAATTCACCAATTTGAACACATTTTCAATCATTAGTAATAAACTAGTTGTCTCATTACTTTTTAGTCTTTAATCTGTGCTATCATGGAACATTTCCGGTGATATAAACAGTTATGTTAAACAAAAGCTTTTTACTAGTAAATCACTGTGTAAAATAGTCTTATTAATTTAAAGTTGGGATCTATTATTGAGACTTACTTAGTTCTCGTACTAAATTTAAACATTCAGGTATTGACGGTAAAATCACATTCGGCGCCATTTTCCCTGACAGGTGACGCCGAATCATAATGTCAAGTGATTAACTATTAATTGCTAATATGAATGAAACCCTAAAGTTGTTAAACAAATATTCTTATGTTAATTTTAACGATAGTTTTAGCTAGAACATCGAGTTTAGTTTGATAATTGATTTTCAAGTGATACTGATTAAGACAAGCCAACAGATGGCGCTGTTGAGCTTGATACTCAAACGAAATTAGTCAGTGGCACTCACAGGTGTTATAATAGTTGCCAGAGTATCTCACAGATGGCAGTATTATCGTTTATGGAATAAGAAATTATAATTCAACTAGTTACAATCAATAACATTATGTAATAAGCTTAGCTTATAGGTGTCCTCGCGGCGACACGGCCATTCTGATCGGCGGTGCGCGCTCTGCACCTGCCGATGTCGTCACTATGTGGAGTTTTGTGGTTGTTATCTGAAATAGTGGAGATAAATTTTGGCGGCAGATTATTGTTACTTTTACTAGTATCCTACAATGTTCATTGAATTGTAGGATTTGGTAACAGAGAGTTTCAGTCAACATAGAAAGCTTGTAATAGATCTGACATCTACTCAGTTTTCCTTGTATTTAAAATTAAATGCGTTTATGTATCACCTAGACACACACACAGTCACAGAGTTAATCTGCTTGAAATTTTTGTTTAAGTTTTTAGTAGTGCTTAGATTGAAGCTGGTATGAGCTGTTAGCTGAATAAAATGTTGTAGCCTGAATTATCAAATTACATTAATTGTATTACGGTTATTGATATTGTTTAATCAGCTATTAGCTGAATAGAATATTGTTGCTTCAATTGTCCAACAATATTCGTTGAATTGTTGTGTTTAGTATCAGTTAGTTTGCAAGCAGTTTTGCAACTTGTATTTGAATTTTTTTGATGCTAAATGCTATTTGTTAAAAATAACATTGTCGCTTGAGCTATTCAACATATTCATAATATTGTTAAGCTTGGTATGAGTTAGGTTTTTAGTCAACTTTAGAACCTTGTAACCTACTGTCTACTAGATTTGTCTTAAATAAAATTATTGATTGCTTTAGATATTCTGTAATTTGTATTTGGCAAGTGTAGTGTAAGTAGCATGTTTTTATTTGTTCATTCTCACGGGAAGGTAATGCTCTGTGATAGACACAAAGTCTTGGATTTGACAGGATAAAAGGATAGGATCAGGAACACCGCTCTGTGATAGACACAAAGTCTTTGATTTGACAGGATTAAAGGGTAAGGAGTTTAGGACCATTGCTCCGTGACAGGCACGAAGTCTTTGATTTGACAGGATATAAGGAACCAGGCTCTGGGCGTTAGTACGCCGTGGACCCAGCAGGATAACATGAGAGTATTGTTTATCAGTTGCCTCCACGGCTGCTGATAGGATCATTAGTAGTGTTCATTATCAGTGGCCTCCACGGCTGCTGATAGGATTGTTTGTAATTTGTTGTGTTCATTATCAAGTACCTCCACGGCACTGATAGTATTTGTTGTGAGTCAGTTGCCCCTATGGCTGCTGATAGGATTTTTGTAATGTGTTGTGTTCATTACCAAGTACCTCCACGGCACTGACAGTATTTGTTTGATTTGTTGTGAGTGTTTGTATTACTCATTGAGCTTGTTGTTTCCTCCACGGATACCAATAGCTTGTGAGTTTTTTATTTTTATTTTATTAGTTACTGTTAGTACTAATATTTTGTTATTATTTTTGTAAATAGTTGCTTACAACTGGCAGGATTATAAAAACTAAAATAATCAATGCTATTGTATTAAGTCTATTGTTGTAACACTGTAGGTATCAGTGGGGAAGTGTAAGAAGTAGTTTGAAAACTCCTCACCTTTTATGTTAGTTTATGATGTGAGGACACTGTAACAGTCATCTCTGGTTGGCTGTTCTCATGCTGTTCCCCATTTTATAGCTCCATAGCTGGCGACACGGTCATCTGTTCACCAGGCTGTAGTCCTTGAAGTTGTTAGTTTTTGAAATTGTTCATTGAGTCACATTTTTAAGTGACCTTGCTCCATTATCATTTGCTGGGGTAGCGGTTAATTGATGTCATCACTATCTTGGAGTGACTGGGTGCATAGAGTTGCTCTCAATTTCTTTGATAGAAGGTATCTTTTCTTCTATGATAAGACAATTGCCTGGAACCTGAAATGTGAGAAGTCATGCAGGTAAATAACATAACATCACGCCTATTGTTCCTGAAAGGTTAGGCAGAGGTATACCTAATAGTATGCCAACATTTATTTTGAAGTCCCATGTAAAAGGGGGCAAGCCTTATTGCCATCAACCAGGCACAAATCTGGACTCTGTGCCTGCTACAGAGAAATTCCTAATGGAAAAACCCAACAACACTTTGCCTGACCTGGGAATCGAACCCAGGGCCTTATGTTCAACAGTCACGCTTGCAGCCACTAGACCAACAAGGCAGTCAGTGCAGGTAAATATTAATAATAGTGTAATGTCTACACTAATAGTTTAGTGTGTAGGTACATAACATCACACCTGCAATCCCCGAGGGATAAGACAGAGGTGAAAATAATAAATCCACACTTTGCTAAGCCTCTCGTTTAGCAATATGGCTATTTGCCATTCATATGATTGGCCAGCTACTGAGAAATTCCTGATGGAAAAACCCAATAACACTCCGACAGGCCTGGGAATCGAATCCAGGTCCTCATGCTTTAATAACAGGGCTCATGACCACTGGACCAACAAAGCAGTCCTACTATTGTTAAAATTAGTTGGAGTGATAAATTATAGAGTCGGTAATAAGTTGTTTTGAAAAGTTAATTAAACTAAGATGGGAAAGTTAAACTGATCAGAACCATTTTAAGAACACTATTCGTTGTGTAGTTGCACTGACAAAACATTCACATTTTAATAACACATCAAAAGCTTTGCTTCGTTGATACAACACGCCAAGATTTCATTGTCATAACTTGTTGAACTGAAATTTGTTTGACATTTCATAAGTTGTCTTGTTTTATAAATCAGTTTCTTAACAAAGTGTTTTTGTATGAATCTTGCAACATGTTGTCCAATACAAATGTTTTCAAATTTGCATAATTATTTGAAAAGCCCTCAACGTTGCTTTGTCGTTGTGAGGTATAAACTTATAAGTGTGAATGAAAAGTCAATAACAATGTCTTAAATTTCTTACTACTCATTTATCTAATTACTTAGTAGTAATTAAAAAAGTTAATTCATGATTTTAGTTTCTGACACATCATTACTGGTTATATTTCAAAAACCATTGATAGCATTCCATTCCATTGAGTGAATTAAATGGAGTGTTTTTATTTCACTTCCACAGGTGTCAAGTTACCATAACCAGCATGGGATGTGTTAAGTTAAAATAATGTTAACTGTAAAAATTCTCTACAGTAACAAAATACTAAAATAAATGAAACAAAATACTTCCCGGGATTGATGATCCATTAGCAGGTTTCTTTATTGATAATTATGCTTTCCCGGAGTCCAATGTTTGTTTATTCTGCTTCGGTCATTCTGTGCTGTACACGTTAGCAATTTTGAGTGCAATAAATGAAGTTTTCCATCACATACAACTTCATTGTTTGTTTACCAATATAAATTGCATTTTCAGTATGTGTTCTTATGATTTGTAAGTGTTGCAATAAATTATCATGTTGGTATCTGTCAGCCACTTGGATGAAAATTCAGCCAACTCTTTGGCTATCTTAGTCTTCCTAAGTATCTTCTTGTCTATCAGTTCATTGCCACTTAACACTGTATATTGGCTGTGGCAGCATAAGTCGCTCTCTCTTGAAAAGCTTCGTGGTGACCACTTCGGTGAAAAATTCTTTGCTTCGCCTTCGGCCATGGTCACGAAAGCAAGAGTTCTAGTTCGGTAGTTGCTTGTAATTGTTCTGGATGTCCGGCATTGTGAGCAGCGCGCAAGAGCTATCACCTCTTCTGATATCACGGCAGGGAAAGCTTAGAGGAACACTGTCCCCAAATTATTGGCGCCATTCGCCACCATATTGTCTTTCAGTCATCACATCGCCTTGCGATACGATTCTTCATTGTTGATAGATAGGTAGGTGGGTATTTGAAATCACACACAGCACTTGACTCAAATTCCAAACGTTTATTTCTATTAAACCATTTATGTACAGAAACTGATTAACTTTCTAGAGTTGAGTCGTCCATTCGCAAATTATTATGGTTGAGGAGAAGAAACTCTTCACACTATTTTAAATCGTATTACAGATCGTTCACTTCATTAAACACTTAAAATTACTTGGTATTTCAATTGTTTTTGCTAATCGTAAGCTAACGTGACGGATCGTTGCTCCCTGTCTGTTCTGAGTGGGGGGAAGAGTACCACAATATCCGTTCAGCAACTTATTACAATAGTAAATTCAATCAGCCTCACAAATAATAATGAAACACTTTACAATAATTGTGTTACTATTAAATAATGACAGAATTCACCAATTTGAACACATTTTCAATCATTAGTAATAAACTAGTTGTCTCATTACTTTTTAGTCTTTAATCTGTGCTATCATGGAACATTTCCGGTGATATAAACAGTTATGTTAAACAAAAGCTTTTTACTAGTAAATCACTGTGTAAAATAGTCTTATTAATTTAAAGTTGGGATCTATTATTGAGACTTACTTAGTTCTCGTACTAAATTTAAACATTCAGGTATTGACGGTAAAATCACATTCGGCGCCATTTTCCCTGACAGGTGACGCCGAATCATAATGTCAAGTGATTAACTATTAATTGCTAATATGAATGAAACCCTAAAGTTGTTAAACAAATATTCTTATGTTAATTTTAACGATAGTTTTAGCTAGAACATCGAGTTTAGTTTGATAATTGATTTTCAAGTGATACTGATTAAGACAAGCCAACAGATGGCGCTGTTGAGCTTGATACTCAAACGAAATTAGTCAGTGGCACTCACAGGTGTTATAATAGTTGCCAGAGTATCTCACAGATGGCAGTATTATCGTTTATGGAATAAGAAATTATAATTCAACTAGTTACAATCAATAACATTATGTAATAAGCTTAGCTTATAGGTGTCCTCGCGGCGACATATACATGTCATATAAATAATTAACACATTGATAGTAATTCGCTTTTTTAAAAATATCCCTAGACCGTGTTGATGTGTGTATTTCTTTTGTTTCTGTATCGATCAGCCACAGTCCCATAAATCACGTAGTAGGTATTCCAGGTATAATAAGTATAATAGCAATCAGTCCTCTGATTTGACTTCATACGAGTATTACAAATGTTAATTTTTATTAACAATATGTTAACTTTTAGATGAGGAAATGTTCCTAATAAGAAAATTTTACGTGTTTAGATAAAATTGCAGCTTCTATTATGGTAATTAATTCTGTATCTTTCAGTATTCAGGAATGAAGTAAATAAATTCAAGTTTTGACGTTTTCATTCCTGTAAGAGTTATCAAACAAAATAAAATTTCTGTCTGTGCTCTTTGTCAGTACTTACTATAGTTTATATCAAAACTGATTTTGCGAATAACAACTTAAAGATTTATAAAATATGTTTGAGAATTACTTGCACTCCATTATTGTTTCCAAAAAAGCCGGCTCTTCCGGGAATTTACTCGGTGCGAATAAACAATAGATTTCAAAACAAGCAAACAAATATCGGTTCTCTCCTTTCTTACTCATGGGGCCTTATGGGCAGCCGTAATGATGCGCATTACTAAGAGAACTAGTGCAAATTTACCATTTTTGAAGGTGAGACGTCAGTGTTAAATTGTTCGTAATAATTAATTTGAATGAAGTGTTTATATTATTATGTATGTAGTTTTTAAGCGAACGATTGCACAGTATCATTAAACTGAGAGGAAATTACAGACAAAGTTCATATAGAATGTAAGTACACTACACACAATACGAATTTTGGAAATTGTTAGCAAGTTTTAATGCAATTTTTAGAAAACATAGAACAAAAGTTATTGAGCACCAATATTTATTTTTCAGATTACAATAATATGTCGGAATTAAAAATTAACATTTGTAATACTTGTATGAAGTCAACTCAGAGGACTGATTGTTATTATACTTATTATACCTGGAATACCTGGTGATATAAGGGACTGTGACTGATCGATACAGAAACAAAAGAAATATTTATAATTTATTTAAATACAGGTCGTTATAGTAATTCAAACCACTAATCTTTTATTTAATTCTTGAAAGTAAGCTTATTACGTGTAGAATTATTTTTAAGAATTAATTTAAATTCTATGGGGGACAAACAGGAATAAAAAGTTTTATCTGTCCCCCTATCAGTGATAGGGGGACAGATAGTTCGAACTGTCCCCTAATTGCTAACAGGGGGACAGATCAAACTTTTATAATTCATGAAAACTAGGCTTCAATAGCGAGCGTAGCGAGCTCGAAATTTTGGTGGCAATTGCTTATTCTTCATCAAATGGGCAATTCCCTTTTTCCAGATTTTTCAAGCCAGCAGTTTAGCTTTTAGAGGGAGGGGGGGGGACGCCCTACTGGACCAAAAAATTGCACTTTAAAGTTTAATATTTTGTAAATGGAGCAATAAATCTAAAAGTCGTATTAGCAACCCATAAGTAATTTTAAAAGACCTATTCAACGATACCCCACACGATGGGGTAGACGACGACAAAAAGAAATTCCCACTTCACATGTAGGTACGTAGGTACCTAAAAAAAAAAAAATTACCACTTTTTCGGCGTTATTGATATACACAGTAATACACACCTCTACAAAATGGCAGCTTTCTAGTACTAATGGTATTATATTATCTGTGCTAATGATCTCTTAGCAAAACCTCTAACTATATTGTAACCTTGTCAGCGCTACGGAACCCTAAAAATGAGTATTCGGTACTTACCTACTTATTTTTTTTTTATTACAAAATGGGCCTGCTCTTGACTTCGATTACGCCTGTTGGAAAGCGATGGATGAGGTAACCGTTGTCACGTCGGTTGTCTCTTCCAACCCGTATGACTAGTCCTCACTTATCCCGGGCAGCGAGTGCACGTCCCCTTTTTTTTCGGATGGGTAGTCATCAAATGACTCCCCCCGCTCTCGGCGGAGCAGGAGGGAGTGTCAGACTTTTACTGACTAAAACCCATCCATGTTCCTTCTTTGACCTTTGTATTCCGGAGCCACGGTATCTCTTTCGAACAGTCCCGTAGCCCCGGCAGGCGTCGGCCCTTGCGGGCTCCTTCTTTTTGCTGACTCTCTTAGTGCACGTCCCCTTAAAGTACTTAGTTCATCTACTTATTGATAATTAAAGTGGTTTTATTCTAAACCCTAACTAGTGTTTCCAGTGAACACCAATAGAAAATGAAAAAATAATCACCCTTCCCTTTGGCTTGGGGGATACAGATTCACCGTACCCCTGGCCGTACTACTGGTGGTACGGTGGGTTTTTATAAACGATAGGTACCACAGGTTATAGTATTGTATTTTTAATCCTTTATGGGCGGCATACCGTAGGCCGAAAGAGGCCCGGCACTTCGGGGACAGAAGTCGAAAGAGTTTTATATATTTAACATGCGAGCGAAGCGAGCGCGCGTCATGGAGTCGTAGTAGGTTCTAAATTTGTTAATATATCGAAAAGTCTTGCTACTAGAGGGTCAGTAGTGGTTTTAACTAGTGTTACAACACTATGGTGGTATAGTTTAACTTTAAAACACCCACCGTACCACCCTCACCAAGGGTACGGTGAGTCTGCAGTGAAAAAGGGAGGTGGGACCTACTGAAAAGGTGTGCATCTGGATTGAGGGCCCATTTTTTAAATCTTTGAGAAACGAAATAAGACTTACAGGGAATTTCGTTAAAAATAGTAAAAACATAAAGCAATATGCCATGAATTTCTTAAACATTAATTAAAATAGTTATGATCAAATAACTTGGGCCCTCAATCCAGACGCTTGCGTAAAGTGGCATAGTCTAAATCTCAAAAAGTACTATATCTGAGTTAATCATTTTTATTTAAGAATTTAGTTAAGAATTTCTTAAATATTTTAAGAAATTCCCAAATCCGTAAAATATCACATTACACATTTATGGCGGTTTATCTAGGGCCCTCAATTCATACATGTCTGGATTGAGGAATCTGGAAAACATGGATTTATCTGAAGAAATACATAAATATGTCTTTAATAAATGTTAGTTAGATACCTCTGTAAATTAGTTAAAAGGAAATAATGATACAAAAGTTAATTGTTCAAAAGTGTATGAGAGTTGAATTTTACTAAAACGTCTGAACTGAGAGCCCAATATTTCGGCTTTATTGACTAGGGTCAACCTCATAGATTAACGCAAATTAAAACAAGTTTTTTTTTTACTATTTTTTAACTAAAATGTAACATATCGTTCATTCCTCAAAGCCATACTTTAAGAGAAAATTGATTTTATGTTTTTCGTAGGAGAAAATTTTGTAGGGTGGATATGATTTTGTTACTTTTTTGGACGGTAAGTCATATTTTGCGAGAGACATCCCAATCTGCAAATCAATCTAATTCATGTCGATAAATAAAACACGATTGGTAAAAAAAACTATTCCAATGATATTCTAATAAACAGATATGTTATACACCTACAAAACCACCGAAAGAAGTGTTCTGCGCAGCAGCGGCAGCACACACACTTACACACTTTTCATTCATTCTACATTTCACTACATGTCAAAATGAAATAAAAGGGATAGCTCGATAAAACCAATACGAAAAAAAAGCGGCCAAGTGCGAGTCGGACTCAAGACTAAAAAAAAAGTACCTACATCAAATTAGATCATAAACTTTGCATACTAACTGAACTAACTATGAAGCAGGTCTTATGTGTTCGGGGTTGCGGGACTGTTCGAAAGAGATACCGCGGCCCCGGAACACAAAGGGCGATGAAGGAACATGGATGGGTTTTAGTCAGTAAAAGTCTGACACTCCCTCCTGCTCCGCCCAGAGCGGGAGGGGTTATTTGATGATTTCCCAACCGAAAAAAAAAAAAAAGAAAGGGTTCCGTAGCAGCAAGTAACATAATATGTATAAAAGTTCTTGTAGTTCGTTGTAACTTTGATCGATGTTTAAATAATAATTGCGGTTTACGATTTAAGACGTATTAAAAAAAAAACTACTTACTAGATCTCGTTAAAACCAATTTTCGGTGGAAGTTTACATGGTAATGTACATAATATATTTTTTTTAGTTTTATCATTCTCTTATTTTAGAAGTTACAGGGGACACACACACATTTTACCACTTTGGAAGTGTCTCTCGCGCAAACTATTCAGTTTAGAAAGAAACCTCTATATCATTTTTGAAGACCTATCCATAGATACCCCACACGTATGGGTTTGATGAAAAAAAAGTGTTGAGTTTCAGTTCTAAGTATGGGGAACCCCCAACATTTATTGTTTTTTTTTTCTATTTTTGTGTGAAAATCTTAATGCGGTTCACAGAATACATCTACTTACCAAGTTTCAACATCATAGTTCTTATAGTTTCGGAAAAAAGTGGCGGTGACATACGGACGGACAGACAGACAGACATGACGAATCCATAAGGGTTCCGTTATTTGCCACTTGGCTACGGAACCCTAAAATGAGACAGTTATTGTTGTTCTATGTCTGGAGTGCACGCGTCCTTGTCGTACCCACGACAAAAATGTATTTCCCATCTCTTTCTTTTTTTATCCTCCAAATAACAGAATATTAGGAAAATAAATGAAAAATGTTAATAATTGGTACACTTTCTGAACACGCACGATGTCATTTTTACAATTTTTATCTATATTCGTAGCAGCGTATTACTCGTCGCCATGCGTGTTGCAGACTAAAGACAATACGACCTAATTGGGCCGTTTTCGAGTCTTCACGATTGCGCGATCACAACATATATGTTTACTAGAATATCATTGAATGTAACCTAAAACAATAGTCTGAAATCTTTTTGTAACAACAATTTATTCAAATAAACGGAATCAGAAATAGATAAGTCCAAAGAAGCGAGTAAACGAGTTAGTTATTAATGATATAGTTAAATAATAAAGTAAATATTAGTTCTACATAATCATGTTTATCTATGATATTCTGTTTATAAACACAATTTGAATGTTCAAAAAATATTTACGCCGTAAAGATGCATAGTGCTTTGCCAAAATAAAAATAAAAACATTCACCTCCTACTATAGGCATTTTATCTGTGTAAATTTTTATTCCCGCACACGAGCTGGTAAATGAAAAATAACCGGCCAAGAGCGAGTCGGACTTGCGTACCGAGGGTTCCGTACAAACTTTTTAAAGGACAAACTTAACTTTGCTGTTCGATCCCATGAAACGGTTACTGCACCAACTGCAAGTAATAAGTTTGAAACTGCATATTTAAGGTTTTCAGATTTTTTCTGGCTTTACATGTGCTGTAAAACATTGCGTCTCGCCAAAATTTGGTGATCAACGGGAACTATGATCAACGGGAACTATGGTCAACGGGAACTATCATTTATAGGTTTTCGACCCAAACCCTATAGGGTACTTGCGGTTGACCTAGAATTGTTCATTTTGGTGAAAAGCTGGGTCTTACAGCAAAAAAGCGGAAAAATTCCGAAAAATTTAAAAAAGTTGAAAATTTAGGTAAATTTGCTATATTTACCCATATCTTTTTATCATGTTCACTCCGGACTATAGAGTATCTCGTATAAATTTCAACTAGCTATAGGTCCACCCGTTTCTGACAAAATCCGTGGTGACAGACGGACGGACAGACGGACAATAGAGTAATCTTATAAGGGTTCCTTTTTTTTACCTTTTGAGGTACGGAACCCTAAAAATGTACGCATGTGAAATACATTGCATGTTGAACCTAATTGTAATGCGATAAGAACCAGTTTTCGAGGAAGTGCATTGTAAAAATATTGACATTAGTGACATTAGACAGGTGAATTTCTTGAGGTCTGTGGTGTCACCGGCCAGATCCCTGATCTGCTTGGACTGGTCTTCGATGAATTCTTCCACCAAGTACTAGGCGACTTACTTGCTACACCACACCCCCGCCCCGGTGAGACTAGGTGAGACTGTGACTACGGGCAATAATAATCGAGAAATCTCACTGTCCTGCCGCTTCTTGTCTTTCTGACTGCACTATTAAATGATTGATTGCATCTCACAAAACACAATAATCGCTTCCGACAGTTCAAGCAACTGATACTGATAAGTAAAAAAAAATAACAAAATCATATCCACCCTACAAAATTTTCCCCTACGAAAAACATAAAATCAATTTTCTCTTGAAGTATGGCATTTTGAGGAACGAACGATATGTTGCATTTTAGTTAAAAAATAGTAAAAAAAATTGTTCTAATTTGCGTGCAACTGCAATTCGAAGCGAAGGCAAAAACACGTTGAAATATTGTTGTCTCTGTTTCACACTCCCCGGCCCGTTGCGTAGCCGCGCGTGAGCGTGTGTGAATAGAGTGTAGATATGCGTGTGTTAATAGTGTTTGGTGTTTACCTTTTTAGTAGTTATCATGTTCATTATTTGCTTTATTTTTGTTAGTTACTTTGTGCAATCGTTAGTATATGTGCAGAATAGTAATGCGTTTTTAGGAAATTTGTCTACAATGTTTTTATCTCAAATGTTAGATTAACTCAAAATCTAGGCTTTGTTGAAAAAAAATCTGGGTTACTTACTACTCTTTCTATACCACTAATGTAGGTAACGAATAAGTATACGGTTCGCCTGAAAATCTGAAATAAAAGTACGTACGGCGGGTCTAAAATGGCCGCTTTAGCAGAATCCACGCAGAATCTTAGTATGAATCACGTCAAAAATTTAAAATTAAAATGGACTTTATCAGAAAAAAATGTTTTTTTTTTTTTTTTATGGAGGTTAAAGTCCATTTTAAGAATTTTAAATTTTTAACGTGATTCATATTACGATTCTGATAAAGCGGCCATTTTAGACCCCCTGGTGGCTCAGTGGTGGCGGCCCCGACTTAGGAACAGTAAGGCGCGGGACAAATACAGGAGGCGTCGGGCGCGGACATGGCGCGGGCGGCTTCCTATTCCATTCAAATATCATACAAAATGCATGGAAATAAAGTGCAATTTAGGCTACACGGTATATCATTGCGCTGACGAGAATGTGACGATATACTGTGTGTTGTATTTGTCTCGCGCCCAGAGACTTAGTACTTATAATACTGCCCGCGCCATTCGAACCCAGGCAGGCGCATTACTTTGTGTAATTCATCAACTCTGCTCTCAAAACGGTGAATGAAAACATCGTGAGGAAAGGAAACCGGCATAAGTATCCTAGAACCTAAAAGTAGGTAGGCAGTAGGTAGGTAGGCAGTAGGTAGGCAGTAGGTTGGCAGTAGGTAGAAAGTAGGTAGACAGTAGGTAGACAGTAGGTAGGTAGGTAGTAGGTACTCATCAAGACGAATCAAACGAGCCCAAACTCGAAGCGGTTGCGTCGTTTTATTACGGAGATCCTTTGCCCTTTCAGCTTCATCATCAAACCCTGATTACCATTTAGGACCAATTTACTCTTCAAGATCAATCAAACGAGCCCAAACTCGACGGGATTATGTCGTTTTATTACGGACTTCCAATGGCCACCTTCCAGCTCCATTATCAGACACTGGATACCACCTAGCACCAAAGTACTCGTCAAGACAAATCATACGGGCCCAAACTCGATGGGGTTATGTCGTTTTATAACGGAGTTCCCATGGACACCTTCTAGCTCCATCATCAGACCCTGGACCCTAAAGACAAAGTACTCGTCACGACGAATCAAACAAGTTCAAACTCGATGAGGTTACGTCGTTACATTATAGAATTCCTATGGCCACCTATAGCATTGTCACGCGATATACCTACAATACATATGCGAGCAAAATTTCAGCTCAATCAGTAATCGGGAAGTGGATCAAATTTTACTTGCAAGATTTGATTACTTACAGATTACAGACAAACTTCGGGACACGTGAAACTATATCGAAGCTTGTAAAATAAAACATAATATTTATTTAGTCGGTAGGTACCTAGGTACTCTTTTTTTTTTTTTTTTTTTTTTTTTTTTTTTCGGATGGGAAATCATCAAATAACCCCTCCCGCTCTGGGCGGAGCAGGAGGGAGTGTCAGACTTTTACTGACTAAAACCCATCCATGTTCCTTCATCGCCCTTTGTGTTCCGGGGCCACGGTATCTCTTTCGAATAGTCCCGCAACCCCGGCAGGCATCGGTCCTTACGGACCCCTTCCTTTTTGCTGACTCTCTTTGAGGCGCGCGTGGAACACGAACGCGCCGTCGACACGGCCTGTCGTCATTAGACGGACGGACGGCGAGCTAGCCCATAGCCCACCGTCCACAGGCCCGCGCCTACGGTGGCCGGGGGCCACGTGGTTGTGGCCCCCGACGCCCGGGGCGTCTCCCGCGGCGGCCGGGACGTTGAGAGGTTCTCTCCCTCTCACGTTCCGCCACCTCCTTCTCTAGCATTACTGCTTCGCAGAAGGAGGTGACGGCGTCCCATTCCGTCTCGCTCCGGACCATGGCTTGCACCAGGGCCGGACGCGAGAGGTCGCCGCCGCCAATCGCCGCTTCGAGGACACGGCGGTGCTCCGCCCACGCGGGACACACCTCCACCGTGTGTTCCACCGTGTCCTCCGGTCGATCCTCGCAATGGAAACACCCGGGCGTTTCCTCCCGCCCGATTCGGTGCAGGAACCTCCCGAACACTCCGTGTCCGGTGAGGACCTGCGTCAGGCGGAAGGTGAGGACGCCGTGGCGTCTCTCAAGCCACTCCTCAAAGAGGGGACTTATTGCCACTATCGTGGCGTGCCCTGCGCGGGGTTGCGACAGTCGCTCTCTCCATGTCGCCATGAGATCCCGCCGGAAGTCTGTCCGCTGAGCGACAATTTGTCGCTGCAGCGGAGTTTCCCCCCGGCGTAGCGCCTCCGCGCGCCATTCATGCAGGCGCGCGAGGACTATCGCCTCCAGATCCCACGGCGGCAATCCGGCAAGGAGGCTCGCTGCCTCGCGGGAGATCGTGCGGTACGCCCGGGCCAGCCTTACGGCTACCACCTTTTGGGGCGCGTTCAGATAGTGGGCGGCTCGCCGCCTCAAAGAACGCGCCCACACCGGGGCCCCGTAAAGGGCCATGGACCGCACGACTCCCGCGTAGAGCCTCCGGCAGGAGGCGTTCGGCCCCCCCAGGTTGGGCAGGAGCCGCCTTAAGGCAGCCCCAGTCCGTTCCAGTTTGGGGGCCAAACGTCGGAAGTGCTCCACGAAGTTCCACCGGCTGTCGAGGACGAGTCCTAGGTACTTCAAAGTCGACTCGACGCCGATGGATACCCCTCCTACCGTGAGCAAGGATCCCGGAGGTGGCGCATTCCGAGGCCCATGAAAGCACATGGCCTCGGACTTGTGCAATGCCACCTCGAGACCCAGTTGCCGGATCCTCTCAACGACTATCGCAACCCCGCGTGTCATCGCTTCAGCCGCCGCCTCGTGCGACCCCCCCTGTGCCAGCACCAGCGTGTCGTCTGCATAGCAAACCACGCTGACACCGCTAGGGAGGTCGGCGCGCAGCACCCAGTCGTAACCGATGTTCCACAAGGATGGCCCCAGAACCGATCCCTGTGGGACACCGCACGACATCTCTCGCCGGTTCCATTCTCCGCTGCGACCGGGGTAGATAACGGCTCTATCCGTCAGGTAGTCCCCGACCACTCGACGGAGGTAGGTCGGCACCCGGTGATACCGGAGTGCCTCCCTAATGCAGCTCCAGGGCATGGAGTTGAAGGCGTTGGCGATGTCGAGAGACACCGCCAAGACAACCCCACCCCTGGACACCGCAACCCCCGTCGTGAGGGCTCTCACGCGCATGATGGCGTCCACCGTAGAGCGCCCCTTGCGGAAACCAAACTGGTGTTCCGCAAGGTCCGGCCCAGTCCCCGCAAGGTGCTCGGCGAGGCGGTTTGCAATGACTCTTTCAAAGAGCTTGCCCACCTCGTCGAGCAGCACCACGGGCCGGTATGCGGACGGAGAGTCCGCAGGGCGCCCCGGCTTCTGAATGAGGACCAGCTTCCCCGTCTTCCAACGAAGCGGGAACTGGCCTCTCTCCAAGCATGCGCTTAGGAGCCCCTCCAGTCGGGGCCCGAGAGCCTCTGAGGCCAGGACCCAGGCTTTGCCAGGCAATCCGTCGGGTCCCGGGGCGGTATTTTTGGCGCTGAGCCTGCGTACCGCCACTCTCAGGTCTACCCCAGTCACCTCCGGAGTGTCGTCGTCGTCGTCCTGTTGGTCCGCTTCCAGCATCGCAGGCGGCGGAGCCATAGGCGGGGGGGGATGTTCCCCTCGCGAAGGGAACAGAGTGCTCACCACGTCCTCCACGAGCTCAGGCCGGAGACTCTGCGTCAGTGGGGGGGCCCAGGGGCGGAGTTTGTCCCGCACCAACTTGTAAGGGCGCCCCCACGGATCTCTGTCGAGAGTCCCCAGCATCTCCTCGCGGGCCAGATCCCTGGCCCGCAGGACAGCCTCGCGGAGAGCAGTCTTCGCCGCTCTGTACCCCTCATATAGCTCCGCCTCAGTGGCTGCCGCATCCGGTGGGCGGATGCGGAGCCTGAGATGCCTGGCGTACAGGTGCCGTGCAGCGACGCACGCTTTGCGCAGAGACGTTAGCTCTCGCGACCACCAGTACACCTGACGCCGGGCGCTTCTTGGCCGAACGCGGGGCATTGCCACGTCGCAGATGTCGGACATGGCCTCCTGGAACCACCCTGCCTCATTGTTTACGTCGGCAGGCCTGTCCGGTGATGTCACCCAGGCCTGCACGATCGAGGCTTCCAGGAGGAGCTCCCGGTCCAGCTGCTTCAGCGCCCAACGCGGACCACTCGGGGCCTGTTGGACCGGCGCGCTTGAGGTCTGGGTGGAGACGTCGAACCGGATGTACCGGTGGTCGGAATAGGCCTCCACCCCCTCCATGACACGCCAGTCAACGACACGCGGCGACAGAGCGGGGCTAGCGAACGAAATGTCCACCACTGACTCGCCCCGCATCCGCACACACGTGGGGACAGAACCCCGATTTAGGACGACCAGGCCCTTCTCCAGGGCCCAGTCTTCCACCATCCTTCCCCGCACATCTGTGCAACGAGAACCCCAAGCCAAGTTCTTGGCATTGAAGTCCCCGAGGACAAGCACGGGGAGGGAATGGTTTCCGACGACAACACTCAACTCTGCGAGAGAGTTGTGGAACTCGGTGAGAGTTCGGCTCGGGGAGAAGTATACTCCCACCACTACGATCTCCCCGAACCGGGCTGCTACGCACCCCCGACCCCTCCTGACACCTTCAAGGGTCGGGGTACCGGCGGCGGCCGACGACACTATGGTCACTGAGCCGCTAAGGTCCGCCACCCAGTCTTCCCTGGGGAGGACAAAGTACGGCTCAGCGACCACAGCAATGTTAATCAACCACTGCGCCATGCTCTGGAGCAACAGATCCTGAGCGCAGGCGCAGTGGTTGATGTTCGCTTGGAGGAAGCGTAATGGGGCCGTTATTGGCACTCCATTACCGCTTCCTCCCTAGCCCCCTGCGAGGGCCCCTCTGTGGCGGCGACAGTGGCAGCGACAACGGTGGCAGTTGCGGCTGCGGCGGTGGCGACGGTGGTGGTGGTGGCGGCGGAGGGCCTCCCCTTGCCTCTGGTGGCCTTGGTGGGTGCAGCGCAGGCCTTGCTTCCAGCCCGGTGGTCGGCTGGCTTGCCAGCCGCCGCACAGGCACCGCAGTGCGGCGTGGCGCAGCAAGCCGCGGATACGTGACCGGGCTGGCTGCAACGGAAGCAGAGTCCGCTGCGGTCAACCTCCGAGGCGCACTGTACTGACACGTGGTGTCCCACGTGGCAGCGATAGCACCTCAGAGGTCTGGGCTCTAGCAGCTTCACCTGCGCTGAGACCCAGCCCACCAGTAGCCTTCGGCCCTCCGTTATGGCTTTAGCCGCCGTCACCGGGCAGCATACCGTAACGGTATGCATACCCGTGGAGTCCGGGTGAATGGCGCCTGCCCTGACCTGATCGGCAGGGCACCCTCCGGACCTGGCGACGGCAGCCACCACCTCCTCCTCGGTAACCGAGTCGTCCAGACCCAGGATGCGCAGGTCTGCGCATCTGACGGGCCTGGACACTCGGGCCTCGTCCGCGTTTAGGGACGCTCTGAGCTTTTCAGCCAGAGCGTCGGCGGACGAGCCGCTGGTTTCGCCGGGGATCTCCAGCAATCGGGCCCCTGTCGCGGTGACTTTAAGCCGGAGGCCCCCGGTGATCCCAAGCTCACTGAGGTTCACCGCCTCTTTCGCCTTCGCCAGAAGGTCGCGGTAGGACACGCCCCTCTTTTCCGCGTCCGGCTGTAGTGTGATCACTACAGCCGCGGTCTTCGGGGCGCGAAGCCTAGCCGCGATCTTTCGCGCCCTGTGCTGGCGCTGCCGCTCCACATTTCGGGCCTTTTTGGCCGCCTTCCTCCCCTTCTTCTTCTCTCCGACCACCTGCCATCCGGCTTCAGCCGCAGGTGTTGGGGGCTGGGGGGGCGGTGGTGGCGGCGGCAGCTGGCATGCCGCAGGCACTGGCCCACTCACCGCTGGCACTGGCGCCGCTGGCGCTGGAGCCGACACAGTCGCCGCCTGTGCAGCCGCCTTGCCTTTTCTCCTCCTGGGCGCCTTCTTAGTTGGCGCCGGTTGCGCCGGAGCTGACTTTCCAGGGGGAGGGGGCGCCGCAGCCCTGCCGGAGGACTGGCTCGACGGCCCAGGTCCGGGTGTGGCAGTCGCAGCAGCCGCGTATGACACCGTACTCGGCATCGTGCTCGGGCCCGTGGCTGCCTTCTTTGCACCCAGGGCGGGGCGCAGAACAATTCCCTCCAGGACTGAGAACCGCGCCTGGAAGGAAGCCAGCTCCTGCCGAACCAGGTTCAGGACCTGGTTCTCCACCGGCACGGGCTCGGCTTGTCGCTGTTGCTGCTGCTGTTGGTGGCCCCCATTTGGAGGCTCAGCACGGCTACCAGCCTCGCGCAGATTGGCCAGGTCTGCATGGAGCTTGGCGTTCTCCCTCTGACGAAGGAGGTGGTGGAGGCCTCGCAAAGTTGGCCTCCGCTGCCGCCATGATGGAGGCGGAAGCGCCGGGTATGGCCTTGAGTTTGGATGAGGTCTTCATCTTATTGGCCACGCCCCTTATTGCGGCTTCCACCTCCTTAGCAAACCTGGCCTTACGCTCCGCCTCGGAGCCGCCAGTTGCACCCGCCTCGTCGCCAGACCCGGGAACAGTAGTGCCCGGGGGGCGCACCTCCTCGGCAGGTCTTGCCGACCTCACGGGGGCCGAGAGCCCCCTCCCCTTGCCCCGGATCCCCCCACGCTTGTTAGTGGGGATTTTTCGGGCCGAGGCCTCCTCATCTCCGGATGACGACCCCCGGTCGCCATCCCGCCTGGGCCGCTTGCGGAAGAACTTGCTGTTCTCCGCAGGCGTCCCAGCCCTCGCGCGACGGGAGCTCTCTGAGCCTCCCGCGCTCACCTCACTTGATGCTACGTCGGACTCCGACGCCGCATCCCTCCTCTCCTCCATCTTGCCGTTGCCGGCGGTGTTTGTTTTTTTATTAAAATCTTCCATATCTAATCCCACGAGAATGGGGGAAATAACATACAATCTAGGCAGAGACCCCTGTACCTAGAAGGGCAGATTTAAGCATTTGTTACTCGCCATGGGGGTCTGCAGGTACCCTGGCGAGGAGTGCACTAGCGACTGATTTGTTCCATGGAACACCCGTCAGCCATACATCCCCTCGCGGTGCGTCGCCACTTGGGATTCGGGGTAACTTTTTATAGAGGTTTTCTACCTCGCGGTCCGGGCGGTTAAGCCAAGACCCTCGGTCCCCTATCGAAACCGCGAGACGTGATCCACAGCGCTTCGATAGCCAGATTACGAGATTGACGGTGACAGAGGAGGACGGATCCTTCTCTGTCTGCTCGGAGGCAGGGTGAGTGCACACCAAGCCCGCCCTCATTCCTCAGCTGTGCCCTCTGCTTTACAGAGGGTCACGCAGAGGAACGCACCGTTGGTCCTGAAAGGACCCTACCTTTGTCAGATTCATTAGCCGCGGCGGTCACATTCCCCGGGGGATAAAAGGAAACTCTCATTTCCTCTCATTCCCCGGAGAAGGATACCGCCGCGTCCAGGGTGCACCGGCCCAGCAGCTGCTCTTCCCTCCAGACGTATCGAGAGGGACCAGCAGCCGCCAGACACACGTGGAGGACTTCTGACATCGCACCCCACCTAGGTACCCTTATGTTATGATTATGAATGAAACCTATTAGTCGGACATTTGAATCCTAAACACATCTAATTCAGTATGTACTAACCCAGTCCACTTCGCAGCTAAAGCGCGCGGATTGCAAATACCCATAAACGCTAACATGCAAAAATTTTTGCAAGTTTTCAAAACATTTTCTGCCCGATCCGATAAAAACACCTGTAGCTCAAAAACTACAAGTCCTAGAGCAATTTCAAAAATACTGTTGTCAAGCTGATTAGATAAGGAATCTACTTATCTAGAAATCAAAATGAAATACTTTAATTATATACTCCAAGTCATAATGTATAGCAAAAAATAGTTACAAAAACTGATATTTCGCTAGAAATATCTGTTTTCTCTTAATTTTTTATCCATTTTAACATTAAAGAAATAAACTAGACTATATTTCCTTTCCAACAAGACCACAATCTCATTTATAGCTCAATAGCATCATATCTAAATATACTTATGAAACTAGATACTCACTGTTTGTTTACATCTGGGAACTAATTTTTGCCAGCCGGTGTTGGATGAAAAAACACACAAACCCACATGTTTTTTGGTGTAGATAGTTGAACAATCTAATCACCTCACTAATTAAGCACTGTTTTTCCCATTTCACACACGTTTTAGTCACTAAATCACGTATTTCTTCACACAACACAATCACTGTAGGTACATATAATAACTACTTTTTCACGGGCGAAATATTGCAACTTCGAGATTCCAAAACGAATTTACGTTGACAAAATAATAAAGCACGGTTCACAAGGATAATTTTGATATATAATAGTATCAGCTACCATTCTATTCTATTCTATTTTTATTTAATGGCAAGTAAAGCCGATGTCGACTATTCTGCCAATGTCGAGTGAATTGAAAAACCAAGTGTGCATGACAAAAAAAAAAAAAAAAAGAGATTATAAACTACGACTGACGGACTGATCTGAGATCGCAAGTTAAATTTTTTGATACAACGTGGATCTTGTCGGGTTAGTACGGGACTGAAACAAACAAAAAATATAAATAAATATTATAATAAAATTGTTAAAACATAGAATAAAAGCATACCACACCCACACAGGCAGATTCATAATTTTATGTTATTGTGACGGATGAAGGTCATCAGCGCCACAAGCAGTTCAGGGGAGGAATGTGTTAGTAAGGAAGAGAAATTAGTCGGAAGAGGGATTTTAAATTTAGGGAGACGGCTATACAGGTCTAGAGGAGGGATGTTGTTTGAACATTCGAAGAAGATGTGATCCAAAGTGCCCTCTTCTAACCCGCACTCGCAGAGAGAGGAGTCCCGAATCCGGATTTTTTGCAAGAAAACAGGAGTACAACAAAAACCTAGACGAATACGACATAAGACGGATATGACAGGTTTGGAGACTTTCTTGTAGCTATAGAACCAAGGTTTTGGCTTTATAGTTGGTTGAACCGCGTAATAAAACTTGCCTTTTTTCCTTCCAGTATTATCCCATTGTTCCTGCCATGACGATTGGAGTTTAGTTCGTGGAAGGTTCAATAAGTCATACCCCTGGAGACAATTGTGGGAAAGATCAGCTACTGTCGATGAGCAAGCATCTTTGGCCAAAGTATCAACGCACTCATTGCCCTTAATGCCACAATGACTTGGTATCCAAACTAGCTGAACCTCTTTTTGATTGACAGCACAAGATAATAAAGACGCTTTAATTTTTAAAACCAGAGAGCTGTGCAATTTACTTTTAAAAGGATTTTGTGTTAAGGCTTGGAGACAACTAAGAGAGTCTGTGAAGATTACGGCTTTGTGTATGTTATGGTGTGACTCTATAAAAAGACAAGCTTCCAATATAGCCACACACTCGCCGGTGAATACTGAAGACTCCTTAGGACACTTAAACTGCAAAATTATCCTAGAGCTCTGGTAATAGACCGCAGCTCCAGTGTGGTTGAGGTCTGTTAATTTCGAGGCATCCGTAAAAAATAATTGAAAACCATTCCATCGCTCGCCCACCACCGCATTGAATGCCAAGTTTGCTGACGGGGATTTTTTGGATATACCAATGTTAAAGTCAATTTTTGGAACGTAACTTAAAACTTCATACGCAAAATTAAAAAGGGGCAATCTGGGGAACTGAACAATTGAGCATTCTAAATTTAAAATTTGTCGAAAAGATTTCAGAATTAGGGGCGTTTCTTTATTTTTCCAGTAGTTGGAACTTCCGCATAAGGCATCTAACTCGTACAATTTTTCTATAAGGGGATGCGAAGTTCTACATATAAGCCTAGACAGAAAACGGGAGGCCAGATATTGACGTCTTAGGGCCAGAGGAGGTTCAGCACACTCGACCTGCAATGCGTTAATGGGGGAGGATTTCATACAACCTGAGATGATCCAAAGGCACTTAGACTGAACCCTATCCAGCCCAGCCAGGGCACCTTTGTTGCACGGGGTCAGGAGATACGTTCCATAGTCCAAAACACTACGAACTAAGGCATTGTAGACCAATTTCATGGTGTAGGGGTGAGCACCCCACCAAACACCCGCAAGAACTTTTAAAATTGAGATGGTTCTTTCACATCTTTGAATGAGGTAATTTATATGATGTTTGCTACTTAATTTTGTATCCAAAATGACTCCTAAAAATTTTACTTTATTGACTATTGGAATGTTTTGGTCTAAAATGTTAATTGCAACATGAGGAGTGCGTCTTTTACGAGAGAAGATTACTGCCGAACTTTTTGGCGCAGATAGAGACAGGCCATGGCTTAAAAGCCACTGATTCAAAGAATCCAGAGAGAGGCACAACGATGACGCAGCATCGACTATAGAAGAATCTGTCACATACAGTGCAATGTCGTCGGCATATTGTAAGATCTGACAATTGTTGTTTAGGCAGGACCCAATATCAGCCGTATACAGGTTGTACAGAAGGGGACTGAGGGGAGAGCCCTGTGGGAGTCCCCTCCATATCAGCCTCTCATCGAACTCCTCTCCCTGGACTCTCAGGACCAGTGAGCGGGACATCAGCAGCTCACATATACATCGTATCATCTTAGCCGGTAGACTCAGCTGTTGCAGTTTTTGCCTGAGTACTGGAAGAAGTACACTGTCATACGCAGAAGAGATGTCCAGGAAAGTAGCTACAACAGATTGATTTTTGGAGAAAGCTAAGCGGATATCCGCAACCAAAATACCAACACTGTCCATAGTACCAAGTCCTTTTCTAAAACCAAATTGGTAATTCGGCAGTAAGTCTCTCGACTCAACAATCCACTCGAGACGGTTTTTGATAAGGTGCTCCAGTAATTTCGCTAAGACTGAGGACAAAGCGATTGGCCTAAGTCCATTCGGATCATCTGCATGTTTCCCTGGTTTCAATAGCGGGATAATAATTTGTAATTTCCATTGATCTGGAACCCAACCATTAACATAACAGAAATTTATAATATTTAAAAAGTAGATTTTTGCCTTTTCGCCTGAACGAGTTATAAAAGAATATGGCACGCCATCAATACCAGGAGCAGTGTCCCGTACATGTTTAAGTACCACTTTCAATTCCTCCAAAGTAAATGGCGCATCGAAAGGGTCCTCTGATACATTTTGAAGGGATATGTTGACGCATTCAGAAAAAAAAGGGACGTATGGTGGAGCAATTTTATCATAAAAAAGTTCAGCTGTTTCCCTACTGATTGGAGAAGAAACTGATAGGGAGCACCCACGTCTAAACCTATTGATACTTTTCCAAACTGCCGACACAGGTGTAGAGGGAGACAAAGAGGTACAGAATGTAACCCAACCCGCACGTTTCTTCTTGCGAAGGTGACGTTTGGTTCTGGCATTAATCTGACAGTATGCCAACAGATTTTCGGTGCTCATATCTGCATTGTAACACTCCTCGGCCTCGTCCCTGTCCCTGATTGCTGAAGTGCACTCTGGATCCCACCACGGGGGTGAAGGGATTTTATTACGGGCACTGTTTTTCAATGGAAAGCAGGAATCAGCACTGGAGGTGATGGCAGTAACAAAACCGTCATAACAGCTCTTGGCATGGTGGTGACCAGGAGCATCAAATAAACTTGAATTTAAATTTGGCAGAACATCAATTTTATCCTCCAATAATGATACAAATTTTGCCCAATCCGGTTTGGACAAGTTATATTTCAGAAGTGGAGGAGAACTTTTCTCTAAATAAGTTTTATTAACTAAAGATATTACAATAGGGTAGTGGTCACTACCATGCGACAAGGACGTACATTCCCAATGGGTCGAAGCTGCCACCTCAACTGAACAAAATGTTAGATCAACACAACTCTTTTGTTGTCCAGGAGGGGATCTGCGGGTTGGGCAACCATTGTTAAGGATACAGAGATCCAGATCATCCAAAATCTCAACCAATGCCACACCAAAAGCATCGCAGCGTTCAGACCCCCATCTATAATGGTGGCAGTTAAAATCACCCATGACCAAAATTGGTCCCTGAGTATTTGAAAAAGTGTTTTTTAAAATATCCAAAAATTCAGGCCGAGGGTGAGCAATGTAAATTGAAAACACTGTAATACCTTCCACCCTTCCTGCCACAATACTCATATCTCCTGTGAGTGAAGGCATAGGGTAAGACAGAAGTGGGACCCGATTATTGACAAGGAGGGCTGAGCCTCCATAGCCATCCGATCTGTCACATCTGAGAATGTTGAAGTGTGGCATGCGGAAGCTAAGACTTGGGGTGAGCCAAGTCTCAGCTATGGAACAAGCCAAAGGCTTGTAATTATTTAAGAGAAATATGAGGTCGTGCTTTTTATGCCACACGCTCCTCACATTCCACTGAAGGAATACTAGGCGGGACGCCATTTTTAATTAATAAAAGTAGAGAAATAAGCTGATCGGCAACGTTGGACGGTGATTGGGAATTGGGAGAAGAATGAGAAATAACAGTAGGAAGAAGTTTAATAAGAAGTTCAATAATAGAACCGGTATTGTCTGAGACATGATTATTATTAAGAGCACAGCCATTGGGCTGTGATGGTTGGGGAGAACTAACTATCTGCTGATGAGCATTTTTATCATATGATGGGGAAAGGGGGGCATGGGTTTTGGGTTTAAGTGTCACAGTTTTGCGATAGGACTGGGAGATTGGGGTTTTAACTATGTTGGCATAATTGCGTGAAACTGCTGGGATGATTTTACATGCCTCAGCATAGGGAATGGTTTTCTCTGCCATGACGGTCTTAATAGCCTTCTGCCTGCCGTGCTCAGGGCATGACTGGCTGTCAGCAAAGTGATTACCCGAACAAAGCACGCAGAAGGCCTCAGCAACAGAAATGTTGCAGCCATCACCTGGATGGTCGTGGCCACACTTGTTACAGCGTGGTTTAGACCTGCAAACGTTTGCTACGTGTCCAAATCTGCAACACTTGCGGCATTGAATTGTTGGGTAAATGTACTGTTTAACAGGGAGGGATGTATAACAGCAGAATATTCTGGTAGGTAATACCTGTCCATCAAACGTCAAAACACATGTTTCAGTGGGCTTCCACTCATTAACCCCATCTCTTTGTATTTTCCGGTTAATGCGTCGGACTTTCAATATTTGACCACAACCCAAGGGCACGGACAAATAGGTCAAGGCTTCCTCTTCCGTAAGTTCTGAAGGAACTCCGGTAACAACACCCATCCTTGTGATATTAAATGAGGGGATCGATGCAGTATAACTAAATTTGGACAACAGACTGTTGACCAAGAAAGAGTTAGCGTCCTGAGGGGAAGCAAACTCCACTGAAACACGGTTCCTGCCGACTCTGTTAACACCACCACGAACAATGTTTGCAATGTTGTTGTTCATAAGGAACTTTCCGAAGTTAACAGGGTGAAGGGTGGTGCCAGCATTTGGTTGAGACTCAATACGAGAAACATGTACAATATAAGGAGCCTTATCCATTACCGAGTACTTAATGCGCCCAATTTGGCTTCTTTGTTGCTTGCTTGGGAGGGACGGAGACGAGACTTCCTCGACAACAGGACGCTTACGTGGATTTTGCTGGTGTTGTAAAACTTGTGAAACCTCCATTGCTGTAGCACTGCAAACAACATCCGCGAATCAACTATCGCAATAGTGGGTTGAGTGGGCTCTGTGTCTCAAAACAAGTAGAACGAATATCGGGTGGGTCCGGATCAGGGGGTTTATTTTTATCCATCTTGGAGGAAAAGGATAAAAAGAGACTTAGAGCTAAACAATCACAATACAAACCTGTTTACGAACACAAGGACAACACAAATACACAACGACAAGTCACTAAAATACCGAAAAACTCTTAAAAACAGCAAAAAATTCTAAACACACGTGCTATCCAACAAACACCGTGGCCGAATCATCAGCTACCATTAAAAATACCAGAGTTATCACGACATTTGCTGCGAAGGGAAATTCGAGTGTTCACCGTCTGTCAAATGAAAGTTTTTTTTTTTTTCGGCAAATTGTCTATGGAGTAGTGTTGCGATGTTCGATTTTATTATTGAGGAATTTAGTAACGAATTGAACACAGAGGTATAAGCTCTAGAGGAGACAGTTTTAGACGGTTTTTAATGCAGTTTTTTGGGAGGCGGGTGCGCGTAGTACAAGCGTGACAGATAGCGCTTATGTGTAGGACAGCGATATACAATGTGTGACAGATAGCTGCGGAGAGGGTAATGTAATTTCGTCGTAATGCATTTTCTTGGTCTGAGTTTAAAAAAATGATGAACACAAAAAGGTAGGTAGATACTTACTGTGAGATACATCCCATCCCAACGTTTGGAGTCCATGTTGCTAACCTTTATATAATTATGTTTATGTAGGTGCCTGTTTTGTAACCTAAATTTAACCAAATCGTAAGCAAATAATATTTGCTTACGATTTGGTTAAACTTAGGTTCGATATTATCGAAGTCCGTAAACAAAACAAAGTCGTAATAAAGTAGGTAGGTAGGTTACTCGATTCCAAATCACAAGGCAAATCTAAATCCAAATCCGTAGCATCATAGGTCAAGAAGTGTCAGAAATATTACGATTCTTTTGGAAAACAAATACGCACGCACAATGCAATCAAGTAATCGTCTAACATTGATGAACGATTTGCCCGGCCCGGCCGGGTGGCGAGGTGCGCACGCACACCTTTACATTATTTTGTCACTATACTCAACACATCCAAATGTACTGTCCCGCGCCCCGCGCCCCGCCCCAGCTCAATGCTTGATGCGATAGCACGACTTCCGATGAACATTTGTGATTAATTTGAATGTGTGCCGTAATACCAAAAATGATGAATGAAAACTCAATGCTTTTCTATTTTTTTTTTAAATATTATTTAACTTAACAATATAAGACATGTTTCCATTTTAACAATGTTACAAATACTACCGTTTTTAATATAGAACAGGTGAGATGAAACATCGTATTTAAACTGTAAAAATGTGAGATATTCATGTTGTTTGCATTTCGCTTTTGGTAGGTATTTTGAAAAAAAAAAAAAATAGAAACCTAGCCCATACCATCATGCCATTACCATCTTGTTCCGAATAACAGCATATTAAGGTGGAAATATGCTCAAACTGAAAATGATTTTGGTATTACGTTTGTATGGACTACGTTACACGTTACCCGGCCCCTTAATCTATGAGGTTGAGCCTAGTCAATAAAGCCGAAAATGTTGGGCTCTCAGTTCAGACGTTTTAGTAAAATTCAACTCTCATTTACTTTTTAACAATTAACTTTTGTATCATTATTTATTTTTAACTAATTCACAGAGGTTTCTAACTAACATTTATGAAAGTCGTATTTATGTATTTCTTCAGATAAATTCATTTTTTTCAGATTCCTCAATCCAGACATGTATGAATTTTATTGAGGGCCCTAGATAAACCGCGATAAATTTTTAATGGTAGGTATATTCTACAGATTTGGGAATTTCTTAAAATATTTAAGAAATTCTTAACTAAATTCTTAAATAGAAATGATTAACTCAGAGATAGTACTTTTTGAGATTTAGACTATGCTACTTTATGCAAGCGTCCAAGTTATTTGTTCATAAATATTTTAATTCACCTTTAAGAAATTCATGGCACATTGCTTTAAGTTTTTACTATTTTTAACTAAATTCCATAAAAGTCTTATTTTGTTTCTCAAAGATTTAAAAAATGGGCCCTCAATCCAGATGCACACACTGAAAAGAGACAACAATACACACTTGCGAACTTTTATTTAATTGCACTTAAAAAAATATAATTTAAAACGCCAAAATCAACAACACTCAAACAAACAACACTCTTGACGATTTTTAGAAAATTTTATTCTGATTCATTTCACCATTGAGATAGCAAATCAAAATCTGTGAGGCGTTGCATCTGATAACCTCGCTTTTTGGGTTTCTTTTTATCATCTTTTTCTTCTTCTCCCTTTGTTTCCATTTGTTTCTTCTTGCTTGGTTTGACTCTGGCCTGCTCCGCGTCTTTTATCTTCTGAACCTCGCAATTCATGTCAAAAGGACAATCGTCAGCCGAGTATATCGGCATCATTACTACAGGTATATACTGCGGAGTCGTTTTCGGTAGCTGAAATTTAAGAAATAAAGTTCAAAGTGTACTAACTGCATGGTCGTCAATTAGGCTCCTAAGATATAATCGACTCAACACATGTTGCAGTGGGTTCATATGGAATTTCGAGTTGGGGGGATCGGACCCACCGCACCCCTGGCCGTACCCCTGGTGGTACGGTGGGTTTTTTAAAGTTAAACGATACCACCAGGTAATAGTGTTGGAACACTAGTTAAAACCACTTTTGACAACAACAATTTATGGGCAGCATGGGCACCGGGCCGTAGGCCGAAGAAGGGGCCCGGCGGAGCCTCGGAACTTCGGGGACAGAGTGTTATTTAATAAGCGAGCGAAGCGAGCGCGCATCATGGAGTCGTAGCAGGTTCTAACAAAATGTTTTTTTTTTCTTTTTTGTCAGTAGTGGTTTTAACTAGTGTTACAAACACTATTACCTGATGGTATCGTTTAAATTTAAAAAAACCCACCGTACCACCAGGAGTACGGCCAGGGGTAGGGTGGGTCTGCAGTGGAGTTGGGGATGCTGATTGATTACAAACGTGCACGTTGATCTTTCTACAACGTTGTTGCCAAGAGACTTATGCTCGATTTCTGAGATCCTTAGATACAGGTTGACCTATGGCAGTTGTCAAAAATTCTAGTAGACACGCTTACCAAATGAAAGCGTGAGTAGTAACTACAACTAACATCATCGCCACAAGTTCAGGATATGTTTACCTACTCAACAAAGGCTGTTTTTTTTTTAGTAAATATACAGTAGTGTACGGAGACATCGTATGTGACACAAACTTTTACCATGGTTTCAGTAGATAGGTACGTACAGTCGTGGTCTTTTCCGCCTGATCAGTTAAATTTTTTATCGCTTATATAACATGCGGAGGCGCCGAGCCACGCCCCCTTAAAGTTTAGGCCTATTAGGAAAGCGTCAACTTTGGCGCGCAAAATAACAATAACTCTCGTTTGGCGTGCGTTGTCAGTGCGCTCGGCCGATCGGTATCTTCTCATTCATTATTTCTATACAAAGTCAACGGGGCGGGGCTAGAGAGCGTTTCTATGTTGTAAGTGCAAGCTTAGTGGTGATCAGGTGAGTGTCCTCGATAGTACCTTCATGCAGTGGCGTGCGTATAGCCTATAAAGAGAGCAGGTTGTTCAGAAACCCTAACATTCTGAAATTTCACAGTGGTTGTAAGCAAACATCCGGTGTTCCTTATAAAAGTGCAATATAAAACAGCAGGATTCAAGAGATTAAGATATTAATTTTTATAACTCTCTAGATCCATGCTAGAGGTCCAGAAACGTACTGACCCCTTGATCAAAGATTATGTCTAGATGTCCCCCCTTGTAGGTACCCCGTGGCCCGGACGTAGGTATAAAATCATAATATCTTTACATGGTCCTCAGCTGCACATTGACAGCAGTAGCTCTGTGCAGCAGATATTGCGTTAGACTTGGCTAAATGTTGAATAATCGCTTTCAGTCTGTCTTCATCCATGTTTTCAGGCTTCTTGTTCTCCCATCTTCCTTCGGGGTTCATTTGAACTATGAAAGGGGCAGACATGTCCAGAGCTTCGAATCCAGGTTGGACCAGAGGACTAAATAAAAGAATAAAGCATTAAAATAAAATTCAGTAAGACTGTCTCATTGGTCTGGCGATCGACTGATGGGCATTTGGTCCTAAATTCGTGGCCCAGGTCGAAGAAAACGTGTTCAATTGGGCTTTCCGAAGTACGGAATTTCTCAGTAGCAGTGGACTCCTGTTATGATGATGACGTAACGGTGTTATGGCGGAAATGGACGAAAATAATTTTACTGGTACTTTACTTACACATCTGCTACCTTCGAAATAATTTTTTTATCAGCCATCGTGAAAACTGACCTAGTAGGTACGGTCAACCAAACTTAAAATGTTATTGAAATTAAATTTGTAAAATCATTTATTTGTGTTTAAGATTTATTTCTAAAGTACGAAAAATTTTGTTGCCTTGTTTAATTTATAACTGTCATTGTCTAATGGACAGTCCACCTGGTATTCACACAGAGTACTTTTATATTATTTTTATTACAAGTGAAACCTTCATTGATATTTCTTCTACTTACTTCTCTTTTTTTCGTTTGTGGCATCTGCTGGGGCCACGGTGCCTAAAGGTGCATCCACACCCACACTGCAGTTAGTTTATGTAAAACGTTTCCAAATGTTACTGATCAACATCCGATAGCAAATAGTTATTTATAACACATTTGCTCGTAAAGAGTCTCTTATTTCACCCATTTCAATATCGTATTGTATCTCATTACGTACTTGTGCAGTAATGTAATGTAAAACGCACGGTTTATCAAGATGCTCCGTCAAAAAGGAACGGTACATTTTTTAATTTTAGCAAAGAGTTTTTATGTCAGAGAAGTAGTCAAAATTTTATGAATAAAACTACTTTGGGAGATGAAATATAATAAACATTTAATTCTTTAATTTAATTAATTTTGACAATATTACAACCGTAACAAAAACACAAAAATTTTAATTTTAAACACATTTGCTCAAAAACTGCATTTACGGAGCCTGTATACATTGTTCGAAAGTTAAAAATTACGCACCATACAACGGAGCATGCGGTAAGATACTCTCACCTAAGTACATATTTTACCGCATACCCCTTTGTAAAGCACCGTGCGTATTCTTTACGGTTTTTTTTAATTAGGTCAAAATGAAAATCCAAGATGGCGCCGACAAAAAATTTCGGTTTTTTCTTCATGGGTGTCGTTTTTGTGGTTTTGGGGTCGCTGATAACGAAAATAAGGTCAAAATGAAAATACAAGATGGCGCTGATGAAAATTTTTGGTTATTTCTTCATGGGTGTCGTTTTCGTGGTTTTTGGGGTCGCTGCTTGTTTAATTACTGACTACTGTCAGTACTGTCTGTCTGTGTGTGTACAGTACAATATTGTAATGAAACAAACTTTTCAGATAATGATTGAGTATTTCTTCGAGTCTTCCATGCTATAAAATTATTATATAAATCATTGATTAGCGCTCTCGCGATTTTGGCGGCAGCGGAGACCGTTTTCTGCAATTTGCGCCTCATTCATCAGGTGGAGTAGATTCCATATTAATATCAGATTCCTCGCTTGAACTCATATTATTATTTTGTTTGTAAATATCAGTCGGAAAGTCGCAACTATCTTTGACGTTTCTAATATGGATTATAGCGCGATTTGCAAATGGCGCAACATGCACGTGGCGAAAACTAGAACTATATTTTTCGTCTCATTTACTCTTCAGTATTAAAGTGAGCCAAACGTATTGAGCAAAAGCGCTTCCAAGGAGGTTTGATCAGTCAGCTTATTTATTCTCTGTGAAACTCCTAGAATTCATATAATACTTTTTTTGAAATTTAAAAAAAACCGTAAAGAATACGCACGGTGCTATAATTATAAGGTGATATGCGGTAATAGTACATTACGATATTAGTGCGATGGTTATAACATGCGAGGCGGAATTTCAGACCGAGCCGAAGGCGAGGGCGTATTTGAACCGAGCATGTTGTAACCAATACGCACGTATATCGTACGACGTTTTTTAACACATTTGCGAGGAAACAGAAAAAAAACATTTCACAATACAAGTACAAAGAAAAGAAAATTTGAGAAAAATGGCGCGAGGATTATTTTCTGCCGTGGCTGCGTGAAAATGTTGGCAAAGACGCTAGAGCATGCAGCCAAGTTTTTAAATTACCGAATAAACTGTTTTATTTTTATTTTAACTAAACTCAATCTGTGAATGCACACTGTTGCTTTCCCGCTATTTTAACAGCGCGCTAGCGCTGCCTACTGACTGGCGCCACGCGGCGATTAGTTCGAAATTTGAATAGCAACAGCGCGCTGCTCACTAGCTGAAGTCGTGCGGCGGCGATCAGTTCCATATTTGAAATGGCAAATAATACTGTTATGGAATTTGTATGGACTAACTATTTGCTTTGGTAACACACGCGTTTTTTATGACCCGCTTTACATATTTAAAACCGGTGGAATTACATCAGCTTTGCACGAGCATGGGTGTTAAAAAATAGGTACTTAGGTGAGAGTACCTATTTTACCGCACGTTCCGTTGTATGGTGTGTAATTTTCAACTTTCGAATAATGTATACAGGCTCCGTAAAATGCAGTTTTGAAAAGATTTATTCGTTTAAGAAAGTTCGAGTTTTATTTATTTCCTCGAAAATATGTTATAAAACGTCGTATGACATACGTGCGCTTTGACAATTACAGCACCTAAATCATAATGTGCTCTGGGCGGAGCAGGAGGGAGTGTCAGACTTTTACTGACTAAAACCCATCCATGTTCCTTCAGCGCCCTTTGTGTTCTGTGGCCACGGTATCTCTTTCGAACAGTGCCACGGTCTCGGGTGGCGTCTGCACGAGCGCGAATTAGAGAATGTATGGTATGACGATATCACCGCGATTCTCTCTCGCCGCCCCGCAGCCAGCTCCCGCTCTCACCTGGGCCGCGCACTTATGGTTGGTGTTAGGTTGCTTCCACTGAACAAGCATGTCAAGGTGGCAGTGGTCTTTATAAGACTGTTGTTGGGTTGCAGCTGTCAGAGGCACGATATCTGTGAAAAGGTGTCGTATCCACGTAAAAAAAAACAACAGTTTAGTGAATTAACGCAATTTTTTTATTTAAAAAAAAAATGTTTTGATTGTTCATTTTCTTGAATTAATGCTACCACTGGGAAAGTAAGTCGAAATCCGTGTGTCTGCTCAAAAGCCAAGGTTTTGGCTTGTTCAAGACTCCACCTCCCCGCTTCGGTTGGTTGTCTGTCTTGTCCTGTCCTTTCTTGCATGAGTGCCAGATGAATCTATGAGAGAAATTACGTTTCATTAATGTCTTGAAAAGCGCAATGCAACAAGTACCTAATTACGTTGTAATTAGTTAAATTTAAATGCTTGTTTTCAGTAACACTACGTGACACCTAAATGTAGTGCTTACTTATTTTAACTCATTCAGTGAACCCAGGTATTCCAAAGGTGCAAGTGCATCTTGGGTTTGATTCCCAATTCGGGCAAAGTGTTATTGGGTTTTTCACCAGGAATTTCTCAGTAGCAGCCACGGAGTCTGGATTATTTGTGCCCGGTTGATGGTAATAAGCTCGCCCCCATTACATGGGATTTAAACATAACTGGCGATTTGTGGGTGTAGATACTAATGGGTAAGTACCTACACCTCTGCCTAACCCTTCCGGGATTACAGGCGAGATATCATGTTTTAGTTACGACACTGGTTCCGACCGATTAAAACATTGGCATCTCATTGCAAAATGACGTGTACCTAAAATGCAATAAATCTATTTTTATAAATAAAGGAGGAGGTTCTCAATTCGTTTTTTTTATGTATGTACACTGATTACGCTGAGATTTATGATCCGATTTACGTAATTCTTCGTTAGTTTGATGCGGAATAGTTGCCATTTGGTCCCATAAAAATTTAACATAGTTTGGCCCAGTAGTTTTCATTTTATGAACATTTTTACTTCAGTCGTGTTATCTAATTTTATGTATGTTCACCGATTTCTCCCCCATTTGTGGAGTGATTCTTCAAATTCTTTTTTATTTGAAAGAGTATACTCTTGAGGTGGTTACATTTAAATTTACTTAAGATCTGATGCTGATCTTCGGAGATATATTATACAATGGAACTCTTCAAAAATAGACGGCAAATCGGTCGTGATTGCTGCAATCGCTTGGATGTCTATTGTTTAAACAACATCATGACGTAAGTCAGTTTTATTTTTTGCAATTCGTCTTTAGCTTATAATTAGTGTGGATTGAAGTTTTAAGCAGTTCGTACCTTGGAGTCCTAACCGTCTGGTTATGGATTGGACAACTATATTCCCAATCTGGTAGTTGGAGGATATAAATAACTTCTTCTTCGGCATCAGCAGCTTTTGCTGTTTTTGTAGTAGATGATTCGTATGGCTGTAAGGCAAAATAGTCGAATTATTTTTTAACTTGAATTAAACGCATTGTTGGACATGACTGCCTGGTTGGTCTAGTGAACACGAACGTGACTGCTGAGCACGAGATCCTGGGTTCAATTTCCAGCTCGGACAGTGTTATAGGGTTTTTTCTTTGGGTGTTTTATTGATGTACACCTCTGCGGCCTCTGCCTGACCCTTCGAGAATTACAGGCGTGATAATTTAGTAATTACTTACACACAATAATAATAGATTTTGTTTCATCGAAATCAGGCCAGGATTTACAAACTTACAGCGTTGTAAAGTTTCACCACTTTTTTAAATTTGCGTTCCTTCGCGGCATACTCGCAGCGTTACTTCACGCTGCGATTTTTATGTCCTATTGCGGGTGATGCGGAATATTTACGTTCATAAAATTTTGATTTGTAAAGTGGTTTGCACTTTATTATTAATCGACTCGCAGCTCGCAGCGTGACGTCACACGTTAGTCTGATTTTGCTGCGGAGGTCGTACTTTAAAACTTAATATCTCAGTCATTTTTGAAGATAGGAGAAAAAAAAAAATATTTTTTCGCGAGTTACCTGTTTTTTAGACATTCTGATAACAAAAAACATTGATTGACAATGAACATGATTTACAATCGCGACATCTATCAACGCTTAGCAACAACTTGGAGCTTTTACTAAACATGAAAAGAGCTTTTGTATTTAGCCACTAGATGGCGTCAGCATTGCTGAGTGAGTGGAGTCAGTGATTATCTTAATCAAGATACTTACGAATACACTAGGTGCAGTCAGAGCCTCTCTGCCATCCAGGTATCCGTCGAGAATTTGTTGGTTGATCTTATATTTGCGAGCTAAGTTGAAGTGCTGGACATTTTCTTGTGTCATTGGAAATGAGATCAAGGGGCGCCTGGGGATGACAGGTAGGTAATGAATAGGTGGAGATATAGATAACTGATTAAACACGAACTTATTTGATTAGAAAAAGGGAACCATCGTTACGACAAAAGAATATAATTTAAGGTAAAAATATTAAGGTGTAAGTAAGGTGGTAAGCGAGTTTCCAGTAACTTTTGATTGATAGGTGGGTAGGGTAATAGGGTACATAAGTACTCAAAAATGGTAACTTTCTAGTCTAATAGTAAGGTAATTCTTTTTAAAGGTAGGTCTTGCTTACGATTGAGACGAGTTAGGCCACCCGGGTTGCCTAAATCATCTATATATAACAACTAGCTACCCGTCCTAGCTTCGCACGGGTGGACATTTTATTTTTTTCTATTCTATCCTATCTATCTATCCTATCTTTCAATTTGGATCAAACTGCACACGGTGTGCAATTTTGATTAAAATCGCTTAAGTAGTTTAGGAGTCCATCGCGGACAAACAACGTGACACGTAATGTTATAGGTACTGCGTCATACTCGTACATAGGTAGGTTCGATCAATCGTTGCACTGAAACGAGTGATTAGGCTAGTTTCCATCATCAATAAATTACAAGTCTATTTAATCTGTCAGTTCTAAACAAAAAATACGTGTCCATTACTCTAGTACTATATACGTATAATATAGTATAGTACTAGAGTAGAGACTAGTATATATACTCTAGTATTGGAAAATAATGGACACGTATTTTTTGTTTTTGTAAATCAATGAATATTGACGATAAAAGATAAAACGCATCAAAACTCGAGAGTGGGGGCTCGTGACGTCACAACGCACTAAAAATTATAGCACGGCGTGACGTATTGAGAATTTTAAAAGCGTCGTATCTTCGTCAATTTTGGTTTACGTATCAAAAGAAAAAATACGTGTCCAATATTTTTTGCTAATGTAACTGACGGACTAATTAATTTTTTTCAGGACACAAGCCTATTGTACAGGTTCCAGCACACCAAGCTACTAAAATCTGTCAAATTTCTTCAATAGATTTTCAACTTTATCGCCAAAGGTAAAAAGGTCAAGGTTGATTGCGAAAATTTGTCAGTTTCGGGTACCTAGGTTGATATGCTAGCGTATGTACAATTTGTAATCTATACATATAATAAAACAGTAACGTAAGAAAAACTGTACATTGAGAATTTTCGAGAAAATATAAGTGGATTTTGTTAGAAAAACGTAACTGATGACAAAAAGTCACTTTTTAGAATTTTTGTCTGTTTGTCTGTTTGTCTGTGTGTATGGTACGGCTTCACGCCAAAACTACTGCATAGATTGAATTGAAATTCGGCAAAAATGTTCTTTGTAAACCAAGGAAGGCTTTAGGCTACATATTATCACGCCTTATGTTATGGGAGGTAAGCAATATTGATTTTAAAAGGTTTTTGTTCGTAATTGAATGGACAAAATAATTGAATGCACAAAATAACATGTTAATAAAAATTTTACTCTAGGAACATAATAATCACGCTATTTTTATAAAGGAGCGGGGTATTAAACTTACTTAATATCCATACTATAATATTATAAATGCGAAAGTAACTCTGTTTGTTTGTTTGCTACCTTTTCACGACTAAACGGCTGATCGGATCGTAATAAAATTTGGCAAGGAGATATATTTCAACCTGGGGAAGGACATAGGCTATATATTATTACGCTAATAACTTACGGGGTGAGCAATATTGCATTTCGTCAATATTATTTAACTGTTTGACAACTGACAACTGCCATAACATACGTTGCAATAGAACAGCTATTTGGAACCTTTTGTCACTAGAACAAATAGCCCGCCGGCGACAGCGACCGCCCTGTGAACAGTGTTTCGCAAGTTCGAGCCTCAGTCAAGACTCAATTTTTGTATTAATTTTGATTTGTTTAATGCTGTAAGATAATAACTTAGGTTCGCATGTTCGATCCCCATCCAGTTTTCGCTTTTTGTAACTAAGTATTTTGTTTTTTTTTAAAGCTTTAAGGTTTCGAAATCATTACTACATAGTTTATACATACTTTTAGTTTTTTTAACCATATAAACGACGGTTAGGGAATTATTTATTTCAATCAAAACTTATCTATATTTATTAATATAAATCTATCATTTAGTAAATCTGTAGACGTGGAGCTTTTGTATGCATGGAAAGCAAGTCGATCGCTTTCCAAGCATATATTTTAGCAGTTTAAATTGACTCCATTTTCTGAATCGCAGTGTTAAGATTATTATGAAAGAATGATAAATACTGTCATTCGCCCGTGTCAGCTGTGTAATGGAGTTGGGCAGGACACCTAGCAAGGCGCGGTGATCGTAGGTGGAGTAAAGCTGTGACCGGGTGGCGTCCTAGGAACGGAAAGAGCGTGGAACTTAGCACAAACAGAAGAGGCTATACCCAGCAGTGGCTGAATTCAGGCTGTGGATGATGATGATGATGACGCATAACTTTTTCCAGAGAGGTCCGATTTGCATGATTATTTTTTAGTGAAAAGCGTATATCTCAAAGTTGGTCCCATATAAAATTGAAAAAATCGTGTTCGAACCCAAGTCATGCACTTCTGATTTTTCGGATTCATGTGCGTTTTGTATAATTATCACTTGCTTCGGTGAAGAAAACCATCGTGAGGAAACCAGCATGCCTGAGAGATATTTGTCGACGGCAAGTAAAACCAAGTCAGAGGCCCTTTTTTTTTTGAATGGGAAATCATCAAATGACTCCTCCCGCTCTGGGCGGAGCAGGAGGGAGTGTCAGACTTTTACTGACTAAAACCCATCCATGTTCCTTCATCGCCCTTTGTGTTCTGGGGCCACGGTATCTCTTTCGAACAGTCCCGCAACCCCGGCAGGCCTCGGTCGTTGCGGACCCCTTCCTTTTTGCCGACTCTCTTTGAGGCGCGCGTGGAACGCGAACGCGCCGTCGATACGGCCTGTCGTCATGAGACGGACGGACGGCGAGCTAAGCCATAGCCCGACGTCCACGGGCCCGCGCCTACGGTGGCCGGGCGACGGGATGTCCGGGGCGACTTCCGCGGCGGCCGGGACGCTGTGAGGTTCTCTCCTTCTCACGTACCGCCACCTCCTTCTCTAGCATTACTGCTTCGCAGAAGGAGGTGACGGCGTCCCATTCCGTCTCGCTCTGGACCATGGCTTGAACCAGGGCCGGACGCGAGAGGTCGCCGCCGCCAATCGCCGCTTCGAGGACACGGCGGTGCTCCACCCACGCGAGGCAAACCTCTACCGTGTGCTCCACCGTGTCCTCCGGTCGATCCTCGCAATGGAAACATCCGGGCGTTTCCTCCCGCCCGATTCGGTGCAGGAACCTCCCGAAACAACCGTGTCCGGTGAGGACCTGCGTCAGGCGGAAGGTGAGGACGCCGTGGCGTCGCTCAAGCCACTCCTCAAAGAGGGGACTTATCGCCACTATTGTGGCGTGCCCTGCACGGGGTTGCGACAGTCGCTCTCTCCATGTCGCCATGAGATCCCGCCGGAAGTCTGTCCGCTAAGCGACAATTTTCCGCGGCAGCGGAGTTTCCCCCCGGCGTAGCGCCTCCAAGTCAGAGGCCATTGGACGGCATAAAAACTCTGACACCAGGTTAGGCACTAACCACACGATAAACAAGAAGAAGATTGTTCTTAGGCTCATTTCATGCTCTTGATGAGAACTTTAACTCTGGCTGGAGTATGACTGTCATCGATATTCTAACGATGGAGACGGAAGGCAGTTGCAAGAGGTTCTCAGAGTTTACAGCATCTATATCGTGTTTGTGCTCATTTTGATGAACCTTGATGTGAACTTTAGACCTGGGTGGAGTATGACTATCGCAGAAGGTCTGACGTTGGAGAGGGAAGGCAGTTGCGAGAGATCCGCAATAGTTTAATGGAGTTTTATCGTGTTTCGGCTCATTTTGTGTTCCTTGATGAGAACTTTAGACGTCATCGAGTGAAAACGTAAGGCTGTCGAGGGAAGCCCTTATTTGGAAAAATATAAGTACTTAGAATATTTTAGCGATTAACGCAAATATTTCTGAGAAATTAAATTGTTACCTACTTGAGTCTATACTAATATTATAAAGCTAAAGAGTTTGTTTGGATGGTTGAACGCGCTAATTTCAGGAACTACTGAATTCGTAGACAAGTTTACATCGTTAAAAATGATAGAATAGATATCGTTTCTATAATGTTGATCGCAATACTCTTTGTATGTTTTTTCTACAGACATTAGAGAACGAGCGATCGACTCAGTCGTGTCAACTTGGCTACCATTTTAGCGCTATCTACAATCGCTGAAACCGAGGGGTTTACGATTGTAGAAAGAGAATCAATATGAAACGTTTGTAACTTGGCTATGCCTACTGGTTCGACTTAAAAGTATCTATTAGTGTTGGATAGCCCATTTATCGAGGAAGGTTATACGTTATAAAACATCACGTCACAACCAATAGGAGCGGAGCATCAAAGAAAAATATTGCAAAAAAACTGGAGATTCCTTTTGGGAATCTTTAACCGTTTACGCAGTAATCATAAATGACGGAATTGTTCTTCTTAAAAAGTTAAAAAACAGTCCGCGATAACATAATGATCTATCTTTTAAGGTGGTCTCAGAATCTCTAACCTAACCCTCTCTCTCTCATTCTCTTATTATGTGACGCAGACGAAGTTGCGCGGGTCAGCTAGTTTGTAATATTGTAAATTATGTAGAAGCTTCAAATCAAAAACTAAATAAATCAGTTAATACCGCTACATTTTTTTTGTGCTTTCTAATAATTTGAAATTGACCGTGGCATAATTAACTTGGAAATAAATGCGAGTTGCTCGAGGGGAGAGCAGAAGTTACAAATTTCAGCCCCTAAATAGAAAACTCACTTGCACGCGGTGCACCCCATATTAAACGAGAATCAGTCGCGAGAACGTTTCCGATAGACGGCGCGCTGTACCATCCTGACTGCTATATGTTATAGTATTAAGTCTGGTTAAGCTCATACTACAATACGGCGGCTACCTCCAAAGAAACTGATCGCGATCAGTAGCTCAGTACTCCATATAAAGGAAAGGCAAGATTTCTTTCTTTCTCAAGAGAGAAAGAAAGAAATCTTGAAATCATGAAAGATCATACAAACGTATTCCTTTTGTTTCTCTCTGGAAATAAAACAAGAACAAATATTTTTACCATAAAAGTAATCTATATCCATCCAACCGTACTTCTATGTTTTGATATTTTTCTTTTATTTTTTATAATTATTATTTTACTTACGGAAAAATTGGAACAGAGAAAAATATTTGCTCTTGTTTTATTTTCCAGGAAGGAAAGCAGGGGAATACGTTTGTATGGGCAGATAGCCGCTAGCCTTTGTTCCAAAGCACGTTCAAGAGCTGTCTTTGTCAAAACTCCATAGCAATGATGACCAGATCCTTTATTCACAACGCTTCGATTCGATTTTCGATTCGGTAAGTCGTGTGTCTATCTTTTTTTGACATTACGAAATCGAGCGAGATAGACATACGACTTTCCGAATCGAAGATCGAATCGAAGGGTTGTGAATAGCTATGCAGGTCTTCCTCTCTGCATCGAATCTGTATTACCTAACCGCATTTATACGACGTGCTGCAGTTACGGTGCGTTGCAAATGTTGTAATGTATTGTATCATATCATATAAAGAATTCCAAACGGCTCAAGTTGATGGTGATGCGATGCAGATTCCAAGCAGTGTTTATAACTGACTGTGCGTTACTTTAAGCCACTGCTACACGGATATGCAACAGCTTGCGTATGACAAGCTTTTGCAAAAGTCATTTATTGTCATAAAAAGAGATGCTATTGGAAATTGTCCAGATATTTCGGTTTCAACAATTTTCTTTTTTTTTTCAAGTTCCTAACCTAACCCGCGACCGGGTTAGGATTTCGGGTTAGGTTCGGAATAAACCGATATTTCGGTGTCAATAGCGTGCCCAGTTGGAACTGTCACGATCAGTGCCGGAGTCATGAATGCTTATAGAATAAACTTTCAAAATACAGGAGCAATGCGGTTCATAAGTAAGTTTTGTAAGGAAAAAAAAAGATAAACCAAACTAGGTATTACTTTTCGTAGAGACGGAAAAAGTCCGCTGATTAGTTGACCAATGCAATCTGTCCAGAATAAGTTGACCAATGCAATCTGTCCAGAATAAGTTGACCAATGCTAAAGCAATCTGTCCAGAATTTACAATTAGATTCTACAGCTACAGCACGGCCCATGCATTTAGTGATCCTAATAGTGTCAATAAACGACTTGAACAAATTAAGATTTGGAGGCAAAAAACCAGTGGCGCCCCATATTCTGTTAGAAATCCGTACCAACGCCAAATTACACATATTCCTATATTAAAATTTCATACCTAAACGAGTCCAGATACAAGGATCTTTGAGGCAGGGTGAAATGTGCCTTAATGTAGTCTTCATCCAAGAGATGGAAGTCACTCTGTGGTCTTCGCCCCCCTCCCGGTGCCGTGCCCGAGCGCGGCTTGCCGCTGCCACCAAGCTGCTTGGCTCCGCGAGCGTCATCGCGAGGCACTAGGCAGATCAGTGGAAGGTTGGCCCTACCTGCCCCGGCGGCATGCTGGGCACCGGTACATGGACAACATCTGTACATAACAATACACATAAATAAACGAATTTTTCCGCCATAGTAAGCAAAAGAGGTGCATTTGACGAAAATAAAAATAAGCCTTACGAAGTGCGCCTATTTTGTTTGTCTAGCATAAACATTATCTGCGAAGATCCCACTGTGAATTGTTGGGCCACAGGCTTCTTCCCCATAATCCACCACGTGAGCCCAGTATGCCCATGTCGGTGGACGACAAAGTCTGTGGTTTGTTTCTAGGTCATGCCAGTTTCCGCACAATGTTTTCCTTCATCGTTTTGAGTGTCGACCTAACCTCGTCTAGAAATGCAATTCTCGTTTTTTGTGATAGTACCTACCTAATTATATAAGACTAAATGTATATTATAAGATTATATAAAGTTCAAAAGTTCCAATGCTTTGCCATATTATAAATAAAAAAATGGCGTTAGTTATAAAAGAAAGGTAAGACAGGTATAAATCTAAATATACATATCTTTATCACAAGTGCGAGAAATGCATTCGCATTCAGTGCCTTTAATGTGAATGTGCGCGAGTGGATTTCTTGCTTCCCAAGAGACTTTTTGAGAGTCCTACTGAAGTTAGACTTCTGCAAGGAAAACATCGTGAGGAAACCGGCATGTCCTAGAACCAAAAAATTCGAAGACATGTGACATCTACCAATCCGTACTGGGCCCGCGTGGTGAATTATAGCCCATTCGAGGGAATGGGCTATAATTCACCACGCGGGCACACACAGGCCTCCTCTCTATGAGAGGTCATAGAGAGGAGGCCTGTGTTCCAGCAGTGGGAACATTAATAGGCTAATGATGATGATGATGATGATGGTGCTAAGCATAAGAATCAGTATATTTTGGAAGTCTCTGTGTTCTTTCACCATTTTGAGAGCAACGGTAAAGAATTTAATTACACCTTATGCAGAGCCTGCCTGACTTCGAACCCACGACCTCTTAACTCGTGTTGCAAACTTTACAATGCTCCTCTTTCCTGATGCCTGCCGCGTTTATCGAACACTCGCAGAAAACTCCACACTTTGCACGTGTCCATTATAAGATCGTGACGAAGTGCATTAATAGTGGTAAATAGGAACTGGTGGATGTCGTGAAGGTTCTGCGTACATTCTAATAAGTACTATCAGTAGCAGACTCTGTGGACGACATCGGGACTTTTCTCGAGGTGGACTAGGTACAGCCTTTCGCATGTAGCTGGTGTGCTTTGGGTTCCCAAATCTGCGTTCGGCCAGAGACAAGACCGTGCTTCGAGTCCTGCTGTTCTCCAGAGTGAGTTGCTGTTCGTTCCTAAACCGATACCAGCTTTGGAACTGCTAACTCTCTCATTTTCAAAGTCAGTGGCACTCTCCGTACGTCGATGTAACTAGGGAATGCAATCCAGACTATCCGTAATCCGAAAAATCCGGATATCCGTACATTTTTACTCGAATTCCAAATCCGGATTTGAAAATCGAATCCGGATTTTATGAATTATAAAAAATTGTAATTTGGGGGCTAAATTATCGCGCGAATATTCGTGTCGCCTCTGGGGAATAAGTCTATTTGTCTTTATTTTTGATCTCCAGAGTTTCTTTTAATTTGTACCTCTATTATTTATTTTACTAACGTTACGTTACATTTTTTTATCAAACTACCTCTAATTTTTAATTAATTAATAATGATTTTACTTGTGGAATATGGTGTATTGTCTATGACCTGGAATTTTAATGTTTGTTGTTTATTTATCTTCAGACCACGATTTTTTTTGATTACTTTTTATTTTTTGTATAATATACTGATAATTTAAATTATTGACAATTTTATTTAACGTATGTATAATATAATAATTAAGTTGATATTTTTAATGAACATTTGAATTTTATTAATTTTATTTAGTGAATTACTTTTATTTAATTAATGTATTTTAATGTATAAGAATTTAAATTTTAATAATTTTATATAATGATAATGTTTGCATGCCGAATGGTGAAATATGGCAGAACTCTGATGAGAACCTACTACTATCTACTTATGTATAACCCATATTTGCAAATAAATGCTATTCTATTCTATTCTATACTCTGCACACGAGTCACAGACTGATTATTTTAACATTAAGAATATTAGGGCTATAACATTAGAAGCCCGCAAATTGTTGACGGCATATCGAATGCATCACAAATGACTTATGACTTATCACCCACTTTCTTTGGTTATGAGACTGTATATTCCGCGGAAGTGGGGTCGAGACTTTTTAAACGCTAGGAGTCTCCCCATTCGCGAGATATGCAGTCTCAGGGAATATTTCCTAGAAATCGACATGGGAATGGGTCGAGATGTGGTCGCGATGGACAAGGGCCTCACCCCGCTCCCTTTGGCTAAAGAGAACTGGCGAAAATTTGTAGTCAGGGAAGTATGGAAGAGTAAGGAGCTTCACGGACGCTCTTTCCGGGCCCTGCATGGGCCCGATGTAGACCTATCAGCGCCTGTAGCGTATCTACGTTCCGGGGACCTATTCGGAGAAACAGAAGGTTTTGTCTGTGCAATTATGGATGAAGTTAAGATGACGAAGAGTTATTGTGAAGGACGGCACGTTTGACATATGTCGGGCATGCCATTTCATAGACAAAATCTTGTAGCCAGGATTTTCCATCAGCAACTTGCTCTAAAATACAGCCTTGTGGAATCAAAAGTGCCGTGTTATAGCTATGTGCCCGACCAGTTCTCGAAAATGGCAGTATCACATTGTACTAGGATCAATCCGTCATCACTGACAGGACTATTGTTGCCAATACGCCTGATATAGCGGTGGTGGAGCAGAGCGGCGCGCAATGATTGTTGACATACCGGTCCCGCATGATGAGAACCTTGTGAAAGCCCAGAAAGATAAGTAAATCAAGTATGTTGGCTTGGCTCGCGAGGTTTCCGACTTGTGGGATGTGGACTCAGCGATCATTGTGTCGATAGTCGTATCAGCAGATGGCTTAATTGCCAAGAGCCTCGATCAATACCTGAGGAGGCCCTCGTTAGTCAGCTGGATTAAGGGCTTGATTCAGAAAGCGGTACTCCTGGACACGGCTCGTATTGTGCAGGGGTTTCTCTCTCTGGAGCCATGACTGCTGCGCCGTGCCGGTAGCTTAGACCCTGTTCTCGATACCAGTGGGCTACTAATTTTTTATATTTTTAAACGTTTTTTTTAAATATTATTTTGAATAAGAATGTTCAAAAAAGTAAAACATGTATAGAAATGAATAAAGGGAATTAGAATACTATGGCTATAACACCAAAATTATGGCATTTAATTTGTATAATTCCAAATAACAAAAGATAAAAAATCATATGATTTGATTTTTATTGTTTTTATTTTAACCCATTTACACAAATATAAGAAAAGTCATATTTAATAAACTAATGGGTAGATTTGTTTATTTTCATGAAAAATCCGTAAAATCCGGATAATCCGGATTGGACCAAAAATCCGTTCTTAAAAATCCGGATTTTAAAACAGAGCGGATTTGCATTCCCTAAATGTAACATAGAGTAGGCTGCTTGCTTGATGCCGATCTCCAGTGGGGGGTGGTCACGAGTCAGGCAGGCAATAGCCCTGCTTAGCACCACGAGGGCAGAATCGGTCAGTCATACAATGTAGTAGGTGGTTAGCAATGTTTTGCAGTCGCATATTGTCGAAAATATGGCTCGTTCCTAGCACGTTGAAAAACTTCAATTTGACTCACCCGGTAGCCATTTTTTTGCAGAACAGGCAGAGCTGTGTTCCAAAAAATTAATTAATTTTATCTATATGGTCATTTTTTTGTAATTTGAATAATTTGTAGACCTAAAATGACAATGTCAGACCTCAATGTTGCGTCATCTGTTTGTCATTGTATGTTTATTTTTGTTTTTGACTGATTTCCTTCTCTATGGCCATTACTACTTTGAAACATTCATTGAATTAAACCTTTTTAGTAATTTAAATTTGATCATCTATATATTTTATATGAACTTTCACCTACATGCAACTTTTATGTTTCGTTTATCAGGAAAATTTTGGTACCTACACAAGACTTAGTAAAACTAACTCATCATCTGCCCAGCCTTTTCCCAAACTATCTGTATTTTATATGGAGTGACTTCATATCTGACCTCCACAACCCAGTAACATTGTAATGCGATACCTGTTGGTAAGATCGGTTGTCAGACTTTCAGGCTTCTGACTAACTCGTAATGACTGTCAAAGATCTACAAATTACAGTCTGGACCAACGGCTGATTTTCGAAAACGGAATAGTATAACTACCCACAGAGAAATGATTAGGTACCAAATAGTGAAAACATGTCGCGTTCGCCCTAAATATCAGAACAAGTTACTGGTACGAGGTTATTGACTCCTCAAGTTAAATACTGACCTAATCCTAATCCATGGGGTAACAAAATAAAGATGAAACATTCAATATTCCGGGGCGGCGCGTGGGAGCCACGTGACTACTTTCTGTGACGACAGATTTACAGTGAGACGGGGTCGGGCCCGGGCCCGACCCACGCTGGGGCTGTTTGCAAACGATCCGGTATTTATCCATCGCCCCGGGCCACGACTTTATTGCTTTCTATGCACTCCACGATTTTTTGCCACGTTGTTTTGAAGGCTATATTTGAGCTGGCAGTTCCGATTATTTTTATTAATATTTTCGGCTTTAGAGTGGTGTCAGTCAGCTTTGATTGAAACAATATTTGGTAGTCCAGTCTTCAATATCAATAAAAAAAATCACGTGTCACTATGTTCGTTAACATGGTCGTCGCCAGCTTATAACCACGGGCAGAAGGGTGTGAGTAAAAATGGATTTCTAAATACAGATTTTTATAATTGTTTCGATCCTTCATACAGCAGTACTTGATCGACTTTAAGAACAAGATTTAAGAAATGTCTGCACGAGCGAGCGTAGAGAGTTCGAATTATTTTAAATCTTACCTCGTATAAATTCGGAAATGTAATTTGAGATCAATTAATATCTTTTCTTTGCAACATCGTGTATGTATGCTACTTGCCTCTTGTCTTTGTGATAAAGGGTTCAAAGTACGAACAGCGCGTTGCTCTAAAGAGTGAGTGTGTTTTCAGAAGCTCATTTTTAACCTTACAAAATATTTTAGTTTGAGAGTGATTCTACTCAGTGGCGTAGCGTGCCTTAGCGGGGCCCCGTATAAAAATTTGTTTAGGGGCCCCTAGGGAAATAATTGTGATTTCTCTCAAAAAAAAAACTGTTTGCATAAATGGGGAAGGCTGGTCAAAGCTGATTGTAGATGGCGTGTCCATAGCTTAGTCCCAATCTGTCCAATGATAACAAGCTATTAAGAAATATAAAATGACATTGACAGATTTTCAAATGACGACGCTTGGCTACAAGCTATGGTAGCGCCATTGGTACACAGTTGCCATCCCCATTGGAAGAAATATTTGTTCCACCACCATCACCATCTCAGCCGCAAGACGTCCACTGCTGGACATGGGCCTCCCCCAAGGGGGGGTTTTGCCATAAGCGCCACGCTTGGCAGGCGGGTTGGCGATCGCAGTACGGTTTGTTCATCATAATTATTTATCTGTCACTTTTTCCAAAAATTTTACAAACAATTCAAATTAAATTATTTAATTTGAATTGTTTGTAAAATTTTTGCCAAAAAAAAAACAAAGAAAGTGTATATTTAATTTAAATATACACTCTCCTTGCTTTTTTTTCGGCAAACAGATTTATTTCTGAAAAAAAAAAATTGGGAAGTTTTTAACTTTTGCTTACTCACGTTGGGGGCCCCCGTGGCCCAGGGGCCCCGTATAATTGATACGGCATATACGGCGGTAGCTACGCCCCTGATTCTACTGTACGCAAAATTGGCAATTTCTTGCTAACCGTACACTTTTCAGGGTTCCGTACCCCACCCTAATACTAAGCCTCCGCTGTCTGTCTGTCCGTCCGTCCGTCTGTCTGTCTGTCAGCGGGCTGTATCTTATGATCCGTAATAGGTAGACAGTTGACATTGTCACAGAATGTGTATTATATTTATACTTCTGTTGCCGTTATCACAAGAAATAAATTAAAAATTAAAGGGGCCTTACTAGGATGGTATGGAACCCTTCCAGCGCGAGTCCGACTTGAACGGTTTATTCCAATCCTATGTTTACGATTTATTTGTCTATACCAACACATCATATCATATCAAAGCATTACATACAGCGTGGACCAGAATGGCGTGGTCATACAACAACTTTCTTCTCTGGACCCAACAGCGTGATCACGAAAAAATTATCAGCTCTCTCATTTGGGTCGAGTAGGTACCTAATTGAGTTTTATATGGAAAAGACGATAATAAAAAAAAACCATGAAATAAAGAACGATTTGAATATTAAATAGATCGTGTATCTTGGTCCCAACTGATGTAATTTCGACATAAATGAATATAAACTTTACTAGGTACCTAATTAAAGTGTCTGCATAATGAAAAAGTCGCAGAATGTTTGAAGTTGAAGAGCGAACTAAACTTTATGTGTGCCACTCATAAGTTTACATGTTTGGAAGCTTCTTGGCAAACGTTGTATAAGTGTAACATGACAGGGTCTCTCCTGCTACGCACTTACAACCGCTACGCGCCTACGACCGCTACGCCGTAGCATTATTGTTGTTCTGTGCCTACGAACAATGAACCATTTTCCCATTCGTTCACTTTGTAGAATATTTGGAATTGATGTCGTGAAGTGAATGAAGTGTTGGGTGTAGACGGGCTACTAATAATAACAGATTAAAAGTCGAAAGCTCCTGGCATTGGAAGGCTCATCACTTCTCAGTTCGTTCTACATTTACAGATTTTTTAAATGTAGGCACAGTGTGCGAGAAGATGGGCCATTTATATTGTTTTTATGTCAGTCGATCCTGCAGTGCTATTCTCTAAAAGACAATTTCATGGCTGTAAGCTGCGACGAACTCGTCGACGAGACAGTCTTGAGATCGATCGAGCGTGTAGCTTTGAAGACTGTATTCATTAACGTGGTTGTGGTCGTCGACGAACTCTAAGCTGTATCCTCCCGTCGCTGTTTCGTAGACGAATTAGGGTTTGGAACAAATTCTGTAAATCATAATCGATCAATCTCGACTGAGAGTTTTAAGGGGTTAAAATATATTATTTAAGGTCTATCTTTATCGATATATCGTTCTATATCGATATATCGTCAGTTTTCGTATGATTATTCATACATATTCTCGAAGCATTCAAAATTCGTAAAAAGAATAGACATGAAGTAAACAGTATTTTTTATTAATTTATTTCTTTCAATCAACTTTGGAACAATTTAACAGAATTAAAAAATGTAAAATCAACATAACAATAATTAAAATCAAAATCACAAAAAGAAAATCGAAATTGATTCAATACTCTAAAATAAACATCGAATATATCGCGATAAAAATATCGACAATTTATATTGATAATTGTATGGAAGAATATCGATATTTTTATATTTTTGCATAATGCCTAATTTTTGTAAGAATTAATTTCATTTCCTTGAAATAGAGCTGATTAATAAGATTATACAGTTAAATATGTGTAAATATGCATAATAACTGAAACATCAGGAAATCAATAGGCTTTTGTTGGTGTGTGGTCCCATCATAACTTAAAAAACAAACTGTAAACAAAAATTTAGCCTCTTGGTTAAACCACTGGAACGAACTCCTAGACATCTACGAGTTTAAGTACGGAGTTAAATCATTTTCTAATTTATTAATTAAATCCTCAGAAAGCCTGTAAATATGGATAAAATCTGTATCACGGGATATTGTTTTAAATTTTCTTATCGCCTGTCGAGCTTTCTTCAAATCATCACTTTTCTTGGCTTGTTCTATTAAATGTAGCTTTCTATATAATCGAGCTGCCATTTTTTCAAATTATGTAATAATATTACAACAACCGCCAACCGGCAGAGCAGAATAGAACCAACCCATTACACTCACGGGTGTCGTATAAGGCGACTAATGTCTGAGGCAGAACACCTTGCGCCTCCGTAGACCAGAGAATGGGCAGCAGCGTTTTCTGTTAGTCTTTCATCACTGCGATCTCCAATCCGCCTGCCAAGCATGGCGATTACGGCAAATTCCTCCATCCAGCAGTGGATGTTATGGGCCAACAGCCCTTTAACGTCCACTGCTGGACATAAGCCTCTCCCATGATGGGAGGAATTTGCCGTAATCTTCACGCTTGGCAGGCGGATTGGAGATCGCAGTGATGAAAGACTAACAGAAAACGATGCTGCCCATTATCTGGTCTACGGAGGTGCAAGGTGTTCTGCCTCAGACGTTAGTCGCCTTATACGACACCCGTGAGTGTAATGGGTTGGTTCTATTCTGCTCTGCCGGATACCACACGGCTCGAAATAATATAATCTCGTATAAGATCGTAATAATATTAGTGAATACCAAAATGTATGAAGAACTGTCAATTTGCCCTCCGTACTACTCCGTAGGTTAGTTTTAACTCACGGCTGTCACATCCTTGAGCGCTAGTGTAGCTTTACTCAACTTAGTGAAGACCAAACTAAGTTTCACCGCTGCGGCAGCGCTGCACAATAGCATTGCTGTTTCCTAGTGAGTCTGCCTTACGTTCTTGGGGTCTCGGGTTCGAACCCCGGCAGGAGTAAATGTTTGTGTGGTGAGCATGGACATTAAAATTTGTTTCCGAGTCATGAATGTTTATATGTATAATAAGTATGTATTTACAAACAAAAATACTACATCAACTATCTGGTGACCACGACACAAGCCTCGTTGCATAGTGTGACACTAGATGGCGCTGTGTGTAATTTCCAGCGATATTTATTTATTATTCTTTCGTGTAATGATCAACAAACTCTATGGGACTAACCGACTTTTGTGTACAAGAAATAATAATTATAATATAATAATAATTTCTTTATTGGCATAAAAAGAAATCTTTAGCAAAAAACTTTTTCCATACAATTCATAGGAAATTAAACTAAAACTTACTTTTTATGATGAATCTTATGTTCGGTTTTATTCAACTTTACAAAATACTCATTTAAATACTTTAAATTATTTCTCTCATTTAACAGATTAAAAACATAAGGTGTTAGAGATCATACTTGGCAGACAAATAGGACTTTTAATTTGTTTGGATGTAAACCGTTTGAATTAAACAAAACTACGTGTTAAATTAATACGATGCATTCAACAATAACACATATTAACACTCACTTTTTCCCATGGGGCTATGGAGAAACTGCAGAACGAACAATTATTATTTAACATTACGAAAAATCCAGTTCTGAACAAAATCAATTGCCGCGTCTGAACACTCCTGAGTCTGTACTAACCTGAGTTAGCGGCCTCTAAGTTATCTTCAGAATTTGTTTGCAATGCGGCGCATCCGATACCTGTTGAACCGACAGATCAAACACTCGTTATGATGCGGAGTAACAAAGATACTGTTGTGTCACCACCCTTTTACAAACATCCGAGGACAATTTTGACTTCTTTTAAACACTTTTCGATGAGTTCGAATACTTTGAAATACATTTTGTAGGTGACACTTTGAAGCCGTGAAAAGTTAAAACGTTGTCGTAGCCCGTGTTTATGGAAACGTGTCGGGGGGATTTTATTGAAACTGGGTTATCTTTACATCTTTACAAACAAATAAAATTGAAGTGTCTGTTTGTTATTTCATAATAACAGTTTATTATTGAATGCAATATGAAAGTATATACTTGCGGTACTTGTTACAAAAAAAAACATTTTTGTGGTTCCGTACCCAAAGGGTAAAAGCGGGACCCTATTACTAAGACTCCACTGTCCGTCTGTCAGTCTGTCTGTCACCAGGCTATATCTCATGAACCGTGATAGCTAGACAGTTGAAATTTTCACAGATGATGCATTTCTGTTACGGCTAGCAACAAATAAAAAAACAGAATAAAATAAATATTTAAGGGATAATTAAGGGGAACAAACCTTTTTTTTTTACCGTTTTGTTTATTGTTGTACAGATAATGGTACGGAACACTTCGTGCGCGAGTCCGACTCGCACTTGCCCGGTTTTTAAATTTATTGTCTGTTTGTACCGGCTAATCGCCGAAACGGCTGGGCCGACACTGACGGAACTTTCACTGGCTGGATAGCTGATGAATGTAGGCTACATTTATTTTAGAAAAAGGATTAGCGTTCTGTGCAAAAAAAAAATAGAACTCTAGGAATTGCTAGCAGAATCCGATTCAAACAGTGAAGTTTGTTTTTATAATTTCATGCGGACGAAGGTCGCGGGCAACAGCTAGTTAAATATAAGTTATCTGGTGAAACTGTGAAGACGTATAAATATATAGGTAAATTGGCTGGTGAAACTGTGAAGACGAATAAATAGAAGCTATGATTTGAAAATATATTTATTGCTGCGGAAATTGTCCACCTAATTGATTGGTTTAAATTTGGTAGACATTTCTATTGTTATGTTACGTCCTATGTAATAAGGGCGAGCCTATTGTTATCAAACTGGTGGCAATAGGCTCGGCCTTTACATATTTTATAGTATAGGCGGAATATGGATAGTGAAATACTTGATTGAAAACTTAATCGAAGCCATTGTGAACACCGGACTCTGGAAAATAATGTAGCTACTGGAGTATCTGTCAAACTCCAACGTCTCTACGTCCCAAATTAAATCTATTTATAGGGTGACGAATAATATTAAAATAGTATTTATGATAATAAATAATTTAATACTATAATAATTTTGAATGATGAATCTTATTAAATAATGTCAATTGTTAATAATGATAAATTACATTAAAATTAGCATGATGAAATTCTTATAAAATAACGTTTTTTGTTAAGAAAAAAAAAAACAAAAAGTGCACAAACAAAATATGTTATTTTAATCGTTAATAAAATAATAAGAAATTCTATTTATTGTAAAGCATGGTGGAATAAAATATTTAATTTAATGTAAATTGCTTACTCCCAATTGGGCATAATAATAATTCAATTGGATAACCAATAAAATTAATGTAAATAATTGATTGATGTACATACAGTGTAAGGAATCAATAAAGCTATTTTTATCTTTATTTGACTTTTATAGGGTGACGACATGTTAGATTACTGTAGTAAAAACTTTTCCCAAGATTTCGAGAGGGTTATTGGACAACTATATAGCTGTCAACGCGATCATTAGGCCATTTACAAAGCAATAGAAAATTGTTTCCTAATTTTATAACTGTAGTTCTCATGTTATTGGTCGCGCGGGAGTCATTTTGATTTGTTCTTGTCACAGATCGAGAAATAAATCTACTCTAAGGAGACAGTTTTTTTTAGGCCCTCTTCGGTGTTGCATTAATATTATTCATATTACACCAAAAAAAAGGAACCATTTTATTATATTAATAAACGAAAGATTACACAGAAACGAAACCGGAATCTTAAAATCATAGTAAATAAGTTATATTATGATATTTTTTTGCGAGTCAAATCATTCCTGTTGTGATCAATGTTATTTGACAGAAAATACTTACGTAAATAGGGGCGTTTTTTTCCGTTTACAAAAAAAAGTACGGTCCATTGGTAATTATATCTGCTTTAATTATAATAGAAATAGAATATAACATAAAAATAAATAATATTAAACTATGAGCTTTTTAATGCTATTTTTAAAGGTTTCCGCTAAAATCTTTTATATGGTATAGAAAATCATCATGGCACGGAACGTTGTAAATCCGTCTTTTGGTGGTTGACAGACAACTTTATTTGACATTTACTCTTTTTGACATTTACAACTTCATTTGACATTGGGTGCATTCCGTATTACAAAATAATCGCTCACAGCACTCACATCAATATTTTGCGTTCCGATATCACGATTATGACAGCTAAGAACTGTCATCAATTCGGAACGCTCGTGAACGCGTTGCCAGTGATCCCAATATAAGAATGATAACCCCAATCAAAAGACCTATTTTTGAAAATGGAAGATAAGTTGGTAGGTAGGTAGAACGACGATTCGTCCAGTGATGAAAAGGATGACGAAAGTGTTTATATTAGCGTATTTTGCACCCGCCAAAGATTTTCCCCTTAAAAAAATACCACGAATTACAAATAACATAGATGCAACGATAATTAAATATATAGTATAGTTAGATGCGAGTCATAACTTCATAACAAAACAACACAACCTGTCAACACAACTGTCATTTTTGACAGCGCTCACGGTGATATTTATTTGGAGCATGGTCGGTGTAATCGCAAGATGACGCATGTCATGACGTCATCTATGACGATTCAAGGGACATCGTTATTGCGCTCACGGTAATTCGGAACGGGTTTATGAACGCTCAAATCGATTACAGCCTAATTCGGAACGCAGCTATTTTTACTCAGTTTATTTCGATTTTTTTGAAAGTGTTTCTGCGATTTATTCGCATATAATGAAAAACTATTTTATGAAAATGGCATCTGCTGGTCGTTGTGTCAATTGTGCAGTAAGATTTCAAGGCAATGTGCGAATACAATTACTTTCTGACTGCTACAGACGTTCGGCAACTTGTATGGTTATTGTTAGATACACGTTTTCATTTTCGAATTTCTCATCATTCCGGTTAGACATGGCTTAGCTAATGTTACCACTGTAATCCAGAAATTATAAGGGAGAAATCTATATACGTTTCATTAATATCTGCTACAATTTATGGGGTGGCCTGTTCTCCAAACAAAAAAAATTGTCTCCTTTATGTTTATAAGTTAAAGTAGTAGATTTCTTTTGCTCTAATAAAATGTCTTACATTATATGAACGTAAAAAGAGATATATAGTCAATGATATTCTATTAAACTGATATGTTATGAGCGCGCAATCGTGAAGACTCGAAAACTAACCAATTGGCCTATTTTCCTTTATTCTGCGTCACTGCGTGTATGTGAGCTGGCTCTGCCCCGCGGCACACTTTTTTCGGTGGTTTTGTAGGTGTATAACATATCTGTTTGTTAGAATATCATTGTGTATAGTACATTACTGCAGCGGCCAGAAACAGAGGCATTGATGGATGAAGAGGAAGATGAGGTGAAGCTGAGGCACACATACGTAAGTCCATCAATGCCTAGTTGTGGGCAAGGCTTGAATAGTACTTTTCTCAAATAATACGAGGAAATTAAAACTCTCGCATTGAAGAGTTCTTTTGTTTTTTAGGGTTCCGTACCCAAAGGGTAAAAACGGAACCCTATTACTAAGACTTCGCTGTCTGTCCGTCTGTCCGTCTGTCCGTCTGTCTGTCACCAGGCTGTATCCCATGAACCGTGACAGCTAGACAGTTGAAATTTTTACAGATGATGTATTTCTGTTGCTGCTATAACAACAAATACTAAAAACAGAATAAAATTAATATTTAAGGGGGGCTCCCATATAACAAACGTGATTCTTTTGCCCTTTTTTGATAATAATGGTACGGAACCCTTCGTGCGCGAGTCCGACTCGCACTTGGCCCGTTTTTAAATAACACGACAGAAATGAGTTTACTATGAAATTTATTTGGCCGCTGGCCTAGTACAGCAACTTCGATTAATCTCGAAGAAAGTTGTCAAAATAATGCTCAAACCAAGCATGTTGGAGAAAAATAAGTAGATAACATTTTGGGCCCACAGGAAAATGTGGGCCTCAGTTGTTACAAGTGTTAAAAGAAGGATCTAATCATGTAAGCTGCCAGTGATCCCATTGCACTGTATGTCACTGAAACTGCTCTATTGTACACTGTATGTGACTGAAACTGCTCTATTGTACACTGTATGTGACTGAAACTGCTCTATTGTACACTGAAACCAAAGCATTGTATCCCGAGTACTTATTGTATTTTTAATCATTTGTCCCGACCGGCAGTGTTTGGGTTTCTTCGTCAACAATTTCTCAAAAGCTCACAACAGGGTACATCGTATCTAATAGGGGTACCTACATAAGAATTGAATACAACTGCCGAAATGTGGATAAATTGTTGAGCACAAGCTATGCCCCTGCGTTACCTTCCAGGAATTACAGGCGTGATATTTTCTGCTACTTAAAATGTTCTTCGGTGCAAGGGGAGTCAAATGTGTCAAAATGGTTCCCCCTCTCCTTGAACCACCGCAATGCGTACCTATATAGGTAGGTACTTATAAGTACATTTACTGTCACGCTTTGATCCGACCGCTGAAAGAAAGCCTCTAGAGAAGTTGGATACTGACACGAAAACCAATTTACCCATTCCGATAATAAAAGCTCATACATACAAAACAAGGGCCAAATAAGCTCGATTGTGTCGGAAAAATCAATTGGACCGATTTTATCGCGATCAGCACTTGAGTGTGCGATATACGACGATAAACCGAGTGATAACGATATGATAACGTTAAACAAACTTAGACTTAGGTACCTATGTAAGTGGTTTCACGAACCGGGCTATGAATGGGACTACGTATACTATAATATCTATACTAATATTATAAAGAGGTAATATTTGTTTGTAAGTTTGTAGGTATGTAGGGGGTAATCTCCGGAAGTAATGAACCAATTTTAAAAATTGTTTCACTGGTAGAAAGCTACATTATTCGTGAGTGCTATAGGCTATATTTTATTCCCGTACTCCCACGGGAACGGGAACTACGCGGGTGGAACCGCGGGACGTCAGCTAGTACTTAATAAACTTCAAAAGCGATTTCCTCGCGAAATAACGGATTCTGCTTTGAGATAAGATCTATTTCGTAACATTATGGCTTCCAAAATCGAATGACGTTATCGTGTGACTTATGACGTTAATCAATACAGTAGGAGAAAATCACTTTTAAAAGTTGCTTCGTGCATACAATACCTACTTAATGGGTGTAAAAGTACTTACACTTAACAAAGTCGAAATGCACTTCTACCTACCGTCATTGCGATCATTTTCTTTTGTTTTAGACCATACCTGGGAACCTTCTAGTTACGGAGATATTGAAGGTCAAAATTCCAACTTTTTAATTTTTAAAAGGTTGTTATTTAAATACAAGTTTTTAATGTTGAAAAACCTCCATAACCCCCGTATACCTACAATACAATGCATCCATCAGCACAATGTTTTGATTGCGTTACATTGAGTTCTCTAGTAAAACTTGATTTTTCACCCAAAAAAAAGTCGTACCCTAGCAGTATTTTTTGCGTAGAGTTACTGTTTGATGTCCAGAATGCTTGGTTGACAACCTGTATAAGTGCTTGTGACTGTTCAAGAGCACCTTTTAAGCTACACTCTCTGTTAATAAACATAATATCCATGCGATTAATAAAATGAGCGAGAGATAAAGAAAATATAACGAGGAGTCCGAAAGTAACACCGGTGACTGTGTTGTGTGGCAATCGGTAATCCTGTTGTATAATGCTGAGGATATGACTGGAAAGGGTATCACATGACGACGTATACGGCCATTTTCAATAACTTACTATAGTCTGCGCCAATAGGAATTAAAGGTCATTGCTCTTTCCTTAACTTCTCTGCGTAGATACCCAGACAATACATTATGAATCGTTTGTTATTACTAAAAAAAGTCAAGGATCACGATAAAGGTAGTTTCGGGACAAGTTTATGTCAATATTTCTGTTTTCGGAATTATGTATTTGAATAAAAGTATGCGGGCAGAATAGAACCAACCCATTACACTCACGGGTGTCGTATGCCTGCGACTAATGTCTGAGTCAGAACACCTTGCGCCTCCGTAGACCAGAGAATGGGTAGCAGCGTTTTCTGTTAGTCTTTCATCACTACTGCGATCTCCAATCCGCCTGCCAAGCGTGGAGATTGCGGCAAATTCCTCCCATCATGGGAGAGGCTTATGTCCAGCAGTGGACGTTATGGGCTGTTGTTGTTGTATGCGGGTTAATGATCTTTATTTCCTATACTTATCTGGCCCAGACTGTAGCCGGTTTCGGTAGCCGGTCTCAGTCTGTTTGACATTTTGCTTACTGGACGGTTAGAAACAAAACGTCACAGAAAAGCTTTCTTTGATTTTTCTATGAAAGAAGAGATGAGTAGAGGCGATAGAGCTATAACATAACAACACCACATTGTACACTTAGTTCGCAATAAATGTTTTGACTTTGAATCAAGTGACAGGTAGGTGACACGGATTGGACATACTTTAGAAACACCTATAGCTACGGAAGAGGGCACATTAACCAACAGTTATACGTCAGTAAGTTATAGAAAACGGTCGTTAGTGAGGAAGAAGGAGATATGCTGCGTCGACCCCAAATACATTTTTATAAGCAGGAGAATGGTGATGTTGGCATGTAACACGGTGTTTGACCATATTAGCAAAGCTTTAGATACCCGTAATTACAAGACACAATTAAAATAACAATGTTCTGTTCCCTTTTGGGAACGGCTGGGAACATAAGCGTTATACACAAATTTATTTTTGTCTTGCAAAGTCTTCTTCAAACGGTTGAAGCTAAAGTATTTGTGTCGGGGAGCAAGTGATAACACACGTTGTAGCGATATCGACGTGCAACGTGTTATCAGTGGCAGTAGTCAGTCGGAGTATGCCTGAATTCCACATTTTTGTTGAAAAGGGTTCGAATATTTTTGTATGAAACCTGTTTGCCATTTTAACTTTCACCATTTTATTTTATTGCAAATAGCAGCCACGCAAGAAACGTGAATCGCACTAATATTTTAAAGGTGAAAGTTTGTATGTGTGCATGTTTGTTACTCTTTCACGCAAAAACTACTGAACGAATTTGGATGACATTTAGCACACAGATGGTTTGTAACCTGGATTAACACATAGGATACTTTTATTCCGGTAGTATGATCCCGTGGGACAATTACACTAGTTTACAAATTTTAACTTTTTTATGTATTTAAATAAAGTTCTAATCAGCTTGCACTACAAAGCGGTTGTTACGTCAGTCACTGCGGCCGAATAGAGCAAAATGAGTGTTTTTTTGCGAATTACAAAAATCTATTGATTGGACTAAAAAAATAAAACACATAAGACCTGCTTTATGGTTAGTTCAGTTAGTATGCAAAGTTTATGTTCGAATTTGAAGTACTTTTTGAATACCAGCGGTTTATTGTTCGATTAGGAGGTAACTTGGATTTTTTTCTATCGAGAAAAGTTTATGGAATCTTGTTTTCGTCACACATAGGACTTAGCATTAATCCTCAACTTTACCATATATTTATTTCAAAATTAATGCTGCAGTATTTCAGGCGTAACGGAGGATCATGCTAAGCCATATGAGGGATATATAGCCCTTAAGGTGAATGCTCCAACGAGCCCGCGAAATTCAAATTTTCTTAAGTTTTTTGTAATTTGCAGGCCAGTGCTAGGTTGTATGTTGATTAAAATATTATTCGCGGCTGTAAGACTGTGTATGTAGTTACAAAATTATAATCATCAAAATCAACAATTCAACCCTCCAAGTTAAAGTTAAAGGTGTAGAAATTACTCATTCTGTTTTTTTGGTTCCTACACCTTTATGATCTGTCAGTTAAAGTACCTATTCAACGATACCCCACACGATGGGGTAGACGACGAAAAAAAAATCACATGCAGTTGCAACTGCACACTAACTGTATGCGGTTGCTGGACACGACTGCAGCCGACCGCGTGAAGTTGACATCATGACTGCACGAAGTCGACAACTGCATGCATATGGGTGAATATCAACAAAGTGCATTTTTTGTCAATTTTGGTGCCGAATTTTTTTTTATTCTTCAGTTTCGTGAAAAATAAGGATCTGGTATAACAATAGAAAGTCCAAGCTTAAAGAATCTTCAAGAGGCCCAAATTATTAGGCCTCTTGAAGATTCGAGTCGAGTTGAAAAGCTCCTGAAGCTCTCTTGCAGGCGTTTCTCCCGCTTTCTGGAGCTCTGTCGCTATCCCATACTCATCAGGGGCTTTTCCATTTTTAAGCTTTATAATGAGCCGCCTCGATTTCATCTTGGCTGAATTTTGACAGGTCTTCTGTGAAATGACGGTTAAAGTGATTCTGGAATCCTCGTTTTCGGGATCAGGTCGTGATATACAGTACATGCGATGATTGTGAGATTAGTTACATTGAGCTTTATTATTGAGATTGAGGTTTGTGACAGAGAATTCAATTTTGGTGCCACTGACTTTCAAATTTGGTGGGCATTTTGATTTTGGTGGGCGATTATCAATTTTGGTGGCCACACTACACTTAAATATCTCAAAAAGTTATCGAGATTAATATCTCGATAACTTTTTGAGATATTTAAGTTAAGTTAGTAAGTAAAATTTTGAAAGTCAGTGGCACCAAAATTGAATTCTCTGTCACAAACCTCAATCTCAATAATAAAGCTCAATGTAACTAATCTCACAATCATTGCATGTACTGTATATCACGACCTGATCCCGAAAATGAGGATTCCAGAATCACTTTAACCGTCATTTCACAGAAGACCTGTCAAAATTCAGCCAAGATGAAATCGAGGCGGCTCATTATAAAGCTCAAAAATGGAAAAGCCTCTGATGAGTATGGGATAACGACAGAGCTCCAGAAAGCGGGAGAAAGGCCTGCAAGAGAGCTTCAGGAGCTTTTCAACTCGACTCGGTCCCGCTATCTGGGAGAACTCCAGAAGCGTGGAGAAGGGGTGTGGTCCTTGAAGAAAACTTTAAGAAGACCCTATTAAAGAATTATAGACCCATTTCGCTCCTTAACCACGTGTATAAGCTGTTTTCAAGAGTCGTGACGAATCGTCTAGCGCAAGGACTCGACGACTTCCAGCCACCGGAGCAGACCAGGTTTCGAGGAGAATGCAGCACCATAGACCACATCCACACTTTGCGGCAGATCATACAGAAGTCCGAAGAATATAATCGGCAGCTTTGTCTTGCATTTGTGGACTATAAGAAGGTTTTTGACTTTGTCGAGACCTGGTCAGTTCTAAACCGTTTGTTGTCAATGGCGGTCCTTTCGAGGGTGTTCGAGAATATGTTTATCTCGGGAAAACTCTGAAGTTTGATAAGAACAACTTTGAGACTCACAGAATAGGTTAGCTGGGCTGGGCAGCATTTGGGAAACATCGTCCGGTCTACTCGTCGCGTTACCATAGTGCCTAAACGCGGAAGATCTTCAACCAGCCCGTCCTGCCTGTTATGACTTACGGGACCGAAAGGTCGCTCAGCAAGCTATGGAACGAGCTGTGTTCGCCTCATTCCCGGTCGTTACTCTAATATCGTTGGCCCTTGTTTTATTTCTTAAGTTATCGCTTCTTGATCGGTATATAACTGATAAAGATAGGATCACGGGGGCTGATAAAGGTTTAATGTAATAGTATAGTTACGCTCGTTTGAAAATCTACATACCACGTTTATCAAACTGAACAGCGTTCTACGCGGGACCACAAAAGAAATCTTGAAAAATCTGTCCAGTACTAAATTTCAATACTTAATCGACCCAAATAAGACAGCTATACACACACCTTACAGGTACCCACACGAATGAAATATTTATGTATATAAAATATATGTATGTATATGTATATACTAGCTTACGTCTCGCGGTTTCACCCGCGTAGTTCCCGTTCCCGTGGGAGTACGGGAATAAAATGTAGCCTATAGCACTCACGAATAATGTAGCTTTCTACCAATGAAACAATTTTTAAAATTGGTTCATTACTTCCGGAGATTACCCCCTACATACAAACTTACAAACATACAAACTTATAAACTTACAAACAAACGTTTCCTCTTTATAATATTATTATTATATTATTATAGTATATAGTATTATAGTATAGATTATGTTATAGCATATATAATGTACTAGCTATGTGTGCCTGCCTTGAAATAGATCTGCATTTTCAGCGTCTGCATCGAGCCACTGCCTCGTAGTTATTCTGCAAAATATTCAGTGTTCGGACCAGTTCCGCCTCTCGGGACTCAAGTCACCGAGAATTTTCCGTTTCCTCTTCAGTTCATTATTTTTCCACTTCACTTCAAACTTTTACACATCATCGATCAATTTTTATCTGAATAGATGAGCACTTCTCAAAAAAATACTGTGCTCCCGACACCAGCGGACCACTATTTTTTATATATTTGAATGTATTTTTTAATATATATTTTTTTAAAGTACATTTAAAAGTATGTAAAATAAGGAGATAAAATTAATAAAGTAGATAATAATCATAGTCCTCCTGACCGTTTTCGGTTACGGCGGCCAATCTTAACGCAGATTAGCCATCGGTGCAGGAGATATTATAGTGCACAAGGAGCTCAGAGTGCCCCTAGGTGCCTGCGCACACCGGCACAGGTGTACTCTGTTCCTTTACTCTCATAGTCCGATGGGACGGCAATCCGACACGACCGGAGAGAAATCAGGCGCAGGACCAACCGAGGCACGGGGGTATCATACCGCCAACTTCCTAACTCCGGGCTACTACCCAGAAATTTCTAATGGAAAAACCCAATAGCACTTTTTGTCCGACCTGGGAATCGAACCCAGGACCCCACGCTCAGCAGTCGCGCTTGCGAAGTTGCGACCACGAGACCAACGGGGCAGTTCAACGGGGAAGTTTTGGAGTTACTGTGTGTTTAAATCAAACTCTGTTTCATAAAATATTGCAGAGTTTACTCAAATCTGTATGGTTCTTTCTTCAAAAGACCATCTCAGGTACTAATCTGCATAGTCCTCATGTGAATTGAGCAAGATTATGTCTGGACTTTAAAAGAGACTATGACCTCTGAGTTTGTTTCGGCTGTTTCTTCTCAGAGTAGTCAGGTACGAAACACCGGCCCCATCTAGTTTAAAAAAATGACGTGTAAAAGTGTTTGTAAAAACCTACTTGCAAAATAAACATCATTTATCATTTATGGGTCCAAGCCACTGGTTAGGGCTGCAGAGACAGGAACCTCCTCACAATGCGAGCCATATCGAGGAGTACTGCCTTCGGAATCAGGCCCTTGATCCAACCGCCTAAAGAGAGCTTATTATTATTAACCCTAAAAGAACGGAAATATCTCAGTAGCTGCCCTTAGTTTGGGTTTGTACTCTTTTGATACCTACTAATACTATAGGCTCGCCTCTATACATGAGACTTAAATCAACTATTGAAATGTGGTGTACTACGGGTAGGTAACTCTACCCTTCGGTGATTACTTCGGTGATGCACGATGTTATGTTTTATCATTCTACAAGATCTACCAGAAAACTGCAATTTTTAGTACAATATGAAATCAATTTTCAAACACCTACCAAGGTGACCAAGGTGAGCTCCTGTCGATACCGTCGATCGCACGGTTAGTAGTTCGGAGTTTCAATTAAATAAGCGGCCAGCTTCTTCGCTGTGTCGCTGGCACGCCAGTGGTGTCTGTTTGTCCAAAACCTTGCCAGTTCCACAGGGTCAGAATATCTTCAACATGAAAGCGTTCCACTGCAATATGACCTTAATAGCTGCAGTGAATTTTATCCATGTCGTACGTCGTGAAGGGATGTTAATACGTTTTAAAATAGGTCAGAGAGCCGCAGTGGCCTGTTAGAATCTACGGCCCCGACTAATACATCGCGGCTTTAACATCAGCAGGCTCAGTAAGGGTCATTTTTTTAATCATCCATTGATGATAAAATACATTCTCATAACGGTGAGCGAACACAACACCTACATCGTAACGAAACAGGTATGTCCTACAATTAAAAATTCTAAGACCTACTAATCGATACTGGGCCAGTATGGATTAGTAGGTCTTAGAATTTACACCGCGGTACATTCTTCTTATAGAGAAGAGGCCTGTGTCCCAGCTGTGGGTTCGTTATAGGCCGATTATGAGTCGTGAATCCCACTGTACTACAGCACCCCAAAGCTGGAATATGTTGCCTGTCAGAGGGCTGAGTGACGTCACACAATGGCGGACGAAATTTATGCGTCTGTCTACTGGGGAAGAGCACGTGCGCCGCGACCGCGACGTGCGAAATTGTAGGGTGGGCAGCGTGCTCGCAATGTTGTTTTGTGTACTATTTTATTGGTTATATCTTTCTGTATGCGTAGATGTAAGTTATCCGATAGTATTGTAAAACTAGCTTACTGAAATGACTCATGTCATCCTGTTCAAAAGTTTTTTTATTTTACTTTTCCGTGCAATTTTTCAATTTTTTATTTTTTTATTTTCAGGTCCTTATTTGGACTATTACGAAGATAAAAAATCGATGCAGCCACAGTATACTGTAATGGGGGCGACTCCTATTACATGGCACACCAGACATCACCAGACATCCGTCTCGTCGGAGGATCCTTCTTTTCAATGGGGGTTGAAGAACTTTATACCCCGGTCTTCATACCCCTAAATATTAAACGCAATTACTGAAAGCATCTACACAAAACGATTTGGTCTGAATAGCCCGAATAGTTGGGTACCACCTATTTAACATTTAACAGCATTCTATTTAACATTTTTTTTTTTTTTTTTTTTTTTGTTTTGGCAGGAGTGGGAAATCCCCGCGGACACCTCGACTATCCCACAGGAATTTCTCCTGTGAGACAGTCGAGGTAGTGCCGGACTCGAACCGGCTAAAACCACACTCCTGCCCCGCCAGTGTCCCTCTGACATTGTCAAAGCTCTTTTTTTGCGGAGGTTTTGCCTTACGTTCCTGTCAAGTTTAGGAGGCCGAATAGACCACGCTCTGTATAGTGCTGTGTAGACGTGATTTTATTTTTAATTTTCTAATCATATTTCTATATTTGTTATTATTTACTGTTTATTCTTCTATATAATTTAATATTCTGTAAATTTCGACTACCTATTTATACTACAATCTATTTCAATACTTATGTCATTTTACTATTTATCACAATTTAACCTATATAATTTCATAGTTTTGCCCTTGTATGACCGAGTTTCTACTATTATTTTACTTAAGTTTTTACTACTGTCAGTTTTTGTTTTTATTTATTGATATTAGTACCATATGCTTAATATAATATAGCTTAATATCAAATGTTTTTAATTTTACAAATTATTTTATTTTTAATTTTGTCAATTTATGGCTTTCTTTAGCACCAAGTTCGACACAACTTAACGAAGCCACTAGGGCTGACTTCGGGTCTCTTATAACCTGAGCCAGTTTCTCATGAAACTGACTCAAGTTGCAGGTTTTACTCTTGCCAACCCCAGTGGTTCGATTAATGCGACTGCGATCTGGTTGTGCCGAATTGATGGTCATCTCGGTGTACGCAGAAGTGGGCGCATCGACAACTTTAGCAATAAGCTATTGATGCTCTGGCGAATGCGTCCCACTTCCTGCGCACCGGGCATTCACTACTAAACGCATTGTGCTGGCGTTCCCCCAACTCAGCTCTGGTGCAGTTCACGCATACCGCCGCCTCACCAGTGAGTTTGACTGGGCAGTCCACCCTTTTTTTTTTTTTTTTTTTTTTCGGATGGGAAATCATCAAATAACCCCTCCCGCTCTGGGCGGAGCAGGAGGGAGTGTCAGACTTTTACTGACTAAAACCCATCCATGTTCCTTCATCGCCCTTTGTGTTCCGGGGCCACGGTATCTCTTTCGAATAGTCCCGCAACCCCGGCAGGCATCGGTCCTTACGGACCCCTCCCTTTTTGCTGACTCTCTTTGAGGCGCGCGTGGAACACGAACGCGCCGTCGACACGGCCTGTCGTCATGAGACGGACGGACGGCGAGCTAGCCCATAGCCCACCGTCCACAGGCCCGCGCCTACGGTGGCCGGGGGCCACGTGGTTGTGGCCCCCGACGCCCGGGGCGTCTCCCGCGGCGGCCGGGACGTTGAGAGGTTCGCTCCCTCTCACGTTCCGCCACCTCCTTCTCTAGCATTACTGCTTCGCAGAAGGAGGTGACGGCGTCCCATTCCGTCTCGCTCCGGACCATGGCTTGCACCAGGGCCGGACGCGAGAGGTCGCCGCCGCCGATCGCCGCTTCGAGGACACGGCGGTGCTCCGCCCACGCGGGGCACACCTCCACCGTGTGTTCCACCGTGTCCTCCGGTCGATCCCCACAATGGAAGCACCCGGACGTTTCCTCCCGCCCGATTCGGTGCAGGAACCTCCCGAACACTCCGTGTCCGGTGAGGACCTGCGTGAGGTGGAAGGTGAGGACGCCGTGGCGTCTCTCAAGCCACTCCTCAAAGAGGGGACTTATCGCCACTATCGTGGCGTGCCCTGCACGGGGTTGCGACAGTCGCTCTCTCCATGTCGCCATGAGATCCCGCCGGAAGTCTGTCCGCTGAGCGACAATGTGTCGCGGCAGCGGAGTTTCCCCCCGGCGTAGCGCCTCCGCGCGCCATTCATGTAGGCGCGCGAGGACTATCGCCTCTAGATCCCATGGCGGCAATCCGGCAAGGAGGCTCGCCGCCTCGCGGGAGATCGTACGGTACCCCCGGGCCAGCCTTACGGCTACTACCTTTTGGGGCGCGTTCAAATAGTGGGCGGCTCGCAGCCTCAATGAACGCGCCCACACCGGGGCCCCGTAAAGGGCCATTGACCGCACGACTCCCGCGTAGAGCCTCCGGCAGGAGGCGTTCGGCCCCCCCAGATTGGGCAGGAGCCGCCTGAAGGCAGCCCCAGTCCGCTCCAGTTTAGGGGCCAAACGTCGGAAATGTTCCACGAAGTTCCACCGGCTGTCAAGGACAAGTCCCAAGTACTTCAACGTCGACTCGACGCCGATGGATACCCCTCCTACCATCAGTGAGGATCCCGGAGGTGGCGCATTCCGAGGCCCATGAAAGCACATGGCCTCGGACTTGTGCAGTGCCACCTCGAGACCCAGTTGCCGGATCCTCTCAACGACTATCGCAACCCCGCGTGTCATCGCTTCGGCCGCCGCCTCGTGCGACCTCCCCTGTGCCAGCACCAGCGTGTCGTCTGCGTAGCAAACCACGCTGACACCGCTAGGGAGGTCGGCGCGCAGCACCCAGTCGTAACCGATGTTCCACAAGGACGGCCCCAGAACCGATCCCTGCGGAACACCGCACGACATCTCTCGCCGGTTCCATTCTCCGCTGCGACCGGCGTAGATAACGGCTCTATCCGTCAGGTAGTCCCCGACCACTCGACGGAGGTAGGTCGGCACCCGGTGATACTGGAGTGCCTCCCTAATGCAGCTCCAGGGCATGGAGTTGAAAGCGTTGGCGATGTCGAGAGACACCTGGGCAGTCCACCCTTAAGTGTGGACCGCCGCAGTGGCTGCACAGGTCAACAGACTCCGTGCAGAGACGTTTCCCATGACCATATGATAGGCAGCGGGTACACTGCACCAGAGGCGTCTGGTCCTCAACGCGCACTCTCTGGAGATCAATGCGGAGCTTGCCTCCAGAGAGTGCCCGCCCCCAGATCGTGGGGGACACACTCAACACAATGCTATTAACGTGTCGGTTTTTAGACTTCCTCCTAAACTTCACGGACATCCTTTGTTCCTTGTCGCCGAGGTCGTGAAAAATCTCCCGGTTCTGGTTCCTAAGGGCCTTCAGTACTTCTTCATCGCTGTGCACTGACAGCACGTCCCTAAGAACCAGAAGCGGGTCGCGGTTCGTCACCTCCTCGACGACAAGGTTCCCTCCAGCGGTTTCCAATCGCTCCTTAATTTTTCTTCTCTCCTCCTTGGTGGCACAACCCATTATTATTTTCCTGTCCTTCCCCTTCCTCACTTTCTCCACCCGCACCCAGCCCTCCTTCGCATCCACCGCTTTCCTGATCCTTTCCAGGATTTCGTCCCCCGTGTCTATATCCTGTGTTGAGGAGACAACAACGGAGTGCAGAGTCGTTCGCTCCAGGGCTTTTGCCCCAGTGTGGCTCTTACTAACAGACGCTACACTAGCGTAAGTCTTCTCCCCAACACATTCTCTGCTAACCAGACTGTCTCGTAGCTTGACCAATTCCTCGGAGTTTTCTTTTATTAAGGAAATATGCTCCTTCATTGTCTTCACGAGCTCAGTCTGGCTAACAAGGCTCTTAGGATTTGACTGGAGACATTGGTCAGCAGTGGGCGCGGGTGCCGGTACGGCTGCAGGTGCGAGAGGAGCCCTGTCTTTCTCCGACTCCTTCACCAGCTCATAAAGTCTGTTAATGGCATCGAGTACCGCGGTCTTGATGTCGGTTTTGAGGTTGCGAGAGTTGCCCAAATTGAGCTTTGCTTTGTTTAGGCAAGCTCTCGCCTCCTCGGTGCGACCGCGGTACCTCGCCTCAGGCTTCTTGAGTGGTGCTGAAGCAGTCGCAGGAGCTCGGCGCGTCCCCGGAGTGGCAAGGTCCCCCCGCGAAGCGGAAAATGTGTCCTCTCCGAAGGAGATTCTCCTCCTCGCGTCAGCAGAGGAAGGTGCCGCCTTCTCTAGCGATCGCGCCGAGCCCCCAGAGCCTAACGTTCTCAAGGTAGCGGAAGGGGTGCAGAATATATTAGTCTCGAGCGGCATGTTTAAAATTAAAAACGAACCCCTGTAAAGTGGGGGCCCGATCTACAATAGCCGCTCGGGAGGAGAAATTTAGAGGACACTGGAATCTTCTGTGTCCCTGTAAATGGGGGTACACAGAAGATAATAAAAATAAATAATCTGCTAAAAAATATAAATGCGTTAATAATAATTAAAGAGTCAAAAAATATTTGTGAGCCTTACAGACTCAGTCAAGTATAGATAAAAAGCTAAATTTCCCTATCAAAACACTCAAACAATCTTAAGAAATCAAAAAACAACGTAATCACAAAAATAAGTTTTGCCAAAACCCCACGTCTACCTTCCTATAGACCAGAGGGCGGGTGGGTGGGCAAAATTTATTTAAGCTAGGGGCGCGTGCGAGGTGTCCAGAGACGCGTCTCCGCGCGGGCTAGCTATATAAAGAATAAAACTTATTAGGTGCCGACCAAAAATTTTGAGTTTCGGTCAAAAAACCCGTTTTTGAACCGAAAAATTTTGAATTTCTCCCCAAAACCTGGAAACTGGGACGCGGAACGCGGACCAGAATTCAGGGATGAAGGGTGAGGACTATTGCAACTATAAACTAACGTTATTTTTGTAAAAGAATTTGGAAAAACAATTAATTTTGACAATTTAATTTGAAAATTCGAAAAATTCCCGAGTGTTAGTAGGGATAAAGTCCCGACGCGCGTGTAAGCGCGTGCGATATGGTCAAAACGTAGGCGGAGGCCTAGTTTGGTCTAAAAACACTGAAAACCGCTTCAAAATCGCGCGTCTGGAAGCGAAGATATCTACTCTATTTAACATTGGCCTTATGTTCCCTTCATCAATCAATTATGTAATATGTATTAGGTACTGCTATTAATACCTGTGAGATAGGCCTCCAACGGTAATAATAGAACAGGGCTGTGACGTACATGCTCACAGATAGGTATGCTGAATGTCCTCTCGATTGGCACTAATTGTTCAATTAATTGCTTGATAGGCAGAAGCGACACTATCGGCGCCAACGATGCGAAGTGCTTGCTGCATTGTTTACGTGCCAGTGGCGAATGTCCAGGGTTGTCCATAGAGCCACTAGACTAAGGGGCCGCCTCCACAAGCGAGAGAATCGCGGGGATATTTTAGTATAGAAATCCGTCAAATCGCCGCGATTCTCTCGCTCCTGGAGGCGGCCCCTCAGGGCTGATCATAGTACGCGGGGTCTATCTCTATAGAGTTAAGAAAAAAAGGCATTAATTATTTTCAAATATAGCGGTTGTAACCTACACTGATATTGCAAAAATATACAACCGACTTCCAAAAAAATACCAATAAAGGCGATTCTCTCACGACGCCGCGCATGTGGCCGCGCCGTGCACCGACGACGTGAAAGCGGTGAAGCGGATCTCACGTTGCAGTGGTTTGTAAGTAATTCGTTGATGCCTAAGGGCTGTTGCAGAAAATCGAATTTTTGGCGCGTATAAGCTGGTTTTTCACACGCGCAAGTCGTACGAGCGTTCACGCGCTAAGAAGCTCGTATTTATAAGAGCGAGCCGCGATTGATGCTGATAATGAGTGATTTAGGTTAGTTTACCTATAAATTACTTTCTCACAGTTCAAATAAAATCTTGAAAAACTTAAATGTTAAGAACATCAACCCTATACCCATTAAGCCTTTGTGCAGCATGTGAATCGAGAATATCTTTGCTCTAATTTCCCGTGGAAACTAGGTAACCCATCTCCGGTCACCCACTTCCATTAGGGTGGATAATCAATAAAATACCGATGCACACTCCCGGCATAAAAGCCGAGGAGTGCAGAGAAATAGCACATTCATATTCCATCGTTCGGATCTGCAGCACCTGAAAATTACTTGACCAGTACTTGAACGTCCTTAACAATCACTATGAAGTTATACATTGAATTTGCCCTGATCCTGGTTTTTACCGCCAGTGTTGCTTCTGAAGAAGGCACTAGAGTCTACTGCGGAAGACATCTGTCCAGGACTTTGGCCATGCTGTGCTGGAATACTGAGTCTAAGCGGGCCGCTGCTGGCTTGTCGACGACCCCTCAGAACGTGGCGACGGTGGCGGGCGCTCTCGTGCGCAGGAAGAGAGGACCCGTTGACGAGTGCTGTCTGAAGCCCTGCTCCATTGATGCATTGTTGACCTACTGCTAGGTGCTAGCGTTGTGGTCTCGATCACCATAGAAGAACGGAACTGCCATTATTGTTGTGAAGTGTTTTTGTGTTGTGATTCAAACAGGTTGGTCTTGCGAGTATGTGGCCTTTGTCTTATTGTTTCCTGTAGATAGTCATTGTGTTTGCGAATTTATTTAATTCACTAGCGACCAGCCCCAGCTTCGTACGCGGCGTCGTCCTCTTCACAGCGAGTGATTTTTTGGTTGCGCGTAAAATAAGTACAGTCAGCTTCACGATGTGGGTACCCCCATTGAAAGCACCTCCGTTTGAACCCGGGGTACTGGGGTACCCAATTGATGCAGCCCACCGTACCTATTCATATAAATAATATAATGGAAACGGCAATTTTAATGTACATGAATCCTCGGCTTTTGGGACCAGGACCGCGGTCCCATTCCACTTTTATGTACAATAATTATTTTTGAGTACTATTTTGGGACCACAAGAAACAGAAGTTATAGTACAGTTAACAAAAAAGCTGATATAATATTTTGATTAACAGTTAATGATTTATCAGTACCGGTACAAAATAAAGGGTAACACTAACGCAACACACGTTATTTAGTAACACTAGTAAAAGGATAGTTGTTGCTATAAAGTTAAATAACAATACAGGGTTAGTTTTCAATAACCAGGGTGGTTCAATACAGGTTGCAATCTCTTTCCCACATCTATTGAAATATATATATATTTTTAATAAAAAAATAAACACATATTTCGTGCCTCACACGACTATCGAGCACATTGGAAATTAATCTACGGAATTCGAAAGAAAAATTGTCACTGAGCGACGAGAAAGTCGAGAAAAGGAAAAGGTTACAAAATAAAACTACTTGCAATGATAATCATTTTATTCTAAGATTAACATAAGTATCCTCGACACTGTTAACGAACTCTGCGAAACATGAAGTTATAAATTTTTTGTCATGAAAAAATGACGTTTTGACTTTATGACCTCAAAAAGGTTAGGCTTCAGGGCAAACCCTTAACCCGATCGTCTTTGTCTTTAGGCTCAATTTTTAGCTGACTAAATTGTCCAGAGGAATGTTTCTCAATTTTTTGACATCATTCTTCGTTTCCAAAATATCGAACGCCTAAAATGAAAATATTCAAAAAAAAAGTTTTTTTTTGGCTATTTCGGCCGTCGTGAAATCGAAGCACTGGAGCGAACGAAAAGACATTTCCAATGTCAAAAGTACTAGGATGGCATGGGTTTAAGGTGGTAAGGTTAACCTAACCTAACCTAACCTAACCCACCACTCACTCACCTACCCAGAATGATTAAAATACATATCACCTTAAGCTTGTATACAACATGTCTCGAACAGAATACAATACTAGATGTATGACAGCCTTCACAGCGTTTCACGGTTGGAAAATCTGCTGCTTTTGTCGAAGGCAAAAGCATTCAAATAATTACTTTTAAATGTCTTTGGTTGAAGTAAGGTACACTCCATTGAGTGTTAAAAGTTATTCAAATTGGTAAATACTAGGCTAACATTCATAAAAGAGGTAATTAAAGGCCAACTTGCCGTGTTAGTTTGTTAGTATGGATTGGTAAAATCTTGGAATTGAATTTCACACCAGTTCGCCCTAACTGATTGAGCGGTAATTTTGTACACACCTTTGGTTCTACATTTTTATGATATACAATACTTAATCCTTCTGCCAGGATCGTCTCCTCATGAAAGAACTCTTCAATGGTTAATAGCGCGGACACAAAACTTTGTATACACATTTATATTTGATGGATACACAATGATTTTTATCACGAAAAAAATAGTTGTCCTAAAAGCTTGTCGCGTATAGATTTTTTTTTGCGTTTTCTATTCATGCGACGAGCTTTTAGGAAAACTATTTTTTTCGTTTTTATTTACTCCAAGGTTTATTTTCTTCTTTTAAGTTCATTTTTATAAAAAGGTTTTTTAATTAATTATTTTATCATCAAATTTTGAGTTTTAATTATTTATTTTTTAGTCATAGTATACATACACTCACCTACCCAGAATTATTAAACACAACCTATGCTAGCCTAGTACTTTTGCTGGGTTATATTTACACGAGACTATTTCAGTTAACTTGGAGCACCAAAATCTAGACTTGCTTGGAAGAAGTCGTTTCCATTGGGCCATTTTTAGGGTTCCGTACCCAAATAGTCTGGTACCTAAATGAGTGCTCAAAAGGAGTATGTGAATATATAAAAAAAAAATTTGCAAAGTTGTAGAGAATTTTATCAGATTTCATTGTGTAGTACAACAAGTATTCGTGCGACACACCGTTTTAGAGATGTAAACCAAAAACAACGAACAAGACAGAGAATTGGACAAATTTTTAAAAATTGTTCGTTTTTCGGAGCTCTTACCAATTCAACGATAAGATATAGATAAAAAATTTGAAAAGCAAAGTTGAAGAAAATTTAATGAGGTTTTATTTTAGTTTATTTTATACGACGCATCGTTTTCGAGATATGCAAAAAACCAAAAAACGGGACCTTCTTTGCCCCCCCCCCCCTCCCCTCGGGCTCACCTCGGAGGGGTCAGGACTTTTAATATGTTTATCTTCTAACTAGTCCAAACAAAGTACATTAGTCAGATTTTCTGCTTTCAACTTTTCCAACCACAATCATTCATTGCCCAGATTATAAAGGTTAAAAACGGAACCCTATTACTAAGACTTCGCTGTCTGTCCGTCTGTCCGTCTGTCTGTCACCAGGCTGTATCTCATGAACCGTGACAGCTAGACAGTTGAAATTTTCACAGATGAAGTATTTCTGTTGCCGCTATAACAACATATAAAAAAAACTAAAAACAGAATAAAATTAATATTTAAGGGGGGCTCCCATACAACAAACGTTATTTTTTTACGTTTTGTCTAATTTTGTATAGATAAGGTACAGAACCCTTCGTGCGCGAGTCCAACTCGGCCGTTTTTTTTTTAAATACTTTAAAATATATCTATATATTAAATTATGTATTTTTTTCTCAACTAATCACTAGTTGGAGCACGGGACCTGTCCCCGTGCTTCACCCAGGTGGAGAACCTAGGTGAAGCGCGAGTCCGGATTTTTTAAACAAATGAAATATTTTATCGTTAAAAAAAATATTAGTTTAACTTCAAAATTTTTTGGTTGATCGTAATTTTCCAGGACGTAACTTTGTTTTTTTATTTGTGGTCCCAAAATACCACTCAAAAATAATTAGGTGGAATCCGGGACCGCGGTCCCGGTTCCAGAAGCCCCACGACCCAATTATCAAGGTACTCGTAACTAACATACTAATTTGGATAAAGATTAATATAGAAAAGGAGATAATAGCTTTGCAAATTATGTACTACTTTTGTTAAATATATTTTGAATTAGGAGCTTTTATATCTAGACTACTTAGACTAGACAATCAGTGTTATCAAAAAATTTAAAGTTCACGATGTAAACATATTGATTGACATTAAATATCATTAAAGAAAAATATCATCAAAAGATCATTACACCACAGTTTGTCAATAGTGATATTATATGCAAAAACCACAAAACATTGTCAAAACATAAATTTAAATATTTGATACCTAAACTTGAAATGTGATCACTTAGTTGTATACGTTATAAATTGAGTGTGTTCATTTACTTCTATAAGTATTTATGTAATTAATTAAATGTGTTCATTTACTTCTATAAGTAATTAATTAAATGTGCTAATTTACTTCTATTAGTAATTAATTAAATGTGTTCATAATGACTTCTACAAGTAATTAATTAAATGTGTTCATTTTGTTCTAGTTGCGTTGCCGAAAGATGTGTTACTTTGTTATTGTAATGGTGCATCCACACCGCAGTTACATTTTGTAGAGCAACGTTTCCAAGTGTTATTAATGCATGTTAGTATAATATGTAAGTAATGCTGCCTTTTGAAAACAGTCAACATGTGGTTACAATTGATAACATTTGATAAAGTTGTTAGAAAATGTTACCTCAACATGCGGTGTGGATGCACCATAACAAGTTTTTCTTTGTTTTGTATTTTTTAACAACGCTTAAATTTGGAACCATTCAAAATCTCACTTGGCCCTTCTATGACGCCTTGAGTGTAATTGTTTTTTTTTCAAGTTTATTAAAAGTATAAGCATTATTTTGTCAACTTCTTCGAGATAAATCGAAATTGCTGTACTAGCCAGATACATGCGACCAGCGCCCGGCAAAAGTTGTATGAAAATCCATATTTGTCGTGTTTAGCGGCCCGCGTGGTGGATTATAGCCCATTCCCTCTCAAAGAGCGGAGGCCTATGTCCCAGCAGTGGGAACATTAATAGGATGATGATGACGATTCAAAGTATGTTATAACTAAATAATAGCCTATAGTTTAAACCTTTATGCAAAGGCAAACGACTCAAATAATTCCTTCCATTTGCCCTTTTCCCGTGCCTCCTCGAAAAATAAATTAATAAAATAATAAATGTTGTTTTATTTCAATTTTTTTTTTTTTTTTTTAAACACAGACAGGCCGTTGATATGGCGTATAGTTAAGAACATAATCAGTTGTTTTTTTGTTGAAATTCGTTTCAATACTTTATTTGTTTTATGAATAAAAACAAAAATTTACGGAAATATAGTTTTTTTTTTATACCTATGAAAATTAATAAAAACAACACTTATTCCGAAACTCAATAGAACTTGTTTCGAAATAAAGTCACTCCATCTAGCCTTTTCCCAACTATGTTGGGGACGGCTTCCAGTCTAACCGGATGCAGCTGAATACTAGTATTTTACATGGAGCGACTGCCTATCTGACCTCCACAACTCAAATAGTATTGGGTGACAAAATACCCCTTTGTAAGACTCGTTGTCAGGCGTTCAGGCAACGTACTACCTGTAACAACTGTCAAAGATCTTCAAATGACAGCCGGGACCAATGACATAAGGCGACTACAGGAGCTAAACGCGAGTTTTATAATGCAAAAAAGCATATGATTCACTGCAATAAACAAAACCAGAAAAATATATGATAATCTTCAGGATCTAAGCTAGTACGATAGTGTTTTGAAAACATAATACAACTAATTTTATTCGATAGAAAAAAATCACGAAATTATCTCTAAAAATTTCTTTTAACGAGTAAAAACCATACTAAAATACATTGTGATCATTCTGTTTTTTTTGGAAAATAATTCTACAAACAACATATTAACATCATAGTGTTTTACTTTTTTAGTCCAATCAATAGATTTTTTGTAAATCGCAAAACACCACTCATTTCGCACTATTCGGCCGCAGTGACTGACGTAACAACCACTTTGTAGTGTAAGCTGTTAGAACCTTATTCTAACAATATTTCAGACGAAGTTTGAACCACCACAAATAGAGTTGCTAATTTAGCTGTTGTAATCGCCTTAAGGTGCTATTCGAGATACGGAGGAAACTCGGTGTGTAATGGGTGGTCACCCATCCGCCGATCTACCCGGCAAGCGCGGAATAACTTGAAGATCGACCCAAGGGGCTGTTATTATTTAGCCACGAGTAAAGTAAAAAAATGTGAGCCATCATGGGACGCCTGGCTGATGTGAAACATGGAAATTATTTTGTACAAGTAATATGCATATAAGAACAGACTACGAAAGCAACTAAATATGGCTTGTTGAACTAAACTAGCGGACGTCACGCGGTTTCACCCGCGTAGTTCCCGTTCCCGTGGGAGTACGGGGATAAAATATAGCCTAGCTATGTTACTCAGGGTGATTGTAGCTTTCTAATGGTGAAAGAATTTTTGAAAACGGTTCATTATCGGTTTTCCTAAATAAATAAATAAATAAATTACTTCCGGAGATTACCCCCTACATACAAACTTACAAACAAATGTTACCTCTTTATAATATTAGTATAGAAGTATAGATTACTAACTTTTCCCTTTAAAATGATGACTGTTTATTTAATAATCATTTTATTTTCATTAAACAAAAATTAAAAATAACCACAAAGGGTATGGCGGGCCAGCCATACCCTTCTAACCTAACCTGTCCGGGTGGGGGTGCCCCAAGTTGGTATAAAAAAGTCAATATAAAAAACAAACACATAAAATAAAAGAAAATAAAAACTAAAATGACTCGATTCACAAAAAGAAAATCCTTTGGCTGGGATCGAATTCGAAGTCGCGAGATTGTAACCCAGCGCTGTGCCCCAAGATCAGCTGGCTTGTTGTAAACCGTTACAAATAAGTATGTAGATTTTTGCTGCTTCAACAGGTCGGTAACGTTTGGGATCGTTCGGGAATGTCAAAACTCATCTGGACAATTTAGTCAGCTAAACAATGAGTCTAAAGACAAAGACGATCGGGTCTGGGTTTGCCCTGTAGCCTAACCTTTTTGAAAGTCAAAAAGTCAGAACGACATTTTTCACATGACATTTATGACTTCATGTCGAGGATACATATATATTAATCTAAGAATAAAATAATTATCATTCAACGTTGTAAATTATTTTGTAACCTTTTCCACCCGACTTTCTCATCGCTCAGCGACAATATTACATAGGACGTAGATACTATTAGATACACCTCTGCATAACCCTTCGGGGATTACGTTATGTTCAATGATATTCTATTACAAAAAAAAAAATACAAAAATATTTATTACTTCTCAAACATTGTGTCATACATAAATTGAGGTAGCCCCAGTAAGTTACAATAGTACTTGTGTCGGGGCTGTCTCGCTCTTCCCATAGGTGGTATCCTAACAATGAAAATTAAGTCAACGAATATAATAAAAATGCAATAAAAAGGAAATAAAAATAAAATAAAATGATAGTTAATTAATTAAAAAAAGAAAAGAAAAAAAAAAGAAAAAAATATATAAAAAGAAAAAAAAGACTAGGCTATTAAAAAGATATGTTATGAGCGCGCAATCGTGAAGACTCGAAAACGAGCCAATTGGCCTATTTTGTCTTTTTCCTGCGTCACTGCGTGTATGTGAGCTGGCTCTCCCCCGGCACACTTTTTTCGGTGGTTTTGTAGGTGTCTATCATATCTGTTTATTAGAATATCATTGGTTATGTTATTAGGTACCTTTTTCTCAAACGTCATGCTACAATTTGAGCATTATTTTGACAACCTTCTTCGAGATAAATTGAAATTGCTGTATTGGCCAGAAACATGCGACCAGGCAGGCGCCCGGCAAAAGTTGTATGAAAATCCATTGTAGATCTGTCGTGTTTAGCGGCCAAATAAATTACAACCCGGTCACATTATCTCGAGACCTCGCTGGAATGCGATACGTTCATCATTTTAATCATATCATTATAATAATATTACCTACATTAAATTAATTAACACAATATTTGTTTTGTTGGAAATCTTATTGTTTATAATAATATCCTACTAGAGGATACTTGTTTTGTGCTCCATATCAGAGCGCCGACGCGACGTGACGTCATCAACGCCAGGTCTCGAGATAATGTGACCGGGTTGTACATAGTAAACTCATATCTGTCATGTTATTTAAAATTGGAACGATCTTTTACTCTGAAACATGGCAACCAAGGAGGTACCTAAACTATCATAGGTTTTATTAAAATTTCGAATTGGCTTGCAAACAGAAAGCGGTTTATTGAAAAAAAAAAACAAATGAACTCTTCAACGCGAGAAAAAATATTGTTGATTGTGTGCATACTTAGTTATAATTTTCTCGCATTTTTTGAGAAAAGTAATATACAAGCCTTGGCCTCAACTATGGCATTGATGGACTTACGTATGTGTGCCCATCAATGCCTCTGTTGCTGGCCGCTGCAGAATGAGAACTGGCTGCTAAAACCAAAAAGAACAAAAACGTTGCGAGTGAAATAAGCGATATCGATGCCTATCAGGAAATAAAAAGCGATGTAAAATTGAACAGTTTCGCTCAAATTCTCGAACAACGTTCAGCTCCTGAATTGAAAACTGATAGAACTTTTCCAGCCTGTTTTATTATTTCTAGGTCTCTGAAATTGTTTTCAGTTTTTTATTGGCAGTGTTTCAGCCTTTTCCGCATTGTTTAGTTTGCACTTTTATACCAATTATGTTCTGCTTCTGCATTCGTAAATCTCCGAGTTTATTACACGTGGAAGCGTTATGTTTTTTGCGCGAATCTTGTATGTTTCTTTGTAAACTTTATAACCTTGTATCTTCCAAATGGCTGGATTAGGGTATCATTAGATTTGTCTCAAAAACCCTAGTGTCCTTCCTTACATAGGTAGAGGTACTACCTATTTAAAAAAATGGTGGATTTTTTGTCGCTAAATTGTAAGTCGTTATATTTTTTTTTCAACCGAACGTGTCGTGTAGGGTATCAAAATAAAGGAAATTACAAAAATAAATTTACATTATACAATTTGCAGTCGGGTTTTTTTCGTTCTTTTAAACGTTACTTGTTTTTGGGTGCGTACCGTTTGAAATAATAACAAAAGTTAATTTAGATTACATGACCTAATTTCATTAGATTATTTTTTTTTTATTTGAAATGATATACCTAATGAATTATTGATATAATTTCAGTTTACTTAATTTTATATGGTTTCATGAACTTTTTCTATAAAACACATTTGGACTAATATCCAATTAGTATAATATTCAGTTACTATAACATTAAAACACGAACGCGAACGTGAACGCGTTTAATATAATTTAGAAACAGTGACCAGCAGGCGTGCGCCGCGTGCGCAGCGAGCGCCGAGCGTATCCCCTCTATTGTTGGTGAATCATTTGGGTTATGGTATGTTTCCTGATTTTTATTTATTTATTCACAATATTGGCTGAAAATGAGTAAATATTTAAAAAATTAGGTCAGCTGAATGTTATATAAAAAGAGCATTAAACAAATTGAAAATTATATTAAATGACCGTTATACTAAAAGTTATTAGAGCAAAAGAAGGTTGTATGAAATGTAACATTAGATCACGTGAAATTAGGTTATTAATTTGTTTTTAAAGCATATTAAACGTTATTTCAAGTGATATAATACTATCTGTTGTTATGATATAATATATTATACACCCTTGTTTTTATACATACAATACATAACTAGCTGTGCCTCGCGACCTTCGTCCGCGTGATATTATTATAAGGGACGAGCCAGAATTTTGTTATGTGGGACGAAACTCAGTGGGCCCAACGAAGAATAAATCTGAAAGGTCTTTACTTTTTAATGGGGTTGTTTCCCGGAAATTTCGCCGCAAGATGGCGCTGATAGTTTGTTACCAGTCAAAAGTTTTTGATTTAAACGTGTGCATTGTGTGGACGATTTTTTAAGTATTTGCGTGTTTGTTTTACTCACTTTGTGTTGCTGTACAATGTATGATACCTGGCGTATCATCCAGTTGAAGGAGAAATTGAAAAAACGAGGAGCAACGTAACAAGGAAAGAAAGCGGAGCTTGTCGAAAAGTACATTATATTTAACATTTTATCGACTTGAGCTGTTTTCTGGGCAATATTATGGTTCTATAAGTTGTAAAATAAACTTTACTCACTAACTTTTTGCTTTTTAATGATCTAATGATAAACAAACTAAGGTCGTCGGTATCGTTGGTTACATGTTACAAAATGTAAGGTTATTTGAAACGAACCCATTTTTTATTCTGCTTACGACAGAAATTTCAACTTCGACAGTGTGTGTAACAGTCCTGAAGTGGTCTCGTAGTCTGTTTCGTTGAAATGTTTCCCACGTAACCTCGAAAAGTAACTTGATTTGTTTTTTTTTTTAGTGTTAGTGCCTTTTCCCACTTTCTCTTCATGCGCAAATTTCTTTGAAATGTGACAACGCCTATTTCTTTGTATCCAAAGGCTACACAACGACCCATAATATTGAAAAAAGTCACAAAATAATAAGATATTGTTCAATATCTATGGAGTTTGACAGTTTGTTTGTAACAAACAGTCAGCGCCATCTACGTGGAACTATTTGACAGTTTTCTTCCCCGGATTTTGTTGTCAATTTCAAGAGTTTTGTTTTTCATGGAATGCTAATCCTTTTTTCTAAAATTACTTAGACTTTTTGTCTAAGTCTAAGTCACTTCTTATAACATAAGCTATCTGCTAGTAAAAGTCCCGTCGTCGGTACAGCCGTTTCGGAGACTAGCCGGAACAAAGAGACAGACACATTTTGGTTATAATATGTTTGTTAGAATTCACTTTCATATGATTAAGCATTCAGTAAAAAGATGTTATTTTGGAATTACAAACAGACACTTCAATTTTATTTATTTGTATAAATGATATTATCGTTCTCTTGCACCTCTAATGTATTTGAAGTAGGCGCAGACTTTCTTCTTCTTCCATAGGTACTTCCCTCTCTTTTACACAAACTAAACGGTAAGTAGGTTTTATGAATAAGTGTGTATATAATAATGTACAGACGCACATCACGCTACCCGGAACTGTCAAATTGAGACCTTGAACCTAATGCTTAAGTAATGAACTTGAAAATCTATTAAAGAAAGACAGATTGTAGTGGCTTGGTGCAAAACACACTTAAGACATAGAGAGAATTGAGAGTGTCAATTACTTATTCCCTAAAAACAACTTTCAAAGTCAGACCCCAAGCAACATAACGAGAAACGGAAAAAAGCTATAGAAATATTTCGATGCACAATATACCTACTGCCGAGGTACCTAATATACAAATTACAAACAGTGCACCTAACCTTCAACGCCCAACACCGAATAATTGGTTTGAATCCATAAATTACGGGGTTGTTAAGTTGGTAATGGATCGTGCTAGGGCTGGACGAACTCGCAAACTCCGGGGCGTAGGGTTGCCCACCACAACTGGCGGGACGCGTGCGCGGGGAAAATCGTGCGTCAACCGTGACATTGCATGTTATGTGGAGCCGCGGGGCTAGGAAACACCATGATAGCGGGTAGCGTTCAAAGCTACTACTCCGCAGTGAGTGACATTTTGAGCGAAATATTTTGAGATTTTTGCCGTTGAAGCTAAAAGAGAAAGAGAAGTGAAAAGAGGTCTGTACATATTGAATCTAAAGTCGTCATCTTGTTTTGCCAATACAATGAGAGGTTTTCCTTTTGAGGTTTTAAAAAAAAACTTATTTTCCAAGAACTCTATAGATGGCGTTGAACTTACTATGCCAAAGCCAAAACGCTTGCAAAAATAAACATTGTGTCACGTCACATACTCTCGTTGACTGACACTTTCATTTGCTTAACCTTCCGAATATAACCAACATTTCTCGCGCTTTGTTAAAATCATTTTTTTTAGGTTCCGTTCCTTGCATTATCATACTTACTCCTAGCGCCATCTATCCAGCGACTAGGGAAGAGCTAAAAAGAAAATCCCTCATTATTAAAGAAAACTTTATCCAATAGCTTCTTCGAGCGAATTTTGTAATTTTTTGTTTGGTGTTAAATACTGTTTAAAGTCTTATTTATTTTATGATGTCATATTATTTATATACTACATGTGGAAACTTGTAATTGGCCATATTTTGTTGAAACTATTACTCACTGTCTGTTCAGTTTTCCTAAAAATGAAATAAATAAATACATATCAAAAACCATTTCGCTAGTGTTAACCAACAACACGGCCCTGTCACGCAATTGCCAAAATATCTTTGAAAAGTGCTACATGCTTCTTTCGGCGCTTGAATGACGTTACCTCAGGTAAATGTTTCCTGTAAAAATTAGAAAAAGAAAATGGCAGCTTTTACTTCCAACTCTGGCCAGACGCCGAGAGAACCGTGCAGTTGTGCAGCACTTTTAAAGGGTTATATACCAGTCATAATACATTTTTAATTTAGTTAGTATACTAATCATCATCTGCCTAGCCTTTTCCCAACTATGTTGGGGTCGGCTTCCTGTTTTTACCGGATGCATCTGAATACCAGTATTTTACATGGAGCGACTGCCTATCTGACCTCCACAACCCTGTTAGTACCGGGTAATTCCTCGTTCCCCTTGGTAAGACTGGTTGTTAGACTTTTCAGGCCTCTGACTACGATCTAAAAATGACAGCCGGGACCAACGGCTTAACGTGCTTTCCGAGGCACCGAGGAAACTCGGTATGTAATGGGTGGTCACCCATCCACAGATCAACCTAGGCAAGCACGGCTTAACCTATCGATCGACCCGCGAGGCTGTTATTATTTAGCCACGAGCTCCTCCTAACTATAGTTAGTATACAAATATGAAGTTTATACATTTATAAAAGTGAAACAATTATAAATACGTATTGTATCGCCTCCGTAGCAACTGGACAGATTCGCAACTGGACAATATCAGCTGGATAGTTTCGCAGTATTCGCAAACTTCCCACTCCAACCATATCCGCTACTTTCCTGGCCACAGTGTAATGCGCAACGCCTAGTTAGCATCCCTCAGCGAGACGGATCGCGCTTGACTAATCCTTAGAAAGAAAGGTATGACAATATTGGGACACTCGAAGCAAAGGTGACGTGACACTAACAGCCATGAACAAGTCAGATGCGTGACAATGATTTTGTCGTAGTTTTCATTTTATTTGGAGCCTGGACAAAGAGACGATCTGCGACGAAAATGTTAGAATGGATATGACATAAGCTATCGAAAAGTTTACGTCAATTCCGCTAAATGTCGTTGTTGAAACGGTCTAGTGCGACTGCTGAGTTGCGATTCCTAGGTCGGGCAAAGTGATTGAGTTTGAGACGACCGAAAGAGCCGAAAAGAAGTTTGAAAGGAGAGGCTCGTTCGCTGCCCTGTGTGGCCGATGTGGCAGGTGTGGCCGGTGTGGCCTACGCTTTATACTCGTACATAGGTGTTTAGAGTGATAACGCTATGTAAATCTTCTTGGAGTATTTACTTTATTATTATTAATAAATTATTTCCTTGATTGGTAATTAGAATATAAATCTTAAAACATTTTAAAATATAAAAAGCCGGCCAAGAGCGTGTCGGGCCACGCTCAGTGTAGGGTTCCGTAGTTTCCCGTCCGTCACAATAAGTGTTCCCACTTATGAGTTTAAAGGTGGGTATCCATTATGTAAAAATGCTTGCATATACGAATATACTATAAACTTAGTCCAGAAATTATTTTGTACAACTTTTTGTCTTTTTTGTACAAAAACTGTTGTTTCCATCAAGTTCAAAATAATTTTCCTAGAAAGTCCTTATAAAGTTCTACTTTTCAGATTTTTTTCATATTTTCTAAACTTATGGTTCAAAAGTTAGAGGGGGGGGGGGACACATTGTTTTTTAATTTTGGAGCGATTATTTCCGAAATTATTGACATTATCAAAAAATGATTTTAGGAAACCCCTATTCATTTTTAAATACCTTTCCAACAATATATCACACGTTAGGGTTGAATTTAAAAAAAAATAACTTCCCACTTTACATCTACCTTAATAAAACATTTTTTTCCAATTTTTTTTTTACCAGTTTGTCGGCGTGATTGATATACATATTGGTACCAAATTTCTTTTTGCTTTCTAATGCTAATGGTCACAGAGATTAAGCGAGGACGGACGGACAGACATGGCGAAACTATAAGGGTTACTAGTTGACTACGGAACCCTAAAAAAGTAGTAGCCCGCTGTTATCGGGCATAGTCAGGGTGTTGTTGTTGTGGTAGTAAAAACCATCAGTTTTTATTATAACATCCTGGTTATAATAAAAACTGATGGTTTTTACTACCTACCTATCTTTTAGCATTTTACTTGTGGTTGTTTTTTTTACCAAAAGCATAATAGGCTAGTTTCCACCATCAATAAATTGCAAATATATTTAGTCCGTCCGTCAGTTAGAGCATTGGAAAATAATGGACACGTATTTTTTGTTTTTGTAAATCAATGATTACTGACAAAGATAAAACGCATCAAAACTCAAGGGCTTGTGACGTCAGAACTAGCTAAAAATTATAGCACGGCGGCGGCGTGTCGTATTGAGAATTTTAAAAGCGTCGAATCTTCGTCAATTTTGGTTTACGTAACAAAAGAATAAATACGTGTTAAATTTAAATATTATTTGATAATCTAACTGACGGACTAATTAGATTTTTTCAGGACACTAGCCTATTGTTATCACAATACAATTACCTATGTAAAAATTAAACCATACAACGATGTGAATATTATGTGCGGAGTGTAGTGGTGTAGTGGAGGTGTACGAGTAATTATTTCAATCTGCGGAATCGTAGTAAAACCCCCGAGCATACCTTGCTTGAAAATTAAATTTCCTAAAAAGGATGCGTCTTTAGAACTAAGTAAATTTGCCTCTTGATGTGAATCTACTGTGGATACATAAGAATAAGTTGAAAGTCAGTACAATAAATCCATAAAACGGTGCATCGCGTCGGCTGCAAATTTTAACATGTACTTATGTCCACTACTATATTAATTTACATCGCTGTTATGCGAAAATCTTCTATACATTTAATAAATCTGTAGAAACATGATTTTTGTACATCGAAAAGATTACGCAAAAAAAATCCAGGGTATGATAGGATAACCAACAGAACTCATTTCCAGCATTTTTGAAATTTTTGTCTGTTTATCTGTTTCGATGATCAAGCATCACGTAAAATTTACAAAACCAATGTAGATAAATTTTATACATACAAATAGTGCGTAACTTGAGGTATTATTTAGTTTTTGTTTCATTGTAATCGGTTAATAATATCAAAAGATATACGAACTTAAAGTTTTCGAGAAGAACTAATCATCAAATGTAAGATGCAGCGATCTATTGTACTAAAATGTGTGCTCACCAGATAACTTTTAAATCGACTTACTGGCTTTAAAAAAAGTTATTATAGCATAAGGTACTCTAGATTAGTCTACATGATGCTGCTTTGAAAATTTACATAGCAAGCTCAAGAGTTTGTTTGGTTGGTTGAACGAGCTAATCACAGGAATTTCTGGTTCGAATTAAAAACAATCTTTTAGTGTTTGATAGTCCATTTATCGAGGACAGCTATAGGTTATCTAACATCACGTTACAACTAAAAGGAGCAGAACACCAATGATAAAATATTACAAAAACAGGGAAAATTTATTTCTTTTGAGAGCTTCCGTTGCGAACGCTGCATAAACGGTTAAAGTTACGCAACAATCATGTAAATAAAATAAATAAATAAAAATAGCCTTTATTCTACCACAAATTTAACAGTTATTTAACAAAACTCAAAAATAATCATAATAGCTGATGAATATACTTAGGATAATGTTTGAATTTAAGTTTTAAATTAATATTATTATTGAATAAAAATAAAATTATAAATTACCATTTTCATGCATAAATTAATATAATATAATTATTGATTTAAAAATATAAAATATCATTTTCGTGCATTATTATAGAATTAATATAATTATTATTTATTTTTCTTTTATTTTTTTTATTTAATTTGTAACGCAACAATCATGTATGAGGGAATTATTCCTCTTAAAACGTTCTAAAAAAATCCGCGATAGCAGGTTGACTCACACTCTCTCTAACCCTCTCTCTCTCTCATGTGAGGCAGACGAAGTTGCGCGGGTCAGCTAGTACATAATATTACAAAGTATAAGTATTTTGAAATTGTTCCTAAAACTCATTCATGTTCCTCAAACTCCGTAGAGTCCACCACACGTCCACGTTAAAATTTTGACAATGAGCAGTACTGCGCTGTGCTTTCTCACCGGCGAGCATTTACCTGTAATGTAACATTTCAGATACGAGTTTCATCAGGAGTGAGGAGGACCTAGCGTTACAGTGCGCAACCTGCAAAGATACAATTGTTTGTTGTGGTTTTAAATTGCTCCTTCATGCATAAATCCTTTGTCATCAACGTCATTATTACATTGTCCCTGGGACGCGTGATACAAACTTTTTCCATGTATGCAGTTTGACCGGCGAGTTTTGACCCACTAGCTCGAACTTTTGCAAATGAGGAAAATGTGAGGAAAGTTTTGAGTATGAATAATATCACATTCATACACTACAAGAGCACTACGGACTCGCGCACGAAGGGTTCCGTACCATTATCTATACAACATTAGACAAAACAGCAAAAAATCACGTTTGTTGTATTCCCATACATATGCCCCTTAGATATTTATTTAATTATTAATTTATTTATGTACACACAAAATACTTTACAGGATATTTACATAGAAGAGCACAAAGGTACTGCTTATTTCTTAAGAAATTTCTTCCAGCAGACCTGCGAGAGGAAAGTTGGATAAGAAATGTAGACACAGTGTGAAGAAAAGTCAGACACGAAAATTTAAATTAAAACTTAAAACAAAACTATAACTATAATAATAAACATACATACAAATACATACACATATAATATAATATTTTAATTTAATTATTTATTTTTAAAGTAAATATACAACTAAATATTCTGTGAATATTTCAAGCGTCCACCTGTTGCCGTTATTAATATCGAGCGAAAAACGGCAAAAAATCATCATTTGTTGTATGGGAGCCCAACTTATATATTTATTTTATTCTGTTTTTTTTATTGATTTGTTGTTATAGCGGCAACAGAAATACATCATCTGTGAAAATTTCAACTGTCTAGCTATCACGGTTCGTGAGATACAGCCTGGTGACAGACAGACGGACAGTGGAGTCGTAGTAATAGGGTTCCGTTTTTTCCCTTTGGGTACGGAATCCTAAAAAAACCGGCCAAGTGCGAGTCGGACTCGCGCACGAAGGGTTTCGTACCATTATTATCAAAAACGGCAAAAAAATCACGTTTGTTGTATGGGAGCCCCACTTTTTTTTTTTTTTTTTTTTTTTCGGGTGGGAAATCATCAAATAACCCCTCCCGCTCTGGGCGGAGCAGGAGGGAGTGTCAGACTTTTACTGACTAAAACCCATCCATGTTCCTTCATCGCCCTTTGTGTTCCGGGGCCACGGTATCTCTTTCGAATAGTCCCGCAACCCCGGCAGGCATCAGTCCTTACGGACCCCTTCCTTTATGCTGACTCTCTTTGAGGCGCGCGTGGAACACGAACGCGCCGTCGACACGGCCTGTCGTCATGAGACGGACGGACGGCGAGCTAGCCCATAGCTCACCGTCCACAGGCCCGCGCCTACGGTGGCCGGGGGCTACGTGGTGGTGGCCCCCGACGCCCGGGGCGTCTCCCGCGGCGGCCGGGACGTTGAGAGGTTCTCTCCCTCTCACGTTCCGCCACCTCCTTCTCTAGCATTACTGCTTCGCAGAAGGAGGTGACGGCGTCCCATTCCGTCTCGCTCCGGACCATGGCTTGCACCAGGGCCGGACGCGAGAGGTCGCCGCCGCCGATCGCCGCTTCGAGGACACGGCGGTGCTCCGCCCACGCGGGGCACACCTCCACCGTGTGTTCCACCGTGTCCTCCGGTCGATCCTCACAATGGAAGCACCCGGGCGTTTCCTCCCGCCCGATTCGGTGCAGGAACCTCCCGAACACTCCGTGTCCGGTGAGGACCTGCGTCAGGCGGAAGGTGAGGACGCCGTGGCGTCTCTCAAGCCACTCCTCAAAGAGGGAGGACTTATCGCCACTATTGTGGCGTGCCCTATGGGAGCCCCCCTTAAATATTAATTTTATTCTGTTTTTAGTATTTATTGTTATAGCGGCAACAGAAATACATCATATGTGAAAATTTCAACTGTCTAGCTGTCACGGTTCACGAGATACAGCCTGGTGACAGACAGACGGACAGACGGACAGACGGACAGACAGCGAAGTCTTAGTAATAGGGTTCCGTTTTTACCCTTTGGGTACGGAATCCTAAAAAACGATGGATGGCCTGTGTGAAGGATGATATTACCATATCATGAAGGATGGAAGGAGGTGTCTGATGAGATGAGTATTAGAGAAGTATGGAAGAAGAATACATGCTGGGCCGACCGAAATACATGCTGAGCCGACCGAAATACATGCTGAGCCGACCGAAATACATGCTGGGCCGACCGAAATACATGCTGGGCCGACCGAAATACATGCTGGGCCGACCGAAATACATGCTGGGCCGACCGAAATACATGCTGAGCCGACCGAAATACATGCTGAGCCGACCGAAATACATGCTGGGCCGACCGAAATACATGCTGGGCCGACCGAAATACATGCTGGGCCGACCGAAATACATGCTGGGCCGACCGAAATAAATTGAGATAAGGGCAGGGAAATGGTAATGAGAGCTAAAATTCATAAAGTTACGATAAAGAGGGTTGAGATAAAGTTTGTAAATAAAACAGATATTTTTTTGGGATTCTGAATAATGTACTGGCTTTTTGAGGAGCTCGTGGCTAAATAATAACAGCCGCTGGGGTCGATCTTTAGGTTAAGCCGTGCTTGCCTAGGTTGGTCCGTGGATGGGTGACCACCCAACACATACCGAGTATCCTCCGTGCCTCGGAAAGCACGTTAAGCAGTTGGTACAGGTAGTCAGTGGCCCAAAAAGTCTGACAACCAGTCTCACCAAGGGGTATCGTATTATCCAGTACTAACTGGGTTGTGGGGAGGTCAGATAGGCAGTCGCTCCATGTAAAATACTGGTATTCGGTATATACCGGTTAGACTGGAAGCCAACCCCAATAAAAACTTGGGAAAAGGCAGATGATGAGAATAATGTACTGGCTCAATATTAAAAGTTTTATCACAATGTATTTTTCAACATGTGTGTGGTTTAACCTGATAATAAAAGCATAGACTTTTGAGTTAGCTTATAGCTATCTACTTTTTCGTCAAGCTTTAAAGCTTTGGTCGTCGCTTCCCGATTTAAATCTAAAGTCATCATTAAAAGCAACAAGTGTCAAACCTGTCATTCACGCAAACAACCAAGTTTGTCCCCTAACTCTGCCGGTACAATGTACAAATACAAATTTTTGTTCGGAATTTATTAATTACTGTCCCCGCGACATTGAATTATTATTAAATGTATAGCAATATGTTTGTACGGTACAATTTGTGGACCCCAATGGCCTGGGGCTATTGTTATGCACCCCTTCGGATGCACCCTTGCGCGGTCACGGGTGCATTCCGGGGCACACGTGTTGCCGACTGGGTGCAAGCGAGGCGGTGCCATATTGAAATGAGTCTTTATGATGCTGATGATGGCGCATGGGATGCCATTAATCTGTGTCTGATTAAGATGATTTATTTTTGAAAAGCAGGTTCGTCGTGGTTTCAGAACGTCTTTTCCTATTAAGACGAAGATCGTGCAAGGTCCTTTTCTGACCCCGATCATTTTTACTCGCCGAAGCTCGCCGTGATCGTGTTTACCTAATTTTTACCTTTCATATTTATAACATTATTTAATTTTACCTTTTCGTATCAAGTGTAACTGCTAGTTTTAGTTACTTGATATTTTAATAAATTTAATCGTTACTTATTTACAACTTATTTTTGTGTAGGTATTACTTCACTGTTTAAGACTTTCACGGTTTTTCACTACACCTAAAGACTAAGAAAGAGGGTAGACAAATTTGTCTGCTCATAATAATAATTTTCGCCTCACCCGCATACCTCTCATCAACATGGAAAACCACGGATATTATCCCGTAAGTACTTTAAGTGTAGGTATTACTTGTTCACGCGATCGCGAGTAGTAAGTAGTACGTAGTAGTACTACGCATACTGGAATCGGATTACAGCCTTGCATCAAGTTCTAGACTAAATAACACTACTTTTTGAAAATAAAGTCTCGTTCGTCTAGCTAGAGTCTATAGTGGTCGCGATTGTTGAGCTGAGGATTGATGATGTCCAAGGTTCGATTCCCAGATCGGGCAAATAATTAGGTTTAATTAGGTAAGTATTTATAATATATTAATAATAATTTGGTTTTTCCATCGAAATTTCTAACAACAGCCACGGACTCCGGATTTGTACTCGTTTTATATAGTTTATTAGGTTATAAAACGTTCGTACAACGAAGGTCTTACAAGCTCCTATGGTTCCACTGACCACTCATGTTATAAAGGCACCCGTTTCTCCTTCAAGTCGTTCCGTCAACTGAATCCAGGTCTTGCATTTGAGTTGATGAAGCGCATTGTGCGCAGCCAATGCTTCTGTGGTCGTCATCCTGTTGTGCCACGTTTGACAGCCAATTATCCTGTATCCCGGTTGCAAGTTTATTTGTTACCTACCTCGTCCGAAGCTGTCATTGGAGTCAACGTCTTTATATCAAGACAAGCTATTATTTCTGTAATATTACAATAGGCTCGCTCCCTATTACATGGGAGCTGAACATAAATGGGGAAATGTGGATGGCCTATTAGGTACACCTCTGCCAAACCCTTCGGGGATAACAGGCGTGATGTTATATCTATATCTATACTAATATTATAAAGAGGAAAACTTTGTTTGTTTGTTTGTAATGAATAGGCTCAAAAACTACTGGACTGATTTCAAAAATTCTTTCACTATTAGAAAGCTACATTCACCCTGAGTAACATAGGCTATATTTTATCCCCATACTCCCACGGGAACGGGAACTACGCGGGTGAAACCGCGGGACGTCCGCTAGTTATTAAAATAAAGCGACTGCCTATTACCCAGTTACTTAGCGACACTTGCATCTTGGTAACCAAAATGTAGACGTCGCACAGACGAGTATTTCATCTAAAACCCGATCAAAAGTCGAAAAGTCGAAATTTGTTATATTGCTTTACAACTATTGTATCGTGAGAGCCCAATAGCTATTACGTCACTTAACGGCCAATTTGGCCATACACCGCCTCTCCACCAACCGTAGCAGCAGTCGGAACTCAGTCCTTGCATGAATCGTATGTCTTTGTTCTCGGCACTACAGTTAAAACGTGATCTTTAAATTGCATTTAATCTGTGTTTGGTGAAATTAAGTGATAACCATTATGGATATTTTGGAAGAAGGTATGTCGTTACTTTATAAAAGCATGTTTATTTTGGTTTTACACTTTATTTAAGTGACATTTTGCACCTTAAATGTACTCCATAAAAAGTGCAACTTTTTTTTTAGTAAACTCTGTAATTAAAGGTGTTTTTGTTTATGAGTTAAGCCGAGTTAACTTATGATTTTGGATGTAACATATAGTTTCATTATTCTAGATAAGGATATTAAAGGAAAATGTCCCGCATATTCACGCCATTTTTTTATTTTTATTTTCTACAAAATTAGTCGAAATCAGCTTCCATAAAACAGTGTTTTGTTTTTATTTTTCTATTCCAGAATCTCCAATGACGTCGATAGAGATGACTAGAAAATCACTCTATGAAGTCATACAAGAATGTTCAGACAGAAAAAATGACCATAAGTTTGAGTTTTTAGAAAATCGTCTTAAAATAATAAAAAAAAAAATGGCAGGCAAGAACTCAAGAACATCAAAATATAGTGGCAGAAAGGAAGAAGAAAATTCAAGAGGCTTTTAAAGAGGAAATGGGGCTGCTAGTGGATATTCCGAAGGCAGGGTTTGGGAACACCAATGATGGGAACACTTCAAGGAGGTTTTTCTCAAATCCCGAAACTTCTTCCCGCATTACTAGGATTGACATCAATTTAATAAAAAAATGCAGTGTCATATTGGAGACTTTGTCAAGTGGGCTCAAAATTGATACGCAGAAATTTGAAAACTTTGCTGAACAAACTGCAAAGCTATATGTAGATTTGTATGAGTGTCACCACATATCGCCTACAATGCACAACATTTTAGACATGGGGCCACAGTAATTGATCACGCTATGCTGCCTATTGGCCAGTTGTCGGAAGAGGCGGCTGAGGCCAGAAACCTTACCAGAAACAAACACTTCCGCATGTATAGGCAGAATTATTCCAGAAAGACAAAGACAAACAACACAAAGATGTGCTAAACAGACTTCTGCTAATTTCGGATCCTTTTTTGAGTAGTACCAGGCAAAGGCAACGAAAAAAAAGTAAGCCATTTTCCGTTGAAGCATTAGAACTTTTGCTCCCGGAGACATCGTACATCTCGTCTACAGAGTTTGACAAAGAGGAGGACGATGTATCTAGTGAAGGTGATTCTGACTAGAAGGTTTTTATGTAAAAACTGTTTATTTAAACCTCATGTACAGTAGTGGTACATAGGCGGACTTAATGCAACAAGGAATGCATTACCAGTCAACCATTCTCTACTTTTATGTAAAATTGTACATGTGTCTGGTGTCTTAAATACAAAATTATCATCTTAAACCACTTTTTATTTAATATCCACTCTATAATTATCACAAAATAATTTTGATCGACTTTTTAAGTCAAATACTCCTCTGTGCGTCGGTACTGAGCTTCACGTGGATAATGACGGCGTGGAAGAATGATGTAACTTGATTGTTTCAACTGGTTTAACACCAAGAGTTTTTTTTTAAAGTGAAAACTTCTTTAGGCGCGTTGAGCACTTTTTGGGTGAAGGAAAAACATTGAACTCATCGTCACGTAACGTAACGTGCGGTCACGCTTCGTAGCCGTTCGTAGCACGCGTAGCATCCGCTACGGCGTAGCACATAGGCATGCGCGGTGCATAACCAGTGCTACGACTGGGGCGGGGCATTTGTACTTTTTGTTTTCACTTCTATCGGCAGTCCCCAAAGACTGCCCCGATTCTTTTAAATCAATCAGTAGATATACGCATGGCGGATACAACTATCTGTCAGAGTATGACAGTATTTAAATTAGTAGTCTATGCGACTGACGCGACTTCGTCGCTTTCAGCCAGTATGGGTAAGTCTGATGTGATCGGTGTCGTACGCATGTGTGCGTAACTGAGGCAATACTCTCTAACGTCCGTCCGTCCATCCGTCTCTATCCTTCTCTCTCGCGCACGTCTGCAGATGAGTGTAAGTGAGAGAGTCGGATAGAGACGGACGGACGGACGGACGTTAGAGAGTAGGGCCCCTGGTTGTGAACCCTTCAGGCTTCGGCCTGGTTTTAAAACCTGTTTCAGGATTCAAATCTGAGCGATGGAATTCGGAAAGACAGGCTTACCTTGACTTTTTGGGCAGGATCTATCGCAAAGCAACATTTTCCATAAATACTTGTACCAGCTCGTGACTAATCTTAAAATGACTAAGGGCTGTGCGGTTACCGCGCTACTACAAGTAATATCGTCGGGGAAAACCTTTACCATATTCAGCTAAGTTTATCTACATTATATTTTATTTGAATGTTGCTGTTTATTGAAAAGTGACTTTGCAAGTAGGTGTTGCAGCTTCAATCCTAATATAAACAACTTCACAATTAGATGTGTTAACCCTTAGGTCTGAGGTAGATCAGGGTAACCTTGTTAACATAAAGTAGATCACCCAGCCTCCATACAGTTTTGGGCTAATTTTAAAAGTCAGTCGGCCGTAATCTCTATTTAATTACTGCGTTAGTAGTCGGCCGGCAAAAAAAATTACCCCTTTCTCGGTGATCTCAGATATATTTTGGATGATTAACTTCTCGGTGAATTGACCTATGAGGTGTAATAATAAAAAAATGTTTAATATGAAAATAATTATGCTCTATCAAAATAATGTTTAATAGTAAAGTTTATTTTTGTTGGCATATATAAGTTTACTTTTGCAAATAGCCCAATCTGGGTGATCTCCTACAACAACAGCCCATAACGTCCACTGCTGGACATAAGCCTCTCCCATGATGGGAGGAATTTGCAGTAATCTCCACGCTTGGTAGGCGAATTGGAGATCGCAGTAGTGATAAAAGACTAACAGAAAACGCTGCTGCCCATTTTCTGGTCTGGAGGCGCAAGGTGTTTTGCCTCATACATTAGTCGCCTTATACAACACCCATGAGTGTGATGGGTTGGTTCTATTCTACTCTGCCGGATACCACACGGCTCCTGTGGGTGATCTCGTATATTTACAATATTATTTTACATTTTCTACGAACCTGAAATCTTACAAACTAAGGACACGCACTTGATTTTTTCAAAGGTTATTCAAGAAGAGGCTACAGGCCGATATCTAAAGCCCGCCCACCTGAAACATCGGCCTGATTTTCGGCTCACGGGGGTGAATGCTGCGAAGGGGAGGCGACGGAGAGGGGCTGGGGGGGGGGGGGGGGTGCTCGTATTTCACAATTAAATTTTTCTGGCGCGATCTCGGTGAGTGTGTTCGCCAAGCAACGGCGCTCGCCGGGGGGCGTTAGCCAGGGGTTCTCAAAGTTCTGCTCAGTGAGACAATACCTATCCTACAATACTACCTACCCAAGATTAACTAATCTACGCTTCGCCGACGACAGTGTCCTTTTCTCTTCTTCGGCGGCCGAGTTGAGCCTCAAGCTCGAACAACTGAGCCACGCTGGTCTCGAGGTCGGACTTAAAATGAAAATGACGAAAAGTAAGTTAATGACGAACAACACGAAGCGCAAAGTAGACATATAGGGTGAGGAGGTTGGATATGTCCATGAGTACATATAGGGTGTAAACAGACTCATCACGAAGCCGTCAACCAAACATTCTGTACATCAAACTAAGTAACTTTACGCAAAAATTATTGCTGGGAAACGACTTTTTTTTTGGGGTGATAAATCATGTTTGTGGTAGAACTCAATGTAACGCACTTAAAACATTGTGCTGATAGATGGACTGAACAGTACGGGGGTCGTGGAGGTATTTAAAATAAAAATCTTACAATACAAACTTGTATTAATTTAAAAAAAAAACTTGTCGAAAAATTGGAACTTTGACATATTATTATTATTTATACGACTATCAATTAAGCGAAGACGAGACATTCCAATTTCGGAAGTTCCAATCAAATTATTTACCACCCCCAAAAGGCACATACTTTGAGAACCGCTGTAGTCTAGTTTAATATCGCAGTGGCGACGACACGGCGTCACGTGCAATCGCAAAGATACACTTACACTCACACCCCGCGCACACACACACCTCCTGGGAACACTGTCCGTGTGACCTGTCTGATATCCCTTGTCATAACAGTTCAACCCGAACTTATCGACATTATTAGTTTTGGTTATTTCAAGGTTGGCATTGTGTTTTGCCACTTTTGTGTTTATTTGCTTTTCAGCCAGACATGTACCTACATGTATACATGTATATATGAACTTAGATAAATAATAATATAATCAGCATAATTATAATGTTACTGCTACGACACAGGCCTCCTCTCTATGAGAAAGAATGGGCTGTGATCCACCACGCGGGCCCAGTGATGGTTGATAGATTTCTCGTTTGCGACAAGAATCAACTCAAAAATTATTTTTCGGTGTTTGTATAGTTGAATGTAAAATTAACTTAATAAGTAAGTAATGAAATACGTAAAATAAAACCTTTTATCTTTCGACAAAGGTTTCAAATTTTCAATGCAAAAAAAAATTGGCAATAATATGATGAAAATATTATTTTTAGTCTAACTTAAAACAACGCTGTCCTGTATTTCTTATTTTTCGAGTTATGTCATTATTGTAATAGGATAAGCCAGTTTCCTCACGGCGTTTTCCCTCAACCTTTTGAAAATAGATAGATGTGTCATAGAAAAAATGTGATACCATTAAGAAAAATGAAATAATCGTGTTTACGAAGTTAAACACGCTAATTGTTGATTTAATTAAATTGTGGGACTACTTACTTGTACGGAATTTAATTAGATCGTGGGACTACTTACTAGTACGGAATTTAATTAGATCTTGGGACTACTTGTACGGAATTAAATTAGATCGTGGGACTACTTAATTGTACGGAATTTAATTAGATCTTGGGACTACTTGTACGGAATTAAATTAAATCGTGGGACTACTTACTTGTACGGAATTTATTTAGATCGTGGGACTACTTACTTGTACGGAATTTAATTAGATCTTGGGCCTACTTTCTTGTACGGATTTTAATTAGATCGTGGAACTACTTACTTGTACGGAATTTAATTAGATCGTGGGACTACTTACTTGTACGGAATTTAATTAGATCGTAGGACTACTTACTTCTACGGAATTTCGCCCGCGTTGGTGGTGGCCTAAAATTATTGGCATACAATTAATTCAGTCGATTAAAGCCTATTTCATGGACATGTAAATGTTTTTATAACACATTTGCTCGTAAAGGGTCTCTTATTTCACCCATTTCAATATCGCAATGTATCTCATTACGTACTTGTGCAGTAATGTAAATGCTCCGTCTAAAACGAACGGTACTTTTTTTAATCTTAGCAAAGAGTTTTTATGTCAGAGAAGTGGTCAACATTTTATGAATAAAATTAACTTTTGGAGATGAAATATAATAAATAAACATTTAATTATCTAATTTAATTTATTTTGACAATAAATTACAACCATTTGTCTATGACAAAAACACAAAAATATTAATTTACTTTATTATTAATACTGGCTGTTTTTATTGTGTCTTTGCCTTAAAAAAAAGCGCCTATTTGTGAACAAGTAAAAGGATATTCGTTTAAGAAAGTCCGAGTTTTATTTATTTCCTCGCAAATATGTTATAAAACGTCGTATGACATACGTGCGCTTTGATAATTACAGCCTCTGCTTTTTTATAGCCCTCGCCTGTGGCTCGGGCTAGCAATATCGCCTCGGCTGTAATTTTCAACTTACCGCACTTATATCATAATGTACTATTTCTGTTTTATTTCAATTTGATCTGTGTTAAAAAAAATACCCGTAATATACGTAGAAATGTTATTGTTTCAGCACTTGCTATATCTGACAAGTGTCAAGTGTTACCTAATCGTCAAAGCGTATCGTGTTTCAAAGACGGCTGTCGACTGGTTTGAATGGATTGTAGTGGCATGCCGCGCAAAATATTTTAACTTATTTATCAGGTTTATTTCGCGATGGGAAAGGTTATTTCACTAAAATCCTGAAATTAATTTTATGTTATTCTTTGTTAATGTTCTTTTACTGCCTCGTTGCACTATTGGTCGCGAGTGTCGCGCTGAGCTCGATTTCCGGGTCGGGCAAACTATTATTGGGTTTCGCCATCAGGAATTTCGTGTAAAAGTGTTTGTAAACACCTATTTCTAAAATAAACACCATTTATCATTTAATAAACGTGACATCTATGTGTATTGCACGAACGCACGGAGTAAACATAAAGTAAATTTCAATGATTTTAAAATTAAAAATACCTTCTCGTTCATATCGAAAATTCACCTTACCTCATTTTTCCGGATTGGTGCATATCAACTTTCAGACTATCCCCATCAAACACGACTTACCGTCACATACTAACTTCTAAAATACTAACAACTATATACGTGGTAAACCTTCCTTCCTATCGCAGAGAGTAAAGTAAGGCACATTTTCTGTTTACCGATTAGTCGAGAAGTTGTTGCGCTAAGTCTCATTGAGTTCAGTCAGTGCAAGTTGCAACGGAAGCCAGCTTAAGTCATCGAACGGGCGAACAGTTGCACCAGTGTCCTCTTACTATTCAAGGTTTAGAAAGAGTAGCGCTGAGTATGGAGCGAGGCCTGGGCCAACTTGTGCTACCTCAACGTCTTTTGGATCATAAGCTACATAAGCTACGTCTTTTTCCCATTGGGGTAGATGAAAACTGCAGAAACCTCGTCCACGTTCATACATCTGGTGATCTGGTCACGCACGGCGTTGCGATTACCACACACCTAAGGTTTGTTTCCATAATAAGGTAAGAAGCAAGGTATTTTATACAAGAACCTAATACTGTTCGCGGATTCTATATAATAGACGGAATAGTATTCGAACAAGAACCGTCATTGTTGTGTCCACGCGGCGACACATAGGGAGCACTGCACTGTGATCAAGGCCCCGACTTACAACTTGTAGGTAGATCGACTTCAGTTTGTGTCATTTATTTCTTCACCACTGTTCTCATTAAGCCGAAGGATCTTGATTAATTTGGTAGGTATGTCCTGATAACATAAATGAAGACATATCGTACCCACCAACTCGCAATGGGCCCGAGTGGTGGTGTGCAGTGTGAACGTTTCATGTTGATCATGCTTATCGACCTCAAATTAACCTGGAAATTCGTGGCAACGTTAACTGCGGAGGCCGTATGCGTGGTTACTAAAACAGTATGTACACTGTTGGCGCTGTAGTCTAGTTCTATACTATATGTAGACTAAACAGCGGTTAACTTCATGCCTATAGCCATCCATATAGGTATGAAGTTGGTCGCTGATTACTAGTAGCGTTTCGTTCGTTGCTACAAGCTCAATGGCTGCAGGTTCCAAAAATACGTGGAAGGTTATTTGTGTGTCCAACGTTTTGAGTTCGCGTTTATACAGTGGTCGGCGAATACCTCGCGTGTTTGGACAAATTTATCCAATCTAGAGTAGGTTACGCTAGCTTCAGGAAATGTTAGACGTGCTCTCATCAAAGGTATCTTTCATACACAACACCCTCATTATAAAGGGTGTAAAACACCTCTTAACGAAGCTGAAAGGCACTTGTTCTTCTCGTCATTGCGATCATTTTTTTGTTCTACACTATATCTGGAAACCTTCTAGTTACGGAGATATTGGGGATCAAAGTTCCATCTTTTTGACAAGTTTTTTTTTCTAATACAAGTTTTTAATGAAATATTTTTACTTTAAACACCTACACGACCCCCGTACTATTTAATCCTTCCATGAGCACAATGTTTTGAGTGGGTTACATTGAGTTCTACCACAAAACATAATTTTTCATCCCAAAAAAAAGTAGTCAGTGGCCCATAAAGTCATGTTCTGACATCCAGTCTTACCAAGGCATATCGTATTACCCAGTACTAACTGGGTTGTGGACGTCAAAAAGAGCAGTCGGTCCGTTTAAAACACTGGTATTCAGCTTCATCCGGTTAAACTGGAAGCCGACCCAAACATAGTTGGGAAAAGGCTAGGCAGGTCTGATGATGTCAATCACGTCTCTTACTTACTAATGCATTTTTAAGTTCGGAGTTGAGGTACACGATTGACTGAGAAATGCTTGCACTGTCTGGACAGGTCCACTCAAATCTGCATGGGCCTCATATGACTTGACTAAGATTTTATGTATGTGCTTAAAAAGAGACTGTGACCTCTGGGATTGTTTCGTTCTCTGAGAAGAAACTCCGAGTAGTCGGTTATGAAACACCGAAGCTATCTCATTTTAAAACTTAAGGTTCCTTTTGACGAGTAATATTGTTTTTTTTGCAACCAATTTACAAAAATAAATATCATTTAGAAGTAGCACAGAATTGTTACCGTTGAGAGGAGTGTGGGGAGTCCTTTGTCCAGCTGTGGGACAATATGGGATAGTTATATCTTCTAATATATAAAAATGGCAAGTCACAGTGTTTGTTATTGAACTCCTCCGAAACGGCTTGACCGATTTTATTTTATATTTTTATAATTAAATTTTTAGATTTATATTTACTATTTTTAGTCTCCACACACACACATACACATCAAAATTTCCGCGCAACAGCTAGTAATAATATAATTTATGATTTATTGGAGTATGAATCAAGTGTTAGTAGATCTGCTCCAAAAAGTCTTATCATATAATCTACGTCCCAAATGTATTGACACGCAAAAGCTTAACTAAAAATCATCCCCAAAAATTAGGGTTGATCTGTCTGCGCTATTACACCACCTGTTACAACCCCCCTGGGTATCACCCCTATTGGCTTTAGATAATAAATTATTTTTGGTCGCGTACAACACGAGAATAGAAACTAAACCCTAAGTGTCGGAGAGAGGGTTGAACTTACTGTGTAGCTTTTATGATTTCTCTAGTTTTAATTTAATCCGTTTAACGCGATTTAAATTATGTGCTTAAATAAAGGTAAGCAAACAGTACATGTGTTAAACAAATAATTGTTTTTGTAAATCTGGTGGGATAAAACACGACTGTGAAAAATAAATTGTAATGGTTTATTGGACAAAAGTAACAAGGATTTTCACCATTTTGTTTTAACGTTTTGGACAATAGTACATTTTGATACAAGTGGAGAAAGTTTGTTATTGCAATCGAGGCGGAATTATAACTCCCGAGCCGTAGGCGAGGGTGTTTTTGAGCCGAGAATTGCAATAACAAATGTCCACGTGTATCAAACGACGTTTTTCAATACACTTTTGAAGAAATAAAATAAAATAACGAATAATGTTTTTGTCACGAACTATGAAACTATGATTTAAATTTGTTTTTTTTTTCGCGCTTTGGTCTCGCCAGGTTGAAAGAGAGGCAATGGTATGAAGCCGCAGACAGCCTAATATAAAAAATAGATTTATTTTATATTTTCGAATTCAGAACACAAATAAACGTTAATTTGTGTATAAAAGTAACTATTAGTTTTAAATAATCATGTTTATCTATGATATTCTATTTATAAACACAATTTGAATATTAAAAAAAATATTTATGCCGTAAAGACGCGTAGTGCTTTGCAAAAATTAAAAAAAAAAACGTTCTCCTCAGACTATAGGCATTGAACCAATTTGGACTAAGTATAGGTATAGTTATCTGTGGCAATTTTCATTCCTGCACACGTGCGGGAAAGTGGAAAAAATCGCACGCGTGTGAAATACATTGCATGTTGTATCTAATCGTAGTGCGTTATGGACCAGTTTTCGAGGAAGTGTATTGAAAATGTTACTTTTAGTATGCTCCAACCAATTCTGAAAATGACTTTGACCTTGTTAAAGTTATTTTTCCACCTTTATGATCTTGGAGGGTTGTATTGATGATTTTAATGATTATAATTCTGTACCTACATACGTCTTACAGCCGCGAATAATATTCTAATCAACATACAACCTAGCACTGGCCTGCAAATTACAAAAAAACGTAAGAAAATTTGAATTTCGCGGGGGAGCATTCACCATAAAGTAAAACCATCAAAACAGACTCACAAAGACTGAATCTACGTTGTGTGTAAGAAAGTTTATTTTCAATACACTTCCTCGAAAACTGGTCCTTAACGCACTACGATTAGGTACAACATGCATGGTATTTCACACGCGTGCGATTTTTTCCACTTTCCCGCACGTGTGCAGGAATGAAAATTGCCACAGATAACTATACCTATACTTAGTCCAAATTGGTTCAATGCCTATAGTCTGAGGTGTATGTTTTTTTTTAATTTCGGCAAAGCACTACGCGTCTTTACGGCATAAATATTTTTTGAATATTAAAATTGTGTTTAGAACATCATAGATAAACATGATTATTAAAAACTAATAGTTATTTTTATACACAAATTAACATTTATTTGTGTTCTGAATTCAAAATATAAAATAAATCTATTTTTTATATTAGGCTGTTTAACAGCTTGATACCTTTGCCTCTCCTTCAACCTGGCGAAAGCAGAGCGCGAAAAAAAGAAAATTAAAATCATAGTTTCTTAATTCGTGACAAAAATAGTTTTCGTTATATTTTATTTTATTTCTTCAAAAGTGTATTGAAAAACGTCGTTTGATACACGTGGACATTTGTTATTGCAATTCTCGGCTCAAAAACACCCTCGCCTACGGCTCGGGAGTTATAATTCCGCCTCGAATACAATAACAAACTTTCTCCACTTGTATCAAAATGCACTATTGTCGGTAAGGTTTTTCGTACCCTTGACCTAGGCACCTTGACATGAAAAGACATAATTGTATTTTGATTATTATTTTTTAGTGACATGATTTATTTGACTAATTTGATTCGATTTTATTGACATTTTGTTTTTATTGTTATCTTATTGACATGATTGTATTTCAATTATTATTCTAATGTCCAGATGTATTTGACTGTAATTTTATTTTATCCGATCTATTTTATTCTCCATTTTATCCTTTTATTTTATACTTTGACATTATTTACTTATTGAATGAATTTACATATTTTTAATTAATGATGATTTTTTAAATGCTACTTCCTGTCTAATACTATAAATTGTTGTGCCCGACAGGGTCCATGTGAACTTTATATTAATAATAAGACCTTTTATAACACATGTGATATGCAATAAAGAATTGAATTTGAATTTGAATTTGAATGCTTTGCTAGTTCTTTTTCATCGTGTGGTTAGTGTGCTGTCGGAGTTTTTTTTATCATCCATGGGGAAGTGCATCCGCGAGGAATAGACTTAGCTAGCTAGCCTAGCTTATGCGCGCTGTTACGCCCGCGAAATGTGCGGTACTGTCCCACAAGATCGTAGTACATGACAGGCACAGGGTGTGAAAGAGTAACAAACATCTATGCCAGCCATTCTCACAAATTTTCGCATATATAATATTTGTAGGATTATGATTCAGTTATACACCACATAAATAAAACAAGGAACATTTTTTTTATCTCTTGAGTTTTAAGTTACGGCCATCCAATCAATCTCGTGAGATTTTTTTAATCCACTTCATCCCGCTTCCAGCATTACGTGCATTTTTTAGGGTTCCGTAGTCAACTAGGAACCCTTATAGTTTCGCCATGTCTGTCCGTCCGTCCTCGCTTAATCTCTGTGACCGTTAGCACTAGAAAGCTGAAATTTGGTACCAATATGTATATCAATCACGCCGACAAAGTGGTAAAATAAAAATTGGAAAAAAATGTTTTATTAGGGTAGCCCCCCTATATGTAAAGTGGGAAGTGTTTTTTTTTTTAATTTCAACCCTAACGTGTGATATATTGTTGGAAAGGTATTTAAAAATGAATAGGGGTTTTCTAAAATCATTTTTTGATAATGTCAATAATTTCGGAAATAATCGCTCCAAAAGTAAAAAACAATGTGTCCCCCCCTCTAACTTTTGAACCATAAGTGTAGAAAATATGAAAAAAATCTGAAAAGTAGAACTTTATAAGGACTTTCTAGGAAAATCATTTTGAACTTGATGGAAACAACAGTTTTTGTACAAAAAAGACAAAAAGTTGTACAAAAATAATTTCTGGACTAAGTTTGTATATATTCGTATATGCAAGCATTTTTACATAATGGATACCCACCTTTAAACTCATAAGTGGGAACACTTATTGTGACGGACAGGAAACTACGGAACCCTACACTGAGCGTGGCCCGACACGCTCTTGGCCGGTTTTTTATAATTGAAAATATCAAATAGTTTTAGTTTCATTAAAAAGTATTTTTATCAGAGTTTTTAGTCACAAATTCGCTTGCTCGGGGTTTTAATTAAAACTATTGGTAATAAATATTGAACTCGTCATACCTTGAATTACATCTTTTTCCTCCCACGAAAGAATACACGTGATTTTCACATTGTCCCGAAATCAAACACCAGTATAAGTAGGCCTCGTGTTCCATTGAAACTCCGTGCTAGGCCAGCTCAAGGTGTAACAACTAGCGTTCCGCCTACTCCGACCATGTTTTACGCAAGTAAATAGTCATATCTAAGTCTTGTACTAGACGACTGATGATTTCTGCCTCCTGGCCTAGCTTGGTTCTGACTCCTGCTTGATATGTTGGAAATTATTCGAAAAGGTTATCCGGGGCTCGTAGAGCCTCAATGCTCGTCGCTTTCTGTTGGTCACGATGAGCAGCGGATACTTATCCCAAAAAAAAAAACACCAACACCCATCTACAAAATCATCGCTCCACATTTAAAGTAAACGTGACATTTATAATTAATAGCTGGCAACCCTAACGTGCGCAAGTGTACGAGGCGTGCGGCTGAATGCGCTTGCGATCAATTACATCGAACGAATTAGCGACATGCTTTGCCCCAGCCCTAGTCAGAGAGATGGTTTGTGATACAGATTCAATGTCAAGCTAATGTTCTTTTGATGGTGACCATAGCAAAGTTGCGTATCAAGTTTGACTTCACTGTTTTGACTGCGGTACCGCAAATGTCATCATCTGCATGCCTAGCCTTTTCCCAACTATGTTGCGGTCTGATTCCAGTCTAACCAGATGCAGCTGAATACCAGTTTTTTACATGGAGCGACTGCCTATCTGACCTCCACAACCCAGTTCGTACTGGGTAATACGATACCCCTTGGTAAGACTGGTTGTCAGACTTTTTGGGCCACTGACTACCTGTCAAAGATCTACAAATGACAGCCGGGACGTGCATAACGTGCTTTCCGAGGCACGTAGGAAACTCGGTATGTGATCACGCATCCACAGACCAACCTAGGCAAGCAAGGCTTAACCTAAAGATCGACCCGAGCGGCTGTTATTATTTAGCCACGAGCTCCTCGGTTCCGCAAATGTGGAAAGTTAGATTTGATTCTCAAATAATTGCAACTAGCTTTTGGCCGCGGCATCACTCGCTTTAATTTAGAATTTGACAATCAATTTGGGTTATACTCTGCATGTTCATGTATAATTCAATCATGATTCGAAAGACACGAGGCGCCATCTATTATCATAAGAACGTCATTGTTGTTTTCCTCGGGAACAGTACTTTTTCCGGGATGAAATACCTTTCACCTTTCACCTCAAGGCTGTTTTCCGTGCACCTGAAAACAACAGGATAATCGGTTCAGTGGTTAAGGCGTGGAAAAGTAACAAACAAACAAACAAACTTACTTACGCATTGTTTAACACGTTGGCTGCCATACGAGTATACTCGTAGTAACTTTTTTTTATGCTCATTGCCACCATACAAAATGGTAGGTACGAGTATACTCGTAGTTGGCAGTGGAACTTGGTTCAAACTACGAGTTAACTCGTAGTATGGCAATGAGATAGGATTTTTATTACCTATTGCCAATCTACGGGTATACTCGTAGATAATTTGGCGCGAAAAAATGCGCTTCCTTGCTCTGTCAATGTGCAACTGCGGGCGCCGCGCGATTGCTCCGTCTGTCCCCAGCGTTCGCGACACTACGGGTACGGTCGTAACGGTGTATTTCTAATATGCATAAACCTATTCTGGTTCCTGTGTCAAACAAAAACGGTAAGGTTTCGATGAAACCTAATGTGGTTAGAGATTACAACAAGGGGACGTCCGGGATCGATTTTTCAGACCAAATGCTGTCATATTACTCAGCTCTTAGAAAGACGTTGTTTTGGTACAAAAAACCAGCGATACACATTTTTGAAATCTACATTCACAACGCCTGCATGATCTACAACCAACAAGCCAACCATCCTTCGGAAAAGAAATTGGATGCCCTTTCGTTCAAAGATGTTTTAACATCTTTTATGCGAAACATTTGCAAACTATAGTCATCACGATCAGAAAAAAACGAGAAAGATTACAAGTACTACATTATTTAGAGCGTCTATCACCCACACAAAAAAAAAACAGAAACCGACGAAACCGTGTCGTGTCTGCACAAAAGAAAAAAACGTAAAGAAACAATTTATTACTGTCCGGTATGTTCTGAAAAACGTGCCTTATGCGTAGAAAATTGTTTTAAAATATATCACTCCTTTTTGATTTCACAGCGACGTACCCAAAAAAAATTCTATTAAACTTTTTTTTCTAATTAAATAATGTTTTACTTCAAATGCCAAAAAATGTAACCCCGCCCTCCTTTCACTGCCACTTGTCTAGAATTCGTTAGAAATTGCATACAATCAACTACGAGAATACTCGTAGTTGGCAGTGGAGCCCAGATCTTGTACTACGAGTATACTCGTAGGTGGCAGTCAACGTGTTAATAAAAATCTATATACATATAATAAATCTGTAGAAAAATCGTTTTTGTACATCGAAAATATTTTGAAAAAAAATTGCCGGGGTGTTAAAGGGTAACCAACAGAACTCATTTCCAGCATTTTTGGAATTTTTGTCTGTTTATCTGTTTGTCTGTTTCGATGATCAAGCATCACGCAAAATATAAATAAATAAAAAAAATAAAAAAGCCTTTTATTTCTTGCAGTACAAAAGAATTAATAAAAATTAGTAATGCAAAAAAAAAAAAAAAATCGTATTATAAAATTCAATTCACTTGTGTGTTTTTGTTGAGAACATTGAAATTGTTATAATTTTATTAGGAATTAATTTATTATGAATTGTGAATTACGATTAAAATTAGAATAATTGTGAGATAAAATTGATAAGAAATATGATTGTAAGTAGTAATTTTTGCAAGAACCCCTCTTAGTAGAAGGTGAAGGCCTCCTCCAGAGATGACCAGCGATCTCTATCTGTAGCTATTCGCATCCAGCTAGTACCTGCGATCTGTACAATGTCATCTGCCCAGCGTGCTATAGGTCTTCCTCTTTTTCTTTGGCCTGATGGGCCTGGTCATGACGTCACGTTAAGTCTGGCTATATGTCCAGCCCATCGCCATTTCAGCTTATGTGAGTAGTGGAGAGCGTCTATGACTTTTGTTTTAAGTCTTATACGAGTATGTGGTATCTTTTGTATTTTACGTATCTTCATGACACTCCCTTCCATGCTCCTTTGGCATGACCTTATTTTGCTTTTTACTCTCCGGGTAAATTTCCATGTCTGGCACGCATATGTTAGTGAGGGGAGTAGGCAGGTATCCATAACTCTTTTCTTTGTTTTTAGAGGCATATCACTTTTGAGTATTTCTTTAAGACTCCAAAACTTTTTCTTTTTTCCATGTGTTTTTAACTCTTCTGTCGACTTCCATTTCATTATTTTGCCTGTCAAAAGAAATCTGTTTGCCCAGGTAAATATAGCTGTTGGCATAAGTTAGGGGAGTATTTTCAACGTATATGGTGGTTTCGATGTGATTTGTCATTATGTTTGTTTTATTTAGGTTTATCTCTAAACCTGCCTTTTTACTTTCTTCGTAAAGTGAATTTATCATTGACTGCAGCTGTTGTGCATTTTCTGATAGCAAGACTATGTCGTCCGCAAATCTCAAATGGTTTATATACTTACCATTTATATGTAAGCCGAGTTTGCTCCAGTCTAGTTTGCCAATGATTGACTCTAGCATCGCTATGAAGATGGTGGGAGATAGAGGATCCCCTTGTCTGACTCCTCGCTTTATATGTATAGGTGGTCCTGTGGTTTCCAGTTTTATTCGACTCGTAGAGTTGTCATAAAGGCATTTCAAAACTCTAATGTATTCCATTTCTAATTTCTGAGAGTGCAGAGCTTCCCATATCGCTGAGTGAAGTATGGTATCGAAAGCTTTTTGGTAGTCAATGAACACTATGTATAACGGTTTTTGGAATTCTTGATACTTCTCAATCAGCATTTCTAGTGAGTGGATGTGGTCCACAGTAGAGAAACCTCTTATAAAACCTGCCTGCTCAATTGGTTGATGTTTTTCAATGGATTTTCTTATCCTTTTTTCCATAATAGATGAGAATAGTTTGTATAATGAGGGCAACTGGTCTGTAGTTGCTAATGTTGCTTGGGTCACCTTTTTTGTAGAGCAAGATTATGTCCGACTCTGACCACTGTCTGGGAGTGCTTGCCGAATTCAGTACCATGTTAAACAGTCGTGTCAGTGGTGTTATTAGCTTACATCCTAGCTTAATAGCTTCGTTTGAAATCTTGTCAGGGCCGGGACTCTTCTCTTCTTTTAGTGAATTTATTCCTCTGATCATTTCCATTTCGTCTATTGCGCTTATCTCTACCTCAACTATTGGTACTTGTGAGTCGACTAGGTTGCTCAGTTGGTTTTGTGGACTATACAATTTTTTGTAGAAATCTGTTGCTATTCGTAATATTTCCGACCTATTATGTGTAGTGTTTGTTGTCCCTTGAAGACCTTCAATACATGTTTTGTGTGATCTTAGTTCTCTGTACGCTCTCTTGACGCTGCCCGTTACATGTAGGTGTCTTTCAATAGTTTTTATACGATAGGCCTTATAGTCGTTTTTAATATATTTACTTACAAGTTTGTACAAAGCTTTTAGTTAATTTTTCATAGATCGTGTCTTTGGCTTGGTTGTTTGTAATATTTGTCTTCGGTGGATCAACTTTTTCGTGTGAGCTGACAGAATACTTCTTTTCTCCGTGTGTGCATGAGGTCTATGAGCCTCTTTCAGGCTACTGTCTATGGCACTTATTATTTTATCGTAGCATTCTTGAACAGTATCAGTATCTTGCCAGTTGTGTAGTAGGTTTTCTGAGTAGCTGTTTAGTGTTTCTCTATATCTTGTTATATCTTCTTCATTTTTAAGTATATCTTTTGCTAATTTTCCAAAGTGTTTTCGACTTTTCGTATTTGTCTGCACTAGTAGTGTGGCTCTGACAAGTCTATGATCTGAGGGGTAGGTTACATTTAAAACTTGCATGTTTTGGATACTTCTGTGATTGTTAGTTAAAATGTAATCTATTTCGTTTTTTGTTGCGCCAGCAGGAGATCTCCAAGTCCATCTTTGATTGGTTTTTTTTTTGAAAAAGGTGTTCATTATAGCTAAGTTGTTTTCACAAGCAAATTCAATGAGTCTATCGCCTCTACTGTTTCTGTTGCCATAGCCGTGACTTCTCGTGATTAGATTTTCTTCAGACTTCGGTTGACCAATTTTCGCGTTAAAATCGCCCATGACTATTGTGTTTCTTCCTGATAGTTTTAAAGCTCTATTGACAGTGTCATAGAAGAATTCTATTTCATCTTCACTTGCAGTTTCAGTGGGAGAGTAAACTTGTATTATGCTTTTTTCAGAGGCAAACTACGCAAAATATACGAAACCAATATAGATAACTTTTATACATACAAATTGAGCGTATCTTGAGGTATTATTTAGTTTTTGTTTCATCGTAATCGGTTAATCTTATCAAAAGATATATGAATTTAAAGAGTTCAAGAAGAACTAATCATCAAATGTAAGATGCAGCGACATCTATTGTACTACTAAAATGGTAATAATGCCTAAAAATGTGCTCACCACATAACTGAAATCGACTTACAGGCTTTAAAAAAAGTTATTATGGCATAATGTACTCTAGATTAGTCTACATGACGCTGGTTTGAAAATTTACATAGCATTTCCGTGCATAGATGGCGTTGTTCATTTTACTCCATTTTCTGAATAGCGGTGATAAGATTTTCCGACCCTTCACACGTGTCAGGTTGCCTTTTTTTTTCGGATGTGAAATCATTAAATGACTCCTCCCGCTCTGGGCGGAGCAGGAGGGAGTGTCAGACTTTTACTGACTAAAACCCATCCATGTTCCTTCATCACCCTTTGTGTTCCGGGGCCACGGTATCTCTTTCAAACAGTCCCGCAGCCCCAGCAGGCATCGGCCCTTGCGGACCCCTTCCTTTTGCTGACTCTCTTTGAGGCGCACGTGGAACACGAACGTGCCGTCGACCCGGCCTGTCGTCACGAGACAGACGGACGGCGAGCTAGCCCATAGCCCACCTTCTACAAACCCGCGCCTACGGTGGCCGCCCGGGGCGTCTCCAGTTTGGTTTTTTAACCGATGAAACAAAAGGAGGAAGTTCATAATTCAATGCGTACTTTTTTTTTGTTTGTCCACGAGAGAGAGAAGTCCAATATACACTAATGTAGGAGCGGAGTATCAATGATAAATGTTGCCAAGACAGGCAAAATGGATTTCTTTTGAGAGCTTCCGTTGCGAGCGGGTTAAAGTTACGCAACAATCATGTATGAGGGAATATTGTTTCTCTTAAAAACTTAAAATAAAAATCCGCGATAGCATAATGTCTATCTTTTAAGGTACATACTCTCTCTAACCCAGAGACAGCTCTCTCATGTGACGCAGACGAAGTTTCGCGGGTCAGCTAGTAAATAATATTAGTCAGGATTATACAAAGTAGGTTGATATGGCACACGTTTGAAGTCTTCCTCTTTGTTATTACAATACAATTGTGAACAATAAAACACAACAAAAGTAACAAAAAGCTTTACTTGTCGGTGACTTTTGTTTTTTGGCATTTTGGTCACCTAATTCGGAAAAGAACTTATTTTTCATTGTTTGTGTGTTTTATTTGTGATAACTTATACTAATTCTTGTTATTAGTTTGCATTGTACTTTGTTCGAGACATATCTGACATTAAGTTAGCTACTAGTTACTTTAAAGTTAATTTATGGTGTTGGCACTACTATTTTGGGATTGTTTCCTCTCTCTAAATTGTACTTGTACGGTGTTTATAACACGTTTAAAATAAAGTTTGTGAATTAAATCAATTTTACTTATGTTTCCCCTAACTCTGTGTGGAACATAATTTTGATCCGGCTCGAAGGACCCAAACTTATGTTCCACACAGAGTTAGAGGAGAAAATCCCAAAACAGTAGTGTCAACACCATAAAGTAACTAACTAGTAGCTAACTTATATTCGGATATGTCTCAAACAACTTTACTTACTTTATGAAAAAAAAAAATTGCAAAGTGAATTAAAATATTGGAAAAATCACGTAAATCGATCTAAAAATCAGTGAAACAAAGGTGACGGACGAATACCATAATAATAACCTCTTTGTTTGTTAAAAATATATTAGTAAGCACCAATTATTTTTAGTGATAAATCTTTGCCATGAGGCACATTTGTAAATTTTGAATGTTGCATTGTTGTGTTGTGCACCCACTGACCTACAACAAACCATTACACCAAATATAAAACATAAAAAAGTTATGTCCATCACAAAACATGTCAAATGGACACGCATTTCAAACGTATGAACTTGAAAACGTCCCTATTCACGGTATTCACCACATGAAGCGGCGAACGAGGAATGTATTCAAAGCCATGAATCGCTAATTGGTCAGAAACAAACTCCAGTCGGGCTAACTGCAATTATATTTTAAGTAACAAAGGTGGCTAACAGGTTCCCCTCGAACTAGGTGTTAACTAACAACCGGATATGTTCAAAAGGCACTCAATCGCGTAGTATTTGAAAAATCAAATGGCTGAAAAGAATTGAACAAGTGTGAACGAAGGTTGAGAGTAAAAAGGAATTTCCGTGAACGCGCTTTCAAAAGAAAAATAAAAATGGCGAAGTGGAATGCGAGAGGCGGCGAACGCTGCGCCCCTGTCGCAATACTCGCAATACGAGCAGTTACACTTCAAGAACGGGTTGTTAGGGTTCCGTTTTTGTCCATTTGGCAACGGAACCGTTATAGAATCGTCCCGTCCGTCTGTCTGTCTTTCCATCCGTACGTCACAGCCATTTTACCCTGAGACTATTGGCATCACACAGTTTAATTTTGGTCCCAGGTGACTTCTATGAATCGCTACACAAACTGATTTGAAATTATGAAAAAAAAAATGATTTCAGCGAATATTTTCTTAGGTGTCAAATTTTAGGTGTCTTTTTAATTGGGATATTTGAGGTTCTTTGGAGAAATCATTGACCAATGCCTTGAACCCTTATTGAGAGAACCAGCTGGATTCAAGAAGCAGAGGACAGGCCGATGTGGCGCTTGTTGGAGGCCCATGTCCAGCAGTGGACGCGTTAAATAAAGATGATGATAGGGAAACAAAAAGCGTTGTAAACGTTCCTAAAACGATCAGTTCGGACTTTAATTTAATTGATAATCTATTTTTCTAAACTCTCAAATAAATGTGGCAAACAAAACTTCAAACGTAGCTCCTGTTTCTAGATATTCCCTTCGCTTAGGGGAAAACAAGTGATGAGGCGACCCGAATACTGCATCCATCTGCATACGAACCCTAATGTCAGTGTTTACAGGATAAGGGGTGCAGGAATCTGCTTGATGCAAGAAGGACAGGGCCGGTCGATGATGATGATGTCCGGTAGTGGACGCCTTCCGGCTAAAAGGACTTAATAGGTTAAGAAAGTGCGGTCCATTAATTGCCATGCATAAATACTCACTGACTATCTGCTGAGGACACTATAGCTTTTAAACCTTCTCGGAAAAGACTAAAGTCTGTTAGGCCTCTCAGCCAAAACTGTTGCAATAGTATTCTTCATATTATGTACAGTCACGATTTCGCGAGTATTAAAATGTAAACACATACCAAACTTCAAAAGCGATTTTCTCGCACAATTACGGTATCTACATGATAATACCTATTTCGTAATACATAGTATGGCTTCCAAAATACAATGTTAATGAAGACGTAAACCGTTAGTCAATACAACAGGAGGGAATCGCTTTTTGAACGTTTCATTGTTCAACTTATACTGTTACTTACGGGATGGGATATGTTTCGTTATTTTGAGCTCCCGATACTCGTGTTTGAGCTCCCGATACTCGTATTTGAGTACTTCCGATGCTGTTGCAAGTGCCATGATCGCAAGATGATTGCTCGTGAGCGTACAATATAATGTATATAGTAAGTAGATGAGCATGACAACTTATCCCTCTGAAAGGGTAAAATGGGGCTTCCGCGATAATCCCCAGGCGTCCCAAATACCGCACCTATCTGCATACGAGCCCCGCTGTCAGCAGTCACTTTTGTCACAGACTCGGGACATGACAGCGCCTCGTCACGTCACCACGTCGACGTCACGTCGCCGTCATCGTCACGCTGCGCAGCGTAATCCGATTACCAACAATGTCGACATCTGTCCATGGATTACTTTCATGCGTGACTTTTATAAAAGTCATTTTATTTTTGAAACAATTTTTTTTAGATTTTATTTGGATTTTTATCGTAGTGTGTGATTGAAAACTTGATTTCACAACTTCCCAAAAGCCGATAAAGTGTAAAAGTTTCGAAATGAAATGGACATCCCGATGACGTAATTAATTTATACGGGTTCTGTTGTTTTTTTCTTTTTGTCCACAGAACCCTAAAGATATTTTTTTGTAAAATACAATTTACTACGTCGTTTAATCTAAGGTGTTTGAGAATAAATAAATAAAGGTATTAACAGTATTAATCAGTGATTGCTGCGGTGCCACAGCAACCTATAAATTCTCGAAAATAAATACCCCTATAATTTTGACGGACTTGTCAGTTATAGCAACCTAATCACAACCTTATAGCTTGTCGCATAAGGATCATTGTGATTTTGACAGCGATGCAAGGGCGGAGGTAAACTGTCTGTGACAGGACTGAAAACAATCCTTCATTATAAGTATAAGCTTCAATCAAACAGCAATACCGTTAACGTGGAGTGGTAATTTAATTAAAAATAATACAAGGTAACGCCCGCGACCGTCGTTCGCTTTCAAGGGTTTTAATTTTTTGCACGGAACTCCCCATAATATTAAATTAAAATAAAGGGTGTAAAAGATCCTTAACGAAACCGAAAGGCACTTGTAGTTCCTGTCATTGCGATATTTATTTTCTTCTAGACCATACCTGGGAACCTTCTAGTTACGGGGATATTGGGGATCAAAATTCCATTAACATTTCCAAGTTTTTTTTAAATACATGTCACGTTATAAATGTAAGATTTTTACTTTAAACACCTCCACGACCCCGTACTATTCAATTCATCCATTAGCACAATGTTTCGAATGTGTTACATTGAGTTTTACCGTAAAACGTGATTCTTCTAACCTCAAAAATGTTAGTCGTTTCCCAGCAATAATTTTTGCGTAGTTACTTAGTTTGATGAACAGAATGCTTAGTTTGATGTACAGAATGCCTAGTTTGATGTACAGAATGCTTGGTTGACGGCTTCGTGAAGGGACCGTTTACACCCTGTATAAAAGTAGCCTAAGTTAAACCTTATAACATCAGCTATCTGCCAGTAAAAGTCCTGTCAAAATTGGTCCAGCTGTTTCGGAAATTAGCCGGGACAAACAGACAAACATTGAAAAAAATGTGTTTTTATTATAAGTGCCGTATATATTTTTATATGCATTCAGTAAAAATCTGTTCTTTTGATATTACAGAGACTTCAATTTAATTTATTTTGTATAGATTGTTTGATTTCCTAAACTAACCACGAATATTAATTCGGCTAGTAAAATCAATATTGGCCCACATAGTAATTACTAGCTTTTGCTCGCGGCCTCGTTTCCGTTATGTACGGAAATTAACCACATGGGAAATTTTTAAATATAGCTGTATGTGTGGTTTTGGAATCGGATTAGTAATACCAAAGATACCCCCTACGTAACAAGCTTACAAACGAATTTTACATCTCTATAAAATCAGTATAGAAGAGCACCAATCAATAAAAATAACAGAAAAAAAATACAATATCGGGATTCGGGAGCTCAAAACAATTAACAATCACGGCAGATATCCTGTAAGTGACAACATAAGTTTAGTTTTAAACCGTGAAAGCTTATAAATGTGTTTAAAATTGAACAGGTTACAAAGGCCGTAAAAACACCTTTCCTCACCGACCATCCACCAACCATCCACTAACCATCCACCAACCATCCACCAACCACCTACCACCACCAACCACTTCTTCTTGTCATCGCGATATATTTTTTTGTTCTGAACAATACCTGGGAACCTCCAAGTTACGGAGATATTTAAGCTGAAAGTTCCAACATTTTCACACGTCATTTTTAATACGAGTTTTAAATCTTATAAAAATTCTCTAATCTTTAAAAAAAAAAAAAAAAAAAGCCATGTTCAATGTTTTGAAAGTGCGCTACATTGAGCATTACCGTAAACCGTGTTTTGTCATACCAAAAATAAAAGTAGTTATCCCTAATACAGTAGCGATGCTGACGCGCGCTTGCAACGCTGCAAAAAGTAATATAGGTCAAGCCTATTGCCATTAAACGGTCACCAATCCAGACTACGTGGCTGCTACTGAGAAATGCCTAATGGAAAACCCCAATAACACTTTGCCCGACCTAAGATTCGATCCCAGTACCTCATGTTCAGTCGGAGTTGGTACCACTAAACTTGTAAAATAACAATTAAAACAGTATGTTCCCGGCGAAAGTGTTAAAATGGAAACCAAATGGCATATATAACTCCAATCACATAAAATATTTGCTTTTAAATAAAGTTAAATGTTTTGTAACATTATTATATACAATTATTGTTTTACAACATTGAGATGTAAAATGATTTCAGAAGTTTCAAAATTAAAGTGCAGTGATTGTACTCCTGCGTTCGAACGAACCCTGGGCCTATACTACCTCAAATGGCTTAGCATGATCCTCCGTTACGCCTAAAATACTGCAGCATTAATTTTGAAATAAATATATGGTAAAATTGAGGATTAATGTTAGGTCTTATGTTTGACGAAAACACGATTTCATAAAATTTTCTCGATAGAAAAAAATCCCAAAGTTACCTCCAAATCGAACAATAAACCGCTGGTATTCAAAAAGTAATTCAAATTAGATCATGAAACTTTGCATACTAACTGAACTAACTATAAAGCAGGTCTTATGTTTTTTATTTTTTCCAAAAGACGTAAATTTGATTTTATAAAGAATAAAAACCACTCATTTCGCACTATTCGGCCGCAGTGACTGACGTCCGCTTTGTATAGTGCAAGCTAATTAGAACTTAATTTTAACAGGATTACAAACGAAGTTTGAACCACCACAAATAGAGGTGCTAATCTGAGGTAGTATAGGCTCTCGGGTTACCACATCTCAGAAATTAATAATAATGCTCCTCTGTCATCTTTGTAATGAAACGCCGATTTTGTAATGAGACTATAATAACACCTACGTATTTGTAATGAGACCATCATAACAGCTAAGTACGTATTTCCCCACCCACTTTATAAACTTCTCGCTGAATCATTAGGAACTTGAATCGTCCCAGCAGCATTCATTTGGTAAGAATGAGAATCTCATTTCATTATATTTCAATAAAATTAACTGTTGGGGATTAATAAAATGGTAATCTTCTCCTTGCATAGAAGACGTGCTAACTTATTAAATACTTGATTTTCTTTTGACTTCATTAATCTGAGGATGAGGAAAATGCAGGATATTGGATAGAATAACTGAAAATATTAAAAAAAAAACTGGCCAAGTGCGAGGCGAACTCGCGCATGAAGGGTTCCGTACTGTCGTATATATATATACTATTATTTATTGTTATAGCGGCAGTAGAAATACATTCATCTGTGAAAATGTCAACTGGTTAGCTATCACGGTTCACAGACTGACGGACAGTGGCGTCTTAGTAATATCAGTAATAATTATTATACAGTAGTATTATGATACAGTATTCCGACTTCATAGAAACGGACGAAATGCGAGCTATACCTACGCGCCTCGATCTAAGGGTGCACTTGGGGCGCAGACAGTCACGGCTGTACCGCAGTGTCGAACGGACGGTGTGTTGTTTTTTTAACAATAACCGCGCGATTTTTTCTCTAAAAATCAGTTAATATGACGAGTAGGAAATATTGTGCTGTTTTTGGTTGTATGAATTCGTCAATAACGCATCCAGACATAAGTTTTTTTAAATTACCTGGAAACTCTGAAAGGTAAGACTATAAAATAATTTTACTTACTAGTAGGTAGGTACATAATGTGTGTCTTTTTAATGGATAAGTATTTCCTTTTATCTCACGAAAAAAAAGGTGTTTGGATTAATAAATAAAGCGAATAGAGTAACGGAAAGTTATTGAGACGAGTGAAATAGGTAGTTATATGCGGTTCTGAATGAATCATGATACGGTAGGTACCTACCTACTTACGCTTGTGTTAAAACTTCGGTGCCTATACTTTAAAATTTAACAATAAAGTCTTTCGTACGACTCAGTCGAGGCGCAAATATTTTTCGGTCGCAAATTTATAAGCCCGATTTGTTTTTCGAACAAAAACATGTTTTTTTAATTAAATCTACCAATAAAAAAACAACACGCATTTTTATTGAACACTTCCTATTCAATATACAAAGTATTTAATTTATTTATATCATCATCATCTGCCTAGCTTTTTCCCAACTATGTTGGGGTCGGCTTCCAGTTTCACCGGATGCAGCTGAATACCAGTACTTTACATGGAGCGACTGCCTATCTGACCTCCACAACCCAGTAATTATTTAATTTATTTATATAAAAAGGATATTTACAATCACAAAACTAAATAGAAACAGAAAGTAGGCAAATGTAATTAAAATGCTGGAGACGGGCAGCCCTAACGCATGTTTACGTACCGCGCGGCTGTAGGCATTTATTTCTATCATGCGGCCGAGTTACACTACTGTATCATAATATTACCGTGGTAATATGGTCCCGTTTTTACCCTTTGGGTAGGTACGTAATCCCAAAAATCTAATTCATTTGTGACAGTTCAATGTATGCGTTCGAAACGTTTGTGTTGTTGTTCTAATGTCTATCTATTCATCAATTCTACTAGTCTAACACAATTTGAGTTCATCGACACGTAAAGAAGAAGACTTCTTTAGCCTATATTGTCCCACTGCTGGGCAAAGGCCACAACCTTCGAAGAAGAAGAAGACGACAAAAATATATTTTATTGGAGGTTTCATCAATTCATCAGCTTTCATAATAATATCACCAAAACGTTGCAAAGATAGGACCACCCATAACCGTTAAATGCAACAAGATGTCTCTACAACATGCTGCCATAAAATGAAACATAAAATAAGAATATATGTATATGTACATAGAAGAGGACATTAACACTTACAATGAGAATCGTTTAACTGAAGGTTCAGGCCAGCGGGTTTATCATAGTAAGAATTAAAGACGTGCAAGAATGACAGCCTCGCGATTCGTTCCATACATTCTCATTAAAATGAAATGGCATAACGGTTAGTCTGTTACGTTGTACACTTGCGTACGCGCCGGTCGACATAACAGGATGGTCGTTAACTGTCTTGTAGGACCTAGAATTATTTAACTTAGAGCACACTCTTATATACTCGGAGGCCTATGTCCAGCAGTGGACGTCTTTCGGCTGAAATCTAGATGCTGACATACTCGAACATTATCTATGCCTAATCTTTTCCTAACTATATTGGGGGTCGGCATCCAATCAAACCTGATGGAGGTGAATATCAGTACCTATTTTACATGATGCGACTGCCTATCTGACCTGGAGGTCAGATAGGCAGTCGCATCATGTAAAATACCGTATGCAATGCAAACCGGTTATAATACCGGTTGCAAATGCAACCGTTCTTAACTTGGTGTTGGAACACCAAGTTAAGAACTAGGTAATACGGTACCCCTTGGTATGACTGGTTGTCAGTTTCGGGCCACTGACTTCCTGTATTTACTGTCAAAGATCTACAAATGACAGCTGGGGCTACGCACCGGGGAAACTCGGTATGTAATGGGTGGCTGTACTGTAGCCACAAGCTTTTCAGAGTACTTATTCGATCTGACCAAAAATTGGAGTCCCTCTTATAAAGAGGAGATCTACCTAAGTCATGATTTTAATACTATGCATGAACAGGTTACAGTTAGCAAGACAACAATACCTAAGAATGGAGGGTAAGGTACATATATATACCAAACATGGGGGCAAACACTACCTATCTACAGGAATACAAAAACATGCCTTTATAGAGGCGAGAAACTAAACCGAAACGGAACTCCTTACCGATGAACTACCGTCCAAGACGCCACAGTTCGTCAATTTGACCATAAATCTATACTAATATTATAAAGAGGTAACATTTGTTTGTAAGTTTGTATGTAGGGGGTAATCTCCGGAAGTAATGAAGCAATTTTAAAAATTCTTTCACCATTAGAAAGCTACATTCACCCTGAGTAATATAGCTATATTTTATCCCCGTACTCCCACGGGAACGGGAACTACGCGGATGAAACCGCGGGACATCCGCTAGTAGTATATATAGATCTATATGTTATAGACCAAGTAATATGAGGGCTCTCTCATATTGGGCATATCTCAAAACCCCCACTACATAAATCACCCGTATAATGAACCACTAGATAATTTGTTGAAAAAACAACATACTCTCAAAACCTAATTAACTGACTCTCACTTTCGTTCTAGTCGGAAACTTTATACTTACCAAACTTTATATCTTACCGAACTTAATACTTACCAAACCAACTGAGATTTTTTCAACAGGCACAGCACGGGGAAAAGTTATTTAGTAAACACATTTCACTCGTTCAGATCTTTACCGATACAAAGATATTGTCCTCACGAAGTCACGAGAAACTTTGTCAAAACCCATTTTTTTTTGTAAGTTTTCGAAGTCATATATTCATATGGACAAGTCCATCAGGCAAGTCCGACCAAAACTGCTAAAATGATTTTCATAAAATAATAAAAATCAAATGTTTCCATAAACAGTTTGACCACAGTATCAACAGATTTTCATTTCACCACACAGTACCAGTTAAAAAAGCTCTCTATGAACTGTATGCTTGCTGTTGTTAGGGTTCCGTAGTCAACTAGGAACCCTTATAGTTTCGCCATGTCTGTCCGTCCATCCGTCTGTCCGTCCTCGATTAATCTCTGTGACCGTTAGCACTAGAAAGCTGAAATTTGGTACCAATATGTATATCAATCACGCCGACAAAGTGGTAAAATAAAAATTGGAAAAAAATGTTTTATTAGGGTAGCCCCCCTATATGTAACGTGGGAAGTGATTTTTTTTTTATTTCAACCCTAACGTGTGATATATTGTTGGAAAGGTATTTAAAAATGAATAGGGGTTTCCTAAAATCATTTTTTGATAATGTCAATAATTTTGGAAATAATCGCTCCAAAAGTAAAAAACAATGTGTCCCCCCCCCTCTAACTTTTGAACCATAACTTTAGAAAATATGAAAAAAATCTGAAAAGTAGAACTTTATAAGGACTTTCTGGGAAAATCATTTTGAACTTGATGGAAACAACAGTTTTTGTACAAAAATTACAAAAATTTATACAAAATAATTTCTGGACTAAGTTTGTAGTATATTCGTATATGCAAGCATTTTTACATAATGGATACCCACCTTTAAACTCATAAGTGGGAACACTTATTGTGATGGACGGGGAACTACGGAACCCTACACTGAGCGTGGCCCGACACGCTCTTGGCCGGTTTTTTTTGTTTTTTAAGTAGGTACTTACAAATGCATAAAATTATTCCTGTAAAGTTACACTAAACGTAAATACCTTAAGGGTTAGAAAGGTATCTAATAGTGTCTACTACCCCACCTTTAGGGGTTAAGTAGGTACACAAACTACAGAAAATATAAATAATACGACCAAAAACGAGACCCGCTTTCAAATAATTAATATTATAAATATCTCCTTACCACAGGCTAAATTTTAGCCTATATTCTAGGAGAACAATACTTCACCCGTCTTTATTGTATAGTTGAACCTAAAAATTGTATAAATGCAACATTTGTAAACTTTGCAATCCCATTTTGAAATAAACTATTATTCTATTTATTCATCTAAACACATATTTTTAACATTTTTAAATATTTCTTAATAAAACTACATAAAAAAACATTTAAAAATATAAAAAAACAGTAGCCCACCAGCGCTGGGAACAGGGTCCGAGCAGCTTTATTATTATTAAATAGATTTTTTTCGCAGCTTAAAATCCCTCCGTACTTTCTTCTAATACTTAAACACCAAAAGGATTACGTAGAACGATGCTGACAAAATGATTACTTCCCCTTTGTCACCATTCTCCCACCATTCCGCATAATTCACTTATAAATAATTCATGGTCTAGGTGACAATACTGAGCTCTTTAATAGCTTCCATTTAATTTGAGGTGCGTACCCCACTATGAATTGATATATTGCACTGCTACCTACTTAATACACATATTATTTTACCCTAGCAACCCGCAACTTCGTCTGTGTAAGCTCATTTACTGGGATAAAAAGTATCCCACGTAATCTAGGTTATGAACTATCTGTGTGTCATACTACTACTACTACAACAGCCCATAACGTCCACTGCTGGACATAAGCCTCTCCCATGATGGGAGGAATTTGCCGTAATCTCCACGCTTGGCAGGCGGATTGGAGATGGCAGTGATGAAAGACTAACAGAAAACGCTGCTGCCCATTCTCTGGTCTACGGAGGAGCAAGGTGTTCTGCCTCAGACATTAGTCGCCTTATACGACACCCGTGAGTGTAATGGGTTGGTTCTATTCTACTCTGCCGGATACCACACCGCTAAGTGTGTCATAGACCATGGGCAATTTTGTATGAAATCTGGGCGTCTAACCAACTATAATTGAAACATATTTTAGTAGGTTATTAATTAGGACTTTACTTCATACAAAAACATCAAGTAGAACAGTGAGTATCTAAAATTTTGCCTTTTATGTAGTTTGCCAAAAATTCGACCTAATTTTAATCCTATAGTTTAACAAGGGGCTTCCGTTACACTGCCTTAACAGTTTCTAGTCGTCGATTCTATGATTTTGCGGGCGTTGTTTGCATTAATTATTCTGTGCTTATTTGTCACACGTTTTCAACATGATCTGAAGGATCATTCCTACTAGTTCCACTACACAGTTCTACGGTAGAACTAGTGGGATTTTTTTTTCCGAGCCACAAAAATACCAATGGTGTCGATTCTGTTGTGCACAAACTAAACTTAGTTTAGGCTATTGCTAAACTAAACTTAGTTTTGGCTATTGCACATAAAAAAATATACGGGTCGAATTGAGAACTTCCTCCTGTTGTTTCGTCGATTAAAAAACCAAACTTGAGGAGTTGGGGCAACTGACACATGCCGTGCGTGGGTCATTCTTCAAGGAAAATCTGAACACCGCGATTCAGAAAATGGAGTAAAACGAACAACGCCATCTATCGACCACGATATTAGCGAGATAAAAAAAAATCATCATTATATTTTCACGAACTGTAGTCAAAGAGTAGGCTTTTAAAATATTGAATTATCTACAATGGACAAAAGTATTCGTAATATTCACTGCATTGTTAATTTGCAGTTAACGTTTAAATAGTTAAGGGACATTGTGGGTCATTTCAGTCTTTATCAGTGATATATTCATTACAAAACCACAACATGATATATTGGTGTAACTGTTTTACATATATTATATATTTTTTTTATTTCTTTTCTCTGAATAAATTAATGGACTTTTCTCAAACAAGTTTGGCATTCAATGTATATGTGAACTTACATATAAAAAATATGCTATTTAATCAAATTTCCTATAACATCCCTAATGTTTTGAAACGTTGTTACTTTCAACGAGTGTGTGTAGACATTTTTGGAAATAAAACCAAGAACTGAATGAAATTTCCTAGAGAAAATGCTTGCAAAACTACAGTTTTTAACGGACTTCAAGGATTCTCAATTCGACTGAAGCGATATTTTATGTGTTCGCGGATAATTACGCGGAGTCTCCTAATACAAGCAATTCCTTGCTTAAAAGGTGATCTCCAATAATGTGTATCGAAATGCCTATTGTAATTGAAATAAACGTTTTTATTATTATTATTATTATTAATTATATTAATAAAAACTAAAGATTAATGACATTTTCAGAATATAATTTCGGCAACATTATGCCGTTGCATAATTTCTGTACTGAATATGTGGTCACCGTTTGTGCGTAGGTGTCCGTTTGTGCGTAGGTGTCCGTTTGTGCGTAGGTGTCCGTTTGTGCGTAGGTGTCTGTTAGTGCGTAGGTGTCCGTTTGTGTGTAGGTGTCCGTTTGTGCGTAGGTGTCCGTTTGTGCGTAGGTGTCTGTTAGTCCGTAGGTGTCCGTTTGTGCGTAGGTGTCCGTTTGTTTGCGCGCAGGTGTCCGTTTGTGCGTAAGGGTTCGTTTGTGCGTAGGTGTCTGTGCGTAGGGGTTCGTTTGTGCGTAGGTATCTGTTAGTGCACAGGTGTCCGTTTGTGCATAGGTGTCCGTTAGTGCGTAGGTGTCCGTTTGTGCGTAGGTGTCCGTTTGTGCGTAGGTGTCTGTTAGTGCGTAGGTGTCCGTTTGTGCGTAGGTGTCGCGTTTGTTTGCGCGCAGGTGTCCGTTTGTGCGTAAGGGTTCGTTTGTGCGTAGGTGTCTGTTTGTGCGTAGGGGTTCGTTTGTGCGTAGGTATCTGTTAGTGCACAGGTGTCCGTTTGTGCATAGGTGTCCGTTTGTGCGTAGGTGTCCGTTTGTGCGTAGGTATCTGTTAGTGCGTAGGTGTCCGTTGTAACGTTACATTTTCCTGGATAGGATCCACAAAACTGTAAGGTCACTCTGAGCACTCACCTACCTAACTTTCAGTCTGGATCACTATTAAAAGAAATAGTCAAGGGGACGAGTTATAAGAATTCATTAACAAAGATCCTAACCTAAGGCTGGAGCTACTTAACCACTAATGCCAGTGAAGCCGGCGGAAAGAACTGAAGATGAGCGCAGGATGGAATAAATAACTGAAGAACGTCCGTCTTCAAACTGTGGAGGAGGACCGACGAACCATCAATCCTCAGGCCGTAGAGGAGGGCCGAGGGCATCCGTCTTCAGACGGTGGAGGAGGGCCGAAGAACGTCAATCCTCAGGCCGTAGGAGGAGGGCTGAGGGCATCTGTCTTCCGACCGTGGAGGAGGGCCGAGGAACATCAATCCTCAAGCCGCAGAGGAGGGCCGAGGAACATCAATCTTCATTGTGCAGCTCAAGCATCAGGATTCCAGGTGTTCAAGGTGAGGGTGCGGCACGGAGAGACGCCGACTTAAAACAAAACTTAAGGGTAACTGTCCTCTAAGTATACTTTTATGAAGCTTTTCAGATGTGTAGCGGCTCTTAGCTCTCAACGTAGACTGCCCATTCCACCACCAGGCTCCTGTCAACTCCAGATGATTGACATTTTATAATTTATAAGAATTTAGAATACATTAAAAAGAAAAGATAACGAGGTCGATGTGATTTACCTATACAACCTACAACTAGCTCCAGCAATAAATTAAAAATAAAACTAGGGTTGTCACTAACTGACATCACAAAAGTAAACAAAGATTTAATAGAGATAAAAATCTACAGAAAAACTTAAATAACATGAATTACAAGGTAAAAGGCCAAAGCCGTTGCTAAGCCTCCAAGAAATGACCATGAAGCTACCTAGTGAGGACGAATGCTTAAATTTTCAGGTTAATAATATCCAAAAATGTACCTAAGTAAAAAACCATGTAAAAAACATACACATAAGACCGTTTGTGCGTAGGTGTCCGTTTGACATGCGTAGGTGTCCTTTCCACCTTCCACCCTGTGTCTTACATGGTATGCTTGATTGGTATGATTAATTTTGGCAATATTAGCTGGCAATATTGCCAAGCTAAGCAAACGAATAGGCGTGTCTTTGCCTAATTACTAAGACCAATGTAGCTTATTGGGATTTCCTATTAATTAGGTACCTATACTGAGTCAGGTAGATCTTATTAGCCAAGTATGTCTCTGTTGGTCCGTTCGATTAGTTTGCACAGCATTATAGCCTGCTCAGCCTATATTGCTTGATATAATAATTATACAATTAATGAAGATATAATTCTGAACGTTTGCAACCCTACTCGTGTTGCAGTTGTCAGATTGAACATAGATCGTTGCAACTATTGGGATACGAGTTTCTCAAGGCATTCTACAGGTGATATTATGGTCACGCTTAGATTAAAAAATGTCCAGATTGATAGTAGGCCACTGAGAATTGAAGCCAAAAACACGCGTGACATATATCCCGCGTCGTACGATCCATACGTCAGTCGCCTAGGAACGTTCCCCGCGTAAACTACGTCACGAGTCCGTGTTTTGATATTTTAAAATGAAGGTTTGTGTTGTGAAATGGTGTAGAAATCACACAAAAAAAAGGAATGTGCCACTATATATCATTTCACAAGTAAGTATTCAATTTCACTTTGTATTTTTTTGTTACCGCATTTTAAACTTATTTATACAAAGAGTATAATTTGACATTACTGTCACGCCATATTTGTTGAGTGTTGCCAGGGGCATAATTTTTTTTACCCATTATTTGTAACTTTTTAAAAATCATTTCAGAACGAGAAATTACAAAAGAGTTTTATTTACTTAAACGATGTTTTTTTTTAAATTTTGAAGCATTATAAATGTAAAAGCTTTGGGTCAATTACTGAATTCGAAACGCTTTGTCCATTGCCTCAAAGTCTCATTTAGAGTCAGTCAGATTAAGAGTCAAACTAACTAATGCCGGGTCCAGACTGGTGTAACGCGAATGTAACGATTACGTTTAATTCATGTCAACAATGTGGACGGCACACGAACTCAAAGCGAATTGAAAACGCGAATACTGCGTGCGCCTTTGTGTTCGCGTAAAAACCGACAGCCGATGGATCAACCGCGAGCGTTACATGTAATGCTCGTGGTGCCGTCCACACCTAGAATTCGCGTTACATTACACGGTGGATTCGCGTTACATTACTCTAGTCTGGACCCGGCTTAACGGTCGGACTCGGTCAGGTTCGGTCAGACTCGGTCAGATTCGGTCAGACACGTTCAGAATCAGTCGGACTCGGTCAGACACGTCCAGACTCAGTCAGATTCATTTGGACTCGGTCAGACACGTTCAGGCTTGGTCAGATTCTATCTAACACGTTCAGACTCAGTCTAATTCTGTCGAACTGGATCAGACTCTGTCAGACTCAGTCAGAATCGGTCAGACTCAGTCAGAATCGGTCAGACACGTTCAGAATTGGTGAGATTCAGTCAGACCCGGTCAGACTCGGATTTTGTTTAAAAACTAATCCTATTTGATAAAAGCAGCATTCATATGACATCGGATTTTTTGCCGTCACAGTTACCGTTTGTGCATTTTTACTTACTACCTATTTAAGTACACCAAAACAACAAACATTTAATTAACTTACAAGCAAATATCACAAAAAGTCGTAACATAATAATTTCTGATAAAGTCGCACATGACAAATTACACAAATTAAAGAAATAACGTTGAAAATCACCAACCGTAATGATAAAAAATCATGTCATTACTGTTGATGATATATTTTACGCTGAACGTAAAATACTGAAAATCTCCCACATTTATGGGTAAGTCTCCGCCACTGGTATTACACGCACATTGCACACAAACGCAAATCCGATACGTAATCACTCCCGAGCGCGGCGCTCACTCACACAATTATAAAAAAGTGGCTTCACTTAAAACGGTCCGTTTTGTTTCGAACACGGAATCTGGACATTTTTTAATCTAAGTGGTCACGTATTTGTCTAAGTATTCATGAGTGACTTCGCATCCAATAATATTAAATACTAGCACTTCGACCGCGACTTCGTCTGCAAGAATTGTGATAGTTAAAATACGTCCAGTTCTCCCCTTTGTCTATTTCAGTGGTTATTTGCCCAACAAGCCAATATTCGACCGCAACTCGACATGGCCGGCCTAGTCCCATTTTAGTTTACCAGCTTTTTCTACCACGGCAAAAACTTATAATGTATTTGTTTGTAAATATGTATTTATTTAAACTTTATTTTATTAATTTAGGAGGGTCCCTATATTTTAGTGTTTTTTAATAGTTCTAAATCAATACAGTCAGCGGTTATTGCTATCAAATAAAACTATATTCCCAAAACAGTTTTAGGAGCCCCAAACAAACCTGGTTGCCTTAAAACGGTCGAACTAAATTTGTCGCTTATGGGAATGCAGCATTGATAAACTGAACTGTGGTCTGGTGTAGGGGGGGGGGGGGGATAAAGGGGGGGGCTGAGTAATTGATTTCCTTTACGTCGAGTCCCTTTGCGTCGTGTCTGAGAGTCTATTGTTTTTGCAAATACGCTTTCTATTACCGTTACTATACGTCGAGTTTGGTTAATAGGTACAGTCAGGACACCATGTTCCCGTTCAGTTACACCATGTTGTGTTACCCATTGGGAGAAATATCTCGCCAAGTAACACTGTAACTAAAGTAAAAGAAAACGAAGACAATTAGGAGATGAGAAACAAGGATAGTAAAGTCTCACAAACTACCAGGAGACCAGAATCTTGAAGAAGTATTATCTACATTGCATGCTGTATTTTATTTTATTTTATTTTATTAATTTTAAGAAAACTTACAGCTAATACATTTGAGTAGTCAGAAGTAATAAGTAGAAGAAAGCCAATTACAAGTTTCCACTTATACATTGTATAAATTGACAAAACGGTAAACGGTAAACAGCAGTATATGCAGTAGCAGTATGATAATCGATATAGTAGTATTAGATTCTTATTAACAATATACAATATACTTCCTTCATGGTTCTGGCCTCCTGGTAGTTTGTAAGACTTATAATCTCCTACTGTCTTTGATTTCTTTTAGCGATACGACTGGTAGCCAGCGCCGGCTTGTTATTGGCCTCGTATTAACAGTTTTTCAATGACAAGCCAGACTTGAGCTAAGTTTAAAATCTAAGGTTGCTCTGCTCAACTTAGCTTCATCCGAAAATAAACCTTATTTACATGACATTAATGTTTTCATACAAATTAAACCATTGATACTTATATCCATACAAATAAATAAAATTGAAATGTCTGTCTGAAATTCCCATGAACTTAGCGAATTTCACCAATGAAACTGAACACGATTAGAACATATTACACTACAACCAACTTATCTATGCAGGGGGAAACACAGAACTAAAATAAATGTCAGTACCAAGTTTAACATTTCGATGCATTTTTTCTTGACAAGTAGCGCCACCTTGAACTACACCCTTAAAGTAGTCATACTGTACATCGCATTCATTATAGCTATGGAATATTGACGGCTCTTGAATTCTCTAGAAGTTCGGATTCGCGAGCCTATTGGGGGGCCCATGGGTCGGACACAAATTCAGACTCCGTGGCTACTAGTCTACTACTGATAAAATCGTTACGGAAAAACCTACCTAATTTATTCGTTGCGATTTCGAACCGTTCTAAACCCTGGTTAATATATTACCTTCACACCAAACATCTTAAGCCCCGCCACCCTCCCAGCATACGTGTAGCAGTCGCGTGGCGCGGGCGCAGTGTGCACGCGCCCTTAAGCCGGCCGACGCTCATGCGCCACTAAACGTCAAACGGTGCGATTGATAAGTCTGCCAGTGTACACCCTTGTTTGCTCGCATTTATTGCCCGTGGGATGTTGCTCACAATAAATACTGTGTCAATTGATGGGAAAACATTTTCCGCACAGATTTTAGTGGTGTGCAAATACTGACTGGTTGGGTTTACTGTGTTTGTGCGCACCGGAATAACAACAATGGCCCAATGACTTTTATTTGCTAGTTCACATCGAATCACCGGTTTCGATGTGGACCTTTTATTACTCTATTTTATTTGAAAGGGTCAGGCTTGCTAGTTTTTTTCTATAGTGCTATCGCTGGTACTGCACACACATTTTCGATTTTGTTATAAAACGAAGCTGTCACTTATTTAAGACGAACTTTTACAAGTGCGCGTCTGTCTCGCGCACCGAGGGTTCCGTACAAATTTGTATGATTGTGGTTTGTCCATCACGAAAATAAGGTATTTGAAGTTCATAAACTCATAATAGAATAGATAACTCGGATTAAAGAAAAAATAGAGAATAAGAAAAGAGATTTATTTGGCACATGCCACAAGTGCAAACAGCATGAAAAAAAATTGTTAAAGAAAACCAAAAAATAACAATTTAAATCTAAACTAAAATTAAAATAATGTGACACTGTGTGCTTCATTACACGGCTGCGCCGAATACTTAGGCTAAGTTCAGCAAAATGACGGACTAGAGCCTGACGCTGATTTTCAACTGAACTTGGATCTGAATTATTACTATCACTCCAACAAATAATGGGTACTCTCCCATACATCGTAGTTGGTCATCGTACTGCAAATTAATGTTAATTTGTAATCGCAAAAATATTTTTTATGTGCTATTAGTACCTGTATGAACTAAAGATTTTTTACGACCTTGCTTCTTACCAATATTCATGATTCTACACTGTTCTACTTAGTCAATGTAAAAGATCCTGTAAGTTTTGATTTACTTGCGAATAAGCAAAATATACGACATTAACGGCCCTATTTTTTTATTACGTTAGTCAATGTAATAAAAAAATAGGACTGTTAATGTCGTGAACTGTAAACCTAGATATTTGATAAGTATTAATTTCAACTTGTTACCACCACGCGTTCATAAGAAGAAGGAATTTTACCGTTATGCCCGATCCAGACTCTCGCGAGGCGCCTCCTAGAGGCCCTCGGCGCGAGTCTTGGCGAGTGGAGGCTGCACGAGTGCTAGCAATCCACACTCTCGATTTATTCACTTGCCCGCTACGTCTACTACAAGATGGATGTGATTGAAGTGACTGCGTTAGCTACTTTATGTGCCTACCAATTTTTTTTTTTAATATATATTATTTATTTTTTTGCTATACATGTTAGCAAAAAAATAAATAATATATAAAAACACTGGTTATTAGGCATGCATTAAAATTGCATGACACAGTATTAAGACATGCACACCCTGTAAGGGCACTGCAAATGTTTTATATATCAAATTGTTAGATAACATAATATAATATTGATTCTAATTATTGCAATTATATTGCATTAAAATTGTTTACATTACAAATATTATATTAAAATTATTTACATTACAAATATTACAGGATCAATTGATCCACAATTTGTCAGTTTAAACAAAGATTTCAACTGTTTAGAGAAAATTGAGTCATTTGGCCTTACTCTGCAGCAGTTACAACAAAGTGAGCGAGCGCGAGAGTGTGGATGATTCCCTCGCCTCACCCCTCGCGTCCTTTGACTCGTGTCCGAAAAACCGACACAAAACGGAGCGACAGCGAGGCGAGGCGAGGGAAGACGAGAGGACACGAGCACACCGTCCACACTCTCGTACTCGCGTTCCCTCGTGTAGCCTCGTGGAGAGTCTGGATCGGGCATTAGATAAAAATATACCAACACAGACAGACGGACTAAGGCCTGAATTCTTTTCACGCAGCTTGTCGGTCGCGCACGGTCGCGGTCGGTTGCGTACGTCAGCGAGAAAAACGGTAGCAAATATTTGCCGCTGACGTCAGCGCGACAGGAATTTAGGCCTAAGAAGTGATTTAGGGTTTTGTTTTCTAAAAACTAACAACTTATATAGTACAAGCTGCTAATTACGCACTGTTTTCTAACAGTGCGTAATTTCATGAGAACTTTACATTTACATTAACACCTTTGATGAGAACTTTAAACTTAGCTGGAGTATGACTGTCATCGGCGATCTAACGATGGAGACAGAAGGCAGTTGCAAGAGTTCCGCAACAGTTTACATCAGCTTTATCGTGTCCCGGCTTATTTCATGCACCTTAATGAGAAATTTTGACCTAGCTAGAGTATGACTGTCATCGAGTGTCTAAGGATGAAGACGTAAGACTGTCGAGGCAAACCCTTATTTGGAAAAACATAAGTAGATTATTTTAGCGATTGATGCAAATATATCGGAGAAATTTAATTGTTGCACACTTGAATCTATATTTTATATTATAATAAAGCTCAAGAGTTTGTTTTTTTGGTGGGTTGAACGCACTAATTTCAGGAACTACTGGTTCGAATTAAAAAAAAACTTCAAGTGTTGGATAGTCCATTTAACGAGGAAGGCTATAGGTTATCTTACATCACGCTACAACTAATAGGAGCGAAGCATCAATGATAAATGTTGCAAAAACGGGGAAAATTTATTTCTTTTGAGAGCTTCCGTAGCGAGCGCTGCGTAAACGGTTAAAGTTACGCAACAGTCATGTATGATGGAATTGTACCTCATAAAAAGTATTAAAAAAAAATCCGCGATAGCATAATAATATGTCTATCTTTTAAGGTTGAGTCATACTCTCTCTAACCCTCTCTCTCTCTCTCATGTGACGCAGACGAAGTTGCGTGGGTCAGCTAGTTCTTAATATTAGTGTAGAGTATGATATTTTATCCGTTGTCTTAAGGTGATTACATGAGCTAAACGCGAGTTTTATAATGCAAAAAAAGCATATGATTCACTGCAATAAACAAAACCAGAAAAATATATGATATTCTTCAGGATATATGCTAGTTCCATAGTGTTTTGAAAACATAATACAACAAACTTTATTCGATAGAAAAAAATCACGAACTTATCTCTAAAAATTTCTTTTAAAGAGTATTACTGAAATACATGCGATCATTCTGATTTTTTGGTAAATAATTCTACAAGCAACATGTATCATAGTGTTTTACTTTTTTAGTCCAATCAATAGATTTTTTGTAAATCGCAAAAAAACACTGATTTCGCACTATTCGGCCGCAGTGATCGACGTAACAACCACTTTGTAGTGCAAGCTGATTAGAACTTTATTCTAACAGCATTTCAAAAGAAGTTTGAAAAAAATTAGCAACTCCATTTGTGGTGGAAATAGAGTTGCTAATTTAGCTCATGTAATCGCCTTAAGATATAAATTACCCTCACCATAGCCGTAGTACCTTGTCAACTATCACAAAACATTCGAATTAAATATTGTCTTGACAATCAGGCTGATAAAGGCACCTGTACAAACAGCCCGTGTTTATGCAGTCTATCGGACCCACGCCCCGACAAATAGCAGGATTGTTCGGATTGCGGCAGATAACGCCGTATTACAGTTACAGGACTGCTATCGGAGGAAATTACATGGTTTTCGGTAATCTGGGGCTTTGTTTATACTATGTAGTAAGTATTTAGTATGTAAACATCTAGAGTAGGATGCCCAGGTGGTCATTTGTTCGACTTCGAACTCAGGCTGGCACACTTTTTACTTTGCCCAATATGGTCCAAAGTCACACAGTTCTAATATTCTTATTCACTAACATTAACCGACACCTGAATTTTCCTGCTTTGATGGAGTTTCAACTATGGGCGCTAAGCTGAGTTTAAAACCAACCAGAGCAATTAAGTCATTGGAAATAATTCAACCAGGTGAGTGATCTGACGGAAATAGTGTGCAATTCTGAACGTTCTGGTTTTAACTTACAGAGTTTTCCAGACCATTCATTTGCTGAATTCAGAAAGGCATTCCGGACGGGTACGCCCTTGTGATGAAACCGGCTATCGAGTTTTAAATTACCAAAATGATTCAGACAAAACAACCAAAAAGGATCATGGAATATTTACCCGTGTAACTTTGCAACTCAGAATTTAAGTGGCTGCGCTGCAATTAAACGAAATCATATCACATTCCTCATATTCAGCGTGAATTTTAGTCGACCGATGGAATAGGGTAGATGACAAAAAAAAATAATTCCGTCATATTTCCAAAAAATATTGGACACATATTTTTCTTTTTTCACGTAAACAAAAAATCAAGACGATACAGTGCATTTGAGTACATTTTTTTACCGGAAAGTGATGTCACAAGCCCCCACTCATAATCTTTGAAGCGTTTTATCTTCGTCAATTTTTATTAATTTGATAAAACAAAAAACACGTATCATCCAAATATTATTCGATAATCTAATTGACGGACTGTTGGATTCTCTGCGGTCACAATGCTGCAATTAACAATTTAATTGGTCCAATCAAAAGCTGTCTGCAAATTTTAACAATGCTACAATGCTGGGCGCCTCCGGTATTGTAACATTAGTAAAATTTGCAGACAGCTTATGCACACCGTTACGTGTTGCCCACCACAGACTACTGAATCACTGACCGCAGCGCTACCTCGTCCATACTGGGTTACAATACGGTTCCGGAAGTGGTGATATCAATAGCAGACTGTTGGATCACGACTGCAGAAGTCACACCAGAAAACTATCGTGCAACAACACCGCGCCGTGAATGTAACATTACGTTGGGAATTAAAATCGTAACGGCACTGTCGCTTGCGGGTATTTTCAACCTCTTATCTTTAGCTGCCTAGATGGGTCTGTAAGTGGAAGGTCGAGAAACAGTAGCGGTTGGAAGATACCTCGGTTCGAAGTGATCAGCGATAATCTGATTGGATTGAGAAGTTGAATCAGATTAATTTAATAGACATACAAAACGTGTTGTCTATTCACTGATGTTTCCAGTACAATCTGGTAAATTACTGGAGATTCCTGAAATTATCTTTTGTCTTTTCTAATCAAAAATGATTTTCGACAACCAAGTTCACACGCTTCAACAAATACAAAGTAAAGCTTAACAATCCCACAGAATGAGAATGTAAGCCGAAATCATATTTCAAACGTTCCTGTTGCTAATTGCAATTAACGCTACAAAGAGGTTTTAAATAAAACCCACGAAGCGTACGGCGTAAGCGAATTCACGAGTTCAAAGTTAAACTTGGAACGCGGTAACGTAACTAGGTAGGTTAAGGCGCTACCGAGCAAACGATCCGTAATTCCAAAATAATTGCATTCGCTTGATCCCTTACTGCATCGTTATTACTTATCCTTCAGTTATGCAATTAATATGTAAGATATTTAAGGGTTCACTCAATACATCGTACGCTTTAGAAACACGATTACTTTTAGTTTCCTCGATAGAAAAAAAATCCAAAGTAATCTCTAAAAAACAAAATAAACCCTAAGTACGGCGTAAATACTTCACGGAAGATCATCAGATTTTGAATAATAACAAAACTACATGTTTCCTATAACGTATACGTTTTACATTTTCGAAATGTGTCTTTGTTTGAATATTATGAAGGAAATACCTAAATTAGCGTGCGTGCCGCCCGTTCTAACCAGAGCCGCCACGCTTCCCCCCTATCCGCTTTAGTCCTGCTTCGGCTGTTGGACGGGGAGCTTGTGTCGCTTGTTGATTTTTGCGGCGCGCCATAGAAATATAATTTATTAAATTTCGACTTTCGGACCGCGATCGTAACAACAACAACGTGACGGCTGTACTATTTTTGCAATAAATACATTGCTCTTTGACCACTACGTAAGTTTGTCGCTAAGTCACTGGACAAGCAATGTAAAAATCACACAACGATACTTCATTAGGCGGATACTTCGCGTAGTACAGCCGCTTCTTCTTGCGACTAGTTAGGGATGTGCGTGTGGAGATCCACTGACGTAGGCTGTCGACAATATCGACTGACGAATGAAATATTGCTATTTTAGTCGATTTTTTTTTAATTTGTCAAACGTTTTAACCCGGTTGGAATATCGATTTGTAATAATGTTTTTACGTATTTTGATTATTTTACAGCATAGAGAAACGCGTAACCTACTTTCGTAAAGTAAGTTAATTAAATTTGAGGTTAAATCGGTGGAGTGTTTTTGGCTTTGAATTATCGTATATTATGCCTAATCCTCGTGCTACTAACTACTGTTTCAATAGGCCATGACAGCCTAAATCAGTGGTCGGCAACCTTTTGGCAGGCAAGGGCCACAAGGTGGCAAAATAAACTAAAGGCGGGCCGCACTTGTGATATTAACTTTATAAGGCCAATATACCTACGTATCATACCCATAGAAAAAATGAAAAGCGCTTGTTGAGGTTGCACTTGTCGCGGGCTCAAAACTCACTGTTGCGCGTGCCCAAAAAGCACGCTGTCTCACCTGGCATCGTGCCCGACAGAATGAGCTCAGTGAGATGCAAGATAATTCATAGTAAAAGGTGCCTAAAAAAATACGAAAAGAACTTTGGAAAATCGAGTTTTATGAAAAAAACCAGCGCATAAATCAAGTACAAATCAAAGTTGCGTTAAAATTGGCAATAAAAAGCAAAACGAATCTTTGGTAGCTCGTAACTCTTTAAGGCGAATGCTTCAGGGTAGCCCGCGAAATTCAAATTTTCTTCCTTTTTTTGCAATTTGCAGGCCAGTGCTAGGTTGTATGTTGATTAAAATATTATTCGCGGTTGTAAGACGTATGTAGTTACAGAATTATATTCATCAAAATCATCAATACAACCTTCAAAGTTCTTAAAGGTGGAAAAATTACTTTTCCAAGGTCAAAATCATTCTTGCACCTTTATGAACTTGGAGGGTTGTATTGATGATTATAATTCTGTAACTACATACGTCTTACAGTCGCAAACAAACAATTTTAATCAACATACAACCTAGCACTGGCCTGCGAATTGCAAAAAACGTAAGAAAATTTAAAATTTCGCGGGTTACCCTGGGGCATCAGCCTTAATGGCTTTTTATTTTACTATTCTGTTTCCTGTTGTGCTGTTCTGTGTTGTGTGTGTGTAAAATTATTATTGAGACAAAACGATATCATGTATAACTTTGGAGTTTGTAATGTACAGTATCCAACAGTGGAGTAATTCCCTCCCGAAATTTCTATGGAAAAAATATCGGCTACCTTAAGGCTGGATTCCCACTATACGGTCGATTGTGGTTTGTTCATGCATTTATTTAATTTTGATAATTATAACTTATTTAAAAAACTTTTACGGGCCGCAAGTGAGACGGCCGCGGGTTGCCGACCGCTGGGTTAAACCAACGTAACCGGATATTTTATTGTTTTAATTTACTTATTAATATATTTTTTAGCTACATATTGTTTATTTTTATTATAATATTATTTTCCGGACATTATTTTTTATCTAATTATTTTCAGGATCCCAAAAAAATAATTGTACAATTATAAATGGAAGATTCGATATCTTTCCGATTTAGTCAATCACTAGCGTACAGTGCTTTTGCGGGTGTGCCTTACGCACACATACGTGGAGCACATAGAATACCTAAAATCTATTAGCGCCAGAAGCTCGGCCCGCTCTTAACATTTTTTCTTAGAAAACCTTGTCGTTTTGTGCGGTTGAGAACAGGACCACCAAGTGAGTTGCCGATGAGAGAAAGTTCAGGAATTCGAATAAAGGTGTATTTCAGTTATAGTTATATTTTTGCGGGGCAGCTTATCTACAGATACATTATTAGTATCATTACAGGCTTGCCGAAAACTAATTAGATGTGTGATGAACACCTTCGTAGGTTTAGGTTCCATTTAAGGGGACTACAGGAGCTAAACGCGAGTTTTATAATTCAAAAAAGCATATGAGTCACTGCAATAAACAAAACCACAAAATATATGATATATTGAAAACATAATACAACTAATTATACTCGATAAAAAAAATCACGAACTTATCTCTAAAAATTTATTTTAACGAGTAAGAACCATACTAAACACATACATGCGATCATTCTGATTTTTTGGCAAATAATTCTAGTGGCACGACAGTGGTTTATTTTTGTAGTCCAATCAATAGATTTTTTGTAAATCGCAAAAAAACACTGATTTCGCACTATTCGGCCCGCAGTGACTGACGTAACAACCACTTTGTAGTGCAAGCTGATTAGAACTTTATTCTAACAGTATTTCAAGCGAAGTTTGTACCACTACAAATAGAGTTGCTAATTAAGCTCCTGTAGTCGCCTTAATCTGGAGGAACTCGACTTGTCAAGTAAATTGGATGGAGTAACATACAATATTATGTTAAATAAAACCTTGTCCGATACAAAAAATCATGATCATGAATTTTAAAATCGTTGCCAAATTAGCACCATATCCCCGAAATCTGTGCTGCCATGTAAGTTTCCTCGCTTTATTAAATTTTCGTCGGAGTGTTTTTTTTTAAAATTGTTATAGATAAATACAATCTAATATCGTTACCTAATAATACCCTCACGAATCCGGCAGGTTTTTTTTTAACATATTGTTTGCTCGCCGTTGTAAGTACATAAGCTATATATTTTAATTTGTGTGTATATTTTTTAATAAGAATAATATACGTATATTATTATGTAATGTATGAATGGGCACACTTACGTACTAACAGTATGAAGTTAGTAAAATCATTAATCGAAAATTGTTTATCTGAATATTCTAGTCGACTGAACTTTACTAAACACCGCCCGGTAGGAACACTTACGACCAAACCTAAGACCAAATAATTTTGCAGTAGAGTTTGCGGACACTAGAGCAACGCGTCACTCTTCTAAACCAATGAGCTAGTTTTAAAATAAATTCATCAATAAACTGTGCATAAAATGTGTCAAAATAATATCACATGATGCTTCTACCTGTTACACTAAATACCTCCCCTAAAACCATGTTTAACTGTCCGTTTCATTAACCCTAGTCAAAAGTGATCGTTTTATCGTCGAGACAAGTGCTAATATCGATGATATCGCAGCGATCGCGCCGGCGTTCCCACGCGTGCCCGGGGCGTGCCTGGAGCATGCGCGTGCGCCACTCGTGCTGTACCTGTGCAGATTAGACGGGCCCAGAAGGGTCACTGTAGGCAGAATACTTGCGTTTCGTTGTTACACTTTGAAAAATATTTGTTGAAAAAAAAAAACTGCTTTGCCTCGGTTATTAGCTGTAATTGTTGTTGAATTGATGAACTCATTGAACTCACGAATGTCCAATTTTTACCTCAAACAAAAGTCATCCAATTTTGGCCATAAACCTCGCCTAATGGCGAAGGCACCTGCGATTTAGCTGATTCTCTTAGACCTTCACTAGGTCATCAGTCCACCTCGTGAAATTCAGAAGACGTTTGTAAGACCACACGCTGCCACCGTCAACACCTCCCCATGCCGCATAAAGCCCAGGATTGGAAAGGTTTAGTCCCCACCCCACTACACCAGACCGGAGCCATACCCACAATTTCTAAATAATACAAAAAAAATGAAATAAAAATACTAAATACTTATATACAGTAAGCTTTTGCACCTTCCAGGACTCCATGATGCAAACGACAGGTCGCCACTGGTCGGACAAAATCTGAGTCATAGATTCTAGAAGAGGAAGAAGTAAGCTTTTTACTCTAGAGCCTAGCCTGCCTACTTTCCGCCATTTTATTTTCAACTAGCACTTCGCCCACGACATAGTCCGCGAAAATTGCGATAGCTCGGCTAATTTGCCTGATATCAATATAATTTATAGCCCATGTTACTCGGTGATAATGTAGCTTCCTAACGGTGAAATAATTTTTGAAATTGGTCCAGTAGTTTTTAAGTTTATTCGTTACATACAAAATTTCAAAAATACAAATCATTCCTCATTATAATATTAGTGTAGATGTAGATAAAGCAGCTACGCATAAAACCTGTGTAGAAGAAATAAAAAAAAAGAGTTTTTCTATCAAGAAAAACTTTTTTTTTTATTTCTTCTATATTGAATGTCCTATCTGTATCCCCCTCATCTATAAACAAAACCGTTCAATTATTTGTACTGCAAAATATATCAGTATGAATCTTTGTATGGGAACTGTTTCCACTTGTGTCCTCCCTCCCTATTTGTTTGACGAAACACTATCTGTTGCAGTATCTGATAGTTGTGCTGCAGATTAAATGTTAGCTAAATTAGCCGAGGCAAAAGATACTTGCGTACTTTTTATTGGGGTGTTGCTCTATATAAAAGCTTAGTGCAGATGACTTTTGCGATTAAAAGTGTTAAAATTAGTAATAATTAATTGGATAATACAATGCTCACGGTGGAAGGACATAATGATACAAACATTTTAAAACGTGAACTTTATTTAGTACTAGCGGACGTCACGCAGTTTCACCCGCGTAGTTCACGTTTCCATGGGAGTACGGGGATAAAATATAGCCTATGTTACTCAGGGTGAATGTAGCTTTCTAACGGTGAAAGAATTTTTGAAATCAGCGCAGTAGTTTTTGAGTTTATTCATTACAAACATAAAAAATACAAATCTTTCCTCTTTATAATATTAGTGTAGATGAAACGAATTTGAAAAGATTTACTTTTGGTTCGCGTGGTTTCATCACGTTTGTAAGGGAGCACCAGGGTAGCCCACGACAAAAGAAAATAAGCAACTAATAGCACAATTAATGCTCGAAGAGAGAAGGCAACTATTAAATTATTCAACTGTAGAAATGTAATGTCACACAATACAAAATGTTTTTTTTTTAATCATTTGACATTAAAAATAATCTGGAATCATTTGCCATTGCATTTAGAACATCTTTTGACATTATATTTAAAACTGTTTGACATTATGGTCATTATTTTTGTTTTTGGCCACAGGATGTGGTATTTCGCCGCTTTCGCGGACAAGTGCCACCAGAACGCACAAAGACTTAGTGCAAATTAGTGATACTAACATAGTTTTAAGTTATATTTACTAATACAATTGTAATATAATGTATGTATACTTAGGTTAAGGTATTTATCTATGGGTCTTTGTTACCTGAAAATAAATGGATTAGTATTATTATTATTTCCTTTATTCATTTATAAACAAATTTGTTACATTTTTAAATATTAATTAAAAAATATATAAAAAACATTTTAAAATATAAAAAAAATATTATTATTATTTATTATTGTTATTATATTTGGAACTGTTTTTTGTGTATATGGTAAGTACATGGTGATAAAAAATTAACTTTATGAATTTCGTGGAAGCATCATTACGAACAACTTTTACTATGGGCTGAACCCTCTAATTGTCGATTCTCTAGGCCATCAGTAAGTTGCTACGTGTATTTCCAACTAAGTAATTGGTATTTTGTTATTTATACTAATTTTGTATAAAGTCGTAACTATGGCTCTCTTTTGAAACTCCGTGAGACAGTTATTCTCACGGTGGGGTTTGATGCTATCGACAGTAATAAACTAAAACTTAAGCAGGCATTACTTTGGAAAATGCCTCGACAAAAATATCATTTCTTATTAGGAATTGAAGTCAATACCAGAGCAATTTGTTTGTTTTCAAGAGATTCCTCCTAAGGTCCTCAATATGTGTTTGGGTTGGGGCTATGCAAACGGCGTATTAAAATATTTTGGACGCAGAATAAAGGGCAGTTATGTTATTATATTACACGATTGTATTACACGATGACATCGTGTGGAAAGTATCTATATGCTTCTCCAATAGTATTTTGAGAGATGCTTTTGTGACCACTGTAGATTTTTAATGAGAATATTGCAAGTTTCTAAGAATACCTTGTATTATTTTGAGAGTTGGAATTGTGCGTCACGTTGGCGAGACATCCGACACGACCAATCTTTGGCAGTGTGGTCGAATATGTCAATTATGGCTTAATTTTTCAAAAAAGTTTTTATTCAGTCGCTTGGCAAACTGATTGAGAAAACCTCATATCTAAGTACCTTTGGACATCCCAGACTGTGAAAAAGTGGACTAATAAATAAATCCTTCCTACAAAATATAAAGGAATACATAAACAACTCACAGTTTTCTTCACAACGGCGTCCAAACCGCCCTTCTAAATTGAATATAAGTTTTCCTCTTTACAGATTTCAGATCAGTCTCAAAAGTGGAATCAAAAAATTTCATTTACTTTCAAAAAGTCAAAGTCAAAGAGCTTTATTGTGAGACAGTGGTTACAGAGTTGTTATCAGGTTATTTGTGTGTGCGTTTGCACTGCTCTACCATGTTCGGCATACAATAGTTTGAACAAATGTTTATGTTTAATATTGAATCTTAGACTTAAGAAAAAAAAAAAATGTTAGAGGTATCAATTGTTGTATGTGTCAAATAAATGTTATCAATTTCCAGAGCATCTTTTACGTCCACACATTTTCGGTTAACCCCAAGACCCCTGGTTTAGCGGCCTGTCTCATATTGGTGCTAGAGGCACGCCCCACGTTCGTTTGCCGGTCCGTTGCCACAGCAACCCGCTTTCCGTTGCGAGGGTAATGCTGAAGGGCAACAGCTCCTGTAGATATTACATGTCCTCAAGCTAAGAAAAAGTTAATAAAACCTCCAATACGTTTCTCGAGCGTGCTGCGGCTTTGCCATGTTTTAAACCAATTTATTTTATTTTGTTTCTCGTCTGGCTATGATTGCGATCTAAGTAAATAGCGGTGAAGTCTTGTTATACCTTTTTCTGGTTCATAAAGAAGGTTATGATATGTTATGGCTGTCACGGACTACCCCTCTTTTATTTGTATTTCGTTCAGTCCATTCCTAAGTTCATGATTGTAGAAGAAATCGGAGCTCATTAGACATAGAAATAGAAATCATTTATTTGCCAATAATGTAGGTATACAGATATGATGGTAATTTCCATGAGAGTCCCGATACATTTTGCCATACGGCATGCAAAATTATTTAACATAAAACATTCAGTAAACAAAACAAATTAAACAAAAAGAAACATGAAACAAAAACGCATTCCATTCACTAAGCGGCATTTAATACCTACTACCATTAGGTATTAAAAATACATTCAGCGATAAGACCGCTATTATTGTATAACCATAGAATTAACAGTACTGTCAAAATGTTTTATTACTTACAATTTGGTAATTAATAAAAATCAATTCTTTCTATCTAACGAACCTCGAGCTCAAACAGTGTCGGGGTTTGATTCCGTGATCATTTGAGACCGTTTAGTTGCCGACCAGAAGACCTATACATATTACATACAAGTCACAATAGATTCCCAAGCGTTTGCAATTTCTACAAAAGATTTTGAACAAAATCAATATAGCAGTAACGGTAACAAACGTACTACGGCGCCATCGTCTAAGACACAAATGAAGAATTTAAATTAAAATTCTGTGTCTCGCTATTAAAGTTATCCGCGAATTAAGACTATTTAGAAAAACCCGGCCACAACTGTTGGGCAGTAGCCCACTAGATACAACACCTATCTGTTCGGAACATCTTTCTTTTTCTTTGGGGCTGAAGAACTTTACACCCTGTTAAACCCCTTTATAAAATTACGTCAGTCCGTATTTTTTTTTTAGTTTTCCATCATCGCTGTTGCTGATTGAATTATTTTGGCCCGAAGGTGGCAAACCATAGCTACTACTTTTACAACAAATAATTTTATCGTAACGTACCTAACATTTCTATAAAATTCTTTTGATTTCACTCAAGATTAACCGGTATCAAATACTTACAGACAATTTCCAAATAATCAAGTATTTAAAAAAATCCTCCATTTAATTGATGTTTGCGGGCATAACTTAAACAGAAGAGCGACCTCTTACCCTCTCGACGCTGTCAATCAGACCAAATGGTCAAATGTGGACGCGGCGCAGAGCGCGGCGGGCGTTCTGACCATCCATGACTCTTAGACCTCAAGTACACGCTCTACTCATCATATTTGAGTTCATCTTATACATGACTTTTACACAAGAGATGGATATTATATTTGGATTTATTTTCGTTCATATCACTTCTCATTATACCCAAATGTTGGGCTTGGGCACACAAGTGTTCGTGTTCTTCTGTCGTTAGTGTAAACAGGCAATAGCTTTTTAGGCTAGGTGGCCCCGAATTTAAGTTTTTTAAAACAATCTGAGACAAAGAATATAGTGTTTTAAATTTAAAAAAAATATATGTATTAGTTAAGGATCTTGTCTAGTCAAAATCGCATTCAGTTGCAAGACCTGATGAACTTCACTCGATAGAAAAAAATCGCAAAGTTGCCCCTTTTTATAACGTTTTTTCAATATTATGACTATATTACTGATTTTTTACATTTAATTTTTGTACTGTATTAAAGAAACTAATTAGTTATAGACAAATTCGCAGAGTTTGACTTGATAAAATGATTTTCTTGATTACTACGATTACATATGAATTAAAAGCGCCCGCGGCGGCTCCGACAGGCCCGTTCAGTCGCGTGCTGGCGCTTATGGACGACGGACCTGTGTCACTTTTTTCCGCGACAACTTCGCGCACCTTATCATCTGTTTTTGAGAGCTTTTTTGTTAGTTATAATGGGCAATAAACAACGCAGACGAAAAAAATCGTGTGTGTTTCTTTTATTGCTTAATAAAAGACACAAATAGAAACATATCCACAGTATAAAAATATCAGTACTACTAGAGAACGCTAAGATTCTTGATAAAATTAAATCATATTTTATCTATATATCGATATGTAAAATGGGGTGAATAGAAATGCAAGGGTGAATGGAAACGAAACTTTGAAATGGATTTTAAAGTTAAATTCACGTGATATGTTACCAACAAGTACTCTATTTTATTAACTAAATTATACTTATTTGTTCAGATATCTTGTTGGCAAAATACAGTATTGATTCAGCGTTAAAATCCATTTCAAAGGTTCGTTTCCATTCACCCCTGCATTTCTATTTACCCCATTTTACCAGTACTTCATTTACTTTTTGTTATAGGTCAGTAGGGCTGAGGGCAGCCTCAAGAATTGCAACCGGCAATTTTAAGATGACTAAAGTACTATCGAGGACACTCCCGCCTGACCACCACTAAGCAAATTTTTGCTTGCACTCGCAACATAGAAACGCTCTCTAGCCCCGACCCGTTGACTTTGTATAGAAATAATGAATGAAAAGATACCGAATCGGCCGAGCGCACGGATGACGCACGCCAAACGAGAGTTATTGGTATTTTGCGCGGCCAAGTTGACGTTTTCCTAAAAGGCCCAAACTTTAAGGGGGAGTAGCTCGGCGCCTCTGCATGTTTTAAGCGAAAAAAAATTAAAATGGTCAGGCGGAAAACACCACGATAGTACATGAAAATATTTAAAACTAGCTGTGCCCGGCATGCGTTGTAATGCGCCTATTCCTACTACCTACCTACCTACTACCGACCGCCTACCTACCTACCTACGTACTACCTACTACCTACCATCTACCTACTACCTACCATCTACCTACTACCTACTTACTTCCTATCTACTACCTACAGTACCTACCTGCCCACTACCTACTTACCTACTACCTACCAACCACCTACTTACTGCCTACCCCCTATTTTTTATCTTTTATACAAACCTTGACCTATTGTTGAGTTTTAGCGAGACTAACAAACAGCAATTCATTTTAATTTTTATATTATTATATAGATTTCTTTTATAAATTTGTTTTATTTGACACCCTAGGTTCTTTTTATGCAAATCTATCTTTGAAGTAAATAACCGTGGTTGAAATTGAAATACTTTCCTCAAATACAATTATTTTGAAAAAAAAAACAATCATTCAAAAACATAAACAAATCAAAATTTTATCTTTACAGTTCTCAAACCTGCGAACTGGCTGTTTTTTTTCAATTAATTATTCCAACTGCCCAATTATGACTACCTATTTTATATTCTAATATTTAATAGACAATTATTTTATATCGAAGCTCTAATTTATCGCTACTACGAGTAGCAAATTTTGATCATAAAAAATTATTTCATGAAAGTCAAGTAATATTACATAACCTACTGCATATTTCTATACTATGTCGCCGCGCGGAGTCATGCAAGTTCTCTGACGCGCTGTGTCCACGCGAAGTATTTCGCGCGGAGCCTACTAAATGCCTACTTTTGCAAAACTACCTAGCCTTAAGTGCACAAGATATACTTTCGAAACAAAAAGGACTCGAAAAAGAGTTTAATTTTGTACATTAAACTAATAAAGCTGATAAGAATTGCTATAAAACGTTTTTTTATTTTAAATCTCTAACTGCTATAGATAGAGTTTAGAAAAAATTGAAATTTTAAAAGTGTGATACTTATTTTTGCAGACCAGTGTAGTTGACATACGGTATAATCGAAGACAGGATCACTATTTAACTCTATGGAGACTTCAACTTGTAAAAGTTAATAGATACAATTTGTTGTTCGCTTTTTATTTAAGTACAACAAGGATCCAAAAATAACAAAATTCGATAGCTTTTTCTTTGCTTTGTTTATTTCATCACCACAGCTCTCAAAACGGTGAAGGAAAACATCGCATCGTGAGGAAACATAATTATTCCAGAACCAAAAAATTTTAAGACATGTGACATCTACCAATCCATTTATATATGGATTATAGCCCATTAACTCTCATAGAGAGGAGGCCTGTGTCTGTGTATCAGCAGTGGGAACGTTATCGATAATAGGCTGAAAACGATGATTGCGGTAAAAAGTACAAAGAAGCACCTATGAAAAACAGTAAGCAAAAATTCCGTGCTTTCCCAAAATTAAGCCAAAATTAAAATGCCCCGTGCCCTAATTATACAGTCACCCGTTTAAACTGTTAAAGCACTTCATAATAAAAAGCGATTTTCCATTCAGCGGCGTGACTCACGGCGGCATTTTACTTTACCCATTTTATAACGTTTATGAAAAGTGTAACCTTGGGAAAATAGAACCCTTTTGTCGCGAAACGTGGAGCGTTTGTCGAGAGGCACAATAGTAGGCGATAAAGGCATGCCGGCCGTGTGAGACGTGCCTGTGATGCGCCGGCGCGGCGTCCTGTGTGGGGACACTTGGGACTGTGGGGCGACCCTGAGCGGAATCTAGCGCACATGATGAACACATTTTAATGTACGAGCCGTTTGAATTCCTTTGCATTCTCCGCTACATTGCATCTACATAAATGCTGCATTTAACCATAAAATAAGCGTTAGTCCACGTATCTATTGTGGATTTTATGAGTTTTATCATTATAATTTGGTGTTTGAGCCTTTTTTGTATGACCTCCCCTCCTCTTCTTTATTTTTAGCTGTAGATAATATCGTCACATTAGGTACGCCTACATTTTACACATGGGATTTATCATAATAATGGGTGTACGAAAAGACCACGAGACCACAAGACCACGATAAGAACAAATACCCTTCGGGAAGGGTATTTGTTTTTCTCGTCATTGCGATCATTTTTTTGTTTTACCCTGGGAACCTATTTAGCGGAGATTTAAGTGGAGGTCATAGTTACAAGTTCTTCATGTTATAATTTGACTTTAAAGACAATCACACATCCTCTATGATGACTCAGTCATGATGGAGGTCGGAGCCTGATCTATTACTAAGGAATCCTGATGAAAAACCAAGTAACGCACCAAGCATAACACCACAATCACAAATAACATTTGAAAGCTGAATTCTCCGAACCATGGCCGCTAATAATGTACGGATTTTGCGGAACTAATTAGCAATTAGCAAAACCATACAACTAAACAGCCGACCGCAGATACATTAAATTTGTATCAATTTCACCAATATTATGAACTATGAAGTATAATATAGGGTGAGTCTGAGTAGTCACTTGAAAACTTATCTCACAATCTTTGCCGATAGTCAGTCGCTCCATGTAGTATACTAGTATTCAGCTGCATCCGTTTAGGCTAGAAGCCAAGCCCAACATAGTTGGGAAAAGGATAGGCATTATAGGCAAATAATAATGATGATGATATATGCCCCAGTTGTATTTAAACAAGAATATTTATTTGTGGTAGCCACAGAACAGGCGGTAGACAGCCATTGTTCTGCTAACCGTTAGTGCCAGAAAAAGCTTTTGTAAAACAAACATTATTCTAGAACCGAGTTGTATAAGTGTATAAAACTATTGTTTAGGATAGAAACAATAAAAAAACTTGACCTTAACAAACTGTGTTACGTTTTTCCTTAAAGGGTAAAAAAAGACAAAGGTAGAAAAGAAAAAGGAAAATTCTTTAAAATAGCGTCTTACTAAAGCTAACAAAAGTATAATGGATTTGGAAGGACTTACGTAGTATGTTTTGATACAGTAATTTTATTTTAAACTGTGAAAGTTAAAGTTGAACACAGCCTGTGTATATCAAGCACATGACGAGCTTTGCACAGGGCACCATGACTCACATTCAAAGAAATCAACATGGCTGGCGCATCCTTAGAAATTAATTCAATATGAACAAAATACAACATTATTATTATCCGACGCACATGAGTATTTAACCCAAAAAGTCGATCAAAAGTCGAATATTACAAAGTATCAATATGAAGGTAGTTTTCGCTATCTGGCAAACCGGATGGGTCGGGGGGACAATATACCGCTCGTCTTTCCTTGTTCTTGCTAACATTCTGTTCACAATCTAGGCGTCTTTCTAACGCAAGTTTGATCGTACGAATTTAATACGCAGTGAAAGTGAGTCAACTAAATTGTTAAAAATAAGTGTTACAATTAGATTAATCGGAATAAATCGAATTATAGTTATGGACGGTGTAGAACCAGGTATTTAAAATTGAAGTTACTTTTTGTTTTTGTAATACATACCTTAAATTATTATTTACGCCTTTTTTTGTTGGGTACATTAAAATGATGAGTCGATTTTAGCTTTTTCCAATATTTCAAAGTCTTTTTGTTATATTTCCGGACTTTTCCCGAGTCAAATTCTTTTATCATCTTGTAGCTAGATATACATATTAAAAATTTAAAAAGAAAATAGCTGCCAAAACGTGCCAAAATGTTAACATTTTGAAAATTAAGTGCATGTGGTTTTTACCAAAACAAACTTTATTTTGCGGTCACTTAAGTTAATTTCAGATTTCTCTTGTTGTAGGGTCTTCTGGTGTTAAGATCGTGACGCGAGAATATGGTTTTTGCAAAGCCAGGGAATGTACTGAACCAGATTTCGAAAAAAAGATTGGAAAGCTGCTGGAAACAGCTTCTTTTGATAAGGCCCCTATTGGTAGGATGGCGTAAAAAAAAGAAATGTATAAATAAACTTTGATTATTAATCAGTAGGGAATGAAGAGTCATTAATTATTTCAAACTCCAATAAATTCAACTTTTTTTCGAAATCTGGTTCAGTACATTCCCTGGCTTTTCAAAAACCATATTCTCGCGTCACGATCTTAACACCAGAAGACCCTACAACAAGAGAAATCTGAAATTAACTTAAGTGACCGCAAAATAAAGTTTGTTTTGGTAAAAACCACATGCACTTAATTTTCAAAATGTTAACATTTTGGCACGTTTTGGCAGCTATTTTCTTTTTAAATTTTTAATATGTATATCTAGCTACAAGATGATAAAAGAATTTGACTCGGGAAAAGTCCGGAAATACAACAAAAACACTTTGAAATATTGGAAAAGGCTAAAATCGACTCATCATTTTAATGTACCCAACAAAAAAAGGCGTAAATAATAATTTAAGGTATGTATTACAAAAACAAAAAGTAATTTCAATTTTAAATACTTTGTTATACACCGTCCATAACTATAATTCGATTTATTCCGATTAATCTAATTGTAACACTTATTTTTAACAATTTAGTTGACTCACTTTCACTGCGTATTAAATTCGTACGATCAAACTTGCGTTAGAAAGACGCCTAGATTGTGAACAGAATGTTAGCAAGAACAAGGAAAGACGAGCGGTATATTGTCCCCCCGACCCTTCCGGTTTGCCAGATAGCGAAAACTACCTTCATATTGATACTTTGTAATATTCGACTTTTGATCGACTTTTTGGGTTAAATAATCCTATGTGCGACGACAGGTCGGGGTCATGCCCTGGCGATACTACTCGCGTCATGCGACAGTCACTTGTTTCCTTGGAATCGCCAGTAGCGTCACAGTGAGTCGTGGCAAGTTCTAAGCAATATCTTTCGCTGTCGCAACACGTGTGCCGCTTGAGCCTGTATCTCTTGGAGTGAGATGTGAGTGGTCGTTGCGACAGGTATATGGATGTCCGCATGATTTTCAAACTTTCTCTTCTTCTTAGTGTGCCGGCAAAGAACTGTCCATCAGTTCCTGTAAAACCAGAACTGTCCTGTTCCTGTGGTGAACAAACAACAGGACACGCATCACACGACACTAAGTGCCCGATCGTTTGAGGAACAGCACGACATTTACTGGTGGACTGGGGGGTGGCCCAGACATCTTCAAACATTGATATTAGGTACTACTTATTGCTATTAGATATTCAGTCTGACTTTTATTCGTGGCAATTCAATAACATAAAAAAATAAAACCGACTTCTGAAGCTAAAGTTATTTTTCACTTTTTGGTGTTTTTTTTTTTATGTTTTGCAAAAAAGTTTTTATTTCCATTTTTAGTTGTTCCCAGACAAATATTTACCTTGTATTTATTTTACATTGTTAAAAATACATGTCATGGTAATAGGCTTATCTATATCTATATCTTCTATACATATAATAAATCGGTAGAAAAAACATTTTTGTACATCGAAAATATATCGAAAAAAAATTGCCAGGGTGTGAAACGATAACCAACAGAACTCATTTCCAGCATTTTTGGAATTTTTTGTTTCGATGATCAAGCATCACGTAAAATTTACGAAACCAATGTAGATAACTTTTATACATAAAAATTGTGCGTATCTTGAGGTATTATTTAGTTTTTACCCGACTGCGGCGAAGCCCAAAAGGAGGGTTATGTGTTTGCCCTGTATGTATGTTTGTATGTCTGTTTCTTTGTTCCCTCGTAACTCCTCAACGGATGGAGGGATTTGGATAGAATAAATGTCGTTAGATTTGTCTTGATGACGCGAGTGTCACTGGCTACATTATAATAAAAAAAAACAATTATAAAATCGTGGATTTGCGGTGTCCTATTGTGGGGTTCGATTTTTTTTTTCTTCCAATACCATCGAGTGGGGTATCAAAATGAAGGGTTTTAAAAGTTGATTACAAAAATATATGCAACTTATATGTTTGAATGTAATTTGAAATGACATATCCATATAATTATAAAATGGTAACCTGACCGACGATTATGTGTAGGGGAGACCGGGGCAAGATGAGACCCTTAAGAGAAAAAGCGTCATAATTTGAAAATCAAACCGTTTATTAAAAATCTCTTTAAACAAAAGCAACACTTATAGTTTTCATTAATATAATAATTATCTTTTACGGCTCCAAATCACATACTTTTTTGGCAAATAGGAATCAAACAGCACAAGTCAAAAATCCCGTCTTGCCCCATGACCGGGGCAAGACGGGAAACACTATGGGGCAAGATGAGTACACATTTTAATCAGGTACATAAATATGTGCCTCTTCATCGGCATCTTCTACACCTGCGCAGGAATCAAGGACCCAGCCATGGCACACGACAACCACGCCGACCCATCCTGCAGTGGACTGTGAATATAAGTACCCACAATATATACAAGCTCAATCAATTACATCGTCTTCAGGTGAACTAATATCCATGTCACTTCCGTTTTTGCGTTTTTGGTCCTCCACGATCTGATTTAAGTTTATAATTTCGTGCCATTGTAACTGCAAACAAAAATTAAAACAGGTAATACACAAGTATGAAACATTATTCTACCTACAAATACGGGGCATCCCATTATGCCCCGACCATTTTGCCCCAGCAGACACATTTTACAAATTTACCAACAGTTCTCACCTGCAAAATAATTGCACGAAATAGCAACCTAAATTCGATAGTTTTACACTGCTGCAACAAGTATGTGGTAAAGAATTACAATAGCACTGATAGGTACCTACCTTGTTGCACATGTAAGTGGCAGTGGGCAGGGCACATTGCTCGCAGAACGGATGGCCGATGGGGCCGAAAAGTTCTGGAGTGGCGACCGCGAACCGGAAGACGTTGCGTTGAAAGGCCTCCCACTAGGTGGACCGATGACCTGGTAAAGGTTGCGGGGATCCGCTGGATGCGAGTCGCACGGGACCGTTCAATGTGGCGACACTTGGGGGAGGCCTATATCCAGCAGTGGACGTCTTTGGGCTGAAATGATGATGATGATGATGTGAAACTGACCGACTGACTGGGTGATATATCAACGCTCAGCCCAAACCGCTGGGTCTACTGATTCGTAGGTTCCTTATGTGGTCTAGGAGTGCACTAACAAAGGATTTTTCAAAATTCACCCCTTAAAGGGGTTAAACGGGGCTCCAAGGTTTGTTTGGGGAAACAAAATTAGTTAGACTGTTTTGTTCGAAACTTCACAGGAGTACTCCTATTGATAAATGAGTTGTTAACATTATTTTGTGTTTTAGGTTTTTTCAGAACTCAGATCAACATGGTTATTGTTTGTACGATGCATTGGGTCGGGTGTATTACAAAAACAACGATTTTAAGATTAAATGTGGCGGACCTGAAATACCATCATCCCCTGTAACGTTGGGGTGCGATGGGGTTGAATTGAAATGACTAAAAATCAATATGTGTGTCGATTTCGAGATTATCAGGGGTGCTGATTACGAATATGGCATTTATTTTGAGATCCAGAAGATGGCGGATTCGACTTCAATACAGGGTTATTGTTGATTTATTGTGATGATTGTGATAACGATGATGATGATAGTGATAATGATGATGATGATTGTGATAACGATGATAATTATTGTGATAACGATGATGGTGATTGTGATAACGATGATGGTGATTGTGATAGTGATAGTGATGGTGATAGTGATTGTGATTATGATAGTGATGGTGATTTTGATAGTGATGGTGATTGTGATAGTGATGGTGATTGTGATGATTATAATTATTGCAATGATTATGAAATTTGGCACATAATTTTATAACCATAATTATAATATAACCTGAATCATATTTATAATGTGAATTAACATGTAGGATACTATTTATCCCTTTAGTATGATCCCATGGGACCGAACTTCACGCGGGCGAAGCCGCGGGCAACAGCAAGTAGTATAATAAAAGTAAATAAAATTCAAATATTTGGCATGCTCTGCAGCCTGTACGACTAGATGGATTTTAGCTTGAGAGGTGTCGTTAGATTCGTATTTACTGCGAAAGTGACACTGGGTACATCAAAATAATAAAGAAACAAAATGACGGAGTTTTAGCGCCAAATTCAAATGTTTGGCACGCTCTGCAGCCTGGACGGCTCGATAAAGAGCTAATCATGAGGATTTTAAAATGGTATGATATTGTCTAAGTAACTAAAAAGTGTAAAATAAAAAAAAAAATAAAAAAAAATAAAAAAACCCGACTGCGTAAAAAATAACTAATAACTTTAAATAAAAAAACTGAAAAGAATAAAACAAGTTCAGGAGACCGGATATATTGACTGCAACAGTCGGGACCCATATTGGATGTAATGTCTAGATTATATAATGGATCCCGACTGTTGCAGTCAATATGTCCGGTCTCCTGAACTTGTTTTTTCTTTTCAGTTTTTTTATTTAAAGTTATTAGTTATTTTTTACGCAGTCGGGTTTTTTTAATATTTTTTTTTATTCTATCAAAAGATATATGAATTTAAAGTGTTCAAGAAGAACTAATCATCAAATGTAAGATACAGCGACATCTATTGTACTAGAATGGTAATGATAATAATTACTAAAAATGTGCTCACCAGATAACTTTTAGATAGACTGATCGGCTTTGAAAAAAAGTTATTATAGCTTAAGGCACTCTAGATTAGTCTACATGATGCTGCTTTGAAAATTCATTATATTTTAGCAGTTTAACATCTTGGTCGATAGATGGCGTTGTTCATTTCACTCCATTTTCTGAATCGTGGTGTTGTGGAAGTCCGATAAGCATGCTCCTTTTTTTGTGAAATGCGTAGATTTTGTGAAAAGCGTAGCGCGAAAAATCGTGTTTGGGTTAATTTCCTGCACCTTTGGTGAGAACTTTCGAGCTGGAGTATGAGTATGACAATCATCGAGTGTCTAGGAATGAAGACGTAAGGCTGTCGAGGTAAGCCCTTATTTGGAAAAACATAAGTAGGTAGATTAAACCACTTGAATAAAAAAATCCGCGACACCATATGTCTATCTTTTAAGGTTGCTCACACTCTCTCTAACTCTCTCTCTCTCTCATGTGACGCAGACGAAGTTGCGCGGGTCAGCTAGTCCCCAATAAATGAAAAATAGCATACCTAACTGTCGCAATCTGGGTGTATTGTACACATCTGCCTACCCCCTCAGAGCATACAGGCGTGATGTTATGTCATGAATATGATGTTGTGTAAACAATAGACATCCAAGCGATTTCAGCAATCACTGCAGATTTGCCGTCTATTTTTGAAGAGTTCCGTTGTATATCTCCGAAGATCATCATCAGATCTTTACCAAATTTAAATGGGACCACACGGGAAGCACCAGCTCTTAAATAAAAAAACCCAGTCGAAAGTTCTGAGGTAACAAACACACAAAAACAATACAGTTGAATTGAGAACCTCCTCTTTTTGGAAGTCGGTTAGCAGAATTCAATAATTCGTTGCTTATTAGGTTACTTGCTTTTTGTTACAGAAGAAGTATAATAGCGATCAACGACCATACATACACCCATTTCATTTAATTCCTTCGATCTGTGATACTCAATAAAGTTTCGCAACAGTTAGGTACCTATGTAGTTGTCTACTCCTGAACCTGTCAATTCATTTTGGTCCGTTCAGACTAAACACCCAAAATCCTTTCTTACTCCACTTTTGTTATGGAACTCTTTGGGTTGTAAGTTTTATGCTAGTGATTGATTAATAAATGAATTTAAGAATTTTTAATCCTCTCCTATCAATTAAACATTGAAGTGAACGTTAATATATACTGCACAAACTATTCAATGAATATTCAATCTGAAACATTTCATTGGCGCGCCCTTGCGGCACTCGCCCCGCGCCTCAGACCTCGCGCCTCGTGGGCTAGAGGCGACCGGTAAATGGTTATTAAAAAATTTCACCATGCGGCATTGTGGCATTTTCAGGTTCGATTTTACTTTCTAATAAACGCTGTGAATTTTTAATATTTTTCGCATTATTTTCAACCTACGTGAAGCACGTTATTAACTTCAATCAGTGTAAATAAAAAGCTCAGAGGCAATAATTACTCCCTTTCTGTGCCATATTTATATCTTATGTGACATCTATGTGAGAATGGCTCTCCGATCGGAGGAACGTGCCGATTTTTTGTGATCCGCTCGTAATCATAACGCTCGCAACTGTGGGGAGTGAGCACAGCATGAGGTGAGGCATGACGTCATAAACCGACGAAATTAAAAAGATCACAGCTGGATGCACGAACAAAAGGATTCTAGGCGGTGCGCAAACGTAGACACTTTTTGTTGCCGACGCGTCACAGGAAAATTGTCACTGTAATAAGTAATAAACAATTTTGGCAGCAGAGGACATGCGGCGCCGAGTCCAAATAAATTGGGAAAAGGGCTGTAGAATGGTGATGATGATGTCACTATCATATATATACTTTATATATATACTTATATTTATACTTATATATCATAGGTACTTCTTACGAATATTATAAATTCGAATGTTTGTGAGAATGAATGGATGAATAGATGTTTGTTGCTCTTTCCCACAAAAACTATTGAACAGATTTAGATGAAAGGCTCACTACTACATCAACCCATAACGTCCACTGCTGGACATAAGCCTCTCCCATGATGGGAGGAATTTGCCGTAATCTCCACGCTTGGCAGGCGGATTGGAGATCGCAGTGATGAAAGACTAACAGAAAACGCTGCTGCCCATTCTCTGGTCTACGGAGGCGCAAGGTGTTCTTCCTCAGACATTAGTCGCCTTATACGACAACCGTGAGTGTAATGGGTTGGTTCTATTCTACTCTGCCGGAAACCACACGTCTATCTACCGGAAACCACACGGCTAAAATGAATGAAAGGCTCATAGGTACACCTAGGTAAACCCTTTGCAAAAAAACGTACACTTTATCATAATGTTAACTATCTTAAGCGGGTGGTATCTGCTAACGAGAGGTTTTCTCCATGTAACTCCTCTTTGATAAGTGAATATAAATACGCAAAAAAATATATGTTGCTTATTAGACTCGAAGCTTTAATTGGTACAATTGAAATAATTCTAACTTTATTATTACTATATGAAAAAAATATTCAAAGTGAAGCAATTTTTCCTTGAAATTTCGTAACTACTCCTAAACGGCATTAAGTTTTAGTACTTTTTTTTTTCACACAAATATTTGTCACTTTTTTCTTCACAAGTGTACAATTGGCATTTTGATTTAATGATTTATTAGGCTGCAATTAAATAAACCATTCATTAATCTTTGTTTGCACTATTTGGCCCGCAGTGACTGACGTCACAACCACTTTGTAGCGCAAGCTGATTAGAACTTTATTGTAACAGTATTTCAAACGAAGTTTGAACCACCACAAATTAATTTAGCATGATATTTGAAGTTTCCTACTCCTAGCATAAAAGCTTAGGTTCCAAATTTTAGATTTTTTTTTCGAGCGGATCCCAATAAAGGGTGTAAAACACCTCTTAACGAAGCCGAAAGGCACTTGTTTTGCTCGCCATTACGGTCATTTCTTTGTTCTACACCATACCTGGGAACCTTCTGTTTACGGAGATATTGGGGGTCAAAGTTCCAACTTTTTGACAAGTTTTTTTTTTTAATACAAGTTTTGAATGTAATATTTTTACTTTAAACACCTCCACGGCCCCCGTACTATTCAATCCATCCATCAGCACAATGTTTTGAGTGCATTACATTGAATTCTACCACAAAACATGATTTTTCACCCCAAAAAAAAGTCGTTTTCCAGCAGTAATTTTTGCGTAAAGTTACTTAGTTTGATGCACAGAATGCTTGTTTGACGGCTTCGTGATGAGGTCTTTTACACCCTATATATATAGCTAGAAATAAGTATATGTCAGTATGTTATTTGAGGAGTTCAAAAGGTCCTATTTCAATGATAATCAAAATTTACAAGACACGATAGAAATGATTTAAATTATTTAATGAAATAAAATAATATAATTGTTGTTATTGTATTTAACGCAGTTATTAGGCTTATTGACATAAATGTAAATTTAATTTTTGTTTTTTTTACTGTAAGTATATCTTTTTTTTAAATATCTTTTTTTTTGAAACAGGACTTTATGATCGGAATTAAAGTAAATAAGTCTTTTTAATCAGAATACTCTAGAAAATGACCTTTTGATTGGTCACTTTTGGAAATCTGCCTTTGTGATTATAATATATGTAAGTATTTCAATTGATAATGAAATCATTTTATCAAAATAGCGATTTTTCTTTGTATTTTCATAATACACTCAAAAGTTAAAAACAAAAAATCACATAAGGAAATACGGAAGCGATGCGCGACGCTTAATGTTCCACAGAGCAGTAAAATTTAACTAAATGTCATATTTTTTTCTTCGAAATATGTCTTGTACAGAGAAATATGCCCATTATGGTCGGAATGTCAAAATTTAAGATTTTTTTACTTTGGATATACGTCCTTTTCGATCAGAATTTTATCAAATATGGATGGGATTTAAGTTTCAGTTAGGGAAAAATAATAAAAAATAATTTCTTTCCAAAGTGAATTATGACCTTTTGAACAGACACTCCTCATTTACGAGTAAGAGTAGCGCGTACAGCCGTACAGTGTCACTGTACTATGTAATCGTTGTTTTGTAAATACGTAATGGATTATGGAGATCAAATATGCAGTCTCTCCATCCAAGAAAAATACTTGTATTCAGCTACATCCGGTTAGACTGGAAGCTGACCCAAAACAGTTGGGAAAAGGCTAGGCGCCAGTTGCGCAAATGCTCTTGATATTAAATTCACATCAATTAAGCAGCACTCGTGCTCTGTCTATACAGGCCCACAGGGTGTAAACAGCATTCTGTACTGACATCAATCTAAGTAACTCTTCGTAATTTTTTTTGCTGGAAAATTACTTTTTTTCTTTGGGGTTAAAATCACGTTTTTCGGTAGAACTCACTGTAACGCACTTAAACATTGTGCTGATGGTTGGATTGAATAGTACGGGGGTCTTGAAGGTGTTTTAACTAAAAATCTTAGAATAATCAAACAAGTATTTAGAAAAAAAAACTTAAAACTTTGACCCCCAGAGAACAAAAAAAATATCGCAAAGACGGGGAGAACAAATGCCTTTCGGATTCGTTAAAAGTCTTTTTACACCCTTTATTTATTGTTTACCTCGTGTAAACTTGGTCAACACATCAATGCATTAATTTACATGAGTTGAAAAGATCGTATTTTAAAATAGAGACTCATTTTATTTTAAGTTCTCCTACCTTTATAAAAGACTGCTCATTTTCATTATTTTTATTTACGGTACTTATTGTATTCGTTTTTCGTGGTTTAGCTTTTCAGACAAAGTATTGAGCTAGGAGTATTTTGTTTTGTTTGAGAAATGTTTGTGTGAATGAATTTTTATTTTTGCTTAAAGCATTCATTTTCAAATTTTTTTATCTGTGTTTCCGCTTTCAACTAAATACCGAAAAGAACCCAAGGTTAGTCAAAATAACGAATTATTTTTCTCCACAGAACTTGTGGAAATCATAACAACACAATTCAGTTGACGACCTGAATGGCGCAGCGGTAGTGAGGCTGCCTTACGTTCTTAGAGTCCCGGGTTCGCTTCCTGGTCGGAGCAAATGTTTGTGTGATGAGCATGGACATATGTTTCCGAGTCATGGATGTTTATTATGTTTAATAAGTATGTATTTATAAACAAAAAAAGTATCTATGTAGTATATCAACTATCTGGTGTCCACGACACAAGCCTCGTTGCTTAGTGTGGCACTAGATGGCGCTGTGTGTAATGTCCAGCGATATATATATATATATATACTAACTAACTAGTTCTAAAAAAACTTTACTTCCTAAAAAATTGAAACATGTAATCTTTTAATTGAATGTTTTCACTACTTTTTATTTATATTTAATTAGAATATTTAAAGAGAGCAGTGGTGGCCTAGTGGTGGCGGCCCGACTTACGAACAGTAAGTCGTGGGTTCGAACCCAGACAGACGCATTACTTTGTGTAATATTTCATCACCACTGCTCTCAAAACGGTGAAGGAAAACATCGTGAGGAAACCGGCATGTCCAGAACCAAAAAATTCGAAGACATGTGACATCTATCAATCCGCACTGGGCCCGCGTAGTGGATTATAACCCATTCCCTCTCATAGAGAGGAGGCCTGTGTCCCAGCAGTGGGAACATTAATAGGCTGAGGATGATGATGATGATGAGAATATTTAACACTCAATTACGGTTCACTCCAGAGAACTAGTTTTTAAATTTGGCTGGTCATTGAACAGTAGCCTTGTATTGCTGTAAGTATAAACAATTATTCCTGATGCTTTCTTGAAATCTAAATGTATCACAAAATGCTCAGGGCAGGTGTTATTCACATTAAAACAGAAACGATTAAAGTCCCTTCTGTTTAAAATGAGGGCGGTTAAACGGATACCTAGTTTTTAGTTAAATCGTGGCACGTGACCAGCGCGTGCGCTGACCCGCCCCTCCGCCTCGCGACTGCGATGAGATCACTTTCCGATTGATATTTGTGGGACTGTAAACTGCTGACAATCTATCAAATGTATCTTGGGAATATATACGAATCAAGTAACTGTTTTTATTTATATTTGTTTTATTATTGTGTGTAGCTAGATCATTAAATATTATTTTAATATATCTATAATAAATAATATTATAAAGAGGTAAAAGTTTGTATGTAGCGGGTAATCTTTGGAAATAATGATCCAATTTTAATAGATTAATATATATAGAATGTGTGTGGTATACTACAAATAAAGAATTTGTGTTGCCATACTACAACTTAAAAACCCGACTACTTAAAAATCACGCTAAATGATAAATGATATTTATTTTGCGAGTAGGTTTTTACAAACACTTTTACACGTAATTTTTTTAAAACTAGATGGGGCCGGTGTTTCGTACCTGACTACTCTGAGAAGAAATAGCCGAAAAAAACTCAGAGGTCATAGTCTCTTTTAATGTCCAGACATTGCTCAATTCACATGAGGACTATTCAGATTAGTGTCTGAGATGGTCTTTTAAAGAAAGAACCACACAGATTTGAGTGAGCCTATCCAGACAGTGCAAGCATTTGTCAGTTATCGTGTAACTCGACTTAGAACTCTAGGAGCTCAACGAAACGACGAACAATGCCAAAGAAATGACATTTGGTAAGGTCACTTTTATCTTTTATATAGTACTCAAACTGCCAGATAATCGTGGGGAAAAAATAAATAAATAAAAAACCGGCCAAGTGCGTGTCGGGCCACGCGCAGTGTAGGGTTCCGTAGTAGCCCGTTATGTTTTAGATTTTGTTTTTCAATGCAAGTCTTTACCCGTTATAAACAAACAACTACTTCATCTTAGTCACTTTAAAGGATTTATTCTAAGTTTATTAGTAAGATTTATTTTGTATTTGGTACAAAATTACCCAACACCCAAGTTCAACAACTATTACTGCTAAAATAATAAAGTTATCTTAACCGCTATAGATTTCCTTTAAAGTTTATGAAATGTTCTATTATCATGAATTTTTCCAGATTTTTAAAGCCAGTAGTTTAGCTTTTAGAGGGGGACGGGCCGCCCTACTGGAACAAAAACTTAAAGAAAAAGAATGAAAAATAAAATGAATGAATTTAAATTTAAAGTTTAATATTCCGTAAATGCAGCAATAAATCGAAAAGCAGTATTAGCAACACCTAAGTCATTTTAAAAGACCTATTCAACGACACCACACACGATACGGTAGACGACGAAAAAAAATTCACCCTTACATCACATGTACGGCCACCATATTTTTTTTTCCAATATTTGATTTTACCACTTTGTCGACAAAATTGATACACATACCTTTACAAAATTACAGCTTTCTAGTACTAACGGTCTCTTAGCAAAACCTCGGACAGACAGACGGACATGACGAAACTATAAGGGTTCCTTGTCAGGACTACGGAACCCTAAAAATGCGTCATGGTCCTCACATTCAAAATAATTAAATATAAAATATAATAATGATTTACAAACAAGTCAATAAACAATAATAATAAAAAAGTTAAATATTTAAAAAGTAAATATTCATGTCAAATCAAAAAATAAAGTAACGAAATAAATGAAATACATATTTAACTCAATGTCTAAAATTAGCAAGCATGAAACATTTAAAAATCATTCTACGTCCAAGTACTAACAATAAAAAATAAGATCCTAAGTTGCTCTTGCTACCTACTTAAAATCTTCAGGTCAGGAATGATGTAATTAATCAGGAATGGCTCAGTCTAGAACACAATCGTGAGTATTAGTATAAATACGTGATAAAAAAAGCACCTAACACGCGAACGCTGTATGACATTTGACATTTCGGAAGACCTTAGTCTACACAAACGCCTCTAGCGGCAAATTCATGCGCGATAGCTTATTGAATAGCAACTACTTATAGCACTTTCACAAGTGCCTTGTGACTGTGACTATACCTTCAGTTTCTTTGTTTTTCTGATTGACATGTAATAATCTGATTAAAATAAGTGCTTTGAGTTTTATTTGAACAATGTACAAGTTTTGATTGCACGTGTGTGTTTGCAAAAGTTAAAGTTCTTTTCCTGGCTTTTAAAAGTAAAGTTAAACGTGGTTCACGTAACACGCTAATAGCAACACAAAGGACTCCTTTTTTCTTGTTTTGTTTGTCGTTTTCTTCCCTTTTATGTAAATGCCCGTCTATTATTTAAGCGTGCTATTCAGCAGTTCGGGTTGAAATAACGATTTCCGCAACGGAACTTTTTCCGTAGACAGTTGACAGGTACAATTTAACTGTTATTGTCAGGTTATCGATACCCCCCTTATCTTTAACGTCTTCATCGCCAATGGCAGCAGTTACAAACAACGACGGTTCTTTCATTGAGAATTTTCTAACATTTTTTAACTTGCCTACTTACTTGAAAAAGATATTTTCAATTCATTGTATTACGTCTACCATCGCAAAAATCGAGATACTTGCAACGAATTGTTCACAGTCTACGTGTTTGTGTTATACGCACGTTTTTCAGGATCTTTCAGTAATCAATAACGTTTTGAATTGGATGTTTTTTCAGCAATGAATTGGCGTTTGACCGGTAATATGATTTTGGTAGATGATGGCTTCTTCTTTAATAAATTATAGCATGACTATTAAAGTTGTATATGAAAATTAAGGGAAAAACGATGGCATATCATTCATTTTGTAAGACTGATATTATTCTATTGTTGATGATTACTTAGTGTTTCCAGTTTTCCCATTGAGCACGAAATAAAGACAAAGTCAATTATCTGAAAGTTTCACTACATGGATTTGAGGTCATTCAGTAACCAAATCGACATTAAACTCATCTCATTTTCACATGTCTTGCCTTTTTGAGGCGATGACACGGTGCTCATAAGTGAGTGAGCACTGTGTAGTTTCATAGAGTCCCGAACTGCCTGAATTGAGGCGATGCTGAAACCGTCTTACAAGTGTACTGTGATCTCTCTGAACATATCGGGTCGATGCACTTTAAACCGGTAACATATAATAATAATATATTAAAAAATAACGTGGGTTGAAGTTGCCAAGCCGGCGGCTCAGGGCCCACCCGTTAAAAATGCTTACGGCCGTTTAAGGCACAGAGTAGAAAAGGTTATAGTCTATGGGTAGTGGCAAACACCCTCTGTGAGGGCATTTTATGTATTTTGTGTAATTCAATGTATTTATTACATTCTAAGCTTACAGTTATTTAATGAAAATGCTAAATAATCGTATTCAAATTAAAAATGTCAAACAGTGTAACATAATTTAAAAAATGTATACTCCTATATTATTATAACGTTTTTATTTTTACTCTCTTTTATGTTTTATGATTGTTAACACTTTTATTGTCATTAAGTATAACCTACTTATTTACTTTTCACGACGGTATTCTTTATTATTTTCACTCAATTTGTTGTATATCGACGTTTCCGAGGACGGTCGCTACACTACGCAGCGAAACACGAGGCCGACAACATTACGTGCAAAATTAGAGTTTAATAAGGTTTTTAATAGACCCTGGTTCCCACCTCAACTAGTTAGTTCAAAAATCGTCCCCACAAACATAAGTCGCATCTGTGCTCTCCTAACCTCATAGTCTACAACAAAATACAGCCCTGTGTTTACGATGGGGGAAAGCGAGTCCCTTTTCGCATAAGATTCTGACTTTGCCATTTGAAATTGAACCTTGTATTTTCAGTTATAAAATGTACAGTTGTGTAAGTGTCATAAATACTCGGAATTTTCCGTATCAATGGCACGTGTGGTTCTCGTCCTTTATTGAAGATCCCGCTCCTCCCACGTAGGGAGACGAGTAAAATACCACCTGCTTTAAATACTTGCCCCCACTTTATTGGCATCCAAAAACGTCAGTCGGCTTTACTTCGTATCTTTGTGATTAGAGAATTTTTCTTAGCACCCTTTGGCATCAAATTACGGATATCTCCGTAACGAGACTAATATGACAAAATATAGTAATAAAAAAAAAAATTGAAATTCATAAATTCATTTATTCTTATTTAATTTGTGTTTCTGTTTTTTTTTTTTACTTTTGAAAAGTTGTGAAAGATGTATCTTCCTTATGCGTCTTGCCTGAATTAAGTGAATTTTATTTTTATTTATTTATTTTTATAATAAGTTATGATTTCTTCGATTTAATAACATGAATCACTTGTCGGACGAAGTGTATTTTGAGAACTGCACATTACTTACAACTTTTTAGAAAGCAACATTATAAATTATAGTGTTTTTACAAGGTTACAACAACACATGTATGACGGAGCATCATCACAGCTCGATCGATTTGGCTGTTTTTTTTTTACGTGAAACGTCTTTGATATAACACCGAAACATACCAGGCAGACAAGTAAAGTGTAACGAAAACCGTAATAACTAAAAATTTACTATCTCTGTTACAACCCAGAGATTGCGCTGGGGCTTGGAGGGGAAGACACCGCGCCGATTGACCGAAACCGACACTTTTGATCCTTTTACTGTATAACTGAGCAGCGGTGACCCAGCGATGGCGGCCCCGACTTACGAACAGTAAGTTGTGGGTTCGAACCCAGGGAGGCGCATTACTTTGTGTAATTTATTTCATCAGCACTGCTCTCAAAACGGTGAAGGAAAACATCGTGAGGAAACCGGCATTTCCTAGAACCAAAAATACGAAGACATGTGACATCTACCAATCCGCACTGGGCCCGCGTGGTGAATTATAGCCCATTCCCTCTCATAGAGAGGAGGCCTGTGTCCCAGCAGTGGGAACATTAATAGGCTGATGATGATGATGATGACTGTATAACTCACGTGCGCGGCGATTCGTGCATGTGTTAAGAGTTTATCGATACGAGACAGATTGATTTAAGCAAAAAATTGTGTAATTTGGAAAATATTTATACTTAAAAATAACAAGTAAGTCCATAAAAAGGATTGAAATGTGCACGACGCCAACTTCGCAAGCACCTCTACCATTGCTACCTGTATCAATGCGCACAACGAGTGAAGATACCATACCACCTATGCATCTGTTGAAGCTTTGTATTTATTTTTTGCCCGTTGCAATCCTCATGAATTTTCTCCACTCTGGGGTTGGCGAAGGGGTCTTGCAGACTCTTAATTACTGAAACCACACGGTGTTCTAAGACAACCGAACCTGTTTGCTGGGCTTCGAACGGGATGCTGGAATACATTATACAGATCGCCACGCTCTCCCGGACAGGTTCTGCTGGCCAGCATGGACATGCATTTGAACGAATCTCAAGTTAATTATCTATTTTACCTTTGTGGTTCAGCTATGTTACGTTTTAACTATGGAATTAATTCACACTCCCTATAAACGCCTTTCAATCTGAAAAATCATCGATGTCCATAGCATTTATTTTTACCGAGGACGAGTCCGCTACAACCAGTAAAGGCAATTTTCGACGCACATTTATTGAAATGAAAAATGCAAACGATTCGAACAGGATATGAGTTTATTTGAATGTCCGGACACAAATGTTAACAACAATCGACCTTGTTTTTGTAACAAAAATAAGGCTGTAGCCATACCAATATCACACCAGAAAAATACTCGAATATGAAGCCAAGTTATCCTAAACGTTCATAGACGTATATAGGTAGCTGTAGGTACCTATAGGTTACTGTTCCACGCCTACACCCGTCCATTGATCGCCACTTAGTTCCGCGCTGGGGCTGCCTAGCGGTCGGGTCGCGGCAGGAGCGCCCATACCCGACCGCCGAAATTACGTTCAACAGAAACTAGAACATCCAACTAAACATACTGACATTCACAATAGATTTCATTCTGACAATGCTGCAATGAGCACTAAACACGCAGTGATTTTCTCATACTTTATTGATTAAGGTTTTACGATTGTCTCGAACATACCATTTTGGAAGCCATACTGTTACGAAATAGATCTTATCTCAACGTAGAAACCGTTATTTCACGAGAAAACTGCTTTTGAGTTTCATATTAGTGCTAGAGAGTGTATATTGGAAAAATCGGTTTTTCATCAACATTTAAAAAATGAGAATATTGTAGAATGGTATTGTTAATATGAAACATATTAATATTCAGCGAAAGAGTAAATATGATTGATATGCACACTCACAGCAATAAAAATCCAATACGTCCGTTTCGGACAATCCGGTCCGCTGCAATAATGAAATATTCTAGGCCTTCCAATAAGATCTCGTTGTATGCCTATATATTGTAATTTGTTTGTATGTCTTTTAATTTTGTGTGCAATAAATAAATAAAATATTTTTTTCTCAATTAATCGAAAAAAACTGTCAATATTGGCGTTTGTGTTAACCAATAGCATTTCAGATCTAAATCTTATCAAAAATGGCGTGATCATATTAACAAAATATTTGTTGTACTGTATTTTAGGCCTGTAAATATTTGTTGTACTGTATTCTAGGCCTGTAAATCGTTTATGAAACTTTCAGATGCCTGGCCAGCCTAGTTATCAGACCGCGCCATGCGGCGGTTGGGTAACTAACTTTACTAGAGGTGATAATTTTCCTTTCAAAATAAATAGAACAACATAGCACATCCATGCATTTCGCGTTTAAATACGAAGCTTTGGTTTTTCGTCTACGAACAGTGCCAGTGATAGGAAGGTTTTTAAGGGGAATGGCAAAGTCGAAAATGACGATCGACCAGTTTTCACACTTATGTCCTGAGTAATAAGGTTGAAAAGTGTTCGACCGACATCGTCAGTGAGCGCGGTAGTACCTATTGGATGGAAGAAACTGAAGTTTAAATTTTGAATTTCGAGTGCTACATTGACGGAAACACCTTCATTGCAGAAACTGGACAATAAGCCACCGTTAAGCATATTAATTCATTTGAAGTCGTTTTAGGAACACGGAACGCCTTGAAAGCGATCGTTGTCTAGATTCTCATTTCCATGGAAGTAGTAAGTAATATCGTCTGGTATTTTAGTTACAAGACAATATCCAGCAGAACATTAACATTTTAATTTAACGCATTGGCTTTGAACTTGTGATCTTTTTAGTAGTCGCAACGGATGCGGGGTGCTGTGCTACACAGTACAGTTACGTAGTGTCGCTAGTTAGTCGCTAGTTAGTCGCTAGTTACGTAGTGTCTGGCTCATTCGTTTGACTGGTTACCGCTTCTCTCGTTGCTTCGAGTTTGTTGCGAATTGTAACAAAAAGCCGGGCGTTGAAGATCCCGTTCCGAATGCAATTTATTTCACGACTATCAACCCGCCCCGACTTTGCACGGGTTGCAGTAATAATGTATAGCCGGATGATTTCTGGTGGAGGATAGGAAGATCATGTGATGAAGTTTTAGCAGATCTATTCGTACGTACACTACAAACACAGGAATTGCATACTTCGATATCAATTTTTATTTTAAGGGCCTATACTACCTCAAATTGCTTAGCATGATCCTCCGTTAAGCCTAAAATAATGCAGCATTAATTTTGAAATAAATATAATGGTAAAGTTGAGGATTAATGATATGTCTTATGTTTGGCGAAAACACGATTTCATAAAATTTTCTCAATAGAAAAAAATCCCAAATCGAACAATAAACCGCTGGTATTCAAAAAGTACTTCAAATTAGATCATAAAACTTTGCATACTAACTGAACTAACTATAAAGCAGGTCTCATGTTTTTTTATTTTTTTCAAAAGACGAAAATTTGATTTTATAAAGAATAAAAACCACTGATTTCGCACTATTCGGCCGCAGTGACTGACGTAACAACCACTTTGTAGTGCAAGCTGATTAGAACGTTATTCTAACAGTATTACAAACGAAGTTTGAACCACCACAAATAGAGTTTCTAATTTGAGGTAGTATAGGCTCATATAGGTTACAAATATGTAAAAGTGGCGTTTCTACTGGAGTTGGGCTTGTCTCAGGAACTGTCTCGTAGGTCAAGTGGTCGCAAACGCTAGGTACTGCTCGGCATGAGGTCATGGGTTCGATGCGCGAAAAGAGTTACAGTTTGGCCGCTGAGAGAATGCGAACTCCTGACGTCTGTCAGTTAAATCAATTAAGCGCGATATTAAAACATTTATTATTACTTGATTTAATGAAATCGTTTGTAATAATATTGTTTGTTAATAGGGCAAAAAGGATAGGTAATAATAGGTAAGTTATATAAGCTATTTATAAGTTACTAGCTGACCCGCGCAACTTCGGCTGCGTCACATAATATAGCTTATAGCTGTTCCCCGCGGTTTCACCGCGCTCAGCACCTGTTGGTCGTAGCGTGATGTTATATAGTCTTCCTCAAGAAATGGACTATCCAACACTAAAATAATTTTCCAATTCCAACCAGTAGTCCCTGAGATTAGCGCGTTCAAACAAACAAACTCTTCACCTTTATAATATTATTATATTATATAGTATAGTATAGATATAACATCACCAATAATACTAATACTCGCGACCTGTCAAGGACGCATTCTCTCAGCGATCAAACTGTAGTGGGTTTTCCATCAAGAGTCACTCAATAGCAGCCATTGGCCGATATGATGTGCCCGATTGATAGCAATAGGCTCGCCTGATGTCCCATGGGACTAAACTCAAAACCTACTACTCTCACGATGCTCAATGCTGTCCCACTGGTGGGTCTCCAACAGTCGTGCGCCGAGAAATAGCTGACATAGGAGAGGCAGACTAAGGATATGCTGCGCATGCGTCATTTCTCCTGCCCATCATGGGTACTACCTGCATCCAACAGAACTTATAAGACGCAAATCACAGAGCTCCATCGAGTCCAGCAGACCTATTACGTAAGTATCTCTGTTGACAGCTCGAAATGATAGTAACTGGCCCCAGTGTCCATCAATTAACTGTCAAAAGTTTAGTTTCGTGAAGTATGACCAGTCGCGATCAAATATGACGTCATCGGTGCCCATCGTGGCTGATAGTCACCGTAACTCATTTTGACAGACGCTTTCGTAGCGATTCTTTTAATATTGCGATTATGTAAGCATAGTGGACATTAAATTAATGACAACTTTGAAGTGGCTTTTGTGAAAGACGTTACACCGTACCGCCGCTGCTAGTCACCGTAAAGTGATATCCACTCTCTGTAATACTTAATACCAATATTTTGACATTCTCGTTTGTCATCAAAGTTCGGTGTACAACCGAAGCTTGATAGTCACTGGAGATCAAAAAGATACGTAATAGGTCTACGTCTCTACGTACTTACATAAACCATAAATACTAGCAAAATTCGCACTCTTTATAATATTAATATAGTAGGTCCTTATGGAGCAGTCTGCTTGGTTTATTGACTACTGTAGTTAAAAGTCGAGGTTTTGAGTCAAAATAAACACACCAAGAGCTTTGATTAATAAAGATTAAAAATGAAATACAGTTAAACTGTACAGTACATAGTATATATACAGTACATACAGTGCATACAATACATATAAAAATTCACAATAAAATCATTACTCAAGACTCTTAAAAAGCAAAAAAAAGAAACCGTTCAAGTACTCAAATTAGAATGTAATTTGTACAAGAAAAAAAAAAGATTCGAGCTTGAAGATTGCTTGTAGACAACCCATTCAATGTTTTTTGCAATGATTCTAAAACTGTCAATACAATTCGAATTTCGTTTGGCATATTTCTTCCTTTTTATTTTCAACCCGTCAACCGCGCACCATTTTTCGTGATCACCACACCGTTTGACTTGAAGTGGTGACCCAACAGGGTACAATACTTGAATGCCGGACAAAAAATACACGCAGTGCTATTTATTGAATTTGAGCAATGAAAACACAATAATAATTCTAAGAGAATTACTGAACGCGTACAGCGGTATGGATACGGCAGTTTAGGAAATCTGTTGTGGTATACTTTGGTGGAAGTTTTAAATGATTATGATGTTATCAATTTTCTTGGGGTAAACTTACATATTTGAATTTTCTTGGGGTAAACTTACATATTTGAACTTAGCTTTGGAAATGTTAATAATAGGCATACGTTTCTTATAGGTATCTAACCCATAAATCTATCGAGGTAACTAATTTGTCACGTCTCATAAAGAATCACGAGAATCAAAGCATTTATTTAAAATATACCAGTTACCACTATATACTATTTATTACGTACTAGCTTCTGCCAGCGGCTTCGCCCGCGTGAAGTTTGATAATTGTCCCGTGGCATCTCACTACCGGGATAAAAAGAAAAATAAATCTTATGTTTTAATCTAGGTTATAAACTATAGCTGTTCCCCGCGGTTTCACCGTCGCTGCTCAGCACCTGTTGGTCGTAGCGTGATGTTATATAGCCTATAGCCTTCCTCAAGAAATGGACTATCCAACACTAAAAGAATTTTCCAATTCCAACCAGTAGTCCCTGAGATTAGCGCGTTCAAACAAACAAACAAACTCTTCAGCTTTATAATATTAGTATAGATATTATTGCCACGAGGCATAACGATGGCAAGACTGTTATATCCTACTCCACAGCCTATTCCACAGCTTAGATATCTATAGAGTAGATTGGGCAAAGATGGAGACTCTTCTTCTTTTTTTAAATCAATATCTAAACTCTTGCATTATATTATAAATGCGAAAGTTTGTGAGGTTTGATAGATGTTTGTTACTTTTTTTCACAAAAACTACTGGACGATTTTGGCTTAAAATGTTCGTAAAACACATAGGATACTGATTTTATATTTATACTACCGGTAGAACGACTATTTGCCAGATTGTTTTTTTTTTTACATTGTTTTAATACCGTATCCATCAGCAAACTCGAAACTAAACCCACTTCACCGATGTTTACACGACGACGGATGGTGCAAGTATGGGTTCAATGGGAGAATTGGCCCACTTGAACCACAATAGGCCGCGCAGCCCCTCGAGAGATAGGTACCACTCGTGTCTGCTAACCGACCAATAACATGTTTTAATGCTTTTTATAACGTCATCGCGGATCCTGGATAGTAAGTACGAGCATTATAGGGTTGAGTGAGGCTGAGGATAAAGTTTGGATTTAGATTTGTATTATTAATGTTTGGATAATTTTGTTTTGGTAAGAGACAAGACCTGTTGTGGGTTATGTGAAACAAAATAAGACATCATTAAGGTTAAGTTTTTAATCTATATAGATACTATAATATTCTAAAGAGGAAAGATTTGTATTTTTGTATGTAACGAATAAATTTAAAAACTACTAGACCGATTTCAAAAATTCTTTCAGCAGTGGATAGCTACATTATCAGCAAGTAACATAGACTAAATTTTATCCCCGTACTTCTACGGGAACGGGAACAACGTGAGTGAAACCGCGTGATGACCGCTAGTGACAAATAAACCTAATGATTACTTGTTGATCTTTTTTCGATTCTCAACGAATCATCAACACCTGATTGCTATGTGCCGATACTGGCGACAAATGCCTGAATTTAATTAATTTATTCTATGAAAGTTGGCGTAATTAGACAGTATTAAACACAGCTCTGCGACTTTATACTTACTAAACTCAATGCAAAAAACTTTTAAGAGAGCACGAAACTTGAATTTGAAAACGCACGCTTTTCCATTGTCGAGCGAGGCCGGGTATCGGCTGTTAGGTATGTTGAAAATTTTACGAATATAATTATGGCAGAGCAGATTCACCTCGTCTGTTCATTTTAACGCCGATAATACCGCGACCGGACTAGTGGTATTTTATTTAAAGTACCCGATTTTCAATAAAAAATATTTTTGACGTTGTCCTGTTCAAACCAAATTGTACAATTCAATATTTAAGTACTTACAAAAATATCCAATCGTTCTCAAACAGCACAATAAATATAAAGCGTGTAAAAAAGTACTTAGGTTACATTATGCACAGTAAAATTGATTTACAGATTTAGATTTTATATACGAATTTAGATCAATTATATTTAACTTCAAGGATTTTAAGCAAAAAAAATGTTTCGGTGAGCCCGCAGTTCACAGGTAGGACACGCCGCGGACGATACGGCGTAACGATAGAAACTCGATGGCAAAACATTTCGCACAGGTGTAGAACAGAAAGCTCGCCAACCCATACATTGAATCAGTCGGAACAGATCAAACTGAAATGAGACACGTATGGTTAGGGACACCGCAGAACTAAAATTCAAATTTTTATTATTTTTTATTTTTAAAATTTAATTATGACTGTTAGCGGCCGTCCATCCGCAGGATTTGTTACGGAAAAAACTCAATTTTTAGCTGTTTTAGCCGAGCGGCGAAATATCATCGCTGTGATCTGTATAATAGGTAGGTTGTGACTTAGGTAGAAGGGGCGGAGCCGTCAAGGATTGGGGCCCGGTATTGGTGGAGCGCCGGAGGGCAGGCCCCTCCGTGCTGCCGTGACGACGTAGCAGTCTGATCCTGGCACATTGAGTGCTCGGCCGGCGCGCTGGCAGCATCTCGTGCGCGCAACAGTGAACAGTGACTTGTATGACAAAATGTTAGAATTCTACACGAATATGAACGGAGGATTGATGCAGGATGGTATGCAGCCTCCCATCAGCTGCACCGCCCGAACAGGTCAGTCAGAAACCAGAGATAAATTCTTGTTTGACTTCGCGTAAAAGTTTTCGTGACGAAACTTTGTTCAAGTGGGTCAGTGGAAATGTGGAACGTATGTTTTTTTTTTTACATTTACGTGATTTAATAATTCAAGTGGAATATTGAGATATAAATATTTTTGAACATTTAAAATAAAGGCTAATGTATATTTTTTTTATAATTTGGAAACATTGTGCGCGGTATTATTTAACAGCAAGTTTGTCAAACGAGAACTTATTTTGTCTGTGGCGGGACAATTTCACTGCTAAAATAATTGTTTTTTTTTTTAATTTGGCGACCGATGCGTTATTGCGTACCCATCAAATAGTACTTTAAAAAAACATAATTTTGTTAAGAGTTGGGTTTTAGGCGTTTAAAAGTAATTATATTTCCTTATGCTAAATGGTAACCATTATCCGCTATCGGAGTTTTATTTTTCCTCTTAACTAATTGGTTCGACCGGCCCTATCAGAATACTGATCTGAAAAATATATGTCCTTAGGGGGCACCTAAATGTGTAGGTTGTTAGCAGACTATACAAAGTTAAGATTGTTTTAAATGTGAATATAGAGTTAATATGTTGTAAGTGTGAATATGTGAGTTATTTATTAGTCATTACTTTAGACAAAGTATTATTTTATTTTTATTTAAAGCAATAAGTACTATCAAACCAAAGAACTGAATAATTAATGCATGGATATAGAGGATTAGAGGTGCCTTTTAAATGTTTAGGTGTATGTTGTTAGATTTAGTAAGATAGGATGTTTTATAGTTTTTTATAATGTGTAAATAGATATAAAAACGCAGCTATAGGAGTGTTTAGACAAAGTATATTATCATTAATTTATTTTTTAGGCCATAAGTAAAACCAAATCAAAATATCTAATACAAAACTTCTTTTTTTAATATAATATAATGCTTCATCATAATCAGCCTATAATGTTCCCACTGCTGGGACACAAGGTCTCTCTGTGAGAGAGAATGGGCTATAATCCACCACGCGGGCATTGTGCGGGTTGCTAGATGTCATATTATGTCTTCGAATTCGAATATAATAGGTACTTTAAAATATTTATACCTTTATTTTATAATAATATTATGAACACAAAGAAAGTCATGAGTATGTATGTTACTTTTTCACGCAAAAGCTACTAAACGTATTTTGATAGAACTTTACAATAATATAGCATAACCATTGCGCCATGTCTGGAGATTTTTTTAAATCGTAATAATACAAAGGCTATAATTTATTAAATATTGTAAAAAAACCCGCGGGTGGGAGCTAGTATAAAATAAGCGTGTTGGAAATTGATGTTGAACAATTGAACATTAATAATGTTCGACGCCGTTTGACCGATCACCATGAAAGTTCGCGCCATTATTTTTGACAGAAAATATTTCATAAATATGTTTTTTGACGCCACGGGTAGTAGCTGGTAACATAAAAATTAGTACGCACTGAACATTATTATGAAACCGTTTTTTCATAGAATATTTGTTTAATTTTTAATTAAAATTAATTTCAAATATATCATCATTTCTTTATCAATGTTTATATTACAAATTCGACTTCGACACCGTTTGAACAATCGCCAAATAAATTGGTATATATTGTTGTCCTATATTCATGTTTTTTTTCTTACTGACTGCGCGGGCGACGCGACGTCGCGTGCCGTAGGCAAAAACTATTATAATTTTATAGATAACTAACCCTATTGGTATTACCTACTGAAGAACTGACCTATATTTACCTACTTACTTTAAAAATATTAAATGTTAAAGTAAAGTTATTATTTTGTACGAATAAAATATTTTATTGTCAAATATTATTAGATTTTTTAATAATTTCAAATTGTCAAAAATCGGCAAGTTATTTTTGGTGTTTCTTCTTTTTTCGGCTATTATTAACGATGTCGCAAACGGCTATACTTATCCAGTATAAAAAAATGGGCAATTTTGAAAACTTTGCAAACTTAGATTCCGACGAAAAACTTTCTGTAACAAAAGGACAAAATTTAGTTTTTGTTTCCTTATATGCTCTGAAGCCTAAAAAGAGTCACGAACATTGACATTGTTTACGAATTTTATGCATTGAAAACGGCAAGACCGTGCTATTCTATTAAGGGCCTATACTACCTCAAATGGCTTAGCATGACCCTCCGTTACGCCTAAAATACTGCAGCATTAATTTTGAAATAAATATATGGTAAAGATGAGGATTAATGTTAGGTCTTATGTTTGGCGAAAACACGATTTCATAACATTTTCTCGATAGATAAAAATCCCAAAGTTACCTCCAAATCGAACAATAAACCGCTGGTATTCAAAAAGTTCTTCAAATTAGATCATGAAACTTTGCAAACTAACTAAACTAACTATAAAGCAGGTCTTGTGTTTTTAATTTTTTCCAAAAGAAGAAAATTTGATTTTATAAAGAATTAAAACCACTCATTTCGCACTATTCGGCCGCAGTGACTGACGTAACAACCGCTTTGTAGTGCAAGCTGATTAGAACTTCATTTTAATAGTATTACAAACGAAGTTTGAACCACCACAAATAGAGCTGCTAATCTGAGGTAGTATAGGCTCTTAAATAATCTAGACTAAAATCATTACATCCAATGTGAGTCCCGATTGTTGCAGTCAATATGTCCTGTCTCCTGAACTTGTTTTATTCTTTTCAGTTTTTATTTAAAATTATTAGTATTTTTTTACGCAGTCGGGTTTTTTAATTTCTTTTAAATATTTTTTTTATTATATACACATTTCATATTTTAACCTTTACGACGAAGTCTGCTTTTAAGATTTTTTTTGACGTGACAACGTCTTATAAATTGGTTTGCCGGGTGACACTTCAAGAAACTGGGTCACGTTATGCGGCTTACAATGAGAGCGAGTGAGAGGCACGCGTCCCGCCTAAGAGCGAGAGAGACAGACATAAAAAGTTTATTTTACCACTCAAAGTCGTTGTCACGTAAAATTATCGTCCGTAAACCGACTTTACAGACAGCCAGTTTTTTTTTTTAATTGTTTGGCATGTGATGCGCAGGAATGAGGAAAATGTCGTGACTTCGTGAGGAAAGTTTTGAGTATGAATGTGGATGGGTGTATAAGGGTAGAGGAAGACCAAAGAAACGATTTATGGACTATTCGAAGAAAGAGTCCGATGAGATGACAAGTTATAAAGAAGTATGGAATACGAAGACATGCTGCGCCGGCCACAAATATATTGGGATTAGGTAGGAAAATGATGACCTGTCTATAGTATAGTTTTTGTACAATTTTCTTGAAATAATTTGTAAGCATTGAAAAATCGGAAAATATCATAATCATGAAATGGGTCAATAATGATGATGAGTCAAAACAAAAATGTATAGGACTATAATAGTAGGCTACTGAAACGCTTAGGAACCTTTGTTAATTCAGTTAAAAGTCGTTTTGGAAATACAAAACACTTTGAAAGGGATTGCCACTTGTCTCCGCCCTCACAGGTCTTATACTGTCTAACTAAGTACAACCTGGCAGAGTTAAGTCTTCCGCTCCGCCCAGAGCAGGAGGAATCATTTTGATGAATTCCAAAGCGAAAAAAATAAAATAAAAAAAAGGCCCAGCGAAGTACAAACTTTGTTGTAGGGTTATAATAATTAATTACCGGTCAAAAACTATGAATCAAAATGTAAAAAATATGAGTATTGTGTTAACTGTTATAAATATAAGTATTGTGTGAAACAATGCAAGCAATTAAGTGTTTTCATTACTACCATAATTAAAATGCAGTTTTTACTGGAATAAAAATGTAATAGCTTTGAAAACTAAATTATTACGCTTAAAATAAATAAGAAAACATTTTCAAATAAGAAAATAAAAAGGATTTTCAAGTAAGTGGTTCTCAAGAGTAGCCCGTTGCAATTCTTTTATGTTCAGAGGAATTCCCGTGTTACATTTCTGCGTAGCGAGATCGTAGACGTTGCTACGAGCCGCCGCACCGTAGCGCCTCGTAGACGCCTACGCGAATCAATAGCGCGAGTGTTTAGTGAAAAGTGATAACGGTGGCAACTCATAATATAACATTACTCGGAGTTGTGTGACTGCCACTTGTTATTGGGATACAAGATACGTTATCTTTGACTCAGAAAAGCTGAAAATCGCGAAATACTCAATTTTTGAAAAGTAACGATTGATCAAGCCCAGAGAGGCGACCATCTAAAAAACATGGATGTTTTTAATCGAGCTTCACCAAAAAATCCCATTTCGGGCGCACATGCCTGTCTAGAGAAATATAGAATGTTACCAAATATTAAAAAACCGGCCAAGTGCGAGTCGGACTCGCGCACGAAGGGTTCCGTACCATTATTTAAAAACATTAGACAAAACTGCAAAAAAATCACGTTTGTTGTATGGGAGCCCCCCTTAAATATTGATTTAATTCTGTTTTTAGTATTTGTTGTTATAGCGGCAACAGAAATACATCATCTGTGAAAATTTCAACTGTCTAGCTGTCACGGTTCATGAGATACAGCCTGGTGACAGACAGACGGACAGACGGACAGACAGACGCACAGACAGCGAAGTCTTAGTAATAGGGTTCCGTTTTTACCCTTTGGGTAGGGAACCCTAAAAAGAAACACTCCATTATTTACAACCAAAAGATCGAGTACATTAGTAAAATTAAATCGAGTTCTCTCTGGAATTGTGTTCTAACAAAAAATAAATACTTACTTAAACATGAATTCCCAAATAACCACTGAATAAAGCTTCTCAACAACGACTTTTTCCATATTCGCATTACAACGGTTAAAGAAAAAAGAAAACGGATAATCGCAATTTACATGGGGCTGGCCTTAGCACGTAAACAATTTAAGTCGCCGCACGCCGTGAGCATCGCTTCACGACTTTGTGTTGATTTTTTTGGATTTTTACGGCGATCTTTATGCCAACAAAGAATGATTTTCATTCATTTTTTATTCGTGAGACGAACATTTTGGTGAGTATATAATAAGTTGCCATGCTCGCGGACAATAAAACAAAATCTCTGGCAACATATAATGGGACGATCCCTAATTCAACGAAGTCGGCGTCGCTATATAGGAACGTATAGGTGCAAACGTATAGCGGATACCGAAGATATTTGTCCTGCGGTTTCAGCCCAAGGTGCCCGATACCACTTCCTCGTGTATGTACCAGTGGCCTACAAAAGTTAGTGGAATTTTCACTTTTCATGTACTGTCGCATAATCATTTAAAATTGTAGTTTCAAATGTTTGAACTTTGTATACTATATAGTAAGATTTTTATTGAATAAAATGTAACTGGCAGTAATTGATAAACTCATATGTAATTTTTAACTGATCTTAAAAGGAAAAAGAACAAATGTGTAGCCATTATAAAACAATATGGAAACGGGGCGAATTTTACCTTTAATAAAAGCTCGACGTTTCGACTGGATTGCAGCAGCCGTGGTCGCCGGTAAGATTCGCTATAAATCCGTTTCCATATGTTTTATAATGTGTTTTGATCGTAAAAGTTTAAAAAAGACAAATCTGTACCCATATGGACCAACTGGGTTTTTTTCTGGCTAACGTCTCGCCTCGTAAATTAGATGCCCAATGATTATTTAAAACAATTAACTCCCCGTTTTTGTGTCATAAAATACACATATCTTAGGATATCCGTTATCATAGATAGTTAGATTATATAGTAACAAAGCCATAGTGTACAGCTCAAACAATCAAAACTGTGATTTTAGATGGTAATGCGACAGAAGTTCAAAACACCCGAAGAGAAAAAGAAAAACTTCAACCAACTTTTGCAGGGTACATCTATCTTACAGCTACACGTATGTTATTCCATATACGTTTGTCTCTTTCATCCACGAATGATAGAAGAGTTCTAACGACGCTTTACCACCAATGTGTAGGCACACTTTACTATCTTTTTCAAAATGGTTCAATTTTAACGTGATTTTGCAGCGAGATTAAAAAACTGATAGTTTTTGTCGAATTCCAATTTTAACTAACATTTTATTATGTTACAATTTGCAAGGTTTATGTGAATTCCAGGAAAATATAATATTGACACTATCGAGTACTTATTAAAAAAAATCCAACTGTTTCGTGGAAAAAAATCGCATGTTTTGTTTAATTTAGCAACGTCATTGAGAGTTAGCTAGACTTGGACTGTTTGCGACAATTTGTGTCTGTCACATTGTTGGTAGGATGGGTGCCGGCAGCAGGGTGCACTTGCACGGGGGGTGCATACGTGCGTGCATAGAAAAACCAATGCATCCGAACCAGAAAGCAAAAAATTTCGAGCTCGCTTCGCTCGGTCGTACTCTAGTTTTGCTTTCTGAGTGTATTAACTTAATTTATCCGAAAATAAATGAGCTTGCTCAAACATTTTATGTCCCTTGCGTTCATAAGCTTTTCTTAATAAATAGGCAGAATTAGGCGCATTTCCTATGAAGAAAACCTATCAAATTCGCTCGCTTTTTGCATCCTACTTTTTTCAAGTGATGGGCTTTTCTGTATAGATCGCTCATGAAAGTTACTCCTTGAATCTAACATACGAGTCGAAATGCGAAAAAAAATCGAGCTATTTTCATGGAATTGAAGGTGGCGCCCATGGGCAGGTAGATACTTTTGGTACTAGGGACGCATAAAATTGTTCTGGCAGTAAAAGTGGCTGTCGTAAGCAGCGTCTCAGGTACTAAATTGGGACGTCGATTAACCATCACAATGACGATTGTTTTTCGCTGAAATTTTGTTGGGTGGTCTGATCACCGTGACCCCAAGGCTGGGTCACGCCCCACCCCACGCGGGGCGTGTCTTCCCCCACAGTCTTAGAGTGCGGTAAGGCGCCTTATTTTGCCCCAAAGCTTTCGACAGTAGCTATAGGTACACGTAGGTACGTAACCTACACTCAATGGATGCTGTATACTAGCTATGTTCGCGATTTAATCAATAGTTCGCCCCGAGGGTGAACGTCTGAATCTTTAACCTTCGTTTACTCTGCGAGAACAATAGCGCGCGGATCTGCTTTTAAAAGTTTGTTCTTGTATGCTGTAAGTATGGAGGGCCGATTTAAAAGAATAAAAAAACAAACTATCTATCTACTTCGGTGATTTTTTTGCTAAGATTGGTGGATCGGGTAAATCAATTTTGCGCAAACATGTTAACGTAAGTTTGTGCAAATGATGAATGACGTGTAGGCTTTACAGCAGCAGCTGCACTAAAACGCTAGGATTAACAAACGCCTATAAACTTTATTTGATTTCTTCAACAAAAAATAATAACTGAGTAGGTATACAATGGAAAATATTAAAAATTTAAATGAAAGCGCTCGCATCCCTCACAAACGACAGTATTTAATGCGTCCACATGAATGGTCCCGTGCTGCATTGCGAATTCCTAACAAAACAGCGTGTGTTCTCAGAGTTAATACAATTCCAGAAAAAAATGTTTTTTAATATGATTTTCAACGTTTAACTATTATACATAATATTTATTACTATGTATTACGACGTTTCCTTTTGTCCTGTTTTTATCTGAAAATGAGACTATACGTATAGGTACATTTACAAAGTAATTAGTAGCAAGAATTTAAGATTTCTACATTTATTATACGATTTTGAATCTAGCGTACTGGTAAGGTATTTATGCTTAGTGAGTGACGGAATATAGGTATGTACCTTACCTTTACCTTTGTTTACCAGTGACATAGATCTCATTTTCAGATTCATCATTCAAATGACTTTCTTATAATATTTGCTTTCAGAGATCGCAATAGGTTGAGTGTATTTGCGTAAACTTCAAGTAAGTAAGTAACTGACGATAATACCTCCCGCTTTATTTACGAAACAGGACATTCAGGTCATTTCTGGATTTAATAAGAGGTTTTATCCACACATTACTTAAATCCTACTTCACTTCTTACTTACTTTAGGCAAATATACTGTACCTACCTATCCCGGTCTCCGTTGGTCATGCAGTGCATGCTTAAGTATGTATCTACGTGTCATCACGCGTATGTAACGTTTTTAAATACCGTTTTGCTCCAAACTAAAATGAAACTTACACTGTCACTTATAGGATATCTAACCCGTTTTATTATTATCCCGTATATGTAAGTTTAGTTGTAAACCGTGAAAGTTAAAATAGCTAGCCAGCTAGCTAGCCAGTTTAGTTGTGAGAGATAAAATAGTTTGATTGTTGGTAGATAATCTCTGAAAATACTGAAGCGATTACGAAAATTGTTATATTTTAATTAAAATCAGAATATTTTAATTAAAATCAGAATATTTTAATTAAAATCAGAATATTTTAATTAAAATCAGAATATTTTATTTCAAATAGGCTAACATGAGCACTAATAAAAAGTCAAAGATAAAGATAATTTTATTTGTTAAAACATGCGTAAAATAAAACAATCACATGCACGGTTCGGGTTGGTTACAAGAGACAAGTTAAAAGAGTTACCGGTTACCGGTTTTTTCTATCCATAGGAAACGTGCCATGGAGAAGAACCGGCCATAAACTCCATGGTAACTTTTTTCACTGTGAATTTGATAGAACAAAATAAAAAATAATAAAAAATATCGACAAACACTATTGCCGAGTTGTTTTACTGTAAAACTGACCACTAACCTTTTATTTAATTATTGGAAATAATAATTCTTCACCAGTTTATATTTGATTACTTTAACATCATAGAGGATTTATCTAGGAATGATTAATGCATTAAGTTAATGTGTATTAACTGGATTAGTAATCTCTTAATTGAAAAAAGGGTAGTCAGAGGTAGAAATATTTCCTTTGCTCATAGACGGCAGGTGCTCAGCGCTAGCTTTGTTTCACTAAAAATATAAATATGGGTCCGTGGCTTAGGCCCCCAGTGGTCGAGGCACCCGTGGCCGACGCCTCCGATTCGATAAATTTAATTCAAAGCAATTTTTGATCTAATGTACTGTGAGACACAAAAATCATCATCATCTGCCTAGCCTTTTGCCAACTATGTTGGGTTCGGCTTCCAGTCTAACCGGATGCAGCTGAATAGGTACTAGTATTTTACATGGACCGACTGCATATCTGACCTCCACAACCCAGTTAGTACTGGTTAATATGATACCCCTTTTTTTGATCCTACACCGCCCCGGAACAATATTCCAAAATTACGTTAACTTCGGAATTGTATATCTAAAAAAAAATACAAATAGTCCAAATATTTCGAAGATTTTTGCTCCCCACCAAGTTAGCACAGGCTCCTCGAGGTCGAAAACTGTTTTTTTGTACCTGCCGATGACTGTACTAAGAGAAAAAGCACAAAAACAAATGAATCGAATCGGGGGCGTCGGCCACGAGTGTCTCGACCACTGGGGGCCTAAGCCACGGACCCAAAAAAAAAAATTCGTTGCGCGACCTTGTGTTACACATCAAAACATTTATGTTCGAAACGAATATTCGTTCGCTCTCATAAGTTCTAGTAACGAACATTTGTACAATAATAGAATTCAGGTGGTAAGTACTCACTATCCATTATGTAGGTAGGTACTTATGGTTCAAGCATCATAAAGCATTATAAAAGTTTTTCTGTCAGGAATTTCTCAGTAGCAGCTACAGAGTCTGGATTTGTGTCCACTTAAAGTCAATAGGGTCCCCCTATTACTTGGGACTTAAAAACATTACTGACGGAATATGGGAGTACAATTAGGGACTCCTCTGCCCAGGCGCGGATACAGGATTTCCTTTAAGGGGGGGCAATTTTTGGAAAATTCATTAACAAATATTGAAATACTTTTGATAATAAATGGGTGTTTACAGAAATCCATGATATGCAAGATACAAGGGGGCCGCCAGCTTTTAGGCCAGGGACTTAAATCCTTTTTACAACATTGCCTCAGATAATTATGCTATAATACTATTCTATGGCATCAGGGAGGAAAAGCTATAACTTTTAAAAATCCTGAGCCTCTAGGGGCAGCTGCCTCTTCCTGGCGACGCCCATGACAAGATATACAACTAGAATATTTAGTGTCAATTAGTTCAAGCTTGGCTAATGACGTATTTGGTCCGGTTCAGGGGGGGGCAATTGCACCCATTGCCCCCCCCCCCCTGTATCCGCGCCTGCCTCTGCCTATACCTTTGGGGATCACAGTCGTAATGTTATGTTATGGTTAAAGCATCAACAATTAACGCAGTCCGCCGCTGGACATAGACCCCTCCTAAGTTACACGACAAAACCCACATCTACGCCGTCCGCATTCACTCTGACCCAGTCTTACCTCACCTGAGTCTTACTCTTGTTTCTGGTGCCCTTGCCAGTTTTCAAGGTCGTGGGTCATCTAGCTCGAGTGCGATCTATTAAAGCACAGCCACGAGCAATGTTTATATGTGACAGTCAAAACAGGTGATCGGTCAAGTCAATCTGACTTTAGCACCTGATATATATAAAATTGGCCGTCAGTACAAGTTAGCTGGTATGTATACGTTCACAGTACATACTAACAATAACTCGATGCCACTATTCTGTTCATCATATGTAATGTCTGGAGGCCCAGCCATCTTGCTCTATCACGAGAAAATCGCTTTTGAATTTTGAAACGTGTAGTATAGTGTAAACATGTTAGTGCTGATGACTGTATGTCATATTTACAGTGTGCTGTGTGCAGTGGCCCAAAAAGTCTGACAACCAGTCTTACCAAGGGGTATCGTATTACCCAGTACAAACTGGGTTGTTGAGATCAGATGGGCAGTCGCTCCATGTAAAATACTGGAATTCAGCTGCATCCGGTTAGACTGGAAGGCGAACCCAACTAATTTTATTTTCTATTTTATTTAAGAGGAACAGCAAACAGCTACAACATAAGGTATAAAAAACAGGTACACATAACATTTGAAAAATATTGTAGCCCACAACGCTGTTCACAGATTAACTTTGGAATTAACAATTTGTATTCAATAGTTAATTAAACGCTAGGGTAATAATACATAATAATATTAAAAACTGAACTTACTTAACTATCACGTTTATCTGTAAACATCAATCAAGAGAGCTCAGTATAAGACATTTGAACTTACTGGGAGAACATGCCATGAATGTCAATATGTTCAATCAAAATTAGTTGGAAAATGGCTAGGCAGATGATGATGATGATGACTGTATGTATGTAATTAAAAACGAACACAAAGCAATACGAACGAGGATCATCATCATCATTTCAGACGAAAGACGTCCACTACTACGTCGTATACGTCGCCACATTGACCGGTCCCGTGCGAGACTCGCATCCAGCGGATTCCCGCAACCTTCACCATTCATCGGTCCAACTAGTGGGAGGCCTTCCAACGCAACGTCTGCCGGTTCGCGGTCGCCACTCCAGAACTTTTCGGCCCCATCGTCCATCCGTTCTGCGAGCAATGAGCCCTGCCCACTGCCACTTATGTTTGGCAATTCTTCGGGATACGTCGTCAACCTTGGTTCTCTTGCGGATGTTCAGTTCGGTCATTTCTGATTCGATCGCGCAAGGAAACTCCGAACATAGCCCTCTCCATTGCCCTTTGGGTGACTTTAAGCCTTCTTAAGAGGCCCATTAATTGTGAGCGACCACGTTTCGGTCTTGTATGTAATGACTCGTCGGCGTGGACTGTGTATTTCATAAAAAGGTAGTCTAGTACTATCTTCGCCAAGTCTCAGGCTACTTTGTGGCATTTTTGTTTAACCTTAAAGGTTGTTTTTTTGAAACCTGCAGTCTGTCTCTATCACAATCCGTAGGTTATTAAAAAAAATCCATAATGACTCAATCCATTAGTTATTTGTGACTGGCAACACACACTGGTCATAGACTTTCGTCTTGAGACACTGAGGTAAGTTGGGCGATAAGATACCGCGCAACTTCCCGAACGCTGCCCAGCCGAGTCAGATTCGCCGATTAACCTCTTTGTCTAAGTCAGACCTACCCAACTGGACCGTTTGTCTCGGGTACACATATTCGTCTACAACTTCGAGTGTAGAATACCTATCCGATCTTGATAGACGAACGAAGATACCTATATTAAAAGTGTCAGTGCACGTAGTCAGATACCTATTTGCTTGTAGCTCACTAATATTGAAACGCGGTTTACAGCGTTTAAGGCGAGTGAGTTTCGCACGAATGAGCGCTTCGCTCACGCCGAACCCGGCAACATTGACACCGACTGTTTACCGATGCAAAACTGTTTCCGCAGCCATACCGCACTGCTACCGCCCCGATGCCGCACTGATACTGCGATGAGCACTTGAGCGCGAAGTAAATCGATACCATCTCGTTTTAAATAATTTTTGACTGGACGTGATATAGTGTTATTTACAATCAAATAATCGCTAAATGTTTTCAGCGATGTCTCTTACTGCTTTTAGCGAACTAGTTGGTGGTCGCTACTTCCTTCGTCGGCGTGGACTGTGTATTTCATAAAAAGGTAGTCTAGTACTATCTTCGCCAAGTCTCAGGCTACTTTGTGGCATTTTTGTTTAACCTTAAAGGTTGTTTTTTTGAAACCTGCAGTCTGTCTCTATCACAATCCGTAGGTTATTAAAAAAAATCCATAATGACTCAATCCATTAGTTATTTGTGAACTTAGTTTGCTCTTCAGTGTAAATAACGCAGTGAATATTGTTGATCGTCAAAATTAACTGCATCGGGCCTGCGGATATATGTCAGGCAATATCCCACTGTTTTATTTTATTCTATTGCAACGGTATTTAAAAACCTATATGAGCGCTGACACAACCGACACAGTGTTCCTTCACCATCACCAAATTTACCTAACTGGTAACTGTCGCTGGCTAGTTGCATTCTGTTAAAACTAAAGAGAATATTTGGTTAGTCTAAAAAAGTTTTTTTTTTTATTTTAGACAAAATCGGAACCAGGCCCATATTGCATTTGACCAGTTCAAGCGTGTAAACGGTGCAGTTCCAAATTTGTTTTGAAGCAAAAATTTTCGTGACCTAAAAGCGAGTATTTCTAAACAGAAGTTTGAAATGTCGAAATTGAAATAAACTATGAAAGTCAGTAGCCTAGGTACTGTTATAATTATGATGTGATGAAAAATAGTTTGTTCTGCTTGGAATCATAATTATAGGTACCGGGTACAGGTATCGGGGTCTTTTCCGCCTGACCATTTTAATTTTTTTTCGCTTAAATCATGCGGAGGCGCCGAGCCACGCCCCCTTAAATTTTGGGCCTATTAGGAAAGCGTCAACTTTGGCGCGCAAAGTAACAATAACTCTCGTTTGGCGTGCGTCGTCAATGCGCTCGGCCGATTCGGTAGGTATCTTTTCATTCATTTTTTCTACACAAAGTCAACGGGACGGGGCTAGAGAGCGTTTTTATGTTGCGAGTGCAAAAAAAATGATCTTAGTGGTGGTCAGGCGGGAGTGTCCTCGATAGTACAACTTATTTTGCTTCAACTTTTCAAAATTGAATGAAGCTCAGACTATTAACATGGCTACGTTTATAACAGTGCTGAATATAAGTAATGCTACTAACCATAGCGATGTCACCACAGAACTGAGCGCTAGCGTCAAGCGCGAGAAGATCGTGGAGATCTGCGAGGGATGCGGGCAGAAGATCCAGGACCGCTACCTGATGCGCGTGGGCGAGCTGTCCTGGCACGAGCACTGCCTTAGTTGCTGCGTCTGCGGCTGCGTCCTCGCGCACACCTGCTACACCAGAAACGCCAAGCTGTACTGCAAGCCCGACTACGATAGGTAACCCTCCACGGCAAAATAACATTTTGCTTTTGAAAGCAGGTGGAAATCAACTTTTTTGTGTGTTGATTTCCACTTGCTTTGTTATTTAATCATGTTTAGGGCAACCTCATTGATAGGGTACATGATTGTGTGCGTAGCGAATACTCCGTTGCGAAATGCTAGCGTAATGCCTTGCGACTTGTTGTGATGCGATCGAGTCTGCCTCCCCCTGTTATTGCAATAAGTTCTTGTCCGATAGGTTGTTTGGAGTCAAATGTACGCGATGCGGTGACCGTCTCATGCCGCAGGAGATGGTGATGCGCGCCCAGCAGTACGTGTTCCACATACAGTGCTTCGTCTGCGTCATGTGCTGCCAGCCGCTTCAGAAGGGCGAACAATACGTCATCAGGGCAGGACAGATCTTCTGCCGCCAGGATTTTGAGAAAGAAATGTATTTGATGCAACACGCTGAAGATGACATGATATTAGATGATTCAGAACGCCCTCGGGACGGACGGAGAGGTCCCAAGCGTCCACGGACTATTCTCACATCAGCCCAGCGCAGGCAATTCAAAGCTTCGTTTGAGGTTAGTCCGAAACCATGCAGAAAAGTGCGAGAAGCATTAGCAAAGGATACTGGCCTGAGTGTCCGAGTCGTGCAGGTGTGGTTCCAGAACCAAAGGGCTAAGATGAAGAAGATCCAGAGGAAAGCGAAGCAGGAGGGCGAGAAGAACAATGACAAAGAGAAGGATAAGGATGAGAAGAGCATCAAGCAGGAGTCTCCGTCGAGCGAGCACGGGAACTATCTGGGACTTGATGGAGCCTATTCTGCTTCTAGTCAGCCACTGAACCCCAATCTGCCGTATTCTCCAGATGGTATGATGTTACGCTTACATTTTTAAGTTAACTTTTGCAAAAATATATTTTTTTATAATTCATCATCTGCCTAGCCTTTTCCCAACTATGTTGGGGTCGACTTCCAGTCTAACCGGATGCAACTGGATACTAGTATTTTACAGGGAGCGACTGCCTATCTGACCTCCACATCCCAGTTAGTACTGGGTAATACGATATCCCTAGGTAAGACTGGTTGTCAGACTTTTTTGGGCCACTGACTACCTGTAACGACTGTCAAAAATCTACAAACGACAGCCGAGACCAACTGCTTAACGTGCTAGGTGTACCCATCCACAGATCAACCTAGGCAAGCACGGCTTAACCTGAAGATCGACCCGAGTGGCTGTTATTATTTAGCCACAAGCTCCTTAAACAAATTAAATAATATTTATTAATTAAATAGAAAATATATTTTTTAATAATTATTTTTAATTATTTCGCAGCAAGAATCCTGTACAGAATTAAAAAATAAGAGTAAACGTTAACCATTTAATTACAACCCTGAACTCCCTAGACATATTTTGCTTATCTAGCTGACAAGCAAAATATTTATGTACATAAATATTTGTAATCACGTTCTCGAAAACGGCGGCTACAACTAATATGGGGCGAAAAATCGATATAGCTAGAAACTGTATCCGGGAAAATTCTTCATTTTTACGTTCGCCCAACAAAGAGTAAAATCGCACCCTTAACGTGCCGTTCTCACTTTTATCAAATGAAATTCTTCGTTCTTAAGGCGACTACATGAGCTAAACGCGAGTTTTATAATGCAAAAAAGCATATGATTCACTGCAATAAACAAAACCAGAAAAATATAGATATAGAGAATAGAGATATATGTATAGATATTCTTCAAGATATAATAATATGCTAGTACGATAGTGTTTTGAAAACATAATACAACTAACTTTATTCGATAGAAAAAAAGTCACGAACTTATCTCTAAAAATTTCTTTTATCGAGTAAAACCATATTAAAATACATGCGATCATTCTGATTTTTTGGCAAATAATTCTACAAGCAACATATTAGCATCATAGTGTTTTACTTTTTTAGTCCAATGAATAGATTTTTTGTAAATCGAAAAAAACCACTCATTTCGCACTATTCGGCCCGCAGTGACTGACGTAACAACCACTTTGTAGTGCAAGCTGATTAGAACCTTATTCTAACAGTATTTCAAACGATGTTTGTACCACCACAAATAGAGTTGCTAATTTAGCTCCTGTAATCGTATTAATAAATTCTTAGTTCATAAGTTATAATAAAAATAAACTTTCTTCATTACAGATTACCCGGCGCACTCTGGCGACAGCTTCTGCAGTTCAGACATATCCCTGGACGGGAGCAATTTCGATCAGCTGGACGAGGGAGCCTCGGACACCATGAGCTTGCAGAATCTGGAGGTGCAGCATCATTCGCACCAGCACCCTGGGCACTCTGCGCACGAGCCGCTGAACCTCGGCACCGGCTCGGTCGTCAACCCCATAGACAAGTTATACCTCATGCAGAACTCCTACTTCAGCACTGATCATTGATTCAGCGTGGGTCGCGGCGTTGGCCCGGCCCCCATGCTCGGCCAGCGACTGCGCCCACCAACACTCCCCGTGAAATGCACCGAGACTGCAACCAGTCACAACCTAGCCTACACAGACACTTATCAAACCACTGCTTTGAACCTGACTGATACTCTTTCGAACCACATTAGGTAATGTGATTAAACAGTTTAACAATAAATGTACAGTAGTGAATTGTAGACCGTGTAGGCAGTAACTTATTAAATGTCTAGTAGAAAAACTACTTTAAAAGTTTTTCTGTAAGTACCTATTTGAGCCACATTGTTTAAAATGGGTCCATATTGGCTCACCTAAAATTCTTTACCCGAAATTGTTCTTCCTAATGATTTGTAATCCGAATGATCACTCTTCCTAAAATTTTTCATCCTAAAGTTTTCATTCATACTATTTGTAGTGCTACCGGCGATGTTCATAACACTCATGTTTCCGAAAATTGTAATTAATAATATCATTAATGTGAATATATTTAATCTCCTACTGTTTTTTATCCTAACGCTTTTATCCCTAAACATAATTACCATAATATTTTCACTCATACTCAGAAAGAAACATTTACCAAGTGTAATAAAAAGTATATGTGGGTAGAAGATGATATTTATAGTTTTAATTTGAGGGTATGATTATTATTTGAGGGTATGCTCTACATAACGTACTTATTACTATAACTATACCTGAGATAATTATGTCTGAAAAACCAACTGTTTAGAATGATTAAAGGTCGTTTCACTGATTTTTGTCTTAAATTAATGAAATTCAGGTCAGAGTGTCTCTCTTGCATCCAAGTCGAGGAAGACCCGCTATGAAGTTGAATTCTTCGGAATTATGAACATTAGAGACAGAGTAGTTAGGAATTGTGATTGTTAGGATAAAAAATGTTAGGAAGAACATTTTCGGATTTCCAATTATCGGAGTTGAAAATTTAGGTGAACTTTGGCGCACCCGTTTAAAATAGCTACCCTTATTCAATAGCTTCATATGTGAAAAGGGAAATGAACAAACGGCACATAGAGGAAAATAAGACTCTTGTATTTAAACCGCGTTAGCAAAAACAGGGTCGTCGTCATCATCATCTGCGTAGCCTTTTCCCAACTTTGTGGGAGTCGGCTTCCAGTCTAACCGCATGGCATGCAGCTGAATACCAGTACTTTACATTAGCAAAAACAGGGTAATACATATTTATAAATGTCTAAGGTTTTAGACAGTAATAAGCTGGTATTATTATTTACTACAAGTTGCATAAATGTCATAAAACTTTTCAACGTCCATTTTTCGAGGTGGACAGCCGTTTAGTGCATACGTATTAATCGTCTTTATTCAATTTGTAATATGTTGCACAGAAGTGTCTAGTGTACTACGGTACCTACAGGTTTTCAGGGTCTTCATATTTATAATGTACACTATGCACTAGGTAATTTCAATAATATGATATGTATAAGTTACAATCCGTGATCCGTTTAGGAGACATATTCATTGAATGAGTTTTATGAAAGTACAAGAAAACCAATAGTAACATTTTTACGAACAAAATTTTATACCATACGAAAGATGAAGAATCTTTCTCTGTATCTATGTGGCGTTCGTTTGTTCCACCCTATGTAATCAACAAAACAGGTTTGTAATCATAATACATAGTATGCATTTTATATATCTCTTCAGAGTATAATAAATAATTATTCTCAAAAATTATCACAATTTTAATAGACTAGAATCATATTGGTTGCATTTGTGATTATTAAATAGATTTTATATTGTGTAAATATACTGTACAGAGAGTAATAAAATTAAGGAAAATAGGTTATTAACCTATTAAATTATAGGCCAAGAGATCCGAAAATATTATTGTGTAGAATTGGAGATACATATAGTCAATGTAACGACTGTAGTTAGACTTTAAAATGTACATATATAATGTTGTACATCAAAATAAATATAAGTGTATAAGTAGTGGGTGTCTAACGGCCGTTTTCTTTAACTTACATACGCATAACTGCACCCCTAGCCAAGTTGACAATCTACAATCGTTAACGCTAGTAGAAAACTATTCAAATGAATAGAAATGACATCATCTCAACATTAAATCACGTGATCAACACAAACGAATAGAAAATTCGTAGACAAGTTTACATCGTTCAAAATGATAGAATAGAATGTTATCGTTTCTACAATGTTGATCGCTAAACTCGTTGGTAGGAACGCTCACCATAAACTAAAGTGTAGGTTTTTTCTACAGACATTAGAGAACGAGCGATTGACTCAGTCGTGTCAACTTGGCTACCAATTTAGCGCTTTCTACAATCGCTCACGCCGAGGCGTTTACGATTGTAGAAAGAGAATCGATACGAAACGTTTGTAACTTGGCTAGGCCTGCTGTTGAGACACTTCCGTAAGTATCGGTGTTTCTATGAACAAAGAATTAGCGTCATCTACCTGTCACTTGATGCATAGAAAAATCAAAGACACCTTTTCTGTGACGTTTTGTTTCTAACCGGTCAGTAAGCAAAATGTCAAACAGACAGGTTAGCAGCCTACCGAAACCGACTAGTAATTATTTGAAAATGGCCGTAAATAACGTACGTTTATTCTGAGATGATGGATTTTCCAGATAGAAAAAAACTGAAGCCCGAACATATTACACGCTGTCAAGGAATCGTAAATACTGTAAACTTCAAAACTGAAACACGTTCAAATTCAATTGTGATAAAGATTGTTTTAACGGATTCTGTTACAATTTAATTAGCACGTTCTATTTGGGAAACCATACATCGCAAGGTATTGTTACAAACTTTTAATAATTCTGAATGTTCACAAATCAGCCCCAGTCATAGATATCATGTGTGTTATGGACGGTACTCACCGCAATTATTCGCTTCGCTAATTTGTTTGGCAAACATTCGTGGAACGATAGCGGGTACCTACAGTTATTAATTAGAATTTGTTTTCATGATTTGATTCATTTGGGTATGTGCATGTCCTACCAAACTATTCGTCGAAAATTCAAGTTCGCGAAGTGAGTGCTTGCGGTTTGTCGTTCTTTACACTTGTCTAATCTTTATGTGGCGTATAACCTATCAACTCTATGTTAGTGTAATCGATGTGTTTCCAAATGATAATAATGTTAGAATAATAATACCTTTTTGACTTTTAAACACCCCTTCTAAAATACAGTTATAGATGTTGTATAATAAATGTACATGTTTACAGTAGTTACGGCCTAATTACCTATGAATACCTAAACTACAGGCAAAACTAGTCATTTTCTACTGTTTCTTATAGTCAAATAGTTCAATAGTTGTATTAAGGTTATTTTATTTATTTGTTGTAGGTATTACATGACAATCAGTTAATGTTAATGTTTTTAATGTTAGAAGGTACAAAATACAACCCGGAAGAACATCTCTAGTCAAACTACATGTTATGTCATGTCCATCCTAACAGTTTGGGCCTAGGGGCCTACAACCACCTCTTATAGCAGAATTACTTCTAGGAAGGCTAAGAACTCCTTCGCTGAACTAAGATTAAAGCAAGACTACAGTAAGAGGAGGTGGTGGACCCCTTGTAATGTAAGAATCCGACATGGCCAACTCGGCTGATGAACTCTCTACGATTCTGCACCTTATTAAATGTGATCCAGGATCCACCACTGTGTATCATATAGTAGGTATAATCGGTAATTTTACAATTTGATGTAAATTAAAATGATGTAAACAGTTACTGGTTTGATTGTATTTATACAAGGAATTGCGGCTTCCCCCAAGAGTGTCATCTTTGCTGTGTGCGGCCGTGCTGCATGGCAAAATTCCTTGCAGCGCACAGAGCTCCTCAGCCTTTAGCTGTGCTACAAACAAGAGTTGCACCTACAATGTTCACAAAGTCAAGTTAATTTAGGCTATTGCTATCTTTTACTAAACGGCAATGCGAGAAAAGCACGGCTATACCTATGAACTAAGTTAGAGATGTCAAACTAGTTTGCCTTGCGCTTCACCGTGTTTTTAGTTGACATGTTTTTACGTGCACCCTTCATTTGTATGGAAATATTAGTTCTAACTAAATTTGACAGCTCTAAATCACGTCCGTCTCTTTCTCGTTTTATTAGAGAGAAAAAGATAGCAATAGCCTAAATAAGTTTAATGTGTGCACAACAGAATCGACACCATTGTCGAAAATCGTCTTCTAAGTGCACTAAATAATTAGAAATACTGCTTCTGTAAATGGTAAGCACATTTTTAAATTTGGTAAGCTGATAGTTTTTTAATTATTTGATAAAACCACTTCTGGCTGGAGTAACGTTACCCCAGCCAGATCTTTTGTTAAAAAATGGATATTTTGAAATAAATCTTATCTAAATAATTAGAAATGAATTTAAAATAAATGGTATAACTTAATTTGTATTTGTATTTGCTATGGTTGCGAAGATATTTAAAATCCTGCTGGGGTAACGTTTGCATGATTGCTGTATCTCGGATTTGACTATACGGATGATTGTAATATTTTTATATGAGATCAGGCTAATTTGTTATAATTTGTTACCTAATAAACGAATCCACTATAATGCACCGTTTTTAAGTTATTTTAGTAAATAGAAAATATGATTTTATAGGTCCTAGCACTTCCAATAAGCGCTCCAAAGACTAAACTTATACGGTAGCATTTTCATAACATTCTAGATTTGGTCGGGTTACCACGCATACATCATGTTTTTTCGATTATCTCGTTAAATAATTAGTGTACAAGTCTGAAATTTCTCATGTATATAATTGAACTGTATTTCTAATTATTGATATAAGATTCAGTTTCTACTACTACAGTTAACTCGGTTAATAGGTCGTCAAATAAATCGGCTGTGCGCCGTGGCAGGAAAATCATCATACATTTTTAATTACGTATAGGATACTAATGAAACTTCAGTACCATTTATAGACGGTAATTACCTATATAGTAACGTTTAAGTTTAGTCTTTGGAGCGCTTAGTGGAAGTGCTAGGACCTATTAAAGCATATTTTCTATTTCCTAAAATAACTTCAAAACGGTGCATTATAGTGGTTTTGTTTATTACGTAACAAATTATAACAAATTAGCCAGATCTCATGCACAAATATTACAATCATCCGTATAGTCGATTCCGAGATACAACAATCGTGCAAACGTTACCCCAGCAGGATTTTAAATATCTTCGGAACCATAGCAAAAACAAATACAAATTAAGTTATACCATTTATTTTAAATTCATTTCTAATTATTTAGATAAGATTTATTTCAAAATAAACATTTTTAACAAAAGATCCGGCTGGGTTAACGTTACTCCAGCCGGAAGTGTTTTTTATCAAATAATTAAAAAACTATCAGCTTACCAAATTTCAAAACAAGCTTACTATTTACAAAAGCAGTAATAATTATTTAGTGCACTTAGAAGACGATTTTCGACAATATCTGGCTGGGGTAACGCACACGTTTTAGTCTACTTTTACTTTACGCACTTTACACTGTATAGTGCGTAAAGTAAAACTAAGTTAGATATACAAGGTCAAAAAACTTCGCAGGCGTAATGAGAAAGTTTTTTATTTATTTCCACCCCCTCCTGGGCCAAGTCTATTCACAGGGCCAGATCAAAGATAGGTTTATTAAGGCCAGGATGGCATAGATCTAGTACCTATCACTGGCCCAAGTATTGTGTTTAAAGAGAAGAATATGGTACGAATTAAGTTTCTTTTGCCCCGCTACCCATTAGAAGTAACCAAGAATTTTCGCCTCCACATCAAATCAACATCGTCACACAATCCATCAGAAATTCAGGATTATTCAGAATAATTAGATAGATCTATAAGAACTTTTCAAAACTAATACGTCAGTTTACTACTCTATTTGTAATGGTCAGCCTGAAATTAAAATGGTCGTTGGGTAGTAGATCTTTATAAAATTACATATTTTCATATTATACTTCTCAGCTGGTAATGTTTAGTCCAAAGACTTTTATTACGAATGCCTACATCACACTGAAGTCTAAACGAGGCAATGGAGTTAGCAAGACTTAATAATTCATGAGCAAGTTCCTTCATATGTAATGGGCTCTCTTAACTTACTCGGTTCAAAGTCAAATGGTAACAAAGAAAAGAACAATCTTTACAAAGCACAAAAAAAAAATGAATCGAATCGGGGGCGTCGATCGGCCACGGGTGCCACGACCACTGGGGTCCTAAGCCACGGACCCTCAAACAACCGAACCGAAGTTTAATAATAATACTGCCTCGTTGGTCTAGCTACTGGTCGGAAACGTGACTGCTAAACAAGAAGTCCTGCACCCCTAGCCAAGTTGACAATCTACAATCGTTAACGCTAGTAGAAAACTATTCAAATGAATGGGAATGACATCATCTCAACGTTAAATCACGTGATCAACACAAACGAATAGAAAATTCGTAGACAAGTTTACATCGTTCAAAATGATAGAATAGAATGTTATCGTTTCTATAATGTTGATCGCTAAACTCTTTGGTAGGAACGCTCACCTTGGACTAAAGTGTAGGTTTTTTCTACAGACATTAGATAACGAGCGATCGACTCAGTTGTGTCAACTTGGCTACCAATTTAGTGCTTTCTACAATCGCTTACGCCGAGGCGTTTACGATAGTAGAAAGAGAATCGATACGAAACGCTTGTAACTTGGCTAGGGGTACTCGGTTTAATTACCGGGTCGGGCTAAGCGTTCGTTGTTGGGTTTTTCATCAAGAATATCTCAGTAGCAGCCACGTGGTCTGTGCCTGGTTGATGGCAATAGGCTCGCCCCCTATTACATGGGACTTTAGTATAACTGGAGAAATGTGGTCCAACTGCACCCGCGCTGCGTGAAAAACTAAAAACCTTCCTACTAGCCGAGTGCAATTAGACAAAAAATACTCAAAAAGTGGAACAAAGTTTATACTGGTCGGATTTTCATGGGACTCTTTTTATTGAGTTTCCTAGAGAAGTGGAGAAGTAAAAAGAAATTTCGCCACTGGCGACTTTTTTTTTAATTTTCTTTGGAATAGTTTTTTTTCGTTTATGACTAACCTCATATTCGACGAATTCATATTGTAGCGTAATAGTGTGACCTGCGTGCATTCAATACATGCTAATTTGGTCTTTTTCTTTGTTCATTGTTGACGATGTAATGCAATATTTCAAGTATTTTTTGAAAGTTTCCTATTTACTGCAATTATTTTTAAAATATTGATTTTATAGACCAAGATTTCTTTTGAAATTGGTATTTGATACTTTTTCATAGATAATTGGATGTAAAAATATTCAAGAAAACCATGTTTACGAGTGAAGTGACTAAATGTATTCACAATTATCAGGAAATCGTCTAGGTATATAAAAGTTAAAGAAGGCCATTTTTCTCAAAATATTTCTATGACGGTCAACGTAAATATTATCCTGAAAATATCCTTATTATACTGCTGCCGCTGGTAAATTTACAAAAAATATCGTAATTACAACGTAACCATTTCTCACGATTTCTATCTAAGATAAGTTGCAAGCTTGGGTCTCTGCGCGCAATTTAATATCAATACCGATACCAATACCACTCCCATTTCTTAGCGATAGAGGCCTTTTGTCATGTTTTACTTTTTCAGCAGTAATCAATATTTAACAAGTATCCTCAAACATGTTTCTAGTTATTATACCTCGTTAGACAGCATAAAAAATGAATATTAAGAAAACAATTTGCACATTGAGTTTCATGGCAGTACCTATCTGGAAAAAAAATCTTTATTTTTGGTTAAATAGGTTCCATATCTATTCAGCTATTCATTGTAGAGTTTATATAGCTATATCTCTTGTAGTTTGCGATCGTCAAGTGTTTTTATAGAATTGCGAATTTTTGCGAATAATTCGGAAATCGGTAGCGAGGTCGGCGGCAAAAAATATGCGCTTTTAGCGCTATTGACGCTGCTACAGCTTATAAAATGAATATTAAGAAAACAATTTGCACATTGAGTTTCATGGCAGTACCTATCTGGAAAAAAAATGCTTTCACTATCATAGACGATTTTCTAATATTTCCGAATGAATTTTAAGTCACTGCACTACACTCATGAAAGTAGTCTTCATTAATAATTTCTGGTCCAGTTATCTGCAAAAAAGCATCAGTTGCCAATTTCAAAAGAAATCTTAGTCTTAAAATTCGATATTTTAGAAATAATTGCAGAAAATAGTAAGTTTTCTAAAATAATTACATCGACAACAATGAACAAAGAAACAGACCAAATTAGTGTTTAATGAATGCACGTAGGACACAATATCATAATATTACATCTCACCGTTAAGGCTGTTCGCCCCCTGTCTATATCTATAAATTGTCCAGTTGTCACCCATGTAGGCACAGTTCAGTGACAGGTGGGTAGCTCAGTGCACACAAATGTAGGCGCGGTACAGGGCGCTATTCCCAACTTTAGAGCAACGTTTCACGTGTTTAGTGATTGGCTCGTAACTTGCCACTTGCATCAACATTACCTACTTTTTATTATTTTATATCAATGATTTCCCTACAACTTTACAACAACAGTGTACTTTTAGCTGATGATATAAGTACTGGTAATTGTTACATCATACAACATTAGCCTACAGTAGTCCACTGATGGGCGTAGGCCTCTTCAATCGCACGCCACTCAACTTGATTCTCTGCAACTCTCATCCAATTGCCCATCCACCCTGCGAAGATCGTCGCTCCACCGAGCCTGAGGGCGTCCCAACTTAGGCTTGCCGATACGCGGTCTCCATTCAAGAACACGTCAACCCCAACGGTCATCGGTTCCACAGCTATTATTTTTATGACCGGTCCATTGACATTACAGCAGGCCTATAACCAAGGTACGTTTCGTATCGATTGTCTTTCTACAATCGTAAACGCCTCGGCGCAAGCGATTGTAGAAAAAGCTAAGTTTTGGTAGCCAACTTGACACGAATGAGTCGATCGCTCGTTTTCCAATGTCTGCAGAAAAAACCTATACTTTAGTCTGTGGTGAGCATTCCTACCATAGACTGATAGACATCTTATCTCTATAGTTCCTACCCACATCAAACGAACGTCAAGCTAACTGATGACTAGGCAGCATGGTCTCAGACCTTAGCCTGTTCCGTCAGGAAAAAAAAACTATACCACGTCAAAGTGTGACTTTGACGTTACTTTGTTTACTTTGTGCGCGGGCTGAACTTTTGTTTTCAATTGTTAAGAAAGGAAGAAAGTAAGTGAAAATCTAATTATAATTGGTTTATTATAATGTAAAAGTGCGGAATGTCATTTTTAATACAGTTGCTCAAAAAGTGGTGTATTGTAGGGACGTATAGAGTTCGGGATGTGGGCTATTACATACGAGTGTACTACGTGAGCTCGACAAATTGATGTGCGAATAACGCTTAGGCGACAAAACTGTACTGCGACTCACCATAGTTCGAATGCACGCTTGTGCGACACACTGAAGATCGACATCACGCTAGTGTGACAAACGATAGCGCGACAGTAGTTCGACACTAGGGTAGTGCGACACTACGAGAGTGCGACAGTACTGTAATTCGACAGTACGTTGGTGCAGTACAGTAGTTTGACACTACCCAAGTGCGACAAACGATTATGCAATACTCCCGTCTGTAGATATTAAATAAAAATAAGAAAGCATTAACTTCATCAACATAAATAAAAAATTGTAGCCGAAATGTATAGTTGTAGTAGTTGTAATAGTTGTAGTAGTAGTTGCAGTTTTAGTTGCAGTAGCAGTAGCAATTGCAATTGCTTTTGTTATTTATTCTGAGGCGGTACGGAAGTTCGCCGAGGGAGCTAGTGTATAAATAAAACAAGCTAAATTGAAATAATCAAAGCTATTTATGATATGAAAAAAAAAACATATTAATTAAACAAAAACGATTCGATCTGATTTAAAACTTATAACTTTTTTTTTGAATATAATAAAAACTATTTTAAGATATGAAAAAAAAAAAATTAAACGCAAAGATTCGATCTAATTCAAAAATTATTACTTCTTTTTTGAATAACAAATATAGGACAGGCCACGCAAGAATGATAACAAATCCATTGTATATACATTTTTTTATGCTCTTTAATTTGTTCTTCTTTATCTTGTTGTTTTTTTCTTCTTTTTGGTTCTCTTGCTCTTTGACCTATAATCTTTTCTATTGTGTCCGTTGTCGTTTTTTGTTCTTTTAATATTTCCTCAAAAGTTTTATATACATTCCATTTTTTGCGACCCAAAAGTGCATTCCATCTATGGTGCCAAATTTCGACACTGTTTTGTGTAGTAGGTACCCCCATTTCGACACCCACACTATCACAATCACTATCATCATTATCACTATCATTATCATCGTAATCACAATCATTATCATTGTAATCACAATCATCATCATCACAATCTCCATCCTCGTCATCACAATCATTATCATCGTAAGCACTATCATTATCATCTTAATCACAATCATCATGATCACAATAACTATCACTATCACAACCACAATCATTATCACAATCACCATCGCTATCACCATCACAATCACCGTTTCTATCACAATCACCATCAAAATCACTATCACAATCACCATCATCGTAATCACAATCATTATCACAATCACCATCACTACCACATTCACCATCACTACCACAATCACCATCACAATCACCATGACAATCACTATCACAATCACCATCACAATCACCATCACAATCACCATCACAATTACCGTCACTATACAATCACCATCATCGGTATCACACTCATTATCATTGCAATCACAATCATTATCATCGTTATCATCATCATCATCACAATCATCATCATCATGATCACAATCATCCACCGTCCGGGAACATTACCAAAAGTTTGTAACTAACTAAGCCATCAAGGTCTTCATATTTACAAATGATTATGAATACAAATGTGTCTTCATGTCGTACTAGCGTGATGTCGATCTTCAGTGTGTCGCACAAGCGTGCATTCGAACTATGGTGAGTCGCAGTACAGTTTTGTCGCCTAAGCGTTATTCGCACATCAATTTGTCGAGCTCACGTAGTACACTCATTACATACTAGTGCTTTTTTTTACCTTTCCCGAACTCGTGCGTTCTCTTTCCCAACTGTCAAAATAATGTCTATTAAAAAGAAAAACCAACCATGAAGTTTTTACTAAAGAGTTTTTGTGATTCATACAAATACGTATATTTCTAAAAAGAAGCTACTAATTTATTTCAATAACAGATTTAATGATTTAATTGAATGAGTTAGGTTAGGTTTCATTTCATTTCATCTCATTAAATTTAATTTTCATTTCATATTAATAAAAAAATTCTACTGAAGACTAAGCTGTATGGATAGTTCCCTTTGCCTACCAAAATGGATGAAGAAAAAAAAACTCTGCTTATATTCTAGTGTTGCAACAGAACTCTGCTTCCGCTTCCGCTTCTGCAGAAGTTCCGCAAGCTTTTTCACTTCTGTTTCCGTTTCTGGTTCCGCAACTTTATAACAGAACTCTAAACGGAGAATACAGCGAGGAGCGCGGGGGTGGGGGCGCGTGAACGACTGGACATGACGAAATCGGCGCGTGCGGGGGGCCGTTGACGGGGGCGGTACACAAACGTGTCGCGAGTTTGTTTAGCAAGCAAGATTTTAAATTTGGAATCTCCAACTGTCCAGTAAGTAAATATCTAATTTACTTACTGGACAGAGGTCATCCTCTTTGGATCTGCTTAGAAAAGGCTCCCAATATATATCTATCTCTCTTTTTGGTATGACATTTTATGAGATACATATATTACAGCCATTTTATAGTCTGTGACACTTAACGCTACGCAGAAAAAGTATGCGTTCCGTTTTGTACTTAGTAATGTGTTAGAAGTATAGTGTGGGATTTTATGTTTGTATTTAGTAATTTCAGTTTATAAATCACGTTAGATTAAAACTTTCCATTCGAAAATTAACATGGAGTTTCAAAAACAATAATTTACATTTTTTTACTAAAACATTCATGTAATGTAAAAATAGAACAATTTCCAAAACTAAACGCAAACTTTGTATTTAAAAAAAACAACGACTGGCGGGATTTCACGTTCAATGAGGGATTTTCTTTTTAGCTCTTCCCTAGTCTCTGGATAGATGGCGCTAGAAGTAAGTATGATAATGCAAGGAACGGAACCTAAAAAAACTGATTTTAACAAAGCGCGAGAAATGTAGGTTATATTCGGAAGGATAAGCAAATGAAAGTGTCAGTCAGCGAGAGTATGTGACGTGACAAAATGTTTTTTTTTCAAGCGTTTTGGCTTTGGCACCAACTATCATAGTAAGTTCAACGCCATCTATAGAGTTCTTGGAAACTAAGTTTTTTTTTAAAACCTCAAAAGGAAAACCTCTCATTGCGACAATTGTGTTTAAACAAATTTGTTGTTAAACACTCTTTCATTTTTGAGAAAAGTATTATACAAACCTCAACCAGTACGAAAGCCATCCTAGCCTCGTATATAACCGGACCTCAACCTGCGGTTCGATCCGGTTAACTCATACTTGGCCAGGAAGGCTTACTTACTGGATTCTGCAGTAATGTACTAATTTGTATGAATCACAAAAACTCTTTAGTAAAAACTTCATGGTTGGTTTTTCTTTTTAATAGACATTATTTTGACAGTTGGGAAAGAGAACGCACGAGTTGGGGAAAGGTAAAAAAAAGCACTAGTATGTAATAGCCCACATCTCGAACGCTATACGTCCCTGCAATACACCACTTTTTGAGCAACTGTATTAAAAATGACATTCCGCACTTTTATATTATAATAAACCAATTATAATTAGATTATCACTTACTTTCTTCCTTCCTTAACAATTCAAAACAAAAGTTCAGCCCGCGCACAAAGTAAACAAAGTAACGTCAAAGTCACACTTTGACGTGGTATAGTTTTTTTTTCCTGACGGAACAGGCTAAGGTCTGAAATGAAATGAATGAAATGAAATGAAATGAAATGAAATTATTTATTTTGCAAATAGGATATTAAACCACTTTTACACGTCAATATTTTGTTGTAAGAGAACGATGGCGCCGGCATTTCCTAACTGACTAGCCCTGAGAAGAAATGCCGAAACAAACTCAGTGATTGAGTATCGCGTATTGCCAACGACGCTTTTGAAGTTCCCTATTCAGAAACAGGCTAAAAGATGTAAATTGAGAGAGGTCAGGTACTCACGGGATGCTGGGAGCCAGGAGATCACCACATTGTATCACTAGCAGTCGTATTTCACGATATTTTTGGTGTTTTTTCACCGCGCGCGCGGATTTGTGCCGGCCGGACACGTTGGTTGAGTTCGAACTGGTTAATTCGTCTTCGCGCCGTCAGATGGCGGGAGCGATGTGTTGTCCTTGTCACACTCAGCCATGGGCGAGTGCGAGTGGCGGCGAATTCAAAATGGTTAGGAAAAGGAAGGACTAGGGAATGCATCCCAAAGCCTGTTCATATCCCCCCACTTGAAATCAACCAGGGATTTCATAAGATAAGATAGATTAAGTTCGAGACTTAGGCACGGCCTATGCAGATTCATTTGTCATCATGCTGATAAGATTCTAAGTTTAAAGTTAAGCTAATAAGAACAAAATAAGTTTAAAGGTAATACATAATTTTGATACATAATATATACTAGATACTTGTACATGTTTAAATGTTAGAAGTGCGTTAAATTATATAGAAATATATGTGGATAAATTAATTATTTTGTTCAATTGGAAGAGGACAAATTTTGACAGCAGGTCTTACAAGTAAGCCTTTACATGTTTTCACTGTCACAACTCGAGTAATGTCATCTTTACCCGGATGGAGCTGTATAACGCGACCCAACCTCCATTCGTTAGCAGGTAAGTTGGGTTCATGAATGGTTACAAGATCGTTCAGTTTTGGCTGACGGTTGCCGTGTTTAAACCATTTCATTCGCTGTTGTAAGGTATGCAAATAGTCCCTTTGCCAAGTGCGCCAAAAGCTCTGTGATAGGCGCTGTAATAGCTGCCAACGAGTACGTAATGTCTCGTTTTCAGCATACCTCGGTTCAGGCAGAGATACTAAAGGTCGACCGATGAGGAAGTGACCAGCTGTAAGAGCGTCAACCTCGCCGGGATCGGAAGATAGTTCCACTAAGGGTCTAGAGTTTAACATGGCTTCCACCTTCGTTAAGATAGTATAAAATTCTTCAAAAGTAAGAATTTGGGATCCGATAATACGTTTGAGATGGTATTTTGTCGATTTTATACCACTCTCGAAAATGCCTCCGAAGTGAGGACCGGAAGGAGGATTGAGCTTCCACGTGATACCTCGAGAAGCGAGTTGACTGGAAATACTATCGCTATCGCGGTTGAGCATTTCGCTAACTTCCGACAAGTAACGTCTGGCACCCACGAAGTTAGTACCGCCATCTGTGACTATGGAGTGACAAAGTCCTCTCCGCGATACAAAACGATCTAAGGCCGCTATGAATGCTTCAGATGTAAGCTCAGTAACCAGCTCAAGATGAACGGCCTTGGTCGCGTGGCAGACTATGAGGCAAAGATATGCTTTGTAAGTTTTAGCGTTACGACGTCTACTTTCTTTTATCATAAAAGGACCTCCGAAGTCGATGCCGATTGTTTGAAAACAATGACCCGGTTGTAGTCGTGAAGATGGAAGATCCCCTTGTAAAGGTTGAAGTGGAATAGGTTTGATTTTAAAACAGGTCACGCATCTTGATAACCGTGATCTGATAAGATTTCTAATACCGAGTATCCAAAATCGACGCATAATTAAAGATTGAAGTAGGCGAGGCCCACAATGAAGGTAAGTTGTATGATAGTGGTCAATAAGAAGAGTACTCAGTCGTGAAATCTTAGGTAAGAGGTATGGCTGTTTGACGCGACCTGGTAATGACGCGTTCTTGAGACGTCCCCCCACTCGCAAGATTCCGCGAGTGTCAAGAAAAGGAGAGAGTTTAGATAAATGTTTGGGTAACGATTTCTTTGATGCTATTAGAGATGTGACATCATTAAAACTTTGATGTTGAACATATTTTGTTAAATGATCTAAAGATTGGATTAATTCAGTGGCTGTCAGATAAGGTAATAAGTTACGCTCAGAACGTTTAGCTTTCGCGTTGTTAATGAAACGGTAGATCCATGCAACCACTCTTTCCACTCGGGAAAGAGAGGAGTGGCGTTCCATGATGGAATTAAGCAAGTCAGCTTCACGTGTCACACCAGTGTGACACGCGCGTGAGGCGGGCTTAAGTTCTGGCACGTTATCGAGCACTTCAACTGCTGAAACAGGCCAGTTGCAGGGCTCGTTGGACAGCCAGTGAGGACCAGACCACCAGATTTGAGAAGCAGATAAAGATGAGCATGATAAGCCACGACTACAGATGTCGGCTGGGTTGTCATGGGTGGACACGTGTCGCCACTCAGTTGGCACAGGACTGTCATTAATTAGGACCACTCTGTGGGCAACGAAGGTCTTAAGCTTGTGTGGCTCAGTATTCAACCATGACAATACAGTCGAGCTGTCTGTGAACAAGATAGATTTATTCAATGTGATTTTTGAACTAAGCAAAGAATGAATGTGATTTATTACTTTGGACAGTAATACAGCACTGCAAAGCTCTAAGCGGTTGACAGTCAACACTTTTAGAGGTGCTACTTTGGACTTAGCAATTAAAAGATAAACCTGTACGTCGTGAGAGGTAACGACACGGAGATAAACACAGCATCCATATGCTTTAGTAGACCCATCACAGAATCCGATGAGTTGAAATTCCTTAGACTGAGAAGGTATAATCCTACGAGGGATTTCTATTAGTTTCAAGTTATGAAGATCCGCTATAAAACCTTGCCATTCTAGAGCTATGTCACTTGGCACAGGTTCGTCCCATGAAAGATTAAGACGCCACAAATCTTGAAGGAGCAATTTGGCTTTTAAGATAAAAGGTGTGAGCCACCCAAGAGGATCGAAAATACGCGCGATGCTAGATAAGATGGAACGCTTGGTACATTTATTGTCCTCGATTGGGGACTGTGAGTAACTGAAATTGTCACTCACAGGATCATATTGGACTCCTAAGATTTTTAACGTTGATTTATCACTTTCTTCAGAAAAAAGTTTAGGTATTTGACAGTGATCTGCAGGCAAAGTTTTAAGAAAGGATTGTGAATTGCTACTCCATTTTCTAAGTTCAAGTTGAGCACAACCTAATAAGCTGATAAGTTGATCTTTTAGTTCTATGGCTTCGCGTACAGATGGCGCGCCGGTCGTAATATCATCGACATATGTCTCATGAAGAAGAGCTTCAGCTGCGCGTGGGTACGCGGCGCCATGATCGGCTGCTACTTGGTGGAGGGTGCGGATGGCCAGATAAGGTGAACTACTAACTCCGTAGGTGACAGTCGCAAGTTCGTACTCTTTAACTGGATCACTAGGAGATTCTCGCCATAGTATGTGTTGAAAGTTCCGATCCTCCGGTCTAATCAAGATTCCTCTATACATCTTTGAGATGTCACAAGTTAAAACTATTGTGTGTAATCTGAAACCGATTATGATATCTACAATATCCACTTGAAGCTTAGGGCCAGTGAATACAATATCATTTAAAGATAAACCATTAGTAGTTTTAGAACTAGCATCGAAAACTACTCTCAATTTAGTGGTCGTGCTTTCTGGGCGAACGACGCAACTGTGAGGGATAAGATAACGATTGAGAGTAGGTACCGCAGGGTTAGGTACGAGATACATATGATTTAAATTCTCGTACTCGCGCATGAAATTAACATAATCGGATTTAAGTTCAGTCTGACGATTAAGTCTCTTTTCAAGATGAGTCAAACGCGACAAGGTACTATTGTAAGATTCACCCAAAGAACGATCGCCATCCTTTAAGAGGATAGGTACGACGTATCGTCCGTTAGGTTCGCGATAGGTTAAATCGGTGTACATACGTTCACAGGTATCATTTTCGGGTACAGTTATAACAGCGCGCGGTGGTTCCTCCACTTCCCAAAATTTTTGAATTTGCTCATCTAATTTAAATGTGGTAGCCACTAAAGAGCACGCGGTGTTTAAAGGTGCAGAATTAAAGTTTACTGCCCCTGACAAAATCCACCCGAAAACGCTATGCAGAGCGGTAGGTAAACCGGGCCCCAGATTGATTCGTTGACCATCATAGATTTCGTGGAATAGCTCGGCCCCAATTAATAAATCGATTTTGGCGGGAACATCGAAGTCGCGATCGGCTAACACTAGATGGTTGCAACGTTCTCGAACGACTGATGGTACTTTAACGCTAGGTATTAGAGCAGTGATGTTATCTAACACGACTGGCTTGATATTAAAGTATGGAGCATCACCATGTACAGGTCGTATAGTGCACTCCGTCACCCCCTTTACTTGTGTGACTGAGTTTTGTCCTAGTCCGGCTATGCTAAGATTACACCGGCGGAGTTTTAACCCGAGTGTTCGCGCGCACGCAGCGGTGATAAAACAATCCTGCGCCCCACTGTCCACGAGTGCACGCACGGTACATTGAGTGCCGGCGGCGGTGTTGAACGCGCGCGCCTGACATGTCCCTAATAAAACCATATCACGGTTGGGAACGGCGGCGTGAGAATGAGCTGTAACGTTCGCTCCAGTGGTTGCGCTGGCGCTGGATGGCGCTGGGTCAGTATGCAATAGGGTATGATGACGTAATCCACACACCGTACAAGAAATTTTAGATAAGCATTTTTCTATGACGTGATTTGTACGTAAACAATTTGTACACATATTGTTTTTTCCTTGTACTAACGCGAGTCTAGCACGAGAATCTAAGGATTGAAAGGTAGGGCACTGATAAATCAAGTGCGCCTCACTGCAATGAGCACAAGCCACATTTGCAGGTGGGATAGATTTTGCGAGATAAGATGAGCGTTTGGATCCGCTGCTATTTTGCCTACTAGACGCGGGCGAGGGTTTTTTCCCTTCATGGTTACGAGGGTTAGAATTGTTATTGATATTAGATTTAGAAGATAAATGACTAGTTTCTAAGATTTTAACATAATCTTGAAGAAACTTTAACAATTCACAAAAAGTAGGTATTTGTGAAATGTTTTTCTGAGATTCGAAACGATTACGCGTGTCCGAGTCCAGCGCGCGTGAAGTTAAACAAAATAAGATAAAATCACCTAAATTTTCAATTTTTAAAGCTTGGAGTGCATGGTATGCCTCATACATTACGTTTGTTAAAGTTTGTAGATCTTGGAAGTTACCCGATTTTAAAACTGGCTGGTTAAAGAATTTGTCTAGATATGTTAAAGCTATAATACGCTTGTTTTGATAACGCTCGATTAAACTATTAAAAACTACTTCGTAATTATCGGCGGTCATCGGAATCCCTTTGACAATAGACAAAGCCGGGCCTTGTAAACAAGACGCTAAATAATGAAATTTTTCTATTTGAGAAATCGAATTATTATCGTGAATTAAAGTTTTGTAAATATCATAAAATGTTTGCCAGTTTTCTATTTTACTATCGAATTTAGGTAACTCAAGTTTAGGTAGCCGCGCGTTACGTCCCGTTTGCATGGAGTCGGACGCCCCGTTCCACGCGGGCGGCGCCGTCACCTGCGACGTCCCGTCGACGTTTCCGCTCCTATCGGCGATCTGCAAGTCAGCCGCTGCACTGATTACGGCATAGTACAAATCATCAAACGAACTTAAAGACTTTTGACACACTTGTGCATCAGGTTTCATGGCTAACTCCAAAGCTTGTATTTTACTACATACCGCAACGAATTCTTCGCGAATTGAATGTATTCGAGTATATCTCGCCTTGAACGACGATACCTTTGAACGATCTTGAATCATAGATTTTGATAAGTCGTAAAGAATTTGGATATCACGATAAACATATTCGCGTTGAGATTGAAGAAGCTTAAGTTTACCCTCCTCCATTTTGTTACGAACGTGTAAAATAATGTAGGTATAAAATTACGAACCTAAGTTGAGATTTATTAGGTGTAAATCAATACCTTTAGGTGAAATAGTTGTGTAATTATGTTTGTTTGTGTATAAATACCGTGAATAGTTATAGATAAATAAGATTACAAACAATAAAATGCGTAAATTACGTAATTATTGTGATATAACCCGACTCAAATTAAGATGACCTCTGAATCTGCAAAGGTTACACTGCGAGTATGACCAACACAATTTTGTAGGATAATACTTTTAAAATGCGAAAATCTAGCAAATCTCAGAGTTTTCTATTGAAATTGAACCTGAGAATGCCTGAAAAAACTGTAATCTACAGGTATTCGCGCTCGAAATGGACCACAAATATGATTGAGTATCGCGTATTGCCAACGACGCTTTTGAAGTTCCCTATTCAGAAACAGGCTAAAAGATGTAAATTGAGAGAGGTCAGGTACTCACGGGATGCTGGGAGCCAGGAGATCACCACATTGTATCACTAGCAGTCGTATTTCACGATATTTTTGGTGTTTTTTCACCGCGCGCGCGGATTTGTGCCGGCCGGACACGTTGGTTGAGTTCGAACTGGTTAATTCGTCTTCGCGCCGTCAGATGGCGGGAGCGATGTGTTGTCCTTGTCACACTCAGCCATGGGCGAGTGCGAGTGGCGGCGAATTCAAAATGGTTAGGAAAAGGAAGGACTAGGGAATGCATCCCAAAGCCTGTTCACTCAGGGATCGTGGTCTCTTTTAAAGTCCAGACACTATTATTTGAAATGATATCAATAATATCAAAATATTTATATTATTATCATGTCATTGAGTTATGTCATCAAGTCAGTGAAATATGTCATCATCAAAAAAAAAAAAATACGATAAATTCATAATAATACAATATTTGAGGCAATTAATTCAATGTCAAAAATACAATTAATAAATGTAGTATAACATGCAGAGGCATACGAATATCACAGGCTAAGCGAGCACCTCATTCCCAAGCGTGTTTATCATTTAGGTAATCTGATATTTTGTAATAACCTTTTTTTAAAAGTTTAGACTTAATGCAATTTTTAAATTTCTTGATGGGTAGATTACGAGTTTCAATGGGAAGTTTGTTGTAGAAGCAATGACCATGACCCATGAACGAGTTGCTTACTCTGTGGAGACGAGTTGCATGTCCAACTAAATTGTGTTTATTCCTAGTATATAAGCTGTGAACATCAGATATTTTGACAAACTTTGTTATGTTTTTATGAACATACATTAAATTTTCGAATATATATTGAGAGGCTACAGTCAGAATATTTATTTCTTTGAATTTATCTCTGAGAGAAACCCTTGGACCGAGATTATAAATGGCTTGAACAGCTCTTTTCTGTAAAATGAATATGGTGTTAACATCTGCACAGTTTTCCCAGAGGAGTATCCCATATGTCATAAGGCTGTGAAAGTAACTGAAATAAACTATTCTGGCTGTTTCCACGTCAATTATTTGTCGGATCCTTTTAATAGCATAGGCGGCTGAACTAAGCCGTCCTGACAATTTGATTATGTGAGGGCCCCATTGAAGTTTGGCGTCAACGGTTATACCAAGAAATACCGTTGACTCAACAGGGTCCAACTCTACTCCATTTAGTTGTACATTGGTACTGCACTGCCGGACATTTGGCGTTCAGAATTTAATTAATTTAGTCTTTGATTCATTTGAGAGAAGATTATTTACATTAAACCAATGAACAACCCTAGAGAGTGCATTGTTACTGAGACCATGCTGCCTAGTCATCAGTTAGCTTGACGTTCGTTTGATGTGGGTAGGAACTATAGCGATAAGATGTCTATCAGTCTATGGTAGGAATGCTCACCACAGACTAAAGTATAGTTTTTTCTGCAGACATTGGAGAACGAGCGATCGACTCATTCGTGTCAAGTTGGCTACCAAAACTTAGCTTTTTCTACAATCGCTTGGGCCGAGGCGTTTACGATTGTAGAAAGACAATCGATACGAAACGTACCTTGGCTATAGGCCTGCTGTAGTGTCAATGGACCGGTCATAAAAATAATAGCTGTAGAACCGATGACCGTTGGGGTTGACGTGTTCTTGAATGGAGACCGCGAATCAGCAAGCCTAAGTTGGGATGCCCTCAGGCTCGGTGGAGCGACGATCTTCGCAGGATGGATGGGCAATTAGATGAGAGTTGCAGAGAATCAAGTTGAGTGGCGTGCGATTGAAGAGGCCTACGCCCACCACTACTGTAGGCTAATGTTGTATGATGTAACAATTACCAGTACTTATATCATCAGCTAAAAGTACACTGTTGTTGTAAAGTTGTAGGGAAATCATTGATATAAAATAATAAAAAGTAGGTAATGTTGATGCATGTGGCAAGTTACGAGGCAATCACTAAACACGTGATACGTTGCTCTAAAGTTGGGAATAGCGCCCTGAACCGCGCCTACATGTGTGCACTGAGCTACCCACCTGTCACTGAACCGTGCCTACATGGGTGACAACTGGACAATTTATAGATATAGACAGGGGGCGAACAGCCTTAACGGTGAGATGTAATATTATGATATAGTCGAGTGCAATTAGACAATAAGGTGGAACGAAGTGTATAGTGAAGAAGAAAGTTAACAAAAAAAAAATTCGCCGCATTCGACTTTTTTTTTCTTTAATTTCCTTTGATATATTTTTTTCGTGTAGGTATATGAATAACTTCAAATTCGACGAAATCATATTGTAGCGTACCTAATAGTGTGACCTACGTGCATTCATTAAACACTAATTTGGTCTGTTTCTTTGTTCATTGTTGTCGATGTAATTTCAAGTATTTTTGAAAACTTACTATTTTCTGCAATTATTTCTAAAATATCGAATTTTAAGACTAAGATTCCTTTTGAAATTGGTAACTGATGCTTTTTTGCAGATAACTGGACCATAAATTATTAATGAAGACTACTTTCATGAGTGTAGTGTAGTGACTTAAAATTCATTCGTAAATGTTAGAAAATCGTCTATCATAGTGAAAGCATTTTTTTTCCAGATAGGTACTGCCATGAAACTCAATGTGCAAATTGTTTTCTTAATATTTATTTTATAAGCTGTCTAACGAGGTATAATAACTAGAAAAGTTTGAGGATACTTGTTAAATATTGATTACTGCTGAAAGAGTAAAACATGACAAAAGGCCTCTATCGCTAAGAAGTGGGAGTGGTATTGGTATCGGTATTGATATTAAATTGCGCGCAGAGACCCAAGCTTGCAACCTAACTTAGATAGAAATCGTGAGAAATGGTTACGTTGTAATTACGATATTTTTTGTAAATTTACCAGCGGCAGCAGTATAATAAGGATATTTTCAGGATAATATTTACGTTGACCGTCATAGAAATATTTTGAGAAAAATGGCCTTCTTTAACTTTTATATACCTAGACGATTTCCTGATAATTGTGAATACATTTAGTCACTTCACACGTAAACATGGTTTTCTTGAATATTTTTACATCCAATTATCTATGAAAAACTATTAATTACCAATTTCAAAAGAAATCTTGGTCTATAAAATCAATATTTTAAAAATAATTGCAGAAAATAGGATACTTTCAAAAAATACTTGAAATATTGCATTACATCGACAACAATGAACAAAGAAAAAGACCAAATTACACACATCAACAGAATCTAGGGATACCTTAATCCTAAATTATTTACGAATTTTTAGTTTAAAATCTTTTTAGTTTTCTTTATAAGTTTGTGTACAGATTGAAACCTCATTTATTCTATTTTCAAAATTTAATAAATAAATATAAAAAAAAGAAAAAACAAAATACGGCGGCAAAATTGTTAGTAATTCGTTACGTTAAGGAAAATTAAAATTGTTTTATTAATATTAATAACACAGGGAACAGCAACACACACAGGGAGGGGGGGGGGGGGGGTAAACAGGGATCATAGACGTAGGCAAAAAGGCTGCCAGGCTCAAATGGGATTGGGCGGGCCACGTGAGCCGCATGCACGACGACCGCTGGGCAAAGATCTCAACACGATGGGTGCCTGACGATGGACGGCGCCGCCGAGGCCGGCCTAGAAAGAGGTGGCGAGATGATATAGACGCGCATCAAGAGGGCTGGTTCGAGGTGGCGCAGGAGAAGAGTACCTGGAAGGATATGGGGGAGGCCTTTGCCCAGCAGTGGGACATTCAAGGCTAACAAAAAAAAAAAAAAAAAAATATTAATAAATTAATGAAAAGGGATTAGATTGTTATTCTTTTTTAATTTAACGTGCCGTGTGAGCTTTAGGAGTCATGTCACGTCGTCATTTGAGTCGAGATGAAATGTTACGAGCCGTGGGCATGCTAGAAAATGGTGCTATTCAACGCGTCGTTGCTAAAAACGTGATATCAAGGTTGTGGTCACGTTATCGCAGTATTGGGGATGTAGCTGAACGGCACACGGGTAGATATCGCGTTACTACGCAGAGACAGGATCGATTTCTCCAAATGACCGCTAGAAGACAACCCAATATCACAGCGATGCAACTAGTACAAAGGCTCCGGGAGGACCACCAGCTGCTGGTAAGCGACCAAACCGTGCGAAGGAGGTTGCATGAAGTTGGTCTTCATGCTCGATGACCGCTACGTGTTCCAGCATTGCGACGTGGCAATCGCGGTCGGCGGCTTTCGTGGGCTCGGGAGCATTTACCATGGAGTGACGAACAATGGTCTTTGGTGCTGTTCACCGACGAGTCCCGGTTTGGGTTTCATCCGGATTCACGAAGAACACGCGTTTGGAGAACTCCAGGGAGAGTTAGCCGTCTACGGCCCCCTCAGGAGGTCCACTCATACCAAGGCGGAACAATCATGGTGTGGGCAGGAATTCATCTTGGCGGACGAACCCAGCTCATTTGGATCCAAGATAGCATGACTGCACAAAAATACCACGAGGAGGTAGTAGAGCCTGTTATTGTCCCACACAGAATCCAAATGGGCCAGGAATTTCTACTCATGCACGATAATGCTCCTTCCCATACGGCGCGGCTGGTGTCGGCCGCTCTCCGAGACCACGATATTCAAGTTTTGGATTGGCCTGCACAGTCGCCCGACTTAAATCCTATCGAGTATGCCTGGGACATGTTACAACGAAAAGCTTTGAGAGATTTCCCGCCAAATTTGACGACAGATCAACAACTTTACGAACACTTGCAAAGAACATGGGATACCGCATACCGCAGCAAGACATTGACAATCTAATTTTAAGCATGAACTATCGATGTCGATGTGTAATTAATGTAAGAGGTGGCAACACTGATTGTTAATAATTAGATTTTATAAGATTTTTTCAATTTTCATTAAAATTAATCTATCTATATAAATGACTGACTGACTGACTGACTCATCAACGCCCAGCCCAAACCCTTGGACCTAGAAAGCTGAAATTTTGCACAGAGGTTCCCTTTGTAATGTAGACAAGGAATAAGGAAGGATTTTTTGAAATTCAACCCCTAAGGGAGTTTAATAGGGGATGAGAGTTTGTATGAAAGTCCGTCAGTTTTAAAGTTAGGATCTTAAAATTTTGTATTTAGGCTGACAATTAAAAATTAATAGATACGTGTCTCAGCGTTTTTGATAATTCCACCCCCAAAGGGTTAAAAGGGGAGATGAAGTTGTGTAGTCCTTAATTTTCGAAGTAAAAAAAATATTATTATCTAGGCGTATAGTTGGAAGCTAACGCAACAGTGTTGTTAGAATTTCAATCCCTATGGGGGTTAAAAGGGGGATGAAATTTTGTTTTTAATTAATGTTCTTTATTTTTTAAGTTGAAATCACTAATATTTCGGCTTACGGTTGGAAACTAACACAACGTACATTATTGTTGGTTTTATTTTAATTTCAGCCCTTAAGGGGGTGAAAAGTGGGATGAAGTTTATAGCAAATATTTGTATTCAAATCTTCTAAATATATAAAAGAAGAAACTGACTGACTGACATATCAACACACAGCCCAAACCGCTGGGTCTACAGATTCCAAATTTAGCAAGTAGGTTCCTTATGTGGTCTAGGAGTGCACTTTGAAGGGGTTTTCAAAATTTAACTCCTAAGGGGATGAAACAGGGCTCCAAAGTTTGTTGTATGGGAAAACAAGATTAGTTAGACTATTTTATTAGAAACTTCACAGCAGTAATCCTATTGATAAAGAAGGAGAAACGGTTTTCAGGTTTTTTCAGAATTCAACCCCAAAGAGGGTTATTGTTTGTATGGTGTATCGGGTCGGGTCATCGGGTGTGTTACAAAAACAACGATTTTAAGATTTAATGTGGCGGACCTGAAATACCATCATCCCCTGTTGGGGTGCGATGGGGTTGAAATGTCTAAAAATCAATATGGGTGTCGATTTCGAGATTATCAGGGGTGCTGATTACGAATATGGCATTTATTTTGAGATCCAGAAGATGCCGGATTCAACTTCTATTCAGGATTACGGTTGATTTATTCTGAAGATTGTGATAATGATGATGATGATTGTGATTACGATGATGATGATTGTGATTACGATGATGATGATTGTGATAATGATGAAAATTATTGTGATTACGATGATGATGATTGTGATAATGATGAAAATTATTGTGATTACGATGATAATGATTGTGATTACGATGATGATGATTGTGATAGTGATTGTTATAGTGATTGTGATAGTGATTGCGACAGTGATTGTGATGGTGATTGTGATTGTGATTATGATAGCGATTGTGAGAGTGATTGTGAGATTGATTGTGATTGTGATTGTGATAGTGATAGTGATTGTGACTGTGATAGTGATTGTGATTGTTATAGTGATTGTGATAGTGATTGCGACAGTGATAGTGATAGTGATAGTGATTGTGATAGTGATTGAGATAGTGATTGTGAAAGTGATTGTGGTAGTGATTGTGATAGTGATTGTGATAGTGATTGTGATAGTGATTGTGATAGTGATTGAGATAGTGATTGTGATAGTGATAGTGATTGTGATTGTGATAGTGATTGTGATAGTGATTGTGATAGTGATTGTGATAGTGATTGTGATAGTGATTGTGATAGTGATTGTGATAGTGATTGTGATAGTGATTGTGATAGTGATTGTGATAGTGATTGTGATTGTGATTGTGATAGTGATTGTGATAGTGATTGTGATAGTGATTGTGATAGTGATTGTGATAGTGATTGTGATAGTGATTGTGATAGTGATTGTGATAGTGATTGTGATAGTGATTGTGATAGTGATTGTGATAGTGATTGTGATAGTGATTGTGATAGTGATTGTGATAGTGATTGTGATAGTGATTGTGATAGTGATTGTGATAGTGATTGTGATAGTGATTGTGATAGTGATTGTGATAGTGATTGTGATAGTGATTGTGATAGTGATTGTGATAGTGATTGTGATAGTGATTGTGATAGTGATTGTGATAGTGATTGTGATAGTGATTGTGATAGTGATTGTGATAGTGATTGTGATAGTGATTGTGATAGTGATTGTGATAGTGATTGTGATAGTGATTGTGATAGTGATAGTGATAGTGATAGTGATAGTGATAGTGATTGTGATTGTGATAGTCATTGTGATAGTGATAGTGATTGTGATAGTGATTGTGATAGTGCTTGTGATAGTGATTGTGATAGTGATTGTGATAGTGATTGTGATAGTGATAGTGATTGTGATTGTGATAGTGATAGTGATTGTTATAGTGATTGTGATAGTGATTGTGATAGTGATTGTGATAGTGATTGTGATAGTGATTGTGATAGTGATTGTGATAGTGATTGTGATAGTGATTGTGATAGTGATTATGATAGTGATTGTGATAGTGATTGTGATTGTGATAATGATAGTGATTGTGATAGTGATTGTGATAGTGATAGTGATTGTGATAGTGGTTGTGATAGTGGTTGTGATAGTGATTGTGATAGTGATTGTGATAGTGATTGTGATAGTGATAGTGATTGTGATAGTGATTGTGATAGTGATTGTGATAGTGATTGAGATAGTGATTGTGATAGTGATAGTGATTGTGATTGTGATAGTGATTGTGATAGTGATTGTGATAGTGATTGTGATAGTGATTGTGATAGTGATTGTGATAGTGATTGTGATAGTGATTGTGATAGTGATTGTGATAGTGATTGTGATAGTGATTGTGATAGTGATTGTGATAGTGATTGTGATAGTGATTGTGATAGTGATTGTGATAGTGATTGTGATAGTGATTGTGATAGTGATTGTGATAGTGATTGTGATAGTGATTGTGATAGTGATTGTGATAGTGATTGTGATAGTGATTGTGATAGTGATTGTGATAGTGATTGTGATAGTGATTGTGATAGTGATTGTGATAGTGATTGTGATAGTGATTGTGATAGTGATTGTGATAGTGATTGTGATAGTGATAATGATAGTGATTGTGATAGTGATTGTGACAGTGATTGTGACAGTGATTGTGATAGTGATTGTGATAGTGATTGTGATAGTGATTGTGATAGTGATTGTGATAGTGATTGTGATAGTGATTGTGATAGTGATTGTGATAGTGATTGTGATAGTGATTGTGATAGTGATTGTGATAGTGATTGTGATAGTGATTGTGATAGTGATTGTGATAGTGATTGTGATAGTGATTGTGATAGTGATTGTGATAGTGATAGTGATAGTGATTGTGATTGTGATAGTCATTGTGATAGTGATAGTGATTGTGATAGTGATTGTGATAGTGCTTGTGATAGTGATTGTGATAGTGATTGTGATAGTGATTGTGATAGTGATTGTGATTGTGATAGTGATAGTGATTGTTATAGTGATTGTGATAGTGATTGTGATAGTGATTGTGATAGTGATTGTGATAGTGATTGTGATAGTGATTGTGATAGTGATTGTGATAGTGATTGTGATAGTGATTGTGATAGTGATTATGATAGTGATTGTGATAGTGATTGTGATTGTGATAATGATAGTGATTGTGATAGTGATTGTGATAGTGATAGTGATTGTGATAGTGGTTGTGATAGTGGTTGTGATAGTGATTGTGATAGTGATTGTGATAGTGATTGTGATAGTGATTTTGATAGTGATTGTAATAGTGATTGTGATTGTGATAGTGTTTGTGATAGTGACAGTGGTGGTGATAGTGATGGTGATAGTGATAGTGATTTTGATAGTGATTGTGATTGTGATGGTGATTGAGATTGAGATAATGATGATGATTGTGATAGTAATTGTGATGATTAAAATTGTGATTATTATGAAATTTAGTATTATTTATAGATAGTTTATAACCTGGATTAACATGCAGGATACTATTTATCCCTTTAGTATGATCCCATGGGACAGTTACCTAAAAGCACGCGGGCGAAGCCGCGGGCAACAGCTAGTAGCTTTATAAGAAGAAATGAAGTTTTTTACCATATTAATTTGCTACAGCGATTAAAAAATTAAACATTTTTATTTAAAGCAAAAAAATCACGAAATGTTTTTTATTTTTCACTATAGACTTTAAAATAACCTATCATTCTTCCATTTACTATATCAGAACATTTTTCATAGATTTTTAGATATTTGATGAAATATAAAATATCCCTAGATTCTGTTGATGTTACGCTACAATATAAATTCGTCGAATTTGAGGTTAGTCATAAACGAAAAAAAAACTATTCCAAAGAAAATTAAAAAAAAAGTCGCGAGTGGCGTAATTTTTTTTTAGTTCTTCTCCACTCCTCTAGGAACTCAATAAAAAAAGTCCCATGAAAATCCAACCAGTATAAACTTTGTTCCACCTTTTGAGTATTTTTTGTCTTATTGCACTCGGCTAATAGGAAGGTTTTCAGTTTTTCAGTGTGACCCCTGCAGTTAGACCACATTTCTCCAGTTATACTAAAGTCCCATGTAATAGGGGGCGAGCCTATTGCCATCAACCGGGCACAGACCACGTGGCTGCTACTGAGAAATTCCTGATGAAAACACCCAACAACGAACGCTTAGCCCGACCCGACGGTAATTGAACCCAGGACCTTCTTCTCCTCTTTTAGGGTCCGTGGCTTAGGCCCCCAGTGGTCGAGGCACCCGTGGCCGATCGATGCCCCCGATTAGATTCATTGTTTTTTGTGCTTTGTAAAGATTGTTCTTTTCTTTGTTACCATTTGACTTTGAACCGAGTAAGTTAAGAGAGCCCATTACATATGAAGGAACTTGCTCATGAATTATTAATAAGTCTTGCTAACCCCATTGCCTCGTTTAGACTTCAGTGTGATGTATTGATGTAGGCATTCGTAATAAAAGTATTTGGACTAAACACTTTCAGACTTATTCTTATGTACCCATTAATACGAAATTAATTCATTCACCACACATCGAAACATAACATTCACACATTATTTTTACTAAAACACAAAACACTTTCGTGCTTTTCATTGTGTGCCTTTAATACAGCATATTTTGCAGCTTTTGATGTACCGATTTGTCTCTGCTATACCATTGCTATTAGTTCTGTTTCCGTTTCTATATACAAGGAATATGGTTGATATTCAAGGTATCGCAAATGACATTGACGATGTAGTCAGTGTCGGCGATGCTATAGCTATTGACATTCCGGAACACTGCAAGGCTGCCTTTAACTCAGGCGCAAAATCGTTTTCAGTTCTAAATCAAAATATCAGAAGTCTAAACCGTAACTATGAAGGGCTTGCTGTTCTCCTCAAAAGATTAGACATCAATTACGATCTTATTATGCTTACAGAATCTTGGCTATCCGAAAATTCGATCATACCTGAAATGGTAAACTACACCACTCATAGTACTAAATCTCACCTTAATCAAAATGATGGTATCGTATTATACCTAAAAGATAGCATACACGCGAATGTCTATGAACCAAATTATTGTCAAGATGTAAATTGCCTTGTGACAACAATTAATAACGATTTAGCTATTGTATCAATGTACAGACCTCCAGCATTCAAAAACCTAGAACCCTTTTTAAAGTCTTTAGATAAAATCTTGTCCAGTATTAGCCAATATAAAAACATAGTTTTAATGGGCGATTTAAATATTAATATTAAACAGGAACAGCTTAACCCTAAACATACAGAGTACTTAAATCTGCTTGCGTCCCACGGCCTTCTTAACACGCACACTCTGCCTACTAGAGAATCAAACTGTCTTGACCACTGCTTCGTCAGAACCAAACTAAAACCGCTGACTATAGTTTGTAATTCAACCTTAACTGACCACTTCAGTGTTATGATATCACTACCTCTGAAAATGAAAAATAGACCCAAAAAAAATCCCTTTCATACAAAAACCGACTATGATGCTGCTATTAGAGACCTACAACAGATTAACTGGGAAGAAAGGTTTCATAATGAGGACCCAAATGCAATGATGAACATCTTCTTGGAAACCATCAGAGACATCCTTTCGAATCACACACACACTGTCAAACAGCCTAGGCGACAAATAATCCTTAAGCCTTGGATTACGCCAGGCCTACGTAGATGTATGAGAAATCGCGATCAACTTCACCATAAACTGAGAAAATCCCCAGAAAACCCAACCCTTACCATAACCTACAAGCGCTACCGAAATACGTGTAACAACCTATTAAAAAACCTTAAAAACAAATATTTTAAATCAGAATTAGCTAAGTCTAGTAACAATATAAAAAAAAACAATGGGGACTGGTAAAAGAAATGGCTAATTTAAACAGCAACCCAAAAATGCCATTGGAGCTTCTTTCCACTAATTCTACACAGCAGGACGCGTTAAATAACATAAATAGCTACTTTGTCAATGTCGGTAGTAATTTGGCAAACACCATCTTGTCCAGGACCCTCACAAATGAGATAGATTTGAGCAGGCGGTGTAGACCTAAACCGAATAGCGGAACCCTTAACTCCTTTATGCTTCTCCCAACAGACCAATTTGAAATTAAAGAAATAATTGCTAACATTAAAGCTAAGAATTCCTCGGGATTGGACGGTGTCTCCACGCTTTTTATTAAAAGAGCAGTGGATTACCTTATTGCACCACTAGCACACATATTTAATGCTTGCTTTTCAAAAGGAGTCTTTCCTGATGCCCTTAAAAAGTCTGTCACTATTCCTATATATAAAGCAGGAGACAAAACTTTGGTGTCGAATTATAGACCGATCTCTCTGCTTCCTAGTTTTTCAAAAAATCTAGAAAAGCTAATAAATAAGAGGCTAAAACACTACCTAGAGACTCATAATCTTCTCTCAAGTAATCAGTTTGGGTTCAGGGAAAAAATATCAACCGCGGACGCTCTTCACAAACTAACTTCGTATGTAGTCGAAAACATGGATAGGGGGCAGAAGTCTCTAGGCATATTCCTCGACCTTGCTAAGGCCTTCGACACCGTCTCTATACCCATCCTCCTGAACAAACTCGATACCTTAGGAATTCGAGGAATACCTCTCCAACTTTTCCAAGATTACTTGATAAACCGTAAACAGGTTATAAAAATTGATAACAGTATGAGCCAGGAGGAAAATACCACCTTCGGAGTGCCTCAAGGCAGTGTATTGGGTCCTACGCTGTTTTTAATATATATTAATGACCTCTGCAATTTGCTTATTGTTCAGCTCTAACACATGGAAAGATGTAACCGAAGCAGCAAATGAAGGTTTTGCTTTAGTAACCTCATGGCTGGACAATCATCTGTTGACACTTAATCTTGACAAAACGAAATATATTACATTCACAATTAACAGTAGAACTCAACCGTCTCCTAACTCAATAAATATTCAAACTCACCATTGCAACAATCGAAGTACCTGTCATTGTTACCCAATCACCAGAACCAATTCCATAAGATATCTTGGTGTTATAGTAGACCAAAACTTAAACTGGAAAGAACACGTCATTAAAGTAATTAATCGCGCAAGAAAGCTAATTTATATTTTTAAAACTATTAGGAATGCATGTGACATTAAGCTACTGATAAAAATCTATTTAGCACTATGTCAATCTATACTGATATACGGCCTAAATGTATGGGAGGAACCTCAAAAGCAACCATGTTGACTGTTGAAAGAGCCCAACGCATGATACTCAAAGTAATTTCTCGCAAAAAGTACACATATCCGACATACCAACTTTACTCAGAACTAGGAGTCCTTACGGTGCGAAAATTATTCATTAAGAGCCATTTCACATAATTCAAACGCTCGAGTTTAGGTAAAAGACCGCAGCTTTGTGTATGTGTGCGTAGCTATCCACACTTACACAACGCGAACAGTGCAGCGCGAGTGTCGAGACGGACTAAACAATCTTGGGCCGTTATAATCGTAATGCACCTTGGTTTGAGATTTAGGCAAAACGATAATTTATTTATTCAGTCTTTTATCTATTAAACCCTTCTAAACCAATAAAACACAAATATATGTTATGTAAATATGTTTTTTATGTGTGTTTCTATTACATATTTATTATTATACTTTTTATTATATTTAGTAGGTAGGAAGGTTGTTAAACATGATAATCTTCATTTCGAAGCGCATACTCTTTCTAGTTCCTTAAATACATTTTTTTTTAAGGATACCTACTCTGTGTAGGTGTACCTATGATATATCATGAATTGCATCTATTTGCTTTGTTCATAAATTTCTTCCGTGTCGATGGCCATCTAAATTGATTCCCCTCAAAAATTTAGTACGAGTTCCTTTAGTAGGTATTAAAAAAAAAAGTACTAACAAGTTTTAATTAAAATTAACAGTAAGTCAGTTTATTAGTATGTTGTTTTGTAGAAGATGTCAGGAATATACTACGACTTCACGTTCTCATGTAATGTTCCCTGATAATGCCAAAAGAATACGCGCTGACGTGGGCGAAGCCGCGGGCACAGCTAGTTGTAACTAAAACAATCAATTTTATTGAATCACTTTCCACCAATACCCTGCACGGCGTCTCTTCTAAAAAGTACTATCCTCTGTTTTCACGCGATTTCTCATTCTAAAATGAAAACAAAATAGCTATCAAATTTCGGACCCCAAATATTTTTACAGGAGTGTTAAGTGTTTTCAAACCCTTCAAATTGTAATTACGGTTCTATATTCCATGTCGATATAATTATATGTTAAGAAAATAAAATGTATATGTCAGTGTCAGGTTGTATGTTGAACAAAATATGATTCGCGATCGTAGCAAATAATGGATTTGCGGAGTTATAATCAACTCATCACTGAAATAGTCGTTAGAAAATTTGAATTTCGCGGGGTACCCTTGCGCTTTCACCTTACGTGATCGATAACTATGTAGGTATATGAATTGCAAATAAAAATAATATCCACCTCGCTTCTGTTTCTTTTTTCTTGTATTCTTTCCTTATATTGACACAATGATAATACAACCCTTACGCCCCATTGCTAAAACTAATAAAACAGAAATATAACAATTCATTTACAAACTACTAAAATAATACTTTACTTGATAATAAACAAAATTCCAACCTAATGAAAAAAAATACAAAGAGAATCAAAATGTTGTAGTCGTAGTATAACAATGCGTTTACGATAGATACGCTCGAAAATCGGGACGCGGAAAAAAATGGCACAGGTCCTTCGCCGATGGGCGCTCGGGCCGTACTAATCCGTGCTCGCTTATGCGTCGTAATTTATTCTAATTTAGAGTGATGTTAAAAATTATATTGTATCTGATTAAATGAATTGATTTTAATAAAACTTTGGAATTAGTTTATTAAAAGAACATAGTTTATTTTTACTTTTTTTTTTCAATGTAATTACGCTTTATTCAAACCAAAAAATCACGATAAAATAGCAATATAAAACGTAAAAATTGACCTAAGACTTTATTTTTTTACTAATTAATATTATTAATTTTCGATATTCTAGAACATTATGTGTCGAAAAAAGTATATGTCTGATGCTTTGTGTATTTTTTTGAGTGAAATTTATAAATATTTATGATAGAATTAGGAGTCTGAAATTGACTCTGCGAAGATTTTTTAGTAAACTAGTTGTGGGAGATTAATCACTACATAGTAAACAAATAAGTTTTTTGTAAATGTGTTACATTAAGTGTTAATAAGAAAAACTGATCTATTTTTAACATGTATTCAAAAATGCCAGGATGTTCTCTAAGATGGTAATTTAGGCGACTAAAGTCTTAGAAATTTGCGCGAAAACGTGAAATGGCTCTTAAACAAGAGATCATGGCACAGCATAAAGTAAAACCGCACTTTGCTAAAAGGCGGCGAGTAGATTAGTCTATAACATACCCAAATTTAGAACGTCTTTTGCACACAAATTTCACAATTATCTCGGTCCTAGCCTTTACAACAAAATAAGTAAAGATCTAAAATTGCAGAATCTTGATAGCCAAACATGCAAGAAAATAATTGAAAAATATTTGAAAGCACTAGACTACAACAGCACTGAAAATCTAATATAAAACGATGTTATAAACAAGGCACATAAACAAATAAATAATAAAGCACACATAACTGTACACATAAAACATAATATACACATATACATAAATTCATTAACATAAAATATCCAAACACAGACAACTCCCCCATCATTTGTAACTTAATATAACTATCTGTACCATGATTTATTACCTATACAGTATGTAATCAAACCGCTGCTATGTGACTTGTAACTAGAACCTTGTGAAAATCTGTTGTTCTAAGGTTGAGGAAGACTATCCGCTCGTGATACAGTTTTAATACTAGTACGAGGGGATAGGGCGAATCTGGCTATAGACAATCAAACCATCTTTTCATTGTACCTTTTCACATCCAACGATCTGTCTATGTTGTTTTTATTATTAAGTTACTCTGTATGGTTGTCTCAAATTTGTGAATAAATATTATTATTATTATTATAATGAAATGCCTAGACATTTCATAATATTATTTTTTCTAACAAATTCACGTTTCCTTTAAATTGTACGTTTAACTTTTTTATGTATATTTATCTTTTATATTCGTCTGCCAGTCTATGGCGAAACACATAAGACCATAACCCTATTTATAAAACCTTAATGTACTTACCACCGATTTACCACGTTTATCACAAATAAAAATTATTGTATATAATTAATGTGCCAAGAATAGAATATTTTACAGTTGTGCGGTACTGTTATAAAATACAGTAACGCCATCTGTCTAGGAACTTCGTATCAAGATGAAATAGTGCCATCTATCTGAATTCGAATAAAAGATCTAAGTAGCGCCATCTATCAAAACGAATGTGAACTTATATGAAAATTCACGTTAGTGTTATAGAGAAAGTTCCTAATTGAGCCACAGAAACCTAGAGCGAGCGTCACCTATGCTAGAATGCCAGGCGAGTAAATCATATCATTTCAATGAGGTGTTTTCAGGGACAGCTTCCAACGAAAAGTTATAGATGGCGCTGTGCAAGAAAGGGTGTATTTTTTTTTGGGGAATTATAAAACGAGCGATTAAAAAAAGCTTTGCGACTGATGATGACATACTGTATTAACTTGAGCGGTATGAATTTGAGTAAGCGAAAAATTAACTAAACTAACGACGAATATTGATTAATAATTACTTAAACCAGAACGAGCTTACAAAAAGTGGATTGTGATTAATCCATTTCAGTAAAGTGCCCTAATTCCGGCCCCATCCTAATATCGGCCGTGTCGAAGAAATCGTGGTGTAAATTAAAAAACGTGACATAATGTTAGGATAATATTGCACCAAAATAGACCTTATAGTATACACAATAGATAATACCAACATGGCGGCGCTTTGTGCGCTATAGGATATTCAGTCGGTCGTAGAACGCGGAGGCGTACGAGAATCCTCTTATCGCCGACATTTTGATCTCGGACCGACTGTGGACAACATTTTGGGAAAAGCGATTTTAGCGTTTTTATTCATTAAAAGTAATGAGAATTGATTGTTTTCGATACATAATAAAATAAAGAATCGCCTTACATACTTATTTTAATAAAAAAATCATGCTTTATGGTAATTTTAAGAGAGTTAGGTTTAGAGAGTTAGGTTTCTGTTTATTAGTACAAATCCAAATATCGGCCGAGGCGGCCGATATAAGACAATAATTTTTTAACAACGAATCCTAAAACCGGCAGAGGCGGCTCCGTTTGTCATTATCGAAGACATTCAAATATATTACTTATTCTTTTTAAATCTCTTTGGTCATTATACAATTTTTTTTTGAAGTGCTATATAACTTCTTATGGGAGGCCCCGGTGACTCGATTCGGAACGGTAACGAAGGAGTTTGGGAACGAAGTAGTTCCTGAATGAATGACTGACGGATCAACGCACAGCCTAAACCGCAGATTGTAGAGACCTGAGCCTTGAGGGTGTGTTCTTTGTATGACGTAGGCATCTGATAAGAAATGATTTTCCGAAATTCTACCCCTGAGGGGGTGAAAAAGGGGGGCAGTTTTTGTATGGGACAACGTGATTCCTTGGTCCAATCTACTTCAATTTTTGCATAAACCTTTTTTAGCAGAATTGATGGAAAACGTGTTTCGTATTTTATTGAAATTCATTCCTTAACGGGATTAGAAAGGGGTAGAAAGTTATTTTGGCGGTGATTTGCTTCGAAGTTGATATAAATACTCCATAATGCTTTTGATTTAAATTACTTTTTATTTTGACACAAACATGTCTAAAAACTCAATCCGATTTTATTAAAAAAAGGTTGAATTCACATAAAAACTTTTAATTGTAAAAATATGTATGTAAAATATAAGTGTAATATGGATCTTTTGACTTTAGATACAAGGATCTTTTTTTGTTGACTACTAACTACATTATGTCCACATTGCATATTTTTAGGTACCTACTTAGTATTAACACCTATTAGGTGTGATCCTAATTATGTTACCTATATTGTGACGTTGATTTTATTGTGTTCAATTTACGTGTTTTTGATTATTTGATCTCAATTGTACCTACCTAATCAATAATAATTTTGAAGACTGGACTGTACTGGAACTTAATTACTTATACAAAGTTGACAAATCGATGTTTGATGTTTTTTTTTTTCAAATAAGCCGATATGTCCACTGCTGCTCACTGTTAGAACCAGTGTTTAACCATACATTTTGCATATGCCGATATAAAGAAAAAATCTGGTCGGCTTTAGGCAAAAGGGGCCGATATTGGGGAAAATCGGAATGTATTGATAAAAAAAATCATAATAATTAAACAACTAGGTTATTTTCCAAATTTTACGTAACAATAAGAAGCCAATTAAATTTCACAATAGGAAAACAACAATGTTAACACTTTACTTATCAGGTTATGATATTATGAGTAATTTAAAACTGAAAAAGGCTTAAGGGGCCGATATTAGGGTGGTTTACCCTATATTAAAATTTTATCCGAGCGACTACATTACTAAGTGAGCGACTGGATAAAATTATAAAATCTTACTACGGAATTTCTTTTATGGGTGGCATGGGCACCGGGCCGTAGGCCGACGAAGGAAGCCGGAGGAGGCCCGGCACTTCGGGGACAGAAGTCAAAGAGTGTTATTTAATATGCGAGCGAAGCGAGCGCGCGTCATGGAATCGTAGCAGGTCCTAAAATAACAAAAAAAACAGTTCTGCAAATACCATTAAACAACAATTAATTAGCTCATTAGTGTATTTTCAAAGTGGTTTTTGTATTGGAAACACTTCATTTAAGATAAAATGCCGCTCAGTATAAAAAATACATTTGCCAAATATTGAAAAAAATGCAGGACGTAACGTTGACACTCAAACAAATATTAAGTCGCTCAAATATTATGAAGCTGCTCATTTTGTATTTTAAGTAACTCAAATTAATGTTTAATAAATAATATTAATGGGTATAAATATTTTGTATTGTGCCTGGGTGCAAACATGTCGATTGTCACAAAATATCACAAGACAAGAATCGTTGATCTGTTTGGATGAAAGCAATGAAGTTAGATGATGAGCGGCTTCCGATGAGAAAATATCCCAGTTTATGTACACTAAGTACATTCTATAGACTCTGATTTCATGGATTACCTACAATGTCGAACCGCTAAGTCATATTTTCACGTATTGTGATCTAAATAAACGGAAGTCGGTATTACCCCTACTCTCTTCCAACCAATGTCTAGATTTTAATCTGACTTCAAATGAATCCTGGTCACACTGGTCAAACACTTTCGATTAAATGATAAATGTTAAATGATGTTTATTTTGCAAGTAGGTTTTTACAAACACTTTTACACGTCATTTTTTAAAACTAGATGGGGCCGGTGTTTCGTACCTGACTACTCTGAGAAGAAACAGCCGAAACAAACTCAGAGGTCATAGTCTCTTTTAAAGTCCAGACAATCTTGCTCAATTCACATGAGGACTATGCAGATTAGTGTCTGAGATGGTCTTTTGAAGAAAGAACCATACAGATTTGAGTGGACCTGTCCAGATTGGTAAGCTTATTAGTTCTAAACATTGAAGACAATGAATGCCAGCTCCAAATAGCTAAAAAAAATATTGTACAGCGCCATTTATAAATGCTTCATTGAAAGCTGACCCTGAAAACACCAAATTATGGGCTTAGCCAGCCATGGGCTCAGGGTGGTGCAGCAGTCTAGAATAATAAGTAACTAGCAAACTATATCCGCGGTCTTACCCCGGTTAATTTTTTCATACAAAAAAGATACACCCAGTGGTGTAGCTAGCATGGGTGACACCCGGTGCGGATATTGTAGGTGTCACCCCAAAAATCAATCAAAACAGTTAAAATAAAACCGGCCAAGAGCGTGTCGGGCCACGCTCAGTGTAGGGTTCCGTAGTTTCCCGCCCGGCACAATAAGTGTTCCCACTTATGAGTTTAAAGGTGGGTATCCATTATGTAAAAATGCTTGCATATACGAATAAACTACAAACTTAGTCCAGAAATTATTTTGTACAACTTTTTGTCTTTTTTGTACAAAAACTGTTGTTTCCATCAAGTTCAAAATAATTTTCCTAGAAAGTCCTTATAAAGTTCTACTTTTCAGATTTTTTTCATATTTTCTAAACATATGGTTCAAAAGTTAGAGGGCGGGACACATTGTTTTTAGGGTTCCGTACCCAAAGGGTAAAAACGGAACCCTATTACTAAGACTTCGCTGTCTGTCCGTCTGTCCGTCTGTCCGTCTGTCTGTCACCAGGCTGTATCTCATGAACTGTGACAGCTAGACAGTTGAAATTTTCACAGATGATGTATTTCTGTTGCCGCTATAACAACAAATACTAAAAACAGAATAAAATTAATATTTAAGGGGGGCTCCCATACAACAAACGGGATTTTTTTGCCGTTTTGTCTAATGTATAGATAATGGTACGGAACCCTTCGTGCGCGAGTCCGACTCGCACTTGGCCGGTTTTTATTTACTTTTGGAGCGATTATTTCCGAAATTATTGACATTATCAAAAAATGACTTTAGGAAACCCCTATTCATTTTTAAATACCTTTCCAACAATATATCACACGTTAGGGTTGAAATAAAAAAAAGTCACTTCCCACTTTACATAATTATGGGGGCTACCCTAATAAAACATTTTTTTCCAATTTTTATTTTACCACTTTGTCGGCGTGATTGATATACATATTGGTAGGTACCAAATTTCAGCTTTCTAGTGCTAACGGTCACAGAGATTAAGCGAGGACGGACGGACAGACATGGCGAAACTATAAGGGTTCCTAGTTGACTACGGAACTCTAAAAATGACGTTTGTCTATTCGTACAAGGAGACATTTTGTCGATTTATACAGAAAATACTATCAACTGAAAAAAAGAATAAAGTGGTAAACTCAATATAACACTGGTATTGTACGGAAACCTCTCCACGCGAGTTCAACTCTCACTTAGCACCCTGTATCTGTATGTATAATTCGAATTATCCAAAACACTTTCTTAATATTTCTTATTGCTCACGTAGGTGAGACATCTTCTATCCAAAACTGTGTCTCTAACTTCAGCCGTTTGGCCTCTGGGCGTATGCCAATTTGTTAATCAGTAAATTTAAAGGTTTAGGTATATCTATCTATAGATAATAGTACTTTCAGGTACAGTAGGTAAGTAAACATTAACACAAAGGTATTATTGGCCAATGGGCAATGGAGAGGGCTATGCTCGGAGTTTCCTTGCGCGATCGAATCAGAAATGAAGACATCAGCAAGAGGACCAACATTACCAACGACGTAGACCGAAGAATTGCCAAACTTAAGTGGCAGTGGGCAGGGCACATTGCTCGCAGAACGGATGGCCGTAAGTAGAGACCGGATAAGCAAATGGATATGAATGGACCGGATAAGTGATATGCAAATGAACCTCTGTTCGCAAGAGTCCAACTTTCTCAGGAGTCCAACTTTTATAACATCCATACAAGTCTTCGCATGAGTCCAACTTTTATTTTTTATGTACTTTTATTAGCACTATTCCAACTGGACGGTACAGTTACGCACATGTGAATACTTGCCTAATATGCATTTGCATCATGTGGTGTTTTTTATTTTAAAGTAAGTAGGTACCTACTTCAATTCGTGTTTTTGTTGACACAACGGACAAATATTATTAAATTTGTCGTTGATAATTTGACGATCCGATTGGCGCAGTGGTAGTCAGGCTGCCTTTCGTTCTTAGGGTCCCGGGTTCGAATCCCGGTCGGAGCAAATGTTTGTGTGATGAGCATGGACGTTTGTTTCCGAGTCATGGATGTTTATATGTATAATAAGTATGTATTTACAAACAAAAAGTATCTATGTAGTATATCAACTATCTAGTGTCCACGACACAAGCCTCGTTGCTTAGTGTGGCACTAGATGGCGCTGTGTGTAATGTCCAGCAATATTTATTTATTTATTTATTTATTTATTAATTTTTTTCTGTTAAAATCCCACAACTTTGATGATCAGTTTCAGCTACAACGTTCACCATATCTCTGAAGCCTCTGTTATCAGTGTTAGCTAGGGCGGTGTGCGTTACCCCAGCCAGCTATTGTCGAAAATCGTCTTATAAGTACACTAAATAATTAGAAATACTGCTTCTGTAAACGGTAAGCACATTTTTAAAATTGGTAAATTGATAGTTTTTTTAATTATTTGATAAAATCACTTCCGGCTGGAGTAACGTTACCCCAGCCAGATCTTTTGTTAAAAAATGGATATTTCGAAATAAATATTATTTACATAATTAGAAATGAATTTGAAATAAATGGTATAACTTAATTTGTATATGTATTAAAATTTGCTATGGTTGCGAAGATATTTAAAATCCTGCTGGGGTAACGTTTGCTAATGACCATAACACATGGTAATGAGAAATATTTCTATCTCCAATTAGTGAACAGCTCTTGCAGTAGGTACCTATCTCTAGTCTGTGTGTTTCTAAAATGATAGAATATTAGAACTTATTAAAGGAATGAATAATAAGACCATAATAATATGATTATCGTAATTATTTATTTACTAGTTTAATTTTGCTTCTCGAAATAAGCTTATTAGAACACATACCTATATTATATTTGGTATTCTATGTAATATAAAATAATCTATTTTTTTTAACAATCGGTATTCATAAAAAAATCTAGGTATACTAGGTATACAGCTTAGGGTTGGATTTAATTTTTTCGCGCCTTTTCTTTTCAGATAAGTATTCGTTTTTTTCGTAACAATTGTTGTTTTTTATGCGGCATATTCATTTACTTCAGTCACTGGAACAATCAATATTATAAAAAAACTAAAATAATCATGCGATAAATATTTGCGCAAAATACAGACACTAAAATTAACGTAAAGTGTGCACAGATATAAAGGCAACAATTTTAAAATGCAAGCTCTTTTTCGGGTAAGTGGAGATACTCATTACCATGGAATCATTGTCATTACCATGGAAGCATTGTCATTATCGTAGATTGAAAAGTCCACGGCAATCCATGGTAATGACAAAAACCAAAAATTTTCACTTGAGCATGTTAATGCTAAAACGTTCTACTTATAACATCATAACAAATCAGCTAGGCTTTTTTTTTCGGATGGGAAATCATCAAATAACTCCTCCCGCTCTGGGCGGAGCAGGAGGGAGTGTCAGACTTTTACTGACTAAAACCCATCCATGTACCTTCATCACCCTTTGTGTTCCGGGGCCACGGTATCTCTTTCGAACAGTCCCGCAACCCCGGCAAAATCAGCTAGGCTCAAGGCAAAATTTTAAAAAGGCAAGCTATAGGCAGGATAATTGGAGATAGTCATTAGCATGGAAAAATTGTCATTACCGTGGATAGAAAAGTCCACGGAAATCCATGGTCACCATGACCACCTTGGTAATGACAAAATCCAGAAATTTCCACTTTAACACTTGCCGTATAAGATATTCCAGAATGTTCTATTGATTACGTCATAACAAAACAGGCTATAAGATAAAATACGATTAATAAAAAAAAAATCGTATACATACTTACTGAGGAATGATACCCACGGGAAAGACAATATTACTGTGACCACTGTACGACTTTGTAAAAAATATAAAAAATCTTAATTTTGCGCTGCGCGACCTGCGTTCACTTCGCCGTCTGAATGGTGGCTAAGGGCACTCGGGGCCCGGGGGCAGCGGCGGTTGTTGTGCAAAGCTATTTAGTGAAGAGCTGCATGTCGCGTCACGTTGTGAGTAGTTGTGACACGGTAATGATGAGTTTATTAGGAACCAAAATGTACAGTAAGCGTTCTTAGGTGCAGAGGCACGCTAAGGATTGTATTGCTGTGAACGCACGGTCGAGACGCGTGCGTCTGTATGTGTAAGTGGTCTCAATACAGTACGCACACCAGAATTCGCCGACTGTCGCAGGTCGTCGCGTCGCACTCCACATAACAAAAAATCATATTTCCGTCTCTTCTGTTATACACGCAGCAAACACTCTTATTTGTGTGGCGACCTGTTCTTACCATAGAATAGCTAAAATTCACACATATTTAATATGTGTTGATAACTGTTTGGGTAAAGCAGCGGCTTTCGATTTATGAGTTCCGAGTTCGAATCCCGTTACCAATGTGTGGGTCTTTTGTATCTTTGTAACCATATATTTGTATTTTTATGCAAAAATTTGTTAGGTATTTTGTTTTTTTTTTAAAGAAGTTAAATATTAATTAAAAACCAATCGTTATATTATTTAACCATTTATGTGATTGTGTATTATATTTTCGGTGTTGGAAGGTGCAAATAAAAAAGTCGTGTTAAATGATAACAAAAATGTTTATACGTTTTATTTATTGAAATTATAAAAAAAAACTTTAATGAGAATTTTAACGTCACATTCCTATCTAGTTAAAACAAGTTCTCTTGTAATCGTTCGATTTTTTATTGTATACCCACTTACTCTAAGTCAATTCACAATAACATAACAAGGAAAGGATATTCTAATCTCAGAAATAAAATTGTTGATACCCATTTATTAATAGGTATCGGTATTTAGCAGAGTTTATTGAAAACTAATATAAGTATGATTTAGACTTTATGAACATATTTTTTTTATGGGACGTCACAATAAATGTAACACGCAATGAGGTTATAGTTTAAGTGTTCATTTTCTTGAAGAAAAGAAGATTGAAAATAAACCTCAATTTAAGATCATTACATAATTACGGCTAAGTAAACAACTAAACATTAACAACTAAATAATATTTTGTTACACGTCTAATTCAAATTAAAACACTAGGATTGATATTTTGTATAACTCCCATTATTTTCGATGCAGTCAAGTAGACGTTTGCGCCTGGACCCCACAATATTTTGATACATTACGGTTCCTTCCTCTTAAATTTTCCCACATCGCCATGCAATGTGTTGTTAACAATTCAAATAATTCCGCAAAGTGTCTCGTAGGCGTGAAACCATTTGTTTCATACTGGCCTACCATATTATTATGTCGTCGCTGCGCTTCGCTAACAAGCGACGGCCTTCCACTTCGCTGTCGACTAGCAAGGCTCCCTTCTTCCTCATACTTTTTTATCCAACGACTTACAATATTCCTCTAGAACAAAAAAAAAGTAATGTTAGGCACCTGTAGAACAAAATACTAAAATGATCATTAACTCTGCATTTATAAATAAACACTAATTATTTATATTTTAGGCCTCATGATGGATTTAAAAAACAATTAATTAATCCATAAGTCACCAAAGAAATTAACAATAACATTAGGTTTGAATTTCTAATAAAACTTTAAGTTACAATAAAAAACAATTAATTAGTCCCTAGGTCATCAAATAAATTAACAATAATATTAGATTTTAATTTCTAATAAAAGTTTAAGTTACAATTATTCATAAATGTAAAATGAAAAGTACTCACAAAGTCCGGTTTCTTCAGATATTTGTGTTCTATTAAGACCACATAAGCAGCGCGATAAATAGTCGCCCTTGCCTCAATATTAATATTTGCCTGCATTTTGCAACAACAATACCGCTATCTATTAAACCACACGTCACTAAAAAACAACTTCAACCAAACGAAAACATTCATTCCGGTCAAGTTAAATATTCATAAATCTCATGTCTACCTCACATAAATCTAAACTCCTTACTTATTTTTCTACGATCTACCTTTCAATTTCACGGAATGTGTGAACAAAGCGAACAAGATAAAGAATATAATATTTCTGTTCCATTACTTCCAATTGAGTATAAAAACTGGTAAAAACTTACAAAAAGTCTAAAAGTAACAATGTGAGATTTGAACACACAGCTAAAGCGGCTTTCAGACTACGCTATAATATAATAGCATAGGTATAGTATATAGTTCATAGCACAACAATATCGCGCACCATACATTGTTATGGACACGTTCACACTGTACTGTACTATATATTATTGGCTTACTATACGCTATAAAATTGTGCGATGCGCTGAATTCATGCTGTGCTATATCACGCACCGCGCTCTTCCTCATCCCTCACCCCCGGCCGCCCCGCAAGCGAAACGAGTGACACAACACGTCTGTGCTTGCTATATACTATAAATGCTTGCGATAATATCGCATAATGTGAACGCCAAGCTATATAGTATAGCCTTAGGTCATTCTTTGCTATACTATATAGCACAATAGTATAGGGAACGTGCAGGAACTATAGGTGGCAGCACTAAACGACAAAAGAGACACTATGCGGACAGTAAAGGAAACTTATGCTGTCACGCAAAATAATTATCTCTTGAAAAATATTATTTTTGATTATGTTTTAAGGTATAAAACATGGGTTTCGGTCTATCAATAGTGATCGTCAGCGTAACATGAATGTTGACCAATATGAATTTTGTATGTTTCGTTTACTTTCTCTGATGAAAATTGTGGTTCATGAAAAAATGGTGGCTATAACAACTTTCTTATTTTCAACACATGTTTTAATGGAAGGGAATCCTTTATCAGCAAGAACAGTATCTCCAGGCTATAACAAATCAATCCACAATCATTTGTTATGCAATCACTATAACGCCCTCCGTAGCATTTAGATACAAAACTTAGGAAACCTCAAGGAGTGCAGCCAACTAAAAACTTTATTGTATAACCATGTTTATAATCTGAGTACATGTGGACTCTTTGTGTAACTGTTGAGGAATATTCGATGTGAACTTCAGTGCAGTCTAATGTGTGTGTTCGCTGAAGTTTAAATTGTACTTGGCATGTTTGCTTGGACGGTTGATTTTGAAGGCCATTGAACTTTTTCAATGCAGAGTGTAACAAAAACAAATTGTTTTCAAATATGTTTCTTACTGCATTTATCCATTTTTTGCGTTTTTCACTTAAACATGGTATGAGAGTACTATTCTTTGGAAAGTAATAGAATTTTATTATTTTACGCTATTTGATTAATTTTCATTTTTGTGGATGTATTGGTACATCCAGAAATGCAACAATGGATTATGATTAGCTAGAATAATCATTTTCAATAATAAAATTAATTCTGTTTACTTGTTTTACATGTCAATGTCAAGTATTAATTTGGTACATGATTCGGATTGGTGACGCCAGTTGGCACCACCGTCGTTGTGCACGTTCCCTATAGCGTAGTCTGAAAGCCGCTTTACTGATTCGTTCATAGATCTGCACGCGCCTAACCGCTAGGCTATCTTGACTTATGTTTCCATGTTGAAATTTTGAACTACTATTACTTGTAGACGACTATGTCTATTTTCTTGAAAGTAGAAGGGCGTAAGTCAAACTAAACGTCAAGCTATTGCTTTGTGAGATTGCCACTGGACTTTTGGTCGACACTGTACGATGTTGCTGGGTAATTATTTAATTTGGTGTAAATCGGCTGTCCGCGATAATATCACCATAAATGAAGTTGGATTTTTACCGTGGATTAAAGTAACTTGTAATATGGAATGATTTCTAACTGGCGCTTCTTTTAAATTTTATATATATTAAGTAATTTAAAAGTTATTTTGTTCAAAAGGGCCAAAATGTCAAATTACCAAGGGGTGTCCGCTTTCCAGCCTTTTTCAACTTTGAGGGTTGTATTGATGATTTTGATGAATATAATTCTGTAACTACATACGTCTTACAGTCGCAAACAAAATTTTAATTAACATACAACCTAGCACTGGCCTGCAAATTGCAAAAAACGTAGGAAAATTTGAATTTCGCGGGCTACCCTTGAGCATCCACCTTATTATATAAGTATATAACATTTAAAAGAAGCGCCAGTTAAAAATCATTCCATATTACAAGTTACTTTAATCCACGGTAAAAATTACTATTACACTTACTATTATTATTAACTTCATTTATGGTGATTGTCGCGGACAGCCGATTTACACCAAATTAAATAATTACCCCTATCGTATGTTTATAATTCCAATAGAGTAGGTAGGTATGTGAGGATGGTTATTGCGAATGTGTTGATTGATTTAGGTAAGTGTTTTTGTTTTCAAAATTAGGTTTTAAAGGCGGTGTGAAAATTTATTGACCAGTTTTTGTTGGTGTTTATTTTGTTTTTACAGTTATGCAAAATCGGAGGTGAAATAAACATAAAAGGACTCGAAAAGGACTGTATTGAGCCGGGGTCACAAAACGAACGCTTACCTATCGCGTTTTAGCTCCACGGACCACGCTTCAAAACTCAGCTAAAACGGGGAAAATCAATTAGGTAGGTACCTACTATTGATATTCGTTCAAGGCGACAGGAGCTAAATTAGCAACTCTATTTGTGATGGTTTAAAGATCGTTTGAAATACTGTTATTATAAAGTTCTAATCAGCTAGCAACTACGGTGGTTAGAAATAGATCGTAAGAATTTAGAGAGTTCATTCGATCTAGCTCTTGGACTATATCTTACTAATTGAACTCTTTAGATATCTTCTAAACTAAGACCCGATTACTTCTGTGACTTGACGACAAATTGCGACTTATTAGCGACAAAATATGGGAGGAAACAGATCTCCGCTAGGTGCCCTAGTTTTTGAGATATAAATGTGGCCAAGCTGGGGAGACTCTCCAGATCGGCCACCTATAAACCCTTGATATCTTTTGAACCAGTGACCAACAAATTCTGATATTTGACGACAAATTAGCGACCAATTTTTTGTGTTTTCAAAATTAAAATCCCTGATGGTGGCCAAACCAGTGTCAGTCACACATTGAAATGAATTTTTGAGAGCATAAACTACCTCAAATTAGCAACTCTATTTTTGGTGGTTTAAACTTCGATTCTTGCACTACAAAGTGGTTGTTACGTCAGTCACTGCAGCCCGAATAGTGCGAAATGAGTGGTTTTTATTCTTTAAAAAACCAAATTTTCGTCTTTTGGAAAAAATAAAAAATATAAGACCTGCTTTATACCTAGTTAGTTCAGTTAGTAAGCAAAGTTTCATGATCTAATTTGAAGTACTTTCTAAAAAATACAAGCGGTTTATTGTTCGATTTGGAGGTAACTTTGGATTTTTTTTCTATCAAGAAAACTTTATGGAATCGTGTTTTTGCCAAACATAGGACTTAACATTGATCCTCAACTTTACCATACTTATATTTATTTCAAAATTAATGCTGCAGTGTTTTAGGCGTAACGGAGGATCATGCAAAGCCATTTGAGGTAGTATAGGCCCTTAAAACAAAGGTAATAAGAAATTGATTATATTGTCCATTTACTGCATTGGGTAAATTTGGGTACTGGGACTGTGTTGGTTACTGTGTCAGTGTCTTTTTTATATTTACTTTATAAATAAGTAGGTAGATACCTACAGTAAAATATCATACAGTTCGCTCCTGCTTGCAGTGTGTAGTGTAGAAACAAAACATCAATGGAATAATAAAACACGCTATTTTTATTTACAGTTTATTTACATTTTTATATACATATTTACATTTACTGTTTTGTTCAGAACTTAAGTTTCCTAAATTGTCCTGGGATTGACCCATCCCCAGGTCGGGTTAAGACTTACATTAATACAGATCCATGATTTGAATATTACAAATTATACTATATTACCTATTTCTAAGTAAATCATCTTACTTAGGTATAGAACATCTTCTACTAAGTTTTAAGAAACATTTTTTTTTGCCAAAAAATCTTTTAGATGTCGTCCTATATTATTATTTAAAAAAGTATTTCTCTTATAATAAATACAAATAAAATTTTCATAAATATAAATTATACTATTCTATTATAATTAAAAATTTAGTAAGAAGCAGTCTTAGCATTCGTAAGGCGCCAAAGTGCTCAAACATTCATGGAAATTTTCTGACACGTTTGGATATTTGTGTTTGAGGTACTTATTGTAGTTGTAGGTAATGTAAGATGGCAGTACACTTGTTGCTATCTCGCTCACTGTTCTCATACACAAGTGCAGAAGGGCAACATAACTGGAATTCTAACCGACGCAGATGACCAGGCTTGTACCCCACCAGCTGCACGCAATTACGTCACCAAGCCACAAAAGGCTCTAGGATATACCAGCAACGGGACCTTTGTGAAGACACCGTCGGCCGGTGTTCTTACCATAGCGAGGTGGGCGGTCAATACTAGATGTTAAGCGAGCCAGCAGCGACCACGCTGCTGTGGAACTGGAGGCGAAACTGTGGCCCCGCTTCGGTAGTCATTCCGAGATGTTAATTGCCAACGGTACCAAACAAGATGTTGCCCTTTTTCCCCTGATTGTCGCCTTTCTGCTCATTCCCTTAACTGAATAGTAATCGGCACTTGAATTACTAACATCTAATCTGAGGTAATTCAATGAGCCGGCGTCCCGTCCAATGCGCTTCGTTGTCTTTAACATGCGACCTATATTTTTAACCTATATAGGTTGTATGTCAGGCGTAACAAACGACGCCTTGGTCGTCACTTACTACTCAATCTAAGGGGACGCCCTCCGGAAAAATTATAAACAATTATGCTAACTCTAAATAAATATAGATTTATGCTCTCTTATAGTAAATAAATATATACTCTAGTTATAGCAAAGAATTTTTTAAATGCCCTGAATTCAAGCTGAACCAGGTTCCCACGCGGCACTTATGAGCCTTCGATAACCTTTCCTAACACCAGCAACTGGGACAATCTGAGCGGACCATGACTGCGTGGACTGCAACGTTCGCACCTGCATTCAGGGCTCCATATTAACATCACCCGGCTGTATGTTGAGAGACTTTAGTAGCTGACAAGCATTACCAATAACACATACCTATAAAACTTAAGTAAATGGGTATTTTCGTGAATTTTACCTTTAATATAAGCCTAGGCTAGGCTTTAGGCTTTTATTAAAGATAAAATTAATGAAACTACCCGTTTACATGAGTTTTATAATACAGAACCAATAAATATTACAATCAACCAATTCAAGTCATTTCCGAATCAAGTAACAATAATGAACCTTGTGATTTCCTGCCCGGAGCGGACTTGCGTACACTTCCCTGACTGCAACTTAAGGCGAAAAATGTATGGCAGTGTTTGGCTATTGTTTTTTCATGTAACGAGTTTAACTTATACAATTATAAAAGAGATAAAAATTATTTACTCCTAAAATCACAGATTTTTTTCAATTCATTTTTAAACTTCAAAAGCAATAAACAAATCAGAATAATACATTTTAAGAAACAATCATAATTGAATTGATTATAATTAACTGTAGGTACTTGTAAAATAACAAATCAACTGTGCTATAAAATAAATGTAGATTATAAAGTCACTCAACAAAACACAGCGCGAGTGGTGTAAATTCTCAACAGCTATAAAATATATGGCAAACATATACAACGTGTGTAAAATAACTTTGTCAGATTGACACAAATCTAAAGTCACAAGAGGAAGACTCAATGAGGTTTTCAGTTCCTACATATCTATTATTTGCTATTGATTTATTCTATCAATGTGACCTCATATTTGTGTCAAACGATTCAGATCCCACTGGCGAATGGAACAGAACACACCAAAACTTTAATTAAAAACAACCAACTTCAAATAAATGCGAGGACGTGGGCGGTCATAAACTTATGAAGGGTTAAACAAGACAGGACCACAACGAGCACGAAACGGAACTTAATGCTGTTCTGAAATTATTACATCAAACTTTGAAAACATAAATTACAAGGACTTTTCACAATAATTCATAATGATTACTTTGTTCCACGTTTGAGGAACCCGATGACTAACGACCGCACCACAGGGCCCCAACTCCACTAATTTACAAATGGATCACTTCACCAATGGTCGGTTCATTGCCTGTTTTTGACACTTTCTAACTGTCAAAACCGTCAAAAACAATCAAGTTACCATTACCACTGATCTGCTCAAAAATCAGCGCAGTTGGAGCCCTGGGGTGTCACTAAATGCCCCCATATTGACGTCTCGTTCGCACAATATAGCTCCGTTAGATAGTGCGAGCGACATGTAATGGAGCCTGGTCGAAGAAAATCGTATTTCTGGTTCCAACGAGGACACCACTCGTGGAAACAAAGTTGCCAATCGCTAGTGGTTAACATCAAAACGGAATTTAAATATATTTAAGGCAACCGAACTGTTACACGGTAGAGGCCCCAGAGGTTTTGGATAACCCTTAACATTCAGCCCAAGGCACTTACAAAATTGTTCTAAAATATTAACTAATTTGCCAACTTGTTGCGCTCCAGCCTTCGGGCATAACTAGTTAGCCTAGACAGACCTAGCCAGCCCAAAGGCGCCTCTAGCAATTGTTACTCCGAGTACCTCCGAGACTTTTACCATATAATTAAGTAGTTCTTTTAAATTACTACATATATCATTTGGTTAGTAAAACTGTTACAAGAATAAAGCAAACAAGGCTAACGAGCTTAACGAGATACAAAATATTGGAAGTGTTACACGTGTGGAAGTTTGAATTTATACAACTAATTAGTGGCGAAAATATTCGATAGTAAAGATACAGCTAACAATTAGGCCGAAGCTTGATGTTATGCTTCTAGAAAGGAGCGGCCTAAAACAAAATTAATTACGTTCTTATAACTATTTTATGCAAGGAGCGCATCTCCAAACCATATCAATCCAGGCGGTGCCCGCGCTAACCCTCCCCGCAAAAGCTCGATGCGCTCTTAGCCAATACGATGCCAATATAGTAATTAAGTAATGGAAGCACTGAGTCCCCTTGCAGCCGAACGTGGACGTGTAAACTATTCAAAGAGGAGACTGACGGGAGGCGAAGCGAGAAAAATATGCAATTACAGCATGAAGAAAAATGGGATACAGATATTGGAGATTGAGTGAATATGTCATCAAAGCATGTACGAAAACAGAGACAAACAAGTCTTTTTACCTTAAATAAGCTTGTTATATTTAAAGATCATAAAGGGAGTTTAAAACATAAGGAAGGGCATGGGGAAGGGGTTAATTGAGCTTCAGCCTGAGTTTAGAGCTGAAGCGTAGCCAGTAGCCACCCGTCGTATACCAAGACTGACCTTAAAATTTAAAAAAGGGAGTCGCTGGTTCAGCTGGCTGGGTTGAGAGGGTTCCCATTCTCAGTAACAGTTCGGTGAGTTGCCTTTACTCTTACGACACCAAACAACGAGAAACTTAAGAGAAATCAAAATGGGTAGTCCATCAGGTGGCCACTTCGTCGTTTGCCGACTCGAACTCCAACTTAACATCTCCACCGAGGGCGTCGACGTCCTCATTCTCAGTGGCATTCAGCATGTTTAAGGTGACCTGGAATTTCAAAATATTGTTAACAACTTCAAAGTTCAGACGTTGCTTAGTAGTGAGGACACCTATAAGCACGTTACTGAGAATGCTTTCGATAAAGATGCATTTATTTGTTTGAACATGTATGACATCATCATCTGCCTAGCCTTTTCCCAACTATATTGGGGTCGGCTTCCAGTTATACTGGATGCAGCTGAATACCAGTATTTTACATGGAGCGACTGCCTATCTGACCTCCACAACCCAGTTAGTACCGGGTAATACGATACCCCTTGGTAAGACTGGTTGTCAGACTTATTGGGCCTCTGACTACCTAACGACTGTCAAAGATCTACAAATGACAGCCGGGACCAACAGCTTAACGTGCTTTCCGAAGCACGGAGGAAACTCGGTATGTAATGGGTGGTCACCCATCCACAGACCAACCTAGGCAAGCACGGCTTAACCTAACGATCGACCCGAGCGGCTGTTATTATTTAGCCACGAGCTTGATACATAAATATGCACATATGGATGGAGAACGAGAGATTGCTGGTTCAACATGTTATGCCATATTCGGCGTACAAGATAGGATAGGGAGGAGGGAGGGATAGGGGGGATATTAGTTAAGGGTTCCAATTCCAATAACTACTGAACTAGTTAGATTTCTTTTTTCTTAATTAATCATTATAATCTTAAGAAATCGTTATTTTATGTGGCAAATAACTGCTTAGAATGGACAAATACAGGGATGTACCAATTTTGATGACACACGTTACAGAGATAATATAGTTAACTTAATGTGAACAGGAATATCTCCCAAATGTGCATCAGTCTCAACTTCTCAAGGGGCAGTCAAACCCAGCCAGCTTGACTCCGACAGAAGGTAATGTACTCTAATCTGACAAAGTTTGGCCGCACCTTGAGTTAGTTAAAATATCCAAAATATAATACGACAGCTCATCTATATTCAGTAACATGTTTCGGAATAGTTCACGTAGTGTTGCAAAGTTTTTTTTTTTACATATGATGTGAACGAAAATAAATAGATGAGCTGTGGAAGTTTGAACTAATACTACAACTTACTTATCGCTACTTTAAACAATCTACAAAAAAATCTAAAGACCGTTCTACAAAAATTTTAATTCTACGTAAATAATTATCTACTAAATAAAAGAAAAAAAAATGAATAAACCAGTAGGTATGCCTAACAGCAACCAAATAGTAAGAGTGTTGTTTATGTAAAAGAAAAACATTAGAAAAACATTTTCTCCTAAACTTGGTACTTATTTTAAAATTAACTTAATTTTAAGTTTGTGGTGTAAAACATAAGATTGACGTTTACTGAAAATTGAAAATAAACTTTCATAAAAATTGTAAAAACTCAAAACAATTTGTCCGAACTATCGAAAGGAAGTTATCCAGAAATGATAACGTACCTAAACATAAAACTCCACATACTATTGTATAATAAAACCAAGAACTTAACAATAAAACGAAGCCCAGCGAAAAATGGCTCATGCAACCAGTAGCCTTTGCTCTAGGTATAGAAAAAAAAACGTCACAACTAACGAAAAAGAAAATTGGTTGCTTAGTCAGTGATTTAGAAACCTCAGCGTTCGCGCCCAAGGATGATGGGGGCAGCACTGGAGGTAACTGCGGGTGCCGCTGGGCGCGGGGCTTGGTGGAGACACGCAGGGGCAAGGCCGATGCGCGGGACACCAGCGCCACGCGAGGCACCGGCGCCGCTTGCGGGGCCACCTTCTTATGGCTGGTGACGGTACTGCTTACCTGCCTACCAATATTGGGAGGAATGGGGATGCCGGCGTCTTCGAACGCCTTCTTTTTCAGGGTGGTTCTAATCTGAGTTCTGAAACAATAAAATTGCTTTAGTTTCTTCTGTCCATTTTCAATTGCACGATCAATGTTTACTTAAACTTCTAACTGGGTGAAGAACGCAGGCAGTAAGTAGTAACTTCATAAGTTCATATTTAAATATTATGCGTTGCGTAACGATGGTGACGATAATTCGCGAAGACAATTTAACACTCTCACCGCCATACGGTCCGCCGCCCGGCGGCGGGGCGTATCTTTTCGAGTAAGGTACCCCACCTACATGTTGCACTAAGCGAGATCAGCAGGCCATACGGGTCGGAGCGGCGGCGCACCGTTTCTTGCGCGCCAAAATCGAACAAAATTTCCGTTATTAAAAACAAGCAGTGAGTCCGGCCGGCGCGCGCGGCGGCCCGTACGGTACGGCCTGCTTCACTCGTTACCGATTTTTCACCGCGGTCTGCACGGGTAGGCAAAGTTGCGGCCGCCGGCAGACCGCATGGCCTGCTGCACTGAAAAATTCTATATATGGGTGGCGGTGAGAGTGTTAAATAATTGATACCTAATTATATCTCAATCGAGATCAGTAGGTATTTAAATTCCGGTGTAGATGTGTATTAGAGAAAATTAAGGCACAATGTCAAATCTATGCAGACTTGCATAGTCAACGCCTCACTTGGGAGGCAAGAATAAAGTGTAGCTCCAATGATTCAACTTGATTGTCAAAGAGGATTTACTAACTAGATTTGTTCATTGTTTTAATTGAAATAAACCAATCCACGGTTCACATTAATTCACGATTCAGTTTTGCGCAGTTGCGCTACTGCAATGCGGCAGACTACCCCCACCCCCACGCCCACCTACATGACCCCGGGGCGTGGCGGAAAGAGGGGCGAGTACCGTGTGCGTTCAGCGCATGTGCAGAGCGCAATGCGAACGACGCCGAGTCTAATCAATACAGCTAGCACTACGTCGTACTTAAGAAATGAATTTGAAATAATCTCAAATAACTTCACAGCTACTCCAATCTGAGTGCGTTCAGCGCATGTGCAGAGCGCAATACGGACGATGCTGAGTACAATCAATGCAGCTAGCACTACCCCGTACCATGATTCAAATTAGGTTTAATTAAGAAATGAATTTGAAATAATCTCAAATAACTCGACACAAGACATCTTACTAATTGAGCCATATTATCATACCAAACCAACTAAATGTAACAATCCTGTAGTGTAGTAGAAAATTATTAGTTCAATAATTAGAATTCTGAATTTTAGGTACAATATAACAGAACAATATTGATTTTAAGTAACCAGGTTTAGCCTGCAGCTTCAGTACTCCTTCCAAATAAATCATGTTGCTTGGGCAACACAATAATGGTTTTCTGAACAACTGACTTAAGGCCGTCTACGCCAAGCAAAGTAGGTATTTAACGCTACCACCCTTTACGCGAAACGAGTCGTGCACACGCGTCGCCGACTTGAACCCAAAGCTGAGCGAAGTGTCACAGTATAGGTAAGCGTGTCGTGTAGGCAGTAGGTCAACTTATTTTATTAAATTGTCAGCTTGATTTATTATAATAGGTAGTAATTGCGAAAAGCTAACATTTAAATGTAATAAATTAATTTGAATAGATATTGTAAATGCAAATTGCTGCAAGTCGTAATTTATTCAATTATTTGTGTACCAGACGGGTGGACTCGTGTTTGGAAATTCAAAAACTATAACGGAACCAAATCTGAGCCACTAACCGCCCTGTACCGAAAGTTCCGGGTGTAAACGTTAGCTTCGTGGAACGGAGAGGTGGGTTTGGAAAATACTGCACTATTATTGTAGATGGAGAAGAAAGGAAACACTATTTGAGTATGGTAAGACACTACAAGCAGACAATACTGGAACAACTGAGCTGAAACTATAATCGGAAAGAACTGTTAACTATTCGGATATCGAAACGAAACTGACTGCTTGAATGTCGTAAACAAAACTGACTGTTCCAATGTCGAAAACAAAACTTACTATGCGGTGCCTGCGCTGTGCTTTCATACTATTAGCAGACACACAAAAAATATTCGCGAATCCTCTAGCGGTGTGTTGTGTAGTATTTGTTCGCTAGACAATCTTTTAATTCATACAAAAAGCATGAACAAAAAACATTAACAAAAAAATACAAAGGAAACTATAAACATAAGGATAATAAATAACTCGAACGGAAGAAGGAAGTAGGTACTTTACGCTCTCGGCGTACGGTCGAAATTAAATTAACATTTCTCGATGTTTTTTATAAGTAGTTTGCGTACGCGCACCTGTGACGAGACTATTCTCGAGGGAATTTGTACCTACTTACTTTTAAAACTAATAATAACAGAAAGTACTCGACAAAGAATCACAAACACGGCAATAGCGTACTTTCTCGAACGTTCTTTCTATAGACTATATAAAAACACTGTTTGAGACACTTGTCGCGAACAATTTGACTAGGTTTCTTACATTGTTTTTATATCACGAAGAGACACATGCTTTATTTGTTGTATGTGTCACCGTAAAATTGTAAATACCGTTAGATTATAATCTATCTCGTGAGATTGTAAACTCGTTCGTTGAGGAATTCCCTCGACTGTCTATGGTCTCCATCATCAGACCAATGGCACTTACAACCCATATGGGTGCAAAGTTCTCATCAATAGAAATGAATTAAATCCAAACACAAGGTAGCTACTGTAAAACGTTGAGGAGTTCCTTTGACTGTCCTTCGTCTTTATCATCAGACCCCTAAAGATGACCACAACCCATTTAGGTGTAAAGTTCTCATCAATACAAATTAATCAAGCCCAAACACCAGCTAAATTATTGTGAATCGTTGAGGAGTGCCCTCGACTGTCTTCGGGTTCCATCATCAGATCGAGTCCAGACTTTCTTTAAATAGTAGTGCTCTAAAATACTCAATGAACAAAAAAACAAACGCACTAGTCGCACTACGATGTTCAAAGGTTCCCCTCGATTTCTCTGAGATGCCATCATCAGATCCCAGTTTCATGGTCATGGTACTACTTTTGGAATATCTTCTTTCCAACAAAAAAATAATTATCTAAATCGGTTCATAAACGACGAAGTTATCCTACGGTCAAATTGTGAAACCTCCTCCTTTTTTTAAGTCGGTTAAAAAAGACTGTACTGTTATAATTACACTACGTTCTTTAAATAAATCGTTCGATAAATCGACGGGACAGCCGTGCGCCAGCAAAAGGGACATAGGTCCTACCTCGTCAAGGCCTGGCGGGCAACTGAATCCACGTGCGCAAGCCGTTTTCTTATATAATAATTTATTATTAAAAGGTAAATTGTTTTGAAAAAAATAACCACAAATAATCGTTCTATATGTTATTAACTTTGCTTAGATATTTTTTTTGGAAGTAAAACTTTCATATTCTCCAAGTAAAATAAGAAAAACATAAAAAAATATTCGAATTAGGCTCCTGTTCGGATTTTTTTTTCATCGAGTGAAGTTTTTGATATCATATTTTGAACCACAAATTATCTTAGTAAATATAGTCAACTATAATATCTATTTTTTTTGGCTTTAAAAAATCACTATTTCTTTGTTTACTATTGAATCAAAGTTATGTAAAATTGGTAAAATTGGGACTACCTGCCCTTAACGAGCTCACCTGAGACATGCTCCGCCACATAATTTACAATTTTTCACTATCACTTTGTTGAATTTAATTTTAATGGCATCAGCACTCAACAGACGACAACTGACTGAAGGCATCTTAACCGTTCGGCTGCTTCGACACGACTGAACCAAACCGACAAGGGCCGGTGGGATATGAGAAGCAGCGTACGCCGCATGCGCGATTCAGTTTTCCGCAGTTGCGCTACTGCAATGCGGGAGACGACCTCCACCCCATGCCCACCTACACGACCCCGGGGCGCTGCGGAAAGAGGGGCGAGTACCGAGTGCGTTCAGCGCATGTGCAGAGCGCAATATGGACGACGCTGAGTACAATCAATACAGCTAGCACTAACCCGTACCATGATTCAAATTAGGGTTGGTTAAGAAATGAATTTGAAATAATCTCAAAGAACTCGACACAAGACATCTTACTAATTGAGCCATATTAACATACCAACCAACTAAATGTAACAATCCTGTAGTGTAGTAGAAAATTAATAGTTCAATACTGACTATTGTTTAAGTAACCAGGTTTAGCCTGCAGCTTCAGTACTCCTTCCAAATAAATCATGTTGCTTGGGCAACACAATAATGGTTTTCGGAACTGAGACATGCTCCGCCACATAATTTACAATTTTTCACTATCACTTTGTTGAATTTAATTGTAATGGCATCAGCACTCAACAGACGACAACTGACTGAAGGCATCTTAACCGTTCGGCTGCCTCGACACGACTGAACCAAACCGACAAGGGCCGGTGGGATATGAGAAGCGGCGTACGCCGGAACACTCGCTGCAGCCCAGCAGTGGGCTGCGGCTGGTGGGTTTTGGGCATCGCCCATTGTCCCGCGGGATCCATGTGTGCCCGTAAACATACGGGCACCGTCCGTGGAGCAGCCATGTAGGCCTCGGCCAATGGCGAGCGCGCTTTCGCCGCTCGCCTGTGAGTTAAGTGTCATTTTGTGTCGGTAGAGGCGCCACGGTGCTAACCGTATCTTTACGCCGCCTCGGCGGTCTGTCACCGCCAGGTGGAACTCCCGGTGCCCCGGGAGAAGCCCAGCGGATGATGACCAGCCAGAGGCGGCTGTGGCTCCCCCTACCGGGCAAACGGAGTACGCCGACCCCGACCCTATGCCCACCTACACGACCCCGGGGCGCTGCGGAAAGAGGGGCGAGTACCGAATGCGTTCAGCGCATGTGCAGAGCGCAATGCGGACGACGCTCAGTGTGTGATTCTCGCAATCTAGGGGGATTTAATTCCAAATAGAATTAAATAAAAACTACGAGTTAAAAAATAATATTGATTGGTAATTACATATAGTGAATAAGTAAATAAGAATACTTAAATAGTGATAGAAAATAAAGTTGTATAAAAAAATGCGATATGACTAAATTTAAAATTCTTCCTGGTGAATGGCCAGATGTAGATGGTATTTCATTTAAAACATTATCTGGTAATTTATTGCATTCATTCTACCAAGTTATATTCTGGTTTAAAAAGCATTGACGATGTATACCGCTTGCTGTCCAGTTTTCGTTAATTTTTTTACAAACCTCCTTAAACAGAACTTAATTTCATTTAAAGCACCTTCCGAAAATTTAACTCGAGGGTAATTACCTATTAAAAAGGCAATAATAGCATCAATTCGCTCCTTTTTGCATTTGAGGCCCAACTAATTATCAAAAAATTGTTTTTTTTTTTGTAATTTCGGCAGTCATTCTGAAAACTGAAAAAAAAAATGTATGACGGTCGCACAAAATCGCAAGTTTTACTACTCGTTGTACTACTCGTCTCTCGCACACCTCGTAACGACTAACGCGATAAAATTGAACGAAAAATAGTGCGAGAAAATTTCTTAAACCATAATGTATTCGCGGAGACGAGTTAGTAGAGCGCTATCTCACTCACACATTTTTTTAACTGCTATTGGTCATTGATCCACGCTAAGGCGGTGTACACAGTACGAGTACTTTTTACTCTACTCATACTTCCCGTACTGTGCAGACGTGCTCTTACTTGTGACTGTATGCTCAACTCGTGTGGTTTTTATGATTGATTGATTTTATGAGTACTAGGCGGCTTCCGAAACGGAGTTTTCAGAGAGATAAATTTTATACTTAACTCTTAATTTTATTGCCTATATATATATATATCGATCACTAATATAATATAAAAAATACCTATGAAAAATAAATCTTACCAAATAAATGGCTCTCAACTGTGACAGATGAAGCCGCAGGTATAAACTAAGCGAACTTTTAAGAAGCGCAGTGTGAAGACGCATTTACATTTCTAAGGTATCGTCACAGAATAGATAATAGTACTAGCGTACAGAAGTTGCACTCCTTTGATCTTGAAGAAAGCCGACATTATAAATACCTAAACTGGGCCCACTCGATCTAAATTGTGCCTTGTCGCCACGCGTTAGCGTATTTTATTCGGCGTCTCACTGCTTAATGGTCAGTCGGCAGGGTTGCCTCAAGTACTCAAAATAAAATACCTACGACCAACATTTTTGTATTTTAATATATTATTATTTAAATGTTAACTTAAACCTTTTATAATTACAATTGTTTTGCTCTCTTATAATGTCTCATATATAATTATCTTGCTTTCTCTAAAATTACGAGAAACTTATTAAATTTAATAGCAGCATAAATGCGAAATCTAACAAATAGGTCATTTTAAAATAAACTGTGATGAAGACGACATGAAGCAGTGAAATTTATATAAAAAAGACAATTTTTTTCTACATTTATTAACAGCAACAGTTTATCCGACTTGTCATTTTCACTAGTAATGATTAATGATCAATAAATCAGTCAGTTAACAAACACGAAGCACGAGTAGGTGGGTACGCGACGCAAGGTCAAAAGAGCGCGAAAAATTAACGCGGCATACGTACGCAGTTACGCACGGCTAGAGCGCAACAGCCCTAGAGAGCTTGCATATTCAATATGCGCGAAGCGGTAGGTAATTATCTCATGCCTACACACGGAGTGCAATAGCTCTGGTATCGTTAACGCCCACCGACCTTAAAAAAGGGTTTTTTCGTCTTTGTCATTTGTATGATAATGTGTGACAGAGAAGGCGCTATACTAACTCGTCTCCGTGAATACACTATAGTTCCAGGAAATACATGTTTTTGAATAAGTCTTACAAGTTTGTGAAGTAAATATTTGTCATTATAATCCCCATTACAGGTGCATAGTCCGGTTAAGCAGTCTAGCAACAGTAGCGAGTTGCATCTGCGAGTGGTCATAGCTAAAAAAAGAAACTTACAATTTTTAAGTTGTACATTATAAACGGCCAAAGTTCAGGTAAAATTTGTGCAAAAAAAGCAATTTTTGGAGGCTTATACTGAATGTGTTTTCTACAATTTTTTATTTTTTACTTTGATAGAAGCCTAGATATACATAGTGCAAAAAGATACCTATTAATCCGAAAAAATCAAAGATATATGTATAAAAAAGGGCTTAGTCACGCACGAGCGTTTGTATCAAAAGTATGACGGGCCCGAGCTCACCTGAGACATTTTCCGCCACAAAGTTTACAATTTTTCACTATCACTTTGTTGAATTTAATTGTAATGGCATCAGCACTCAACGGACGACAACTGACTGAAGGCATCTTAACCGTTCGGCTGCCTCGACACGACTGAACCAAACCGACAAGGGCCGGGGGGATATGAGAAGCAGCGTACGCCGCATGCGCGATTCAGTTTTCCGCAGTTGCGCTACTGCAATGCGGTAGACGACGCCCACCCCCACGCCTACCTACATGACCCCGGGACGTTACGGAAAGAGGGGGAGTACCGAGTGCGTTCAGCGCATGTGCAGAGCGCAATACGGACGACGCTGAGTACAATCAATACAGATAACACTACCCCGTACCATGATTCAACTTAGGTTTGGCTAAGAAATGAATTTGAAATAATCTCAAATAACTCGACACAAGACAACTTACTAATTGATCCATTTATTATCACACCAACACTTTGAATTTTAGGTACAATATGACAGTAAAATATTGACTATTGTCGACGGTCCATTCCCCCAGAGGTCTATTGTAGGGGGATAAGGGCTTCAGTACAACAGGGTTCGCAATGGTACCCTGAGGCGCAAACGCAACGTTAGCGATATGACATATCTATTTATACACCTTCATACCATTCAGCCCTCAGCGCGTGCTCACTGCCAAGGCATTGGGTCATCCATCTAATCAATAACAGAACCCGGAACGAACGAACGAATGATGATGATTGATGGTGTCGCATATTTACGTCCACCAACCACCACCCATCAAAAACGATCCACCCATCAAGACGAATCAAACTCGACGCGGTATTGTCGCTTAATTACTTAGTTCCTATGGCCACCTTCCTGCCCCATCATCAGACTCTATTACCATCTAACACCAAAGTACTCGTCAAGACGAATCAAACGAGCCCAAACTCGATAGAATTATGTCGTTTAATTACTGAGTTCCTATGGCCACCTTCCAGCACCATCATCATCTCTAAATACCATCTAAAGACTAAGTACTCATCAAGACGAATCAAACGAGTTCAAATTCGTTGGGGTTGCGTCGTTTCATTACAGAGTTCCTATGGCCACCTTGCAGCCATCATCAGATCATCTCCATGTTATCATAATATTGCATTGCCCCTTGATATACATATGCGTCCAAAATTTCAACTCAATCGGTAACCGGGAAGTGGGTCAAATTTAACTTGCAAGATTTGATTACAGACAAACATCGAGATTCGGGACAGGTGAAACTAAATAAAAGCTTGTAAAAACGTTTTTCAACAGAGTTGTGCTCACCTTACATTCAGTCAGAATGCCTCAGAATCGACACTACACTTCTATTATAATGTTTCACAACACACGCCTACCCTGATCTTCCTGGACACGACTAAAAGGAACAACGCAACGTGGGACGTCGGACGAGCCCAAGGGGGATGTTGAAAGGGCGTTGCGGACAGAGCTGACGGGGTGTAGCGCTGTTCCGACTTCCGCGTTCACACCATAATTATTGTGCACAGCGCAAAGTAATAATAATTTTCGCAACTTTGATAACGGTTACATTCATCGCATGGCAATACAAAATGGATTCGGCAGCGCACATTTGCAAGAGCGACTAACCTGGAAAGCGCAGCTTTTAATGACGGTTTCAGCTGAGCACACTCAACAAAGATCACCGTTTGCCAACACACACGAACTACTTTGAGCACTTCACACTCATTTTTAACCGACTTCCAAAAAGAGGTTATCTATTCGTCTGATTTTTTTGTGTAGGTTCAGCGATATCTTCGTCAATTGTAAAACCGATTTTAATGATTCCTTTTTTTGTTTGGAAGAATACGAGTATTATAATATTATTCCACGGTGGTCCCGTTTATTTAAATATGGTGAAGATCTGATGTTGATCTCCGGAGATATACAATGGAACTCTTCAATAATGGACAGCAAATCTGTCGTAATTACATCAATATCATATAACATAACGCCTGTATGCTCTTAGGGGGTATGCAGATGTGTACAAGTGTTCCATATTATTGGGAATAAGCCCAATAAAATGGAACTTAACACCACCATGAAATATATTGGTAACAATTTAAAATGGCAAATATTTGTATTAGGTTATAAACCGACTTCAAAAACAGTCGGGGACAAATAACCTGAATCAAAAAACCAAAGACACTTATGAAACTGAAGTTATTGTTCACTTTTTGTGTTTTTGAAGTCGGTTTTTTTGCAATTTTTTTTTTATTCTATAGGCACAGGGGTAGACCCCTGTGCCTCTAGAATAAAAAAAAAAACTCACACACATTAAAATAACGAGACTACAATAATAACTACTTTCTGGTTCCCTACTCAAGCTAAGTGGAATTTGGCATTGCTTCTTGTGGCATTGGTTTTTTATACTTGCCACAATGAGCGAAGATAACAAATTAGAATAGAGGCATCAGACGCTACGTAACGTATCACATCACTGCCACATCACATTGAACACACCAACACGCATTAACTCTACACCAACGGAATTTATCAAAATTGCTATGGATGGAATAGCCGTGAATGTCCGACTGGTGGGCAAATGTCTGCGTGTCTGCGATGGCGGGTAGCGCGGAAGAAGGGAATCAGAACAATAATAGGGTAGGTAGGACGCTCGTTCCGGTTCCCATTTCTTGGGCCACCTCGAATTACCTTTTGTGATGCGCGTCTAGGTCATTTCGCCACCTCTTCGCTGAACTCGGCGGCACCGTCCATCCTCAGGATTTACTACTACACTTCACGTAACGAATCACAAGTTTTAGACGCACTTCACTTTAAATACACATCATCACAACGTATAATTATTTTACACCTCACCACATCACAAATTCTCTTTACAATTTTTTTTTTCTAAAATTCACAACCTGCACAATGCTATCTATTCTATTTTACCTTTACGTTTTACGATTAATCCACTGGAAAATTCCAGAAATGAGAGACTTGTGTAGTCAAGATCCTACTGCACTAACTTTTAGTAACCCTTATAGGTAGCTGCCTATTTTCTAAAGATAACAGGGAAACAGAAACGCTCAGTTAATTCAGTTTTGAATGTCGCAACACCTCATTGGAAAATACAAGGTTCAGATAAATCCTAAACCTGCACGATGAGTTTAAATACTTTGACATAAAATAAAATACATTGGCGTTGCTGCTACCAAAATATAACAGAGACGAGAAATACCTGCTTCACCCTTAATCCATTGTTTACAAAACTGCTTGCAAATCTTGAATTTGTTCAAATAAAATCAATTGGAGTGCATGGACTGCACGGCCAGGCGCATCGACGTAACAGCGCTGACCGAGGTATATCAGGACTTCGGATTCGCGGCTTTGGGTGAGGCATTGCACCTGCATTGGAATAGTTCCAGAAATAACGTTTTTTCATCAACTGATCATTCAATTACATTCTCAGGTTGCGGCGGGCGGCATTGCAACATTGGGTGCGGCATTGCACAATTGCACATGCGCTGTACGAGTGTTTCCCGCACTGTGCCGCCCCCATTCCGATCCGCACTGTACCAACGCATCCTTTCCATCTAGTGTTTATATTTTATCATATAAACAGTAGATCAATACAGCGGGGCGGGGGACAGGGCAGTAAAGGCTGCGTCTCTATATCCCCCACACACCCACGCCCCCCAAGAGACCTACGCCCCGCATTTCACCTCCGATCTCTATCTATCAAATTATCAATACCTCGTTGTCGTTGTTCCAGTGGTTGCAAGCGCTACTGCTTAGTACGCAGGGTTCGATTCCAGGGTCGGGTAGTGTTATTGGATTTTCTGGTCAGAAATTTCTCAGTAATTGCATATTTCAAAACGAAGAATTTTAGGTTTTGCAAGTAAATATTTATTCATAAAATTATGCTTAATAATAGAACTTCACTAAAAACATGGGAACAATAAAATATGTACATTTTAAAAAGACTTTATTGTCTCACTGCTGATGCTGGGCTAAGGCATACTCTAAATCTTTCAGCTTTTGGTCCACGCCACCTCAAATCAGTCCTCACGGTACGCGTTCAGGTCGTCTCATCACCTCTTTCTGGTATGGCCACGGTGGCGCTGTCCTTCTTCCGGCACCAATTATATTGAGTCAAACGCATGGTTTCCCAGCATTATCAAAAGTATCACTTCATATAATATCATCTTCATCACACAACATCACGTCACAGTCACAGAACACAATATTAAATCACCGCACACTTCACAAAAACTGTTACACCACAACACGAAACTTCACAAGTTTTGAAACAAACTCTAGTTTAAGTATAAAAATTGCACCGATATAAAAACAGCTATTTGAGATTATAAATTATTCTTGTTTGATAATTAACCAAAGAACAATCAATCAAAATTACCAACATTACATTCTTTGTCTAACAATGCGTCCGATCATACTGTTTAGTCTGCAACCCCATGCACTGAACTGAACACGCGTGTTAAAGTGGTGCACGTCCGGGCGCATCGAATCATCGATGCAGCCCTGATGACTAACGCAGACCCCGGCTACAGAGGGCGCAATTGCAGCATTTGCTGCGGCGTTACACATGCGCAGTGGGAGTGTGCCCACACCCTTCCCTCCTCCTCCCACCCCGAACTGCACCCACGCAACCCCGATTCCTACTGCAGACCCCCACATTGCAGCACTGGGTGTGGTATGACACATGCGCAGTGGAAGCCCCGCAGTCTCCCCCCCCCCCCCGTCGCAACCCGCACCGCTCCCAGTGCTCCCACGCATCAACTACTTCATCATAACCCTAGATCAATACAGCGGGGCGGGGGACAATGCAGTACAGGCTGCGTCTCTGCATCCCCCCGCACACCCGCGCCCCCGCAGGACACCTAAGTACGCATTTCATCCCAAATGCAGCATGGAAAAGTGTTATTGGGTTTTTCGTTCAGGAATTTCTCAGTAATTACATATCTCAAAATACAGGGTTTGTAAGTGAATATTTATTCATGAAATTATGCTTTTTAATAAAAACATTAGAAAATAAAATAATAAGCACTTTAAAAAAAGCCTTTACTGTCCCACTGCTGGGGTAAAACCTACTCCAAATTCTTCAGTTCTTGGCCCGAGCCACCACAAACCAGGCCTCACGGTACGCGTCGAGGTTGTGTCGTCTCCACCTTCTGCTGGGCTGGCCACGATGGTGCTGTCCTGCTTTCGGCTACCATTGCGTGGAGTCAAACGTATTGTTGTACAGCAATCAGCATTATAAAAAGTGTCATAACACAACATTACGTCACAGTAAAATCACCGCACACTTCACAAACATATCACACCACAATACAAAACTTCACAATTTTTTAAATAAACTTTAGTATATCAAACACAACACATTACTTCGGAACGATTCACACTATGCTTACCACAATTTATTCACTTAGGGCCAAGTTCACTTCACCTAAAAGATAACAGTCTGATTATCTAAAATCAGCTGTTTAAAACACATTTTCATGTTCAAAAAATGTGTTTTAAACAGCTGTTTTTAGAAAATCAGACTGTTATCTTTTCGGTGAACTTGTTCCTTAGCCGCTTAGAATTCAACCGCGTAAAAAAAACGGCACCGATTTAAAAAAAGACTAATTTAAAAAAGTAACGAGCTATTTATAAAATGAGTAACCGGTTTATCTGTCTTTGTCTTCCGAAGTAGCGATGTGCCCGCAGCATAAATTATGATGTTTAGTCTGCCTCTGCACCGAGCTCACGCACGCTCCTTCTTATGCGTCCGGGCGTATCGCCGCACCCGATGTGACTGCGCCGGGTCATTTCGCGTTGCGGCCGACGCCAACGGTTTGGGGTTGGGGCGGCTGCAGGTTCCAGAATCACTGCAACCCCCCTCCACCGCAACGCCGCGCACCACCTACACACTGAACTAGGGTTGCCAGCCGTACTCATGGAGCACGCCAAGGTGCTTCTGCCAGCGACTTCGCCGACGCTTAGGCTGAGGCCAAACAAGCGTAATTTATCATGTGAGTCGCGTAAATTCCGTTTCATACATAGTAGGGCGCATTTCACGTCGTCACGTGACACAAACCAGACTTTCGTATGAAAATGTGGCGTTAATTACGCGACTCATACATAACTGTTACCCTCGACATTCGTTACATTATACAACACATTGAATTTGATCAAATCTGAGCTTCTCATTAATTAAAAGAATTAAAACGTCTAGAGACGGAAGTAAAATTATTTAAAAGATTAATACAAAAGTTGTTTTGTTCTACAAAAAGTTAAAAAGTTTATTTTCAAAAACTTTCATGTAACTTCCTACTTATCCGCTTTCTAACTACTCTATTTACCATCACACAAATCATTCGTACTCTATTTCAATTTTCAAATAAAGAATGTTGTCAACCCTAGTCACTGATTCCTAGCATTTCGCCCCCTCTATATCATCTATCTATCTAGCCTACTGTAGGAACTAGGAATACTAAATCAATAAATCGCGGGGGGCGCCGGGGGCGGGCGGCGAGCAGGGGAAGTTGGCGCGTATGTAGCCACTTGCCTTTAAATGGCGGACAATGCGTCATGATGAGGACTTTTGAGCCATCCTGCACGTGCATATGCGCTTAGAGACCCACCGCACATCCCCTAAGACCTAGGTAGATAACCAGATAGCTATGTCTACATTGTAGAACGTTCTTGACTCACACACAGAAATACCAGGCGGGCATTGTGTGGTGGGTGTGTCTTTAACCGACTTCCAAAAAGGAGGAGGTTCTCAATTCGATCGGTTTTTTTTATTTTTTTATGTATGTACACCGATTACGCTGAGATTTATGATCCGATTTACGTGATTCTTTCTTAGTTTGATGCGGAATAGTTGCCATTTGGTCCCATAAAATTTTTACATAGCTAGTTTAGCTAGTTAGCACAATGATATTATAAAGAAGATACGCCATGTTCATACTGAATGGCGTTCAGATATCGTTGCGAGTAATTTAAAACTACGACAGCGATAGATAATACGGAACGTATAAGATAGAAAGAGATAGCTAGCTATCAAAGTGCAACAATTGTATCACTTTGTCCTCAACAATTTGTGCGTGCTAGTGCGATATCTACCTCTTTTTACTATATAATATCATTGAGTTAGCAGTAGTTTTCATTTTATGAATATTTTTACTTCAGTCGTGTGGTATAATTTCATGTATGTTCACCGATTTCTCCTCCATTTGTGGAGTGATTTTCAAAATTATTTTTTTATTTGAAAGAGTATACTCCTGAGATGGTCGCATTTAAATTTGGTGAAGATCTGATGCTGGTCTTCGGATATATACAATGGAACTCTTCAAAACTAGACGGTAAATCGGTCGTGATTTTTGCAATCACTTGGATGTTTATTGTTTATACAACATCATGATGTAACATCACGTCTGTATGCTCTGAGTTTAGATATTATGTTAAGTTCCATTTATTGGGGATAAGCCTATTACCATGACATGTATTGTTAACAATGTAAAATAAATGCATAGCATATATTTGTATAGGCTATTACGACTAAAAATGGAAAAATAAAAAACCTTTTTGCCAAAAAAATTAAAACCGACTTCAAAACACAAAAAAGTGAAAAATAACTTTAGCTTCAGAAGTCGGTGACAAAAAAAAAACTAAATGAATCAAAAAAGGTCACCGACTTCTGAAGCTAAAGTTATTTTTCACTGTTTTGTGTTTTGAAGTCGGTTTTTTTTTTTTCAAAAAGTTTTTTTCCATAACATTATCTTCGGTTCTAGTGTTTACTTTATAGCTTATGTTATTTTTCTTAGAACACATACTAATTTGTTTTATTTTCTCTCATTCTTTTATTTATAATATTTTTTTTATGGTGTTGACTCAGGATTTTTATACACCAAATAGGGACTATAGACCTCAGTATCTGGTACAAATTGCAACTTGCTAGGTCCACCCGTTTCTAAGAAAATCGGTGGTGACAGACGGACAGACGGACAAGAGAGTAATCTTTTAAGGGTTCCTTTTTTTACCTTTTGAGGTACAGAACCCTAAAAAAGAAGGAATAGTGGGTGTTCTGGGGGCACTAAGGAAAGGTTTAGGCATAGTCTTTGTGGTCTGAAATTCCGTACTGGTTTACGGAAGTATTTAAATAATTTCTTAGAAAGTTGGTAAATGTTAGATCAATACAGGTGGCACTTGTGTATGTTATTATATGTATGTACTTTGATATGTTACATGAAATTAAAGCTTTTCATGGGATTTATTAGGTGAAGTGTATTATTAAATTTATATCTAATTTGTTGCCTATGTCTCCTCCGATAAGTGTAACGTGTTAGAAGGGAAAGTTAAGAAAAAAACTTAATTCAGGAATATGATATTTATTCATAATTTTTTATCTTTTCATACTAATTACATAATACAATTCAATGATACTACCTGCCATTACACAAATACACCTAACAACGACAACACCAACTTACCACCAATATGGTGGTAAGTTTGCACTAATTCGCATAGAGCTGAAAATTGGTACAAAACTTAGGAACTTATCTATACTAATATTATAAAGAGGAAAACTTTGTTTGTTTGTTTGTTTGTAATGAATAGGCTCAAAAACTACTGGACCGATTTCAAAAATTCTTTCACCATTAGAAAGCTACATTATCCACGAGTAACATAGGCTATATTTTATCCCCGTACTCCCACGGGAACGGGAACTACGCGGGTGAAACCGCGGGACGTCCGCTAGTTGCAAATAAAATATCAAAAAATCTCGACCGATTCTAAGTCTGCTAAAAAGTTATTCCGGTTGCATTTTTCTGGTAAACGGTAAGCCGTTTACCACAAAAAAATGCAGCCTAAATAAGTTTAAGTTTACATAAATATGATAAGACTTATCATAATGTGGTATATCTGTTCATTATTTTATAATGTGAGTAGGCTTTTTACAGCAGTTGGTTGCCAGCCAATATACGAGTACAAGTTGAGCTTCGTCTTTAATTACGATATTCCCATAAATAAATACATAACATTTATCATATTTATTTATGTACTTGCGCAACCGAGCCCTGCTCGGTCGAAATTAGAGAAAACTTTTTTTTTTTCAGATATGAGACCTAGCTAGAAATCTTCGCCTCCACTCGACCATAAATTTGTAAGAAAACTACTCAATTCCGGTTACGTTAAACTGATATTTTTCTGATAGCTTTAATGTACCTATGAATGAAAAATCATTACTCCTACTTTTGGAAATAAAGCGCCATAAACATCATGATCATCATCATCATGTTTTGAAAGGAGAATGGGCTTTGAAGTATAAGATATATATAATTGAAAATAACTCTTCAAGGAGAACCTTTTCTACTAACACGACTTTTGGAAATTCGAAGTCCATTTGGAATTATTGACCTAAATAGGTGACTAGTTGGCCACCGAAATATTTTCTAGGTAACCGATAGCAATACGATATACACCATTAGAGCATTTGAATGAGAACTTGTGCAACTAACACAACTTTTGCTAACTCAAAGTCCATTTGGAGTTATAGGTGACTAGTTGGACGACGAAGTTAAGTCTTGGCAACCAATTATGGTTTTCTGGGTAATCCAGTAGTAATAAAATACAAACCATTGGATAGAACTTTTCAAAGAAAAAATTTGCCAGTAACACGACTTTCGTTAATTCGTATTCCTTTCGGAGTTATTGACCTAAATAGGTGACTATTTGAGCACCGAAGTTAAGCTTTTCTGAGTAATCAAAAGCAATAAGAAAGAGAGAGAGAGGAGAAGAGAGCTATTCGATGAAAACTTTGGTACTTTTGCTAATTCGCAGTCTTTTCGGAGCTATTGACCTACATGGATGACTTTTTGGATGCGATCTGTCTCTACCTGGTGTATTTTCATCTGTTCTATGAAACCATTAAAGCAGTGACTTTTCCTGTCTGAAAGTTTTAATTTGAGCAGGATCAGTACCTGCACGGTGACTAAGTATCTATTTGTTCTGGTTCCGATGGAAAATGAGCGGTCCCTAGCAAACAATTGTAGAAACCGACTGTTCAACTTTTAGAATAGCTAAGTATATATCAGGGGAGGTGATTCTTAAGAAAAGAAAATCATCTAAGTGTGAGCTGTACTCGCGCACCTTATCAACTTGTAGGTTTTGTTTTTAAACTGCATATTTACGGTTTTCGATTTTTCTTTAGTGATGTAAGACATTGCTTCTTGCCAAATTTCATGGTTATTTAACAATGGGAAGTACCCTATCGGTTTTGATTTCCTAGTGAAATCGCGAATTATGCGACATAAACGGTAATTTCTTTTGATCGCGTAGACTTTTTCACTGCTCGATGGGGTAGCAGGCCTGAGTATTTGATATTAATTTCAGCTTGATACCTCCACGCGTTCCTAAGAAAAAGGGTCTTGGCAGACGGACAACAAAGTGATTCTAAGCGTTGCGGTTTTGCCGACTGAGGTACGGAACCCTAAAAAGTATCATTGCATTTTTGGCAGATAAAGGTGTAGATTCTGTTGTGCACAAACTAAACTTAATTTAGGCTATTGCTATCTTTTTCTCTCTAATAAAACGAGAAAGAGACGGACGTAATTTAGAGCTGTCAAATTAAATTGAACTAATATTTCCATACCATACAAATTATGGGTGCACGTAAAAAGAAGTCGACTAAAAACACGGTGAAGCGCAAGGCATTAACTAGTTTGACATAGCTCTAACTTAGTTCATAGCTATAGCCGTCATTTTCTCGCAATGCCTTTTAGTAAAATATAGCAAAAGCCTAAATTAAGTTTAGTTTGTGCACAACAGAATCGACACCAATAGCATGATCTACATTTTTTTTCTTATCTTTCTTTTTTTTCAACTGTTGCAGAAAAATGCAAGAAACTGAGAATTTTACCCGATTTTTTTTTGCAGACGTAGGATCGGTTGGTACTGCTATGGTAGCTATATTTCATTTACTTAAACCTAATAGTGTACTGAAGATCTATGCGAATTAAAGTTTATTGAAATAACTATCGTCATAAGTTGATTGATGACAAGCATGTTATTTATCATTAATATTAGTCTTACTGGCAAAGCGATTGACAACTATGTACACTTATATGTACAGCATTTCCTATGTGGGAAGCAAAAACCATTGAACACCAGTGACGTTCCAAAAATCTAGATAAAGATGTATAGTTTACATTTATAATACTATCACATAATAATACTTAACTACATTTTAAAATAAAATCTAGTTAGAAATCTTACTTAACATTGATATAAGTATTTTATTGTAATCATGTTATTAGCCTTACTGGCAAAGCGATTGACTACTGTAAGTATACAGTTATGTACTAACGTGGACACTCCCGCCCGCCTGATCACCACTAAGCTAATTTTTGCTTGCACTTCGCAACATAGAAACGCTCTCTAGCCCCGCCCCGTAGACTTTGTATAGAAATAATCAATGAAAGACAATACCGATCGGCCGAGCGCACTGACGACGCACGCCAAACGAGAGCAAAGTTGGCACTTTCCTAATAGGCCTAAACTTTAAGGGGGCGTGGCTAGGTGGCTCCGCATGGTTTAAGCGAAAAAAAAATTAACTGATCAGGCGGAAAAGACCACGACTGTACTTACATACTTCCCCATGTGGGAAGCATAAACTATTGAATACCATAATAACACTTAACTATACGTACACTTAAAAATAAAATCTAGTCAAAAATCATAATTAACATTGATATAAGCCCTAGTGGCAAGTTATTATGATAAAACAGCCTGATACAACACTAACTTAACAATACGATTTATTGAAAAACTTCTTTACATTCAGATGTCTAATGTAGACAATGAATACTACTACTTATTATTTTCAACATTCTAATCGTTGGCACAATCTTTCAGTCAATCTTTAAAATACGAATCGATACGATTCTAAATACGTTACGTTATAACTATTTATGCATGTATTAATTTTCAAAATATTTACATATGCTACAACTTACAAAGATATATATATATATCGACTCGGGGTAAAGTGTATCTACCTATTAGTTGTAGACACAAAATAGCTCGGCTATTAGCTTATAATATTCACACAGACATAAGTAGTATGTCTAAGTTTAGTTATATTGTAAATACTGCGACTATTAGTAATAATACTAATGAACAGGTGGTGACCTTAAATAAATATAGCATTAGTGCTATTGATGTTTACAAACATTATACTGAGGAGGATCCCTAAGTCACCGTGGAAAATTCTCAATTAGGGTATATTAGTGATAGGATCTTGTTGTCTGGCGATGGCACGGGAGTCTCGGGGCTCTCTCCAGATATTAATATTAATTTAAACTAGAAAGTCAGACAACAGAAGGTGCCATTAACAATATTGTTAAACCTACCAACAGCAAGGTATCTTCTTGCACTCAATTAGCTAGTAAAAAAGGGCCTCAGCAGAACACTTTAAAATTATTCCACCAAAATATCCAAGGCATTTCTTCAAAATTATTAGAAATAGAATTGTTTTTAGAAAATAGTAAGTTTGACATTATTTGTTTTACTGAACATTGGCTTAAGGATTACCAAATGCTTATTAATTATGAGAACTATATGGTGGGTAGCTGCTATAACCGTAAAACTATGCTTCGTGGAGGTTCCTTAATTTTTGTAAAAAATTGTTTAAGATATAAGCAACGTAACGACATAATAGGTCTCTCGGCTGAACATTGCGTCGAACTGTCCTGTGTTGAGCTAGATAAGCATGTTATTGTGTGTGTGTACAGACCCCCAAACTATCAAAACTTTTCCTTATTTGAGTCAATAATGGAAGATGTCCTGGCAAAACTTGCAGCCAGTAATAAATCTATAATTATTTGTGGTGATTTTAACATCAATATTTTAGAAGAAAATTCAAATAGCAGTCGGTTATTAAATCTTTTCAAGTCATTTGACTTGACCAACACTTTTATAGAACCTACTAGAGTCACTCCATCTTCTGCTACTTGTATAGATAATGTTTTCTGCGATTGTGATTACTTAGATAAAGCCATAGTTAATTGTCTGCCGTCTGACCATAGCGGCCAAACTGTAACTTTTAGGTGTAATACACCATTGCAAAAAATTCAGATTAAATTTAGACCCATAACTTCTAACAAATTAAATAGGTATAATATTTCCCTACAGAACAAGTTAAGTGTTATGAGCCATGACGATATTAATATAAATCAATTTTATGATCATTTCTTTTCAATAGTTCACACTGAATTCAACAAAACTTTTGAAAAGAAGACAAAAAGTATTTGCCCTAAATTTATATTTAGTGATTGGGCAACTAGAGGTATCAGAAAAAGTAGAGAAACACTATATGAGCTTTATGGCCTTAAGCCTTACATGAACACTGAAACTTTTAACAGATATGTTACTAAGTATTCAAAAATTTTTAGAGATACATGCAAGGTTGCCAAAGCCTTGCACATTAGCAACAAGATCAAAACAGCAGAAAATAAAATAAAGACAGTTTGGAAAGTCATAAATAGCGAGACTAACAGGAAGAAAACACGTAATACTAGCTACACATTAGATACAGCATGTGGTCCTAAAAGCTCTAATCAGGAAGTAGCTCAAGAATTTGTAAATTTCTTTACCGATATACCATTAAAAACTACGGAGGCTCTAAGTTCCTCTCCTGAAGTCTCAATTGGTTTACTAAAGGCGAATGTGTCTGGATGCCAGGCTGAATTTAAATTTAAACACATAAACCCGATGATAGTTATTAAAGCTTTCCGGCAAATAAAAATCAAACTGACCGAAGATCTATGGGGAATGTCTATCAAAGTTTGTACATCCATACTTGAGACTATAGCTCCATACTTAGCTTTAATTTTTAATTTGTGCGTAGACCAAGGAGTTTTCCCTGATTTAATGAAATACAGTAAAGTCATACCTCTATTCAAATCCGGTGATAGTAAAGATACAAATAATTATAGGCCTGTATCCGTGTTGCCAGTTTTTAGCAAGGTGTTCGAAAAGATAATGCTTAATCAAATGCTCAATCATTTTAACACCAACAGAATCTTACACGATCAACAGTATGGTTTCACCAAGGGACGTTGTACAACTGACGCCGGTGTAACCTTAATAAAGCACATATTTGCGGCGTGGGAAGAGTCCCAAGACGCTGTAGGAATATTTTGTGATCTCTCCAAAGCATTTGATTGTGTAAATCACGACACATTGCTTTTGAAACTTGAGCATTACGGACTAGGTAAACTTGCACTTAGTTTGTTAAAATCTTATTTGAGTGATAGACAACAATATGTTCAAATAAATGGTGTTAATTCACAGGGTTTAAAAGTAAAAATAGGGGTTCCGCAAGGCTCAATATTGGGTCCTTTCCTCTTTTTAGTATATATAAATGATCTACCCTATTTACTGAAAAACCAACCTCAAAATATGGTGTTATTTGCCGATGACACTTCCCTAATTTTTAAGATCAATAGACGGGCCCAAAATTTAGATGACGTGAATAATGCCCTACTTCAAGTCCATAATTGGTTCACAGCAAATAATTTAGTACTAAATGAAAAAAAAACGAAATGCATAAGATTTGCTTTACCGAATGTTAAAAGTAGCGATTGTGATATAGTACTGAATAAAGAGAAACTTGAATTCGTAGATAAAACGGTTTTCCTGGGGATTACGCTTGATTCAAGGCTACAATGGGGTTCTCATTTAACATCTCTGGCGGGGCGGCTAAGTTCGGCAGCATATGCTATTAGAAAAATCCGTCAATTTACTGATGTAGATACTGCTAGATTGGTCTATTTTAGTTACTTTCATAGTATAATGTCTTATGGCATTCTGTTATGGGGACGGGCTGCTGACATTGAGTCTATATTTATTCTGCAAAAAAGAGCCATCAGAGCCATATACAATCTTCGTAGGCGCGATTCTCTGAGGGAACTGTTTAAGGAAATAAACAGCATGACTGTACATTGTCAATACATCTACGAAAACATAATGTACGTAAGAAAAAATCTACATCTTTTTGGTAAAAGAGGTGACAGACACAATTACAGTACTAGAAATAGGGACCAATTAGTTCAGCCAGGCTTCAGACTCGCTAAAGTAGACTCATCTTTCATGGGGTACTGTTTGAGATGCTATAATAAAATTCCACAAAGCATTCTTGAACTGAATGAAACAAAATTTAAAACATGTATTAAACGCACACTTTGTAAGCGAGCATATTACAAATTGGACGATTATATCGCTGATAAAAATGCTTGGCTCAATGCCGGTCCTGCTCCACAAGGACAGGGGCGCATTAATGGATAGCACTAATTGTATTGTTGGAGCTGCTGAAGATTGTACAACTATCTTTGTATTGTATAAATTCAATATCTTTATTATTATATAGCCGCATATCGCATATTGTGTGAGTGCTATGTACTAGAATGCTATCAGTCGCTGGAAACCTACGTTTTTCCTTGACTTGAATGTGCCGTGGCGGTTAGGAGATATGTCATGCTCACTCAAATGTCTCGCTGATGGTGACGCGTGTGTCGGATCATTTAGTTCCCTTCAAAATGGTTGAGTTGAATGGTGCTGATACATGCGTCATGTTCGTGAACGAGCGCTGTCAGTTGGGACTGGTCGGCTCTTGGCTGCCACGGCTTATTTGAATTTAATAATTTTATTTTTGAATTGTGTTTGTTTTGTTTTTACTATGGACACCTTTAACGTGCACATCTTGCTACATTGTTCTCACATAATGTACCATCTCAACATGAATGATGTAACCAAGATTTTGTAAAAATATTCTGATTTAAAAGAGTGTCCATGGAGTTTCTTGCCCATTCTTCTCCATAGAGATCTACGCTAGGGAATGGGCAACTACAGTACTTTCACAGTTTTTATGTCTTGTGACTGGGACTGTAGCTACATTTAATTTTCATATTTGTTTCGACAATTCAAAAGTGCCTGTAACTGGCCTACTTGAAATAAATGCTTTGATTTTGATTTTGATTTTATATATATATATATATTTTAATTTATGCACAATGTAGGTAGTAAGACTACGTTATTTTCTTTGCACACGGACGAAATTGTCTCGTGCCCATAATATGATTTCTTATCGACAAAAATAAAGGACTTGCGACCTCTTTACCTCCACTTTTATTAATATTCTTCATTCTTAATCCATTTATATTTTTTCCAAAATACTTAAAAAAAAAGCTGCTAATTGATTAAATGCTACTTTATCTAAATTGACCGGGACCGGTCCATGTGGCGACACTTGGGGGAGGCCTATGTCCAGCAGTGGACATATTTCGGCTGAAACGATGATGATGATGATCGATATAGTAAAATTATGTAGGTATATCGTATAATTTAAAGTCCCGTCTCTACTTCTATATACCAACTAAATATTGGCGTTTGTAGAGATGCCGATGATGTATTTGAAATTTTCAAATTTTATTATCAGACAAAAATTCGTTCATCAACATCATCATCATTTCAGCCGAAAGACGTCCACTGCTGGACATAGGCATAAAATTTGTTCAATCCAATAAAATACGGAGGGCCTGCTTAAGGCCGGGACAACGCTTTGATAAATTTTATATAATTCATGGTCCATCGTTAACCATATTTTTACTTGTCTAAATTTGGCAATAGGCATGACGACAGTATCAAAAAATTGCAAATATATTTAGTCCGTCAGTTAGAGTATTGGAAAATAATAGACACATATTTTTTGTTTTTGTAAATCAATGAATATTGACAAAAATAAAACGCATCAAAACTCGGGAGTCGCTCGTGACGTCCGAACTAGCTAAAAATTATACCTAGGTGTGACTGATGGTCACGGGTGGTGTGAGAATTTTAAAAGCGTCATATCTTTGTCAATTTTAGTTTACGTAACAAAAGAAAAAATACGTGTCCAATATTTTTTGGAAATCTATCTAACGGACTAATTAGATTTTTTTTGTCGTCTCGCCTACAAGAAAAAATATTATGCAGCGGCTATACCCGGGCGCGGCGGGCACCCACCGTTTGGTTTTGTTTGCCCTCCTAAGATTCTACTTCCACTTCTAGCCGTCTACTTTCAGTCTCGCTAGTTAATTTGCCCAAAATGAGGGCGTTATCACAATGTAGTCATCACAGGGTATTCCGATCCTGCTTCAAAATGCAGGGATTATACCTATACACAAACACTTATGAAGAGTATATAAAACATCAAACACGATATAACTTTTAATTGTAAATATCATACGACTATTGGTTAAAGTGTAAAAATATGACGAAGCTCGAACTACGGTAAATCCTAACATACGTAGTAAAGCTTGTAGGTATTACTAATTTCTTGTTGTAATTACATTCTGCCGAAATTTTGTGGTAAAATTCCAAAAATACAGCTTCTTTTGTACGAAGTATATACATATATTATAGAAATAAGACTTTTTATATGTACGTATAATAACAGACATAGTTTTATGTACCTACATACCTATTTATAACATTAATAAATACATACAGTACACTCTCGCTCCGTCGTCGGCGCAAAGTACATTCAACAGACGAGTATGTTTGGTGAATAATGTATTATTATTTTGCAGGAATTTTGCTTAATTACAAAAAGTATGATGATCAAACTTTATTTTTAATTTGTATGAAGATTAGTTGTGCTTAACTAAACTTCGTTTAAATTCTAGGCCATTCATATTGAATTACTAAGTGAGGGACAAGCGAGAAAGTATTGTATTTTCTATAAAATTTACATCGTATAAATATGTCTAGGATTAGTGATAAATCCACAACCTTCTTTACATTTAACCATAGAGCTCATGTGCCAGCCAGGTGGGCACTGAAGGTGGTATGAGATTTAAAAAATATACATATAAAAATACGCTAACGTGCTGTGACTACAAGCAAATATACCAAACCACTCAGAAAGTATTGTGAAAAAAAGTCTTTATGTATGAGAGACTGGCCAGTTAGTCTTTTTTGAAAATATTTATGATTTATATCTACATAAGTAAAAATAGGTACGTTCCAATTTCAAAATTTCCCGCCACATTGTTCTCGAGCTTAATTTAAATGCCGTAGGCATGTGTGGAACCAGTTGATGAATGATTCATCTTGTCTTATTCAAAAATGGATCAGGGAGCTCTCTAACGCTTCGTCCGTATATTAGGATCTATCCGTCTCTCTCACTCGCATTCATTTGCAGACGTGCGCCGGGAACATTTTCGCGCTATGATTTTTTACGATTTCAAGTGTTATACCGGACGAATCGTACGATAGACTTCAAATGGCATTCATGGATGAAGGCCCTTCTATAAGACAATCGTGTATCGTTGGTATAACGAATTCAAGCGCGGTCGACTAACTTTGGGCTATGAAAAAAGAAGTGGTCGCCCTTTGACGGCTGTTACGGAAGAAAACGTGCTAGCAGTGAAAAATTTAATTTTTCTATTTAATTCATTGTATCAAGAGATTCAGCACATACTGCAGGATCAGGAAGCCTTCACGAAATACTACACGTGCATCTTCGCGTGAGGAGGATAGTTTCCTGCTGGATGCCGCACAACCTTACCGATGCTCAGAAACAGGCCCGGCACCATTCCGCCGTGATATGATAAACGCAGGCTCGTCGCGGCGTGTTTACGACATCATTACGGTTTGTGTGTTTCAAAACGAATTAACGCCTACCAAAGTGAAGCGATCTAGAAGCGGGGGGAAGTTTTGATAGCGAGCTTTTTCAATTTGACTGGCTACTTGGTGTCGATTCCTTTACGGGACCAAAGAAATATCAACGCTGAATGGTATACTACCAAATGCTTGGGACAAGTTTTCTCTGTTGTGAGCAACAAGCGACCAAACACAGCCCGACCTAGCACCGTGTGACTTCTTTTTATTCTCGAATATAAAAAATCTGCTGAAAGGGATACAATTTTCGTCGCCGGAAGATGCGCTGTCAGCGTTCGAGCAGGCTGTAAACAAGGTGTCTACGGCGGACTGGGAAAAGTGTTTCGAAAATTGGTTCAGACGCAAGAAACTTTGTAAAGATTTAATAAAAAAATAGTTACCCGTTGAACATTTATTTTTATTTTCGCAAAACTTTCTGAGTGTATACGAAAATATTATATTTCTAATAATTTGATACGATCTATTGTCAGTGTCAAATCTATATCCTTCCCTGCGTTTAGCCCCTTAGGCTGACCAGCGATATGCAAATAAAAAAATTTAATCCGTGCGTAATCGCCGCGTTTGTGACCGTGTCACCGGACCTAGTGTGGCGACAGTGACCTTTTTTCGGTGTGTTGTGCTACCCGTTTTGTTAAGGGTTTGGAATCTTTTAGTAGGCGAGATGGTACGGTCTGTGGGTCGCGCCACCGGGCGACGACGCGGCTTACTACTGCCACGCGCTTTCGCCTGGGACACTCGCTTTGCTTTCTGGAACATCTCGCCGAGGTCACCAGTTTCTTCCCACAGCTCTTCTCTTAAATTAAACTTTAAAAAAATATTGGAAGGCGCGTCGTTTTTATGAGCATGAGCAACCACTGTCCGCTTAACAGGATTGTAGTCAACGTATTTTTTTAGCGGACTTAATGGGCCGGGAAAAACAACTTCTTTAATTTTCGGCTCATCGTTATTGAAAATAAGAGACTTTTTGATTTGTATATTTGGATGAGGTTTCGGACGATTAACCGAAATATTTTTAAAAATTGCGCTGAAAGCGCCTATCTGCGGGGCGGGAGCGGCTTCTGGCTGTGGCCCGGCGTTTTGGCACGGCTGTGAAATGGAGCTAGGGTCACTAAAACGGGTATTAAAACCATTTGAATCTTTCCCTTCTTTTGAACACAAAGCATGTTCAAATTGACTATAATTTGAATTGTCATGGGCATTAACACTTATAAAATGTTGGTTCATCTGTTGTGTCAGATGGTTTGTTTCTGCGTGCGCCGACACAGCTGCTTGGGTACCACGTTCGTAGGTGCTATGGGTTTCCAGACCTTCTATCAAGGCTTGTATACCTTGCTGTATTTCTTCCGTGTCTTCATTCCCTTTTCTCATTTCATTCTCTAGATTCTGTATTGGCAATATCTTGATCGGACCCCAACTTAATTGAACTTCCTGTTTCTGTTGTAATTCGAATCGTTGGGTACCGATGGTGTAGTTGTAAGTTATATTATGCATGACGCTGTCTGTTTCTAGATGCCTTAATAGACTCTGAAAAAAAAAAATGATGGTTAGTGAAAACTCAAGTTTTTTAGGTGTTAAAGAATGTGTTGACAAAAATAAAATAAATAAGGAGACTAACGTAAACGGCTACTATACCTAAAGGCGAAATTAAATTTACACGCACTGATAACATATCCTTTTTCTATCCTTTTTTTGTCACTCAAAAGGCAATGAGTCACACCACCATGTCAAAATATTACTATAAAATTTTGCTGTTGCTACTCGTGCAAATAATAAAAGTTTTTGTTTAATATAAATCGGGCCAGGATTTTCAAAGTTATGGCGTTGTAAAGTTTCATCGTTTTTATTTAATTTGCGTAGGAATCCAAAAGCACGCTGCAAGTGTCATGTCCGATTGCGGGTGATGCGGAGTGTTTACACTTATTCGCATTTATGTATTCATTTAACTCCACGAGCGTTTACGTTCATAAAAAAAATAATTGTAATATAGGAGCGATCAATTTGCGCGTAAAATCAGTCGATCGGAATGCGGATACATGCGATCGTACTTCTCGCTCTAGCTATGAGAAATCTCAAGTGAAAGAACGAAATAGAGATCATCATCATCATCATTCTCTTGCCCTTATCCCAATTCATTTGGGGTCGGCGCAGCATGTCTTCTTCTTCCATACTTCTCTATTTTTCGTCGTCTCATCAGACACTTCTTTTCTTGCCATATCATTCTTTACACAGTCCATCCATCGTTTCTTTGGTCTTCCTCTACTCATATACCCATCCACATTCATACTCAAAACTTTCCTCACGACATTTTCCTCATCCCTCCGCATCACATGCCATACCACGACAACCGATTACCACACAACTTTTCAGTCACCGGCGCCACTTTCAAAGAACGAAATAGAGATAAGTACAGAAAAATACTTATCAATATAGGGAAGTATACGTACAAAATCTAATTCCGTCACTTTGAAAACAGTCGGCTTTAGTAGTGAAATTGGCATTTACCTAACTGCAAAAACATAAAACAAACTACATTTTAAAGGGCCAGAGACTCTCATAGTTTATCTGGCTAATAGAATCTGCGCTTTCACCATTCAAATGAATGAAGCCAAAGAGTTTGTAGTTCCTATGCACGAACAATCATTACAATGATTTAGTACAAGCGTCTTGTTTGTGCAAAATCAGAGACAGTCGGACTGAATGATCGTTCATGCAAGCTTGTCACGTGTGTAGCCTTACGTTAGTTTACGATGTGCTAAATAGTGTAAGCCGAATAAAATAATAAAACAATACTCACATGTAGAAAAACATTCCTTCAGGACTAAGGATCCCCTCACACACACACATAGCAAATAATATTTTAAGCTCTACGTAGAAAAAAGGAGAAGTGCTAGTGCGAGGAAATCCTTAAATTATAGAAGGAAGTGCCACTGAAGCCAACATGCAGGATGACTCACTAAATAAACAATGATATTATATTATGTTGTTTTTATACCTATAAACGAGTTACAGAAATCATGTTTTATTTAATTTTGCTTAGTGCTAATTTTATTTAGTGAGCCTTTATGCAAGCGGCCGCAAGGACGACACATATCTTGAGAAGCTGCATCTGCATTCACAATGAACCCGTTTATAAAAATGAATTTAATTATTTAACATTTTTATATTTTTAAGAATGTTTAAAAAAACTGCCCTTTAAAAAAAGAGGCAATTTTTATACCTATCGAGTTGCTTTCTTGACTACAAATAACGTCAGGCATGTAATCAGCGTTGCCAGACGTCCTGCTTTTGGCGGGACGGTCCCGCTTTTTCAACCAAAATTAAATGTCCCGCGTGGGAAAGGCTCAGTCCCGCTTTTCGGGGATAAATCATCCTTGGACGTATTAGTGGGAAATTGCAAAGACACCACTTCCACCACCGCACAGAAATGGCACCAGCTCTTTCAACAGTTTCCAAAAAAAGATACCAAGAATATGTTTAAACTAGTATCTTTAATAATAAGTATCCCAAAATCAAACTACTTTCCTGAACGCTTTTTTTTTCAGATTAATTTAAAATGGCCGGATGCCTGAATAAATGCTCCGTAAATTTAATGAAATCAGAATTACTCATCCAGTTTAATCTACAGCCATCCTGTGAAGAGTTCTTCATCTTTATTAAAGAGAAAAAGGAAACTTTAAAAGAAGTTAAATCTTCACAGAAATATCATGAATTACTTTTTTGATTTCTGTTTTTTATTTTATTTTTAGGGTTCCGTACCCAAAGGGTAAAAACGGAACCCTATTACTAAGACTTTGCTGTCTGTCCGTCTGTCCGTTTGTCTGTCACCAGGCTGTATCTCATGAACCGTGACAGCTAGACAGTTGAAATTTTCACAGATGATGTATTTCTGTTGCCGCTATAACAACAAATACTAAATATAGTCAATGGTACGGAACCCTTCATGTGCGAGTCCGACTCGCACTTGGCCGGTTTTTTTATTTATTCATAAGACGAATAAGACTCAATTATTTAACGATAGGGTAAATCAGACTCAAAATATCATATTTTGATTAAAATACATTTTCTATGGCTATTTTTGCTATCTATTGTCACGTAAACGTAATTTGAACTCAAATAAAAAGATAAATATTTAAAAACTTCTGATTATATAGGTTTTTTACTATGTACCGCTAAGTCCCCACTAGGCAAAAAAAAATCTGACAACGCTGCCTGCCATGTAATCCCCAAAGAGTTAAGGCAGAGTTGTACATACATAATAGAATAGAAAATCTGAGGCTGCAATTAATTGCAGCAAAAATGTTAGGACAACTTTTGTTAATATTTTTATTTACAAGACTGTTCTTGCAACTTATAACTAACATTAGGGTTGTCAATAGGTGTCGATTCTGTTGTGCACAAACTAAACTTAATTTAGGCTATTGCTATCTTTTTCTCTCTAATGAAACGAGAAAGAGACGGACGTAATTTAGAGCAGTCATATTTAGTTGGATCTCCCTCTCACAGAGAGGAGGCCTGTGTCCCAGCAGTGGGAACATTAGTAGGCTGATGATGATGATGATGATGAATATTTCCATACAAATGAAGGATGCACGTAAAAACATGTCGACTAAAAACACGGTGAAGCGCAAGGCATAAACTAGTTTGACATCTCTAACTTAGTTCATAGCTGTAGCCGTCCTTTTCTCGCACTGCCTTTTAGTAAAAGATAGCAATAGCCTAAATTAAGTTTAGTTTGTGCACAACAGAATACACACCATAGTTAAACTGAATGCGAACAGTTGCTAGAACGTATCATGCTGTCAGTCCCATGAAATAGTCCTAGGTAGACAGACTTTTTCAACTGCATTGGGAGACACTCACCAGTATCAAGAATGTGCATTCAATACAACAAACGCAATTCAAAATTGCTTGACTTGCATGTGTTCTTCGGTTCCCTAAATCCCTACCGAAGTGCAGATCGCCGGTTTAGCTCTCATTTGTATAATTCGTTTTTTAGGGTTCCGTACCCAAAGGGTAAAAACGGAACCCTATTACTAAGACTTCGCTGTCTGTCCGTCTGTCTGCCACCAGGCTGTATCTCATGAACCGTGACAGCTAGACAGTTGACATTTTCACAGATGATGTATTTCTGTTGCCGCTATAACAACAAATACTAAAAACAGAATAAAAATAATATTTAAGGGGGGCTCCTCGTCAGATAGGCAGTCGCTCCATATAAAGTTTAAGACTAACTAATCTAGTAGTACTAACTGGGTTGTGGAGGTCAGATAGGCAGACGGGTATCGTATTACCCAGTGGTAATACGATACCCCTTGGTAAGACTGGTTGCCAGACTTTATGGACCACTGTCTACCTGAAACGACTGTCAAAGATCTACAAATGACTGCCGGGAGCAACTGCTTAACGTGCTTTCCGAGGCACGGAGAAAACTCGGTATGTATTGGGTGGTCATCCATCCGCAGACCAACCCAGGCAAGCACGGCTTAACCTAAAGATCGACCCAAGCGTCTGATATTATTTAGTCACGAGCTCGTCTAGTGTTTGCGTAGTACCTATTTTAAATAAAAAATATAATAGAATCATTAAATAGTTATACATTAGATAAAACTAAAAATGTTTTTAGTTAGAGGCATAAAAGACCCCAGTATGAACTTTAAGCTGCGAACCTTAATGGATGTAATAAATTGATCGCGAGGCGCAAGGGGCCATGCACAAAGCGCAATTGTGATGCCTGGGAGGAAGAGTTGGTTTGCAATGCTCTTTTCTCCTCCCAACCTTCTCTTATATACCTACGTCTTCTATACCCATTTTAATTTTTTTAATAATTAAATCACTAGCTTGGCACACATTATTTTTGTTTACAAAATGATTTATTTGGGTCAGCGCAGCACATAAATATTCTTCTTCGCAGAAAATGTATTTAATTTTATTTATTCAAAAGGGCATCAAACACCAATATAAAATACACAATTATTTTAAGTTACATTATTAATGTTTTCATGACCTTGACCTTGTTATCATGTCATTTCATGAGGAGTACTTTGAAGGGTACAATTCAGGAATATTGGTTCATGTCATTTATTATTATAATGTGACAAAAACTCTTTAGAAAAAAATATTCACCTCTCATTCATACCAACTACTGTACACAGGGAAAGCTTATTAATTAATTTAAAAAAAATATATATAAAAAGCATTTAGTGGAAATAGCAGGCAATCAACAAATTATATTTGGTACTTACATGGTTCTGTGTTTGATGTGTGCACTGATTTTATTTAACTCAACTGCAAAGCGGTTAACACAGCCACGCAGCATTTCCACTTCCTCCTCGCTCCATTTTCCACTGAAGAGAAAACAAGAAACCTTATTATGAACTGAAATATGCATGGTTAATATTTAATATGCATGGATGATAGCCAGTTTAGAGGGAAGATGTACAAACATTACTCAACTGTTACTGATAAGTAGTGAATGAAAACAGCATACAATTAACTAACCACCAGATTTAGCTAAATGTAACGGCAAAAAAATCAGTTTTGATTGCCAAAATTATATATCACCAAAATCAATCCCCATTTTATTGTGAAATTAGAACCAAAAATGTATTTTTTTAGTTAATGGCTACCAGAAATTGAACTGTTATGCTCTTGCATCCGAGTCGACGGAGACCCGGTAGACGGAGCCCACTTCGCAGGGCTCCTACTTCTGAATGGTTTATAAAAAAATAATGCGGGGTGCCCCAATTCGGCCTAGGCAAAACTAGTTTGTCATCAACCAACTCATTAAAATTTGGTGCTCAATTTACTAAATTTGGTGATCAATTGATATTTTAGGTGATAGATGTCAGTGGTCACAAAGTTATTTTTGGTGGTCATTATATTTTTCCCCAATGAAAACTGATACATTATCAAACAATGAAATTAAAAAATCATTTAAAATTTACCTAATCTTTTCAGTAACATAGAAGATTTACGATTAACTGTCTTTATATCTAACATTGTGTACTGGTCTGAGAGGAATGGCGCAGACTGCCGCGCGGTCCAGCATTACAGCTATGTAAAGAGACCTAGATACCCTAGAAGTACGATCGATTTTTCAGGGCTCTGTCTGTAATAAACTGCGCGGCGCGGAAAGTCTGCGCCGATGCGTGGCCGCCCAAAACCTGACACGTGATCGTGGTCAGAGGGTCGTCTTAGAGGCGGATTTATGAAGGTTCTCTAACAAACATACCCGGTCGGCGAATCTTCAGTGGGTTCAAACATAAGAGTCATCTCAGACAGCTTGTTGAACGCTGTTCCTGCCTCCCGGAATATTTCTCCAACCTATTTCAGACAAAAAAACCTCAATTCCCAATAGATTCATCTCGTAATCATCTTTCTTCTATAATTTATACAAAATTTAAACATTCAGGCGACATCGACAGATAGACTTACTTTTGCGGCAGAATTACTCATTGTCTAAATGAGTTTTCTCAGGGGTTTCGATACTTGGGGTATTGAAATGAGGTTCACACACGTTAAACAATAAAACTATATTGTAATAAAAACACAGTTTATGGGCACAAACAGGTAAACAACGGAATTAAAACTATATAAACCGCGAGCGTTTCACGAACGTAGACTTAGCTTAGAGTTGACACGGTTAACACCACTGACGTGCCACTGACACTGACAGCACTCATGGTTGTCACACGTTTGATGTGTTTCCTCGTACCAGGGTTGCCAAATATCTCGTAATTCCAGAACGTATTCTAGTAAAAGTAAACAAATTATAAATATCGTAAAATCCATACTTTACACAATGTATTTACCTCCATCTGGTTTGCATTAGGTATACTGACTGTAAAATGAAACAAATTACAACTGTGATTCATATTTTAATGGGTAGCCTGCGAAATTGAATGCTATAGAATTGCTATTTGCTACTTATACATAAACAATGATATTATAAAGAAGATACGCCATGTTCATACTGAATGGCGTTCAGATATCGTTGCGAGTAATTTAAAACTACGACAGCGATAGATAATACGGAACGTATAAGAAAGAAAGAGATAGCTAGCTATCAAAGTGCAACAATTGTATCACTTTGTCCTCAACAATTTGTGCGTGCTAGTGCGATATCTCATAAATATGTTGTATGTTTGCTCCAGACTTCTTTATAAAATCCTTTACCTTTTCCTATATTTCCTATAGCTGGACATGAAATCATCTTTTTTTTTTAAATCAGTCACTTCAATATTCATTATTTCCTCTAGAAGCATCCATACGTCATGTAGGTACTTTCACGCACGAGTGTGGATGCGCTTGCGTTCAAGGGAGATTCACGCTTCGCAAACCCTTTGAAGCGGGCGCAAATACCGACATTGAACGGGGAACAAGGCGCGAAAAGACGCGAAGCCCGTAAACGGGCGCCAAAGCCATCCACATTCACGGTTCGCAGCTATCACGGGTGTTCGCGGCGCAAATGTCGAGCTGGCTTGATGAGAGCTGCAACAAAATTAAAAATCACTGTCATCTATAAAGACGTTTGTCAATATCACTGCGAGTAGTTAAAATCACTGTCATCTTTATAGACATCATCATCTTCCTGCCCTTATCCCATGTTACTTGGGGTCGGCGCAACACGTTTTCTTCTTCCATTCTCCTCTGTCAACCGTCACGCAATCATTTACACCTTTTTCCCTCATATCATTCCTCACACAATCCATCCATCTTTTCCTTGGCCTTCCTCTCGCTCTCCATCCATCCACATTTATATTCATCACTCTTTTAGTCACATGCGATTCTTCCCTCCTCATCACATGCCCATACCAAGACAGTCGATTCCCTTTTAACTTTTCTGTAACTGGCGCAACTTTCAAACTTCCTCTAATATACTCATTCCTTATTTTATCCATTCTTGTCACACCACACATCCACCTCAACATTCTCATCTCCACTACATGCAATCTTTTTTCATCCATCTTCTTCACAGCCCAACATTCCGATCCATACAGTACGACAGGTCGACAGGTCTGACAGGACTGTCATCTTTACAGACGTTTGTCAATATCACTGCGAGTAGAGTGAAAGGACTGTTGTACATAGCGATACAATAGGTCACAATCACAGGTCACAATCTCTATTGGTGTGCTCGCTCGAATATTATTTCTGCATCTTATTGGTGCTTTCTGAATGTTTCTGCAGTACCAACCTACCTCTTTCTGATGCTGAAAATTATTCACCAAGTCAAATGGATAGGAATGAATGGCCCCCAGTGGCCATTGATGGACAATCATTGAATAAAGTGTGAACGAACGAGAGAAAAGATTGAATGAACCAATACTTCACCTATCATCACCACAGTCAGTGTTGCCAATTTAGCATATTATATTGTAATAAAACAACTGTAGCTCCAATCAACTCTTGAGTATATTCAAATCCAAGTATTTCAGTCCACATAGGCCTGGATGGCACTTGTACATTATTTCACGTTTTATACAAAATGCAATAATTACAACACTTATCAGTTATCAGACACAGATTCGACTATTAGTCTTAACACCACAATTTCTCCCAATGAACAGCGCTCTCTCGGCCGAGTGTCATGTTTTATAAACTACCCCTTCCCGCTACAACATTGACGGTTAGGCAGTGTTGTCATTTCTCAAATATAAAACGAATTATTAAAATCTTTAAAACCCTACATAATATTAGTTTTAAATAGATCACAGCAGATCTTATTATTTAATACATATTTGAAAATCATGACATTCGGCCATCCGACACTGTGTGGCCTCCTGGCACACACAACAATCATAGAAATAAAATCATGACATTCTTAAGCGTTAAAAATAAAGAGAGAAAAACAAAAAAAAAAAAAAAAAAAAACATTTCTATACATTACAAATAGGTATATATACATTTTTAAAACTTGACAACATATTTAACTAGAGCTTCTGACCCTGTACATTTAAAGAAAATGTTTTGCAATAAAATAGACAGTAAGAGGAAATATTTTAAGTTAGCTTTACTCAGTTACTTTTGCCAGCATTCTCAAAGCTACTGGACATCGGAGCTATGCAGTTCCAAAATGTATCCATGGTCGGATTTAATCAGCTGCAACTTCAGTGATCTTGTATGGACCCGCAAACTTCGACAGAGGCTTTGTACTTTTCTTATCATATCAAAATTAAGTTTTTCGACTTATGGCAACTCTAAATTAGTACATAGACTTATCGGCGCTAAGCTTATTGGACAAAATCTCGTGTAATTTATCTCGTGTATTTATTTATCCCAAACATAGCCTCTGCCGCAGTTTTCTGTGTTGAGGCATTAACAGGACTTCTATATAAAGAACGAACTCTATTTTAAGCTTTCACGGTTTTAAACTAAACTAGGGAGCTCAAAACAATGAACAATCACGGAAGATATCCCGTAAGTGACAATATAAGTAAAGAACGAACTCTTTTAATGTGTGGACTAATTTATAATTTAAAATACCAAAGAACTATAAAGAGTTTGAAGTTAACGATTTAATTCTACTAATGAATTTATAAATAATGTTAATAATTAATATATTCTAAAATCTAAATTATGGTAACAATATTGAACATTTTGTTAAAATAATGAATGATAAAAATTAACGTATAAAGACAAATATTAAAGAATTGTATTGTTTGACTATGTATTACGCTCAACTTATTTTGAGACTAATATGTACCAATAATTATTTTACTTTACTAATTATTTTATATTAATTATTATTAATAATTATTTTACTGTAAACTTAATAAGTACATGTTAAATTTCACATAGAAACGCATTATACAATAATGTAAAATTATTTTTGCATGCCCTAAAAAGGCAAAATATGGTTTATGCATAAACCACCAACTTTAACATCTGGTAACACTGTATTTTAAGCAAATAAATAATTTTTATTCTTAACATTACAAATAAATGATTATGATTATAAACAGTGTTAATTGTTAATGCCCTATTGTATGTTTCCCAGACACTTGTCTCAGTAGCCTTTATATAGGTTAGATGATCATGAATTTTAAGATGGTTTGGTTAAATCTCTCTGCCTGACCATTAACTCTGAGACAAGCTACTGCGTTTAAAATATGTTCTAATACCATGTGTATTACAAAAGGTTTAGTCTTTCAACGTAAAGCTTGTGTCACGGTCAGACACAATCTTAGTTGGAACACCGATGACCGAAGTCATAAACTATTTTCTCAAAGACCTTAACCGTGGTTTTGAGTCGTATGTTCACGTAATTTATTATTAAACTGCGGTTAAGGTCTCTGAGATGCAAGAAAGTTAAGTAGATCTTCGGGTACCGAACTATTCCGAGTCCGCGGCCTATTCCTAATCGAACAGTCAGTCAGCCAGCCAACAGCTACCGATAATTTAACATCTATTTAATAATCCTAATTAATTTATCATAAAATATCCACGAATACTTTCATCACCAGGTAAAGTACGATGTAACATCCCTTCCAACGGACGTCCGTAACTTTCTTCACTAAGGCAAGCCTTTTCACTCGAACTATGTAGATATCAATGGGCTTTTCTGCCTGAGCCTTGATTTTCATGGACTTACGCCGGCGCCTCAGAGGTGTACCAGACGGGGTACCAAGCTCAACATCAGACGACATCGTCACAGCTCACTGAAACATTGTACATCATTTGAGAAGTAATCCATTCACACTCGCATAAAAACGATGTCATGTGAATGATCGATCACAATAAGTTTAATTATCATTAATTTTAATTAATTTAATTCTCTATGACAGAAATATCCATATTTTGGGTAATAGGCATAAAAACATTATTATAAATCAAAGACATATACACAATACTATTTACCAAATCAAGCAAAATAAGACGCTGGTCTTGGTCAAACAAACAAATAAGAAATTGAACTAAAATATCAATAAAAATTAATTAATCAATCAATAAGTGAGCAATCCAACAATGTGAAACATACAAATGTCATTTGTTTGCTAGCATTTCCAGGTTGTTAGCAACACAACATTTACTTGCCCAGAGGGGATTCCAAAAATGTTGTATAATTTAAACTTCATGTACAATAGTGGTACTGGTAATGGTGGTTTTATAATTTTGTAGTGCATGCTTTTCACTTTAGTGATTTAAAGTGAATAAGAAGACTTATGAAATATGTAGTAGTACATAGGCGGGCTTAATGCCACAAGGCATTCTCTACCAGTTAACCTTTGGGTTAAATAAGAAAACATTGTACCCTAACTTTTTGGTAACGAGAATATTAATACTTAGGTATATTGATACTAATACACATATACAGATAAAATTAACTAATATATATTCTATCAAATACCAAAAATTAGAAAGAAAATAACGAGAAAACTAATAATAATTATTATGACTAGACTTCGAATTGAGTACGAACTTTTCTTTAGAAAGTGAATTTGCTTTGCTTTTTGATTTTATCCGTCAATGTCATTAATTGTCAGACGTCAGTCTATACCAAGATTATTAAAGAGGAAAGATCTGTATCTTTGTATGTAACGAATAAACTTAAAAACTACTGGACATTTTTCTTTCAGCAAAGGATAGCTACATTACCAGCGAGCAACATAAGCTATATTTTATCCCCGTACTCGAGACTGTGACGTCCGCTAGTACTTCTACTACATAAAAATACAGCTTAGCAGTCAAGTTCCTCAACAACCACGCCTATTGATTTCTGAAATGTGTACAATATTCATCGACATAATCTGTCTCTTATTTATTTAATTAAAATCATTCGAATTCAATATAATTACTACGCTTCATCTAAACGTTGTAAGAGTCATTAACCAGTAAGCAAATACAGTTTGCTCAAATCCGACGAATGTATGCAGCTCACCCAATAATCCAGTGAGAAAATATACATCGCCCCTTACGCATCCAGCGAGCAACTCACGGGCTCCATTAAAAGAAAAGATATCCCGTAACATTGATAGGGAATAACCAACTACTACAATAACCTGTTGTAATTCATTGCTCACCATTATTAATTAATTTTAAGTTGTAAAAGTGTTTGTAAAAACCTACTTGCAAAATAAACATCATTTATCATTTATCAATTATCATTTATCATTTATCAATTATCATTTATCATTTATCAATTATCATTTATCAATTATCATTTATCAATTATCAATTATCAATTATCAATTATCATTTATCAATTATCATTTATCAATTATCATTTATCAATTATCATTTATCAATTATCATTTATCAATTATCATTTATCAATTATCATTTATCAATTATCATTTATCAATTATCATTTACCAATTATCATTTATCAATTATCATGTATCAATTATCATTTATCAATTATCATTTATCAATTATCATTTATCAATTATCATTTATCAATTATCATTTATCAATTATCATTTATCAATTATCAATTATCATTTATCAATTATCATTTATCATTTACAAAAATCCAGCGAACTCACTAAGTCGCATAACATAGGCCCTGTGAACACATTTAGTTCACTGGGTTAACATCTGTCTGACGACCGATTCACTGTGATAAATCAGTAGGACACGACTACCTAAAATCAAGTGAACTAACCGAGTCGCCTATGAACACACTTAGTTCACATTATCATTATCATTATTATCATCATGGATCCGACGACCGATTCACTGTGATAAATCAGTAGGTCATACCTACCTAAAATCAAGTGAACTAACCAAGTCGCCTGTGAACACACTTAGTTCACATTATCATTATAATCATCATCATCATGGATCCGACGACAGATTCACTGTGATAAATCAGTAGGTCATACCTACCTAAAATCAAGTGAACTAACCAAGTCGCCTAACATGGATCCGACGACCGATTCACTGTGATAAATCAACAGGCCACACCTGCATAAAATCAAGTGAACTAACCAAGTCGCCTGTGAACACACTTAGTTCACATTATCATTATAATCATCATAATCATGGATCCGACGACAGATTCACTGTGATAAATCAGTAGGTCATACCTACCTAAAATCAAGTGAACTAACCAAATCGCCTAACATGGATCCGGCGACCGATTCACTGTGATAAATCAACAGGACACACCTGCATAAAATCAAGTGAACTAACCAAGTCGCTTGTGAACACACTTAGTTCACATTATCATTATCATCATTATCATCATGGCCAGAATAATAAGTTATTGACATTTACCTCTGGATGTTTGTAAATAATCATAAATAAAGCATGTTTGTTACATTGGCACTACCAATGTTGCTCATTTAAATGCCGGTGCAGAGGCCTATGACAGCATAGCCATGTAAATAATAGCAAAAACAATGTAGCATTGTCTAATAAACATTGTGGGTAATAATTCTCATAAATGCCTCATGGTCAATTCTTCAAAATACTTCAAAACGTGTAAGTTTTTATGTATTTTTTTTTTTATCAAGCAAATATTAAAAGTTTAACGACTATCCCTATCTCTACCTACATGGCATACTATATGTACACCTCAGTGGCGAAGGTACCATACAACTCGATTCCTACCGGATTCCCTTTGAAAAATGGCACAATCAGTATTCTATAGACATATAATTAAGGATACGTACTCCGGCTTATCCTTTTACAAAATTGACCCTTCGCTACTGGTACACCTACATGGTTTACTAACAACACTCACACATGGTTCTTTAGAATGGATGTTAACATGTAAAATCAACCCATCTTCATTGCTGCATTGTTAAACTCATAAATAATAATATATGCCATAATTATTTTAATTTTATCTATAAACTAACCAACAGCGATACATAAAAATATTTTACGAAATATGCTTGTGACAGTTATTATGGCCAATTATAGATTTCCCTGTGTAACTGGGATATATATGTATATAATACATGCGAACGGACTAATGCCAGATATTTAAAAAAAATAAAAATACAATACAAAAATACGATACAAAATAATTTTTAAGTTATTTTTAGAATTGGATTACGATTTTGAAAAATTTTAAACAAAAAACGGTTGAATAAAAAAAGAAGAAGAAGATTGGTTGCTTCTCATTTATCTCCATTTATAGTGTTCACTATTCGTTTTTTTTTTTTAATGTCGGTTTATTAGAGTTAAATAAATCAACTTCAGAGAATTCAGAGTAATAAATTCGAGCAATTAGTTGAATCACGTGAGCTTTTTAGCGGGGTAGAAATTTTTCTCTATTTCATGATATAACAATAATCTCCATGGTGTAAAACACTGTGCATACGTGAAAGTTTATTTGTTAAATTTCCACCCTCTTTTTTTTTACCGAAATTTAACAGAAAGTATACATCTTACTATGGTAAAGAAAAGGAAACAAATTACTTACTATTTCGCTGAGAGATGGCTCGTGGTTCTTGTCACTTCTGAACTGTAATAAAACAACTGTAGCTCCAATCAACTCTTGAGTATATTCAAATCCAAGTATTTCAGTCCACATAGGCCTGGATGGCACTTGTACATTATTTAACGTTTTATACAAAATGCAATAATTACAACACTTATCAGTTATCAGACACAGATTCGACTATTAGTCTTAACACCACAATTTCTCCCAATGAACAGCGCTCTCTCGGCCGAGTGTCATGTTTTATAAACTACCCCTTCCCGCTACAACATTGACGGTTAGGCAGTGTTGTCATTTCTCAAATATAAAACGAATTATTAAAATCTTTAAAACCCTACATAATATTAGTTTAAATAGATCACAGCAGATCTTATTATTTAATACATATTTGAAAATCATGACAATATGCTAAATTTGGCATATTTTGTTCTTGTTTAGCATATTTTTTTAGCTTAACATATTTTAAAAAACAAGAAAAGAATGGAAATCACAATGTTTCTGTTGAAAGAAAGACGTGTGCTCAGTTCAAGGCGTTTAATGTAAGAGGGCGAAACCATAGGCCCATCCATGAAGGACGGAAACAACTAAAGGCGTGTACATACACAACACCTCTACCCTTAATTACTAATAGTAAGACAAAAGTAAAATACTACAACACTTAACAAAACACATCAATTCTCTAATCATAATATTAAATATAAATAAAACTTATCCGTCATCCCACCCATATACATGTGACAGTTCCTTAATTACCCTAGGCTGATAAAATTTTCGTTTTTCCTAATTCATGCTAATATTAGTATTTTGGTCAGTTTCCCCCGAAGGGGAAAAGGTCGCGCCCCGCCATCCGCACGACCAGTCAGGGCTGACAGGTGGTTTGCGTAATCTCATTGGACGGTTACTCGATTCAACAACGCTACCAGAAACCTCCCCATTGGGCGACACATTGGTTTTTCCCGGTGACCCACAGGAAATATCTGGGGAAACTTCTTGACCCCCCACTACAACAGGAGTCAGTGACTTTGGAGACGAAACACCCTCAACGCTAAATTCTATAGAACCAGCCGCACCCCGATCTAGATCCTCGCCACTAGTCATGGGAACTGATAGAGAATTACGTGCATGTTTATTGATTTTCAACTTTTTTGCAATTTGATCTAACGTGGTCGCCGTACTCTCTCTAGGAATATCACTACCAACTTCACCCAAGACCCTTAACATCAACTGATCGATATGTCTGTGACATTCTGTTACAATTCCGGATCTAATAGAATAATCGGTGTTACCCAAACGTCTAAGAATCGTTCCAGGTACCCATTTATCTGAGTTAGGGACTCAGATAAATGAGTTGAGAATGAGAATGAGTTCACGATACCAAACAAGAGCTCCAGGTTCTAATTCACGCTGCGTCCCACCCGCGTCACGCTCACTACGAGCTTGACGCGGGTGGATATGTTTGCTCTGGTAACACTTCCTCTTCCGCTACTGAATCTTTTTTTTGTGAGTCAATTAACCGTGAAAGACAATCAGCTGTATTTTTATCGGTTTTGACATACTGAATATCAACATCATACGCCGATAATATAATTGCCCAACGTTGTAAACGGCTTGCTGCCGAGCTAGGAATCCCTACATTAGGCCCAAAGATGCTAACAAGTGGTTTGTGATCAGTCCGAAGTGTAAACTTCCTCCCGTAAAGGTACTGATGAAACTTCTCTACTGCAAAAAACAATTGCCAAGGCGTCCTTATGAATTTGGCTGTAGTGAAGCTCAGGAGTCGGGAGCGAGCGTGAAGCTGACGCAACGACACGTTCCTCCCCTCCTGGTTCACGCTGTGCCAGCACCGCGCCTAGCCCGCGCCCGCTAGCATCTACCGTACTTATTAAAGAATCTTTTTCCATGTCAAAATGCACTAGTGCTTTTGTGCTACACAAAAAAAACACTGCATTTTGTTCAGTTCCCCATATCCAATGCTTACCTTTTTTTAAAAGCTGCTACAGAGGCGATAACTGCTTATGTACTTAAATTTCTGATGAATTTCCCATAAAAGGTTACCATGCCAAGAAAAGACTTTAATTCAGAAACATTATTCGGATGGGGCATAGTTGCAATAGCCGTTACCTTGTCTGGATCTACCCTTACACCATTTTGATCAATAATAAAACCTAAGTATTTAACCTCTTTTGCCAAAAACTCGCATTTACTTTTCTTAATTTTTAAACCATTTGTCTCTAGTATCTGCAACATATCTTTCACAGATTCTAAATGGCTAGCTAATAAAGCGCGGCTGTCCCAAATCAAAACACAGTAAGGTACATTTTTGTCGAAATCAAGATTTTTACACCACCCTTTAAACACAGTATATAAATGCTCACAATATGCAAAAACCCTTTTTTCAATAAAGGCCTCCATTCCCAATATAGCGATACCATAAAACCTAGTAAGTGCACAGACTAAACCGCAAACCCCAAATCAAAAACTTAGTAAGAGCAGAACCAGTTCAAAACACAGCAAGGCACAGGTACTTACTTTGTTTTGGATTGGGAATTTCCACTTGCCAGGTTTTTAATTTGGGAATTAACATGTCTATAGTTGGTGCCAGTTAACATCGGAATAGAGGTCATTAACACCTACCTACCAAGTGTTTGATCACAAAGCGATAACGACACTTACTAGTTACCTAAATCGACCAATAAGCGATACTTTGCTACATCGCTAGAGTATCATAATACCAGTCGGCTAGACATACAGGGGTTGAGAATCTTGTGTTGTTCCAATTCGAATTTATTATTATTTTTTGCTAGAAAACTAATTTTATGCTTATAAATTTACGTGTGACATAAACGCCCCCGCACCGTGACCATAATGTGTTGCACACCTGACGCGATGACCTCGTAAAACGAAAACGGCATAAGATCAGAATTATAATTTTTTGTGATGAGATAGTTTTTGTGATGTCATAATTATATTTAGGTCCAATATTTTTTTGGTTTTTTCGTCATGGATGTCGTTTTCATGGTTTTTGGGGTCGTTGATTACGAAAATGAGCTCAAAATGAAAATCCAAGATGGCGTCCAAGATTTTTTTGGTTTTTCCGTCATGGATGTCGTTTTTATGGTTTTTGGGGTCGTTGATTACGAAAATGAGCTCAAAATGAAAATCCAAGATGGCGTCCAAGATTTTTTTGGTTTTTCCGTCATGGATGTCGTTTTTATGGTTTTTGGGGTCGTTGATTACGAAAATGAGCTCAAAATGAAAATCCAAGATGGCGTCCAAGATTTTTTTGGTTTTTCCGTCATGGATGTCGTTTTCATGGTTTTCGGGGTCGTTGATTACGAAAATTAGTTCAAAATGAAAATCCAAGATGGCGTCCAAGATTTTTTTGGTTTTTCCGTCATGGATGTCGTTTTTATGGTTTTTGGGGTCGTTGATTACGAAAATGAGCTCAAAATGAAAATCCAAGATGGCGTCCAAGATTTTTTTGGTTTTTCCGTCATGGATGTCGTTTTCATGGTTTTCGGGGTCGTTGATTACGAAAATGAGCTCAAAATGAAAATCCAAGATGGCGTCCAAGATTTTTTTGGTTTTTTCGTCATGGATGTCGTTTTCATGGTTTTCCGGGTCGTTGATAACGAAATGAGGTTAAAATGAAAAACCAAGATGGCGCCGAGAAAAAAAATCGGTTTTTCCGTTATAGCCGTCGTTTTCATGGTTAAAGGATAAAGAAAATGAGGTCATTAATTATTTATTTCAATTAGGTCATTCAAAGGCACTTTTGAATGACGAATAGTGAAATGGATTCAATGATTTACCTTGCCTTTGGTTAAATCTGATTTCAACAAATCATTTTCATTTTCATTATCATCGACCCCGAAAACCATGAAAACGACACTCATGACGGAAAAGCCAAAAAAAAAAACACCTTCAAGTAATAATAGGCGTGATGTTATGTTTACTCTACAGAGTAAACCTCAGTGGCCATTAAGTCGCGCAAGAGTCCAATCGTGCAAGTGTCCATTCGCGCAAGATTCCTTTCGCGCATAAGTCCATTCACGCAAAAGTTCGTTCGCGCAAAAGTCCATGTGCGCATATGTCTTTTCGCGCAAGTGGGAGCGCGCACGCAATGATGTTATGTTTACTCTACAGAGTAAACCTCAGTGGCCATTAAGTCGCGCAAGAGTCCAATCGTGCAAGTGTCCATTCGCGCAAGATTCCTTTCGCGCATAAGTCCATTCACGCAAAAGTTCGTTCGCGCAAAAGTCCATGTGCGCATATGTCTTTTCGCGCAAGTGGGAGCGCGCAACAAGTGTTCTTTGCGCAAATGTCTTTCGCGGAAAAGTCTCAGATCCTAATTTTAAGATGTATAATAATATATTTACTTTATTAAAATTGTCTCAGTAAGTTAAAATAGTGTTAAAAACGAAAATAAATTATTTAAATCAATTAATTTCGTAGGGTACGTTTGCTCGATTTCTTATTTTTTTGGGTTGTGCACTGTGTTATGTATGTGGGACACTGTGGATGTATTATGAGACTCAAGCGATATCAGTTTTGCGACAGGTTTGTACGGATGGAGCGACAGTATCGCTAATATTTAGATATCGGGATGAAAGTCGGAGCAATGACCTCTATTCCGATGTTAACTGGCACCGACTATAAAAGACCATAAAATCTAAAAATCAGTGTAGCACACACCCGTCGGAGTTTTTATCTCTAGGAATTAGGGTTTAAATTAGTGAGAAAATATCAAATTGCCGCCATTTTTTCGGGAGAGGGGCGGGGCGTCGTGTGACTTCATTTCGTAGACAGAGAATAGTTTTCTCTGTCTACGCTTCATTTATAGCGTCGCGCCGATCGCCAGTACGTGGCCAGCACTAGATTAGACTAGACGTGATTTTGTTGTCTGACATACCCACATGAGTGCAGACTCAGTTCATGGAAACATAGAGAAAAAGATGCACCGTAATCAAGCAGTGTTTGATTTTGAGGACTTGAAAAGTTTAATCCGTCACGCTCGCATGAAAATAAGGATTGTAGAGCCCCAAAATTACCACGATGGGCCGAAAAATAAAAGAGAACGGCGATCTAATAGCGACTCTTTAAATTATTTTTAGTTGAACTCAATCGTTTTAATTTTTGTTTCGTACTTTGAGTTTATCTGTTTTTGTTATTAATTTCTCGTTTACTACTATAATTTTAAACTTTTCACATTAAATTACTTTACCTTCTAAGACTTAGAAGAATAAACATGGTTAATTAATTCTCGTTAATGTGTTTTACTGCAATCATTTTTTAGATACCAACTTAGAATATTTATTTACTCATTTTCTTTATATATAATTTCTGTCATAACTAAAAGTTTTCAATAAAAATCAAAACCTTATAATGTCACATTACTTACTGTGTTTTGGTTTTGTTTCCATGGGCAATAATTAGTGTTGGATCCCATTTCAAAGTTAGTAAGTGTTATAAAACGTGCATCAAATTATATTTTTAAAGTTTTAATATGCAAAATTGTAGACAATAATCAACAATTCATCTACCATCTCCAAGAATCTTATTAAGCTGTAGATTCATACTTTGTTATGGCATAAGAAAATCAGCTTTTCTTGCCCTCCTGTAAAATTTGTCCGAAGTCCCTTACTGTGTGTTGCGAATGCTTATTTAATAATCTGTGGTTTCAATGTTTATGGTTAAAATAGTTTTTATACTCTCTGGCAACTTGTATCTATGCAAGAGATTAGAGATGGGTCGTCGACGCATTTGGTGTAAACGAAACTAGACCGTTCATTTAAGTTCATCGACTAGTTCATAAACTAGTTGAATTCGTCGACTAGTTTATGCGTCGACTTGGTTATGCAGTGGTTTAAATAAACGTTACAACGAAGTCTACGACGACGGTGACGGTGACGGCGACGTAGGCAGCAGACTAGAGACTGCTCTGTGCTGTAGCCGCTGTAGGTCATATTAATTTGAACTTCCCTTTATACTTTTCCAGGCTTAGGACTGGCAGAATACTGAATAGAGTTAACTCTCATGTTGTACCTATTCATTATTCTGGCGTATTTAGAAGATCAACTGATTTTATGTACAATAATTATTTTTTAATGAAATATTTACAAATTGTGTTTTTTTTTTTTTTTTTTTTTTAAATTAAACATTTACAATATTGTTTTTTTTTTTTTAAATTAAATATTTACATTAAATATAACGTATACAAAAATCAGTTGATCGATTAACTCGCAAATATAAACAAACACGAAAAAAGCTCTGACCTTGAGCGCAATTCGTCACACTGAACGTCATCAATCAACGACATCAACTACTTAATCGAGTACCTACTTCAACGTTCGACTCGATCGACTAGTCCATCCGTCCATCGCCTATAACTTTTGCAACAAAACAATAAAGAAATAAAATAATCACCCAATTAAATTTTAACTCTAAATCTAACTTAAGAGAGTTGATATTTGTACAGCAGGACGGATGTAATTTACACTCGTCGTATACAAATATCAACTCTCTCACGCTAGATTTAGAGTTAAAATTTGTTTGAGTGATTATTTTATTTTTATGGACGAATGAACTTGTGCTATGTGCCTACGTTCTTGAGTCAGTCCGTCGTCCAGTTCGAGCGTTTACGCGTTTACTCGTTTAGCCGTTGTTGATCGACTGCCGTTGAGCCGTCGACGGATTCGACTAGTCCACGGATTGTTGGTGAACCGTCCGTTCGTTCACAGTCCGTGGACGGTCGAATAAACTAGTTCGTTCATTCAACGCTCATCTCTACAAGAGATCCAATAAAACCTGTATGGACGACGACGTATTTTTATTACTTATTACCTGCAAGATTAATATCAAACCCAGAAAGTTGTACACACAACAATTGGCGACCGTCACACCGTGTCTTTATTAGTCGGTAATAAAATACAGTCAGATGGATCTCCAGAAGCTGTCGCGGGAGCGCGACCAGTTACGGCGTGTGTTCACCCGACATGAAGTGGCGGCTAACACCATCACTGACTTTGAGTTTCTTCAAGAAAAATTTAAGAAGATGGAGATTCTCGACGAAGCGATTAAGGAGAACATGCTTAGCGCAGAAGATTTCGACCAAACATTGTACGAAAAAGAATGCGACACTTGCGACTCGTATACAAGAAAATGGCTTGAGTTAAAAGCAAGATGGCCGAAAACCGAACGAGTTAGTGAAAATAAACATTATGAGGCAAAACCGCATCTAAAATTGCCGAAGCTTGAAATTAGGAAGTTTGATGATAACCCCAAAAATTGGTTGGCATTTTGGAGCCAATTCGAAAAAATACACAAGGATGGGAATTTACAGGCTCAAGACAAGCTGCAATACTTATTACAAGGGATGGCGGAAGGTTCACAGGCGCAAGCTTTCGTCTCAAGTTACCCAGCTTCAGAAGAAAATTATACCAGCGTAATCAAGACTCTACAGAGGCGATATGGAAGAGAAGAGATACTAATAGAGATTTACGTTAGAGAATTGTTGAATTTAGTATTAAAGAAAGACAGTGTTAAAGTTCAAGTTTTATATGATAAAATAAGTGTAAACTTACAAATACTTGAGTCATTAGGCATAACAAAAGGTAAATATGAATGTATGTTAGTACCGTTAATTGAGTCAGCACTTCCTGATAAATTATTAATTGAATGGGCTAAACTACCCCTTAACAAGGAGCCAAAACTCAACCAGCTATTAGAGTTCATTCGTAAAGAGGTAGAAGCAGAAGAAAGATGCAACTTAGCACGTGTTGTAAGCAACACGGACACTGTACCAACTGCTTCATGTTTAGTGTCAAAAGAGGTAAGCACTGGAAAATCCAACGACCAAAACAAACAAAAAGATGGTAAGGAACTTTGTTATTTTTGTGATAAATCTCATAACTCATTAGAATGTGGTAAAATTAGTGCTATTAGTCTAGAAGAGAGAAAGGAGGCTGTTAAAAAGAAGGGTGGGTGCTATATTTGTCTTAAAAGAGGGCACATGGCAAAAAAGTGTAAAGCTTATGTAAAATGTTTGTCTTGTAGCAAACGGCATCATGTTATTCTTTGTCCTAACATGAAGTCTCAGGGGCCAACCTGTGAACAAAAAAAGAAAATGGATTCTGATAATACTCTTGAAGACAAGCCAGATAAACCTGAAAAAATAGAAGTAGTTAGTAATTATACAAGTAATAATAGAACAACTTTATTACAGACCTTGGTTGTCAAAGTTTCCTGTAACAACCAAGAGAAGAAGGTGAGGGCGCTTCTAGACTCCGGTTCACAGAGAACATATGTTAAGGCTGAGCTGACAAAAGAATTAGGACTAAAGGTAACTGGCAGTGAAAGTCTTGGACATTCACTGTTCGGAGGTGTAAAGAAGATGGCACAACCACACCGACTCATTGAACTCCAAGTAAGTAACCTAGAAAATACATACCAGACCACAATGACAGCGTTGGAACAAGATGTACTTTGTGGTACATTACCAAAAGTACAAGACCCCAACCTAGTAAAAAATTTACAGAAAATGAAAATTAATTTGACTGATGCTAAGGAGCAGCTATCAGAAATAAGTTTATTAATTGGTTCTGATTATTTAGGGTCTATTTTGAAATCTAATTTCGTCCATGTAACAGACAGTCTTGTGGCTATTCCTACAAAGCTTGGCTGGACATTACAAGGTCCCATTCAAGGTGTTTATAACACAACAGTCAGTTCTAATTTTGTATCAAACGTTCCAGAAGATAGTTTAGAATTTATGTGGAATATAGAAACATTAGGTATAAAAGATCCATATAAAAAGGAAGAACTAACTCAGACCGAAATATTAAAAGATTTCAATGATAAAATTTCAGTAAACAAGGAAGGACGTTATGAAGTAGGATTGCTGTGGAAAGAAGGACCAGAGCTAGAGTCTAACTATGATCAAGCATACAGAAGACTAGTGTCTACAACTAAGAAGTTAGAAAATATGGGAAAACTAGAAGAATACAGTGAAGTTTTGGAACAATGGAAAAAAGAAGGTATTATCGAAGTGGTACAAGAAAATAACAAAAATAAAGGCCACTACTTACCTCACCATGCAGTGATCAAACTGGAGAGTACCACAACAAAGATCAGACCAGTATTTGACGCTTCCTGTAAGGACAAGAATAAAAATTCCTTAAATGCTTGTATAGAGAAAGGAACAAACCTTATAGAAGTTATACCGAAGTTACTGACCATGTTTAGAACAGGTACTTTTGGAGTTATATCTGACATAAAAAAGGCATTCTTACAAATAGCTGTTACAGAACCAGATCGAACATATTTAAAATTACTATGGTGGAAGGATCCAAAGACCAGAGAGGAAATGGTTACTTACCAACATACAAGGGTCCCTTTCGGCGTCGCGTGCAGTCCCTTCATACTGGCGGCTACAATAAACCACCACCTCGATAAACATGTGGATACTTACCCGGAAACAGCAACACGATTGAAAGAATCCTTCTATGTAGACAACTGTGTGACAAGTTTTGATTCTGAAAAAGAAGTTAATAGATTCAGAAGAGAAGCCATAGAGCTAATGGAGAAAGGAATGTTTGAACTAAGAGGCTGGATGACTAATATTCAAGACCAGAAGGAAAGGCTGAAAGATGGAGAATCAGTTTCAGTATTGGGAGTACAGTGGAACAGACAGAAAGATGATTTATGTTGTACTGTAAATGTAAAAACTGTACCTAAAGATATCACTAAGAGAAACTTACTCTCTATTACACAACAGATATTTGATCCAGTGGGATTCTTGTCACCTACCACATTAATTCCAAAATTGATAATTCAAAAGGCGTGGATGTTGAATACTGGATGGGATGAGAAGATACCTGTAGAGCTGGAGAATGAATATAAAGACTGGATAAAAACCATTGACTGTATCAATAGATGCAGAGTACCTAGACGCCTCGCAGAAGCTTCACTACTAGACTGCAAGGTACAAGTTCATGTGTTTTGTGATGCGAGCAAGGACGCATATGCTAGCTGTATTTTCCTTCGCACTGAATGGAGAGGAGAGGTAACAGTAAGACTTGTTATAGCCAAAAGTAGAGTGGCACCTATCAAGAGGCAAATGACGCTGCCAAGACTAGAATTGATGGGTGCACTAATAGCCTCTAGGCAATATCAAGAAGTCATAAAATCAGGCCTACTCCAACACTGTAAAGATTACAAAGTATTCTGCTGGACAGACTCTGCTGTAGTACTGGCATGGCTGAAAAAACAAGAAACATGGAAACCTTTTGTCACAAACAGAGTAAAAGAAATATGTACGAACACAAGTAAAGATTATTGGAATCACATACCTGGTATTTCCAACCCGGCAGACTTACCATCCCGTGGCTGCAACACGAAGAAGCTGCTAGAAACCCAATGGTGGTCGGGTCCACAATGGTTGTACCTGAAAGAAAAAGAATGGCCAAAGAGTTGTAGTACATTAACAAAAAGTGAAAAAGAAGTTTTAGAGAGTGAACAAAGCAAAAGCACATCAGTACACATAGAGATAAATACAGAAGATTTCAGCAATAGATTATTGTATTTCAACAAATATACTAAGATAGTAAGACTAGTGGCAAGACTACTAAGAATGAGCCCTAGAATCAGAAAGGAATACAACATTTCTTCTACTCATATAGGATATGAAGAGTACAAGAATGCTGAAGAAACACTAATAAAGTTAATACAAAGAGAGACATACATTGAGGAGATCATGAATAAAAAGCTGAAAACTACAGAAGAAGCAGGTATTCTAAAAATAAGGACAAGGTTAGAATACAGTAATGAAAACAGAGACTTCATATATCCAATATTATTACCAGGAAAAAATGAAATTGTGAAACGGATGGTTCAACAAAAACATGAACAGATGAATCATGCAGGATCTTCAACTTTGATGACTAGTTTAAGAAATAATTATTGGATAACAGGAATTAGAAGATTGTCAAACAAAGTAGTATCGCAATGCATAATCTGCAAGAGGTTTAAAGCAAAACATTATGAAGTTCCAGAACCACCTCTTCCAAAGGATCGGATTTGCAATACTACAGCATTTGAAGTAACAGGAATAGATTTAGCAGGACCACTCTTTCTGAAAAATAATAACAAGTGTTGGATTGTTCTGTTTACATGTGCAGTTTACAGGGCAATACATCTAGAGCTCACCGACTCCGTGTCAACTGCTAGCTTCATAATGGCATTACGAAGATTTATAAGCAGGAGAGGGAGGCCGAGAATTGTCTACACAGACAACGGGACAAATTTTGTGGGCACTGCCAACCTGCTGCGTGATGTGGATTGGAAGGAAGTAGAGAACTGCTTCGACATTCAGTGGAAATTCTCTGTACCAGCAGCTCCGTGGTGGGGAGGTTGGTGGGAAAGGCTTGTTAGAGTGGTGAAGGATATGCTACGCAGGATATTGGGGAAAGCGTCAGTTGACTGGGTAGAGCTTTCAACTATATTATGTGACTGTGAAGCAACAATCAACAACAGACCTTTAACTTATGTGGAAATGGGAGACATGAGACCTTTGACACCCATGTTGTTTCTTCAAGGTTTACCTACTAATGAGACACCAGACTTAGATCAGATTGATCACAAGAATCTAAATATTCGATACAGATACCTACAACAGTTACGAGAAGATTTCAGGAAGAGATTTAAAAGTGAATATTTAGGATTATTAATAAGTAAAGGAAAGGAAACCAGAAAAGAACCCAGAGTCGGAGAAGTAGTTTTGGTAGAGACAGATTCCAAAAGATTGCATTGGCCTATTGGCATAATAAAAGAGGTTTTTCCAGGCAAAGACGGTTGCACGAGGTCAGCTAGAGTGCAGACAGCTTCAGGTGAAAAGGTAAGACCTTATCAAAAGTTATATCCTCTAGAAGTCTCAGCAGCATCTCAAGAATGGTTGAACAACCTCCCTGAGAGCATTGGTGCCCAGCTCGGCCCAGAGCTACAGCATATGGAGTCATCAGATCCTGATGATGGTACTCAGTGTCCTACATCTGCCCCCCCTACATCGACTAGGTCGGGTCGTACAATAAAACTACCTTTCAGATTCTTAGATTGATTTATTTCATAATTATTCATGGTTGAGTTTCGGTTGCTTTTTTGTCTAAGTTTTGATCTCCATCCGAGACTGCTTACAGTGTAATTTACTTGATTGTTTAATACTTACACTAAATAAAGAATACTCATTGTTTCTAAGTGCTGTTAACAAATTAGGTGATAATTTTAGAATAGCTAGATTAGATACAATGTTTTTGATTATATAACGTTTATACATAGGTACACCTATTTCATTGTGCCCCGGGAGTGATGTTGCGAATGCTTATTTAATAATCTGTGGTTTCAATGTTTATGGTTAAAATAGTTTTTATACTCTCTGGCAACTTGTATCTATGCAAGAGATCCAATAAAACCTGTATGGACGACGACGTATTTTTATTACTTATTACCTGCAAGATTAATATCAAACCCAGAAAGTTGTACACACAACACTGTGTTTTGATTTGGGACAGCCGAGCGGCCTTTACATTTGGCTAAATTCAGTTAGCTAAATGAATTAGACTCTGAATTTAGACAAGTGTAAAGACATTCAGACTGTTAGACACACTAATTAGACAATCAGAGTCGTGACTGCCAATCTAAATCAGTTAGCATGCTGAATTTAGCCAAGTGTAAAGCGATTTAGACAAGAAATGCGTTTAGTTGTCTGCTACTCTCAGCGGAAACTATGAATTCTGTAGTGAAAATTTTCTCAATACTTGCTCATCAAATAAGAAAACTTTAGAACGCAAAAGAATTGAAATTAAAGAGTTTTTGATTAAAAATCCTTAAAAAAATGATTTTCTATGATAATTGCATGATTTAATTGTTTGTTTGTTTTAAGCATTTGTATATCGCCCAAAACGTCTATGATTTTTGAAAGTGGTGCAGAAATAAATTAACTGAATTTTAAATCTTCGTATGTACGGTCGACCAAGCTACTTGGTTTACATTTTAACATGCAAATTACATTGTAAAATGTAAACCGAATAGCTTGGTCGACCTTCCTGTTGATAAGAAACTCAAAGTAACAGCTAATCTTTCTCTACGAGTAACAGCATCTCTGAGCCAACTGTATTCTTTTTTAATGTACGGTGTAATACTAATCTCAACAATTCTTTATATTGCTCAGATTCCAACCTTAGAAAATTTGTTACATATTCCGGTTTTAATACAGAGATAATGGTGTCGATTCTTTTCGGCACAAACTAAACTTAATTTAGGCTATTGCTATCTTTTTCTCTCTAATAAAACGAGAAAGAGACGGAATTTAGACGAATTTTGACGTATTTTTTTCTGCGTCTTTTTAGTAATTAATTAAAATCGAGCTCGACGCAGTCGACGCAACCATAGCCAAGGCGAGCCTTAGCCTTCGACAAAGCCTTTGTTGTTTTGATGGTGCCATGAGAGTCACAAATATACGTACGACACGCTCGGAATTCGCTGTTATACTGAGTTAGCTAGCAAATTAGATCAAGTGTAAAGAGCAAGCTTTTTTTCGCCAACGCTCACTGTCTGAATTTAGTGCACTAAATTTAGCCAAATGTAATCCTTATTTTTAATCAGTATGTCATCAAAAAAATCTATGACATTAGGGTTATTCTTAAATAAATTAACCATAATTTTTTTAAATGTTCCTGGGCTTGTATATAAAATAAATACCAAACGATTATACTTAAATAACCCTCTATGCGTGTTAATAACTGTATAATCCCTAGAGTGCTCAGCTAAAAGTACCTGGTTGTAGGCTTGAGACAGATCTAATTTAGTAAAGAAAACATTTCCGCTAAGATTACTGAATAAATCTTCCATTTTTGGAATCGGAAATCTATCGATCGCTAAAACTCTATTCAGGGTTACCTTATAATCGGCACATATTCTTAGGCCACCATCAGCTTTGCGAACCACGACTAGAGGCGTGGCCCAGTCGGAATGGTCTACCGGTTCAATCACCCCGGCCTTTAGCATGGCATCTAGCTCGGCGTCGAAACGCTCGCGAAGCGCATATGGTGGGACTGTCCCATACCACTAGGGCTTTCAAATACCGGACTTATTCAATACCGGTATCAATACCGGTATTGAAAAAGTCAATACCGTGATCCCGGTATCAATACCGGTAGTCCGGTATTGAACGCAAGTTCAAATAAGACATTAATAAAACCAATAACAAACGCCTTTTTTATATTTTCAAATCAGCCTTTATTGTGTTATTTAAAGAAAATAATAAAATAAATACATGTTATACATAGCTTTCCTATATAATAATTTGGTATTGGTTGATTATGTAGGACTAGGAATTAGGAACATAATGAAAACTTAAACTTAATCTACTCTTTTTGCAGGAAGGCCTTTCACATAGATTTATTTGTGCAATATCAAAAAAAAAAAAAATTCTTATTATTGTTAAATGTCATCATGTCTCATGTAAAAATCACTCTTTTTAGGTAATTTGGATATCTCTCTCTCTAGTTGTTTCTGTATGGACATGTCTTCATTATCACTGCTCGTATTCAATGAAGTACTTAGTTCTTCTATCGTTATATCATGTTTATGAGCAGTCATTGTCTCACTATCTTTTTGAGCGTTTTGTGTGTCATTATTATATTTTAAACGTGCAAGTAAATTTACGACAATATGTAGTATTTCATCAGATGTAGGTGAAGGTATCAGCATAGTCATCGTTACTGAAGAAAGTTTCAGGGTCGTGCAATTATTGTAACACTCCAGATATTGAAAGTCGCCGCTCATTTATGCGCTTTCGAAGTGATTATTAAGATTAAGATTATTGCTCAAGTCTAACTATCTAACTTTTTCAACATAAATTTTAGACAACATCAGCTTTCAGTAAGTTGGCATCAAGTTGGTTTGCAAAATTCCGGTAACGGCGTTTTGACCACAGAAAGGGTGTTGTAAATATTGTTCAGACTTTCCAATTCATTTCAATATTACATAAAATCAGAGTTTAATTTTAGATCGATTAAAACTTTTGATAAATAAACACAATCCTTTACTTTCAAAAAGCGCTCAATCATGTCAGCCATACTGTATTAACGTCATTTCCTTTTTATACATTTCAACATCATATTTTTGTAAGAAATCTTTCTTTCTACGGGACTTGCGAAAAAGTTTGACTAATTTTCTCACTTGATTTATGAGGTATTTCGAAATAAACCCAGGTCTCTCTGTTTCGAGCGGTTGAATTTCCACATAATCCAAAGCATCGTCTTCGCCTTGGTTAGTCTGATCAGCGTTGTTGTCTTTGCTGTCAGTCTCAAACTCAATGTCAATATTTAGCGGTGAGGCGATTGAGACAGAAGGAACAGCAAAAATCTGTTAAAACTGGTATTTATACAACGCGTCTTTAACCACTAGTTGAATTCCATGCACCAGGCAGACCTGAAGACGATTTGGGAAAGACACGAAGAGGCAGCAACGACGGTAATCTAATTAAACTAGCAAAAATACGCGTAGTAGATCACAACTACACAGTCACAAGATAACACTACACAATAACAAAGTCTATAGACGCGTTATCCCGTCGCGTTTGCGAAACTGACTGACAATAACAAAAATGACACATAAGTACAGCTCGATTTCGGGAATTGTCTCAGGCGGGACCCGGGAGGGTGAGCTTAAGATAGCAGCGGGACGCTTGCGCTGGAGAAAACAAGTGTGAGAATAAGATCACATAATTTTCAGATCTAATGTTTGTAATACCGTAATCACGGTATTGAGGCGTCAATACCGGTATTGTAAAAGGTCAAAATAAAATCCGTGATCACGGTATTACGGGATCCCGGAATACCGGTATTGAAAGCCCTACATACCACACATGCAGCTCAGCCATGCTCCCCGTGAATTTACCCAATGTGCCGTCGAACAGGGATTCATGCCTAGAAATAATTTTATTGATTATTTTGTCATTAACAGCATTCTGATCTGTTAGCACATGGCATTTAGAAACTTTAATAGGTATTTTAAGTTCAGCCAACCATTGCCTTTCCATTAAGTTTGAAGAGCCTTTATCTAAAACATAGAGATCTAACGTTTTAATGACCCCATTATAACAAACCGTTGTTACCAAGTATCCTATAGGATGAACAGTTGAGCCATCGTAAAATTTGAGGCTAAGATTACATTAATTATTCAAGTGCAAGTTGCTAAACAACTACACACTTACTACACACACTACTTACTTTATACACACTTTTATTTAGACAAGATAGGGCAGACCCTGTATCAACCTCCATCCTAAGTAAACAATCTTGTACCTTTACAGTGACACACACTGGTTTATACTTGTTTAATGACATTTGGTGCATGGGCTCTTCATCCTCTTCAACGTCCCCGGTGCTTTTATTTTCTTCCTTATCCAGGGAGTATAATGGAGCCCCAGGGCTACCTCGCCCCGCACCGCGCTGCCCACGCCTTGCTCGCCTCCACGTTGCGCGTCCGCGCACTCGACTGTACCGCGGGCACATCCTTCTCAAATGCCCAACTTCACGACACCCACTGCATACGAAGGTTTTATATCTACAGTCGCTAGACCTGTGCCTATTATCACCGCAGTTTGGGCATTTCTCGACTCTGTTCACATTTTCCGCTACTTCCATAGCCGCTGAGGAACCTCGTTCCACCGCAGTGGCGATGGCGTCCCGCTCCGCAGCCTCTAGAGACAGCGCTATATCTAGTGACAGCTCAAACTCAAACTCAAAGCATTTATTTCAATTAGACCATTACGGCACTTTTGAAAGTCAAAATTACAAAAAAGAAAATCAAAGCTACAGTCCCAGTCACAAGGCATAATAACTTGAGAAAGTACTGTAGTTGCCCATTCCCTAGCGTAGATCTCTATGGAGAAGAATGGGCAAGAAACTCCATGGACACTCTTTTAAAATCAAAATATTGTTACAAAATCTTGGTTACCTACATCATTAATTTTGAGATTATACATATATGTGAGAACGATGTAGAAAGACGTGCACACTAAGAGCATCCAGAGTGAAAGATTAGATTAAAAATGTATGAATAAAGTAATTAAAATGAACCTTGGCAGCTAAGAGATGACCAGTCCCAACTGACAGCGCCCGTTCACAGACATGACGCATGTACCGGCGCCATTCAACTCAACCATATTGAAGGGAACTAAATGACCCGACACACCCGCCACCATCAGCGAGACATTTAAGTGAGCATGACATTCTCTCAGTCACCAAGGCATACCTATTCAAGTCAATGAAAGATAAATAAATGTAAATGGTGGCTGAACAGTACAAAGTACTCACACATGTGCTATGCAATTATATAATCTGCTCTGTTGTATGACAACTTTTCCTCCGCGAACAATCTTTGTTGGAGTGTGTCGCTTTTCAAGCCACAAACCATCAGTTGATCCCGTAAATTTTCGTCCAATGACGCTTGGAAGTTACAGTGCTTTTATAACTTTTTAAGTTCTGAAACATACTCCGCCACCGATTCATTTGAATATTGTCGCCGCTGACGAAATCTAAACCTTTCGGCCAAAATTGATGGGGTAGGCTGCAGGTGTGCCGCTAATAGCTCCACTGCCCTATTACAAGATAACTCTGCAGGTTTGAGCGGACTCGCCAAAGACGACAATAAATCATATCACGCATCACTGAAATCAGAGTCGGAAGCTTGAGTTCAACTTTGACTGTATTGGCCAAAAAGAACATTTCCAGTCGCTCAATGTAAGCAGACCAGTTTACCCCGTCTTTACGTTGAACTCCCGTACTTGACCCGCTGACATTTTATATCAACAAAGCAATCATTCTCGCTAATTATTACATAATGATTTAAGTTTTTATTTCAAGTATTAACGATATACAAACAAAAAAACTGTGAAAAAGCATGAAAAACAAATATTTTTGGTAAAAAAATAACTTTTATTCATCGCCAAGTCGCCGAGAAAAATTAGATAGTCGACTGGTAGAAGTAGACGATCTCAATGAAATCATTCGAGTTTTCCCAACTACTAAACAGGTCGATGAACATAATCAAAAGATGACAACTATATTGACAAAAACTACTAGGTTGTATAACTTACATGCAGTTGTTATATCAGTAGAATCGAAAACATAATATGGTCAAAAACCGAAAGATGTTTATGTTTCTGATGATCCTAACAAAACTGGAGGAATCGTTAAATATTTAACAATCGGTTTAGGATCACGAGTTATGTTACGAAGAAACTTGAATGTTACCCATGGTCTTGTTAACGGAGCAATGGGTGTTATAAGGACGATTGAGTGGCCAGCTCTTCGGAGGGACCAATTGGAACCCGGAGAATTGCCACAGGCTGTTTAAATAGAATTTAACGACAAAGCAATTAAAAACAATGTTCCTGGAATAGGAGTCAGAATCGAACCATCGACGACAGAATTCGATGCACTTCGCGGACAGGGTAAAATAGAGCGAAGAATGTTGCCATTGATATTGTGCTGGGGTGTAACTGTACACAAGCTCCAAGGAACTACTTTGGACCGAGCTGTGGTTGACTTAAGTTCACGCATTTTTGCTAAAGGTCAAGCATATGTAGCTTTGAGCCGAGTTAGGTCTCTAGAGGGACTAATCATCAGTAGTTTAGACCACCGCAAGTTACTTAATAATCCCCACGATATTAACTCCCTCAATGAAATGACTAGATTGCGAAATTTACCATCTTATAACGAAGTCAATGAATCGTAACTAAAAAGTATAAAATAAAAAATAATAATTTAAAGAAAAACAAAAGACCCGACTGCGTAAAAACTAATTTTAAAAAATACGTGAAAGAATTGTCATAAATAAAAACTAAAAAGAAAGAAACAAGCCCAGTAGTTTAGAATTCTGTTAAGTAATACAATACTAAATAACTACACAATGAGGGATTTTCTTTTTAGGTCTTCCCTAGTCGCTGGATAGATGGCGCTAGGAGTAAGTATGATAATGCAAGGAACGGAACCCAAAAAAACTGATTTTAACAAAGCGCGAGAAATGTTGGTTTTATTCGGAAGGTTAAGCAAATGAAAGTGTCAGTCAACGAGAGTATGCGACGTGACACAATGTTTTTTTTTCAAGCGTTTTGGCTTTGGCATAGTAAGTTCAACGCCATCTATGGAGTTCTTGGAAACTAAGTTTTTTTTTAAAACCTCAAAAGGAAAACCTCTCATTGAAATAGTTTTATAATCGATACACACATAAAACAAATCATAAATTCTAATGCAGAACAGAACGACTCACAGTCGGGGCCCCTTGGGAAGATTTGATTGGTAAAATTTAAATTTATCGGTCTTTTGTTTTTCTTTAAATTATTATTTTTTTTATTTTTTAGAGGTTAGCATGTTTTTGGCACATTTTTTACACCAATCTAGCAGATTTTGAAGTAGTTGAGTTGGAAACACTGACCACAGTCCACACTTGTATAATGGCGGCTCTACACGTTGGCGAAGATATTGGCGAACGTTGTGGCAAAGATGTTTGCCAAGAGATTGTGATCGCGTCCACACGTTGGGAGGTCGATCAGTTTGCTTCGGTTCGTGCCAATGTGCGGACGACAAAATGGATATTGAGGTTTTGACGGCTGCTGCGGTTTATTTATTTTCTGCATACCGCTGCTTGCTAAAATCCATTGCGATCACAGAAATATATTGAAATGCCGATAATACCTAAAAAAAAATTTAACAGAACTTGTTCGCCGTCTGAGTTTCGCCCCCAAAATTTGAGACAAATAAGCTAAAATTTGCACAAAATTTGGCACGCGAGGTACATACACTTCTTGCTGTTATTTTCATATATTTCTGTGGTTGCCATGTTTCAAAGGTTTCAGCATACAGACATAGGTACATTACTACCTACTTAATAAATTAGTAGGTACTTACGACGTTTTTATTTTTATGATTTTTATTTTTTGGGTTCCACAGTTTTCAGCTTGATAAAGTTCTATGAAGCGAAAAGTTTCTTCATTGCTCATAGTTGCCATTATCGTACTTATATTGCTATTAACAAATACTTCATACGTCCGCTCAGTGTGGCCGCTCGTTGCAAACTGAAACTGAACGCATCGCCAACGTCAACGTGTGGACGGTGCGCCCAACACTGTGCCATAATCACGCCATAACCCTTTGATCTGCGTCGAAAAACCGACACCACACGGATCTTGCGCCAATGCGTGGACCAACAGTCTAAATACCTACCAATAGATTACCAACCCCCGTTCTACACGATGGCCAATACGTATTGACTAATACATTCGCCAATATCTTCGCCAACGTGTAGAGCCGCCATTATATAGTGTATTATCTATGGTCCACACCATTTCAACACTCAACACAACAGTCAATTCTTGCTTGACGATTTCAGTAATATTTTTAGATTTGATTATTTTTAATGAAAACAAAAGAAGGCACTAAAATAAATAATATCAAAGTGACGAGTTGAAAATGAAATGAACAAAACTTAACATGACTGTTGTTAATGTCCTGTAACGATGCAAATTAATTCGTAAGGACGCCACGCCTGTAATGTGGATAACTTAAAACTGACAGCATTACCCGACCTAAATAAATACTCCGCCGTGAACCATGATCGTTATTACATGCATTATTCGTTTTGGTGTCTGAGTTGTGTGTGTAGCCGCCTAACATGGAGGTTTTTCTAATTTTAACTTTCGTTAGCGTGGGACTGGCGTACGATAAAGGTAAGCAACAGCTCCAGCTATCATAATATTAGTTCCTTTTGTACATCTGCGATCTTGCTTTTTGACGACTTTAGACCTAGGATTGCCTCTGGTGAACGTCGATGAACGTTGAGTGTTGTGGTCTTATAATAAAATTCTTTTTAGTTTTTTTTTTCCGAATTCGGCTGAAAGATATCCCTTTCTCTCAGCCGATTTCCGAAAAAGACGCCGGCGTCGTATCATCTTTAAAAACATAACTGATTAGTTTTTCCATGTAAAAAATGTGGCCAGTAAATAAAGGTGTTGGAATTGTATAATCGGTGTCCAGTTGAAGATGAATTTGTTAATGTCTAAGAGAAAATATTGATGTTGAAATACAATACGTATTACCCAGTACTAACTGGGTTGTGGAGGTCAGATAGGCAGTGTCTCCATGTAAAGTACCAGACTGGTATTCAGCTGCTTCCGGTTAGACGAGTAGAGAATGAGGAAGCCCACCCCAACATGAGTTGATGATATGTTTTTAATAAAATAGTAGTCACTTTGCAATATTTCTTGTACTCCAGTACTCATGTCTAACTCTGGGCCAGTCAGTACTTAGCAGTAGTAAGCTGAGTAATCAACACAATATTTCTCCAAATGATAAAGATTAATAGATGTGCCCTCACCATACTTCATCATTTGCCTAGCCTTTTTCCAACCATGTTGGGGTTGACTTCCAAGCTAACCGGTTTCATCAGAATACTAGTACTATGGTGATATAATAGAAGTTGCAGGTAGGAACTAGTGAAGTCTCGGTGCAGAAAGAGAGGACTGGAAGAAGATGAAGGAGGCTTTAATTCAAAAGGGATCCATTGCAAGATCAGAAAACATAGAAATTCTTAACTAACATAACTATATATATAACTACTACTTTGTAATGGAATAAAATAAGCTTTATTATTTATTAGTACTTTATATCTGGTACTGTCTATCTGGGTTGCGCAAAAATGTTCACTAGCAGACAGCATGATTGCATATCTGGTATGAATGAATGGAGATGCTTTTCAGTATGAGAAGCCTGACAACTGAGCCAACAATGTAAAACTTTTAAAATCTTTTCTTAAAGAAGAAGTAAATCTCTGGTTCTTGTGGCCTGTTCAAACTTCCACTATCTTTTGTTCCAGCATCTTTCTATGGAGCAAGCTACATTACATACCCACTACAGGAAGCCAAAGGTGTGACTGATATGAGTTTTCGTTTCCGCACACATCTGTCTGATGCTCTACTACTACTTGCTGCTGGCAAAACTGATTATTGCATGGTAATGAAACTACTTGTTATCAATGTTATTTATAACTAGCATACGTTACGCGGTTTCACCCGTGTAGTTCCCGTTCCTGTGGGAGTACGGAAATAAAACATAGCCTATTATTATATACTAGTGGACGTCACGCAGTCCACGGGAATAAAATATAGCTTATATTACTCAGGGTGAATGTAGCTTTCTAATGGTGAAAGAATGTTTGAAATTGGTGCAGTAGTTTTTGAGTTTATTAATTACAAACATACACACAAAAATACAAATATTTCCTCTTTATAATATTAGTGTAGATTCTAAATATATTTTTCAAAACGGTGCAGTATTTTTTAAGTTTATTTGTTACATACAAAACTACAACTCTTTTAGTATTAGTATAGATATAGATAAATGTACTTTTCTTTTCTTTTTTAACTTTTCATTATTTAAATTAAATCAATATAAAATAAGATTCTTACCTTTATTCAATTCAAGCCATTCGAAAGACAGGTTTTTTTATGAATATTTGTTATTTTCCCACTTTCAGATTCGCTTGGAAAGTGGCAGACTGAAACTACACATAAACCTGGGTGCGGGTGAGAGTGAGCTGTCATCTCCTAAAGGGATACACCTGAACGACTCACAATGGCATCATGTCAGCATCATCCGCCGAGAAGCTAACCTTACTATGAAGGTATATTTACAACCATTCAAATATGTATTCTTTGAATTAAGTAACATCCATGAAATACAAGCCAGTGTTTTAATTTCATTGATTATTACTTTTCATAGATCATCTAACAATGATTTTTACAAACACTGTTTTAAGCTTTCACGGTTTAAAACTAAACTTATATTGTCACTTACGAGATATCTTCCGTAATTGTCCCGCGATCATGGCGCTTGCAACAGCGTCGAAATATCGGGAGCTCAAAACAATTAACAATCACAGAAGATTTTTTTTTATTACAATATGGGATAAAGTGACAATATAAGTTTAATGATTTTTACTTAGAAAGCTTTTTTAAGCAATAAGTAAACTTTTTTCTCTTGGCTTACAGGTGGATGAAACATCAGTAAAGAAAAGACTGCCTGGCCGATTCTTTGAGTTAAACATTCACTTTGGTATATTCCTGGGTGGTCAGGGCGATTTCTCTGAGCTCTTTTTGGGCCATATGGAGAATTTTCGCGGCTGCATGGAAGATGTGAGTTTTTGTGTTATTATATAGTATTTTATTCAGAAAATGGCTAACATCTAATTTGCTATAAACTTACATATAGATAGAGAGATGATGTCAATTGTCAACAAATTAGAATCGTGATCATTTTTAAAGCATTATTTTTGATCACAAACAAACAGTAAGTTTACATAGTTCGACATTTCTAGGTATACTACAATGGTGTGAAGATTATAGAAAAAGCCCGCAGTCGCTCCGGGTCAGTGCATGTAGAAGGAGTGACGTGGAACTGTGCCCCCGAATTCGATGCCGACCTCAATTCCGACATTAGCTTCGTTGATGAAGGAGCCTATCTTATATTACCGAGAATAAATTCTAGGGCTGGAGGAAAGTAAGTAAACTGCTTAGACATAATTTACCAATGAAACTGAACCCGATTAGTCAATCTTCCACAAAAATGATGCCACTGACAACACTGGAATTTGTTTAAAATATGTGAAATTTCCCCATAATTACCATTATAATCTTTAAACGCCTCGGATATATAATAACTATGGCCAACTATTACTATGTCTTCTCAAGAAACACTAAATAACTACATAGCGGTAATTTTGAATGTTTCAGGTGGCAAATAGAATTTAAAACAATAGCCCAAAATGCCATAATTTTGTACAACGCCGGTGGTGGTCGAGGATCGGACTTCCTGGCTGTGGAGATCTTGGAGGGCGTGGTACGAGTAAAAATGGCGCGGGGCCAGATAGTGCACACCGAGAGAGTCAATGATGGGCAGTGGCACAAAATGCACCTCTCATTCTACCCCTCCATGATAGAGGTGAGACAATGTTATGTTGTAACTTTTCTAACAGGAAATGTGCTTGCGCTGGGTCGCAAATCGCCTGGCGTGAAGCGATAATGCGGCCTAAGGCGGGGCACGCTTTCCTAGCTTCTTTCGGGCTTCGTCTGCGTGGACGTGGGATAATAGCCCAAATTCTATAACACTATTTATTAGCCGTGCTTGCTAGTTACAATGCCCGCGTAGATATGGAATAATGTTAGAAATAATCAACTAAGTTTTAATGTGAAGTGAAAATATTATGTTGTTAATTAAAACACGAGGCTAACTATAAAGCAGGTCTTATGTTTTTTATTTTTTCCAAAAGACGAAAATTTGATTTTATAAAGAATAAAAACCACTCATTTCGCACTATTCGGCCGCAGTGACTGACGTAACAACCGATTTGTAGTGCAAGCTGATTAGAACTTTATTCTAACAGTATTACAAATGAAGTTTGAACCACCACAAATAGAGTTGCTAATGTGAGGTAGTATAGGCTCTTAACTGGCACCAACTATAGTCAGTGGCCTTCTTAGGTTTACCTCTAATAGGTTATAAGGCAGCAAAACCTTATTACTGAACTAAGCTAAATTACTTTTTGTAAAATAAAACATTTCATTCGGTCTAAGCATTTGCGAGTCGCACGGGGCCGGTCAATGTGGCGACATTTGGGGGAGGCCTATGTCCAGCAGTGGACATCTTTGTTGAAATAACGATAGTGATGATGATGATTTGCTCTGGTGTCGGTATGATAGATTTATGAAGAAAAGAGAGCTGCCATGCTGACCTGACCCCCAATAAATAAGATAGTTTTTAATTATGATAATTGATATTAACACTATTCTTTCAAAAGCAAATGAGCTTGGCGAGTTTAACTGCGCGTCCATGCTATTTTTAAGCCCCGACGCAAAAATAAGTGTGTTATAAGTTTGCCCGTTATGTGTGTGTGTGTCTGTAGCACCGTAGCTCTTAAAGCGGAAGCTCCACGGTAGCCCGCGAAATTCAAATTTTCTTACGATTTTTTACAATTTGCAGGTCTTTGTTAGGTTGAATGTTGATTAAAATATGATTCGCGGCTGTACCACGTATGTATAGTTACACACAGAATTATAATCATTAAAATCATCAGTACGGGTTGTACTAGTAGTTCATGTAACATGATTGAATGACTTTTTCATGAAACAGTCGTAAGAAAATTTGAATTTCGCGGGCTACTGTGGAGTTTTCACCGGCCTGAATTCTTGTGGCGCTGACGGTCGGTCGCACACGGTCGGTCGCGTCGAGTATACACCACCATACTGCGACGCTGACGTCAGCGGCGACCGACAGCCGTATTTTGTTCTCGCTGATGACGTCACAACCGACACAGCGTGATGGGCCGAGCGAATGGTTATTATGGTATATCCGTATATCCGTCCGTTTTGTATTTGATCCAAAGGTTGCGAACCCGAATGTGTGTTTACAAAATTTATAGGGGCCTGGGTGATACAAATACATTCGCGCACATGCCCGACTATATTGTTAGTTTACTGCACCATTGTTACTAACACTATAATACTAACAAAACTATGGGCTTTAGTCTGAATTAAAGTTTAATTTATTTTATTATCTTACTACTATTATAAATAGATGCGAAAGTTTGTGAGAATGGATGTATTTATGAATTTTTCACGCAACAACTTCCTATAAAACAACAACAACAACTGAACTTCAACTTTCGATAAAGTTTGGCACAAAAATAGTTTATAACCAGGATTAACAAATAGGATATGTTTTTTTTATCCTGGTACTACGATCCCGTGGGACAATTCCTGAATTCCACGGTTGCATATGTACGGTTTCATATTGCTTTTTTAGGCAATCCAAAAGCCTTTTAAAATCTTTCGGTCGCTTTGTTTGATCTAAAAATATAAATTACTAGCGGACGTCACGCGGCTTCACCCGCGTTGTTCCCGTTGTGTAGTACGGGGATAAAATATAGCCTATGTTACTCGCTGATAATGTAGCTATGCATTGCTGAAAGAATTTTTAAAATCGGTCCAGTAGTTTTGAGTTAAATCGTAACAAACATACAAACAAACAAAAAATCAAATCTTTGCTCTTTATAATATTAGTATAGAAAATATCAATGGTTTTGGCTGCTCGCGATCTATTATTGCAAATTGTTTTATTATAAAAGATACTTGCTCTGCGAGATTAGCGACTGTAGATTTCGATCCTATAAGTTTATTTCTTAATCAGTTGTTTTACATGGTGTTCAAAATGCAACAAAATGTTGATTTTCATCAGATCTTAGCAAATTTTGAGGGGGCTCGTGTCTTAGCTCTAAAAAACAACTAAATGTTTTAAATACTTACTTTATTATTGCCTCGTTGGTCTAGTGGTCACGACTGCTGAGCATGAGATCCTGGGTTCGATTCCCGGTTCAGGTTTTTCCATTAGGAATTTCTCAGTAGCTGCCACGGAGTCTGGACGCCCAGTTGCCCAGTGATGGCAATAGACTCGCCCCTATTCTTCTTCTTCTTCAACCCTTGGGGTGATGCTGAGCGTTTATTCCCATCTACCACCCTGGTTAAGTTATTTTAAACCCATCTTTGTAACCTAATGTAAACATTGTACCTATGTTATTTGTAAACTAATGTAACTTTTTTACCATTAAAGAAATATACAAGTGATAATGTCCAGTATTCTGCATGGTGTCGGACGTAAAGAATAGCACCATCCCATATCTTCCCGTGGGTGTTGTAAGAAGCGACTAAGGGACTTACCAGAGAATGGGCAGCAGCGTTCTCTGTGCTTTTGTAACAACCGCACTGCGATCGCCAACCCGCCTGCCAAACGTGGCGATTATGGTAAAATCCCCCTTTGGGGGAGGCCCATGTCCAACAGTGGACGTATTTCGGCTGAAATGATGATGATGAATGTCCAGTACAACAACGGTAATGACAATCGACCACCGGGGTGGTAGATGGGAATAAACCATGCTGAGTGTAGGTTTTTTCTAAATCCTTACTTAAGCATAACTGGCGATATGTGGGTGTAATATTAGATACACCTTTGCCTAACCCTTTGGGGCTTACAGGCGTGATGTTAATGTGATAAAATTGACTTTAGCCTGGTCTGACCTGCAGTGAACCAGTTACCGGAGTTAGTCCGACACCTTGCTGACTGGACAATAGATCTTTTTAGGGTTCCGTACCCAAAGGGTAAAAACGGAACCCTATTACTAAGACTTCGCTGTCTGTCCGTCTGTCTGTCACCAGGCTGTATCTCATGAACCGTGACAGCTAGACAGTTGAAATTTTCACAGATGATGTATTTCTGTTGCCGCTATAACAACAAATACTAAAAACAGAATAAAATTAATATTTAAGGGGGGCTCCCATACAACAAACGTGATTTTTTTTGCCCTTTTTTTGATAATAATGGTACGGAACCCTTCGTGCGCGAGTCCGACTCGCACTTGGCCGGTTTTTTTTTACGGTTTTTGCTACTCCTCCACTATACTTTTCAGATTAATTTCGTTTCGGGATCCAAGACAGTTAAATTCATTCTCTGGGACTTCGTCGAGCTTCATTGTCTCGGCGCTTTTCTGGTGGTCGCCACTGTTGATTCTGGCTTTCAGGAGTTACAGTGTTTGGGAACAGTGTGGCGGGCTGGACTATAGATCTTAGCATAACTTATTGTCACATAATTCTTGCTTGAGCCTAAACCGTCTATTATTTCAGCTTTCTGTGGACAACATAGCAATGCACACACGAATCGAGAGCGGTGGTACACGGTACCTAGATCTGTCAGATTCGTTCTATCTCGGCGGCATAGAAAGCGAGAAGCAGCAGAGGGCGTTCACCAAGGGAATCAAAGCCGCTGATTCTAGCATTATGGTAAGTTATGGTGTATCAATAGGGTAGATGACAAAAGAAAACGAATTAGTCCGTCAGATAGATTCCCAAAAAAATATTGACAACATTTTTTTCTTTTTTTACACGTTAAAAAACGTGTTACGTAAACAAAAATTGAAGACGATACGCATATATTGCGTCGAAAACTCGTGTGTCGTCACATTTGAGTACATTTTTTACTCAAATGTGACGTCACAAGCCCCCACTCATGATCTTTGACACATTTTATTTTCGCCATCTTTAAATAAAAAACACGTATTCAATATTTTTCGACTATCTAACTGACGGACTAAACAGAATCATATATTTTTTAATCAGTCATCAGGATATTATGGTTGAGTGTTGACGATCATATTCATGTCGCACTTGCTACCAACTACGAAATCAGTCTTTCATATTAACAGCCTAGCCTTTTTACTAAACGCCGTTAACCTGTGGCCTAAATGACATTGAACCATTTAATCAAACAGCTAGGCAAATGACATGCTTAGTTTTGACCTTTTTTCAACGACTTGCGTACAAGAGATTTAAAAAGACATTGGCAACGGCTCATACATTGAATTAGCTGACCTCAAATGAAATTGTTCGAATCACCTATGGCTAAGGGTCAGATTCGCGAGCATGCGAGAGGCGGCGCTTGATATCCGCTTCGATATTCATACGATTTTATACTTTGGTAATCGTAATATTTTCGATGCAGCCAGTAAACTGCGCGAATCATTTTCTGTTCTGTCTGTACTGACCCTTAGTGTATTCGTCATAAGTCCTTGAACACACGGTATAAACCATTTTCAAATTCCGGTTATGCCGACGACAACATCTCTAGGTTGAACTGCGACATGCCATTCACAAAAAAAGCGGAAGTAGGCAGTCTGATTTTGGCTACGGAACGAAGCGTATCAAAGTGAACTGGAAGTACGATATCTAAGCGAAGTGTATTTGTGATTGGGTTTTAAGTGTTTTGTGATTATTAAAGTTATTTGCTGTTTAATCGGTAGTATTTAATTTATTCCATACGGGATATAAAAATATAATAATCTTATTATTCTAATTCAACTTCCCTTTTGAAATAAAAACTCAGTTGGGTTTCTGCAATAAAAACAGAGGAGTTTAGTCTTTTATAATTACAATGTGCACATAGTAAATCAGTCAGAAATAACCTTACATGCAATAAAAACAGAAAACAACATTAAAAGCTTTTACTCCAGGTGATGTTATTTATTGTTTAATCACTACAGTTAGAAGCACGATCAGTTTTATCTCAAATTTAATTTTTCTCTCTCTTCACGTTGGCGTACAGATGACAGCCATCGATAACCACAGAGTCTTTAAATCCGTCCGTGACGCGCCCATTGACTTGAGAAGTAGATGGACTGGAAATACCTACAAAAAAAAGGTGCCACAAAATTTCTCATAAAATGGCTGCCAATGATAGGGATGTATCAATTAGGGAATATAGTGTTACTATAACAAGTATCGATACTAATACTACATAATAGTTTTACGAGTCTTACTAGATATCCCGTTTGAATCATATTTATAATTTACAAAGCACTTCGCCCGCGAAAATTGTGATAGCTCGGCTAATTTGCATGGCATCAATATAATTTATATCCTATGTTACTCGGTAAAAATGTAGCTTTATAATGGTACTTAAAAGAATTTTTAACAGTAGTTCTTGAGTTAAATCGTAACAAACACAAACAAAAAATCAAATCTTTCCTCTATTTTATTATAGCATAGATTCTTACAGTCTGTTGTTACAAAAAAATTAGTAAGTTTTAACGTTGCTCGTCTCACAGAAAACATGGCTCTTGATGTTGTTTTTTGATGGATGCCTGAAAAAAATAGGGATTTCGTTATGCAATATTTGTTTTGTATTGTGTAACGGGCTGGTGTCCGTAACTCCACGTCAAATTCGTCAGTCCTAATTTGCGTGCGAACAATAATAATCATAATTTTTCGAACCGATTAGCACACGTATGTACTACCGATATCGTACCAGCACAGCGAAGGAACTTGTATTGGAAAATATTACAGCAACGGTCACTATTCCACCATGACATATTATTGTAAACAAACGAATGAAATTATGAAATTAAAAAAAGGTCTGTTGGACGAAAATAAGCCCAAATATGAACACTACAGCCATAAATTCACGATCCCTTAGCATTTTTTTCCTCAAAAGTATATTACTATGTGTTGTAATTCATGAAAACCGGCTACTAACCTGTGCAAAGACAATTGAGGTTGATTTTCCTTCTTTCTTGCACCACACTTCATAACACAACACGCAGGCACATTGAATAGCTGTTTTCCACCATATACGTGCAATTTTAAAGATAGTCTTCGTAATTTTCTCACAAATCTCAATAAATGCAAAAGTAAACACTCATTTGACAGCAGAACTACCACAAAACTCGTCGCATAATATGGTGGATACGGCACTTACCTACAACTGTTACTACGTCACAACAAAATGTTGTCATTATGAGCAACAGCTGAAATATTGTTGTCTCTTTTATCAAATACGAAGCAGCAATACGCAGCGATAGAATGAAGCAAAACGATATTTCACATTCTGTTTCGTATTTCGCTCACATTTGTCTATGCAAATGTAGGTATCAAGGAACTTATATACTAACTGGAATGAGGACGCGCAACCCGAAATCGTTCCGAGCGAGAAAGCTTCAAGAGTGGATGTTGTCTCTTTCTAATAGGGTGTCCAATAATCACACTAACTCTTGAGACAGTTACAGACTACTGTTATGTTATTATTTAATGATGATGACCTGCAACTCCATAACAATCTAGGTGAGATAGCTTCAGCCACCGTTGCTGCAGATTTTCATTATTATGGAATCTGTTTGGAAACAAAACAATATTTGTATTTAATAAGCAAACTACTACCGACGCCATGTGCGATGTCCGATGTTTCTAATTTATAAAATGAAAATAAACTTTTGATTAGTATGTACGACAACGATGTTCGAAACTTCGAACTTAGCTGTTTTAATATTTTTTTGGATATTTCCCGTTTGTCAATCTAAAACATTGGTAACCCTAGTCGTAGTATACAAACAAAGTTAAAAAACTGACCTGAAAAATGAAATTCCACATCCAGCATACCCCTTACTACTACACCCCTTCAAACAACACAATTTTACCATATTTAGAGCGGATGATTTCACTTAAGGTGATGCATACAGGCTGCTCCTAGCCATTTTCCCGCGAGATGGCGTTGAAGTCAATATTTTCAGTTTATTTGGGTTTTTGTGTAATTGGAAAATTATTAAGTCGTAGGAGTAGCAGACGCGGTTATCGGACATTACCCTTTATCGAACTGGGTCATATCATTGCCACAAAATCCACCCAATTCCACACATAACCCGATTATAACATCTGCTATTGAATACAGTGTCGTTTACACACACAGACGTGGGTGAGTACCTAAGCCCTACGTTTACGGAAAATTGACACTAGATGGCGTGAATTAAAATAGACAAGTTTTTCATTTTTCCATGTGGGTAGATTGGGTTAGCAGAACTACAGAACGCCACCTAGTCTGGGACAGTGTGTATTATGTACGATTGTTATAAAAATAAAAGTTATATTTGTTGGCGTAAACTATTTATTCATAAAAAGGGAAATAAATTATATCAACATTGATTACAATAAAACGCAGTTTTATTTTATGAAGTACCTATGTAAGATGTATTATTTCACCTTTTGATACAAAATAAAGAGAAATATACAATGATTATGTAGATTCTAAACAAACTACTACCAAAATACAATTAGAACAAAAATCATTTGACTTGTTGATTCACCCTCTTTGCCATGAAACCACTGCTACACTGCTGCTGCAAAGAAAACATAGGTACTTAGTCTATTTGTTACTTTTTGAAGTATATTGTTTACCATTCACTACAAAATATTATTTACCGTCCAATCCAATTCAATCTCCAAAGCTGCTCTAAAATAAAACTACTTCTCTTCTTTGCTTGAATTTTCAACTGATGTTGATGTTGCAGAAGGATTTTTCACTAGAAAAACAATAATATATTTTATTTAGACATTGAAATTGATGCAATTTATGAAGTGAAAAAAAGTAAAAGCTTTGTGTACATACCATTCAAATCTATACATTTAGCATTTTTTTGTACACGTCTCAAAATTATTTCCGGTAGAATACAGTTTTTAAAAAAGTCTGATAATTTTGGTATCATATTGCTTATAAATTCATTATCTCGACAAACTTCTATTACAGTCAAAGGTTTAGTGACTGAAATAAAACATATGAAGTAGCACTTATCCATTTTGCTGACACGCATTTGTCCTTGAACCTGGAATAGAATTTAACTATAGTAAGAACCAGATACTGAAATTAATTAAAATATAATACAATGCAATAGAATTTTCAATTTACTTGATGGTAATAATCGTGCTTTTTATTCATCACTAAAACATTATTATCCAGTTTTAGAGCAAAGTTCTTCTTTTCTAGTGCAGCTGCCTCTAGGCTTTGATTTGTCCTGGCCAATGATGGAAAGCACTTGATCTCCACAACAGCTCTCTCATTTTCAATTATACCTGTAACAAATTGCCATAAAATATAAACCACTGAGATGGAGCTTTATATGAGATTTGATATAAGAAATTCAATCGTCTCTAGTGCTGGTTATTCTTTGTTTCTCGCAATTATAACTAGTGTTATGTTTGGCCACATTTGCCAAACACAAAGATAAAATTGAAGTTTGATAAAATAAAAACTTACCATCTGGACTGCCAGCTAAAAATCCAAATTCTTCATCAATAAAAAGGCCTGAAGGCCTGACAATTTTATGATATTGTTGCATGAACATACTTTTTGCTACACTCTCATATTGCTGCCCATATAACATGTCTTTTGTACAAATATTTTTTTTATACAGAATATCCTTTACATGATTGTGACATGGGGTCGTGATACGGCGTTTGCAAACCTGTAAAGAGAAAAAGTCCTGATAAAAAAATTAAGTATGGTTTTCTTTTAAAATCATTGTTGCCTATGAACATATTGCATAAAATACCGCAATTTTACCAGTAATGTATGTTTATGCAAATATCTGCTAATATCATTAACACACCACACAACTCACCATTCCAAATTGACTAGCAGTCAAACGGTCACGCCTATGACTAGTATATAAATCATTTTCATGCTGTCCTACAGTAGACGTTTCAATAAAAGCAATGTTTTCTGGTGACTTTTGGAATTCTGGTAACCGTTCTTCACACTGTATTTTCAACTGTTCTTCGTCAATATCAATAGGATCACAAGCTTCAGGTCCATAGTGCTTATCCGGACGGGTTTTCTCTCTTGGAGCAAACAATCGTTTGCGTGTTGAAGATTGCTGTCGTATTCTGCTTTGTTCTTTCCGTTTTAAGTATTTTTTAAAATGTGTCCCTGGGCTCTGTGTGGTCTGCTTTTTCCATGCAGTTGCATGCCATTTGTGTCCATTGGCAAGTGATAGTCCTGAAAAGATATTTTTAAATGTTATATTCCAAGAAAAAGACATGTTGCGGCGATATAAATTAGGTTAAAAGAAAGACTAAAGAAAGGCTGTTTATATTTACCTGCCACATGAACACGTCGCTGGTAAGAACCTCCTTTTCCTAAACTAATTCGTTTTCCACAGTTGAATTTGTTTATTACGCTCATAAAGTTTTCTGCCACATTTGTTGTCTCATTTGATAAACGACCTGCCTTCAATGCAATTTTTTCATTGGCTGCGTAAATCAGAGCCCACACCTCTGGAGCAGTATTTTTAAGACTTTCTACGAGATCTTCTTTCTTTTCAGTTCCATCTGTCAATGTTTTATTGACATTGCAGTAATAATCCTTGCAGTTTTCATGTACTCCGAATACATGAAGCGGGCCATTTCTCAAATCTGCTGCCATAGTAGTAGCATGCTCACTGCTACACATGATAATTTTCCGTGCTACTAGTGTAAGCTTGATAACCTTTGGCTTCAAAATATTTCGCCCAGAAAGAGGGAGCTTAGTGTTGGCCAAGATCTAAAAAGTACAAAATATAAATACAAAATAATATGCTTCACTGATCTTGAGATGACTTTACAAAGATTTATTCATTTACCTTGTAGAGTGCACTGGTATAGTTTTTTATTACGTGATTCTTGCATTCAATTTTTTTTATTATGTTCCCATATGACACTTTCTCTTTCAATTTTGCAAACACAGAGGAGTCTCCGTCACCGATAAAACTCAAATAGCGAAGTTGATGTATTTCTTCACTCTTTTGAAAGCCTTCCACAATAATTTCCGATTCCATGGCTGTAGATGGCCCAGTAAAATTTTTGCAGCAATTATGTGCTTTCATATCCATGTTTCTCCTCTCATAATATTGACATGTATAACAATATTTGTTTCTAACACCAAGAAATAGACATTTTTTAGTTTCTTTACCAATAATGCAGGCCTGGAAATGAAAAGCAACACTTGTAAATATTACACATAATAAAAATTTCATACAGAACCAAATTTATGTTTAGTAAAATATTAACTTACCATACCAGATGACGAGTCAAAATTATGCCCGTATGACCTCTTCAACCATCCTCCATCTACATATACAGTAACAAATGGAACACCGTCTGAAGATACATGACCTTTTTGAATAGCAATTGATTTTTCTTGTTCGCCAGCAATTTTAATTTCCTCAGTCAAATGTTCAAACCACACACTGCCTAATTTTTTTTCAACACGTCGAAATTTATTAGCTGACATCGTTGGAATATCCATAAGACTTGTTATGTGAGCTGCTTGAGTGTAGAAGCTACCAGAAGTCACAGTTGCCCACACAAATGCAGTATTTATTTTATCACTGCTCTCCGTACAATGCCTCCAATATTTATCGCACATACTGCACTTGAAAATTAATTCACTTCTAAATCCATCAAGTCGTTCACTAACAAATTCAATTTGTGAAGATTCACACTTATTTCGATGTCTTTCCAGAAGAAATGCCCACTCTATTACATGCTTCAAGTCCACAATGCGATACCCAGATATACCAGATAAACCTTCATTTGGACCAGCTTCCACAATCAATTGAAAAGAATCAGTTTCAGGATCAGCTCGCGGCCAATTAATATCTGAAGGTTCAACCACAGGTTCAGCTGTCACTGTGCTAGTACTCGGGGCACTGTAGGTGGCCTCTATGCGGATCTTCGGTTTTACACGCGCATATGTTCTTGGTTGTGTTTTCTGGGTACTGAAAGAAACAAATAAAATTGTGATGACCATACTAAAAGTATAATTACAAATAATCTACGAGCAGCAAGTACCTAGGTACATTAAATATCATGCTTATTTGATACGTACAATAAAGAGTTATCTATGACGATTTCTTCATTCACAGGCTTCTTCTTCGTTTCTTCAGAACGCCAAGCTTTCAAACGGCTAAAATACAATAAGAATGAAACTTTTTTCAACAGAAAATGTAGGCAAGTAGTTATTTATGTACTTAGAAAAGTCATGTCATCGTGAAATAGCGCGAAATATCTACATCCAAACTTAGCCGTGTTTACGAAGGAGTCGGAAACAGAATTAGTCATGTTTACTTACCTCTCTACGTCATGATAATATGATCTAAGTCCACCTCGAATTCTTTTTAAATTTTTGCGTCGCCCCGAATATACGTGTCGTTTGTACGACGCCTTGCTTGTGTCGCCCTCGCCAGACATTGTAGACGTAATCTAAATCTGAAATATAGAAAAACAAATGAAAAACAAAAGAATATGTTACTTTTAAACACTCGGTATTTGAATAAAATGTAATAGTATCGAAATTTACAACCATGCATGTATTGAAAGAAGTTGCAAACAATCAAGCTAGAAATTCCAGCCAGATCATATGAACGGGTTGCGTTCCGAAACTTCCAAACAAAAGATCTAAATAAATGTAACAGTAACATTTTACTTATCTTTATTTTAATGCTATCTTTATATTCCGGGTAGAATTGGTCCACAAATAAGAAAAAAAATGTCATTAGTATAAGTTTTTTATTTACTTATAATAAAGCACGGAACAGAAAAAACAGATTGCAACTTACATTGTACTGAATTATATTTGTTTCTGAACGAACCATAACAATTTGACGAGAACTAGAGAGAGAGAGCTTGTTAGTACCTACTACGCTACTACAAAATAAAACATACTAATGTTATTGTGTGTCTGTCTGTCTGAAACTGTTTGCAAAATAAAGTTTAATTTTGTGACTACTTTGGTAGTTTACTGTTTACCGTTTTATAATAAATTTATTTAATGTGGACCAAAAACATATTCAAACACATTCAAATAATATGAAACACTTACTTTGTACTCATCAATGACACGTTTGCCGTAGGTAATTAGTATTATGACGAGATTTCATATACCACCGAAAATAGAATTGCTTTTTTAGAATACTTAATTAATTACTATACCTACGATAAATTAGATTATAGTCCATGAAATAATATGAATCACAAATATATACTCGAGAAATATTACAATTTGTATCAACGAAAATGCCTAACATACAAAATAAAATACGTAAGAAATTCCGCGCGCAAATCATAGCGCGTAACAACCGAAGTAAGAATGTATTTTACAAGTATAACGCAGTGAAACAAGTGAACGAAGTTTGGCAACGCTTTTTTTTCGTCAACATTTAATGTAGGTCAAGGTTAGGAAGAACGGCATCGTTGCATAAAACCTACCTACGACTATTGGTACTTATGTTGCCACACAACAATAATAAAGTAATAAAATTGTTTACACTAAAAAAAAAAAAACGTTTATGTCTAAGGTCATCAGTTTTATGTTATTTTATATTGTTTTGTTTTGAACGGTTGGAAAGGAAATTATTAACCAATATTTGAACCTGAGAAATTGATTTAACAGTTCTAAGATCGTCTGCACGCCATCTAGCATGCTATGGTCTAAACAACGCTTTTGGTTTACTTGTGAAATAGTTGTCAAAAGTCACGCACACTACTAAAGAAGTGTCACTTTTTGTCGGGATTTCGCGATTGATTTTCTCAGTAAATAATGTAAGTAATTGCCTAAAAAGGTCAGACGCGTGGACATTTAATTGTAGAGAAGTGATAAAATGATTAGTTTTAAAGAAAGAGTGTCTGTGTTTAGTGTAAAACCCGAGACAAAAATGTATGGACGGCCGGGCGGCGCTTTAACCTTAAATACAATGAAAAGAACTTGAGAACGCAAAAATATGACTTCAACGCGAACGTGTATCGGCCATGTTGTTTACATCGGTGACAAGGCAAGACAGAGACACCATCCACCAATGTCGGTTTCTCGCTCGGAACGTTTTTCATCTATTGAATTTATTAAACAAATTTGAACTCTAAGCTTTTGAGATAGAGTTTCTTTTATTTTTTTAGCATTTTGTTCGTACTCATTCCAGTTAGTATATAAGTTCCTTGGTAGGTATAGAATATTGGGGCCCCTCCATATTTCTTTCTATCTCTATGGACGCGCCAGATTCAAAATTAAGAAAGTGACGCTTCGAGTAAATGAGAGTCGTCGTTTTCTTTACAAAAATTTGCTAATTTCCTCGAATTGACAAGAAATCCGACCTTTATATTGCCATGATTCCACAGCTTTATTCTTACCTACAAATTCCAGGGGTGTATCAAACCGATAGAAGTAGATGACAAGATATACGGTCTACCAAACGCCGTGGTTACTTACGGTGTGAGTCCAAAGTGCGTGTGGTGGTACCCTTGCCACTCGAGCCCCGGTAACCCACCCTGCGTACCCCAAGGCGTCTGCGAACAGCACGGTGTTGATCACTTCACCTGTAAATGTGACACTGACCTGTGCATCAATCCTGACTACGCTGAGAAGTATAAGGTTCGTAAATACAACAGTCATTGTCATTGCATAGCAATTTTGACTTAGAATTTGAATAATCATTATTTTTTTTTAATCGTCTTTTTACACACATTATTTTTTGTTGGCCTCTCATGTCTCCCACTGCCGGGCCAAAGCCCTTTCTTCTTTCAAACCATCCATCTTGTGCGATATCTGGCCATGTTCACCCCGCAAATAAATTCAGATCGTTACACCATCTTCCCCGCGGTCTATCTCGAAATATGTATAAACAACGGTTCTTCGTAAAAAGATTTTTATTTTACCCTTTTTAGTTGTAGTATACGACACAAAATTTTGTAAATTTTCCTACTTTTCGCCTCGGAATACACGTTAAGCTGTTGGTCCCAGCTGTCATTAGTAGATTTTTGACAGTCGTTACAGGTAGTCAGTGGCCCGAAAAGTCTGACAACCAGTCTTACTAAGGGGTATCGTATTACCCAGTACTAACTGGATTGTGGAGGTCAGATAGGCAGTCGCTCCATGTAAAATACTGGTATTCAGCTGCATCCGGTTAGACTGGAAGCCGCTTCCTCGGGTTTTTATTAATTCAGTATTGGTAAACATTTTGACTTTTCGTCACACGAAAAAATACACGTGGTTGTCAAACTATCCCTCCTTTCCTGTTTGAACTTCACGTGATTAAAAGACGACCCCTAAGACCAACAATATTGAAATATACATATTTCAAGTACCCTATAATTAGGACTTTATTTATTTCTAAAACAACAAGTTGTACCTATGTCGCCAGAGAACAAAATTAGAACTCCTTGAATTATGTTGACTTTTTCTGCATTTTGACAAAGATTTGACCGTTTATTCAAACCTAGTTTAGCAAGGGATTTCTGTAATACACAGCCCTTAACACAGCCTCTACATTCCTTAGTCGTTTCTAGGAGCCCGCCGTTCGGATTATTTCCTATGTTTTCAACATAATCTACTTTCAAAACAAATTACTGTTTTAGTGAAATCTTCGAAATAATACAGGAATTTGCAACATTTTCAATAACTGTAGCTCTGGTTTCTGGCGGCTTTGGTACTTTTCGCCATAGTATAAACCAGATAACTTATTGTGACCTATGATTTGAGATATATTTCAATTCTGTTGGACTAAGGCCCATTTTGACCCTTCCAACATATTGGCCGACCTGATTCGGAGCAAAATGGCTGTGGCAGGCGGACAGACAGACACACGAGTGATCCTATTAGGGTTCCTTTTTTTCATTCGGATGTACGGAGCCCTTAAAAGGAACTCTTACTAGTAAACCCTTTCTATGACGATGTCTTTATCCCGATCTAAAGGGTGCTAACATGCAAAATTCAGGTTTTCTTGTCCCTATTTGACAGTACGGGCGGTGGCCCAGATGTGGTGGCGGCCCCCACTAACGAACAGTAAGTCGTGGGTTCGAACCCAGACAGGCGAATTACTGTGTGTAGTTTATTTCATAACCACTGCTCTCAAAAAATGGTGAAGGTAAAACATCGTGAGGAAACCGGCATGTCCTAGAACAAAACAATTCGAAGACATGTGACATCTACCAATCCGCACTGGGCCCGCGTGGTGGATTATAGCCCATTCCCTCTCATTGAGAGGAGGCCTGTGTCCCAGCAGTGGGAACATTTATAGGCTGATGATGATGATTTGACAGTACCGGAAAAACACAATAGTTACCGTTGTTCTGCACCCGTTTCTTTATGTGCGGTTGCATACAGACAGTATGGGACTATTACACCGTATCGAGCAGAACGATGAACCTTTTCCGGGCCGAAAAATGGTAACATAGAGCCTGTTTCTTTATGAAAGCCCCCTTACGTCATACACACAACGAATAATCATGCAATTCATTGTTAAATCTAATCCCCAGGTATTCTCCAAATCAAGCAGCGAACTGGAGCTTGTCGCTCTCTTTCCTCTGACCGTTCAAGAAGGAGGCGTCTCAGTGATCACCACGCAGAACATAGACGTGGTTCTCGACCACCACAAGTACGGCGTACGTCCCTCAGGCGTAGTGCTGCACGTCGCTCAGTCGCCGCAACACGGCAGGATCGCTATTGACCTGTCGTTGCAACGGAACTCGCAACAGTACAACTTTATTGAAGGGGAGAGCAAGTCCAAACAGTTCTTCACGCTGCTTGACTTGTCTAGAGATAAGGTAAGAAAATGATTCTGAACACTAAACTAGGTATAATGGGGTAGATGACACACAATTAATTGAGATACTTTTCAAGAGCGGACAAAACCCGGTTCTCTCATAGATTTTGTTTGGCAATAGCCAACTGTGACGTCACTGTTTATTCAACTCAATGACTCAACTATATATTGATTTCAAAGCAACTAAAAATCGAATTTGGCAATTAATTGAAAATAAATCGGGTTTTCAGGTTCAAAATAAAGTGTTTTTTTAGGGATAGGTGTCTGGGAATTATTGTTTGATGGTGTCATCTACCCTATTAGGTACACTTTCTAAGGCGACCACAAACGTAAACGTCCTGCTATGACAAACCTTAGCGATAAGACCACAGCCTACAGAACCACTGCCTGAATTCACGCACTGCTGGGTCTCTTGTTATGCTAATCTCGACGTTGATGTGCTAGCCTTATCCAGGTTTTCCCCCCGATGGTAACTATGTCGTCTGCCACCTCGCCACCGGACGACCGACTCCCATTTCTTTCTTGGACGCCACTCGGCCACAGTTTTACCTGTTGTCATCACCGTGCCTTGCTACGTGTTCTGCCAACTCCATTTGAGTTCAATAGTACGATTTCCAATATCGAAGACTTGTTCGTCTTCGGATTTTGGGTTTAGGAACTCGATTTAATTAAAACCTCAGCGCTTGCGGTTATTGCCAACAGAAAAATGATGTTGACGTTTGAGGTCAGTCGCCTTCGAAAGTGTACCTTTATGGAAGAATAAACAGGTATTTTTTTCAAATCTTCTCCATCACAGGTCCGCTATGTCCACGACGGCTCCGAAAACCATCAAGATGCCATTGTCCTGGACATGGAACTGATACCAGAGACAAAGTTCACGCTACCGGGCTACCTTCAAGGAAGGAACACGTTCGTTCTACACGTCAACGTGACCCCGGTCAATGACCCGCCCGTACTGAACCTAATGCCCGGGAAAGTTTTGAGGCTTACTCAGGTTTGTATAATATACTTAGTAGTTGTGATTGAAGATCCCAAAAAATATTGTTTTTGTCATGTTTAATGATTTATTGAGATTTAAGTTGATCTAGAAATATTTAACAAACAGTTTTACTAATCAAAATCATCTACCAGACTGTCAAGTGATTTGGTTTTGCAGTCATTAGCTTAATTTGGCAGCGCGTTGAATTTCAATTAAAAAAAATGCGATACAGCTCGCTTTGCATCGCTAAAAGTGTTCTGGATAGGTCCAAACAAGACTTCAAGAAAACACCTGAAATGGAACCACACACATCCTCCTAGGTGTAACTTGTCGACACTTCTTCGACATAAAACCCCCTTAAAAAGTTAATAAATAGAAAATTAGTTGATGTTAATCGCACTTGAAAACTTAGACTAACTTACAGAGCATCATGACCAACTGTCGGTTTCGAACGAATCACCAAATTTTTTTGGCACTCCTTGACCTTTCACCTGTAATATAACAGTTCATTGAGGGAGTGCCTTTATGTAATACTGCTAAAGTCAACTCTGACAGAAACTAATGTTTGATTGTCCGTATGTTAATAGTATTTTAATGAGCATTGCATGATTTAATTATAACTAAAATAAAAGTGAGTCCCTATTGGATATTAATTTGCCATAAAAGAAGTTCAGAATCACAGATAACCTCCTCTATATTTCGCATGTTGAACATTTAGTTTGTATCAAAGAGTAAAGTAATATATGTATGTTTGTATTGAAATTCACCGACGGTAAAAAATAATTTAAACTTTTTTTTTAAATAACATAAAAGCCTTTGCTGTTCTTTATAGATTTTTGTTTATTATTTGTTGTTTTATTATTTTCAGAATATGTCCAGGGCTTCAAATAATTTTTATTATTTGCTTTTGAGTAGTTGCATGCATTGTTTGCCCCCACACACGCCGAAAACACAGCAGATTAACCTCTAATATATTTGTGTGAGTATTTTTAGTTTACTAATTTAACACATTACTTATTTTATTTACTTATTTATTTAATTACTTTAATTAGGTACCTTAAGTTCGAAAATATATCATGAGGATGATGATGATATTTAATTACTTGCATTATGTACTTTAAGTTCGAAAATATAAAAGAAGAAGAAACATAGTAGGGAATATGCATTTTTTATTCGTTAAAAATGCCTTGTATTGGCCCTTAAGGATCCGTGCACAAAATTTAGACATTTTGAACATTTTTGATCACTACTTGTGGGAAAGGCAAGAAGAATTTGAACCTTATTTATTTTTATTATAAGAGACAGGTTCTTCATCTTGTCGACTGCTTGAACAATTTTTTAAAATAATGTATATATTAATGGCAATTAACCATATTCAAAACCCCTTTTCCGCAAAAGTAACGAGTGAGTGATGTTTGTGGTTCGCTGAAAAAGAAGTAGGTTCGCTAACTATAAAATATTCTGAACATTAAAAAATATGAATAACATCATTATATGGTCTACTCGTAACATAGCAAGAAACATTATTGATTTCAATCTATACTATATATATATATTATATATAATATTATAAAGAGGAAAACTTTGTTTGTTTGTTTGTTTGTTTGTAATGAATAGGCTCAAAAACTACTGGACCGATTTAAAAAATTCTTTCACCATTAGAAAGCTACATTCACCCTGAGTAACATAGGCTATATTTTATCCCCGTACTACCACGGGAACGGGAACTACGCGGGTGAAACCGCGGGACGTCCGCTAGTACGAAATATAGCAGAAAAAAAATGTTGAAAAAACGTAATTTGTGGAAAACGTCGGGACAAATAAGTATTTTTTTCTATAACTTAGAAACACTTTAAAGAAAATTAAAAAAAAAAAAATCTTAATCTCAAGGTAGCTTTTTAATAGAATCTGAATTTTAATTTATAAATAAACAATAACTTCATATCGTAAATTAAATGCAAAGTGAACTATATAATCGACCGCGCCGCAAACCCGATCCCGTCAGTAACGAAAGGGCTCTCCCAGCGTGAGCACGTATCACTTTGCTTCGCAAGCGCTCCCGAGTTATTACGTGAATATATTTCCGAGATATACGCAGACTACCACATTTCGATCCAGTATTTATATTAAAATTATTAAACTTTTTGATTGTATTAAGTTTTTTTTGACGTTGGTTGTTTATTAAGATTTATTTCGTCTTCATATTGTTTCTTTGTACTTAATATGTTGTATGTAAGGGTAATAATCTGCAGAACTACTGATCCGATTCCGAAAATTCTTTCATTTAGGGGATTTCACTACTTCATATTATTATTGGTTTTCATGGTAACCTATGGTACCTACAATTTGATTTTGAAATAAAGATAATTTTCTATTTTGGAAGTGCGATTTGGTAGAAATCGTCACGTAAGAAAATGCAGTATGTTGTTGTGTGTGTGTGTGTGTGTAGTAGGAGGTATACAAGAAGGGTATGGCGGGGTCGAGTGAGCGAGCGATATTTTTCTTCATTGGTGTCGATTTCGTGGGTTTTGGGATTGGTGATAACGAAAATGAGGTCAAAATGAAAATCCAAGATGGCGCCGAGGAAAGTTTTTGATTTTCCGTCATGGGTGTCGTTTTCATGGTTTTTGGGGTTGCTGGTTACGAAAATGAAGTCAAAATGAAAATCCAAGATGGCGCCGAAAATTTTTTTCGATTTTTCCGTAATAGGTGTCGTTTTTATGGTTTTTGGGGTTGCTGGTTACGAAACTGAGGTCAAAATGAAAATCCAAGATGGCGCCAAGGAAAATTTTTGATTTTCCGTCATGGGTGTCGTTTTCATGGTTTTTGGGGTTCCTGGTTACGAAAATGAGGTCAAAATGAAAATCCAAGATGGCGCCCAAAAAGTTTTCGATTTTTCCGTCATGGGTGTCGTTTTTATGGTTTTTGGGGTTGCTGGTTACGAAAATGAGGTCAAAATGAAAATCCAAGATGTCGCCGAGAAAAAATATTAGTTTTCCCGTCATGGGTGTCGTTTTGATGGTTTTTGGGGTTGCTGGTTACGAAAATGAGGTCAAAATGAAAGTCCAAGATGTCGCCGAGAAAAATTATTGTTTTCCCGTCATGGATGTCGTTTTTATGGTTTTTGGGGTTGCTGGTTACGAAAAAGAGGTCAAAATGAAAATCCAAGATGGCGCCCAAAAATTTTTTCGAGTTTTCCGTCATGGGTGTCGTTTTCATGGTTTTTGGGGTTGCTGGTTACGAAAATGAGGTCAAAATGAATATCCAAGAGTGCGCCGAGAAAAAATATTGTTTTCCCGTCATGGGTGTCGTTTTTATGGTTTTTGGGGTTGCTGGTTACGAAAATGAGGTCAAAATAAAAATCCAAGATGTCGCCGAGAAAAATTATTGTTTTCCCGTCATCGGTGTCGTTTTTATGGTTTTTGGGGTTGCTGGTTACGAAAATGAGGTCAAAATGAAAATCCAAGATGTCGCCGAGAAAAATTATTGCTTTTCCGTCATAGGTGTCGTTTTCATGGTTTTTGGGGTTGCTGGTTACGAAAATGAGGTCAAAATGAAAATCCAAGATGGCGCCGATGAAATTTTTTTGATTTTCCGTCATGGGTGTCGTTTTCATGGTTTTTGGGGTTCCTGGTTACGTAAATGCTACTACTACTTTTCAAATGTGTTTTTTTTTACATATAGACTTTGACGTCACTACCGCCGTTATCGCGGACGACGTGTTTTGAGAGTGCGTTTCGTTCCACCAAAAACATGCTATAGTCGAATGCAATTAGACAATGAGGTGGAACGAAGTTTATAGTGGACGGATTTACATGGGACGTTTTTTTATTGAATTCCTAGAGGAGTGGAGAAGTTAAAAAAAAAATTTCGCCGCTCGCGACTTTTTTTTTTTAATTTCCTTTGAAATATTTTTTTTAAATTTATGGATAACTTCAAATTCGGCGAATTCATATTGTAGCGTAATAGTGTGACCTCTTGCATCCATTAAACGCTAATTTGGTCTGTTTCTTTCATTGTTGTCGATGTAATGTATATTTCAAGTATTTTTGAAAATTTCCTATTTTCTGCAATTATTTCTAAATTATCGAATTTCAAGTCTAAGATTTCTTTTGAAATTGGTAACTGATGCTTTTTCACAGATAAATGGGCCAGAAATTATTAATGAAGACCACTTTCATGAGTTTGGTGACTTAAAATTCATTCGGAAATGTTAGAAAATCATCTATGTTAATGAAAGCATTTTTTTTTAAATACTGCTATGAAACTCAATTGTTGTCTTAATCCTCATTTTATTAGCTATCTAACGAGGTATAATAACTAAAAAAATATTTAAGGATACTTGTTAAATATTGGTTACTGCTTAAAAAGTAAAACATGACAAAAGGCCTCTATCGCTAAGAAGTTGGAGTGGTATCGGTATTGATGTTAAATTGCGCGCAGAGACCCAAGCTTGCAACTTATCTTAGATATAAATCGTGAGAAATGGTTACGTTATAATTACGATATTTTTTGTAAATTTACCAGCAGCCCCATTCCACCTTCGTCAGCAATAATCAACATTTATTGAGTACCACCAATTTCTTTTTTAATTTTTCGTTACCTGTGGATAGCAGATATAATAAGGATATTTTCAGAATAATATTTACGTTAACCGTCATAGCAATATTTTGAGAAAAAATCCTTCTCTAACTTTTATTTAGACGATTTCCTGATAATTGTGAATACATTTTTATTCACTTCACTCGTAAACGTGGTTTTCTTGAATATTTTTACATCCAATCATATGTGAAAAAGTATCAGTTACTAATGTCAAGCGAAATCTTGGACTTAAAATTAAATATTTTAAAAAGAATTGCAGAAAATAGGAAATTTTCAAAAAATACTTGAAATGTTGCATTAAATCGACAACAATGAACAAAGAAACAGACCAAATAAGCATTTAATGGATGCACGCAGGTCACACTATTACGTTACAATATGAATTCGTCGAATTTGAAGTTAGACATAAACGAAAAAAAAATATTCCGAAAAAAAAAAAAAAAAAGTCGCGAGCGGCGAAATTTTTTTTTAACTTTCTTCTCCACTCCTCTAGGAACTCAATAAAAAAAGTCCCATGAAAATCCGACCACTATAAATTTCGTTCCACCTATTGAGTATTCACTCGGCTACTACATAAAACAATAAATTGTAAATTAAGTGATGTTTTAGAAACTTAAACAAGTGTACCACAATGTTTTATGCGCCAATACAAGGCATTTTTAATAAATAAAAAGAGTTTTGTATTTTTTGCATATTCCCTATTAGTTGCACCGTGTAGACAGCGTCATCCCTCTCACTAATCACCCGTCTAACAGTCTATGAAACTCGATACTTAATCAGCCTTTAACGTAACCACTGTTGGGGAGACAGACCTCCTGACAGTAAGACGGAGTGGGCCGTAATCCACCACGCGGGCCCAATGCGGATTAGTGGATATCATAAATGGTTTTTAGGAGGTACTGGTTTCTTCACGATGTTTTCCTTCACCGTTGTGAGAGCAGTGGTAAGACATGTTACAGAAAGTAAGTAACATGTGGATAATGGTGTCGATTCTGTTGTGCACCAACAAAACTTAATTTAGGCAATTGCTATCTTTTACTAAAAGGCAGTGCGAGAAAAGGACGGCTATAGCTATGAACTAAGTTAGAGATGTCAAACTAGTTTATGCCTTGCGCTTCTCCGTGTTTTTAGTCGACATGTTTTTACGTGCACCCTTCATTTGTATAGAAATATTAGTTCCAACTAAATTTGACAGCTCTAAATTACGTCCGTCTCTTTCTCGTTTTATTAGAGAGAAAAAGTTAGCAATAGCCTAAATTAAGTTTAATTTGTGCACAACAGAATTGACACCAATATCTCCCCCTGTAGCAACCGGCGTGATTTTAAGTTTCGAAATAAACCAACCTGTTTAATTAGTATCCACGTGTTACCCTGTACTGTCGCACTGCTGGACAAACGCCTCCCTCATTTCCTCCCATGTGCTCTTTTCTTGTGCTTCTTCGAATCAGTCCTCGCGATACGCGACTCACCACCTCTTTCTGGGCTGGCCTCAGAGGTACCTTCCGCGTCCGTCTTTCGGCAACCGTGGTGTGGATCCTTTTGCCCAACGGTTATCGTGCAAGCGGCTGATGTGACATGTTACTTCCTTGAAGTTTAGATCAATAGACTCTATATTCCGATCTCTGGTCATATGACGACCCGAATGGCGCAGCGGTAGTGAGGCTGCCTTACGTTCTTAGGGTCCCGGGTTCGAATCCCGGAAGGAGCAAATGTTTGTGTGTTGAGCATGCACATTTGTTTCCGAGTCGATAGATGGATGTTTATAATATGTATAATAAGTATGTATTTACAAACAAAAGGTATCTATGTAGTATATCAACTATCTGGTGTCTACGACACAAGCCTCGTTGCTTAGTGTGACACTAGACGGCGCTGTGTGTAATGTCCAGCAATATTTATATTTAAATTTATTTATTTTTATATTAGCGCCTGGATGTTGATTTCAAAATACATTTATTACAGGGAACTCGCAAGGTGATCACATCCGAAATATTGAAGGCAGAAGATCCTGATACAGCTCCCGAAGATCTCCTGTATACTGTGCTGCACGGCAAGAATGAAGCGAACAGGTGAGGAGTTCCGTGGCAACACAATTTAACTAAATACGGTAACTGCCCCCCCACCAATCAATAATTGACATACCTTTTTTTGTGCTGCCAAAACGCGGTCATTGATATGGGTATGGTATGGCAATAGCGTCACTAGTTTATCAACTCAATGACTCCAGTATTTATTGATTGAAATCCAATAAGATTACAATTTTACAGAAGGTATTAAAATTTATCGGGTTTTCGGGCTTCGGACCAGTCTGAATTGCGATGCGCATCATAGATTTCCACGACACAGCATCGCATCGATACACGACATTACAACGCTCGATTAAGAGCCTACACTACCTCAAATTAGCAACTCCATTTGTGGTGGTTCAAACTTCGTTTTAAATACTGTTAGAATAACGTTCTAATCAGCTTGCACTACAAAGTGGTTGTTACGTCAGTCACTGCAGGCCGAAAAGTGCGAAATGAGTGGTTTTTATTCTTTATAAAATCAAATTTTTGTCTTTCGGAAAAAAGAAAAAACAAGACCTGCTTTATAGTTAGTTTAGTTAGTATGCAAAGTTTCATGATTTAATTTGAAGTACTTTTTGAATACCAGCTCTTTATTGTTCGATTTGGAGGTAACTTTGGATTTTTTTTCTATCGAGACAATTTTATGGAATCGTGTTTTCGCCAAACATAGGACCTAACATTAATCCTCAACTTTACCATATATTTATTTCAAAATTAATGCTGCAGTATTTTAGGCGTAACGGAGGATCATGCTAAGCCATTTGAGGTAGTATAGGCCCTTAATTATAAAATCAAGTGATCCGACCCATTCTGGAACTACCTCAATGCTACCAATACTTGTATGATTAATATTAATCTACTAAACATCTTGTTACTTTACAGCGGTCATATTGAAATGTCCGGGCAGCCGGTGGATTCGTTTACGCAGCAAGACATCGACTCCGGAGTCATATCGTACGTGCACGGCTCAACAAGTGACAAACAGCTCAATAAAACTTCGCTCAGGCTAACTTTACAAGTGAGTAACTTCATTAATATAGTAAGCATGATGTGTAGAGCAGCTCGTGGCTAAATAATAACAGCCGCTCGGGTCGATCTTTAGGTTAAGCCGTGCTTGCCTAGGTTGGTCTGTGGATGGGTGACCACCCCCACCCATTACATACCGAGTTTCCTCCGTGCCTCGGAAAGCACGTTAAGCTGTTGGTCTCGACTGTCATTTTTAGATCTTTGACAGTCGTTACAAGTAGTCAGTGGCCCAAAAATTCTGACAACTAGTCTTACCAAGAGGTATCGTAATACCCAGTACTAACTGGGTTGTGGAGGTCAGATAGGCAGTCGCTCCATGTAAAATACTGGTATTCAGCTGCATCCGGTTAGACTGGAAGTCGACTCCAATAAAACTTGGGAAAAGGCTAGGCAGATGATGATGTGTATGCATACCCGCGGCCGACGCGCTTGCCCACGAGCGTCTGTTCTGTAATAAACGGATCTTATCCCATCCTCGTCGCAAATGATATATTTGTGCGCAATGAAACTGTCGACCGTCTGGTATAAGAATAGCGGTCATTGACCCACCTAAATTTATTAAACTTCTTGAAAACCAGAAATAAGCCTGGTCAAGTCTTGATTCGTTATCTATCGTGATCTTCAACATTTTTTTCTGATGAAAAACGATACATGGTTTTTTTTTTTAAGTTTTAGTATTCAATAAACACTGTTTTCAAATATTTCTATAATATTTATATTTGTTTTGGTTCGTACGAAGAGATATTAGGGAAAGGGCAATGACCGCTATTCTCATCTTAACTGGCACGAACTATAGCTTGACCATGACAGCCAATTTTAAAAATAGCAACAGACTACTATAGAAAACTATACTCTACCGGAAACTTCTTAAAACACAACATAAACCTTGAAGACGAGACAGAAGAAATCCCTCTTCTTGAAATGGAGGTCCAGCATGCGATAGAAACACAGAAAAATGTCAAAGCTCCTGGACCTGACCATATAACCCACGAGATGATGAAAACTACATTGCCAGAAACAACAAAAAGACTTACTTGTTTAATCTTATCCTAAACACAGAATCCATACCATCACAGTGGACAATAAGCACTATAATACTCATCTTTAAGAAAGGAGATAGATCAGAAATAGCAAACTATCGCCCAATAAGTCTCATGTCGAACATATACAAGGTGTTCTCAAAAATAATACTAAAACGTATCACCAAAAAACTTGACGAACAACAATCAAGAGAACAGGCTGGATTCCGATCGGGATTCGCAACAATAGATCACATACATATGGTAAAACAGCTCATTGAAAAATGTCAAGAATATCATTAGCCACTATACATGGCATTCGTGGATTATAATAAAGCATTTGATTGCCTGGAACATCAGTACATTTGGGAAGCCCTGAAAAATCAAGGAATAGAAAAGAAATATATAAGGTTAATAAGAAAAGGTATATTCCAACAGCAAGTCACAAATAAAACTAGAAACAGAGGGGGAAATTTTCCCAATACACAGGTGAGTGAGGCAGGGAGACCCACTCTCATCAAAACTTTTTTCATCCGTGCTAGAGGAAGGCATCTGGAAGATGGAATGGGACAACATAGGGATTAACATAAATGGAACACGTTTAAATAATTTGAGATTCGCAGATGACATAATACTTATAACAGATAACCCAGAAAGCCTTAAAAACATGCTACAAGATTTGTCATGTGAAAGCAAAAAAGTGGGACTAACGGAACGGATCCCAAATAAGTATCACAGTAGATGAGGAAGAAATAGAATATGTTAATTCCTATATATACTTGGGCCAACTGATTGCATTCAACAACCAAATGGATTTAGAAATAGAAAGACGGGTAGCCAATTCCTGGAAGAGATTTTGGTCGCTCAAAGAAGTGCTAAAAGGTAATCAATATAATATTGCAATAAAAAGGAAAATATACAATACATGCATATTACCAATTCTTACCTATGGGTGCCAGACCTAGGCAAACACACAAAAACAAAACCAAAAACTGATAACATGCCAAAGAGCAATGGAGAGGAGTATTCTGGGTTACCCAAAAAGAGACAGAAAAAGAGCTGTAGATCTAAGAAAAATAACTAAAATGGAAGATGTTGTTGTTAAAACCCAAAAAGTCAAATGGAGGTGGGTAGGCCACATGATGAGAGAGGAGAGTAATAAATGGACGAAAGCAATAACAGAATGGACCCCTAGATTCCAAACAAAGAGGAAACGAGGAAGGCAAAGAAAACGTTGGTCTGATGACATAAAAAGGCATGCGGGTCCTATAAGGCACAGGTTAACCCAAACAAGAGAAAAATGGAAAGAGTTGGAGGAGGCCTTCGTGTCGCAAAGACACGCCGCGACGCCCAATCTACTAATAATATAATAACCTAAAATTAATGATAGCAATAACATTTAATGATAATAATTGCAATTGTAATAATAATGAATTTAATTGAATGAATGCCAATGTAAAATCTAATGAATTTTAATAATAATTAAATTGCAATTGTAATATATTAATAATACTGAATTTAATGTAAATTTACAATTTAATGTTATATGCTATGAAAAATTATTTAATTGCATGATAAATATAATTAATTAACTGTGAAATTCTAAATTATGTACCTATATAATAATAAAGGCTTAATAATAATAATAATTATTATTATTACCCTGTTCCCGATACCGGTGGGCTACAATTTTTTATATTTTTAAATGTTATTATATTTTTTTAAAATTAATATTTAAAAATGTAACGAGTTTGTCTGAAACTGAATAAAGGAAATAATAATAAAAATAGCTTGATCATCAGATCATGTTGGAGGATTTTTGCGATGTGGCATGGCCTGCCCGAATGTGCACAAACCTATAATATTTTAGTAAGATTTGTTTCATCATCATCATTTTCCTGCTGTTATCCCAATTTCTTCCATACTTATTTCTGTCTTTCTCTTTGAATAGCATTTGTTCAACTTTTTTATTTCATTAAACCTTTTATTTCATTTTTTTAGGTATCAGACGGCATAGAAACGAGTGGCCCCGGAATCCTACGTATATCAGTAGTTCCCTTACAAGTGCGACTCGTAAACAACACGGGGCTCCAGTTAGTTCACAACTCTTACGCTATCATCTCTGCAGATAACCTGACCTTCACTACCAACGCCGATGAGACTAACGTACAAGTCAAGTAAGTATCAAACTGTGCTAGACTCATCCAAGTTTTACCCGCAATGGCAACAATGACCAACATTTTCCTCGCCAATACTTGGACTCCATTTTAACCCTTAATCGGGCCGAACAAAAAAAACAACTTTTCATGGTATATGTGTAAGTTCTTGTATCATTTTAGATAGCAGTGTACATAAAATACAATATAAATTACTGAAACTGAAAAAAAAAAGGTTTTTTTCGTGTGGGAAATTGTTTCCCTTTGCCCGTTTAAGAAAAACCCCAGTGGGAAATTATTTCCCTTTGCCCGATTACGTCTATAAATTTTAATAGACTAGTAACTTACCCTGACTTTACTTTTGAAGTTATGTTCCTCAATCCTCAAATAAATGTGCACAGAGTTGTTTACTTGGAAGTGAGGTATTATAGGATTCAATAAAAAATAAAAACAATGTGAAAAAAAAAATATTCAGCCAAATGAAATTGTTTGAAACAGTCTTGCGGGCATAATGAAACCTTCCTTTTTTGGCATCACCGCAGTCGGGTAATAAACAAAATTACTTAATGAAAAATAAAAAAATCGACCGACATAAATCCCTACATTTTATATATATTGACGCAATATGGAGTTCAGGAACGGGCAATTGTAACTATTTTCCCACTTGCAAGACAATATTTCAAATGAATAAAATCCACACAAATATTACATTTTTGCATTGAATATCATAACAACATAACACAGAATATAATATATTACTCAGTACCGGATCAAATATCTACTTAACAGAATCTTTCTTGAAGAAACTTAACAGAATTATGTCTCCACTAGATGAAAAACGTGCAGTTTTTTCAAAAGTGACGTTAATCTGATTCTGACGTTGACATTTGACGTTTGAAAGAGTGGGGTTGTCAATAAAAAAAATCAGTAACTAATTAAGAATATATTTGGGTAAAAAATAGTCTGGGGAGTTGCCATTTAAAAAAGATTTGAGTATTTATGACTTGGCTGTCGGGGTGGGAAAATACTTCCTTGTGCCCGATTAAGGCTTGGTAAAATAAAACATTACAATGGTGTCGATTCTGTTGTGCACAAACTAAACTTAATTTAGGCTATTGCTATTTTTTCTCTCTAATAAAACGAGAAGGAGACAGACGTAATTTAGAGCTGTCAAATTTAGTTGGAACTAATATTTCCATACAAATGTAGGGTGCACGTAAAAACATGTCGACTAAAAACACGGTGAAGCGAAAGGCATAAACTAGTTTGACATCTCTAACCTAGTGTATGGCCATGGGGTCTCAACCCGAACAAATTATAATTAGTCTTGAAAAAAATCAATAGATGGCAGCATAGGTAACAGTAATGAAATTGACAATCACTAAAATGCGTTAAACGGTAGATTTCGGCCGAAATAAGATTAGCAAAAATTCAAATGTTCCCTGTTTAATGCTAATTTATCTATTTACACTCATAAAACACGTTATTTCAACAAAAAAGATAAAGGAGGCCTTTTACTTCAATCCGAACCCTTAGATTGATAAAGTTTTCAAAAGTCAGCCATCTGTAGATCATTCTGTTTAGAGCTATTTTGTATAGATGGCGTTTTACTCAATTTACCTCACACGCGGAACGAAACAGTTTTGTTTGTGAGCTATCACTCACACAAATTAAACTGTTGCACAGCTAGCACAACTTGAGCACAGTAAAAACTCGAGCGAGATATTTTTTGTTAGTGTAGGTACCTATTGTTATTACTTGTCCTTGAATGCAAGGTGCGATGTCATATTCAATGTGCGATTAAGAGAATCTAAACAAATAAATAATATTGAAGTGTGTCTTTTTACTGAATGAATACCTACATTGTTTTTTTAATTTTTGTCTTTGTCTGTCTGCCTGTGTTTCGGCGTTTGACGGGACAACTGGCAGATAGCTGTTCGGAGGCCGCCTTCTAATACATCAATGAAGACTACTTTTATTTTAGAATGATAATTACTTAAGTCTTCGTGCAAAAAAAGACTGTCATTTTTAACAAAATAGGTTCGTTTTAAATAGTTCGCTGTACTTACTATTTTTGTAATTATTTCACGAAGGTCGAATCGCGGACAACAGGTAACAGCATCATTTAAAAACAACGCCGAAAGTTATGTTTTTCATTCAACGTTTGACATCACCAAACCCTAACATTAATTATCAAGGATCGGTTTATAACGTCTCTAAAACTAACCTAAATAAAACAAAAGTTATTTTTCATTCAACGTTTAACATCACCATCACCAACCCCAATAGGTAAAAGAGAGAAAACAAAAGTAGACTAAAATTTGTAGGTGTAACAATTGATAAAAATCTCCATTGAAAAGAATAAACAAAGCTTTTGAATACAAAAAAACAATTCCTAGGTTTGCTTACGCGCTTTACAAACTTGCACCCATTATACCTACCTACCTACCTACTGAATGCGGTTTTATTGTCGGTTTATGGATTGGCGTTATATTCTGAGAAAACTATCAATAAGCAAATGTTATTTACGTCCCAAAAAAGGTACATTAGGGCCATAGGGCTAAGTTTTGTCAAAGGTTATCGATAGCTCAAAAATATTATATTGAGCATAATTTTGTAGGTTTGCCTTCTTTATATATGAAGTAAGTAGGTATTTAGCTAATTTTGTCCAAAGTAATCCTAAATTATAAAAAAAAATTGTAGAAGTTCGATAGTCGTCGTGTTAATAACAAGCTAGAAATAGATCGAGCAGTGCACTGCAAAATGCATAATAGAATAGGTAGGTGCTATTCTATTTGGCGCCAATAATAATTATTATACTTAGCAAGTAAACAAAAACAATGTATGTAGCTACCTAGTACTGTGCTAGTACTACTAGTACCTATTTTCATCTTTCATCCTACTTCTACTAGGTACCTACCTTCCCAATGATATTCTAACAAACAGATATGTTATACACCTACAAAACCACCGAAAAAAGTGTGCCGCGGGGGAGAGCCAGCTCACATACACGCAGTCACGCAGAATAAAGGAAAAACAGGCCAATTGACACGTTTTCGAGTCTTCACGATTGCGCGCTCATAACTAGAGATGGGCATATACCCGGTAAAAACCCAGACTTTGGGTAAATACCCATTTATACCCATTTTTACCTGCCCATTTTTAATTTATACCGGGTAAAAAATAAAATAAGTTTAATTTAAACTAATTATTGTTTTTTTAATAGATATTTTAACATACAGAATTTTATCATTTATTTTATTTGAGACCGTCGTCGGCACAACATACGCGGACATAGTTTTCTCATTAGAATAAAATAGTATAGCACTGTAACTGTCCAATGAGGGATGACGTGGAGTGGTGCATTTCGTCAACTATAGCTGCGCTTCGTTTTTGTTTTTGTGTGTCTTACGTCTGAGATATACTTTTACGAAATACATTTTTTTTTTCAAAGGCATTGTGACGTAAATGAGTGTGAAGTTTTGTTAATTTAATACTATAAAAGATGGTAGGCCAATTTTAATTCATAGTACATTATATTGTAGATAAATAAAATATAGAACGCACACTGCCTGCTAAAGTCATCATCATCATTCATCATTTCAACCGAAAGACGTCCACAGCTGGACATAGGCCTCTCCCAAGTGTCGCCACATTGACCAGTCCCGTGCGACTCACATTCAACGGATTCCCACAACCTTCACCAGATCATCGGTCCACCTAGACCTCCCAGGTCTTCCAACGCAACGTTTTCCGGTTTGCGGTCGCCACTCCAGAACTTTTCGGTTCCATCGGCCATCCGTTCTACGAGCAATGTGCCCTGCCCACTGCTATTTAAGTTTGGCAATTCTTCCGGCTACGTCGGTGCCCCTGATTTTCTTGCGGATGTCTTAATTTCTGATTCGATCACGCAAAGAAACTCCAAGCATAGCCCTCTCCATTGCCCTTTGGGTGACTTTAAACCTTCTGATGACGCCCATTGTGAGCGAGCACGTTTCGATCCCGTATGTAATCACTGGCAACACACACTGGTCATAGACTTTCGTCTTGAAACACTGCGGTAAGTTGGGCGAGAAGATACCGCGCAGCTTCCCCAACGCTGCCCAGCCGAGTCGGATTCGACGATTGACCTCTTTCTCGAAGTTAGACTTACCTAACTGGACCGTTTGTCCCAGGTATACATAATCGTCAACAGCTTCGAGTGTAGTGTCTCCGATTTTGATAGGAGTGGTTGTTACATGGGCATTCAACATGACTTTGGTTTTGTCCATGTTCATAGCCCCACTCTTTCGGAAGCTCTACAGAGGTCATCGTGCATTGTACTGGGGTCCTCCATGGTCTCAGCCATGACCACTATATCGTCGCCAACCCGAAGGTGAGTGATGTACTCGCCATTGACGTTGATGCCTTGCCCTCTCCAGTCCAGAACTTTGAAGACATCCTCCAGTGCAGCGGTGAACAGTTTCGGAGATATGACGTCTCCCTGTCTCACACCTCGCTGCAGAATAGGTTTAATGCAGGATAGGTTCCGACTCCCAGGCTTGGCCCTGAAGTCGGACTGTCATGGTGGCGTTTTTGTACAAACACTTCAACACCTCGATGTACCGGGAGTCGATTTGGCACTGTTGAAGAAACTGCAGTACAGCCCAGGTCTCGATCGAATCGAAGGCTTTCTCGTAGTCTACAAACGCTAAACAGAGAAGCAGGTTATACTCTTCGGTCTTCTGTATAACCTGCCGCAGCATATGTATGGGGTCCACGGTGCTAAAGCCTTTTCGGAAACCGGCTTGTTCGGGAGGCTAAAAATCGTCAAACCTGCGCGCGAGACGATTCATGATGACTCTTGAAAACAACTTGTAGACATGACTTCTATGTGAGATTTGAAAATCAATGTTGATTAAAGATTTAAAAGAAACATAATTAACTTCATTTTATGTAGCTCAGGCTGCTTTACGCCGGGGCAACACCATGCGACATTGCGGCATGCCACAAAGCAGCATGCTACAATAATTTAAAATGTTGCACATCGTGGCAAAAATCGAGCGGCATGGCAACGTCTTGCGTCATGCTGCTAAAGTTACTTCATCAGCCTTATTCGACGGTGTCTTGTCCCCTCGATCAATCAAGTTGGTAGACCAAAACACTCCAATAAAATTTACAGCACGATGCTTTGAAAATTATCTAGACATGATGTTGCAATTTCCGCATATTTTCGTTATTTGTAGCATACCACAAGATGACGCACGCCCCAATATATAGCACGCAGCAATACCGCACAGTGTTGCCCCGGTGTAAAGAAGCCTTTAGATACCCGCAATTACAGACACGTTTAAAATAACAATGCACCGTTCCCCTTGGGGAACGGCTGGGGACATACAATCAATATTTATCTTCAATGGTCAAGGTAGATCGTAGTATTGATGACGAAGCCAATTAAACTATATAAAGACACTATACATTTCATGGCAAAGCCATTTAATTAATATAAAGGCAGTACTCAATTTTTACCCGGTATTTTTTATTAACACCCGGTAAAAAAGGGTATTTTTTCTTTTTTACCTATTTTAACCTTTCCTTCCAATTTTTACCTTCCCATTTTTTACCCACCCGCCCATCTCCATAACATATCTGTTTAATTAAATATCATTGTACCTTCCTATTTCATTTTATTTCCTTGCTGCAGTAACTAAATTAAATTACAAGCGATTTTAATTATTTGAGTAGGCAATTAACTAATGATACCTATTTAAGTATTATGAGCTGCAAGCTAGTACTATTTTCTATTCTGTGCTGCAAGTGACGGTCTACTTTATAGCGGCTCGGAACATCTAACGTAAAGCTGCGCAAATGGCACACTAGTAAATTTATCTTACGTTTTTTGCAGGTCAGTGTCACCTTGTTAATTAAAAAATATGATTCGCGGCCGTAACATGTAGGTATGTAGGTACCTAGTTACAGAATTGTAATCATTAAAATCATCAATACAACCCTCTAATTTCATTGAATCCCATTGAATGATCTTTTCATTAAATAGTTATTAAATGGGAATGTATTGACGATTTTAATTAGCAGCGGTGGCCCAGTGGTGGCGGCCCCGACTTACGAACAGTAAGTCGTGGGTTCGAACCCAGACAGGCGCATTGTGTAATAAATTTCATCACCACATTCATTTCTTTAACGTGATTCTTATTATTATGAAAATTTTAAATTCTTAAAATGGACTTTATTGTTATAACTATAAATTCCATTTTAAGAATTTTAAATTTTTAACGTGATTTTTATCGATTCATTTTTAATGACATGAAGAGCAGCGGTGGCCCAGTGGTGGCGGCTCCGACTTACGAACAGTAAGACGTGGGTTCGAACCCAGACAGGCGCATTACTTTGCGTAATTTATTTCATCACCACTCCTCTAGAAACGGTGAAGGAAAACATCGTGAGGAAACCGGCATGTCCTAGAACCAAAAAATTCGATTCAACATGTGATATCTACCAATCCGCACTGGGCCCGCATGGTGGATTATATATAGCCCATTCCCTCTCTCATAGAGAGGAGGCCTGTGCCCCAGCAGTGGAAATATTAATAGGCTGATGATGATGATGATGATGATAATTCTGTAAATACATGCGGTCGCGAATCATACCTACATATTTTGTTCAACATACAGGCTGACACTGACATGCGCATTGCATTGCAAAATAAAATTTCGCGGCCTACCCTGGCGTTTCCTCGTGTCGGTATTATCGTGGTGTGCGTCTTGCCGTATAGACGCTGCTTTTGTGTGCATCCTAGAACATCGTAAACTACGACTGCAGTTTTGATCGTTGAAAAACATGGTAATTGAAGCACCAAATAAAATAATTATTTATTTAAACACGTTAAAACCTGTTTACTTGTTAACCTGTGTACTATTTATTTATTTACGTAGGTGCACATAAAAGTTAGACAAAGATATTTGTCTACCTAGGGAGCAGAAATTTCTGAAGCGAAATTATCCTTTTACCTATTTAAAACCTGATTGCTTGGAAAACACGTTCGTTTTCAACGCGTTCGTTTCTAACCGCGTATTTAAAATGTAGCAGTAATTGAAACGTTAAAATAATACGAATATCGCGGACTTTATTCTCTTTTAAAATATATCACGTACTTTCATAGTATCGATAGTACCATAATTATTTCGACTATGAGTTCTGAAGCACGATTTCCAGACCACTATGTTACAGATGTTGGTTATCAACGCTCGGTTACTGCGTCACAATTAGAATATTTATGTATCAACACTTTAATAATTAGTGAAAAATATATTAAGTAATACGAATTATAATAATATTAAATAACATAAAAATATCACATTAAAAGTTTTTCCGTTCACCGAAAACTTGTATTACAGTGGATCAAGATCGTTTCGCCGCTATATTTGCAATATCTTAGTGCGAGCGAGTGAATAGATATTATGAATGAATGTATCGCTTGCGTTGGTCGCCGCCCGCTCGGTGCGTAAAATACCTATATTAGCGTAACGCCGGCGCCGACATGTAAGAGGGCTCCGTATGCATTGAAATACTCAAAAACACATAAAGATTCATTCGCCGCAGCGTGTATATTGCTAGCTCACTCACATAAATGAAACTGTTTTGCCCACTCAAGACATTTTGACGGTTCCGTACCCAAAGGGTTAAACGGGACCCTATTACTAAGACTCCACTGTTCGTCCGTCCGTCTGTTTGTCACCAGGCTGTATGTCATGAACCGTGATAGCTAGACAGTTGAAATTTTCACAGATGATGTATTTCTGTTGACGCTATAACAACAAATACACAAAAAACAGAATAACATTTATATTTCAGAGGGGCTCACTTACAACAAACTTGATTCTTTTGCCGTTTTTTGCTCATTATTAATAACGGCAACAGATAAACGCTTCAAATATTCATACAATATTTAGTTGTGTATTCAATTTAAAAATAAATAGTTAAATCAAAATAAAATAAATATTTATGGGAGGCTCTCACACAACAAACGTGTTTTTCTGCCGTTTTGTCTAATGTTGTATACATAATGGTACGGAACCCTTTGTGCGCGAGTCCGACTCGCACATGACCGGTTTTTTGCATTATTATTACCTACTCGTCCTTGAAGGCACGGATCATGGTGCGTTGGTGAGAATCTATATAGAAACAGCGCCATCTAGTTTCGATATCATCGAAATCGATTCCACTCTGTATCTACCTAGGTGATGTGATGGTGGACTCCTAGATGGCGTTGTAAAACTCGAGTTTGCGGCAATTAGTGAGACGCTGGTGCTGCCATCTGTTGAAGTAATGGAAACCAAAAAATAACCCGAGCAATTACCTGACTTAGGGAGGTGTCATTTCTTTGTATGGGATTGGGTATCTGTACGAAGTATTATATTATCTGTGGTATGGCTATAGCCATCCTTTTCTGGCACTGCCTTTTAGTAAAAGATAGCAATAGCCTAAATTAAGTTTAGTTTGTGCTACAACAGAATCGACACCAATAGCTATTTTCTTGTGGAGTTAAGACTACAACTTCCAAAAAGTCGACATCTGGTAGCCTAACCTATGTTTCGTTATGTTATCCTCAGGTACGACATAGTGAAGCCGCCTCAGTTCGGTGTGGTGGAACGTCTGCGAGTCCTGGACGGCACATGGCAGACTGCGGACTCGTTTACCAGTGAGATGCTGACATTCGGCCGCGTGCGTTACATGCATCTACTTGCAAACCCTTCACATGACGAGTTCAAGGTAACCAACATTAATCATCATCTATCTAGCCTTTTGCTATGTTGGGGTCAGCTTCCAGTCTAACCGGTTGAGTGGACTTTGGCTTTAAGTGCACCTCGGTACATAAAGGCGGAAATATACTTACGTGTCGTGGCGTGTCGTGACGAAGAAGCATTCGGTTTCATACAAAACGCGAACCCGTCACGACACGACACGACCTACAAATATGTCTCTAACTATACTAAATGTAAGAAACCGACACGCCACGACACGTAAGTTTATTTCCGCCATTATGATTGTGTGCCTGAAGTATTAAATTCATAAAGAACCGGATGCAGCTGAATAACATTATTTTACATGGAGCGACCGCCTATCTGACCTCCTGAACCCAGTTGCTACTGGGTAGTACGATACCCCTTGGTAAGACTGGACCGACCGACGGCGTAACGTGCTTTATAGCACGGAGAAAACTCAGTAAATAATAGGTGGTAACCCATTCATGGACCAATCTAGGCAAGCGCGGATTAACCTAAAGATCGACCCGCGTGACGTATTATTTAGTCACGAGCTCCTCTAAATAGTCTATTTCTAAAAAACTCATCCTTTATAATTACACCATATTTCGTTCACAGTTCAAAGCATCAGTCGGCACAATACGAACGAACACACTCTACGACTTTCGATTAACGTTTATTAAACTCGAACTGTACCAATCAGTAAACGAAGAACTGGTACTGAACAACACGAGAGAGGCTTTCATATCGTCTCAACACCTCACGTTTAAAACTAACCCTCTCACGTTGCCGAGCGACCGAGTTGTATACACGATATTGAGACCTCCCAAGTACGGGATACTGCACTTATCTTCAGGGAAACATCATTTACAAATGCATAGCACCTTCACTCAACAGCATATTGACACGGATCAACTGTGGTATCGGTTGCACAGGAGAGCGTATTCTCACATTCAAGACGAGTTTACGTTCGTCGTGGGCGCAACAGAGTGCGAGAATATCACCGGCGTCATGACCATACGACACTCCCCTGGCACGCTCACGTCAGACCGGACAGAAGGACGAGTTCACACCACTCTAGAACGGCTTCAAGTTACAGAAGGATCCAGAATGGTCATCCCGGCCACACATCTCAACTTCCGCACAGATGCAGTCACTAACCTAATATTCAACATCACACATTTGCCTAAACACGGAAAAATCGAAGTGATCAACGATATCTTGAAAATAATGCGAGATAACACGACTTACTTTACTCTAGAAGAACTTAATTCTGATAGGGTGTATTATGCACACGACGACTCTGAAAGTCGACACGATTCGTTTCATTTCATGGCATTGAGCCCGGAGCCGGAAGACTTTCAATACGTGGGAGTGTTTCACATCGACATTATATTGAAGAACGATAATAGTCCTGTGAGGGCGAACGATAACGTATTCCACATCGTGCATGGAGGAGCGAGGCTCATCACAGCTCGCGACTTGAGTTATACCGACGCAGACTTGGATACTAAACCTTCCGATATTATTTACACAGTTCAACGATACATCAAAGATCCTCCTAACGGGGGAATATTTCGGGCTGACAACCCTTCTGAGCAAATAGCGCAGTTTTCTCAGGACGATATCAATAAGAACTTGGTGCTGTTCAAGCACCAAGGTAAGGAGTACGGGAAGATGGCTTTCTGGATATCTGACGGGCTGTTTGACGTCAACGGTAATCTAGAGATACAGGCTTCACCTCCGTTCATAAGGATGTATCCTACTAACGGATCCATTGTGGAGAATGGGAAAGCTGTAGTCATTACTTCAAGAGATTTGCAGGTAAATTATTATTTATCCTTCTTATTTAATCATTGGTGTCGATTCTGTTGTGCACAAACTAAACTTAATTTAGGCTATTTCTATCTTTTTCTCTCTAATAAAACGAGAAAGAGACGGACGTAATTTAGAGCTGTCAAATTTAGTTGGAACTAATATTTCTATACAAATGAAGGGTGCACGTAAAAACATGTCGATTAAAAACACGGTGAAGCGCAAGGCATACACTCTAGTTTGACATTTCTAACTTAGTTCATAGCTATAGCCGTCCTTTTCTCGTACTGCCTTTTAGTAAAAGATAGCAATAGCTTAAATTAAGATTAGTTTGTGCACAACAGAATCGACACCATTATCTTCTTAATCGCACACCCCACATGGATTTTCAGTAAGAGGGAGCGAGAGAATACTATTGTAACAAACAAAAACGTGAGACTTCTGACACAGTATGGTGAATGTAAAGGCCACACAGTTGTGCGATAATTATTCCGAATTACCGCCATTTCGGACTAGGTACAGTCAAAGGTCAAAATTCCACTTCCACCGCAATGCACATTATCGTTTGCGCTATACGTTCTGCGGCGCCTATACACACATACGCATATTTATCCGTGTGAGTGATGTTCCAACGCTAACAAATTAACATGTCGTGTAGCATCGCTACGAGTAATAATATAGATGTGGTCAATGTTAGACAAGGATGACAATATCAGTAACTTCTTTTTATCACCGTCTGATTATTTTTTTCATAGTAATGCAAAATTTTGACAAGTTTGCGTAAGTTAACATTAGCTAGATCGGTAACGAGGCTAGTGTGATCGGGATAGATGTGAGTTCGAATCCAAGAGGTTTTTTTATGTTTTATTTAATTATGTTTAATAATTTATTTTTGTAAGTTATTTTGAACAAATAGATATTATAATAAATATATTATAAAGGTAATTTATTATTACAATAATGATAATAAATGAAACAAACAAGTAATATTATTTATGTGAACTAGTAAAGTAGTTAAAATATGCAGGTAGATTTGAAACAAAGTGAACTTATCACTTTGTTTCAAATCTACCCTCATATTTTAATAACGACGCTAAGATTGAAAATTATTGTAAAACGAAAGAATCTTCGTTCTAGTTGTGGAATATATTTTAACATTATATTTTGTTAACAACTCTGCATTTATATTTCACATGTAATACTTAAAAAATGTTTTTCATGTTTGATGTGAGACTCGAACCCGAACACTCGCCATGCGAGGCGGAGTGCTAACCAATTTGGCCACCGTATCACTTACACAACTCATTGAAATTTGTTATAACAATCTTAAGCGGGCAACAAGTTGCTAATGTGTAAGTGTTGTCAAACGTTCTTATAGAAGAAGGTCATAAGTACAACTAATATTGCTTTGCCATTGTGTTGTGAGATTGGCAGTCGACTTCTGACTGTTATAGTACATCTAAATGACCTCAAATTAAGACCAGATTGGTGAATACTGGCTCCCCTCGCGGCGATTGATTGGTCAGGTTCGATGTTTGAAATTTCGTTGAAGTGACATTTGTTTATTTTTAAGAATGGTAAAACAACCAATCTTTTTCTGGAATAAGCAGATATAACGATCTTTTTCGCCAGGTAGCCTCTATCCGCTAATCTGAAACTTGTGTCACAATATTTAGATCACATTCTATTAAAATCTAGCAATGGGGACTTGGGGAGACAGGCAAAGATAATCTATAGCTGGTCTCAATCTGACCAATGAGGTTAAGCTATTTTGAAATATAAAATGACATTACCACTTTTTCAACCAATGACGATGTTGGGAACCAGCTATGCTAGCGCCATTAGTTCTTCCCGTTAAGCAATATGCAAGATTCGGCCAATCACAGGAGAGCCAAAAGACGCGATTTAGATTTCAGCCAATGTGATTGATTGGTATAATAATAAGGCTATTGAAATAAACAATCGTCTAATCCTTACTCTTCAATACAGGTCGACACTAATATGAACTGCTTAGAAGAAGACATTCGTTACGAAGTGAATTTGGAACCGAAACACGGATCTATCGAGGTCGGCGAGGGTCAGGGAGCGTACACGTTCACTCAGCTAGACGTGGCTGCGGGCAGGGTGGCCTACAGGCATAGAGAACCCAACACTCCCACTGATCAGTTCAGGTAGGATATCATGTGGTTTTGTACTTGCTGAGTTTGTAGTTTGCTGAAGAATGGAAGACGATAATGTTAGAATGTGTGCAAAATTTCAGCTCAATCGGTAACCGGGAAGTGGATCAAATTTAACTTGCAAGATTTAATTATAGACAAACAAACATCGGGACAGGTGAAACTAAATAAAAGCTTGTAATAACTTGAGACAAACAAACATCGGGACTGGTGAAACTAAATAAAAATTTGTAATAAATACTCTCTTGGATACTAATCTTGACTATGGTGTGTTTACGGACGAATGAAAGATGTGTGTCACTACCTCAGACGCGAGACGAGCGCATGTCTGTCGTGTCGTAGTATATTTTACTTCATCTTTATTTTGTCCTCGTCTTTTAGAATGGTTTCGTATTTTTTGGCGTATATCAGCTCGTATTGGCTTACGCGCTTACACGCGCGACACATATTTCAAACCAAAAATTCGGGAAATCCTTTATTATGGATAGTTCAAAAATTTTAAACTAGTATTTCAGATGATCATGCGACGTACATATGTCTGGAGTGAATAATTTGAACTAACTTTTGAAGGGCACTGTAGCTAGAAATGTGATGACGACTAATACAGTATGGAAGAAGACAATATATTGCTCTGATCCCGAATGAATTGGGATGAGGGCAGGAGAACTATGTAGATTGTGTTATAACCAAAGTATGCAAGGGTGTAAAAGACCTCATCACGAAGCCGTCAACCAAGCATTCTGTATATCAAACTAAGTGACTTTACGCAAAAATTATTGCTGGGAGACGACTTTTTTTTGGGGTGAAAGAACTCAATGTAATGAAAAAAAAAAAAAAAAATTTATTGTTTTTGCCAAGTTTTTCTTACAAACTAGTGGTTGGAGTTTCCTTTTATGCGAATAAACACGGCGCACGGCGGGTAATGCACTCAAAACATTGTGCTGATGGATGGATTGAATAGTACGGGGGCCGTGGAGATGTTTAAAGTAAAATTCTTACATTAAAAAATTGTATTAAAAAAAAATTGACAGAAAGTTGGAACTTTGACCCCCAATATTTCCGTAACTTGAAGGTTCCCAGGTATGGTGTAAAACAAAAAAATGATCGCAATGACGAACGATGAACCTAACCTATGGAATAAGACCGATGAGTAGTTCAGCAATTTGTTTATTTCTAGGTTCAAAGTGATGTGCCTAGACACCTGGGGCGAGGGCGTGTACGTAGTAAGGATATTCCCGTCCAGTTACTGGGAGCCGCTGCGGGTGAACACGAACTTACCTCTGGTCGTCGAAGAATCTACGAGTGTCAATGTTACTAAGGAGATCTTGGAGGTATTTGTTTATTTTTTTCTGTATGTTGAATCTCTGTTGAGTATCCCTTGTGTTTAGTGAGTGACCCTCTGGTCAAGGTAGCGGCTTGAGACCATTAGAAAACACCTTTTATACATGAATTTTTAACGACCTGAATGGTGCAGCGGTAGTGAGGCTGCCTTGCGTTTTTAGGGTCCCGGGTTCGAATCCCGGTTGGAGCAAATGTTTTTGTGATGAACATGGACATTTGGTTTCCGAGTCATGGATGTTTATATGTATAATAAGTATGTATTTACAAACAAAAAGTATCTATGTAGTATATCAACTGTCTGGTGTCACGACACAAGCATCGTTGCTTAGTGTGGCACTAGATGGCGCTGTGTGTAATGTCCAGCGATATTTATATTTATTTATTTAATAAAAAAACGTCTTTCATCTTTCAGTTCTGACATCCCGACTAATAGTTTCTCGACGACTATTCGCTTTTATTGTATGGGCCCAATACAATAAAAGCAGTAAGCTCTTTCTGAGCGGCTCAAGACGATTTAACAGCTTTGATAAGTGCGGTTGGCCGTTTGAATAAAAAAGACCTGTTCTTACAATGTGTCGCAATAGACAATCTTACTACTATTATAAATTCGAAAATTTGGATGGATGGATATTTGTCGCAGAACGCCATAATCTGGATAAAATTTGGCCTAAGGATAGGTTATAGTCTGGAATAGCATAAAAGCTACTTTTTCTCTCAAATACCAAAATATAAATCAAAGTTTCTACACGTACGAAGTCGCGGGCAACAGCTAGTATGCCTAATTACTGATTTAAGAAAAAAATACGACTTCTGTTTCAGGCTAGCTACGAAAAATAAAATAAAACATCTTAACCGTTTATTTCCCGTTTTAGGTAATGCATCCACAAATCGAGCCATCAAACATAGTGTACCAAGTGACAGACGGGCCTTATCACGGCTGGCTCGAAATAACCACAACACCGGGCACCCTCGAACTGGAAAACTACAACGAAGAGCCTGTCCATATCAAAGTCTTCGACCAGTCCATCATTAACGCAAACCGGCTAGTTTACGTTCAGTCCGGAGTTAATAGAACTCGGGACCGTATACGAATGGACGTTACGAATGGGATCGTTTGGCTTCGGGACGTAGAACTCAACGTCGTCATCATCCCAGAGCGATTCTACGTGTATGCTGCGAACCTGACTGTTGTCGAAGGCGAAGCAGTCAGCGTAAAGCCAGATCTATTCAGAACAGTCACGGAGTACTACAGAGGAAAGGTCGTAGCATACAAAGTGGTTGAAAAAGCGAAGTATGGCAAGATTGTAATGACGGACCAGGAGCTCAACTTGTTACCTGTGTTGAAACTCAATTCTGGAAATATTCAGGTATTTTATTTATTTATTAAAATCTCCCTTACAACTATCATTACAGGTACTTATGTCCCTAATGCGATAGCTTGCTCTCAAAATTGACTTAAGAATTTACAATAAAACTATGACAAACGTAAAAATAAACTAGTACTACATATCATAGCTGCATATGTTTGTTTTTAGCCTGTAAACATTGGCTCTTGCTCTGTTATATTGGGATTTATTTTTCACGTTTTCTACGTTCTCAGATTAACTTCCAACACAACAGTGACAAAAAAGAAAAAATGCATTGAGTCGCGTTGCAAATTCAACGTGGTCATTTCCCATCGTCGAATATACATGTCACTACATATTTGACGAAACAAAAGCAAAGGAATTCTTAACTGAGTATTTGATTTAGCTATCCCTTTGGTAGGATGAATTTAAAAAATCCTTCCTACCTACACTTTCGGTATAGAATAAACTTTTGTGCAAATGACATTCTTCTAAATCGAATGTTTTTTCCGAGACAGAAGACATTAAGATATCTAAGTTTTTTACTAAGTAGGTACTACATGAACCCTTTTATATATTCCACAGTACATAAACGATGGCTCGGAAGAATCTGCAGACTCGTTCAAGTTGGTGGCCATGACAGAGAGCGGCAAGGAAAGCGAGCCGTTCCGGGTGCGCGTGAGCATTGTGCCCGTGAACGACGAGCCGCCCATAGTGGCCGCTAACACCGGCCTGTGCGTGTGGGAGGGCGGCACTTTCACCTTCACCACTAAAGAACTATGTAAGTACTATAGTCAGCGCCAGATAAGTAGGAATTAAAGGTCATTAACCCGCATACATTTATTCAAACACAGAAATAATGACATTAAATTGTCCCGAAACGACCTTTATCGTGATCCTTGACTTTTTGTAGTATTAAAAAACGATTCATAATGTATTGTCGGGGTACCAACGTAGAGAAATCAAGGAAAGAGCAATGACCTTTAATTCCTACTTATCTGGTACAGACTATAGACTACAAGCTTCCACCAGATACAGTACCCGGCACGTAACTTGGCAAGAGTCGTTAGATGCGCAGAAGTCGTTTTTTAGGTCTCTTTGGCGGTGGCGCGGGACGCGGGGTATGAAGTAGCGCCGATCCGAGCGCGCGATTGGCGCGTCAGTCGACCCCTGCCTCCCGCACCGCGTCTACATTCCGTTCGCTCCCGATTACACTTGCGGTGCTAGTGCACGAGTACTACTCTACCCTTTGTTTTTGTTACGAGTTCAGTTTTAGTTTTATTTACAATGCCAGGACCAAATACCGTTTTACGCAGACATGCCAGATACGATGTGTACTGTTTCATGGAGAAAAAAGCTCAAATTGAAAAAGAGACTGTAAAACGGACTGCAGAAGCAACTAAAACGTCAGAAAGAACAGTAAGACGTATAGTTAAAGAAGTTAGAAATTCCGAATTCCTCACTGTCATTAGGACACCGGGAAAAAAGAGGAATAGAACAAATATAAAAAAATACATACATAAAAAAAATGCATCAGTATTATGTTTTATTTATAACACCTAATAAAAGTCACGAATTCCTCTGCTTTGTTTAACTACATGATTAAAAATAAATGATGGCAATAACCAAAAATAACAATCAATAAAATTTAAGTGACTAGTTATTTGTTCCACTAAGTGTACAATGCGCGAACTTGCCCCCACTCCGCCAAAACCTTGCCAACTTACGTGCCGGGTACTGTATCTAAACTAATATTATAGTCGAGTGCAATTAGACAATAAGGTGGAACACAGTTTATAGTGGTCGGATTTTCGTGAGACTTTTTTTATTGAGTTCCTAGAGGGGTGGAGAAGTTAAAAAAAAAAATTCGACGCTCGGAACTTTTTTTTTTTTTTTTTTTGAATATTCGTTGAAATATTTTTTTCGTTTATGAATAACTTCGAATTCCGCGAATTCATATTGTAGCGTAATAGTGTGACCTACGTGCATTCATTAAACGCTAATTTGGTCTTTTTCTTTGTTCATTGTTGTCGATTTAATGTATATTTCAAGTATTTTTGAAAATTTCCTATTTTCTGCATTTATTTCTAAAATATCGAATTTAAAGACTTACATTTCTTTTGAAATTGGTAACTGATGCTTTTTCACAGATAACTGGATCAGAAAGTATTAATGAAGACCACTTTCATGAGTGTAGTGACTTAAAATTCATTCGGAAATGTTATAAAATCGTGTATGTTAATGAAAGCATTTTTTTTCCAAATACTGCTATGAAACTCAATGTGCAAATTATTGCCATAATTCTCATTTTATTAGCTATCTAACGAGGTATAATAACTAGATAAATATTTAAGGATACTTGTAAAATATTGGTTACTGCTGAAAAAGTAAATCATGACAAAAGGGCCTCTATCGCTAAGAAGTGGGAGTGGTATCGGTATCGGTATTGATATTAAATTGCGCGCAGAGACCCAAGCTTGCAACTTATCTCAGATAGAAATCGTGAGAAATGGCTACGTTATAATTACGATAATTTTTGTAAATTTACCAGCGGCCCCATTACACCTTTTTCAGCAATAATCAACCTTTATTGAGTACCACCAATTTTGTTTTTGTTTTTGTTATTTATGGATAGCAGACTAGAAGGATATTTTGAGGATAATATTTACGTTGACCGTCATAGAAATATTTTGAGAAAAATGGCCTTCTCTTCTTTTATATAGACGATTTCCTGATAATTGTGAATACATTTTTAGTCACTTTACTCGTAAACATGGTTTTCTTGAATATTTTTACATCCAATTATCTGTAAAAACTATCAGTTACCAATTTCAAAAGAAATCTTGGTCTTCAAATTCAAAAATTTAAAAATAATTACAGAAAATAGGACATTTTCAAAAAATACTTGAAATATTGCATTACATCGACTACTATGAACAAAGAAACAGACTAAATTAGCATTAAATGGGTGCAAACAGGTCACACTATTACGCTACAATATGAATTCGTCGAATTTGAAGTTGGTCATAAAAGAAAAAAATAATTCCAAAGAAAAGTAAAAAAAAAAAAAAAAGTCGCGAGTGGCGAAATTTTTTTTTTAACTTTCTTCTTTACTCCTCTAGAAACTCAATAAAAAAAGTCCGATGAAAATCCGACCACTATAAACTTCGTTCCACCTTTTGAGTATTTTATGTCTACTATTATAAAGAGGAAAGATTTGTATTTTTGTATGTAACGAATAACTTAAAAACCGGCCAAGTGCGAGTCGGACTCGCGCACGAAGGGTTCCGTACCATTATTTAAAAAAATTAGACAAAACTGCAAAAAAATCACGTTTGTTGTATGGGGGCCCCCCTTAAATATTGATTTATCTGTTTTTAGTATTTGTTGTTATAGCGGCAACAGAAATACATCATCTGTGAAAATTTCAACTGTCTAGCTGTCACGGTTCATGAGATACAGCCTGGTGACAGACAGACGGACAGACGGACAGACAGCGAAGTCTTAGTAATAGGGTTCCGTTTTTACCCTTTGGGTACGGAACCCTAAAAACTACTGGACCGATTTAAAAAATTCTTTCAGCAATGGATAGCTACATTATCAGCGAGTAACATAGGCTATATTTATCCCCGTACTCCCACGGGAACGCGAGTTATAGTTAAAGAAATTTATTTCTCAATAAGAAATTACAGTATTGGAACTTAAATAGTACTTTACATTAACTTTGACACACAAACAAAATAGGTAAGTTTTTCTTTATAACAACTCAAAAGTCTATAAAATTTAGTACACAACTAACATTTGCAAAACACAAAGCTTACAATTTTTTTTTCCACCCGTAAAAGAAATGTTACTGTGGTCGCAAATAATCATAACAGCTATGGAATGCGAGCTCGGTGCCACAATGAAGGCAACGCAGCAGTAGGGCAAGTTTGTTTAAAGTAGTGTTTGGTGATATTTTAATTTAGTTTTGAAAATATTAAGAGCCTATACCTACCTCAAATTTGCAACCCTATTTGTGGTGGTTCAAACTTCTTTTGAAATACTGTTAAAATAAAGTTCTAATCAGCTTGCACTACTAATTGGTTGTTACGTCAGTCACTGCAGGCCGAATAGTGCGAAATGAGTGGTTTTTATTCTTTATAAAATCAAATTTTCGTCTTTTGGAAAAAATAAAAAACATAAGACCTGCTTTATAGTTAGTTCAGTTAGTTATGCAAAGTTTCATGATCTAATTTGAAGTACTTTTTGAATACCAGCGGCTTATTGTTCGATTTGGAGGTAACTTTGGATTTTTTTTCTATCCATAAAATTTTATGGAATCGTGTTTTCGGCAAACATAGGACAAATTAATCCTCAACTTTACCATATATTTATTTCAAAATTAATGGTGCAGTATTTTAAGCGTAACGGAGGATCATGCTAAGCCATTTGAGGTAGTATACGTAGGCCGACGTCCGCTAGTCTTTATAAAAATGTAAGGTGAGTTCAGGTGCGTAGTACTCGCAATCGGCGTGCCTGTATGATCGTATGTATGAACGTGGACGACGCAAAAGGAGTATGTAAGGATCGTAGCAGGTGGTGGTCTTATGTATCTATGTATCTTGATAAATTACTAGCGGACGTCACGCAGTTTCACCCGCGTCGTTTCCGTTCCCGTGGGAGTACGGGGATAAAATAGCCTATGTTACTCGCTGATAATGTAGGATCCATTGCTGAAATGAATTTTTAAAATCGGTCCAGTAGTTTTAGAGTTAAATCGTAACAACACAAAAACAAACAAACAAAAAATCAAATCTTTCCTCTATATAATATTAGTATAGAGAGTCTGTGTTATTCTGTTTTTTTTTTTTTTGTGGTTAATGCCTAACCTGGTGTCAGAGTTTTTATGCCGCCTATGGGCCTTGTCTTGACCTTACATGCCGTCGAATAATATCTCTCAGGCAAGCTGGTTATCCAGATGTATAAGCTATATTATTATCAATCATATGCGACATAGAAAATGCAAAAAAACACATTACCAGTCACAAGCACACTATCAATATCCTATCTCAAAATGTTCGGAGCATCAACCGTAATATGCCAAACTTCGTCACACTTCTCCAAAGATCTAAGAAATCGTGGGACATATTGGTCCTCTCTGAATGCTGGCTTCCAACTGCAAAATGCGTTCCTTCCCTCGACAACTATAATCATGTAGCGACCACTTCAAACAAAACCCAAAACAAAGGTGTTGTAATTTACTACAAGAATCACTATCAAGCCACTGTCGAAGAACCTTCAATCATTGACGCTAACTGTCTACTCTTAAAATTAAATCGAGATGTGTGCATACTGGGAATATCTCGCCCACCAAGTCAAACTAACATTACAAAATTTATTGAATCCCTAAACCTACTTCTCACTAACCTGAAAACCTTTAAAAATATTTTCCTTTGTGGTGACATAAATATTAACATAGTACCAAATAGTGCTGATAAAAGATCCCACGACTACCTTAACTTATTGGCTAGCCATGGTATGCTCCCAGGCCACACTCTTCCAACGCATGGACTAACATGTCTAGACCACATGATTTTGAAGACAAACATGGACGTATCTTGTTTTGTTTTTGAAACCTCCATTACTGATCACGAAAGTGTAGCCATTAGCTGTAATCCCAAATCGCGCCCCCATTACATAAACGAAACGTATAGCTCAGTAAACTACGAGAGTCTCGATAAAGATATGTTAGCAATCAACTTCCAGCCTATCATTGAATCCCAGGACGTAAATGTCTCTACTGAGCTTCTTGTTACTTGCTTGTCTACAACAATCAAAAACAATACCAGGATGGTTAAAACAAACAAAAAAGAATTGATTACGAAACCGCGGATTACTAAAGGGTTATTACGTTGTATGAGAAACCGGGACAATTTGCATAAAAAACTAAAGCGGAATCCTGATGACGAGATTGTTAAAACTACATACAAACGTTACCGTAACTATTGCAACACTTTACTCAAAAAAGCAAAAAAGAAATACGACAAACACGAGATTGATAGTGCTAAGGGCAACAAAAAACAGCTTTGGGATGTAATAAAAAGAATAAGTGGCTCCGAAAAAAGAATAGACCATTCATCGTCTCTCTTGACATCAACCAATCCCGACTCTGACCTAAACAACATCAACCACTTCTTTGCAAACGTAGGTGCAAACCTAGCGAACAAGATCATAAATAATAAACAAGCTCCGTCCTCCTACAACGATCACGTACCGCTCACCCCCCCCAAATTCAATGGTTATCCTACCCACTGACGAGCAAGAGATCTTCACACTTATCAATAGGTTAAAGGATAAATGCGCAGTGGGTATCGACCTCATAAGTGGTAAAATAGTCAAGAGATACGCAAACCTTCTTGATTCTCCCTTGACTCATATCTGTAACTTATCAATCTCTACAGGGATTTTCCCAGAGCTGTTTAAAATAGCTCTTATCAAGCCTATCTACAAGGCTGGTGAGAAACACTCTGTGAACAACTACCGACCCATTTCCATTCTTCCAGCACTTTCCAAAATCCTGGAGCGCTTAATTAATAAGCGTCTAATAATGTATCTGGAGAACAACAAACTACTCTCCCCTTCACAATTCGGCTTTAGGGCTGGTAAGAGTACCAACGACGCTGTCCATGAGCTGGTTAATTCTATCGTTGGCAGTCTGGATGATGGGATGAAATGTTTAACGGTGTTTCTCGACCTTGCAAAGGCGTTTGATACAGCCTCAATCCCGCATCTTCTAAATAAATTGGATCGGTTAGGCGTAAGAGGAACTCCTCTTAAATTACTGGAGAATTATCTTACTGGAAGGAAGCAAAGAGTCAAAATTAATGATAGGTTAAGTGACGAGCTGACTGTCAATTTTGGTGTACCACAAGGTAGTATTATCGGACCAACCCTCTTCTTAGTGTATATCAATGACCTCTGTCAGCTCCCTCTACTGAAAGGAAAAATCGTCACTTTTGCAGATGATACCGCACTGTTTTTCAGTGGTGGTAGCTGGGATGAGGTCTTTGATACTGCTCAACTGGGCGTTAACACAGTCAGCGAATGGTTGCAAAACAATTTACTGACACTAAACGTTTCGAAAACCAAATATGTAACCTTTGCACATAGAGCTAACCTTCTTCCTCCGTCAACCTATTCTATTTCGGTGCACACGTGTTGTTCTCCAAATCCCGAGTGTACCTGTCCCACCCTCGAAAGGACTGTTAATATAAAGTATCTTGGGATCACTATTGACTCACACCTTTCTTTTAAATTTCATTTTGATACGCTTGTTCCGAGAATCCGTAAACTTATCTATATTTTTAAGTCATTAAGACACACTGCGGATCGAAAGACCATTAAAATGGTTTACTTTGCCTTATGCCAGTCGTTAATCGAGTACTGCATCACAACCTGGGGCGGCGCAGCCAAAACCCATCTTATCCAGGTAGAGAGAGCGCAGCGTGCTATACTTAAGGTGGGTGCTGGTCTCCCCTTCCGCTTTCCAACTGATGATTTGTACAAAGAATGGGACATCCTTAAAGTCAGACAAACTTTTATCCTGCTTACTGTAACTAAAAAGCACTCCCAGCTACAGTTCGACTCCAAATTAATTAATAACCAACGACGGAAGGGAAGAGTCTGCCCCTCATTGCAGTCAAATCATCACTCCCCCAGATTTTTTTTTGCTTCCTTGGTCAATTCTTGTACAACAAATTAAATGTCACTCTTGATCTATATCCTAAAACCACCTCCTATTGTCACAAAACAGTAAAAACATTTCTTAAAACGCTTGACTACCATAAAACTGAGAACCTTTTGACAATTCCTAAATAGATTTTCTTATCTCCTACTATAGATCTAGAATAGATCTCCTCTCTCCCGTGGCTGTTTTTACATCTCATTCCTCGCTCTCGCACACTCCAACATACATTCATACACTGCAACATACATTCACACACTCCAGCATACTTTTATACGTGACACTACACTCTCGTGTGAACCATTAGTTCTTCATTTTGATTTTGCCTTTCCTTGTTTCTTTATTATTTGTACTATTGTTAACCTTAAACTGATCGTCTCTTTGTGATCTTTTTGGGACCATGAATGATGTTTACACAAGATCGTCTTTCAACCTTTAACGATACTATTGTTTTGCTGTGGGGGGGCCCTGGTGACCTGTAACACAGGCTTCTTCGAAAACCTACTTCAGGCACCAGTCTCTTCCAATGGTGGAATATTACTTTGTCAAAAACATTGTTGATTTTTATGTACTTACCAATATTGTGAAGAGAGAATAAATAAATTGAATTGAATTGAATTATTAGCAAAGTAACCACTTTGCCAAAATTTATCTAAATCCGAAAGAGTAACAAACATCCATCTTCACAAACTTAAAGCGTTATAATATTAGCAAAATAAAATTTCAATTAAGTTAATCATTTTCTTTCTGGCAAAGAAACCTTTTAAAAAAAAGTTGGAGGAAAATAGAGGATAGGTGGTATTGTGTTACTTAATAGCAATAGATTACAACAGCGTTTCCGTTTTGGTGGGTCGCGACCCGGTACCTGGCCAACAAAATAAAATACCGGGGCCTAGCATTCCTGCCTTGTTTTATTGTAATAATAATTGGGGATATATTTATTATTTATTTATTTATTTATTTAAACTTCATGTACAAGAGTGGTACATAGGCGGACTTAATGCCACAAGGCATTCTCTACCAGTCAACCTTTGGGTTAAAAAGGACAGCATTGTGATAGAGTACAAAAAAATAAATAAGAAAAATACCATTTTGTTAAATTAAATTGTTATACAAACATATGTAGTACATACCAATACACATATACAGATAAAATTAAATAAACTAATATACCTATAATATAATACATACAAATAGTCCATAAATACGACAAACCACATAATAATTACCATAACTAGCTTGTGAGCAATTTAGTCTGACTTCAAATAGTGCTTCCGAACTGTTCTTTTGAAAGCAATTTTGCTTTCTGCTTTTTTAATGCCAAGGGGTAGCGCGTTCCAGAGCTTTATAGTTGAGACAGCGTAAGAAGAGGACATAAAACCAGTACGGTGTGAGGGAATTTCAAGGAGTAAGTTTTTGGAAGCTCGAAGGTTACGACTGTGTGAGCTGCCCAACACTTTGAAATATTCTTTTAAGTAATCAGGAGCACATGCATCGGTCAAAATAGTGAAGAGCATACAGAGAGATCTGAGGGATCTCCTGAGGCGGATAGGCAGCCACTTAAGCTGAGAACGGTATGAAGAGATGTGATCGTACTTACGTAGGCCAAAAACAAAGCGAATACAATTGTTGAGAAGACGATCTAATTTGTTTAAAAGTTCTTGGGATAGATCAGAGTAACAAACATCAGCATAGTCTATAATTGGAAGCACTAGTGACTGGACCAAAGTTAATTTGGTGCTAGATGGGAGAAAATGTTTGAACCTGTAGAGAGACCGCAGCGAGTAAGTGACTTTCTGGCTAACCTGAGCTACCTGTTTATTCCAACTAAGCGTCTCGTCAATGTGCAGGCCCAAGTCTTTAACGTGTGGCGAGAGAGAGATCACAGAGTTGTTGAACATAAGCGGCATTAGTTGGCTAGTATCTAAATTTCTCAAGTAGTACGAACTACCTATGAGGATGGCCTGGCATTTCCCAACGTTGACAGCAACCCCAAATTTATCAGACCATTCTCCAATAGTTTGAAGATCTGCATTAAGTAGTGAGATGCAATTACCAAGGTTGGCAATGTCAGATTGAGCGTAAAGTTGCAGATCATCAGCGTACAGATGGTAAGAGCACTTGAGGATAGTAGTAATAGAGTTAATAAATAATGAAAATAAGAGAGGAGAGAGTATACCGCCTTGTGGAACACCAGTTACCAAGTCGCACCAGTCAGAGTAATCCTGATCAGCACGCACCGCCTGCTGGCGACCACGAAGATATGATGAGAACCAATCACGTGACAACGAGGAAACCCCAATTTGAGACAGTATGGCCAAGAGAATATCGTGGTCGACGGTGTTAAAAGCGTTGGAAAAATCAATTAAAACCAACACCGTAACCCTCGAATTCTCCAAGCCATCCCTAATGTCTTCAGTGACCTTAAGCAGGGCTGTGGATGTGCTGTGGCCTGGCCGAAAACCAGATTGGAAATTGGACAACAGGTTATTCTTGAGAACGAAAGAAGATATTTGCCTAAGGGCAACTGCTTCAAGGATCTTGGAAAGGAAAGGGAGAATGGATATGGGTCTGTAGTGAATAGGCAAACTGGGATTGGAAATTTTCGGAAGAGGTATTATGAAAGCCTTACGCCACAAAGATGGAAAAACACCAGAAAACAGGGAAAAATTGAGGATGTGAGTAACAATAGGAATGATGTTATCAGTCATAAAGGATAACATTGTTCTGCTGATCCCATCGCAGCCCACAGCCCTTGACTTAATCGACGTGAAAAATTTACGGACCTCAAGTTCAGTCACGGGGGAGAAAGAGAAAGAGTCAGGAGGTAACATTGGCTTGGAAGCTATGTCATGAATAGTTAACACAAGACAACAAGATAACAACAAGATATATTCAACACAAGACCAGGATAAAACTTTCATCATTTCCCGCGACCTTTGATTCTTTGGAAGAATAAGCAGCAGCTCCATATTCGCACTAAATAGGCGATACCGAAATATTAGTTAAACATTTTACCAGTTTTATTTAACCAGTTGGGTAGAATGTTTGGGAAAAAAGTTACTGGGTTACAATATTAACCAGTCGATATTGATGAAACACAAGTAGTAGATCGATTATCGGTATAACGTTTTAAACTGCTTCGTTTTAATCGATTCCACACCATTGTAATTGTAAGCCCTCAACTGTAAACGGAGACACAGCACAGCAAGGCACAAGGACAAATGCAGAAGTTACAGTGTCAGTAAGTTATTGAAAACGTGCTAAAGACCAGACGTAACCTTGGTTAACTCGCATCGCTTTGTTTATCGCTATATAAACAAGTGGGAATGGCCTCACCGCTCATTATTTACAACATCGAGTAATAAAATTTGCACCTTATTCCTTGACTTTCAGACGTGAACGACATCGACACGCCCCCCGAGAACGTGACAGTCCGCGTGGTGGACATAGTGTCCGGCTATATCGCGCTTGATGGCAGCCTCGACACCGCCGTGCATCATTTCACACAGGCGGACATCGACAACGCAAGAGTCGTGTTTGTGCACAAAAGTAAGCCACATAATTATTTTAGAGTAAAGTTCGGAAAAGCCGTGATGTCAAGCCTTTCGAATAAACATTCTTTATTATTTGTTACAGACGGTACAAAAGGCAAAATGATCTTCAATGTCACGGATGGGTTACACGAACTTGCCAAAATCACGTTTTTAATAACAACCAAGTCTGTATCGCTCAAACTGACGAGAAAACACAACTTACGAGTGTTCCCACTCATGAGAGAGCCTCTCAACAACTACATGCTAATGTCAAAGTGCTCCGACCCAACCCGAACGATCATATACAAGATAGACAGAGCCCCCACACTTGGACAGCTTATTATACTAAACGGAGAAAGCCACCACAGATCTATAAAGCAGTTTACCCAACAAGATATCAACAACACAGTCGTATACTACGAACACACTCACCCCTTCTCAGATCTATACACTAACGATTCCTTCATATTCACAATCGAAGCGCCACTCGCTAAACCTCTCACAGATCAAATCTTCAACATAGATATTTCTGTGTCGTCTGGCGGACTCGCCAAATATGTCAATATACCTCCGATAAAAGTAGAGGAAGGAGACAAAGTGCCTATTAAAGTTAATGTTAGTAATGTTATCACGTATTTAGAAACCCAGGCTGGCTTAAGGCAGCCTCAGATCGAGGCGCAGTGGTCGCAGCCGGCTCACGGAGAATTGAAGCCTTTCATGTCGTCGCTAACACAGTCGCAAATCGAAAGCGGCGTTGTCAATTACGAACACGACGATTCGGATACCACACAGGACAAGATTGACATGTCCTTGTACTTACTACCCGACTATGTCCTTTTATGTAATGTCAGTATAATGATTCACATAGTCCCAGTCAACGATCAACCGTTCAGATTGCTAACGGACACGCCACAAATACAAGTAGTGCAAGGCGAAAACTATACCATCACCAAGAATGATCTGCTGACCGAAGACGCTGATACAGGTCCCGCAGGGATCCTGTACGATATCATCAGTGGACCGACGCAAGGCAGGATGGTGATGTTGGATAAGAACCAGACCATCGATGAGGCACATTCGATCAACAAGTTCACTCAAGACGACATCAACAGCGGTAGAGTGATATACGAACATTCTGGCATGCTGCAGACTGCAACCTTCTACTTTAGAGTGTGGGATGGTCAGTTCAAGCCGACGTACACAGTGTTCACAATAGATGTAATACCGGTAATTCTCAATGCCACGGCACTGCATCCTATATACCTGCAACAGGGCTCAAATGTAGCCGGTGTTACAACAGACCAGATATACGTGGACACTAATGCGAGAACGTCAAAAGTCCTGTACAACGTCACTCGTCAGCCTCCCCACGGAATGATATACGTTGGAAGGAATCCAGTGTCATTCTTCACCCACAAAGACTTGATGGAAAAGGTGGTGATATACATGCAAAACGATATGACGACTGCGAACGATAGCTTCGACTTGATCGCTTACGTACACAACAGCAATGCGACTAGACCGTTCACTATCGAAGTTATCGTACAGCCACTGATGACGTTAGGTGATTTGAGGGTGGAGGTAGAAAAGGCTAGGATTACATTGAATACCATGGATGCCAGTGGATTATCAAAACTTACAGCCAGTGATCCTGTATACACCTTACTCAAGAAGCCTCGATTCGGGACTCTAAAGAAAATAATACGCAGTTCTGGAGAGAAGACCAGTGCTAGAGAGAGAGAAGTAGCATATTTCACACACGAGGACGTGAAAGCTGGAGTCATATACTTAGTGACGAAGAAGAAAGTGAGTGAACTGAATGGCTGCGAGGATAGCTTCAGGTTTTTGCTAGCGGCGACCATTTTCCAACCGGCTGTCGGTGATGTGAAGATTTTTATAGGAAACAGACAGAAGAAGAATCTTCCGGGGCCAAATGATCCTGAAAGTCACGAGGGTGTCCCAGTGAGTATTCATTCAAGTATTTTGTCTATGGCTTTGGAACTAGTGATGATGTCGATATTCTTGTAATCTTACCGTCGCGTAATCGCTGCACTAGCTTCGTGTAGACATGTTTGTGTCAGGAACACGTCGCTGCGTCTAGCGTAACTATTATTTGGCTTTTATATTGATATCGAGGTGTAGCACGGAATGTCAAGTGAAATAATAGATATGAAATGATTTTGAGTTCGAATCATGTCATTGTACGCAGTTACCTACGAGTAAGCCTCGTCTGGGTTAACCGGTGGACCAAACTTTCTGATTGACTGACCTCTTGAAAGTTCAAAAAAGTCTGTAGGTGGTTTAATTGAAAAAAAAAAAGTTGGTGTCGTTTGGTTTGCCGTCAACAAACTTCATTCCGTACATTCGTTCACGATAATAAGGTGCTTTATTGTGATATGCCGTGCATATCCGTGGTAAAGCACTTTTATAAGTTACCGTGGTAACTTATAAAAGCGCCCAGTAACTGTAATAACAAACTAGAGACATGCCACAATCAGTCCTTTAACTTCCACTTTCAGGTAGCAAACGGTGAAGCAGCATCATACTACATGATGATTCTCATGGCTCTGTCGGGGACAGTGCTCGCGATCGTCGTGATCTTCGGCCTGTTGAAGTGCCGACGCTACCTCATGCGGGAGCAGAACGCTCTCGTCAAGATACACGGGCAGAGCCAGGGCGCGGTCGCTCCCATACCGCTGCCGAGGCCGCCCGACCATCTCATGCCATCGCCCTCGCAGGGCACGCCGCCTATTAAACGGTGAGTAGGGAATGCAATCCGGATTATCCGTATTCCGAAAAATCCGGATATCCGTACATTTTTACTCGATCTCCCAATCCGGATTTAAAAATCAAATCCGGATTTTATGAAATATAAGAAATTGTAATTTGGGGGCTAAATTATCGCGCGAATATTCATGTCGCCTCTGGGGAATAAGCCTATTTGTCTTTATTTTTGATCTCCAGAGTTTCTTTTAATTTGTACCTATTATTTATTTGACTAACGTTACTCTGCACGCGAGTCACAGACTGATTATTTTAATAATAAGAATATAAGGGCTATAACATTAGAGGCCCGTAAATTGTTGACGGCATATCGAATGCATCTCAAATGAATAAATTACTTATGACTTATCACCCGCGTTCTTTAGTTATAAGACTGTATATTGCGCGGAAGTGGGGTCGAGTCCTTTTAAACTCTAGGACTCTCCCCATCCGCGAGATATGCAGTCACAGGGAATATTTCCTAGAAATCGACATGGGAATGGATCGAGATGTGGTCGCGATGGACAAGGGCCTCACCCCGCTCTCTTTGGCTAAAGAGAACTGGCTCAAATTTGTAGTGCAGGGATGTATGACAGAGTAAGGAGCTTTACGGACGCTCTTTCCAGGCCCTGCATGGGTCCGATGTAGACCTATCAGAGTCTGTAGCCTATCTACGTTCCGGGGACCTATTCGGAGAAACAGAAGGTTAGTAGAGTAGTAGAGTAGAGTAGGGACTCCATTTTCCGCACTTAGACTCTTATTCGGTCCGTTGTGCGTAGGTGTCCTGGCTAAGTTAGCCAGCCTAGCTCCGTCCAGAAGCAAAGAAGTTTCCTGGGATCTTCACAGGCTTCGCGGAGCGACCTCACCGTTCCTAGGATTTGTTTGCGTTGGGTAGCCACGGCCTCGCATTCCAGGATGACGTGGGCGGCTGATTCTTCGGCGTCAAAACAGCCCCTGCAGAGTGGGCTGTCCGTGGCGCCTATGTTAAAGAGATGTTTGTTAAGGGGGCAATGGCCCGTTATTGTCCCTATTTATTATTCTGAGGTTATTTCTGCTTAAGCTGAGCAGTCGTTTTGTTAGTCGTGGTTGTAGGCTTGGCATCGCCATTTTTGACTGCCTACAGTCTGTGGACCGTGACCATTTGTTGTTATGAAGTTCGGTTGATCTCTGGCGAATCCACGTACGTAATTGTGAGAAAGGTAGGGGAAGGAGTGGGTACGGGCCTAGCACTGCCATCTCGGAACCTCTCCTAGCAAGTTCGTCCGCGGCGTCATTGCCTAGGGATCCACTGTGCCCCTTAATCCACTGGAGGGTGATTCTATTAGACAGCGATATACTCTCCATGGCGAGGTGACATTCAAATATTAGTTTACTGTTGGTTTGTTTGTTTTCTAGGGCTTTAAGCACAGCTAGGCTATCAGATACGAATCTGATTGCGTATTTGTGAATCCCCAGACGCTTTACGGCTGTTGCAGCTTGTGTTAGGGCGACACACTCGCATTGGAAAATCGAGCTGTGTTCACCTAGTGGTAGGTGAAAGTTAATGTTAAGGTCAAGGGAGTGTACGCCAGCCCCTGAGCCGTTTTGAGTTTTAGAGCCATCTGTGTATATGCGTACTTCATTGACTCCTGACTGATCCCTTGATTCTTCTGTTGTTTGTATGCTATAGCTTTTGTTGAACATAGGTTTGCTATGAGTCCTATCACACGGGGCAGCGATGAGAGGTTGATACTCAATCACCCGGTCCAGGATGCCTGCGTGGGGACTGGTGTGGTTCTTTCCCCATATGCCCAAGTGCATAAGCCTGATAGCAGCTAGTGCTGCCTCCTGCTGTATGTACAATTCAAGGGGAGTTAGTTGTAGGGCTATCTCCATTGCCGCAGTTGGGGTTGGTTGTCTTCATACAGCCCGTGATAGCGGAACAGGCCAGTCTTTGAAACCGCTGAAGCCTAGAGACGGTGGTCGAGAATTCAGTTCTCGTCCACCAAACCAAGGCGCCATATGTCAGCATTGGTCTGATCACCGCTGTGTAAAGCCACAGTGTGATCTTTGGAGAGAGCCCCCACGTTTTGCCTAACATTCTTTTGCATTGGTACAGTGCGATTGTGCTTTTGTTAAGTTTGTAGTCAAGATGCCTATTCCAGAGCAATTTGCTATCAAGGATCACTCCTAAGTACTTGACTTCTTCTTTAAGTGTTAGTTCGGTGTTAAATAGTTTAGGAAGTTTGTGTGGTCCAAGGACTCTTTTGTTTGTGAACATTATCAGTTCTGTTTTGGTGGGGTTAACTGATAGTTCATGTTTTGTACACCAATTTTCGATTATTTTGAAGGCTTTCCTCATGAGGTCACATAAGACGCCTTCAAATTTCCCCGTAATTAGAATTGCTATGTCATCTGCATAACCCACCGAGTACAGACTGCTAGCGTTGAGCTCTGTAATGAGCTCATTTACTACTAGGTTCCACAGTAGCAGTGACAGCACCCCACCCTGTGGGCAGCCCCTACTAACGATACCTCGTGTGGTGGTGTTAACAGTAAATTGAATAGCGCGGTATTTTAACATGTTGTGAATCCATTGTATAAGCGTTGGCGCCACACCGTGCACAACTAGTGCTTGGTTAATGCTGGTGAAGTTGGTTTTGTCAAAAGCACCCTCTATGTCTATGAAGGCGCCCAGTGTTGGGTTTTTGGTTTTTAGAGCGTTTCCTATGCGTGTGACCACGCAGTGGAGAGCGGATTCAGTTGACTTGCCTTCGCAGTAGGCGTGTTGGTTAGGGTGTAAAGGTTTAAGTAGCGAGATTTGATTCCTAATCCTTCTGTCTCCCAGCCTCTCCAGTGTCTTCAAAAAGAACGAGGTGAGGCTGATGGGTCTGAAGGACTTTGGTTGAGTATAATCGCTCCTACCTGGTTTTGGAATAAAGATTATTTTTACTTCGCGCCATTTCAAAGGGATGTAGCGGTGAGCCAGACAGGCACGGAAAATCTTAACAAGATATTCAGCTAGCGTGTCACCGCTCCATCTGAGCAGAGCCGGAAAGATACCATCCAACCCTGCTGCCTTGAAAGGTAGGAAGGTGTTGATTGCCCATATTAGTTTGTTTGTTTACTTCTGAGGCTACCTCCCAGTCGATGTTGCTTGTAGCCCTTTCACTGTACGGTTCCCAGGTCTGTTCGGGCGCAATCCGGCAGCCTGGGAAGTGGGTGGTGAGAAGTAATTCGCTGGTCTCCGCATCGTTAATTGTGTAGGTATTATCTGGTTTTTTGAGGCATCCTATAGAAAGATCAGTCCCGGCGGCTAGACAAGATTTGACCCTCATTGCCTGGTTGCTATTTTCAATGTTAGTACAAAAACGCCTCCAGCCGTTTTTACTTCTGAGGCGTATTAGTTTTTTATAGGTTTTACGGGCAGTTTTGTAACGGTCCCAGTCGTCCGGCGACCGTGTGTTCTTGGCTCTGTTGAAGAGCCTATACCTAGAGAGAGAGAGGGACCTATTCGGAGAAACAGAAGGTTTTGTCTGTGCAATGAGAGGTTTTCCTTTTGAGGTTTTAAAAAAAAAACTTAGTTTCCAAGAACTCTATAGATGGCGTTGAACTTACTATGATAGATGGTGCCAAAGCCAAAACGCTTGGAAAAAAAAACATTGTGTCACGTCACATACTCTCGTTGACTGACACTTTCATTTGCTTAAACTTCCGAATATAACCAACATTTCTCGCGCTTTTTTAAAATCAGTTTTTTTTGGTTCCGTTCCTTGCATTATCATACTTACTCCTAGCGCCATCTATCCAGCGACTAGGGAAGAGCTAAAAAGAAAATCCCTCATTATTATGGATGAAGTTAAGATGACGAAGAGTTATTGTGAAGGACGGCACGGTTGACATATGTCGGGCATGCCATTCCATAGACACAACCTTGTAGCCAGGATTATCCTTCAGCAACTTTCTCTAAAATACAGCCTTGTGGAATCAGAAGTGCCGTATTATAGTTATGTGCCCGACCAGTTCTCGAAAATGGCAGTCTCACATTGTACTAGGATCAATCCATCATCACTGACAGGACTATTGTTGCCAATGTGCCTGATATAGTGGTGGTGGAGCGATCAGAGCGGCGCGCAATGATTGTTGACATACCGGTTCCACATGATGAGAACCTCGTGAAAGCCGAGAAAGATAAGTAAATCACTTGATTTACAAAACCAACTTGATTTACTTAGCCAAGATACTTATCTTGGTTTGGCTCGCGAGGTTGCCGACATGTGGGATGTGGACTCAGCGATCATTGTGCCGATAGTTGTATCAGCAGATCCTTGCCAAGAGCCTCCATCAATACCTGAGGAGGCTCTCGTTAGGCAGCTGGATCAAGGGCTTGATTCAGAAAGCGGTACTCCTGGACACGGCTCATATTGTTAGGAGGTTCCTCTCTCTGGAGCCCTGACCGCTGCGCCACGCCGCCGCGCCGGTAGCTTGGACCATGTTCCCGATACCAGTGGGCTTCTATTTATTTATATTAATAAACGTTTTTCATATAATTTTGAATAGGAATGTTCGAAAAAGTAAAACATATGTTTAGAAATGAATAAAGGGAATTAGAATATTATGGCTGTAACACCAAAAATATGGCATTTCATTTGTATAATTCCAAATAACAAAAATTCAAATATCATATGATTTGATTTTTTTGTTTTTATTTTAACCCATTTACACAAATGTAAGAAAAGTCGACTTTTTGTTTATTTTCATGAAAAATCCGTAAAATCCGGATTGGAACAAAAATCCGTTCTTAAAAATCCGGATTTTAAAACAGAGCGGATTTGCATTCCCTAACGGTGAGTGGTATAGTCTGCGCCATTTAACCCTTCGTGTGCCGCCGGAACGTAAATCTACGCGAGACACAATGGCTTTTTAATTGTTTCTTTAATTCGATATGAGTGATCTATGTGATAATAAAAGAAATGGTTGTCTGTAAAGTCGGTTTACGGACGATAATTTTACGTGATAACATAAAATCAATGCAATCTAAATTTCATACCCCTTTTCACCTCCTTAAGGTTGCACAAGTCAGTCATTCTTCCATACAAACGTAGTCTGGTGATTACTCGTTTGTTTGACGGTGTAGGTTCAAAATTAAAAATTGTATCAACTGGTTTTTTCATTATCTAGCCCTGTATGGAAGCAGAATTGGAAAAAAAATATTGGTTTGGAAGTTATGACCGTCGAATCTTTCATATTTCAACACTAATTTTAACTCATCTTTGGGCGTAAATAAATGACCTAAGTAGTATGAAAATGGAAAAACTAAAACCATACAAGAATAGATAATTTATTCAAAAGTTAAAATATTTTTATTTTGAACAGATACATCCAATAGATTTTCCATGATACCCGTACTCCCAAAGGTCTGCATAAAGAATTTCGCGCGCCCGTTTTCGTTGTAAATCATATTGCATTTCGCTACAAGTTGCCACCCCTGTCAGTGGGGAAGTGGGAAGCACGCAGCGCGTGAGTGTGCGCAGTGTCTGTGGGTGCACACATGCTCACTTGGTTAGCTGCCGCCCGGCACCGGGCACGTCATGCTGTCGTATTACGAGTATACTATTTTATAACATTGAACTCTGGCTTGAATTTTGGATACCGATATTTCTTTATTGATAGTTTGTGTTTATTATTTTGAATTTGTTTCAAATTTTACTGACCCTGGCATTGGACTTTGGATTCCGATTTGATAGTGATTTACGGGTGGCGTTTGAATTCGATTTTATTTATTATGAATGTTAGCAGATTTCTCCCCCATTTGTGGACCGATTCTCAAAATTATTTTTTTATTTCTTTTTTGTCCCATTTAAATTTGGCCAAGATCTGATGCTGATCTTCGGAGATATACAAGAGAACTCTTAAAAAAATAGACGGAAATCTGTAGTCATTGTCGCTTGGATTTTTATTGTTTATGACGTAACATCACGCCTGTATGCTTTGAGGGAGTACGCAGATTTGTACAATACCCCCAGATTTCGAAAGTTAGGTACCTACCTATGTTTGCGGATGGATGGACAGAGATTTTGTTGGCATGTCAGATGTATTGTGAGAGCAATTTATGAATGTGTGAACCTTTACTTTGTTATTTTGTATATTTTAATGTTATCTCTTACTCTTTTAGTTCTAGTTTTAGTTACAGTAATTGGTTTAAATACAACCGTTGTAAGTAGATAAATAAATGTTATGTTTCATTTATATTGGATAAGCCTGTTACCATAACATGTATTGTTAATAATGTAGGTATAATAAATATTTATGGCGACTTGTTTGGGAACGACTACCACCATCAGCCTTTTCCCAACTATGTTGGGGTCGGCTTCCAGTTTTACCGGATGCAGCTGAATACCAGTATACATGGAGTATCTGCCTATCTGACCACCACAACCCAGTTAGTAACGTGTAATACGATACCCCTTGGTAAGACTGGCAGTCAGACTTTTAGGGCCGCTGACTACCTAACGACTGTCAAAGATCTACAAATGACAGCCCGACCAACGGCATAACGTGCTTTCCGAGGCACGGAGGAAACTCGGTATGTAATGGGTGGTCACCCATCCGCAGACCAACGGCTTAGGTGCTTAGGACTTAGGAGCACGGCTTAACCTAACGATCGACCTGAGCGGCTGTTATTATTTAGCCACGAGCTCCGCTTGTTTGGGAACGACTAAAAATGGAAAAATAAATACCTAAGTAAAAATATTTTTTGCAAAAAATAAAACAGACTTAAAAAAAACACAAACATAAAAAACACGTTGATTGATTTGGTGTTTTTGTCACCGGCTTCTGAAGCAAAAGTTATTTTTCACCTTTTTGTGTTTTTCTTTTTTTTAATTCTGTGATAATTTCTAAACTATTCAATCAAATGTTAAGCTGTAAAAGACAATTTTTAATCTAAATTCAATTGTCAAGATAATGGACATACTTATTTGGATAAGGATTAATACTGCAAATAAGGTAGGTACCTACGTTGTCCTCGAAGCGGCGATCGGCGGCGGCGACCTCTCGCGTCCGGCCCTGGTGCAAGCCATGGTCCGGAGCGAGACGGAATGGGACGCCGTCACCTCCTGCGAAGCAGTAATGCTAGAGAAGGAGGTGGCGGAACATGAGAGGGAGAGAACCTCTCAAAGTCCCGGCCGCCGTGGGCGCGGGCCTGTGGACGGTGGGCTATGGGCTAGCCCGCCGTCCGTCCGTCTCATGACGACAGGCCGTGTCGACGGCGCGTTCGTGTTCCACGCGCGCCTCAAAGAGAGTCAGCAAAAGGGAAGGGGTCCGTAAGGACCGATGCCTGCCGGGGTTACGGGACTGTTCGAAAGAGATACCGTGGCCCCGGAACACAAAGGGCGATGAAGGAACATGGATGGGTTTTAGTCAGTAAAAGTCTGACACTCCCTCCTGCTCCGCCCAGAGCGGGAGGAGTTATTTGATGATTTCCCATCCGAAAAAAAAAAAAGGTAGGTACCTACAAAGATAAAAATGGTTACTTAGGTACCTACTTTACTCTTTGTCTGGATAGAAGGTCAACCTATTCATACACGAAATATTTTCAGAGAATCATCCAACAGCTATAACGAAGCCATAGCAACGAAATATTTTTTTTACTGAGTAGGTAGGTACCTATATTTAAAAAATCTCTACTTGACCCACACAATAAATAGGTACTGGCTCCATATTTTAACAACATCCATTACGCTAGTTTACTACCATACTACGTCAGCGGCACAATGCCTATTGTTGATAAATGTATAATAAGACAATATTACAGACCGCTATTGTAAATAAATAAACAGCCAATAAACAATTTACAAAATAACATATTTTTTTATTTGATGAATCAACAACAAGACTCACAGTCAGATCAAAGTCACGCTGTCGAAAAAGCAATTATCCTGACTCTGGCTGTACTAATCAGGAGTCGCCTGTGGTTTAATTATAGGTAACTAGCTAGGCTAAGTAAATACCTAGGTATTTAACATAAGTAGTAACATAGTTGCACAACCTATAAAAACAAGTAAGTATAGAAATAAAGTCATATCAATGAAATTATTTTTTAAACTAAATAACAATATCTACCTACATTACTACCTACCTACATTTTCGCAAGCGAACTCATTGCCACGTCTCGCAAAGTCGCGGGTCTACCTATTAGGAATATTATAGGATGTATGTAGGAGCTTGTCCTTTCATAATAACAACTAAATTGGGTGCATAATAATTACGTTTCACTGAGTGATTGTCCTATGTTGTAAATTCGAACACCTATTAGTTTGAGTTTATGTTGTCCTTCAAACATAAATCGCATATACGCCAGCACGTGCCAACGATGATACTACACAATTGCACCCGCGCCGCGCGCCGCCGCCGCTACAATGTCGTCCCGTCTTCAATGAAATTGCGCATGTATGCGTCACTCAGCGTTAGGAGTGTGTATGTGTACGCGCAGTAGCTTCCTTCTGCTCTTTACAGCGTCTATCCCTTTCGCTCGTGATGTCGGATGAAATAGCATGCATTTTAACCCCGCCCACCAACTAGTTCGTTCCGCTAACTTGTTCGTTCTTAAGGATTGAAATGCTAACAACACCATTGCGTTAGCTTCCAACCATACTCCTATATAATAAATTTTGTGATAATTACTTCAAAAATAAAGGACTTTCCATTCACAACTTCATCCCCATTTTTAGGGGGGTGGAATTATCAAAAACGCGGAGACACATATACATTAATTTTCAATCGTCAGCCTAAACACAAAATTTTAAGATCCTAACTTTAAAACTGACGGACTTTTCATCCCCTATTTAACTCCCATAAGGGTTGAATTTCGAAAAATCCTTCCTTATGCCTTGTATGCATTATAAAGGGAACCAATGTGCAAAATTTCGTTCGTAGTTTCGTAGTTTTCTAGGTCTAAGAGTTTGGGCTGGGCGTTGATCGCGTCGCGCGTAACGGTGTGACATTTTTTCGTGCGTGCAGCCGGTGTTCATCGATTTATAAGACGTTATCACGTCAAAATGTTCGTTTCATCCCTCAGCTACGTGTCATCAGAGCAATCAGTGCACACTGGCGCCAGCACGCCGCTGCCCTCTGCCGGCAGTGTGGCCTGCAAGGTGACGCCGCTCGCCGACGCGGCGTTGCCAGACCTCAACGCGAGGTACCCCTACGGGACTGATGACCATACTGACGTGAGTTTTATTTGTTTACAAGCTGAACTGTTGAACTGCTGACTTTGCCTTTTAATAAACGTTGCCCTACAAGAGGATTTTTTTCTGTGTCGTGGGTGCGTTCACAAACGAGTAGAATACGGAATCTCGACGCATAAAATATCGATAAAGGTTTAAACGATGCTACAAAATTGCGACGCACTTTACTACGAAAGACCGTTTCTGCGAAGCCATTACACTGCGATGCACATTACTGCGAAAGACCGTTTCTGCGAAGCCACTTCACTGCGATGCACGTTACCGCGATAGATCTTCACTGTGATACCACTTGACTTCGATGCATGTTACCGCGACAGATCTTCACTGCGATACTAATTGACTTCGATGCACGTTACCGCGAATGATCATTTCTACGAAGCCGCGGGCAAAAGCTAGTACGTCATAGATATGTTAACATATTTAGATGACCTTGCATATATATGCTACATAAAAAAAAAGACTAATTTTCTCCTTCAAATTCATTGATTTAAAACAGTGTTTAAATTTAGTTTTTTTTTCTAAGCTTATTAGGCTTTTACTAGGACACAATAATTTTAATTCCCTGACTCCTAAACTAAGTGTATGAGCCTGTGTCTTAGGAGTCAGAGGTTCTCCAAAAATAACAAGACAAAGCCATAGTAAAATAAATAAATCAGGACGTTAAAACAATAACCAAATGGTGTAAAAGACAACAGGATAATTTTAAACTATGTAGAGAAAACAAGTTAGTGGTGGGGAGAATAAATGAGGGGTCCGAGTGTGTGTGTGTGTAGTGTGTAGGTTATGTAGGGTGTGTGTAGTGAAAAAGAATGAGCTGTGTAACCATCCATCCGTTTTGGTTGGATTGGATTGGTTGATGTATAGTACATATTATTGTACATTACCCAGCAGAAGATCCTCAGTGTCATCATATTTTAATGTTTGGAGATAATCTCTAAATAAATTTTTACATTTATATTTAGCGCATGAATACATCTTAAACTTTTTATTTAGGACGTCGTACATAATTATGTACTACGTCCTAAATAAAAAGTTTAAAATGTATTAATGCGAGACTTTCTTAATGACATTCCAAGTAGCTATAACATTATTTTTTGGATTACGAAACTGTTCTTTTTCATACGAGCGTTAAAGTTAAAAATAATATCAAGTTATCTGTCAAGTTGATTAATTATAGTTATTTAATGTTTGTTTATTATGTACCTACTGCATAAAGCGTTATGGAATACACATTTTTGTTGATTATGCGTTTTAGTTTATAATTTATTAAGCCCATTCAAAACTAGTTTTCGTTTTGATAAGTGTGAATACAACGTAGATATAAATATATATATATGTAGATAGCTAACTACTGATATGTTATGCTTTTGCCCGTGGCTCCGTAGAAATGATCATTCGCGGTTACGTGCATCGAAGTCAAGTAGTATTGCAATGAAGATCTGTCGCGGTAACGTGCATCGAAGTCAAGTAGTATCGCAGTGATGATCTATCGCGGTAACGTGCATCGCTGTGTAGTAGCTTCGCAGAAACGGTGTTTCGCAGTATCGTTCATCGCAGTGTAGTGGATTCGTAGAAACGGTCTTTCGCAGTAACGTGCGTCGCGATTTTGTGGCATCGTATAAGCATTTATCGATATTTTGTGCGTCGATATTCCGTATTCTACTCTTCACAAACAGTCATTGCAACGAAATGCATTTTTCAATATTCAAGGTTGACGTAACAGTCATGATCATCATGTACCTAGTCTTGCTCCAACCGCGGGTCAGCTTCTGATCGTATAATATAGCTGAATATCCAGTATTTTACATTAAGCGACTGCTTGTCTTACCTCTCCCAACTCAAAGAGCACAATGTATAAGTCATTATCTTCCTGCACTTGTCTCCTTTTACTTGGAGTCGGTGCAACACGTTTTTTTCTTGTGTTTCTAAACGAAAGCGTTATTTAAAAATTACTTTTTTAATTCGTTTCAAAACGATAGCTGAACTGGATTGTTAGATTTATTCATTCATTTGTCACATCACTCCGTTCATCCATTCATTCAATCTCTTCTAATACCAACTCTCACCGTGAATGCAACACTCTATAATAATTTTATAATTTACAATAAATAAAACATTGAAATCCGTTTGAAAGTGATTTTAATCATCCACCAACATCTTCCAATCTCCCCTGTCGACGGTCACGTCGCTCCATCTCTTCTTTTGTTTTCCTCTCGCTCTCCATCCAACTACATTTTGTATGAGTAAAGTTCAATAATAACGGAACAAACAGTACGGGTCGTTACAGGCTGAAGACTGGAGTAGCTACGAGGCCAGCGAGGCGGCGTACCCGGTGCGAGCGGCCGGGGTGGCGCCCGCGAACCCCATGCTCAGGCGCAACCAGTACTGGGTCTGACCCAAGGACACGTATACACTGCCTAGGGCGCCCAGGCCAGGTCAGTTTCAAACTCAAACTCAAACTCTTTATTGCATTCATGTGTACATTTAGTTGTTACATAGTAAGTTTCAACATGAAACCCGGTTAGGGCATGGCAACATAATAGGTAGATTGGACAAAACAAACATCCAGTTAGTAGGTATACAGGAATGGAAGTTTGTTATACAAATAAAATTATTATCAAAAATATTAGTAATAAGTTTATGTAGTTATTAATAATTCAATAAATTCAAAAGTTTCAATATACATGTTAGGCCGCGTTCCCACTATGTCGTGACGATTAATTTATCGTTGGTTTTTAGTAGGCAAAAGTCGTGGACGACAGTAATCACGTAGTCCTATATGTGAAGCCACGACACTTAAAACTACACGATAAAACTGTCGACACGACAAAGTGGGAACGCGACCTTACTTGTTTGGTACTACAAACTTGTATGGTATTCGATTCGGCAGAAATTGTTGAACAACAAAGCGGCCGTTCACACGACGCCGTCCTGCGCGATATTTAACAGTAAAACGTTGAAATTCTACATCAATTAACCAAATGTTCTTACCGTCAAAAACAAATGCAGTAAGTAATTGAACTGCCATGTGATTCCAAAATTATACTGTATAATAATAATACAATATATATTATTATATATTATACTATACAATTATACTTATTAAGATACCGTGAACGGTGAAAACGGTGAAGAAAACCATCGTGAGGGTTTCCTCACGATGTTTTGCGCGCGAATGTAATGTGTATCCCCGCGTGGTGGATTATAGCCCATTCCCTCTCATAGAGAGGAGGCCTGTGTCCCAGCAGTGGGAACATTAATAGGCTGATGATGAAGATACCGTACAAAGCAACGCCTTGTGAAAAGGGCCTAAGCCGCCCTAAAGCACATGTCGGCTTCCATTTAGCTCGTTCTTTCAATATGGACCGAATCTACAGATTTTGAATTGTCAAAATAAACGCTACGCTAGCTTACAGTTGAAGTACCATAATAACGTTTAATTTCTCAAGTAGTTTAAATAAAATAATTTCATTCAAGTAAAGACAATATGTGCCAAAAAAAATCTGAATGTCCACGGAATTTCATGCCCGTTCTTCTATAAAGAGACCTACGCTATGCTGGGAACGGACAGTTTCAACTTTCTGTCTAATTGACATTAAAACTGCCTATAAGCGTCAGTTCTCACTGAGACGCGACGCGACGGTACTGGAAGTGATTCGAGACGCATCGCAATAAAATGTGTATCTTTTCGTGTAGAATAAAGTTATATTTTGAGTCGGTCTATACATTTTATGTGCGTGCAGCATCGCGTCGCGTCTCGGTGTGAATTGACCCTAAATGGTTAATTTGAAATGAATGCTTGCGCTTGTGTTTGCCAATTCATACTATAACACGATTTTGTTCAAAGCGATGACTTGTAATATGATATTGTTTCTTCACAGTAACGGTGACAGCGCACGATAGAACCGTGTCACTGAACCGTCGCCTGCGCCGCCTCGGCGTCGACTTAGTTCCTACGCCTTTTCTACTAAGCAACTACAATGGTAAATACGAAAGTTGTGAGATAACTCTTTAGGCCATACCACGACGCTCCTACTACAAGATCAAACTTAATTAGCTAGTGAAACTGCGGTCATCGTGGGTGATCGATATCTAAACAAGATTAATAAAAAAAATGGTACTTTAATTAACCAATTGGTTTGTTTTATTGTGTCGTACAATAATACACAATAAAACTGCAGAATTTCTCTAGGTGATTAAACTTGGACTTGTAAATGTAAACACAGTCAGGAATTTGAACGGAATTGTGACCACGTTTGTGTTTAGAATAGAAACGTTTTTGAGCAAAACTGATGGTTTTTTTAAGTAGGGTCAGATAAAGGTTACGAATATTCGAGATAAATTATTACAAAGAATTTGCATACAAAGAATTGCCGTTTGTGTCATTTGCGCAAGAAAGTGTTTGGCAAACGAAGAAGTCAGTTAGCAAAATGTTTTGCACGTTTTCGATTTAGCCCCAAGACTAAACTGTGATAAAATCTGACTAATTACACCGGAAACAAAACATGTTTTTTTTTTTCAAATAGCTGTTCGCAATGTTGATATATACGCTACCTTTAATTATGTTATCTACAGAGTGTAAACAGACTCTTCCCGAAGCCGTCAACCAAGCATTCTGTAAATCAAACTAAGTAACTCTACGCAAAAGTTTATGCTGGGAACCAATTATTTTTTGGGGTTTGTATGTGCTGTATTCAAGTAAAAATTGCAATAACAGTATTATTATAAAAAAAATCTTACTGAAACTTTAACTTTTCAAATAAGAGTGTTTTTTTTTGACACATAGATTTGGCGACACTACCGGCGTTATCGAAAACGACGCGTTTTGAGAGTGCGTTCCGTTTCACCAAAAACATGCTACATAAAACAGTACATTGTAAAATAAGTGGTGTATTAGCAACTTAAACAAGTGTACCACAATGTTTTTATGGGCCAATACAAGGCATTTTTAATAAATAAAAAGAGTTTTGTATTTCATGCATATTCCCTAGTTTCTTTAGCCAAAGAGAGCTGGCTGAGGCCCTTATTATGGTTATTGTTCGTCCCACTGCGCAGTGACGATATTATAGATCTAATAATTGTTTATCAAAATGATGTTCTAGTAATTTCAAGATCGTCTGGCATGGCTCCAAAAAGTACTTAAAAGCAATGGTGAAGCAATGTTATGCCAAAACAAGATCGCATTTCTTGCCAAATCGCATTAGTGTTCCTAGTTCCAAAGCAATTTTAGTAACAATATTCTAAAACCTAGCATCTATATAAATATAATTAGTAATTGTTGAAGAGATACCAAATATATATTTAATGTGTTAAAATATTGGAAGTTGTTAAGATCCCGCATAATACACACAACTTATCCAAGTTGCGTTTAGATGGTCTAATAGAGAAAAACGAACGCAAATTCCGCGCAAGTAACTGACTGTGTATTCAACGTTTCGTTACGTTTGTACATAATATTGCAAACTTTTTGTACTTTTTAAAGAAAAATAACGGTACCGGTACGGTACCGGACCGCTGTCCGGTAGCGGTACGGACGGTACGGCTTAGGTATCGGACTTTTTGTTACAAAACGATCGTAATGATTTTAGAAGGAATCTTGCGTATTTTCTAAGCCAAACACCAAAAGTTAATTATAGTGTAGATAACCCGTATTAATAAGAACTGATTACTTTAACATAGGAAACAGTACATGTGACTGATAACACTGAAGCTATAGTTGCTGCCAGTTGTGATGACAATAGCGGTCATTGACCCACCTACATTTTGTTAAAGTTTTAAACTTTGAAAACCAAAAATAAGTCTGTTCAAGTCTTAAATCGTCATCTATCGTGATCTACATTTTTTCTAATAAAAACCGATACATGGTTCATTTATTTTGGTTCGTACGAAGAGATGTTAGGGAAAGGGCAATGACCGCTATTGTCATGTTAACTGGCAGCAACTATAACTACCTGGTACAATCACGAGCGATGAAATGTATAGGTCGCAGTAAGATAGTTGAGCCGTGATATTGTGATATCCTTAGGGATATAGCCTATAATTATGTTCACTAGGTTAGTCCAGTAAGGTAGTTATTAAATCGCTTTCATAATACTATCTTCCGGGGTATAGCTAGCCTATATATATGTCAGCGTGAAAATGTAAAACCCGTCAGATTGTAATCTGTCTAGTCAGATTGTAAACTATCGAAGTGAAACCGTCAAATTGTCAAATGCATGCGATCATATTATCTCTGCCCCATAATCGGGACTTGGGGCACACCTACGTTAGGTTCCTTTAAATCCTGCAGACAGAAATAAGAGCCCCGCGTAGACAGAAATAGGGCTCCGTCGACTAAGTTTTTTAGGCGAATATAAAGTGTTTTGAGGTTAGGTTACATTAATTGATTTTTCTCAGGAATGCTGCATTACCTTTTCATGGGAGTGGTACCAGGGGACAAGGGGGACTTCAACCCCTCCCCCCTCCTCTCCACAGCGCGCGAGTTGAGCTTCGTCGCATGCATTTGACAATTTGACGGTTTCACATCGACAGTTTACAATCTGACTAGACTGGTTACAATCTGACGGCTTTTACAATTTGATGCCAACAACTATGGATGTAAGCTGTAACACGGCTATAGCTATCTTACTGCGACATATACACATATAGCAACTTTTAAAAGTGATTTTCTCCTTCTGATTAACGTTTTAAGTATTCTTGAAAATAGTATTTGGAAAGCCACACTTTTACGAAAAAGGGATGGGGAATCTCCAAGTAGAAACATTTATTTTACGAGAAAATCGCTTTGGATTTTAGCTTAGTTAGTGCATACATTTCATTGCTATTGACTGTGCATTCTAAACACTTATAGTAAGAAACATATTTTATGACACCACATACTGAATTGAACCCACACATGAATTTACTTTAGAATTTAATGAGATGAATCTAGCTAGACGTTGATATAATTAGCAGAAATAATAATTGCCTATAGAGGTAGAAAATTACGCCACATAGAAGAAAAGTACCTTAGATTACTTATATTACATTTTGTGAACAAAGAAAAACTGCAGTTATCTTTAAAGGCGCTTGAATAAACGGCGTGATTTTTGCGTGATACACATATACAGGCTGTAAAAGACCTCATCACGAAGCCGTCAACCAAGCATTCTGTACATCAAACTAAGTAACTTTACGCAAAAATTATTGCTGGGAAACCACTTTTTTTTTTGGGGTGAAAAATCATGTTTTGTGGTAGAACTCAATGTAACACCCTCAAAACATTGTGCTGATGGATGGATTGAATAGTACGGGGGTCGTAAAAACTTGTATTGAAAAAAAAAATATGTCAAAAAGTCGGAACTTTGACCCCCAATATCTCTGTAACTAGAAGGTTCCCAGGTATGTACGGGGAGAACAAGTGCCTTTCGTTTTCGTTAAGAGGCCATTGACTATTCAAAAAAATATACAAGGTGGAAAGACAAAACGCGAAAACGCAGTTAGTTACCACGTATTCAATACATTATTCAGAGCGGGACCGCATAGAAATTATTCATCGGTTATTAAAAAACCCGGCCAATTGCAAGTTGCACTCGCGCACCGAGGGTTCTGTATAATCTTGTAGGTATATTGTTTTTTACTTACATATTTACGGTTTTCAGATTTTTCCCTTTAAATGTGTTGTAAGACATTGCTTCTCGCCCATGACTAGGTCAACGGGAACTACCATATAGGTTTTCCATCCAAAACCTATAGGGTACTTCCGGTTGACCTAGAATTGACAATTTTGGTTAAAAGCAAGGTCTTACAGCATAAGTAAAGAGAAAATTCTGAAAAAAAAAAGTTTAAAATTAAAGTATGGTACTTACAAGTTTTCGCGAAAATCTAAATTTCCTTCTATCTTTTTATCGTGTTGACTCAAGACCTTGATTTTTATACACCAAATAGGGAGTACCTCAGTATCTGCTATAAATTTCAACTTGCTATGTCCACCCGTTCCTAAGAAAATATAAGGGTTCCTTTTTTACCTTTTTGCCTTTTGAGGAACGGAACCCTAAAAACAGCCGTTTCCTACAAAAGTCCAATACCTACACGGTCAAAATGTATGCAACAGCTGATTTTTTTGAATAACCGATCAAACATTTTCTAGGCGGGGGGGGGGGGGGGGGGAGAGATAGAGGAGTGATGTATTGAACACGTGGTAACCGTTTGGGGCTCGTGACGTCAGAACTAGCTAAAAATTATACCAAGGCGTGACGTATTGAGAAATTTAAAAGCGTCATATCTTCGTCAATTTTGGTTTACGTAACAAAAGAAAAAATATGTGTCTAATATTTTTTGGAAATCTATCTGACGGACTAATTACATTTTTCTTTGTCGTCTCGCCTATTGTGAGGGAGATTGAGAGAGTGTGTCGTTTGATAAAGGGTTTGTTTTGGAATACCCTTATATGTGGCGTCATTTTCTCCACCCTGTATAATGTACGTTTACTAGTACAATAACATACCTATACGTTTGCCAAATAAGTGCCAAGCAGCATTTTATTATTTTAAATAACTTAAAATAAGCATTATATCTATCATTTGTTAGAGAATTTAGATTAATTTTATAAATATAGAATCTATTAGAAATATTAACGTTTTACTTTAAGGATTCCTAATTAATATATAAGTTTATACTGATTACGGATTTCTAACAGATGTTATAAAGTATTATAATTTAATATAGTATTAAGTTGTGCCAATTTAGATGACCTTTTGTGTACTTAAATACTGTAGGACAAGCTCATGCCTATAATATTTTAAGGTGAACTCCGTTTATTGTTGTCCTTTGATATCACAAATAATTTATTCACATATATCCAATAGTCGGATCAATACTAGTTCTAGGACTGACAGGAATTCCTGAAAAGTATCCTAGAATTAGTATGACTGCGTATTCCTCATAAGTGTACACCGCATCATGTGCCTATACCAAAGACGACTGTTGACAACAATACATGGATCCTATAATGTACAATAATACCAAACACATAGCCAGTAGTTCACGTTTTGTAACCTAAATAACACTCAAGTCGTTTCACATACTGAAGTTAAGGGGCTGACAACGCCTAATTGGTGTTATTTAAGGCGCTGTCAACACCAAAATCGCGCACACTGTCTATTTGTATGGGAGAAAACGAGACGTCACTATTACTGGGCGGCCAGGTTTTAGAAGAAAATAATGAATAAATATTGATATAAAAAAAGTATGGATTATTTGTGAAATATGACTCGTTAGCGGTTTAGGTATGAATATGTTGACTTCATGTTTTTAAATGCAGATCCATACGTCAAAAAAATAAAGACATCGGGCCGTTAATGATGATTTTAAGACCAATCTTTGCAATTATTTTCTATCGAGCCGATTTCGTCGAAATATGTATCGAGTCCGTCCAAGGTCTTTGAAATATGATCAATATTAACATATATTTTTTTTGCCGTGCTAGAACAAATAGTTTTTCTTAAAAAACTGCTTAAATAACATCAATTTCAACAAATTAGGTGTTGTCAGCCCCTTAAGCAGTTTATTAAGAAAAACTATTTGTTCCAGCACATGAAAAAAAAAATAGATATATGTTACTATTCATCGTACTTCAAAGACCGTGGATGGACTTGATACATAATTGGACAAAATCGGCTCGATAGAAAATAATTGAAAAGAGTGGTCTTAAAGCCATCATTAAACGGTTCTGTCTTTATTTTTTTGACATATGGATCTGCAAATTAAAAACATGAAGTCAACATATTCATACCTAAACCGCTAACGAGTCATATTTCACATAATCCACACTTTTTTATTTCAATATTTATTCATTATTTTCTTCTAAAACCTGGCCGTAACTCTCTCGGTCTCGTTTACTCCGATACAAATAGACAGAGTGCGCGCATTTCGTGTTGACATCCCCTTAATAGATTGCCAAAATGTCGTGCCAAAGTTACCCTTAAACACAAGGGATTAAAGATTGCACATATTGCAAGTTTTCAAAAACCGTACATAGTTATAGTTGTTCTGTACTTTAAAGTGCCTAGTTTAGAACAATATGACCTAATTATAAAGAAGTAAATTAATTACTTTAACGACTCTCAAAGCTGTTTGTGGCTAATGAAGCGAAAATCCCAACTCTTTCTCTGAGCAGCTACTGGCATTGATAACCAAGCCCCGCCTTTCCTGATGTCATCATCATCAGCCTATTAATGTGCCCACTGCTGGGACATAGGCCTCTTCTTTTCCTGATGTAAGAGTAATGCCTTTTCCAATGAATCTGTGGGCTTTGGCTGGTGAGTAAAATCAGGGAAATGAATTCCTTAACAAATTATTGTTTATATTCAAATCACAAATGTATTTTTTGACATGACGTATGAAATGGCTATAGCCGGCAAATTGACGTAGTGTGTTCATTTGTCAAGCAATTAATTTTCTGACTGTTAATGCAGAAATCGATTCGAGCACTGTCATACATCAAATATTGTTAACTTTGATAGATTTTCTTTTATATGAGGGCGCGATATGATAGTTTTGAATTGCAATAATCGATGCCAGCTGCCAAATAGAGAACATTTTATATAATCAAGCATATACTATGCAAGGGAATATTATAACATTTTATTTCATGGTACATGCTGATAGTTTAGTGCCAAATGTAAGCCGTAATCACCAAGATATGCTCAAATTGAAATTTAGCTGATATGTATTGTATTGTAAACATAAAAACTAAAAACATATATTTATACACCGTTTACATGGAAAATCATTCATGTTTGTGCTTTTCCTAGCAAGATAAAAAAAATATTGCATGTTAGTACATCAAATATAGTCTGTATTGCCATGTATCAAACGTTAAGCTTACTCTGTTCGTGTTTCCCAAGGTTGGTAGTATATTAAAGAAGAAATTTTAACAATGCATATTTTTGCAATATATTTTTATATTGCAAAAACATATGTTTTTATACACTGCCCACTGTTGTAGTTTAAACTAGAAAAAATGACATTGCAAATGAGAAATAGATGAGTACATAACTATAGGTTCCGCCTACGAACAAGAATACATATTAGTTTGTATAAAAGCGAATCTAGCGTCATTTTAAATAGGTGTAGTAGTGGAAGTTTCGCTTCAACATGGAGTAATTATTTCTTAGTCTTCAGCAATTCAGCATGGTTTTCGTGTATGGTCTGCCGAATAAATGTGTTTATATATTGTTGATATGGATGTATCAAGTAGATATAAACACATTTGATCGATAGTCTTTTGTAAGCCTGAATTTGGCAATACTAAAACATGTTCGGTATAACAAAATGCTGTAATATTAGCTGCTACCATTACTACAGGTGATTTTTAACTAACTGTTATAACACACACACGCAACGAAAACGCTTAAAAGCTGCAATATGAAGTAAATAGATTCTATATGTACTATAAATAACAAATGAATGAAACTTAAAACTCCAATTTATCATACATTTAAAATGATGGATTTACATTCAGACGATAAAAAAATAAGACAAAGCCTTCTTTTGTATAAGATGGGTAGTGTTCACTTGTTTGTAAGAGGTGGTTATATTACAGCCTAATATTAAAGTCCTTGCTGTTATTTTACCTCTGAAATATCTATCTTATGTCAACGAGAATAAAGGTCACTTTAAATGAGAGGAAAAATAACATTGGATGGAAAATAGGTCAGAGATTAGTAACGTCATCACTTCAAATCGTGCCATAATTAATATATTTTTTAAAGTTGCTTTTTGTATGAGTTTGTTAGGCACGTGACGATGTGGAAGTCATGTGTATTAATTTCTATCAACTAGTTAGTGAACGGATTTTTTAATAAACAATTTAATAAACTAAAAGGTATTTTTATTCAAACAACGTTTGTATTAAAATGTTTATTCATAGCAAGCTATCACGTTAAAAAAGAATTCTTCAATGTGATTTCTCTCTTTCTTAGTTCATTTGTACAAAAGGATCTTAAAACTAACAATACGATCAAAAATACTACACCATTCTATCGTATACTACACCCACGCTTACTCGTGCCCAATAGAATTGAGCCCATATCACATTATGTGCTAAAAATACTTAAAAATACAAAACAATCAGTCTAATTTTAACTAACAAGATCAATCTACTTCGAGTTTCCTAAAGTTGCCGGTGAGTCCTCTCATGGCGTCGCCGACCGCGTCTGCGCCCGCGCAAGTGTTGGCACCGGCTTTCAGTGCGGATATAGCGCCCTCTCGCGCAGCTTCGCTGTACATCTCGAGCCGAACGGCCATCTTGTCGTTCAGAAGAAGAATGTCGCGTTTGCTGGCGAGCTCTTCTCTCCATAGACCTAGAAAGTAGATAAGTGTTCTAAGTATGTGTTATTGATCTTATTCGCATTTCCAGACAATTATACTGGTGAACGCATGTAGGTATGCCCGATAAAGCAGAGGTCATGTCGACTACGATATTCGAGAATACGACGAAGAACTATTATATATTACAGAGTAACGTATGCAATTCCTTGTTAGCAGCGGATCGCATCTCCCGTCAGATTTGCGTCCACTCAAAGTCACTAAAGAAACGGAGAATCCTAGTGACCATCGGACATAGTTTATTTACATGTAAATTCCATAGTGGTGTCGATTCTGTTTTGCACAAAGTAAACTTAATTTAGGCTATTGCTATCTTTTTCTCTCTAATAAAACGAGAAAGAGACAGACGTAATTTTTAGCTGTCAAATTTAATTGGAACTACATGACATAATATGTTATAATGATAGGGACAGCCCTGTGCTGACAGGCACCGACTAGATACTGCGCCAGAACGAACACATTGCATCATCATCCGGCAGGTGCGTGTCAGTCACATCTTGTTCCGGTCGCTCCCAAGCCCTATAAACCCACCTTTCATCTTTTTGGAATGTGCGATTCTGGGTGTATCGGTCCACCCGCCGCTTATACTTATTATTATTACTGATTGAAATTATAAAAGGCTTGTATTCTTTGTATGTAGTCTTTAATACTTTTCATTTTAACTGTACATTCCGTCCACAATTTTATTAAAGTACCTACTATAGTTAAAAAAAAAAATACCCTGGTCCGCTCAACTGTACCACGGTTCACAGAGAAAAAAATGGTCCTCAACTGTAACACTGTTAAATTTTTTTACTATGGTCCAGTCAACCGGACCTAGCCAACTGTACCACGGGCAAGAAATATGAACTGTCTGCAATCGGACTTTCAACCTAGAGTTCTACAACATAACCATAATAATACAGTAGCGCATACTCACTGATCATTTCCTTCATAGGCATGGTGCCACCATACTCCTTGGGAAGAAGACTCTTGTCAATCTCCACGTCTTCTAGAGCGCTGTAGAGTTTGACTCTCTTCTTGATCTTCTCTGAGATTAGGGCCATACCAAAGTCCAGGGCGAACTTGATTGTTGGGTGCACGTTGACGCCGTAGATCTCTTTGTGTCTCATGGGTAGAGTACGCTTTGAAAAAATATAAGTAAGTTTACTTACAAAAAAACCGGCCGCGAGTTGGACTCGCGCACCGAGGGTTCCGTATAAACTTGTAGTCATTTTGTCATTAAACTACATATTTACTGTTTTCAGATTTTTTCCTTTACATGTGCTGTAAGACGTTGCTTCTTGCCAAATTTCATGATTCTAGGTAAACGAGAAGTACCCTGTTTTGATTCCCTTGTGAAATGGCCAAATATGCGACATAAATGGTTATATCTGGTCACGTAACTTTATAGTTTTCTGCTTTCACTGCACCAAGGGGTAGCAGACCTGAGTACTTATTTCATATTAATTTCAGCTTGATTGAGAAAAAGGGTCATGACAGACGAATAACAAAGTCATCCAATAAGCCTATATGGGTCCCGTTTTTGCCGACTGAGGTACGCAACCCTAACTAGTAAAAACTTTTTTGCCAAAAATAAAACCGACTTCAAAAAAGACAACAAACAAAAAAAACACTAAAACAAAACCACAAAAAAGTGAAAAATAACTTTAGCTTCAGAAGCCGGTGAGAAAAACACCAAATCAATCAAAGGTCAAGTTTCAGAAGTCGGTGACCTTGTTTAATTGATTTAGTGTTTTTGTCACCGACTTCTGAAACTTGACCTTTGATTGATTTGGTGTTTTTCTCACCGGCTTCTGAAGCTAAAGTTATTTTTCACTTTTTTGTGGTTTTGTTTTAGTGTTTTTTTTGTTTGTTGTCTTTTTTGAAGTCGGTTTTATTTTTGGCAAAAAAGTTTTATTTTATTTTTCCATTTTTAGTTGTAATATCCTATACTTACAAATATTTGCTATGCATTCATTGTACATGGTTAACAATACATGTCATGGTAATAGGCTTATCCCCAATAAATGGAACATAACATGCCATAACTGTCGAAATCTGGGTGTATTGTACACATCTGCGTACCCCCTCAGAGCATACAGGCGTGATGTTACGTCATGATATTGTATAAACAATGAACATCCAACCGATTGGAGCTATCACAACAGATTTGCCGTCCCTTTTTGAAGAGTTCTATTGTATATCTCCGAAGATCAGCATCAGATCTTCACCAAATTAAAATGGGACCACCTCAGGAGTATACTTTTTCAAATAAAAAAAGAATTTTGAGAATCGGTCCACAAATGGGAGAGAAATCAGGTAAATTGTACACTTCTGCGTACCCCCTCAGAGCATACAGGCGTAATGTTCCGTCATGATATTGTATAAACAATGAACATCCAACAGATTGGAGCTATCACAACAGATTTGCCGTCCCTTTTTGAAGAGTTCTATTGTATATCTGCGAAGATCAGCATCAGATCTTCACCAAATTAAAATGGGACCACCTCAGGAGTATACTTTTTCAAATAAAAAAAGAATTTTGAGAATCGGTCCACAAACGGGAGAGAAATCAGGTAAATTGTACACTTCTGCGTACCCCCTCAGAGCATACAGGCGTGATGTTCCGTCATGATATTGTATAAACAATGAACATCCAACCGATTGGAGCTATCACAACAGATTTGCCGTCTCTTTTTGAAGAGTTCCATTGTATATCTCCGAAGGTCAGCATCAGATCTTCACCAAATTAAAATGGGACCACCTCAGGAGTGTACTCTATCAAATGAAAAAAGAATTTTGAAAATCGGTCCACAAATGGGAGAGAAATCAGGTAACATACATAAAAAAAAAAAAAAAAAATACATACACGAACATATAACCTCCGCCTTTTTTGAAGTCGGTTAAAAATTAAAATCAACTAAGGGCGAACTCCACCAATGAAACTGAGCGCGATCAGCAGAATTCTATACCACAAACCAAGAGCTGCCAGTTTTACAATAATTGCTGTGAAATATTGCCTCTGACAGCTCTTGAATGCCGTTCAAAAGTGCTGATCATATTTAGTTTTATTCGTGAAATCTGTTCTTGTTTCAAATGCCTACTTTCCAAGCAGTCTGATGTAAGTAGTTGGTGGCAGATTTTAGAATTCAACATCAATAATTGAATAAGAAAACTTACTTCTCCATTCTTGACGATCCTGACGGCCTCCTTGGGTGTGAACAGAGTGAGATGTGGGAAGCTGACGCCGCTGCCGTCTGCGTAGTGCACCACCCCTCGCACCTGGTTATCTTCGTCTTCTAGCAGTGTCTCGTAGCACATGCCCATGATACGACACATGTCCTGGTTTGTGTACTTGTACGGGTCGAAGACACCTGGACGGAGTTAGAAGGGTTGCTTCAGTTGAGGAGTTGGATTTATTCTTAACTAAAATAGGTCATGCAAGAACATGCATTCTGAAAGTTTGTTGCAAATGGTTTCGCTAGAGAATAATGAAAATTACGAAATATTTGCGCGTTAAGTGCTGCAAAATTGTTACCTTTCAGAATGTAATGCATTCGTAAAATGGTTTGGGAACGGTTTTGTGAAATTGAGGTTGAGGTAGCGTATAGGGCGAGGGTGGTTTTCAAACTCTACTAAGAATAGGGAGTGAGATCTATTAATCTCATCAACCTAGAAAGTCCGCTGATGAGTGTGCAAATATCTAAATGAAGTGTCAAGGATCAGCATTGTGTTTAGAGGTTAAAAGCAATAAATATAGTTTTACGAAATGTATGTACATAAAGCTCTACGGCAGTGTTTTTCAACCTTTTTCATGACACGACCCCCCATAGTATGAAAACATATTTGGCGACCCCCGACCCTTAGACTTTTTTTCATTTATTTTGTTATGTTACAAATATTACCTAAATCCATTCAATTTTATGCATTTTAATGCATTTGCATAATTAGGATTTGGATAAATATAGGTATGTATTTAACACATTTTTATTAAATGTGGAATTCTCAATGTTGCAAAAACGGATCCACAATGGGAGAAAAATTATATGAATAGGTAAATGGTTTTTATTTTGTTAATTTGTATGAACATACAAAATAAATGTTTATATCCTTTAGTCATTTTCTTATTAAATCTTTCTTTCTAGGCTTCATTGTTTTGTTTATTGAGGTAGTTTCCGCGAACTCTTGCGATCCCCTATAAAGGCTTCACGACCCCCCAGGGGTCGCGACCGGCAGGTTGAAAAACACTGCTCTACGGTGTTAAGATGAATGTAACACGAACTGTTTTATGGATAGATGTCACCGATCACTGCATATGCTAATCTATGAATAATGGAACAAAACCCACACATTGCTCTTTTCTAAGGCCTTCAGTGATCAGATTGTAAAGCTCAAGAGTGGACGTATGATGTATTACTATGGTTTTAATTAACTTGATTCATAAATTACTCTGCCCTGGAGTGTAAATATGGTGCTGTTCCACAAACGATGGGGCACTTATATCGTGTCCTGTGTGTCCTGTTGTTTGTTCTGTTGTTGTTAGCTCAGTTTGGCCGACAAATTTTAGATTACCATCGACACGCTAAGAAGAATTAAGTTGATAGAAATAGAATATTCTTTGTCGAGGCTGACGTTCGCTTCACTCAACCTGTGTAACAAAGCGTTTAGATAGTGTATAAATAATTAAATATCGTGTTACATGAGAAATAAACCGTAGAACCGATCTATTGTAAATTTGTAATCAAGCACACAAAAAAACTTGCAAAGTTTCACCGCAACCAATACATATAAAATATACTTAAGTGATTGTGAAATAAAATAAAAATAATGTATAAAATGAATACTACTTGATATCGTCGAGGATTATCATAAGGTTGTATATCTACCAGGCCTGTAAATGACCACGCGACGACCCAGATTGTCCTTGAACGGACTCGCAAATATGTATCTGGAAAAGAAAGAAAATATTGAATCAATAATGAAGTTGCCATTCAGTTTGAACTCGGGACCGATAGATACTGAGATTTCCTTGTACATAACTACATAGTCGATAACCTCACGCCTTTTTCCCATGAGCGTAGGCAGAAACTAAACTGTTCGGGACCTCAGATAGCTGCAACAGCCACATAGCTGCTGCTTTTATTTCATTACCACTGCTGAAACCGGCATGTCCTAGAACCTAAAATTCTAAGAAATACCTAAAGACTAAATAAGTAATAAGTGTTATACTTATGGACTGCCTGATCGATCAGTCTATCTGACCATCATCAGCACCGACATTCTTGACGATGATGAGACTATGACTCTACCCGGCGTGGTGATTGCAGCCCACTCCCTCTCATATAGAGAAGCTAGGCTATTATCCCATCAGGCTAACTATGCTTATATTAGTTTACCACTGCATTTGAAGGCACCACTCACCCCAACTCGAGCAGTTCCGTCATAACAGGCAGCTTGTGGTCCAGCTGGTTGAAGGCGATGCCCCAGGACTGGCGCAGCAGGATGTACCGCTCGATAGCTTCCTGTGCCATCGGTACGCTGAACTTCTTAGCGCGAAGGAAGCGGAGGAGGAAGTTGGAATCTGAAAGAAATTTAATAAGAGGATAAATTTACACTAACATCACACTTGTTTTAAGTACCTACACTGATATTGCTTCAGTTGATTAATTTCATGATTTTTAGTCCCATGAAACTAAAGAGCCGAGCCTATTGCCAACAAGCGGGCACGAATCTAGGGTCTGCTACTGAAAAATCCCTATAGGAAACCCAATGTCACTGTGTCCGCAACTCCGCACCTGTGAATCGCACTTGGGACCAGCTCAGCATTCGCACATGCTACCACTAGACCTGTACGTCGTAACTTCTAAGCAAACTTTTTCGTTTTAAGCAGGTGAGGTAACATTGTACACAAACTACGTAGGTTCTCGATTTCGATATTGGCTTTTCTATGATCTCGTTTAGTTGACTGATGACTGTGTTTGTACCTTCATCTGCCTCAGCCCGTAGCTATCTATAATCTAATCTACACTAATATTATAAAGAGGAAATATTTGTATTTTTGTGTGTATGTTTGTAATGAATATCCTCAAAAACTACTGCGCCGATTTCAAAAATTCTTTCACCATTAGAAAGCTACATTCACCCTGAGTAACATAGGCTATATATTATCCCCGTACTCCCACGGGAACGGGAACTACGCGGGTGAAACCGCGTGACGTCCGCTAGTCTAGTATAATTAGGGAACTGATCGTGTTCAGCTCAATTAAGTACATATATCTGAAGGTTTCTTAGTTTACTTACCCATTCTGATAGCCGAGAACTTAGGATTCTGCTCCATCCAGCTCCTCAGTGCCGTGAGGGCCTGTGACCTTGAGTTGTCGGTTTCCCGCAGTTCATCTTCGGCTATCTTCTGCGTATCAGCAGAGAGCGGACACTGGTACTCATCAGTTTCGGTCAGGAAACGTTTTTCGGTTCTTCTGGACATGATTAAAGATCTGAAAAGAGCAGGAAGAGGCTTTTAAAAAAGAAATAGGTTTTGATGATATCATAGATGTCTGTATTGTCGGTGACTAAGGTCAAGTAGATTAGGGAAAAATCATGAGAAAAGTTCTACTTAATGTATTGTATCTGTGAAGATCGTTGTAGGGAAAATATTCCTGAATGGTTATGTTGAGAGGTTATAGAACAAGGTCTAGTTATTTAGATCATAATCTGCCTAGCCTTTTCCCAACTACTTAAATTGGGGTCGGCTGCCTAGCTGACCTCCACAATTCAGTTAGTACTGGGTTATACCATACGGGATACCCCTTGATAAGACTGCTTGTCAGACTTTCGAGCCACTGATAACCTGTAATGACTGTCCGGCCATATTCTGATGTCGATATTATTGATGTGAAACATCTTTAGGCGCGGGTAAACCAAAAAACAAATGAAAATCGCGTGGCGAGCGTCACGACGCATGCCGCGGCAAAACAAATAAGTCGCTTGTTTGAAGTGAAGCAGCATAAGATTACATATTCGACACGGTTTCCAACAAGTCAGTTGATCTCGGGGCACAGAGCGCTGGAGCAATGTCGTGACTTCGAGTTCGATTCCAGCATAAGGATTTGCTTCTTGTGAAACGAGTCATTTTGTTTTTATTTTCTTTTATTTTACGTTTGTTTTATATACTGACTTTTTTGTTGCACTTGTACAAAATAATTTCGATGTTTCAGATCTGCCAGGCGTCCCGCGACGTTTCACTTTTTTGTTATTACATACTAACGGACGTCACGCGGTTTTACCCGCGTGGTTCCCGTTCCCGTGGGAGTACGGGGATAAAATACAGCCTATGTCACTCAGGGTGAATGTAGGTTTCTAATAGTGAAAGAATTTTTGAAATCGGCGCAGTAGTTTTTGAGTTTATTCGTTACAAACATACAAAAATACAAATCGTTCCTCTTTATAATATTACTAGCGGACGTCACGCGGTTTCACCCGCGTAGTTCCCGTTCCCGTGGGAGTACGGTGATAAAATATAGCCTATACGGATTCGGAAGAATCCCTCTAAGTAATGGTAAAAGAAATTTTGAAATCGGTCCAGTAGTTTTTGAGCCTATTCAATACAAACATACAAAAATACAAAGGTTTCCTCTTTATAATATTAGTATAGAAGTATAGATAAGTGTAGATTATCTAATTCCATATTACATAAATAACAATTCATTCAGTTCCTACATATATACGTATAGTTATCAATCTTGTAGTTTTATCACTTGGTTAATACATACCTACCTACTTAGTAGGTAGGTACTTATGGTCTGCACTTAAGGAAAACTGGCGATGAATGATAAGCGAGGATGTTACCTTCCAACAAAGATCAATAGGGTTTTCCTTTTTAATTTTCAAGATTCATTGAAGGTGTGTGAAATTTCCACAGGAAATATCCTTGTGTAATATAAAAAATGGTTGTCTGTTTACGGACGATAATTTTACTTAATAACGTCATTAGAAAACATTGATGAAAAATTACATAAGTACCTACTTTTACGAATTAGGTAAATTGAATTATTATCACTGAATTATCATTATTTTATGATATAGTGATTTTAACTTCGATCAACAATTTATTAATTCTTGATCGAAGGATTTTAACAAAAAAAAAACAAAATTTAATCCCCCTTTTCACCCTCTTAAGGTTTGAAATTCTTACAACACCGTTGCGTTAGCTTCCAACCATAATATGCATCCTATATAATAAATTTTGTGATTTTTACTTAAAAAATTAATGTCTTTCCGTATACAACTTCATCCCCTTTTTCAACCCTTTGGGGGTGTAATTATCAAAAACGCTGAGACACGTATAAATTAATTTTCAATTGTCAGCCTAAACAATAAATCTCAAACTTTCATCCCTTATTTAACTTCCTTAGGGGTTGAATTTCGAAACATCTTTCCTTATTACTTGTCTAGGTACATTATAAAGGGAACCACTGTGAAAAATTCCAGTTTTCTAGATCCAAGGGTTTGGGCTGGGCGTTGATGAGTCAGGCGCAACGTGACTGATGTTCATCGATTTATAAGACGTTATCACGTTAAAAGGTTACCTACACCTCTACATTTAAACAATACGATTTGTTCATACCTTTGTATGGATACCTAGAAAAGTTCTTCACCCGGATTTGTCCATCCCGTGGCCGTGGTGTGGTATCAATATAATATTACTGTCCTTTTTTGTGTCAAATAAATTTATATTATTATTTATTATTATTAAAGAAAGTTGCTATCTACCATCCACTGGCAGGTAGGTACAGCGGTCCACGATAACCGATAACTGGTTTAAGTACGTTCATTGCCAGTTTAGTGAACTTGAGCCAAATACCTATTTGTAACACTGACCATGCTTTTATTTGTATCAATCCATTACCTAATCGTGGTATTATTGATAGGATAACTGATAAAGTTTTGTATAATTTATTTATTCATTCATTTCTTTCACATCAATTAGTATTTAAAACTAAACAAATCTAGAGAAGGTAGGTAGGTACTATTGAACTCGTCAGTCAAAGTAGGTTCTTAGAGAGCGCGCAAATGATTTAACTCAACCCATCCTTCAAATATCCGTCATTTCTTAACACACTTGCAAAACTTTAGCATCCTCGTGAATCATGTAGCAAGAAGTATCGAGAGACCGTTTTGTCTCGGTGTCTCCCATTATTTGAGTACTCCGTAACTACTTAGTTGAGCAATCCCCTCTGACTTGAGCAACGTTACCTATCATTTTAATTTGCGAGTGTTGTAATCCGATCGTGACGCTTTGTCGAGAAATGTCGCGCTCGATTTTTGAAAATGAAGTTTGGTTCGATTAATAGAAAGCTTTGTTTGTAGTTATCGAGTGCAGTGATGTTGTTTAGTGCGTCGTGGTTTTTTTGGCTGTTCGGCCCATATTCGGAACTAATCATAACTTACTAATATCTATTATAAAATATGCGAAAGATTGTGAGCATGGATGGATATTATGTTATGTTTGGAACCTTCTCTTTCACGCAAAAACTACTATTTGAATGAAATTTAGCACACACACACAGGATTATACTTTTCGCACTAAGCCGGTTTTTTCTTCCATCCTCATTCACTACCTTTTCTTTTATTTCAGCTTTGTAGGCTTCATGAAAAGAGAAGACAGCCACGTTTTTATAGACAGTATATACACGTGTGATGCCACAAAAATAGCCATTTACTTACGTAGTTAGGTAATAGAATACTTAAACACTGAAGAAATCCTAAACGTTGAGATCATGGTCATTTCTCTTGATGATCCATGGTTATGTGCTAATGCTAATTACTGTTATTTCTTGTAACTTTAAAGAGTATTTTATTTTTATTTAAAGTTAAGAAATTTTGTTGTGAATTTCAGTGTGAGTTTATTTGCCTAACGTGGATAAATACCTGCTTCTAAAACAGCTATTATATATTCGGAACGTAAAAACCATTCAGAGTTTTTACCTAGGTATATGGAGGTATGAACCATATGTTACTTACTTTCTTGAAGTTTAGGCAAATAAACTACCTTTTTTCTATGCCTGGTATTCATCAAATCACCACTCACTGGATGACGCGCAAAAGACATCGCTACGCCGTCGAGGTAGACTACGGCGAAGGTACCTAGTGCCATGGTAAGATCCTGTTCACGGGTAAAACGTAGCCAGACATCGCACAATACAAAGAGGTTTGAAAGGAGAAAGGGGAGGTCTTTGTCCAGCAGTGGGACACAAAGTGGGCTAGAATACATGTTTGCAGGGTGGACAGTTAAATTTCAGCTTCTGAAACCTCTAACTTGACTGCTGCACGTCGGGTTGTTGTAGAGATGCCCCCTTTCTTTTTACACGACGCTACTGAAAACGTCATTTACTTAATGAAGTAAAACTGAATAGATTCTTACGTCAATATAATATCGTAAACTTACGTTTTGGTCCAAGGATCAAACCGTATTAACGTCATTACACATTAATTTTGATCTTCGAGTTTCGGAAACTATGGCAACCACGCTTATGACATTTTTCATAATAAAATTAATTGCAAGAAACTGCGCGAAACTTGATTTATTTCGACTCTGACATAAGATGATAGTTACGTAACGTAGTTGCTGCGCGGGCGCAGCGCCTAAATCACAAATTGGTGCCGATTCCCTTGTTTACAAACTAAACCAAATTTAAGTTCAGTGCATCTTTTTCTTTCTATTTCATTAAGAAAAGGACAGAAGATAAATTTTAGTTATGTTCTGTCAAATTAATCAGCGCCATACAAGTTTTAGACGCGATTAAAAAGTTGACTACTAAAATTACATCAAATTACGTCAGGTGCTGACTAATTTGACAGGATTAAACTAATATTTATCTTCTGTCCTTTTCATAATGAAATAGAAAGAAAAAGATGCATTCAACTTAAATTTAGTTTAGTTTGTGAATGAAGGGAAAGGGAATCGGCACCATTATCAATTTCTATTCGTCAAGTCTACTGTAAGTAAAAGTCAAATTATCAATACCTCAAATCAGAAACTATATCTCATGTTGCAATGGGCTAATGTGGCAATGGCGAGTGCAACATAATTTTGTTAATGTAAGTAACTGTATTAGATGTGTTGGGGTTACATAAGCCGTGCGATGTAATTAGGGTAGAACTGTGTCCGGGCTGTGCGTGTGCGCTTATGAAATAGCAAGAGGCTCAAGCACGTGGCTTGATACACGCGCTTCATATAAAAGCCCCGTTCACGACCTTAGGCGATGCGATACAAAGGTTCTGTCGGCGAAATGTCCATAGGTGAAAGACCCTGCTGGGGAAACGGAAATAAATGAATCATCCTGTCGACGAACCGTCCAATGGCGAATCGGTCTTAGGAGAACGGTTGCTGAATCGCGCGCATCATAAAAATTTAATGCTTTCGCGAGTACCGTCGTCGCTCGGCAAGCTCGTAGCGGTATTATGGCATGCTCTGGATTCGGAATCAAAAACTTTACCCGTTTAGGGGGTTATTTTTTAGGGTAAGGTGAAAAACCCTAGTGTAAAGGGTAACTCGTAGGGTTAATCTGCCTATAATATCCGATACACGGACCGTTATCTCAGTTATCATAGTTAGCCCGCGATTGTTAATTTGTCTCTTTTATTCTTGTTAATCAGCAATATTTAAATGTATGTACCTATATTTTAACGTAAATCCATACATTAACATATGGGTGATATGTACCCGATGAATCGGTCCCTGCTCGGATCGATTTCATTCATTTGTTCGCGCCGTGGCGTGGTCGCTGTTGCAAGTCGTGAGTAGCTTGTGGCCAAGGGTTAATTAATAATGAAGGAGTTTTATTGCGAGGTACAGCTCGTTAGTGCTCGATTGTGTCCATTACATTTGAGTTGTATTAGATTTTTTAAATAATCTCTGACTAATTAATTAGGCTTGTTTTCGTATTAATTAGGTAGGTAGGTACATAATGCTCTAAAATTACACATTTAAAAATTAGCAATTAAACTAACTAGGTGTGACCTAGAAAAGAAAAGTGTGGTAATTGGAGTCGCATCAATTTATCTAGGTAGGTACATCTTTCAGCTACTCTAGGAATAGAAAGCATTTAGGGTTGCCCGTAATCCCTGAAGTAAACACTTCAGGGATTACGGGCAACCCTAAATGCCGCCAAACGGTAGAGGTGTACCTGATAGTATACCTACCCATATTTCACCAATTAAAAGGGGGCGAGCTTATTGCCATCAATCGAGCATGAATCTAGATTCCGCGGCTCCTACTGAGAAATTCCTGAAGGAAAAACCCAATAACGCTTTGTCCGGCCAAGGAATCGAACCCGGGACCTCATATTCAGCAGTCGCGCTTGCCACCACTAGACCACCGAGGCAGTCACAACCTACCTACCTTAAATTAAGTAATTCCCATTGAAAATCATTTCAAAAGGCGAAACGCTTTGAAAGTTTAGACCCACCACTACTAATTTAGACCCTTAGAATATTACACACACAGAACACACCTGTATTCTATCTATAAACTTAAAGCACAACAATAAACACTAACTAGTTCCAAGAATACAGACACTCCACCGTCCACACAACACTATGGAACATGTTTTCTTAACAAAATCAAACACGATGAGTCAACATCACCGAATTTCGGTTGCGACACCGTTTCTGGCACAGGACCGTTCGCAATCTCGGATAATAAACGGCCCATATTGATCAACGTTGATACATTGCCGGAAAATTACCGCAGCCACGTGTAATAGGTCAGCAGGCCTAGCTATTACGTATCTTTTTGATATCCAGTGCCTAACAAGTTTCGGTTGTACACCGAACTTTGATGACAACCGAGAATGTCAAAATATTGGTATTACGTATTACACAGAGTGGATGTCACTTTACGGTGACTAACAGCCCGGGTACGGCGTAACGTCTTTCACGAAAGCCCCTTCAAACTCAGTTGTCATCAATTTGATGTCCACTATTCTTACATAATCGCATTATTAGAAGAATCGATACGAAAACGTCTGTCGAAATGAGTTACGGTGACTATCAGCCACGATGACAACCAATGACGTCGTATTTGATCGCGACTGGTCATACATAATGCGAAACTAACCTTTTGACAGTTAATTGATGGACACTGAGCCCAGTTGCTATCATTTCGAGCTGTCAACAGAGATACGTAATAGCCCTGCAGGTCTATAGTGAAATGCAAGCGGAGGAGGTAACGGATTCAATCTACATCACAGATTACGACAGATTATGATTTCGTCAGATGCTGTGTCCATTCTCAATTCGCACCTGAGCTTGATGAGAAATGTAAACGACACGTCGCATGCCAATTTCGTAAATAATTTCGTGTATAAATTACTAGCGGACGTCACGCGGTTTCACCCGCGTAGTTCCCGTTCCCGTGGGAGTACGGGGATAGAATATAGCCTATGTTACTCAAGGTCAATGTAGCTTTGTCGGGGTTGCGGGACGGTTCGAAAGAGATACCGTGGCCCCGGAACACAAAGGGCGATGAAGGAACATGGATGGGTTTTAGTCAGTAAAAGTCTGACACTCCCTCCTGCTCCGCCCAGAGCGGAAGAAGTCATTTTGATGATTTCCCATCCGAAAAACAAAAGAAAAAAGGTGAATGTAGCCTTCTAATGGTGAAAGAATTTTTGAAGAATTGAGTTTATTCATTACAAACATACATACACACAAAAATACAAATCTTTCCTCTTTATTCTTATTCTTATTCTTATTCTTTATTGCACACAAAAAAAATCAAATATACATAAATTTGCAATTATATAGCTTATGTACAAAGGCGAGCTTAACCCAGAATTGGGTTTTCTTACAGCAAACCTAATTTTGATAGCGAGATTTGCAGAAGAGGATTCACTTAAGAATGTGCAATAACACTACTAAAATTAATTAATTTTATAAACTAAACTACAAACAAATACTACTACTACTTCTTCTACTTTATAATTAATAAATAAATAAATATCGCTGGACATTACACACAGGGCCATCTAGTGCCACATTAAGCAACGAGGCTTGTGTCGTGGACACCGGATAGTTGATATACTACATAGATACTTTTTGTTTGTAAATACATACCTATTATACATATAAACATCCATGACTCGGAAACAAATGTCCATGTTCGTCACACAAACATTTGCTCCGACCGGGATTCGAACCCGGGCCCCTAAGAAAACCAGAAAACCAGCGCTGCGGTATTTGTTTTCATTTATCGCAGCATCATGCTGAGATAGGAGCCTTTTTGGCCTCGCACAGGTTTTCTTTGTATGATTTAGTTTTAGATTATTTTTATTATTTAGTTTTAGATTCTTTTTTTTTTAAATATTATTTTTGTATTTCCTGTGCTTGTCCCAAATAAATATTTTTCTTTCTTTCTTAAGAACGCAAGGCAGCCTCACTACCGCTGCGCCATTCAGGTCGTCGATAATATTAGTGTAGAATAGTATTATTAGTGTAGATTATTATTATTAGTGTGAGGAGCTCGTGGCTAAATAATAACAGCCGCTCGGGTCGATCGTTAGGTTAAGCCGTGCTTGCCTAGGTTGGCCTGTGGATGGGTGACCGCCTATTACATACCGAGTTTCCTCCGTGCCTCGGAAAGCACGTTAAGCTGTTGGTCCCGGCGGTCATTTGTAGATCTTTGACAGTCGTTAGGTAGTCAGAGGCCCAAAACGTCTGACAACCAGTCTTACCAAGGGGTATCGTATTACCCGGTACTAACTGGGTTGTGGAGGTCAGATAGGCAGTCGCTCCATGTAAAATACTGGTATTCAGCTGCATCCGGTAAAACTGGAAGCCGACCCCAACATAGTTGGGAAAAGGCTAGGCAGATGATGATATTATTATTAGTGTAGATTATTATTATTAGTGTAGATTATTATTATTAGTGTAGATGAGGGACCGTCTAACTTTCAGTACCCATCGGTTGTCAACGGTACCTCATTACCAAGGCTATGGCGTCTTTTTTATCTGTCTGTCTTGTCTGTTATCTTGATAGGGCTGATCTTTGTCTCCGTAATAGGTCAACGACCTAATTGAAACCTTCTGTGTGCGAGTGCAGTTCGCTCTTGGCCAGTTTTTTGGGTTATGTGGTTAAGCCGTTTAAATGTCACAGTCAAAACTGTTAATCACTAGTATTTTAACAACAACTTACAATAGGTAATAAGCATAATTTTTATTTTATTTAGATACGGAATGTTAAAGTACTATAAAAATAATGACAAAAAGCGAAAACAAGACATAAATCGGCCAAACAACACAAAAGTTTTAACCATTTAAACTTTTGTTTCTATCTCTTTCTAGATAAACGGAATTTAGTATGGAGTTTGTACGTCGCGTCGATGCAGAGAATCGTCATGCGCTTTATCGGATCTCTCTGTCTAATCAGCAGTTTCAAATGCTTATAACTTAGTATTTTTTATAGATTTAAAAAAATAATCTCACTTTGCTATTTCTGATGTTAATACGCTTTATTTAGAGTGATAAGAAAAAATCATGCATATACCCTATTACCTAGAAACTTATTAGGTTGTTAGGTTTTTTTTTGTGACCCTTTGAAAAACATCATTCTAGGACTAGGTAATTGCAACTGAGACGTTCTAAAACAACATATTTTTAATGCAAAAAACGCATTTTAACTTCATAAGGATTTTGACACTGACACCAGTCAAAAGTGGTTTTGACCAATTAACAGTTTTGACTGTAACCTAAACAAAGCTAACAGACGATTTCACTTAGCATTTATAATACCAGTGGTAATTGTTGAAATTATGAAACGACTAAACACCGTACGGTCTACCGTACTTGGTAATATTCTGTAATGCATTTCTAGGCTTACTGCACTTACATAACCGTTCCGATTGTTTTAATGCCTGTCAAGCAAGTACAGTAGGCCGCACGTGGTAGCTAAACCAGTATAAGTTGACCTCGTATTCTACTGAAACTCCGTACTAGGCCAGCTCAAGGTTGAAGTGTTACAACTGTCTGGTGTGGCTTACTGTAACTATTACCGACTAGCATAATCCCGCGGTTTCGCCTACGTGAAATTCTGTTTGTACCACAGGATCGTACTACAAGAAAAAATGTACGCTATTTGTTATATCCTAGCAATCGGGACCTAGTATATCTTTGAAGACTCTTATATTCTAAACTAATATTATAAAGAGGAAAGATTGGATTTTTTGTTTGTTACGATTTAACTCAAGAACTACTCTACTGATTTTGAAAATTCTTTCACCATTAGAAAGCTACATCTTTACCGAGTAACATAGGCTATTTACGTTATATTGATATCATGCAAATTAGCCGAGAAATCAAAATTTACGCAGACGAAGTCGCGAGCGAAGTGCTAGTATAGAATAAGTCTAACCAGCATTCCGAGGACCTTGTTGCACTTGTGCGACTAACCAAAACAAATAGGTAAGGATCTTGAGCCTTATAAGGTGCAGGAATTATCTCAGAATCTGTTAGTGCCATAACGCCAGTGTAGCGAGTCTTTTTTATTTATGTAACTACTGCACCCCTAGCCAAGTTGACAATCTACAATCGTTAACGCTTGTAGAAAACTATTCAAATGAATGGGAATGACATCATCTCAACGTTAAATCACGTGATCAACACAAACGAATAGAAAATTCGTAGACAAGTTTACATCGTTCAAAATGATAGAATAGAATGTTATCGTTTCTACAATGTTGATCGCTAAACGCTTTGGTAGGAACGCTCACCACAGACTAAAGTGTAGGTTTTTTCTACAGACATTAGAGAACGAGCGATCGACTCAGTCGTGTCAACTTGGCTACCAATTTAGCGCTTTCTACAATCGCTTACGCCGAGGCGTTTATGATAGTAGAAAGAGAATCGATACGAAACGTTTGTAACTTGGCTAGGGGTGCAACTAGGTACGATCAGCGACCTCTGAAAGTTTCTCTTTGACTCGTATTTGTAAAGGAGTCTTTGGCAATCTAGGTGAAGTGTGTAGGCGACTCGTTGTTACACATCATCATCATCCTATTAATGTTCCCACTGCTGGGACACAGGCCTCCTGCTCTATGAGAGGGAATGGGCTATAATCCACCACGCGAGCCGAGTGCGGATTGGTTGATGTCACATGCCTTGTTTTTTTTTGGTTCTAGGACATGCCGGTTTTCTCACGATGTTTTCCTTTACCGTTTTGAGAGCAGCGGTGATGAAATAAATTACACAAAGTAATGCGCCTGCCTGGGTTTGAACCCAGAATTTACTGTTCGTAAGTCGACGCCGCCACCACTGGGCCACCGCTGCTCTCGTTGTTACACGCGGTTACCTAATTATTGACTCATTTCATGACCACAGTCACCAGCCTCCTCTAGTTTGGTCATCATCTGCTTAGCCTTTTCCCAACTTTGTTGGGGTCGGCTTCCAGTTTTACCGGATGCAGCTGAATACCAGTATTTTACATGGAGGGACTGCTTAACTGACCTCCACAACCCAGTTAGTACCGGGTAATACGATACCCCTTGGTAAGACTGGTTGTCAGACTTTTTAAGCCTCCTCTAGTTTGGTAGTATGCATATATTGTACATTGTACTAGAGATGGTTTTCGGAATGCACCGATAACGTTTAATAGAGGATATTAGGGAGACGAAGAGTCAATCTCTGTTATTTTAATCACACAAAATTCTGGGAGAGAAGGATATTGCAACGTTGCAACTCACAATGGTGCGAGGGGAAACTTTTAACAAGCTATTAGTCCCAAATATAAATCAATCAAAATAGGTCGGTCGGTAATTATACGGTTTAATTGTGTACCGATGGATCAGAATGTTGGGCCACAAAGGGATCGAATGAAAGGCAAATTGCATGTGGCTGAAATGAGAATGCAATGAAAAATATCCCATGGTAAGTTTTAAATATTTATAGCTAAATGTGACATTGACCTTGCGCCTCCGTAGACCTGAGAATGGGCAGCAGCGTTTTCTGTTAGTCTTTCATCACTGCGATCTCCAATCCGCCTGCCAAGCGTGGAGATTACGGCAAATTCCTCCCATCATGGGAGAGGCTTCTGTCCAGCAGTGGACGTTATGGGCTGTTGTAGTAGTAGTAAGTAGAGTAAATATGACATTCGGGGATAATGTAGCTTCCCATTAGTGGAGTGGTGGTGTTTTTTTTTTTTATTAGTGAAACGGAATCGGATCAGTAGTTCCGAAGATTACCCCCGCTAAATCCAAACTTATAAACTTTAACTCTCTTTATTATTAGTTGCGACTGTTGACTGTGATTTTTGTGCCAATGCTGAGAAAAGGCCTCGCTATCGCGCCATCGTGGTCCACCTATGCGTTGGCGCCGAAATGATGGGACATATTTATAGGGAAGACTCACAAGGGAGGGTGTTGCTCAGTGAGACAGACTCAAAAACAAGCACTCAGATTACAAGTACCTTTCTTCAGTTATTAAACAAGGCGAAAACTTAGCGACTTATGATGAGATACTGTTTTAATAACTTGAGCATTATGTATAAGCGAAAAATTAATTAACTGGTTTGACGCAGAATGTGCACAAAGCAAAATGTTCACTTGACGCAAAATGTGCACTTCCCAAAATAGCACTTCTCAAAATGAATATTTCTCAAAAATGAGCACTACTCAAAATGAGCTGTTTCAGTGCCAATCCTCGTGAAAAAGATTATTTTCTTATATTGACAAACAAAATTTTTCGAAAATATGTAGAATTTACATGATCGTGCTAAAAATCGAGCAAAATAACAAAAAAAATATAGTTATCTAACGGTTTTTATTATGACCCATTGTGATAACTTCACACTCATTTTAAATAGTGCTAATTTTTGAAAAGTGCTCATTTTGCTAAGTGCTCATTTTGCTAAGTGCTATTTTGAGAAGTGCACATTTTGCAAAATGCACATTTTGCGAAGTGCACATTTTGCGTCAGGTGCACATTCTGGGTCAAACCCGTTTTTGGGTTTGCTCTTCACATAATGTGCATTTCTCAAAATGAGCACTTCTCAAAATGAGCACTTATCAAAATAAACACTTCTCATAATGAGCACTAATAAAAAAATAAAAACCGTCTGATACAATAACGTTAATTAATTATATTTGTCACATAAAACTTTAATTTACAGTTTATACTAGCCTAAAAAGTTATAAAAAATCGCATTGCTATAATTTTAGACACTTAATAATCATCTCTCATTCGCATAGCTTTAAAATGTATTTTAGAGAGTCACAGAAAATAATGGACTTAACTTATTATTATACATTCCTTTTTACAACTCACTGTACAACAGAATCCATGTTTAAAAAAAAAATTGAAGTCACTTGTCAATTTTCCCGCGGAAACTTGAAACCATAGATAAATAAAAAGTAAAAACTCACTTGTCAAAGTTTCCCGCGCAAAATCACTTAGGGCACGTACACGTAGCTCTGAGACCGAACGAACACTGATGGCGGGTACTGGCAGGCTTGTTATTTTGCTAGCAGCCGACGAACGTTGCGCTCCACCGCAACAGATATTTAGAGAAGAGTTACTGCGGTTTTCAGTGAATGTTGCAGGGACCGGCAACATTTTTAGGCTTACGTTGCTTTCACGCTATTTCAGTCATAACTCACTTCAGTTCTTAATAGCTAAGTTTATGGACTTGCAACCAATGATGTTATATTTATAATACTGAGGCTTGCAACTTCAAATGCATTCGTTATACCTAAGTATAATAAATGCTTTCTTTTTGAATTTTCTTCGTCAATTGCATCTATTTCTTGAGTATTTATTGCTTTTTTCTCACAGAATAAATAGTACGTTGTAGTTTTTTCATATATCTAAGAGCAGGCTTTGCAGCATATTTTTTTACTTACTATATTATAACATTCATTGTAGCATTACATAATTAACGTTACGTCCAACGTTAGAGGGTCGGAATGAACATTATTCAGACTAATTTCTTTCTAACACTCTTTAAGCTTTCACGGTAAACTTACCCTCGGGATATCTTCCGTGATAAGCTCACAATAATTGAAAATCACGGAAAATATCCCATTAGTGACAGTGTAAGTTTAATTTCTTATGTTCAATAACTGACTTAAACATGCTCTCATTGTATGAAAAGCCGCCTTCGCCCTGCAGTGGAACACTAATAGGTTGGTTCTTGCCAAATGAAAGGAAAATTTCAATTAGAGAGGTGCCTACAGGTCGCGGCACGTAAGTCTAGCGCTGAACGAAACGTGGAGGGGATATCTGCGCATGTTTTACGACTAGAGAGCCAATCGGCGCAACGCAAGCCCCAAGACATTCTTTTTTACTTCTGCGCAATAACGGTCACCGCTAGACTTTCGTGCCGCGACCTGTACGACAAAAGGTTGGTGATTCCTTACTTTTTGTTTAGGCTGCTGTTGAATAATTACAAGTGTTACATAAATGACAAAAATGATACCGTAAACGATTAAGGTCAACTCAGTGTATCCAAAATTGGGCTGAAATTACATGCTGATGTATTTTTTTTTTCTAGACATGCAATAGTTTGTGACAAAAATCATTAATATCAAATTAGCATGGCTTTCAGATGAGCAAAGCAAATAACATTTACCTCTTAGGCATTGCATTGCTTCACGTAAAAAGGATTCTCAATGGTATCATTACTATCATCGGTCAGTCGTCAGCCCACCATGGAAGCTCGAGAAACAGGCTGGTGGTAACAGTCTTTGTATACGACTGATAAGTTCGATATGCTGCAACTGCGGTAATTACTGCAGGGAAGAGATGATTCGATAATTTCTCGATAGGATAGAGCTACCAGTGTTTAACTTCATACGTAGCAGTTAGTAATCCTTTATTTGTCTTTTAACAGAACCACTTTTTTTTGCGGTACAGCACTAGTACACTCTAGGGCCGAGTCATCTATGAATATATCCACCTGCAACTCAAACTCGTATGTCTATCTCACTCGCTTACGTAATGCCAAATAAAGACAGACATACGACTTGTCGAATCGAAATCGAATCGAAGCGTTTTTGAATAGATATGCTGAAAAGGTTTCGCTTACTTTGGCCAACCACGATCGCGAGTCTACTCTATTAAAGACTTCTAGGTTTGCCAAGGCAAGTCAAGTCCAAGTAGGAGGGGTGGAAGAGTCAGGATATAACAGACCTTGCTGAAGTCTACGAGATAAAAGTACGCTTCTCAAGTCTATCTTTACGTAGATGCGGTAAAGAAAAACCAGTCATCATCACATTCGGTTCAGACAGTTTAGTTTATTTATTAATAATTACAAAGAATTACAGGTCAGTTTTATAAAAAAAATACACAAATCATTAAACATTACAAAGAGCATCAAGAACAAATTAAATAAAACAAAATTAGTTTCATTAGTTTAATTATTAATAATTTTAATTTTAGTATCTGTTGAGACGATACAGAAAGTTCCATTTATTATGTCCGTTGTCACTAACATTAAGGAACACCTAAATTAATGCCTAAAGATTGTTGGACTTTGTCCGAGTCGAGCATTGAAAATCAACTGTGCGCCTTACTTAGGCAATGGATGCGTATTCGCAATTTTTCAGAGCAATAAAAATATTACAAAATCGCTTGTGCAGTTACATAAGTTAACATTTTTACAGCAATGATTCCACGTTCACAATTAGTGAGAGAACATGCTTTTAGATTTTGACAAAAGATATACGGCAATTATCAATGAGTGTAGGCAAATGTTAGGACACCTCCGAAATGGGTGAAGTACATAAGTTGGCGTTAATGACCTTTTGTAACTATCGATGTATGTAAACGCACCACTTGTGTTACCAAATGCCTAAGTTGCGAAAATCATTATAAGTATTTCTCGTTTCAACTCCCGTTCAGATTAACTACGGTGCCCAAAAAAGTAGGCGTTAAAATTATTTTAGTCAAAGTTAAAATTTTACGTTAATAGTTATTTCAGCATTGAAATGATACAGCTTTATAAATTCATGAATGAAAGACTACATTTACCTTGACAAAATAGACCTTGACAACGAATTTAACAATGTTAAATAATACGAAGCTAGAGAAGAAATTACAAAGTCTAGATTAGATAATCTAGGTCAATAAACTGTTTACGCTACAAACAGATCAAAATGACAAAACCGTAGTTACTCAACTTCGCCGCTGCAGCTTGACTAAACTGTGAGTAAATACTTTCGGTTGACTGTGAATGGGTATCTAAAAATCAATAGAAGAATTTGATTGTAGGTCAAAAATTTCCATTCAATATGTAATTTAAGCAATAAAGCTTTTCGATAGTGCATGTCACAATAAAACGTGAAAAAATTATGAGCCACTCTGAAAACAATGGGTTTTACACAATCCTGCCGAAAGAGATAGTTATATTCAATTACAGTGCTATAAAGAGAGACAGGCGTAGGCTGCACAGCCGCATGGCTGGGCACCATCTGTTATGTCATGGTAAAGGTGCAGAGAACCAGTGACCTACATTAAAATTAACAATCTTAAAATCAGTTCTTATTAGTTTTCTTCTAGTCCTATCGGTCGTAAACTTAAAAAATATATTTTTTTAGCTAATAGATATTTAAATTACCTCCAGGCAATTCTAAGAAACTAACTATAACATGTAGGTCACCACCATCAGTGAATGCAATGCGCATCTGGATTGAGGGCCCATTTTTTAAATCCTTGAGAAACGAAATAAGACTTCTCTGACTTTTTCTCCTGACTTACAATTCAGACTCGTTGTAATTAAGTACTGTGTCATTCAGATGTTTTATTTTGACTGCGCAGATGCAGCCGACTACCGCATTTGTTTATACGTGTTATCGTCGGGCGCCGCCGCCATGACGACATGCAGTCAACGACACCAAACGAAAGCCATTCTCCCATCTGACCAAGGTTATACAGAAAGGGCATTGTTCAATTCTTCACATTATCTTTCGTATTGGGTTTGGCTTTTGAAACCTTGCATCATAATTTTATCGAATTATTTATTCGGTATTTTCGGCAGACGTTATACTTATGGCTAAGAATTATGAATTTAATTGATCAGATGGGTAACCCGAATAACTTAAATAGTAATCACATAATAAACTTACTGTTATACAAAAAGAAAAGGAAAGGAGTTCAGCAAGGTCAGGTCTTAGGTCACATAATTTTTCTCAGTATTGTAGACCGCTGCATAACAATTCACAAGATTCTCTCAGTGGCTGCTTTCCATAGCTGGTCAGTTACAGTGGTTGTAGTTAGATATTGCTAGCTGTTAAATCTTAAGACAAGATTACATAATTCATTAACATCAATAGCCTAGTGACAGCAGTTCGCTACACCCCTCTCCAATTGCACACCATTCAACTCGAATTGCATTGCCCAATGCCCCGCCTACTCCTAAGGGAGGCCTTAACTCTTCAAGTTTGATACTCAATTTTTTTATAAATAATTGAAAGACTTTGAATTTAACATTGCTGAAACGGTTCGAAAAACGAGTATAGGTTTTGGACAGTAGACGTAGATTTTTTTGTGACAAGTCAGACGTCAGTTATCAATAAAACCTATCGCTATCTTAAATGACCCAGCACTCTTCCAGCAAAAGTGTACAATTAAATCATGGTTATGCTACTTTTTGACTGACTGCGTTCCCATATTAGGTACTTATTATGGGCTCATGCAGGCTAATATTGTGGTAGGTACTACCACACTATTAGCCTGCATGATCCCACTGCTGGGCAAAGGCCTCTCCCCTTGCCTTCCAGTTATTTCGATCCAAGGCCAATGAGGACCCATCGATAGCAAGCGGTGCGCGTCCTTGGTGCGTAGGGTGCGGGCTAGCTCCAACACTGTCCTGGCGATGGTTGCTCAGCGACTGGATTGCCCTAATTACGTTGGGCATCGTTGTTTCATCTTTCATGTCTTATGGATATTATAATTTTTGCTTCTGACTTAACTTCATTCTTTAATTTAATTAATTGTTTATTTTTTTTTGCTTCTTGCCTTTGACATTAATTGATTTGATCTGACATTTGTTTCTAATATTTTTGTCGTGTATCTTTAATCAATCAGTTACTACTTATTTACTGCACGAATAGTTGGTAGTTAATAGGCAGTAATAGTTAGTAATTTACGCCTGTAACGCCGCGTTCCCACTTTGTCGTGACGACAGATAATCGTGTAGTTTTAAGTGTCGTGGCTTGTGAATTTAAATGGGGGTGTTCACAAGGACTACACGAATATTTGTCGTCCACGACTTTTGCCAACTAAAAACCAACGATAAATTAATCGTCTCGACATAGTGGGAACGCGGCCTAAAATTGACAAAAGCTTTGTAGGTATCTAAATGTTTTGTGTTAGATATGGGTCAATGACTTGAAATAAATGAATTTTATTTTTATTTATGCCTACTACTATAGTCGAATACAATTATTTTATGTTAGAGTTTTCAGCACTATATGAAAAAAACTAGTTTCTGATCTCAGTTTTTGAATGATGGTTTTAAATGTTGAATTTTGCGTTTAAATTAAAAACCGGCCAAGTGCAAGTTGAACTCGCGTGGAGAGGGTTCCGTACAATGCCAAAGTCTTATATTGAGTTTACCACTTTATTTTTAATTGACAGAATTTCTTATAGGTTTTCCTGTAATCTACAAGCAATGAACTATATTTTGTATTTTTTTTCAAAATTTTACGCTCAGTAGTTTCGGAGATCAGGGGGGGAATAGTTAATTTTCATCTTCTTCATGAATAAAATCAAAACTATTTATTTTACACAGTAAGGTTTGTAATTTTTTTTATGTCCCTTATTTGTCCCCCGAAGGGTCACTCCCTTCTTTAAAAAAAATATTTAATTACTTAACACATCTGTGTTTGGGTCATAGAGGATTTCACCATTCCTAACAAATTTCACCTGATTTGGTGAAGTTGATTCGGAGCAAATTGGCTGTGAGTCTGTGACAGACAGACAGACGCACGAATGATCCATTTTTTAAAATAAGGGTTCCATTTTATTAGTTTTTGTACGGAACCCTAAAAATATGTATATTGAAAGAAATAACCCTAGTGTAGAGTTTAAATCCAAAAAACACATTTCATACTCTATAATTTATTCATTGCAATGTCACTCACAGTCATATTTTTATTCTTTTTTTTTTCATTTATCTGAAATTTGTATTGTGTGGGTTTTCGTCTTCTCCCAAAATGTACAATAATACCACTCCGATCAAAATAATAAGATAGTGTTGATGTGAAGCGTTCTGTACTTCAGGCTTATTCCTGCCACGCATTCTGAAACTGAAAAATAGGTAAAGATAGAATTAACAAAGGGGTATATTCCGCCATTTTTTTTTTCAAAGTTGCGGCCACGCGTTATTAGACTAACTTTGATAACTTATATCTCGGAAACGAGACACTTTAGAACATTTTGTAAAACACAAAACTTGTTTGTATTGATACCAGCAGAGCTATCGATTAATATAAAGGGTATAAAACACCTCTTAACGAAGCCGAAAGGCACCTATTCTCCTCGTCATTGCGATCATTTTTTTGTTCTACACCATACCTGGGAACCTTCTAGTTACGGAGATACTGGGGGTCAAAGTTCCAACTTTTTGACAAGTTTTTTTAAATACAAGTTTTTAATGTTAGATTTTTACTTTAAACACATCCACGGCACCCGTACTATTGAATCCATTCATCAGCACAACGTTTTGCGTGCGTTACATTGAGTTCTACCACAAAACATGATTTTTCACCCCAAAAAAACAAGTCGTTTCCCGGCAATAATTTTCGCATAAAGTCACTTAGTTTGAGGTTCAGAATGCTTGGTTGACGGCTTCGTGATGAGGTCTTTTACACCCTGTATATAGGTTTTATGCAAGGGCGCAACTTTGAAAAAAAAAATTAAAATGGCGAAAGATAGGCCAGGCTTTATACAAAAATCTTCCAAGCCATTTATGCCATTGAGCCATTTATAAACGTAATCCGTCTACTTCTATTAATTATCTTAGTTAATTCTAAGTATTGCATGTCCTATTATAGAAACAAACATTTTAAGACAGCATCCAGCTCAAGTCGTAGTAAGTTGCAGGTGAAATTATTTTAAGTTCAGCCCCTTTTTAGAGTGCATCGAATTGCCAATCGTCCTATAGAAAGTACCTACTATACACACAGTAACCACAAACCGTTGTAACAAATCTACTTGCTCCTATTTAAAATAAAAGGATAAGCAGACTTGTTCAAATACAATTTTAATTTAGGAAAGATAAAAAAATACTGCTAGTTATAAAAAACTACCTAGCACGCACTCAGTTTTAAAGTTTATGCACTTAGATGGACAATAATGAGTTTACCACACTGTAAGAACGGGAACAGGCGTCAGGGTAGCAGGTCGATACCGGAGTAACCTTGAAGTTGTGCTCTGAAGCAGTAGAAACGGCGGCAGCGCAGATCTCAGAGTTCACTAGGACAGCTCAGCAGCAAGACAGTGCAGAACTCAGGGCCAGACGTAGGACAGCCCTGCGAGACCAGTAGACGGACAGGCACGTAGTGGGAGTGGGGTACGTGGGAGTAGAAGTCCCAGGAGAAACTTTCGTTGGATCCCCTGGACAGTTTAAGAATCTCACCGCCAAAACCAAGCTGCTCTCTGATACTCCTCAAATCAGATTCCAGAGTCGACTTTTTAGCCGGCCGTCAGCTCGTTTCTCCCAAAGTAGTCTTCCATTTTCAAATCTTAGTTTTCTTAGTGTGGCCATCATCTCAACTGACAAGTGTAGTCAGCCAGGACATATCCATGAGTGCGTAAAGAATTTTATAATATAATTTAATATTAAGTTATTTAGTAAACAATCGTAATAATCTACAAAATATAATGGCTAAACACATATTGATAAAAATAATTTAAATTTTACAAACCAAAAAGAGAAATCATAGAGCTAGACCATAGACTGAGCAGAAAGAGAATTAAAAAACTAACTGACAGTTTGACAATTTGACGCTTGACGTAAATATCACAACATGAAAATTATAATAATATTTTATTTCAGCTATTTCCAAGTTAAAGAATCGTATTTAAACCGATTTGCTGAGTGTAGATATATAAACAAATAAAATGCATGATAAATAGTATTATGAATGATGAATATGAAGCGTAAGTATAGCATAATACTATATTTCCCCAACGACCCCGAGAAAATTTTTGGCCTAGAACAAAAATTTTGCTTAAGTTAAAGTATTACAGCATTCACAAAACTTACATAACTCATTCAAACACACCGACATCTTACGAAGTTAGGTCAGGTAGGATTCACATTCAATGATCACTACTCAACCTGATAAATCAATAACTTTAAGGCTTATTTTAGGAGTTGTAATCCGCTCGCGTCTAAAACCACTAATAAGATGAAAATAGAAAGATTTTAACAAAGGCTTATTTATAACGGAGTTGTCATCCGCTCCTAATCAACTTTAGTTGATAGTTAGTTGACTTTTAGAGTCAATAGTTAACAAGGGCTTATTTTTATGGAGTTGTCATCCGCTCCAATCAACTTTTAGAGTTGATAGCTAACAAGGGCTTATTTTTATGAAGTTGTCATCCGCTCCAATCAACTTTTAGAGTCGATAGTTAACAAGGGCTTATTTTTATGGAGTTGTCATCCGCTCCAATCAACTTTTAGAGTCGATAGTTAACATGGGCTTATTTTTATGGAGTTGTCATCCGCTCCAATCAACTTTTAGAGTCGATAAAAAGAAACAAGTTAGTCATATTAACTTGAAGAAAAGAGAAGAATAGATATAAAGGAAGATTAAGAATAATCTTTTAATGGTTTAAGAAGCGATGAATGAATTAAAAAATAAATAGAGTTTTAGAACGCCGAAAATAACTCTATTATAGAAGAAGAAAGATATGAGTCGTAAGTATAATAAGAAAATAGCAAAAGTACGAGTATAGGGATAGCAAAACAGTGTAAAAGAACATAAACTTGGAGTATATAGGATCTGAGTTCTGAAATAGGATTCTAAAGTATCCTACTTGTAGTGGATGAAGGGATTCAAGTACCTATGGAGTTTAAGAGAGGAGGAGGGAAAGAGGGGTCAGGTCAGAACCACAACACCGCAGACAGTAAACTCGGAGTAGACGTCAGGGCAGCTCCCGTTATACAGTAGTCGGTAAGCTCCGAGTTAAACGTCAAGGGCAGCAGTAAGTAAGCTCCGAGTAAACGTAAGGGCAGCTCCCGCAATACAGTAGCCGGTAAGCTCCGAGTAAAACGTCAAGAGAGTCTGAGTGTTGGACACGGTCCAAAAGTGTTTAAAAATTTAAGAGCAAGACATTAGAGTCTAAAGAGGATCGATTTAATGATAATACAAGAAAAGAAAATTAAAAATCGTAAACCAAGAAAAACTTATTTGTGTTGGTGGTAAAATTCGGAACTAAAGCATAAAGTGTAGTACACATGATTGCCACCGTAAAGTTTGTTATACTTTAGTACCTATTTTTGCCACCGCGCAAAAAGATTATTACTCCATGTCCATAATACTCCATGGCCTGTTACCTAGCAACCAATGACAAATAACAAGTTGAAAAATATTTTGAGAGCCCACGATGCTAAACTTACTTCGGTATGATTTCCAGATGAAATACGTATAAATATATATAATAAGTGTGTAGGAGAATAGTTAAGTATTTGTAATAGGAGTTACGTAGATGTATAGGTTTGTAAAAACGTCCACAGGATATTCTGTCGTGAAGTGTCTCAGTCCCCTAACTTGGTAGTGACCACGAGATGGTTTTAAAAACACGCCTAGCGAAGACTGAGTACGATTACCAGTAGGTAAACGCAGTGATGTGCAAGTATGTGGGTTAACACTCCCAAGAGGCCGAAAGGGGTGCCAATTATCTTTCGATATCAGTATGTGTGTAGTGGTGAAGAGTACCTAGATGATGTTTAGCTGTAGAAGAGTTGAGTCGAATAGAAGAGTCTTTAACAGGAGAGCTGAAGAAGAAAAATAAGTTAAGTTAATATTAAAAAGAGTAGGTAAGCCAAATAAGAAGTCCAAAAAGAAATACTAGTGCTAGTTTTTTTAGAATTTTGAAAATAAATGAGTGGGTTCGAGTTGATTTTACGGGGGGCGCCAATTTGTAACAAATCTACTTGCTCCTATTTAAAATAAAAGGATAAGCAGACTTGTTCAAATACAATTTTAATTTAGGAAAGATAAAAAAATACTGCTAGTTATAAAAAACTACCTAGCACGCACTCAGTTTTAAAGTTTATGCACTTAGATGGACAATAATGAGTTTACCACACTGTAAGAACGGGAACAGGCGTCAGGGTAGCAGGTCGATACCGGAGTAACCTTGAAGTTGTGCTCTGAAGCAGTAGAAACGGCGGCAGTGCAGATCTCAGAGTTCACTAGGACAGCTCAGCAGCAAGACAGTGCAGAACTCAGGGCCAGACGTAGGACAGCCCTGCGAGACCAGTAGACGGACAGGCACGTAGTGGGAGTGGGGTACGTGGGAGTAGAAGTCCCAGGAGAAACTTTCGTTGGATCCCCTGGACAGTTTAAGAATCTCACCGCCAAAACCAAGCTGCTCTCTGATACTCCTCAAATCAGATTCCAGAGTCGACTTTTTAGCCGTCCGTCAGCTCGTTTCTCCCAAAGTAGTCTTCCATTTTCAAATCTTAGTTTTCTTAGTGTGGCCATCATCTCAACTGACAAGTGTAGTCAGCCAGGACATATCCATGAGTGCGTAAAGAATTTTATAATATAAATTAATATTAAGTTATTTAGTAAACAATCGTAATAATCTACAAAATATAATGGCTAAACACATATTGATAAAAATAATTTAAATTTTACAAACCAAAAAGAGAAATCATAGAGCTAGACCATAGACTGAGCAGAAAGAGAATTAAAAAACTAACTGACAGTTTGACAATTTGACGCTTGACGTAAATATCACAACATGAAAATTATAATAATATTTTATTTCAGCTATTTCCAAGTTAAAGAATCGTATTTAAACCGATTTGCTGAGTGTAGATATATAAACAAATAAAATGCATGATAAATAGTATTATGAATGATGAATATGAAGCGTAAGTATAGCATAATACTATACCGTATAAAGATGAGAGGAGGCAAATAAAAGAATAAACTGGGTATGTATTGCGGATTTGTTTTTTCACAACCTTGTACAAACACACAAATTATTTTTGCCATCGTTCGTACTGGGACAATACCACCACCACCTCCTAAAACTCGGTATTATTTCCATCTTTCTTTGGTGTGGGAAACAGATGGAAACACAGGAAGTATAGCTCCATCTCATTCTAACACTGAAGTAAGATTAAAGATACTCGTTATATTGCTATAAGAGGTAGGCCCCTTGATCAGCTGATTGCGTTACACTCAAGCTAAAGAACACAAACGCCTGCGCAAGAGCAACGCGGTGTGGGCCGTAGCGGGTCCCGTTCTTCAAGGTCGTCCACATTCTGGCTCTCATAAATATTGCGAACTGATGCAATGACCATTCACTTGGCGGCAGCAGTAAGTAAGCCTCCCATACTTTTTGCATAATCTTGTAAACGTTACGTTAAATTATCATCAATCGGGGCAATTATAAAATAATAACTAGTTAAAGACCGCAGCTTCGCTCGTGTGAAGGTCGGTAACTGTCCCACTGGATCATACTAGAGCTAAAGGTATCCTATTATGTTAATCCAGGTTATAAACATCTACAGGGTGTAAACAACCTCATCACGAAGCCGTCAACCAAGCATTCTGTACATCAAACTAAGTTACTTTACGCAAAAAATATTGCTGGGGAAACGACTTGTTTTTTTGGGTTGAAAAATCATGTTTTGTGGTAGAACTCAATATAACGCACTCCAAACATTGTACTGATGGATGGATTGAATAGTACGGCGGTCGTAGGTTTAAAAAAAAAACTTGTCAATAAGTTGGAACTTTGACCCCCAATATCTCCGTAACTAGAAGGTTCCCAGGTATGGTGTAGAACAAAAAAATGATCGCAATGACGGGGTTCATTCATTCAGTAGTTTTCGCGTGAAAGAGTAACAAACATCCATCCACCGATCCATCCTCACAATTTTTTGCATCTAAAATATTAGTAAGATTATGAATTTTCGTCAATAATGTAATTTCAAAGTTGGAATGAGTAGCTAAGTAATTAAAATATACCTATAGCCCTATAGTCTAGTCCCACATACATATGTATGGAAGTAGAAAGGCTGGGGCTTGCTTGCGAGTAAAGCAAGTCTCTACATCCAAGATGCGTATCTCTCAAGCATCGTTATTGCAACCGAATTTATTCGTTAGTAATTAGCAATCAAAACTTAGCGATTTTGTCGTTATCTACATACATATAGGTATTTATAGTCATGCTCGCACGCCGCGCCGGTTGTGAGTACTACACACCTAATGTTTCTGAAGTAACCAATATTCAAAATTCACTCAAATTCAAGGTATAAAAATGTAAGTATTTCAAAAAACCTCAACCGCAGGCCCCGGTGCTACCCGGTCCATAGCCTTAGGCTGTAAATAATAAGGTGCATAATCGAACCTGTTCGAGTTGGGGAACCTGTTCCAGTAGGCGGGATAAGAGATCTCCGCTAAGCTACTACCGGCGGCACCCGCGCGGGTTGCAGTTTCTGCGATGAGAGCCGGCGACCACATGGAGGATCAGCTTGATTTTCGAACGTCAGGATGGACATCAACGACAGCAGGCGCATTGGCTTAAATAATACTAATTAAATTTATTTTTCAACAGAACAGTGTGGCTGACTGACTTTAATCATGACAATAAATCTCAAAAACAAAACGGTTATCTGAGAATTCCTAAACCTGGATAGATAATGAAATACGAATCCCACCAAAAACATTTTCATGTAAAATGTTGCCAAGACGAGACCATATGACTCCCACTGCCAAAAAGTTATTAGATCTCATGTAGAGCCAAGCTTTGAACTCTACACGCCCTAACTCTACAACGTCTAACTTCACAAACTACACCTTATAGTCAAAATATTATGTGCCTTGGCCGTTTCGTTACTACTTGTATAACAGAAAAGTTAATAAATTTTTCACCTTACGTCCAAGTGCATGTAGATCTGTAGAGTTAGGACGTGTAGAGTTAAAAGCTTGGCTCTACATGAGATCTGATAACTTTTTGACAGAGCGAGTCATATGGTCTCGTCTTAACAACATTTTACATGAAAATGTTTTTGGTGAGATTTCATTTATTTTTGTAAGTTGCTTGTGCTTTTTTTTTTAAGTTACTTGTTTTTTTTGTTGTTTGTGTACTAATAATAGCTACTAGTTTTTTTTTGTTGTTTGTGTACTATACCATGTTTGTAGTTTATATACCACTGGACATTGGAAAGTACCATATTATGTATTTTGATGATCATTAGTGACGAAATCCGGGTATTTAGATATCAATAAAATCTAAAGTATAAGAGCTATGCAATTAAAACTTAGTATGCTCAATAAGTCCGCTATTGGCAACATATCCCGTGAATTTTGTTTATCTGGTACAATCCAAACCCAAGATATAAGGGTTAAAAACTTAAAAAATACGACGAAGCGCTTCGAGAAAAGGTAGGCAGTGCCCTTGAGCTTCGCTTGACTCGTCTTGGCGGGGCCACTACCGTGCCGCCAGATAAGGATACTTTCACTGTACCCCCTTTTTTTTTTTCGGATGGGAAATTATCAAATGACTCCTCCCACTCTGGGCGGAGCAGGAGGGAGTGTCAGACTTTTACTGACTAAAACCCATCCATGTTCCTTCATCGCCCTTTGTGTTCCGGGGCCACGGCATCTCTTTCGAACAGTCCCGCAACCCCAGCAGGCATCGGCCCTTGCGGACCCCTTCCTATTGCTGACTCTCTTTGAGGCGCGCGTGGAATACGGACGCGCCGTCGACACGGCCTGCCGTCATGAGACGGACGGACGGCGAGCTAGCCCATAGCCCACCGTCCACAGGCCCGCGCCTACGGTGGCCGGGGGCCACGTGATGGCCCTCGACGCCCAGGGGGGCCACTCCCGCGGTGGCTGGGATGCTGAGAGGTTCTTTCCCTCTCCCGTTCCGCCACCTCCTTCTCTAGCATTACTGCTCCGCAGAAGGAGGTGACGGCGTCCCATTCCGTCTCGCTCCGGACCATGGCTTGATCCAAAGCCGGACGCAAGAGGTCGCCGTCACCAATCGCCGCTCCGCGCCGCTCGAGGACACGGAGGTGCTCCGCCCACGCGGGGCACAGCTCCACCGTGTCCTCCGGTCGATCCTCGCTCGCTGTACCCCCTCGATGTGCAGTAGCACCGACTACTAATAAATTAGCACAAAATATCGATAAAGGCTTATACTATGCTTTAACCGTGAATTCGTCTTAAATGTGTATGGGGGGGAGGCTACAAAAACAACCTCTGTTCGCATGAGTCCAACTTTCGCATGAGTCCAACTTTCTCAGGAGTCCAACTTTTATAACATCCATATAAGTCTTCGCATGAGTCCAACTTTTATTTTTTATGTACTTTTATTAGCACTATTCCAACAGGTACAGTTGGACAGAAAATCATTGTAGTTTTTAAAGATTGAAATTAAACAAGAATTTTATTTTTTATAAGTATTGTATATTGTAATAATTTATGACCCAGACGTTAGAAGGCAGAAACGTTTTACACAAACGAGAGCCTCAATTTGTCCACGCACAAAGTCGTCTACTATCTCTCGTATGCGTACGTATTAATGTTGCGTCTCGACCTCTTTCTACTTGGTTCAGCGCAACAAAAAAAAAAAAAAAAGAATTTCTATACATGTGAGTAACTGTACCGTGCAGTTGGAATAGTGCTAATAAAAGTACATAAAAAATAAAAGTTGGACTCATGCGAAAACTTATAGGTATGGATGTTATAAAAGTTGGACTCCTGAGAAAGTTGGACTCTTGCGAACAGAGGAAAAACAACAGCAAGGTACCTACCTAGAAATACAGCCGCATGAATCTGATGCGCTTCTACCACCAGGAGCACGACCACGTCCCCTTCGTCGTCTATTATTATTTTTACAGTTGCGCATGATGGACCAGAACAGAAGAAGGACTATTAGGACAATGGGAAGGAGTAAGGCAACCCAAAACAACGGACCAGTTTTCTTGTAAATAGTCGTGAGGTAGTCACAACCCGGAAAACACGTATCGCCGTCAAGAGCTCTGAAAAACGTAAAAAAAATCACATGGTACAATTACAAGCAATGAAATGTTAGTGTATTGATGAATATGTAATTTTATTAACAATTATATGTAATTTAACAATGATATGTAATTTAACAATGATATGTAATTTAACAATGATATGTAATGTAACAACGATATGTAATTTAACAATGGTATGTACTTTAACAATGATATGTAATTAACCAACAGTAGTATACAAGGTGTAAGGGTCACTGACGCTAAAACGAATACCACGTATTCAGTACATCATTCTGAAATTAGACAAATGGCAACTTGGTGGATTTTAGTCGCTTGGAACATCCATACTAATGTTTTTTTAGCTTTTAAACGTTTTTATTTCTGGACCAAGACCTCCACCGAGCCTTTCCTGGAGCCACCCCAAACAAGCCTTGCACTAGTTACTATCGAGGACACTCCCGCCTGACCACCACTAAGCTAATTTTTGCTTGCACTCGCAACATAGAAACGCTCTCTAGCCCCGTCCCGTTTACTTTGTATAGAAATAATGAATGAAAAGATACCGAATCGGCCGAGCGCACTGACGACGCACGCCAGACGAGAGTTATTGTTATTTTGCGCGCCAAAGTTGACGCTTTCCTAATAGGTCCAAACTTTAAGGGGGCGTGGCTCGGCGCCTCCGCATGATTTAAGCGACAAAAAAATTAAACTGGTCAGGCGGAAAAGACCACGATAGTACATGAACGTTCTTTGAGAGCACGTTGTTAAGCTTGTGATGATAGACTCGTGTACTATTTTTGTAATCCTCTACAACATCGGTCGATTTTGATTAATTTAACTTACATTTGTTACATTAAATTAAAAAATTAAAAACCCCGATACGTAGGGTCATAATTTCAAGGTTATTTTTTTCTTTTTATAGGGTTTCACGTTTCAAGTACATTTTTTTGTGTGAGGTTTTTAAAAAAAAAAATAAAAAATAATTTCATGCTATTCGTAGGGACTCCTTAACTTTTTCAGGATTTTTATCCGTCAAAAAGCTAAACAATAAAAATGGTTGTCTGTAATAATTTTACGTGATAACGTCATTTTTCATGATATTAATTATTTTAACTTAAAAAAACAAAATTTCATCCCCCTTTTCACCTTATTTTTATCCGTCAAAAAGCTAAACAATAAAAATGGTTGTCTGTAATAATTTTACGTGATAACGTCATTTTTCATGATATTAATTATTTTAACTTAAAAAAACAAAATTTCATCCCCCTTTTCACCTTAAGGCTTGAAATTCTGACAACACCGGTGCGTTAGCTTCCAACCATACGCCTATATTTAAAATTTTCTGATTTTTACTTCGAAAATTAAGGACTTTCCATACACAACTTCATCCCCTTTTTTTAACCCTTTGGGGTTGGAGTTATCAAAAACGCTGAGACACGTATAAAATAATTTTCAATCGTCAGCCTAAACACAATTTTTTTTTATATCCTAACTTTATAAGTGACGGACTTTCATACAAGGTTTCATCCCGTTTTTTAACCCTTTGGGAGTGGAATTATCAAAACACTAAGACAAATATAAATTAATTTTCAATCGTCAATTCGTCATCCTAAACACAAAATTTTAAGATCCTAACTTTCAAACTGAAGGACTTTCATACAAACTTTCATCCCCAATTTAACTCCCTTAGGGGTTGAATTTCGAAAAATCCTTCCTTATTTCTTGTCTGCAGAAAACTGATTATTTTAGTGATTCCCTTTATAATGGGAATCACTAAAAAAATCAGTTTTCTGGTCCAAGGGTTTGGGCTGGGCATTGATGAATCAGGGGTAATAATATGGTGCGCGGAACGGTGGCGGTGTGACACTTTTTCGTGCGTGCAGCCGGTGTTCATCGATTTATAAGACGTTTAGTCATTTGGTTAGTTTATATTTCTCATTCCCTTTCAATGTAGTGTACAGTGTCAACCAAAAGTCCAGTGGCAATCTCACAAAGCAATAGCTTGACGTTTAGTTTGACTTACGACCTTCTACTTTCAAGAAAATAGACATTGTCGTCTACAAGTAATTATTGTAGTTCAAAATTTTAACATGGAAACATAAGTCAAGATAGCCTAGCGGTTAGGCGCGTGCAGATCTACGAACGAATCAGTAAGCCGTGTGTTCAAATCTCACATTGTTACTTTTAGACTTTTTGTAAGTTTTTACCAGTTTTTATACGCAATTGGAAGTTTTGGAACAAAAACATTATATTCTTTTTCTTGTTCGCTTTGTTCACACATTCCGTGAAGTTGAAAGGTAGATCATAGAAAAATAAGTAAGGAGTTTAGATTTATGTGAGGTAGATATGAGATTTATGAATATTTAACTTGACCGGAATTAATGTTTTCGTTTGGTTGAAGTTGTTGGTTAGTGACGTGTGGTTTAATAGATAGAGGTATTGTTGCTGCAAAATGCAGGCAAATATTAATATTGAGGCGAGGGCGACTATTTATCGCGCTGCATAAGTGGTCTTAATAGAACACAAATATCTGAAGAAACCGGACTTTGTGAGTACTTTATTTATGAATAATTGTAACTTAAACTTTTATTAGAAATTAAAATCTAATATTATTGTTAATTTATTTGATGACATAAGGACTAATTAATTGTTTTTTATTGTAACTTAAACTTTTATTAGAAATTCAAACCTAATGTTAATTTCTTTGGTGACTTAGTGATTAATTAATTGTTTTTTAAATCCATCATGAGGCCTAAAAGATAAATAATTAGTGTTTATTTATAAATGCGTGAATGATCACTTTGAGTATTTTGTTCTACAGGTGCCTAACATTACTTTTTTTTTGTTCTAGAGGAATATTGTAAGTCGTTGGATAAAAAGTATGAGGAGCCTTGCTAGTCGGCAGCAAAGTGGAAGGCCGTCACTTGTTAGCGAAGCGCAGCGACGCCATAATAATATGGTAGGCCAGTATGAAACAAATGGTTTCACGCCTACGAGACACTTTGCGGAATTATTTGAATTGTTAACAACACATTGCATGGCGGTGTGGGAAAATTTAAGAGGAAGGAACCGGAATATATCAAAATATTGTGGGGTCCAGGCGCAAACGTCTACTTGACTGCATAGAAAATAATGGGAGTTATACAAAATATCAATCCTAGTGTTTTAATTTGAATTAAACGTGTAACAAAATATTATTTAGTTGTTAATGGTTAGTTGTTTACTTCTCCGTATGTAATGATCTTAAATTGAGGTTTAGTTTCAATCTTCTTTTCTTCAAGAAAATGAACACTTAAACTATAACCTCAATGCGTGTTACATTTATTGTGACGTCACATAAAAAAAATATGTTCATAAAGTCTAAATCATACTTATATTAGTTTTCAATAAACTCTGCTAAATACCGATACCTATTAATAAATGGGTATCAACAATTTTATTTATCAGATAAGAATATCCTTTCCTTGTTATGTTATTGTGAATTGACTTAGAGTAAGTGGGTATACAATAAAAAGTCGAACGATTACAAGAGAACTTCTTTTAACTAGATAGGAATGTGACGTTAAAATTCTCATTAAAGTTTTTTTTTATAATTTTATAAATAAATAAAACGAATAAACATTTGTTATCATTAGACACGACTTTTTTATTTGCACCTTCCAACACCGAAAAGATAATACACAATCACTTAAATGGTTAAATAATATAACGATGGGTTTTTAATTAATATTTAACTTCTTTAAAAAAACAAAATACCTAACAAATTTTTGCATAAAAATACAAATATAAATATGGTTACAAAGATACAAAAGACCCACACATTGGTAACGAGATTCGAACTCGGAACTCATAAATCGTTAAGCCGCTGCTTTACCCAAACAGTTATTATCATCACTTATTAATTATGTGTGAATTTTAGCTATTCTTCTTCTATGATAAGAACAGGTCGCCACACAAATAAGAGTGTTTGCTGCGTGTATAACAAAAGAGACGGAAATATGTTTTTTTGTTATGTGGAGTGCGACGCGACGACCTGCGACAGTGGGCGAATTCTGGTGTGCGTACTGTATTAAGACCACTTACACATACAGACACAGCAATAGAATCCTTAGCGTGCCTCTGCACTTATGAACGCTTACTGTACATTATTCTACTAATCAAGCCCTTTCATTTGGTACCCATATTGAGGGAGTTGTGAAAGAAAAATGTAATTCACCATTTTGTGGTGGCGGCCACCTTGGATGTAAAATTTATCATAGTGTAGGTATTCAATCAAGCCCTTTCATTTGATACCCATATTGAGGGAATGGAAAAAATATGTAATCCGCCTTTTTGTGGCGGCGTCCATCTTAGACTGACTTTCATCAAACATAGCTAAGAACACTTCCGACTAATTCACCTTTAAAACAAACAAAAAAAAAAAACAAAATCAAAATCGGTTGGTTCATCCGTTCGGGAACTACAATGCCACAGACAGTCACACACACACACGACACGTCAAACATATAACACCCCGTCGTTTTGGCGTCGGAGGTTAATAAAACTTGTAATAAATAGTCCCTTCTACTAGAGTACTAGACTACTAACTTACAGTAGAAGAGACCTACACTCAGCATTGGGTGGCCTCCAACCTCCAAAGGATGATGATTGTGTGTGTTCTCCCAAAATGAATGATTTGTACGTTACACTTACGCTACTACATCTCCACTGGTGGCGGCTTGTTCCATCTTGTGTACAGGAAATAATTTTCTGAAATAAAATTATAATTTGCAAAATAATTTTGTTTCATTTAAAGACGTTGTGGCTGTGACATCATCCACTCTCGAGCCCCGCCGGGTGGACGATGGCCTACTTGCTCTCAGAAAGGAAAGAGGCGCATGCCTCAGGAATAGAAACAGTAAAGGCCGACTTACCGCATGCTGCCTGGAGGTCGTTCACATCGTTTAATACCCAAAAATTAAATCAAAAATATTTACTGTGTTTGGTCCGGTGGACACGTGCAAGAATTGGGTGGACACGCACAAGTAAGGGTTGGGCAAGCACAGTGTGAGGGTGCAAAGCGTGTAGAGTGTGTTTGGTCCGATGAACACTCGCTACAATCGGGTGGACACGCACAGGTTTGGGGTGGGCAATCACAGGTTGTTTTGTGCTCCTTTTCCGTTGCGCACAGCATATCGGGGCACCCCAGTGAATGCCGTGATGGGTCTCTTTCGGACATGGGGGGCTCATTCAATCTCTGCCAATATCTTCATAACCATTCACTCTAGAACCAAACGTTATCTGTATTGGAATCATTCGTTCACGTAGATACTTCGCGTTTCACGTGGCTTGAACCCTTATGTAGCAGACGGCAAGCCACGTACGACGAATTTCGTACTTTACTTTGGACGACGTTTTTCTCTCCTTTAACAAAACGTTCATAACATCTTATGGGTTTCTACTTTGAGAACATGTCAATCAATGTCTTGTTACCTTGAGTGGACTTAACCTCGTTACATATCTTCGCTGAATCGACCATTCGAGGCAACGGTCTATTGAAGTAGTACCCCATGAAGGAAAAAACATGGAAGAATCAATCGATCGAAAAACGTCGTTCGGTGTGAAGTATCAATACCACCTAAGTCGATAGCATTCTCCAATCTACTCGTCATTCTATTGTGTTATTAGGCCACGTCGGAACCTCGTCACGGAGTAACGTCACAGGCTTATGTAACAATCATAACACGAATCTTGTTGTACACTTAAAAAATAATTCGGTTCGGTTTCGTTAGGCAAGATTACCAAACGCCTGCTGAGATCGTAAGGTGTTTCACAATGTTCTTGCTTTTATTCGGAGGCAATGGTGTATGAAAGGGCCGCAGAGATGGGGATAGCTTGCTCGTATTGTAAGATGCAATGCAGTGGCCAGTTACAGTGACGATGAGGATGTAGTATCTTTGTGCAACAGTAAATTGTCTGATAGCGGGCATTGTCTGTGAAGCTGAACCCACACTGAAGGTTCACAGTTATAAAGACTCACTTTTAGTGAGGCAAGTCAAGAGCCCGCGTCGGCCGAGTGAAGTTACTAGTATGTCTTCAACTTACTTTATACTTCAATGGTAATTTAACAGATTCTACACAGGCGGGCGTACAAATTGAGCTTAAGAAAGAGATGATCACGTAGATGTGATAGAGACCATGCTCTTTAAAAACAAGCCATCGCTGAATTCTATTCTGTGCGAAACCTCAGAATGACAAGTAACGGATGTCAGAATGATCTGAAGACATTAATTAAGGTGAATGCTCCAACCAGCCCGCGAAATTCAAATTTCCTTACGCTTTTTGCAATTTGCAAGCCAGTGCTAGGTTGTATGTTGATTAAAATATTATTCGCGGCTGTAAAACGTGTGTAGTCACATAATTATATTCATAAAAATCATCAATACAGCCCTCCATGTTCATAAAGGTGCAGGAATGGCTTTGACCTTGAACAAGTAATTTTTCCACCTTTATGAACTCGGAGGACTGTATTGATGATTTTGTATATAATTCTGTAAGTACACACGTCTTACAGTCGCGAATAATACAAAATGATCCGTAATGTTCTGCTATGAACATGCCTACAAATATCATGTATTAGGAATATAAGTAAATACAGACGATAATACGTCAATGATGTAACAGTTATCACAGGAGTACAACAGCTACCTTAAACGTATTTTCATTAGAGTAGTCAGTCAGAATTCACAATGGACTGCAATACGGAAACAGATCTTGCGTAGTTATGTCGTCATCCACGGCCCGCTATCTGCTCTGTGTTGTTACAAATAAACGCCTTTACAAAAGAGTGTTATGTGCTCACAGCATTACCATGGAGAGCCATACTCTGGGAAAAGGCGATATAAAGATTTCAACACTATACAACCTATTGTATTACCCAATAACGTACTGTGGAAGTCAGATAGGCAGTCGCCCCATGTAAAATACTGGTATTCAACTGCATCCGGTTTGACTGGAAGCAGATCCCAACACTGTGGGGAGAAGGCTAGTCAGATGATGAAAGATTTCAAGACAGATCATAGTTAATAAGTAAGCCTTGAGGTTGAACGGGCGATTAACATGAAGGCCTAACTGATGTCAAACACCACCAACTATGGGATGTCCATGAAAACACACTACATCTGCATGTCGATGTATACCAGTCCAGACAACAAAACCAAAAATGCTTGAAAGAGCTACAGGTCCATGAAAAAGTTTATGGAAAAAACAACTTCTTTTAACACTGAAGCGATAAATCAAAGTCATGTACACTTTTACCATTTCGACCCCATGTATCCCTAAAATGGGAAGTACTGGACCGAAATGGTCGCTCACAATGGGCCTCATTAGAAGGCTTAAATTCACCCAAAGGGCAATGGAGTGGGCTATGCTCGGAGTTTCCTTGCGTGATCGAATCAGAAATGAAGACATCCGCAAGAGAACCAAGGTTGCCGACGTCGCCCGAAGAATTACCAAACTTAAGTGGCAGTGGGCAGGGCACATTGCTCGCAGAACCGATGGCCGATGGGGCCGAAAAGTTCTGGAGTGACGACATCGAACCGGAAGACGAAAAAGTAGAAAAATAAAAACTCTCTAAAAGTAGAAATTGAAAGAACAGTTTTTGAAACTTTGACCTAAAGATCAATATGAGTGCGTTAGCTGATCGCACCGGAACTTAGAACCTATTTAATCTATTTTAATACAGCTGCCTCTGCCTTGACTGCCTTCTTGGTCTAGCGGTCGCAAGCGCAACTGAACTGTCCTGAGTTCGATTCCCAGGCTCGGCAAAGTGTTATTGGGAGAGAAGAAGCCATGTAGTTTCGATTTGTGCCTGGTTGACGGCTATAGACTGGCCCCCTATTATAATTCAACATAACTGGCGAAACGTGGGTGTACTATCGAGGACACTCCCGCCTGACCACCACTAAGCTTATTTTTGCTTGCACTCGCAACATAGAAACGCTCTCTAGCCCCGCAACGTTGACTTTGTATAGAAATAATTAATGAAAAGATACCGAATCGGCCGAGCGCACTGACGACGCACGCCAAACAAGAGTTATTGTTCTTTTGCGCGCCAAAGTTGACGCTTTTCTAATAGGCCCAAACTTTAAGGGGGCGTGGCTTGGCGCCTCCGCATGATTAAAGCGAAAACAAATTAAAATGGTCAGGCGGAAAAGACCACGATAGTACCTACTAATAGTTAAACTTCTGTCTAACCCTTCGGGGATTATAGGCGTGATTTTATAGTATCTTATGCCATTTTAATACGGGAACGCCAGAAGAGGATGAATAGGTAATGAACATACACTGACTGTATTGGTGAAGTTCTTCAGAAAGATGAGGTGCATAATACTCGCAACTACAAGTCGCGGCACGAAACTCTAGCGTTGACCGTTATTGCGCAGAAGTAAAAAAAATAAGAATGTCTTGGGGCGTGCGTTGCGCCGATTAGCTCTCCAGTCATAGAACATGCGCAGCTATCACCCTCCACGTTTCGTTCAGCGCTAGAGTTACGTGCCGCGACCTATAGCGAGCATGTGTATATCCAGGTGTATGAAAGTGCAAGCATAGATGAAGAAAAAGAAGTATGTAACAGCAGGGGCTGTTCTGTAGTTTCTGACCACGAGTATGGGAAATAGGAGTGAGTATACCTACGTATGTTTAATACAATATTAATACTTACTGGTGTGGACTTCCCCGCGCCATGCGGGAGACTTTTCTTATTTAGGTACTTAATTCCCTTATTTAGGTGCTTATTTATATTATTAGTTTTTTCCTTCGTTGCCATTATGACTGTAAAAAAAGAATTGTTAAATAGGTATTTATTTCTTAGACCATTTCTAATAATTTCTTAAAATTATTTAGCAATAGTGTGTTTTCGTTCATTTGCGCGAAGCTCCAGTACAAATAAGTAATTTGAAATACCAATTTTTGGATTTAATAGATTGATGAACAAATAATTGAATAATTATGTTGAATGTTCTTTAGAAATTATGATGTTAAACTAAAATAAAACACTAAGGAAAATCGCAGATATTGTTATGTCACTCGTCTCGCAAATGAACGAAATGTAATGCCTTTCTCATTTGTTCAAATTGCCAGCCGTTAAGGCTTTAAAAATAAAAAATAAAACTATACATAGTTTTATTCAGCTTTAACTTTCTGTGGCAGGAGGAGTTCGTGGCCAAATAATAACAGCCGCTCGTGTCGAACTAGGTTAAACCGTGCTTGCCTAGGTTGGTCTGTGGATGGGTGATCACCCTTACATACCGAGTTTCCTCCGTGCCTCGGAAAACATGTAAAGCAGCTGGTCCCGGACGGCTGTCATTTGTAGATGACTAGCCTTTCGCCAACTATGTCGGAGCCGGCTTCCAGTCTAACCGAATGCAGCCGAATACCTACCAGTATTTTACATGGAGCGACTGCCTATCTGACCCCCACAACCCAGTTAGTACTGGTAATACGATACCCCATGGTAAGACTCGTTGTGATACTTTCGGGCCACTGACTACCTATAAGTAAAGTACTGTCAAAGATCTAGAAATGACAGCCGGGACAATCGGATTAACCTGTTTTCCGAGCCATGGAGGGAACTTAGTGTGTAATGGGTGGAAGCAATGCGACTAATGTAAATAATGATAACTGCGATTTTGATTGTCTTGTCAGTAGCAGCAACCCGAAACTTATTCTAACGAAGAAAAAGATTACTGTTTGTGACAGTGTCCAAATAAACAACAAGCAAAAACAGAGGTTAAAAATAATGTTAAAGGACCGTACAAATATCAATGTCAGAATAGGTAACAAAATGTCTGATAATTTTCATATCATCATCATCATTTCAGCCGACAGACGTCAACTGCTGGACATAGGCCTCCCCCAAGTGTCGCCACATTGACCGGTCCCGTGCGACAGCGGATTCCCGCAACCTTCACCAAGTCATCGGTCCACCTAGTGGGAGGCCTTCCAACGCAACGTCTTCCGGTTCGCGGTCGCCACTCCAGAACCTTTCGGCCCCATCGGCTATCCATTTTTCATTTGGTAATAATTAAAAGCTAAAATATTATAAAATAGAAAATAGTAGATCTATATAAACGGTGTAAAAGACCTCTTAACGAAGCCGAAAGGCCCTTGTTCTCCTCATCGTGGCAATCATTTTTTTGTTCTACACCATACCAGGGAACCTTCTAGTTACGGAGATATTGGGGGTCAAAGTTCCAACTTTTTGACGTTTTTAAAAGTTTTTTTTTTTTAATAGCTACATGTTTTTAATGTACGATTTTTACTTTAAACACCTCCACGACCCCCGTACTATTGAATCCATCCATCAGCACAATATTTTGAGTGCGTTAAATTGAGTTCTACCACAAAACATGATTTTTCATCGTTTCCCAGCAATAATTTTTGCGTAAAGTTACTTAGTTTGATGTACAGAATGCTAGGTTGACGGCTTCGTAATGAGGTCTTTTACACCCTGTATACCTCACAGCCACCCGTATTCCCAGGCACTCTACTAGTGCCATGAATGAAGCCAGAATTAAGGATGCGACCCGCTTGCGCCAAGAAGATCAAAATGAACGTGAACACCACGCATACGAATACGATCTCCACGAGGTCGAAGGAACTGCAAATGTCAGGCTTTCCGGGCAACTTCGCCATGTTTCAGCATCAAAACTATCAAAATTTAAAAGAATATCAGTGACAAATTAAGTTGTGTAAAATCCGAACGAATTGGAGAGCGGATCGGACTGCGGACAACGGACCTACCAAATAATGTAATGAGATTCTGTCAAAGTCCGGTGTCCACAGCCAGTCCTTTCGGTATGGCGCACTTTTAATAAAATGCACTTTTAATGGTCTCGAGCTGGACACATTCCTCCACAATTACAAATTTAAGATTTTTATGAGGTTACAAATTTTGTAACCTCATTTAGGTACCAAATTTTATGCGAGTAAAGATACTTACGTAAGTATTCAAATCAACAATGGTAACTTCATTTAAACGGTTTATTTGTTCTGTGATATTATTCTTAAGATTTTTACAGCTTGTAACATCAGGAGTATTGGTGGAAAAATGGTGATATCTAAACATGAAAAATATCGTAAGTATATTGACAAAATTATTGGAGAAACACATAGTCAAGTATTCATGTATAGAGAGCAGCTGCGGTGGCCCAGTGGTGGCGGCCCCAACTTACGAACAGTAAGTCGTGGGTTCGAACCTAGACAGGCGCATTACTTTGTTTCATCACCGCTGCTCTCAAAATGGTGAAGGAAAACATCGTGAAAAAACCGATATGTCCTAGAACCAAAAAATTCGAAGACATGTGACATCTAGAGAGGAGGCCTGTGTCCCAGCAGTGGGAACATTAATAGGCTGATGATGATGATGATGATGATGATGATGAAGTATTCATGGGTGAATTGCACGATGGGCCTTTGAATATTCAAATATGCTTAACATTGGGGAAACATGCCCAGGAGTAGAACACAAGCAGTAAAACCAGCCATGTGCCTGTCGGACCTCGCATACGGAGGGTTCCGATCATTTTCGAAAAAAACACGTTTGTTGTATGGGAGCCTCACTTAAATATTTATTTTATTATGTTTTTAGTATCTGTTTGCTGTTATAGCGGCAACATAAATACATAATAGCTGTGAAAATTTCAACTGTCTAGCGATCACGGTTCATGGATATAGTCTGGTGACAGACAGACAGTGGAGTCTGTCAGTCGCACTTGGCCGGTCTTTTTGTGTATATTTGGTAGTTCTGAGAATCGGGCTTAGACTATTTTCTAGTCTCACACATACACATCAAAATTTCCACGCGAACGAAGTCGCGCTCGCGGGTAACAGCTAGTAAGTATGTTATTAAAAACAGTATAAAGTATAATAAAAACCCGTCATATGATAAAATACATTTTTAGATACCTGCTGGTCTTTCTCTATTATCCATTTTAATGGTTAAAATATTGAGGGTCAATGGCGGATGGCCCGACAACAGATGAATTTATCATATTTTCAACTTTTTTATATTCTGGATTTTATGCAAAAACGGGTTAGGAAATACCAAATATTTGAATGTCTTTGTGAAATACGAAGACAGGGACACCTGTCAAATAAAAAAAATAAGAAAGTATAGGTAAGTAGGCTCCGCGCAGGTTCCATGAAAAAATTCATATTTGATTCTACTACGGTATCTAGTGACATCTAGTGAATACCATTTACCACCGTTGACATCAAAACAGTTTGAAAATAGAGAAATCTTTGAATCGAGTGATAAACTAAAGTGTGCGTTACTAGCTATGGTTCCTAATTTACACCAGAAAGTACCACTAGATGTCGCTGAACACAAAATTTAAAACGAAACTACAACTTGCTCTGAAAACAAAAGTTTTTTTGTTGTTAATTTAGTCTTGCAGCTACTTATATTAAAATAGTCTTACAAAAGTATTTTTTTGTATCATGGAGGCTTCAAAAATCATATCTGTTTACGTCTCTGTATAGGGAATGGTTTAGACGTAGCCGTGTGGCTTGTCTATACGGCGCGGCGGCGTAAACAAGCAGTGTTGCCAGAAGACCGTCTCGCGTTCTCCCCAAACCTTCCCCGAAATCCCCTCAAAATTGAGGTTTTGAAGAAAACATGCCCCACAAATGGCATTATTTTAAATAAAATCTACAATGTTATATTATTTCAGCAATAGCTTCCATTAGAGAATCTGCATCTTCTCTCACGTCGTCTGCAGTTCCGTAAACTTTCTTCTCTGCATAATAATTGAACTGGGTTTAAAAAGAACACATCCTTCTAGCCGTGAATATCTTATTCTCAAGATGGACTTGGCAATGTGAATGGCTAATATGTATCGAAGCTTGATTTTAATAATTGCTACGACTAATTCCAATTTGCTAACAAAAACGTCATGAAAATCCCTAAATTCCCTCCAAACCCCCTTTTTTTCCACCACGAATCCGCCCAAAAATGCTGTCCCCCCAATTATCTTTCCATTACTTTAAAACACCCCCAGATTTGGGGGGATTACCCCCTATCTGGCATCACTGTAAACAAGACAGGTGGGGTACTACTGACTCAGTACCACATACACCGCAAGCGATAACGGTTGCACTGCTGTGCGCGCTAAACCAACGTCACTTTAAATTCAAACTACGATCTTTATTCAATGAAGTTGCTTGTATATAATGACTTTTAATGTGTTTTGTATCCAACGATGTTCATGCAACATGTTAATAAGGTTCTCGGGCCTCTGGACCAGGAGTTCAGTAGACCCGTGGAGTCCATCATGAGATGTGAAGACTTCAAGAGTAACTTCGCGAGGAGGCTGTCACACCGGTACTCCTCGAGATCCACCATCCCGAAGAGACAGAATTCGGTGAAGCTGCGGACATCTGAAGAAGTTGACAAAGTAAGTGCACAAAGTATTTACTTGGTTTTTTTGCAGATGCCGTTAGCTTGTTATTTTTTTGTTATAATGTAAAAGGTGAAACTATTTAAGTTTTGTTTACCTTGTGTCGGGTTTAATAACATAGTTAAGTAATTAATTACTTAACATTTCCGATAGGAAGTGCGTGTTTGTTTACAATTAACGCGATAAGGACTTTTACCGTGAATTTTTGTCGTGCCAATTACCTAAGTTTTGCTTTTACTCGTCGTTCGGTGTAACAACAAATATAAAATAGCATGTTTGGTTTTTCTTCAGACAATTACCTGCACGATTCATTTTTTATTAGACTTCAGTGTGTTGACTAGTAAGGCAAGTTTATTCTTACTTTTAGCCTATAAGCAAATCAAATAATTCGTGCAAGTTTAAGTGGTACAAGATAGCGTATTACCCTACTGCGCGAAGTGCAAGTGGTACAAGATAGCTTATTACCCTACTGCGCGAAGTGCAAGTGGTACAAGATAGCTTATTACCCTACTGCGCAAAGTGCAAGTGGTACAAGATAGCTTATTACTCTACTGCGCGAAGTGCAAGTGGTACAAGATAACTTATTACCCTACTGCGCAAAGTGCAAGTGGTACAAGATAGCATATTACCCTACTGCGCGAAGTCAAAAGGAAGGGTGATGGTTTTAGCATTCTGTGTATGATGTATGTGTGTTTGTATTTACGTCTGTTCCTACGTAGCGCCTTAACTATTCATCCGAATTTGATGAAAAAGGTGTCAATCGATTCGTTATTATGGCCCGGGTTACATTGGCTATGTTTTAACCAACTTCAACAATAGGAGGAGTTGTTTTTAACTTGTACACCCCGAATTTAATTAGAACGTTATTTTTCAGTAGTCAGGTTTTTTATGAGTAATTGTAGTATCCCACACAAATTCTAGTTACATAATATTGTTCTGTTCCGCCTCTAATTGACAAAATATTAGTAAACAATTAATATTAGTTGAGCACCGAGCGGTGCACATTGTATAACTTGAACCTTCTTTATTTTCATCGAAGTAGTGCAACAAACTGACGAAAGAATAACGCTTACTTTATGGCCACATAACCCTAAAAAATTAGTTTAACACATTACTCTCCTGATTTCCTCAGTTGGGTAAAAAGGGCCGCGCGCGTAGCAGTCGTAGGGTGTCGTAGCAACTTATGACACGCTAGGACGCGCACGCACGGATTACATCCCCGTAGAACTTGAACCAGAGCAGAGCTCCGTGATTCCGGTGCAATCAATCGTACCTACCTATAACAGGAAGAACGTACTTTGAAGTTATATCTTTGGTTGACCTTTACTACGTATACATTGATTAAATTAACTTTATTGTAAAAGCAATATAGTATGTTCTGGGTACTTATATGAACATGTAAATGATGCTTAGTAAACCATTGAAGTGAAAGCATAAGAAAATTATGTGTAACAAGCCGTGTGTGCCCAATGAGATCTTCCATCTACATGTTTGTTTTATTCCGTTTACCTTTCAGGCCGGGTGCGTTCCCGAAAGGGAACAGAACATTGTTATTTTAATTGTGTCTGTAATTACGGATAATGAAAGGTTAAATCCTTTAGGGGTTGTGCTTAATGAGTTATCAAAAATCTTTTGTTAGCGCGTTTAAACTAAAGCGTTTAAACTATTGGATTCCGTTTTTATCTTATAATATGAACAATGAGTCTTAATAAGCCGTAGGGGACCTAGAAACTGCTAAATAATAACAGTCGCTCGGTTCGATGTCGTCATTCGTCCGTGGGTGTCCGTGGCTCTTGGTCCCGGACTTTTGTAGATCTTTGACAGTCGTTACAGAGAGTCAATGGCCCGAAGACTGACAATCAGTCTTATCAAGGGTGATCGTATTATCCAGTACTAACTGGGTTGTGGTCTGATGTGCAATCGTTCCATGTAAAATAAAGCACTGTTTTAGACTTTCACGGTTTTTCACTACACTTAAAGTACTTACGGGATAATAACCGTGATTTTCTTTTGATTTTATGAGCTCCCTGATATTTCGACGCTGTTGCAAGTTACATCATGATCGCGGGAATACACGGATATTATCCCGTAAGTACTTTAAAATAAAGTAGGTTGTAGGTCCGCTGGAACAAATTTCTAAATGAAATAAGCGGTACCTGTGTGCTCTTTTGTTCCTGTATAATTATCTATCTATACTAATATTATAAAGAGGAAAACTTTGTTTGTTTGTTTGTTTGTAATGAATAGGCTCAAAAACTACTGGACCGATTTAAAAAATTCTTTCACCATTCGAAAGCTACATTATCCACGAGTAACATAGGCTATATTTTATCCCCGTACTCCCACGGGAACGGGAACTACGCGGGTGAAACCGCGGGACGTCCGCTAGTGTGTAATAAAATAAATAAATAAGTCGGCTTCCTGTCTAACCAGTTGCAACCGGTTAGACTGGAAGCCGACCTCAACATAGTTTGTAATAAGCTAGGCAGATGATGATATACCTACCTAGAAACTTTTCCTTTCTGGTGAAAATCGTAAAAAGATTCTAGTATCATTACGTAGGAGACGGTAAGCTCATTTAGCAGCGGCCGAGGCCGCAATTATTTAATTAGCAGTTCATAATAAATCGTCTATTTCTAATCAAAATCCGTGTCCTTGTTTTTCCGTTACATAAAGACTGGTTTTGTTCGAAAACAAAACCTGTTTCAATAAAAAAGATTGACTAGAATTTAATAGTTGTGTTTGTAAAAAATTAAACATCAAAATTATGGTTTTACCTACTTTTACTGTTGCTCTAGTAACCTTACGACTGGTGGTAATGATAGCTTTGTTCATATGAAACTAACGGTCCAAACGAGTAGTAGGTAATACTATATATTTTGTATGACAAAAAACAAACTGCGGATTGTATATTTGAGTCGACAACAATGGCACATGAAAACGTTTTATGTATGAGAATAAATTTGTCTAGACATTAAAGGTAGAGATTGAAAGTGAATATTCTAGCTGCTTCCCACAGTTTCAGTGGTATCCTTATTATTTATTTACTCCTTTATTTAATTATTTACACATTTTTGAATATTTCTTTAAAAAACACCATTAATAAAAAAAACTAAAAAATAGTGCTCCAACGGTGTCGGGAGCAGGGTCCAAGCTACCGGTGTTTAGGGCTCCAGAGCCAGGAACCTCCTCACAATGCGAGCCGTATCGAGGATAACTGCCTTGCTCCAACCGCTTATGGAGAGCCTCGAAAGATGGTCGAAAGAGCCTCGATGGCTTTTGGCTATAATACCATTGGCCGTCACGACAATCGGCACAATGATAGCCGAGTTCACATTCCACATGTCGACAACCTCGTGTGCCAAGTTGAGATATGTTATTTAATTCTCTTTCTCAGCTTTCATGAGGTTCTCGTCATGCGGGATGGTAACCTCGACTATCATTACACGGCGCGCTGATTGGTCTATCACCACTATGTCAGGTTTATTGGTGACAATAGTCCTGTCAGTAATGATAGACTATTTATTTTCTATTATGACCCTGTGTCATACTGTAGGGCAAAGTCCTCCCATCCCATTTATCTCTGTCTTCGGCTATTTGGGCCCAATTTTTTTGATAAGACACGTCATCGCTATCTCCTTGTGGGTCTACCGCGTCCCTGGGTTCTGTTGTTCGGAACCCAATCTGGTATCCTTGTTCATAATCTATCCTAGCTTTGTGAAAGGATGAAGGTCGTACCACCACTTTTCACCATGCATCCATTGCAGGTCGGTGGAAAGTCATATGTCCTCGATTTTAATTGAAAAGGTTCTCTTGGAACTTTTTAAGTCGTATCACAAATTGGAATCATGTAGATTTTGGTCTAAAGTTAGTATAAATGGGCATTCATCTCGTCAACTTTGCTTACCATCCTGAAACTTATAAACATACCATCAACATATAACCACGCCTGTAATCGACGAAGGGTTAGTCAGAGGTGTACTTAATTGTTATATTTAAGTCCCGTGTAATAGGGGGCGATCTTATTGCCATCAACCGGGCACAAATCCAGACTTCGTGGCTACTACTGAGAAGTTCTTGATGGAAAAATCTCCAGGACCTCATGATCGGCAGTAGCGATTGCTATAAACTGGCTCAAAATTATATTAACTTCATTCTTAAGGGCTATATATCCCTCAAATGGCTTAGCATGATCCTCCGTTACGCCTAAAATACTGCAGCATTAATTTTGAAATAACCAACTTTACCATATATTGGTAAAGTTGAGGATTAATGCTGTCATAAGTGTGACGAAAACACGATTCCATAAACTTTTCTCGATAGAAAAAAAAACCAAAGTTACCTACAAATGGAACAATGAACCGCTGGTATTCAAAAAGTAGGTACTTCAAATTAGATCATGAAACTTTGCATACTAACTAAACTAACTATAAAGCAGGTCTTATGTGTTTTATTTTTTTAGTCCAATCAATAGATTTTTTGTAAATCGCAAAAAAACACTCATTTCGCACTATTCGGCCGCAGTGACTGACGTAACAACCGCTTTGTAGTGCAAGCTGATTAGAACTTTATTCTAACAAAATTTCAAACGAAGTTTGAACCACCACAAATAGAGTTGCTAATTTTAGGGTTAGAAGGGCCTTAATCTAAACCCATCCAACAGCTGCGGCGTGTTGAATGACAAACACGTAAACACCTTCGTTTGGAAAGTTTTAGACCCTCATCACGTCCACGGCCTAATCAATATTCCAAATGAACTTACAATCAAGTGTTGATGACCTACACATCAGCTAGACTCAATACTCTACAATGCAGCTGCAGTTTTTGTTCCGTAACGAATTGTTGTATCATCTAATTTCTACTCTCGCAATGTTATCGTTTTAACATGCAAAACAGCACAACTCTGCAATGGTTCAGTAATACAATTGTAACACTTGTATGTAACGGGCTTGTTGCGAATTCTTGCTATTGTTTATAGATGATGCAAGTTTTAATTTGGGATTTTAATTTTTTTGTTAATTCGAATATATGATTCGCGAACGTAACAAATATGGCTTGACAGAGTTATAATCATTAACATCATCATATTTCATGAAAACTTCATTCAAATTAGAGTCTAATTGAATGAATTTTCCATGAAATAGTCATTGAATTGTTGTATTGATGATTTTAGTGATTATAATAATTCTATAACTACATTTAAATTAGTTCGACGTCCAAGAAGTGGTAACTCTCAGCACAATTGGAAACATTTACTTTTAGATTTTTAGTAGGTACCTAATCTAATGCATCTTTTCATTGCTTCAATGATGGTATCTCTATTGAAGTACCAAACATGAAAAACAAATGACTAATGTAATGTACCAACATGTAAATAGAAAAACAGAACCCGCTACTTCCAGGTCGGAAGTTGTATTGTGAGCACCATTCTCGCGATCAGAAAGGATGATAGCGTCTCCATTGTTCGAGGAGCACCATCCTCCTTTTGTGGGATGTGGGAAATGGAAGATGTATCGTCAATTATAATAGCGTTGTGAACTGGGTGTTCACTTGCCGCTTGAGTTGCTGTAAAGGCTATGCGTGAGGAGCAGATGGTTTCTTTGGCAAATATAGTTTACTAGCTGACGTCCCGCGGTTTCACCCGCGTTGCTTTCGTTCCCGTGGGAGTACGGGAATAAAATATAGCCAACGAATAACACACGAAAAATATAGCTTTCTACCAGTGAAACAATTTTTAAAATTGGTTCATTACTTCCGGAGATTACCCCCTACATACAAACTTACAAACATACAAACTTACAAACAAATGTTACCTCTTTATAATATTAGTATAGATTTAGAGAAGACTGCAGGTTATAGGTTACCAGCGTACGTCACGCGTAGTTCCCGTTCCCGTGGGAGTACGGGGATAAAATATAGCCTGTTACTCCGGGTGAATATAGCTTTCTAATGGAGAAATAATTTTTGAAATTGGCGCAGTAGTTTTTGAGTTTATTCATTACAAACATACACACAAAAATACAAATCTTTCCTCTTTATAATATTAGTGTAGTTGTAGATAAGTTGCTTCGAGTTTTCAATTGTCCTTACCTAGGAAACAGCTCCTTTTAGAAATAATATTTATCAAATACTGTCTTAACCTTTCGGGGTTTAAGACAAAAGAAACAGAAATTTTACTATGGACTCCACAAAACCTAGTGTTAATTGTGAGTGTGTATTGCCGTGAATTAGTGTCGAGTTTCAGTAGTGCGCGTACCTATTAAAAGACTAAGAAAGAGGGTAGACAGACTTGTCTGCACCTAACAGTTTATTTATCTTCCACCCGCATTCTCCTGTCATACCGTGATCATGGTGTTTGCAACAGCGCGCAGCGTCGAAATATCGGGAGTTCAAAATAATGAATAATCACGGAAGATATCTTGTAAACTCGTAAGTGACAGTATAAGTTTAGTTTTATAATGTTTATCATTTGTTTCAAACACTTTAAATAACATAGCGCTCTGTTCATCAAACATAAGATCTGTACTTTTTACCTTTGTCTATACATATAATAAAACAGTAACGAAAGAAAAACTGTACAAGAAAAAATAAGTGGCTTTTGTTAGAAAAACGCAACTGATGACAAAAAGTGACTTTTTAGAATTTTTGTCTGTTTGTCTGTGTGTATGATACGGCTTCACGCCAAAACTACTGGATAGATTGAACTGAAATTCAGCAAAAATGTTCTTTGTAAACCAAGGAAGGCTTTAGGCTACATAATTGTCACGCCGTATGTTATGGGAGGTAAGCAATATTGATTTAATTGATTGCACAAAATAATTGAATGCACAAAATGAAATGTTATAAGCTGTATATTTATATATTCTGTGACGCAGACGAAGTTGCGCGGTAACTAACTAGCCAGTTAACAAATAAATTATCATTCGATTTGATTTTTAATGTTGATCACATTTAAGAAAAGTACTTCCATTTAAAGATAGTGTGAAATGGGCGCTTTTATCACATGCGATCTCTAGAGAGATAGATTTCTAATATTGATCAGTGGGCCTATAGTGGTTTCTCAATATTTCGCCCATCAGCCACTTCAAAATACTTAGTGGAAAAGAATAATCATCATTCAGGTATCTTATGGTTACTTCGAGGCTCTATTCCGAGTACAATGATGATTGGAAAATACCTTAGCCTTGAATGCAGATGTAAGAATTAATTCGAACGACAGGTGCCAACTATGTTTTTAGTCCTGAATGTAGAATCAGTCAGGTATTTTGTGGTATAGTGACAATCTACTATGCAACTAAAATCTCTTAGAAAATGATCTACGTTTTAACACCTCTTAACGAAAACGAAGGGCACTTATTCTCCTCGTCATTGCGATATTTTTTTTGTATTTTTTACCTGGGAACCTTCTAGTTACGGAGATATTGGTGGTCAAAGTTCCAACTTCTTGACAAGTTTGTTTTACTTTAAACACCTCCACGACCCCCGTACTATCCAATCCATCCATCAGCACAATTTTTTGAGTGCGTTACATTGAATTCTACCAATAAACATGATTTTTCACCCCAAAAAAAAAGTCGTTTCCCAGTAATAATTTTTGCGTAAAGTTACTTAGTTTGATGTGCAGAATGCTTGGTTGACGGCTTCGTGATGAGGTCTTTTACACCCTGTATATTTTAATTTTGTGTGCAATAAAGAATAAGAACAAGAAAATCTCAGATTCATAGATAGACTGGATGAAGTCACTTCTTTATCGTGTCGTCAGTGCCGAATCTGGTGTCAGATTTTTTACACCGCCCATGGGCATTGTGGTTTCTCCTCACGATGTTTTCTTTCAACTAAGCAAGTAATAATTATACAATACGCACATGGAACCTAAAAATCAGAGGTGCGTGTCTTGGGTGCGAACTTGAGACCGATATTACTTGGCAGTCCGACGGTCTCACCACTAGGAGGAGGCGCCAGGATAGCCCGGGAAGTTCAAATTTATTGAAGTTTTTTACAATAATAATTTACAGGTCTTTTTCATAATTGATTGAAGTTAAATGAACTTCTAAATGTTTAGAGATCGACCCGAAGGCATGAAAATGTATTTCCCTTCGCGGTATTGAAAATTTAAATCTGTATCTTGTTCGCGTTGCGTGACAAGTTGCAATAGGTTTGACATATTTTCGATAGCTTATGTCAAACTTATTCCATTTTTAACTTTTCAACCATCACTATCACAAGAATGTCATTCTGTCTAGGAATGAAAGCGGGCAAGCACCGAGGAACTACAGGCCTATAAAGTAACTCTGTTGACAGCTCGAAATTATAGTAACTGGGCTCAGTTTCCATCAAATAACTGTCAAAAGGTTAGTTTTGTATTATGTCGCCATCAAATATGATGTAATCGGTGCCCATCGTGGCGGATAGTCACCGTAACTCATTTTGATAGACGCTTTCGTATCGATTCTTCTAATATTGCGATTATGTAAGCATAGTTGACATCAAATTGATGACAACTGAGTTTGAAGTGGCTTTCGTGAAAGACGTTACACCGTACCCGGGCTGTTAGTCACCGTAAAGTGATATCCACTCTGTGTAATAGGTACGTAATACCAAATTTTTTGACATTCTCGCTTGTCATCAAAGTTCGGTGTAAAACTGAAGCTTGATAGTCACTGGAGATCAAAAAGATACGTAATAGCCCTACAGATGACCTTTGCCTACTTAGCGGTTAAAGTTTGACCTTTGGAGGACTAATTGCCAGTGTAGGTAAACGAGTGTTAATTATAACGTTTCTTTTGTAAGTATTTCTACATTAGAATTGCACGATGAAGAGGGGTTGTTTTTTTCCCACAGCTAAACGGATGTACATCCGTGGGGCGAAAGGCTGGTTCCGTTGCGGTGTTTTCTCCGAAACGATCTGTTAGAAGTTCCCGGATGGTGGTCGGTTTTATACATTCTGAATCTCTTCACTTTTACTACACTACTACAATAGGGAACGTGCAGGAACTATAGGTGGCAGCACTAATCGACAAAAGAGACACTATGCGGACAGAAAAGGAAACTTATCACTTCTCATCGTGCTTTCAATTTACTTAGACAAAATTGTCTTTTCAATTATATTATTTTTGAATATGCTAAAAGGTATAAATTATGAGTTCCGATCTATCGCTAACGATCGTCAGCGTAATTTAAATGTTTAATAATATGAATTTTATATCTTTCGTTTACTTTCTGATGAAAATTGTGGTGTATGAAGACATGGTGGCTGGCATAACTAAAATAGCTTTCTTATTTTCAACACATGTTATAATGGAAGGGAATCCTTTATCAGCGAGAACAGTATCTCCAGGCTCTAATAAATCAAATAATTCACAATCATTTGATGAAGCAATCAATAAAATGCAGTCCGTAGCATTTAGATACAAAACTTAAAAAACCAAAGGAGTGCAGCCAACTAAAAACATTATTGTGGGTATAATGTTTATATTCTGAGTACATGTGGAGTCTTTGATTAACTGTTGAGGGATATTCGGTGTGAACTTTAGTGCGGTCTAGTAGAACACGTCTATGGTGAAGTATAAATGGTTCTGATATATTTCCATGGACTGTTGATTTTGAGGGCCTTTTCAATGCAGAGTGTAACAAAAACAAGTTGTTTTCAAATATTTTTCTTTACTGCGTTTATCCATTTTTTGCGTTTTTCACCAAAACATGGTATGTTAGTAGTATTCTTTGGAAAGTAATAGAATTTTACGCTAATTGATTTATTTTCATTTTTGTGGATGTATTGGTACCTACATCCAGAAATGCAACAATGCATTATGATTAGTTAATTAATTTTCACTATAAAATGAATTCTGTTTATTTGTTATAAAAGTCAATGTCAAGCATTGAGCACAAGATTCGGATTGGCGACCCCAGTTGGCAGCACCGTCGTTGTGCACGTTCCCTATAGCCCATAACGTCCACTGCTGGGCATAAGCCTCTCCCATGATGGGAGGAATTTGCCGTAATCTCCACGCTTGGCAGGCGGATTGGAGATCGCAGTGATGAAAAATTAACAGAAAACGCTGCTGCCCATTCTCAGGTCTACGGAGGCGCAAGGTGTTCTGCCTCAGACATTAGTCGCCTTATACGACACCCGTGAGTGTAATGGGTTGGTTCTATTCTAATCTGTCGGATACCACACGGTCGCTTTTAGTAGATTATTTCTAATTTGGTAGTACCTAGTAGAGCTTCTATTCTTTATTGTACACAAAAAATAAAGCTCGCCTTCGCGAAAACGCTTTGTTTGTGTGTACTGACCTTAGTTTATTTTGGAGTGAAAATTACTTCTAGCTATGAATATTTGCAATGTTAGAATGGGGAGGGGAGGCTAACTGTGGAACCAATGGCGCTAGCATCGTTGGTACCTTAACATCGTCATTGGTTGAAAAGTGGTAATGTCATTTTATATTTCAAAATATCTTAACACCTCATTATATCAACTATGGTGGCGCCATCTGAGATTTACTTTACCTTAGCCACCCCATTGCAACACTTATTTTAGCTTGAGCGCTTAATAGCAGTTGCTACTACTCTACTTGTACTTTGTACTTTGTTTTCTTTTCAAACAGTGCATTCTGATCTACTTTAGGAACGTGCTAAACAATGGTTTGTTTAGTAAACAAGGTAATGTATTTTAACCACAGAAATCGGATATTGACAAACATTTTCTAACAAAGTCCTGTCAATCAGCAGAAAATGTGGTCAACGTGATTGACAGCAGATGAAGCAAGAAAAGTAGGTTAAAAAGTCTCCTGAATTGCATATTAACTGGCTGTTTGCCAATTTATCACGAACTTTGATAAACAAGGTCACTTCTCGTTTGATTACCCATACTGTTGTAATTTTACTGCTATCTTAACGTTTTTTGTTTTCTTTTATAAATGTCTTCCTAATTACTGAACATCTTGACTCCCTGTTAGACACTACGCGGTCTACACTAATGTGTCTTGTATTGCACAAGAGTTTCTTAGGTAGGTATAATGAAGGCGATCAAAATGAAAGAATTTAAAAAAATATCAGTCTTAGTTAAAAGTTAGTAATAAAGTAGTTCTGGAGTGGCGACCGCGAACCGGAGGACGTTGCGTTGGAAGACCTCCTACTAGGTGAACCGATGACCTGGTGAAGGTTGCGGGAATCCGCTGGATGCGAGTCGCACGGGACCGGTCAATGTGGCGACACTTGGGGGAGGCCTTTGTCCAGCAGTGGACGTCTTTCGGCTGAAATGATGATGATGAATAAAGGACGAAAGATTGTGTGGGAATCTGTAATATTTGCTAAAGGAAAATCTCATTGGGCATACATTAATGCCTATCCTACTTTATTTAGCAGCCGCCATTCATTAAGCTAGGTACATGAATCACTGTTTCGCAATGGATCACACCGTTGTCCGTTATTGGGACACCATTGTTTTAATCGTCGAGGTTTAAGACACCATGAACCTAACTGTTTTTCACAATACATAACCGAAATTAGATTTTGTTGGGAAATGTGGAACAATGGTTTATAAGGGCAAAAAACGGCTGTTAATCGAGTGTATACGTAATCTTGTTGTGTATTTGAAAACATGGAAGTTTTTTTTTCCTGTTAAATGTTAGCATAATAAATAGCCTGTAATTATGATGATTTGTAGGTACATAACATTTCAGAAGATATTTTTTTTTGTGTTATACTTTTTAGAGCAAGAATTTTCAGGCTTTAGCTTTTGAACTTATCTAATAAGTGCCTTCTTTGACATTCTGAGTCTTCATCTGGGATCTTTTGGAGCGTAGAGAAATTTGCAGATTTCTTCAATACATTTTCATGAAAAACTAGTACAAATGTTTAATAAGAACACCAAAAATATAGCATTGTGGGTAGTATTTCCCCACGTGGGATTTGGCGTAAGGTTATCCATAGTAAAATAAAAATGTTGATTACTTTATAACATTATAGACTTAGAGCAATGTGTTACCCATTTACAACGTGTGAAACTTCAAGTGTTATACTCAAGACATTATTGCTACATCCTTATTAAAAATTACGCTTGAAATAAATGCAGCTGATGATTATTATGTACCAAACATAGGTACTTAGTTTCAAAATGTATAACGAATTGCTGTCTGCAATGCCGTGTGATCTGGCGCTACTTTACTTGCATGGTTGAGCCCTCTTCGTCGTGTAGTGGACTATATTCACTTTGAAACCAACAATTAAGTAATGAAAACTTTAACTTAAAACCTTAGCTCTCGTTCAGTCCAGTGCGTTCACATTTAATAATTAGCTAACTTACGTAATGTGATAAACCATTCGCCAGTGTACCTATCTTGAAAAGAAATGCTATTCGTTGGGCAAGTAACTGGGCAAGTGGCTAGGCAAGTAACTAGGGTCGCAGGTCACGTGGTTCTAAATGCTACCTCGGTTAACCAGCTGCCGCGAACCTGTTGTGAAATAAAAACTTTATCCAATGACCTGTAGCTTTATGGCTTCACACAAAGTTATTTTCAACCGACTTCCAAAAAAACGAGGTTCTCAATTCGACTGTTCTTTTTTTTTTTTGTGTTTGTTACCTCAGAACTTCCGACTGGGTGAACCGATTTTGATGATTCTTTTTTTATTTGAAAGCTGGTGCTTCCCGTGTGGTTCCATTTAATTTGTGAACATCTGATGCTGATCTTCGGAGATATACAATGGAACTCTTCAAAAATAGACGGCAAAAGTGCCGTGAATATTGCAATCGCTTGGATGCTTATTGTTTATACAACATCATGACGTAACATCACGCCTGTATTCTCTGAGGGAGTAGGTAGATGTGTACAATACACCCAGATTTCGACAATTAGGTATGTTAAGTTGGTGCGATCGTGTTCCGCGTGCGCCTCAAATGACGCAACATCACGCCTGTATGCTCTGAGGGGATACGCAGATGTGTACAATACACCTAGACCTCGACAGTTCGTTCGTGTTCCGCGCGCGCCTCAAAGAGATTCCAGCAAAAGGGACTGTTCTAAAGAGATACCGCGACTCTGGAACACAAAGGGCTAAGAAGGTTAATGGATGGGTTTTAGTCAGTAAAAGTCTGACACTCCCTTCCGCTCCGCCCAGAGCGGGAGGGGTAATTTGATGATTTCCCATCCGAAAAAAAAAGGTACTCTAAGTTCCATATATTGGGGATACGCCTATTCATCATCAGCCTATTAATGTTCCCACTACTGGGACACAGGCCTCCTCTCTATAAGAGAGAATGGGCTATAATCCAACACGCGGGCCCACGGATTGGTAGATGTCACATGTCTTAGAATTTTTTGGTTCTAGGACATGCCGGTTTCCTCACGATGTTTTCCTTCACCGTTTTGAGAGCAGTAGTAATGAAATAAATTACACAAAGTGATACGCCTGCCTGGGTTCGAACCCATGACTTGCTATTCGTAAGTCGGGGCCGCCACCACTGGGCCACCGCTGCTCACGCCTATTACCAGTCAAATAAATTCATAGCAAATATTTGTTTGGGAACAACTAAAAATGGTAAAATAAAAAACTTTTTTACAAAAAATAAAACCGACTTCAAAAAACACATAAAAGTAAAAAATAACTAGCTTCAGAAGTCGGTGACAAAAAAAATATCAATCAAACAAAAGTCACCGACTTCTGAAGCTAAAGTTATTTTTCACTTATATGTGTTTTTTGAAGTCTGTTTTATTTTTTGTAAAAAAGTTTTTATTAAAACGTTCGATTCTAAAACAATAAAAGGTTGCCAGTAAAAGTTTTTCTTATGAAACCTAGTAAGTGAAAAAATAAACGTTTTCATAATTTCTGTGGAATATGTAAACAACCTCATCATGAAGCCGTTAACCAAGCATTCTGTACATCAAACTAAGTAACTTTACGCAAACATTATTGCTGGGAAACGACTATTTTTTTTGGGGTGTAGTCGTTATGCTACGGAGGTCGCCGGCTCGCTTCACTCGCCACCTGTATTTTTCACGCGGCCTTTGGTTAAGTAGGAGCAGCGTAACTCAGAGATGACTATGTACTATCGGGGTCTTTTCCGCCTGACCATTTTAAAATGTTTTCGCTTAAATCATGCGGAGGCGCCGAGCCACGCCCCCTTAAAGTTTGGGCCTCGCGTCTAGCGTCAACTTTGGCGCGCAAAATAACAATAACTCTCGTTTGGCGTGCGTCGTCAATGCGCTTGGCCGATTCGGTATCTTTTCATTCATTTTTTCTACACAAAGTCAATGGGGCGGGGCTAAAGAGCGTTTTAATGTTGCGAGTGCAAGCAAAAATGAGCTTAGTGGTGGTCAGGCGGGAGTGTCCTCGATAGTACATACGGAAAAAATATTATGAATTCTAATTTTAAATTTTGCGCCACGCCAGCCCAAAACGCTCCGCAACTAACTATATAAGTACTACGCACTCATACGCATTCGTATTGATTCTGACCTAAAACTATTGATGGGCATTGAAATTTTTAATACCCTACCCTCCCCTCCCCAACCTCCCCTAAAATTGAAAGGGCTGTTACTTTATAATGGCTAGACATAGACATTAGGTGTTGGAACAGATATAATAGCAGGCGTCGAAACCTGTCTGGTGGTGGCAGAGATAAGTTTACGATAGCTTTCCGGTGGTAGGTACAATAAGCAAACTTTAGGGTAATGTTTTTTTTAAATGATAAAATGACTAAGTTTTTAAATAAGGTTTTAGATTGTTTAAGGGGATCTTAAGAGTTCTTAGACTGCTTCATAATAATTTAGGGGTTCCTAATAATGCCCGACGGCCCGAGGTCTATATTATAAGTCAGCGTTTGAGATAGCATCATTGTTTTCTTTAATCCTTGCCCTGCATAGGTCGTTCACCAAGATTGGTTCGAATTAGTATTACAACTTTATGTCCCAGAAGTCCGGATTTGGGACATGAGGAGCGTAGGCCGAAGGCCGGCGGAGCTCCGACGACATGGCTGACGAGAGATAGGGCGGCAGCTTTTTTTTTTAGACTGCCCGATCCGACCATCGCTTTAGTGTAATTTCTATTTTTACATGATGACAGTGTTTGATAAGTAATATATTTATCAAAATAAAAGTAGGTAACTACTGATGTTATTACATTTTTGATTGTTTATTAAAACTTTACCTTCTAGTTTCTAGTAGTTAGTTGCTAGTTCTAGTTCTACACCATAGTTTAGAACAAAAAAAAATGATCGCAATGATGGGGAGAATAAGTGCCTTTCGGCTTTAAGAGTCGTTTTACACCCTTTATAAAAATCTCGTGTCACAGTGTTCGTTATCGAACTCCTTCGACACAGCTTGACCGATTTTTATGAATTTTTTTGTATGTAATTGGTAGATCTGAGAACAAGTCGTAGGCTCTTTTTTAGTCTCACACATTCACATCAAAATATCCACGTGAATGAAGTCGCGGGCAACAGCTAGTTATTAATAATATTATTAATTTATTTTAATTCCTTTTCTGATTTGTGCTGATCGGCAAGTCTTGACACTCTTGACCCCATTGACATACATGCACGGGTCAAGAATTCTTGGTACTTGCCTAAATAGGCAACTTGAAGTCTGGTGTGCCAGGTCGCCCTACTGCTTGTGTAATGAAGGTATTTTTTAATACAAGGCATAAATATTATGTCAATGAAAGATGACAATGTTATTTTAAACTTACTTCGAAGTCATGTCAGCCCCATCTATTTCTCGTACAGGAATTTGTACAGGCTCGGAATCCTAGCTTAGTAGATTACTACTTGGTAACAGTAAAAGTAAAAGTAATGGTTTTCATTTAAATTCTTTTTGTTAAGGTGGTAGCCCGCAACGCAATATTCAAATATTCTTACGTTTTTTGCAATTTTGCCGGGTCAGGCTGTATGTTGAACAAAATATTATGATTTGCGTCCGTAATACGTATGTATAAACTCTCTTGAGTTCATTTAATCCCGTTGAATGACCATTATTTTGATAAAAAGGCATTCTATGGGGTTGCAAAATACGTAAGAAAAATTGAATTCCGCGGGTTACCTTGGAGCTTCCACCTTGAGAAAACAGCAAGGAAATTAATGGAAGTACTTCACGAAAATCTACTTTTTGTGGGATAAAAATGTCTTTAAAAATTGATGTTGAATTAGACAAAGGCATTTAACCATAACCATGTGGGTCACATTTATATTATTTGTTTATTTTTTCCCACAACTGTCTGACAGTTTGAGTACTCTAAGCGACCTACCCAAATGTCCTTTCTTTGGTATTGTTCGTCGTTTCGTTGAGCTCCTTGGGTTATAAGTCGAGCTACACGTTAACTGACAAATGCTTGCACTGACTGGACAGGTCCACTCAAAACTGTATGGTTCTTTCTTCAAAAGACCATATCAGACACTAATCTGCATAGTCCTCATGTGAATTGAGCAAGATTGTCTGGACTTTAAAAGAGACTATGACCTCTGAGTTTGTTTCGGCTGTTTCTTCTCAGAGTAGTCAGGTACGAAACACCGGCCCCATCTAGTTTTAAAAAATGACGTGTAAAAGTGTTTGTAAAAACCTACTTGCAAAATAAACATCATTTATCATTTAACTACACCTTGTACTGTTTCTGCTGATCGGGCTTTTTGCAAACGCGTCTTTTTAATAAACTCCCAAGCTCTTATCAATATCACTATGTTTATTGGGTTCCCACGTAACCGGGGACAGTGATAACAGAAGATAAACTCCCTAACGATAGACTGATAGTCTATCAGACATTTTTTAGATGAAGTGGTCAGACACCTACAGATTGCGATCAGAAGGTAACTGGAGGATTGGCCTCGAATTCCAGTCTGCGACACTTTTACATTTTTGTTCACTTGTGTTTCATCTCGGTAGGCGTGCTTATGAACTAAATGATGCTTTATTATGTGCTTAACAAGAATCGGTACACAGTCGACCAATAATTTGTCTTAAAAAACTAAGGATTGATCTCAAGTTTTCAACAGGATATTCGGAAAGATTTTGCCTTTGTCCAGTCGGCTCTACAAGGCAAATAATACCACTTTTTATCAAGGGGTTGTATGTAGGTCTAGGTAGTACATTAAGTTTCGTTTCGGCCTGATTTTGCACAGGCCGGACGACAAAATAAAAATGTACAGACGCCAGCAAATCAAGGTACCCGAAACTGTAAATTTTCATCAATCAACCTTGTACCCTAAGTTTTGGAGATAAACTTGAAAATCTATTAAATAAATTTGACAGATTGTAGTAGCTTTATGTGTCCGAACCGAATCAGGCCAACAAAAGATAAAGGGAGATAAAGGGTGTAAATAGACCCTTAACGAAGCCGAAAGGCTCTTTTGTTCTCACCGTCATTGCGATAATTTCTTTGTTAAGGTCATTAGGTATTGGAGGTCAAAGTTTCAACTTTTACGCAAGTTTTATTTTCAAATAATTTCTAGTTTCTAAGGTCATAAACTAGCTGACGTCCCGCGGTTTCACCCGCGTAGTTCCCGTTCTCGTGGGAGTACGGGAATAAAATATAGCCTATAGCACTCACGAATAATGTAGCTTCTTACCAGTGAAACAATTTTTAAAATTGGTTCATTACTTCCGGAGATTACCCCCTACATACAAACTTACAAACATACAAACAAATGTTACCTCTTTATAATATTAGTATAGAAGTATAGATAAACCGTACTTATAACCCATTTATTATTAAAGGCGTCCATCAGCACAATGTTTGAGTGCGTTACATTGAGTTTTACCGTAAAACGTAATTTTTCACCGCAAAAAAAAGTCTTTTCCCAACAATAATTTTTGCGTAGTTACTTAGTTTGATGTACATGTTACCGGCCATACCCAATTTTAGGACAAACTAGTTCCGGTCGAAGGAGTCCCGCTTCGCTGGGGGCTCTTACTTCTGGATTATAAAAAAATAACCACGAAGGGTATGGCGGGGTCTATTCACCTCTAACCTAATCTCTCTCTCTCTGTCGGGGTGCCCGAAGTCGGTATAGTTTAGCCTAGGCAAAACTAGTTTGTCCTGAAATCGGGTTTGGGCGGTAACATATAATGCTTGGTTGACGGGTTCGTGAAAGATGTTCACACCCTGTAGAAAATAAAGTAACAAAAATAAAGAATTCTTCAAGTGAAGTTCAAATGTCAGATAAAAAACTCACTGGGATGCTCCTCAAGACTTCAATGTTCGTAGATCGTTTTCTGCTAATAAGTAACTCAGTACCCTACATACAACGTTATTTTGTGTTTGTTGAAAAGCTAGCAATCCGTAACCGTAGCCGTCCGTACGAGTTACAATTACTAAGTTTTAAACTGTTTGTTTCTTCAAACACTGTTTTAAGCTTTCACGGTTTAAAACTAAACTTATATTGTCACTTACGGGATATCTTCCGTGATAAGAAATTGTTTTGAGCTCCCGATATTATCCCGATATCGAGTCAACCCGCGATCATGGCGCTTGCAACAGCGTCGAAATATCGGGAGCTCAAAACAATTTCTGTTTGTTTCTTGTTAATGTTATTTTTAATTATTGTTTACTTTATGTAACGCTGGCGCTGTTACGTATAAAATTATCGACTTGAGAGATCGTTACCAAGTCATCATTTTATAATCTATTAAGGCGATTACATGAGCTAAATTAGCAACTCTATTTGTGGTGGTGAACCACCTTCGTTTGAAATACTGTTAGTATAAAGTTCTAATCAGCTTGCACTACAAAGTGGTTGTTACGTCAGTCACTGCGGCCGAATAGTGCGAAATCAGTGGTTTTTTGCGATTTACAAGAAATCTATTGAATGGACTAAAAAAGTAAAACACTATGATACTAGTATGTTGCTTATAGAATTATTTGCCAAAAACACAGAATGATCGCATGTTTTTTTGTATGGTTTTTACTCTTTAAAAGAAATTTTTAGAGATAAGATCGTTATTTTTTTCTATCGAATAAAGTTTGTTGTATTAGGTTTTCAAAACACTATGGAACTAGCATATATCCTGAAGAATATCATATATTTTTCTGATTTTGTTTATTGCAGTGTATCATATGTTTTTTTTGCATTATAAAATAATCTATTTCGCTACAGTATCGCTTGCTGGCTTGCTCCGCAACATTGGAAACATTTATTTTTCCGTATGACAAAATATATTACTTGTTGCAGTTTTCCAACTAAGACAGCGGAGCTCGTGTCTAAATAACAGCCGCTCTGATTGATCTACAGGTTAAGCCTTACTTTCCTACGTTGGTCCGTGGATGGGTGATCACCAATTAAGTACCTACATATCGAATTTTCTCCGTGCCTCGGAAAGCACAGCGTTACAGGAAGTCAGTGGCCTGGAAGTCTAAAAAGAAAATACTGCGGTAGCTATATAGCCGGGGATTATCAGGGGGGAATTCTAGACATTTCTTTTTAGATTCCACTTTTCCCCCTAAGGGGGGATTTCAGAAATAAGCCTAGCTGCATCCAGTTAGACTAACGCTGCCTGTCCACTGAATCGGAGCGAGGCTGCGGAGTGGAGAAGCGGAGAAATATTAACCAATAGGATTGCATACTGGACCGGTTTTCCAAGTTTATTATACATTATTACAACAAAATTACTCGCGAATAGCCGAGCAGTAGCCGAGTGGTATCCGGCAGAGTAGAATATAACCAACCCAATACACTCACGGGTGTCGTATAAGGCGACTAATGTCTGAGGCAGAACACCTTGCGCCTCCGTAGACCAGAGAATGGGCAGCAGCGTTTTCTGTTAGTCTTTCAATATCTCCAATCCGCCTGCCAAGCGTGGAGATTACGGCAAGTTCCTCCCATCATGGCTTATGTCCAGCAGTGGACGTTATGGGCTGATGTAGTGTAGTAGACTCGCGAATAAACATAGCCTAGATTCTTCGTACAAATTGGTAGTTTTTGTAACATTTTAGTACTTAACAAAAAACTGAAATAACTCAGCTAGTAAGCATCCACATGTACCGGTTTAGGCTTCTCTCTGTAAGTCACATCGCAAGTTACCACATTCGTTTAATTGAATTGAATACTGACTGCAGACCATAGGTTTCATGTCCGGTTTTTTATTCAAGTGACACGTAGAAAGTGACTCGTAGATACGTAGATAAGATAACTTGAAGATGGCGGAAATCGGTACAAGCAGGCAAAACGAACAATGGCCTACATTACCTTTAGCCCAAATTAGTTTCGGTCATGGACTAGCCATTGTCCAGCGCTATTCTCTAATACTGCAACGCCTAACCCCAGTGGCGACAATCAGAAATGCGCCGAGGCAATGAAAACGGCCAAGTTAAAAATGGAGAGATTTGGAAGAGACCTACACTCAGCATTGGCCAAGTGGCCAAGGGTTGAAGAAGAAGAAGAAGATTCCCTTTGGTCTTTTTTATCGTGTGGTTAATGCCTAACCTGGTGTCACAGTTTTTATGTCACCCTTGGGCCTTTGACTTGGCTTTTCATGCCGTCAAGAAATATCTCTAAGACATGTTGGTTTCCTCACGATGTTTTCCTTTAAGTGATTATTTCATAGGGTGTAAATCACCTCTTAACGAAGCCGAAAGGCACTTGTTCTCCCCGTCATTGCGATCATTTTTTTGTTCTACACCATACCTGGGTACCTTCTAGTTACGGATATATTGGGGGTCAAAGTTTCAACTTTTTGACAAGTTTTTTTTTAAATACAAGTTTTTAATATAAGTGTTTTGTTTTAAATACCTCCACGACCCCCGTACTATTCAATCCATCCATCAGCACAATGTTTTGAGTGCGTTACATTGAGTTCTACTACAAAACATGATTTTTCACCCCAAAAACAAAGACGTTTCCCAGCAATAATTTTTACGTAAGTTACTTAGTTTGATGTACAGAATGCTTGGTTGGGCTTCGCGATGAGGTCTTTTACACCTTGTATAATACGCACATGAATCTGAAAAATCTGAGTTGCGTGGCTTGGGTTCGAACTGGAGACCTATAATTTGGCAGTCCGACCGTCAACCACTAGCCTATCACTGGTATATTTCTTTTGGTGAAACGACTTAACACTGACTGAATTTTGTCGTATCACTTGGTGGCGGTTCTTTCAAATAAGCTTGGCATGCCCTATAAATTAAGACCTACTACACTTCATGATGTTAGGGGTTTCTGAACAGTCTAATTGCCTTATGGGCGTGTCGTATGGTTAGCTCCTTATACGCACGCTGTTTGCGTGCGAGAGTTCTGCGAGCAATGTGCCCTGCCCACTTACTAATGTTTGCCAATTCTTCGAGGTACGTCGGTAACCTTTGGATCTCTCTCTATGTCTTCAGTAATAGATTAGAATTTTAACAAAGGTTACCGGCGTAGCCTGAAGAATTGCTAAACTGACAGTGGGCAGGGCACAATGCTCGCAGAACGGATGGCCGCCGGGGACGGTTCTGGAGTCACGACCGCGAACCGGAAGACATTGCATTGGAAGGCCTCCCACTAGGTGGACCGATGACCTGGTGAAGGTTGCGGGAATCCGCAGGATGCGAGACGCACGGGACCAGTCAATGTGGTGACACTTAGAGGAGGCCTATGTCCAGCAGTGGACGTTTTTCAGTTGAAATGATGGTGATTATTAAGGTTCCTCGAAATCCCAGGTAAACTTATTTATTTATGAGTAAATGCGACCTGCGACATATACATATCAAAATACATAGGTACAGGCTATATTAGTCTCGAACAAGATAATGACTCATTAAGTAATTTCTTGCGTACGCGTGCGAAAATATTGTTCTTGTTTAATTTCATAGCTCGACGGCCAAGGTCATCGACCGCTGTACTGTAACTAATAAGTTGTTGGTATGAGAGCATTACTCACTTTGTTTTCTGTGTACGTTACTAAAACTATCTAATAAGAATTTGTAATCAGGTAGCTAAAGTACCTATAACTCGCCCTAGTTTTTGTACCATATTAGGTAGATCGTGAATTCCCTTCACACCCCTTCCTTTCACCTGGTCGCAAGTGCTGATCATGAGGTTCGATTTCCAGGTCGGTTAAAGTCTTGGGTTTTTCCTTCTTAAAATTCTCAATAGTAGCCACGGAGTCTGGATTTGTGGCCGGTTGATGGCAATAGGATCGCCCCCTATTACGTGGGACTGAAACATATCTGGCAAAATATTGCTGTACTATTAGCTCCAACTTTGCCTTACCGTTCGGGGATTACAGGCGTTATATCTATACTAATATTATAAAGAGGAAAACTTTGTTTGTTTGTTTTTTTGTTTGTAATGAATAGGCTCAAAAACTACTGGACCGATTTAAAAAAATCTTTCACCATTCGAAAGCTACATTATCCACGAGTAACATAGGCTATATTTTATTCCCGTACTCCTACGGGAACGGGAACTACGCGGGTGAAACCGCGGGAAGTCCGCTAGTTATGTTATAAAGAGTGAAATACAGAAAACAAAAACAAAACCTCACACAGGAATAATGAACATTCATCTTTTGCTCTCATAGTGATAAAAAGATAAAGGAGCATGATATGATAGGCAAGATAATGTCGCGAACAATGAAATGAATACCTACCTACAGTAATTAGCAAATCAAACGCGATTTAAGCCTGACATCACCTAATTTATGTTTTTTAAGCAGTTTTTTTTTTCGGAGCTCGTGGCTAAATAATAACAGCCGCTCGGGTCGATCGTTAGGTTAAGCCGTGCTTGCCTAGGTTGGTCTGTGGATGGGTGACCACCCATTACATACCGAGTTTCCTCCGTGCCTCGGAAAGCACGTTAAGCCGTTGGTCCCGGCTGTCATTTGTAGATCTTTGACAGTCGTTAGGTAGTCAGAGGCCCAAAAAGTCTGACAACCAGTCTTACCAAGGGGTATCGTATTTCCCGGTACTAACTGGGTTGTGGAGGTCAGATAGGCAGTCGCTCCATATAAAATACTGGTATTCAGCTGCATCCGGTTAGACTGGAAGCCGACCCCAACTAAGTTGGGAAAAGGCTAGGCAGATGATGAAGCAGTTTTTTTTTAAGAAACTATTTTGTTCTAGGTACCACATCAAAAAAATACATGTTAATATTCATCATAATTATTTCAAAGACAGTGGACGGACTGGATACATAATTGGACGAAATCAGCTCGATAGAAAATAATTGTAGAGTTTTCTTAAAATCATCATTATACGGTTTTATGTCTTTATTTTTTTGACGTATGGGTCTGCGTTTAAAAACATACCTATTCATACCTAAACCGCGAACGAGTCATATTTCACAAATAATTCACACCTTTTCTTTTTTTATTTCAAAATTTATACTTATTTTCTTCTAAAACCTGGCCGCCCAGGAACTCTCTAGCTCTCGTTTACTCTAATACAAATAGACAGTGTTCGCGCATTTTGCGCATACGTGTAGCCACGCGCGCGTGTGCGTGTATTGGAAGCCATTCTAGTTACTTATTTAAAGTTATTTTAAAGCTACAAAGAAATGTTGGTGTACAGAACCATATTAATGTTCGAAAACTTTATGAATCCTGACCATAAACAGCATAACTATTTGTGAGAGACCAAAAAACGATAAAGCATTTGAACGAGGGTCAACGACCCGTAATCGTCAAGTTAACTAAGTTGACCGCTCTGCAAAAAACCGTAGGCATTGAAAACTAGTTGTTACGAGTTTGTAAGATTATTTTGTGTTGATGAACAGCCGACAATTTTTGATTATAAGTCAAGAGATCTACCAATTTGCCGACGACACCTGCCTTATAGCAGCTGGAACGTGTTAGTGATGCCAAAAAGCAAATGCAGGGAGTTATTTACTATGAATCTCGCGAGTGGTCGCGAGTTGGCACCATCAGATTTTAATTTATGTTTTTGTCGTCAACTCGCACGCACGTTATAAAGTACAGTCAAATGCAAACGGATTGCAACTAATATCTTTAATTGACTAACGATTGCGTGTGTCATTTATAGCGGCGGAGGGAGATAGAGGCTGGCGGCGGGAGAAGGGAAGATTTTTTTTTTAATAAAAAAGTAATTCATGAGGACTTTGATTTGTTGGCTAAATGGTGTCATGACGCTGGTCTAGTATTAAACGCTAGTAAGACCAAGTTAAGGCGACTACAGGAGCTAAACGCGAGTTTTATAATGCAAAAAAGCATATGATTCACTGCAATAAACAAAACCAGAAAAATATATGATATTCTTTAGGATATGATTATGCTAGTACGATAGTGTTTTGAAAACATAATACAATAAATGTTATTCGATGAAAAAATATCACGAACTTATCTCTAAAAATTTCTTTTAACGAGTAAAAACTATATTAAAAATACATGCGATCATTCTCATTTTTTGGCAAATAATTCTACAAGCAACATATTAGCATCATAGTGTTTTACCTTTTTAGTCCAATCAATAGATTTTTTGTAAATCGCAAAAAAAAAACACCCATTTCGCACTATTCGGCCCGCAGTGACTGACGTAACAACCACTTTGTAGTGCAAGCTGATTAGAACCTTAATGTACGTCAATACCAGTCAAAATACAAGCTCTTCTTTTCCTAAACTAACAACTCACTGCCATGAATGTTCGCATGATACCTGATGTAACCAAGCCTAGCAACTCCATAGATCTCGTAGATAGCCAAACAACCTTGGAAATACCATTGATAGCCGACCTTCGGCCAATTTCAATAACATACAGTTATTTGTAGGTTGCTATCTCTGTCAGTTTGACTTTTAACTTACGGACGGTTAGCAACGAAACGTCACAGAAAACCTTTTTGTGATTTTTCTATGGACCAAGTGACAGGTAGGTGGCGCGGATTGGATATAACATTTATATAATTATACAGAATGATCGCACGTATTTTTGTATGGTTTATGTACGGCTCAGAGTGGTCAAGTTGCAGCGAGGCGAGTTGACGAAAACCACAGACTTTACGATCCCAAGTTTATTGTAAAGTTATGTTGGATGCTAATCCGTGGTATTATTGCTAAGGTAGCTAATGGTCAACTAACGTTTAGTATAATAAAAGTATCTATATAAAATGAATTAACGAAAGTAGGTCGCGGCGTCAGCGACTTACTAGCCTGTACGTGAACCGTACAGTTTTTACTCGTTAAAAGAAAACTTTGGAGATAAGTTCGTGATTTTTTTAATCGAGTAAAATTTGTTGTATTATGTTTTAAAAACACTATCGTACTAGCATATATCCTGAAGAATATCATATTTTTTTCTGGTTTTGTTTATTGCAGTGAATCATATGCTTTTTTGCATTATATAACTCGCGTTTAGTTCCTGTAGTCACCTAAATTGGTAGGAGCACATTAACGGGGTGTGGGATAAACTGAAATAAATGTTCTGCAAAATTCATATTAAACTCTGTTAATGCTTTACAAAGCCTTGGCCGACGATTTCCTATGGTCTGTATGGTCTTCTTGGTTTTGTTGAAATTTGCAGGTCAGTGTAAGGGTGTCTCCCTGGCGATTCCACCTTAATAAGGGAGAGTTTTTAGTAGAATAACTAGATCATTATTGTTTAGTTGCCTTTCTACGTCATTTATGCCTATACCAGCCGAACCAACGGCCTAATTAATGATCGGTAAACATAATAAGATCTAGTGCTCACGGGTGATGGGAAAGCAATCTATCGGTACGCTATCCATTGTTAGTTTTTTCTAACTAACAGTAGGAGATTCTTTTACGAGACTTTTTTCAACGTTACTGTTAGCTATTGTAAAATGAACGGTGTATATGTCACCGTAAAATTGTGAATACCGTTACATTATAATCTATCTCGCGAGATTGTAAACTGTCGAAAGATTGTGAACCTGTTCCTGATTGGTCGGTCTTACAGTAGGCCGTTCTGTTTGTTTCTTTAATTAATCACAGATTCATTTTAATTCCACCACAATTTCATATAACTAATTCTAACTCTGTGAGTTATTTTCAACACGAAATTAATTATTTGCAATCACTAAAACACTGTTCGTTTATATTCGACAACAAACGAATTAACAAACAAATATGGCGGCGCGGGGCACATGACGTTAAACCAGTCAGCGCGCGAGGTGCGTTCCGTGTTCACAATCTTTCGAGAGTTTACTATCTCTTGTAATAGATTATAATTTAACGGTATTTGCAATTTTACGGTGACATATTGTGTAACACAGTATCTGCGATCAATATTCTTGAGGTTGGTCACACGCCAACAGTATTTATTTATGTTTTCACAATTTACTTTGGTAGCTCGCAAACGCGACTGCTGGGCATGAGGTCCCTGCAGGGTTCGATTCCTACGTCAGCCAAAGTGTAATTGGAGTTACTTATCTATCACCAAAGAGATGTGAAAGACTTATTTGAATTAGGTACTTTGTAAATCACGAAATTTCTCAGTAGCAGCTACGGAATCTGGAATTTGTGTCCGGTTAATGGCAATTGGATCGCCCCCTATTACAAGTTTGGGTGTAGGTACTAATTGTTAGGTACGCCTCTGAATTAAATTTTTACACCGTGGTTTGTCTTCGACTTAGGAATCTTGATGTCAAAGTAGTCGGGCAGGGTAGTGGGGCCAACGAAACGACGGTTTTGATTTTTCCCATTGGCCCCACCAGACGGGCAAAGCAGTGGGGTCAGCGGGAATACACCATTTTTGTATCCCGTTGCAATTATATTTTTGATTGCTATTTCGTCTTTACATACCTGCCTATAATTATGTACTTCATCAAAAAGGTGCATTTCATCACCCGCGAATTTAGATCCAATACTCACGCCCTTAGTCGTCGTCCCTACCTCACAGGCGGTGCCCATAGCACGTGTAGTCCTGTTGTTAGTCCTACCAGCCCGCTTAGCATGAACGCCGTAGACACGAAAGAGACTCGACAAATCTTTTGTTCATCTGTCATTTTGTCGATTCAATGACAGATGAACAATAGATTTGTCGAGTCTCTTTCGTGTCTACGGCGTTCATGCTAAGCGGGCAGGAGGCTTTATATTTCATGACCACGCAGGCGAAGTCGCGGGCAAAACCTATTCGTAAGATATATTGCTTAGTTAGCATCCTAGACGCTGAGTTAACGGATAGACAACCGTAACGCTTCCGTAGCTGAGGTCGACAGAGGAATGTAAAACACTTTCAAATATACGTAGCATCGCATTTTTCTGAAAAAGCGAGATGTTTGTGGCCTAGTGCCTTTATTTTTTTTCGAGCATTCCATCCAATTATGGCTTTTCCTTCTAGATTAACATTCAAGACATTTTCATGATGTAGTCAGATGACTACATCATGAAAATAATTAATATTATAATAATAATTATTATATTTTTTTTATCAGACTAGTTTTGAGTCGCAGTTTCAGACATTAATTGGATGTCGTTAGGCTGCAGCGTTTCCACCGGAGATGAGTGAGGAAGCGTAGCGAGGGATGTGTGTGGAACAACCAATCACATAGCTAGAATCATCATCATCATCATTTCAGCCGAAAGACGTCCACTGCTGGACATAGGCCTCCCAAAGTGTACCTTAAGCTTATTGGTTAGTTTCACACACATCCCTCGCTACGCATCGATGAATCTGGTGGAAAAGCAACATACCTAAGTCGGGATGACTCCACCGTAAGTCGGAATGATCCAGTTTAGATGTATTTCCATCTCCTTCTTGTCTTAAACCTTACATCATTGCCCAGCCTTTTCCTAAGCAAGTTGAGGTCGGCTTTCAGTCTAATCGGATGCAGCTGATTACCAGTATTTTAGATTGAGTAGAGCTAGTACCTATCTGACCTCCAAAACCTAGTTACTGGTTAATACTATACCATACACAGTTACGTCTTGGTTAGACTGCATGGTTGTCAGATTTTCGGGTCACTGAGTACCTGTAACTTTCGTAGTCACGCCGTATTACATAAAGGCGCGCCGGATTGAGAACCGTCGCTGTTTTGTAATGCTGCGTCTTCAGTCTTCACGTATGATAGCCGGGACCAACGGCTTAACGTGATTTTTGAGTCACGGAGGGAACTCGCTAAGTAATGATGGTTAACCATCAGCGGACCGACCTCGGTGAGCACTGCTTAACCTCGAAAACCGACCCGTGCGGCTTTTATTATTTAGCCATGAGCTAATAAAATCAAACTGCGTACTCTGTTGTTTTTCTGAAGGAAAACATCGTAAGGAAACCGGCATGTCTTAGAACCAAAAAAATCGAAGACATGTGACATCTACCAACCCACACTGGGCCCGCGTGGTGGATTATAGCCCATTCCCTCTCATAGAGAGGAGGCCTGTGTCCCAGCAGTGGGAACATTAATAGGCTGATGATGATGATGACGTACTCTGTCCGTCTTGTGACCATCTACTGCAGTGTTTATTAGCCTTCCTGGTTCCTATTTTCAGTTTTGTAGGGACAAAAAATATTCGACTAGCGTGCAAAGTGTTATTAATTTAATTCGTATAATAAAAACTACTTGTGAAATATAAATCAGTCTTTGTTCTTGTGTTTAATCACCTATCAGTTCCGTGTTGCATTTTTTAGGTAATTGTTTTAGGTAGGTATATCACGTTTCACAGGCGCAATGAAAAAAACAAGAAATGTGAATTAAATTAACTAAAATAATTAAATTGTTGAAATCTTATAAAAATACATAATTATGTTAGCTGTTCACATCGTATCATCTACGAAAAATCTTAAATTTGCTTCTCCATGGACAACGTACAGCCTAAATTACTATATTTAAAAGCATGAAACTTTACTTATGAGTACAAAAAATAAAAATAAAAAAACCAAATTGATTCTTTAAAAGGGTTTCTGTATGAAAGGTTGTTTGAAAAATTTAAATTTTTGTCGCGGACAGAAATTTTTATAATTGACCACGAGGCTTGGGGAAAACTAAAATGTCTCATCTTACACCCCTGCCCAAAAATAATTCTCCTATAATACATTGGACGCGTGACGTTATCATAATTTTACATTGACATTTAATTGTCAGTCATGAGGTGGACCATTTACATACTAATAAGTTTATAAAGGTTTTACCTACCTGATTTAGGTATAGTAGCAAAGAGAAATTGAAAATATATTTTGGTGATCGTCTGGTCTAGGGCACAAACGTAAGAGGAAGGCATAAAAAAAAAGCCCGACTGCGTAAAAAATAACTGATAACTTTAAATAAAAACTGAAAATAATAAAACAAATTCAGGAGAATATCATAGAGAATGTCAATATGTCCTGCATATTGACTGCAACAGTCGGGCCCATATTGGATGTAATGATTTGATGACTGTTGCAGTCAATATGTCCTGTCTCCTGAATTTGTTTTATTCTTTTCAGATTTTATTTAAAGTTATTTTGGTAGTTATTTTATACGTAGTTGGGCTTTTTAATTTTTATTTTTTTTATTTTACACTTTTTGGTTACTTAAATATACCATTTTAAAATCCCCATGATGAGCACTTTAATGAGCCGTTCAGGCTGCAGAGCGTGCCAAACATTTGAATTTGGTGCCAAAAATCCGCCATTTTTGTTGTTTATTTTATTTTGATATAAGTACCCAGTATCACTCTCATTGTAAATACGAATCTAACGACACCTCTCAAGCTAAAATCTATTGAGCCGTTCAGGCCACAGAGCGTGCTAAACAATACATACTCTCGAAAAACATAACCCACCTTCTGGCGCAGTCGGGTAAAAATATAATAGGTAGATACGTGTGCAGAACAATCGATTTTAATAAATAATGTATAGAGCTACGTCAGTACGCATTGTTGTTTAAGACAATAGTAATTAATATAGGATTCCGTAATTTATCATCATTCAGGCGCGGATACAGGGGGGCAATTGCACCCATTGCCCCCCCCTGAACCAGACCAAATACGTCATTAGCCAAGCTTGAACTAATTTGACGGAATTGAAACTAAATAATTCTAGTTGTATAACTTGTCATGTCGCCAGGAGAAGGCAGCTGCCCCTAGAGGCCCAAGATTTTTAAAAATTATAGCTTTTCCTGCCTGATGCCATATAATGGTATTATACGTAATAAATTGTAGCGTGAAATGGAATCACTTAAGATATTGTTTAACCCTGCAAAAAAACATTTATCAAAAAGGTTCCTTTTTAGGGTTCCGTAGTCAACTAGGAACCCTTATAGTTTCGCCATGTCTGTCCGTCCGTCCTCGCTTAATCTCTGTGACCGCACTAGAAAGCTGAAATTTGGTACCAATATGTATATCAATCACGCCGACAAAGTCGTAAAATAAAAATTGGAAAAAAATGTTTTATTAGGGTAAGCCCCCCTATATGTAAAGTGGGAAGTGATTTTTTTTTAAATTTCAACCCTAACGTGTGATATATTGTTGGAAAGGTATTTAAAAATGAATAGGGATTTCCTAATATAATTTTTTGATAATGTCAATAATTTCGGAAATAATCACTCCGTAAGTAAAAAACAATGTGTCCCCCCCCTCTAACTTTTGAACCATATGTTTAGAAAATATGAAAAAAATCTGAAAAGTAGAACTTTATAAGGACTTTCTAGGAAAATTATTTTGAACTTGATGGAAACAACAGTTTTTGTACAAAAAAGACAAAAAGTTGTACAAAATAATTTCTGGACTAAGTTTGTAGTATATTCGTATATGCAAGCATTTTTACATAATTTATACCCACCTTTAAACTCATAAGTGGGAACACTTATTGTGCCGGACGGGAAACTACGGAACCCTACACTGAGCGTGGCCCAACACACTCTTGGCCGGTTTTTTTCTAACTTTGGATTGGCACTCCTATTGGATTTTGGCATGATCGATCTATACAATAGACAAAGCCTGAAATAAATTAGGAGCCTCTTGCTCCAAGGCCTTATGTAGGTATATATGCAATATTATAGCATAATAAATTATCTGAGGCAATGTTGTAAAAATTTTGAGCTCGCTACGCTCGCTCTTGAAGCCTAGTTTTTCATGAGTCTTAACTTTGTCTATAAGAGGCCCAGGTAATTCCAGTAGGTCGGTAGAAAAAGTGTTAAAATTTTCGAGCTCGCTTTGCTCGCTCTACAGACTACTTTCTCTTGCATTTATCTAAAATTCAACCAAGTAACTCCTATATGAACGTTCGAAACCATTCTAACCTGTCCATGGCAAGGTGGCGGCCCCCTTGTACGTATATATTGCATATCATGGATTTGTGTAAAGTAACGGCTATTTATTTTCAAAAGTTTATAATTTTATTTTATGAATTTGCCAAAAATTGCCCCCCATTAAAGGAAATCCTGTATCCGTGCCTGTCATCATCATTGAAGTATATACTTGACTGCCAAGGAAGGCTTATGTTTTTCGCGCGTATACCTATCTTCTACCTATGTTTCTGGAACTTATGGATGGATTTCGACGATTAAGTATGAAATCATTATGTTACGTTTTGATTCACTCAATGGCATGTCCACCAACAACAACAAAAGGTTCCTGTAGCAATATAATGAATTTACTAAATACCTAGTGGTATCAAAAACCTTTTCAGCATTCTAATAATCTTGTTGCTCTAGAGTTCAATCAAGTGTAAAAACCAGTAAATCTACCTCATCCAGAAAAAATTGGAGAGTAAGTACTTACTGGTTACCGAGCGATAACGAATGGTTCTACTTCTAGTAAGCAATGGTTCACTGCCTGTGTGGCCTGCCTTTAACTAATAAGTTTTAATTCACTGGTTATAAAAAGATAGATAAAGTTGCGGTACTACATTGGTGGAATAAAATATAGACGACGAGCTCCATAGCTTACACAGATAATTATTAAGTGATTAAAGTAGGAAGGTATACTATACCTAATTATATCGAACGAATAACCCCGAAATGAGGAAAAGTTGACGGAGAACGAATGACGTCCTAAGTGCAGAAACATTGAAGGCAATATATAGTTTCTAGATGCTGGAAAAAAAACTTTCGAATATTAAGTAAGAAATGCCCACAGCTGATTAAAAACCTCCCCTCACGCACGAGAAATCTGTTCAGCTGAAGCTATGATGTACAAGCACACCCATTTTATTATTGCTTAATGTAATCTCGCCTGATGGAAAGCGATGGATGAGCTCAAGAACGGACGAGTGTGTCCAGAATATACCTGTTCACTCTCACTTTGAATGCAATGAGGTAATTCTTGTGATAACCCTCCTAATTTCTTGAACTTGATCCAGCTCCTAAGTTCCTTCTTCCTGCTATCAAGGGTCGACAATGCAGGGATCGAGAGTTTCGTCCCTGCACAGCTTGCTCCCCCAACCCCCAGAGACATTAATTCAAACGCATTTAACATCAGATCACCCGTTTCCAATCCCGTGATTGTTTATGATTCTTCCATCCACTTTACAGCGCGCAGCGGACCTAAAATGGCTGCCTTATCAGAATCATAATAGGAATCACGTTAAAAATTTAAAATTCTTAAAATTGTCTTTATAGTCTAAGACCACTTTCATCCTTTTTAATCTTTTGATTTTAAATTTTGTTTTCGTGTACTTATGTACTTACTTATGAACATCCTAACCCACTTTTTTGTACAATCCATTTTTTATTTTTTATTATGCCTGCTAGCATAATTTATATAAATATATTTTTTGTTTGTTTATGTTTGGTCTGTATTACTACTTATGAACCAAAATGTTCTACAAGTTATTTTTTTTAATATGTCAATTGCATATTTTATTGTACCTATGGTTGATTGTAAAATTTCAAATAATTAATTATAAGTACCTACTTCCAACTTTAACTCTAGAATCTTGACTTATTTTTTTTGCTAAAATTATAATGTTATATTATATAAGCCGGAGAGGTGATCTATACCTCAGGATTGTCCTACTTCAGACACCTTTCTCTATTTAAGTTTGTGCATAATAACAGTGCCTGTAATTTTTGATGTCGAGATAAATAAAGATCTATGATATGATTATAATTAAATTATTTTAAGAATTTTAAATTTTTAACGTGATTCATATTGATTCTGATAAAGCAGCCATTTTAGGCCCATTGATCGCAGAAACTACGATCAGACTACTGTTGAAACAGAAACAGAATACAAATGGGAGTACCTAACCATCTAGTCGGTATCATACGCCGACTTTATGAGGACGGAACTGCGACTGTTCGTATAGACGACGTTGACTCGAAAACTTTTCAGACACATGCTGGTGTTCGACAGGGATGCATACTCTCTCCACTCCTATTCAATACGTATACGGAGTGCATTATGAGAATTGTTTTAGAGCAATGGGACAAAGGCATTTCGGTGGGAGGCCGGAAGACATCTAACTTGAGATACGCCGATGACACTACTCTTCTCGCTCAAACAAAGGAAGATATGGAACAGCTGTTGATACTGCTAGAGACAACGAGCCTCTCCTTCGGACTTGCAATCAACAGAGAGAAAACCAAGATGATGATCGTGGACCGAGCCGAACTAAATCAACCTGACATCCAGGTGATTGGTAACTGTGAGATTGTTCAGTCTTATGTGTACCTTGGTTCCACAATCACGAACACGGGGGGGTGTGAGGATGAGATTCGAAGGAGATGCGCCATCACAAGATCTGCAGTTGATAAGCTCAAAAGAGTCTGGGCCAGTCATAATATAACCAAAGCCACAAAAGCCCGCCTGATGAGAAGTTTGGTTTTTCCAATATTTCTCTACGGCGCAGAAACATGGACGGTTCGCCTCAAAGACCGACGCAAAATCGATGCACTCGAAATGTGGTGCTGGCAGCGACTGCTGCGGATCCCTTGGACGGCATTTCGGACCAATGTTTCGATCTTGAAAGAACTTAGGATAAAGGAGAGGTTATCATCGACTGTACAGATGCGAATCCTCAAATACTTCGGCCACATTGTGCGAAATGAACGCTCCATGGAACGACTTGTTGTCCAGGGGCAAGTAGAAGGCAAGAGGTCACGCGGTCGATCCCCTACGCGTTGGACAGACCTTATAAAAGCTGCAACACAAACGTCCGTGGTCCAAAGCTCCCGAAACGCTGAAGACCGCAACAAGTGGAGGCGCATCGCAAGGGCTATATCATCCAAAGAGAAAAGTGCATCATCTTCAACCACGACCATTCTGTCAAGAATGTACGACTGAGGAGGGAGGGATCGCAGAAACTAAAAACAAATAGATGTCAGAATGAAGGCAAACAAAACCCTTTTTAGTTGTTTCGACGGCGATGGTTGGCGTAGCGTAAACTCTTTCTATGCCAAGGCGCTTGATATAAATACATATTAAGTTGTTCCACACGGGTGGGCACTGCGCACATACGCGGCTCGCCTGGATCCGGGCTGGATGACTCACGCGCACCTGTCTCGCTGATAAAAAACTAAGCACCTACACAACAAATTGTTCCGACGCTCGCTGCCAGTGTCAGCGGAGCGTAGCCCTATGAATAATTTAGAGATAAAAAATACGGTTCCAGGAAAGGTTTTTGAACTTGCAAAGTTTAAATGTGATCTAGATGAACACTTCAGTTGTTCATTTGAACTATACGAGGGGTCAAAGTTCTGGGAAGCGCAGAGGTGTAATGTTGCTGGTGCCTCACCATTCCAGCTTTGGATTTATTTCGTCTATCTCACGATATTTACAGAGAGGTTAAATCCTGGGACCCACATTCATGTTATGAAAGACCTTCCTTTTCTATATGATAATCTATGCCTCAACAAAATTGCAACAAAATGGAGATCAATAAATCTTAAAATTGTATCGTATGAAAAATAGGCAGCACGTCTCAGCCGCAATAATTCTGCTCCTAATTGACACGATCGTCAAGCACGATAATTTGTACAAGTTGCTCAATGTTGGATAATAATCGATTACTCGCTTGTATTCGGAACAAACTACGGGTAATCGTAATCAGTAATGCGGTACCATCAGTATTGTTATTGCCTTGTTATGTTTTTTAGACGCAAGTAGTTCGTTAAACTTGTTATTGAATTGAAAAAGGCATAGTAAGCTCGCACGCTCGCAATGCTCGCACGCTCGCAATGCTCGCAATGTGCTCGCGCACGAAGGGTTCCGTACAACATCTACAACATTAGACAAAACGGCAAATAAAACACGTTTGTTGTATGGGACCCCTTAGATATTTATTTTATTCTAATTTAACTATTTATTTTTAAAGTGAATATACAACTAAATATTCTGTGAATATTTCAAGCGTCTACTTGTTGCCGTTATTAATATCGAGGAAAAAACGGCAAAACAATCACGTTTGTTGTATGTTTTTAGTATTTGTTGTTATAGCGGCTACCGAAATACATCATCCGTGAAAATTGCAACTATCTAGCAATTACGGTTTATGAGATACAGCTTGGTGACAGACAGACGGACAGAGGAGTCTTAGTAATAGGGTCCCGTTTTTACTCTTTGGGTACGGGACCCTAAAAATATCCGTCTTAATTATTTAATACTAGCTGACCCGCGCAACTTCGTCTGCGTCACATGAGAGAGAGAGAGTGTTAGAAAGAGTGTGAGTGAACCTTAATAAAAGATAGACATAATTATGCTATCGCGTATTGTTTTTTTACTTTTTAAGAGGAACAATTCTCTCATACATGATTGTTGCGTAACTTTAACCGCTTATGCAGCGCTCGCAACGGAAGTTCTCAAAATAAAATAAATTTTCCCCGCTTTTGCAACATTTATCATTGATGCTTCGCTCCTATTAGTAGTAGCGTGATGATGTATATTTTCAAAGCAGCGTCATGTAGACTTATCTAGAGTTCCTTGCGTTATAATAACTTTTATAAACATTTCTCATACTCTGAAGTCGCTTTTTATGCTCTAGAGCATAAAATAAAATCTTCGTCGAAGACCAAGGCAATCGGTCCAAAAGCCACACGAACAACTTCAACTTCATAGAATTATAGCCTCTTTATTTTAATTCGTTTCGTTAGTATTGTCTGTGTGTCTGTCTGTCTGCCCATCCGTCTGTATGTCCGTCTGTCTGTCTGTCCGTCTGTCCGGCTCGTCCGTCTGTCTGTTCATCTGTCTGTCCGGCTGTCTGTCCGTCTGTGCGTCCGTCTGTGCGGTTTAACCTCGCTAAAGCTCGATAAGAAAGAAAAGAAAGAAAATACATTTATTTGGCACACGCCACAAGTGCACACAATATAAAATATAAACAAAAAAGAAAAACAAAAAGAATAACAAAATAAATGATGATGATTTTTTTTATTTTAGCTCCTTGTATTACAATGTACTATTGTAAAGCCGATCAGTCGATTTAAAAAATAATTATCTGGTGAGCACATTTTTAGTCATTAAAGTACCATAGTACCATTCTAGTACAATAGATGTCGCTGCATCTTACATTTGATGATTAGTTCTTCTTGAAAACTTTATATTCGTATATCTTCTGATAGAATAAACCAATTACGATGAAACAAAAACTAAATAATTCCTCAAGATACACACAATTTTTAAGTATAAAAGTTATCTATATTGGTTTCGTATATTTTACGTGATGCTTGATCATCGAAACAGACAAACAGATAACCAGACAAAAATTCCAAAAATGCTGGAAATGAGTTCTGTTGGTTATCCTATTCACCCTGGCAATTTTTTTTTCAAAATATTTTCGATGTACAAAAACGATTTTCGATGTACGAAGAGAAGAAGAAGCTTAATATTACTTACCATTGACATGAAGGCATAGCAGCCGACCCCGTAGTACTTTCCTTCCCTTATTCTCTCCAATTGTCTCCTCAGCCATGCATTATCTCAACTATGTTGGGATCTACTTCCACTCGTAACAGATACTACTATACGGCCAGACAGATATACAGACTAAATACCAGTATATTACATGGCGCGGCATGTCTATAACCTCCACAAACCAGTTACCGGGTAATACGACACGCCGTGGTAAGACTGGCTGTCAGACTTTTGAACTTCTCGTAACGAAATCATGAGAAGAAGTTTTTGCAGTCTAAAAGTAACACATCACCGTACATCGTTTCACAATTACTATTATTCTGTCAAGAAACAGACGCGACATAATAATAAGTACAGATTAATAATGTGTTATAAATATTTCCCGTGTGAACGTTACTTCGAGCCACAAAGAGACGATATACTTTTCTACGATTTACTATGTTGGTGCGAGTGTGGCCATGAAAAAAGAGGGCGCCGTTATGCGCGAAGAGTTTGCTTAGGGTTTTAAGTTTCCGCTAACTACCAGAGATTTAAGTATTTTTATAGTGAGCTGGTCAAACTCTACTAAAGGTGATTCTTTCTGTGTTTTAATGTAATGCACCCATCATCTGTCTAGCCCTTTCCCAAGTATGTAGGGGTGGGCTTCCTGTCTAACCGGATGTAGCTGAAACAGTTTGACAAGCCCTAAAATAAAGTAACTCAATTCCGTTCGAACTTAAATGACATCATCCGACGATCTCTTGCCACCGTCGGCGTCCCAGCTTTATTAGAACCCAATGGCTTGTCACGCGACGATGGCAAGAGACCGGACGGCATGTCATTGTCTCCACGGAAGATAGGTACTCCGTACACCGGATCGGAGACAAGCGTCCACAAGCTCACGCAAGCCAAGCCAAACGCCCTCTTCGCACGCTTGTACTTGTGGACGCTTGTTGAGCCTTGGCAAGCATTGAAAGGCACCATAATAGAATCCTACCATTCACGACGATTCTGAGAGAAGATTTAGAAATAACATAACAGCACAAGAAGCATTTAAAACAAAAACCTTCAGCTTGCTGGAAAGGGATTAATAATAACAAAATGATTGCCACGAAAACATTTATTATTTGCTAAATTGAAGAAAGTAAACAAGAGTGGCATGTAGCGAATCTGACCTAGTTATGGGAATGATGTCGCAATTCGACACTATCAGCACAGATTACAGATATCTAGCATCACTGATGCGAGGTGGTCACCCATACATCCGGACTGTGTCGTAGACACTTATGCTCACTCAATGTCTCGCTGATGGTGGCGCGTGTGTCGGATCATTTAGTTCCCTTCAAAATTGTTGATCTGAATGTTGCTGATTTGTGAATCAGCACCATTCAGATCAACAATTACGAACGGCGCCCGTTGACGTATGCGTCATGTTCGTGAACGGGCGCCGTTAGTAGGGACTAGTCATCTCTTACCTGCCATGGTTTATTTAATTTGTGACCTATTGATTAAAATCTTTTTACTCCGGGCACTCTTAACTTGCAAGTCTTTCTACATCGTTTTCACATTTCACTAATCTCAACATGACCAAGATTTTGTAACAATATTTTGATTGAAAAGAGTGTCCATGGAGTTTCTTGCCCATCCTTCCCGATAGAGATCTTCGCATTGGAATACAATATTTTCACAAGTTATTTATTATGCCTTGTATCTGTGAATGTAGCTATAGTTGAGGTTGGGTCACGGTTACGTTACGCCTTGATTTTGTAAAATGTTAAACTTAGATTGCTTAGGACTCTTCTTCTTTTAGTGTACATGACTCATATTCCATTCCATAGAGAGCTTGCAACTCTGTCATTTCCCGCACAAGTACCTATAGGAAAGGGCAGGCTCGCGCAATTGTGCTAGTTTGGTACCGAGTTAAAACTCCTTTAGAAATTATATCACTGAAACAGAGGCCCTACTCTCTAAAGTCCGTCCGTTCATCCGTCTCTATCCGTCTCTCTCGCGCACGTCTGCAGATGAGTGCGAGTGAGTGGGACGGATAGAGACGGACGGACGGACGGACGTTAGAGAGTAGAGCCCAGAAACGTTTCTCTTTTTTCTAATAAACGGTGTCCAAGACTAAATCTATCTACAATTTTCGATGGCCATTTTGCTCTGGCTTTGTGGCTCTACACTGTGATTATTTACGCTGCCGGTAGAAGCGAATGGTTGAACAGAACAAATTATTGCCACCAAGCACCAAGCAATCGTGACATGATAAGTTACCATTATTGAAATTACAACTAGACGGTTTGTTATCGATAATAAATCTTTACTTTAAAAATCATTTGCATGTTGTGTAAAAAAGTTTGCATGCGCGTGCGCATAGATTTGCGGGTTTTCCGTATGAAAATAAAACGCACGAGTGGTTTCGCGAGCGTTGTTTCGTTTCGCAATGTGAGTATTTGTAAACAAAAGTAGCCAGTTATACTACAAATGTCACTTACGGGATATCTTCCGTGATTATTTTTTTGTGTTTTTTTGTTTTTTTTTTTTATATCGGGAGCTCAAAAATAAAAAATAATCGAGAGCTCAAAAATAAAAAATAATCACGGAAGATATCCCGTAAGTGACATTTGTAGTATAGTTATGAACCGTGAAAGCATAAAACAGTGTTTGAAAGTAGCCAGTTTTTCCTACATAACAAACTTTGTTGTGTTAGCTCTAGTTTCTTTTGAACATCAAAGTTGTAAGGTGTTTGTATCTAGTGCGGATTGTCTGTTGAGATTTGGCGTGTGGAATGGTTGTATTGTAAAATAAATAATCTCCATATACATACCTACCTTCTTACAGATTACAGATATCTAGCATCACTGATGCGAGGTGGTCACCCATACATCCGGACTGTGTCGTAGACACTCATGCTCACTCAATGTCTCGCTGATGGTGGCGCGTGTGTCGGATCATTTAGTTCCCTTATACCTTCTTCTTCTATCGTAGTTCCAGTGCACCTTTTTAATTTCTGACTCGCTGTAGCTGATGCCCGCGACATTCTTCCGTGTTAAATGATTATAAAATTACAATTTTCCCCGTTTTTGTAACATATTATTTCAATAACGCTTCGCTCCTATTTGTCGTAGCGTGATGTTATATAACCAAGGCTATACCACAGTAATATTATGATGCTATACCTTCCTCGATAAATGGGCTATCCAACAATTACCTATCTAACTAAAATAATATTTCAATTCCAACGCCGATAGTGCAAACTAAGGAGCACAAATAGTCTGACCAGATTTTCAAGAAATTTCATCAGAACCACCAATGGAGGCATGTTTGTTTAGAGCTGATAGACACTTACACAGAATATTTAAAACAATTCCCGTCACGACCACCAAATTCATTTCTCAATACAATCGTCTCCAACTCTAAGCTGTCGGCTATTGTAATCTTATTAAGTACCTAATTTATATTTGAGACTACGTGCTAGGTTCCGCAGTAAAGTTGCATGTATTTAAAATACAAACGTCGGTGTGCCGGATCTGATATACGTAGACAAAGCAGACACGAAGTGGAGACGTGAGGGGAATGATGAGGGCGGAGGTGGCACACGAGACCCGACACGACCTGGGACACGCAACGCAACTAACGTTTTTGTTTTATTTTAAACGTTACGTAACATTATCCATGTACACACGTGTGTGTCTGGTGACAAGCGCGAGGGATAAGGTGGGGAAGGTGTTATTGGGTTTTTCCATCAGGAATTTCTTAGTGCCGGAGTCTGGATTTGAGTCTGGAAGGTAATACGCTCGTCCCTATTGTACTGTGGATGTACTATCGAGGACACTCCCGCCTGACCACCACTAAGCTCATTTTTGCTTGCACTCGCAACATATAAACGCTCTCTAGCCCCGCCCCGTTGACTTTGTGTAGAAAAAATGAATGAAAAGATACCGAATCGGCCGAGCGCATTGACGACGCACGTCAAACGAGAGTTATTGTTATTTTGCGCGCCAAAGTTGACGCTTTCCTAATAGGCCCAAACTTTAAGGGGGCGTGGCTCGGTGCCTCCGCATGATTTAAGCGAAAAAAAAATAAAATGGTCAGGCGGAAAAGACCCCGATAGTACTCTAAGGGACATCGCTGCCTAACCTTTCTAGGAGTTTTCGTTATTTATTCAAATAGCGTTGTTTTGTTACAGTCGGAGCTCCCGAAGTGCGTACCACACTTTCTACGATAATCCGAAAGATTTTGCATATTTGAAAAAATGATCAGCCTACAACCTCCCTATTTAAAATACCGCAATATATTTGTCGAATTGAAGAACATTGGTCACTGAAACTTCGTTGTGAAATTGCTTATGCCCTGGTAGAATTATCTTTATACCAGCTTATGCTAGTCATCAAAGAGGTAACTGGGCTGCTAGCCTAGATTGAGACATACATTCAAGGAGGCTATTTCAATGTATCCCAATCTTCGACTGATGATGGGATACACAGCGATTTGGTCGTATGAGAGCGTCAAGGAGCATAATATATGAAAATCTATCCGAGAGTCAGCTACACTTGAATTAAGGTTCGATGGAACTATATTATTACCCAGTAATTCAGTTGTGGGTTGTGGAGGTCAGATAGGCTGTCGCTCAATTTCAATTTCTGGTATTTAGCTGCAACTGATTTGACTGGAAGCCGACCCCAACATAATTAGACGAAAGCTAGGCAGATGAAAGTCAACCACCTCTAAGTCTGAAAAACTCAGGTATAGAGTCAAAGGCGTCAAAGGATCAAACAACGATATTGATTGCTTTTATGAAAAGTTGGCGAAGTCTTAGGCAAGAAAGTGTAGTGTTGTATTTAATGTTGTTGTTGCCTCGTGTGTAGACCAGACCAGCCTTTCTTTATGCACACGCACGAAGCAATCGGCAAACGGTGTGCATTCGAATTATATTGTAATAAGGTATTACGTCTCATAAACTGTGTATGTACGTAGTAAAGTAGTACCATCGATTTCTTTGCGAGGCCCACCATGATGTCAGTCAATAGAAGACACTTTGGCTTTTCCATCACGGACTGTCAATACGTCAGATCGCAAACACAAGTTTGGAAAGATATGTATAAAAAGTACTAAACGATCCACAATTTCTGGATAGGCTACTGCTCAAAGTTGTTTTTGGAAACAGTGCAAAGTAATATTTTAGAGCGAAATTAATAGCTAGAAGACTGATTGTTGTTTCGAATAACCTGTTGGATTTGTAGATCGCCGTATTGCGTCAGCAGTACCTAGTAGTCAGGTTGCTAGTGCATTGTGCATCGCCTACGCAATCCTTACAATACCTTTAAACTAGTTCCGTTTATGTGAACGACGTTTCTTTAGGCATTCATTTTCATAGTTGCCTCATCTTGCGTAAAAAATATTTCATTATCAGAATGTTACGTATAATCACTGGGTCTAGTAGCTGGAAATTATATGCATAAAAGTTTTTTGGGCACATAACGAAGGTTGCGTGTCGCGGGTTTGATCCCCGCACGGAATAAAATATATTAAAAAGTCTGACAACCAGTCTTACCAAGGGGTATCGTGTTACCCAGTACTAACTGGGTTGTGGAGGTCAGATAGGCAGTCGCTCTATGTAAAATACAGGTATTCAGCTGCATCCGGTTAGACTGGAAGCCGACCCCAACATAGTTGGGAAAGGCTAGGCAATTGATGATGAGTATGAAAGTTCATCGTCGCTCGATGGGAAATCTCACCTTGTTTATTAAAAATAATGAGTTTCATTTAAGTGATGGAGATCACATAATTTGTGAGGAGCCTCCGACATAAAAATTAATACTGGAACCCAAAACACCAGATTGATACATTTTTTTATCGTAGGGCGTCTACCCATATGGAAATACGTACAAAAGCATATTTATTTATGTTTACGTTTTGTAAATTACATTTATATGAATGTAAGTTAGAATCATATACACAACTCGTTTTAACTACGCTGTTCACAAAGATGTTTATTTCAAACAATAGCAGTTGTCGGAGAAAGAACAAAGAGTACGATGCAAAGGAGATAGGTCTTATGAGTTCTGAAGTTAAGGCGCTGTACTTAGTCAAAATAGGCTTCACAAAACAGTTTTTTAGCCAAATGGATACATTTTAGAGCAGCTAAAAAAATATATGTTAATCTTGATCATATTTATGGGTGGACCATTGTGTTCAAAACACGTTTTCGGTAAATTTTCTCGATAAGAAAAAACCATAAACTAACCATTTAAATTGAAATTGTAGCAATTGTAACTGTATTATTTATAAACAAATCTTGATAATATTAATACTAGTGATGTAATATATAACAATAAAGGGAATTGTTGTTTTTATTTATTCTTTTTATTTATCACGTTTGTTTATTTCAATATTTATTCATTATTTTCTTCTAAAACCTGGCCGCCCAGTAATAGTGACGTCTCATTTACTCCCATAGAAATAGACAGTGTGCGCGATTTTGCTGTTCACAGCGCCTTAAGACGACTGTTAATTGTCTGGCAAGATAGGTCAGTGTATGTTCTCCGAAATTCTCTTTCCGAGATAAGTACTAGGCAAAAAGTGTTTGAAAATTAAGTCAATTCTAGCCATAAGTCTAAGCTTCAGAGCCGACATCTTCGAATAATTCAGCCTATAACATCCCACTGCTGGGACATAGGTCTTTTCTGTACGAGAGGAGTAGGCCTTGTGATAAGAAATCACGAAATTCTATTCAAAAATTGGGATTGAAACCTTGTTTCTCACATGGACGCCTATGTAGCTTCTATAGGTTCCAAGACTATTTTCTCTCTTTTACCATAACAAAAATCCCCTATTTTTGTACCTGCTAAACTAAATGGATAAACGATAAACGAAAAGAGTGATTCAGCTCCTATGTTTTCAAAGATTGACAACCGAACCATTACTATGGCAAAACTATCGCATATCGGTCTGTAGACTGAAGACCGACTGTGCGTGCGTAAGGTAGATATGTGCAAACACCTATCTACAAAATGCCCATTATCTCTTAAAACCGTTATATAGACAGCCCTGGATTGTGTCAGTACTGTTTCCCTTTATTCGTTGTGTTAGGGTAGGGCGCTTAATGCTTCCGAGGGCCCAGGCCGGACGCGGGTGTCACGCGTCGCCGGCTATGCATGACGGGCTTGCCTCACCGCCACTCCGCGATGCTAACCCGACTCATTGAACGCCAACCCCCCCCACATCAAGCAACCGCCAGTTCTGTCCGACAGCACTATAGTTTTTGGGCCATGAGTCAGAGTTACGCAACCTCGGTGAAAATGATACGTTATGAACCTGGCGAAGTAAGCAGTTTGATGTTTTGTCACGGACTGTTGCTAAACCTCATGTCATTTATTTTGTCAACAAGGAAGTAGCAATTTCTTAGGAGCATTATGGTTAGTTAAACTTATCTATCGAGCTCAGTCTGTCACGGCTTGACGTAGGAATCAATTTCCTTCGGCGCTGCTAGTGAATAAAATAGCTCAAGTATCTACTTGAGCTATTAGCGATACTACTGCGTATCGAACTGATTTTGAACCATAATGTAGGTACCTAGTTAAGAAAACATTTAAAAAGTCATGGCTGTGTCATTGGTCTACATTTTACACCAAATTCATTTTATATCGATGGAGGAAAATAAAACAACATGAAAACTTTGTAAGTAGCCGTCAGTTCCTTTGTCCGTTGACCTATATCATCAACTAACCACCGCTGAGGAAAGTGGCTTTTAAAGCATTTCGCATGTCTACAACGAAAATTAGGATAAAAGTTTAAAAACAAAAGAACATAACCTTCACGCGGTAGCCTCATATCAGATCAATCAAGTACATTTTCGATTAGTCTACATCGTTTTCACTAGGTCGTCTGGTGAACACACGGCATAAAGATAGATTATATCTTCCACAATCTCGGATCAAAATGCTTTACCATAGCCCATATTACATGGCAGTAAAAATCTTCAACAAATTAAAAAAGAACCCAAATTCAATGCATTTAAGAGCCTATACTACGTCAGATTAGCAACTCTTTTTGTGGTGGTTCAAACTTCGTTTGTAATACTGTTACAATAAAGTTCTAATCAGCTTGCACTACAAAGCGGTTGTTACGTCAGTCACTGCGGCCGAATAGTGCGAAATGAGTGGTTTTTATTCTTTATAAAATCAAATTTTCGTCTTTTGGAAAAAATAAAAAACATAAAACCTGCTTTATAGTTAGTTCAGTTAGTATGCAAAGTTTCATGATCTAATTTGAAGTACTTTTTGAATACCAGCGGTTTATTGTTCGATTTGGAGGTAACTTTGGGCTTGTTTTCTATCGAGAAAATTGTATGAAATCGTGTTTCCGCCAAACATAAGACCTAAAATTAATCCTCAACTTTACCATATATTTATTTCAAAATTAATGCTGTAGTATTTTAGGCGTAACAGAGGATCATGCTAAGTCATTTGAGGTAGTATAGGCCCTTAACAGAAAATTAAAAGAATATCTAACACAAAAATGCTTTTACTCGGTCTCAGAATACTTAGAATAAAATATTTAGTATATGAATATGATAGATAGCTAATTACATAGAACCACTGAAATAGTATTTACACAAAAACGCACACATACATACACTTACACATAACATAACAAAACAAAACAAATTAATAAAATATAAAATAATTAATACAACTTAATAAAATATAAATTTAATAGAGAATATAAATTAATAAAATATAATAATTAATACAAATTAATGAAATTATAACAACTGATACAAAATAATAAAATTATAATAATTAAAACACGTAAATAAAATAATTGAATAACCCTATAATATTAATTAAAATAACTACATACACCTAATACTAGTAATATTGTCGATAATAATTGTATTTGTTAACAAACTTACAATCCAGTATACCCACTAACTGGATGTTTGTTTTGTCCAATCTACATTATTATGTTGCCGTGCCCTAACCGGGTTTCATGTTGGAACTTACTTACATATATATGTAACAACTAAATGTGCACATGAATGCAATAAAGAGTTTGAGTTTGAGTTTGAGTTTTTATTCAGTCTCCGTACCGAGATAAGGATAGAAATCATATCGTAAATTGAGAACAGTACCCCAGTGGCCTTGATCACATGTGTTCGGTTCCATGCCAGCGATCCGGACACTTGACACCAGAGGAACCTGGCACCACTCGCCACCTGACACCCGCAAGCCGACCGGAACCACTAGCATCATAACTTGGATATGACATTCCTGTACAAATCTAGCACAATCTGTCCAATTGGCTTTTACATGTACAATGCTTCAAGAATCTTTTTGCGCTACAATAACGTTGTCTTGGGGGCGTTATTAAGTACAAAAAATACCAATCGAATTGAGAACCTCCTCCTTTTGGAAGTCGGTTAAAAATGTATTGAAGTAACAAGATTAGTTCCGCGTTTGACCACGTACCTTAAGATCCGTGTACAGCTACATAATATATTGTTAAAGAGATTCATCTCGGAACTCTCGTGAAACTGTCAAACGCTTAAGTCAAATCAGAACAAAACATAACTGTGAGTATTTCTGTTGAACGGGATATAAAAAAGAACGAAGCTTGTAATTGTGGCATTTACGTTCAAACTAAAAAAAAAAGCGTCAACGTACTACGGTAGTCAGCCTTTTACTGAACTGTCTTAGTAGGTGATTCGAATTGAGCACCAAGATCTTACAATATGTTAAATGTTTTTGTTTATACCAATGATATTTAATTAAACAGATATGTTATGAGCGCGCAATCGTGAAGACTTGAAAACGTGTCAATTGGCCTGTTTTTCCTTTATTCTGCGTCACTGCGTGTATGTGAGCTGGCTCTCCCCCGCGGCACACTTTTTTCGGTGGTTTTGTAGGTGTTTATCATATCTGTTTGTTAGAATATCATTGGTTTATACAGTTATTCAAATGGGATAATCTTGAATTAGATTTATTTTATCCATCTCTCACTGTATCGTTGTATTAAAATTGAAATTCATACTGTCTACATCGTCTTGATTTAACTTGTTTGCATATTTAAGAACAGAAATTACTAGTTTCCAAAATATGTTGCAAGCTATATCTGTAAAGTTCGATGGCAGATTTCCAACTGCACTGGAATTCTTTACATCGATATTATGTTTATCAAATAATGAGTCCGCTAGTTTAACGGTCAGTGTTCTATGTGCAATTTCTGCTGTTACTACTACAATAATTATTTGCTCGTGTGCATTTTGTTACATAGTACGTTTAGCAGTTTTCTCATCATCAGCTTTTAAATTATTATTATTGTTTGGTGCATGATTACATCAGAGGATGCGGACAATCTGTCTACATAGTTTGTTGTTAATAGTAGGTAACTAATATTGTTGCTTTTTAGTACCTAAGTGAGAAAACATTATAATCTAAGAAATATTTCAAGTTTACTGAGTTTTTTTTTTATCTTTGAATAACTATTAAGTACCTATTGTAGATTCATCTGGCTACCTAGAACAAAGGCTTAGAGAAATTCTGTCCGCTAACATGTTTACAAGACAATAAAAGGAATCAAAGATTTAGAAATCAAGTAAGGAGACGTTGGCGGCACACACTTTTGCATAATACATAACACTTCAATAAAGGCACAAAATTTTCTATACTGTTGATTTAGATTAGAATCTTGTAGTCGTTGATAAACTAACGGCAGCAAGTAGCACAACTCTTTCATTGTTCGCATAGAGGTCAATATGAATCGAGGCAAAAGCGTGGGATGCCTGTGACACTGCTAATCATTTACACCTTCATATGATCACGCTCCCAAGTTTTTGCTGAATCTAAACAAGCGGTGAGAAGACCGTTGGAGGAATTAATTGTTTACCAACAGACTTCAGAAAGAAGGAGGTTCTCGATTTGAAGATGATAGAAAATCCAAGATTTTTGAGGGAGTTATCATCCAGATATTAGTTACTTCCTTGAAGTTTAGGCAAATACACTCATTACCTTTTCTTATACCTGTAGTACCTAGCTATGTAGTCTTAGTAAGTAGGTACCTACTTTATTCAGAAAACTTGTGCCTTCACATTCACTAACAATGTTAAATCGCCAAAATATTTTCCCTCTCTATAGGGATCAGTCTGCTGTCTGTTAAAGTAATGTAAATTGAGATGGCTATGTTGTAGCAACAAAACAGTCGTCGTTCATAGCCATTGAAAATGTTTTTTCAATGTATTTTTACTATCGTTCTATTGCAACTGTACTCTTGCGTAATTCGGATGAAAAGCACAATACCTCTCTCACGGCACAAAAAAAACACAATCACAAATGGTTGATGATTGTAGAATGTGGATGCAGTATTGTTTGTTTCTATACAATGTAGCATCAATTATACGTCTTCGATTTTATTCGATTCATCAAACGGGTTAGGCGTATTTTGATTGGCAACTATTATTTTAACAGCGGGTATAAAACTGGAGTCACATTATTGCACGTGGGTTATTATGTTTGACCCTAACCCTAAGATGATTTTAGTGAAATTTATTATTTGTAAGAGCGTGATTCATCGAGTTCCGACTTGAATTGTATTCCAATGACGGTCCATACAATGGAACAGTTTATTTTATCCTAAGTATGTAGTTGAATGTTATATTTTTTTGTTACAGGCTCCAGAAAGAATTGAGCAGTCCTCTCAACTTTCCAAATCCAAGAGTACGGAGCAAAACGGTGAAGTGGTAAAGCCCCCGGACAAGCCAATGAAGAACCATAATATACGAGATACAGAAGTAAGCGCCTTGAACATGGCAATCGACACTTTAAGATGGCAACTAACACAGGTAACAAGTAAACTGATTCATCTTCTAACCAAGTTATTTGATCTTAAGCTAGTGATTTTCTTGGTGCACCAATTTCGTATTTTACTTGTAAATTTTACAATTGTGCTGTGTCTTATGCGAAATCAAGCCTATTTGTAGCGAATTGTTATAAACTGCTTAATTATATTACTAGCGATTGTTTAAATATTTCGTCTCCTGAGCGCAACGATAACAATAGACTGTATTTTAGTTATATTCACGCAGTTAACCTAACTTATTTTCAGACAGAAGCGAACAGACAAATGCACATAGCTTTACTTAAGCAGGTGGTGAGTTTTCTGAGCAGAGTGAAGGAACATATAGAGTGTCAGAGTCCTGACACAGGACTCAACGCAGAGGCGGAGTCCCACAGAGAAGCATCGCCCGGCGGACGCAGCGTCGACTTGCCACGATCTCGCTCCGTCTTGCATGTTAACCTGAAACCTGAATACTCTTTAACTACCGGCAAAAGATTAAGCACAAGAAAAATGAGTAAATCCATAAGCAACGTTAACGGTTTCAAAGAATACAATGGCGGCGGCGTCTGGTAAAAATCTTGATAATGTCTCTAATATTTTATTTGCCTCATTAAGTACCTAGTTAATATTATTTCTTTTATTTTTGGTTTTCAGGAATCAATCGAAATTATCTTTGTCTTCGGACACGGAAAGTTCCCAAAAGATCACAGAAGAAATATCTAGACTGATCACTCTTGCCAATACTGTACTCAGTACTAAAATACCCGATCTCTCTTGTAATTGCAACGATAGTAATGACAATTTGAAGAATGATGATATTTCTAACGGTAGCAGTGAACATAACGAATCGAATTCTACCTTAAATCTTATTGATGAGGACACAACTAATGCATTTATCCTCAATACAATTTATGACAGCGAGGACGCATTCAATGGTCTGACAAATAATTTTGTAGATGTCAAAGATGTGCCTTTAGCGGATTTTATTGTGTCGTCTTCTCCTCTCTCTTGCGGTCTGGAAAATGACTTTGCTGGCATTAATGTGACCCAAAAAGAAGAAAAAACTAAAACGCTAACGGAAACTAAAACGAGAGTGATGGATAAGAGGAATGAATACAACCATGTTGCAAATTTCATCGAAGACGAAAGTGGGTTTTCGTCAATGAGTTCGTTCCAAGAGATAGGAATACCTATTATAAGTATTATACCACCGTCACCTTGCAAAGAAGTAGGTTACATTGAGGAGTTCTCCGACATTTTGGATGGAGCTGAAAAGTGGAAGAGTGATACAATGGATCTCGATAAACAAACTGTGAAAGTATTCTGGGTTTGATTATGTTTGCCAATGTACAAATTCGTGCCTGACTGCGTCATAAAGACCGTTAAATTATTGTTTGTCAGTATTTTACTGGAATCACAATGTCGATAGTGTATTTTTTAAATATAGAAGTGTACTAAGTAGATGTACCTAACACCGATATTTTTTTTACTTTGTAGCCTTATTTACTTTAATTTGAATAAATAATATCTTGATATTTGACATGGGTTTTTAATTATTGCTAAAGTAATTCTCGATTTAGCAGGAAGTTTTTCTTCATTGAAATAATATTTAATAGCCTTGGGGATACGGGGAAATGACTATAAATGGAAGGAAAAAGAATAGACCACGACCATAAACAGCGACAAAAGTCTGGTTAAGCTCATCTCAAGACTGTAGAGTGGGTACCTACCTATCATAAGTTAGAAAATCATTTAACCGAATTTCATTTCACCTAAAACTTTTCAACTATTATCATTTCGTTTTTTTTTTTCATTTCATCGAAGTCACGTCTGCCACTGTATCGGTTCCATATTCGATTTTTTTGTTACTCCGACGTTTCATTTGGTCTTACCGAAGTTACACTTAGCCGAAATAACATTTGATTGAAGTATTATATTTCCGAACATGCATTACATTATAATACTCTCAGTTGTAATTACCAAGTCCTAGAATTACATGATGTTTTTCAAAGGGTCACAAAAAAAAACCTCAACCTAGTAAGTTTCTAAGGAAATGTTAGTTATTGTTAAATTTAGGCAAATGAATAAAGTTCAAAAGAGGCTTCGGCCAGTTACAAAAAGTTATTTTTATACCATGACACATGATACTTTGATGAACTAAATATATGTCAAATAATGCATACCTATGGCAAAAAAGGAGTTGGTCAATAGTTTTCGGTGAAATGAAATTCGAGCAAACAAAATTCGGAAAAGTGATCGGTTCCCCTGTAGAGTACAGTGATTAAATCTATGATTGCAAGGATTCAGGTGTGAGAAGAGTGCATTTGAATTGTAAATTCGTTTTAAAAGACACCTTTATTCTTTTATTTAATAATAAAATAATATGTCGGAAGCTAGGCAAGCCAAATCATTTGGTTTTTTACTAAAATTAGTGAACTGCCATGTATGGCATTTATTCTGTTGAATGAACTACTAATGTAGTGATTACGGTAATATTTTAAATACCTAACGATATTACAATCAATTGATGGTGGCTATTTCGACGCAAAAATAGCTTTAAGATTTGAAAACTTGTTTGTGTATTTTGAAATTACTTATGGAGTAGTGCAATTAATGTGGTATTTGCGTACTTTGCTCAAATACGTTTTGTCACACGAGTGGCCATGTTGCTTTTTAGGGTTCCGTAATCCTGACAAGGACCCCTTATAGTTTCGTCATGCCCGTCTGTCCGTCCGTCCGAGGTTTTGCTTAGAGATTGTTAGTACTAAAAAGCTGTAATTTTTCCCTCTTTAACTCCCTCTACATGTGAAGTGGGGATATTTTTTTTTCATCGTCTATCCTATCGTGTGGGGTATCATTGAATAGGTCTTTTAAAATGACGTAGGGGTTGCCAATACTATTTTTCGATTTAATTTTCCATTTACGAAATATTAAACTTCAAAAAGCAAATATTTTTTCCAGTTCCAGGCGTCCCCCCCACTAAAAACTAAACTGCTGGCTGGCGTTGTTTGTGACTAACTAAAACAAACTACGATTTTAATATTTGCTTAAATGTTAGTTTACTATTTTGAGAGGACCGATCCGAGTTGAGTTTACTATTTTGAGGATCCAAGAACGTCAAGGTCTTGGATACATTCAATTCGTAGTTTACTTACTCGTCTACACACTCACACATTCACACCTACGCACACACACACACACACCACACAAGAGCATGTAGATAGGCATTATTTTAAATGGCTATTTTTTTATTTTATTTCTGATGCTAAATGATGTGTACCAAAAACGGGTGAAGACACTGACGCCTGTAACACAGGTCTCACCTAGCACAGGAGTCAGGGTTTCAAATGGATATGTATAACTTTTTTCTTTGTGTCTATAAAAATATTTTATTATTATTATTATCATCTCCTTTATTCATTTAGCATCTTATTATTTACATTTTTAAATATTTAAAAAAAAAACAAAAAAAATAAAAATAAAAAAAAATAGTAGTCCGCCGGTGTCGGGAGCAGGGTCCAAGCCACCGGTGGTTAGGGCTGCAGAGACAGAAACCTCTTCACAATGTGAGCCGTATCAAGGAGTACTGCCTTCTGAATCAGGCCCTTGATTCAACCGCCTAAAGAGAGCTTCGATAGATGGTCATCGAAGCTCTTGACTATAAGGCCATTGTTATTATTATTATTACTCGTGTAATTCTGGGGTAGGAACATAACGCACAGAAAGTCCGCAGGCTAAAGGAATTGTACTCAGGTTTGGCCCATCATTGGCATGAAATTATGAAGTTCCTATTTAGAATATTTCGCCATTCAATCTTTTTACACCGCACTTTTCTGTTTAAAAAGTATTTGACCAACGTGATTATTTCTAAAAATTTATAGAAATGTCATGCAATAAAAATGAAACAGACCGTTTGAAGAAATAGCAAAAACACATATGACAAAATTTTAAGTATTTTTTTTATATATATATTTTTTAAGATTTAGGCTTAAAAGCTTTTCAACTTTTGGATTCAAAATTTCTCGTGATATTTAAATAAATAAAATGGGGGATGCTGGTGAAGAAAAAAGTGCTAGTGGGGATGGTGACACAAAGCCACCGTCAGTTACAGTTGAGCCAGAACCACCAGTAATACCTGATGTAGAACTGATCGTGGACGGCTTTGGTTTCATGCCGAAAGAGATGAATCGTGGAGAAAGACGTCGTTCAAGTGTTTTCGAAAAGACTAAGCTTGGGCCGTTAAAGAAGCCCAAGCTCGAACATGCGGAGGAGCAGAGTCCATGCGCGTCCAGCACTAACATTGACATTGTCCGTAGGTACACCTGGAAGACGAAAAACAGGATGTTAGTTCAGGTAAGAAACCGTAATACAGATTGGACAAAATAAGATTTACATCATGGAAGCATTCCATGATGTAAATAAAGGCGAAGGCGGAGGTTCCTAAATCCTATGTCATGGGCCCCTATGACATAGGATTTAACAACCTGTGGGATGCACTGAGCCCGCGTGGTGGATTACGGCCCATTGCATCCCACAGAGAGGGGGCCTGTGTCCCAGCAGTGGGAACGCCAAAAAACTTCATTAAATATCTCAATTTATAGGGTGTAAAACACCTCTTAACGAAGCCGAAAGGCACTTGCTCTCCCCGTCATTGCTATTATTTTTGTGTTCTACACCATGCCTTACGGAACCTTGTTACGGAGATATTGGGGGTCAAAGTTCCAACTTTTAGACAAGTTTTTTTTAATACAAGTTTTTAATGTAAGATTTTAATTTCCAATACCTCCACGACCCCCCCCCCCCCCCCGTACTATTCAATCCACCCATCGGCACAATGTTTTGAGTACGTTACATTCAGTTCTACCACAAAACATGATTTTTCATCCCAAAAAAGAAGTCGTTTCCCAGTAATAATTTTTGCGTAAAGTCACTTAGTTTGATGTACAGAATGCTTGGTTGACGGCTTCGTGATGAGGTCTTTTACACCCTGTATTTTGTATCAATGAGTTGTTAGGTGTTTCTTATTAAATAATTTATATAATTTGGGTGTAAAACCCTTATAGCCGAATCGCCAATGGCCCTTGTTCTCCTCGTCATTGCGAACATTTTTTTGTTCGGGACTATATTATCTGGAAACCTTCTTGTTACGGAGATACTTGAGGACAAAGTTACAACTTATTGCAATGTAAAAAAACTGCATATTTATTTCAAAAACTTTTAACTCCTGGAAGGACCTGGGGGAGGCCTTTGCCCAAAAAAGAAAAAAAGCCCCCTTTGCCTTTTCTTTGACAAAACAGGCTAAATAGAAAAAAATACTGTGCATACGTCCATGACTCCTGTATAACTCAATGCATCAGCACAATGTTCTATGTGTGTATAGGTCCTATCGTAAACCGGCTATTTCCAACGAAAAAAAGTCGTTTTATTTTTGCGTTGATTTTTACTAAGTTTGATGTACTGCTACTTTGAGGTACATAATGCTAGGTTGACGACTTCGTCAAGGGTCCACCGCCCTAAAGGAGAATGCCCATTTTTCTACTGACCGCCGTTGCCCATCAAAACGTTTGTATGATAGCATAAATTGAATATAAAAGAGGGGTGATGTCGTACTTTCTAAGGAAAAAAAAATATCCATTTATTTTGTGGGGGTTTTAGTTGTTCTTTGATTTTCTGTTCAGTTTTGAGGTTAGTTTTGTAACGAACCTTCCACTAAAAGCAGCAGCCCATTACAACAGTATGACTTGAATTGACATAATACACGAACAGTACGCAATGATAAGTTATTTATAAGCACAACAAACTCAACAACTATCGATGCACAAGTGAAAACAAAAGTTCGATGTTGTTTTGTTTGTTTGACAAACTGACAGAGACAGTTCCCATATCACGTTGTGATAGTGTTACCAACAGTCAATATAAATCACTCTGACTGTCAACTAAAGAAAGATTTCTAGTTAGCAAAGTAATATTATCTATAGGATGTGAACTAAGAAAATATGTTATTTCAATTGTGCTAATTAAAAATATAAATAACGAGGATAAAGTCATAGTTGAATTTATTTTTAAAACTGAGTGACGGATTATGTCCCAGGTTTTAATAAATTGGCAACATTGATTTTACCGAAATACGCCATTTTAAAAAGTAAGCAATAAAATCCAATACTGTAGCTAATAAAATACAAAATAGTAACCCCACATACGATTTCGTTCAAGTGAATTAAGAGAAGTTAAAAAATATTTTATAATTTATGAGTTTATTTTTATGGCCATACTCTTTTACTATAAAGCGACTGATTGTGGTCAATGTCCTTTATTTGACTTTTATCCTGCTTGTTTACCACAAGGAAGTTTTAACAGAAGGAAGTTTTCAAAATCGTTCTCACACACATTTCAAATATATTTAGTTAAAAGTAAGTTTGGAGCCAGGTTTCCTTCTTTCATACTCGGCTTCTTACCTATTAGAGGCAATAGGGTATATGCATGTTTTTTTTTATAATATATATACTATACTCTAAACAAAGCGTATTAACATCAGGAATAGCAAAGTAAAATGATTTTTTAAATATCTATATAAAATACTAAATTACAAGCATTTGAAACTGCTGATTAGACAGAGAGATCCAATACAGCGAATGACGTCATTCGCTGCATCGACGTACAAAATCCATACTAAATTCCGTTTATCTAGAAAGAGATAGAATTTATGTCTCGTTGTCGCTTTTTGTCATAATTTTATCATGCTTTAAAATTCCGTATCAAAATAAAAAATTAAAAAATTGTGCATATTCCCTATTCCGGTAGTATCCTCTTTCTACCCACGCCTAACGCTATCTCCAAATTTACCTGCAGGTCATTACATACGGCGCAACCATCACAGCCATTTCGGTTCCTGACAGGAAAGGAACACCCGACGACGTCCTTGCTGGTTTCGACACATTAGAAGGTATTTTTTCTAATTTTACAAACTGCGTTGGAATCTTCGTCACAGATGCTTCGGTCAAATGCAGATGTTTGAATAGGGTAACGTTTTAATAACTGGGGCTGTGTGGTCAAATCTCTTATGTGTATTTAGCGTGTATCAAAAATGTATGGCTTAGAACATAAGATTGAACAACTTTCTCCTTGAGACCCTGTCCCTCTTGGCGAAAATCTCGTGAAAAGTATCCAAGTATGCGAGGTTGTCGACATTTGAAACGTGGACTCTTCAATCATTGTACCGATAGTTATTACGGAAAATGGAATAATAGTAAAGAGCCTCGACCAACACCTTAGGACGCTCTCGATGCCACTGGGTCAAAGGCTTGATTCAGATAGCAGTACTCCTGGACACGGCATGCATAGTGGAGGCTCCTTTCTATGGAGCCTAGACCACCGGCAGCCCGGACTTTGTTCTTGATGCTGATAGGCCTATCTAAGTATTTGTTGTATATTAAAATAAAAATAAAATTATGAATATACATTTTTCTTTACAGAATACATTCAGCCGCGGAATCCTTACTTCGGTGCCACCATAGGCCGGTGCGCCAACATTATCAAGGATGCCACCATGATTGTCAGACCCTCAGGCAGGATGTACATGCTGTCTGCCAATAAGGACCACCATCACTACCACGGGGGACACGTTGGTTTCGATAAGGTAATTAACGGCTTATAGAAAATAGAAGTGTCGATAATCATAGGTACTGGGTACATTTCGTTTTTTTTTGTATCGGAAACAGTCGTGCATGCATACAGATAGTATAGAACTATTTTACCCGCACCGACTTCTGTCCGTCGGACCTTTATTGAAAAGCTGTATTTTTATGCTTGCTATGCTGCTTTAGCCGTGTGGTATCCGGCAGAGTAGAATAGAACCAACCCATTACACTCACGGGTGTCGTATAAGGTGACTAATGTCTGAGGCAGAACACCTTGCGCCTCCGTAGACCAGAGAATGGGCAGCAGCGTTTTCTGTTAGTCTTTCATCACTGCGATCTCCAATCCGCCTGCCAAGCGTGGACATTACGGCAAATTCCTCCCATCATGGGAGAGCAGGAGGAACTTCCAGCAGTGGACGTACCAGAGAATGGGCAGCAGCGTTTTCTGTTAGTCTTTCATCACTGCGATCTCCAATCCGCCTGCCAAGCGTGGACATTACGGCAAATTCCTCCCATCATGGGAGAGCAGGAGGAACTTCCAGCAGTGGACGTTATGGGCTGTTGTTGTTGTATCTTTATAAATGCTAGATTATAAGCTGAATTCTGAATATAAGCCAGAAACCGACTAGTTATAGTTGCCGGATTTCACTGTATGTTGTCACTCAACTCCTGAAAGCCAAATTCAACAGTGGCGTGGCGGTCTTTACAGTCTGCTAGCAGATCTGTTAATACTTCAACATGAAATTAAACAACAGTAGCAGGGTTAGGGGTGTGGAGCTATGTCGTAAATTATGTGTGTCCACCTCATATCATGCCAGCTGCCCAAAACCTTGCAAACAAAGATACCTTTGTGCTGCCGCTGAAGACGCTGTGAGTGGGCAAAGATTAGGGCCAATCAAATAAGGATAAAACACTTCTCATCAAAAATATATAAAGGGTGTAAAAAGACTCCAGGCAGAAGGCACTTGTCCTCACCGTCTTTTTGATATTTTTTTGTTCTAGACCATACCATAGCTTCCAGTTAACCTAACCTAATCCAGCTCAACCTTCTAGTTACGGAGATATTGGGGGTCAAAGTTTTTTTTTTAATAAATGTTTTTAATGTAAGATTTTTACTATAAACACCTCCACGACCCCCGTACTATTCAATCCATCCACCAGCACAATGTTTTGAGTGCGGTAGGTACATTGAGTTTTACCGTAAAACGTAATTTTTTACCCCAAAAAACAAAATCGTTTCCCAGCAATAGTTTTTGCGTAAAGTTACTTAGTATGGTACAAAATGCTTTGTTGACGGCTTCGTGATAAGTCTGTTTACAGCCTGTATAATGTAAAAAAAAATATCACAAAACTCATAGAAAATCAAAATTCAGAGGTGTTTCAATTTTTTTGGATGAGAAAAAGAAGAACATTCAATTTTCGTGTTTTGTTTTTCAGGTGAACTGGCGTTCATACGTCAGCGGTTACAAGGTGATCATGAGCCACGTTTCGGAACGGTTCCACGAGGGCTACCCTGGCACGTTGATGACCCAGCTCACCTTCGAGGTTACCTGTGACAATACGCTCAAAATTGAAATGAAATGCACCACTACAGAGCCTACCATTGTAAATTTAAGCAACTCACCCTACTTCAATCTTGCCGGCCATGTAAGTAACTTGCAACTTTTTTCTTGTATTAGCACATTAACTCAATGTATTAGCATCAATCATCAAAGACATTCATATATTTACGAGCGAAGACGGGACAAGACGAAGAGATCGTAATCCAAATACTAGTTACTATTGTGCATAATATCAAATCGTTCAGTCTATTGTCATACGCCCGCTTGTCAGAAGCATTCTTGTGTCCAAATCGAAAAAGTTCGGGATCAATTTTTTTTAAAGATAATATTATTCCATTGGGAAAAATATTATCTTAAAAAAAATTGATCCCGACACACATTGAAACACATTGCGGACATATTGGTCCGCTTTTCAGTCTCTTTGATTAGCATGAAGATTACACGAAATAAAAATAAAGTTATGAAAAAAAATATAAACCCGACCCCGGCGGTACAAAAACTGAAAAGAAGCACATTTAAAATTAAATAACAGTTAGAAGCAGGCGGCACCATTTGAATATCTAATTATGAAAATCTCGTGTCACAGTGTTTGTCATCGAACTTCTCCGAAACGGCTTGATCGTTTTTTTTTGTGTAGATTTGGTAGGTCTGAGAATAGGTCGTAGGCTACACATACACATCAAACCACGCGAACGAAGTCGCGGGCAACAGCAAGTAAAAATATAAAAAATGGAATGGGTCCCGCCTGCTTTCAACTTTTATTTAATTTTAAACGAATCTTACAACTTATATTACACGTTTAGGTAGTACGAGGTCAAACACTTTGGGCTTCGCCGCAGTCGGCTAAAAAGAAAGGTTCGTTTTGGTCGTCCGGCGGCGACGCGACGTGTGCAAACGACATTGTTGCCATCGCGGGTTCATCTTGAACGGGGTTTGCACAGAAACATGAAAATTCGCTCAAGCAAAGAGAAGCCCAGCTGTGGGTGAATTAAGGCTATGTAGTATAGGTTCCCTTTAAGAACGACCTTCACCGAGCTGGTTAATGGAAGAAAAGTATTTTATATCAAATTAAATATGTCAAAAAATATATTGCAAATGGCTTCAAGGGATCTTAGACTAATGGGTGATGATGATGATGATGATCAAAACAGATTGGGAGGTGGAGGTCAAATAGACAGTCGCTGAATGTGAAATTCAGGTAGTTTTTCAGCAGAACAAGTTAGACTGATTTGCTTGGCCTTTTCCCTACAAGCTTCATAAACTCACACCTTTTTCTCATGGGGGTAGCCAGAAGCCACAGAATGCCATTGCTATTTCAATTAGGTAAGATTTTAGTTGATTCAATTCCCACCGTTACATGCTAAAAATTATATGTAAAACTAGCGGACGTCACGCGGTTTCACCCACGTAGTTCCCGTTCCCGTGGGAGTACTTACGGGGATAAAATATAGCCTATGTTACTCAGGGTGAATGTAGCATTCTAATGGTGAAAGAATTTTTGAAATCGGCGCAGTAGTTTTTGAGTTTATTCATTACAAACATACACACAAAAATACAAAGCTTTCCTCTTTATAATACAAGTTCAGTGGTTCGCACTTTCTGAATGAGAGCCTCAACGACAAAAGTAACAGAGTTTTGAGTACCTACATTTCGGCATCACGTAGCTATCTGCAAGTTATTTATTTTTTCATCTAACGAATTCAATACTGGCATCTTTCTATCGATTTATGAAAGTTCCCTATCTATGAAGACATGAATGACTGTCACTGTTATGACACTTTTTTGGTGGACGTGACGACGTTTTTTCTTCGCATAAAGAAATACCGTTTTTGTTACAGCATGCAGGACCGGATTTATTAATGGACCACATCTTTACTATTAATGCTGACAAATACACGGACATAGATGATGAGGGACTTGTTACAGGTATGTTTTTTTACAATTTGGTTTCTGGCCCACCTAAAGCATCTTGAACCATAAGTGTCTAAACACTCTATGCCGAAGTTACGCGACCGAAGTTTAGCACAATTACGCCTGCAATGCTATTTGAATTACTGACGACACTCTATGCCGAAATTATGTCGCGTCATAGCGTACAGCCGAACTTCGGTCGGGTGTAAGTTCATCGGCAATTCGGCGGCAACGTATTCTGGAGAGCACACAATATACCGGCCGAAGTTCGGTGCGATTTCCGACGAAGATCCGGGGTGGGGAGCAGCGGGAGGCAGGTATTTCCACGCCCCGCGTGTTTGCGCAAGTTAGGCAACTGAATTTTTGCCGTGTAAGTTCGGCACTTATGGTGTGTCATATCCGCCGTATTCGTCGGAATGTAAAATCAGTCGTGGAACTTCGGTTGCGTACCTTCGGCATAGTCTGCTTAGACACTAAGTGAAAATACTACCTAGCTGAACTCTTAAATGCTGTATTTTTCGTATGGGAATTCAATGATTTTTAGGTAGCGTTAGTTCAATATATCGCCTCCGTATCAAATGGCATCCTAACACCAAAACGACGTGCAAAACTAGAAAATGCACTGCACAAACTAATACAAATGGTGTGCGCGGAGACCGTCCGTTTGACATCCTGCCCAACTCAAATAATCTGATATGGTGTTAAAGATGATGCGTAGTTGATGTTGTCCGTATAAAATCTTTGCATTCGCATTAGTATTCGCGATTAGTCCAGTCGGGCGCCATTTATCGAATGTCTCACATTATTTGTCGCATTGCATTGAGAATATTGTTGAGCTGATCCGAAAAAACCCAATGGTTGTATGCCTCCTGTCCTATCGACAGACTAGTACAGATTCAGTACTACAGAAATACTGTAAACAAAAACCGACTTGTAGGTACTTACTTTTGTGACTTTATATTAGTAAAATATTCGCATAGGTATTACATTTTTCGAATGCGAATGTCAAGAAATATGCAAATATTCGCGGATGACAATGCAAATAATTATAAAATTATGTATAGTATACATAGGTGCATGGTATGTACATCACTCATATATATCCATGCACATTCAAAGTTAAATATGAGACAACTAACGCCATCTAGTGTAACTTATACGAAGCACGACGATGAGCAGCTACGACGATGGGCTTACGGAAATACAGTTCCAATAACCTCCACGTTCTAGCTTTGTTACACACTATGATCATAGATGGCGTTACCTGGTCTGTTCATCTCGTTCGTAGACTGCTAAATTCCATTTAGCTGCTCATCGTAGTTCTTCGTAGTTCTTGCCCGCGTGTATTTTTTAGTAATAACTGTCCCACGGGATTGTAGGCACTATCAGTATAATAAATAAAAAACTTTTTTGCAAAAAATAAAACCGACTTAAAAAAACACGAAAAGAAAGAAAAACACAAAATAGTGAAAAATAACTTCAGCTTCAGAAGCCGGTGACAAAAACACCAAATCAATCAAACAAAGGTCAAGCTTCAGAAGTCGGCGACCTTTGTTTGAGTTCTTAATTACCGACTTTATCATATAAAATAGCAGTAAGATAAATTAGATCAGGTGGAGCTGTCCTCGCTGTCATTTACTAGCATCAGTTTCTGAACGCAGCAGCCACGCAACCCGTTCAGATTCCGGTCTTCAGGAACTAGTCGGCTAGGGGAGGTCTGATTGGAGATAGCCACGTAATTCCTTTCGGAATAAAAGGAATTGCGTGGCTCACTCTCCGTTGGGCTACGGATGAGTTATTAGGGCTGAAGAGAAAGCAAATGACCTTTTGACTTATTTAATTTAGCAAACGATGCACCAACAATCTGTATGTTATAATACTGGTGACTGTACATGTTAAAGTAACGGCCAAGTTGCCAATAAATTATCGTAAGCCCAACGGTGCTTTAAATTCCTAACCATTCGTATATTCCCAAGTTGTGAGTTCCATATTTTGTATTGTATAACGGGCTGGTGTCCTCAACTCTACGTCAAAGTGCGTATTTTGCGTTCGGAACAGTGTACGAGCTTATTGTCACCAACCACCAAAATCGAATTCAATACTGAGAAATTCCTGATGGAAAAATTCAACAACATTATGCTCGGCCAATCAATACATTGGTATTCCAGGTGAAAGGAGAGTAGTGGGCGGAACAGCCTACGATTTTCGAGTTCCTCGAGTCTTGAGGGTCATGGTGCCTAAGATACCGATGGGAGGCTACGATATTAACTACTGCATAACCCGAGGCACTTCCCAGGACCTGGCGTTTCAGGCCAGGTGAGCTGTAACTTTCAATATTCTTCTTACAAACTTTTTTCAAAATTTGTGGATAGGCGTGCCGTCTCAGCAATGAATGAAGCGTTTATCCGTAGCTTGCACAACCAGCCACTGGTTGTTTGTGAAAGTCGCAATAAAGGTAGGAATAGGATATTCTTGGGTGATCCCTGCTGTTTTTAATAGCCCTGCCGCCAGCGAAGGTTGGTTATGGTTCTCAAGAGAGTCGTTTGGGTGTACCATCTATAAGCCATCACCACTATGTCTACCAGCTATGGCTATTAGTTTGATTCTGTGTTACTAAGCTTCGGGTCCATAGAATCAAATCGCTTGGAAGTTGCAGTATAACCTACTGTTTATGTTACGCCGCTCGGGAAGGGGCCGTTTATATTGTATTTTATGCTTTAGAGAAAAGTTCGAGAAGACCATCGTCCTGATAATCTGCTTTTAAACTTTCAGGGTGTTGCATCCAATGTCGGGACGTGTGCTAGAAATATACAGCAACCAACCCGGCATGCAGTTCTACACAGGCAACCTTCTACCAGACCCTGACAAAATAGTAGAGGTAAGCGACATTTTGAAATTTCAAAGAGTCTATAGAGGCAGGATCTTGTAGCTACCGCGGTTTAAATAATTTTAGAAGAAGTTTAGGGTCGTAAGCCGTAAGTCGTAAGTCGTCGTTTATTTGACTTGAACTTGACTTTGAATTCATTTGACGTAGGAGTTGCCTGCCGATGAAGAACTGTCCGTAGAACAGGAGTCTAACGAGGTAGCTGAAGAGGAGGAAGAGGATAGTGTGCTCTCCAGTTCAGAGGGGTCGAGTGCAAAGGATGAGGATTCGGGAGAAGAAGGACGTGAGGTGATTTTGAATTTTACATATTTTCTAGTGTTTACTTGACGAAGAATGTCGAAACACTCGGAACTCGATAGTTGAAAACCGTTAGTCAAAAAGCCAAAAGTTTTAATTTAATTATATCATTCCTTCTCATAAAAAGGAGACGTGCCCCAGCAGTGGGAACAAAATAAAATGATTATGCATGCATGCAATGTTGTCAAAATATAGTTGGTTTTGGAAGAGGAATGCCGTTTTGTAAGAATATTTGAACTATTGGAACTATATTGGAATCTTACCACATTGAAGTACTTAATGTTGGCAGCTATTCGAAGACACTAAGTAACCACTATCCTAAATGATAAGTGGACATAATGTATTTCTTTTTTGTTTTCAGGGCAAAAAACCTATCGGCTACATTCCATTGGTTGGTAAGCAGGGCGCGACTTACAAACGACACGGCCTCTTCTGTTGCATGCCTCAGAACTACCCTGATGCCATCAATAACGTTAGTATACAACAAATTGTAGCTAGGATCTTACCTAATCATAGAAAAAAGGCAATCAGTGTTAAATGGTCCCACGCACACATACTTTATTATACCTGTTTTTAGTAGTACTTAGTACCACATAAATCTTCAAAATAGGCGTTAGATCAACAGAATTGATATATATCTCAAATTGTACCTCATTACTCCAATTCATAGTATGGCAATAAATACCAAAGTCGTCGGGTACCAGAGATACCGCCAATTGAGAAGGTTGCAACTCCCTGTATTTTGCCGAACATTTAACTATACAGTCACTTGTTGTTGTTATATATAGCAGTTAATGTAGAAAACATTGAGCTAACGTTAATCATACAGTAATTAATACGAGCTCGGCTGGCAAAGTCTTAGAATCAAATATTTTGCCAAAATACATAGAAAACGCAACCTAATTCTTTTGGTCTTAGGATGAAGTGAAATCCTAATAAAATTATAAAAATACCATTTGAGATACACAGGCTGGCGATATGGGACGGTAGGCTCTCTGAGCCGTATAGGCTGGAGTGTGGGGTGAGACAAGGAGGTCTGACGTCTCCCAGGCTCTTCTACGTAGACCTCAAAGCAGGACTCGGCAGCATGCGCGTTGGATTCAATGCTGGTGGTATTAGCATTAACAACATCAGCTATACGGACGAAAAAAAAAAAAAAAGATTTGTTTTGATTTTTTACGTTGCTGCTGGGTCCGTTTGCGGAAGTAGGGGAACTAGTTAGGACGTGTGAAACCTACGCTGCTGTACATGGTTTAACTTAAAATGTAAAAATGTGTGAATACATGGTTCTTAAGGTCGGCGGAAAATGCTGAGAATAGGGACCCGAGCTTAGTATTAACGGGTCAGTAATCCAAAAAGTATCCACTTCTAAATACTTGGGTCATTTCCTGTCCGACGACCTTAAAGACAATGTAGATACAGAAAAAGGAGCGCAGGAGACTATTCCTCCGGTGCAACATGTTGATCTGTAGATTTGCTCGGTGTAAGGACCTAGTTTTGAAATCACTATTTTCAAGGCCTACTGCCAGAGTCTGTCAAAAGATCGCTAGAATAATAAAGCCTTCAGGATGTTGTCTGCCTCGCTAATGCAGTGCGTCGGAGATGTTTACCCGTAACCCCGTAACACTTTTTTTTTTGCAAAAAAAATAAAGTGTTTCGCTTCTCAGGAGAGTGAGAAATAGTCGTAACAGCATCCTGAGAACTGAGCTCCCCAATGGGGTAGATGACACACCAATCAATTGAGATACTTTTTAAGAGCTGTCCAAACGCGGTTCTCTCATAGACTTTGTTTGGCAATAGCCAGCTGTGACGTCACTGTTTATTCAACTCAATCACTCATTAATCAAGCAAGCAACAAAGGAAAAGCTACTTGGAGCTTAATAAAAGACAAGCATGATAGGATTAGGACAGTAAATAGTAACATCGCTACAAAACAACGGGGAGTATATTCAAGATCCAAATAAAATAGCATCAACATTTAATGATTTCTTTATCAATATTGCCAATGATCACAACTCAAGTTTTCCAAATAATCAACACCAATCTCAAATCCCTATTAATGATGAATCAATTTTTTTGAGACCGACCACAGAACAAGAAATTATAAATACAATAAAATCTTTAAATGACACCAACGCTGTAGGTTATGACACTATCTCAACACGTATTATTAAGGCAAGTGCTCATATCATAGCGCCTGTTTTAAATCACATTTTAGAAAATTCTTTGACACAAGGAATATTCCCAGAGGCATTAAAGCATTCCATAGTTAAACCCTTATTCAAAAAAGGTGATCGAAAAGAGCCAAATAACTATCGTCCTATTACTCTTGTTCCTGTTTTATCAAAGATCTTTGAAAAGGTATTTTACAGTCGATTAATAGGATTTTTAAATAAGCATAACATTCTTAAACAGGAACAAAACGGTTTTCAACATAATAAATCCACTTCTTTGGCAGCATTTACCTTAATTAAAAAGATCACAGAATACCTAGACGAAAAAATTCCGATTGCAGTAGTATTTTTTGACATGAGTAAGGCTTTTGATTTTGTGGATCATAGCATCTTACTAAACAAATGTGAAAGATATGGCATCCGGGGCGTCGCTTTGGATTGGATTAGAAGTTTTTTAACAGGACGTCAACAATGTGTTGAAGTTGCAAATTTGAATGAAAATCTTGAATCCACTATCTATAGATCCTCTTCTAAATTCAATACCTATGGCGTACCACAAGGGAGTGTTCTGGGACCCTTGTTATTCTTAATATATATTAATGACTTACCAGATTCATTAAACTACGATAGTGTCCTTTTCGCCGATGATATTTCTGTCATAGTGCCACATAAAACTAAAAATTCAACCCATGAAAACCAATTAAGAGAAGCTGTACAGTGTGTTATAAATTGGCTTGAATCTAATAACCTTTGTGTTAATATTTCGAAAACAAAATTCATTAAATTTAGTACATACAAATGCAAACCCTCTGATAGTATCAACGTTAAAATAAATGATAAAATTATAGAAGAAACAGAAAATATTAAATTTTTAGGTATAACTCTCGATAAATTTTGTAATTGGAAGCCACACATATATGGCGTATGCAGTAAACTTAATAGATTTGTGTATGCGTTAAGGAAACTTCGAATTGTATCAGATGAAAAAACTGCTCGCATAGCATACAGTGGATACGTTGAATCCATATTAAGATACGGACTAATAATGTGGGGCAATTCAACAGACTATGGGAAGGCGTTTATTGTACAAAAAAAATGTGTCCGAGCTATTTGCGGTGTCGGCCCACTAGAATCTTGTTAAAAGACTTAAGCTTTTGACGTTGACCGGCATGTATTTGTTTGAAGTATCAGTATTTGTAAGGAAACATAGTGATTTTTTAAAATTCAAAGGTGACAGTTACACTAAGCAGAGGCCAAGAGATCCAACAAAAATTTTGATACCATTTTGCAATACAACATTGATTAAAAACAATGTGTTTCATATGCGTATTTCTATCTTTAATAAATTACCAAGAAATATTAGAGAACTCCCTTTTAAATATTTTAGAAATCAATTGCGTAAATGGTTGACAGAAAATTGTTTTTACAGTTTACAAGAATTTCTGCAACACAAAATTTAATTTTAAGATATAGGTATTAGTTTCGTGTGCAATGTTTGTCTTATTTTGTTTTAATAATTATTTTACTTTACTTTAATAAGTACATGTTAAATTTCACGTAGATACGCATTATACCTACAATAATGTAAAATTATATTTGCATGCCCTAAAAAGGCAAAATATGGTTTGTGCCTAAACCACCAACTTTAACATCTGGTAACACCTGTATTTTAAGCAAATAAATAATTCTTATTCTTATTCTTATTCTTATTCTTATTCTTATTCTTATTCAACTATTTATTGATTTCTAGAGACCCTAAAAATGGTTTACACTGCACTTTGCCAGTCCATCATCGGCTATTGTATTCTAGCTTGGGGTGGATCGGCCAAAACAAAGTTCCTTGAGCTGGAGCGAGCGCAAAGGGTGGTACTTAAGGTTATGTTGCAAAAGCCTTTTCGCTATCCGACTCATAACCTTTACACCGAGCTCAAACTTTTAACCGTGAGACAGTTATTTGTACTCAGAACCACTCTTTGGAAACATGGCCAAGTTCCTCTCCCAGACTCAAACAAACGTGGTCAAAGAATAGTTTGCCCAATTCCTGGTCATAGAACTGCCTTCGCCAGAAGACAGCAGTATGTGCTGAGCTCTTGTCTTCAGAAATATAAGTAAGACCATCCAAATAGCAAGGTTAAGCAAACACGAGGCAAAGACAAAGCTGAAAGACATGTTGTACCTCTTAGACTACGCTCAAACTGAGGAACTATTAATCACTCACACATAACTCACAACATTCTATACAAAACGTGTAACACAGTCTGTACACCAAGCAAACAATATATTGTTCCGTCTTACACCCGACACCATACAACCATACCTACTTAGGCTCTTCATATCATACTCACAGAACACAAAAATACACCCGTCTCCCAGTCACACGCACACTCACTCACACATACACACAGTTACATACACACACTCACACAATGCATATAAGTCATACGATTTCCAGACACACATACAGAATCCACCACACAGTCATTTTATACTTTTTTTTTTTACTTTTTAAATGTCAGTTTTTTTTTGTTTTTTTTCAACTTTTGTTATATTATCTTTCTAAAACACTACTTAATAATATACTCTCTCGAATAATATCAGCTTACCAGCTCTCAATTTCCATAAGGTATAATATAGTGTCCAAGTGGCAGTAGAACACTGACTCCTAAGTCACAGGTTTTCCTAGTTTAGGAGTCAGGGTTTCAGTTTTTGTACGCCTTAACTATTGTGAACTTTAGCTAGATATAAAGCTTATTGTAAGGATTTGAATCAATAAAGTATTATTATTATTATTATTTCAAAGCAACTAAAAATAGAATTTGGCAATTAATTGAAAATAAATCGGGTTTTCAGGCCTAAAATAAAGTGTTCTTTTTTAGAGATAGGTGTCTTGGAATTATTGTTTTATGGTGTCATCTACCCTATTGTATTATTGCTTGTGCAGAGGGTAATTGGTACTAACACTAGATAACAAGTTATTTAATATTAGGGTACTAATACTCTTATCTTTTTCTCGATCTTTTTGCGTCCGTAATAAAATAAATTTAATTCTGTTCAATAAGAGTTCAGCACCCCCAGCCAAGTTGACAATTTACAATCGTTAACGCTAGTAGAAATTCAAATGAATGGGAATGACATCATCTCAACGTTAAATCATGTGATCAACACAAACGAATAGAAAATTCGTAGACAAGTTTACATCGTTCAGAATGATAGAATAGAATGTTATCGTTTCTACAACATTGATCGCTAAACTCTTTGGTAGGAACGCTCACTACAGACTAAAGTGTAGGTTTTTTCTACAGACATTAGGGAACGAGCGATCGTCTCATTCGTGTCAACTTGGCTACCAATTTAGCGCTTTCTACTGTCGCTTACGCCGAGGCGTTTACGATTGTAGAAAGATAATCGATACGAAACGTTTGTAACTTGGATAGGGGTGCTGAGGAGCAATGCACAAATTAACCTCTTCTTTTATGTTTTCAGAAAAACTTCCCAAATTCGGTGCTATACCCGGGCGAAGAGTACGTTCACAGAATTCAGTATAAGTTCGGTTTACTAATCGGACGATATGTTTAAAAATAAAGTACGTAGCTTATGTAAAACGATATTTTTTTTTAAATAAATTTGTTTCAAGTGTTGTACGGGTCAAATAGTAAATTAAATAAATATTGTAAAGTGATATTTATTGCATTTATTTTTTTTCCTTGACACCAGTTTACAATGCTACCTATGGGCCTATGGTCTATGATGGATAACTTAAACTTAACAGGTGTAAAAAAACCTTTTTAAAGAGGACAGTGAACCGCTATGAAAGAATAAATGAATGTTTCTTTTAAGATACGGCTTATGAATTGCCGATTGCGAAATGCAGGATGCAAGTTTGAATTTTTATCATTGTACAAGCTATGATTTTTAAATTTATGACATTTAATTTGCGTTATGAAATTGTATAACTATATTTATGAATTTTGCATGCCTAAATTGGTACAATACAGTGGACTGCGCATTCACTTGACATCTGGAAATGTATAAAATGTACTGTGTTGAGCAATAAATATTTGAATTTGAATTTGTAAGTCTCTACATCCAAGATGCGATTCTCGCAAGCATGAATGCAACCGTTTTTTTTCATTGTTATTTTAGCGATCGATAGTTAATGATAATATCGTTATCATGTCGAGACTGTGGCTAAAACAGCAACTACCAACCTAGGTAAAATTGTAAAACCGTGGCATCCGTGGTTCTCGATCTTTTTGTATGGCGCTGAAACGTGGTGCATTAAAAGTCGTGAAAGCAGTAAGATCGAAGATTTCGAGATGTGGTTTTGGTGGAGGTTGCTACCATACTATACCGCAATGAAAACTAAGGAGTCTATACTGGAGGAGCTCAACATCACCAAACGGCTTGCCATAGTTTGCCTGGAGCGTACTTTCACGGACATATTATTATGCGTTCGACTACTAGAAACTTAAAAGTTTCTAATACTGGACCGGGCAGCAGATAAACGCGCGTAAGGCAGAGCACCGGCAAGATGGTCAGACCCGATCAAGAAGGCTGTTGGAGGCAGCCTGTACCGAGCGGTACACCGCAGGAGACCGCATGCCTTGGGAACAAGTCATTTATGTGGTCGCGATCCTCGGCACAAAATAACCCAGCCATACTGTAGTATACCTATGGGTATAATATTATATCTCTCGCCAGGCTCGCCTTATAAGCATGGTCTTAAAATCCGGATTAATATGCCTTTGTGTGAGACCTCTCAAAATCATCATCATCTCTCGACCGAGGACTCTCGACCCCCCCGCACTTTCCCGTGCAAGGTTAGGTGGTGAGTCTTATCATTAGATACGACTGAATATGTCATCGATAAGACTCAAATCTAGTCGATTATATCGATACCATGGATGTTACGAAGCTTAAACTCCGACTCCGATACGTCGGAACTTCCGATTGATTTTACACCTCCGATTCCGTCTTCGGTTCCGATACTTTTAAATCGGAGGTTTTTATCGGAGGTCGAAGCATAGCAGATACCGGTGGGCGGCGGCGACGATGCGCAGCGGCTGTGGTAATCGTGTACGAACAGGTTTATGCATTTTGCCCGGGGAGCACTGCACGTGTTCTGTCATCGATTCCTAATTCACTATTTTACTTTATTACCTGCCCTTAACACATTTTTCTTCTGCCACCATTTCCGACTCCGCCTTCGACGCCGCCTCCGAATTCGATTCCGCTTCCACAAACCAAATTTAAAAACTCTGAATCCGATTCCGGTTCCGATAAAACCACCTCCATAACATCCCTGATCGATACACTGCATCCCTTCTTTGTTTTAATATTTCTAATAGCATGATTCATAATCCCGAACAGTACAACCAACTTTATAAATTGTATCAATTTCATTGTTTATAATCATCCTCGTACAAGTAACAGCCTCTAATCATCTTAATACAAGTAGATTTCAATTTTAAATATTAATTAAAAAATATTAAAAACATTAAAAAATATAAAAATAAGGTAGCAAACAACATGAGCCGTGTCCAGGAGTACCGCTTTCTGTGTCCAAATTTGCCTAGGTGACCTATAATATAAATTTATAAATCTATACAAATCAGCTTTCCGTAACTAAAAAGAAAAAAATAAAACCTACTTAAAAAAAACAAACAAACAAAAACAACAAAAATAAAAACACAAAAAAGTGAAAAATAACTTTAGTTTCAGAAGCCGGTGAAAATAACACCAAATCAATCAAACAAAGGTCAAGCTTCGAAGTCGGTGACCTTTGTTTGATTGATTTAATTTTAATGTTTTTGTCACCGACTTCCGAAGCTCAGCTGAGTTGTGGAGTCGCTCCATGTAAAATACTGGTATTCAGCTGCATCTGGTTAGACTGGAGGCCGACCCCAACATAGTTGGAAAAGGTCAGGCAGATGATATTATTTAAACCAATTACTGTAACTAAAACTAGAACTAAAACAATAAGAGATAACATAACATTAAAATATACAAAATAACAAAGTAAAGGTTCACACATCCATTTGATTCCTCTCATAATATTCTGACATGCCAATAAAATCTTAAAATTTCAAACTTTTGAAATCTGGGTGTATTGTACACATATGCGTACTCCCTCAGAGCATACAGGCGTGATGTTACGTCATGAAATATCATACAATAGTATAAACAATAAACATCCAAGCGATTGCAGCTATCACGACAGATTTGCCGTCTAGTTTTGAAGAGTTCCATTGTATATCTCCGAAGATCAGCATCAGATCGTCACCAAATTTAAATGGGACCACCTCAGGAGTTTACTATTTCAAATAAAAAAAGAATTTTGAGAATCGGTCCACAAATGGGAGAAAAATTAGGCAACAAACACACAAAAAATACACACACAAGAACAAATAACCTCCTCCTTTTTTCAAGTCGGTTAAATAGAAGGAGGTTCCGAATATGGTTCGGAGCGAGATGGAATGGGAAGCCGTCACCTCCTTCTGCGAAGCAATCATGCAAGCGAAGTAGGTGGCGGAACGTGAGAGGGAGAGAACCTCACGTCCTAGCCGCCGCGGGACACGCCCCGGACGTCGGGGGCCACTTGGAGGCCCCCGACCACCGTAGGCGGAAGCCTGTGGACGGTGAGTAATGGGCTAGCTCGCCGTCAGTCCATCTTATGACGACAGACCGTGTCGACGGTGCGTTCGTGTTTCACGCGCGCATCAAAGAGATGTCAGGAGACAGGAAGGGCAAAGGCCGATCTCTGCCGGGGCTGCGGGACTGTTCGAGAGAGATACCGCGGCCCTGTAACACAAAGAGCTAAGAAGGAACATGGATGGGTTTTAGTCAGTACAAGTCTGACACTCCCTTAAGCTCCGCCTAGAGTAGGAGGGCTCATTTGATGATTTCTCATCTAAAAAAAAAGGATTTAAAAATGGGCCTTCCATCCAGGTGCACATCCGCTTTCTGAATCAAATATTTTATTATGTTTTTCTAGTGTAAAATCGTCCCTCAACATCAACATCGGTTGGAAATTAGAGCATGACTGTAGTAAAGTTTAACTTTAGAGCAGCCTTGGAGATTGACGGTAAATAACGCTTTGAAGTGAATGGGAAATAATATTCGTCAAAAAGTAACAAATAAAAGTAAAGTTATTTTTATTTGTAGCAGCTGTATAGCAGTGGTTTCAACACAAATACAAGGCAAGAGGGTGACAGCAACCAGTCAAATGATTTTTGTTCAAATTACATTACACCTATTTCTTTTTATTATTTGTATTTACTAGAAAATCAGAAGGTGAAATAATACTAATAATGTTAGGTAGTTGTGTAACCACCTGTTCAACTCAATAAGCTTCTCTTTAGATTTTCGTTTTCGTTTTAGAAACTTTTGTAGAAGTAGCAGTGCTTTCACAATATAGGCCCATTTAGATGGAGAGAGTTTCTCGACTCGAAGATACGATTATCGAAAGAACATAAAAAAAGTTTCTTCGTCTAAACATTCACGATTGTCGCCCTTCCCCTTGGGTGACAATTGCCTCGCATCGAATATAAATCTATCTCCGTGACCGTATCTACGTATATATATGGCATAATATTATTCCGCCTTCCTGGTTATAATGACATTTTTTTTAAATTAGACTTCTGTCCCACTGCTGGGCAAAGGCCTCCCCATTTCCTTCCATCTCTCCCCGTGTTTTGCAGGAACGAGTCCAAATCCTCACGCCAGCGTTTTTTGGGCCTGCCTCGGTGGCGACGACCGTTTTCAGCACTGTGTGACGATTCTGGCCAATAATAATAATAATTACAATTAAGATCAAGGGCTTGATTCAGAAAGCAGTACTTCTGGACACGGCACGTATTATTAGGAGGTTCCTCTCTCAAGAGCCCTGATCGCCGGCGGCTCGGACCCTGTTCCAAGCGCTGGTGGGCTACTATTTTTTATATTTTTAAATGATTTTTTTATAGTGTTTTGTATAGAAATATTTAAAAATGTAAAAATATGTAAAATAATGAATAAAGAAAAAAAAAAATACAATTATAAACACATTATTTCATTAGGTAATGTTTCATGTAATTATTGCATTAATTTTGTTGTCATAAATTAGCAAAATGTTACTGATTTACAGAAGTATGTGCATGGAAAGAAAGAATTTGAAAAACAATCTTCTTAAAATTTGAAATAATGTAAGGTAATCTTAAATAAAACTATATTCAATACATTTAATTTTTATTTTTATTATAACAGCACATTTATTTTTAATTCTATTTTTATTTTACGTCTAAGTAATTAACTAATAAATATATATATAATTGTATTTAAACTATGTTGTGGTTTGATGGTATATTTGAGTTAAAAAATAAAGTTAGTTTTTTATGCAATATGATAAAAATCCCTGTCCGATCCGAAAGTGGCAAATAGTCAACCAAACCAATTTCAATGACATAATCAAATAGTACGAAACATTAAATATTAACAAAATAAACCTTAATAAATAATCTAAATCATATAATCAATCAATATCTCAATGAATAAATTAGTTTAACATACCTATTCGGCACTGTGTGACGATTCTGGCCAAGAATAATAATAATTACAATTATAAATACATTCTAATTGTATTTTAGATTTGTTGTCTCTTGTTTATGAATTAGGTATTGTTTCATGTAATTATTGCATTAATTTTGTTGTCATAAATGAGCAAAGTGTTACTGATTTATAAAAGTATATGCATGGAAGTAAATAATTTGAAAAACAATCTTCTTTTAATTTAAAATAATGTAAGGTAATCTTAAATAAAACTATATTCAATACATTTAATTTTAATTTTTATTATAATAGCACATTTATTTTTAATTCTATTTTTATTTTACGTCTAAGTAATTAACTAATAAATATATATATATATAATTGTATTTAAACTATGTTTTGGTTTGATGGTATATTTGAGTTAAAAAATAAAGTTAGTTTTTATGCAATATGATAAAAATCCCTGTCCGATCCGAAAGTGGCAAATAGCCAACGAAACCAATTTCAATAACATTATCAAATAGTACGAAACATTAAATATTAACAAAATAAACCATAATAAATAATTTCAATCATATAATCAATCAATATCTCAATGAATAAATTAGTTTAACATACCTATTCGGCACTGTGTGACGATTCTGGCCAAGAATAATAATAATTACAATTATAAATACATTCTAATTGTATTTTAGATTTGTTGTCTCTTATTTATGAATTAGGTATTGTTTCATGTAATTATTCCATTAATTTTGTTGTCATAAATGAGCAAAGTGTTACTGATTTATAAAAGTATGTGCATGGAAGTAAAGAATTTGAAAAACAATCTTCTTTTAATTTAAAATAATATAAGGTAATCATAATTATATAAAACTAAATTCAATACATTTAATTTTTATTTTTATCATAACAGCACATTTATTTTTAATTCTAATTTAATTTTACGTCTAAGTAATTAACTAATAAATGTATATATTATAACCAATCAATATCTCAATGAATAAATTAGTTTAACGTACCTATTTTTGAATATTAAATATAAGTTAACATATTAATGAAACTATCAACGTTACATTTGTATCTGAAAAATTTAGAAGCAGCAGCTTTGGCTGCGATAGCGGGGATACCGGGGATCGGACGAGGGCAATGCGCTTGTCCGGGGAGCCCGACCGCGACCAGGCGTGAACTTCAGTGCAAGTGCCGCCGTGCTGTTCCTGGAGATGCAACAAACATGAGATGGCAGGTTATACTTAATCTTAACTATACTCATCATAATCTGCCTAGCCTTTTCCCAACTTTGTTGGGGTCGGCCTCCAGTTCTACCGGATGCAGCTGAATACCAGTATTTTACATGAAGCGACTGCCTATCTGACCTCCACAACCCAGTTAGTACCGGGTAATACGATACCCCTTGGTAAGACTGGTTGTCAGACATTTTAGGCCTCTGACTAGCTAACGACTGTTAAAGATCTACAAATGACAGCCGGGACCAACGGCTTAACGTGCTTTCCGAGGCACGGAGGAAACTCGGTATGTAATGGGCGGTCACCCATCCACAGACCAACCTAGGCAAGCACGGCTTAACCTCACGATCGACCCAAGTGGCTGTTATTATTTAGCCACGAGCTCCTCCTCTACTTAATCTTAACTATACTATACTACTATAAAGGGTGTAAAAGACCTCTTAACGAAACCGAATGCACTTGTTCTCCCCGTCATTGCGATATTTTTTTTGTTCTATACCATACTCGGGAATCTTTTAGTTACGGAAATATTGGGGGTCAAAGTTCCAACTTTTTGACAAGTTTTTTTTTTAAATTATAAGTTTGATGTACGATTTCTACTATTAAATCCAAATCACAATGGCACAATAAACACAATGTTTTGAGTTCGTTACATTGAGTTCTACCACAAAACATGATTTTTCACCCCAAAATAAAAAGTCGTTTCCTAGCAATAATTTTTGCGCAAAGTTACTTAGTTTGATGTACAGGGGCCCAATTCTGTAAAATTACCAACTTGTCAATAGTGTGTCGGTAGTGTGTAAGTAGTGTCTCATTAAGCTAATCATTGACATTTGGTATTCTACAAATTATCTATGGTCATTGATTTACCACTGTAGTGCCATTGAAACGCCATAGAAGACTATTGTAATAATTGGTATTCTGCTCCACTATAATGTGTCATTGTCATCATGATGGCCAAAGTTACGGTAGTCTGTAAATATTTTAGGTGTATTTGAAAGTTGTGTCTATCGTGTTTGAAAAGTGTTTTGGCAATCGAACCGCCATTGTGAAGCACTGAACGAAAACACTGAAAAATATTGTACCGCCACACTATCGACACACTACTAAGACACCACTGAAACGCCATTGAAGTTTTTGCAGAATACCAAATTTGCAACAGTGGCAACATAATGTCTGTAGTGTGTCGATAGAATGACAATGGCGTGTTGCTTAACACAAAGTTACAGAATTGGGCCCCTGAATGCTTGGTTGACGGCTTCGTGATGAGGTTGTTTACACTCTGCATATATCACGCCTGTATTCCATGAAGGGTTAAGTAGAAGTCCATTTAATACTACACGCACATTTCTTTATGTCTAAGTCCCATATAGGCCGCCTACCAAATACAGGGTTAGTTTTCAATGACCAGGCAAAATTAAAATTAAGATCTAGATATCAAACCAAAAGTGCATTTTAAATATTATTGTCGAAAAATATAAAATAAAATATGTAATAGCATTCATTTGAAAATGTCTTAGAAATGTCCTAAATCATAAACCTAGTGGTAATCAATACACTTGTGAGCGTGCATGCACCGCCAAATTTATGTGTGCTAACTGCTACCTCTCTAGGTTGTTGAACTGAATTGTGCTGTTGCAATATCCACACGTTCGCTTTTTAGTGGTGAACAGGAATGTTTTTTTTTTAAAACATTGTTTTTTTTTTCATTACCTATTTTGAAAATATTATCGATTCTAAACCATCTCTGAAAATTTGCCCAGTCATTGAAAACTAACTCTGCGTATAAGCCCTTAGGGGTGCTACTGAGAAATTCCTGACGGAAAACCCAAAAACACTTCGCCCGTGAGAATCGTACGCAGCTCTACTATCTATCGATATTAGTCGTACTTGCTATTACGTAGACCGGTGAGGCAGTTTACGTAATTTATTGATGAGGATTTCAGATACTTACGTTCGGGCCGTCATCCTCACCGAATACAATGCCCTCGGGTGCTCCGGCACCTGCCTCCTGCACAAATAATGAGAACAAGTCAGCTTAGGTAAGTACAACAATGTAAACGAATATGATATCTACTGTTCTTTAATTAACACTTAGTTTACTTCTGGGCATCACTGCTCAAATGACATTAATCTTTATTGCATTTACAATAAAGTTGCTGCCCTGGTTGCTGCATTTGATAAGTCTGACAAATAACATAGTGATCTTTATGTCCATCATTATAAGGTTGTTGTTCGGTTGCTGCTGGCAGAGATGTCCACCACATTAAGCTACGGAAACTGTCAATCAACCTTGAACCTTTAGCGATAAAGTTGAAAATCTATTGAAGAAATTTGACAGATTGTTGTAGCTTTAATATGCTGGCGTTCTGTACATTGGTTAGTTGACGGCAATAGCAACCTGTGACGATGTGACGTCACTAATTTGCCAACTCAATAACTTTAAAAAAAAAAATGATTTAAAAGCTAGAAAATTAATCGGGATTTAAAATAAAGCGTGTTTTTAGAAGTTGTGTGGTGGAATTAGTGGTTAATGGCGTCAAATATTCATTTATTTACTATGGTCAGCTTTGATGGTATTTAGTTAATACTTACGGGTATTGGGATGGGGAAGAATCCAAAGAGCCACTTCGATGGCGCCTCCTGCAAAAATTCAAAATAATTTATAGTAAAAGCTGGCAACAGTGTCATCCAGTTGCTGCCAGCCACCCTGCAAAGATCGTTGCCTAAGTAGTACATCGTTAAATCTTTATTATCGTAATTATATTGTTACGTCGTACCCATACCTACAATACAAGTAGCTTCTAATAGTAGGTACCTACAAGTAAGTAGGTAGATAGTAGTAGGTATGTATCGAATGATGTAGGTACAAATTCGCAAACTACCTATAAAATACATCAGGAAGTTGTCATTGTAATTTCGACCGTACGCCCAGGGCATAAAGTACCTATTTCTTTCCTTTGTACAAAAGTTGTGGAAGTTTCTCGTAGGACAATGACCTAGTATGAATTGTCTAGAAGATTCTGGATCTTTCTCAAACGTTCGGTCGTCATATAAATAGTCGACGTGTTTTCGGGAGCGGGCAGTATTATTTGGGCTACAGTACGGAGCGAATCGAGGTGATCTAGTAAGTGCGATATCTAAGTGAATAGTGATCAGTGGTGTACTTGTGATTGAGTTTGAAGTGTTTTGTAATTATTAAAGTTATTCAGTTGTTTCATCGGTAGTAATTAATTTATCCCATACCCAGCTCGTAACAATTTGGTGTCAGAAGTGAGGGATAAATTATGCCAGTTCTACCAAAGGACAACACGGACGGTATCCGTACCAGGAGTCAGCGACAGCAGGACATGGACCAAAGGCGGTTTGGAGACTCTCCGACACAGACACCGGGTGGAGTCCAGCCTACGTCAGTGCCAGTCGCTGGTTCATCCGAAGTTTCTCCAGCATCAGTGGCGCCAGACTTGTCAGCTTTAATGGCGCTGCTGCAGGAGCAGGCTCGCCGACAAGAGGAGCAGGCTCGCCAGTTACAGGAGCAGTTGCAACGCGATAAGGAGGAGCAGGCTCGCCGTCAAGAGGAGCAGGCTCGCCGTCAAGAGGACCAGGCTCGCCAGTTACAAGAGCAGTTACAACGAGATAAGGAGGAGCAGGCTCGCCGTCAAGAGGAGCAGGCTCGCCGGTTGGAAGAACAGTTGCAACGAGAAAAGGAGGAGCAGGCTCGCCGTCAAGAGGAGCAGGCTCGCCGTCAAGAGGAGCAGGCTCGTCGGCTGGAAGAGCAGTTGCAACGAGATAAGGAGGAGCAGGCTTGCCGTCAAGAGGAGCAGGCTCGCCGGTTGGAAGAGCAGTTGCAACGAGATAAGGAGGAGCAGGCTCGTCGTCAAGAAGAACAGATGATCCTCATAAAGGATCTTCATTCAACTTTCGGCAAAGAGCTGAAGGTAATGAAGGATCAGGTTAACCAGCACGAGAATCGCATCTCAGAGGCCGAAGTGCAGATCGCTGGAGTGAAGAAGGCTTTGGGAGAACTGAAGACTGGAGATGTGACTGTGGCTTCAGTAGTTCCTGCACCTTCAGCGCGGGGCTTTAAGGTGCCTCCATTCGATGGAACATCTTCGTGGTCGGCGTATAAAATTCAATTTGAGGCCGTTATTAAGGCGAATGGATGGACAAAATCTCAAGCCATGACCGCGCTCACTTTGGGCCTCCGAGACCAGGCCCTCAACATTCTTGAAGCGCTTGGCAAGGATGTGACCTACGAACAGCTGCTGGAGGCGTTAGAGTCCAGATACGGCGACGCGCACCTGGAGCACGTATTTCGTGCTAAGTTGAAGGATCGTGTCCAGCGTAGTGCCGAGAACCTACAGCAGTGGGCCCTGGAAGTTGAAAAGCTGGTTCGGAAAGCATACCAGTCTGCCCCTGCACTGATCGATGGGAATCTGGTACAAGCGTTCGTTGATGGAATACGTGACTTAGAGGTTAGAGCCGCTGTACGACTTGGGCATCATGAGACCCTGAAAGAGGCGTTGGCCCATGCCTTGGAAGTAGAGGCAGCGAGGCAAGACCATCGAATACACTATGTCAGGGAGGTTGTGGCAACACCTGTACGCGACTGTAAGAGAGGGTACAGCTCTAGCTGCTACACTGGTAGAGAAAGGGATCATGATCGGTCAAGCTGCCCAAAGCAAGTTGTGGCATCACCTGTACGCCAGCATTCGCAAAGGTACAGCCCTAAGTGTTACAATTGTGGAGAAAGGGGTCACCTTCGGTCAAACTGTAAAAAACGAAGCACACCAGGAGAAGACCAATCTCTGCAGAGAAAAGCGGCTGGAATGACTACCCAGCAACAGTGGAGAAACGACAGCAAAACAGACGAACTATCAAGAAGTCCTTTGCCTGAAGATTGGAAGCACAGTTCCAGACAGGAGTCTAAGGAAGTGGTGCCTGTGAGGATTTTAAGAACGGATCTTAGCGATGAATGGAAGGTAACCATACAGCAGGCTCAGCAAAATGACTCTGACATCAAACCGATCTTCGAGTGGATCAAAGCTGGTGCTCCTAAACCCAAGTGGAGTGATGTGGCTGCGATGAGTTCCATCACGAAGAGTTATTGGGCGCAATGGAACAGCTTGGTGATCCAGGATGGAGTCTTGTGCCGTAAATGGGAAAACGCTCGAGGGGACAGCTGTCATCTACAAATGGTTGTCCCTAAAGCTAAGGTACCGGATGTTTTACGGCTGTACCATGATGGATGTTCGGGAGGACATATGGGGGTAAAAAGGACTTTACTAAAAATTCGAGAACGCTTTTACTGGATCCACTGTCGAGATGATGTGGAGGACTGGTGTCGCAAATGTACCAGTTGTGCGGCCGTGAAAGGACCCCAAACACGCAGCAGAGGAGCATTAAAAGTGTACAACGTTGGAGCCCCTTGGGAACGGATAGCACTAGACGTTGCGGGACCATTTCCAGAAAGTGAGAGCGGGAACAAGTACTTCTTGGTGGTCATGGATTACTTCACAAAGTGGCCAGAAGTCTTCGCCATTCCTAATCAAGAAGCTACAACTGTCGCAGATAAATTGGTTCAGGAAGTCTTCTGTCGTTTTGGAGTACCCTTAGAAATACACAGCGATCAAGGAAGGAATTTCGAATCGCAAGTATTTCAGGAGACTTGTCGATTAATGGGTACCCACAAAACCAGAACCACCTCTTACCACCCACAATCTGATGGAATGGTGGAACGATTCAACCAAACGTTGGAAAGATATCTGGCAAAAGTCGTGGAAAGCAGACAAAGGGATTGGGACAAGCACATACAGCCGTTTCTTCTGTCCTACCGCAGCGCAGTCCACGAAAGTACGACTGTGACGCCCGCCTTCGCGAACTTTGGAAGGGAATTACGGTTGCCTGCAGATTTAATCACTGGAACTCCCCCTGATGCTCCACGCAGTGTAACAGATTACGAAAATGACTTGCGTAACAAGTTGAATGATGTTTATGAGCATATTAGACAATCCGGCCAACAGATGTCTGAGAAGATGAAGACCCGTTATGACCGGAAGGCAAATAGTAGGGGTTTCGACGAGAGTTCACTGGTGTGGTTGCATAACCCAGTACGGAGCAAAGGGAAGTCTCCGAAATTACAAGCAAACTGGGATGGACCATACCGAGTCGTGACTAGGATCAACGATGTCACCTACCGAATACAGAAGGGTCCACGAGGTGCGCCTAAGATTGTCCATGTAGACCGATTGGCGCGATACTACGGGCCTAATGATGCTCGGGACGAGCATGTCTAAGGAGGGGGCAGTGTTACGTCGTACCCATACCTACAATACAAGTAGCTTCTAATAGTAGGTACCTACAAGTAAGTAGGTAGATAGTAGTAGGTATGTATCGAATGATGTAGGTACAAATTCGCAAACTACCTATAAAATACATCAGGAAGTTGTCATTGTAATTTCGACCGTACGCCCAGGGCATAAAGTACCTATTTCTTTCCTTTGTACAAAAGTTGTGGAAGTTTCTCGTAGGACAATGACCTAGTATGAATTGTCTAGAAGATTCTGGATCTTTCTCAAACGTTCGGTCGTCATATAAATAGTCGACGTGTTTTCGGGAGCGGGCAGTATTATTTGGGCTACAGTACGGAGCGAATCGAGGTGATCTAGTAAGTGCGATATCTAAGTGAATAGTGATCAGTGGTGTACTTGTGATTGAGTTTGAAGTGTTTTGTAATTATTAAAGTTATTCAGTTGTTTCATCGGTAGTAATTAATTTATCCCATACCCAGCTCGTAACAATATTATTATTTTTATTTGTAATAGCTGTTGCCCGGGACTAATTGTTATAAAAATATTACGTCCTTATTTCAATCGGATTACCCCAACCCAAGCTACTCCTTATAACATGGAGCTATCTGCCAGTAAAAGTTCCATCAAAACAAAACACTGTCGCGATTCCTCAAAATGGAACAAACATAAGGTAGTAAGATGTTTGTGTGTTTTACACGATCAGTGTTAGGGCGAAAATTAAGGGCATCTAGCCGATTTTTTGAAAATGCACATCCAGATTAAATGGGCTTAACTAGAGAAAGAAATAATAAACAAATCAGTTTTTTTTTGTTTTTTTTGGGCCGGGGATTTCAGAGACTGCTCACACTGTTTAGCATCCTAAAAAACAAAAATGTGTAACCATGTAGTCCGTGAGCCTAATGAAAAGTAAAAATAAAAAAAAAGATAATCATTACGAGTTGTTTGTTTGTATGGAAGTTTGTAATTTAATTTATTTGGACTATGGATATGGGGATAAAAATTTGGGATGTCACTTACAAACTTTTGCAACAAATCGTATGAATATTTTGCCATAATCTGGACTTGCTTTCCGAGACAGTGAAGGGTCTGCGTACGAATCGTTCACCTGACCATGGCTAGTGACGCTTATAATATTACCCGTACCAATAGGATACAGAATGTAAAAATACTATAAAAATAATGACAAAAAGTGAAAACAAGACTAAAATCGGCCAAACAACACAAAAGTTATAACCAATAAAACTTTTGTTTCTGTCTCTTTCTAGACAAACGGAATTTAGTATGGATTTTGTACGTTGATATGACAAATGACGTCATGAAAGGTATCGGATCTCTCTGTCCATCAGCAGTTTCAAATGCTTATAACCTAGTATTTTTTATAAATATTTAGAAAATAATTTCACTTTGCTATTTCTGATGATAATAGTAATTAGTTATATAAGTAACTATATTCTAAATGGCTGCATGGATTTCGACGATTAAGGTATCACTGAGTTAGTTGAGTATTGCTCGAGGCTCTTGACAATTAAGCCAACAATGGTGTCGATTCTGTTGTGCACCAACTGAACTTAATTTAGGCTATTGCTATATTTTTCTCTCTAATAAAACGAGAAAGAGACGACGTAATTTAGAGCTGTCAAATTAAATTGAACTAATATTTCCATACAAATAAAGGGTGCACGTAAAAACATGTCGACTAAAAACACGGTGAAGCGCAAGGCATAAACTAGTTTGACATCTCTAACTTAGTTCATAGCTATAGCCGTACTTTTCTCGCACTGCCTTTTAGTAAAAGATAGCAATCGCTTAAATTAAGTTTAGTTTGAGCACATCAGCACCCCTAGCCAAGTTGACAATCTACAATCGTTAACGCTGAATGGGAATGACATCATCTCAACGTTAAATCACGTGATCAACACAAACGAATAGAAAATTCGTAGACAAGTTTACATCGTTCAAAATGATAGAATAGAATTTTATCGTTTCTACCTCAGATCAAAGAAATAGGGTTTCTACAATGTTGATCGCTAAACTCTTTGGTAGGAACGCTCACCATAGACTAAAGTGTAGGTTTTTTCTACAGACATTAGAGAACGAGCGATCGACTCAGTCGTGTCAACTTGGCTACCAATTTAGCGCTTTCTACAATCGCTTACACCGAGGCGATACCATTGTAGAAAGAGAATCGATACGAAACGTTTGTAACTTGGCTAGGGGTGCAGAATCGACACCATTGACTGCTGAAACGACTATCGGCACAATGATCGCTGAGCTCACATCCCACTAGTCGACAACTTCGTGAGCAAAGTCAAGATACTTGACTTGCTTATCTTTCACGGCTTTCATGAGGTTCTCGTCATGCGGGACCATTATGTCAACAATCAATGCACGCTGGTCTAATCGATCCACCACCAGGCATCGGGTTTTATTATTATAAACTAACTTGTCTATAGCTCTACTCCAGCATCTACACTATCACTCTACTCTAGCATATTGCTGTATATATGTCTTTGTCGGGTCTACTATGCCATATCGAATGCCAAATAATCGAATATCAATTGATCGACAACTTTAAATCGAACGTCTAAATACTCGAACGTTCATAATATCGAATGGTTAATAAATCGAACATTTAATATAGCGTCACTCAATACATCTAGTGTTCAAAATATCGAATGTTTGTTGATCGAGCGATCAACGCATCGCATATTCATTGTGTCGAAATATCACTGTACTGAATACTTTTTATACAGAGAACCAGAAACACAAAACTTACCAATAAATCACATTTTAATATTTCCGTTTATTTATTTTATCACACATCTTTTCTATTTTTACCCACCAGTAGCCCACCAGCTTGGAAACAAGGTCCGAACTGCCGGTGGTCGGGGCTATTGAGGTAAGAACCTCCTAACAATACGTTCCGTGTCCAGAAGTACTGCTTTCTGAATCAAGCACTAGATCCAGCTGCCATAAAAAAAGAAAGTGCTATGTCAATACAATGAATATGCGATGCATTGATCATCGATCAAACAAACATTCGATGTTTTGAACACTCGGTGTATTGAGTGTACGATATATTGAATGTTCGATTTATTAACCATTCGATATTATGAACGTTCGAGTATTTAGACGTTCGATTTATAGTTGTCGATCAATTGATATTCGATTATTTGGCATTCGATATGGCATAGTATACCCGTCTTTGTCTGTGGTTCTGTTAATTGTAAATTAATGTAACAGTCTTCATAGAATATAAATAAAATAAAGGAATTAAAAAAAAATTCTTCAGAAATTTCTGCCATTTGAAACTAAAATTACTCTTGCTCAGTCTCTCCTTCTACCTCTTCTAGACTATGCTGATGTATGTTTTCTTGATGCGACTGAGGAACTTCTTAATAAGCTCGAACGTCTGCAGAATTTGTGTATCCGCTTCATTTTCGGGCTTCGTAAGTACGACCATGTGTCGGAGTTTCGGAAGCAGCTGAAGTGGCTACCTATTCGGCAGCGTCGAGATTGTCACACTCTTTCGTTTCTCTTTTCCATTCTTCACAAGTCTAAGGCTCCTTCGTATCTTCAGGAACGCTTTGTGTATCTTGTTCCTAGAGGTAAGCCTTGTCACTCATCGTCATCTCTTCTCCTTCGTTTTCCTTCCCACTCCTCAAGTCGGTATGATGGATCTTTCACTGTTCGTGCTGTGCGCCTTTGGAATTCACTTCCACACTCCTTACGGGATAGCCCCTCATTAGAGGTGTTCAAGAGAGGAATAAGGGAACATTTCCTGTCAACATGATCAACATGTATGTATGTAGGTTTATATATATATATATGATTTTATAGGTATGTATGACGTATTTAATATATTGTATGTTTGTAGTTTAGTTTATAAAATTAATTAATTTTAGTAATGTTATTGCACATTCTTAAGTGAATCCTCTTCTGCAAATCTCGCTATCAAAATTAGGTTAGCTGTAAGAAAACCCAATTCTGGGTTAAGCTCGCCTTTGTACATAAGCTATATAATTGCAATTTTTTATGTATATTTGATTTTTTGTGTGCAATAAAGAATAAGAATAAGAAATTTAAAGATTTTGGCTGTATATTTCATCATGGCTGTTACGTAGTCACGCCCACCTCTCTTTGGATAATACTTACGAAACCAGACAACGCTTGCACTTGAATAGTTTCATAATTTTTGCACAACCGCACTGTACATCGTTCGAAGGAACGGAGTGGCGCTTGTAACGCGCCCTGAAAAGTGAAACAAAATGATTGTAGAATCGCTTTTTGAGCTGCAGATTATACAGCATGTATCAGAATGGTATGATAGTATTTATAGATGTGTCACACAGCGCCATCTAGTGCCACACTAAGCAACGAGGCTTGTGTCGTGGACACCAGATGGTTGATATACTACATAGATACTTTTTGTTTGTAAATACATACTTAACATACATATGACTCGGAAACAAATGTCCATGCTCATCACACAAACATTTGCTCCGACCGGGATTCGAACCCGAGACCCTAAGAACGTAAGGCAGCCTCACTACCGCTGCGCCAATCAGGTCGTCAAATAAAATAGATATCACGTCTTCGAATTGTTGGTTGTAGGACATGCCAGTTCACCGCTTTGAGAGCAGTGGTATTACGCAAAGTAATGCTCTCAGCGCCTGACTGGGTTCGAACCTTCCACGTTGTAACTCGGGACCGTCACCGCTGGGCCACTACTGCTCGGAACTGATGGGTGAGGTGGGATTTTTGGTGGTGGTAAGTAGCTACGGTAATACTTACAATTGTAAAGCGTCATAGAGCATAGGGCTGTTGTCCTTGATGGGTCGTGGAGTCAACCTAGACCTCCTGAAAAGTTACACACAAGATTATTTTGTATTTTGTTATAAGAATACTATTCACGGTTATAATATAAAACAATATTCCTCCATCGAAACTAGTTACCCGCAAGGAAAAATAATTCCTTCATCGAAACTATTTACGAAACTACGGTTTCGTAGACGCCCGAAGGGATTTGAACGGTATTTTGTGTTGCGTTATGTTTTGTGTGGGGTGTACTTACGCTACTCCTAGGCAACTATCAATTATCACCACCGCCAGACAGATCTTCAGACAGATTGTATCAGTAATTCTTATGGTGTATAATAAAGAATATTCTATTCTATTCTATTCTATTCTATTCTATCATTATGCCAACCTAATTTCTGATCTACAGAAGAGGATCTATGGCTCAACATACGTTTGAAAAATTCTTATACACCTTTACTACCTTGCTTTATGTTCTTTATTTATGTCCACAAAACTTGGGCATTTCGTTTTCTTACAAAAACCACACCCATTAACTCTTCTGATAGTTATCCAGTTATTGGTGACTTAAACAAGAGCAGTATTAACCGATCTGAACGCCCAATGAACACGACGAAGTTTAACCGTGATTTTGGTCTGGACAATGGTGTTTTAACAGGTGTGGTATAATTTTTGATTAGGGTATCTAATAAAACTTTCACACAAATTGGATTACGTGGCTGAATGTTCAAGCCCGCTGGTTTCCATCAACGCCTACCATCCGGCTCTATTAATTAATATGGATTTTGTATGACTGACTGGGAATTCAAATTTACTTACACTTTCTAATACGTTATTGGACAAATTTTGTGAGCCCCACCCTACTCTCCAACACACACACACTCACACACACACTCATACACACACCACGCACAAAAACCCTTCCATACAAACACATAATTTCACATAAAATTACCAATTTAAATATTGTTAATTTTTAATGTTAAGTTTTTAAATTTTTACTAATTATTTATTTCTAGTTTTTACTTTAATTTTAGCTTTTTGTTTATGTCACCACTATTTGGAGGTCGGCGCGTTAATGACTGCGACACGGTTTTATACTAATGCAGTTGTTATCGAACACAGAGTTTTACACTGAGTTTACAAAAACTCTGTGTTATTAGTTATTATTATTATTACTACATTATCAAGTAAAATCAATATCGATCAAAAAGTGCCATACCGATCTGAAGATTCGCTCAACGTCTGCCGGTTAAGCCGTATCACAACCTTAGAGAGTTGGTAACCTGCGAGTGGTCATTTAAACGATCAAAAAGTGCCATACCGATCTGAAGATTCGCTCAACCTCTGCGGGTTAAGCCGTATCACAACCTTAGAGAGTTGTTAACCTGCGAGTGGTCATTTAAACGATCAAAAAGTGCCATACAGATCTGAAGATTCGCTCAACCCCTGCGGGTTAAGCCGTATCACAACCTTAGAGAGTTGTTAACCTGCGAGTGGTCATTTAAACGATCAAAAAGTGCCATACCGATCTGAAGATTCGCTCAACCTCTGCGGGTTAAGCCGTATCACAACCTTAGAGAGTTGTTAACCTGCGAGTGGTCATTTCAAAAAACATACAAAAAAAAACAACCGCTGCCGAGTAATCTCTGACTGGGTTTTAATATTTAAGGTTGATCTGCACAACATATTTTCCATACAAATTTCGGGGGACTATTACTCCACTGTTTGACATGGTACATCTAAAGTTAAACATGATATCGTTTTGTCTCATTATTAATTGTGTCTGTGCGGAAACAGAATAGTAAAATAAAAAGGCATTCAAAAGTTACGAGCTACCAAAGATTCATTTTTATTGCCAATTTTAACGTAACTTTGGGCGTAAATTAGTAATAAAAGAAGTGTCAAATTTCCAAAACAAAGTCGGTACCGACACAGCAAAATTATCGAAGAATTCAATAAATTTTATTTGATAATGATTTATGCTGTGGTTTTTTCATAAAATTCGATTTCCCAAAAGCCTTTTCATATTTTTTTACGCGCGCCTTTTACTATGAATTTTCGTGCATCTCACTGAATAATGTTTCCCCCGGTGCGGTGCGGGAGGGGGATACGCCATATTGACATGTCCTTCGTTTGATAGAAGAACAAGACCTATATTTCTGTCCTTTTCATTTCATGCATGACGTCAGTGACGTGTCATTTGTTTTTCGCTGAAGTTGAAGGGCCTGTGCATTTTTATTGCACTCCTATAATGTGTGCGTTTCGATGGCGCGACCACGGCATTCTTTTTTTTTTAAGCTATGGCAAGATTTTGTAAAAAATAAATTATTTAAAATTAAATTCATTAATTAATTAAATATTTCACATTCAGAACATTTTGAAGGTGATAAGCGATACCATACGTATGCTCCTGAAATATAAAACCTAGGATTTTTTATATTTTTTTTACAAATTCAATTTTTTATTTACCTAAATTTCAGGTCTCTGCAACGCTTAGTTTTTAAGATTTCCATGGCCGCGCGGTTCTCCGCGTTTCGATGGCGTGGCCACGTTCAAACCCTGATAACTTTTTAACCATAACTTTGACAAATTTAAGGTTTTGGGAAATTTGAACCACGTACATACATAATTTTTACAAAATCATGGCATAGTTATTTTAAAAAAAAAAACGCCGTGGTCGCGCCATCGAAACGCACACCCTATAATATGGTGTAGCGACCTACTTATTTAGAAACTTTATATACATAAAACCTTCACGATATAATTTTTACTTTTCTTCTGATCTGTCACTTCTCTGTCTTGTGTTGACTAAATTGATATAGAATTATGAACATTTTTAATTTAATTTAGTTAGTGTATAACAACCACTAAATTGGTGACTCCGACGTGATACGCCCTGAAAAGGAAATCCTAAACTTTATCAGGCCAAGGAAATCCACAGTACCACGATGACAATATAAAGCAGTCGTCTGCCGACCAACGTCCAGACTCTGCTGGCTTCACAGCTATTTATTTCTCTCGAGGGATTAGCAGACCTGGCGGAAAGCGTCCAGGACATCGTGACCCCAGGCCAACAATAACAAACAATATAGTTATACAATATTATTGTTGCCACTAATCTCGCGAATTGTGTAGTGACGATGACGTTATAAGTTGATAGTAAAAGTTTTAAAGAAAAAGTTTATTTTATTCTTTTTAGCGCATTAAAATAAAAGTTCAGACGAAAGTATTATAACTTCGTTTTTGTTCGGAACGGTTCGGAACGCTGAGTGTGTGCGTACGAACTAGACGCACGTGAAGACTAGCGTCTAACTGCTCATCACTGATACTATCTCCTTCGGGCACGATGCCAGGTGAGACAGCGTGCTTTTTAGCCACGCCCACCAATGAGTTCGAGCTCGTGTGCTGTGTCACCTTAAGATTTTCAAAAATAATATTAAAGTTTTTTTTCTTTTTAATTTTTAAGAAACATTAAAAATTAAAAAAATATATTAGTATTACTAAAAAAATTGTTGAAAATAACACTTTCTTGTCAGTTGTGTAAAAAACTGGCCAAGTGCGAGTCAGACTTGCGGACGAAGAGTTCCGTACCATTAGAAAAAACGGCAAAAAACACGGTTTTTGTATGGGAGCCCCTTTAAATATTTATTTAATTATAATTTTATTTATGTTTTTAAAGTGAATATACAACTAAATATTCTGTGAATATTTCAAGCGTCTACATGTTGCCGTTAATATCGAGCAAAAACAGCAAAAAATCACGTTTGTTGTATGGGAGCCCCCTTAAATATTTATTTTATTCTGTTTTTAGTATTTTACCCTTTGGGTACGGAACCCTAAAAATGAATAAAGGAAATGTTAAGAGCTCCGATACTTCTATATAAAATTACTTTAACGTCCCCGGAAGGTGAAAGCGATGGTACACACCGCTACATGTTCCATTTACTTCCACTAAGGGTGCGGTTCCACTGAAGCGGAGCGGAGCGGAGCGCGATTCCCCAATCAAACGGCTTGAAATCCACATCTCTTCTCCACTCCTGCCATGTGATTGGTGAATCGCGGAACTTCAGACTCTTCAGTGGAACCGCACCCTATTTCATGCAGAATGAATTATTGTGCGTAAAAGCAAAAACTTTAATAACTTAACAAACGAAACGATTTCGATCCCTTCTCGACTGTTAGTGTGCCAAAATGTGCACGAGCCTAGCTTTGTCTAAAGATGGTTAACAAACATTTAGTAGGTATGAGAAAGTATTTTCAAATAAAAGCTCAATACAGTAATTATATATATTATATATAGAGTGATTTATAATAGACTAGTTTTTGCCAGCTATAATTTATAATAGACTAGTTTCTGCCAGCTATAATTTATAATAGACTACTTTCTGCCAGCTATAATTTATAATAGACTAGTTTCTGCCAGCTATAATTGATAATAGACTAGTTTCTGCCAGCTATAATTTATAATAGACTAGTTTCTGCCCGCTATAATTGTTCCATGGGATCTTACTAACGGGATAAAAGTAACCTATGTTTTAATCCAGGTTATAAACTGCGTGCAAAATTTCATCCAAATCTGTTCAGTATTTTTTGAGTGAAAGAGTAACAAACATTCATACATCCAGACATCTATACATCCTCACAAACTTTCGCATTTATTAATCACTAGCGGACGTCACGCGGTTTCACCCGCGTAGTTCCCGTTCCCATATTTTATCCCCGTACTCTCGGGGATAAAATATTTACGGGGACAAAGAATTTTTAAGATCGGCGCAGTAGTTTTTGAGTTTATTAATTACAAACATACACACATACAAAAATAAAAATCTTTCCTCTTTATAATATTAGTTTAGATGTAGATTATATAGTAGGATTCAACACGAATAATTAATACAATCCAAGATGTGTATGTTTTGTAATTGGGAGTAAAATATCACTGGCAAAATGAAGATGTAGAAAAGCAAACGATTTCAATAAAATAAATATAAAATATGTATATCTTTTCAAGATAATACGAGTAGTAATGTCTGTATAAGGTAGTATGTGTTTGTGCAGTGTAGTCTTGTTTACACAACCTTTTCTATTCTGTTTTTATAATAAAAAGAAGACTTGTAATTGGATGTCAGTTACACTTACTGATTTTACTCTGTTCGATACTCGTACCATATTCTCTCTTTATATCTTAGGTGAATATTTGATGAGAGTATTTTTTGGAGCTGCTACATTTAGAATACTTACAGTAACTTGAAATCCTGACACGCCTTGAAAAGGTCTTCTTGGTGAGTTTTGAGATACCAAATGCTAAAAAAAACGGTACTATTACTTATTTATTCTACACAATATACCAGTGTTTTTCAAAGAAAGTGAAGCATAAAGGGTGTAAAACACCTCTTAACGAAGCCGAAAAGCACTTGTTTTCCTCGTTATTGCGATCATTTTTTTGTTCTACATCTTACCTGGGAACCTCCTAGTTACGGAGATATTGGGGTTAAAGTTCCAACTTTTTAACAAGATTTTTTTATAATCCATCAGCACAATGTTTTGAATGCGTTACATTGAGTTCTACCACAAAACATGATTTATCACCCCAAAAAAAAAGGTAATTCCCAGCAATAATTTTTGCGTAAAGTTATTTAGTTTGATGTACAGAATGCTTGGTTGACGGCTTCGTGATAAGGACTTTTACACCCTATAGGGGTGTCACAAGAGGTTGCGAAAACTACCTCAATAAACAAAATATTATAGCCTAGAAAGATAGATTTAATAAGAAAATGTTAATTAGAGTATACAAACATTTGTATGTTCGAGTCAATTTCAACAACTCGATTTTTTACCTAATTTCCATGGACATTTTCATTTTCAGGTTTTTTGAAAAACTTTAATAATAAAGCGCAACATATCCACATAACATATACATTTTCTGAAAGGGGATATTATAATTAAATTACTTAGAGAGTTATTTGGGCCACCGAAATTGGCGAGCCACATAAATTTTATTATTGCCACCGAAATTGTATTGGTGACACAGAAATTCTGCGTTTGCACCGAAATTGTGAATTATTATATAATATACATTTTTTTAAATAATATGTTAAGAAAGACAAGGTTTAATGAAAAAACTGATATAATACGAATATCGACGTTAATATATATATATATTATAGTCGTAATTATGTAATGAACACCTGCATGTAACCCATGTATCACAAATAAACGATTTAATCATTTTAATAAGCATTTCTAAAAATACAACGTGGTGTACTATTGCATAAATCAGTCTTAGAAAATTAGCAATCAAGGAACTGATTATGTTTTATACTTCTATGAAGAGGATGGGAAATCATCAAATGACTCCTCCCGCTCTGGGCGAAGCAGGAGGGACTTTCAGACTTTTACTGACTAAAACCCATTCATGTTCCTTCATCGCCCTTTGTGTTTCGGGTCCCGCAAACCCGGCAGGCATCGGTTCTTGTGGATCCCTTCCTATTGCTGACTCTCTTTGAGGCGCGCGTGGAACACGAACGCGCCGTCGACACGGTCTGTTGTCATGAGACGGACAGACGGCGAGCTAGCCCATAGCCCACCGTCCACAGACCCACCACGTGGCCCCCGGCCACGACTGCATGTGCATGGATCGCACGACTCCTGCGCAGAGCCTCTGGCAGGAGGTGTTTGCCCCCCTCAGGTTGGGCAGGAGCCGCTTGAAGGCAGCCCCGGTCCGTTCCAGTTTGGGGGCCAAACGTCGGAAGTGTTCCACGAAGTTCCACCGGCTGTCGAAGACGAGTCCTAGGTACTTCAAAGTCGATTCGACCACACGACGAAGGTAGGTCGGCACCCGGTGATACCGGAGTGCCTCCCTAATGCATGCCTACCTCACCGAGCAGCACCACGGGCCGGTATGCGGACAGAGATTCCGCAGGGCGCCCCGGCTTCCGAATGAGAACCAGCTTTCCCGTCTTCCAACGAAGCGGGATCTGGCCTCTCTCCCAGCATGCGCTTAGGAGCCCCTCTAGTCGGGGCCCGAGAGCCTCCGAGGCCAAGACCCAGGCTTTGCCAGGCAAGCCGTCGGGTCCCGGGGCGGTATTTTTGACACTGAGGCTACGTACCGATACTCTCAGGTCTACCCCAGTCACTTCCGGAACGTTTTCGTCGTCGTCCTGTTGGTCCGCTTCCAGCATCGCAGGCGGCGGAGCCATAGGCGGGGGGGGATGTTAACCTCGCGAAGGGAACAGAGTACTCACCATGTCCTCCACGAGCCCAGGCCGGAGACTCTGCGTCAGTAGGGGGGCCCAGGTGCGGAGTTTATCCCGCACCATCTTGTAAGGGCGCCCCCACGGATCTCTGTCGAGAGTCCCCAGCGTCTCTTCGTGGGCCAGGGATCTGGCTAATAATGATAATGGGACTCTGATCACCGAAATTGCAAAATTTCGTTCCGAGTAAACTGAAATCACGTACTTACATTTTTGGCGGAAAGACCTGGCGATATGGTGCACTAGCATTCTTACAGCACGTAAGCGCACAACTGTCTCTTGCCGAGCAGGGATTTATTGTTCGTTTAAACTCATTGGTGGAAGCTCAGGACGGTGAAACAAAATGACCCTAGAAATTAGTAATTTCGCTTGGACAAACCTACCGTTGACATGTACTCATTAACTAGGAGTCTAAACATTCAAAACTAATTAACATCTTGTAGGTCAATCATTACTTAACGCAATCACAATACTTTTTCCTATATATGTTGGAGATTATCTTCCTGAGAGGTAAATGCTGTGTATGAAAGTGATTGTGGACAAGACACAGAAATTGATAATTCATCATTTACCGATTTTTTTCATAAAAAGTAATAGTCTTATAAATATAATTTAAGTAGCTTCATTTAGATTCATGTCACTTTAGTTCTGAGAAAAAAAATCGTTGCATTATCTGTAAAGCAGCACTGCGATTTCAGACTAGACGCGTAAATTTTTCGCCTGAGAAATTCACTCGTTCATACGAATAATAGTAGATTGTATGACAAGGGAGCAAAATAGGTTTTTTACGGCGAGGGCGCTATTTTGAATCCTGAGCGTAGCGAGGGATTCAAAGTACATCGCCTGAGGGAAAAATGTTTGCTCTCGAGTCATATACTCTACTTTTCATCTCGTTCTATGAGAAAATAAATAAGTGACATTTTTAAGTAATGAATGAATAAGTTTAATAAAAAAAATTACATGAATGTAAAAAAGGTCAATTACAAATTTATATTTATTTCTAATACACTAGCGAAATTTTGAAAATGTATTGTCACTGTGTGTGTGTTTTATTTGGGATTGATATACGTATACTTGTGGACTTATTTATACAGGATGACTTTTTGTCACTTTCCAAAAAAATGGGTATAATAGGTGAACGGAGTAGAAGCAAATGGCATACTTAGTTTTTTTTTATTAGAAATTAAAAAAAAAATCGTTTTCGTATGATTTTAAAATCGTACGAATCGTACGTTTTGAAATTCGATATTTTACATTTTTTGTTTTTTAATTTCTCTTTCTTTGTTCTAATATGAAAAGTTTACTTGAAATTTGTAGCGTTTTTTGATGATGGATCAATTCTTTTCTAAGCTGTGAAAAGAAAAACAAAACTAGGTATGCCATAAGCTTCTACTCCGTTCACCTAATATACCCATTTTTTTTGGAAAGTTATAAAAAAGTCATTCGGTATTTTGAGCGTTTGTAATCTCAGTATCTGGCTGGTGCTCAGGAAAAGGCACCGATTCCTTTAATGTTGAAGGGCGTGGCGACAATGGTGTGTACAATGCGGGTGCTGACCCCCGCACCGTACAAACACTTACAGCCAGTCATATAAACAATTTTCGTTCGATTTCAATGAACGATTCATGTTCCAAATTCAAATCTCATTACTGCCCGCTAAAAAGTCTAGTGGAGAAAAGAGCTACTTTGCTCCCGCTAAAAGTGAACAAAACGACACTTTTCGAATAGAAGGGATGAAATAGTAGATTGTATCATAAGGGAGCAAAATGATATTTTTACGGCGAGGGCGCTTTTTTGAATCCAGAGCGAAGTAAGGGGTTCTAGAGTAGAATCCCGAGCGTAGCGAGGGATTCTTTAATAGAATCCTGAACGTAGCGAGGGATTCAAAGTACGTCGCCCGAGCCAAAAATATATTTTGCGCCCGAGTGATACACTCTACTTTTCATCACCCACTATGAAAAAATAAAAGGCGCCTTATAATTTTAACCGACTTCAAAAAGGAGGAAGTTCTCAATTCAACTGGTTTTTTAAATGTATTTACACCGATTACGCTAATATTTATGAGTCGATGGACGTGATTATTCTTTAGTTTGATGCGGATTTGTTGCCAATTGGTCCTATAAAAAATTACCGTAGTTTGGCCCAGTAGTTTTCATTTTATGAACATTTTTACTTCAGTCGTGTGGTCTAATTTCAACATGTAAAATAAATGCATACCTAATATTTGGATAGGATATTATTAACTAAACTAACTTAAACAAAAAATAATAAAAAACTTTTTTGCAAAAAAAAAAACCGACTTCACAAAACACAAAAACGTTAAAAAATAACTTTAGCTTCAGAAGTCGGTGACAAAAAAAAAAAAAAAATGAATTAAACAAAGGTCACTGACTTCTGAAGATCCAAAGTTAATTTTCACTTTATTGTGTTTTTATTCTCTGTCACTTGAAGAACTCATTTTTCAAAACAATACCATGAATTTCTAACAATTCATGAAAATTTACGAAAACGCGGTCCGTAGTTCGCGCGTTTTTAATTTGATTTTTTTTTATTCACCCGGCGCGGTGCGACTATGGGCCGTCGTTCCAGCCAGTCTTTATTCAAACAATATTTGCGCTCGATTTCTTTCGGCGCTGAACACTAAGATGTTCCAAATTCAAAAAGTGCGCGGCAAAGATAATTGCGGCGCACTTATAAAGAGGATTAAAAACTCATTACTGCCCGCTAAAAGTTTCTTAGAGAAAACACCAACTTTGGGTGCACTTAAAGGCGAACCAAGTCGTCCTTTTCGAATAGATGGGATGAAAAAAAAATTAAAACCCATTAACTACTCATCCATTTTATTGAGGTTACGCTTGTTTGTCATGAACTAATTTCTTCCATCGTGGATCCGTTTTTGAGTCAATTTCAACAACTCGATTTTTTACCTAATTTCCATGGACATTTTCATTTTCAGGTTTTTTGAAAAACTTTAATAATAAAGCGCAACATATCCACATTATATATACATTTTCTGAAAGGGGATATTATAATTAAATTACTTAGAGAGTTATTTGGGCGACCGAAATTGGCGAGCCATAGAAATTTTATTATTGTCACCGAAATTGTATTGGTGACACAGAAATTCTGCGTTTGCACCGAATTTGTGAATGATTATTGTGTGAGACTGCACAAACAGACTCACGATGTCCGCGATTACGCGGAGCCCTAATCAAAATAATATTGTTCAATCGACAAAGTGAAAACACCTATTAGATACACTTACCATCACGTTGGTACCGGTGATGTGACGTAGTCCCTGGTTACGTCTTCTCTGAGTGGGGTGTAAGTATAACTGTGGTTTGTGTGGTGTATGTGTAGTTATGTGAGATTACGACGGTTCCATGGACGCCACAGCGCGTACCGACGTCTTTCTGGACAAACCTTCCTATCACACACGTGGCACCTTTCACCAATGTCCAACTGAATTTTATCCCGGTTTGCTAACCTAATCGGGGATGTAATAGTCCAGCACTGAATTTAGGAAATTACCGGCGTTCAAATGACACAAACAGGCCGGACATAACCAACAAATCACTCGCGGTCAAGACCCAAAATGGCGAGGTTTCTCAATTTTCACTCAATTATCAACAAAATATCAAACACCGATCAAGATGGTATCGGATTAACAATAACTCAAAGTTTTCAAACAATAATTACACGAAACAGCGTGTACCAAAATTACAAGCACGGAGCGACCATCTTTCAACCAAAATTGCACTGACAAGCTAACGTCATCGCACAGACTCGCACAGACAACGAAACGTAATCTGTCAAACGTCAAAAGGTGCGTTCAGAGTCTTGGTGGATGAAACATCTACCCCCCCCCCGGACGGGCCGTCCCGTCCGCTAATCAATTGGCAGTCTTGACAAGGTTGCGACCGCTCTCTTCATAACCGACCCATCCACTAAAACCTCAGCAAAACGAGGTACCCCGTCGGTGCCAGCCACCAAATTGAGAATGCGCCCCCGGCGCCAATACAGAGGCTTAAGGTTGGCATCCTTAATAAGGACGAGGTCTCCTATCTTGGGCGGATGAGTTTTATCAGTCCACTTGACGCGCTGCTGGAGGATGTGCAGATACTCTAAGCTCCAACGCTTCCAAAAGCTCTGAGTGAGCTGTTGCACCAACTGAAACCGCGATAGCCGATTTTGGCTCACATCAACAAAAGGGTACTCAGGCAGAGCGACAAGTGGCTGTCCAATCAAGAAATGGCCCGGGGTTAGAGCCTCCAAATCGTTCGGGTCCGAAGAGAGCGGGCACAATGGACGCGAATTTAGTACCGCTTCAATGCGACAAAATACCGTAGCTAATTCCTCAAAGGTGAGAACGGTGTCTCCCAACAATCTCCGCCAGAGTCCCTTTGCCGCTTTCACCGCGGCCTCAAAAATACCCCCCCAATGGGGGCAGGCTGGCGGGTCAAACAACCAAGTGACCCCTCGACGGGCCAATTTGTTACCAATGTCAACCTGGCTCTCATTAAGAAAGTCATACACTTCCTTCAAATAGTTACTGGTACCCTTGTAGTTGGTACCGCAATCAGACCTGATCAGAGAAGGTAACCCACGGCGAGACGTAAATCTATCCAAAGTTGCCACAAAGGCCTCCGTCGAGAGGGAGGATACCAGCTCCAAGTGCACTGCCTTAGTTGACAGGCAGACAAATACGCACAAATAAGCCTTGACAATTTTACTATTGCGAAGGGTAGACGTCTTTATCGAAAAGGGACCAGCAAAGTCCGTTCCTACGCCTGCAAAGGGCCTCGCCTCATTGACACGATCAGCAGGCAAGTCTCCCATCTGGGGCTGCATCGTTGGGGCCTTAGTCCGATAACACGGTATGCAGCGGAAGACGATGCTACGAATGGTACGACGAGCCGACAAAATCCAAAACTCTCGCTGCAGAATGGCCAACAGCGCATTGCAACCGGCGTGCGAGTTCTTAATGTGACGATCAGTCACCAACAATTTAATCAAATGGCCCGCCTTGGGCAACAAAAGGGTGTGACGGACCCCATAAGGAAGGCTAGAGTGCCTCAACCGTCCTCCAACACGCAAAAGACCCGTTTCATCCAAAAAGGGGTTCAACTTACTAACGGCTCCCGACAACTTAACTCTACCGGACTTCAAGGTCTCGATCTCCTTCTCAAAGTGTACGGCCTGCACAGAGCGAACCCACAGGAGGAGTGACTCCTGTCGCTCTTGAGGAGAGAGAACCGGTGACAGGCGCTTGTCCCCTGGATTCCTAGCATTGTGACCAAAACGCCTGATCCACGAGGTAACGTTCAACAATTTGTCGAGGGAGCTGTATCGATTCAACAAAAAATCAGGATCAAACGGAGGGTTTTCGTCCCAACAGCGAGCACCTTAAGCCCGGGCAAAGGATCCGACATCAAAACTGGCGTTCGAGGCCAATCATCCTCGGGGCGAGTCAGCCAATCCGGTCCCCACCAAAGGGGGTGCACAATCAGGCTCAGGTGGAGGGGCAGCCTTCAACACTGGGCCCATCACCGCAAAGCCAAAGATGGTCGAGACAGCCACCAAACCGTTCGGCTGCAAGACTTTCATATTACCCAACAATATTCTCCCTAGTACATCGGAACCCAATATCAAATGAGCTGTATTAGGGGAATCAAACCGGCGGTCAGCCAAATCCAGGCCTGACGTCAACCGGACAATATCAGGCGACAGCTGACGTTGGGGATGACAGCCCAAAATACTCGTCAGAACAATGGCCGAAGGAAAAAACTTAGGGTCCAAACAACTCACAGGAGTGAGCCCAAATAAGGTTTGTCCCTCAACAGTCGGGATAGGTGTTTCGCCTATTCCATTAATCGTGCCTGAAAAGGCACGGACATCCAGGCTCACCCGACCCGCTAACCAAGATGACAAAAGGCAACCCTGGGCTCCCGTGTCCAAAATGGCACGGACCACAACAGAGTCCCACGTGGGTCCCCAGACCCTGACCGATGCCGTTGGCAACAAAACCGTGTCAATCTGGGGAGGTACGTTAGCGGGACAGGCGCCAATTTCCTAGTAATGCCTGGGCGGCGACCGATCGCCGCATCCAGGCTGGGGTCTATCCCGATGAGGATAGTAGTCAAACTCCTCATCCGCGCGATGTCCCGAGCCGCGCGCCATCGCTGGAGGGGCATATCTCACTTGACGCCTGAGTGGCGGGGGGCGCGTGCCACCAAAACGGGGGGCAGGGCGGCTATCACCAGGCCCGACAGTCCTAGTCCGTCCCTGGGCCCTCGGCCGAGAGGGCGGTTGGCTTAACCCCGTGGCACCACGAGCGTTGTCGAGGAAACGACACTCATCCTCCAAAAATTTGACGAGGTCTTCAAAGGGGGGAAGATGGGTGGCACTATCCCCACCATACTTCTGCTCAAAACGGGACCTCAAATCTGAAGGAAGCCGCTGCAACACTAAGTGTACCAAAAAATAGGACCAATAGTCCACCGGCAACTCCAATCGTTTCAAGGCGTTGGTTGCTGCGAGCAACGGATTCAAAAGGTCAGCACGCAACGCTGACATTCTGGTGATGGCCGGCAACCCCAAGATCTGGTCAATATGGACATCAGCCAGGCAACGTTTGTTCTGGTACCGTCGGGATAGAAGTTCCAGAGCAGTGGGATAGGCCGAGTCGGTCACCGGCAAGTGCTGCACCAAGGCTCGAGCCTCACCTCCTAGGGCTGACAACAAATAAGCCAACTTCTGGGCCGGTCGGAGGTCAGAGCGCGAATCAACCAAACTGTCAAATAGGTTCCTGAAGCTTAACCAATGGTCCAAGTGACCTTCAAAATGTGGCAGCTCCAGGGTTGGCAGTCTACCCAAAAGTCCAGGGCCTGCAACAACAGAGGTCTCTGTTTTGACCTGGGCAGGGTCCCGACTCTTCAAAATTTCCCTGGCGCGCATACTTATTATGTCACCCAGGTTCAACATCTGGTCATAATCCGCAACAACCTTATCACGGGCTGCTTGACCCAATGTTTCCAGGTCCAAGTCCAAAATCACTTCATTGAAGCGAGCAAACAAAGTGTCAACCGCACTCAATCTCGCATTCAACTGCTCATACCGGGCAAGCGTGGCCTCTTCCAGGTCTCGACGCTCAGCGGTCGCAGCAGCTGAGGCAAACCATCTTAGCTGTGAGGTCAATCCACCAATGGCTTGGTTTACAGCTTTCAATGAAGCCATTGGGACAAATATCAAATAAACAAATTAAATTCAATTAAATAATCAACAGGAATAATTTTCCCGGACCCAACTACAATTTAAACCAAATAATAAAACTTAGTTTGAATTATTACAAGTTCAAATCCGACCCTGTACAAGCAATACCTTGTTTATACAATAGCAAATTAAAGTACAAACCACAAGGGACACCACATATCACAATATATTATGTCAAACAATCTATGTTAATTTGAGTCAGGCTGACGGCAACAAATCAGACTTCTCAATACTTTTAACTCAACAATAAGTGGTGAATTTAACAATTAAACCACGCTCTGCTACCAGTTGTGTGAGACTGCACAAACAGACTCACGATGTCCGCGATTACGCGGAGCCCTAATCAAAATAATATTGTTCAATCGACAAAGTGAAAACACCTATTAGATACACTTACCATCACGTTGGTACCGGTGATGTGACGTAGTCCCTGGTTACGTCTTCTCTGAGTGGGGTGTAAGTATAACTGTGGTTTGTGTGGTGTATGTGTAGTTATGTGAGATTACGACGGTTCCATGGACGCCACAGCGCGTACCGACGTCTTTCTGGACAAACCTTCCTATCACACACGTGGCACCTTTCACCAATGTCCAACTGAATTTTATCCCGGTTTGCTAACCCAATCGGGGATGTAATAGTCCAGCACTGAATTTAGGAAATTACCGGCGTTCAAATGACACAAACAGGCCGGACATAACCAACAAATCACTCGCGGTCAAGACCCAAAATGGCGAGATTTCTCAATTTTCACTCAATTATCAACAAAATATCAAACACCGATCAAGATGGTATCGGATTAACAATAACTCAAAGTTTTCAAACAATAATTACACGAAACAGCGTGTACCAAAATTACAAGCACGGAGCGACCATCTTTCAACCAAAATTGCACTGACAAGCTAACGTCATCGCACAGACTCGCACAGACAACGAAACGTAATCTGTCAAACGTCAAAAGGTGCGTTCAGAGTCTTGGTGGATGAAACAATTATATATATACATTGTTTTTTAATAATATGTAAAGAAAGATAAGGTTTAATGAAAAAACTGATATAATACGAATATCGTCGTTAATATATATATATATATAGTATCGTTGTATGTACAAAATGAACACCTGCATGTAACCCATGTATCACAAATAAACGATTTCATCATTTTAATAAGCATTTCTAAAAATACAACGTGGTGTACTATTGGATAAATCAGTCTTACAAAATTAGCAATCAAGGAACTGATTATGTTTTTTACTTCTATGAAGAGGATGGGAAATCATCAAATGACTTCTCCCGCTCTGGGCGAAGCAGAAAAATGTATGGAATAAATCCATACATTTTTTCAAATATAAAATTTGTAATATAATAAAATAAATGAAAAAAACGCGAAGGGTCGGGAGTCGTCAATTTTTTTTCATACTAATTAAATAAACTAACTAACTAACTATTAACTTAATTACTAATTTTATATATACAACATTATTATTAGGAAATAACGTACAGACAAAAGAGCACTAAGATATAGTGAGTGTTATTAGCCTTTTCCTTTAGGAATTTGTCTGTAGCACCACAGGGTCTGAGTTGGTGGTTGATGGCTTCAGGCACGCCAGTCTCGCTATATAGTCTCGCTACCTAATATGACAAAACATGACTGCGAGAAATGCGGGTGCACTATGTGGGTACGTACACCTCTGCCTATCCTTTCGAGAAGTACAGGAGTGTTGTTATATTTCAACTGCTATCGGTTATGGTGATCTTTCTAATAATAAAATCTCGAACAACGAGCTCGTATCTAAGTAAATAATAACAAGTTATGGCTGACATAATAGGGTTATAGATGACAAAAAAATCGAATTATTCCGTCAGATAGATTTCCAAAACATACTGGACACATATTTTTTCTTTTTTCAGGTAAACAAAAAATGAAGACGATACAGTGTGTACTCGTGTGACGTCACATTTGGGTACATTTTTTACTCAAATGTGACGTCACAAGCCTTTGACACGTTTTATCGTCAATTTTTATTAATTTGATAAAACAATAAACACGTATCCTTTATTTTCGATAATCTAACTGACGGACTAAACAGAATCGTATGTTTTTAGCCAGGTTTTTATCCCTACTGTAGGTTATAAATTTCTTTTCCTTTTAAAAAGGGTGTAAAACACCTCTTAACGAAGCCGAAAGGCATTTGTTTTCCTCATCATTGCGATCATTTTTTTGTTCTACCTGGGAACCTTTAGTTACGGAGATATTGGGGTTCAAAGTTCAAACTTTTTGACAAGTTTTTAACGCCTCCACGACCCGCATACTATTCAATCCATCCATCAGCACAATGTTTTGAGTGCGTTACATTGAGTTCTACCACAAAACATGATTTTAAACCCCAAAAAAAAAGTCGTTTCCCAGCAATATTTTTTGAGTAAAGTTACTTAGTTTGATGTACAGAATGCTTGGTTGACGGCTTCGTGATTAGGTCTTTTACACCCTGTAGATATTGCTTGACCGAAAAAAAGGTTTTTTTTTTAAGAAAAAAAAAACAAGGAGGTGTGACGAATTTGAAGGAAAAACGTCCAAGCCATGTTATTAATGTCAAAGAAAAGACAAAGACATTATTCGTCGGATATGGTAGGTACAGAGTTGTTAAATAAAATTTGCAGGACAGAACATATCCGCAGCTAGACGCGGCATATGAATATAAATTTACATAGTTACACTTAAGTAATTTTGAATCTAACTTTTTAAATGTTTTTAAGTTTTATTTGACGAATTTGAAGAAAAAACGTCCAATGCCATGTTATTAATGTCAATTTTTAATCTAAGTTTTTAAACGTTTTAAGGCTGATGCTCCAGGGTAGCCCGCGAAATTCAAATTTTCTTACGTTTTTAGCAAATTGCAGGCCAGTGCTTGGTTGTATGTTGATTAAAATATTGGACGCGATTGTAAGACGTATGTAGTTACATAATTATAATCATCAAAACCATCAATACAACCCTCCAAGTTCATAAAGGTCGAGAAACAATTTTTTCAAGGTCAAAGTCATTGCTAGACCTTTATGAACTTGGAGGGTTGTATTGATGGTTTTGATGATTATAATTCTGTAACTACATACGTCTTACAATCGCGTCCAATATTTTAATCAACATACAACCTTGCACTGGCTTGCAATTTGCCAAAAACGTAAGAAAATTTGAATTTCGCGGGCTGGTCGAAGCATTCACCTTAAGTCGATGTAGTAAACAGATATGCTGTGAGCGCGCATTCGTGAAGACTCGAAAACGGCCGGCAAAAATTGGGTCGTATTGCCTTTATTCTGCGTCACTGCGTGTATGTGAGCTGCCGCTGCCGCGCGGAGCACTTTTTTCGGTTGATTTGTAGGTGTATAACCTATCTGGTAGTATATCTGTCTAGTAGAATCATTATCATTGTTTTAAGTTTTAATTATCTTTTCAACCGATCTATAATATCACCGATTTACTCTTAAGTTAAAAATGTAGCGAACAAAATCATGAAACTTCTCCAATATGCAATGTAAATCGTCAAAATGTAGGGAACAGCAGATTTTTTCATAACGTCACGCCTGTAATAATAATAATAATAATAACGTGTGATCCTATACCAGAAATGGGGGCAATCATCATCAGCCCCCAAGACGTAGCTCGTGCAGTCCGTCCGTTGCCAAACTGGAAATCTCCAGGGCCGGACGGACTGCACAACTTCTGGATCAAATGGTTCCAAAGATCACACGCTCGCTTGGCGTCCCAGTTTCAATCAGCCTTAGAGTCAGGGTCGCTGCCCCAGTTCCTGACGACAGGAATTACCCACCTGCTCCACAAATCAGGTAGTACCGCGGAGCCCAAAAATTATAGACCAATCACTTGTTTACCAACGGTCTATAAAGTTCTTACATCCATTTTGAGAGCTAAAATCAACCAACATGTTGATAGTAATTCTATCATGTCTGGCTCTCAAAATGGATGTAGGAACGGGTCCCGCGGCACTAAGGAGCTGCTTCTCATTGATATGGCCATTAGCCAACAGGTTCGCCGCTCCCGAAAGAATCTGTCTACATGTTGGATAAAATTATAAGAAGGCCCATAATTCTGTGCCTCATACATGGCTCATGAGGGTGCTGGAGTTGTATAAAGTAGATGCAACTCTACGTACCTTCCTGATGTCATGTATGGGGCGCTGGAGAACGGTTCTTCGCTATCCAGGATGTCAACAGATCCAGGGGAACAGCGAACCCATAAGGATCGAGCGTGGTATATTCCAGGGTGATAGTCTGAGTCCATTGTGGTTTTGTCTAGCCTTGAACCCTCTCAGCACACTGCTGGAGCGTTCAGGTCTAGGCTATCTGTTGAGGAGAGATGATCAGGTCATATCTCACCTTCTTTACATGGATGATCTGAAACTCTTTGCCCCCAACAATTTGCAACTGATGAAGCTACTGAAGGTAACAGAAACTTTCAGTAGCGCCATCAGGATGGAAATTGGTGTGGACAAATGTGCAGTCATGCATGTGAAGCAAGGGGAGATTATGGAATCCGTGGGAACTCAACTCTCGGATTCCATACACCTTAGATCCCTCTCCTCAACAGAAACTTACAAGTATTTGGGTATATCGGAGGCATTAGGTATCAATACTGCAGACATGAAACAATCGTTGAGGGAGTGCTTCTTTGGCCGCCTGAATAAGGTACTAGGCAGTCTTTTGTCAGGCGGAAACAAGGTGCGCGCCTTCAACGGTGTTGATGTAATCATTCCGGTTTTGATGTATTCCTTCGGCATACTCAAATGGACTCAGACGGAACTCGATGCCCTGGATAGGAGGGTACGCACACTGCTGACCGCAAATCGAATGCATCACCCGCGGTCGTCGGTGATGAGACTGTATATCCCGCGGAAGTGCGAGGGTCGTGGCTTCTTAAATGCTAAGACCCTACACAACCGTGAGGTATGCAGTCTCAGGGAATACTTCCTGGAAGCCGACGGGGAGATGCACTGAGATGTAGTCTCAGTGGACAAGGGCCTCACCCCACTCTCCCTGGCTAACGAGAACTGGCGCAAGCCTAAAGTATTAAACACTAGTGACCGCAAGGAAGAATGGCATGGCAAGGAGCTTCACGGACGCTTTTATCGGGCCCTACATGGCCCCGATGTAGACTTCTTAGCGTCGGTATCCTGGCTGCGCTTTGGTGACCTCTTCGGGGAAACCGAAGGTTTTGTCTGTGCAGTAATGGACGAAGTTATGATGACGAATAACTATCGGAAATACATTGTGAAAGATGGCACGGTTGACATATGTCGGGCATGCCACCGTCCGGGAGAATCGATCCGACACATTATTTCTGGGTGTTCTAGTCTGGCTAACGGAGAGTACTTGCATAGACACAACCTTGTTGCCAGGATTATCCACCAGCAACTTGCTTTGATGTACAACCTTGTGGAATCAGAAGTGCCATACTATAGGTATGCGCCCGACCCAGTTTTCGATAATGGTAATATCACGTTGTATTGGGATCGACCTTGATAGGTCGATCCCAATACAACGTGGTCCAACAGTCCTGTCAGTGGTGATCCACTGACAGGACTGTTGTTGCCAATAGGCCTGACATTGTGGTGATAGATCGATTGGAGCGTCGCGCAATGATTGTTGATATAGCGGTCCCGCATGATGAGAACCTCGTGAAAGCAGAGAAAGATAAACAATTCAAATATCTGGATCTGGCTCGCGAGGTTGTCGACATGTGGGACGTGAATACAGCAGTCATTGTGCCGATAGTCGTGTCGGCCAATGGCCTAATAGCCAAGAGCCTCGACCAACATCTTAGGAGGCTCACGCTTGGCAGCTGGATCAAGGGCTTGATTCAGAAAGCAGTACTTCTGGACACGGCACGTATTGTTAGGAGGTTCCTCTCTCAAGAGCCCTGACCACCGGTTGCTCGGACCCTGTTTCCAGCACTGGTGGACTACAATTTTTTATATTTTTAAATGTTTTTTTATAGTGTTTTTATAGAAATATTTAAAAATGTTCAAAATATGTAATATAATGAATAAAGGAGATAATAATAATATATCATTTAATTCAGGTAACAAAAGACCCATATCACATATACTTACCTTACAGACTAACATACATATTTATATAAACTTCAAAATAACAACACAACATAGTAATCCCCGGAGGATTAAACAGAGGTGTACCTATAGTACACCCACACACGTTTCTTCAGTTATGTTGAAGTTCCATGTAATAAGGGGCGATTCCCATCAACCGGGCATTAATCCAGCCTCCGTGGCTGCTTCTGAAAAACTCCTAGTTGAAAAACCCGAAAACACTTAGACCAACCAGGTAATTGAAGCCAGGACTTCTTGCTCAGCAGTCACTTTTGCGAGGTTAGATTTTAAGAATATTATATAAAGGGTGTAAAAAAGGCCCTTAACGTAGACAAAAGGCACTTGTTCTCCCCGTCATTGCGATCATTTTCTTCTAGACCGTACTTGGGAACCTTCTAGTTACGGAGATATTGGGGGTCAAAGTTCCAACTTTTTCACATTTTTTTAAATACCTACGTGTTTTTAGTGTAAGATTTTTACTTTAAACATCACCACGACCCCCGTACTATTGGGAACGTCAGAATGGCTGGTTGTAACTATTAAGGAGTTCTGGGAGTTCTGGTTCTAATCAGTTGGGGGAACTGGTTTGAAATTCAGAAGCAAGATTTGACCAATAGGTACATCCTAAATCCAGTCCCTGTAAAAATTTCAAGTGATCATAACTTTTTACTTGTTAAAGCTACAAGGTGGAGATTGAAAGACGTGAAGGTAGCAATCAGGTAGCAATTACTCAAGTTAAAATAATAACACGAATTTGAATAGTTTACACAAACGGAGAGTTGACAGGCCATCCTGATATCAGAATGGCTGGTCATTTTGAAGTCCCTTTATTTTGTTTCCAAGTTAGGTAGCAATTAATTGACTATAGGTAGCAATGGATAGCAAATAGGTAACAATTTTTGGTCACCAGCCATGCGCGGAGCGATACAGACAACCAGCCATTCTGACGCTCACGTACTATTCAATCCATCCATTAGCACAATGTTTTGAGTGCGGTACATTGAGTTCTACCCTAAAACGTGATTTTTCACCCCAAAAAAAAAAGTCGTTTCCTTGCGATAATTTTTGCGTAAAGTTATTTAGATTGATGTAGGTACAGAATGCTTGGTTGCCGGCTTAGTGAAACGCCCGTTTACACCCTGTATTTAAGAGAGCCAGTTTTGGTCAATACTTACGGGAGCACTTCAGGATCCTCTGGCGAACCCTTGATTCTGAAAAGAACGATTATGTTAAAACACCGTTATGTCGGTCAAAATAGCAATCTACAATAATTCGGATAGAGTAGAACATTGGTACAGATTTTAGGTAATACAAATAAAGGAAACGTGGGGATTTTCGCTATTTCGTTTTTGTAGGTACTGATTGTGCCACTTATTAGCTCAATATAAATTATTGTAAACTTACAACTATTTTCTTGTCTATTTTGATCGGTCTATTAATTTAAAGGAAATAAATAGTGGAAACTCTTAAACGTTAGCTGTTTTAAGAATATCCGCTATATTTATGAGTGACATTTTTGGTTACATACGAGAATATTCCGGTCGCCCGCCGTTGTGCTGGTGGATCTTTGAGCAGCAGTCTGAAAGTAAACCATTTCATTTACAATAATTTGCATAGTGTTGCACATTGGTACAGATTTTAGGTACACTATCACTGAAACTCATTATATCCGACTTAGAATTACTTATAACCCTATAGGTTCATTTAATACGATTGAATTACTTTTTTCGTAAAATATTCCACATCTGGCATCTCCATCGAAATAATCACCATTGGTTCCGGCAGCTAATGCACAATAACTTCTGTACGTATATATAAAACTCCTAATTAGTAATTTTAATTATCATATTACTCACTGCATTTCTACATATGCATCCACAGCGGCGGTAGCTGCAGAGGTTGCAGCCTTGCTGGTTGTAGACGTAGCCCCCGATAAAGAAGCTGCCGCTGATGTAGAAAGGCCGGCAGTTGGGGAAGCAGCCTCCGATGTGGCAGCTGCCGCCGGAGTATTAGGATTAGTAGAAGTAGATGCAGCCTCCACATCGGAGGCAGCTTCCACCTCTGCTGATCCTGCCACACTTGAGGGAGCGGCTAGCGGTGGCGGCGCGTTTAAGTGTAGCACGCTCATTCTGAAAAGTGAAAAATCATGGTTAAAACAATCGCCACAGATGCGTGTGTACCTACAGTTAGTAGTAGCACTAACTAGGTACTTAAAGTGCACACTTGAAGTGGTCATACTGTACTATACAGTATGACCACCTTGAAGTGTGCAGTTCAAGGTGGCGTAAAAATGCATCGAAATGTCAAACTTGATGTATCAAAGTTGCTTGAAGTGTACAACTCCTTGCGGTCAACCCGAGCGGACCAAACTATGTTAGGGTCGGATTCTAGTCTAACCAGATGCAGCTAAATGCCAGTATTATACATCATAATCAGCCTATTAATGTTCCCACTGCTGGGACACAGGCCTCCTCTCTATGAGAGAGAATAGGCTATAATCCACCACGCGGGCCCAGTGCGGATTGGTAGATGTCACATGTCTTCGAATTTTTTGGTTCCAGGACATGCCGGTTTCCTCACGATGTTTTCCTTCACCGTTTTGAGAGCAGTGGTGATGAAATAAATTACACAAAGTAATGCGCCTGCCTGGGTTCGAACCCACGACTGTTAGTAAGTCAGGGCCGCCACCACTGGGCCACCGCTGCTCTTAGTCTCAGTATTATACATGGAGCGACTGTTTGTTTGACCTCCACAACCCTAATTTATTGTAACTATAAGTATAGTATAGGATCCTTAATAGAACGACCTTCACCGAGCTGGTTAATGGATGAAAAGTATTTTATGTCAAATTAAATTTGCCAAAAAATATATAGCAAATAGGTTGACTAAAATATTTCAGTCCAGAATACAATTTTTTTTTTTATTACATTTCACTGGTTTGGTTAATAGACAAATTCCATACGAATCGAAAGTATAAAGCCTGTAGAATATGCAAACGTTAGGTTAACCTAACGTTTGCATATTCTGTTGAGAAATGTTTAAAAAAATATTTAAGTTTAAAATTGCTAATTAATCATATTCTGAACTGATATTTTTTAGTCAACCCATTTACAATTTATTTATTGACATTTAATTTCATATAAAATACTTTTCATCCATTAACCAGCTCGGTGAAGGTCGTTCTGTAAGGGATCTTAGACTAGTAATACGATGCTCCTTGGTAAGACTGCCCAGCGGACCGGGTGGCACTGGATTACCTTGATTTGACCCTACCTTTCATTTTGGCTTTGTCTATCTCCTCCTGTTATGACATACCTCGCGATTTAACAATCACAGCGTAGCATGACTGTTTAATTAATACTAAGGACCGACCGAAGGTTGGGTTTCAGTTTCGGTTTCGGCTAGTTTCGGCCATATAATCCAGTTTCGGCCACGGTTTCGGTTTCAGCCAATAATTAGCCGAACCTTCGGCCCCGCCGAAACTAGGTGTTCGTGAAATGTCGCGCATCATTCAGCTAACTTCGAGTGAGTGAATGTGATTGCCGGATGAGTTCGCTAACTTGCGCGATCGTGATGATTTCAGATTATGTGGTTTTTCTCGCGCAAACATTATTAGGTAAGTAGGTATTTGTTTTGACTTATGATTAATGTATTTTTATGGCATTCATTAGTCTTGTCCTACAGTGGAAAATAAATAGGTTGTAAGTTGTATTAGAATAGAATTCATTACATATTTTACATGGTTCTGTTGAGTTATTTCCTAGAACTTTTACAATATGAATTTATGAAGAAATTAATGTAACACATAAAAGATGTGTGAAGATACTTGTGATGTTTGATTCAAGCATTACTATATTTGTTTATAGTTATTGTTGGATTAAATTTTGTACCCGTATTCGAACTGCCCCGTAAATCCGATACACAACTACTTCCGGTGATTTAACTATTACCGTGAATGACCTTCAGTACTATATTAGTCATGTCGCATTTTTTCCCTTTAGTACGCGAAGTGCTTAGTCAATTCGGACGTGTAGTACAGTAGTACGTGAAAGTTTTCTAGTTAAACTTCATTATTAAATTTAATTAACTTTCCTATAAATAATGACTGCCATAAGTATGTATACCTTAGTAGTTTCATTGTATTTTAATCTGTGAAATATTATTAATTTATCATAGACTGATTTTTTTCAGGTAAAGAATAATCATTAAGACTAAAACATAAGTAATTAATGTTGATTTTTTTTAAAGTTAGGTTTTATTTAGTTTATAGTTAGGTTAGGTTATATTTGTCTACAAATATGTTGATTGTGTTTTTTATTTATTTAAATTGTTAATTTTACAAATAAACAACTATTTTTGTGACATACTTTGATTGTTGCATTTTATTTTTTTACACGTGTTAACTGTCTATATATGCTTAAAAATTCAATATATTTAACATGCTATAAAAAATCAGTCAATCGGTTTCGGCCGAAACTGGGTCAAGACTGAAGGTTCGGTTTCGGTTTCGATTTCGGCTGAAAATCTTATTTCGGTCGGACACTAATTAATACCGCAAGCAAACCAGGAAATCGTTACCATTTCTAAGGTTCAATAAGCCCAGCGTTTGTTTCTACACACACGGGGTTTATTGAACCTTAAGAAATAAAAGTATCAAGTCGCAATGGCTAAACAATGGCTAGTTGCTCAATAATAAAAGTTGCACAGGCGATCCTAACTTAAGCCGCGCTTATCTCGGTCGGTCCTTGGATGGGTGACCACCCTTTTCATAAAGAGTTTCCTCCTTGCCTCGTTACAGGTGGTCCGTGGCAGTTATGAAACGCCACTGTTGATCTGGCTTTCAGGAGTTACAGTGGTTTGGAATTAGTGCGGCAGGCTTGTCTCATTAAAAAAAAGGCGGTCATTGGTCCAAAAGTCTGACAACTAGTCTTTCCAAGAGGTATCGTATCACCCAGTACTAACTGGGTTGTGAAGGTCAGATAGGCAGTCGCTCCATGTAAAATTCTGGTATTCAGATGCAACCGGTTAGACTGGAAGCTGACCCCAACATAGTTGGGAATACGAAACTTATTTATGTTCTCGGCTCCATAACAACCTCGCCGGCGGTTAGGGTGTGAATACCGCCAAGACTCCAATGACAAACTTTCTTCACTCGTATCAAAATCAACATTTGTTCTGATAAGTTAATATCTAGCTTAAGTTTGAGCTTAATGGCTTAGCTTTTAAGTTAAATTGTGTTAAATAAACTATGTACGAAAAACAGTTATTTATTTAGGTATATTAGTTACCTACTTATACTAGCTTACTTAGGTTCCGCCTGTGGATTCAAACGCGTTTTATTTTTAATATTATTTGCACCACGCTTAAAACTAGAGACCGGATTATATGCAACCTAAAATCGTCAAAATATTTATGCAGCATCATAATAATAATGCTCGAATTACGCAACAAAAATTCCAATATGTGCAACATCAAATTTTCAAAATTGACGTTCTCGACGAGATATTATTATCGTTTTTTTCTTTAAAATCGAGTTTGTTTCAAATTATAATTAGTAAGGTTCTTAAATTATTTTTTAATTTTGAGAATGACCGACCGATCGTTCTACAATCACTTAGGTCGATGGGCACTATTTGAATTTAGGGGCTTTTTTATTTACCTGTGGCATATTTTTTAGTTAGGTAAGGAATTATGTACAAAAAATGCACGATATTCCAATTTTAGCTAAATAATGCATTTGTCGGCGAAGCTGTGGGCCCGCATATCACAAAACTGGAGCCCTGAGACCTGGGGTCGCGGCAGACCGAGGAGAAGATGGCGGGACGCCTTGGATGGCTTTCTCGTTAATTGGCGAGAAGAGGCGTAACATCGAGAAGTGGAAGGAATGGGGGGAGGCCTTTGCCCAGGAGTGGTACAGCTCAGGCTAACCAAAAAAAAAATGCATTATGTTCAAATAACGGCCATAATACGAAAATGTGCATTTGCATATAATCCGGTGCACGAAGTTATTGACAAAGTTTTATCACAATCTGATGAACGGCATGGCAGCACATAAAATACGAAGTTCGTGTTTCGGCAGTGACGAAATTTTGGCTAAAAATTGTCCGAAACTAAAACTGAGGCGGAAACAATACTTCTTTTTTGAACCTTTCACTACAAACTATACGCATGGCATATACCAGGTGGGGAGGGACGACGACGCAAAAAGGGTTACCAAAGTATTCAGTTACATCATTTATATCCCACATAGAAATTTTTCATAATTTATTGTTTAATTAATGCACTAATATACGTGGTAACTGTTTTCGCGTCGGAGTCTCTTTCACCATGTATTGTGTAATTTGCCAAACAAGAAAAATACGCATACACACATACATACATTTTTAAAGGAAAGTAAAGACACATAAATATACGTAATTAACAACAATCTAAAGAAACCGTGTTATCCGTGATTGCAGTGTTTTTGCAACAGCGCCGAAATATCAGGAACTTAAAAGTAACAGTAAACATGGGAAATATACCGTTTTTATTGTTATTGAAAATCTAAAGAAAACTTTGAATATTTTTGGGACACACACACATGGGACAGCGCTTTGTCATCGCTGGATTACTCCTAAATAAAACTATTGGAAAACCAGATTCGTGCATGAGGTGTGCGGAAATTGTTATTTAATCTTTATTTGATGGGTACCTACTGGAGAGGTGATTTTTTTAAAGTTTATGATACGGAGTGTCCGGTATTATATGGAAAACCTTAATTAAAAATGATAACACTTAGAATGGAAATTGAGGAAAATCGGCCTATTAGCGGACTGAAATGAAAGAAATCCCAAAAAATGCACACATTTTTGTCTATGTATCGTTGTAGTAGAAAAGTCCGAAGGCCATAGGCCAAGGAAAAGTGTGTGTTTTTGTCGTCCTTATTTTATTTTTAAACGTTTTCATGAATCTTTTATGTCTCAGAGCAAAAGGCTGGATGCCAAATAAAACCAAATATAAAAAAAACGATTTTATACGCTTTTGCACTCGTGTGCTGTGGATAGTGTGGATACTGATAAACCTGATTTCTTGTGACCACCAATTAAATAAACTAGTTAATAAACTATCTATTATCATTGCAGGCTCAGCTATAATTATCAAAAAACCAACAGTAAACAAAACATACGGTACTATCATGTCGTATAAACAAAAAAAAAATATTTACATTTGATTATATTTAATTTTCATGATAAAAAATCATTTTAATGTATCATTATTGTTTGTTGTGTGTTTTTTTAGCAGTGATTTGATTAAATAGTAATTCTTGTTCGCCTTATTCTAACTGGACTTGTCTTACAATGGGCGTTTGCCTTTCTACATTTATAATCTTTTAAAGGATTAACAAAGACATTAAAATTAAGTATTCGATTTAGTTGTTATATAAGGAGGGAACGACAATACGACAATAAATTAAACTTCGATTAACCAATGACTTTCCCAGTATTCTTAAAAAATATCAATCAAATATAATCCAGTCACAAAACATTATTTTTCATTTTAAGTATTTTCAAAAAGATAAGCACGGGGTTAACGAACCCGCATCGGTGGTTTAAACATTATTCCTTCAAAAACCTTTACCAAATTTGTTCTTAAATTTTATTTTCTAATGCAAATTAAACCTTATAAAACTTACCTGGAACCGATATGATATAAATGGTGTCTTATTTTCATTTACAGTTTTTTTTTTAAATATATATCGGTGTTAGACTTTATTTTGAACATATTCCTATGAACTAGTATTGTGTTTAATTTATTGTTGTATTGTCATCTCATATTTTTTCTTCAAATGACGTCATTGAAGGTCAAATAAAGGTAAACTCATGTCTTCGAAAATATGAATAGGGCGTATTTTTTTCATTTTAAGGAGAAATAAATAATAAGAGATCTTATTCCTCGAAATGGTTTTGTTTGTTGTAATTAGCATACGTACTCGTTTGTTAGCACAATTTTTGAAAAAGGAAAAAATAATCCCCATTATCAATCACTCTGATGTGAACTAAGTTGAGGGTTAATAACCGCAAGCATAGAATTTCGCTGTATTGTGTTGCTTCAAAACATATGTATTGGTAACAATAAGCCCGAGTGAGTATATATTTATAATTTACTAGCTCCTCACATAAACATTGTCACCGTCACGACCGGGAATGAGGGATTTTCTTTTTAGCTCTTCCCTAGTCGCTGGATAGATGGCGCAGAACTTAGTATGATAATGGAAAGAACAGAACAAAACTGATTTTAACGATTTAACAAAGCGCGAGAAAACTAGGTTTTATTCGGAAGGTTGAGCAAACGAAAGTGTCAGTCAACGAGCGTATTTGACGTGACGCAATGTTTTTTTTTCAAGCGTTTTGGCTTTGGCACCATCTATCATAGTCAGTTCAACGCCATCTATAGAGTTCTTGGAAACTAAGTTTTTTTTAATACCTCAAAAGGAAAACCTCTCATTGTCACCAACGTCAAAAACGCCGCCCTTACCGGTGTCGTTGTGTGACGTAGGAATTCATCGAATTTTCATTCAAATAATACTGAAATCAACACATGTTTATTAATAAAGAAGTTTACTTAGATGTGCAAAAATATTGACTTAAAACTAGGAGCGTGCTTCAAATTATAAATATAAACTAAAAACTTTACTATTTTATATATCATATTATTATTATTTATATTATCATCCGAAAATAGTCCATTGCTGGGGTATTGGTGGGGTACACTTGCGCCAAATGGACTTTTGCGGAAACGGACACTTGTGCCCACAGATAGACACTTGCGTGACTGGACTTTTGCGCGCCTTGCGACTGGCCACTGAGGTTTACTCTGAAGAGTAAGCATAACATCACGCCTGTTATGACTAGAAGGTGGACAATTGAAAAAAACTGAAATTATTCCACGGCGCCATCTTGGATTTTCATTTGACTTCATTTTCGTCATCAGCGCCTCCTCACGCCAGTCCTTCGCGCAAAAGTCCCATAATACATTAAAACTAATGTTTATCTTACTTAACATAGATCGAAATAGAAGAGCAACGGTGGCCCAGACGGGTCCGACTTAAATATGAACAGTAAGTCCTGGTTTCGAACCCAGGCAGGCGCATTACTTTGTGTAATTTATTTCATCACCGCTGCTCTCATAACGGTAAAGGAAAACATCGTGAGGAAACCGGCATGTCCTAAAACCAAAAATTCGAAGACATGTGACATCTACCAATCCGCACTGGACCCGCGTGGTTTATTATAGCCCATTCCCTTTCATAGAAAGGAGGCCTGTGTCCCAGCAGTGGGAACATTAATAGGCTGATGATGATGACGATGATGATGATGTTAGATCGAAAAAATACGTGAGTGTCGTTTTAGGTGGACTGGGTACTTTACCAGCCACGTTATCTTGGTTTAAATCTCTTTGACAATTTTCTTCCTTGCACGGCGGGTGGACCACCAATACGGACATGAATGGCATCTAGCGAAATTATGCAGAAACTTCGAGGAAATGAAAACGTTTAGAAGCACGAAATTTTACACAAAGGTTTCTTAAATGATGTAAAAATGAGAAGGGACTTTTGGAAAATCTTACCTAAGGGGTTAAAATAGTGGTTGATAGTTTGTATGAAAATTCGTCATTTTTGACAAAGTTTTTTTTAATAGTGATACAGTTAACTTTTGTTTTGAACCATGAGCTCATATATTCTTTTTACATTTCTAACTTCTAAAAAATTGTCTTCGTTTCATACAAACTTTCAAACCCCTTTCGAAAAATCCTTGTCATAGTAATCAATACAAATCTTCATAGTGCTCACTTACCTACGTCATTGAAGGAAGATTTGTGAAAAAATTTCATGCTTCTAGACCCAGCGGTTTCAGCAGTGCAATGATCTATCAGTCAGTCAGACAGCCAGTCAGTTTCTTAGTTGGAGTAACATTTAGTTTTTTTTTAATCGCAATCGCTTCATTCTATGAAAAGTTAGAAACGGTACACGTGTACTAATATCATTTTTACTTGAATACAAAATTTTGCGACTGAACAACTTCAATACGAAACTTCATCCTAAAAGGGTTGAAATTTAAAAAAAAAACAACGATCTACGTTGGTGTTAGTTTTTAAACCATAAGCCGAAATACTAGTGATTTGAACTTAATAATAAAGAACTTTAATTAAAAACAAAATTTCATTCCCCTTTTCACCCCCACAAATTCTAACAACACCGTTGCGTTAGCTTCCAACCATAAGCCTAGATACCTAATAAATTTAGTTATTATTTCTTCGAAAATTAAGGACTTTCCATACACAACTTCATCCCCCTTTTTAACCCTTTGGAGGTGGAATTATCAAAAACGCTGAGATATAAATTAATTTTCAATTGTCAGTCTAAACACAAAATTATAAGATTCTAGCTTTTAAACTGACGGACTTTCATATAAACTTCCATCCCCTAAGTTACCCCTCTAAGGGTGGAATTCCCACCACGGTGGGGCCACCACCACGTGGCCCCCGGCCACCGTAGGCGCGGGCCTGTGGACGGTGGGCTATGGGCTAGCTCGCCGTCCGTCCGTCTCATGACGACAGGCCGTGTCGACGGCGCGTTCGTGTTCCACGCGCGCCTCAAAGAGAGTCAGCAAAAGGGAAGGGGTCCGTAGGCATCGGTCCCTACGGACCAAGGGGTCCGTAGGGACCGATGCCTGCCGGGGTTGCGGGACTGTTCGAAAGAGATACCGTGGCCCCGGAACACAAAGGGCGATGAAGGAACATGGATGGGTTTTAGTCAGTAAAAGTCTGACACTCCCTCCTGCTCCGCCCAGAGCGGGAGGAGTTATTTGATGATTTCCCATCCGAAAAAAAAAAGGGTGGAATTCCCAAAAATCCTTTTTCTTGAAACAAAACAAAGAACACACCCTCCAAGTTTCATGTCTCTAGCAGCGGTTTGGGCTGTGTTGTTGACCCAGTCAGTCAGTGAGTCAGTCAGTTTACCATTTTATACATACACGTATATACGTATATTTAGCAAACAGAAGTGAAGATGGTTAAAAAAAGAACACGAGGTACATAAAATAATGAATACAACCGTTTATTCTAACTTGGAACAAAATATCAATCACTGTGATATTTTGTTCCAAGTTAGAGTAAACGGTTGTATTTTCTAATAAAAACATAAAAGTTACTTACGTTAGGTCTTCGGTTGTAGTTGTTTGGGGACCTTGAATTGGCTTATGCAGATTTCTGAAACAAAGATTGGAATTGTTATGATATTCGTTACAAACCCATACTTTAAAGCGTGGTGTTTTATTACACCAACAATATTGGAAAATACGAACCCATTAGAGATCCGCTGGATGTCCCATGGATTCGTAATTTAAACGTCTTGTGAACCATTCGATCTTTTTTATTCTTTTAGCATTTTACACACTTAAGTGTAGGTAATTAACCCAATTATTTTATGCTGTTCGACTTAGTTTCATTTAAGGACCATTATTCATTGCTTCGGAATTCGGAGGCAAAAGGTGGTGGTAGTTGCAAGTCACCAAATTACCAGGATACTAAAAATCGATATTACCCATATTTAATTGTCTAAGATCCCGTGAACGCCAAACCTGCGTCGTTTAAAAAAGCTGAATCTTTTTCTTTGAAAGTGGACCTTACAGTGGCGTTTAATCCCGGGAGATCTAGGCATGGGCATAGTAAATACCGGATAACTTTTTTATCACTTTCCAAATATATGGGTATACTAGGTGAACGGAGTAGAAGCTTATGGCGTACCTAGATTTTTTTCCACAGCATAGAAAAAAATTGATCCATCATCAAAAAACGCTACAATTTTCAAGTAAACTATTTCAAATTTTTTTGATATTTTTTTTCGCATAAAAAAAAACTAAGTAAGTATGCCATTTGCTTCTACTCCGTTCACTGTACCCATTTTTTTTGGAAAGTGATAAAAAAGTCATTCTGTATAGTAATGGACGTGTCCGGTGACAATGATGTTTAATTTAGTATAAAACGCGATTTACTTAAATTCCTAATAAATTGGCAGTACTTACTCTTCATTCTCTTCTAATGCGGTTTCTCCAAGATCAGGCAATTTTGTTTTTAAGTCCCGATGCGAGAACGAAGCCATGTTTCTGTAAAAATAGTTATGATGTTCAATAAACATAAGAAAGCAATCGTTCCGATTCTTCGTAAGGCGCTGCCTCACCGGAGCAATCACTTGTAATGTAAGTAATGTAACAACCCAAGATTCGAATTTGAGCATTACGTTGTAAATAGATGCTCCAGGGCCGGTATTAGTCTCGACATGATAAATGATAAATGATGTTTATTTTGCAAGTGGCATGGTAACGACATTATCGTTAACTTTCGATCACTAAAATAACAATGAAAAAATTCGGTTGCAATAACGATGCCTGTGAGAATCGCATCTTGGATGTAGAGACTTGCGGTTCAAATTTTAATTTTAGCGCTCGAAAGTTAACGATAATGGTGTCGATTCTGTTGTGCACAAACTAAACTTAATTTAGGCTATTGCTATCTTTTTCTCTCTAAACGATGTGTCGTTTTAGAAGGACTACTATTTGAATTTGATAATTGAAAATTTAATTCTTGAAGTCATTCACTTTTAATTCCTTGCCATTCATGTATTATTTGTTTGCCCGAAAACGCAATTCCATATGAAGATCTGATATTGTTTAATCGCAATTGATTGGAATATCAGCAAAACGTTTTTCAGTAATTAAGTACAACTGTTGTTAGATTATTGACCGTTAGATGATTTACCGCATTACGTATGAAGAGCAAACGATGAAAATGTGAGAATTGCCTTGAAGGTGGAGGCCAAAAATCAGAAACTTTGCTGTATGATGAGTTGATAACACAGTTTGGTCAAATTGATTAACCAGTTTTGAAAATGTGTTCAACGACGTCATGTGAGAAATTGCTGATTTTTTTCTTTGTTTTATTGTTAGTAATAGATCGATTTGTAAGTCGCCGGCGGTATTATTGCGGTGGATGGCGGTATGATGCATATACATTCTGGTCAGTGGTTCTATATCTACGTTTATGTTCGTTTTCCGTACATCGTGTTATTGCCTTGTAATAGTTGATTATTTTGAGCACATCCTGTAAAAAACTAGTTCACCACTGTACCATTTAGTTAATTTTCAGCCCCCGTACCTCAGTCAGCAAAAACAGAACCCATAAAGGATCACTTTGTTCCTCTTTTCCTCAGGAACGCGTAAAGGTTCATGCTAAAATTAATGTCAAATACTCAAATCTGCTACTCCATGGATTAATGAGAAAATAAAACATGTAAGTAAGTCAATGCGATCAAAAGATATGACTGTTTAAATCGCATACTTTGCGATTTCACCAGGAAATCAAAACCTATAGGGTACTTCCCGTTGGCTTATAGTTTTTTGTAAATGTACCTGTAATAGCTTTAAACTTTTTTGTAACATCCGTCCTTATCATGTAGGCAAGACCAAAAATCTGAGTAAGTCTGGCAAACCTGGGTGTAAACGATATACAAAAACTAACCTGATGTAATCCACTAACATGCGATCCGTACGGTGTGTATTTAGAATAACTTGGTGTAAATGCGGCTTCAGAACCTTATTTCCGAAATTTAAACAAAAGGAATGCCGAAGACTTTTAACGTAGGTACTTATTGTGAGGCAAATAAGCCGACGACCCACTGCAATTGAGAAGTTCCTATTGCCAGTGAACATCCGTAACACCAGTGACCGAGACGTAGAGCTGAAATATCTCATGTGACAACTAATCTTTATCCTTCGAATTGGAAAAAAGGAACGTGAGTTGGCAACAGAAATAAGTATGGTGGTAGTATACAGGAGCACACAAGCAGGTCTTCTTCTTCGTCCTTAACGCTGAGCATCGCTACCACATACAGCGACAAGCGTCTTCTGCAGTTTGGACTGATCGGTAATGGCTGCCTCTAATAGCCTTTCTGACCACACCCAACCATCTTACCGTTGCTGCCGTCCACCCGTCCAAGGATTTATTTCAAGTAAGCCAGTTACACGCACTTTTGAATTGTCGAAACAAAGATGAAAATTAAATGTAGCTACAGTCCCAGTCACAAGACATAAAAACTGTGAAAATACTGTAGTTGCCCATTCCCAAGCGTAGATCTCTATGGAGAAGAACGGGCAAGAAACTCCATGGACACTCTTTTAAATCAGAATATTGTTACAAAATCTTGGTTACATCATTCATGTTGAGATGGTATATTATGTGAGAACAATGTAGCAAGATGTGCACGTTAAAAATGTACACAGTAAAAACACAAAAAAAATGCAATTCAAAATAATTCATTCAAATAACCTATGGCAACAAAGAGATGAAAGTATAATGTTTTCCAGACAATGCCTAGCCGAACGCATATGTATGTCCGAAAAGGCTAAGATTACGTTCCCCGCAAACTGTAGAAAGCCGCTTCTCCCGGTCTACTAACCATACAAAAAACTCATAATATATAAATGGAAATAAAAGGAGGGTGTGTATATCCAAGTCAAAAAGCCATAGAAGATTTAAAGGATTTCATGACGGCTGCTATAGTTCGGAACCATTCCGCACAATACCTAAATACAATTAAGTACTGTGCGGAACGGGTGTCGATGAATCAGGCTTTCTATTTAAAAATATAAAACTTCATACCTCAATTCTAATGCATTAAATTGCAGACAATGATTATAAACGTGGTTTCAAAAAGACGGCGACAGATGCCAAACAGGGATCGATACAATTCATTTACTGAAAGAAACAAGCCGCGCTGGCCACATGTCTGAAATCATATTCAAACTCAATGACAATTCAAACAAATGACATGAAATTATGTATTGATTTTAACATTTTTTCCGTGTATAAAACACTTTTGGTTTTTATTCTCCGCCTATAATACCACACCCACACAAAAAACACCAAATCACAGAAATTATACGAAGTATCAATGCGCAACACTCTGAATGCTCAACAGTTGATGTGGACATATTCCAGTCAAATGTGTGTGTTTTCTTTTAAATTTCAATCTAAATTATTTATCTTTTCAGTTGAAAATAGCCGAAAATCAAAAACGAAATTATAAAACAAAATGTAATGGCTAATTGACTTGCCTCCTATTACTTGGAACACTAAAACTGGCAAAATGTGGGTGTACATACGTTTAAGTAATACACCTCTGCCTATCTCTTTGGGTATTACAGGCGTAATGTAAACGCATGTACAGGATGCTTAAGTTGCTTGATGCACTCCGCACAACCAGAGCGTGTGAAAATAATTGACTAAACGATATAAGTAGTGGTCCGAAATCACGCATGCCTACTACCCGACGGCACTGAAAAATTGCATTGAATTGAGTTAGAGAGAGAACTGTATTCGTTGTGTTTGATGTTTGGTTGGTAGGACATGCACGGTTCCTCACGATGTTCGTTCATCGCTTAGAGAGCATTGGTGATGAAATAAATTACACAAACTAAATATTATGCGCAGACCAGGGATGAATAGAACAAAAGGGTAAAGGCCTCTGTACTCAACCGTGGGCGGAACAAAGACTGCCATTGATGATGAAGATGATGTATCTTCTTAGTCGTATCTGACTCGGATCGGTGGACAACTCTGTAAAATCTTGAGTGATTTGCTTGCGAGCTTAGTTGTAGGTATGTTTTGCAAGCTGGGTTTGATATGCACGCTTCCGTCGGTTATCCTTTATTTTCTAATTTAGAAAACAGGATTCTTTGCTAAAATAATGTTCCGGAAAACGAACATAATTATGGAAAGTTAGAACAACTGAATGCTCCAGATTTTCTTCCGGAAAAAGAACACACGGAAAATTAGAACAACCAATGGTCCAGAATTTTACACAACTGAAAAACGTTAAGCTGTAGTTAAATTCTTTGTTTTTTTTCTCAAATCGGAATAAATAACTAGATTATTATTTAATTAATCGCCTGTCCTTGGTCCGTGGCTAACAAAAAAAAAGACTATCTTAATCTTACCTTTGAGAAGACTGGAGCTGCCTATTCGGGCAAATGTAAACTAAAACACTACACAAAAGTTTTTAAAAATATTTTAAATTATTGTTTGTATTTATAAAAATATATATATATATATATATGCTTAATACAATTAAATAAAATTATATAAAAAAAAATCAGGTTTGTCACGAAAAAAATCAAATCTGCCGACGGAATTTAATAATTTAAATTAGTTCAAAAGAAGTTAAAATTGTAGGTTTACAAACGCACAAATTAATACATATTAATCACTTTTATTTTTTTCCTAATACTTACGTTTTTTTTTTCAAAAAGTTGTATGTAAAAAGTAGTATTTCAATTATCTTAGAGAAAAATTTAACGCGTGTGGAGCTGCTCTGGACTAGACGTCAGGCAGCTGGGAGAACTTCACGATGACTGTGGGTAACTAACAGTGCCGCCCTGCATCCCACGCGCAGAGGCGCTCCCCCACGTAGTCCGCCCTCCCACGCCTCCCATCTCCCGTCTCTCCCATCGCCCCGCCCCGGGCACAAAATAGATAGGTGCAGAAGGCCCAGATTTTACTTTAATTAACTACGATCGTTAGGACTATTTGGCAAGGAACGAGGTGTCTAACGAGATGGCAAGTGATAGAGAAGTATGGAAAAAGAAGATACACACATCAAAAAAAGTTTGTGAACACTTTGAAAATTCGAAATCTTTTTGTTACGTTTTTATAAAAAAAAAAACTAGCGGACGTCAAGCGGTTTCACCCACGTAATTCCCGTTTCCGTGGTAGTACGGGGATAAAATATAGCCTATGTTACTCAGAGTGAATGTAGCTTTCTAATGGTGAAAGAATTTTTTAAATCGGCGCAGTAGTTTTTGAGTTTATTCATTACAAACAATCACACAAAAATACAAATCTTTCCTCTTTATAATATTAGTGTAGAAGTGTAGATAAAAAATAGTTTTTATTTTTTTTTATTTCAAACAGGGTATTTCTATTTAAAGAAAACACACAACAAAGTTTTTTTCTTGATAAAGTTCAATTTAAATAATTATATCAGCTTATGCTAGTGATCACAAACTTTTTTTGATGTGTGTATGCTGCGCTGACCCCAAATGATTGGGATCTAGGCAAGAGAATGGTGATGGTTCTAGCGAAACGAATAACTACAAACATCATAAATAAACTCACACCGTTTGATTCATGGTCCTAGAGATGCTGGAGTCATCTTGGTTCCCTTCCAGGCTGGAGGCGCCATCAAATTCCCACTTCGATACAAAGGTCAACTGCATGTTTTGATAATTTCTGCTTAAATATTATTTTTGCAACTACATTTTTATTTATTTTCGAACATAAAACAACCATGTAAAATAACCATTTATTTATGAAAATGTGTTTCTGTGGTCCTTCATATAAAAAAACCGGCCAAGTGAGAGCTGAACTCGCGTGGAGGGTTCCGTACAATGCCAGTCTTATATTGAGTTTAAGCACTTTATTTTCAATTGATAGAATTCTTATAGGTTTTGCTGTATTCCTACAAGCAATGAACTATACTTTGTATTTTTTCACCAAGTCTTTTAGGCTTAGTAGTTTTGGTAATTTTCGTCTTCTTCTATGAATACAATCAACACTTTATTTTACAAAAATAACAAAAATGTATTTGAGATCCTCTTACCGACTACTTTCATTTGATATATGGCACAGTAAGGTTTGCAAAACATTTTTTTTAATTTCCTAATTTGTAAATGACCCTTATTTAAAAAAGTATTTATTTACGTTGCAAATCTGTGTTGGTCATAGGATTACACCATCCTACCAAATTTCACCTGATTTGGTCCAGTAGATTCGGAGCAAAGTGGCTGTGACAGACAGACGTACAGACAGACAAACGCACGAGTGATCCTATAAGGGTTCCGTTTATTTTTCATTTTTTGTACGGAACCCTAAAAATGATTTTAAAAATAACAAAAATATTATTAGATTTTTGATGTACCTATTTTTTTATGTGCTATATATTTCTTTTATGAAGTATGTCAGTGAAGGGATTTTTTCCGTCCTAGAAAAATCCGGATTTTTCATAACTGCTTCATACATATTTTTATTTTGACCATAGTAACACCAAACAAAAGCCATTTCAAGCCCAAAAACGTCACTAGAAAGTCGATTTTCAATCTAGTGTGCGGCGTCGCAAGTTCGCAACGCATCCATCCCTCCCCACCTCGACTCACGGGTAGCATGTCCGGGGTGCGTGTGTTGCAGCTCCGGTGTGCGTCGTGCGGCGTCGCGCGTCGGTCTTGTGTCATACCATGGATTTTGCATATGCATGGATATGCAGGACGCCGCGGGCGCCCAGCGCCGCAACGCACTGGGTGCATTATAGAGATTGAATGCGGTCTTGATGCAAATACTACAAGACGCAGGTTTAACACTGCGTAAAGCAGAGGTTCCCAAACTAATTTTGTTTACTGCCCACTTTGAGAATAAATTATTTTTTAGCGCCCCCATTTTTTCACCTACTTAAAAACCACTATAACTTCAAATTACATTAATTAAAATCTAACCACTATACTTCAAATTAATTATTGTGAGCTGATATTAGCGGAGATTAAAAATTTATTCTAAACGAGACTTTTACTATAACCCGCAAGAGTTAACTTGAGCGCAGTATGTAGGTAGTACACAACGGCGCTCAGGTCTCAAGTTAACTCTACGACACCTGCCAATGAGAATGATTATTAAAACGCCACTATATAGTATTCAGACAGAGTATATTTTATTCAAAATAAAACAAACAATCGATTCTTCTCTCGATCTCTAAATTAATATTAGTTTATGTTCACAAGTTTTAGTCGAGAGCTAGAGCAGTCGGTGTCTAAGAGAAATCCTCCTAGACGAAATATTTTACAAATCGTTCCCTAAGCCTCTACACAACGCCCCTATTTTTTTTCTGGGTCTCTTACTGCCCCCCTAAAGGCCTACAGCGCCCACAAGGGGGCGTTATCGCCCACTTTGGGAAAGGCTGGCGTAAAGATAAGCGCTGTTTTTCAAGAACCAAATAGAGTGTTTAGGCTTAGGTAGCTTATACACTCTATTTGGTACTTGAAAAATAACACACATAACACTGTAATAGATAATATGAATGGTTTATGGAAATCAAATGAAAAGGTCAAGTATTCCTCCTTATTTTCATCTGTAGCGCAAATAGATGTCTTGGCAACGGCGGATCGATATGCCTATCCGAGAACGCTCCTGGTAACAAGGCTACATTCGTATAAATTTTTTATGATTTATTTGTTTTTTATTCAAAACTTAAAACAAATGCCGTCACTGACGTCATGCACGATATGAAAAGGACAAAAATAGGGAAATATTGATTTTGTTTTAAACGAAGTTAGAGACGTGTCAATCGTTAGGAGTCGTACCTATGACGTTGTCAGACTTGTGTAGCTCGTTTTGTAACAATCATTGTGTATCTCGTGAAGGTCTTAGGGTGTTTCGATAATTATGTATCTGACATGTTCCTTGTTTTGGTCTATGAGTGTGTCGATAATAATGTATCTGGCATTTATAGGAGGTTTTGGTACACGCGACTATTTTGTTTTGGTGAAATACATTGTATGCTTAGTTTTGTACTTATACCTTGGATGCAATGTTACGGAGCAAAGACTGTTAGCATTAAAATGGCGCCTTGTCCGTGTTAACAGTTTTTGAGGCTGACTGTACATGGGCTAGCTCACCGTCCGTCCGTCTCATGACGACAGGCCGTGTCGACCGGCGCGTTCGTGTTCCACGCGCGCCTCAAAGAGAGTCAGCAAAAAGGAAGGGGTCCGTAAGGACCGATGCCTGCCGGGGTTGCGGGACTGTTCGAAAGAGATACCGTGGCCCCGGAACACAAAGGGCGATGAAGGAACATGGATGGGTTTTAGTCAGTAAAAGTCTGACACTCCCTCCTGCTCCGCCCAGAGCGGGAGGAGTCATTTGATGATGTCCTATACGAAAAAAAAAAAAAAAAAAGGCTGACTGTACATACCCTATACATACTTACATAATTATATGTATTTACATACAGGTCAAACACTATTAACCCTCCTTTTGGGCTTCGTCGCAGTGACAAGTAAACTGACTATAAGTGCCCTAGGTGCCCTAGTTTTTGAGATATAAATGTGGCCAAGCTGGGGAGACTCTCTCCAGATTGGCTACCTATAAACCCTTATATCTTTTGTACCAGTGACCGACAAATTACGGTATTTGGCGACAAATTTCGACTAATTAGCGACAAATTTTTTGTGTTATCAAAATTAAATCCCTGATGGTGCCCGCACCAGTGTCAATGACACCAGTTATTTCGGTCCAGGGCTAATGTGGACCACTGGCCGTTGGTTTTGTCCAGCTTGTCACACCATTTTCTACGAGGTCTTCTGGCTGTGTCAGGGCTCCAGAAAGTGGTTATTTTAGCCCACAGCTGCTCATTGGGCATGCGGCAGACGAGGCCAGTGGTAGGGAGTAGGGAGGCGTAGGTACAGTCGGGGTCTTTTCCGCCTGACCATTTTAATTTTTTTTCGCTTAAAACATGCGGAGGCACCGAGCCATGCCTCCTTAAAGTTTGGGCCTATTAGGAAAGCCTCAACTTTGGCGCGCAAAATAACAATAACTCTCGTTTGGCGTGCGTCGTCAGTGCGCTCGGCCGATTCGGTATCTTTTCATTCATTATTTCAATACAAAGTCAACGGGGCGGGGCTAGAGAGCGTTTCTATGTTGCGAGTACAAGCAAAAATAAGCTTAGTGGTGGTCAGGCGGGAGTGTCCTCGATAGTACATGGTCGGTTAGTTTGACGCCTAGAATGCTGCGGTCCATTGTGCGTTGGCAAACCTGGAGTATGGACTTTAGAATGTTTGTCAAAGACCGAATCTGGGATCCATAGATAAAAATGGGAAGAACCAATGCACATATGTCTATGATTTTTTACTTTTTCCGGTCGTGGTGGAGCAAAATGAAATTTATTGTGGTTTGTGTAATATGTATAATAAAAAAGAAATGAAATCACAGTGGTCTGTTAAAAATATAATCAATAAAATAATTAAGATGTTAAGAAACGCGTAAGTGCAGTCGTGCGTGGGCAGGCGTGCAACAGCTGACTGGTGTGGTGACGGCCCGCGCTCGGCCGTCGGCTGGCTGACTCCCCGCTGTCCGTGCACCCCTCGTTCACTGCCGCTAGAGTGCGGCGATCTTGAGAGGAGCGGCCTCAACAGAAGATTCTGATGTCTTGTCACAGATAGCGTCGGATGGTGCGGAGTGCTCTGTGCCATTCGTCTCGCGTACTCTGAATGCAGCAGAGAAACGATATTTTCAGTTACAAAAGAAGCTACAGCTATTATTTTCAAAAGATTTTTTATGGAAGGTTGGAAGGTTAGTTCCGTTTATGCAACGTTACGTGATGTTACAGAGTGATTATAATTACACCATCGAAGATATAATTATTATAATAATTAAACGTACGTAGCTCCGACAATTGAGCAGATTATCGCCTGCCAGTCTATCTGATCTCGGCAGCTGGTGGGGGATGAGGCTACTACGACGACAGTTTAGTTCGCGTCATATGTAAACTTTGTCATCGATTGTAGTTTACCGGTGATACTTTGAGTAATTCGGGGGGAAACTCTTAAAGACTCGGTTTTAATTTAAAGTTCTATAATTTATTGTTACTAGCTTGACCTAAGCGACCATCAGATTTAACAATTAAGTCTTATTATGCGAGGCGACTAGTTTTAGCAGAAATACTCTCGTCGGTCTGCCAAGTCAGCCGGTCACAAGTTCGATCCCATGATACGCACCACTGATTTTTCGGATTCATGTGCGTATTGTATTATATTATGAGTCACACCAACACATCAAAATATGTATATTAAAGTACTTAATTTAATACGCGTACGCCAAATTTAGCCACACTCTACAGGTTTAAATTTCAATTTATTATGCACCGGATGCTTTCAAACTTGCTCAAAAAATCGAACGGGTCAAAACTTAGGTTAAGTTCGTGAATGGGCGGAATTCGTCCATGGGGGGCGGCGGGGGGCGGTTTTTCGAAAATCAGTTCATTTATTTTTTTTCGGACCGTTTAACATTTTTATCATTCCGAATAAGAATACGGACAACTTTTGACTTTAACTTTTTTGATGCAACCCCTAACTTGGGAGGGGGTTGAAATTTCCAAATTTTTTGGAAACAAAATAATGTCTCCGAAACGGTAAATATTTTTACTGAGATTTTTTTTTAAAGCAAATTTCAGCGTTTTCTCTACAATTTTTAATTTAAAAGCTTTTTTTTCCATGCACCCAAGGGAGGATTCTAACGTGATCTAACTATTCTAGGATTCTAATGGGTGGAACTTTCTTCGAAATCTACCCTATCTCCTGCGACTTGCTGAAGAGATTATTTTTTTAATATTGTCCTTGTTAATTATATTTACATCATGAATATAGCCACAATCACAATTTTTGCGGGCGATGTGCTAGTGGTTTTTAGTAATACCGAACGTATCAATTCGAACCATATATCACCTAAAAGTTTATTGAAAAACATTCATAATGGGGGTAATTTATTGAATAATATCCTTAATGAATGATAAATTATTGACCCTGAAAAAAAAACGCAAACTCCAGGCGAGATTGGCGGAATGCTACAGTTAATCTGGTTTGTCTGATGTTAATATTAATTCCTTTAGTCTTCGTCTATGTCCACCTACTAATTTCGTCACCTCGAACGTCATGTAACGCTTGCTGTAGCTGAACAGCATTAAGTCCACGGTCCCGCAACGAACTGGTTGCAATAAAGCGGTCGTCACGTTCTGTAGTTGCCCGTGGTCGGCCGGCTCCAGGTCGCCGAGCAAAAGCACCAGTCTTCATTTACCTGCGGTATACCCGCTATTGTTGTAGTTGAACAGCGTTAAGTCTACGGTCCCGCAACGAACTGGTTGCAATAAAGCGGTCGTCACGTTCTGTAGTTGCCCGTGGTCGGCCGGCTCCAGGTCGCCGAGCAAAAGCACCAGTCTTCATTTACCTGCGGTATACCCGCTATTGTTGTAGTTGAACAGCGTTAAGTCTACGGTCCCGCAACGAACTGGTTGCAATAAAGCGGTCGTCACGTTCTGTAGTTGCCCGTGGGCGGCCGGCTCCAGGTCGCCGAGCAAAAGCACCAGTCTTCATTTACCTGCGGTATACCCGCTATTGTTGTAGTTGAACAGCGTTAAGTCTACGGTCCCGCAACGAACTGGTTGCAATAAAGCGGTCGTCACGTTCTGTAGTTGCCCGTGGTCGGCCGGTTCCAGGTCGCCGAACAAAAGCACCAGTCTCCAGATACCTGCGGTATACCCGCTGTACCTTTGAACGACTCAAATGAAGGCTGCGTGCCACTTCAAGCTGTCTGTGTCCAGCTTCCGTCGGTGTAGTAACCATTTTATCATGTGTAATGAAATAGTTCATTACACAGACACAAATAAAGACAAATAACACGTCCATTTGGGTAAACCCCCAATCTACCATCCACCATTTTTTTAAATGTAATAAGCAAATAAAATTCATTTAATATAGACAACAAAGATCCATATTTTGTTAGTATTACACACAGCTTATATTCTAGTGTTAGTAACATAAAAAAAATTAAATGCGATAATTTTATTCTAACCTTAAAACTTGAATTAAAAATGAAAATTTGACAACGGCCCTCACTGTAAAGGCTCTCAAATAACCTTTTAGGCGATATATGTTTCGAATCGATGCGTTCCATAATACTAAAAATAAGGAGTGATAGTCTAGTGGTGTGACCGTAAGACTGTCAAGTCATAGGTCTTAAGTTCGAACCCGGAGACACACATCTCTGATTTTTCGGATTCATGTGCGTATTGTTAATTATTACTTGCTTCGGTGAAGGAAAATAGGAAACTAGCATGACTGAGAGATATTTCTCGACGGCATGTAAAGCCAAGTCAGAGGCCCATGGGCGGCTTAAAAACTAACAAGGTTAGGCACTGACCACACGAGAAAGAAGAAGATACTAAAAAATAATAACCTTATTACGTGAAAATAATAACCTTATTGCGTGAAAATAATAACCTTATTGCGTGAAAATAATAACCGTATTGCGTGAAAATAATAACCGTATTGCGTGAAAAAAGGAAGTGGCTCGATTTATTAGCTCCCAAAGTGTACATTAATGTGAATATTAGTATGAGTTGGACTCGCGCACCGAGGGTTCCGTATAATCTTGTAGGTGTTTTGTCATTAAACTACATATTACGGTTTTTAGATGTTTCCACTTACATGTGCTTCTTGCCAAATTTCATGATTGTAGGTCAACGGGAACTACCATAATAGGTTTTCGACCCAAAACCTATAGGGTACTTCCGGTTGACCTAGTTGTCAATATTGGTTAAAAGCAAGATCTTACAGCACAAGTAAAGGGAAAATTCCGAAAAATAAAAAAGTTGAAAATGAAGGTAAATTTTGGTACGTAAAAGTTTTCGCGAAAATCTAAATTTACTCATATTTTTTTAAAGTGTTGACTCAGGACCTTGATTTTTATACACCTAATAGGGACCTTCAGTATCTGGTATAAAAATCAACTTGCAATGTCCACCCGTTTCTGAGAAAATCGGTGGTGTCACACGGACAGACAAACGGACAGACGGACAAGAGCGTGATCTTATAAGGGTTCCTTTTTTACTTTTTGAGGTATGGAACCCTTAAAAATCGGCCAAGTGCGAGTTGGACTCGCGTACCGAGGGTTCTGTATAAACTTGTAGGTATTTGTTATTAAACTATTTACGGTTTTAATTTTTCCTTTACATGTGCTGTAACGCTGTAGGACATTGCTTTTTGCCAAATTTCATCATTCTAGGTCAACGGGAAGTACCTTATAAATTTTGATTCCCTTGAGAGTTTCGAACAGTTTTTTGCGACATAAACGCCGTATATTTGTTTAGGTTAACTTAGAAAATTGATTTTTTCACAGCTTCAAGGGACCGTAGACTTCAGTATATGGTTTTAATTTCAACTTGAAACCTCCACGCGTTCCCGAGATAAACGGTAAAAAGTACTCACTTATCATGACTGATGGTGACCTCCATGGTGGCTTCCGTGCAAGCTTCGATGCCAGCTTCGATATCGGATATCGGCATCGGACCCAGCTTCACTTTTTCATTATTAGCTAGGGCGCTGAAATAAAGCATGGCGGTCGTGAAAATATTCTTAACACTGAAACTCTTAGCTTGCATTAACCCACTGCTAGGCAAGAACTGGACGGCTAGTGACCTTGGTCACTGGCCGTTGTTTTAAAAAAACATTGGTGTGAAAAAAATCAACTTTAGTAACTTAGAGTCGGTTGTGTACAAAACTACATTTTTTTGTTCACGCCACAACATAACAATAACTTGTGTCTGAATATGTTACAAAAAAAAGTTTAAATTAGTTAGATAAACAAAAAAAACATAACTCGATTAATAATACATCGAAAAATATACCATCACTACATCAAATTAAATTAATAGAAATCACAATATTAAACAATGTCAACATAATAAAAAATAAACCATTAACCCTGGATCACTAACCATTCGTCAAAATGACGACGCGTCAGTTGTGAATTTAAGTTAAGTTGTAAGATCCCGACTCCCGCCACCCCGTCCGTTTCTAATACCTTCCTAATTTGCATCGCCAGTGACCCTTAAATACTCATTGCGGATGCATGCTCATAAGATCGGGATATATTGTATGATCGTCGTAAAATTAACGAAAGGTTATAGTATCTACGTATCCTATTTTTCTAAAGTTGTACATTTATTTATTTGTCAATTATTTTCAATAATTACAATCAGAACATATTATTTTTATGTTCTACTAAGACGTAATTATTACTACTACTTTTACACGAAGGGTGCGGTTGATACCGTAGACCAGATGTGCTCGATCATGAGTACCAGCCGTAAGACCAATCGATGGCTGCTGTGTTTGTTATACGACATCCTAAATCTGTCGATAGTGAACGCATATGTCATCCACCTCTCTAATGCAATCCGAAATGGAAAAAAGCCCATGAAAAGAAGGTCTTTTGCATTCTTTCTTGGCAGACGAGCTGATGAAGCCTTAGCTGCAAGAGAGATATCAGACTGTTACTTTGCAATGAAATTTGAAGCAGATCATCGCAGAGATCTTGAAAATTGATGACTTTTAGAAAGTCAAGAGGTAGAGTTATTTCTAGTCAAGAGGTTCCTAGAACTCGCAAAACTTGCAATTACTGTCCTGCGTAAAAAAAAACGTCGTATGACCACAAACTTCTACAAGGGCTATATAAAAGCGATTTTCAGGGAGCATAATTGTTTCCATTTGTAATCATTGCTCAATGTAGTATATTTCTAAAACAGCTTATGTTATTTGATTAACAGGAAACTAAGACAGCTAATTAAGTTCGTTTTGTGTCATAAATAAATAAATATTGCTGTTTCTAATCTGTCGTAAAATTTACGAATGGTTAGTGATAACGTTACTCGAAATTAAGGCTAGTGAGCTAGGTATAAAATATTTAAAAATGTTATACCAAAAACTTCATCAAACTACTAACAAATAAAAATTAAAATCATATTACATAAAATCCGTTAGGTAAACGTCATATAAAATAATAAATACCCACAATGTTCGTTATTAATTAATTTAAAAATGAAAATTATACATAACCACAATTCAAATTCATATTCATTTGTTGTTAGTAATCATCTAGGTATGTGGTACATACAAATTCATTGAAATGTTTTAACATGTCATACCAAACAAAAAAGTAAATTATCATTATCATTTCTATACAAATACTAACTAACGTCAAAAATTCAAATAATAATAAATAAAATCCATTAAAAATCAAGTCTTATCAACAAGTAATTTAAAAAAAATTAAGACAACAAATGAAAAAGTCACCCTTACACTAATGTCCGTGAGTCATGAATTGAAAGGAACATTTTTCCAGGAAGAAGATTTTTAGTTTATTTTTAAATTAGGTGGTTTTATAGCAGTGGTTTTATGTCCTTAGCCAAACAATTAAATAATTTTAGCTTCATACTGTACAGGTACACAATGTGTTACAATATTTTATTTGGGGTTCACTTTATGCTTCAAATATTGGTTCCTTGTGCTTTCCCTTTTAAGTCTGTCGTCCTGCGTTTCATAATCACTTTTGTGTTTCGCTAAGCTGGTCAAGACTGTATGTACGTAAAGGCTAGGTACCGTAAGTATGGATAGACTTTGGAAATGTTTCTGACAGGACTCGATTTGGGGAATACGAACCATTGATCTGATTGCCCTCTTCTGTAGCACAAATGATCTATCAGAATTAAACTTGTAGCTATTTCCCCATTGTTGAATGTTATATCTCAATCTTGACTCTACCAGTGCTTAGTAAACTGATTTTTAAATAAGGCTAGCTATAAGGCTAGGCTAAGTTCTTCTCGTAAACTCCTGAGAGCATAGCATTCTGATGATATTGTCCCGCCTATGGCTTTTAGTTATTTTTTCCAATTTAATAAGGAATCAATAAGAACTCCGAAAAATTTTACTGACTCGACAATATCTTTGTCTCCATTTAAATGAACGTCTAGATTACTGCCACGTGATGTAGGCTTAAACAGTACTATGTTTTTTTTAGTATTAATTATAAACTTATTTGCTGTAAACCATTTTATAATTTTGTAGTGCTGCTCAAAGCCTCTGCAGTACTTTCACTGACAAAAGCATTGGTGTCGTCTGCTAATGCTATCAGTTTTAAATTTGAATTAAGTTTTGCTTCTAGGTTAAGTATATCATTTCTAAAAACTAAAAATAGGATTGGACCCAGTATAGAACCTTGTGGGACACCTGTCAACTGTAGACTTCTTGAAAATTATTCTGATTGAAAACTTTTACCTCTACATACATTTTCTTTTTTGTTAAATATGACCGAAAAAGTGCTAGAACCTGTCTTCTTACCCCGAAATGTTCCATTTTGGCAAGCAACAATGTACTTGTGATTTACAGTGTCAAATGCAGAACTCAGAGAGAAGAAAGAAAAGCAAGAAAAGCCGGTAGAAATGGACTTCTTAGGTGCCTTCGGGCCTGCGGAATAGATCTTCCAAAATTATTGCGGGCGCGTGAAAACCATTTCTCGATTCATTTGCGAAAAATTAAGTTTTTAAAGATGCCTATTTTTGTTAGAGTCGAAAGTGTCAACCTATCCCTTCCCTTCCAGCTAAATAGTTGTTCTTGGATATGTTAAAACAATCACGGTAGTAGTACGTCTAAAGGAAGTTAAAGTAAAGCTAACACAGCTCAGTAGGCCTATTACGTATCTTACTGATATCCAGAGACTATCAAGCTTCGGTTGTACACCGAACTTCGATGACAACCGAGAATGTCATAATATTGGTATTACGTATCGCACTGAGTGGATGTCACTTTACGGTGACTAACAGCCCGGGTACGGTGTAACGTCTTTCCTGTCTCCTGAACTTGTTTTATTCTTTTCAGTTTTTATTTAAAATTATTAGTTATTTTTTACGCAGTCGGGTTTTTTTTTGCACTTTTTAGTTACCTAGATAAACCATTTAAAATCCTTATCATGAGCCCTTTATCAAGCCGTTCAGGCTGCAGAGCGTGCGAAACATTTGAAATTGGCGCCAGAAGACCGCCATTTTGTTTTTTTTTATTTTGATATACCGAGAGTCACTCTCACAGTAAATACGAATCTAACGGCACCTCTCAAGCTAAAATCCATCGAGCCGTTCAGGCTGCAGAGCGTGCCATACATTTGAATTTGGCGCCAAAAATCCGACATTTTGTTTCTTTTTTTATTTTGAAATACTATAGTATTATGCTATACTTACACTTCATGTTTACCATTCATAATACTATTTATCAACCTTTTTATTTGTTTATATGTCTACACTCATCAAATCCATCTAAATACGATTTAATACTATAAAAATAGCTGAAATAAAATATTTTCACTCATAATTTTCATGTTGTGACACGCCAAATTGTCAAACTGTCAGTTACTTTTTAATTGTCTTCCTACCTTAGTCTATGATGATTTTTTGGTTCATATAATTTAAATTATTTTTATCAATATGTCTAGCTATTGATTTTATAAATTATTACGATTTTTTACTAAATAACTTAACTTAAAATTATATTTATAAAATTCTATATGTCCTGGCAGTCCTGTCAGATGAGATGATGGGCACAAGAACAAAACTAATATTTGAAAAAGGAAGACTACTTTGGAAAACGAGCGTACGAACCGCTGGAGGCAGTCTACTCTTGGATCTGAGATGATAAGCATCAGAAAACAGTTTGGGTTTTTGCTGTTACATTTCTATATTACCCAGAGGATCCCGCTAAAGATTCCGCCTGGTGCGTAACTTTAAGAACTGCACGACGCCCTTCCAGCAGAGGTTTCCTGAAGCTGATCCTCGAAGTTGCCCTGATAACTGAACTGCTACCCTAACGCCTGTTCCCGTTCCTACAGTGCTGAACTGATTCTCCACTAACACGAACTATAAAACTACTACGTTTCTATCTTAGAGTGCGTGCTAGGTAGGTTTTTCTATAATTGGCTGTATTTTTATCTCCCCTGTAAATATTTTTCTCTAATTAAATTTTAATTGAACAAGTCTGCTTATCCCTTTATTTAATAGGAGCAAGTAGATTTGTTACAATTCCCAGTGTCACTCTCACAGTAAATACGAATCTAACGACACCTTTCAAGCTAAATTCCATCGAGCCGTTCAGGCCACAGAGCGTGCCAAACAATTATACATACATACATACCTACATACATACTCTCGAAAAACATAACCCTCCTTCGTGGGACATTTTCAGAACAAAACGGCTGCGGCTAAAAGGTATTTTAATATGAAAAATTACTCACTCATCGTGTCTGGCGACCTCGATGGTGACTTCGGTGCGTGCTTCGTTGCCGGCTTCCATATCAGCCACCACTTGTGTGGACGTGGAGCGGGTCCAGGTTGTTACCGGCAGCGGAACCAGCTCCACATTTTCATTAATACCTAAGGCGCTGAAATAAAGCATGGCGGTCGTGAAAATATTCTTATCACTGATACTGTTAGCCTGCATCATCTCACTGCTGGGCAAAGACCTCTTACAATGATGTCCACTTCATCTTCCACTTACTACAACTTGTTTTTGTACAACTCATCCCGCCAACTTCTATTCTTAATACATTAGCACACAATAATAATACATTAATACATTAGCACGTATGAAACTCATGAAGTCCAATCGGAACAAGAAGAAATAAACTTAACGGTTTTTAATCGAACCCCTAATAACTTCCATTTTGTTTCCTAGAAATACTGTCATGCCCTCTGTCCTAGTAAAGGTTCCTGATGGACAGATTGCAGACCCTCTGAGGACACTGGACACTGACTGATGTTTTAGTTAGTACATTATCTGTCAAAGTTAACGTCTGTTAAAATGTTGTGGTAAAAAATTAGTACACATTCGATATAGCAGTATTTTTCAAATAAGCATGTCAAGTCGTTGGTCCTGCGCCTGATTTCTCTTCGGTCGTGTCGGATTGCCATCACCTGTCGTCGCCGATCACCTGTGTCTGCGCATACAATAGTGCACAATAATATCTCCCGCGCTGATGGCTAAACCTCCGCTTAACGGTCGGAAGGACTACAATATATACTTTTTAAATAACAGAGCTGACCTGAAGCAATTCGAGCTAGGCCTTTTTCCGAACGTTTACCTTAAATTCTATACAATGTATTTGGTTTTGCCCCCCTATTTAGCCAACAAAAAACATGACTGCCCAGTGCCTGGAGAATACGCTTACATGTTGAGTACAATGCAGGTTATTTTAAAATGTTCTAATGTCATCAGGTAATGTAACTAGGTACTCACAAAATGGGACGTTCTCGTGGTCGCACGGGCGGGTTTATTCGGCGCCTCTCGAACTTGAGCCATGTTCGTCTTTCCCATTTCTTCTTCAACGCCTTCCTCACCTAAATGTGATGTTTTTACTGAATGATTACTTTTTATATTAATATTATAAAGAAATTAGGTTTTTTTCGGATTTCCTACGTATTAAGTTTCCAAAGTAAAGTATAAAGTATTTAGAAGGAAGTTTGGTAAATCTACTTTCTTGCTATTGATTGGATTGGGTGCCTCAAAAAGCTGAAGCTGAACTCCCCTTATGCCTAGTTTGTATAATTTTTGAATTATAATGGGGAAGTAAGTTGTATCAAACAACCCGTTTACTAGGCGTCACAACAAACTTTCACAGAAAGACACTTCTGCAGCACTCTTTACTTTAGCAGGGGTGAAGATAATGATATTGAAACAATATAAATACTTTCAACCGTGTATTGAGATCATTTTCGTTTGACAATAATTTTGACCTAGGTAAATCCACTACGAATCTTGTCACCGCGATTCAGAAAAGTGACGTAAAAGTACAACGCCATCTATCGGCACAAAAGTAAACAATTTTCTCAAACATTCCGCCCACCAAGGGCAAATTAACAAATTTGGCCTTCCATTACGTTTTCCCGTTTAAATTCCGCCCACCATGAAACACTAGTTACTGCTATGAAATTAAATCCTTAAAATTAATCACATTAAACCTTATAATTCTAAATAAACGCATCTGTTTGTCTAAGTGGACATTACAGGTAAGATGCAAATCTTTGAAATAGACCTTTTTATTATACCATTTTTTGTACGTATAGATACAACTCTAGTGATGTCATCGCTGCCAGGGTGTGTAGCAACCACACGGCCAAGCAGCCATCGACAAGGCGGCAAGTCGTCCTCTTTAACTAAAACTAACATACCGACCGATGGTTCTGGAGTTTGTTTACTCCACTTATAGCGATTCAGAAACATTACTAAGTATTCCTGCGACCATCGTCGCCAAAACTGTTGCGCCATCCGTTGGGTCAGTTGCCACCGGCGTAGACTACTCAGAGTGCTAGATTCGAAGTTATACTCCGGCACTGCCACTAATGGCTCACCCACCAGAAAATGACTTGGCGTCAATGCGTCTAAGCCATACGGATCCCCATCCATCCTCGACAGTGGTCGCGAGTTCAGGCAAGCCTCAATTTGTGTCAGAACTGTTGATAACTCCTCGTAAGTAAGGGTTGAATCTCCAACTACTCGCCGAAGGTGGAATTTTATCGATTTGATTCCGGCTTCCCAAAGACCACCAAAGTTAGGCGAGTATGGAGGGATAAAATGCCACTTCGTTCCCTTTGACGCTAAACAGTCAGCGATTTCCTTTGTTAGACTAGCTTGCTCCGCCGAGAATAACTGATTTAACTCCCTTGACGCTCCTACGAAGTTAGTGCCATTGTCTGACCAAATATCCGAACAATGGCCTCTGCGAGAGACAAATCTCCTGAATGCTGCTAAAAATCCTTGAGTAGTCATGTCACTTACAGCCTCGATGTGTACGGCTTTCGTGGCCATACAGATAAACAAACAAATGTAGCCCTTGTAAGCATGATGACCCCGACCTTTGGAAGTCCTTATATTTATAGGACCAGCATAATCTATCCCAGTACATTTAAAAGGTCTTGTAGGCGTTACCCTCGCAGCCGGTAATTGCCCCATTAACTGATTTGATGTAGTTGCCGAATGTCTAACACATTTAACGCACTTACGAACGTGTGATTTGACCAGTTCCTTGGCCCCCAACATCCAGTATTTAGTCCTCAAATACGCTAACATGAGTTGAGGCCCCCCGTGCAAGGTGTTGTCATGAGCGTCTGCCACGATTAAATTGGTTAAGTTTGACTTCTTTGGTAACAACATTGGGTGTTTCTTATCTTCACTTAGTTCCGACTTCTGTAACCTACCTCCTACTCGTAATATTCTGTTTCTGTCTATGAATGGGTTTAACGATTTTAAAGGTCCTTTTAACGTAACTGAATAACCATCCTTTGAGATCTTTTCTATTTCTTCTCCAAAACCTTCTGCTTGACACTGTCGGATACAAACACGTAACGCTTCCGCTAATTCTTGCGCTAACAACCCTGTTTTTTCACCTTGATCCTTCTTTCGTTTTATCAACATACGTCTGCAGTACGCTACCACTCTCATTAATTTAGTTAGGTTTGAATACCGATCAAATAAGTTTGTTTCTGTGCCCGAGAAGTGCACCCTTTTTATAGCTTCTAAGTCTGTATCTATGTCTTTAGGTTTGTTATAATCTATTTTCTCTGAGTATAAAAAGGTAGGACCATTAAACCATGCCGTTTGTTTCCTGAGATCAGACGGGTTGAGTCCTCTTGACGCATAATCAGCCGGATTTACGTCAGACCGCACATGAGACCACTGTTGTGCGTCTAAAGTGGTTAAAATCTCAGATACCCTATTCGCCACAAATGTTTGCCACCGATTTGGGTGACAATTAAGCCAGGCCAGCACGACGGTGGAGTCACACCAGGCATAAATGTTCTCCTTCGGAATACTCAATGTGTGAGCTACCTCAACCAATAACCTACTCAGAAGAACTGCTCCACAGAGCTCCAAACGTGGAATCGATATTTGTTTTATTGGTGCTACTTTTGTTCTTGATGTTACCAAGTTTACAGATACGTGACCCTGATCGTCGATGGACCGAAGATAAATCACGGCTGCATAAGCCATCTTGGATGCGTCGCTAAATCCATGTAATTCAACGAGTGTGTTATTCCGTTTTGTATTGATCCAGCGAGGTATTTGCAACTCCGACAACTGGCACAAGTCATCACGGTAAGTGAGCCACTCATTTAATATTGTTTCGGGAACTTCATCATCCCAGCCTATACCTGATAACCACAGCTTTTGTATGATTATTTTTGCAACTATGACACTTGGAGAAACCCATCCAAGTGGATCAAATAAACGTGATATGTCCGATATAATTATTCTTTTTGTTACAGGCTTCTTCGTCGGTAGGAGTGTCACTGTGTAGCGGAACGCATCTTCTGTTCGATCCCAGGTAAGTCCCAATAATTTCATAACTTCATCTATTTTAATTTTCCTTCCTTCTGTAGTATTTTTATCTTTAGTTTTCAAACTTTTCAACAGCTCCTCACTATTGCTTGACCACTTTTGCAACGAAAACCCTCCCTTTTCTACTAAGTGATTCATTTCAGAATACAGTTTGACTCCTTCCTCAACGCTTTCAACGCCCGTAAGCAGATCATCCATGTAAAAGTCTTCTTTAACCTTTACAGCAGCTGTAGGGTATTTCTCCTTCTCGTCTATGGCTACCTGTTGAAGCACCTTAACAGCAAGATATGGGGCACATGCTGTACCAAAAGTAACCCGCAATAAACGATATTCTTGAGTTTGATTATCTGCAGTTCCTTTCCACAGAATTCTCTGAAAGTCCACGTCGTTTTCATCAACCTTGATTTGACGGTACATTTTTACTATGTCCGCCGATAAACATATTGGATATGTTCTCCATTTCATTAAAATATGTCTTAGCGTTGGCTGTAAAGTAGGGCCTATCATTAACAGATCATTTAATGAAACGCCGTTTTCACCTTTACAGGATGCATCGAATACTATTCTCACTTGCGTGGTATCCTTATCCTCCCGAACAACCGCAAAATGAGGTAGGTAAATTCCTTTACGGTTATTTATTTCCTTTTCAGGTATTATCTCCATATGACCCAGCAGTAAGTATTCTTCCAATACCTCTTGATACTTCGTTTCCATGTTTGTATTTTTACTTAACTTTGTGACTAATGAAGACAATCTTTTTTCAGCTATCCTTTTAGAATTTCTTACTATAGGTGTTGCATCTTGGCTTTTAAATGGCAACCGTACTATATAGCACCCGTCACTGTCTCTTCGCGTTGTTGTAGCAAAGAAACGTTCGCACTGTTTTTCTTCCTCGGATAATATGGTGGGACTGTTCATCATATTGTCCTCCAGTTCCCAGAAGCGTTTCATGAGGTCTGTTTCCTCCACATGCGAATGCATGACTAAAACATTATCATGTGGTTGGTGTGATTTTTCCACCACACCCGATAAAACCCAACCCAATGAAGTCGCTTGCGCCACGAGATTACCCTTAGGTCCCTTCTTAACTCCTTCCTGGATAATTTGCCTATAAATTTCTGCCCCTAGCAACATGACAATTTTGTTTGGTGTGTGATAATGCGGATCCGCTAACGGGAAATCACAAACCCACCCCACAGGTACAAGTTGCTTGCCAGGCAGAAAAGTGGTTATGCTCTTGAGTACGTATGCGGCAACCTGAAGCTGAACGTTGGGGTTGTGTATGGACCTCAGAGTAACTTCCACCATAAATTTTGATATAATTTTATTATTACCTTCCAATCCCAAAATGTGTCCCCTTACTGGCGTCCTTTTCAGCCCTAAATACTGTGCCGTGGCCTCGGTTACAAATGAGGCTTGGGACCCTTGATCTAGCAACGCCCTTATTGTACGATAACTACCGTTGTTGGCTGTGGCGTTAACTAGAACCGTGGCCAACAAAACTTGATTTGTCCTATGTAATTGGTTAGCCGAGAAGAACGTGGCCACTGTGTCCGAGTTAGCGGATCCGGATGATTTAGCACTTTGCGCCGCGTCTCTCTCATTCTCGTTTTGAGATACATTACTATTTTTACTATCGGAACTGTCATCGGTATGAACTGGACCCGCGGCATGAAGCAAAGAATGATGTTTGCGTTTGCAAACACGACATACACTTGAACTCAGACACTGCTTAGCCGAGTGGTTGTTCCCTAAACAGTTAAAACATAAACTGTTTTGTCTAATGAACTCCCGTTTGGTATTTACATCCATTTTTATAAAATTCTTACAATGTATAATTTTATGGTTTTCCTTACAGCATTTACATTCTAATACAGAATCAGTCGCCGCGTGGAAGGCTTTTGGCGTCTCTGTGTTTTTTCCTCTACCCGCATTAGAGCCAGCGGTCAAAAATTCAAAAGCGCGATATCGGCTGGTCAAGAAACTTTTAAATTGCTCAAAGGTTGGAATCTCATTGCTGCACGATTTTTCACTAGTGACGTTTAATTCCCACTGTTTTCGGGACTCTGGATCTAACTTCAAAGAGATTATATGTACAACGATGAGGTCCCAATTACTGACATCGATACCAAGATTAGCTAGAGCATTTAAACAATCGGAAGTGTTATCAATTAATTCTTTGAGACTAACAGCTGATTCGTTATTCATATTCTTCTGACTAAGTAACCTTTTTAGTATATAATGTGACAAGTATCTCTTATTATTGTATCGCTCGTTAAGTTGTTCCCAGCACCGTTCATAATTGGACTCTGATATAGGAATGTGTCTAAGTAGTTGTTCCGCTTCCCCAGATAAATACCCTTTTAAATATTGCATCCGCTGTACGTTATCTATAGACTTATTATGGTGAATGAGCGATACGAACAAATCTCGAAAGGTTACCCACTCAGTGTATTTCCCGGAAAATGTTGGAATAACAATTTTTGGTAATTTAACTTGACACTGTTTTACATTGCTTTGAACATGTTTAGGATATTCTGTTTGGCTTTCCTCTTTTACTTCAAATGACTCTAAAATAGTTTCTAACTCAGTTTTATATTGAATGTAAAGTTCTTCAGTCTGATCATAACTATCTTGCTTAACATAAAGACATGCTTTTAACTCCTGCGGCCCATATGCTTCGTATAATTGACTATGACCCTCTGTTAATTGTTGCCACAATTTATCTATGTTTTCCAATCTTACTTTAACATATGGACGTGTTATTCGATCTTTAGGAGATTTCTTAAAGTTACTATAAGCTTTGACTATTCTTGAACAATTGTCCTCTAATTTATTGCTTAACGATTCCATATTAAAACCAGTGGCCATTTAAATATATAACCGCACACAAATTGAAACGAGAAAATTATAACTAAACTAACTAATGAGAATAACACAGAAATATCAATTTGAGACCAACAATTTAAGTTTAAAATTGCAAGTTTTTAAAACACTACTACTACACTAACTAACTAATTATACACACAATTTTTAAGTTCTAAAATAATAAAGTTTTAAATCCGAAGTATTAAAGTCCCAAAACTCCGAATTATGAAGATCAAAACACAAACTGCACTAAGTTATTATTGAAAGTTCACTCACGGTTATAACTTCATTTGATACCACCTGACGAGTCCACGGGTAGATTGACGTTGCGTCACGTCACGCACGTCCCACACCTCCTCCAGGTCCAGAGTTCACCCTGCTGCTGATTCCTGACGATGCAGATGTCGTTCACCCGGCACCGTCTGCAGTAGCTCGCTTCTCGCGCTGCTGCTGCTGTTGCTCCCAGAGTTGCTGCTGATTGTCACCGCCGCACTGATGCTGATGCCACTAGCACTTCACTGATGCTATGAGCTTGGTCAGTTATCGCAAGCGATCCACTTGCCCGACCAAGGTTGATACCCAAAAACACATCCGCTCCGTCTCGAAGGACCATATGAACAACCCGTTTACTAGGCGTCACAACAAACTTTCACAGAAAGACACTTCTGCAGCACTCTTTACTTTAGCAGGGGTGAAGATACAGATACCGGCACGGTTCTTGAGCGCTCGGCGGAAGAGTGGGGATCGCTTTGCGCATCGTGCACCTATACGCGCCCCACTTCATACCACCAAAGAGACCCAATAACTCACTTTTGCGCAGGTGAAGGTCAGCGCTCAAGAATCGTGCCGATGATTGTAATGATATTGAAACAATATAAATACTTTCAACCGTGTATTGAGATCATTTTCGTTTGACAATAATTTTGACCTAGGTAAATCCACTACGAATCTTGTCACCGCGATTCAGAAAAGTGACGTAAAAGTACAACGCCATCTATCGGCACAAAAGTAAACAATTTTCTCAAACAGGTAGGTACTGCTTCATCAGTGGATTTCCCTGCACGGAAACTAAATTAGTTCTTAGAAAAGAGTTTGCTTTGTTGAAATATTCGACAAGTCTGATATTAATTATTTTTTAAGGCACTTGATTGCGTCAATAACGAAACCCTGATATTGAAACTTGAGCTTTACGGTTTAAATAAACTTGCGCTCAGTTTAGTAAAATCGTATTTTAATAATAGACAGCAGGCACAAGCATGTACAAGTAAATGGTTTCAATACAATGGGTTTAAAGGTAAAAATGGGTGTGCCACAAGGTTCGATATTGGGTTCTTTCCTTTTTTCAGTAAATATTAATTATTTATTTAACAACCACCCGCAAATGGTGTTGTTTGCTGACGATACTGCTTTAATACTTATTAGAATAAACAGACGTGCCGCTAATCTTGACGACGTAAATAACGCCCTACCCATAATTACGATCCATAATTATTTTACCGCTAATAATTTAGTACTAAATGGGAAAAATAACTGATTGTATATGATTTGCTCTACCAAATGTCAGAAGTAGTGATTGTGACATAATATTGAATCAAGAGAAACTAGAATTTATCGATAAAATGGTTTTCTTGGGAATCACGCTCGACTCAAGGTTTACAATGGCCCAACCAGAGGACCCCATTGGGCCCCATTGGGGTCCTCTGGATGTTTTGTTGATCTTTTAAAATACTAGATATGTTTTTTTCTTCTTCGACTGCGAAACTTATAGCACAATTTAACGAGTCTAGATTGCGACATCTAAAAACTTGTGATACCTACCCGTAGCAAGAGTCCTATTATAAAAGTATTGCAAGTTCTTGCATGGCAGCGTTTTACGTATTCCGTTTTCTTCCTCGTCGGAATGCATAAGTAGTTTCAATAAGCATGTTTCTATTTTTAATGCGAACTTATTTACTGTTAAGCTGAGTTCTGCTTACAGTTCTGGATTTACTGTTCAGTGAGTGGGTGAGTGTAATGCTTCCTTTCACCGAAATGTTGATTGTGATCAGGATTCGAACTCCTGCATGTAGTTTCAGCTTTATCTGTTATTTGACTTAGAATGAATTTGAATGAAGTTGTTTTTTAGGTTTTTGTGGCTGTATTAAAAGAGCTCTGGCAAGTAGCGATGAAGGGATTTCAATTTTCCCTGGAGCTAACAATTGGCTTAATGAATTTAAATAGAAACACCGAGTTTTTTTTTCAACGATTCAGAAATTTGTACTCTTAGAGCTGGAACTTTCCTCCTTTGCATCAAGTTTGGAAGTCATGATTCATGATTACAAACTAAAATATAAGCTAATTAACTATAACAAATTGTCTCCACCATATGTTACTTCGTAAAAGTGACACAGTGTTCGTTATCCGTAGCCTGAATTCACCTACAGCTGGGTAATAGGCTTCTATTCTTGTGCAAATCTCGTGCCAGCCTCATCCAAGTCTTTCGCTCGATGGCAACTATGTCGGCTGCCCATCGCGCCGCGGACCGACCCACATTCTGTTTCCCAGTTCTTGGAAGCCATTCGGTGACAGCCTTAGTCCACCTGCTATCACTGCGCCTTGCTAGGTGTCCAACTCTATTTTTGAGTTTTGTAATTCGATTTCTAATACCGAAATCCTTTGTGTGTCGTCAGATATCGACGTCAGTGTGCACCGAAAACACTGGTTATAGAGGCAGGACTTTAGACATAGCGGGATTTTAGCTGATTTCAAAATGTCGTCCAATTTGCTAAAAGAGGTCTACCCAAACTGTATTCTTCCGGATATCTCCTTTTGTTGATGCTCTTGACTCAGTGTTATAGATGCGTAATCAAAAGGCGTAGCCTAAACAAATTAAACATTAGCCGTACAGTTACAATGTATTATGAATAATGTACAATAAGATTGACTACATCGAAGTGAAATAATATGGATAGAAATAGTGATTCTGAGTTAATTCTGGTATTCGCCCTAGGATATAGTAATACTTGAAGTATTTTCTAAATCACTCACAGGAACGCCGTCATAATGAGGATAATCTGGATCATCGTGACCGCTTCTCCAGCGGTAAACAGCAGAACAGCAGTTGTGCAGTTGTGGTAGACCTCTGTTCCAGCAGCGGGTGGTATTCGGTCTCTGTTGAAGGTTGCACCTGAATCTTGAATTTTCATTTTGACCTGATTTTTGTTATCAGCAAACCCGATAACCACGAAAACGACACCCATGACGGAAAAACCGTAAATGTTCCTCGGCGCCATCTTGAATTTTCATTTAGACCTCATGTTCGTTATGGTCAGATAGGCAGTCGCTCCATGTAAAATATAGCTATAATTATAGCTATATATATATATATAGATGTTTAGCTGCATCCGGTTAGACTGAAAGCTGATCGTTGGGAAAAGACTATGCAGATAATGATGTGCGTTATCAGCGACCCCGAAAACTACGAGAACGACACCCATGACGGAAAATGTATAATTTTAGTTAATTCATTTACTGTGTTTGTCACAGGCGAACAGAATATCTTACAATTATTAGTATTATTGTGTCACTGTAACCCATACATACCCATGGGGTGTACAAATACCAAAAATTTCCTCGGCGAATTACGAATTCATAACGTACGTTACGTACTGAACTTAAAAATGTGAATTAGTGCAGATATTTTAATGACAGTAATGTCAAACGATAGGTTTGTATATAAAAACAATAACACAAAAGGAATTAGGTCGATAAATTAATTAGTTTAGGAAATGATAAAATTTTTAAATTGTTAACGAAACTCTTCGTAGGAATGCGCTTATTAAGGGTTAGAGGTGTTTGACAATAAAGTTATAGTAACAGACTGCTGATTATCTGAGATAGCAACCTTCCGTTACTTGTTATTGAAAATGGCCGTAAACTGAGTTACGCTCAGTTGTTCTGTTCTACATAATTATTTAAATAAGCCAGGCAATGATTCTGAAAACAAAACTGAAAAAAGGCATTGCAACGTGCCATGCATTTTTTTTTTAAACACGAGCACAAATAGTTTTGCCTTATTTGTGTACACAGGAAGCACTAAAATACTCTACAAAATACGTGCGACTGGCAGAAATGAGTACAACGTTGTACATAACAGCAAGTACCATACGTCAGTGCAAATCAATTAAAATTCAATTGCATGGCAAGTTCCAATTCAATTCAATTATTTGATTGAATTTCGCCCTTGCTCTCTACCAATCAATTATTTTTACGCAATAGCTTTGGAAGAGGAAACTGTGATGCGCCGACCCCAAGTAGAAATAGGATAAGAGACGAAAATGATGATTAACATTGTGGCTTTAGCTTTAATGGTTTCATGTGTGTATGGATGCGTAATAGAAAAAATCGACAATGCAACGGAGCAATACCACGGTAATATTAAGATACAGTACTTTAACTCGGCCGCATTTTAGAAATAAATGCCTACAGCCGCGCGGTACGTAAACATGCGTTAGGGCTGCCCGTCTCCAGCATTTTAATTACATCATTTGCCTACTTTCTGTTTCTATTTAGTTTTGTGATTGTAAATATCCTTTTTATATAAATAAATGAAATACTTTGTATATTGAATAGGAAGTGTTCAATAAAAATGCGTGTTGTTTTTTGATTGGTAGATTTAATTAAAAAAACATGTTTTTGTTTGAAAAACAAATCGGGCTTATAAATTTGCGACCGAAAAATATTTGCGCCTCGACTGAGTCGTACGAAATGCTTTATTGTTAAATTTTAAAGTATAGGCACCGAAGTTTTAACACAAGCGTAAGTAGGTAGGTACCTACCGTATCATGATTCATTCAGAACCGCATATAACTACCTATTTCACTCGTCTCAATAACTATCCGTTACTCTATTCGCTTTATTTATTAATCCAAACACCTTTTTTTTCGTGAGATAAAAGGAAATACTTATCCATTAAAAAGACACACATTATGTACCTACCTACTAGTAAGTAAAATTATTTTATAGTTTCCAGGTAATTTAAAAAAACTTATGTCTGGATGCGTTATTGACGAATTCATACAACCAAAAACAGCACAATATTTCCTACTCGTCAAATTAACTGATTTTTAGAGAAAAAATCACGCGGTTATTGTTAAAAAAACAACACACCGTCCGTTCGACACTGCGGTACAGCCGTGACTGTCTGCGCCCCAAGCGCACCCCAAGAACGAGGCGCGTAGGTATAAGCTCGCATTTCATCCGTTTCTATGAAGTTGGAGTACTGTATCATAATATTACTGTGGCAATACCCTTAAATGCAAGTTATTGACGATTTTTTAATTTGAAAGTGACAGCTATGCGTTTCTAAACGCAACTTTATATGCTCAAAGAAATGCACAATACAACATCAATACTCATATTGAAAAAAAAACTGGAGAACGGTTGCGGAATCGTTTAGATGCTCTAAAACTGCTTGTTTGCATTTTCCTTCCTAAGAAAACCTAAAGTATGTGGAACTTGTTAGCCTTCTAGTACTTCACGCTCCCTCCCTTTAGTGCGAATTCAAAAGAGCGCTTACAATGGGATCATGGATCGTTTGTGTTATTTTTAGTTCCAGCGTAGCCATAAGGTTCACAATAGTCGCGGTTGTCGTTAGAGCTTCGTTTGAAGTAGTTTTGTTTTATTTTTGCTATCGATTGTGTCTGTCAAAATTGTTTGTGTCAAGCTTTTAAACAAATACAGTTTTTGAAACTCGCGACTTGATATGCTTGTATTTTGTCGACGTCTGGCAAACTAATGTAATTATCTATTTATTTACACAATACAATTACCCTTTATTGGGAGCAACGTTTTTATGGGAAAAGTGTAATGATTTTAGGCGCTCAGTGCGTCGAAGACATATAAGTAACGATACCCATGGGCGATGGGGCCCACATTGGGCTGGGCTAGCTAAGAATTGTTGCGTTGTTGCTCTTCAACTCGGAAGAGGGCGCTCCATTGTCGTTTTAAAGAAATGGTTTTATTTTGTAGGTACGAGTATTTGTTGCAAATTGGACAAACCTGCTGTATGCTTTGTGCGAACATTTATCAATTTTTTCAAGTTCTAATGATTATGAAGGTGAATATTTTTTTTTCAATGCTATTTATTTTAGTTTAAGTGTCTACTTAAATCACAAATAAACAATACAATGATTATCTAAAAAAAAACAGTTTCAAACAAATACACTTACCTCTCCATTTGAGAAACAATAGATGAAAGAGATGAAGACTCCTTGGAAAGATCGGAAGAAGTGGGTAAAGTAGGCCCAGATGGCGAAACCAGTCGAAGATCCGTCCAGAGGGTAGTCGAACAAATTGAATATGTTTATTATGCCGAGGAGTGGCAGCAGGATCAGGGTGGCACGAAGCGTTTTCCTGTTGGAAAATAATAACTTGTAGTACAACATCGGAAAATTATGAATTATAATTTGATTAAAAAAAACAGAATAGAGTCACAAGATCCTTAATATCTAGTGTCAGTAGAAAATCGTGACAAAAACCAAACCATCTTTTCTGGATTGGAAACTCTTATGGATATTGGGGATATCTATCTCCAAATAAACTAAAGCTAGAGTTGGTACATTAGTGCCATCGGAAGCGAATCGTTTTCTTATAATGGTTGCGAAGGTCGCAGCCATTATGAGAAAACGATTCGCATGTTCTACTATGTTAAACTCGTAGGTAGCGTCCTCTGAGTATAACACTGGCCTACAGGCTGCCAAAAAGTTCCTCTATTGTCCATGGAATAGGGAGGATCCTCGAACCAGACGAGTGTTGTGTCTAGTGGGGCTTCTTCCCCACAGTTGTTGTCGAGTTTTCTAATACAATCTTAAGTCGCGTATAACTTTAATAGCGCGATTCAGAATTTTGATGTTAGTTCTTCCCTTATGGCATAGATGGCGGTGAAATACTTTTTGTACTCTGTTGCTATTATAGTGCAAACCTGCGTGTCAGCATGTTACAATGGACAGCCAGCGACCTGCGTACTTTTTGTATTTATCAATATTGTCTCTGAGATGGACCACGTATTTTTACGGGAACAAGCTTATAACTTTGTGATGTTTTATGATACAGTTTTGAAATTTTGTACATAGATTATTTACATAAAAATACTAGACACGTGTTTCGGGTTTAGCATATACTAAAACTAATGTTATATAGCAGTTCAAATACTGTGCGCTTAATTTATTTCGTTAACCTGTACAAACTGTTGCATTACCTGTATAAACTACGTTCAAACCATAAAAGTTGTAATTGGAAGAATTCTATGAAATTAATTTATGAATCCTGAAATTATATATATTTTCAAATATTCACCCATTTTCTTTTATGAATAACTAGCGGACGTCACGCGGTTGCACCCGCGTAGTTCCCGTTCCCGTGGGAGTACGGGGATAAGATATAGCTTATGTTACTCAGGGTGAATGTAGCTTTCTAATGCTGAAATAATTTTTGAAATCGGCGCAGTAGTTTTTGAGTTTGTTCATTACAAACATGCACACACACACAAAAATACAAATCTTTTTTCTTTATAATATTAGTTTAGTATAATATTAGTGTCGTGTTACACCCCGTCATATGCTATGACGGGGTGTAAAAAGATGATTCACGATGAGAGAGAGTCACCTGATCTTCCCGTCATTGCCATAATTTAATCAATATTTTGCGTGCAGTGGGTGTAAACAGATTCACCACGAAGCCGTCAACCAAGCATTCTGTACATCATACTAGTAACTTTACGCAAAAAGAATTGCTGACAAACCACATTTTTTATTGGGGTGAAAAATCTCGTTTTTCGCTAAAACTCAATATACCGCACTCAAAACATTGTGCTGAATGATGTATTGAATAGAATGGGGTCGTGGAGGTGTTTAAAGTATACAAAAACAAAATCATTACATTAAAAACATGTATTTAAAAAAAAAACTTAAGGAAAACTTGGAACTTTGATCCCCAATATCTCCGTAACTAGAAGGTTTCCAGATATGGTTTAAAACAAAAAAAAAAAATTGCAAAGACGGTCTCTTTACATCCTTTATAGGTGAACTTACTGTATTTTCCTGAGTTCAGAATCATTTGTGCGACGCAGTTTCATTATGATAACGCTCATTATGGTCCCCAGGAACAACATGTTGATCTGCAACAAGTAAAATGTACACCGTAATAATTGGTTTTTCAAAGAAATCAATGGGGGTAGATTGCTACAAAGAAGGTAAACACAACTCTGCAGAAAAGGTTACGGCGTAAATTTCATTGATTATCTCCAAACACAATAAACTACGAAAAGATAAAAGTGACGAAACTTCCTTTGCATCGCGCAGTCGGGTATCATAACTATAGTGGCTAAGTTGCCTTTTGTCAGATCATGAAAACAATATACAAAGTACAAAACAGTCGAAATCTACTAAACTCAATGAGAGGTTTTCTTTTTGAGGTATTAAAAAAAAACTTAGTTTCCTAACTCTATAGATGGCGTTGAACTTACTATGATAGTTGGTTCCAAAGCCAAAACGCTTGGAAAAAAAACATTGTGTCACGTCACATACTCTCGTTGACTGACACTTTCATTTGCTTAACCTTCCGAATATAACCTAGTTTTCTTGCGCTTTGTTAAAATCAGTTTTTTTAGGTTCCGTTCCTTGCATTATCATACTAACTCCTAGCGCCATCTATCCAGCGACTAGGTAAGAGCTAAAAAGAAAATCCCTCAATAAGGCAGCTCCCCGTTGGTATGTCCATTTCACGTGCCGTTAAGTAAAACGTATTTAAGATTAACGTCACGTCAAATGGAATCAACCTTGGGGTGAAATATAGTGCATCCACACCGCAGTTACTTTTTGTGGAGCAACACTGTGCAACGCGATAACATTACGTTACAATCTGTCACTTTTGTGGCTACTTGTTACTATTTGTTGAATGTTATATCATCGCGTCCATAACGCGAGTAACATAAATTAACAAAATATAACAATAACAAAGAGTAACTTCCAGCAACAAGCGAGTTGCACAGCATTTTGTTCTATGTTATAGTAGTTATCTGGCAGAGTAGAATAGAATCAACCCATTACACTCACGGGTGTCGTATAAGGCGACTAATGTTTGAGGCAGAACACCTTGCGCCTCCGTAAACCTGAGAATGGGCAGCAGCGTTTTCTGTTAGTCTTTCATCACTGCGATCTCCAATCCGCCTGCCAAGCGTGGAGATTACGTCAAATTCCTCCTATCATGGGAGAGGTTTATGTCCAGCAGTGGACGTTATTGGCTGTTGTTGTTGTTGTTGTTATAGTAACATTTTCTAACAATGTTAACATTCAACTGTATTCAAAAGTTAGGCAATACTAACATGGCAACATATAATAACAATAAATAACTTTTTGTTATCGGATGTTGCTCAGTAGCACTTGGAAACGTTGCTCCACAAAAAGTAACTGTGGTGTGGATGCACCAACACCTAACAATCCGTTTGGCTGCAACTGTCGGGCCATCGAGGTCACATTCACAATTCAGATTTAATATTTTCACACTACGACCGCATTGAGGGGAAATTTAGTAGAAATGTATTATTAGCCTCAAATTAGGCTGTTTGCAATATTGAAGGTAGGTACAGTGATTATTTCTTTGCTTCAGCTTTGCTCTATGCTGCCAGCCTTTACGGGCATTCCAAGTGTAGTGCAGAATCAATACTAATTTTTTAAAGGTTGACCTTCAATTGTGCCTTTTAATAGCCTAATTTAAGGGTAGTTCTTTAAAAACTATTCTCCGCGTACCTTTCGTGGCAATTTTTTTTTAGAGTAATCTTCAAATGGACACATTAAAGAAGCTGTAAAAACAATACATGCAGTATTTATTATATGTAAATTGGTGCATAGACTACAGATACCTATATTATTTTTTGAAATTTTGTTGCTCACGAAAGTGAGGAAACTTTTTAATCAAGAGGGTTACAATTGGCAAAACAGCCCAGTTTGAGGTGGGGTAAACTGTTAAATTGGCTACGAGAAAACATACAAACAGAAATACATTCTACGAGTCGTTACAAGAAAAAAAGTGATACACATGCATGTATATAAATACTTATACAAATACATAACTTTTCTTTTGAGCTTCACGACAATCGAGTAAATCCATCTACGGCTCACAAAAAAATCTATAGTTATTATTTAGTGGAGATTTATAGCTTTTATGGTGTGCTAGCTAACTTTCGTGGACAAATAACCACGAAAGTTGTACCACAAAAGTTATGAAAATTTACCATTTTTGTGAATTACGATAAAAGTTATATGTAAATTAACAAACAAAGTACTTGGAAATAATCTCGACGATCTATCTTATACCTTAATTCAAAATGATTTTGAAAATTATAAACCATTATCCTTCAAAATATATGCATGAAAGTTTCTTGACCATGGCTACCTAAAAACATTCAAAGAATAACTTGCCTCGTATTTTTGTTGTTTAGAAGCGAAGAACGTAAATGACTCTCCCACTGACGCTGGGATACTACAGAGTACCCGTGCAGTTAAAACGAGTAGCATCAAGTTGATGCTTTTGGAAGAGAGGTGCAGTTTTGTTGCGCGCTCGCGAAACTAATGTCGAAAAATCGACATTTCAAAATCGTGTGACGGAGACATAATGTCTATGATGTATTGTAATATAAGAGATAAAATTAATGTGCTTTACTATGTATGAAGCATGGTTAAACACGATTAATTTAATGTATAACATTATATGCTTATAAATTGAATACAAAAGTTATTAAAGTTTGTCGTTAACGCGGCGCGAACCGAGTGTGACGCGCGAAGAACACCGATTTTGCTCCCGTTTTTGACATAAGATGTTTATTTTTATAAACATTATAAATAATTTTAGGTGTTTAATGTTGAAATTATACACATAAATAAGAAAAGAGTAATCTGTGTTTGGTCTTAAGACGGAATGTTTAATAGGTTAGGAATTAAGACCGTGTGACCGCGTTTTGAGGCACCTCGAAGAATCACCCTTAAAATATAGTTTGACTTTGATTTTTATCCTTTTGATCGCCAGAGCCAAAACGAAAGCGCGTGCCCTCCACGCTAAGCTACAATTTCACCAACAATTTTGTCACCTATTTGTGTCGTAAATACTTGTTAAGCGTTTTTTATTAACTAATATTTGCTCGTTTTTATATTAGGGGGAGGTGTGGGTGCCTATACGTGGCAAGGTTAAAAAGACAAATCCCATAATAATAAATCGTTGCGTCAAACGAAATTCTTATAAACACGTGTATTAGAATGAATGGCACTTTTATTCCTTTGTTAACAAACACAGATACTTCTTTAACCTTGTGAACCTTAAAGCGGTCGCGCGGCCATTTGTAACGTTAGCGGTCGCGCGCAACATAAAAACTCTGAAGCTTCAAGCTATCTAATCAGTCACAGATAGGAGCACCCTGTCCCTCGGCCCTCTCTAGGACCCTGAGGTACAACTTGTCAGTGCAAAAATGAATGGCACTTTTATTCCTTTGTTAACAAACACAGATACTTCTTTAACCTTGTGAACCTTAAAGCGGTCGCGCGGCCATTTGTAACGTTAGCGGTCGCGCGCAACATAAAAACTCTGAAACTTCAAGCTATCTATCTAATCAGTCACAGATAGGACCACCCTGTCCCTCGGCCCTCTCTAGGACCCTGAGGTACAACTTGTCAGTGCAAAAATGTACTCTGTGTTCAGTGTGGCCTCGGTCTTCATGTGTTTCTTTGTTTCGGCGCAGACGGCAACGTTTACGTCATACTTAAGTTTCTAAAGAAATTCACAAGTCAAACGTGTCAAGCGTAGGTGTCTATTGATCAGGAAATTTTATGAAAATGTTGGAATGATGGCTTCTTGAAGCGCGTTTCTTAGCAACCTTAATAACTTAAGTAAGTACGAGTATACTCGTATTCTTATTTTCTAATATATTATTGTTTGTTCTATTTTAAATTCCTTATTTGCTTTATGTTTTTATGTATTCTACTTTCTCATCTTTAACACACTGTGTCTACATCTATTTTTATCTCTCCTTTCGCAGGTAAGCTGGAAAAGATTTCTTTAGAAATAAGCATCACCTTTGTACCTATTTTTCTGTTCCTTTCTTCTTTTCTGTATTTAGTGTGTACATAAACCGTTAAAACCGTTGTATAATGAGGGGTATTAAAACACGAATGTGGGTTTATCACACGAGGCGAAGCCGAGTGTGATAATAGTATCACATGAGTGTTTTAATACCTAATTATGAACAGTTGCATACAAGACTTTATCTACATCCATGAAATGAATCCTCCATAAAAGGTTCTGAAACCTTTTGTAGTGTTGTAAGAAGTCTATGTAAATTCATGGAAAGTTTAATTGCTGAGTATTTATTACAAAGAAACCATGTATAGGTAATAATAAAATTATTTACATGTTGGATTGTACTATTATTAAAATGCACAAAGCTTGTATCACTCATTTTTGTAAACAACAAAGTACTTACATAATGCAATACTAATATCCAAATATCGAACAAAAATGGCGGGATACGACGTGAATTCGAATTATTATTTTTTTTTATTACGGCGCTGTGGTAGTGAATCGCACGTGCTAGACAATGTTCTATTTTTAAAACGAGTTGCATAATGAAATTCAGTACAACATTATAACACCCGTTTGGGTGTTATAATGGTTATTATGACACTGGCTGTTTTAATGTTGGCCATAAGCTAACTGTTTCAGATACTTTTATAGAGGATTTATAGCATGGGTGTAGATAAATAAATAAACCTTCGATCCACCTGCGTCGTTATTCTAATTGCGTAACACATTTTTCTATCACATGGGCCACAAAAGGGATGAATGACAGGCGTTTGTGGTCTAACACGAATGGATAATATAAGAAATGAGTACTGAAAGCGGCGCCGGTGAATGAAAAATTGTGTGGTAATCGGTTGTCTATGTATTGGGCATGTGATGCGGAGGAAGGAATAAGGAAAATCTGAGAAAAGTTTTGAGTATGAATGTAGATGGGTATAAGAGTAGAGGAAGACCAGAGAAATGAAAGATAGACTGTGTAAAGGATGATGAACTGTGGCAAGGAAGGAGGTGTCTGGTAAGATATCGAGTAATAGAAAAGTAATTAAAGAAGAAGATATGCTGCGCCGACCACAAATGAATTGGGATAAGTAAGGGCAAGAGGATGATGAATGATGATAAATCATAAAGTTTGGAGGAAGGAAATTTGATATCTATACCAATATTATAAAGAGGAAACCTTTGTATTTTTGTATGTTTGTATTGAATAGGCTCAAAAACTACTGGACCGATTTCAAAATTTCTTTTACCATTACTTAGAGGGATTCTTCCGAATCCGTATAGGCTATATTTTATCACCGTACTCCCACGGGAACGGGAACTACGCGGGTGAAACCGCGTGACGTCCGCTAGTCAATCTATAAAGGCCCGGTCACACCGAATGCGTTGCGTGACGTGACGCGTGCACGCATCAGTTGTAATGTATAAAACTGTAAGACAGATGCCAGACCAGATGCGTGACGTGTGTACGTGCGTCACTCATGCACGCAGAGCCGCATCTACTGACAAACCAAGTCCGCGCGCGTGTGTAGAGGAATGGCAACGTCGCACACGCGCCTGCAGTGATGAAGTTGTATTATATGGCGCTCCCTGTTAATGTCAGACCGGACACGCACGCACACGCATTGGTCATTGCTGCACGTACGCACGCACGGCAGGTTGTATTTATTTATAGTTTACGAGTGTTTTTTTCGCAATGGAGACAATTTTAAAGGAAAAACTAATAGAAATAGTTCGCAAATATGAGTGTATCTACAACACAAAATAAAATTGTTTTTTTTTGTGATTTACAAAAAATCTATTGATTGGACTAAAAAAGTAAAACACTATGATGTTATTATAATATGTTGCATGTAGAATTATTTTTAAAATCAGAATGATCGCATGTATTTTAGTATGGTTTTTACTCGTTAAAAGAAATAAGTTCGTGATTTTTTTTTATCGAATAAAATATGTTGCATTATGTTTTCAAAACACTATCGTACTATTGTCTTTTTTAAACTTTCACGATCACAATTATAATACACATGTAAACGGGTATTTACATACATGTAAAGAAGCCCCGTTGCGGACCCGTTGGTAGTATGTACCAAAACTATCGTACTTAGTAGATATCCTGAAGAATATCATATATTTTTCTGGTTTTGTTTATTGCAGTGAATCATATGCTTTTTGCATCATAAAACTCGTGTTTAGCTCATGTAGTCGCCGAGCCTATTGCAATCATTTAAGGTAAACAAAAAGTAACGTGTTGTTACTTTTATATAAGCTTTTATTTAACTTGAATAATTGTTAGTTAGTTTGTTAGTCTGTATTGGTCTAATCTTGCAACTGAATTTCAAACCAGTTCCCCCAACTGATTGAGCTGAAATTTTGCACCCACTTATGTATTGGTGACAATACATTCTCATGACAGACATAATATCCTGCAGCCAGGATTGCCTCCTTACGAGTGAACTCCTCAACGGTTACTAGCACGGTCGCGAACCTTTGTATATACGTATCTGTTCAGTGTTGATATGAACTTAAACCCAATTTTTTTAGAGCTTGTTTTGTTTAAAAGAATAGTTTTTAAAATTTACCCTAAATGAGAAGGGGTAAACTCCTCAACGATTAATAGCACGGTCGCGAACCTTTGTATATGTGTTCAGTGTTGATATATACTTAAACCCAATTTTCTTAGAGCTTGTTTTGTTTAAAAGAATAGTTTTTAAAATTTACCCTAAATGAGAAGGGGTATACTCCTCAACGATTAATAGCACGGTCGCGAACCTTTGTATATACGTATCTGTTCAGTGTTGATAGATACTTAAACCCAATTTTTTTACAGCTTGTTTTTTTTTTTAAAGAAAAGTTTTATTTTAAAATTTACCTAAAGGGGTATATAAATATACTCAACATTTTGTACAACTTTTACTCCGAACACAAATTCATTCCCTTCATTTTCCAATTCTTTACAGAACATAATGATGGTTCAGAAAAACTACATATCGGAAATATTCTGTAAAATACACAGTACCGATTAAAATCAGAATATTTTTATCCATTAGTGCGGAGGATATTAATACGTATGGTTTGCGAGAATTTGCGAACTTTATCGAAGGGACGAGTCAAATGTATAAAGCCAGTAAAATTTGTGTCAATACAAGACTGTAGCCAACTTGTCACACGCCGACACATCAAGCTATTCATTTCCAGTATAACATGGCCTCGCTTTGTATAGATTTCTCGTACAATGAGAGATCCAAATAAACTAGTTATGTATATTGATTGGTCGTCGTGCGATACCAAAAAATCGCAGTTGTAAACGATAGTTATCGCTAGGCCAGAATCATAAAGAAGTTATTGTCTTCATTGCAAGCTGCATGATAATCGAAATGTAAATAGATTTGATTGCGAGATTCTTATTTATTACAATACTAGCTTTTGCCATGCTATTGCTAGAATTTGACAATCATTCGGGTACCTATTCTGCTTGTAGGTTTAAAGATATTTATTTCTCATAAGAACTTAATAAATAACAGTTCACTTATAATGAGATACAAAGTTACTCCTTAATTACTTATATAATATTTGCCTCTGGGGCGATGGTGACGTTATTGGCTAGAAACATGTTTCTTTAATTTACTTTTAAATATGTTAATATTATTGCATTTCTTTATGTCTTCCGGTAAATCATTGAACAGCTGTGCTCCCTCCACTAATACTATTTTTTGCCGTAATTAGTTCGTGATCGTCAACGTGCAGTGACTGCACGTTCACGTTCACGTTCACGTTCAGTTGGAATTTGTTATTACTTCTTGTGTTGTATTTTATAACTTTTTCATGTATTTGTATGTTTGATTGTACGGAGTTCGTGGTGATTTTTTTAATGAGAATGCAGGTGTAGTAAGTGTAAAGTTGCGTGAGATTCAGTAGTAGTTTAGTTTTTTTCGTATATTTTTTTAGTAGGATATAGATAGTGGTAGTGAAATAATACTTTAATAATTTTATTTTTTATTCTTTGCAGTGGATTTAGATTAGATTTAGCGGCTGATCCCCACACTTCGATTAGGTATTCAAGGTTTGATTTTACTAGAGAGTTATATATAATTAGACGTACTTTTTTCGGGATACATTTTGTAATTTTTCGTAACGCTCCTAGTAGTGATATTAATTTTGTTTTGACATGATCGATGTGCAGTTTCCAAGTAAGTTTGTCATCTACCCACAGTCCGAGATATTTTTCGTGACTAGACCTTTTGATTGTTTCTCCGTTAATCGTAAGAGGTGGGAACTCCGGTAATGGCTTATTTTTCGCGGCAAAGATCATAAATGATGTTTTTGAGGTGTTAATAGTCAGTAAGTTATATTTTAACCATTCACTGAGCAGGTCAAGATCCTTTTGTGCATCGGTTATAATGTTCTGTAAGGATATATCGAAGTAAAAAAGGCAGGTGTCATCCGCGTATAACGTTAGGTGCCCCTGTCAGCCCTATTAATAATATAATTCTCCATTTTTGTTTAATACGTTTTTTTCTATTGTTGGTAATGTTTTTTCTGAGAAATGGACCCTGTAGGTACAAGTTAATGCAATATAAAATACTAAATTAAAAACTCACCAAAACGACTGCCAGTATAGGCCCCTGTATGATGTAATATGAGAGCAAGTAGTTGTACCCATACCAGCATCTGAAAATTATTTATAAGTCAGTATTTACAATGATATCAGTAAAAAAGGCACACTAACTTGTTGAGCTACAGTCAATAATGAGTTTACGAGAGAGCCCGTTTATAATGGGCCAACGAGTTGTCTGAGGAGTACAGGTTGGAATGCGAAGTGAGACAGGGTGGATGGACCTCACCAGCGCTTTTCAACCTGTATGTTAACCAAATGATTGTCGAGCTCAGTAGCACTGTTGTTGGTTGCTAAATTGACGGACTGTGTGTATAGTAATAAAGTTACGCGGACGACATGGCCGTGGGTAGCCGTGTGGTATCCGGCAGAGTAGAATAGAACCAACCCATTACACTCACGGGTGTCGTATAAGGCGACTAATGTCTGAGGCAGAACACCTTGCGCTTCCGTAGACCAGAGAATGGGCAGCAGCGTTTTCTGTTAGTCTTTCATCACTGCGATCTCCAATCCGCCTGCCAAGCGTGGAGATTACGGCAAATTCCTCCCATCATGGGAGAGGCTTATGTCCAGCAGAGGGCGTTATGGGCTGTTGGACATGGTGCTGCTGCGGCCGTCAATTAGCGCACTCAGGAAGTTGTTGGTGGTCTGTGAGGCCTATCCAGAAGCGCACGGGCTTGTATACAACGTGCAAAAAACCAAAATGCTTGTGTTTAAGGCGAAGCATAAAAATCCAGCACATAATATGCCACCGGTTATGTGGGGTGCGGCCCTTGAAAGAGTGCTAGATTTTAAGTACATGGGGCACATAGTTACGGAGGACTTAAAGGATGATGCTCACATGGAAAGGGAACGGAGGGCGTTGGCTGTCCGATGTAATATGTTGGCCCGCAGGTTCGCACGTTGTACACCAGAAGTAAAAATAACTCTTTGTAACGCTTTCTGTGAATCTTTGTGCACGTGCACTGTGTGGGTTTGATATACGCAGAGGGCATACAACGCCCTCAGAATTCAGTATAATAATACTTTCAGGATGTTGTTGGGGCTCCCACGTTAGGAATGTTTGCGGAAGCACGTACTAACGGTTTCAGTACCATTCTACGTAAGAAGACTGCTTCTATCGTGCGCTTCTAGAGCGCGTGGGAGCGGCAATGATATTCTGAAGGCCATTAGTGATAAGTCGAGCTGCACCATTATGGCGCATTGGGTACGTGTACATGTACTATCGAGGACACTCCCGCCTGACCACCACTAAGCTAATTTTTGCTTGCACTTGCAACATAGAAACGCTCTCTAGCCCCGCCCAGTTGACTTTGTATATAAATAATGAATGAAAAGATACCGAATCGGCCGAGCGCACTGACGACGCACGGCAAACGAGAGTTATTGTTATTTTGCGCGCCAAAGTTGACGCTTTCCTAATAGGCCCAAACTTTAAGGGGGCATAGCTCGGCTTAATTTGGCGCCTCCGCATGATTTAAGCGAAAAAAAAATTAAACTGGTCAGGCGGAAAAGACCACGATAGTACGTATACATATGCCCGGTGCGTCTGGTGAGTGCTGCAGATATATGAATTAAATCAAGTTTTTCTTTTGTTACTAACATAGCTTATAAACAGTGTGTATTACTAACATCATATGGATCAAGGTTTGAAATAAAGTAGTGCAAATATCAATATCGATCTGTATCAATATGTTACAAAAACCCTGTTCGATCTGAAAGGGGCAAATATAGGGTTTACATAACATATTGTAAGGTGTCTCTTTGTACTGCCAAAAACGGTCATTAGTCACACAATAAAATGAAGGTACCTACACTATACCATGACCAATCCATAGTCACACCAAAGGGTGTAAATAAAATATTATGAGTGAACGTTTTAGGGCAGTAGCTATGTACTCACATTTAAAAATATACATATATAGGGAAGTCGGATTTTGGTAATTTTTTTAACAAAATAAAACCTTAAATTATTCACTTACGTGTTTATAGACTCTTTCGAATAGTGTCTGCCCACTACTGTTGCCCAAATCGCAATTAAAATGACGGGCACACCCCATCCACCTACGTAGAAGTAGTTGATAGGGATCTCATTCCGAAGAGTATTGGCAGAGATCAGAGTGTTAAGGAATATGCCTTCGATGAACATCCAGCCGTAAACAACAAGGCGCGAATACTCTAGGAGAACGTAAGCCCCCTCGCAAACATAAGGCTGAAACAACAAAATAATTAGTAATTTTATAATAAGAAAAAAACACCCACCCCTCCCCTGTGCTTTTTTTACCATGACCTCTAAAATGTGTTTTAAGAGCCTGTACTACCTCAAATGGCTTAGCATGATCCTGCCTAAAATACTGCAGCGTTAAGTTTGAAATAAATATATGGTAAAGTTGAGGATTAATGTAAAAGTCTTATGTTTGACGAAAACACGATTCCATAAAATTTTCTCGATAGAAAACAAATCAAAAGTTACCTCCAAATCAAACAGTAAACCGCTGGTATTCAAAAAGTACTTCAAAGTAGATCATGAAACGTCGCATAGTAACTGAACTAACTATAAGCAGGTCTTATGTTTTTTCCAAAAGACGAAAATTTGATTTTATAAAGAATAAAAACCACTCATTTCGCACTATTCGGCCGCAGTGACAGACGTAACAACCACTTTGTAGTGCAAGCAGATTAGAACTTTATTCTAACAGTGGTTCAAACTTCGTTTCATGTCCACCACAAATAGAGTTGCTAATTTGAGGTAGGTTAAGCTCTTAATGTCACTTTAGTGTGGGAAAGATATGCTACGTCATCTCTTTCACATACTGAAGTGAGATTAAAGGTGCATCCACACAGTATGATAGGACATTCAACATAAATAACACTTGGAAACGTTGCTCTACCAAAAGTACCTAACTGCGGTGTGGATGCACCATAAAACAATATAAGACGCCATGGTAGGCTACCGTACGTATTAAAATCACAACTGTCAGTTTTGACAGTTGTATGAAACGGCCCTTTAACGGCAAATTGACCTATGGTACTCCTATTAATTTATGCCTAACTATTAATTTACCTGAACTATTAAAAAGTAAGTTTAATTCGAAGACATGTGACATCTACCAATCCGCACTGGGCCCGCGTGGTAGATTATAGCCCATTCCCTCTCATCGAGAGGAGGCTTGTGTCCCAGCAGTGGGAACATTAATAGGCTGATGATGATGATGATGATGATGATTAAAAAGTAGTCAGGTACCGATCTTTACTTGGTATTCAGTACCTTATCTGTCATCATTAGGGATGATTCCAGACTAAAAAATATGATTCTGTTTAGTCCGTCAGTTACATTATTGAAAAATATTGGATACTTGTTTTTAGGGTTCCGTACCTCAAAAGGTAAAAAAGGAACCCTTTTAAGATCACTTTCTTGTCCGTCTGTCCGTCTGTCACCACCAATATTCTCAGGAACAGGTGGACCTAGCAAGTTGAAATTTATACCAGATACCTACCTACTGAAGTCTATGGGCAAATTTAGATTTTCGCGAAAACTTGTAAGTGCCAAAATTTACCTTAATTTTCACTTTTTATTTTTATTTTTCCCATACTTGTGCTGTAAGACCTTGCTTTTGACCAAAATTGACAATTCTAGGTCAACCGGAAGTACTAGAAGTATACTTAGGTTTTGGGTCGAAAACCTATATGGTAGTTCCCGTTGACCTAGAATCAGGAAATTTGGCAAAAAGCAAGGTCTTACAGCACATGTAAAGGGAAAAATCTAAAAACCGTAAATATGTAGTTTAATAACAAAACAAAAACCGATTTTACTATTCAAGCAGGCGTGGAAAAAAAAGTAGCTGAAAATGCACTCCGTTTACTTTTTATGACCGTGGATTTGCCCGAATTTCCAGTATTTGCTTGTACTTATGTACTTACGAATTATTTTAATCCATTATTTTTAGTGTACAGAAAAAAACCTACACGTAGAAAGTTTTTAAAGTGATTTTCTCCTACTTATTTGATAAAAAAATAACGTAACTAAATAATAACAAAAATACACTGAAGATTGTATGGCAAACTTATTCTTCACAACGGATACTCGGCCTTTTTATGACGTACATATTTTTACTAACATTTACGATTGTGGTTTAGTTTGGGCCGTTTCTGATTAATTTTGACTTGGAGATTTAGGTAGAATAGTTAGGATCGAATTTGTTCGTACTTGCAAGAAGAATGTTTCTTAAATGTGTCACGCTTGATAATTTTAGGGAAAATATATAATATATTTTTTTATGAACTTATTGGTACTTTAAAAGTATACAATATAATTAATGACAGGACCTTTCTCGACAGTGGCGCCATCTGGTGAGCACAAAAACGATAGCGCCCTCATTGGAACGTTGTTTTTATATTATTATCACACCGTCATTTCTCTTATGTCCAATCGTACCTATAGATTGAAACACAGGCTCATTCTCCTACCGAGGCGTTACATCTTGTCAATAGTACTGCAGGCAATGACGAGTGCTCTTGTGCCTGAGGTTCGTCGGGCTCGACGCTTCGTCGCCGTCCGAGGGAAAAAGCGGAGTCAGCAAGATTAGGTACGTTGATGTCTGAAGTCCTCTCAAGTAACTGGTACAGTTGCCGACAGGATGAACTTACACGTTATAAAAATAACAGGCGAACACAACATCGGCTTCCCGACTATGTGTTTTATGATTAAAAAAAAAAATATGTTTCTTTAAATCATAGAGAAGACAAGTCAATACTATGGAAAACATATTATCTCGAATTGCTAATTATTAAGTACTCATATATTTTTTAAAACGTTATTTTTACAATTGCACAGAGGAATGGCTAAATTTTAGCTGAGTCTAAAACTGAAAAAAAGCCAAAATCTTTAATTACTAAAAAAATTCAGTCCGGATTTTATGATTAATAACAATTTCAAAATTATTTTTGTTTAAACATTTGATGGGTTTGGACAATTTTTTTTATTTTATTTTTTATATTGCTGGACATTACACGCAGCGCCATCTAGTGCCACACTAAGCAACGAGGCTTGTGTCGTGGACACCAGATCGTTGATATACTACATAGATACTTTTTTTTTGTTTGTAAATACATACTTATTTTACATATAAACATCCATGACTCGGAAACATATATCCATGCTCATCACACAAACATTTGCTCCAACCAGGATTCGAACCCGGGATCCTAAGAACGTAAGGCAGCCTCACTACCGCTGCGCCATTCCGGTCGTCATTCAAATTCCATACCAATCGAAAGTATGAATCCTATCCTAACGTTTGCATATTCTATAGGCTTCGTAAAGAATAGTACATTTTGATACAAGTGGAGAAAGTTTGTTATTGCATTCGAGACGGAATTGTAACACCCGAGCCGTAGGCGAGGGTGTTTATTAGCCGAGAATTGCAATGACAAATTAATGTCCACGTGTATCAAACGACGTTTTTCAATACACATTTAAAGAAATAAAATAAAATAACGAAAAATATTTTTGTCACGAACTATGAAACTATGATTTTAATTTTTTTTTTCGCGCTTTGGTTTCGCCAGGTTGACGGAGAGGCAAAGATATGAAGCCGTTAAACAGCCTAATATAAAAAATAGATTTATTTCATATTTTTGAATTCAGAACACAAATAAATGTTAATTTGTGTATAAAAGTAACTATTAGTTTTTAATAATCATGTTTATCTAGGATATTCTATTTATAAACACAATTTGAATATTCAAAAAATATTTATGCCGTAAAGACGCGTAGTGCTTTGCCGTAATTAAAAAAAAAACATTCACCTCAGACATTGAATTTGCATTGAACCAATTTGGACTAAGTATATGTATAGTTATCTGTGCCAATTTTCATTTCCGCACACGTGCGGGAAAGTGGAAAAAATAGCACGCGTGTGAAATACATTGAATGTTGTACCTAATCGTAGTGCGTTAGGGACCAGTTTTCGAGGAAGTGTATTGAAATAGTACATTTTGATACAAGTGGAGAAAGTTTGTTATTGCAATCGAGGCGGAATTATAACTCCCGAGCCGTAGGCGAGGGTGTTTTTGAGCCGAGAATTGCAATAACAAATGTCCACGTGTATCAAACGACGTTTTTCAATACACTTTTGAAGAAATAAAATAAAAAAACGAACAATATTTTTGTCACGAAGTATGAAACTATGATTTAAATTTTCTTTTTTTTTTTTCGCGCTTTGGTCTCGCCAGGTTGAAAGAGAGGCAATGGTATGAAGCCGTTAAACAGCCTAATATAAAAAATAGATTTATTTTATATTTTTGAATTCAGAACACAAATAAATGTTAATTTATGTATAAAAGTAACTATTAGTTTTAAATAATCATGTTTATCTATGATATTCTATTCATAAACACAATTTTAATATTCAAATAATATGTATGCCGTATAGACGCGTAGTGCTTTGCAAAAATAAAAATAAAAACATTTACCTCAGACTATAGGCATTGAACTAATTTGGACTAAGTATATGTATAGTTATCTGTGGCAATTTTCATTCCCGCACACGTGCGGGAAAGTGGAAAAAATCGCACGTGTGTGAAATACATTGCATTTTGTACCTAATCGTAGTGCGTTAAGGACCAGTTTTCGAGGAAGTGTATTGAAAACTTCTTTTCTTACCATTATCATTCCTAACACATTCCATCCATCGTTTCTTTGGTCTTCCTCTACTCATATACCCATCCACATTCATACTCAAAACTTTCCACACAACATTTTCCTCATCCCTCCGCATCACAATAGGCCCGTATAATGATAATGAATAAAATAAATAATTAGTCTTTATTATTTCTTTTATATGATTCTTGTGACTACTGAGGCTGTTTTGTATTGGAACACCTACAGGTTTATAGAAGCTGAAACTATTGCCATAAGCCAAGCCCTACTCTATAGGCTCTTCGTATCGGAGTAGTGCAATCCATCTGAAACTTGCTAACATAATCCGCTTGCCTTCACCGCTTTCTATTGTTTATTTGGTTGTATGGTGCTCTGATGGTAGCAGCTTTGTAACAGCCCGGCTAAAAGCTCTCTACCTAAAGTAGATGCTGGGACTAATCGGAGTTTTAGGGATTAAGAACGAAGGAATGGCATAGTACTGTATACATGTATACTCAAAGAGATCTAAAAGACATAATATTGACCATTGGAAAATTTTCATACAAAAATTTTGATCTCTAACGTTTTCGATTTTAAATTAAAATAAAATAATCTTTAATTCGGATAAGCAACATCCATATGGGTTAGTAAAAACAAAAAGATAACTTATACCTATGTTAGTAAACTTATACGTATTATCTATTTGACAACAAGGCTGTTGTTCAAAATGGATCTTTGAACAACATCACCTAACAAAGGAGAATCCAACCTCCCCGCTATGGTCTTCAGGATGGAGTTGGAGCTGTCCCGCACTCTGCAGAGCAAAGAGGCAGATTTCTGTCTGACTATGGCGTGGAAGCCATCGACGTGTGCTTGTGCAAACATACCTGATGCACTGCAGAAACGGGGCAGCCCCATCAAAATCCTGAACCCATAGGACCCGTAGGGCGCTGATAGCCCGCTGAGTATAGTTGGTCCACAGGCTGCACGTGTAAAACACTTGGCAATAAGCTTTAAAAAGCGTTATTTTGACTGCCCTGCTACATCGTGCAAACCTGCGAACCAACATATTACATCGGACGGCCAGCGCCCTACGTTCCCTCTCAATATCCACTCGGTCATTAAGGTCGTCGGTTACATAATGCCCCAAGTACTTGAACTGGTACAAGGGATGGGTTACTGGATTTTGACATACGAATGTCACCTGATAAGCGGCGGGCGTATGACATTAGACAGAGTGACTTGATCTTCTTTATCGTGTGGACCTGGTGTCAGAGTTTGTATGTCACCCATGGGCCTCTGACTTGGCTTGATACTATGTGGTAACAAGTATTGGATAAGGGTTCCTTCGTCTTGTCTCGTCTGTCGCTTGTAAATATTTGAATGCCTTTGTGTACCTATATTCAAAGATTCATGGTGAAGTCATGGGTGATTCGAACACGCGTCATTTTGAGCTCAGCTCATTCAATGTACAATCCTGGTCAATGTCCATTATTAGTCTTTTTTGTGTTTAGTTCTTTCATTAAAGCTGTTTTAAAAATGGGTCTACCCTACTTTATTAATTTTTGCTGACCAGAATAATAATAATATGTAATATTCACATATAGTTACAAAAGGAGTTGGGAGGCGACGGAAACGTAAATTAATTACGAACGTATTTCAAATTGTTAACACAATAGCACATTTAGTAGCACTATAAATAAATTATGTAGCAAGTTCGAAAACTAAGACAATAGTATGTAATGTTAGGGAATTAAGGTTGTATTAAAACACATTTCCACAAGAAGTACATTTAGTTTACTACATTTTTATTTTTGTCTGTGGACTTGGCTGACTGAATACATTTCCTTTGCCTGTCATGTGACAACGATCGTTTGTAATTTGTCTATGTATTCAACGCTCAAAAAAGAGGTTGAAGACATTGGGGCTGGAGATCATTCGAGCCCGGACCACCAAGAGAACAAGTTGTATAGTATCAAGTGAAAGGAGCTACTGTAAGTCAGTCTGATTTAATAAGTACCTATTCTTTAAAATATCATACTATGTTATAAAACTGTGACCGTTATTTTGTTCGAATGTGTTGAATTCTATGGTTTAACTATTGCTAGTCTTGTAATTTATGTAGAAAGTATGTACTTAATGTACAATGCATTATTTTCTAAAGTATATTGTGGTTTATGTGAGATGGTTATGTGAAATCATGATAAACGATAATAAAATGTGTGATTTGAATGTTACCTACACTAACGGCTTTTTATTAACTTTGCTCCTTCTGACCCAGATAATTACAGTCAATACCTTATTAAAGCTTAAATGTTAATATTCTAATAAGTCAGAAGTGGGATAATTCAGCGCCCATATTTAATACAAATATAATTTTAGTTACATAATTTTCTACCTGCTACTTGAATAAAATAACGGTCACAAGTTGGACAAAAGAAATTAAGAAAGAAATAGATGTTTCACTGTGTGCTTTATTCATGTTTAAATTATTATGGGGATGCAGGCATGGGTTGTGAAGGCATTGTGTATCTTTCCGTGTTACACTCCGGGATACACATGTTTTCCGGAGCGGTATAACGAAGTTCCAACATGCATGCGTCTTGCCATGGCTACTCTATGGAGACGTAGGCATGGATTGCGAGGGCTTTGTGTATCTTGCCGGGGCTACACTCCGGGATGCACACCGCACTGCACACGGGATAGTATTATAGTGTTCCCACATGCATGCATCTTTCTATGTTCACTTTACGGAGACGCAGATTTTGTTAATTAAGCCGATACATATTCTCCATTGTGAGGTGTTCCTGTAAATACTTTGCCATGGCTACTCTATGGAGGTATTGAAGGAACACCGCGAGATGTCCACTCTCACCTTGCCGGGGCTACACTCCGGGATGGGCATGGATATTTCTTTTGGTTAGATGTGTATTGGTTTTGGTGTCATCCGACATGTATATTGCTGTTAGTTTTTTTCAAATTAACAAATGCTCCTTTGCACAGCAAACAGTGAAACGTGAAATATATTATATACAAATGAAAAGAATTCAATACAATGGTAATGATTACCCTATGATTAGTCAAATGATATTTAATAGAATAACTATGTTTATTTCTTTACTGAAAAAAATATTTCGCTGAATCTTTATGTTGTTTTAGTCCTTAGATAACTTGTCATATTTTTTCTCTCCTTCACATGTACCTACTAAGGTTTTATGAATACTATTCTAATCATATCAATATTTTCCTACTATTCCAAATACCGATTTGACCGTGACTTGACAATAATAATAAAAGATTGTGACAATGTCGGATAGGACGTCTGCTAGAGAGGCCTATGCACCTCCACGTGTAGTAGAGCGTAGGAGTAGATCTAAGGAGAGAAACACGCGGGTTCGATATCGCGAACCCAAACGTCTTCTGACACGCTCGCGATCATCTACACGTAGGGACACCTCTGGAAGCTCAACATCAAATGATAAACACTCACGATATAGAAAGAGATCGCCAAAGCGAATGCGAAAGCGCAGAATTTCTCGTTCTATTGGGCGGTCACGTAGCATGGATTCACAGTGTTCCAAAACATACAGGGGACGTTCGCGCTCTCGTCACCATAAAAATAAAAAAACGCTCGCGCCATGATCGCACACATGTAGAAAAGAGACGACATGTTAGCATAAGTTCAGTAACGAGTACTACAACAATATCAAGTTCTTCCGAATCGAATAGCAGCAGGCATAGACGTAGCCCAGCGAAATCAAACCGTACTAAAGGCCGAAAGCAAAGCGTTACTTCTAAATCAAAAGAAAGTAGTGTAATGGAAAAGTTAATAGATGCGCTAAATAAACGTAATGAAAGTAGCTTCATAGGCGCCAAAGACGTTATACCAAACTTTGATCCGAGTCAAAAAAATCAAACGATGACATCCTGGTTAAAGAAAGTTAACGAAACTGCTCGCATATATTACTGGAATGATAAAGAAATTATTTATAATGCATTACCTAAGCTCGCTGGTCTTTCACGCAGATGGTATGAAGGCTTACCGTCGGTTAAGCTTAACTGGAAGGAATGGCAGGCGAAATTACTGAAAAGTTTTCCTGACGACCAAAATTACGCGGATAAACTCATCGAGATGTTAGACAGGAAGAGTAAGAGGGATGAAACTCTAGAAGAATACTTCTATGATAAAGCAAAACTTGTAAATCATTGTGGAATTAACCCTTTATAGGACGGCTCATACAAAGTGGGAAAAAACGCAGTAGACTGTATAATACAGGGCATATATGATAATAATATCCGTCTGAATGCGTTAGGCTCAGACTTTAGGCGACCGAGTAGGCTGCTCAAGTATTTACGGAATATTTCTTGCAAAAGTATAAAGGAAATAAAGAAAACTCCCATGCAAACTAAAGAAACCATACGAAACAATAAACAGCCACCGTTTAAAGTCCGTTGTTACAACTGTTCGGAGCCTGGACACACTGTTCCGAAGTGTACAAAGCCTCTCCAAAAGTGTCCAAAATGCAACAGAATGGGCCATTTAGCTGAAAATTGCAAGCGTGATGCAGATAAAGATAACATCCATCAAACCCCGTCAATAAGGTACAGTTGATCGAAGCTAGTAAAACTAGTCACAATATTTATACAAAAAATATAACAGTAAACGGCATACCTAAAACCGCATTTGTCGATTTCGGTAGCGAGTGCACGCTTATCAAACGGAGCACGGCAGACGAATTAAAGTTGGACACCTCGACAGTCGGACTCCCTGTATTAAAAGGCTTTGCAGCTGGTGTAGTTTTACCGTTAGGTAAGGCATCCGTCGAGATAGGCGTGGACTTTGTTACTGCCGTAGTAGAAGTTTTTATTGTACATAATGAGTTCCTTAACACAGATGTACTGGTTGGTCAGACTGTAACTGAGTTATGTGATGTTAGAGTTTACAAAACAAATAGTAATTTGGTGTTATACTCAGCGGTGGCCGAAGCAGAAAAATCGGAAGTTTACGTTGAATCAGATGTAGAGATTAATGGGCTAGTCGGCGTAGATATACATTTAGGAAGTAAACACACGGGGTTAATATATTTACTAGGAAACACTTGTTTTAAGACGGGGGAAGAAATTGTGATTCCGCAAGGTCTATATGCAGTTAAAAACGGCTTAGGAAAGATATTAGTTATAAACTTATCTGGGGATAAACATGCGTTGCATAAGGGAAAGCTTATTGCGAGGGCTAATTTATTACCGATCTCTCTTGACATTTATAGTGATTTCCAAAGGGCTGACAAATTAGGGATCTACAAACTGACGGTTGACAAACCTAACAACAACAAATATGATCCCCTGACAATGGACATGCTAAAAATAGGTTCCGAGACTACTGACAAACAGAAACAACTACTTTTAAAGTTGGTTAATGAGTATCGTGATTGTTTTGCTTTAAACGTGAGCGAGCTGGGAACATCGACTATTTCAGAAATGCATATTACACTTACTGACAGCTCTCCAGTCTCCTACAAACCATACAGATTACCATATACCGAACGCATAGTAGTTCAAAAACTTGTAAATGAGCTTCTTGATAACAATATCGTTAAAGAATCTAATTCTTCTTACGCAAGCCCAATAGTTCTAGTCAAAAAGAAAAATAATGACTATCGTTTATGTGTAGATTATAGGGCACTTAACAAAAAAACCGTCAAGGATTCGTATCCTATGCCAGTCATAGATGACCAACTAGACCGACTTAACGGCAAAAGATTCTTTACGAGTTTAAACCTAAAATCAGGCTACTACCAGATTCCGATGGCAAAAGATTCGACTCATATAACAGCGTTCGTAACTCCTGACGGACATTTCGAATATACGCGGATGCCATTTGGTTTAGTCAATGCACCAGCCGTATTTCAACACATGATAAATAAAGCCCTAGGGAAAGATAGATTCGACCTAGCTCTACCCTATATGGATGACATCTTGACACCCGCTACTGACGTAAACGAAGGTATGGAAAAATTAAGGAAAATCTTTGGTTGTCTCCGGAAAGCCGGATTGACCTTAAATATCGAGAAATGTTTCTTCTTTGAAACGAAGTTAGACTACTTAGGATATGAAATCTCCAAAGAGGGCCTGAGGCCCGGTAGTAGAAAAACCGAGGCAGTAGCTTTATTCCCGACACCAAGCAGCGTTCATCAGGTCCGTCAATTCGTTGGTCTCGCAAGTTTTTTTAGACGATTTGTTCCAAACTTTGCGAGTATTGCTAAACCTTTGACTTCTCTAACAAAAGCAAATGTCCCTTGGGTTTGGAGTAGTCTCCAAGAGGAAGCATTTAATACTATTAAAACTAAGCTAATGGAACGCCCCATTTTGGCCCTGTATGATACAACTTACATAACGGAGGTCCATTGCGATGCTAGCAAATTAGGGGTAGGTGGAATTCTGCTTCAAAAACCTGATGAAAAATCTCCCCCTAGGCCAGTGGCATACTTTAGTAAACAAACAACTAAAGATGAAGAATACCTTCATTCTTATGAATTGGAGACTCTTGCGGTTGTCCTGTCACTAAAGAAGTTTCGAATATATTTAATTGGTATACCGTTTAAAGTGTTCACGGACTGCAACGCATTGAGGACTACACTGACAAAGCGTGACTTGATGCCGCGAATAGCACGATGGTGGTTATTATTACAAGAATACGATTTCAGTATTGAATACAGGCCAGGCGACAACATGAAACATGTTGACGCATTAAGCCGAAATCCTATAGCTTATCGAGACTCGCGTGAACTATTAGATGTTAGGGAGTATGATGTCATGAATATCAGTGCCACCGATTGGCTTCAAACTGTTCAAATGTCTGATCCTAAATTACAACACATCAAACTGATCTTAAAAAGTAAAAAAAAGGAGGTTAAAGATATTCACACAAATTTCCTCCTCCAGGATGACAAGATCTATAGAATAGTAGGGGATCAAAAAAAATGGGTTGTACCTAATGGGGCACGATGGCGTATTTGTCAGTTATGTCATGATGAGATGGGGCACTTTGCGGTCGAAAAGACTTTGGATAAAATAAAACAGAACTATTGGTTTCCAAAAATGAAACGTTTCGTTCGCAAATATGTGGAAGCATGTCTTAATTGTGCATACAATAAAGCATCTACTAGTAAACCTACTGGTTACTTACATCCAATCCCCAAAGGTAACGTCCCATTTCACACTCTTCACATGGACAATCTAGGACCATTTGTTAGGAGCAAAGGGGAATTCTTACATACTGGGTGTAATTGACGGTTTCAGTAAATTTATTTTTATAAGACCAGTAAAAGATGTAAAAACTAAAACAACTATCAAGACTCTGCAGGAAATATTTGACGTAATAGGTAGTCCGAACATAATAATCACCGATCGCGGTACTAGTTTTACATCAGTGGCATTCCAAAGCTTTGTAAAATTAATAGGTGCTAGGCATGTACTGAACGCTGTAGCAACACCACGAGCCAATGGGCAGATTGAGAGATATAATCGTACAATTCTCGATTCTTTAGCCGCAACTAATCACGATCAGGCGGAGCGCGACTGGGATGTCAGAGTAGGTAGATTGCAATGGAGTTTAAATAATATGACCAATAAAACCACGGGAAAATCTCCTTCCGAAATAGTATTCGGACGTCGCACAATCTGTCCTGGGGAGGGTCCCATTTTAAACGAGCTAGCCGATTTAATAGATACTTCTGAATCAGGCCCATCTAGAGATGCAATACGATCGGCTGCTCTTGAAAACACCGAAAAGAGTCAGCAATATATGAAAAAGAAATTTGATAGCGGTAGGGCTCCAACGAAATTCTTTCAAATAGATGATTTAGTCATGATTCCCAATCATCACAATCCAGCAGACGGAAAAAGTAAAAAGTTATGTCCAAAGTTTCGGGGTCCCTTAAAAATAACTGCGATTCTAGAAAACGATCGGTATGAAGTCTCTAGTATTGAAGGACATTCAAAACGTAAATATAAAAGTATTTATCCAGCAGACCAGTTAAAACGTTGGATAACTTTTGCACCTAGTAATGACACTGACGGCGAAGACAATGACTTTACGAGTAACGAGGCTGATGAAACTTAGTTACCGTTCCGATTCAAATTAAGATACAATTTTTATGTTATGACTAATACCGACTTGCATACTTAGACTATCTGCTAGACTCATAACAAATACGGTCTTTCCTCCCCAAATCCTTCCCAGTTACATGATTACAGAATAAATCTTACATGACGGGCTGCTAGCTACTCTGGAGCTGCTTGTAAGTATTAATGGTGGACCGAGGCCGAAGTACAAGCTGTAGTCAGTAACAATGACGTATGCTGAAGTACAAGCGGTGTTCACGCCCCTTAAAAATTGGACCGAGGCCGAAGTACAAGCGGTAGTCAGTAACAATGACGTATGCCGAAGTACAAGCGGTGTTCACGCCCCCCTAAAAAGTGGACCGAGGCCGAAGTACAAGCGGTAGTCAGTAACAATGACGTATGCCGAAGTACAAGCGGTGTTCACGCCCCCCTAAAAAGTGGACCGAGGCCGAAGTACAAGCGGTAGTCACTAACAATGACGTATGCCGAAGTACAAGCGGTGTTCACTCCCTCTAAACTTTCTCTTTCATCTTTAAATTTTTGTTAATCTTTTCTTTATTTAATTTATTTCCATCATCATGTCATAATTGAACTATGAATCATTGTGTTTTGTACTAGTCCCAATTGAACTCTACTAATATATTTCTGTTTTCAGGTTTCTACAGTACCCCAATAATCACGTAATGGGCTCATTGCACAAACGTACGCTCAGCTCATTGCACAAGGGTTTGAGCGCGCTCAACTTTCCGTCGCGTCGTCGCCGCGACGACACCGAGAGGCGCGAGGACCGTTCCGGTTCCAAGTTTGATTGAAGCCTGGTTGACAAGGAGCAGACGATGCGAGCCAATAATGACCCGATGCTAGGCTGACGGGTGTGCGATGACTTATAACGGGATGACCTTATTCATGTACATATTCGATCAATTACTACGATTTTACAATGTGTTAATTACGTTATATTTTCATGTTTTCTTAACATATTTTTTTTTTTTTTGTTTTGTTTTCGTTGTCTTTGTTTGTTATTATTTGTTATGAACGTTAACAGGATTATCTTGATTTATGTACATATTACCTAAATAATTATATACCTATTTGAATTGATTATACAATGTTTTAACGACGTTATTATATTTTCATGATCTTTGGTACATAATTAGAAGTTATTGTATTAGTTTCTTAGCGTATTAGTTCTATTTTCAAACATTTCTACACATTTATTAATGTATTTTTGTGTTGTGTCAATAAGGTGTTAGGTTTGGTCAAGAACCTAGTGTTCTATTTGTTTTGTATAGAGTCACACAAAATACTCGAATGGCCGGAAAGCAATGGGGTCATTCCTTCTTCAGGACGGCCGTCTGTTAGGGAATTAAGGTTGTATTAAAACACATTTCCACAAGAAGTACATTTAGTTTACTACATTTTTATTTTTGTCTGTGGACTTGGCTGACTGAATACATTTCCTTTGCCTGTCATGTGACAACGATCGTTTGTAATTTGTCTATGTATTCAACGCTCAAAAAAGAGGTTGAGGACATTGGGGCTGGAGATCATTCGAGCCCGGACCACCAAGAGAACAAGTTGTATAGTATCAAGTGAAAGGAGCTACTGTAAGTCAGTCTGATTTAATAAGTACCTATTCTTTAAAATATCATACTATGTTATAAAACTGTGACCGTTATTTTGTTCGAATGTGTTGAATTCTATGGTTTAACTATTGCTAGTCTTGTAATTTATGTAGAAAGTATGTACTTAATGTACAATGCATTATTTTCTAAAGTATATTGTGGTTTATGTGAGATGGTTATGTGAAATCATGATAAACGACAATAAAATGTGTGATTTGAATGTTACCTACACTAACGGCTTTTTATTAACTTTGCTCCTTCTGACCCAGATAATTACAGTCAATACCTTATTAAAGCTTAAATGTTAATATTCTAATAGTAAGTCTGAAACGAGAATAGGGTATATACATGTTTTTTTTTTTATTACTCTAAACAAAGCGTATTAACATCAGAAATAGCAATGTAAAATATATTTTTTTAAATCTATAAAAGATACTAAGTTATAAGGATTTGAAACTGCTGATTAGACAGAGAGATTCGATATAGCGAATGACGTCATTCGCTACATCGACGTACAACATCCATACTAAATTCTGTTTATCTAGAAAGAGATAGAAACAAAAGTTTAAATGGTTATAACTTTTGTGTTGTTTGGCCGATTTATGTCTTGTTTTCGCTTTTAGTCATTATTTTTATAGATTTTTAACATTCCGTATCGAAATGAAAAAAAGAAAATGTATGCATATTCCCTATTAACAATGATTTTAGAACTGCAGAATTTACGTTACGTCCGTGCTAGACCCACATATATTTCCATCAAAACAAAGCTTTGTATGTTCTTTAGCACCAAGAGTGTCACGCGTGCAAATAGCACATTCTACTGCTATAGATCAATGCTAACAAGCAAGTACTGCTATTGTCGGGGTTACGAAGTATGGTGGCGGTGTTTTTGGGAAAAAACAATGTTTGTGTTGAAGATTTATTGACTCACTCTCAATAATGTTAAATGTTTAGAACGTTGAATACACCCGGCTACCGCGGTAGACAAAAGTCCTTGTGTACTAAAACTAGGTCAACCTGCACTGAAACGGCCGAGCAGCCTGTTATTAGATCGGTGCGTCACAAAATTGCATGAACCAGTTTTATTTTTTTAGTAGCCCTGAATGTCCCACTGCTGGGCAAAGGCATCCCCACCCTTGGTGATGCGCGTCTAGATCATCTCGCTATCTCTTTCTAGGCCGGCCTCGGCGGCGCTGTCCATCCTCAGCCATCCATCGTGTTGCGATCTTTGCCCAGCGGTCGTTATATGCATGCGGCTCACGTGATCCGCCCAATTCCATTTGAGCCTGGCAGCTTTATGCCCACGTCTGCAATTCCGGTTTTTGAGCGCAGCATAGTGTTTCGTATTTTATATGCTCTCCGTACACCCAGAATGCTGCGCTTTATTGCTCTTTGGCAGATTTCAAGGCGGGACTTTAGCGTTTCGGTGAGAGACCAGGTCTGAGCACCGTAGGTTAGGATGGGCAGAATGCACATATCGATGAGTTTGTATATTATACTACAAATTTTAATGCGATAGACGACGAAAAACTTGGTTCAATAATGGATGGCAGCAAGAAACCCTCTTAGTTGAGAGGCGTCCTTGAATGGAGGTACTTTGATTATGTGCATGCAGCAATCATGGAGCTTCACTTTATAATATAATTTTTATATTAATTTCCTTTGACAGTGTTTTTACAATGAATGCGAACCCTAATTGCGGACCTCAGATTCCAATTACTCATTATAAGTAGATTGGCTAAAGTATGTGAGTTCGTGACCAATCAACTTATTAGAAGAAATTGGGTGGGAAGTGAGAATATAATTAAATCACTTTTGACATTAGAAATGCCTGTAATCTATACATATTATCATAAATCTGTAGAAAAATCGTTTTTGTACATCTAAAACTATACATATAATAAATCTGTAGAAAAATAGTTTTTGTACATCGAAAATATTTCGAAAAAAAAAATGCCAGGGTGTTAAAGGATAACCAACAGAACTAATTTCCAGCATTTTTGGAATTTTTGTCTCTGTTTGTCTGTTTTGATGATCAAGCATCACGTAAAATATACGAAACCGATATATAAATTTTATACATAAAATTGTGCGTATCTTGAGGTATTATTTAGTTTTTGTTTCATCGTAATCGGTTAATTCTATCAGAAGATATACGAATTTAAAGTGTTCTAGAAGAAGTAATCATCAAATGTAAGATGCAGTGACATCTATTGTACTAGAATGGTACTAATGACTAAAAATGTGTTCACTTGATAACTTTCGACTGACCGGCTTTATAAATATAGTACATTGTAATACAAAGGGCTAAAATGACCCATTATAAAAGAGGTAGTTTTACTACCGAGCTTCAGCAAGGTAGTAAATAGAAACTAAGTTATATTGGGATTTTAGCGCCGTGTGTTACACTGTACTACTCACTTTGAGTGCGAGAAAAATAGTCAATTTAGTCAGACGGACAGACAGACGGACAGACAGACGGACAGACAGATGGATGGACAGACGGACATACAGATGGATAGACAGACAGATGGACACACAGACAATACTAACGAAACGAATTAAAATAAAGAGATTATTTTATGAAGTTGAAGTTGTTCGTGTGGCTGTTGGACCGATTGCCTTGGTCTTCGACGAAGATTTTACTTTATGCTGTAGAGCATAGAAAGCGACTTTATGTCGCCTACGCACGACATAACGGCGAACTTTAGAGCATAAGAAGTGAAAAAGTTATTAAAGCTTAAGGTAGGTACTCAAGATCAGTCTACATGACGCGGCTTTGAAAATTTACATCATCACGCTACTATTAATAGGAGCGAAGCATTAATGATAAATGTTGCAAAAATGGGGAAAATTTATTTCTTTTGACTTCCGTTGCGAGTGCTGCATAAACAGTTAAAGTTACGCAACAATCATGTATGAGAGAATTAATTACCTCTTAAAAAGTAAAAAAAAAATCCGCGCTGGCATAATTATGTCTCTAAAGGTTGACATACTCTCTTTATCCCTCTCTTTCTCTCATGTGACTAAAATTGAAATAGATGGCTTGAGTTTGAAAAATCACGTAAATCATGACGTTCAATTGATTTCTGAATTTGAAATAATTTGTTCTAAAAAAAAATACAGTTACACAAACTAGTTATTCTATTTATGTTCCGCTTTTGCCGGTGTGTGTATTTATTCAGTTGTTAAAAACACTCGTGTCCACTTGTATGCCGCGAATATCTTCTTCGTCTTACTGCCCGGCGCGCGATCGGGACTCGCGTGATCGGGATCGTCCCGTTCCCTACTTAAAGCTAAACTGCTACAACTACATAAAAAAAGCTGAAAGAATACAGAATCGATGTACACACATCAAAAAAAGTTTGTGATCACTAGCATAAGCTGATATAATTTTTTAAATTGAACTTTATCAAGAAAAAATCTTTGTTGTGTTTTCTTTAAATAGAAAAAAAAAATGGATTTGTATTTTTTATTTAAAGAAGGGTATTCTTTAAATAAAAAATACAAATCCATATTTTTAATACAGAATCTACTAAGAAGAAGAAATCATAATATAATCTACCGTAACAAAAAAGATTACGATTTTTCAAAGTGATCGCAAACTTTTTTGATGTGTGTATGTGAAAATTAAATTGCAAGAACCAGTTTTAAATACGTAAAAAAATGTAAACTTGAAATATGAGTTGAATATCAGGAAAATAATTGTTCTACCTAAGTTTACCCAATAATTTTGTATGTTGTGTCAATAAAACACGAATTCTCGTTTAATTATGTGAAACAAAGTGTAACATAATTAGACGAGCGAATATAAGCTTTTTTGACGTGATAACGTCATATAAATGGATGAACACCGGCTGCACGCACGGAAAAGTGTCACACCGTTCCGCGCGCCAGTCACGTTGCGCCTGACTCATCAACGGCCAGCCCAAACCCTTGGACCCAGAAATCTGAAATTTTGCACAGTGGTTCTCTTTATAATGTACGTATAGATTCCTTACTAAGGAAGGATTTTTCGAAATTCAACCCCTAATGCAGTTAAATAGGGGAAGAAAGTTTGTATGAAAGTCCGTCAGTTTTAAAGTTAGGATCTTAAAATTTTGTGTTTAGGCTGACGATTAAAAATTAATTTTCACTTCTCATGTTCTGAAAGTGCTTGTTTGTGCAGGATATAAGTGCACAAAATCTAATTTTGTGCACAAGGGCATTAACGTATCTACTCTTAAATGTATCTATATTAAGGCAAAGAAAATAAGCCATACAGCCAAACGCAATAAGAAGTTCATAGATAGAATTTGTTATTTTGTAATATTTACTTTAATTTATTTGCCTTATGTGTTTTTTAAGACATAAAATACACATAAGACATAACACATTTAAATATTTGCCATCGACCCTCTAAGAAGAAGAAGAAGACATAAAAGTTATAAAAAATTAAATTCAAGTACGTACGGTAGGTTATTTAATTAATTTAAGAAAATTATTATTACAAAATTAATTTAATAGTAGGCTGTATAGGTCTGCAGCCCAAGCCTAATATCAATGTCATAAGATTTAAAAAAAATAAAGCGGCGGCAAACAGCTCTTGTTTTTTCGTGCGTTTATTAATTTCTTCAATTTATACTACTGTTTTATTTCCTCGCAATCGAAGTGAAAAGCAGAGTTAATAACTGAGTGAATTTCTCAGACGAAAAATTTACGCGTCTAGGCTGAAATTGCAGTGCTGCTTTACAGATAATGCAACGATTTTTTTTCTCAGAATTAAAGTAACATGAATCTAAATGAAGCCATTTAAATTATATTTATAAGACTATTACTTTTTATGAAAAAAATCGGTAAATGATGAATTATCAATTTCTGTGTCTTGTCCACAATCACTTTCATACACAGCATTTACCTCTCAGGAAGATAATCTCCAACATATATAGGAAAAAGTATTTTGATTGCGTTAAGTAATGATTGACCTACAAGACGTTAATTAGTTTTGAATGTTTAGACTCATAGTTAATGAGTACATGTCAACGGTATGTTTGTCCAAGCGAAATTACTAATTTCTATGGTCATTTTGTTTCACCGTCCTGAGCTTCCACCAATGAGTTTAAACGAACAATGAATCCCTGCTCGGCAAGAGACAGTCGTGCTCTTGCGTGCAGTAAGAATGGTAGTGCACCATATCACCAGGTCTTTCCGCTAAAAATGTAAGTACGTGATTTCAGTTTACTCGGAACGAAATTTTGCAATTTCGGTGTTTAGGTTTTAAAAAGATTTTGGCAAGAAATAAAGGTATCATTTTTATGCAAGCTAAGTAGCCTTTGGTACACATTTAATATTATATAAAATAATAGTCCATAGCCTTGATAGATTCTTGTGAAAAAAATAAAATAGTCACGTTTCCAATTTCTATGGGGCAATTTCTGTGGTTTCCGTGGCATCTCGTGGCCCACGGAAATTACACGACTCCACAGAAATTGTACCAATCAATTATTGTATTAATGTTAATGAAGATTTTTGAAAAAAATCAATACTTGTTATGCCGAAATTACTTTGACAGAACTAGGTCCTTAGCCCTTAGCCCCCGACATTAAAATAAAATTGTATTACTATTTCTTCAAAAAGTCATTCAATTGGATTAACTGAACTTTGAGGGTTGCATCCTCCAGGACCTCCTCCTGGAAGCCTCGATTGTGCAGGCCTGGGTGACATCACCGGCCAGAGTTGCCGATGTTGACAATGAGGCAGGGTGGTTCCAGGAGGCCATGTCCGACATCTGCGACGTGCGCAGATGTCGAGTCCCCAGCATCTCGTGGGCCAGGGATTTGGCCCGCAAGGAGATGCTGGGGACTCTCGACAGAGATCCGTGGGGGCGCCCTTACAAGATGGTGCGGGATAAACTCCGCACCTGGGACCCCTACTGACGCAGAGTTTCCGGCCTGAGCTCGTGGAAGACATGGTGAGTACTCTGTTCCCTTCGCGAGGGGAACATCCCCCCCCCGTCTATGGCTCCACCGCCTGCGATGCTGGAAGCGAACCAACAGGACGACGACGAAAACGCTCCGGAAGTGACTGGGGTAGACCTGTGAGTGGTGGTACGTAGGCTCAGTGTCAATAATACCACCCCGGGACCCGACGGCTTGCCTGGCAAAGCCTGGGTCCTGACTTCGGAGGCTCTCGGGCACCGACTAGAGGGGCTCCTAAGCACATACTTGGAGAGGCCAGTTCCCGCTTCGTTGGAAGACGGGAAAGCTGCTCCTCATTCGGAAGCCGGGGCGCCCTGCGGAATCTTCGTCCACATACCAGCCCGTGGTGCTGCTCGGCGAGGTGGGAAAGCTCTTTGAAAGAGTAATTGCAAACCGCCTCGCCGAGCACCTTGCGGGGTCGAGGCCGGATCTTGCGGAACACCAGTTTGGTTTCCGCAAGGGGCGCTCTACGGTGGACGCCATCATGCGCGTGAGAGCCTTCACGACGGGGTATGCGGTTTCCCGGGGTGGGGTTGTCTTGGTAGTGTCTCTCGACATCACCAATGCCTTCAACACCATGCCCTGGAGCTGCATTAGGGAGGCACTCTGGTATCACCGGGTGCCAACCTACCTTCGTCGTGTGGTCGAGTCGACTTTCAAGTACCTAGGACTCGTCTTCGACAGCCAGTGGAACTTCGTGGAGCACTTGCGACGTTTGGCCCCCAAACTGGAACCGATCGGCGCTGCCTTCAGGCGGCTCCTGCCCAACTTGGGGGGGGCAAACGCCTCCTGCCGGAGGCTCTACGCGGGAGTCATGTGGTCCATGCACATGCAGTCGTGGCCGGGGGCCACGTGGTGGGCCTGTGGATGGTGGGCTAATGGGCTAGCTCGCCGTCTGTCCGTCTCATGACGACAGACCGTGTCGATGGCGCGTTCGTGTTCCACGCGCGCCTCAAAGAGAGTCAGCAATAGGAAGGGGTCCGCAAGGGCCGATGCCTGCTGGGGTTGCGGGACTGTTCGAAAGAGATACCGTGGCCCCGGAACACAAAGGGCGATGAAGGAACATGAATGGGTTTTAGTCAGTAAAAGTCTGAAAGTCCCTCCTGCTTCGCCCAGAGCGGGAGAAGTCATTTGATGATTTCCCATCCTCTTCATAGAAGTAATAAACATAATCATTTCCTTGATTGCTAATTTTATGACTGATTCATCCAATAGTACACCACGTTGTATTTTTAGAAATGCTTATTAAAATGATCAAATCGTTTATTTGTGATACATGGGTTACATGCAGGTGTTCATTACATAATTACAACGTTAATATATATATATATTAACGATGATATTCGTATTATATCAGTTTTTTCATTAAACCTTATCTTTCTTTACATGTTATTAAAAAACAATGTATATATATATCATAATTCACAATTTCGGTGCAAACGCAAAATTTCTGTGTCACCAATACAATTTCGGTGGCAATAATAAAATTTCTGTGGCTCGCCAATTTCGGTGGCCCAAATAACTATCTAAGTAATTTAATTATAATATCCCCTTTCAGAAAATGTATATATAATGTGGATATGTTGAGCTTTGTTATTAAAGTTATTCAAAAAACCTGAAAATGAAAATGTCCATGGAAATTAGGTAAAAAATCGAGTTGTTGAAATTGACTCAACTCGTCCACAAAACCATTTTATCCGCGACATTACTATCAGCCCTCGCCAAAAGTCTCGGATGAAATGGTTCGTTTTGTGCACTTGTTGTAAAATCTACTATTGAGTGAATTTCTCAGGCGAAAAATTTACGCGTCTAGGCTGAAATCGCAGTGCTGCTTTACAGATAATGCAACGATTTTTTTTCTCAGAATTAAAGTGACATGAATCTAAATGAAGCCACTTAAATTATATTTATAAGACTATTACTTTTTATGAAAAAAATCGGTAAATGATGAATTATCAATTTCTGTGCCTTGTCCACAATCACTTTCATACACAGCATTTACCTCTCAGGAAGATAATCTCCAACATATATAGGAAAAAGTATTTTGATTGCGTTAAGTAATGATTGACCTACAAGACGTTAATTAGTTTTGAATGTTTAGACTCATAGTTAATGAGTACATGCCAACGGTAGGTTTGTCCAAGCGAAATTACTAATTTCTATGGTCATTTTGTTTCACCGTCCTGAGCTTCCACCAATGAGTTTAAACGAACAATAAATCCTTGCTCGGCAAGAGACAGTCGTGCTCTTACGTGCAGTAACAATGGTAGTGCACCATATCGCCAGGTCTTTCCGCCAAAAATATAAGTACGTGATTTCAGTTTACTCGGAACGAAATTTTGCAATTTCGGTGATTAGGTTTTAAAAGGATTTTTGCAAGAAATAAAGGTATCACTTTTATGCATGCTAAGTAGCCTTTGGTACACATTTAATATTATAGAAAATAATAGTCATAGCCTTGATAGTTTCTTGTAAAAAAAATAAAATAGCCAAGTTTCCAATTTCTATGGGGCAATTTCTGTGGTTTCCGTGGCATCTCGTGGCCCACGGAAATTACACGACTCCACAGAAATTGTACCAATCAATTATTGTATTAATGTTAATGAAGATTTTTGAAAATAATCAATACTTGTTATGCCGAAATTACTTTGACAGAACTGGGTCCTTAGCCCCGGACATTAAAATAAAATTGTATTACTATTTCTTAAAAAAATCATTCAATTGGATTAACTGAACTTTGAGGGTTGCATTCTCCAGAAGCTCCCCCTGGAAGCATCGATCGTGCAGGCCTGGGTGACATCACTGGCCAGACCTGCCGACGTTGACAATGAGGCAGGGTGGTTCCAGGAGGCCATGTCCGACACCTGCGACGTGCGCAGATGTCGAGTCCCCAGCATCTCCTCGTGGGCCAGGGATGTGGCTCGCGAGGAGATGCTGGGGACTCTCGACAGAGATCCGTTGGGGCGCCCTTACAAGATGGTGCGGGATAAACTCCGCACCTGGGCCCCCCTACTGACGCAGAGTCTCCGGCCTGAGCTCGTAGAGGACATGGTGAGAGCTCTGTTCCCTTCGCGAGGGGAACATCCCCCCCGTCTATGGCTCCGCCGCCTGCGATGCTGGAAGCGAACCAACAGGACGACGACGAAAACGCTCCGGAAGTGACTGGGGTAGACCTGAGAGTGGCGGTACGTAGGCTCAGTGTCAAAAATACCGCTCCGGGACCCGACGGCTTGCCTGGCAAAGCCTGGGTCCTGGCCTCGGAGGCTCTCGGGCACCGACTAGAGGGGCTCCTAAGCGCATGCTTGGAGAGAGGCCAGTTCCCGCTTCGTTGGAAGACGGGAAAGCTGGTCCTCATTCGGAAGCTGGGGCGCCCTGCGGAATCTCCGTCCACATACCGGCCCGTGGTGCTGCTCGGCGAGGTAGGAAAGCTCTTTGAAAGAGTAATTGCAAACCGCCTACTCCGAGCACCTTGCGGGGTCGGGGCCGGATAGGATCTTGCGGAACACCAGTTTGGTTTCCGCAAGGGGCGCTCTACGGTGGACGCCATCATGCACGTGAGAGCCCTTACGACGGGATATGCGGTTTCCCGGGGTGGGGTTGTCTTGGTGGTGTCTCTCGACATTGCTAATGCCTTCAACACCATGCCCTGGAGCTGCATTAGGGAGGCACTCCGGTATCACCGGGTGCCGACTTACCTTCGTCGTGTGGTCGAGTCGACTTTGAAGTACCTAGGACTCGTCTTCGACAGCCAGTGGAACTTCGTGGAGCACTTCCGACGTTTGGCCCCCAAACTGGAACGGACCGGCGCTGCCTTCAGGCGGCTCCTGCCCAACCTGGGGGGCAAACGCCCCCTGCCGGAGGCTCTACGCAGGAGTTGTGCGGTCCATGCACATGCAGTCGTGGCCGGTGGCCATGTGGTGGGCCTGTGGACGGTGGGCTATGGGCTAGCTCGCCGTCTGTCCGTCTCATAACGACAGACCGTGTCGATGGCGCGTTCGTGTTCCACGCGCGCCTCAAAGAAAGTCAGCAATAGGAAGGGGTCCGCAAGGACCGATGCCTGCCGGGGTTGCGGGACTGTTCGAAAGAGATACCGTGGCCCCGGAACACAAAGGGCGATGAAGGAACATGAATAGGTTTTAGTCAGTAAAAGTCTGAAAGTCCCTCCTGCTTCGCCCAGAGCGGGAGAAGTCATTTGATGATTTCCCATCCTCTTCATAGAAGTAAAAAACATAATCAGTTCCTTGATTGCTAATTTTATAAGACTGATTTTTCCAATTAATAGTACACCACGTTGTATTTTTAGAAATGCTTAAAAATGAACAAATCGTTTATTTGTGATACATGGGTTACATGCATGTGTTCATTACATAATTACAACGATAATATATACCTACATATATTAACGACGATATTCGTATTACCTATATCAGTTTTTTCATTAAACCTTATCTTTCTTTACATATTATTAAAAACAATGTATTTATATAATAATTCACAATTTCGGTGCAAACGCAGAATTTCTGTGTCACCAATACAATTTCGGTGGCAATAATAAAATTTCTGTGGCTCGCCAATTTCGGTGGCCCAAATAACTCTCTAAGTAATTTAATTATAATATCCCCTTTCAGAAAATGTATATATGATGTGGATATGTTGCGCTTTGTTATTAAAGTTTTTCAAAAAACCTGAAAATGAAAATGTCCATGGAAATTAGGTAAAAAATCGAGTTGTTGAAATTGACTCTATTATGGTGTCTTGGCGTTTTTGATAATTTCACCCCCAAAGGGTTAAAAAAGGGAATGAAGTTGTGTATGAAAAGTCCTTAATTTTCGAAGTAAAAATCACAAAATTTTATATCTAGGCGTATGGTTGGAAGCTAACGCAACGGTGTTGTTAGAATTTCAATACTTAAGGGGGTGAAAAGGGGGATAAAATATTGTATTTAAGTTCAAATCACTAAAATCATTAAAGTTTGTATTTAGCCTTTTGGTTGTTAATTAATAATAACATGTACCTACCTATCAGCGATTTGGAAAAATCATCCTAGAAGAGGGTAAAATAGAGATGAAAAATTTGTATAGGAAATCCGTAAATTTTAAAGCTAACCCATAAAATTAGTAATAAAGCGTAACCTTTTGGCGTTTTTGTAAAATCATTCTCTAGGCGGTTAAAAACCCTTACAAACTAACTCATCATCGCTCAGCCCAACTTCACGCCCAACGCCATCGCCAATGACACCTTAATAATTTTGATATGGGATCCAATGAGTAAATATTTAAATAATGATAATTCAGTGAAAACAATTTAATTCATAAAAGTATGCAATTTTTTATCAACGTTTTCTTATGACGTTATCACGTAAAATTATTGTCCGTCCGACTTTACAGACAACCATTTTTTTGTACCAATTTGGAATCAATTAAAATCTAATTGGAATTAAAACAATCAACCCATTCCCTTATCGGTAGTGGCGACGGCCTGTTGTTATTATTATATCTAGCCTATATTGTCCCACTGCTGGACAAAGGCCTCCCTCTATTTTTTCCAACGGTCACGATTCTGTGCTATTTCTTTCCAATTCTCAAGGCAGACATCCAGTTCGTTCAGCCATCTCCTTCGTGGTCTGCCGCGACCCCGTGTCACTGAGGCCCAACTCTCTAACGTTTTGTCCGTATATTCGGCTGTATCCGTCTCTCTCGCACACGTCTGCAGATGATTGCGAGTGAAAGAAACGGAGAGTAGGGCCCCTGTTTCAGTCAGGGCACCATTACTGAGCCCACAGTTCGTTCGGCATGCGACAGACATGTTCTGCCCAGTCGATTTGCGTTTTGGAGCGCAGTGTAGTGTTACGAATACGATCTGTTAATTTGACACCTAAGATGCTGCGCTCCATAGCACGTTGGCAAACCTTAAGTTTGGAGTTTTGTATGTTACTCAAAGATCAATTTTGTGCACCGTAGGTCAAGATGGGGAGTATACACACATGTCCATCAGCTTCGCTTCCATTCGCTTCAAAGACATGGGCAGAGTACCCATAAAATATTCCTTCAAAGACCAGTAACTCTACCAGGAATTTTCCGTTCATCTGGCAATGTCCTTATCTTGCCTTGCCTGGAAAGAGATTACTTGGCCCAAGTAGATATATTCCTGGACATATTTGTATATTCTCCCCGTCTACGTGTATGCTCCTCTTGGAGCTGTTGGTCACGAGTTTGGTCTTCGACATGTTCATCTTCAGTCCATCCTCAATGCTTGTATCGCTAAGGTTTGTAGCATTTGCTCTAGACCTGTGGCTGTGGGGGAGAAAGGGCAATGTCATCAGCGAAACGCAGATTATTCAACCTTGTTTCACCGAGGACAAGCCCTTTCTCTTTCCATTTGACTGCTAGCGTCTGAAAAACTTCTTCCAAGGTACTGGTGAACAGTTTTGGACACGGCGGGTCGCCCTGTTTAAATCCTATGTCAAACTTTGTCTAACTTAATAGCAGCTGTACAGTACTGTGGGTGTATGTTTATATTGCAAAAAAGATGTATGTAGGTTGGTTCTATGTCTTGTTTAGTAAGGGCATTAAATATTGCAGAATGTGTGATGCTGTGAAAGCATTTAGAATAGTCGACAAATGCAAAGGAGTTTTATATTCTTGGTATTTCTCGACTTTTTGATTAACGGTGTGTAAGTGGTCTGTGATGGAAAGTCCTCGACGGAAGCCTGCTTGTTCTGGGGGTTGTCTAAGATCTAAATGGCCAGCTATGCGTTCAATGACCTTGATAAAGGTTTTAGAAACATGAGAAATGAGACTGATTGGCCTATAATTATTATTGATATCGGACTTATCGCCTTTCATAAGGCCGACGGCCTGTGGAACGTAATTTTTAACACCTTAAAATATTTCTTAATCTCGTTTTATTTAGCTGTCAGTGTATGTAAGTACTAATGATTAACTAATTTTCATTTTACGAGCAAAGAGCAATCAATAGTCACGAGCAATATTTTAACAGATTATCGTAATAAATCATATCAAAATATTACGACAATGACCACGGTCAACATGGCGCCATACACATATTTTTCAACGACATACATATATATTTCTAAAGCTTGATTATTGAGGTTTATTTTGATATAATACAATAAATACATAGGCTTTAATTAAGATATTAATATAACTTTAAAGACAAGGGCGCAAGAGCTTGCGAACACTTGACAGGTGACTGGACAGCTGACATTCAGAAATTTTTCCTGTCAAAAATATTTGGCTTTGCTTACCAAGTCTTTTAACCAACCGATGCGGAATTTAACAGAGAACCGAAATGTCACGACCGCTATAGCGGCCGGAAAAAGTTTCTGATCGCTGTGATGGCATTCGGATAGAGTGGCAATGTAAATAGGTCAGTGGTCCGGTCTGACAACCAGTCTTACCAAGGGGTATCGTATCACCCGGTATATAGCCCGGTACCTGCCCTGCCCGGTACCGGCAAACCATTATTTATTAAATTTAAGATATTGACTTTTCTATGCTTATAATATAAGCATAAACATAACAAATACTGCAACTTCAAAAATATATTATATTTTTGAAGTTGCAGTATTTGTTAGGGGCCAACCCTAAGTTGTTGCAAGTACCGGGTTATAATATATATCACCCGGTATATAGCCCGGTACCTGCCCAGCCCGGTACCGGCAAGCCATTATTTATTAAATTTAAGATATTGACTTTTCCATGCTTATAATATAAGCATAAACATAACAAATACTGCAACTTCAAAAATATATTATATTTTTGAAGTTGCAGTATTTGTTAAGGGCCAACCCTAAGTTGTTGCAGGTACCGGGCTATATATCACCCGGTATATAGCCCGGTACCTGCCCAGCCCGGTACCGGCAAACCATTATTTATTAAAATTTAAGATATTGACTTTTCCATGCATATAATACACATAAACATAACAAATACTGCAACTTCAAAAATATATTAGGGCCAACCCTAAGTTGTTTAAAAAAAACCGAAGTCGAAGAGATAACAGTAGCTTATGCGTAAAAGTGTTTTTTGCATGGCACCAGTCATATTTAACCACTTACCACGATCAATCAAAGAATTGAATGTAAGCTTATTTAAGAAACGGCTAAAAGCCTTACTGGTGAACAAAGCATATTACAGTATTTCGGAGTTCTTATCAGACAAAAATCTAATGATGGAGACTTCACATGCTGCACATGTATTGTTTGTCCTTGTTAATAAATTTGTATTGTATTGTAATTGTTGACATTAGTATTGTATATTGATATCGGTATTGTATATTGACATTAGTATTCAGAGACATTGTGTAATTATTGTTTTCAGTCTATGTCTTGACATTTTATTGACATTTTTATTTTTGTATTATTTCGATATTTTTATGTTATTTTTTACTGACATTGATTTATATTGGTATTTATTATCAATTAATTTTAGTATGCGATTCTTTATAATTGTTTTTTATTTTTTACATTTGTACGCTCTCTGGCATAACATAGCGCACTCTTTATTGCCTTGATACCATTATTATTGTACCTATGTTAAACAAATGAATAAATGACTTATGACTACCTACTAACTAGGTTGTGGAGGTCAGAAAGGCAGTCGCTTCATGTCAAATACTGGTATTTAGCTGTATCCGGTAAGACTGGAAGCCGACCCCAATGAAGTTGGGAAAAGACTAGGCAGATGATGTACGCAATGTAAAATAATATTTTACCAAAATGTTGAATCATTTATTTGGTTCTGGGAACCTTTTAGGTTCAGAGACAATTAGGGTTAAAGTTACAAATAGTTTTATAGGTACACAAGTTTTAAATGTTAATAACTTTACTTTATATGAGGAGCCCGTGGCGAAATAATAACAGCCGCTTGGGTTGATCTTTAGGTTAAGCCGTGCTTGCCTAGGTTGATCTGTGGATGGGTGACCACCTATTACATACCGGGTTTCCTCCGTGCCTCGGAAAGCACGTTACGCCGTTGGTCCCGGCTGTCATTTGCAGATCTTTGACAGTCGTTACAGTTAGTCAGTGACCCAAAAAGTCTGACAACCAGTCTTACCAAGGGGTATCGTATTACCCAGTACTAACAGGGTTGTGGAGGTCAGATAAGCAGTCGCTTCATGTAAAATACTGGTATTCACCTACATCCGGTTAGACTGGAAGCCGACCCCAACATAGTTGGGAAAAGGCTATGCAGATGGATGGAACTTTACTTTATATAACCTGTATGGCCCCTTTACTATTCGATGCATCCATCAGCGCAATGATTTGAGAGTGTCTTACTGAGCGCCACCATAAACCGTGATTTAAAATTGATAAAAAAAGTTATTATTCATAAAAATAATTATTTTTTGCGCAGTGTAACTTAGTTAGGCTTTGTTAATAATGATTTTGTTTAGTTTCTCTTAGGTTGTCCAATGTTCAAAATATGTTTTGTTTCAATGTTAAATGTATTTAAGTAATAGTTAAAAGTTTATGATAAAAAATATAATGACTACACGTTCCCTATACCTATTAGTTTTAACAATGGAATTAATTAATAATTTTAATTGATTAATCAATTTAAGTGGCAAACTTCATAATGGTGTCGATTCTGTCGTGCACAAAGTAAACTTAATTTAGGCTATTGCTATCTTTTACTAAAAGGCAGTGCGAGAAAAGGATGGCTATAGCTATGAACTAAGTTAGAGATGTAAAACTAGTTTATGCCTTGCACTTCACCGTGTTTTTAGTCGACATGTTTTTACGTGCACCCTTCATTTGTATAGAAAAATTAATTCCAACTAATTTTGACAGCTCTAAATTACATCCGTCTCTTTCTCGTTTTATTAGAGAGAAAAAGATAGCAATAGCCTGAATTAAGTTTAGTTTGTGCACAACAGAATCGACAACAATGTGTCGTTTAAGACCAACGAGTAAAATAAAGTAGTAGTAGATCTGATCTTAGTAGACACCACATAATATTGTACAAAGTAACTTACGAAGTACTCGATGCCTTTCCGTGGGTCATCCTCTTGTGGGTCCACAGCATCAAACGAGTTGGACTGCTGTGTGTACAGTATCAAACGTACTGTCACTTCCATGAATAAACCGTAAAATAAGTGTGTATGTATCACGGTCCGTCTATTGTGCAGGCTTCTGTAAGAAATAAAGATCAAAATGAAATATTGAAATGGTTGTTAAATATACAAATTTATAAATTTAGTATAATATCTCAGGTAAAGTACACGCTTCGGTAATCATCATCTTCTATCAGAAATACGATCTTGCGCAATCGTATTTCTTAGTATAGTAACTAAAATTACATAAATAAAAGAGACAATTATAACACATATTAAAATATACAAAATAATAAAGTATAAGTAAAGCATTTGAACTGAAAATTAATTCTACGTGATTAGGCATTACTGAAAAACGCGCTTATTTAGACCGTAATACCCGGTCATATCTGTTACGTGACGTGCGACCGTCTTGTCAATTAAAACCAGCCAAGTGCTGGTTGGACTCGCGCACTGAGGCCCGAAGGTTCCGTATAAAGTAGATATTTTGTTATTAAAATACATATTTACGGTGTTTTGGTTTTTCCTTTACATTTGCTGTAAGGCTTTGTAAGGCCTTGTAAAATCACATATGTATAGAAAATAAATATAGATGTATAGATTAACTTTAGCTTAATACTTCCACGCGTTCCTGAGAAAAAGGTTCTTGAAAAACAGACAGGCAGACAGGCGGACAACAAATAGATCCTGGACAGGTTCCGTTTTTGCCGACTGAGGTTACCTCGAAATCTTAAAAACACGAAGATTCCCGAAACGCACAGCTTTTCTGGTTTGAATGCATATATTTCCAGCTTCACATAAAATAACAATGATACACCAGGAAATGCCAACATATCCATTACTTTTCAGCAGGCGCGATCGTAATCAAGAGCAGGCCAAATGAGAAATAAAAACACAAAGGCACTTGACATGACATAAAAGATGCAAAACAATGACAAAGCTACTCATGGTAAGGCAATGTAAGCAGGGCAAGGTGTTCCTTTAGAACGCGACCGCAACTGCAATCGAAGAGCGGCAACGTCTCTGAATCAGAGATGTTGCCGCTCTTGTTTGAAAGTTCAATCGCAGTGGCTTATCGTGTCGTTGCGGGCTGATATTGCGGTTCTGCCGCAGCGGCGTTGCCGCTTGCGGTTAGTGGTTGCGGTCGATTTCGGAAGCGCACCTTGAAAAAATTTAACCTTATTATTATAGCTAAATACTCAATATTTAGGGCCCTATCATTTTCACTGACAATAAACATTCGTCATGGCGATTTGTGACTATATGAATAAGGCCTGTGAATTTGATGGGCCATTAAAAACTTGGTCAAAACCGGTACAGACAAATTATAGACGGAGCTCCGGACAGAAAATCTATTGTCGTACTAACATATCCGTTGTCCGGTTGGCTGAGCCATAAAGAAAATAAAAACGACTCGACAAATCACGAACTGGTTGATAAGACGACGTCCTTATGTGAATTAGTTGATACTGTAATAATAATAAAAAAAATAAGAAGGAACAAAAAAAATAAAAAATAAAATAATTAAGAAGAATTTTTTATAGAAATAATTTAAAAAGTAACAAACATATTTGAAGTAAAATAAAAGGAAATAATAAGTAAGTTGTGGGTACCGTCACGTTAATCCGTAAATTTCTTAATTATTTCGTAAACAGTACAAGTACTGTAAGCAGTGCTCCTAATTTTCTTTCGAAGATGGTGGTACATCCAAGTTATCGGGGCGGTATATACATAGCAACAATTTCTTAAAAAATATAAAGTAACACATACGGGAAAGCATTGAAAATAACTATCGCCGCACAAATGGTTATAAAAGAGGAAACTATTCCAACCATTTCAATAATGCGGGTGTTGACGGCCGTTTCGAATTTAAGCTGAAACAAATAAATTAATAAGTTTAATTACACAATAATTCATTAATATAGGATAGGTATTCTAGTTGGCAGTCTATATCGGGAGGTTTGCATTTTGTATTTCGTGAATGTGTCCTCGCTGTTTTTCTCAGTTGTTTTCCATAAACATAATGGAATTTTGTTTTATTATGGTAAAACTACCATGACGCCTGTTATCTCCGAAGGTTTAGGCAGAGGTGTACCTAATAGTACACCCACATTTCGCCAATTATGTTACCGGGCACTGATTCAAACTCCGTGGCTGCTACTGAGAAATTCCAGATAGAAAAACAAAATTAAGAAAACTCAATAACACTGCCCGAATTGAGAATCAAAAATACCAAATGCTTCAATTTTACTAGTTGCCTTTATTTTAGTAATGCTAAGTTTCGGAACTTTACAAAGTAAAACTTTTTTTTTAAGACTATAACCCCTACAAAATTAAAAAATCTAATAAACATGGACGCTTCCTCGCGCCCACCACACCACTCCAGTGTTCAAAATATCGAATGTTTGTTGATCGAGCGATCAACGCATCGCATATTCATTGTATCGAATTATCACTATACTGATTGCATTGCGACCGTTCGCAGTATACAGACGTGCTCGTTAATAATTCATTAATATAGGCTAGGTATTCTAGTTGGCAGTCTATATCAGGAGGTTTGCATTTTGTATCTCGCAAATGTGGCCTCGCTGTTTTTCTCGGTTGTTTTCCATAAACATAATGGAATTTTGTTTTATTATGGTAAAACTACCATGACACCTGTAATCTCAGTTCAGTTCGCAGTATACAGACGTGCTCGTTAGCAGTATTTATTTAACGCAATAATAGTGACCTTATTTAGTATTTTGCTATGTGTGTGTTTATTAAATAATGGAAACATAAAAATAGTGAACTGTTTGAAAAATGGATAACAGCCCCGGTAATTCAAGTGGTCGAGAGAACCCAATGCCTCGCCAGTGAAAGGCCACCAGTCTAACTTCACCATCGATTTTGTGTCCACGACCGACATCCAAAAATGGATGTCATCTGTTCAGCTGAAGTTAAATGAGGTTTGCACGATTGCCACAGATGGTAAACTCAACTCGGAGCAGAAATTGAAAGTGACCAACCTATGCCGTAAAGTAGAATCTGAGACTACTCAAATGGCAGTACTGTATCAGGCTCTGAAGCAAAAATCCCGTCAAGCCCTCAACATAATCGATGACCTAAAAGAAAAACGCAGCCTCACAGAACAAATTTCGGAGCTCAAACAGGCAATAAAGGACTCTGGTGCTGTGGGAACAACTTCATTTTCCGATATGGTAAAGAAGGGATCCACTGATTTCGTTCGTCCAAACAATTTAAGTTCCGTAGCAGTTTATCCCAACGATAAATTGAAGTCGAGTGACGAGACAAAAAACCTCGTGCAAAACATCATACGCCCTGACGAAATGAAGCTGTGCACGTATGTACGTGGTGTGCGGAAATCCAAAAATGGAGGTGTCATTATCAACACCGAGACCAAACAGGATGCTGATAAACTCAAGCACGCAGTCCAGATGTCTACATCAGGACTCACCACCGACGAGCCCATCAAGCGCAAACCACGGATCACGGTTGTAGGAGTGCCGACTTCTTTGGCTGATACTGACGTCTTCAGGTTCATGTACGAGCAGAACATCGCCGATAAGTTTCCAGCGATGTCACTGGAGACCTCTTTGGGCGAAGTTAAATTTAGCCACAAATCTGGGAAGAAAGATACATCGACCTGCAACTTTGTTCCAGCCAAGATACGTAAAGCTTTAATATCTCAAGCAAGAGTTTTTATAAATTGGACTTCCTGCCCTGTTAGAGACTTCACCTTGGTTACCAGATGCTACAAATGCCAACAATTTGGTCATGCAGCTAAATCATGCAGAGACGTAAACTCCACGTGTGGTCACTGCGGTGAAGCAGGACACTCGATGTCTGAGTGCGCGAAGAAAGCGGGCACCCCTAAATGTGCGACGTGCTCGCGTTATAAGAAGCCCAACAACCACAAAACGGGAGATGTTGAGTGCCAAGCTAAGAAATTAGTAGAATATAGGTACATCAACTCCATCGGCTACGACGGCGCGTAGAGCGTTTTACTCTAGGTCAGACTTCCGTTTGACGCATATTGCTGAAACAACATGGCAATAACAGACCACTGCACTGACATACTTACCATCGATTTTATTTATTGTAAGCACATTAGTCGCTAGGTGCAAATATCGAATATTACAAGAGCGCCTCGAATGTGTTTTTGCAACCTATAATAAATTCTGCTGACGCAAATTTTCGTGTACCAATATTTAGGTGTTTAGTTTTAAGTTATTAGAGTTTAAGTTAATCCAAATAATTTTGTCACGTAATGTTAAATATTATAAAAAGAAATAACTTCTGTCCTACATACAGCATATTGCTAGAGCTCCTGCAGCCTGTGATACAGGATTATCCTAGTACAGGCATCATACATTATTATACCTACATTGTTAGTTTTTAGATTCATAATGTATTTTATTTACCTTTTAAGATTCTGAATAAATGATAAATGATGTTTATTTTGCAAGTAGGTTTTTACAAACACTTTTACACGTTATTTTTTTAAAGTAGATGGGGCCGGTGTTTCGTACCTGACTACTCTGAGAAGAAACAGCCGAAACAAACTCAGAGGTCATAGTCTCTTTTAAAGTCCAGACAATGTGCTCAATTCACATGAGGACTATGCAGATTAGTGTCTGAGATGGTCTTTTGAAGAAAGAACCATACAGATTTGAGTGGACCTGTCCAGTCAGTGCAAGCATTTGTCAGTTAACGTGTAGCTCGACTTATAACTCAAGGAGCTCAACGAAACGACGAACAATACCAAAGAAAGGACATTTGGGTAGGTCGCTTAGAGTACTCAAACTGCCAGACAGTTGTGGGAAAAAATAAACAAAAAATATAAATGTGACCCACATTCACAATAATCATATAAAATTCATAACAAGTTCTATTCAAAAGAAAGTAAATAAAATTCACAAAAACCATTAAAAGTCACAATGATGATAAAAAAAAAGTAGAATACTTAACAAAATAAGTATTCATGTCAAATCAGTAAATGTCAAATAAAATAATAAAAAAAGTAAAAAATTATAAAATACATGTCAAAACATTAAATGTCAGATTGTATAAAAAAGGAAAAAAATAAAAAGAAAAAAATAAATAAAAAAGGATAAAGGAATAAATAATAAACAAGCGAAGTCCGAAGCTTCGACATTCACAGAGCAAATTTCATTGGAGCAGCTTAATCCCAAGCCTTTTTATCGTCGAGAAATAAATAAATAAATAAATAAATAAATAAATAAATAAATAAAGATTTTATTATTTATTTTTATTATTTATTATTTCATACAGAGAACCAAAAACACAAATTTTACCAATAAATCACATTTAATATTTCCGTTTATTTATTTTATCACACATCTTTACTATTTTTACCCACCAGTAGCCCAACAGCATTGGGAACAGGGTCCAAACTACCGATAGTCAGGGTTCTTGTGATAGGAACCTCTTAACAATACGTGCCGTGTCTACTGCTATCTGAATTAAGCCCTTGATCCAGCTGCCATAAAAAAGGAAAGTGCGATTTCGATACAATGAATATGCGATGCATTGATTATCGGTCAAAAAAACATTCGATGTTTTGAACACTCGATGTATTGAGTGTACGATATATTGAATGTTCGTAACCATTCGATATTATGAACGTTCGAGTATTTAGAAGTTCGATTTATAGTTGTCGATCAATTGATATTCGATTATTTGGCATTCGATATGGCATAGTACACCCACTCCATGCAACGCCACGGTGCGACTTATCATGTGAGGGTCCGGTAACCCGACATCATTTATCTAACTCAACTATACTAATAAGACAAAAAGGTTCAATTGTTTGATTTGAGGTTCAGGGGGTCTAAAATGACCGCTTTAGCAGAATCTAAGGGGCCGCTTCCAAGAGCGAGAGAATCGCGATGATTCAACGTATTTCTATACGAAAATATCGCCGCGATTCTCTCGGTCGTGGAGACGGCCCAAAAGAGAGTGTATAGAAAAACGTGGCAAGGACGATAATATCGCCGCAATTCTCTTGCTCGTGGAGGCGGCCCTATAGTAGTATTTAATTAAATTATTATTTATAGTTTTTCATTTGTAACTGACATTCCTTTTTGAATTTTAAATATTATTATTTATATAATTGATCATGTAACCTCATGTAACATTTGTACGCCCATGTGGTAGAATGTGATGGAACAATATTAAATTCAAGACCATGTAATATACATACCGACCATGTTCTGACAAATAAATGATTTGATTTGATATGATTTTGATTTGTAGGATATTAAGTAATATGAATTACGTTACATTTTTCAGATGGTCACAAAGTGACAATTTATAATATTGAATGCGCCGGTGACCATTTTAAGAACCACGCGATTCATATTATTATTCAATTATGATTCTGTTAAAGCGTCCATATTTTTAGGCCCCCAGATCTGATTTAAAAAAATAAAATCACATAGAAATCGAAATTACAGCCGAGCCCTAATGTCGTGTAAAGTCTAATCTGCCATAAATATCACAGTAATCAATAATAATATGATACAAGTGAATGAGAGTGGTGATGTTTTCTGGTATATCAAAATATTACTTACCTATTGTCCTGTAAAAAAAAAACTTTGTCTAAGCAAATGTTTAGATCAGAGTCCCTACTGTGTGTTATTGTATATTATTCTTTATTAGTTATTTAAATAATGCTTATATCACCAAACTGTTAAGCGGAAACAGACCAATGATAATTATTTACATGATCTAATGTTACTTCTTCTTAAATTTGTTAAAATATAAATATAATTTATAGCCTATAACGTGCTATAGCACCCACGAATAATGTAGCTTTCTGCAAGTGAAAGAATTTTTAGAATTGGATCATCAGTTCAAAACACCTACATGTATACAAACTTACAAACAAATACCTCTGAATAATTTCAGTATAGATAATGTCGGTATTGGTGATTATCGATAAGTATTTGTATTTCGTGAATGATTACTACGTAATTTAACATACCTGTGCTTCAGCCTCGTCCTCATTGACCTTATCGAGTATTTGTTGTACGAGCGCTGGGAAACATGGTGTAAAGTTGGTCCAACCTTTGGGGGACGTCTCATTTACGTGTCGGCCGAGCCACTGTCCGTCCGGCCCGCACCGCCTAAACGCGCAGTCTTTGAAGGAAAAGTAAAATAATAATAGTTAGTTCGTGGAGTCTTACCAAGGGGTATCGTATTACCCAGTACTACTTGGTTTGTGGAGGTCAGATAGGCAGTCTCTCCATGTAAAATACTGGTATTCAGCTGCATCCGGTTAGACTGGAAGCCGACCCCAATAAAACTTGGAAAAAGGCTATGCAGATGATGAGTTCGTAGAAAAAAATACAAAGCATATAAAAATCCCTAGGAATGATCTTTTGAAGAAAAATAATTAGCAAAAACAAAAAAGAAAATAAGATAAAACATTAATTTCTATGATGGGTTTTCAATAAGCAATTGTTGTATTTTAAAATCGTATTTCCTTGGCTAAGTTTAACAGTCTAGCACATGACGCGATCCAAACAGAACATACACAACTATAGTGATTTAAAAATGTATTCAAATTTCGTATAGTTCTAGAAGTATCTGATCTTGAAAATGTTTCAATAATACTTTGTTAAAATACCGTTATCTATTTAGTAACGATTAGACGAACGGTAACGATTAAAATACCTTTAAACGAGCAATTCTTGTATATTGTATATGATAAAGTCGAAACTCGTAATCAGTCAAAACCACTTTTGACTGGTGTCAGTCAAAACCGAAGTTAAAATGCGTTTTCTGCATTAAAAATGTTGTTTTAGAACGCCTCAGTTACTAGCTAGTCCTAGAATAACATGAAGTTTTTCAAATGATCACAAAAAAACCTAAAAACCTAAAAGTTTCTAAGTAAATGTTAGTTATTGTTTAAATAGTTTTGACTAGTCTAAAATAGTTTTAACTGATTAACAGTTTTGACTGTGACATTCATTATCTGAATCTCGGAAACAGCTCCAGTGATTTTCAAGAAATTTAGTATGCAGGGGGTTTCGGGGGCGATAAATCGATCTAGGTTTCATTTTCAGAAAACGTCGTTTACCAAAAAATATTAAAATTTGTAAAGTTATCGAGCGTAGGCCCGCTACGACGCTACGAGTGCTACGACGCTACGAGTGCTACGACGCTACGCTGCTACGGCGTAGAGCCGCAGTATGACTCCGAGGGTTGACAAAACTTCTAGCTACCCAGTGGAATACCTAAAGTAGTTTTATAATTTTACAGAAGTGTTGCTTTTGACAATCGATCATCTGGATCATACATTTAAAACTGCTTATTTTCTACACTATTGGCCATTGTAATTGAGGCTAAGATTTAAATGGGTTTATTAAGCAAAATAGTAGATTGTTTTGGAACAAATCTGATTCATGTAACGGCTAGGCCCAGAAACGGGTTTCTCCAAATGTATTCAAGTAAAATTAATAAGTAGGTATAAGTTCACGTGTACCGCTTCTAACTTTTCTTAGAATGAAGTGACTGCGATAAAACAAAAACTAAATGTTACTCGCAACTTATACATAGTATTTATTTAAATATAAGGTCGCGGACACGAATGCAAAAGGCACGGCGCGGCGGCGCACATTGGGGATGGAGCCAATTTTTTGTTCAAAACCATCTAGAGATCGCAAAAATAAACCGAATGAGCCAAAAGAAATATATTTTTTTTATATTCAATTCATATGCATTTTTTATAAAAAAAAATACAACCTAATGTCGCAAATCGGGCTTCGTGAGTGTCTTTGGAATTTAATTTCAAACATTTCTGTGCAAAAATGGTTTAATTTGTTTAATATTTGAGGACTCTAGGTGGTTTTGAACATTCTGTCCCCAATGTGCGGCGGTGGCGCGGTTACGCACCGGACTTGACTGGTGCGTTACAATGACTACTTATTATCCGAGAAGTAAGATTCCGTGGGCAATTTCCAAACTCCATGCGGGGAAGCGCGGGCTTAAGTAAGTGAACCATATTAATTTTATAATCAGTTAAAATATGTCCGGTACAAACAACACGGGGACAGATTCGACTTGTAAACACGGGCGCATGATATTGACAGCTTCAAGCCATGCGTGTGATGGTAGGAGGCTATACTTACTTTTTTCGTTGCTCAGCAATCGGCTGGGGCAGTTTTGGTAAAGCGCTTCACCGGCTGGAGTAGCAGGCCAGCACAGGTAACCATCACATGTTGCGTTGCAGTAAGTACCATCTGAGGAATATCATGTCAATTAGAAAGAAGAAAAGAAAAATATTCATATGATTAAAATTAACAATAAAGGTAATACGTAGGTACATAATAATAAGGTTTTTCCCATGGGGGTGGGTTTGTCGTATAAACATAAATTTGTGGCTTCCTCCTCCCGTCCGTTACTAAATCTTCAGGAGATTTATGTCAATTGTTTAGCTATTGTGTCTTATAATTAGTCGTTTAAAGGTTTATTTAAAATTTATTAAAAAATAGTTACACCCACTTTTTAACAATTATGTTTAATTCCCTTGCAACGACGCTACGCTGCTACGGCGTAGAGCCGCAGTATGACTCCGAGGGTTGACAAAACTTCTAGCTACCCAGTGGAATACCTAAAGTAGTTTTATAATTTTACAGAAGTGTTGCTTTTGACAATCGATCATCTGGATCATACATTTAAAACTGCTTATTTTCTACACTATTGGCCATTGTAATTGAGGCTAAGATTTAAATGGGTTTATAAGGCAAAATAGTAGATTGTTTTGGAACAAATCTGATTCATGTAACGGCTAGGCCCAGAAACGGGTTTCTCCAAATGTATTCAAGTAAAATTAATAAGTAGGTATAACCAGTCTTACCAAGGGGTATCGTATTACCCGGTACTAACTGGGTTGTGGAGGTCAGATAGGCAGTCGCTCCATGTAAAATACTGGTATTCAGCTGCATCCGGTTAGACTGGAAGCCGACCCCAACATAGTTGGGAAAAGGCTAGGCAGATGATGATGATGTTTAATTCCCTTGCAATAGGACGCAACCTTTTTGACACTAACCGGGCTTAAATGTAGAATTCATAATTAATAAAAACCTATAACGAAATATAGAGTAAAATAAAGAATAAAATTAAATATAACATGAAATTATTTTATTTTATCGATATCTATCGATCAAATCTGCATACGACCTAATTACATTACTAGAGTTTGGCCGCTGAGAGAATGCGTTCCTGACGTCTGTCAGTTGGTACAAAAATTTAGCGCGAAATTATAACATTTATTGATAATTCATATAATGATATCGTTTTTAATAATATTATTTGCTAAAAGGGCAAAAAGGGTAATAATAGGTAAGTTATATAAGCAATGTTATCTACCATCCCCCATAATACTAAAACTCGCGACCTGTCCGGAACGCATTCTCTCAGCGGCCAAACTTTAATTGAGTGGCGTGGAACTTTCGAACACGCAATAATAATGGAGATGAGCAATCGTTTCAAAACAAACTTTATTCTAATGGGAGAAAGTTGAATGTACATGGCATAGATGGCACCCATTTGACTGCCAGCGTCAGAAAGACTTCTTACAGGGTACTCGCCCTGTCATGGTATCATAATACCGGTTTTTAATGAAGGAGCAACGTTAGTGAACGAGAACAATATGGGAAAAACAATCCAAATTGTATTAATCAACAAGGTCAATAATCGCTTGAACCTGTTTTTTTAACTAGCGATCACTAGGCAATTGTTTTCCGACCTTCACTTGTTTTCCTTTTATTATTAGTATCTTGTTTTCCTTTTATTTTATTATTAATTCTTTTTAAAAGTCTAGCACTTCATTATGGCCGACTTGATCCCAACTGAGATTGCCAAGGCACTTTGAGATGAGACGAAAAGATCAAAACTACAGAATGATCTCAAGAATTCTTCGCAAGTCTGTTTCGACAATTTGTCGCAGTATCCATCAATTCAGGGAGACGAATGCTTTCGTGAGAAGACTGGGACAAGGCAGCAAAATACATGCTGGGACATCCTGCATTAAGCAGGGATGATACTTTCATTCAGTTTTGCTTACGTAGGAAGCCACATCTCACGGGTGTCTCATGGCTGTCGCAATCTACAGGGGCAAGCTTGACGCAGCGCGACACCAATATTTTTTTAAAATACGGTAGTTATTTAAAAAAGTATTGCTGTCGCAGGCCCTGTTCCCTCTTAAGAGGACACAAAACGGCCTTTGTTTCCATACAAACGTAGTCCCCTGTTTCCTCCCTGGATAATGCCAGTTCAGCTATATTTTCTTTTCCCAAAAATCAATGACCACTGTTGGCATGTTTCTGTTTTCTTTTTTTTTCATAAATTATTTAATAAAAGAGATATGAACATTCAAAAACCTAAAAAAAATTGGTCAAGTTTTGGAGAAGTAATCAGGGGACTACGAAACGTTGTTTTTGTGTACTTTTAATTGGTATTTTCTGCTATTGTTTCTTTTGCGCTCCGAGTGCGATCGTTTGGGCACTGCGCGACAGCAATACATTTTACAAATACCTATTTCTCAATTCTCTCGCTTTTCTTGTTTCCTCTTAAAGAAGTTGTTGGTGGTTTACGTTCGTTTGTTCTACGTTGTTGTTCGACAAGCTAAGAAGATTAAAAAGAGAAATTTTAAGAAAAATTAACTCAGAGTGAGTAAATTCGCAATATTAAAAAAAAGAAGCAGATTTGTTATTTAGTCTAAACCAACTTGGTAAAACCTTTAAACAGTTAAATATTTCACTTTTGAAGCCTGAGTATAAAATAACAGTGGGTATACATGGGACAAAAATAATTACGTTCTAGGAAAGGAGACAGTTTTTTAACCGACTTCCAAAAAGGAGGAGGTTCTCAATTCGATTGGTATTTTTTTTTTTTATTTTTTTTTTTTATGTATGTACACCGATTACGCTGAGATTTATGATCCGATTTACGTGATTCTTTTTTAGTTTGATGCGGAATAGTTGCCATTTGGTCCCATAAAAATTTTACATAGTTTGGCCCAGTAGTTTTTTTAGGCCCTCTTCGATGTTGCACAAATATTATTCATATTACACCAAAAAAAGTAACCATTTTATTATAGTAATAAACGAAAGATTACATTAAAACGAAACCGGAATCTTAAAATCATAATTAATAAGTTATATTAAGATAGTTTTTGCGAGTCAAATCATTCCTGTTGTGGTCAATGTCATTTGACAGAAAATACTAACGTAAAAAGGGAGGTTACGTAAAGAGGAGCTCGTGGCTAAATAATAACAGCCGCTCGGGTCAATCGTTAGGTTAAGCCGTGCTTGCCTAGGTTGGTCTGTGGATGGGTGACCACCCATTACATACCGAGTTTCCTCCGTGCCTCGGAAAGCACGTTAAGCTGTTGGTCCCGGCTGTCATTTGTAGATCTTTGGCAGTCGTTAGGTAGTCAGAGGCCCAAAAAGTCTGACAACCAGTCTTACCAAGGGGTATCGTATTACCCGGTACTAACTGGGTTGTGGAGGTTAGATTGGCAGTCGCTCCATGTAAAATACTGGTATTCAGCTGCATCCGGTGAAACTGGAAGCCGACCCCAACATAGTTGGGAAAAGGCTAGGCTGATGATGATGATGACTTACGTAAAAAGGGGCGTTTTTTCCGTTTACAAAAAAAAAGTACGGTATCCATTGGTCTATCGGTATCTGCTTTAATTATAATAGAAATAGAATATAATATAAAAAGTAATAATATTAAACTGTGAGCTTTAGAACGTTATTTTTTAAGGTTTCCGCTAAAATCTTTTAAATGGTATAGAAAATCATCATGGCACGGAACGTTGTAAATCCGTCTTTTTGGTGGTTGACACTTGATAGACAACTTCATTTGACATTTACTCTTTCTGTTTATTTCGATTTTCGTGAAACTGTTTCTGCGATTTTTTCACATTTAATAAAAACTATTTTATGAAAATGGTATCTGCTGGTCGTTGTCTCAATTGTGCAGTAAGATTTCAACGCAATGTGCAAATACAATTACATAAATAGCAATAAGCGTCCTCTGTTGCTCAGTAGCTGTACTACTTCTCTACTGAGAGTTGTTTGTTTGTCGATTTTTGTTATCGATATTTTTTCACGTTAAGTCGTAAATAATAAGTATCAAAAACGTAATTTTATTGTTCTGGTAATCATGTTATGTCGTTCAAGTGTCAATATGGGAATAAATGTTATTAGCTCGCGTATATTTCTTTAAAATTACTTAAAAAAGCTATCAAAGATAAACTCGCTCCGCGATACATGCTCACCGGTATCATTGTTGTCGGGAAGGGAACGAGTGCGTAGCACGTGCAGTGGTGCGCACTCGCACACTCGTTTATAGTCCAACTACAAAACTATCGGAACTACATACTCGCTTCTCGCTGCTCGCCAACGCATTTCTAGTTTCCAGCTCTACTCGCTTCTCGCTCATCGTTGGCGGTGGGACATCTGCCTAATGTCACATGTAATAGTGGGCGAGCTTATTGCCATCAACCGGGCACAAATCCAGACTCCGCGGCTGATATTAAGATATTCCTGTTGGAAAAACCCAATAACACTTTACCCGACCTGGTAATCGAACCCATCATGCTCAACAGTCGCGTTTGCGGCCACTGGACCAACGAGGCAGTCTCAATATAATACAAATATTTAATTAATCTTACCAAGCCTTATCGATAAGATTTATCGATAATTTGATGCCATCCTAAACTGTAGCACCCCTATCATAGGTGGGTACTAGTGGGATCTGCCGTGTAATAGCTGAATTATATAAAAAATATATAAATATTTGTGTTTTTTCTATTCATAGCTAGCTAACGCTACTGACGTACGACATCAATATTATTGTATGACATTAGTCCCAATGTCCGCTCTATGTATAGTCTTTTTAAATCTCTTTGGATTCACGTTTTCATTTTCGAATTTCTCATCATTCCGGTTAGACATGGCTTAGCTAATATTACCACTGTAATCTAGAGATTACAAGGAAGAAATCTATATACGTTTCATTAATATCTGCTACAATTTATGTGGGTGGCTTGTTCTCCAAACAAAAAAAATTGTCTCCTCCACATCGTGTTTTCGTTGTTTATGTTTTTTTTCTACACTTGAGGGGTGACTTTGAAGTCTGAAAAATATTGTTAAAGGACTAAATTCCTATTTTATATTATGTTCTTCTTGTCCGTTGCTACTTTTTTCCAGTAGGTAGTTTTAATTAATTTATTAAGCAACGTTAAATTGTTAAGCAAGCTAAATGAAAATCTTGCTAAAGCAAGGGTGTCAATAGATTTCAAATTCCGTTGAACTACGCCAATACGAATAGTAGGTGATTTTACATCGCAACCTCAAACAGTTCTCTAGTAAAGTTGCCTACATATCGCTTTGGACTTTTTTCTTTCAAGCGTCGATATGTATTATAACTTCACGTTTCATAATGTCAACAGAATACACACTAACGAAGCCGTAGGTACAGTAAATCCACAGTAATTGCATTCTATGCCCCTCCCCCGCTCTTCATTCGATTCACCCCAGGTGTTCATTTGAGAGCAAGTATCGAGTATCAGAATATCTTTTTCCTCTCAGTTATAACGATTCACGTGGCTTGCACATCCATCTCATATCACAGTTTATAATAGGTTACCGTTTCAATTGAGACCCCGGTGTTTGCGACACGTGCATAGAAAGTAACAGGGAAAAGAAATTTTATGTCAAACGGATAAAGTTTGTTTACGAATAAAAATCTAAAAAGAGACTTGTGTGAAAGTCGTGTCTACGTGTCGCGTTCGGATTATTATTTTTGCACAATTATTTCCATATAATTAACCTAAAATCATCTACTTAATGAAGGTAGATTCATAACCTATTTTCTTGATGTCAACTAGTGCATTGCGCTACAAGTGTAAAAGTGAGTGTGAGTAGTAGTAGTGAGTAACAGCCAGGTCACGGTATATTCACTGCAGGGGTAAATCACGCCCTGCCGGGGCTGCGGGACTGTTCGTAAGAGATACCGTGGCCCCGGAACACAAAGGGCTAAGTCAGTAAAAGTCTGACACTCTCAAAAACGGGAGACGCTGAATGCCCTGCTAGAAAAATAGCAGAACATAGATACATAAACTCCGTCGATTATGATGGCACCTAGTGCGTCATACTCCAAGCCAGCCATCCGTTAGTTAATCTTTCGCTGTCTAAACAAATTGTCGCCCGCAACAAAAATACCTTGACGGTGTTTTTTGCAATGTTTACTTGTTTCATACTGCTGACAATAAATAAATAAATAAATATTGCTGGACATTACAGACATCGCCATCTAGTGCCACACTAAGCAACGAGGCTTGTGTCGTGGACACCAGATAGTTGATATACTACATAGATACTTTTTGTTTGTAAATACATACTTATTATACATATAAACATCCATGACTCGGAAACAAACGTCCATGCTCATCACACAAACATTTGCTCCGACCAATCATATTAGTATTAGCAAATAAGTGCTACAAACTGTTTTCCTTAGATTTATATACATGTGTGACCTTAATTTATTTGTTGTTCGTATCCTATAATAGCGTTAAAGTACATTAGGTATATCATAATATATTAACCCACACTAACTTATTTCACTATTTTGTTTTATATTGTTAAGAAATCTATTGTCCAAATAGTAGTTATGAGAAACAAGCCGCCTGTGATACAGGTTTAACCTAGTACAGGCATCGAACTCTGTTATACTAATATTATTTTTAAGATACTTGTATTTTTCGTGCCAATTCTTTATTTTCATTTATTCATTTTTATACATATTTTTAACATTTTTAAATATTTCTTAATAAAACTACATAAAAAACATTTAAAAATATAAAAAACAGTAGCCCACCAGCGCTGGGAACAGGGTCCGAGCTGCCGGTGGTCTGGGCTCTTGAGAGAGGAACCTCCTAACAATACGTGCCGTGTCCAGAAGTACTGCTTTCTGAATCAAGCCCTTGATCCAGCTGCCAAGCGAGAGCCTCCTAAGATGTTATTATTATTATTATTAATTTTTGGAATGTGCTTTTGCTTCTCAGCTTACTGGTACTTCCAACTACATTTACGGGCCTAAACCAAAGTAAATGCAGCGTGTGGTGTGTTATGTTGAGGGTGTGTTGTGATGAGGCCCTATTTCGTTTTCTTCTATTTGCATGAACTTTCTGACAATTCGACATGTATTTAAAATTGCAGCTTTTTGTAAGGTGATATAAAGTGTTTCTTTTAGACTTAGTAATTTGAGGCTATGGAGTAAGTGATTCGGGATAACACCTGTTGTAGAGAGAACTATCGGGACCACATAAACTTTTTCCTGGCGCCATATTCTTGTTACTTCCTGTTTGAGGTCTGCGTATTTACTAATTTTTTCGGTGATTGTTTTTTGTATGTTATGTGTGTTTAGAACTGCGATATCTACTAAGTAAGTTACTTTATTTATTTTATCTTGTAGTATTATGTCCGGTCTATTATAGTGAATTGTCCTGTCGGTGGGAATGGCGCGATCGTAGTAAAGTTTATGAGTATCATTTTCGAGGGTAGCTTGAGGTGTGTAATTGTAGTATGGAGTGTTTGTGTCTTGTATGAGTGTGTATTTAACTGCCAATCTTTGATTAATAATATTGTGCCTGTGTGTGTAGTCGGTCTGCGTGAGGGTTGCGTTGCGCATGCTCCTGTTATGTGCTGAATGGTTTCTTGCGTGTGACACTTGCAACATTTATCATTAGTTACTGAAGGATCTTTGATAATAAATTTTCTATAGTTTTTGGTGTTGATAATCTGGTCTTGTATAGCAATGATAAATCCTTCGGTTTCTGGGAATAAATTACCTATTTTGAGCCACTTATTTGAGGCAATTTTGTTAACGTGTGATTGTTCTAGGTCATGAGGATGTCGGCCATGAAGGACTTTTTTCTTCCAGTCCTCAATTTTTTGTGTTTGCGGGTCTTCGTTATCAATGTGTGAGGTGTTTTAGTCAGTAAAAGTCTGACACTCCCTCCTGCTCCGCCCAGAGCGGGAGGAGTTATTTGATGATTTCCCATCCGAAAAAAAAAAAAAAAAAGGTATCTGATTGTTTATATAAGTTAAGTGGGGTGTAATTGTGATCGGGCTATGGCTTGGCTTTATGGATGTTGCTAGTGTCTTCTAGAGACTTCGTATGAAAGAATCTTTTTAATCTACAAACTTGTTTTCGCCATAGGTGCTGGATGTCTATTAGGCCTCTCCCTCCGTTTTGTCTTTTTATGGTAAGTCTCTCTACGGCAGATTTAGGATGTAAATTATTATTTTTTGTAAGAGTGGTGCGTGTAGTGTGTTCTAATTGTTCTGTGTCTGTTTTTGTCCATTTAATGACTCCGAATGAATATGTAAATATGGGGATGGCAAATGTATTTAAGGCCTTGATAAGATTTTTTCCAGACAGTTGGGTTTTACATACAGCGTTTAGTCTCCTCTTGTATTCTGCAGTAAGTGTTTCTTTAGTTCAAACGTGATCTAGTCCCTTCAATTGCGTGTACCCTAAATATTTGTATAAATTGGACGGTTCCATCGCTGTTATGGTGTCTGTATTATTTACTACATAGTTGCCGGGTCGTATCTTGCCTCGTATGATGTGAAGTGTTTCACATTTATCCAGACCAAATTGCATATTTATATCTTGGCTGAACTCTGCTGTAGCTTCTACTAGTTTTTTCATTTCTTTTTCGGTTTGTGCATATAGTTTAATATCGTCCATGTAAATAGATGAGAAATTGTTGTTTGTTCTTGTAGTTGTTGCTTAGGAAATCTATTGTTTTTGAATTTACTCTATAAATGTTTAATATCTGTATCAACCAAGAATGAGGAACACTGTCAAAGGCTTTTTTATAGTCGATATAGGTGCAATGAAGACCCAAAAAGTCTGACAACCAGTCTTACCAAGGGGTATCGTATTACCCGGTACTAACTGGGGTTGTGGAGGTCAGATAGGCAGTCGCTCCATGTAAAATACTGGTATTCAGCTGCATCCGGTAAAACTGGAAGCCGACCCCAACATAGTTGGGAAAAGGCTAGGCAGATGATGATGATAGGTGCAATGAAGGTTTCTACTCTTTGTGGTGGCATGTTTAAGTATAGTGGAGTCTATTATTAACTGTTCTTTGCATCCCATGTGGCCCCGTCTGCAGCCCTTCTGCTCCTCCGCCATTATGTTGTGGTGTTCAATGTGTGTGTTGATTTTCGCTGTTATTGCTGAAGTTAATATTTTATATATTGTAGGTAAGCATGTAATTGGTCTGTATTGGGAAGGGTGTGGTGAGTTTTTAGTTTTAGGCAGCATGTATGTTATGCCTGTTGCAATAAATTCTGGTATATTTTGTTGTCCTAATATGATTTGTGTTAAGTTTCTTGCAATTGGTTTGTATAATGAGGTTAACTTTTTAAACCAGAAATTGTGTACTTTGTCTATACCAGGAGATTTCCGATTGTGTAATCTGCCTGTTATGTGTGTGATATCGGCCTCAGTAATCTCTACGAACTCCATTTCATGTATTGCTCTCCATTTTGTTTCTTCCTCTGTTATCCATGTCGCTTCGTCATTATGTCGTGCTTGTTCTTCCCAAATACTAGACCAATATGTTTCTAATTGTTCTTTTGTAGGTTGGTTAGGTGCGTCTGTGTTGGTGTCGTGATTTGTGTCAGCGTTTGGTTTGTTTAGGTTTCTGTAGAATATTTTTTCATTGGTGGCAAATATGGCGTTATCATTTTTGCGCTGTTGTGCTTTTTTGTACCTTCGGAGCCTATGAACTTTAAGCGCTAACTTTTGTTTTATAGTGTCTAAGAACTCCTCTGGTTTTCTTGTTCTGTTGTTATGCTCGTGCCTCGTGTGAATCAAATGGCTTCTAAAAATAGCCTCAACTCTCCTAACCACTTTGTTTGATCTGTTGTTGTTAATGTATTGTGTAAGTCTACCAATATCTGCTCTTAATTTTTCTATATCTTTTTCTAACCTCTGTTGCCATGCTGGCTTGATATTTTGTTTCCCGTGTTTTGTGTGATTTTAAAGTTAAGTTCTTCAGATATGACTACTGCTGTACAATATATAAGTGTGTGTATATCAATAAGTTGTGTTTCGTCGGAAATAAATTGGTTTAATATGTTTTCATTAAATAAGTTAACCAAACGGAAAAGATTTGGGCTATATCGGAGTTTATGTAGCCTTGGTCGAATTGCTGGGTCCATTCCAGAGTATTGTGCGAGAGTTGTTCTGAATTTATCATGTATTTCTTGGATGTATGTATCTGTGGTTAGGTCATGATTTTCGACGATTAAGGTCTCAATATCATTTTCTAGCGTAAGGGTTATGTATTCAGTTTGTGTGGATGTGTGTGATGTTTGCGTGTTAGCTTGCGATTGATTGTACAATTGAGATTGAACACTTGGTTGTAATTGGGTATACGGTTGTGTTTGCGGTCGTTGGGCAATATCGGTTATGTTTTGTACTAGTGGGGTAGCATTGTCATCTGCTTGTAATTCTATTCGTACCTCTTCTTTTAATTGGTCTATTATTTCTTGAGATAGAAGTTTATTTCTAACTATAGCTCTTCTCTGATCTGAAATTCTTTGTTCCGATACGGGTATCTCGGGGAATTGCCGTGTAAATAGTTCATGTAATTGTTGTCTATAGGTGGTCATGTCGGTCTCTAATTTAGTGATATAAAAGTAGGTTCGCATGATAAATAGATTAACTTCTTTGCTCCATCTCATGCGAACTCTTGCTTTTCCAGCCTTGGTGGACGCGGGTAAAAAGGTAGATACCCCCCGCGCAGCAGTCAAGGTTGGAGTGGGTGCGACTGTATTTAAACTAATGTTGGAGGGTGATGGATGTATTGGTGACGATGGTATGGATGGTGATGATCGCCTAGAAGGTGTGTATGATACTGTGCTTGGACTATACGTTTCTACAGGGGTGTCTGTCCTGTCTGTCCGTCTGTCACCATCGTCAATGATTTCGGCTGTAGTATCTTTGTCGGTGGGAGCCCGCCTGTTCAACTCCTCACCGCTGACGGATCGCATGCTGTGGCACCTAGCGTCAGCTCCAGGTGCGCCCCGGCGATCGCCCCCGGGCAGCGGCCCTATACGTTTACTTTTTGAACGAGTCTCCATTTTTGATGGGTTTCCAGAGCCACGATTAGCCACGCCAGTAATTTCAATTTCGCGTATCCGCCCCCCCACGTGATTAGGTGTTCAATCAGGACGAGTGGTTGTTTGGGGGGCTTATTATTAATATTATTATTATTCCATTTATTCATCTTTATACATATTTTTAACATTTTTAAATATTTCTTAATAAAACAACATAAAAAAAATATTTAAAAATATAAAAAAAACAGTAGCCCACCAGCGCTGGGAACAGGATCCGAGCTGCCGGCGGTCAGGGCTCTTGAGAGAGGAACCTCCTAACGATACGTGCCGTGTCCAGAAGTACTGCTTTCTGAATCAAGCCCTTGATCCAGCTGCCAAGCGAGAGCCTCCAAAGATGTTGGTCGAGGCTCTTGGCTATTAAGCCATTGGCCGACACGACTGTCGGCACAATGACTGCTGTACCCACTGTTATTATTATTCCATTTATTCATTTAGATACATATTTTTAACATTTTTAAATATTTCTTAATAAAACAACATAAAAAAAAAACATTTAAAAATATAAAAAACAAATTAATTATTAATTTATTATTATTATTATTATTATTACTCTCTCCCACTCCGCCCAGAGAAGAGTCATTTAATGATTTCTCATCCGAAAAAAAAGAGGGGAAAGTCACGCGATGCGAACGGCGAAACATCTAGTGGTGAAAATAAAAGTACATGTATATAAGGTAATCTGAATCGCAAAAAAAAACAGCTGTTCCCTTCAATTATGTTCGCATAACTCGTCAAAATATATGGAACAGCCGAACGCAAAATTTTCGTTCACATGGAATAATCTTGCCAGTGGCCCAGTGGTGGTGGCCCCGACTTATGAACAGTAAGTAAGTCGTGGGTTCGAACCCTAATCATTACACAAAGTAATTTACTGTTACTGACTATGTGTAAATTCTTTCATCATCGTTTCAATGGCGCGATGGGTTTTAAGGGGTCTACACCTGAAATATAAACCTAAAACTTGTTGTTGTATTTTTACTACTGCATCAGCCCATAACGTCCACTGCTGGACATAAGCCTCTCCCATGATGGGAGGAATTTGCCGTAATCTCCACGCTTGGCAGGCGGATTGGAGATCGCAGTGATGAAAGACTAACAGAAAACGCTGCTGCCCATTCTCAGGTCTACGGAGGCGCAAGGTGTTCTGCCTCAGACATTAGTCGCCTTATATGACACCCGTGAGTGTAATGAATTTTTACTAATTTTGTCAAATTCAATCTTTTATTTATCTAAATTTCAGGTCTCTGCAATGCTTAGTTTTAAAGATTTCCATGGCCACGCGGTTCTCCGCGTTTCGATGGCGTGGCCACGTTCAAACCCTTATAACTTTTTAACCATAACTTTGACAAATTTATGGTTTTGGGAATCAAATTTTACAAATTTTTACAAAATCTTGGAATAGTTTAAAAAAAAAAACGCCGTGGTCGCGCTATCGAAACGCTCACACCGAATTTGCTCTCAGATACCCGGTCACAACTAACTTAAGCAGTAGAGTTGACCGATAGAGTTATAGGTATAGGTCTCCCTTTCCGTATTTGGCAGTTTTCTTTCAATGTATCACGTCGCTGGTTTTCAAAGATTTTTACATTTTTGTAGATAGTAGAGCGCCAAGATGACCTATGTAAAGCGAGCCTCTCCCAACGGGTCAATAGCGCAAGCGTTAAGATGTCTCTTGAACACGTCCTTGTAGCGGAGATGTTGACCGCCATGCTTCCGTTTGCCCTCTGCCATTTCAGAGTAAAATACTACTTTGGGTAAACGGTAACGCAAAGGACGTGCCCACACTACCCGAGTTGGCGCTGCATCAGTAGAGCTTCTATGCCATACATGTCGGAAAGGTGCAGAACCTCAGTATTAGGAACGCGGTCCTGCCACTTAATGCCTCTGATGGAACCTTAGGTGAAATGTGTCAAGTTTGCTAATGTCAGGTTTATATAGACACCATTTCTTTGCGCCATAAATAAGGACAGGTAGGATGAATGCCTTGTTAACACTAATCTTTGTCTCTAGCTATAGGTCATGGGATCTCCAAACACGGTCATTAAGTCATCCAAAGTTCGCAGCGGCATTTGCAATGCGCGATGGTATCTACGAAGCCAAGGTGTTTTCATGCCTAATGTTGCTCCCAAGATATTTAAACTGCATAACTTCCTCTAGTGGTTTCCCATCTAGATTCAGAGTGGTATCATCTGCTTGGCTTCCTCCGAGATGGTTGTTTGAGGACTTACGTCTTGGAAGCGCTGATCACTTGGCCGAATCGTTGACAAGATTGGTATAGTGCGTTAACATAGCTTTGGATAGTCGCCATGCTATCGGACATGAGGCACACATTGTCAGCGTAAAGTATTTCCAGAATGGAATCTTACAACGGAATCTTAAACGCCTTTATCAGTCCCTACATTTAACTGAATTTGGTCACTGCAGTACTGCAGGGCGTCTCTCATAACTACTCCGAAGTAAATGGCAAAGAGTGTCAAGAGTGGTGCCATGACGCAACCTTGCTTTAATCCCCTCTTAATATGGATCTCCTCAGAAAGTTCGTTTTCGTATCGAACCTGAGCTTTCATGCAAACATGAAATTGGCGTATGAGGTTGACGAACTTCTTTGGGTAGCCATTTTTTGGAGAATGTGCCAAAGAGCCTCGCGTGGAACTCATTTAAAATGCTTTCTCTAGATCGACAAAGCACATGTAGAGGCCTTTGATGTTCTAAGCTTTTCTCTTGAACTTGTCAAACGACGGATATGGCATCGACAGTACCTCTGCTAGGGCGAAAGCCACATTGGCCCTCAGGCAGGTATTTTCAGCTAATTTGCTAATGCGGGTGTTAATTATGTGCGATTTTACCGGCAGCAGAAAGCAATGAAATGCCTCGGTAAGAGCTGCAATTGGAGACATCGTTCTTCCCTTTATACAGCTTGCAGATCACTGCATCACTCCAGTCCTGTGGAACTTCTTCGATTTCCCACACCCTTTTAATAAGATCGAATAGCCTGTTTACAACATATTTCCCACTGTATTTGTAAATTTCTGCGGATAGTTGATCCATTCCAGGTGTTTTGCTATTTTAAGATGAATGACTGCTTGCACAAACTCATCAAAAGCACCTGCCTTTGATAAGTTTGTGCAAGCAGGGTCATTTAGATGTTGACAAGCACCTACTATAGGTTATATTTCAGCCTTATCCATTGGATTACAGGCACGATATTAAGGCATACAACCAGGTATAAATGATTAAAAAGATAAATATAAATTACTAGCGGACGTCACGCGGTTTCACTCGCGTTGTTCCCGTTCCCATGGGAGTACGGGGATAAAAGAGCCTATGTTACTCAGGGTGAATGTAGCTTTATAATGGTGAAAGAATTTTTGAAATCGGCGCAGTAGTTTTTGAGTTTATCCATTACAAACATACACACATACAAAAATACAAATCTTTCCTCTTTATAGTTTATAGTTAGTTAGTGTAGATATCAGTAGAAGGTTTGAATTTAAAAGTAATATGTATCTTAGTAGAGGAGCACAAAACAAACGAACGAGTGGATAGTACAAAGGCTAGTTTAATACTGCGAGTACATACGTAGTCAACTGACAATATTGACAATTAGAACATGTGGGAGGAAGAGGGCGGCAGATATGTATCATTCCTCCACACTTAGTTTTGAAACCTGTTGACAAAATAAAATAACATATAATAACTTAACATAACAATCTTAAACTGATCTATTTATAATATTTAGAATAATCTACTTTCTTTCTGGGACGTTCAGAACGTGCTCGTATCACAGGCGAGGTAGCCGGTTCCTGTATGACGACCGAGGCTTGAGGAGCCTGACCTTCGGATACCTCACTACATGTCTGACGTGCATGTTCTCGGCTCACAGTTTCAGTGACAGCACTTTGATCCCTGTCAGCTTCAACACCAGTTGCAACCACAGTGTCAGTCGGTGCTGCACCGTCGCCCTTCACCGGTTCCTCTGTAGCTGCACCAACTACTGAGCTAACTCTATTGGACTCGCTGCTATTCTCGGGCATTGGCAATACTGGTGATCTAAGGGGAACTCGTGAAGACATTGGACTGTACACGGGAAATGAGGCTGATGGTTCAGGTTCATTAGAATCAACTGATCCGAAACTTTTAGAGCATTTTCCGTCCTTACAATGTAGCAATTGGTCAACGTGCCTTATGGAAAATCCATTTTGTTCTTCAATAATAATTTTAAACATTCTATTTCCTATGACCTTATTTACCACTCCTAATTTGCATGACTCTTTCCTACCACTATACCACCGGACCCATACCCTGTCACCAACTTTAAAATCTCTTATCTTACATTCATTTTTCCTTACTGATGTTTCACGCGATTTAGATTCTTTTGGAAGTATTAAATCAAGACGCGATCTTAAATCCCTCCCAAACATTAATTTTGCAGGTGAATGTCCGGTAGTGCAGTGTATAGTATTCCTGTATTCAAAAAGGTATCCTAATATTTTTTCTTGCAATACACTAAGAGACAAGCTTTCACTTAAAATAATTTTTAACATCTTTTTACAGGTTCGTACTGAATTTTCAGCTTGCCCGTTGCTACACGGATGATAAATTGGAGACGTCATGTAATTAATGCCATTATTGGAACAGAAGTTGTTAAAATCCTTAGAATTTATTTTAACGTCGTTATCTGATACTAGCGTGCTAGGTATACCGAACACGGAAAAAAGTTGCTTCAATTTCTTTATTAATGATTGGGTAGTGACATCATTATGCATCCAAATACACTCATACCATTTGGAGTATGCATCAATCACCACCAGGTATGTTTGTTGTCCTATCGACAAGTAATCGATATGGATCCGTTCCCATGGTGCCGCCGGACTCGGCCACGGCGCGGGCGTAGCTCGGTGGCGCGTGCCGCACGCTTGTGCATTTATCGCATGCGCCGATCCATCGCTCGATATCTTCGTCTATACCGGGCCACCACATCCTACTGCGAGCATTACATTTCATTTTTACAATGCCTAAATGAGTGCTATTAAGTTCACGCAGCATTCTTTCGCGTAATGCCAAAGGATTTACCACCTTATGTCCACGCATTAAAATACCCTTTTCATATTGTAAGTCTGTTCTACACAAAAAATATGGTCTAATTGATGCACAAACAATTTTTCGGGGCCAACCGACATTGGTATATTTAATGACAGTTTGTATAGTTTTATCATTATCAGTGGCATTCTTTATATCCGTAAACAACACGGCCGGTGCGATCGCATTTAGGAAGTTTAATGAGCAGTAGGTATGCGTCATAGCCCTTATTTGTTTCGCACACAACATCTGGTATAGGCCGCACAGGAGAAATAATCGGCGACGAAGTTATTCTCACTCGTTATGTACTGAACTGTATAATTATAAGCTAATAATATGATTGCATACCTTTGTAATCGTAATGCTGTATGCTGTTATCGAAATGCCTGTTTTATTATTAAAAATTGATACTAGGGGCCGGTGATCGGTTTTAAGAATAAATGGCTCACTCCTCCCGTACAGGTACTGATGGAAGTGTTTTACCCCAAAAATAATTGCCGTCGCCTCCTTCTGTATCTGGCTGTAATTGCGCTCACTTGTTGAGAGCGATCGTGAGGCAAATGCCAATGGTCGTTCATGGCCATCGCTATCCCGCTGGGATAAAACTGCACCAAGTCCACGCGGCCCCGCGTCAACTGCCAGGACCAACTGCGCGCTCGGCTCGAAATGCGTGAGCACGCGCTCTGAGGCAAGCTCGGCTCCGACGCGACGCACCGCGCGGCGCTGGCGCGGTCCCCACTCCCACCTTGCGCTGGCGCGCAGTAGCTCGTGAAGCGGGCTCATAATGCTCGACGCGTTTAGAATGAAATTCCTGTAGTAATTAACTACTCCGAGAAACCTTTTGACTTCTGTTATGTTGGTTGGTTCCGGAGCGTTCAAAATGGCTTTTACTTTGTCGCGGCTAGTACGTAAACCATTTCTATCGATAACGTAACCTAAATAAGTTACGTTTTCCTTAAAAAAATCGCATTTATCTTTTTGAAGACGCAACCCGGCTTCGTCTAACCTACTCAAAACTTGAGCTAGTCTCGCTAAATGAAGCTTTTTCGTTGGCGCAGTTAAGCAAATGTCATCTAACCATATGCTTACTCGTTCGATATCCGACAACAATACCTCCATCGCTTTTTGGAATACGGCAGGAGCATTGGCAAGACCGTAAACTAGGCGTGTGTATTTAAATAAACCTTTGGGTGTATTAATTGTAGTAAGCTCCTGGGAGTCTTCCGAGAGAGAAAATTGGTTATATGCGTTCTTTAAGTCTATCTTTGAATAATGTTCGCCCCCACCAAGCTTCGCGAACACTTCCTCAATTCTAGGTAGCGGGTACTTATCGATTATGAGATCCTTGTTAAGTGTGACTGAAAAATCCCCTGCGATCTTAACTGTGCCATTATTTTTCAAAACTGGGACTATAGGAGTTGCATATTGTGAATTACTTACTGGCACTAATATACCCAAACCGACTAACCTACTCAATTCAGATTCCACCTTCTCTTTCAATGCAAAGGGTATGGGGCGAGCCTTAATAAATTTAGGCACAGAATTTTCTTTCAGTTGCAACTGAACCTTAAACTTATTAAAATAACCTAGTTCATCACGCCATAAATTAGGATACTGTTCCAATAATGCATTGACTTCATCGTCTTGGCTTATTTTATAAATGTTTGTTAAAACTAAACCAAAAGCGGACATAAAATCACGACCAAGTAGGGGTGGGCCATTTGAGTCTACTACAAAAAAAATTACCTCCTTCTTATGGTTATTATATTTAACTATTACTTCAAAATACCCCAATGGTGAAATTTTATGCCCATTATGTAGACACATTTTGATCTTACACTCATTCAATTTATAATTTGAAAACATCTCCGAATACATTCTTTTAGACATAACAGAAGCGCCAGAACCAGAATCTAACTCCATAGTCACAATTTTGTCACCGACGGTAATTTCTAAACATAGCGGTTTATCCGTCACATACCTGCCCGCGTAGCATGGCAATTCTATCTCTACTCTACAAGACTCGACAAAGCTCTTTTCTATACAACTTGACATGTCTTAATGTCTTGACATGCCCGAGCATGCGGCGACCCATCGACTCGAGTTTGTACGAAGACAAGACATAGAATGTCTTTCCATAGCAACGGAAAAGTAGCTAGTGACATTGAGGATTTCGCACTCAGCATCTGCGATCTAGAAGTAATATAATAGATTATATTTTTTTTAGATTGTTTGTTGATATTATGTTCATCACCATAAAAGAGATTACAGGTTCTCTTTCACCTCGATCAGGGACGAACAGAACCGGGAAGTGTGGCGGAAGAAAGGGGAGGCCTATACCCAGCAGTGGGTGATTCCGGGCTGATGTGATGATTGATGATGATGTATTCTAGCGACTTGAGAGCACACGAAAGAGCAGCACACTAAAGCACTCAACATCATCATCTGCCTAGCTTTTTCCTAACTATGTTGGGGTCGGCTTCCAGTTTTACCGGATGCAGCTGAATACCAGTATTTTACATGGAGCGACTGCCTATCTGACCTCCACAACCCAGTTAGTACCGGGTAATACGATACCCCTTGGTAAGACTGGTTGTCAGACTTTTTTTGGGCCTCTGACTACCTAACGACTGTCAAAGATCTACAAATGACAGCCGGGACCAACTGCTTAACGTGCTTTCCGAGGAACGGAGGAAACTCGGTATGTAATGGGTGGTCACCCATCCACAGACCAACCTAGGCAAGCACGGCTTAACCTAACGATCGACCGGAGTGGCTGTAATTATTTAGCCACGAGCTCCTCCAAAGCACTCGACAACCACCCTAGAAAGCCATCGAATGCAGTCGCTGTGGCCGAAATCGGCTAGGTGGCATTATCATCAAGGAACTCGTTTTCCAGGGTATCGAAAGCCCCGGTTAGAGCTCGTACAGCGTTTCTTATGGCGTAAAAGTGAGGAGATGGCGACGGTAGGACCCCGACATGTTTTTAAAAACAAAATGGCTTGCAAACACAAATTATATTTATAAAAATAATCTTGTCTAGGTCTAATGTGTTGTAGACTTTTTGACATTTGCTGACAAGAAACGATTCCTACAACCAGTGTCAAAAGTAGACAAAAAAATATCGCCATGCTCGGACGTTGTAGACTTTTGTCGCTAAAGGAAAGAAACCTTTCTTTTCCACATGTCAAACATCGCCATGCTTAGGACGATAGAAGTCTTTCGAAAATCTGTCAAATATCTGTCATTTTGTCGATTGTCAGTCGACAAAACCCGTTTCCACGGCGGCTATGCTACGCGGGCTGATATTAAAATTATGACACTCCTCGCAGCTTGCTTCCGTGTCTGTATCACTATTATTGTCCATTTTATTCACTCGGACACGCCCGGATTTATGCTTTTGGTTACACACTTTCTTTAAATGACCCTGTACACCACATTTTTGACATTTATAATTTTTATAACGGCACTTGTCCTTGTTATGGTTTTTTAATCCACACACCGAACAACGGAGATCTTCGTAGGATGGCTCACGATCGCGACTCGACGTGGACGCTCGCGCCTCTCGCGCGCTCGCCCGAGCACCGCCATCGCTCCCAGCTCGCTTACCGCTCCCACCGCTCGGCCGCTTGTAACCTTTGCACGATATCTTGTTCACTGCCTCTTCTTTTATCAAGGCTGTGTCAGATATCTCCTTCTTAGCTTCCCTACAGCATTCAGCTCGTTCTGCTATCTCCACTGCTCTCGACAAACTCAACGCTGAGGCATCCAGCTCAAACAATTTGTCGCGCTCGGGCCCAGATCCCAGGCCAAGGACGAAACGATCAGTAAGGTTCGTGTCTAAGGCAGCTCCAAACTCGCAGTAGCTCGCCAACCCTCGCAATCGCGCCGCCCAATCGCCAATCGATTCGCCTGTGTTCCTTATCGCCCCGTAAAACTTCGCTTTGTCCGCAAAAGAACATTGCTTCCGTTTAAAATGAGTATCAAGCAACTCCATCAGCTTCTTGAAGTCCAGCTCCTCCAAATCTTGAGGGTATGCCAGATTACGCACCAAACGATACGAGTCATCTGACAAATGCGTGATCAGAATGGCACTTTTATTTTCTTCCTTTATTACATCGTTGATCTTTAAAAATTGCGTCAACCGTCCTTTATAAATTAACCACTCGCATGATTTATAATCAAAGGTGGTTAAATTTCCCAAATATGTCTTCGCCATTTCTTTTTACAGACGCGGGTAAGACCGATCTCGTCGCCAATGATATGTATCTTAGTAGAGGAGCACAAAACAAACGAACGAGTGGATAGTACAAAGGCTAGTTTAATACTGCGAGTACATACGTAGTCAACTAACAATATTGACAATTAGAACATGTGGGTAGGAGGTCGGCAGATATGTATCAAAAATACAAACGTACTTTTACGTGGAAAAATTCAATATTGTGCACGCGTGCCTAAATTAATCCCGCCTAACGGAATCATTCACTATGCGTGGTCAGGCACTAACCAACTATGGCCGGTTTTTTTTACTGTTTTAAGCCTTTTACGGCTTTTACGGCTTTAATTAAGCCTTTTATCCTTGCATCCACTTTCATGTTTAGATGTGCTGCGCCGTAACACAGGTTTTTTTTTATAGCTTTGAGTTTTTGAAATTTACCTAGTGCCAGTTAAAGTAGTGTAAATTGATCACATTTGCACACCGTAAAATGTTGTTTTATGGCAAAGGCATTGAAACTTGATCCAGTCTTATCCAGTCTTTAGTTATGTTAGGGCTACTAATAAAACAGAACAACGCATAAAGTAAGGGGAAAAACACTGAAATAACTTGTGAAAATATCAAACTATCATAAAGGGGTTGAATTTTTCGGCCGGATTAACTTCCGCCATTTTAATATTTTTTCAAAGTAGCGGCCACGCATTAGACCTATATTTATCGATAGCTGGTATCAATACAATCAAGTTTTGTAAGAGACAAACTGTTACCTAACAAAACATTTTGTTTCATACAAAAAAAATGTTGCGTATAGAGTTACTTAGTTAAATGTACGGATTGCTTGGTTGACGGCCACACGGTGCGGTGCGGCGCCGCACCGCAACCATTTTGCCGCATCACTGTACACATGTGGTATGCGGCGCCGCAATACGGCACCGTTATTACTCGTGTCTCGCTCAATCGAAGTGCGGTGTGCCTGCGGTGCGGCGCCGGAACCCACCGTCTGGCATATCATTGATATTTATATGCAGGCCGCCGCAGCGACATCGCTCCGGCGCCACGCCGCGACCGCACCGCACCGTGTTGCGGTGTGCCTGCGGTGCGGCCCCGGAACGCACCGTCTGGCATATCATTGATATTTATATGCAGGCCGCCGCAGCGACATCGTTCCGGCGCCGCGCCGCGACTGCACCGCATCGTGTGGGTTCTCCCTAAAGAATCCGTTTACACCCTGTATTTTCTGCTGCAACAGACTTTTATCAGCATCGCAGTAGTAGTAATATTTATATGCAGGCCGCCGCAGCGACAGTGCTCCGGTGCCGCGCCGCGACCGCACCTCACCCTGTGGCGGTGTGCTTGCGGTGCGGCGCCGGAACGCACCGTCTGGCATATCATTGATATTTATATGCAGGACGCCGCCGCGACCGCACCGCTTCGTGTGGCATCTCCCTAAAGAGTCCGTTTACACCCTGTATTTTCTGCTGCAACAGACTTTTATCAGCATCGCAGTTTGCAAAATGACTACTTCTCAAAATGACTACAGGTAGCAAAATGTCCCTTTCTCAGAATGTCCCTTTTGCAAAATGTCCCTTTCGCAAAATGTCCCTTTCGCAGAATGTCTCTTTCTCAGAATATCCCTTTCGCAAAATGTCCCTTTTGCAAAATATCATAAGGTCGAGAGCCAGTAGGTGTATTGACAACACAGAGGGGTACTGTAGTAATGTTTAATCAGTAAAATGGGTAGGTGCATGCACAAATATACTAAAATAAATAATCGAAATCGAAGTTCGTCAGATTTACTGTCACTCAAAACATCAATTTACATAAATAAAAAATTAACAAATTAAACTTAAGTAACCCAAATAAAATAAAATAAAAATACGGCAAGGAGTCCAAAAACCAAAAAAAAAAAAACAAAAAAATACAAAGTCAAGGAGTCCAAAATCCAAAACAACAAAAAAAATAAGTCAAATAGTCCAAAAAACAAAAATAATAATGAAGTCAAGGGGTCCAAATAACAGAAAAAAATATTAAGTTAAATAGTAAAAAAAAACAAAAAAATTAAGTCAAGGAGTCCAAAAACCAGAAAAAAAATACAAAAAAAATTAAGTAACGTAGTCCAAAAAAAATAATAATAATAAAGTCGAGTCCAAATAACAATAAATTAGGTTAAAAAAAAAAAAAACAAATAGTCCTAAAAAGTGGAAGAATTGGGGGTGGTGGATGGGAATAAATGGAAAATAGTCTTAGGAAACCATCCAGAATTTTTCGTGAAATTTTGATCCCCATTCACAGATTTTAAAAAAATGTACCGTTAGCAAGAAAATTACCATTTTACACAAAATATTTTCCCATACATTTTGTTTGAAAATTTAAACTTTAGCACCCTTTACTGCCCCGTTTACCGTTTCCACCCTGTATACATAACGAACACTACAATATTGATAAAAAATTAAAAATACTTTAGCCGTACTTGTGACAAAATCGACTATTTTTAAACCTTTATAACTTTAGTCCAAAACCGCTGAGCAATACGTACCTTTTTTATTTTTGTTAAAAGATTTTTACAACTATTACATACTAGCGGACGTCACGCGGTTTCACCCACGTAGTTCCTGTTCCCGTGGGAGTACGGGAATAACGCCTATGTTACTCAGGGTGAATGTAGGTTTCTAATAGTAAAATAATTTTTGAAATCGGCGCAGTAGTTTTTGAGTTTATTCACATTACAAACATACACACACAAATCTTTCCTCCATATAATATTAGTGTAGACATAGATTTCATATATCTGTACATTCAGGGAAACATTACAGTCTCATATAAATGTTGTCCAAGTCCTTTATATTTTCTTTATTACGTAATCAAGTAATTTAATTTTTTATGTTTTTATTTGGGTTTAGTTTAATTTGTTGATTTTTTTATTTGTATAAATTGCACGTACCCATTTTACTGAGTAAAAATTACTACAGTGTGTTGTCAATACACCTATTGGCTCTCGACTTTATGATATTTTGCGAAAGGGACATTTTGCGAAAGGGACATTCTGAGAAAAAGACATTCTGCGAAAGGGACATTTTGCGAAAGGGACATTCTGCGAAAGGGACATTTTGCGAAAGGGACATTTTGCGAAAGGGACATTCTGAGAAAGGGGCATTTTGCTACCTGTAGTCATTTTGAGAAGTAGTCATTTTGCGACTGAGCCTGGTCAAGATGGTCATAAACTGGCCATAAACCGTGTAGCAATAAATTTAAAATTAAAATTGAAATTTGTATCTAATCGAGGACAGTAGTACACTTCTAAATTCTATATAAACTAACAAAGAGGCCACGAGAAAGTTTGTTTTGTAACTAAAACAATAAGTTGTACATTTGCCGTAATTTTGCATAGGTACTTGAAATAATTGCTGTTCAATCCATAACTTATTTTCTTTATAATGAGACCAATCGCGGTACGAATCACTTTTTTTTCATCATAGCATCAGACGTGTCGCCTGCCAATCCCTTTTTATCATTGTAGCTCGCAAAGAACGTTCTATATTGCGGAATCTCCACGGGCGATTCTCCAGGAAGACCACAGTTTGTGAGTGTCTCTATAGTCTTCTCGAAGTCTAACTTCCTCAATTCACAAAGTTCAGTTACTAACTCCATCCATTCGTTGAAGTCTATTTCCACTTTGCTAGAAAAAGAAAAATAAAGTGACAAAATAATTTGCCTGTTAATGTGTCAGCACATTAAGCTACTACAATCTCTCAAATTTATTTAATAGATCCTTTAAATTTTAATCTAACCTAAAATTAAAATCAAATAATGGTTTTGCGTTACGCCTTCATTTATGTACTAGCTGACGTACCGCGGTTTCACCCGCGTAGTTCCCGTTCCCGTGGGTGTACGGGAATAAAATATAGCCTATAGCACTCACGAATAATGTAGCTTTCTACCAGTGAAACAATTTTTAAAATTGGTTCATTACTTCCGGAGATTACCGCCTACATACAAACTTACAAACAAATGTTACCTCTTTTTAATATTAGTGTAGATAGATATGTACAGTCACGGACTATAATTGATAAGCCACTTTCAAGATTTCCAATTTTGCAGTTTTATAGATTCACGAGATTGCACGATTAAACACGAACTCAAACCGAATGCTCGGAAACAAAATGACACACTACTAATAATCGGAAATAGTCTTATCCATAGAGGTTGAAAAATGACTTATAAGTTGTCAATGATAAATCCATACAATGGTGCTGACGTGTATCCCAATCTATTTGATACTGACCTCCTTTGAAATAGTCCTTATTAAATACCAAAGAGATTTAAAAGCGTAAATATTTGAATGTCTTTGTTAATTAGTCATTATTTTCTGAAAACCTATCCGAAGCCAGAGTGACAGTTGAAATGTCGATGTCAGAAAAGATAAAATTTCTCCGTACGCCAACGTTACTATGGCTACGCTAAAACAATTGTCGCTAGGTTACGGTTGCTACACCTGCAACTCGTCAAGTTTATGTAGTCACTCTGTGCTATGTACGAATATAACCGACTAAACCCGATTTGCATTACACGGCTAAAATACGAATGGTGGCAAGTGGCTCATCATTTATAGTCCGTGACTGTACATATTGATGGTTGTGACTGTACTGACTGAGTGGTAAGTTACGTAAGCGATTGTCAGAGTCAATAAGTTGCCAGCCTCTGTTTACTTGGTGCCATTGTTAAACTTAATTAACTAACTTCAACTTTCTAAAACTTCAAATTTGTTTATCAATTTGGAATAAACTTGTCAAGAACCTTGAGATTTTTCCTAGAAAAGAAACAAAAAATTATAAGTACTTGAAAATATTGTTCATCAGGCGACGCTCATTACAAAATCTTGGTATCAGTGAAATATTGAAATTAATCTTCTAAAACTTAGTTACCTTCTAATCTTTAACACAAATAAAATTATTCTATAGTGATCTACGTCACTTTTTGATTTTCTAAATCTTTCTTTATTATAATAAAGTTATTTTAACCATGTGGTCTTTTTTCTATGGTCGCAATAACTAAGTTATGATACTCCGAGTAAATTAATGTGTTAGGTTAGGTTAGAACTGTGACCAAACGCGCGTGACCAGCTAAGGTGCGGTAACAGTCTGTGGTCGCTGCTATTTGGCGAGGCACATCTAAAAAAATACTATCTAGTTTATCACCGTAACTATAATATCGATATGGAATTTTTAGAATATCAAAATACCGAGATTTTTTTCTATATTTCGCTGCCCTAGTTCAATAGAAATATATCTTTACCGAATCATCATCATCATCATTTCATCCGAAAGACGTCCACAGCTGGACATAGGACTCCCCCAAATGTCGCCACATTTACTGGTCCTGTGCGACTCGCATCCAGCGAATCCCTGGAACCTTCACTAGGTCATCAGTCCACCTAGTGGGAGGCCTCACAACGCAACGTCTTCCGGTTCACGGTCGCCACTCCAGTATTTTTCGGCCCCATAGGCCATCCGTTCTGCGAGCTATGTGCCTGCCCACTGCCACTTAAGTTTGGCAATTTTTCGAGCTACGTCGGTAACCTTGGTTCTCTTGCGGAAGTCTTAGATAATTTCTTATTCGATCACGCTAGGAAACTTCGAGCATAGCCCTCTCCATTGCTCATTGGGCGACCTGAATTAAGCCTTCTGATGAGGCTCATTGTGAGCGACCACGTTTCGGTCCCCTATGTTATCACCGAATGTGTTTGAGCTAATCATACATTTAAGCTGATTACAGTGAGTTTAGGCCTTAGGCACTTAGATTGCGTTTTACATGTTATTTTACCCGATTTTTGAATCAGATACAAGAGCAAATTTTTACCTGAAACTAAACTTATCACAAATTATTTTTTAAAGTTATTATACTATTGAATTAGGGCAGCTGTTTGTAAATGTGAGTAACGTGGAGATATTTTTATTGGACCCGGATTTTTGAAATTCCTAACTTAAGGGCCTATACCCCATCAAATATGTACATCAGAACGTTCGGCCAGTCGAGATAGGGAGCTGGCTGCTACTCCAGTTTTTAGTGACGATTATGTGACGCATAAAGATGCCAGCCAAAGAATTTGTGACAGAACAGTTCGAAAGTTAGAAGCATTTATTTATGGCCGAACGACCTGATATCAGAACGTTCGGCCATAAATAAATGCTTCTAACTTTCGAACTGTTCTGTCACAAATTCTTTGGCTGGCATCTTTATGCGTCACATAATCGTCACTAAAAACTGGAGTAGCAGCCAGCTCCCTATCTCGACTGGCCGAACGTTCTGATGTACATCATCAAATGGCTTAGCATGATCCTCCGTTACGCCTAAAATACTGCAGCATTAATTTTGAAATAATTATATGGTAAAGTTGAGGAAACGAAAACACGATTCCATAAACTTAAAAAAAAATCCAAAGTAACCTTCAAATCGAACAATAAACCGCTGTTATTCAAAAAGTACTTCAAATTAGATCATGAAACTTTGCATACTAACTGAACTAACTATAAAGCAGGTCTTATGTGTTTTATTTTTTTAGTCCACTCAATAGATTTTTTGTAAATCGCAAAAAACCACTCATTACTATTCGGCCGCAGTTACTGCCGTAACAACCACTTTGTAGTGCAAGCTGATTAGAACCTTATTCTAACAGTATTTAAAACGAAGTTTGAACCACCACAAATAGAGTTGCTAATTTTAGGGTTAGACGTAACAACCACTTTGTAGTGCAAGCTGATTAGAACCTTATTCTAACAGTATTTAAAACGAAGTTTGAACCACCACAAATAGAGTTGCTAATTTTAGGGTTAGAAGGGCCTAAATTTAAAAAGCGTGTTCATGGAGTTCGCTGCTCATTCTTGTCCATAGAGATTATAACTTTGGAATGGGCAACTACACTCCTTTTCACAGTTATGTTGCACAAGCAAAAAAGTCAAGTTTTTGACTATTCAAAAGTGCCTGTAAATGGTCCATTTCAAAAGCCAGTCTCATAGGTTGCCCTGCGAGTTGCCACTACCAAAAAAAAAAACTATATGAAAAAAAATAATAAAAGGAAAAAATACCCGTATTTGTTAAATATGATTCCGGTATCAGTCATTGTAATCTTTCTGTCATCAATAATGTTCCCCTGTCGCATCCAATAATCGCTGTGGAACAAAGTGATGGTTTCACCAGATCTCGTTTTGCTCTCGAAAAGTTTGGCGAAGGCAAGGAACTGGCTCTCAATTGTGGCCTGTTCTTCATCCATCGTGGAAATTTAACGCTAAAAAAACATGTTTTTCTTTGATACATTACAGATGAGGAGCTTGTGGCCAAATAATAAGACCCATCACTCGGGTCTATCTTCAGTTTTCCCGACTATGGGTTCCGCAGCTGAATATCAGCATTTTGCATGGAGGTTTCAGGTAGGTACCTACGTAGTTACGAGGTAACGTAATTCCGTGGTAAGAATGGCGATCCCATATTCGGAGTTTTAACTACGTACCAGCGTGCATATTCCGCACGAAAACATAATAGCTGAACTAGTGGGCAGTGATCACTTTTTGAACATAGAGTTTCCTATACACTTTGGTAAATGAATGCCTTCATAACATTGATGATTTCCTGGTATTTGCCAATTTTGAAATATGCATTTCACCGACCACAATGAACAAATATTGCCAGACTAAATTGATTGGTTTATTAGTTAGTTATTGGTGTCGACTCTGTCGTGCATAAACTAAACTTAATTTAGGCTATTGCTATCTGTTACTAAAAGGCAGTGCAAGAAAAGTACGGCTATAGCTAGATGTCAAACTAGTTTATGCCTTGCGCTACACCGTGTTTTTAGTCGACATGTTTTTACGTGCACCCTTAATTTGTATGGAAACGTTACGTAAGTCCCTCTCTTTTTCGTTTTATTAGAGAGAAAAATATAGCAATGGCCTAAATTAAGTTTTATTGTGCACAATAGAATCGACACCATTAATAACTAAATTTGCATTTAATGAATGCACACACACAGATCACACAACTACACCATATAATTTCGACCAATTTCAAGTTATTCCATAATAAAAAAATATTAAAAAGGAAATTAAAAAACAAAGCCGAGTGCGGCGATTTTTTCCATTTTACTTTTTCCCAATAAAAGAATCTCTCGAAAATCCGACCACTATAAACTTCGTTCCAGCTTATTGTCTAATTAAACAAGACTTGAAACAGCTCAAAGATTGGCCCAAAGTAATAAATAATACAACTGCGTTGCCAATGACGACCGACGTGGCCGTGAAAGATGCGGAGTATAAAGCCTTTTATGTAGATTTTGAAATACTTTCGAACCAGCGACACGAAGAAGAAGAAAAACTACTAGGCGCAATAGTAAATGTTTACTAATAATAAATACTCACATAACCTATAAACGTAACTTGAAACACAAAATTGCGCGGCTCATGATCTATTTACCAAACATTAACCGAATGACAGAACCCTTCAAATTATTACTCTATGCTTCGAATTGATGGTTTGATCCAGTTGCCATTATAACAAAAATCTTTTCCAATTTTCCATAGCAATGAGGGATTTTCTTTTTAGCTCTTCCCTAGTCGCTGGATAGATGGCGCTAGGAGGAAGTATGATAATGCAGGGAACGGAACCTAAAAAAACAGATTTTAACAAAGCGCGATAAATGTTGGTTATATTCGGAAGGTTAAGCAAATGAAAGTGTCAGTCAACGAGAGTATGTGACGTGACACAATGTTTTTTTTTTCAAGCGTTTTGGCTTTGGCATAGTAAGTTCAACGCCATCTATAGAGTTCTTGGAAACTAAGTTTTTTTTTAAAACCTCAAAAGGAAAACCTCTCATTATTTTTAAAGAAAATAGTTCTAAGTATAGATTATTTCTAAATCTAAATCGAAAGAAGAAGAAGAAAGCGCTGGGAAGATGTGTATGTGTGAACGAGTGTGATAATCATCATCTGCTATGTTGGGGTCGGCTTCCAGTTTTACCGGATGCAGCTGAATACCAGTATTTAATTTTACATGGAGCGACTGCCTATCTGACCTCCACAACCCAGTTAGTACCGGGTAATACGATACCTCTTGGTACTGGTTGTCAGACTTTTTGAGCCTCTGACTGACTACCTAACGACTGTCAAAGATCTACAAATCACAGCCGGGACTAACGGCATGACGTGCTTTCCGAAGCACGGAGGTAACTCGGTATGTAATGGGTGGTTACCCATCCACAGAGCAACCTAGGCAAGCACAGCTTAACCTGACGATCGACCCGAACGGCTGTTATTATTTAGCCACGAGCTCCTCAAGTATGATGATAACAATTCATAATCACTATAAAAGGCTTGATTTTCTTCTACTACTACTACTACATCAGCCCATAACGTCCACTACTGGACATAAGCCTCTCCCATGATGAGAGCAATCTCCACGCTTGGCAGGCGGATTGGAGATCGCAGTGATGAAAGACTAACAGAAAACGCGAAACGATTTTCTTCTAAATCGTTCAATATTATCATTGTTCTTCGGTGCACCAAGTCTACTTCTTTCCAAAATGTGTCTTTAAATCGTTGTAACTAGAGTAATTTTTGAATGGAACAACAAAATTGTCCAGTTTGTTGTTGTCATGTATTTTGGCTCGACATTCAAAAGTGCCGTAATGGTCTAATTGAAATAAATGCTTTGAGTTTGAGTTTGACTTTACAAACTACGATCGTCTTTAAATAAAATAAACAAAGTAAAGAACACAGTTATTGAATACTAGCTGACGTTACGCGGTTTCACACGCGTAGTTCCCGTTCCCGTGGGAGTACGGAGATAAAATATAGCATAAAATGTTACGCGCTGATAATGTAGCTCCATTGCTGTTTTTTTTTTTTAAATCGGTCGAGTAGTTTTAGAGTTAAATCGTAACAAAATGAACACACAAACAAACAAAAAAATTAAATGTTTCCTCTTTATAATATTTATTGTATTATTGTATAAATACAAACGTCGTGTCGCTTTAGCCGTGACATTTCTTTGTGTACTTAGATAGACCAGAGATTGGAATAGGTCCACACTGGTACAGTTTGTTTGTCTAAACTTCAAAGAAGTAATTAATAAGAGGATCCCCATCAAAAAGTTTTTTTTTCTGTAAAAAGGGGCGAAATAAACTACCCATGCCACCCATCTCTGTCTGAAAATGTTTTTATTTTCGGCTGAAACTGAAATCGAATATCAGCTTAAAATTGCTTATTACGGCTGAAACCTGATCACGTAATAGTTATTGTATGATACAAGTGCGGTAAGTTGGTTTTTACAGGCTTACCATAGTCACAAGTTTGTAAATACCAATTTCTGCACGTGTGTCATTCAATGTTTTTCAACACATTTGCGAGAAAACAGTACAATATGTAAAGAAACAAACAGCGACCCCAAAAACCATGAAAAAACACCCATGAAGAAAAAACCGAAAATATTCATCGGTGCCATTTTGGATTTTCATTATCATCGACCCCAAAACCCATGAAAATGACACCCATGAAGGAAAAAACCGAAAATTTTCGTTAGTGCCACCTTGGATTTTCATTTTGATCTCATTTTCGTTATCAGCGACCCCAAAAACCACGAAAACGACACCCATGAAGAAAAAAACGAAAATTTTCGTCGGCGCCATCTTGGATTTTCAATTTTCCCTAATTAAAAAAAAACCGTAAAGAATGCGCACGGCTGTTCATTACCACGAACACCGTCTTAAATAAAGCATTATTTTGTATTTTGCTAATCAACCTAAAAAGATAAACAAAAATAATTATGCTGCCGTGTTTTTTTAAATTATAAGGAATAATTCCGGCAAAAAATTCTTGTTACTTTACACAGCGCACGCAATGGAAGCTCTCAAGATGCAAGACTTGTTTCGACTTGGTGAGTATAATCATAACTCTAGCTTTTTATATTTAAATAAGTACATACGTTATTTATTTATTATTATTTATATAATACAACATAAACCATTAACACTACAGCAAATAATCCTATATAAGCTATATTTCATATAATAATAATTATTATATGTTAAAGTAGCTTACGAATAATCAATAATAATTAATAATAATGAATAAATAATAAATTACAAATCCTGGAATAAAGTGCCTTTCAACTGATGAAAGAATTTTTCAAAAAGGTGTCGTAATTCCGGAAATTACTTTCTGCATACACACAAACTCAGAAAAATCGCTCTCTCTCTTTATATGTAATATTATTGATTGTAGATTTTGTTTTTCGTACAGTCGTGGTCTTATCCGCCTGCCCAGTAAACATTTTTTTTGCCTAAATCATGTGGAGGCGCCGAGTCACGCCCCTTTCAAGTTTAGGCCTATTAGGAAAGTGCCAACTTTGGCGCGCAAAATAACAATAACTCTCGTTTGGCGTGCGTCCTCAGTGTGCTCGGCCGATCGGTATCTTTTCATTCATTATTTCTATACAATGTCAACGGGGCGGGGCTAGAGAGCGTTTCTATGTTGTAAGTGCAAGCAAAAATGAGCTTAGTGGTGATCAGGCGGGAGTGTCCTCGATAGTACATGTCGCAATAGCTCACGCTTTTTTCCATGTAGACAGAATCCACAGAACGCCATTACGTAACTTGCTACGATCTTGACATACTCTGTTCAACCATGAACATACCATTATCACACGCGCCAACAACAGCATCACAGCGTCAGCATTAAGAGCGACATACATACGTTCTACGCGCCGGCAACACCAGCACACCGTCAGCGCTAAGAGGTGGCCTACTGAGATCTTCACTTCATCGGCTTGATACACACACGACACACATGTAAATAGGTATCAATTGTATATAATTAAGTTTAATATTGTAATTAAATTAGTCATCAAGCTGGAGTCGAGTGTGATTTATCTACTATACCTCCTCTTACTGTGGCCAAGACACCTTTAGCCATCATCGGTCCTATGAGTCTGTGGGATCGGCAGTAAGAAAACCATTTCCTGTGTACATTGCACGACGTACACAAAACCCTCTTCCTACCCAAATTCCGTCTGTTACCGTAGGTCTCCTTGTGACAGACTTCCCTCTCATATAACCAACGTAACCTACGTTTGGTGTGGTTTGTATGGTAGGCTAGGGCGTTAGGATAACTTTTATTAGGGTGCTAGGTAGGTAATTACTATAGGGCTAGGATAACTAGGGTGCTAGGTAGTTACTGTAAGGCTAGGCTTGGCGTCAGTTGGGCTTTAGGTACTGTTCCAGGCTCAATTGTTTCAACCGTAGTCACATCGTACGCAATTGGAATAACGGCCGTACTAAGCTGTAAGTCCCGGTGTGTACATACTCCATTCGCCTCGTCCACGTTCATACATCAGAGGCCCTACTCTCTAACATCCGTCCGTCCGTCCGTCTCTATCCGTCTCTCTCGCGCACGTTTGCAGATGAGTGCGAGTGAGAGAGAGGTTGCGAGTCCTACGCACCTGACCTTTCTGAAGAACATTACCAACAAGTCCAGCGCATGTCCTTCTTAATACTACGTAAATACTTTATGTTGTCGCCTTACCCTCATCCTCTCAATATGAAATCATCATTTCACTGATTTATTGTTCATTTCTTTGTTTTAATCGTGATTCTCTCAGTAAATTTATTGTGTGGCATAACACGAGACCAGCGCGGGTTTGGCAGATGATAATATCGATTTCAGTGCAGTGCTGCCTCACGATGTTTTCCATCATCGTTTTAGAGCAGTCACTAAATAATCCGCTGCTTACATTTTTTGGTTACGGATTTTTTTTGTTGGAAACGAAAACGGCTGTAATATTATTATTTCGATTGAAAGGTAAGAAAAAACCGAGAACAAAACTTAATGTTTAATGATTTAACAAATAATTATAAAGGTTGAAGAAGTTTGAAGGGTGATGAAACTGCGTTACACTGAGAACAGTTCCCAGAACTCGTCTTATTTCAGCGATGCAGCCTACGCACAGACAGACCATAAAATCGATATTCCAGCATGGTAGATGAAACGAGCAGTATCAAAATGAATGACGGTATCTTTTCCCGTCAGAAGAAAACTATTGATTTGTATAATTACCCCTAAAAATAAGAACGTATCTATCTCTATGTACTCTGCCAACTCCTGGACAGTAACATCCCCAAATAGAATTTGAAAATATAGCTTTTGAAAAAGTTAGTACAATGACATGGAATTATTAATTACTAAAGTACTGATTCCAAACAGTGATGTTCACAAAGGTACGCAACTCTGTGGTATCTATCTGGATTTCCTCAGTTTCCATGGGTAACAAGTATCAATATTAAGTCATGGGAACGCGTTACTAAAGAGATGTACTTACACTTATTTGGATCACAGGGCGGCAAAACGCCAAGACGTAAAGTAACTGGCATGGTCATCGGTATGCGTTGTGATGACGTAGAGATGTGAGAGTGTGTGATGTAGAGATGAATGCGTTGTGCGACGTGTGTGTGATGGGTCAGTATGATGTGTATGTGATCATTCAGATCAAATCAAATCATTTATTTCTTCGCAAATATGGGTATACAAATTGGTACATAGATGTTGTCATAGAAGTTAGTTCTCCATATTCTGCCGTCACATGGGCATGCAAATCATAATCAAATCAATATAATTTTAAATAACAATTAATTTCAGAATATTATTATAGTTCCATTTTATAAATTAATGTCAAATCATATAAATTACAATAAAATAGAAATAAAAAACGAATTATTACATCAATGTCACAGGGTTACGATATTAAGTATGTCAATGGATACAATACAGGCATGTCAATTTAAATAAGTTCTTAATAAAAATAGAAAATAAATAATTAATTTATCAAACAAGTCCAATTACATTTGAATGATTACAGCAAAGTGCATGTCAGGAATAATAAACTGGAAACAAGACGAGTACCAAGAAATCGATCATAAAGTCATCTACAAGTGCTACAGCGCAGACACTTATATCCCACAGATTTTTTCTGATAGGAACTCCGAGACATTATAATAAGATTTACCTATGAGAAAGTTTTTTAAATGCCTTTTAAACAAATTAACATTCAAGATTTTGATCGATTCTGGTATGTGATCATATATAATTGGTGCCATGCAGAAAACACTTTTATGCATCATAGCTGTCTTAGACTGTCTTGCACATAACATATTGGCGTGTCGTCGACTCCGGTTATTGGAGTCCGATACCGCAACCTCAAATATGTACAGAGACGACAGTGTCAATATTTTATACTGAATAAAAAATGGTTTACAAGTGTCTGTGGATTTCAAACCGAACATTGCTCTAATACACTTTTTTTGGCATTTAAATATTAATTCCTTATTAGCTGAATTCCCCCAAAACATAACGCCATATCTTAATATTGAACCCGCCATTCCATGGTATGCTGTAACAACAGCATCCGTTCCTATGACAGGGACGAGCTTATATAAGGCATATGTCGATTTGCTAAGTCGCTTTGCCAATTCTACAGTGTGTGCTTTCCAATCCAGGCGTTGGTCTATGGTTAAGCCTAAAAATTTGGAGGTGCTTACTTGATTTATTTTATTATTGTCGTACTGAATATTCATAGTTACATTTTTGCGTTGACTGAAGGCCATTAATTTCGTTTTGTCAATATTTATTTTCAAATTGTTGTTGTTGAGCCATTTTATTATTGAGTTAATCGTATTAGTTGTGCGACGTGTGTGTGATGGGTCGGTATGGTTTGTGTGTGTGATGATACAGAGATGAATGCGTTGTGCGACGTGTGTGTGATGGGTCGGTATGGTTTGTGTGTGTGATGTCGAGATGAATGCGTTGCGCGACGTGTGTGTGATGGGTCGGTATGGTTTGTGTGTGTGTGATGATGTAGAGATGAATGCGTTGTGCGACGTGTGTGTGATGGGTCGGTATGATTTGTTTGTGATGTAGAGATGAATGCGTTGTGCAACGTGTGTGTGATGGGTCGGTATGATTTGTGTGGGTGATGTAGAGATGAATGCGTTGTGCGACGTGTGTGTGATGGGTCGGTATGGTTTGTGTGTGTGATGATATAGAGACGAATGCGTTGTGCGACGTGTGTGTGATGGGTCGGTATGATTTGTGTGTGTGATGTAGAGATGAATGCGTTGTGTGTGCGACGTGTGTGTGATGGGTTGGTATGATTTGCGTGTGTGATGTAGAGATGAATTCGTTGTGCGACGTGTGTGTGATGGGTTGGTATGGTTTATGTGTGTGATGATGTAGAGATGAATGCGTTGTGCGACGTGTGTGTGAGGGGTCGGTATGATTTGTGTGTGTGATGTAGAGATGAATGCGTTATGCGACGTGTGTGTGATGGGTCGGTATGGTTTGTGTGTGTGATGATACAGAGATGAATGCGTTGTGCGACGTGTGTGTGATGGGTCGGTATGGTTTGTGTGTGTGATGTCGAGATGAATGCGTTGTGCGACGTGTGTGTGATGGGTCGGTATGGTTTGTGTGTGTGTGATGATGTAGAGATGAATGCGTTGTGCGACGTGTGTTGGGTCGGTAATTCGGTGTTATGGTTTGTGTGTGATGCGATGTAGTGCTAAGACTGGCCCAATTTTTTTGGGCAAAAGGCGAAAGAAAGGTAGTTTAGCAAGCAGACGCATGCACAACCTATCCAATGCTGTATCATTATGAAAAACTATCTAATAAAACAGATATTATGTTAAAATTCTTTTGGAAAATTGTAGACAATGTTTTTTTTTTCAAAATACTTTGAGCTTCTTGTACCTACATTTAATATAAGTGACTTTGAAGCAGGTCCGTTTAAGATTCCTAAAAATTTTAATAAGATACAGCAGTCATAATAATAAATAATACTAACGGCCCGTGCCGGCTTCGCACGGGTGGACATAATTTTCCTCTAATAATAGACAAATAATTTGCAATGAAATAATATTGCGACTATAAATTAAGATGTAAGCTATCCTATCTTTCAAGTTGGATCAAACTGCACACGGTGTGCAAATTTGATTAAAATCGTTTAAGTAATTTAGGAGTCCATCGCGGACAAACAACGTGACACGTAATTTATATATATTAAGATAGTGTTATATTGTTGTAGGTCCTATTTATAGGTACTCAGCCCAAGGCAAATATTGTAATTTCATTCTTGATCAATAAAGTAACCTGAAATGTTGTTACAGTAATGCTGTTATTATGATGTAACTTGATATGTAAAAAAAAACGTTATTTAAACGACCAAATGTCCAGTGATTGCTTTCAACCCAAACCCATCCAACTCCTCGTCAGAGCTTCACGTTTTTAATGACGACAATAGGCGAGACGACTAAAATAAATTTTATTAGTCCGTCAGTAGGATTTCCAAAAAATAATAGGGTTCCGTACCCAAAGGGTAAAAACGGAACCCTATTACTAAGACTTCGCTGTCTGTCCGTCTGTCCGTCTGTCTGTCACCAGGCTGTATCTCATGAACCGTGACAGCTAGACAGTTGAAATTTTCACAGATGATGTATTTCTGTTGCCGCTGTAACAACAAATACTAAAAACAGAATTAAATCAATATTTAAGGGGGTCTTCCATACAACAAACGTGATTTTTTTGCAGTTTTGTCTAATGTTTTTAAATAATGGTACGGAACCCTTCGTGCGCGAGTCCGACTCGCACTTGGCCGGTTTTTTCACGTAGGTAAGCAAAAATTTAAGACGATACAGTGCGTCGAAGACTCGTGTGACTTCTCATTTCGGTACATTTTTTACCATAAAGTGAGGTCACAAGGCCCCCAACTCATGATCTGTGATGCATTTTATCTTCGTATTTTTCATTAATTTGATAAAAAGAAAAAGAAAATAAAAAAAAAAACTGTTTCACAAATGAAAGGAAATAGCAATGGATATCAAGTCAATAAGCCATTAAATAAGTTACAATAGTTTAATCATCAATCCTTTTTAAATTATACTGAACATTTTTATTTATACTGGTTTTATAATTAAAGCAACAACTAGCCAAAACATCGAACTATTTATGTAAATAATGTTCCATGAGCATTATGCTATCCAACATAATAACAATAGCAAAACAATCGTCTGCTTAATCGGTCTATCTAGTGTGGGCCCCGGCTGGAGGACTTACACTCATGTAAGGCCTTCAGCCGGGGCAAAAATTTACAAACTGAGCGACGACACGCTAAAGGCACCGCCTGCGGGGTACAAGCGTCGGCTTAGGGCGTCGCTGGGGGAGGACAGCAAAGAGACAGGCTGGATCTAAGTGGTGTCATTATTTAGGGACTGATTGCGGGGATTATAAGGTCTATATGTAGATGGACATACGGACATAATAACGTGCTCCCTGACTTTTCGTAAGTGCCGGTTTTGAAGGACCTGCATCCTATGGAGATATTTAGGTTTGGAATGAGCGTACACGACACAAGCGTATAGGTCATGATGGGACAGATCACCCCGGTAAAGAGGCGCAACTTGCACCTGAGAGACAATTTATTGCTCCTTGCCGTTGATGATTTTATGTAGGTCAATCCATTATATTGGGTACTTATATGTTTTCCTTGAAAAACAATTTAAAGACCACCTGCGAGCATACATTAACACAAAGGTTTTTTGCGTGTAATAGATTTATCCTAATTATAGGTTTAGTGTAAGGTAGGTTTTTACCCGCGGGTTAGCTGCAGATTCTGAAATGTTTTATTGTTGTTTTTACCTTTTGCTCCAGAAAAGTTCCTCAACATCCACGACGCAGACTTGCCTGTTTCTGATATCCGCGAGAAGCTACTTTGTTTTGAATATTCCGCTGTTGTTGCCATGAGGATATTATTGTAACTTGTTCACTTTCGAAGTTATTTCCCATGTTTCCGTCACGACAGGTAACTTATTTTAAATTTGAAAGCGCGGGGGAACTCTCGGCAATAAAACACGGACTGCCGCCTGCCATACATGTCTTTATTTTGTTTTTCTTGACTTGAAGATCTGACAAATAGGGATGGTTTATAGGGTTCCTAAAACCACCAGACCACCTGATATTACACAGTCAGTTTACTCGGAGAAATGATTTAATTGTCTCCGGTATTGAAAATCGGCTATACTATCGATGAAATTAGGAAAACGTAAGTAAGTGTTCGATAAAAAAGTGAGGGGTGGCTTCCTTATTAGCCCCTAAATGGTGGTGTGGGGTGTTATACACCCCCAGCTTCATAAAAACACGTGTAGGTACTTTATGATCAAGTATTGAAAACAATCGGAATTTTCCATATTTTTCGTATTTTATTTAAGTATTTATACATATGCTCAGGCCATCTCGTATCCCACGCGAACACTTACGTAACTTTTTAGGCGAGTCCAATTAACTTCAAGTTCAAATACAAATTGGTTTTGGCTTCCGTAGGCTGTCTACACGTCTGTGCGGATATTTTGATGAAAAATTAAAACTGAGTTTTCGTTGCGAATCGGATGGGTTCAAATAAATTCATTGCATTTATGAGCTTGGGCTATTGTTAAAACCCAACTTTGCTAATAAACATAATAGTTTTTTATTCACAACAATAGGGTAGGTAACAAACCGATTGAACGAGTATCTGGAGCTTTCCAAGAAGCTCGCTATAGTCAACAGACATAAAATGTAGATTCGGGACCGTGTTAATAAAATGCTTAGATCTTGAATATATCTTGTTTATTTCTTTAGAGGCTTTACACCTAATAAAACTTAAAATAGCTTCTTAAATAAAATTCCCTCTTATACCAACTTCTACTCTTTTACCTGTCGTCCATCCTTCTGTCATTTCTCATTTGTTCTTTTTTCTTCCCTCTCATCATCACAGTAGCGAAGGGTAAATTTTTGTAAGAGGTAAGCCGGAGTACATTTATTATCTTTAATGTGATTATATTATTAGTCTATAGTCTGACTGTGCCATTTTTCAAAGGGAATCCGATAGGAATCGAGTTGTATGGAACCTTCGCCACTGCATCATCATCAGTTAAGCAGTAATAGTCGTTGGTTTTGTATTATTTTGTACCAAATACAAAATCCTTAGAATAAATGCATTAAAGTGACTAAAATGAAGTAGTTGCTTGTTTATAACTAAATTATATTCAGAATAGAGAACAAAGAATTGTTCTATATTGAGATAAAGGGAAACGGCTAGGTAACAGCGTAAACATAAATTTGTGGCCGATATAATCAATATTGTGCAGACGTATTCATATTCATCCTAGCTGTGAATGCTTTTCAATAAGCATGGCCAGACATGCCCACGGGCTTGTATACGCATTGAACACGAGTAAGCATCACTGTTCATCCCCTTCGGTGGTTGGACCCGCCGCTGAATGGCGCGCAAATTAATTAACCACCTGGCAACAAACATTATTCAATGACGGAAAAAAACTAAGCAATGTTATGTATCTAACCTAGAAATGTGTTTCAAATGAAATAATTTATTCGCATATTATGGGTAGATAGATGGTACAGAATTTAACATTACGTTATAACATAAGGATCCTCATAATACCCACTTCAGATACGAAACATAAAATAAAAGCTTATATAATAATAACCAATGAAACGAAATGGGTACATACCCATACATATGTTGTTTGATTTGAATTGTAAGTGATTGTGCTGTTGGTGTGCTTAATATAGGTACTCTTTTTCACTTTAATTTTACACTAACATAACTAGCTATCTAGGGACTTCATTGCGGCAGTCTCCCCAGTTACGTCCCCAGAAACGGAATCGTTGAAGGGGGTATGCATTTGGGAAAAAAAATGTTTTTTGGAATATTTTTTAAATATTATTCCAAAAATTATATATTATTTTAGGGGTATCGTATTACCCAGTACTAAGTGGGTTGTGGAGGTCAGATAGGCAGTCGCTCCATGTAAAATACTGGTATTCAGCTTCATCCGGTTAGACTGGAAGCCGACACCAACATAGTTGGAAAAAGGCTAGGCATATGAAGAGCTTCATTTATAAAGAAACTTGCAAACTTATATCACCTTATATTTGGTAGAGCTAGTATATAATACCATTTAGAATCAATCAGTTCAAAGAATTATTAACCCAGAAAGTTATATTTGAATCTTAAGTTTCAGTTACAAGTTGGATACCGAAATGCTGTATGTGTTCTTACGATAAAAAGTGAATAATGTAACGTATAATAATAGTCAATGAATACATGTTAATAATGAAACAGCCACTAAACTAGATTCTCACAGGAATCTGATTCAATATTCCTGGGTCGATGAACCCGAGATTTTTTTCTCACAGCTTCGACATAATATTACGACGGCGCTCACTGCGCACAAAAAAACGTGTTTGAAGTGACCCCCGTGGGCCGTGCTGACGTCGCAGCTTCATCCCTTAAGGTGGTACTCATCACTTGAACGGCTTTGTATAATAAGTCTGTTCTGCTCTTAGATCGATATCCATGGCGCTATATATATTACCGGTATAGTGGTTGCTCTATTAATAGATCGCAAAGGTTATTGCTGAGAATGAGAACCTGGGTTATATTCCCAGGTTAGGCAAAGTTATTGAGTTTTTCCTATAAGTATTTTTAGTAGCGCTTGGAGTTGTATCTTTGTCCTAATGATCGCAATAGCTTCGCCCCTACACACTTCACCAATGTACCCTACCCACCCAACACACATAACACACACCACACATACATACACACAACGAACACACGTACATAACTAGCGAAATCGAGGTGTGCTATAAATTGGTACATCTCAGTATGTCAAATTGTGTGCTATTGACTGCTATTGACGAGTTACATATTAGAAAGGATAGGACTTGGAGTAATATCTAAATGGAAACGCAACTGAATATTAATTTTAGGTTAACTCTCAGACTAACAATTAAGTTTAATTTTAAGAGAGAAGCATCTGCGGCGGTAGCTGGCGAAATCCAAATTTTCTTATGTTTGTGCAATTAGCGGGCCAGTGTCAGGTTGTATGTTGATTAAAATATAAATTGCGGTCGTACAAAATATGGCTTTATCTAATCTATAAAAATCTCGTGTCACAGAGTGTGTTGTTTCATGAAAGGAGAATGGCGAGGTTGGACCCACGTAATTTAAAAATCAACGGAGTGCCATTCACGGTCTAGTTTATATTAATTATAGTAAAGAGTTTATGAGAGATCCATATAAAAATATTGAGTTACTAGGTGATGGAAATAAAAAAAGTTACGAATGATTTTAATTTATATAAAAATAAGTCAACGTGCAGTTTACGAACGCAACGTTTGCCATTTACCTTCTTACAACTGCATGCATCATCATGCAGTGTCAAATTCATCTGTGGACATTGTCTGTGGATCATTTCATTGTTTGTTTGTGTCCAACGGCTACGTGGAATACGGATAAATGCTATTTTATGCTATTCTACTACTAAATAATAACCAATAAGTCCGTGCGTTAAGCTAGGTTATAATCTTCTTTCTTTCTCCCAACTTCTATAACCTATTTACCCACCTATTTAACCTATTTGCTTTTTTGTTAGTCTTAAGTCGTTCTTTAACTATTCATAAGTTTCCACAATGTACGCTACCCATAGCATTGGATCCCAAATTACATGCAATCTCGCCATTCTCCTTTTTTGTGTATATTTGGTAGGTCTGAAAATAGGTCGTAGGCTATTTTTTAGTCTCACACACACATCTAAATTTCCACGCGAACGCAGTAGCGGGCAACAGTTTGTTAAGTTATAATTATTAAAATCATTGAATGACAATTTCATGAAAAAGTCATTCGATGGGCTTAAAGGGATTGATGATTTTAATTAGTATAATTCTGCAAGTGCCGCAAACCATATTTTGTTCAGCATACAGCCATACACTGACCGGTAAATAACAAAAAACTCAAATAAATTGGAATTTCGTGGACTACACTGGCGCTTTTCTTTTTAATAAGTCAGTTGCGACTGACTTATTAATTAAGCCTGTACGAACTACGCTGTACATTAATAATTCGTGATTTAACTGATTTAGAGACAGCCCGTTTAGTTTACTTTAGTTATTTCCATAGCGTGATGTCGTACGGTATTCTCTTGTGGGGCAATGCCGCCGATATTCAGACAATATTTGTTTTGCAAAAAAGGACAATTCGTTCAATTTATAAATTAAGTCCCAGATATCAGAGAAAAATTTAAAGAGACTAATATTCTTACTGTGCCCTCTCAATTTATTTATGAAAACCTTTTGTACGCACACAAAAATGTTAATTTATTTAAAAAATACAGTGATATCCACAACATAAACACGAGAAACAAACACAAAGGAGACAATTTTTTTTGTTTGGAGAACAGGCCACCCACATAAAATTGTAACAGACATACAGATATTAATGAAACGTATATAGATTTCTTCCTTATAATTTCTAGATTACAGTGGTTATATTAGCTAAGCCATGTCTAACCGGAATGATGAGAAATTCGAAAATGAAAACGTGAATCTAACAATAAACAATAACACGTCAAATGTCAAATGAAGTTGTCAGTCAACCACCAAAAAGACGAATTGCAACGTTCCGTGTCATGATGATTTTCTATACCATCTAAAAGATTTTAGCGGAAACCTCTAAAATAGCATTAGAAAGCTCACAGTTTAATATTATTTCTTTTTATATTATATTATATTTTAATTAAAGCAGATATTAGTACCAATGGATACCGTACTTTTTTTTTGTAAACGGAAAAAACGCCCCTATTTACGTAAGTATTTTCCGTCAAATGGCATTGCCCACAACAGGAATGATTTGACTCGCAAAAAAATATCATAATACAACTTATTTGTTATGATTTTAAGATTCCGGTTTCGTTTCTATGTAATCTTTCGTTTATTATTAGAATAAAATGGTTACTTTTTTTTGGTGTAAGTAATATGAATATCCGCAACATCGAAGAGGGCCTAAAAAAACTGTCTCCTTTGTTGTTCCTGCAACGAGGCTCAAAAAAATAGGGGGTACGTTCAGATGCCAACGTATACGCTTTTACAATAAACTTCCGAGCCAAATTCAAGCACTAAGCCTAAATAAATTCAAATGGTTTATAAAACGGAAGCTGTGCCTGAAAGCCTACTATCATGTTAATCATTATCTTGAAGATAAAAAAGCTTGGGATTAAGCTGCTCCAATTAAATTTGCTCTGTGAATGTTGAAATTTCGGACTTCGCCTGTTTATTATTGATTTCTTTCTTTTATACACTCTGACATTGATTGTTTTGACATGTATTTTATTATATTTTATTTTTTGTTTGTTTTTTTCCCATAACTGTCTGGCAGTTTGAGTACCTACTATAAGCGACCTACCCAAATGTCCTTTCATTTGTATTGTTCGTCGTTTTGTTGAGCTCCTTGAGTTATAAGTCGAGCTACACGTTAACTGACAAATGCTTGCACTGACTGGATAGGTCCACTTAAATCTGTATGGTTCTTTCTTCAAAAGACCATCTCAGGAACTAATCTGCATAGTCCTCATGTGAATTGAGCAAGATTATCTCTGGACTTTAAAAAAGACTACGACCTCTGAGTTTGTTTCGGCTGTTTCTTCTCAGAGTAGTCAGGTACGAAAGACCGGCCCCATCTAGTTTTAAAAAACGACGTGTAAAAGTGTTTGTAAAAACCAACTTGCAAAATAAACATCATTTATAATTTATTTATCAAATATTTGTGTAGTTTGTAGGTTGTACGTCACACTCATTTATAAATACCGATATTGTATCTTACATAACTCTCTAATTCAATAAATCCATCAAGGAATCACTCGTCTACTCATTTACGTTATATATGTTATATACCTTACAAGTCTACATAACATCTTAACTGTTGGGCATCATTCCCCAAAAAACCGATTGACTGTCCAATGTCCCACATAGTATGGGTGACTGCGATTGTTAAACTATTTTGTCTACCTCGCAAACTGTAAACGTGATAAGTAAAACCTGGCCCGAGGTAGAACTTTTGAGCCAGACGCAATGAGCAATAAGGTTAGTCTCGGTGTAACACAGTTTTGAGAGCAAAAGTCGGGAGGGTACACCTTAGAAGGACATGCCATGGGTACACTGACGTTCTAGATGCGTAGGTGCAATTAACGCGTCCTTGTTGCAAGGTTTCTTACTAATTAGTTTTACATAATCCAGACCTTCGCTTAGAAGTTTTACAAGAAATATAGTAAAAATTGTAAAGTGTCATCCAGATTAGATTTTAAACATAATGTTCTAGGAATTGTTATTCCAATGTAATTTTATTGGCTCCGAGGGTTGACAGACTTCTAATTTTACCCAGTACAGTACCTTAGGTAGTTTTAGGAATTTGCAGAAGTGTTGTTGTTGACAATCGATCATCTGAGTCCCGCGTCCTAAGTTTAAAACTGCTTGTTTTCTACACTTGGCCATTGTAATTGAGGCTAAGATGTAAATGGGTTAATTAAGCAAAATAGTAGATGTTTTTGGTACATATACGTATATGAATCGTGTAACGGGTAGGCCCAAAACCGGGTTTTTCCTTTATTCGGCGATTTTTAATTGTACATGAAATTATATAAACCTACGTTATTATTTTGTCCCAGAGACGGGAGTTAGTACCTACAGGGACTCGAGTAACAATTACAGTAATTTATTGTATTGTGATGAAACCTTTAAATAACTATGCCAAAAATACCAACCCAATGGCACAGTAGTATTATGATACAGTATTCCGACTTCATAGAAACGGACGAAACGCGAGCTATACCTACGCGCCTCGATCTAAGGGTGCACTTGGGGCGCAGACAGTCACGGCTGTACCGCAGTGTCGAACGGACGGTGTGTTGTTTTTTTAACAATAACCGCGCGATTTTTTCTCTAAAAATCAGTTAATATGACGAGTAGGAAATATTGTGCTGTTTTTGGTTGTATGAATTCGTCAATAACGCATCCAGACATAAGTTTTTTTAAATTACCTGGAAACTCTGAAAGGTAAGACTATAAAATAATTTTACTTACTAGTAGGTAGGTACATAATGTGTGTCTTTTTAATGGATAAGTAAGTATTTCCTTTTATCTCACGAAAAAAAAGGTGTTTGGATTAATAAATAAAGCAAATAGAGTAACGGAAAGTTATTGAGACGAGTGAAATAGGTAGTTATATGCGGTTCTGAATGAATCATGATACGGTAGGTACCTACCTACTTACGCTTATGTTAAAACTTCGGTGCATGTGTGTTTTGTTAGTTTGCATAATTCTAAATTCTAAATAAATTTGTTAGTTTGCAAATCTACCAATCAAAAAACAACACGCATTTTTATTGAACACTTCCTTCCTATTCAATATACAAAGTATTTCATTTATTTATATAAAAAGGATATTTACAATCACAAAATTAAATAGAAACAGAAAGTAGGCAAATGTAATTAAAATGCTGGAGATGGGCAGCCCTTACGCATGTTTACGTACCGCGCGGCTGTAGGCATTTATTTCTATCATGCGGCCGAGATACACTACTGTATTATAATATTACCGTGCCAATGGTTTGGATTACTTTTTTGTCAAATCGAATTTAAATTTAGACTCGTAACGCAACACTTAAGGTAGGAATTTTATTCAAGAAAAGTATGAAGGAATAGTTGCATCACAGGTTACCTGGTGTCATGAGTATTGTGTGGGTAAATAGGATGGGCGGCGATTACGTCACTCGGGCGCACACCATGGATTCGCGGACGGTGTAGGATAATTTATTTTTATAGTAAATTACATAACCTGTTTTTCAACTCGGTCCTTTATTATTTATTTACTTTTTTTTGTACCCATGGTTTGAGCGACAGCAGTGTTTACCCTTACATTCTGTAGATATTTCACATCAAAATTATGTAACAGACCATACAAAATGATCATGATAGTTGCCGTTTTATCGAGGGCAAGGTCGGTAGCAGTACCCTGAAAATATTGGTACTGGCCATTAGATTGCGTTATACGTTGTTTTATAATACATCAAATTAGTACGAACAAAATATACGTCACTGTCAAACGAGACAAGACAACAACGTTAAAGGTGTTTCTTCTTCTTAGGCCACACATCAAGAGTTAACTGTGGAACGTCTACCAAGATAGGTAATTACGATGCACACCTAGAAAGATAATATATCGATGTAGGTGAGTAGGTAAAAGAAAATCTTGTGATTAAGGGCCTATACAACCTCAAATGGCTTAGCATGATCCTCCGTTACGCCTAAAATACTGCAGCATTAATTTGAAATAAATATATGGTAAAGTTGAGGATTAATGTTAGGTCTTATGTTTGGCGAAAACACGATTTCATAAATTTTTCTCGATAGAAAAAAATCCCAAAGTTACCTCAAAATCGAACAATTAACCGCTGGTATTCAAAAAGTACTTCAAATTAGATCATGAAACTTTGCATACTAACTGAACTAACTATAAAGCAGGTCTTATGTTTTTATTTTTTCCAAAAGACGAAAATTTGATTTTATAAAGAATAAAAACCACTCATTTCGCACTATTCGGCCGCAGTGACTGACGTAACAACCGCTTTGTAGTGCAAGCTGATTAAAACGTTATTCTAACAGTATTACAAACGAAGTTTGAACCACCACAAGTAGAGTTGCTAATCTGAGGTAGTGATAAATGATATATGATGTTTATTTGGCAAGTAGGTTTTTACAAACACACACACGTCATTTTTTTTAAACTAGATGGGGCCGGTGTTTCGTACCTGACTACTCCTACTACCTACTACTACAAGAAACAGCCGAAACAAACTCAGAGGTCATAGTCTCTTTTGAAGTCCAGACATAATCTTGCTCAATTCACATGAGGACTATGCAGATTAGTGTCTGAGATGGTCTTAGTATTGACAAACTTGAAAGAAACAAGAAATAAATCGACTAAACTTTAGAATTATGATTTAGTATTTCTTAATTATGTAAAATATAATAATTAAATGTTAAAAGATTTTTTTTGTAATATAATAAGTCTATTTTTAGGGTTCCGTTGTTTGGCAAAAACGGAACCCTTATAGATTCTAATTGTGCGTCGAAAAATGCTCTGCGCTCTTGAGCGCAGCGCAGAGCATTTTTCGATGTCAAACTATTATCTAGGTACATTGTCCTCATTGAAATAATATCTAAATCAATAATAAATTCGCTCCGCCATTATGTGCGCTGGCAACACTTATGTTGTGAAATCAAATTTACTGAAGGTTGAAAAATTTTTTATCTAGACAGGTACTTAGGTGTTTAACGACAGCTCTTAAAATAATACTTTAAATACTTTTTTCTTAAGTCAATGGTTGATGAGATATATTCGCTTCTAAAGTCGCAAATAATGTGCCCCCTCTCCCCCCTCCCGTCTATTTTTTAAAGTAAGAGGAGGTATTCTGAAAAAATGTGGAGTCCAGCACGCGCGCCCCGGGACTGAGCGGGGGACCGAGCGTCCGAGCGGGGCGAGGATTGCTAGCTAAAGGACGTAAGCGACAAAATGGTTTTTGTTATTTAATTTAGTTGGAAACAATAATTTGAGAAATTCCTTCTACAGTTTTAAAGAGTAGGTATGTATATAGACTCATATACTGAGAAAGTTAAGAGGCTTAAATCGTTCCCGTTTGCCCACAGCATGTGAATCTCCTTTTAAAAAGAGGTATGTTTGATATTTTTTTCTCTGATACAAAAGTTATATATTCATGTTTTGAAAACTAAGAAAATAAGGTTTTTATTATGAATTATCAGGTCACCAACTTATATTTTCATTCGTTTTGTAACTAGTGACAAAAATTGAGATCATTGACTCCAAAATTTCCAATGCTTCCTCGCTTTCGAGCTTCGTAGGAAAATCGGTACCTATGTAATGGTCACCTATCCACGGACCAACTTTAGCAAGCACTGCGTAACCTTGTAGATTGACCCGAGCGACTGTTATTATTTAGTCTAAGAAACTAACAAATCTTTATTCTTTATGTAATGCTTATTTAAAACATATCTTAATCTAAAGGGTGTAAAACACCTCTTAACGAAGACGAAAATCACTTGTTCTTCTCGGCAATGTGATATTTTTTTTGTTCTACACCATACCTTTTGACAAGTTTTTTTTAAATACAAGTTTTTAATGAAGATTTTTACTTTAATCACCTCCACGATCCCAATACTGTTCAATCCATCCATCAGCACAATGTTTTGAGTGCGTTACCGGTTACATTGAGTTCTACCTCAAAACAAGATTTTTCACCCAAAAAAAAAGTCGTTTCCCAACAATAATTATTGCGTAAAGTTATAACTTAGTTTGATGTACAGAATGCGTGGTTGACGGCTTCGTGATGAGGTTGTCACCCTGTATATAATAATAACTAGATCCAATGATTAGTACCTACCTACATAAAGCTGGCAAACTCTGAATAAGTTAACATTACACAACACAGCAACACGTAGGTACTATCGAGGACACTCTCGCCTGACCACCACTAAGCTTATTTTTGCTTGCATTCGCAACATAGAAACGCTCTCTAGCCCCGCCCCGTTGACTTTGTATAGAAATAATGAATGAAAAGATACCGAATCGGCCGAGCGCACTAATGACGCACGCCAAACGAGAGTTATTGTTATTTTGCGCGCCAAAGTTGACGCTTTCCTAATAGGCCCATACTTTAAGGGGGCGTAGCTCGGCGCCTTCGCATGTTTTAAGCGAAGAAATTTTAAAATGGTCAGGCGGAAAAGACCCCCACTGTACTAAGGCGGACAGACTGTGACCACCAGACTGTGTTTCTCCCCCAGTCAGTCTGTTGTAACCTCGCTACGAACGGTTCCTCTTTATTATGTGCAAGGTCACAGCACAAACTTATACAGGTACCAACATCATGCGTAAAAGTACCCCAAGTACCAACTCTCACATCTAACTAAGTCTATTGATACATAGCATAATATAACACCTTTAATCTCTGAAGATCTAGGAAGAAGTGTACCTAATAGTACACCCAAATTTAGCCAGCTATGTACAATTTTACACACACACACACACACAGTCACATGGAATAGGCGACGAGGAAGCCGATAGGCACTTATTGTTCCCGTCATTGTGAATTTTTTTTTTGTTCTGTAACTTGGAACTTTTTAGTTACGGATACATTGAAAGTCAAAGTTGTGTCCTTGTCCCATCTACTATTCAATCAGAACAATATTTTGAGTGCGTTGTACGAGTATTAAGTATTGACAGATGTACCGTAAACCGTAATTGTTCACACCAAAAAAATAATTTCATAATTTTTGTTTCTGTACAATAACTTCATCCAATGATGCCAAAAGCAGGCAAACTCTTGAAGAAGTAAACACGATTACACGACCGTAAGGTACTAATATATATTCTGTGGTCATGTCAACACGGCACGTACACATCTAGCTATACATATCTAGTATGACCTGACCTCGCTTAGAATAGATTTTCCGCATAGTGAGAGACCCGCATAAACTGGTTTTTATAGCTTGACTGGTCGCCGTGCGTACTCACAAAGTATGAAGATAAATTTTATTGAAACTCGCTTTGTGGAGCTAAACAATTCCGCATTCCCACATGTTAATTAACATCTGCAGCATAACCCAAAACAATTAAAAGAATAGGGTTAACGAAGAAAAAGCAAAAAAGAAAAGAGATAAAAAAGAGATAGAGATATGCGTCAGATAGCACGCACCTACATCCCTCCCTCAAGAGTGAGAGAGACAGAGGTGAGCCTAACCTCGCTACGAACGGTACCTACGTCTTTTTTCAAGTGCAAAACACACATTACAAGAATATTACTTAAGTACATGATTAAAATACAATAACATTATAATAACAACGAACACATTATTTTAATAATTTAGTTTGTGAAGAACGTATAGGAATTTTGCGTTGAATAAAGAAATCCTCTTATTTTGAATGTTTGTATTCGTAGAATATACCTATACTTGAAACCTTACCTATAATATTTGAAAACAGTTGCAAGTAATACCTTTCCTAGAAAACACAATCTTAGCGATTGATATATATATATATATAAATTGCACTCATAGTTAATTCCCCGTTTCGCATGAACTGAAACTAGGTCAAGCTTCTACCCTAAGGGAAACTATATTGCACACGACAATACGAGTATTCATTATTATTCTAAGAATTCGAGCTTTGCTTGCTGTAATATGCCAACACAATAAAACGAGATATAAACGAATCTGAAATAGAAATGTTTCTTTTCATCCCTTCTATTCGAAAAGTGTCGTTTTGTTCCCCTTTTAGCGGGAGCAAAGTAGCTCTTTTCTCCACTAGACTTTTTAGCGGGCAGTAATGAGATTTGAATTTGGAACATGAATCGTTCATTGAAATCGAACGAAAATTGTATAAATTACTGGCTGTAAGTGTTTGCTGTACGGTGCGGGGGTCAGCACCCGCATTGTTGAAAATATTAAATTAAGAGTTGCAGATAGTTCGCCCATACCGTTGTCACCGCGCTCTTCTACATCAAAGGAACCTTTTCCTGAGCACCAGCCACTTACTGAGATTACCTACAAACACTCAAAATACTGGATGACTTTTTTATCACTTTCCAAAAATAATGGGTATATTAGGTGAACGGAGTAGAAGCATACCTAGTTTTGTTTTTCTTTTTTCCACAGTTTAGAAAAGAATTGATACATCATCAAAAATCGCTACAAATTTCAAGTAAACTTTTCATATTAGAACAAAGAAAGAGAAATTAAAAAACAAAAAATGTAAAATATCGAATTTCAAATCAAACGAAAATATTATTTTTTGGTTTAATTTCGAATTAAAAAAAAAAAAAAACTAAGTGTGGCATTTGCTTCTACTCAGTTCACCTATTATACCCATTTTATTTGGAAAGTGATAATCATGTCATCCTGTATAAATAAATCCACAACTATGTCAATCCCAAACAAAACACACACAGTGACAAAAATTTTCAAAATTTCGCTAGTGTATTAGATATAAATATAAATTTGTAATTGACCTTTTTTACATTCATGTCATTTTTTTAATTAAACTTATTCATTAATTACTTTAAAAATTCTCTTATTTATTTTCTCATAGAACGAGATGAAAAGTAGAGTATATAACTCGAGAGCAAACATATTTTTCCCTCAGGCGATGTACTTTGAATCCCTCGCTACGCTCAGGATTCTATTTTAGAATCCCTCGCTATGCTCGGGATTCTATTCTAGAATCCTTCACTTCGCTCTGGAATCAAAATAGCGCCCTCGCCGTAAAAATACTATTTTGCTCCCTTGTCATACAATCTACTATTCTTTACATCTTTGCATACCTTCTTATAGAACTTATTTCATAGACTTCTAATAACAATTATTCAGGAAGCAAAAGCACCGTACGATAATTAATTTCCATTTAACAGATTTCAAACTGTATAGTTATTTTGTAGTGTGTTTCAAAGGAATACAACATTATTACTGAACAATCCTATTTCCGCAGATCCAGACAATTGAATTGTTTTCTGTATCTGACAGTGATTCGCTCAGCTAGTATACGATGAAATGCGACTTAGTTAAGGATTTAAAAGAGTCTATCTATGTTTGTATCAAATGCAGTCACCGACTTTCAAGAGATGAAATTATTTCCCCCTCTTCATTTTTGATTCAGTTGCATTGCGGACCAATTTTTGAGCGAAATAAACCAAAAGAAAAGAATGAAACGCTTTCTATACGACTTTTCAGCAATTTTTAACATGAATTTTCATGTTTAGATTGGAACAAAACTATGTAAATGAAAATATCAAAGGCTTTTTCAAAAGCACGAAAATCTTTTACGATTTTTTACGAAATGTCGGAAATCAAACAAAGCTCGATGTACAATTTTTTTTAATTTTGTGAATATTTTTTGTTTGACATTTCATCTGCCCCTGGGCTAAGCTCAAAATGTTTATTAGAACATGTTACTGAATATATGTTTTCAATACACTTCCTCGAAAACTGGTCCATAACGCACTACAATTAGATACAACATGCAATGTATTTCACACGCGTGCGTTTTTTTCCATTTTCCCGCACGTGTGCGGGAATGAAAATTGCCACAGATAACTATACATATACTTAGTCCAAATCGGTTCAATGCCTATAGTCTGAGGTGATTCTTTTTTTAATTTCGACAAAGCACTACGCGTCTTTAGCCCATAAATATTTTTTGAATAATTAAATTGTGTTTATAAATAGAATATCATAGATAAACATGATTATTAAAAACTAATAGTTGCTTTTATACACAAATTAACATTTATTTGTGTTCTGAATTCAAAAATATAAAATAAACCTATTTTTTATAAGGCTGTTTAACGGCTTCATACCTTTGCTTCTCCTTCAACCTGGCGAAAGCAAAGCGCGAAAAAAAAAGAAAATTAAAATCATAGTTTCTTATTTCGTGACAAAAATATTTTTCATTATTTTATTTTATTTCTTCAAAAGTGTATTGAAAAACGTCGTTTGATACACGTGGACATTTGTTATTGCAGTTCTCGGCTCAATAACACCCTCGCCTACGGCTCGGGTGTTATAATTCCGCCTCGAATACAATAACAAACTTTCTCCACTTGTATCAAAATGTACTATGTATTATGCAAACATCACGAAAAATAAAGTAAAATATGAGCGCTAAAATATTTAATAAAACAGGCTCCGAATAAGACAAAGGACGCTTTGATTCAATTATGCGAAATGCATAATCACCGCGGTCATTACACAAGATAAGTGTAGTGTAGTGTAGTAGTGTGCGTATCGCGAAGTCAAGCATGCGATAAGCGAACCCCTGTTCCCGGGAGCGCTTGGCCTACTACTGTACGCTGCTGTACCTGGCAGTTTAATAAGGCGACGTCACAACTCGTCATTAGTGCTTCGTAAATGTCATATTTTGAAGCCGCTGTCGACGTCACAATTCGTCATTTGTGCTTCGTAAATGTCATATTTTAAAGCCGCTGTCGACGTCACAATTCGTCATTTATGCTTCGTAAATCTCATATTTTAAAGCCGCTGTCGACGTCACAATTCGTCATTTGTGCTTCGTAAATGTTATATTTTAAAGCCGCTGTTTGATACCTGTGCTTAACATGATAATATGGTTACCATACAATTTATCTGCCTCGTTGGTCAAATGGTTGCATGCGCGCCTGCTGAGCATGAGGTCCTGGGTTCGATTCCCGGGTCGGGCAAAGTGTCATTGGGTTTTTCCGTAAAGAATTTCACAGTAGCAGCCCACGGAGTCTGGATTTGCGTCCGGTTGATGGCAATAGGCTCACCCCCTATTACATGGGACTTAAACACTAATTGATGAAATGTGGGTGTACCTACTCACCTCTGCGTTTGGGGATTTCAGGTGTGTTGTTATGCTATGTATAAAATTAGAGGCGCCTTTTTTAGCTCTATCGTGTCTAATTCGCATATTGAGACGGATACCAATTCAAAATCTATTTTTTTTTTTTACAAATTGAATAAGGCATCTGCTTAATTTGCGGCATTCTATAAACAGAATCTGGTAGGTAGCTCTTCGATACGCGCAATTACAGACACAATTAAAATAACAATGCACCGTGCCCGATCGAGCACGGCTGCGGCCTTACAGGTTAATGAAACATAGTTAGTTTATATGACCATTTAATTACTATTAATTTTCAATATATTTGTTCAGATAAACAACCATGGAGAATGATGAAGAAAATGCGACGCTAGACGTGCAGTTCACAGAGTTTGCTAAATTCATGGATAGCGATCGAAACGGGTCGTCTATCACTTTGTATCTGAGTGACTATTGGCTGCGTCAGAGTAAGGTTTTGGATGATAGGAAACTGACCATGACCGACACAGGACTCGTGTGGATGCAATTTAAGTAAGTTACACCAGAGCTATTGCACTCCGTGTGTAGGCATGAGATAATTACCTACCGCTTCGCGCATATTGAATATGCAAGCTCTCTAGGGCTGTCGCGCTCCAGCCGTGCGTAACTGCGTACGTATGCCGCGTTAATTTTTCGCGCTCTTTTGACCTTGCGTCGCGTACCTACCTACTCGTACTTCGTGTTTGTTAACTGACTAATTTATTGATCATTAATCATTACTAGTGAAAATGACAAGCCGGATAAACTGTTGCTGATATCAAATGTAGAAAAAAATTGTCTTTTTTATATAAATTTCACTGCTCCATGTCCATGCTTCCCATCAGAGTTTATTTTAAAGTTACCTATTTTTTAGATTCGGCATTTATGCTGCTATTAAATTTAATAAGTAATCGTAATTTTAGAGAAGGCAAGATATATATGAGAGATTATAATAGAGTAAAACAAATGTAATTATAAAAGTTCTAATTAACATTTAAATAATACATTAAAATACAAAAATGTTGGTAGTATTTTATTTTGAGTAGGTACTTGAGGCAACCCTACAGACTGACCATTAAGCAGTGAGACGCCGAATAATATACGCTAACGCGTGGCGTCAAGACACAATTTAGATCGAACGGGCCCAGTTTAGGTATTTATAATGTCGGCTTTCTTCAAGATCAAAGGAGTGCAACTTCTGTACGTAGTACCACATTATCTATTCTGTGGTTACACACAGCCGTTCCGCGAACCGGAAGACGTTGCGTTGGAAGGCCTCCAACTAGGTGGACCGATGACCTGGTGAAGGTTGCGTGAATCCGCTGGATGCGAGTCGCACGGGACCGGTCAATGTGGCGATACTTGGGGGAGACCTATGTCCAGCAGTGAACGTCTTTCGGCTGAAATGATGATGATGATGATGATGACACACAGCCCGACCGCAGCCCCACTAATACACCACTAATTATACAATCTGTTGTGATCTGGCTTTGCTGTCTCAGCCGGCCCGACTCCTCGGATATGGAGAATCGTTTTAAATGCTCACGCTGTGTAAAGATTAAGTAACGAAAAAAAATGCTTAGATTCTAAATGACGACCCGAATGGCGTAGCGGTAATGAGGCTGCCTTACGTTCTTAGGGTCCCGGGTTCGAATCCCGGTAAGAGCAAATGTTTGTGTGATGAGCATGGACATTTGTTTCCGAGTCATGGATGTTTATATGTACGTAATTAATAAGTATATATTTACAAACTAAAAGTATCTATGTAGTATATCAACTATCTGGTGTCCACGACACAAGCCTCGTTGCTTAGTGTGGCACTAGATTGCGCTGTGTGTAATGTCCAGCAATATTTATTTAATTAATATCTTAGGTACCTAGTATCTCTATCTCTTTTTAATTAATATATTTCAGCAAAAGGGAACTCACCTACGAAGAATGGTATGAGTTCTTAACAGAAGTTTGTTATATAAAAGACATGGATCAACAAGAAGTAGAAGGTTGCATGACCAACTGTGGCCTACCTGGAGTAGTGCAGGTTATTGTACCACAGTATAGGGTCTTCTTTGACACTTACGTACCGCCAAATAAATTGGTCAACATTCAGAATTAATTGCTTTGTTTTTTTTTTTAAATAAAATTCTTAATTTGTTACATACCTAAGTCTTTTATTTACATTGGAAACTTGATTACATTGGTGAAACCGTCAGGGAAGCCCGCGAAATTCAAATTTTCTAACGTTTTTTGCAATTTGCAGGCCAGTGCTAGACGCTTTTTGCTTAGACAAGTGAACTATCTTTATGGTTGTTCGATGGGTTAATAAGAACGGGCGTACACACGGCGACACATTAAGCTATACAAAAACTAAAACCAACAACTTATTATTTGCGGTTGGTGCAATAGCCGTTTCATGTGATAAACAAATTAACGATCGAACAGCAAAGTTAAGTTTGTCCTTTGAAAAGTTTGTACGGAACACGCGGTGCGCGAGTCCGACTCGGTCTTGGCCGGTTTTTCAATGGTCAGATAGTTGTTTTCTGTCTAATAAAACCTCTAACAGAGGTATTCCTCCGTTAGAGTATAATGTAGTAGTGAAATAGTAGTAGTTCATCATCATCATCGCAGCCTATAATATTCCCACTGCTGGGACATGGCCTTCTCTCATTGAGTGGGAATGGGATATAATCCACCATGCGGGCCCAGTGCGGATTGGTAGATGTCACATGTCTTCGAATTTTCGGTTTCCTCACGATGTTTTCCTTCACCGTTTTGAAAGCAGTGGTGATGAAATAAATTACAAAAAGTAATGCGCGTGACTGGGTTCGAACCCACGACTTACTGCTCGTAAGTTGGGGCCGCCACCACTGGGCCACCGCTGCTGTAAATGTGTATGTAAATAGTAGAATACCTGCTACTATAAGGGCCAGTTGGGGTTTTAGCTCCCTAATAAGTGTTTTGACAGCTTTATTAGTTTTTTGCGTTTTGGTAAAACGATATCATCATCATCATTTCAGCCGAAAGACGTCCACTGCTGGACATAGGGCTCCCCCAAGTGTCGCCACATTGAACGGTCCCGTGCGACTCGCATCCAGCGGATTCCCGCAACCTTCACCAGGTCTTCGGTTCACCTAGTGGGAGGCCTTCCAACGCAACGTCTTCCGGTTCGCGGTCGCCACTCCAGAACTTTTCGGCCCCATAGGCCATCCATTCTGCGAGCAATGTGCCCTGCCCACTGCCACTTAAGTTTGGCAATTCTTCGATACGAAAACGATATAGAAAAAGATAAAGTCGAGGAACGATTTTTTCAAGGTCAAAGTCATTGCTAGACCTTTATGAACTTGGAGGGTAGTATTGATGATTTTGATGATTATAATTCTGTAACTACATACGTGTTACAATCGCGAACAATATTTTAATCAACATACAACCTAGCACTGGCCTCCAAATTGCAAAACACGTAAGAATATTTAAGAGAATTTCGCGGGTTGTGGAGTATTCACCATATAGAATATTCGCATAGGCATTCGCGAATATTCGCATATTTCTTAACACCGATTGACCGTTCTAGAACGGGGGTACCCGTTACTACAGCTGGCCACGCTACAACAACGCCAAAACAACACTAGAGAGAAAATTCTCGCCCACCGGTAGTTACTGCGTCTTGGCAAACATAACGTATTTTTACGTTCAGGGAAATCTAGACGTAACCTCTCTTGTGAAAAGCTCTCTGCTGAAGATCTAGATATCCCTGGCCGAAGCCTATATGCTTCAAAGAGCGCCTGTCTTCGCTTTTTGGTGACATCAAATATAGTAACCTAGACCTACATCGAAAATAATTAAAAAAATCGGTATTCATCAATCTATATATATATATATTTTTTAAGGCTATTATTTATTTATTTTCTATAATATTTACATTCTTTACATACTAACTCTATAATAGAAATAAAAATATTTACAAGTATCAAAATGGGTTACAGGGCGTCGAAAAATTCGTCCACATCGCTGTCAACAGGAAAAGTGCCCAGAAGGCTGGCAGCATTGCCACGTTGGATGGCAATGCTGATTCTTTGGCCAAAAAATAGGCCCGCCCTCTGGTCACGTGAAGAGTCGACTAACCGTTTGGCGATTTCTCGAAAAACTAGGTGGGCACTCGGACCCCATGGCCCTAGTGTTTCAACCCCAAACGGCTCAAACACATAATTACCAATTAAATTATTGTATTTGCGCCGTTTGAGGTTTTCAGCACCAGCAGCAACCGCCCCAGCGCAGCACACTGTGCTAGGAAGATGGGATGGCGCAAGGGTGTCGACGCAAGTTGCGTCCCACACCAAAGGCCTACCCAACTTCCATGGCATTATGGTCATACCATCTGGTCTCTTGCCATCGACGCGTGCCAAGCCAGTGGGTTCTAAAACAGCTGGCACCCCGGCGGTGGCAAGAGCACGACGGATGAGATCATTAATGCTAGCGTGCCGCGCTATCCGACCTGCACTCTTACTGCAAAAAAGGCCATGGTGTCTGAGGCAGTCGACTGCTTCACCACATTGACAGCGATGTGGAGCCCCACAAGGAGCTCCCAAACGCAAACATGTAGCGAGCCGGAAGGTTGTGTCACCTAACATAGTGCCTATATTAGGTGACGGTAGTGCCTGAAGCCAGCGGCCCGACTCCCATTCACCCACAGCCAGCAGGCGGGCACGCTCAGCAGTATTGGTAGACGTATTAATAAGTTTATTCCGTACCAACCTACAGAGCGGCTCATCCCACTGTCTCTGGGAAAACGGGTTCTCGGGCCGATCCGTGTCCGGGCAAGCCACTTTCCAGGCGTCCTCTGCGTCGGTCAAGCACGGCACTTTCGAGCTAACCAGGGAAAGAGTTAAAATTTTCCCGGTTAGCTGTTCAGTGCTGTGGACAGAAGACAGGAACGTAAGCTAACACTAGAAATTTTTCAATCTATATTCATGTAAAATTCCTCATCACAGTTAGTTGGACTAGATAATAACAAAGCCTTAAATAAAGTAGTTAAAAAAAATAAAACTATGATTCAAGATGATAATACGACGATGCAATTGACGTGAAAAATTTCAACTAACTTTTGGAGGCCATTGTATATGACTACAAATGATTTTGAAACCATAAACTGTTGATGGTTAAGTTCAAAATCGAATAAGCATTTTCCTTGGCGCCATCTTGGATTTTCATTTTGACCTCAGTTTTGTAATCAGCGACCCCTATATTTATGAAAACGAAACCCATGATGAAAACACCGAAAATTTTCCTCGGCTCCTTTGGATTTTCATTTTGACCTCATTTTCGTAATCAGCGACCCTTAAAATCATGAAAACGACACCCATTAGACATGGTATGAATGTACTATTTTTTGGAAAGTAAAAGAATTTCACGCTATTTGATTTATACTTAAAATGTATATCGGGATATCGGGAACTTCGTAGCGGCGTTCGGCGGCGGTGACCTCTCGCCTCCGGCCCTAGTTCAATCCATGGTCCAGAGCGAGACGGAATGGGTCGCCATCAGGGAGAGAACCCCACGTCCCGGCCGCCGCGGGAGACGCCCCGGGCGTCGGGGGCCACCACGTAGCCCCCGGCCACGGTATATAGGCCTGTGGACGGTGGACTATGTGCTAGCTCACCGTCCGTCCGTCTCACGACAGGCCGTGTCGACGGCGCGTTCGTGTTCCACGCGCGCCTCAAAGAGAGTCAGCAAAAGGAAAGGGTCAGGAGGGAAGCAAGGACCGATGCCTACCGGGGTTGCGAGACTGTTCAAAAGAGATACCGTGGCCCCAGAACACAAAGGGCGATGAAGGAAAATGGATGGGTTTTAGTCAGTAAAAGTCTGTCACTCCCACCTGATTTGCCCAGAGCGGCGGGAGTCATTTGATGATTTCCCATCTAAAAAAAAGGGATATCGGGAACCCAAAAATAAACAATAATCACGGAAGATATCCCTTAGATGACATTTTGAGTATAGAACAGTGTTATGAACCGTGAAAGCTTAAAACAGTGTGATTTATTTTCATTTTGTGGATGTATTGGTAGGATCCAGAAATGCAACAATGCGTTATGAATATAATTAGCTAGAATAATAATTTTCACTAATAACATTAATTCTGTTTACTTGTTAAAAATGTCGATGTCAAGTTATAATAGAGTACAAGATTCGGATCGGCGAGGCCAGTTGGCAGCACCGTCGTTGTGCACGTTCCCTTGCAGGAACTATAGGTGGCAGCACTAAATCGACAAAAGAGACACTATGCGGATAGTAAAGGAAACTTATCAGCTAGCATCGTGCTTTCAATTTTGTAAACAAAATTATCTCTTCAATTATAAATTATTTTTGAATATGATAAAAGGTATAAAACATGGGTTCTGGTCTATCAATAATGATCGTCAGCGTATTAGGAATGTTAAATAATATGAATTTTATATCCTTAGTCTAGTTTCTTTGATGGAAATTTTGGTGCATGAAGAAAGGTGGCTTCTAGAACAGCTTTCTTATTTTCAACAAATGTTTTAATGGAAGGGAATCCTTTATCAGCGAGAACAGTACCTCCAGGCTCTAACAAATCAATTAGTCCACAATCATTTGATACAAAGCAATCACTAGAACGCTCTCCGTAGCATTTAGTTAGATACAAAACTTATGAAACCACAAGGAGTGCAGCCAACCAAAAACTTTATTGTGTACTTAACCATGTTTTTAACCTGAGTAGGAGTACATGTGGACTCTTTAATTGTTGAGGGATATTCGGTGTGAACTTCAATGCAGTCTAATGTATCACGTGTGTTCGCCTAGTGAAGTTTAAATGGTTCTGGCATGTTTGCTTGGACGGTTGATTTTGAGGGCCATTGAACTCTTTCAATGCAGAGTGTAATAAAAAAAAGTTGTTTTCAAATTATTGCGTTTATTAATTTTTTTGAGTTTTTCACTTAGAAATACCAAAAATTTTCACTTTCATGTAATAACAGGCGTGATATTATGTTTACTCAACAGGTAGACCTCAGTGGCCAGTAAGTCGCACCAAAGTCCAGTCGCGCAAGTGTCCATTTATGCAACTGTCCCTAGCGCAAATTTCTTTCGCGCAAGTGTCCTGATACCAGACTGTTAAAAAATGCCTGTGGTCTACTTGAAATAAATGCTTTGATTTTTATTGTCGTATAGGTATTATTATAATTTAATTCTTTTTAAGAAAATATGCGTGTCTATTAGAAATAAATGAATTGAGTTTGAATTTGGTTTAAGAGTTTAATTGAATTAATAATAAGTACCTTCCAAAATTCTATTAGTTTTTCCTTTAAAATTGTCTCCATTGCGAAAAAATACTCGTAAACTATATTCTGTTTGTAAATAAATATAACCTGCCATGCGTGCGTACGTGCAGTAATGACCAATGTGTGTGCGTGCATGCTCGGTCTGACATCTAACAGGGAGCGCCATATAATATAACGTCATCACTGCAGGTGCGTGTGCGACGTTGAAGTTCCTCTACATACGCGCGCGGACTCGGTTTGTCAGTAGACGTGGCTCTGCGTGCGTGAGTGACGTGCACACGTCACGCATCTGGTCTGGCATTACAGTTTCATACATAACAACAGCTGATGCGTGCACGCGTCACGTCACGCTATGCATCCGATGTGACCGGGCCTTAAATGGCGCAGACTATAAATATATTTGTTCATTCACGCCTGAGTGCCACTTAAATTGGTTGGATGCGATGCCAGTCTATAAATAAGTACAAAAAAAATGTCAATATTGAAAATACTAACTTTTCATTTTGTATTGAAATCGTCCGTATTTAATCAAGCGCTGCAGATTTGGAATGCCTATTTTGAGGCTGCTTGTTTGTGTAACATAATTTCCGCTGAACAGACGAGTGAATTAACCGAGTGCTGGTTTCGTTAATTAACTTCGGCGTAAACCACGTGGTAAATTGATTGGACTCGAATTTAATAATAACGAACTCATCACTTGGCTAGCCTTTTCAACTATACTGTTCGGCTTCTAGTATAACCGAATGCAGCTAAATACCAGTAGTATACACGGAGCGACTGCCAATCAGACCTCCACACTAGTATTGGATTATTACCCAGTACTACTTTATTAGACTACTTTTATATCGTATTCAATACCTACCCTCTTGGTAAGCTTATTTGACATTTAATTTCGGGCCACTGACTACCTGTACGACTGTCAAAGACCTAAAAATAGGAAGAAACGAGGCTTTTTGGGACAACTTTTAACATCGGTGTTCGGAGTTAACGATGAAGTATACAGATAACAGCCAGGACCGACGGATATACGTGCTTTCCAAGGCACGGAGGAAACTCGGTATGTAATGGGTGGTCACCCATCCACGTAGCAACCTAGGCAAGCGCGGCATAACCTGAAGATCGCCCCGAGTGACTGTTATAATTAGCCACGAGCTCCCCCCTTTCAATACCGATACCGAACTGAACGATTTAATTGCAGATGAAATGGAATTCTGACTGAAATGTAATCAGTACTCAATAATAAGAATTAATTAATATTTCTCTTGAACAATTCCGGCTACAAATGTAGGTACTCTCTTTGGTCTATCTCAAATGAATGTTAACTAACTAACTGCGCCATTTTCGTTAAAATTAGTAACCATAAAGGTTGAACTGCGCAACATATTTTCCATACAAATTTCGGGGGGCTATTACTCCACTGTTTGACATGGTACATCTAAAGTTAAACATGATATCGTTTTGTCTCATTATTAATTGTGTCTGTGCGGAAACAGAATAGTAAAATAAAAAGCCATTCAAAAGTTACGAGCTACCAAAGATTCATTTTTATTGCCAATTTTAACGTAACTTTGGGCGTAAATTAGTAATAAAAAAAGGGTCAAATTTTCAAAACAAAGTCGGTACCGACACAGCACAATTATCAAAGATTTCAATAAATTTTATTTGATAATGATTTATGCAGTGGTTTTTTCACAATATTCGATTTCCCAAAAGCCTTTTCATATTTTTTTACGCGCGCCTTTTACTATGAATTTTCGTGCATCTCACTGAATAATGTTTCCCCCGGTGCGGTGCGGGAGGGGGACACGCGATATTGACATGTCCTTCGTTTGATGGAAGAACAAGACCTATCTTTCTGTCCTTTTCATTTCATGCATGACGTCAGTGACGTGTCATTTGTTTTTCGCTGAAGTTGAACGGCCTGTGCATTTTTATTGCACTCCTATAATGTGTGCGTTTCGATGGCGCGACCACGGCATTATTTTTTTTTTAAACTATGGCCAGATTTTGTAAAAAAAAATAATTTAAAATTAAATTCATTAATTAATGAAATTAATTAATTTCACATTCAGAACATTTGGAAGGTGATAAGCGATACCGTACGTATGCTCCTGAAATATAAACCTAGGATTTTTTATATTTTTTTTACAAATTCAATCTGTTATTTACCTAAATTTCAGGTCTCTGCAACGCTTAGTTTTTAAGATTTCCGTGGCCACGCGGTTCTCCGCGTTTCGATGGCGTGGTCACGTTCAAACCCTTATAACTTTTTAACCATAACTTTGACAAATTTAAGGTTTTGGGAAATTTGAACCACGTACATACATTAAAAAAAAAAAACGCCGTGGTCGCGCCATCGTAACGCACACCCTATAATATGGTGTAGCGACCTACTTATTTAGAAACTTTATATACATAAAACCTTCACGATATAATTTTTACTTTTCTTCTGATCTGTCACTTCTCTGTCTTGTGTTGACTAAATTTATATAGAATTATGAACATTTTTAATTTAATTTAGTTAGTGTACAACAACCACTAAATTGGTGACTCCGACGTGATACGCCCTGAAAAGGAAATCCTAAACTTTATCAGGCCAAGGAAATCCACAGTACCACGATGACAATATAAAGCAGTCGTCTGCCGACCAACGTCCAGACTCTGCTGGCTTCACAGCCATTTATTTCTCTCAAGGGATTAGCAGACCTGGCGGAAAGCATCCAGGACATCGTGACCCCAGGCCAACAATAACAAACAATATAGTTATACAATATTATTGTTGCCACTAATCTCGCGAATTGTGTAGTGACGATGACGTTATAAGTTGATAGTAAAAGTTTTAAAGAAAAAGTTTATTTTATGCTTTTTAGCGCATTTAAATAAAAGGTCAGACGAAAGTATTATATAACTTCGTTTTTGTTCGGAACGGTTCGGAACGCTGAGTGTGTGCGTACGAACTAGACGCGCGTGAAGACTAGCGTCTAACTGCTCATCACTGATACTATCTCTGTGGGCACGATGCCAGGTGAGACAGCGTGCTTTTTAGCCACGCCCACTAATGAGTTCGAGCCCGTGTGATGTGTCACCTTGTGATCGACGGACGGACAACACGAACAAACTCGTAAGTACTAGGATAATGTTGCTGTCGGTAGGGTAAAACTTGGTAATTACCCTTTCTGACCCATGGAACACCAAAGTGGTTCACCTAGGTGTTCCACGGTTAACTTTCTGTACCCCTGGTTCACCTAGGTGTTCCACGGTTAACTTTCTGTACCCCGGGTTCACCTAGGTGTTCCACGGTTAATTTTATGTACCTCTGGTTCACCTAATGAGTGAACCATGGGTAAATTGATGAAATAAAAGTTCTTCGGGGCAAAACAAGAAAGAAAAAAAAAAAACGTGTATGTCATTTTTATCAAGACGTCACTGACACCTGCGTATCTATAAACACCTCAAATTGATTACTTACGTGAGTAAAAGTCACTACCTATTTAAGATACGATGTTTATTCTGTAGTTTAGTCATTTCTTAAAGTTAGAACTGTTAGTCTTGACGGTTCTTATTTCGTCTATACATAAAAATGTTTGTAGAAGTAATAATAATAACTTAGACCCAAGTAATTGCTTTAACTTGCCATTAGATACGGGTGTACGACTTCGAATTACTTATCTCTCTACTGTATATCTTAAATCACTTTGGTTAATCTCAACACTCTTGTATAAGAACTGCTTAGGGTTGTCATCGCTTCAATTCAAGACAATCACAGTTCTTCTGAGACTCCAAATTGCTACTCACACTTACTCATCTATGGCAATGCACGATGCCGTAATGATCGATGCAGTTATGATTGGCGTCAAAAAGTTCTTTCAAAGCGTAGGATTGAATTGCACAGTTTTTCTAATTGATCGCCCGAGCTTGAGAACGGGTGTAAAACACCGCTAACGAATCGGCACTTTTTGTTCTTGTCATAACGGTTTTTATTTGTTCTGAACCATACCAACCCCTGAACTACTCAATACATCTCTCACAATTTTTCGATTGCGTTACATTCACCGCTAACGTAAACCGTGATTTTTGACTTTAAAAAGAGTTTAAAGTTTACAGGTACTTAGTTTGATTTATGTACCTATGGGATGCTTGGTTCAAAATTCAGAAGTAGGAGCTCCGATAGAGGGGCCCGTTCGACCGGTTCTCCCACGACTCGGATGCATCTGCAGGGCTAACGTATTAGCCCTGCAGATGCATCCGAGTCGTGGGATTTCGTAAAATCGAATCAATCGGGAAATGCAAGATAAGAATCTCAAAACAAAACCAATAATTTATTATGCTTAACTGAACTAAAAACCTAGTTCTAGCCGATGATAAATAAGACACACCTAAGTTTAACCACCGGTGTGCGGCTGCACCTATATAGTTCTAGCCGCTATGATGAAGGCTAAACCTACTTCTAACCGAAGATAAGAGGATACACCTAGGTTTAACCGCATATGGCCGTCTGCACCTAGTTCTAGCCGGCTAAAACTAGGTGTAGCCGCACTTCAGCTATTAGCCGTAACATCACTCCTTGCCCGTGGTACAGTTGGCTAGTACAGTTGACCGGACAGCGGGTAAATTTTTTTTTCCTTGGTACTGTTGACATATACACAATATTAATATAGTAGCTTTATCATTAATCTATTTGAGAACAGTGCTAGTTTCCCATACTCAACAAGTTATGCAGAACAGTGCTAAGCTACTAAAAACAAACAAGTTCTGTAGAATCAAGTGCCCTTATGATTTATACGTAAATGCACTTAATGAAAGCCCGGTTTCTGTAGGGTGGCAGGGGGTGGTGTTGCCTGGGCTCGCAGCTGCATCTGGGTCGACTTACCTGCGACATTGAGCGCATCACCACCCCGCCCGCTGCCACCCACCACCCACCACCCACCACCCTCTCACTCCACGTCCGTGGGCCGTCCGCACGAACTAAGTACTACGCAGAAGGCTAACGGATCAGTTTTTAATATTCTGTATGATAATTAGTTAGCACGTAAACAACAATTTATATTTAGAAACTATAGAACGAAACTTTCATAAATGCTATTTAGATCTTCTTTTCAGGGAAAAGGGTTTCCGTTGTCGGTAAAAATAGGAAAAAAAAAATCTACTTAGTTATTGTGTATTAAAGTGGGAGGTGAGGAGGCGTACCGTAGTAGTTTAAATACGTAGGGCGCTAATAATAATGTTCATGGCTAGGTTTGCAAAGTGTTCATAATTTTAACGTTTAATGTTTATTGATTTTTTAAAACTACATTTTAGATTATTAATACTCGTAATTGGAAGTTTTTACACTACTTTAAAATGTTTTTGTCAAGACGAGAAAAACTACGCATGTCTAATGCATGCATGTGTCTTTGTCTAATATTTTTACACAACTGCTAAAACAAATAGGTACCTACCTGTGTTTGAAAGTTTAGTGTTCACGTCATGTTTGTGTATGTTTTTCTTTGTTTAACCTTCAATGACGCAAAAGTGTAACGGCATTGATGTGACGCTGCCAGGCCTCTGTGGCCTAAGAGGTGGATTGTAGATATTTATTTAGATGGTAGAAAAAGTCGCAGGTTCTGTCTTCAAACCGTGTCTTGTTGTCATGCTTTGACCTCTTCCAAATATTTTTGTTATAAAGTGTAACGTGTAAGTATTTGCATGAAAAATTGGATGTATTGTATTTTAATTTAATTTTATATCCACCACACACCACACCACAACAGCCCATTAACGTCCACTGCTGGACATAAGCCTCTCCCATAATGGGAGGAATTTGCCGTAATCTCCACGCTTGGCAGGCGGATTGGAGATCGCAGTGATGAAAGACTAACAGAAAACGCTGCTGCCCATTCTCTGGTCTACGGAGGCGCAAGGTGTTTGCCTCAGACATTAGTCGCCTTATACGACACCCGTGAGTGTAATGGGTTGGTTCTATTCTACTCTGCCGGATACCACACGGCTTAAATTTATATAATCTTTTAATTTAATTATTTTTTAGTATTGTATTTTTTACTGAACTTGTGACATGAATTTTGTATGCCTCAATGGCGGGACATAGCAGACCCCTGTATTTAACACAACATCATAAGAACCTATGATCCACAATAAACTGTTTGAATTAGAATTTTTGTAAATTATGTGTAAATTATAAAGTATGAATTTGAAATCGTGGCAAAATAATAACAACCGCTCGGGTCGATATTTAGGTTAAGCCGATATATACCGAGTTTCCTCCGTGCCTCGGAAAGCACGTTAAGCTCTTGGATCCGGATATAATTTGTAGAATCTTGACAGTCGTTACAGGTAGTCAGTGGCCCAAAAAGTCTGAAAACCAGTCTTACCAAGGGGTATCGTGTTACCCAGTCCTAACCAGGTTGTGGAGGTCAGATAGGCAGTTGCATCGTGTAAAATACTGGTATTCAGCTGCATCTGGTTAGACTGTGAGACCCCAACATAGTTGGGAAAAGGATTAGCAGATGATTATAATTACCTAGTTAAACCCAAGAGATTAAACAAAAACACACTTTTTAATGTGCTAATGCGTATTTATTCTTACACTCTTTACTTAATACGTGATAAAATATTGCGTTAATTACTTAAATTTTGTTGAACACGAGCCGAAACTTAACTAAACTTTGCAACTGCTAACTGCAGCGTACGGACAAGCTCATCATCATCATCATCAGCCTATTAATGTTCCCACTGCCGGGACACAGGCCTCCTCTCTATGAGAGGGAATGGACTATATCCACCACGCGGGTCCAGATTGGTAGAAGTCACATGTCTTCGAATTTTTTGGTTCTAGGACATGCCGGTTTCCTCACGATGTTTTCCTTCACCGTTTCGAGAGCAGCGCTGATGAAATAAATTACACAAAGTAATCCACCTGTCTGGGTTCGAACCCACGACTTACTGTTCAAGAGACGGCCAAGCTCGCTCAACCAAAATTAATCCGATCTCTGAGAGTGGTTTTCATCATCTATACATATAATAAATCTGTAGAAAAATCGTTTTTGTACAACGAAACTATTTTGAAAAAAAGTTGCCAGGGTGTTAAAGGATAACCAAGAGAACCCATTTCCAGCATTTTTGGATTTTTTGTCTGTTTGTCTGTTTATCTGTTTATCTGTTTGTCTGTTTCGATGATCAAGCATCACGTAAAATATACGAAACCAATATAGATAACGTTTATACATACAAATTGTGCGTATCTTGAGGTGTTAATTAGTTTTTGTTTCATCGTAATCGGTTAATTCTATCAAAAGATATATGAATTTAAAGTGTTCAGGAAGAACTAATTATTAAATGTAAGATGCAACGACATCTATTGCACTAAAATGGTACTAATGCCTAAAAATGTGCTCTCCAGATAACTTTTAAATCGACTTATAGGATTTAAAAAAAAAATATTATAGCATGACGAAACAACAGGAGGAAGTTCTCAATTCGACCCGTATATTTTTTATGTTATGACCAATTGACCACGAGAAGTCCGTTAAGCATGATCCTTTTTTTTTTTTTTAAAAACGTAAGTAATAGGTATATCTCAAAGTTGGTCCCATTTAAAATTAAAAAATCGTTCGGAATCAATTTTTTTTTTTTTTGGATGGGAAATCATCAAATGACTCCTCCCGCTTTGAGCGGAGCAGGAGAGAGTGTCAGACTTTTACTGACTAAAACCCATCCATGTTCCTATCGCCCTTTGTGTTCCGGGGCCACGGTATCTCTTTCGAACAGTCCCGCAACCCCCGGCAGGCATCGGTCTTTGCTTGCGGACCCCTTCCTTTTACTGACTTATTTGAGGCGCGCGTGGAACACTCCTGCGCCGTCGACACGGCCTGTCCTCATGAGATGGACGGACGGCGGCCTAGCCCATAGCCAACCGCCCATAGCCAACCGTCCACAGGCCCGCACCTGCGGTGGCCGGGAAGCACGTGGTGGCCCCCGACGCCCGGGGCGTCTCCCGCGGTGGCCGTGACGTGAGGTTCTCCCTCTCACACGTTCCGCCACCTCCTTCTCTACCATGACTGCTTCGCTCATTTCCTGCACCTTTGTTGAGAACTTTAAACCCAGCTAGAGTATGACTGTCATCGAAGGTCTAACGGTGGAGACAGAAGGTAGTTGCAAGAGTTTACTGCAGCTATATTGTTATTGGCCTCATTTCATGCACTTTTGATGAGAACTATAGACCTTGCTGGAGTATGACTGTCATTGGCGATCTAACGATGGAGACAGAAAGCGGTTGCAAGAGTTCCGCAACAGTTTACAGCAGCTTTATCGTGTCCCGACTTATTTTATGCACCTTGATGAGAAATTTCGACCTAGCTGGAGTATGACTGTCATCGAGTGTCTAAGGATGAAGACGTAAGGCTGTCGAGGCAAGCCCTTATTTGGAAAAACTAAAGTAGATTATTTTAGCGATTAAAGCAAATATATCGGAGAAATTAAATTGTTACACACTTGAATCTATAAGTACTAATATTAATAAAGCTCAAGAGTTTGTGTGATGTTTGGTTGGTTCAACGCGCTAATTTCAGGAACTACTGGTTCGAATTAAAAAAAAACCTTTTAGTATTGGATAGTCCATTTATCGAGAGTGATCTAACATCACGCTACAACTAATATGAGCGAAGCATCAATGACAAATGTTGCAAAAACGGGGAAAATTTATTTCTTTTGAGAGCTTCTGTTGCGAGCGCTGCATAAACGGTTAAAATTACGCAACAAAATCATGTATGATGGAATTGTACCTCTTATAAAGTAATAAAAAAATAAAACCCCCATAGCATATGTCTATATTTTAAGGTTGAGTCATACTCTCTCTAACCCTCTCTTTCAAGTGACGCAGACGAAGTTGCGCGGGTCAGCTAGTTTATAAATAATAATGAACCCAAAATATTCGAGTATTAAAGTTGCATAATCATTGACACTGCAAGTGTATTGTTGAAAGTGGGAATGTATTATGATGAGGTAGGTAAAGTTGATAGATAGTCTTTATTAAGGCGAGGCATCGTTCTAAAACCGGGCACGCGCGCATCGGGACTGAGCGGGGGACTGGGCGTCTGAGCGGGGCGAGGATTGCTAGCTTATAACTTAAAGGACGTAAACGACAAAATGGTTTTTGTTATTTAATTCAGTTGGGAACGATAATTTCAGAAATTCCTTCTATAATTTTAAAGAGTATGTATAGGCTCATCTACGGAGAAAGTTAAGAGGCTTAAATTGGTCCCGTTTGCCCATAAAATGTGAATCTCTTTTTAAAAAGAGGTATGTTTGATATTTTTTTCTCTGTTACAAAAGTTACTTAATCATGTATTGAAAACTAACAAAATAAGGGTTTTATCATGAATTATCAGGTCACCAACTTATATTTTCATTTGTTTTGTAATATTACTGACAAAAATTGAGATCATTGACTACATGATTTCCAATGCGTCCTCTTAAAACAATTTTAGAGATACAATAATAATCATTTGAAATAAATAGAGAGTTCTTCTTTATAAAGTGTTTTTCATATTTTTATCCCATAACGATGACATAATAAAATAAACTTAAGTAAATAATACGCGTAGGTTCATACTGAAAATAGTTTGATCACACTGGATCACTGGACCGATCTCTGACATTTTAATCTCAGATCTGACATTTTAATAACGTTGCTGATGTTGTGAATTGAATCCGTGAATTTTGAAGCGAGATACCGAGTAGATTGAGTCTCTGGCAAAATTAAAATAAGGAAATTGTACTACTTATTTGATGTAGCTCTTCGATACCCGCAATTACAGACACAATTAAAATAACAATGCACCGTACCCGATAGGGTGCGTCTGGGAACATACTTGAGTGGTGTACACCAGAAACAATAGTTACGGTTTAAAATAAAACCACCAAATTATCAGTAAGTAGATGAACCACTTCAAGGATACGTGCTCTCGCTGCCCGGGATAAATGTGGACTGCTCGACACGTAACCTTAAAGCTCACGCTACGTTTATTAGTATATCACATATCTATCACCAGTCAATTATACTTAAATTGCAAATCTTGAATTTATAAATCTCAGTCCAACGATTAATCGGAGCATGAAATTGGAGCTGGTAGAAAGTACAGTTCAGTGCACACCAGTAGTACAGTAGGTCGGTAGTAGGTAAGTCGTAGATGGTGGAGGATCTGAAGGTAGGTTGTAGGTAGGTTCGATAGGTGAAGATTAAATACATCGGATGGGGGCAATATTTCATTACAAATAGGCGAGACGACAAAAAAAATCTAATTAGTCCGTCAGTTAATTTGTTCTTTTGTTGTGTGTTTTTTCTTTTAAGTAACAAAACCAAAATTGACGAAGATATGACGCTTTTAAAATTCTCAATACGTCACGCCTAGGTATAATTTTTAGCTAGTTCTGACGTCACGAGCCCCCACTCCCGAGTTTTGATGCATTTTATCTTTGTCAATATTCATTGATTTACAAAAAAATACGTGTCCATTAATTTCCAATACTCTAACTGACGGACTAAATAGATTTGCATTTTTTTTATACTGTCGTCATGCCAGCTTTGGTCTACATAATCCGGCCTATATCGATACTGTAAATGATGTACGAGTACATACCTACGTAGATACAGTTTGAGGAGCTCGTGGCTAAATAATAACAGCCGCTCGGTTCGATCTCTGGTTAAGCCGTGCTTGTAAAGGTTGGTCTGTGGACGGGTGACCTGTGGAGTGGATCTGAATTTAGTTAATTTTAGTTAGTATTTTCTTTATTTACCCAGTATTTGGGATTTTAAAGAATATTTTCTGATAATGTACTAGAATATTTACATAAATTGCGCCCTCTGTTGCTCAGTAGCTGTACCACTACTTCTCTACTGAGAGTTGTTCGTTTATCGATTTTTGCTATCGATATTTTTTCACGTTATGTCGTAAATAATAAATATCAAAAACGTAATTTTACTGTTCTGGTACCTAATCATGTTATGTCGTTCAAGTGTCAATGGGACTAAATGTTATTGGTTCGCGTATATATCTTTAAAATTACTTAAAAAGCTATCAAAGATAATACTCGCTCAGCGATACATGCTAAGCGATGCTCGCTTGTCGGTCAAAATTCACGCCAAGAGGCCCAACGGTCATTTCTACCTAAAATGCGAATCTGAGTGCACATATTATGAATCAGAACAATCACTATAATTACCGGTATCATTGTTGTCGTGAAGGGAACAAGTGCCTAGCATGTGCAGTGTTGCGCAGGACTAGCCGCTCTGAGTGAGTGGTGCGAGTGATTGCTCGTCGCACTCGCACACTCGCTTAAAGCCCAGCTACAAAACTACATACTCGCTTCTCGCTGCTCGCCAAAGCGTTTCTAGTTTCCAGCTCTACTCGCTTCTCGCTCATCGTTGGCGGTGGGACAACCGCCGGATGTCACATGTAATAGGGGGCGAGCCTATCACCATCAACCGGGCACAAATCCAGACTCTGTGGCTGATACTGAGAAATTCCTGATGAAAAAACCCAATAACACTTTACCTGACCTGGTAATCGAACCCATCATGCTCAGAAGTCACGTTTGCGGCCACTGGACCAACGAGGCAGACTCAATATAATACAAATATTTAATTCATCTTACAAAGCGTCGATAAAATGTATCGATAATTTGATGCCATCCTAAACTGTAGCACCCCTATCATAGGTGGTTACTACTGCGATCTACCGTGTAATAGCCGAGTTATATTTATAAAAAAAGTATATTTGTGTTTTTTCTATTCATAGCTAGATATCGCTACTGACGTACCTACTACATCAACATTTTTGTATGACATTAGTCACTGTATGGCTTTTTAAATCTCTTTGGGAAAAAATACTATAAAAAGTATGATAAAATGAATGATAAATGTAGTGAAACGTTAGTATAGCAGAGATATACTATACTACGTTGGAATGTAGGGAAACTCTGCCTTGCACCTTATGCAAAAGTAGTCGTCTTGGGAACCGATCACTTTTCCGAATTTTGTTTGCTCGAATTTTAATTTTACCAAAAACTATTGACCATCCCCTTTTTTGCCATAATATGCATTATTTGACATAGGTATATTTAGGTTATGGAAGTCACTCACTTGCAAGAAAGATTTTTATCTTTTTAATGCCACTTTAAACCCTAATGTTTCATTAAAGCATTGCAGGAAAGAAAATAAGATGCATTATAAATAGTCGAGTGCAATTGGACATGAAATACTCAAAAGGTGAAACGAAGTTTATAGTGGTCGGATTTTCATGGGACTTTTTTTATTGAGTTCCTAGAGGAGTGGAGAAGAAAGTTAAAAAAAAAATTTCGCCGCTCGCGACTTTTTTTTTTTTTTTTTTTAATTTTCTTTGGTATATTTTTTTTTCGTTTATGACCAACATCAAATTCGACGAATTCATATTGTAGCGTAATAGTGTGACCTGTGTGCACCTATTTAATGCTAATTTAGTCTGTTTCTTTGTTCATAGTAGTCGATGTAATGCAATATTTCAAGTCTTTTTTGAAAATGTCCTATTTTCTGCAATTATTTTTAAATTTTTGAATTTTAAGACCAAGATTTCTTTTGAAATTGGTAACTGATACTTTTTCACAGATAATTGGATGTAAAAATACTCAAGAAAACCAAGTTTACGAGTAAAGTGACTAAAAATGTATTCACAATTATCAGGAAATCGTCTATATAAAAGTAAAGAAGGCCATTTTTCTCAAAATATTTCTATGACGGTCAACATAAATATTATCCTCAAAATATTCTTATTATGTCTGCTATCCATAGATAACAAAAAGTAAAAAAATAAATTGGTGGTACTCGATAAAGGTTGATTATTGCTGACAAAGGTGTAATGGGGCCGCTGGTAAATTTACAAAAATTATCGTAATTATAACGTCTCACGATTTCTATCTGAGATAAGTTGTAAGCTTGGGTCTCCGCGCGCAATTTAATATCAATACCGATACCACTCCCACTTCTGATCGATAGAGGACCTTTTGTCATGATTTACTTTTTCAGCAGTAACCAATATTTAACAAGTATCCTTAAATATTTATCTAGTTATTATACCTCGTTAGATAGCTAATAAAATGAGGATTATGACAATAATTTGCACATTGAGTTTCATAGCAGTATTTGGAAAAAAAATGCTTTCATTAACATACACGATTTTCTAAAATATCTGAATGAATTTTGAGTCACTACGCTCATGAAAGTGGTCTTCATTAATACTTTCTGATCCAATTATCTGTGAAAAAGCATCAGTTACCAATTTCAAAAGAAATCTTAGTCTTAAAATTCGATATTTTAGAAATAATTGCAGAAAATAGGAAATTTTCAAAAATACTTGAAATATACATTAAATCGACAACAATGAACAAAGAAACAGACCAAATTAGCATTTAATGGATGCACGTAGGTCACACTATTACGCTACAATATGAATTTGCGGAATTTGAAGTTATTCATGAACGAAAAAAAAATATTTCAATGAAAATTCAAAAAAAAAGTTGCGAACGTCGAAATTATTTTTTTTTACTTTTTTCTCCACCCCTCTAGGAACTCAATAAAAAAATTCCCATGAAAATCCGACCACTAACTGTGTTCCACCTTATTGTCTAATTGCACTCGACTAAAAGCTCCTTTAAATTTTAATAATGGAAATGTCAAACTTATCTAATGAAGTGTCAAACCACCCATTTACGGTATTTTGTATTGCATGAAGCGACTTTAGCGCATCAGAGCTCATTAAATTATATTTTAGAGGTTATAATTTTTAATGGGTCGACGACGGGCCATTAAACTGATTTTACGTAGTGTTTACTTTTATTTTCGCTGCTGAATATGTCGTTGACAGGCTGGTCAACGACATATTCAGCAGCGAAAATCGTCGCTGTCTGATCCAGAAGAAGTTCCTCGCCACCGCCAGATCCTAGACAGAATCAGTTTATTCGAAAATCATGATGGAGAAGAGCTCTGGTTGTGCTACTGAATTTAAAAGGAGGCAGCGCTGCAGCTTCGAGACCGCCTCAATGTGGAGCCACAGACCCTGAGGAGTAAGGCCATTTGTGGTCTTACCCGGCTTCTAATCTGTTTGCGGTTCTTCGCGACGGGGTCCTTCCAGATGGTACTAGCTGATCTGACGAACATAAACAGCTCTACAGTTTGCCGAATCGTACAAAAGGTGTCTCGCAAGCTGGCTGCATTAAGCTCCACCTATATCAATATGCCTGAAAGGAACGAGCTTTGCATGAGCATTGGGGGCTCATTAGCTGAAATGTTCCGCTGCAGAAAATGATATTTTTCCATTAATGGTTTATGAGATCAGCCATTAGGCCTTTTTGTTCTGGAGTGAAGCTTGCACCTCCTTCACGGTTTTTGTTTTGGTTTTCAGACATTTTCACTCACAAAGAAAATAAACCCTAAATAATAACACGCGACTTTCACCATCCAATGAATTTGAAAGAAAATTGCCAGTCGTCAAATAAACCGTATTACGTGTCAAACGCGTTTTGTATCGGCCAATTAATACACAAATTGTGAATACTTTTCAAAACAAAACGCAACCACTCGTTCAATCCATTCATTTTTTTCATTTATTGTTGGCAACAATGTTTAATGCTCTCATTAGTTAAAGGATCAAGTTTTTAGCGTAAAGTAGTTTGATGCAAAAAACTAATGAAACCATTATTATGATTTCATTAGCGATAAAGTGGCATTAACTAAAGAAGATTTAATGTGAAGCTTCTTGCATATGTCTTGTGTCATAGGTATTATAGAATAGAATAGAATATTCTTTAATATGTACAGCATAAAAATTACAGATTCCAATGTAGATTATTTTTTTGATTGTTTTTTTTTTATTCTTTTTTGGTTTGTTTTGTTATTATTTTACCGAACTACGTTTCGCCGATTTACAAAATAACTTTTTCCTACAGGCCGAAGCCTCTTTTGAACTTTATTCATTTGCCTAATTTTCACCACACCGAAACAAAATTTAAAGGTATATATTATTATTTTGTCACAAATGTCAAAACTACTTTTGACTGGTAAAAACCAGTCAAAACTAATTTAACAACAACTAAAATTTCCTTAGAAACTTGTTAGGTTAAGGTTTTTTTGTTGACTCTTTGAAAAACAAGGATTAGTAGTCGTAGTTTGCGTCCTGTCCATATTTATACTGTGCCTGCGTCTATGTTCGTCAGTGTTGACAGTGCGAGTCATGGCACAGATTGGCGAAAAGTATGGTTACGTGGGGTGTAGATGTAATTATTATTTTCTTCGTATTTATTATACTTCACATATATGTAGGTATTGTTTATTCGTCTACACTTTATTTTTATTTTATTTTTTTAACTTATCCGTAAGTGAAAGTGATGCCACGGTCTGACCGTGGCATCACTTTCACTGTGGGCCCTATCAGAATACCAGCGCTCTGACGTTTTTTTTAATGTTACATTACAGCACCATGCTGAGATGGGGCCTTTTGGGCTCGTACAGGACCCATTTGGTTTCTTTTTATTTTTATGTTTTTTTCTATCTCTATGTTTAATTTTTATTAGTTATCTATACTAATTCTATGTGTAACTAACTTATTTTATGTGTTTTGTCCTGTGCGGGCTAATAAATGCTTTTTCTTTATGTCTGACTATAATTTTGGGCATGTGGAAACCACAGCTGTTTTTTTTTCAGTAAATATTCTCGCGCCCGTTTTGCATGAGGCGCCGCGCCGCGCCGTCTTTTTGAAACCACAAGTCTGCACATCAAGGCCTGAAAATTAGGCCCGAAACGTTAGTAATCATGTATCGTTACCGCTCACCGTTGAACGTTATGTTCCGACCATAATAACTTTTGAACCTTTGACAAACTATATATTTCACGAAATAGACCTGTTATTCTACATCGTGCGTTAAGCCGTGCTTGCCTAGGTTGGTCTGTGGACGGGTGACCACCCATTACATACCGAGTTTCCTCCGTGCCTCGGAAAGCACGTTAAGCCGTTGGTCCCGGCTGTCATTTGTAGATCTTTGACAGTCGTTAGGTAGTCAGAGTCCCAAAAAGTCTGACAACCAGTCTTACCAAGGGGTATCGTATAACTCGGTACTAACTGGGTTGTGGAGGTCAGATAGGCAGTCGCTCCATGTAAAATACTGGTATTCAGCTGCATCCGGTAAAACTGGAAGCCGAATCCAACATAGTTGGGAAAAGGCTAGGCAGATGATGATTCTACATCGTGCGATTTGACGCCATTAGATGATTTTCTCTGGGGAAAAAGTCGGATCGAATAGGGATTGCAATCTATACCGATAAATCAGAAACAAATGAGCACTTGGTAGTCAACATTCAAAGCATTATTGCCGAAATACGGCCTGATCAACTGAGATGAATATTATGCAGATTAAACCTCCAGATTACACCATGTACGTACGCGGTGGCCACATGCCCGAAATCATATTATTATCACTCAAATAAAGCCAATTTCGTGTATATTAGAACCTTTTTTCTGTGTTTAATTTCAATGAAAAGTTCTCCACCTCTAAAATAACACCCTTTATTAGCGACCTGTCCCGCCGGCGGTGGCGGGCCCGTCGCGTCGCACAGATGCAATTTACTAATGAAGATAAAGAGAACCGCTGCAGAATACACTTTCATACAAACCTGGTCCCGACAAGGTCACAAAATCATATCGATCGGGCATCATCAAGAGATGCTTCGTCACACACATGGCAATAGATGTTAGGTACTACCTATTCAAACACGAAAATTATTCAGAGAATCATTTAACGGCTCGAAGCCATAGCAAACGAAAAAAGTTTTTTTTTATATTCTCAGATAAATATTCTTTTTCCTTGAAATGGCTTCGTTACAGCCGTTAGATGATTCCCTGAAAATATTTCGTGTAAGTATGAAATATTAACAAAACATTAATATTCCTGATCCGTTGATGACTTAATACGATAAATTGCTTGTCGCAAAGTACGGTTAGCAAGTAAAATAAATAACATAATCTGTCGTCATTGCTTAGACAAAGCGACTTTATAATGTGAGTTATAACAAGGATAGAAAAATCAAAAATGCATTGGATTGATATGAGCTAACGCAATGATACATCATAATATAAATTACATAATATCAGTAAGCCACCAAAAACTTAGGTATGCCAAACACTATTGAATTTTGTTGTAGAAATACTTACCTTTTTACAAGTGATTGATACTTGTCTATGCTGTTAATACAGATGCGGCAAAAAACAAATGCAATTAATCCATTGTTGAAATCCATTAAGGGGACTACAGGAGCTAAACGCCAGTTTTATACTGCAAAAAAAACATAATTATGATTCACTGCAATAAACAAAACCAGAAAAAATTATGATATACTTCAGGATAGGTATATGCCAGCACGATAGTGTTTTGAAAACATAAAACAACTAAATTCTACTCGATTAAAAAAATCACGAACTTATCTCTAAAAATTTCTTTTAACGAGTAAAAACCATACTAAAATACATGCGATCATTTTGATTTTTTGGCAATAATTCTACTAGCATTAAATTAGCGTCGGTATATTTAGCGTCGTAGTGTTTTATTTTTTTAGTCCAATCAATATATTTAATGTAAATCGCAAAAAAAAACACTAATTTCGGCCCGCAGTGACTGACGTAACAACCACTTTGTAGTGCAAGCTGATTAGAACTTTATTCAAACGGTATATTTCAAACGAAATTTGAACCACCACAAATCGAGTTACTAATTTAGCTCCTGTGGGCCCCTTAAGTCAACAATGTATTTTTTACACTAAATTGGCTTGCGTCTGGCCAAAACTTTACTCGCCTGATGCGAAGCTATGATTCTGCCTAGGTTGGAGCACGTTTGCCTAGAAAAAACATTTCACTCGATCTGTAAATAGATCCAGATTATAATGATCAGAGAAGCTGGCAGTGAATTCCACAAACTAGTGGTTCGCATAATAAATGTGGAAACATAAAGTATGACTTGAGTGAGACCTTTCCAAAATGCAACAATAACGAAATGGCGAACGCCCTGCTCGAAAAGTGCAGAGATCGTGACCTCAGCTTTGTGCGAACTTGTTAAGGTGTCAACCTCTTGAAAGTGTTCGCCAGTTTCTTTATTTAATTTTTGTGGAGAATTTTGCTTACTGCCAAGAGTTTCGAAAGAAATCGTGGCTGGTAGAAGTCAGGCTCCTGCCGCTAGTTATGTTTCGTGAATTGCGTGACTTAATTATATGTATAAGTTCACGTTTTCGCTATTGGCACTTTGGCAAAAGATTTAAATTGAGACAAGTGACTTTTTTTAAAGAAAATACAGTAGATCGAGTTCTAGGAATTTCAAAGGCAGCATTTTGTACGGAACAGTGACCATGCGAGAACACCATTTTGGCTGAAATTTCGCAAGCTAAAACGTCAATATTATAGTGTAGTCGGAGGACAGATCTTTACATTGAATTTAGTATCGCTCATCTCATAAAAAATAATAATATTGATTCGGCGATACACGAATGAACACGAATGAACACGAATTATGTATTGCGAGATTATTGTTGCAGGTAGAACTCTAAGTTCGAATAAGTTTTAACTTGGATTTTCTTGGGCTTGAAAATCCTTGAGATACTGGTTATAACTAGCGTCGTAACTTGGATTTTTCCGAGAAAATCCAAGTTTCAACAGTATCTCAAGGACATGCAATTGCGACGTAGCAGATCAGTAAAGGTAAATAGATGCCTGCGATATAACAAACTTATGACTGTGGAATGAAACAGCTCAGACTCTTTGTTGGCTAAAAGTAGTAACACTATTTCACTTTGTGAAACTGGCATGAATTTCAGCAGCCAACCAACATTCCCAATCATAATTTCGCGCGGTATTTCTGTTCATGTCTGTTCAATTCATTTCTGACTCGATCAGACAGAATGAATGGAACGGTTCATGAAATGTTATTTAGTTGTTGTCAATTCAGTAGTTTGGGTATTTCATTTTCGCTGTTGCACAAATACAGGGAATTTAATACAGACCAGAGAAAATTTAATTACGGTGAATATATCAGTTTACAGTACTTACCTATTGTAAGTTATTTGCGTTGGTCTGAGAATGGTTGAAAACAACTTGTCATATTGAAATTGCAATATCGAATTTTGGTAACTAATTCCTAGATTTGTCGTAGTTATTCCAACATCATTACCATCTTTCGTTCAAAAACCAAGTATTTGGTAATACATCAATCTATGATATAATTATATCATTACGTAAATGCAAATTAGATTTATTTGAAACTAGGAGCCCTTCTAGGTTCGCACGGGTAGACATTTTTTTTCAATATAGCCTATGTTACTCAGGGCTAATGGGGGTAACGTAGCATTATAATGGTGAAATAATTTTTGAAATCGGTCTAGTAGTTTTTGAGTTTATTCGTTACAAACATATACAAATAAAAATCCTTCCTCTTTATAATATGTTAGTGTAGATTACAAGCTTTCTGTTCTCCTGCGTCATGTAGTGAATTTATTGTATTAAGTTTTTTTTTTTTATTGATTTATTTAACATCTATTGATTATGATATATATATTAATGGTATTTGTAAATATCTTTTTCAAGCTAAATATATTAATTTATCATATCGATATCGGGGTAAAGTACCCCGTACTCAAATAAATAAAAAAGAAATTAATCTTAATTTTAAATAAAAAATAATTCTCAAATTAAATCCTAGTGACGGCAGTGTCAAGAAAAGTCGTGGAACTTTGCACTTTATGGAAGTAGAATGAAGACTACTCACTGGACTAAGCACTCATAATAGAAAACACGTGCCGAGAAAGATATCTAAAACATATAGGCTATTTATTTTTTCTAAATAGCCATAGGGTATGTGTTGTTATGACAACTATGAAATTCCGTTTTGTAAGAGATCATTTGTGTCTAGCTAACACATCAACGGTTACTTCTAATAGTGAATTTGTGATTTATGAGAAAAACAAAATACTATATTTTTCAATACACTTCCTCGAAAACTGGTCCTTAACGCACTACGATTAGGTACAACATGCAATGTATTTCACACGAGTGCGATTTTATCCATGAAATTTTTCTGAATGAAAATTGCCACAGATAACTATACCTATACTTAGTCCAAATTGGTTCAATGCCTATAGTCTGAGGTGAATGTTTTTATTTTATTTTTTGCAAAGCACTACGCGTCTTTACGGCATAAATATGTTTTGAATATTCAAATTGTGTTTATAAATAGAATATCATAGATAAACATGATTATTTAAAACTAATAGTTACTATTATAAACAAATTAACATTTATTTTCATTCAACCTGGCGAAACCAAAGCGCGAAAAAAAAAAGAAAATTAAAATCGTAGTTTCATAGTTCGTGACAAAAATATTATTCGTTATTTTATTTTATTACTTCAAAAGTGTATTGAAAAACGTCGTTTGATACACGTGGACATTTGTTATTGCAATTCTCGGCTCAAAAACACCCTCGCCTATGGCTCGGGTGTTATAATTCCGCCTCGAATGCAATAACAAACTTTCTCCACTTGTATCAAAATGTACTATTTCTTTACATATTATAAAAAGTGAAAGTCACAAAGTCGCTCCCGCTGTCTGTACGCTTAGATCTTTTAAACCACGCAACGGATTTTAATGCAGTTTTCAGCAATAGATAGCGTGATTCAAGAGAAAGGTTTATAATATTATTATGGCAGGAGTGCGAAGCCGGGGCGGGTCGCTAGTTCAAAATAAGATTTTTCTCCTAAACTTATTAGATATTTGAAATTTTGTCATTTTTTTGTTATTTGTCGGTGATGAATCGTGTGTCTTCCCACTTTTTGACCGACTGCAGTTGAAAAACCCGTGCTCCCATTCATTATGTTTAGAAAAATAATTTATTCAAGTAAATTTTATAAGTTGGTCGACTATTATGGACAAAATTAGGGGAACGTTAATGATTTGTTGTTTCTGAATTAACACGAACGTCTGCCGCAGTGTGATCCTCGCAGATGCAAAGCTTTTATGATTAGTTTTTCAACGCATGGTAGTGCGCATTGCGCAGTTATGAAGTCTATCCACTTTGGTCGCACTTCGTTTTGTTTATCTCTTCAATTTTAATGTACTTCCATGGTTGTAGCAGCTCAATGCGACTTCTGACATGACCATGGCCGACTTGCAGGAGTGTCCAAAGTATCCCTACAACTGCGTTTTAGAGGACTTACTGTCAAAATGGCTACTGACGCCGCGAATAACGTAGCCACCGGGGAGTTTCTATTTATACATATGACGTATAACGAAAGAGGAAGATGAAGAACAGGGTAATAATATTATATCTCGTATCTCCAAGGATAGACGGCCAAAACGTATACATATTTAAGGACAAATTGAAAAATGAATGGGCAAAAAAAATTATGCGTAGACGTAGACCGATATATAACAAATTCTGTCGAAGCAAGAGCCCTTCGTTTATTTACCATATTTATGTTGACTATCTACTCTAATATTTTAAAGAGGAAAGATTTGTATTTTTGTGTGTGAATAAACTCTAAAACTATTGCGCCGATTTCAAAAATTCTTTCACCTTTAAGCTACATTTACCCTGATAGGCCATATATTTTTATCCCCGTAATCCCAAGGGAACGTGAACTACACGGATGAAACCGCGTGACGTCCGCTAGTTATTATTATTTTGCTCCGAAGTTAACATGCCGAGATTGAAGCTGTTACTTTTACGGATGTAACTCCTCTTCACTCTGTGGTATCTCTACAATTGTAAATAAAGCCTGTCTAGTACCAAATAAATGCCTAATCCAGCCAAATCTATTCACCAAGTGAAAAATATTTTTATTAAACTTAGAAAAACATAGTCATAACGAATGGGTTGCCTGATAACATTAAGTCAACTATTTTAAAATGGCTTCACTGATTTTACTTAGACAACGTTATACCATCGTGTTTGTTGGCTTATTCGTTCACATATTATAAAATATTATGAAAAGATCTCTACATATTATAATATAAATTGTGAATTTATAAAGTCTTGTGGGGTTATATTTTCGTGTTGTATTGGAATGTTTAATGTAGTGTGTGTGTTTGAATGTATCTTTTGTGCTTTCAATTGAATTCTGTATGATGAGTCATCTTGAACAGTTTATCTTGAACAAATAAAATAATTATAATAAGGTATTTATAGAACTATTGTAGCCTGAATTAAATGTTGTTATGTTATGTTACTTCTTCCGAGTTTGGGTGTACAAGGCAACTGTAAGGGTACCTACGCACTGACAGGTGGCTTGCTTAGTGCCGATAGAATAACGAGTCGCCTAGGGAGTGCCGAAGTTAAACAAAAGAACGTGTGAGGAACTTCGAAGCCAGCTGCACTGCGAGCTTGCCGCTTTCGCTATTTGACTATTCAATTCAATTCAATTCTTTATTGCATATCACATGTGTTTTACAAGGTCTTATTATTAAAATAAAGTTCACATGGACCCTTGTCGGGCACAACAATTTATAATATTAGGTATAGCATTTAAAAAATCATCATTAAGGCTGATGCTCCAGGGTAGCCCGCGAAATTCAAATTTTCTTACGTTTTTGGCAAATTGCAGGCCAGTGCTAGGTTGTATGTTGATTAAAAAATATTGGACGCGATTGTAAGACGTATGTAGTTACAGAATTATAATCATCAAAACCATCAATACAACCCTCCAAGTTCATAAAGGTCAAGAAACGATTTTTTCAAGGTCAAAGTCATTGCTAGACCTTTATGAACTGGGGCTAGCAATTTGCCAAAAACGTAAGAAAATTTGAATTTCGCGGGCTGGTCGAAGCATTCACCTTAATTAAAAATAACTATGTAACTTCATTCAAATAAGTAAAAAAAATGTAAAAAGTATAAAAAAATAAAAGATAAAATAGAGTTAGTACTAGTTAGTACCTATTTAAGTAGTGTCAGTGCGTTCGTAGCTTAAGGGCGAGAGTTTTGGGGGACTGTTTTATGCAATGTTGACGTATTTTAAGAGCCTACTACCTCAAATTAGCAACTCTATTTGTGGTGGTTCAAACTTCGTTTGAAATACTGTTAGAATAACGTGCTTGCACTACAAAGTGGTTGTTACATCAGTCACTGCAGGCCGAATAGTGCGAAATGTGTGGTTTTTATTCTTATAAAATCAAATTTTCGTCATTTGGAAAAAATAAAAAAACATAAGACCTGCTTTAGTTTTTAGTTTAGTTAGTATGCAAAGTTTCATGATCACATTTGAAGTACTTTTTGAATAGCAGTGGTTTATTGTTCGATTTGGAGGTAACTGGATTTTTTTTTTCTATAGAGAAAAGTTTATGGAATCGTGTTTTTGTCACACATAATACCTAGCATTAATCCTCAACTTTACCATAATATATTTATTTCAAAATTAATGCTGCAGTATTTTAGGCGTAACGGAGGATCATGCTAAGCCATTTGAGGCAAGTTACGCCCTTAAGGGCGAGAGTTTTGGGGGACTGTTTTACGCAATGTTGACGTATTTTAAGATACATTAAGTTTTTTCTTGGTTTTGCCGCTAAACCGTACTTGAATATGTTAAGATCCATGCTTTGAATATACATATTATGATGATGGTTTGGTTGCTTGTATTAAGAACAATAGGTAATTAAATCCTTAATTAACAACTTGTATTATAAATTCAGAGATATCGAGATTTATAGGGCTTATGTTTCTGGTTTTTAAGTTCAATATTTTCTATCGTAATGGAGAATTACTGTAAACATAGAGACTGATTATTGATTAAAATAACATCAGCCAACCAATTTCATTGATATAATACTAATTTTGAAAACTGCAAGAAATTCAGTCGTGTTTGAGATACCTACCGGAGTTTGAGTGTGAGTCTCACGTGACTAGAACAACACCCACTTTATACAGCTTTATTATAGTATAGAAACAGTAAGTTTTGCATTGGTTAACGGAAAAATGGGCCACCTGTTGGCGTAGTTAGCTCCCTGTTGATTGGATCAAGTGAATTCTACTAATTCAAATTACTACCCCCTAATTTTCTCCACTTGTTGAGCTAATTTTGCCAAATTTTCCGTGACTACGCTTTTTATAAACCAGAAAACCGCATTTTTTTTCATTTTTGTTGTAGAAGTTAGCGAAAAAAGTCACCTAAATTGGGTTTTCAAGCTGTTTCTGGCTCGCTAAGTTCAAGAAGTCACAAACGTGTCTGATGCTGAGTATATGGTTTTAATTTCAACTCAATAACTTCACGCGTTCTCGAGATAAAGGGTATTGTCAGACAAACGGCGTACTTTAAAATAATGACTGCATCTTTTTATGATTTCATTACAAATGTATAGTTTTCAGATTTTTCCGTGTATTTGTAGTATATGACGATATTATTTGCCAAACTTCATAGCCCTAGGTCAACGGAAAGTACCCTATAAATTTTAATTCCCTTGATAGTGTCGAAATATACGTCTTTTGCAGCATTAACGGTCGTATCTTTTTTTACGTTAAGTTAGAAGTTTGATTTTTTTACAGCTTCAAGGGACTGTACATTTGAGTATACGGTTTTAATTTCAGCTCAATAACTTCATGCGTTCTCGAGATAAAGGGTCTTGTTAGACAGACGGCGTACTTTAAAATAATGACTCTATCTTTTCATGATTTCATTACAAATGTATAGTTTTTAGATTTTTCCGTGTTTTTGTAGTATAAGACGATAATACTTGCCAAGCTTCATAGCTCTAGGTCAACGGAAAGTACCCTATACATTTTAATTCCCTTGATGGTGTCGAAATATACTTCTTTTGCAGCATTAACGGTCGTATCTTTTTTTACGTTAAGTTAGAAGTTTGATTTTTTCACAGCTTCAAGGACTTCAAGGGACTGTACACTGTATATTGGTTTTAATTTCAACTCAATACCTCCACGTGTTCCCGAGATAAAAGGTCTTGACAAACAGTCGGTCAGACGGGCAACAAAGTGATCCTATAAGGGTTCCGTTTCTTCCTTTTGAGGTACGGAACCCTAAAAACAGGGGTTTATAAATAAGATCTTAGAAAATAGCTTTATATTAACGTGCCTTGTTAGAGATGATAAGTATGTATTGGCCAATCAATTGGCTAGCTATTGAATTTCAAACCTGGCCTACCATGACGTCTTAAAGTAGGATCGTTTTAATTTTATTCCAGTGAGGGAAAGAGATGGCGCTAGACGTCCTCTATAACTCCGTCTCTTACCCACACTCGAACAAAAATAAAACGATCCTGCTTTAAGAGCTTATACTACCTCAGATTAGCAACTCTATTTGTGGTGGTTCAAACTTCGTTTGTAATAATGTTAGTATAAAGTTCTAATCAGCTTGCACTACAAAGCGGTTGTTACGTCAGTCACTGCGGCCGAATAGTGCGAAATGAGTGGTTTTTATCTATATATATAAAAGAGAAGTCCACTCACTGACTGACCATTCATCACGAAATCTCGGAAACTACTGGGCCGTGAGGTCTAGAATTTGGCACAAGCACTCTCTATGGGGTGCAGGCGCGCACTAAGAAAGGATTTTTTAAAATTCGCACCCCAAGGGGTTGAAAAGGGGTGTCAAAGTTTGTATGAAAGTTTTATGTTTTTAAAGTTAGAGACATGAATGTGGGCCTGAATGTTCCTTTCGGCTTCTAGATGCTCACTAAGAAAGGGTTTTACGAAATTCAGCCCTTAGGGGTATAAATAAGGGTGTTTTTTTATTTGTATGAAAAAAGTTAAAGATCCAAATTGAATCTTACGGCAACGCGTTATTGCATACTTTACATTGAAATTAGAATTCGGAAGCCGATAATGATCCAAATTGAATTTTACGACAACACGTTAATGCATAGTTTACATTGAAATAAGAATTTGGAAGTTCCTTGAGGTTTATCTTCAGTTTTTATGCGAATTTCTAGGTGGCCAGTATGTTTCAGTAAAATGCAGGAGACTGCTGAAATGTAGGTAATGAAATGAGGTTAACGTTCTAAAGTTGTTATGCCAATTTCTAGGTGGCCAGTATTTTTGAGTATGCAGGCTGAAAGGTAAAATAAAACGTTTCAAAAAACGAACTAATGAATCAATCACAGACGGATCACAGACCGGTTACCTAAGCGATACACGTTCAAACTAATTTCTGTTCTGCAATGATACACGTTCAAACTAATTTCTGTTCTGCAATATGTACCTACTACTAATTTGTTTTGAAATATTTGTCATCATCGTTGTTTGGTTTGTCTTCGTTAGGGTTAAAACTATATCATGCCGTTGCGTTTCTGTACAATGAAAATATTTAGAAGAAAAAAAAATAGGGGTGTTATAGGATCACTAACAGAATCCATTTCTACTATATTTAAATTTTTTGTCTGTATATCTGTGCGGTCTTTTGTAACAGCATCATGTGTAAATTATAAAACCTATGTGGTTAGATTTAATGCACAAATATTGGGCATAACTTAGAGAAGGTTTTAGTTTTTGTTTCATTGTAATGGGTGCTTTCTTTTTAATGATATAAATGAACTTAAAGTGTTCAAGAAGAACTTATCATCAAAATGTAAGATACACGCAGCAACATCTATTCAACCAAAATGGTACTAACTTGGTACTAATGACTAAACACAAAGAACAAGTTAACTTTTAAATCGAGTGACCGTCTTTAAAAAAAAAGTTATGATGGCAAAAAGTACTCTCAATTAGTCTATATGACGCTGCTTTAAAAATCTACATAGCCAATATAGTGTGCGTTAGACCGCTTTCCATGAATTATATATTATCAATTTAACTTACGAGTCGATAGATCGCGTTGTAAATTTCACTCCATTTTCTGAATCGCATTGTTAAGATTTTTCGTGAAAGAATGACTCTCGCCCGAGTCAGTTGCCTCAGATTTGGTGTTATGCCCACAAAACAAATTCAGGAGGTTCTCAATTCCATGCGTATAATTTTTTATGTAGAACCATGCATCACTTTTTAGAGGTACCTAATTCCGGTATGAATGATATTTTTTTTTTGTGAAAAGCGTATAATTATCTTAAATTGGTCCTATTTAAAATTGAAAAATCGGGTTTGGGCTCATTTCATATACCTTAATGAGAAATTTACCTAGCTGGAGTATGACAGTCATCGAAGGTCTGACGATGGAGACGGAAGGCAGTTGCAAAGGGTCCGCAAGAGTTTACAGCAGCTATGTCGTGATTTCATGGACCTTGATGAGAACTTTAGACCTAGCTGGAGTATGACTGTCGTCAATGGTCTAACAATGGAGACAGAAGGCAGTTGCAAGAGGTCCTAAACAGTTTGCAGCAGCTATGTTGTTATTTATTGGCTTCAGTTAATGCACCTTAGTAAGAACTTAAAACCTGCCTGGAGTATGACTGTCATCAACGGTCTAACGATCGAGACGAATGGCAGTTGCAAGAGGTCCTGAACAGTTTACAGCAGCTATATTGTGTTTGAGCTCATTTTATGCACCTTGATGAGAACTTTCGACCGAGCTAGGGAAAGACTATCATCGAGTGTCTAAGGATGAAAACGTAAGGCTGTCGAGGGAAGCCCCTAATTAGAAAAACATAGTAGAATATTTTAGCGATGCAAATATTTCTGAGAAATTAAATTGTTACCCACTTGAATTTATACTTATTGTAAAGGAGAAGAGTTTGTTTGTTTGGTTGGTTGAACGTGCTAATTTGAGGAACTACTGGTTGGAGTTAAAAACATATTTTAGTGTTGGATAGCCCATTTATCGAGGAAGGCTATACGTTATATAAGATCAATGAAAAATGTTGCCAATACAAGGAAAAAATATTGCTTTTGAGAGCTTCCGTTGCGTGCGCTGCGTAAACGGTTAGCGTAAACGGTAAAAGTTACTCAACAATCATGCATCTATGACGGGATTGTTCCTCTTAAAAAGTTCGCGATTGCACATTGGTTGACTCACGCTCTCTCTAACCCTCTCTCTTTCTCTCTCTCTCTTATGTAACGCAGACGAAGTTGCGCGGGTCAGCTAGTCTATATATATAAAAGAGAAGTCCACTCACTGACTGACCACTCATCACGAAATCTCGGAAACTACTGGGACGTGAGGTCTGGAATTTGGCACAAGCACTCTCTATGTGGTGCAGGCGCGCACTAAGAAAGGATTTTTAAAAATTCGCACCCCAAGGGGTTGAAAAGGGGTGTCAAAGTTTGTATGAAAGTTCTATGTTTTTAAAGTTAGAGACATGAATGTGGGCCTGAATGTTCCTTTCGGCTTCTAGATGCTCACTAAGAAAGGGTTTTACGAAATTCGGCCCTTAGGGGTATAAATAAGGGTGTTTTGTATTTGTATGAAAAAAGTTAAAGATCCAAATTGAATCTTACGGCAACGCGTTATTGCATACTTTACATTGAAATTAGAATTCGGAAGCCGTTAATGATCCAAATAGAATTTTACGACAACACGTTAATGCATAGTTTACATTGAAATAAGAATTTGGAAGTTCCTTGAGGTTTATCTTCAGTTTTTATGCGAATTTCTTGGTGGCCAGTATTTTTCAGTATGCAGGCTGAAAGGTAAAAAAAAAACGTTTCAAAAAACGAACTAATGAATCAATCACAGACGGATCACAGACCGGTTACCTACCTAAGCGATACACGTTCAAACTAATTTCTGTTCTGCAATATTTTGCTATTACCTACTACTAATTTGTTTTGAAATACTTGTCATCATCGTTGTTTGGTTTGTCTTCGTTATGTTACAAACTATTTCATGCAGTGGCGTTTCTGTACAATCAAAATATTTAGAAAAAAAAGGGGTGATATAGGATCACTAACAGAATCCATTTCTACCATATTTAATTTTTTTGTCTGAATATCTGTGCGGTCTTTTGTTACAGCATCATGTGTAAATTATAAAACCTATGTGGTTAGATTTAATGCACAAATATTGGCCATAACTTAGAGAAGGTTTCAGTTTTTGTTTCATTGTAATGGGTGCTTCAAATGATATAAATGAACTTAAAGTGTTCAAGAAGAACTTATCATCAAAATGTAAGATACACGCAGCGACATCTATTCAACCAAAATGGTACTAATGACTAAACACAAAGAACAAGTTAACTTTTAAATCGAGTGACCGTCTTTAAAAAAAGTTATGATAGCAAAAGGTGCTCTCATTATTAGTCTATATGACGCTGCTTTAAAAATCTACATAGCCAATATAGTGTGCGTTAGACCGCTTTCCATGAATTATATTTTATTAATTTAACTTCGGAGTCGATAGATGACGTTGTAAATTTCACTCCATTTTCTGAATCGCATTGTTAAGGTTTTTCGTGAAAGAATGACTCTCGCCCGAGTCAGTTGTCTCAGATTTGGTGTTATGCCCACGAAACAAATTCAGGAGGTTCTCAATTCAATGCGTATATTTTTTTTATGTAGAAGCATGCATCACTTTTACAGGTACCTAATTCCGGTACGCATGATATATTTTTTTTTGTGAAAAGCGTATAATTATCTAAAAGTTGGTCCTATTTGTACTTTAATGAGAACTTTACCTAGCAGGAGTATGACAGTCATCGAAGGTCTGACGATGGAGACGGAAGGCAATTGCAAAAGCTCCGCAAGAGTTTGCAGCAGCTATGTGGTGTTTGGGCTCATTTATGCAGCTTGATGAGAACTTTAGACCTAACTAGGGCATGACTTTCATCGAAGGTCTGACGATGGAGACTGAAGACAGTAGCCAGAGGTCCCCGAAAGTATACAGCAGCTATATCGCGTTTGGGCTCATTTCATGTATCTTGATGAGAACTTTCGACCTTGCTAGGGTAAAACTATCATCGAGTGTCTAAGGGTGAAAACGTAAGGCTGTCGAGGGAAGCCTCTAATTGGAAAAAAACAATATTTCTGAGAAATTTAATTGTTACCCACTTGAATCTATACTTATTAGAAAGGGGAAGAGTTTTTTTGTTTGGTTGGTTCAACGCGCTAATTTTAGGAACCACTGGTTCGAGTTAAAACGTCTTTTAGTGTTGGATAGCAAAGGGTCCGCAAGAGTTTACAGCAGCTATGTCGTGTTTCGGCTCATTTCATGCACCTTGATGAGAATTTTAGACCTGGCTGGAGTATGACTGTCATCGATGGTCTAACAATGGAGACAGAAGGCAGTTGCAAGAGGTCCTAAACAGTTTGCAGCAGCTATGTTGTTATTGGCTTCAGTTCATGCACTTTAGTAAGAACTTAAGACCTGCCTGGAGTATGACTGTCATCAACGGTCTAACGATGGAGACGAATGGCAGTTGCAAGAGTTCCTCAACAGTTTAGAGCAGCTATATCGAGTTTGAGCTCATTTTATGCACTTTGATGAGAACTTTCGACCTAGCTGGAGAAAGACTATCATCGAATGTCTAAGGATGAAAACGTAAAGCTGTCGAGGGAGCCTCTAATTGGAAAAACATAGAATATTTTAGCGATGAATGCAAATATTTCTGAGAAATTAAATTGTTTCCCACTTAAATCTATATTGTAAAGGAGAAGAGTTTGTTTGTTTGGTTGGTTGAACGCGCTAATTTGAGCAACTACTGGTTCGAGTTAAAAACATATTTTAGTGTTGGATAGCCCATTTATCGAGGAAGGCTATACGTGATATAAGATCAATGAAAAATGTTGCAAATAAAAGGAAAAATTATTGCTTTTGAGAGCTTCCGTTGCGTGCGCTGCGTAAACGGTTAGCGTAAACGGTAAAAGTTACTCAACAATCATGCATATATGACGGGATTGTTCCTCTTAAAAAGTTCGCGATTGCACATTGGTTGACACACACTCTCTCTAACCCTCTCTCTCTCTCTTATGTAACGCAGATGAAGTTGCGCGGGTCAGCTAGTTCTTTATAAAATCAAATTTTCGTCTTTTGGAAAAAATAAAAAACATAAGACCTGCTTTATAGTTAGTTTAGTTAGTATGCACAGTTTCATGATCTAATTTGAAGTACATTTTGAATACCACCGGTTTATTGTTCGATTTGGAGGTAACTTTGGGATTTTTTTCTATCGAGAAATTTTTATGAAATCGTGTTTTCGCCACACATAAGACCTAACATTAATACTCAACTTGTGCCTGCATGGAGCCGTGCCTGCATGGAGGAAGACGAGACAGCAGCCCACGTGCTTCTGCACTGAGTGGTTGCAACATACAGGGCAAAGTACTTCGGTAACCCAGGTACTCTCCGCGAGATTGTTAGCAACACCAAGGCGCTGCTGGCCTTTCTCGGGGAGTTAGGGTGGATCGAATAAAATTCCCACCCGTACGCAAAATACGCGCTTTAACGTGGAGTTTTGGACACCAGCCCGCTATACTAGTTTGTTCGATACTTTACGATACGTAGTTTGTACGATCGTATAACGAACTCGTCAATTTGTAACAAAATATCAAAAAAGTGTGTAAATACCCAGGATTAATGTTTTCATGCAAAAATACACTGTAAAACATAGTGTTTGGTTGCCTACCTCGACCGGTGACCTATAATTTCACAAACAGCTGATGTTCCTACGGATCTCTCTGGGGAGTATAATTGTTTCTTTTTAATTAATAATTCGCTCACATTAATTAATTAAAACCTCTCATGGAGCAATAAGTTCATTATTCTGGTTAATCTGGCACTTTTTTGTAGTTGAAGTTATGTTCAGTGTCAGGTATCACTTGTTGAATAAGTATTTGTGTAGTTTGTAATAAGTTAATATTGTAACTAGCTATCTATTTAATCAACTTTAATACACAACAGTGAAGAACGTTGGTTATTCTTTATAAATTTTGGCTTGTATAGTCAGTTAAGTCCACAATTTTAAACCAAGAGTTCTACCCACTTTAGGAAAAAGTAAAGGACAAAGAATCAATATTTTCAACACAGTGTATTCATCTTATTGAAGTATCTCGTGTAAGACTTATAAGCCTATCTCAGTTACCAGTAATCACATATTCCAGACTATTTTTATTTTCTCCTTTCATTTCTCTAGCTTTCCTAATTTTGTCCATCCACTTAGTTCTCACCATTCTTTGCACTTCTCCTTTCAGTTCTATTCCCTGAAACCATGCCTGTGATGACCCGTAAGGCTACTACCCAGGAGTTGCAGGCTAAGTTGTGAACGGCCCTTGATGAACTTAACGCAGCAAACAGCAAATGTCAACAGCTGTTATTGGATAGAGAGGAACACGAGGTCGAAATCGAGAAAGTCGTTCAGAAAAACACAAGCTTGAAACGGGAGCTAGTGGACCTGCACCAGCAATACACGGATGTTGTTGATGAACGGGACAAACTGCGGGTGGTCACAAATGGTTTCAATGACTGTAGTAACTATTATGAGACGGCTTTATGTAAGGTTAGGGACTTAGAAGATGAACTGCTTCATGCTAACAAACAAATAATTAAGTTTCAGAAAGAAAGAGAATGTACTCAGGTTAGGGAAACAGATCACCTTTATAATCAATTATTAAACTCAAACTGCAACCCACATTCTTTAACAACAATAGATCTTACTGAAGATTCTATTCTAAAATATAATTGTAGCAGTTACAAGGTAAGCCAAAAATAAATAAAAAAATATGCAAAACTTAATAGAATTATAAAGAAATGCAATAAATATAATAAACAACAAAAACACAGTTCCCACAATATTAAACTAAGAAAAGAACGTGTTTTTCTCATAAAAAAGTTAAACAACTATCAAATTAAATTAGAGGACAGTAAGAATTTTTATGAAATAGACACTCAAAACTTACAGTCTGAGATTCAAGTACTAGAGCGTCAACTACAATCATGTTATTCCATGTATGTGAAATCTCAGAAACAAATTAAGGAACATATCCTTGCTGCAAACGAGTTAGTCAATAGTGGTAATAGTAATGCAGACTGCGTAGACATGATGACCAACATCACTCAATGTACATCACAAAGGGAATCCAGCCCTGACACTATCCTGCCTGTGGAAACGGAGGACCCGTCCCGGTTAGGAAGTGCTCGGGATTGTATCCCCATTCAAAATTCACCAGACATTGTACAAGGTTCATCACAGGTAGGACAAACAGAACGCAGTTCTCCCTCTCGTTGTAGTACACATTGTGACTGCTGCATCATGTATTCAGATGGTTTAGGAATTGGTTTAGGCAAATTAATTAGTAACAATCTAAATCATTCTTGTCAAAATTATTGTACACCTCAGGCTTCATACAACCACATAATGTCATCCTTAACTCGGAAGGAATTAGATCCTCATGCCATTGTAACTGTATTTGTAGGTAACAGTTCGAACGTTAAAATTGACGATATCACTGACAATGTCACTCAACTGTTAAAACTAAAATGTAAGAAAATAAAATTATTCTATGCGCATTCCCGTACTTTAAGAAATTGTCTAGCAAGCAAATCCATTATATCCATGCCCTCAATAATCATATGCATATTCTAGTTAGTCATTATAGTGACAGGTTGACATTTTTCGACACTAACAGTTTCGTTCAGAAATTGAAGTCAACCAGGAACATTGACTTGAGAAGTAAATGGACTGGAAATACCTACAAAAAAAAGGTGCCACAAAATTTCTCATAAAATGGCTGCCAATGATAGGGATGTACCAATTATGGAATATAGTGTTACTATAACAAGTATCGATACTAATACTACATAATAGTTTTACGAGTCTTACTAGATATCACGTTGGAATCATATTTATAATTTACTAAGCACTTCGCCCGCGAAAATTGTGATAGCTCGGCTAATTTGCATGGCATCAATATAATTTATATCCTATGTTACTCGGTAAAAATGTAGCTTTATAATGGTACTTAAAATATTTTTTAACAGTAGTTCTTGAGTTAAATCGTAACAAACACACAAACAAAAAAGCAAATCTTTCCTCTATATTATTATACCATAGATTCTTACAGTCTGTTGTAACAAAAAATGAGTAAGTTTAATGCTCCTCTGATATCTGACCGTTAATAATTAATGTAGTGTTTTTTCTGCACAGAATTTATAAACAATTTTAGTCGCATCACTTTTGCGCTTTCGCTTATTTTATATCTGGTCTGTAGCTTCTAGTAGGTATGCGGACTAGGTTTGCCAGATACAGTATTTTCATTTCCTGGCCAATTCGAAGGATACTAATTTGGTGGGTACGAAAATTTGTAATCTATACTAATATTATAAAGAGGTAAAATTTGTTTGTAAGTTTGTATGTAGGGGTAATCTCCGGAAGTAATGAACCGATTTTAATAATTGTTTCACTGGTAGAAAGCTACATTATTCGTGAGTGCTATAGGCTATATTTTATTCCCGTACTCCCACGGGAACGGGAACTACGCGGGTGAAACCGCGGGACGTCAGCTAGTATTTTACAAACATACCAATACACCTAGGTATGTCAAAAATCAACTTACCAGCTTTAATTGCTCATACTATGCAGATTATTTTTAAATATGAAAACACAAACATTAATTGAGTATCGCACCTCGTTTTTAGTTATTCATTAAATAAAACTTCGGTAAAAATCAACATGTGTTTTATTTATTCAATAAACATTTGTTAAGAAAACAACAATATGCATATCAACTACCTATTCATTTCTAAACAATGTTAGTTTGTTCAAAAACTGCTTTCCGAGCCACGCAGGAAACTCGGTATGTAATGGGTGGTCACCCATCCACAGTCCAACCTAGGCAAACACGCACACTTTGCACGAAGGCCAGGGTATCGTAAAACGGTCGACTTCTAAGTAGGTGGATACATACCTCTTTGAGCATTGTTTCCACAATTAGATGGGGTAACTGCAATGGACGCATTACAGTACATGTACAAGAAACATCCGATTTTTTAACGTTGCTCGTCTCACAGAAAACATATGGCTCTTGATGTTGTTGTTTTATATTGTGTAACGGGCTGGTGTCCGTAACTCCACGTCAAATTCGTCAGTCAAAACGCGTACCTAATTTGCGTGCGAACAATAATAATCATATTTTTTCGAACCGTAGCACACGTATGTACTATACCGATATCGTACCAGCACAGCGAAGGAACTAGTATCGGAAAATATTACAGCAACGGTACTACACTATTCCACCATGACATGTTATTGTAAACAAACGAATGAAATTATGAAATTAAAAAAAGGTCTGTTGGACGAAAATAAGCCCAAATATGAACACTACAGCCATAAATTCACGATCCCTTAGCATTTTTTTCCTCAAAAGTGTATTACTATGTGTAATAATTCATGAAAACCGGCTACTAACCTGTGCAAAGATAATTGAGGTTGATTTTCCTTCTTTCTTGCACCACACTTCATAACACAACACGCAGGCATGTTGAATAGCTGTTTTCCACCATATACGTGCAATTTTAAAGATAAACTCTTCGTAATTTTCTCACAAATCTAAATAAATGCAAAAGTAAACACTCATTTGACAGCAGAACTACCACAAAACTCGTCGCATAATATGGCGGATACGGCACTTACCTACAACTGTAACTACGTCACAAGAAAATGTTGTCATTATGAGCAACAGCTGAAATATTGTTGTCTCTTTTATCAAATACGATTACCACATTAGATAGAATGAAGCAAAACGATATTTCACATTCTGTTTCGTATTTCACTCACATTTGTCTATGCAAATGTAGGTATAGAATATCGGGGCCCCTCCATATTTCTTTCTATCTCTATGACCAGGAACCATGCGTACTTGCCTATTAGTTTTAGACGTCAAATAGCTCGGCTATTAGCTTTTAATATAAACTCAGACATAAGTGGTATGTCGCAGTTTTTTGTAAATAGGTCTACGGAAATTAGTCATCATCTGCCTAGCCTTTTCCCAACATAGTTGGGGTCAGCTTCCAGTTTTACCGGATGCAGCTGAATACCAGTATTTTATATGGAGCGACTGCCTATCTGACCTCCACAACCCAGTTAGTACCGGGTAATACGATATCCCTTGGTAAGACTGGTTGTCAGACTTTATGGGCCTCTGACTACCTTACGACTGTCAAAGATCTACAAATGACAGCCGGGACCAACGGCTTAACGTGCTTTCCGAAGCACGGAGGAAACTCGATATGTAATGGGTGGTCACCCATCCACAGACCAACCTAGGCAAGCACGGCTTAACCTAACGATCGACCCGAGCGGCTGTTATTATTTAGCCACGAGCTCCTCTACGGAAATTAGTAATTATACTAATTGTAATTATACAAATATTAGCTTAGATTTAAACTAGTCATCAAGACAATAGAAGGTACGAGTGAAAATTTAGTTAATCTCGCCAACTTCGAGGTATCTTCTAGCTCTCAATCAATTAACTGTAAAAAAGGGGCTGAGCAGAATTCCAGAATATTCAGGGACTTTCTTCCAAAGAACTAGAAATAGAACTATTTTTAGAAAAAACTAAGTTTGATATTATCTGTTTTACTGAACATTAGATGAAAGATTATGAAGTAATGCAAATAAATTATAAGAATTACAATGTGAGCAGTTGCTTTAACCGAAAATCTAAGATGCGTGGGGGTTCATTAATCCTAGTAAAAAAATGTATTAAATCTAAGTCTCGTAATGATATAGTCGATCTATCGGTTGAACAAGGCATTGAATTGTCTTGTGTTGAGCTAGATAAGCATGTAATAGTGTGCGTTTACAGACCCCCTAATTATCTGAACTATTCTATCTTTTAGTCAGTAATGGAAGATGCTTTGGCAAAACTTGTAACTGGTAATAAACCAATAATTATCTGTGGTGACTTTAATGTCTATATCATAGAGAATAATGTGAATAGCAGTAGATTCTTAAGTCTCTTTATATCATTTTACTTGTAAAATGTGTTTTCAGAACCAACTCGAATTACGACAAATACTGCTACATGTATCGATAATGTTTTTTGTTGCTGCGATTACATAAATAAATCCATCGTAAATTACCTGCCTTCAGATCATAGTGGTCAGACGGTTACTTTCGCGTACAATAGACAATTACAAAGAATTCAGATACAAACTAGACAAATAACACCCAGCAATCTAGACAAATTTAATAATAATTTAATTAGCAAGTTAAGTATACCGGGTATTATTAGAAACAATGCATCTATTTAACAACCATCCGCATATGGTGTTGTTTGTTGACGATACTTCTTTAATATTTTAAATAAACAGACGTGCCACTAATCTTGATGACGTAAATAACGCCCTACTGCAGGTCCACGATTGGTTTACCGCTAATAATTTAGTACTAAATGGGAAAAACTAAATGCATTAGATTTGCTCTACCAAATGTCAAAAGTAGTGATTGTGACATAATATTGAATCAAGAGAAACTAGAATTTGTCGATAAAACGGTTTTCTTGGGAATCACGCTCGACTCAAGGTTACAATGGGGTCCTCATCTAACATCTCTTGCAGGACGGCTAAGCTCAGCAGCATATGCTGTTGGAAAAATCCGTCAATTTACTGATGTTGATACCGCGAGGCTGGTCTATTTTAGTTATTTTCATAGTATTATGTCATACGGTATTTTACTATGGGGACGGGCTGCAGACATCGAGTCTATATTTATTCTGCAGAAAAGAGCCATCAGAGCCATTTATGAATTACGTAGACGCGATTCTCTAAGAGAACTGTTTAAGGAAATTAATATCATGACAGTACCTTGTCAATACATCTATGAAAACATCATGTACGTTAGAAAAAATCGGCATTTATTCAGTAAGAGAGGGGACAGACACCACTATAACACTAGAAATAGGGACCAACTAGTTCAGCCAGGTTTCAGGCTTGCTAAAGTGGATTCATCTTTCATGGGGTACTGTTTGAAATGTTACAATAAAATACCTCCCCACATTCTTCAACTGAATGAGACGAAATTTAAATCTTGTATAAAACGCACACTATGTAGGCAAGCATATTATAAGTTGGGGGATTACATTGATGATAAAAATGCTTGGCTAAATGCTGGTCCTGCTCCACAACCATAGGTGGGGGGGGCAAATTAATTGTTTGTACTGGTCGGGCAGTATTTGAGTCCATCGACACGTAAAGAAGAAGATGAAGAATTGATTCCCATGTTAATGTATTGTGGAAGCTGCAGAAGATTGTAAAAATATACTTGCATTGTATAGATTCCAGTTCTTATTATTATATAATTGCATAGCACATGTGTGAGTACTTTGTACTGTTCAGCCACCATTTACATTAATTTATTTATCTTTCATTGACTTGAATATGCCTTGGTGACTGAGAGAATGTCATGCTCACTTAAATGTCTCGCTGATGGTGGCGGGTGTGTCGGGTCATTTAGTTCCCTTCAATATGGTTGAGTTGAATGGCGCCGGTACATGCGTCATGTCTGTGAACGGGCGCTGTCAGTTGGGACTGGTCATCTCTTAGCTGCCAAGGTTCATTTTAATTACTTTATTCATACATTTTTAATCTAATCTTTCACTCTGGATGCTCTTAGTCTTTCTACATCGTTCTCACATATATGTATAATCTCAAAATTAATGATGTAACCAAGATTTTGTAACAATATTTTGATTTTAAAAGAGTGCCCATGGAGTTTCTTGCCCATTCTTCTCCATAGAGATCTACGCTAGGGAATGGGCAACTACAGTACTTTCTCAAGTTATTATGCCTTGTGACTGGGACTGTAGCTTTGATTTTCTTTTTTGTATTTTTGACTTTCAAAAGTGCCGTAATGGTCTAATTGAAATAAATGCTTTGAGTTTGAGTTTGATACAATACAATACAAATACTCAACTTTACCACATATTTATTTTAAAATTAATGCTGCAGTATTTTAGGCGTAACGGAGGATCATGCTAAGCCATTTGAGGTAGTATAGGCCCTTATGACGTCATGGTAGGCCACTAGTTCCCCCCCAACCAATTGATCTAAAATTATTTGTACGTGGCGCGAGTGCAACTAATTGAATCGCGCCGCAACGTCATGACTTAGAAACTGATTGTGATATTAAAATTATTTAAGACATATAGAAGTTATATTTTTTTCAATACACTTCCTCGAAAACTGGTCCTTAACGCACTACGATTAGGTACAACATGCAATGAAAAAAATCGCACGGTGTGCGATTTTTTCCACTTTCCCGCACGGGTGCGGGAATGAAAATTGCCACAGATATTATATTCAATGCCTATAGTCTGAGGTGAATGTTTTTTTTTTAATTTTTGCAAAGCACTACGCGTCTTTACGGCATAAATATTTTTTTAATATTCAAATTGTGTTTTTAAATAGAATATCATAGATAAACATGATTATTTAAAACTAATAGTTTTATACACAAATTAACATTTATTTGTGTTCTGAATTCAAAAATATAAAATAAATCTATTTTTTATATTAGGCTGTTTAACGGCTTCATACCATTGCCTCTCTTTCAACCTGGCGAGACCAAAGCGCGGAAAAAAAAGAAAATTTAAATCATAGTTTCATAGTTCGTGACAAAAATATTACTCGTTATTTTATTTTATTTCTTCAAAAGTGTATTGAAAAACGTCGTTTGATACACGTGGACATTTGTTATTGCAATTCTCGGCTCAAAAACACCCTCGCCTACGCTCGGGTGTTATAATTCCGCCTCGATTGCAATAACAAACTTTCTCCACTTATATCAAAATGTACTATATCATGTTAATAAACTCTACTGATTTTAATCGAATTTTTAATTTTGACGTCCTTTAAAAAGTAAACGTCCCAACTGAACACTAGTAGGTACCTACTAATCCGTAGGTGCCGTTTGTGTAATAAAATTTTAAATAACAAACTATTCCACTAATGGCACCTGCGAAAAATATTGATAGGTGCCGTATGTGGAATACCCCAAGTGGCGTTAAGGCTGATGCTCCAGGGTAGCCCGCGAAATTCAAATTTTCTTAAGTTTTTGCAATTTGCAGGCCTGTGCTAGATTGTATATATATATTTTTTCAAGGTCAAAGTCATTGCTAGACCTTTATGAACTTGGAGAGTTGTATTGATGATTTTGATGATTATAATTCTGTAACTACACACGTCTTACAATCGCGAACAATGTTTTAATCAACATACAACCTAGCACTGCCCTGCAAATTGCAAAAAACGTAAGAAAATTTGAATTTCGCGGGCTGGACGGAGCATTCACCTTAAGGGGGTGGTATCTGCTAACGACAGGTTTTCTCCACGTAATTCCTCTTTGATGAGTGAATATAAATGTGCAAACAATATATATGTTGCATATTAGACTCTAAACTTTAATTGGTACAATTGAAAAACATCTAACTTTATTATTACTATATGAAAAAAATGTTCCAAGTGAAGCATTTCTTAAACGACTTCCAAAATACCACTAAAAATATTTAGGGGGAATCCGGGACCGTGGTCCTGGTCCCGAAAGCCCCCCGACCCTTCCAAAAGGAGGAGGTTCTCAATTCGATTGGTTTTTTTTTTTTTTTTTTAATGTATGTTCACCGATTACGCTGCCATTTATGATCCGATTTACGTGATTCTTTTTTAGTTTGATGCGGAATAGTTGCCATTTGGTCCCATCAAAATTTAACATGGTTTGGCCCAGTAGTTTTAATTTTATGAACATTTTTACTTCAGTTGTGTGGTATAATTTCATGTATGTTCACCGATTTCTCCTCGATTTGTGGAGCGATTCTCAAAATTCTTTTTGACGTGACAACGTCTTATAAATTGGTTTGCCGGGTGACACTTCAAGAAACTGGGTAACGCTCCTCCGCTCACGTTATGCGCTCACAATGAGAGCGAGTGAGAGGCACGCGTCCCGCCTAAGAACGAGAGAGACAGACATAAAAAGTTTATTTTACCACTCAAAGTCGTTGTCACGTAAAACTTTCGCCCGTATACCGACTTTACAGGCAACCAATTTTTTTATTTAAAAGAATATACTCCTGAGATAGTCGCGTTTAAATTTGGTGAAGATATGATGCTGATCTTCGGAGATATACAATGGAACTCTTCAAAACTAGATGGTAAATCGGTCGTGATTGCTGCAATTGCTTGGATGTTTATTGTTTACACAACATCATGACATAACATCACGCCTGTATGCTCTGAGGGGTACGCAGATGTGTACAATACACCCAAATTTTGACAGTTTAGGTATGTTAAGTTCCATTTATTGGGGATAAGCCTATTACCATGACATGTATTTTTAACAATGTAAAATAAATGCATAGCAAATATTTGTATAGGATATTACAACTAAATATGGAAAAATAAAAAAACTTTTTTGCAAAAAAATAAAACCGACTTCACTTCACGACGAAAAATTAAATGAATCAAACAAAGGTCACCGACTTCTGAAGCTAAAGTTATTATTCACTTTTTTGTGTTTTTGAAGTCGGTTTTATTATTTGCAAAAAAGTTTTTTCTTTGAAATTTCGTAAATACTCCTAAACGGGATTAAATTTTAGTATTTTTTTCCACACAAATATTTGTCACTTTTTTCTTCACAAAGTGTACAATGACTACTAATGATTGAATAGGCTACAATTAAATAAAAACCACTCATTTCGCACTAATGTCACTTCCCCACATCCGATCACTATGTACGGCAAGCCTATCCCCTGGGAGAAGCAAGCCAAATACTTAGGAGTTGTAAGCGACGCTCAATTTCTAGTTCAATATTGTTTGTCAGAATTTGAGGGTACTTTGTTTTCTGTTTTTATTTCGTGTACCCCAAAATTGTAAAAATTAGTCGTCAACCATTTATCCATGTAATGTGTCGCGTTCCCGTGAATAAATCGTTTAAAAAAGACTGAGTGCGTTTTGTGTGTTCTAAACACCACCCTTCACCAGCTACAGTGTCCTTCGGCCGGATTATATGTTTAGAACACCAGGCGCGCCGCGAAAAATGGTTAATACGCGTAGTTCAGCGCGGCGCAATCGCGACCGCGACGAGGCGGAAAACGTCAAACCGGATGGTGACCTGCCGCTATCAAAACCCCAGGACCCTACTTCGACATTGAAAACTACGAAGACGAAAGATAGTGATACGATCAAGAATCCTATTTCGAGTCGAACAGCTATGCCAGCTAGCAGTATCAAGTCGGAACAGCCGCCGCCCCTGCTACCCGCATCACGTAAAGATGAACGTCGGAGCTCGAAGTCATTGAAAAGTTCCACTTCGTCAATGCGGGCGAGACGGCAGCAGCTTATTCTGGAGGCAGAAAGGCAGAAGGCGCAGATTCGCATGGACCTAATAAATAAAAAGCTAGATGCCGATCTAGCTAGCCTAGACGAAGAATACAGTTCACACGATGGTAGCCAAAGTCGAAGCCGCGTTGAAGAATGGATGGAGCGCAGTTATGAGGAACTGACCCAGGGCCTGCCCGCCCCCGATGAAGGTTTATACACGGGTGAGCAGTGTCAACAAGCTGGACCGCCGGCGGCGCCTTTTATACCGCCGGCACAGAAAGAAATTCTCGACAACCATCTGACCTTCGGGCCACATATCAAAGCAGCTCGCGACCGAGCTGCTTTCGCGATGGGTAGACTCCATTACTTACTTACGGAAAAGAGCAAATTGTCTCTCAGGTGCAAATTGCGTCTCTATACCGCCGTAATCCGTCCCATCATGACCTACGCTTGCGTCGTGTACGCCCACGCCAAGCCTAGATATCTCTATAGGATGCAGGTCCTTCAGAACCGATTCTTACGTAAAGTCACGGGAGCCCCCTATTACGTCCGTAATGACCGTTTACATTTAGATCTTAAAATCCCCACGTTAGCTCAGTTCATGAAGCGCCTATCCAAACGCTTCTTCGATTCTGCTATTAAACACCGTAACCCCCTGATCGCAGCGGCCGCCCGTTACGAACCCTCGCGAATTAGTCAGACCCGCCGCCCAAGGCATACTTTAGTCGATCCCGATGACGCTATTACCCTCCTCCAGGAGAGCAGGAAGGAAACTAGCACGCTTAGAAAGCACAGACGCAAACAGCCGTCATTCCGTCCTCGCCGTCGAGGCCCGTCGCGACGCCCCAATACGAACCCTCCCCGTCCCTTACTCGTGCCAGCCCGCGTTGCTGCGCCTGTAGTTCAAAATCAGTCCCTAAATAATGACACCACTCAGATCCAGCCTGTCCCCTTGCTGTCCTCTCCCAGCGACGGCGACGCCCTAAGCCGAGGCCCGTACCCCGCAGGGGGTGCCCTTAGCGTGTGGTCGTTTAGTTTTTAAGTTTTATGCCCTGGCTGGAGGCTTTACACTTAAGGTACCCACAGGATTGTCCGGTTAAGCAGACGACAACCTCTCCCTTTGTTCTCATATTATTACATTCGCAAAATATTATATTCGCAAAATATTATATTCTCGAATTATTATATTCTCAAAATATTAGAAGTACAATCAAACACAGTGAAAAATAAAAATGAATTTATTTAAATCAAAATCTCTTTATTCCAATACCTAGGCATCATGGAAACACTTTCTAACGTAATACAATATTAAAATAAAAATTAATTGCAGTATCATACAGTATTGCAAAATTATTTGCATTTATCATTCATCTAAGTCGTTATCTTCATTATTGAAGGTCGTGTCTAGTCTGTGTCTGAGGTATTCATCACTCGGTGCACAATGCTCTTCCACGTTTGTCTGTCCTCGGCGGTCTTAAAAGCTTCGGCTATCGATAGGCCAGTGAGCGACTTTACTCGGTCTGACCAACGGGTAGGTGAGTGCCCGCGTGGTCTTTTCCCGTCTACTTGGCCAACTACCATCAGCTTCTCGAGGCTGTCAGGGTTTCTACGAGCGACATGTCCAAAATACTTGAGAATTCGCTGGAAGCAGACAGTGGATAGTCTTGTGGTTATTTGGAGCTCCTTAAGAATGGACAGGTTGGTCCGGCGTGCAGTCCATGGAATTCGCAGCATCCGCCTCCAAACCCTCATTTCAAAAGCGTCAATTTTTGCCCTTTCCTTCTCCCTTATTGTCCAAGATTCGGCACCGTAAGAGAAAATTGAGAATACCAGCGCATGCACCAGCCTCATTTTGGTTTTGCGGGATATATTGCAATCTTTCCATATCCAAGTGAGTTTAGTCATCGCTGCCTTGGACATCTGGATTCTTCTGGCGATTTCTCTTTCGCTGCCTCCCTCGTTACTGAGAAGAGAGCCAAGGTACACGAACTGCTCAACGAAATCTAGGTCTTTTAGTTCATTGGAGCGAATCAGCGAGCCAGATCTATCCACCATCAACACCTTGGTCTTCGCCTTATTAATGGTAAGGCCAACTGCTTTACTCTCTTTCTCCACTCTAGAGAGGAGTTGAGATAGTTCCTGCTCAGACGATGCGAATAGAGTGGTGTCATCTGCGTATCTTAGGTTGCTGATTTTCCTACCACCAATGGATATTCCACCCTCCTAACCATCTAAGGCTCGTCTCATTATATATTCACCGTATATGTTAAAGAGAATCGGCGACAAGATACATCCCTGTCTAACCTCTTTTTGCGGCTTAAAAGGTTTCGACAGAATATTGTTCACCTTCACAACTGTGCTCCCATCCTGATAGAGGTTTGCGATAAGAATGACGAGGTGGTCTGGTACTCCCATTTCTAATAGAATTTTCCACAGACATTCCCACCTAACACAATCAAACGCTTTTGAGTAGTCAACGAAACACATCAGCATTGGAATGTTGAACTCACGACATTTTTCAATAATCTGTCTGACATTCACAATCTGTTCCCTTGTTCCTCGCCCTTGAACAAATCCCGCTTGTTCTACTGGAATCTGCCACTGCAAGAATGCTTTAAGGCGTTCGTTAATGACGTACAGTAGAACCTTGCTAGCGTGGGATATGAGCGCCACCGTCCTGTAGTTGCCGCAAGATTTAGTTGACCCCTTCTTGTGTATTGGTATTAGAATGGATTCCTGCCAATCACTGATCCACTCGCCATTTCTCCATATCTGATTGCAAAGCTTTTGTAGAATGCGTATACCGTCTTCTCCTATGAGCTTTAAGTTTTCGGCAAAAATATAGTCACTTCCGGCCGACTTGTTACGCTTAAGCTTCTTCAAAGCGAAATCAATTTCAGATTTTAAGATGTAGGGCTCTTGAGGAGTATCGGAGATGCTGCAGCGCAGGTTTGTTGATGGAGCTGCCTCGTCATCGTACAAGTCTTCGCAGTAACCTTTCCATCTATCTACTACTCTATCAATCTCGGTAAGCAAACCTCCATTTGCATCTTCTATAGCCCAAGTTTTTGCCTTGAAGTCCCGCGTTATGGTCTTGATTTTCATAAAAAGATCTCGAGAGTGCATCTTTTGGGCATGATCTTCAATTTCAGAACATATGTTGTTAAAGTACTGATTTTTATCTTTCCTCGATAGACGCTGTACTTCTTTAGCGAGATTCCTATATTGTTCACGACTGCCATCCTTTGAAAGGTTTTTCAGTAGCTCTTTCTTTTTATTTATTACGTCCCATGTCTTCTCTGACAGCCATGAACTGCGGGGTGCGTCCCGCGATTCCACTTGGCTTTCTTTGTGAGCTGCAAGCAATATTTCTTTGAGTTTTCGCCAAATCACGTTCACGTCGGAGCTATCATCCATTTGCACATGCGTCGCCAGTTCCTTTTGGCATCGTGCCTTGAATATTGTTTCCTCTCCAGGTGTAAGCCTGCGTCTCTGTTTATCAACAAGCCGGTGGCACTTCTTAAGCTTGATGGCCATTTTTGCGACCAACAAGGAATGGTCACTGCCGCAGTCAGCACCTGGGTAAGTTTTGGTGTTTATTACGCTCGATTTCCATCTTTTTGGAACTGCAATATAGTCAATTTGGTTCCTGCACCTATCTCGTGGCGATGTCCACGTATAAAGTCGTCGAGCATGCTGCTGGAACCAGGTGTTCATTATGGACAGTGAGTTTGCCGCACAGAACTGCAGCCACTGGTCTCCTCTGTCATTCCGTGTGCCCAGTCCAAAACGCCCAACAACATCTCTCAGGTGGTCATCACCGTCTGTACATCCCACTTTGGCATTTAGGCCTCCTATCAGGATATTCACTTCTCTCTTAGGTAGCGAGTTATAAGTGTCCTCCAACTGATTATAGAATGCTTCGATTTCTTCTTCAGTACAGCTACTCGTGGGTGCGTACACCTGGATGATGTTCATACGACATGGCTTAGTGTTGAGTTTCAACGTAATTATACGGTCGCTAACAGGGCTGTATCCCAGAACACATCTATCGATCTCAGGGGTAACAGATATCGCCACGCCTTTGCTACTCCTGTTGTCAGGGCCCGAAAAATATATGGTGTGCCCTCTGCCCGTTTTGTAGAAACCTGTGCCCCTCATGTGAGTTTCACTTAGGCCTAGAATATCCAGTTTGTAAGCCTGTTGTTCCTTGTCGATCGTTTCCTTTTTCACGACATCGATCATGCCACGGACATTCCACGTTGCAAGTGCAACCATCTTCCTCAGCGATCGTTGGTCTGTTAGTGGCATTAGTGGCATTTATCATTAATAAAATATAATTAATAATAACTGAAACTAAACAAATCCCGAGTGATCAAGTGCATACAAGTTTTCACACGTGGCATCTGTTTGCAAGCACGACGATTGGTACAGCCGCTCAACAATAAAAATTGCAAAAGTAGGTATATACATCATGGAAAATTTATGGGAGCTTATTCAACGCCGCTTACATGGTTAAGCATTCTATTGATAGAATTTTGTTGGATAAACAGTCTGTGACAATGCAATTAATTTTTCTATCATTTTCAATGTATTTTAAAGATCTTTTTTTATCAGGGCAGTGGAAAGCACTTTTTAGCAATCTTTTATTTTGAATTTGAGCTTCTACTTTTAATGCTACTAAAAATTGGAAAATGGTTGGTCGAGATGGAATTCGAGAGTTAATTCTTCTGTGTCATCCTTCCACTGCATTCGTAGTGCGGTTCTTTTCACCATAACAGCTAAAAATATCTTTGGTAATGGTTTGTATCCACTGGTTATTAAAATAGTCTAGAAATTTCTGTGAAACTTCCATCTCTGGTGCGATTTCATTTATAGCAAGATATGATTCTGGAATTAGATTGGGTGGTAAGGTAACAGAGCCAAATTTGTGCACAACTGTGTGATTTTGCCACCTAAGTGAGTTTCGTTGAAATTAAATTTTTATTCATTCTAAACACAGCATTTAAAAAATGGTAATAACAGCCTTTTACTTTTATTTCTGGATATACCTCACGTATAGCATTAATTGCAGCAATTTCGTAATCGCATTTGTATGAACTAATATTCATACGAAATTGATTTCTAAGTACAGAAAAGAACCTTTTGTATGTATTTGTGTTCTTATTTGGTAATAAGCCGTAGACAATAGGTACAAAACTAATTGTGTTTTGGTCTCGTGCGATATCAATATGTAAGGTGTACAATTGGTAAAAAGGCGACGGTGTCACCTTGAATGTATACAATATCAATTGTATGGAATAATTCTCGTAGCTTTTGAGCACATAACAAACAAGTAACATCGAAAATATTATAATTCTATCATCCATTTCACCATCATAATCATCAAATAAAAAAAGTCTTGCACAATGTGGTGTGGCAACATTACTTGTAGTCTTTGATGTACCGACATTCAAAAAATTATTTCGTTTCCTGTACAGCATATCTTTTTTAGACGTAAATGATGGTATCTGATACTCTTTATTTTGAAAAACTTGTCAAGAAGTGTCCCAAGAAGTGCTTTTCAAATATTTTCGGAATGGGTTCAAAATTTTCGCACACTACTTTTTTGCACTCCTCCATTGCCATATCAATTATATTTCTTTCAAAATCAACGCTGCAACTATGTTTGGGCTGTGTAACGACTTTCTTAACCAAACTTAATGTAATCGAAGTCTTGCACTCGACTTCGATTACATTAAGTTTGTAGTTTGTTTTGTTTTTGCACTGGTTGCAACATCTCCAGTTGGTTGTACCATTTTTATTTTTCATGAAGAAGTTGTATTTGTAACCGTTATATTAAAAAAACCGGCCAAGTGCGAGTCGGACTCGCGCACGAAGGGTTCCGTACTATTATCAAAAAAATCACGTTTGTTGTATGGGAGCCCCCCTTAAATATTAATTTTATTCTGTTTTTAGTATTTGTTGTTATAGCGGCAACAGAAATACATCATCTGTGAAAATTTCAACTGTCTAGCTGTCACGGTTCATGAGATACAGCCTGGTGACAGACAGACGGACAGACGGACAGACAGACGGACAGACAGCGAAGTCTTAGTAATAGGGTTCCGTTTTTACCCTTTGGGTACGGAACCCTAAAAACATACTTGTCTTTTTGACTCGTTATAAACTTGGCTTCACTATCTTCAGACATTTTTATTTTAATATTTATTTATACAAAATTTATTCCCAATAAATATTTTTCACAATGTCACATTATACATCAAAAACAATATTGATAAATAAAAACTGACAACAGTACAAACATAGGTTTTTCATTGTAATCTGACAGGAACTACTATAGTTGGTGCCAGTTAACATCGGAATAGAGGTCATTAACACCTACCTACCAAGTTTTTTATCACAAAGCGATAACGACACTCACTAGTTACCTAAATCGACCAATAAGCGATACTTTGCTACATCGCTAGAGTATCATAATACCAGTCGGCTAGACATACAGGGGTTGTGAATCTTGTGTTGTTCCAATTCGAATTTATTATTATTTTTTGCTAGAAAACTAATTTTATGCTTGTAAGTTTACGTGAGACGTAAATGCCCCCGCACCGTGACCATAATGTGGTGCACACCTGACGCGATGACCTCGTAAAACGAAAACGGCATAAGATCAGAATTATAATTTTTTGTGATGAGATAGTTTTTGTGATGTCATAATTATATTTAGATAGGTACTTATGGTTTTTCCGTCATAGGTGTCGTTTTCATGGTTTTCGGGGTCGTTGATTACGAAATGAGCTCAAAATGAAAATCCAAGATGGCGTCCAAGATTTTTTTGGTTTTTCCGTCATGGCTGTCGTTTTCATGGTTTTCGGGGTCGTTGATTGCGAAAATGAGCTCAAAATGAAAATCCAAGATGGCGTCCAAAATTTTTTTGGTTTTTCCGTCATGGGTGTCGTTTTCATGGTTTTCGGGGTCGTTGATTACGAAAATGAGCTCAAAATGAAAATCCAAGATGCCATCCATGATTTTTTTGGTTTTTTAGTCATGGATGTCGTTTTCATGGTTTTCGGGGTCGTTGATTACGAAAATGAGCTCAAAATGAAAATACAAGATGGCGTCCAGGATTTTTTTGGTATTTCCGTCATGGGTGTCGTTTTCATGGTTTTAGGGGTCCCTGAATATGAGAATGAGTTCCAAACGAAACTCCTAGATGACACCGAGGAAATTTTTTGGTTTTTTTAATCATGGGTGTCGTTTTCATGATTTTCGGGGTCGTTGATAACGAAATGAGGTTAAAATGAAAAACCAAGATGGCGCCGAGAAAAAATTTCGGTTTTTTCCGTTATGGCCGTCGTTTTCATGGTTAAAGGATAAAGAAAATGAGGTCAATAATTATTTATTTCAATTAGGTCATTCAAAGGCACTTTTGAATGACGAATAGTGAAATGGATTCAATGATTTACCTTGCCTTTGGTTAAATCTGATTTCAACAAATCATTTTCATTTTCATTATCAACGACCCCGAAATCCATGAAAACGACACTCATGGCGGAAAAAGCAAAATAAAACACCTTCAAGTAATAATAGGCGTGATGTTATGTTTACTCTACAGAGTAAACCTCAGTGGCCATTAAGTCACGCAAGAGTCCAATCGTGCAAGTGTCCATTCGCGCAAGATTCCTTTCGCGCATAAGTCCATTCGCGCAAAAGTTCGTTCGCGCAAAAGTCCATGTGCGCATATGTCTTTTCGCGCAAGTGGGTGCGCGGCGCGCACGCACTGCGCGCAACAAGTGTTCTTTGCGCAAATGTATTTCGCGCATAATTCTCAGATCCTAATTTTAAGATGTATAATAATATATTTACTTTATTAAAATTGTCTCAGTAAGATAAAATAGTGTTAAAAACGAAAATAAAGTATTTAAATCAATTAATTTCGTAGGGTACGTTTGCTCGATTTATTATTTTTTTGGGTTGTGCACTGCGTTATGTATGTGGGACGCTGTGGATGTATTATGAGACTCAAGCGATATCAGTTTTGCGACAGGTTTGTACGGATGGAGCGACAGTATCGCTAATATTTAGATATCGGGATGAAAGTCGGAGCAATGACCTCTATTCCGATGTTAACTGGCACCAACTATAGCAAAGAGTTTATCTATTAAAACTTCAATATAAATTCACATAATATTATATTAATGCATATCTTCAGGATTACCTACTACTGGGTGATATAAAATCATTAGTTAGATTTATTTTACAGAAGGTAGGTAAACTTTAAAAAAGGGGTTGTAGGTTTGATTCCCATCCGAGACAAATATATGTGATGAATAACCTATGTGATGATGTCAAATATTTATTATTGTTTCCCTCAAATTAAAAACATTTTTCGCTGTGATTGTTCTTTGTGTAATATTTTGAGAATATAATAATTCGATAATATTATATTTTGCGAATATAATATTTTGCGAATGTAATAATACTGCGAGATGCTATTCCGCAAAAAAAAAAATACTATTCGGCCCGCAGTAACTGACGTAACAACCTCTTTGTAGTGCAAGCTGATTAGAACTTTATTCTAACAGTATTTCAAACGAAGTTTGAACCACCACAAATAGAGTTGCTAATTTAGCAGATACCCCAGCCTGGGTGCCCAATGTACCATACATCGCGCTGACAGTCGGTCGCGCACCGTCGGTCGCGTACAAGTATATATTGTGTTCTATATAGCACCATACTACGACGCTGACGTCAGCGGTGCGTATTTGCTTTTGTTTCATCGCTGGCGTACGCGACCGACGGTGCGCGACCGACCGTCAGCGTGACGGGAATTCAGGTAAGGTCGTGGTGCGAATACCAACTTGTTATCTGCACCTCGTTTTGGAAGAGGACTTTTGGCCGCATAGACAGGTGTGCCGTCCGGTAAGTTCCACTTGATCACACAGTGACGTAGTGCACAAGTGAATTGAGTAACATAGTTTTAACCCTAAAATTAGCAACTCCATTTGTGGTGGTTCAAATTTCGTTTGAAATACTGTTTGAATAAAGGTCTAATCAGCTTGCACTACAAAGCGGTTGTTACGTCAGTCACTGCGGCCGAATAGTGCGAAATGAGTGGTTTTTTGCGATTTACAAAAAATCTATTGATTGGATCAAAAAAATAAATTTTTTTGATCGTCTTTTGGAAAAAATAAAAAACATAAGACCTGCTTTATAGTTAGTTCAGTTAGTATGCAAAGTTTCATGATCTAATTTGAGGAACTTTTTGAATACCAGCGGTTTACGTATTGTTCGATTTGGAGGTAACTTTGGATTCTTTTTCTATCGTGAAAACTTTATGGAATCGTGTTTTCGTCACACATAGGACTTAGCATTAATCCTCAACTTTACCATATATTTATTTAAAAAATAATGCTGCAGTATTTTAGGCGTAACGGAGGATCATGCTAAGCCCTGTATTTATCTTAGGTATGTTAGTCTGTAATGTCCATGGGCCAAAGTAGCCTGAAAATAAATGGATGTTGTTGTTGTTCTTGTTGTTTGGTTCTGGTGACCATATATTTTTAGGCTCTTCAGTCAACTGATCCCACTCCTCCCAAATGAGTGGGATCATTTGACTGAAGACTGACCCGCGGGATGAGTTTACTAAATTATTATTTTTATTTTGTTTTCTTTAGTCGATTGGACGACGGAGAGCAGCGGTGGCCCAGTGGTGGCGGCCTCGACTTACGAACAGTGGGTCGTGGGTTCGAACCCAAGCAGGCGCATTACTTTGTGTAATTTATTTCCCGCAGGGCCCGCATGGTGAATTAAAGCCCATTCCATCTCATTGAGAGGAGGCCGTGTCCCAGCAGTGGGAACATTATGATGATGGATGTATAGAAAAATGTTAGGAGGAACAAATTAATTTAAAAATAAATTGTATTCTGTTCACGACACGTTCTCTTAGTTATGGGCAGCAACCTCACGAAAAGTACTTGGCTAGCATGAGTCCAAGATGGTATTTAAACTGTATTATTCATTACTAGTATACCAATTCATAAAATACATACCACCTTGACCTCATGCTAGCCTTGTACTTTTTGGGCTACACAATTTGTGCCACATAATTATCCTTTACATATAATTTTTCCCCGTTTGTCGCCTGTGGTTATTTTCGGAATATTTTCCATTTGTTGCTAGTGGTGACAAAGCCGGTGGTGACGAATAAATAGACTGATACAGATGGTAACTGAACAAGACAAAGTCTTTCGAGTAGGCTTGCGAGTGTCTACGTCTACGGAACACATCTTAATATAATTACACATCAACGCAAAGGGTACACAATTAAAAGATAGATATAGATTAGCCGTGTGGTATCCGGCAGAGTAGAATAGAACCAAGCCATTACACTCACGGGTGTCGTATAAGGCGACTAATGTCTGAGGCAGAACACCTTGCGCCTCTGTAGACCAGAGAATAGGCAGCAGCGTTTTCTGTTAGTCTTTCATCACTGCGATCTCCAATCCGCCTGCCAAGCGTGGAGATTACGGCAAATTCCTCCCATCATAGGAGAGGCTCATATCCAGCAGTGGACGTTTTGGGTTGTTGTTGTTGTTTGTTGTTGTTATCTAGATTACAATCAAGAAAACTTTTCTACTTGGCTATACAAATCACAAAATTGGTCAATGGGTCCAGTTGTCCAATTCAAAAATGCACTAGTTTTAGTGGACCCGCGGATCCCGCCTGTGTGGGATCAGTTGGCTAGCCTATTTTTATGACCGACATGCCTTGATCCTGCAGCTAGTATTGCTTCCTCACGACCGCGAACCGGAAGACGTTGTGCTGGAAGGCCTCCCACTGGTGGGCCGATGACCTGGTGATAGTTGGGGGAATCCGCTGGATGCAAGTCGCACGGGAGCGGTCAATGAGGCGATGCTTGGGGGAGGCCTATGTCCAGTGCAGTGTGTCTATTTGCAGTGGACGTATTTCGGCTAAAATTATGAGAGAACTCTAATTTTGGTTTCAAACTGTCTATAGCAATACAAATTTACTTTTACCGATTTTTTTTGGAAAGAAAATGCTCGTTACTAAAAATACAATTACAGGTGGAAATACATTGATATGTACCTATCAGATAAAAATGCTCCAGAGAATTTTACCTTCGGAGTTGGTTCACTATAAGTACGCTGAACATCTGGTATAATATTTCACGCATTTAATTCTAGCAGTGTTATTACAAGTGCTAACGTAAATAAAGATGGCTCACGCTGTAAACTAGTATATTGTGTACTACTATTGAAAATCGAACAGTAACTTCAAACATTCGATTTCAAACCAAAGTTTTACATCGTTACTTTTCCTCTCGTCAATAGGCTTGTGTCGTGAAATAATCTCTCAAATCTCAAAGTTAGATTTCAAAAAATATTTGACACGTGTTTTATGTTATGTTACTACGGCCAAAATTGACGATGATACGACTCACGCCGATTTCACTCATTTTTAGTGCGTTGTGACGTCATGAGCCCCCACTCCTGAGTTTTGATGCGTTCTAACTTTGTCAATATTTATTGATTTACACAAAAATAACGTGTCCATTATTACAGTACTTTAGCTGACTAAATAGATTTGCAATTTATTGATGGTGGAAACTAGCCTATTAGCAATAGACGATGTAAGAGACATTGCAAGTTTGGTTTCTGATGTTATGATTCTGTTTAGTCCGTCAGTTAGATTATCGAAAAATATTGGATACGGGTTTATTGTTTTATCAAATTAATAAAAATTGATGAAGATAAAACATGTCAAAGATCATGAGTGGGGGGCTTGTGACGTTACATTTGAGTAAAAAACATACTCAAATGTGACGTCACACGAGTTTTAGACGCACTGTATTGCCTTCATTTTTAGGGTTCCGTACCCAAAGGGTAAAAACGGAACCCTATTACTAAAACTTCGCTGTCTGTCTGTCTGTCTGTCCGTCTGTCCGTCTGTCTGTCACCAGGCTGTATCTCATGAACCGTGACAGCTAGACAGTTGAAATTTTCACAGATGATGTATTTCTGTTGCCGCTACAACAACAAATACTAAAAACAGAATACAATTAATATTTAAGGGGGCTCTCATACAACAAACGTGATTTTTTTTCCGTTTTGTCTAATGTATAGATAATGGTACGGAACCCTTCGTGCGCGAGTCCGACTCGCACTTGGCCGGTTTTTGTTTACGTGAAAAAAGAAAAAATATGTGTCCAATATTTTTTGGAAATCTATCTGACTGACTAATTGTTTTTTTTTTTGACATCTACCCTTTTTGTCGTAGAATCAATATTTTTAACGTACGAGCGCCGCAAAGTCAACTCCAGCACGCGGTTTGGCCAAATACCTCATTTTCACACCACCATGAGGCGCGCGTCGTTAGGTTTTTTTTTTGTTATACTGGGGATACAAAAAATAAAACCTACCGACGCGCGCCTCGGCCAAACGTTTGTTGTCCAAGATAAAAAAATATTATAGACTAGTCTAGTATCAGTCTAAGAAGTAGAAAATACTAAGATTCCCAACACAAGAGGGATCATAGAATCCTATTATTATTGTTCTTATGCGAAAGTTTTTTGTGAATATGTATGTATGTATGCATGGATGTTTGTTACTCTCTCACGCAAAAACTACTAAACGGATTTGGATGAAATTTTGCACACAGATAGTTTATAACCTGGATTAAAACATAGGTATCTCGGTAATAAGATCCCATGGGACAATCAAACTACACGCGGGCGAAGCCGTTGGCAGAAGCTATTAATTTCTCATAACATTATAGACTTGCTCCTGTCTGAGGAGAGCCTTTAGGAAAATTCTTCGGCAAATCTCAACTTTATTGAACAGTTTTGCCTGATTTCACTAGCACCAGACGAGCGTTTCACGAATACCTACTAGATAGGTAAATAATGGAAATAGCCAACGATTGCTTTCGGTGGAGCTCGGGTGGCATCGGTAATGTCTGTGGCGTTCGTGTTTGTGGTCGCATTGAGTGCATTATTAAACGAGCTTGTTTGCATCCGCCATACGTTCATAGAAATTCTAAATTTGGTAATTTAAGTTGTATATTGTATAACGGGCTGGTGTCCGCAACTCCACGTCAAAGCGCGTATTTTGCGTATGGGCTACGGGTAATATAAGGGTGAATTTCCCAAATGACTTATTTTTTTGTCTTCGGTGAAATTAGTATTTGAAAAAAGGAATATTGTTCTGAATTTTTTTTTTTGTATTCAATAGGTAGTTATTGGGTTGTGGCAAAAATATAATTTACCTAGGACTTATTACAAAGGTAGAAATAAATACATAAACCTCTATTTTTTTTTCAAATCGGTGCTGTCCCTCTACTTTTTTTACAAACAAAAAAGCTTATACACTAATATAAAAATGAATCACAAAATGTGTTGGTAAGCGCATAACTCAACAACGCCTGGACCAATGTGACCAATTTTTTTTTTTAAATGTTCGTTGGAGTTCAAGGATGGTTTTTACGGCGAGAAAAAGAAAAAAAAAGAAAGGTAGGTAGGTAGTAGGTAGGTAGTAGGTAGGTAGTAGGTAGGTAGTAGGTAGGTAGTAGGTAGGTAGTAGGTAGGTAGTAGGTAGGTAGTAGGTAGGTAGTAGGTAGGTAGTAGGTAGGTAGTAGGTAGGTAGTAGGTAGGTAGTAGGTAGGTAGTAGGTAGGTAGTAGGTAGGTAGTAGGTAGGTAGTAGGTAGGTAGTAGGTAGGTAGTAGGTAGGTAGTAGGTAGGTAGTAGGTAGGTAGTAGGTAGGTAGTAGGTAGGTAGTAGGTAGGTAGTAGGTAGGTAGTAGGTAGGTAGTAGGTAGGTAGTAGGTAGGTAGTAGGTAGGTAGTAGGTAGGTAGTAGGTAGGTAGTAGGTAGGTAGTAGGTAGGTAGTAGGTAGGTAGTAGGTAGGTAGTAGGTAGGTAGTAGGTAGGTAGTAGGTAGGTAGTAGGTAGGTAGTAGGTAGGTAGTAGGTAGGTAGTAGGTAGGTAGTAGGTAGGTAGTAGGTAGGTAGTAGGTAGGTAGTAGGTAGGTAGTAGGTAGGTAGTAGGTAGGTAGTAGGTAGGTAGTAGGTAGGTAGTAGGTAGGTAGTAGGTAGGTAGTAGGTAGGTAGTAGGTAGGTAGTAGGTAGGTAGTAGGTAGGTAGTAGGTAGGTAGTAGGTAGGTAGTAGGTAGGTAGTAGGTAGGTAGTAGGTAGGTAGTAGGTAGGTAGTAGGTAGGTAGTAGGTAGGTAGTAGGTAGGTAGTAGGTAGGTAGTAGGTAGGTAGTAGGTAGGTAGTAGGTAGGTAGTAGGTAGGTAGTAGGTAGGTAGTAGGTAGGTAGTAGGTAGGTAGTAGGTAGGTAGTAGGTAGGTAGTAGGTAGGTAGTAGGTAGGTAGTAGGTAGGTAGTAGGTAGGTAGTAGGTAGGTAGTAGGTAGGTAGTAGGTAGGTAGTAGGTAGGTAGTAGGTAGGTAGTAGGTAGGTAGTAGGTAGGTAGTAGGTAGGTAGTAGGTAGGTAGTAGGTAGGTAGTAGGTAGGTAGTAGGTAGTGTAGGGTTATTAAAATAAAAAAATCACTTGATAACACCACAAGAATAGAATTTAATAGAAATAAAAATATAATAAGTAAATTATTTAAATTGAATACAGTAATGATAGGGATTTACACGTTATTTAAAAACTAGTGACAAATTGAACAACTAAAAAAAATGATAACATTCACTATGAGACACAAAAAAGGAAACTTAGCCTGAAGCTTCAGACGAGGTTTAAAATCTTGAATTTCTTATGTGGAAATTATATTTAAAAAAATGAGGTTTATGAGGTTGGATTTTACAACTAACTATAATCTAGACAAATATATTTAGCTAATTATGCTCATAAAGTTAAGTATTTTTTTGAATCTGGTAAAAATAATCTTCACGCGCCACGCGCCGTTGGTTCCGGGAGACGAATCAAAGTTTTATAAGGATTGTACGTAGATCACTTATGCGTAATTAATAATCCTCACACGTAGGAATAACCTCGTTGTGGAACAATTAAACAGCAATTTGCATCAAACCTTGAAAAGGGTTATCCGAAGAAAGTTTGTGGGTACCCTTTAGATGTAAGTGTTGGCAAGAAATTTACATCACCAAAATGGAGCTCTCGGGGTATCAATAGAGGGCGAAATCGCCCTCTGTCACTGGATTTATACCTAAAGCAAAACGAAAAGAAACGATAAGAATAAAGGACACAAACCAGAAACAGAAGATTATAGAGCAGACAACCAAAATTCACGAAATAAACACGATTACGTACCAGGATAAATAACAGAATAAAATATTCAAGCCACCGTGGTATGCATAGTTTAAATTAAATTTGCTGCACAAACAATTTTCAATATTTTAGGTAATAAAAAACAGCTTATCATTTCAACCGTATCTCATAGATGAATGACAAGAAAACTTCACCAGGGGTGTCAAAAATTTTCACTAAAATCTAATTTCGAAAAATAACCACGCCAAACAGAAAAAGAAAAAAATTAAACAAGGTTTAATTGATATTTTTTAAAAAAGGAGGTCTTATGTAGCGCAATGCTACAGTAGGTAGTAGGTAGGTAGTAGGTAGGTAGTAGGTAGGTAGTAGGTAGGTAGTAGGTAGGTAGTAGGTAGGTAGTAGGTAGGTAGTAGGTAGGTAGTAGGTAGGTAGTAGGTAGGTAGTAGGTAGGTAGTAGGTAGGTAGTAGGTAGCTTATGTGACGCAGACGAAGTTGCGTGGGTCAGCTAGTACACTAATAAAAATAAGTAAGTTTAGCATATAACTTATTCTATTTCATACAATATTAGTTTTGTTATTAATATATAGCATATTTAATTACATAATTAACGATTATTATTACTGAGAGGCACAAACGTACTTGTCCTGCAAAATGTTCTCATATCGCTGGACAAAAGTAATTTAAACCTAACTTTAAATCGACGAGTCCGACAGCGTCCCCACCACAATTTTATTTCCCTCGTTAGTATGTGCTAATACGCAGTCAGGACGGACGTTTGTCAAATCACTGCATATTCCAATAACGTAAGTACGCCATTTCAGTTGCTCTCGGACATTTTTTTTATATTTTCGGTGGTTGCATTTTTCTAGTGTAATGAGTAGTTTTATTATTGTTGTTTGGTTCTAACAGAAGTAGTAAATGAATAAGCTTCATTGACTGTTATTGAATTTATCCTAGCTACTATGCATTTATTTCTAATTTTCTAAACAGTGTGTTATTTCTCACGTCGCTGTTCTCATATCCACCAATGTGATAATTTACACCGAAATGATAAGAAAAAATCAATCAGTGTCTTATATCATTATAATAGTTTATATTTAATGTAATTCAATTGTTTGTGTAATTTTCTTTTTTATTGATTATATTAATGTATTTTACTTTTACGTGTTTTTAATTTTAATTTTTTTATATTCTGGAACTATGGACTATGTCTGAAATAAATGAATTTATTATTATATCTAATATCAGTGTTTTGATTCATGATCAACGCACAGTTTTGTCACATCGGTGGATTGCTTTATCATATCGGTAGATCCCGTGTCATTTCGTTAAGTAGGTATACAAAGAAACAATGGAATATACAAACATACATACAAATACATACATACATTATTTAAATACATATATACCTACATACAAACATTCATACATACATACTTACCTACATAGACTGCCAAAATCATTACCACGATACCACTGGGTAATAAAAGATGTATCATTAGGGGAGGTCTGTATACGGTAATACGTACGTTTAAAGGCTGAGATGATGATGGTGAGGTGGAACAATTGAACGCATTAAAGGTTTCTCTAGAAAATATTTTCTAGTTAAAAAATAGTAAGTACATAATAATAAATAACAAAATAATAAATAGATAAAAAGAAAACATCATAATAGCTTAATTTTATTTAAGAATGCCGAGGCCAAAACTAAAAGAGGAGGAGAAAAAAGAGAGAAAAAGGTTGCTGGATAAGAAAAGCTAAAATCAAAAGCGATCCTGTGTTAAGAGAGGAGCATTTAAGAAAAGATAGAGAACGTTTAGCTTGACGAAAGACAGCCGGACTTATCCCAACCCGAAGCCAAATGACTAAGGCAAATGTTGCCCGAAACAACCAAACAAGTGTTTCAGTGACCAATGATGTAACAGAATCGCTACCGAAAAATCGAGAAAATAAGCCTGGTATTTCTCAAGAACCAATAACAAACCACCTCATAGCCATTTATTTTCTTTTAAAAAAAGAAAATAAATATAATAAAATAGGTACAGAATTTCAAAAAAAAAAAAATTAATTGAATTTCTAAGAACTTAGTTCTCTTTGGATGTGATCTACTTACATAAGATCCTCAGTTCAGGTCTTTAGTTATATGTCACCCTTGTAAAAACATATAGAGGTACCTACTATTTCCTTTTTGATATTCAAAGGTGGATAGATTATCATATCGCTGGATATGTACATCATTTCGGTGGATAAACTTATCAAATCGGTGTACAAAAAAAATAATCGGTGCCGGTTTGTCATATCGGTGGAAACCAGAATTCAAACTGAATTTTCTCCTTAGTCTTAAGGGCCCGTGCACAAAATTAAGGCATTTTGAACATTTTTGATCACTACTTGTGGGAAAGGCAAGAAGAATTTGAATCTTATTTATTTTTATTATAAGAGACAGGTTCTTCATCTTGTCGACTGCTTGAACAATTTTTTAAAATAATGTATATATTAATGGCAATCACCCATATTCAAAACCCCTTTTCCGTAAAAGTAACGAGCGAGTGATGTTTGTGGTTCGCTGAACAAAGAACTACAAAATATTCTGAACATTAAAAAATATGAATAACATCATTATATGGTCTACTCGTAACATAGCAAGAAACATTATTGATTTCAATACGAAATATAGCAGAAAAAAAATGTTGAAAAAACGTAATTTGTGGAAAACGTCGGGACAAATAAGTATTTTTTTCTATACCTTAGAAACACTATAAAGAAAATTAAAAAAATTATTCTTAATCTCAAGGTAGCTTTTTAATAGAATCTGAATTTTAATTTATAAATAAACAATAACTTCATTTCGTAAATTAGATGCAAAGTGAACTATATAATCGACCGCGCAAACCCGATCCCGTCAGTAACGAAAGGGCTCTCCCAGCGTGAGCACGTATCACTTTGCTTCGCAAGCGCTCCCGAGTTATTACGTGAATATATTTCCGAGATATACGCAGACTACCACATTTCGATCCAGTAATTTATATTAAAATTATTAAACTTTTTGATTGTATTAAGATAACAGTTTTTTTGACGTCGGTTGTTTATTAAGATTTATTTCGTCTTCATATTATTTAAAGTTAAGTTTCTTTGTTTGTACTTAATATGTTGTATGTAAGGGTAATAATCTACGGAACTACTGATCCGATTCCGAAAATTCTTATATTTAGGGGATTTCACTACTTCATATTATTATTGGTTTTCATGGTAACCTATGGTACGTAGACCTACCTACAATTTGATTTTAAAATAAAGATAATTTTCTATTTTGGAAGTGCGATTTGGTAGAAATCCTCACGTAAGAAAATGCCGTATGTTGTTGTGTGTGTGTGTGTGTGTGTGTAGTAGGAGGTATACAAGAAGGGTATGGCGGGGTCGAGTGAGCGAGCGATATTTTTCTTCATAGGTGTCGATTTCGTGGGTTTTGGAGTTGGTGATAACGAAAATGAAGTCAAAATGAAAATCCAAGATGGCGCCGAGGAAATTTTTTGATTTTCCGTCATGGGTGTCGTTTCCATGGTTTTTGGGGTTGCTGGTTACGAAAATGAGGTCAAATTGCAAATCCAAGATGTCACCGAGAAAATTGTTGTTTTTCCGTCATGGGTATCGTTTTTATGGTTTTTGGGGTTGCGGGTTACGGAAATGAGGTCAAATTGAAAATCCAAGATGTCGCCGAGAAAAATTATTGTTTTTCCGACATAGGTGTCGTTTTCATGGTTTTTGGGGTTCCTGGTTACGAAAATGAGGTCAAAATGAAAATCCAAGATGGCGCCGAGGAAAATTTTTGATTTTCCGTCATGGGTGTCGTTTTCATGGTTTTTGGGGTTGCTGGTTACAAAAATGAGGTCAAAATGAAAATCCAAGATGGCGCCGAGGAAAATTTTTGATTTTCCGTCATGGGTGTCGTTTTCATGGTTTTTGGGGTTGCTGGTTACAAAAATGAGGTCAAAATGAAAATCCAAGATGGCGCCGAGGAAAATTTTTGATTTTCCGTCATGGGTGTCGTTTTCATGGTTTTTGAGGTTGCTGGTTACGAAAATGAGGTCAAAATGAAAATCCAAGACGGCGCCGAGGAATTTTTTTTGATTTTCCGTCATGGGTGTCGTTTTCATGGTTTTTGGGGTTGCTGGTTACGAAAATGAGGTAAAAATGAAAATCCAAGATGGCGCTGAGGATTTTTTTTTTATTTTCCGTAATGGGTGTCGTTTTCATGGTTTTTGGGGTTGCTGGTTACGAAAATGAGGTCAAAATGAAAATCCAAGATGGCGCCGAGGAAAATTTTTGACTTTTCGTCATGGGTGTCGTTTTCATGGTTTTTGGGGTTGCTGGTTACGAAAATGAGGTCAAAATGAAAATCCAAGATGGCGCCGAGGAATATTTTTTTATGTTCCGTCATGGGTGTCGTTTTCATGGTTTTTGGGGTTGCTGGTTACGAAAATGAGGTAAAAATGAAAATCCAAGATGGCGCCGAGGAAATTTTTTTGATTTTCCGTCATGGGTGTCGTTTTCATGGTTTTTGGGGTTGCTGGTTACGAAAATGAGGTAAAAATGAAAATCCAAGATGGCGCTGAGGAAATTTTTTTGATTTTCCGTAATGGGTGTCGTTTTCATGGTTTTTGGGGTTGCTGGTTACGAAAATGAGGTCAAAATGAAAATCCAAGACGGCGCCGAGGAAAATTTTTGACTTTTCGTCATGGGTGTCGTTTTCATGGTTTTTGGGGTTGCTGGTTACGAAAATGACGTAAAAATGAAAATCCAAGATGGCGCCGAGGAAATTTTTTTGATTTTCAGTCATGGGTGTCGTTTTCATGGTTTTTAGGGTTGCTGATTACGAAAATGAGGTCGAATGCAAATCCAACATGGCGTCGAGAAAAAACTTCGGTTTTTCCAACGTAGGTGTCATTTTCATGGTTTTTGAGGTCGCTGATTATTTTAATTTTTTTGCTTCTTGGGTGCCATCTTAGATTTTCATTTTGACCTCATTTTCGTAACCAGCAACCCCAAAAACCATAAAAACGACACCCATGACGGAAAATTAAAAATTTTCCTCGGCGCCATCTTGGATTTGCATTTTGACTTCATTTTCGTAACCAGCACCCCTATAAACCATGAAAACGACACCCATGACGGAATATGAAAAATTTGCCTGGGCGCCATCTTGGATTTGCATTTCGACTTCAGTTTCGTAACCAGCAACCCCAAAAACCATGAAAACGACACCCATGACAGAAAATCTAAAATTTTCCTCGGCGCCATCTTGGATTTGCATTTCGACTTCATTTTCGTAACCAGCAACCCCAAAAACCACGAAAACGACACCCATGACGGAAAACAAAAAAATTTCCTCGGCGCCATCTTGGATTTTCATTTTGACCTTATTTTCGTAACCAGCAACCCCAAAAACCATAAAAACGACACCCATGACGGAAATACCAAAAATTTTCCTCGGCACCATCTTGGATTTACATTTTGACCTCATTTTTGTAACCAGCAACCCCAAAAACCATAAAAACGACACCCATGACGGAAAATCAAAAATCTTCTTCGGCGCCTCTTGGATTTTTATTTTGACCTGATTTTTGTAACCAGCAACCCCAAAAACCATAAAAACGACACCCATGACGGAAAAACCAAAAATTTTCCCTGGCGCCATCTTGGATTTTCATTTTGACCTCATTTTCGTTATCAGTGACCACTTAAACCATGAAAACGACACCGATGACGGAAAAAACAAAAAATTTTCTGTGAGCCATCTTGGATTTTCATTTTGACCTCATTTTCGTAATCAGCGACCCCGAAAACCATAAAAATGACACCCATGATGGAAAAAACAGAAGTTTTCCTCGGCGCCATCTTGGATTTTCATTTTGATCTCATTTCGTTATCAGCGACTCCTTAACCATGAAAATGACATCCATGACAGAAAAACCAAAAGAAAAAACCACCTTCAAGTATAAATAACAGGGGTATGTTATGTTTACCCTACAGAGTGAACCTCAGTGGCCATTAAGTCGCGCTAAAGTCCAGTCGCGCAAGTGTCCTTTCGCGCAAAAGTCCATTCGCGCAAGTGTCTTGGCGCGCAAATGTCCGTTCGCGCATAAGTCTAATCGAGCAAAAGTCCATTCGCGCAAGTGTCCAGGCGCGCAAATGTCCGTTCGCGCATAAGTCCAATCGCGCAAAAGTCCATGCGCGCATTTGTCTTTTCGCGCAAAAGTCCCAGATCCAGAAGAAATAAGTTTGTCCTTTAAAAAGTGTGTACGGAACCCTCAGTGCGCGAGTCCAACTCGCACTTTTATTTATCATTTTGTAAAATGTTTATATGTATCTAAATTCTTCTAATACAAAATTAAACCATTTTTATTTTGATTGTGATAAATATACAGTAGACACACATTCCAGACTTTTATTTCTAAACTTTATAATTATGTATCATAAAATAATATCGTCTACAGGATCAAAATGGTTTAAGCGATCACTACGCTCGATCTTCACCCGTGTGTGCGTGAATCTGCATGAACAATGCACACTAACATAGGATCGCAACGAATTTGCCTAAACTCTAGCGACTGAACTTTGTGCACGGACTCTTAAAATATATTTGATATCCTAAAGATTACATAAAACCTGAAAAATATACAAAAAATATATAAATGAAAAAGTTCACCGATATGATAAAAAAATGGCATTTGTTGAAATTCACCCATAAGTTTTATTACTGACTAGGTACTTAGGGTTAGGGAGTTTCGATTCTTAAATTTTATATTATGCAAAACAAAAATGTGAACAATAAGGGTTATAATTCCATTTCATTCAAAAGTCGACTAGTCGGCGACTACAATTATATGGCCGTATAGTCAGCTTCCCCGAATTGTCGGTACATCACTACTCAATAATATCTTAGTAAAAACGCACTATTAATTTTCAACTTTCAAAGCTGAAGGTGAAATATTTAACAGCGGGTTTTTGTAATGAAAGCATTAATTGAGCATTATATTTATTTTTTACTGACATTATTTTATTTTATTAGTACTTAACTGTCGAACATTTCTATTAATGTAATTTTAACTCGAGATTTCCCGTCAATCTAAGTCATTAGGTACCGTTAGTGATTAGAACATTCCTATAGAAAAAAACCATCAAGCCTAGATCTATGCTAGTATACCTAGATATTATACATGGTGTAATGGACAACCCTCCGCATCGTTTTTCAGTAACTATTCCATTATTTTAATGTAAAATTACATTACCTGTATGCAACACTCCATTTATGTAAATAACTCTCTAACGCACAATGTTTGAAGTCAGCACCCCTAGCCAAGTTACAAACGTTTCGTATCGATTCTCTTTCTACTATCGTAAACGCCTCGGCGCGCGGCGTAAGCGATTGTAGAAAGCGCTAATTTGGTAGCCAAGTTGACACGACTGAGTCGATCGCTCGTTCTCTAACACTGATTTAATAAAGAAGGAGATATGCTACGCAAGACGAAAATGTATCGGAACCCTGTGTCTTCACTTTGCCCCTACCACACGGCAACTACTACACACGCAGTTCAGTAAAAGTAATAGATACGCAGTCGCGCACACACCCGCATTTCTTAAAACTGAACGTACTACACAAGCAATTATAAACCTTATGACATCAAACACAGCGTGTATTTACCATGCACCGTACAACTTACCCACACAAAAACATCACTCGCTATCGTTGTGTTGTGTAAAAGCATAAGTACGCTAGTGATTGACTAAATCGGAAAGTTATCGAATCTTTCATTTATTATTGTGTAATTTTTTTTTGTGGTCCTGAAAATAATTAAATAAAAATAATGTCCAGAATATAATATTATAATAAAAATAAACAATATGTTGCTAAAAAATATATTATGAAGTAAATTAAAACAATAAAATATCCGGGTACGTTGGTTTAGGCTGTCATGGCCTAGTGAAACAGTAGTTAGTAGCACTAGGATAAGGCATAATATACGATAATTCAAAGCCAAAAACACTCCACCGATTAAACCTGAAATTTAATTAACTTATTTTATGAAAGTTGGTTACGCATTTCTCTACTATGCTGTAAAATAATCAAAATACATAAAAAACATTATTTGACATCGATCTTCCAACCGGGTTAAAACGGTTGACAAATTGAAAAATAAAACTAAAATAGTAATATTTAATTCGTCAATCGACATTGTCGATAGCCTACATTAGTGGATCTGCACAAGCCCATCATTAATTCGTCGCGAGAAGGAGCGGCCGTACTACGTGATTCATCCGCTTAGTGAAATATCGTTTTGTGATTTTTACATTGCTTGTTCAGTCACTTAGCGACAAACTTAGGTAGTGGTTAAGGAGTAATGTATTTATTGCAAAAATTGTACACTCGCTGTGATATTTGAAAACAAACATAACATAGTAAAAGCAACAAATATTTTACGATTTGTTGTTTTTCTTGATTTTAAAGACAAATATAGTAAAATACTTGCACTTATATATGATAAGTAATTCCGTGATCAACAAAGTTTAGGTTTATGCTTCGGTTTTTACAAAAAACCCCTGAACAACACGGAATTGCTATAATTTGTCACGATCGCGGTCGAAAGTACACTAGTTCGCGGAGACGGCCATTTGCCTATGACATGGCCGACTGGACATGTCGCGCGGACACCAACACGCCCCCTTACCACTTCTCCTCTTTTTTTAGATTTCTGTGTTCTCTAATGTCTGTAGAAAAAACCTACACTTTAGTCTATGGTGAGCGTTCCTACCAAAGAGTTTAGCGATCAACATTGTAGAAACGATAACATTCTATTCTATAATTTTGAACGATGTAAACTTGTCTACGAATTTTCTATTCGTTTGTGTTGATCACGTGATTTAACGTTGAGATGATGTCATTCCCATTCATTTGAATAGTTTTCTACTAGCGTTATCGAATGTAGATTGTCAACTTGGCTAGGAGTGCAGCTGTGCACTTTCTGCCTAGCTACAGAGTTCATCGAGGTCGTCGTCGCGCTTGCCGTTCGCTACGTGCATTTTGCCATGGTAACAATACATTGCGTATGCGGAAATAAAACAAATTAGATACATTGGATTCCCGTAACATTCCTGCAATAATTTCTTGCACCGGTCATCTCATACTTAATATTATACTGAATTCACCTCATCAGTATGCGGAGGGATACAATACAAGGTGTCGCTTTGCATCCTGGTCAAATTCAAGGAGGTAATGATTCTCGATCCGAATCGATAATAAAATGGGTAAGTTTTTTTAATTTTATTTTTTTATTTACGGATATCGGTAAGGTACCCGTATTACAAGTTTACAACGCAGCCCGTCTGTAACTGGCCCTATAACCGCGCTTTCACACACACAGAGACATGTCACGCGATGGGTGATTCTTCTGTTACTTTCGTGTTATTCTGAAATAGTTGTTAAAAATTAAACAATTTAAAATATGAGTTTTATTATTTGACCGGGTTTCGTAATTTAAATTGATTACTTATGTCTTTTGTGACAAACTCCTGAATTTTGACTAGGATGTAAAACTACACCTTGTATAACAATGTGTATTCGATTAGATATTATGTATTCGATTCCTACTATAGTACTTGCGAGCAAATTTACATTTTTGCATGTTCCCCCTATAAGTCTAAACGTCTTATACATATAAAACTTTCTTAATTATTTATACACCTTTGTAGGTACATTGTATGTTTTACAACATTTTATATCTCTCGTATTTGTAACCCTAGCGATTATTTTTACTGATACGTATCTTAGAGTTAATCTGTGAACAGCGTGGTTTGCTGCAATATTTTCTATAAGCTTTGCATATATGTTTCATATGTCTATGTTTTATATTGCAGTTGTTTTTTGTTCCTTTTGAATAAAAAAAAATGCATAGTACTTACTGGGTTCAATACGTTGACTCGTTCTATGTTTCCAGTCGTCAAAAGTGTCGTTGACCTTGTAGTCAACGTTGTACCGCCGACAAAACTGTTTTTCAAAGGAGGCGGCGTACCCCGAACCGGTGGCACTGTTACAGCTGACTGGAAGCAATCCCAAAAAACCGCCATCATCTGCAAAAGAAGTCAATATCATAATATCATGCCTGTCAGATAACATGGGTTAGGCAGACGTGTTCCTAATCGCACCACGGGCACCAATCCTCCGTGAAGACTCCGTGGCTGCTACTGAGAAATTCCTGATGGAAACACGCAATGTTTCTACAATGTAAAATAATTTCTTGAAAAAAAAGTAACCGATATATAGGATGGCTACTGAGTTCTTAAGCGGCTTTCAGACTACGCTATACAGTTGTGCTATATAGTATAGCAAAGAAGGACCTAATGCTATACTATATAGCTTGGCGTTCACATTATGCGATATTATCGCAAGCATTTATAGTATATAGCAAGCACAGACGTGTTGTGTCGCTCGTCTCGCTTGCGGGGCGGCTGGGGGTGAGGGATGAGGAAGAGCGCGGCACGTGATATAGCACAGCATGAATTCAGCGCATCGCACAATTTTATAGCGTAAAGTAAGCCAATAATATATAGTACAGTACAGTGTGAACGTGTCCATAACAATGTATGGTGCGCGATATTGTTGTGCTATGAACTATATACTATATGCTATTATATTATAGCGTAGTCTGAAAGCCGCTTTAGTGTTTTATTATGATTTATATGTTTATCTACACCTATGCTAGAAATCCTCTATAATAGTATCTGAAACAGTTAGCTTATTGCCAACATTAAAACAACCAGTGTCATAGTAACCATAATATCATCCAAACGGGAGTTATAATGTTGTACTTAATTTAATTATGCAACTCATTTAAAAAAAGAACATTGTCATGCACTCGCGTTTTACTACCACAGCGCCGTAATTAAGGGCTCCTTTTTTCGGCAGTTTAGGCATTTTACGAACCGAGACGGCCTGCGCCCGCGTTGCATAGGAGCCGTCGCGATATGAACTCCGGTAACTTAACGGTAACGTTCTAAAACTAGTAGTTACAGTAAAAATAAATCAGTAGTTCAAGTTTTATTGCGTGCTGGTAATAAGAGCTAGTTTGCAATAAAAACGTATAGCTTGATGTGCGTTTATCACTATGTAACACTAATACACTTCATATTGTTATGGATGTATGACTAAGGCAGGTGATGATCATTCTATAGAATTTTGTGCGGGAATATAAGGGATTTGCTTCATGAAAATTGCAAGAATACTCGATGCAAATAAAATAAAATATATTCGGTGTTATTTAGACGGATTTTTACAAACAAGTAACTACAAAAGACAGCAGATGACACATGAACAAAAAAACTGAACATGGAAACATTAAATACAAAATAACTGATTGCCAGTTGCTGCTATGTGTTGGTCCAGCGCTCCAACATGCCCCCGGGCGTTGAAAACAACGGTTTCAACCAGATTCCGAAGACAGAGGCAATGGGCAGATTCTGTTGAATGCCCGCCGAACGACTCCAGTGGAGGTCTGGATATCAGCTACACGAGCTATGCCATCAGTTCCCGGGTGAACAGCCACAATTCGTCCAAGTCTCCACTTCAGAGGAGGAAGAGAATCTTCCTTAATCACGACTAAGGAGTTTAATTTTAGACCATCCTTGCAGGCACGCCATTTGGACCGTACTTGTAATTCTGCCACATATTCCTTAGTCCATCTGCTCCAGAAGTGTTGGCGGAGTTGCTCAATTCGTTGGAAGCGAGACAGATGGTTTGCGGAGTAATCCCGGTAGTCAGGTTGCGGCAAGGAAGTAAGAGACCGCCCAATAAGAAAATGTCCTGGCGTAAGCGGAGTATAATCTGCAGGATCTGAAGACAACGGCGTCAGTGGACGAGAGTTCAAAATGGCTTCAATCTTAGCTAGTGCGGTGTAAAGCTCCTCAAAGGTCAAATTACAATTTCCCAACACTCTTTGAAGGTGGTATTTTGTTGACTTGTCACCGGCCTCCCAGAGTCCACCGAAATGCGGGGTATATGCGGGTATAAAGTGGAACTTTATTCCATCGTTCGCTAAACTTTCACCCAAGGACGAACTGTTTAATTTTAAAAATTTAGAAAGATTGTTGTACGCACCTACAAATGAGGTACCGTTATCCGAGAAGATATCAACGGGTTTACCTCTACGAGAAATAAATCGATACAAAGCCAGTAAGTAACTATTGCTAGTTAAGTCGCCAACGAGCTCCAAATGGATGGCCTTGGTTGTAAAACAAATGAAAATTGCGACATACACCTTTAACAGCCTGCATCCACGACCTTGACGACTAGCACACATAATTGGGCCGGCATAGTCAACGCCCGTGCTTTCAAAGGGATAACCTGGATGAAGGCGTTCTTGTGGTAAGTTACCCATTAACGGAGTAACGACCTTACCTTTCATGCGTTGACACAGAACACATTTGTGATAACAGACCTTTGCCAAGTTGCGACCTCCTATTGGCCAGTAAGATTCCCTAATGGAAGCTAGCAGTAATTGTGGGCCAGCATGCATTAATCTTCTATGCTCGAAATGAAATAATAATTTTGTAAACTTATGAGTGGACTGTAATACTATAGGGTGCTTTTTACTGTAAGCAAAATTTGAATTATCGAGACGTCCTCCTACTCGCATAATATTTTTGTCGTCTAAAAAGACATTGAACTTGAGAAGGGCGCTCCCTTTAGGTAAACTTTTTTTATTTAAAAGTAATTCGTACTCAGGAAACGACTGAGACTGACTTTGAATAATGACAACATTTAGTGTATCTTGTAACTCATCATGTGACAAATAATGATTCTTTGGATAGTGTTTTCTGCATGACTTAATAAATCGTAATAGATAAGCAACAGAACGTATCAGCCGTGAGTAATTAGAATAACAACTAAAATCAATTAAATCCTCACCTATTGAATCATTAAAGACAGCATTTAATACTACGTTAGGTCGAGTCTCCGGTAATGACTCCAGTGCTGGACACTTAATTTGTGAAGGCCAGTCAGACGAGTCTAGTTCTAAGAATTTTGGTCCATGCCACCACAGATCCAAATCCTGCAGAAGACTGATATCCACTCCACGAGATATAAGGTCTGCTGGGTTTTGATCGGTTGGAACGTGCCGCCATGTACAGTTACCAGCCTTATCCAAAACTTAGCAACGCGGTTGCGTACGAACGGCTGAAGTTTGGTAGGCATCATCTGTAACCATCCCAGTACGATGGTTGCATCAGTCCAACAATAGACCCGACTGATCTTCACTCGGAGTGAGCCCATAACTTTCTCATAGAGACGAGAACCGACTACCGCACCACACAACTCCAGTCGCGGGATTGTTAGTGGCTTTATGGGAGCAACTCGACTCTTAGCCATCAATAAACGAACCAAATGTTCACCCTTATCATTAACACTGCGAATGTAAACGCAAGCACCATATGCGGACTCAGACGCATGTGTGAAAATATGGAGTTCAAGCTCCGTATATAAATTGCAGACTACAATTCGCGGAATACGGAAATGATTTAAAAGAGGCAAAGACTTAATTATCATATCCCAATGTTTACTAATCTCATTAGGTAAAGGTTGATCCCATGATAATTTGTCTAACCATAGTTTCTGTAACAATACCTTCATAGTGATAATAATAGGACCCAAAAGACCTAAGGGGTCGAAAATTCGTGCAATCACGGATAGCAAATCACACTTAGTGTGCTCATTTGAAGACTTAGTTACACTTATAGAGAACCCTAACTTATCAGTACTGACATACCATCCAATACCAAGCAATCTGTCAGGCTCATTAGGTCCAATGTTTAAGTCTAATGACGCCGGCAAGTTGCCTGATGCAGGAATACAATCCGACACTAGTTGAGGTTCATTTGACTTCCATTTTCTCAATGGCATACATGCCGAAGCAAGCGCCTTTGTCTGATAATTTCAGATATTTTAGGGTTTCTACAATCGAGTCCTAGTTGTTTAATGCATCGAGTCGCGAGGAACGGTGCACTAGCCGTACCGTACGTGACGGTGTTTAATTCATAAACACTAATCGGCTCATAAACATTGTCACGCCAAACAATTTGTTGCAAATACCTATCTGACGGGTGGACGGCTATTTGTCTATACATCTTCTCCACATCTGCAGATAAGACATACTTGTGAAACCTGAAACGAAGAAGTATAGACAATAGATCGTCCTGTACAGTAGGCCCGACCATCTGTAGATCATTAAAGGACACTCCCGTCGAAGTAGGACAACTTGCGTTGAAGACAACACGAAGTTTGGTCGTGGTACTCGACTCACGTAATATTCCGGGATGGGGAATACAGTAACCGGTACACAAATTAGGGTTTTCAACTTTTGTCATATGACCAAGTGACTCGTATTCTAATAAAAAGTCATGATACATTTTACTAAAGTCTAGCTTCATCTTTATTCTACGCTCTAAAGACTGTAAACAATGTGCAGCTTTCTTAAAAGAATGTCCCAGAACTGAAGGATCTTTCTTAAGGGGTATACGAACACAAAACGACCATCAGCCAATCGTGTCGTATTTTTAACGAAATGATCTTCACTCATTTTCTCTTCTGGCATATATGAATTGGAAGGTTTCGCACTCACCTCCTCTAATTGCCAGAACCTTTTCAATTCTGTTCTAAGCTTTTCCCAGTCACTATCATCCCTATCGGAAATCATTTTAGAAAAATTACAATTTACATTATTCGAAAGCAGTGAAATATAATTTTGAGAAATTGGACCGGAAACTATCCATCCTAAACGGGTTTCACATAATAGTGGTTTTCCGGTACCTAACTTAAGTCTTTGCGATCCTAACAATTCCCAAAAGAGGTCAGCGCCGATTAATAAATCAACATCAAACAACAGCAGGCTTATAAAAAGTAGGATCAGCTAAAATAATATCAGACGGTATTTCGAAATCAGACATGTTTATTTCACGGCACGGTACGTTACTTGTAATGTAAGGCAGAACAAAACAATTAAGTTCAAAAGCACAACTATCATCTAATGACGTCAACATAACACGACATGTTTTGCCTACGTGCGAAGTGACATTATTGATGCCAAGAATCAATTTACTTACTTGGCTAGTTATTAAACTGAGTTGTTTACACCACCTGTCCGTTATGAACGACTAGGCGCTACCGCTGTCAAGAACAGCGCGAGCGAGATGCACGCAACCACTGTGGTCCCGCAGTTTGACCAGGGCGGTTGATAATAACACATCTTGCTGCTTATTACCACGAGATGCATGTTAGCTGACAAAGCTACGGTATTTGTATCATTGCTGGTCGCCGGTAAAGAAGACGATGCAGGCAAGTTGTTGTTATCACGAAGTGCATTCGGAATAGTGCCTTTAAAATCTACGTGAATTAGTGTGTTATGCCTACGTTTGCATAGTTTGCAACCTGGTTTTTTACATTTGTTAGCATAGTGACCTGAACGAAAACAGTTGTAACAGACTTTATAACTGGGAAGTAATTTGAGACGATCATCATTGCTTAATGCGAGAATCTGTGAACAATTATTTAAAGAGTGATCATTGCTATTGCATTTAGGACACACTTTAGGAGCCAATTCAGTGACAGAACTGTTTGAAGATTGTGTTGCCACCATAGACTTGATTTTAGGGCCTGATTTACCTGACGATTGGGAATGACTATTGCGACCTAGTTCCAAGGTCTCAATTAGATTGGCACGATTACGTAGGAACTGCATCAATGCGTCTAACGTGATCGGGCTATCTTTATCGATCCTACCTTTGTACTCCTCCCATTCACGATAGGTCTTTTGATCAAGCTTGCGAGTGAGTAACAAATTCAATCAAAAGAGTGTCCCAGGTTTTAACAGGTTCTCCTAACGACTCTAATGCACGCAAATCTTTATTCAAGTAATCAATTAAACTTTTTATTACAACTGAAGATTCCTTTGAGATAGGCTCGATATTGAACAATGCAGACACATGATTTTGTACCAATAATCTTTTGTTGTCAAATCGATCACATAATATCCCCCATGCCACAGAGTAATTCCTCGAAGAAAACTCAATAGATTTAATTACTACCGCACCAGTTCCCTCAAGAGATGCTCTCAAGTAATGGAACTTATTGATTTCGTCAATGTCATCATTACAATGGATCAGACTAGTAAAGGTGTCGCGAAATTCAAGCCAATTAGAATATAATCCACTAAAATTTGGCAACTGAATCGTTGGCAACTTAACTGGCTTGTGCATGCTAACAGGTGTACTTTTACAGCTTTCCATCGATTTACTATCCTTGGTAAATTCACTCAGAACATTTTGTGCTCTCGACAAGGATTTATAATAACGAGACTCGAATTCGGAACGCTCAGAGTATTGCAATTTGTGATCATCTACAATGCATTCCAGACGTAACTGTACCTCATCATACTGCTCGTACAACGACTCTATCTTGCCCATGCGCAACTGCAATTCAGACACATCACAGTTTGATAAAGTCTCTGTCCTGAAGCGAGTCCAAAAAGTTTGCGAACGCAGTCAAACGACCCTTAAAGCTTCCTCGCTTTTTAACTAAATCCTTTTCCTCGGACATGCTGGGAGAGTGCTGTCAACCTGAAATTGATACAGGAATGCAAATTATAACACACGAACAATACAATTATAAACGCCTAAACTGTGTTGTACACTTTCTGAATGCTATTGCAAACAACACACCTAATAATGTAAAAACCAAGTGTTTAAACCTTTCAAAACATCCAAGTGCAATCTTTTTATTTGTATTACTTTATTGCTAACTTAGTAATAATAAGGCACAACTAAAAACATTAATCTTCATGGAATCCATAAGTGATTCTAACTAATAAGTATTAATGACCTATTTTATAACAATGACTTGCCCTAATATCAATACTCGACTTAAATGTATTATGTTATGATACCTGCTAACAATTATCGACCATTGTTATTAACAAAGTAGATAATTATGTGAATTAGTTACAGCTTTATACCTGACTTAAGTTTAAACTGTAAACAGTATGATTTTAAACTTAAATTTGCTGTTGAATAAAATACTAATCACAATGCAACAAGTACCTAATGATTTTCATCTAACACAATACAATAGGTAATATAATAAACTATACGGACCTTTTCAATGACCATTTAATACTACCTGAGTGTTGGGTATCGATATTAGTTAAATATAAGCGCAGTACACCGCTAATAGCTTGCTCGAGATCAATCCAATTCACCGGCAAAAACCTCCACGACACGTGGAAAATATAATCCTTAATTCCTTGATAATGTCTGACGATCTTCTTTGTATTATACGTTATCCGGCTCGAAGGACCATGTGCGGGAATATAAGGGATTTGCTTCATGAAAATTGCAAGAATACTCGATGCAAATAAAATAAAATATATTCGGTGTTATTTAGACGGATTTTTACAAACAAGTGACTACAAAAGACAGCAGATGACACATGAACAAAAAAACTGAACATGGAAACATTAAGTACAAAATAACTGATTGCCAGTTGCTGCTATGTGTTGGTCCAGCGCTCCAACAATTTAAAGAATGGTGGTAGAAGATTTGGTGAGTTACTATATTGAAAGACAAATATGTGATTAATCATAATAAAATAAATTATATAGGTCTGTACTAGCATAAAACTTTTTTCTACCCAATAAATGCAGCGCGACAGTAAACCATGCTCTAGGGTACCGATGTAACCGATAGCCGTATTCAATGTCTTTAAAATTATTCAATAAAATCACCTACTTTATTGTCATGAATCTTGTCTTGATAATTAACTCATTTTTAAGAATCATTACAATGCAGAAATCTTACTAATATAAGTAATAGGTACTAGTGACCCCAAATAAAGGTTCACGTACCTACTGTAAGAACGGTAGTTAACAGCTGATTAATACAAATTAATGTTTGTTTTACTTTAATAGGTCGTAATAAAAACATAAAAAAACTATTTTACAAAAAAATAAAACCGTTTATGTCGATTTTATTTTTGCAAAAAAAAAAAAAAAATCCGTTTTTAGTTGTAATATCCGATACTTACAAATATTAGCTATACGTATATTTTAGCATAACGTAACATCACGCCTGTAATCTCCGAATGGTTGGGCTGAGGTGTACCCAATAGTAGGTACAGTCACGGACTATAAATGATGAGCCACTTGCCACCATTCGTATTTTAGCCGTGTAATGCAAATCGGGTTTAGTCGGTTATATTCGTACTTAGTACAGAGTGACTACCTAAAGTCGACGAATTGCAGGTGTAGCAACCGTAACCTAGCGACAATATTGTTTTAGCGTAGCCATAGTAACGTTGGCGTACGGAGAAATTTTATATTTTCTAACATCGACATTTCAACTGTCACTCTGGCTACGGATAGGTTTTCAGAAATAAAGAGTATTTAATACGGACTATTTCTTCAAAGGAGGTCAGTATCAAATAGATTGGGATACACGACAGCACCATTGTATGGTTTTATCATTGACAACTTATAAGTCATTTTTCAACCTCTATGGATAAGACTATTTCCGATTATTATTAATGTGTCATTTTGTTTCCGAGCATTCGGTTTGAGTTCGTGTTTAATTGTGTAATCTCGTGAATGTATACAACTGCAAAATTGGAAATCTTGAAAGTGGCTTATCAATTATAGTCCGTGACTGTACCTAAACCCACATTTCAACAGTTATGTTTTAGTTCCATGTAATACGGGGCGAGCGCGGGTGCAGTCAAATCCAGACTCCACGATCAGTCTGGATTTCCACCCGCGCTCGTCCAGCCTCGCGAGGCTGCTACTGAGAAATTTCTGATGGAAAAACCCAATAACACTTTACCCGACCTGGTCGAATAAAAACACGGTGAAGCGCAAGGCATAAACTAGTTTGACATCTCTAACTTAGTTCAACTTCATAGCTATAGCCGTCCTTTTCTCGCACTGCCTTTTAGTGAAAGATAGCAATAGCTTAAATTAAGTTTAGTTTGTGCACAACAGAATCGACACCATTAATTTTATATTGTTAACAATACATGTCATGGTAATAGGCTTATCCCCAATTAAATGGAACCTAACATACCTAACTGTCGAAATGTGGGTGTAGGTACTGTAAAATATATCGCTGGGCTAGAAGGCTAGCCCGAAGAATTGCCAAACTTAAGTGGCAGTGGGCAGGGCATATTGCTCGCAGAACGGATGGCCGATGGGGCTGAAAAGTTCTGGAGTGGCGACCGCGAACCGGAAGACGTTGCGTTGGAAGGCCTCCCACTAGGTGAACCGATGACCTGGTGAAGGTTGCAGGAATCCGCTGGATGCGAGTCGCACGGAACCGGTCAATGTGGCGACACTTGGGGGAGGCCTATGTCCAACAGTGGACGTCTTTCGGCTGAAATGATGATGATGATGACTCAGCAATTAAACTTTCCATGAATTTACATAGACTTCTTACAACACTACAACAGCCTATGGTTTCAGAACGTTTTATGGAGGATTCATAATCAAGGATGTAGATAAAGTCTTGCATGCAACTGTACATAATTGGTATTTGAACTAGGGTAAAAAATCTCGTTTTACGGTAAAACTCAACGAAACGCAGTCAAAACATTGTGCTGGTGAGTGCATTGAATAAGCACTGGGGCCGTGGAGGTATTTAAAGTTACAACATTAAAAGAATGTTTAAAAAAAAACTTGTGAAAAAGTTGGAAGTAGAAGTTCTGAATATACGTATAGTCGATCTTAGAACATACCTGGGAACTTTCGTTCCAAATCTTAAAACGTACTATCAACTCAAAACTCTTTACTATTATAAAACCGATATAGAAAACACAAAAAAAGTGAAAAATAACTTTAGCTTCAGAAGTCGGTGAATTTTGTTTGATTCAGTTTTTTTTGCCCAACATAACACACTGTGTGTGTAACCTATTAATCAGAAAAAGCTCGTCAAATAAAATGATCATGTTACCTACCAAATTGAACTTCATTGAGGTTTGAATAGCCTTTGCCTTGTGCATTTTTGAGGACTGCATGTTGATGACTCTTTCCTCTCCTTTTTTCGTTCTGAAACAAGATCCTACATAAGTAAGTGCTTTAGGAAGTAAGGAAGATCTCAAAATTGCTTTACATACTTTGATAACAATTCCGGGTGGACAAAAGTGGGGTTACTTTGGACTTTGGACTGGGTGGTGAACTGGCAGCGGACTTTGTTACTATGAGTGAGTATTTACACTGAAATACACAGACAAACCTTGACCCCAAAACTTTAATACTTCGCACAACTAATTGGTATGGGAGCCCGGATTGTTTTTCAGGAAAACTAGCATGGACACTTGATAGCTGACCGGGTAGGGCGTGTTGAGAGAACGCAAAAGAAAAGTTGCATGCGCGGTTCTGGTTTGTCGTTTACTTACTATGGAGAACAACCGGCAAAAAACTCAATGGTTACTCTTTTAAAATTATTTGTATTTACAATAGGTATTATTAGTGTTTCCTAATCACGTTGAAACCCTTACTACATATACGTACCTATAAAGTTGAAACATTCACGTGCCACATGGACAATTATTAGACCTTGTGGTTCGATGATGTGGGGGGTGGTAAAGCAATTAAGAAGTCGGCTATTCTTAAGGTTTACGGCCTATGGTTAACAATCTGAGTAACGACAAATGAAATCTTAACAAGACGTCGAAGTGAAGTCGGCCGTCTTCATAAAGTGACATAGAAACGAGGGATTAGATGGCTTTGCCGCGACGTGCAGCAGCTTGTGTTGGTGGTCTATTTTTTTCACGGATGTCCCAGCAAGTAATTAAAGTTTTATAGACTAATTATATAGAGGTATTTGTAAGTTTTTACGTAGGGGTAATCTTCGGAACTCCTACTTACTAAACCTAGTTTCTAGACATCCAACTTTAAAGTCTCACCTTATCACTGAATGCTTCGCTAGTTTTAAGCGTGTCTACGGGCGCCAGGGCCAAGTACCTGTAAAAAAAACATTTATTTAATCACAAAAAAATGTTAGTTCTCGAATCTTTTGGGTGTAAACAGACTCATCACGAAGCCGGCAACTGTAATCAAACTAAGTTACTTTACGCAAAAATTGTTGCTCGGACCATATTTTTTTTTTGGTGTGACAAATCATGTTTTTTGGTAGAACTCAATGTAACGCACGCAAAACATTGTGCTGATGGATGGATTGAATAGTGCGGGGATGGTGGAGGTGTTTAAAGTAAAAAATCTTACATTAAACTAAGCTTGCGAGAAACGCATCTTGGATGTAGAGACTTGCGTTACTCAATGATGATTCATTGCAACTGAATTTATTCGTTAGTAATTAGCATTTTGTAGTTATCTATGTCAAGATGGCCGGCCCTGTACTGTACAATAATGTTTTTATGATAGGGTAAATCACTAGAGATGGCGAAACGGGAGGCAATCGAATAATTTCTGCCATGCATTCGCTAGATGACGCTACAGTATAGCTATTACGCTGCGAGCAACGCTCGGGATCACATTACAACCAAATAACTGCGCAAAATTAATTAATTTAAAAGTAAGTAAATAAGCTTTATTTTACAGGGTATATACTCGTAGCTAAAATTTTATATTGGGTTCCTATTTCATAATTTTATACAATCGTAAAATACTATGCTACATTGTAAATACTTAGTTTTTATTAAGTTTATTGTGTTTTGAAAAGGGGTGGCTAAGGCAAGTAAATCTCAGATGGTGCCACTATAGTTGGTCTCAATCTGACCAAGGAGGTTAAGCTATTTTTAAATATAAAATTAATGATATTACCACATTTTCAACCAATGACGATGTTTGGGTACCAACTATGCTAGCGCCATCCCATGACTTAAAGCTAGAGACAAAGATTAGTGTCTACAATGCGTTAATCCTATCTGATGGCGCCGAGACATGGTGTCTATATAAACCAGACATTAGGAAACTTGACACATTTCACATAAGGTGTCTGAGATCCATTTCCTTATACTGAGGTTCTGCGCTGTTCCGACATGTATGGCATAGAAGCTTTGTACTGGCAACACGTACAAAGTAAATTGCATTCATTTCTAATAGAAAAGACGTATTACTCTATCGAAGAATTTTTAAATGATGAAATATGACATTACCAGCCCTTATTATAATTTATTTATTAGTAATAGGTACATCTAATGGACATTATTTTAAATTTTACAAAATTTGACATTAATAGCTTTCTAAATAATAATTATATCGTTAACATGCATGAAAAATAAATTATAATTGATTCATTAATGATTAATAATACATTGAATTCTCATTATTTACTCGAACCTCACTTTGTATTGTATAAATCCAGACTTATTACTTAAAATAAAAACAATACGTGAATGCATTCATTCCGTTATACGTGAATGTTGTCAAATATCGAAAAGATAAATTTTTACAAATAGTGGAACCCATCAATTATGTTTATAAATTACAGTAACTATAAAAGTTAATATTTTGGTGTTTTATTGAGTGCAAGAGAGAGCGAAGCAAGCGAAGGGCTCGATGTAAGGTAACAGCGAACAAAAAAGGCGTAGTTCCAACATAACGTCGTATTATCAAGGCTTCGATGCATAGTCATCAATGTAACAATTTTCGCAGAATAGTGTTTCGATCTGATATAGGGAAACCCCTTGAGGCACCCCGACTGGTACGTTAAATAATATATTATAATTATGTATTGTATAATAATATATTTTTGTTGTACTAGCTGACCCGCGCAACTTCGTCTGCGTCACATGAGAGAGAGAGAGGGTTAGAGAGAGTGTGAGTCAACCTTAAAAGATAGACTTTAGAACAATTCCCTAATACATGATTGTTGCGTAACATTAACCGTTTATGGAGCCCCCGCAAGGGAAGCTCGTAAAAGAAATAAATTTTCCTTGTTTATGCAACATATATCATTGATGCTCCGCTCCTTTTAATTGTAGCGTGATGTTAGATAACCTATAGCCGTCCTCAATAACTATTCAACACTAGTAGTTTTTTTTTAATTTGAACCAGTAGTTCCTGTAATTAGCGCGTTCAACCAACCAAACAAACTCTTTAGCTTTATAATATTAGTAGATATAGATCCAAGTGAGTAACAATTTAATTTCTTCGATTTATTTGCATTAATCGCTAAAATAATCTACTTATGTTTTTTTCCAAAAAAGGGCTTGCCTCGACAGCCTTACGTCTTCATCCTTAGACACTCGATGACAGTCATACTCCAGCCAGGTCGAAAGTTCTCATCAAAGGTGCAAGAAATTAGCCCAAATACGATTTTTCAATTATAAATGGGACCAACTTTGAGATGTACCTACGCTTTTCACAAAAAAAAAGGACGTGTATGTACGGACTTCTCTGTAAAAGTTATCCGTGGTCATATATAAAAAAATACGCGTCGAATTGAGAACTTCCTTCTTTTTGTTTCGTCGGTTAAAAAACCTATCTTGAGGCAACTGACACGGGCGAGGATCATTCGATTCAGAAAATGGAGTGAAATGAACAACGCCATCTATCGACCAAAATGTTAAACTGCTAAAGTATATTAGGCTATATATATTTTTTAAAGCCAGTAAGTCGATTTAAAAGTTATGTGGTGTGCACATTTTTTGGTCTTTGGTACCATTTTAGTTCAACAGATGTCACTGCATGTATGTATCTTACATTTGATGATTAGTTCTATTGAAAGCTTTAAGTTCATATATCTTTTGATAGAATTAACCGATTTCAATGAAACAAAAACTAAATAATACCCCAAGTTACACAACATTTTTATATATAAAAGTTATCTACATTGATTTCGTATATTTTACGTGATACTTGATCATCGAAACAGACAAACAGATAAACAGACAAAAATTCCAAAAATGCTGGAAATGAGTTCTGTTGGTTATCCTTTAACACCCTGGCAATTTTTTTTCCAAATATTAACGATGTACAAAAACGATTTTTCTACAGATTTACTACTCTGTCAAGAAAGTACCGGGAAAAGATCAATAATACACAAAATGTCTGTTATTCATCCAAATTTATTTTATCATCTTCAAAGTATGCTCCTTTAGAAACGATACACTTGCGCCAACGAATAATCCATTCATCAAAACATTTTTTAAACGCTGCTTCCGGAATTGAGTTCAGTTCTCGCCGCGAATTCTCCTTTATGTCTTCTATCGATTGAAAACGGGTGCCACGAAGTGGTAATTTGAGTTTAGGAAAAATAAAAAAGTCAGCAGGAGCCATATCTGGTGAATATGGTGGTTGCTGTATGGTATTTGTTGAGTGTTTGGTCAAAAATTCGTTCACAATGATAGCCTTGTGCGAAGGCGCATTGTCGTGGTGCAAAATCCAAGAATTTTCTTTCCACAAATCTGGCCTTTTTCGTCGAATTTGCTCTCTTAAACGCCGCATAACGCTCAAATAATATTCTTTATTTACCGTTAGACCTTCCGGTAAGAATTCAGAGTGCACAACACCGCGATAGTCAAAGAAAACAGTCAACATGACTTTGACTTTTGATCGACTTTGGCGTGGTTTTTTCGGTTTCGGTTCAGTTGGAAGGCGCCACTCCGAAGCTTGTTGACTAGTTTGCATGTCAAACTCGTAAACCCACGTCTCGTCACCAGTAACAATGCGTTTCATGAATGTTGGGTCCGAACTGACTCGTTCTAGCATGTCCTCAGCGACTTTCATGCGATTGAGTTTTCTCCAAAAACTCAGATCTTTTGGGACTAACCGAGCAGCAACATGTTTCATACCCAAATGATTAGTTAAAATGGTACGGATCGACTCGTGAGATACAGAAAGTTCGGCGGCTGTCTCTCTCAGAGTTGAATGGGGATTTTCAGTCACTATTTTCTTCACTTTTGCGATGTTAACTTCAGTTGCAGACGTTGACGGCCTACCAGAGCGAGGCAAATCTTCCATCACATCTCGACCGCTTTTGAACGCTTTGAACCACTCATAAGCACGAGTTTTTGATAAAGTCGATTCACCGTAAGCCTTCTGTAACATTTTCAGTGACTCCGAACACGAAATTCCATTGGCGATGCAAAATTTAAGACAAACTCTTTGTTCGATATTTTTGTCCATTATGTAATTCGCAATACACACTATATATGATATTACTAAAACCAGCACTGTATTTAATATAAATAACAGATGCAACTCAAACTCCGCGCCAAAATGGAAAACAGTTGTGCCAATCTAACAACTACAAAAAAACAAAAATTTGAATTTGGAACCATAAAAAAATCATCCATTCCCGATACTTTTTTGACTGAAGTATTATATGTAATAATAGAGTATAGATTGTACCAATTTAAACTTTGAATAAAATGTATTATTATTATTTATGTAAATACTTTATTTGTTAGCCTCTTGTGAGTGTTGCCCACTGCTAGGCAAAAGCTTCCCCTTTCTCCTTCCAAACCTCTCTGTCCTGTGCAATATCTGGCCATGTTCAACCTGCAAACGAGATCAGATCGTCACACCACCACGAATATAATAAAATAAAACAGAAAAAAAACAGAATAGTTAACATGGTAAATATCCCATTTTCAATGTTAGTGACAGTGATAGTGAGTGAGAGTTTAAAAAAAAAACATTAAATTCTTCAAATCCAATACACATTCATCATCATCATCATCAGCCTAATAATGTTCCCACTGCTGGAACACAGGCCTCCTCTCTAAGAGAGGGAATGGGCTACAATCCACCACGCGGGTCCAGTGCGGATTGGTAGTTGTCACATGTCTTCGAATTTTTGGTTCTAGGACATGCCGGTTTCCTCACGATGTTTTCCTTCACCGTTTTGAGAGCAGTGGTGATGAAATAAATTATAAAAAGTAATGCGCCTGCCTGTGTTCGAACCCATGACTTACTGTTAGTAAGTCGAGGTCGACAATCCAATATGCCTCTTAATTTATTGCAAATACGTAGAATAAAGAGGCCTGTTTAAGTATCAGGGTGCGGATACCGCACTTGTACACTTCTTTAATTCGAAGGTTTTGGAAGTGATGGGGAGAGACCTTTACCCAGCCGTGGGATGACAGGCTAACTTTCTCTGATATCTTCTGTTTTGATGTCGATGTTTGAAGTCGGAGCCGCCACCACTGAGCCACCGCTGCTCTACATCCACAAATACATACACATTACGAAGATCTTTTAAAATCTGCCCACAATACTATTATTTGATTTACTTTGACTAGGCATTTGATTGCGTAAATCACGAAACCCTTTTTTTTTCGGATGGGAAATCATCAAATAACTCCTCCCGCTCTGGGTGGAGCAGGAGGGAGTGTCATACTTTTACTGACTAAAACCCATCCATGTTCCTTCATCGCCCTTTGTGTTCCGGGGCCACGGTATCTCTTTCGAACAGTCCTTGCGGGACTGTTCGAAAGGCCATCCCCGGCAGGCATCGATCCTTACGGACCCCTCCCTTTTTGCTGACTCTCTTTGAGGCGCGCGTGGAACACGAACGCGCCGTCGACACGGCCTGTCGTCATGAGACGGACGGACGGCGAGCTAGCCCATAGCCCACCGTCCACAGGCCCGCACCTACGGTGGCCGGGGGCCACGTGGTGGTGGCCCCCGACGCCCGGGGCGTCTCCCGCGGCGGCCGGGACGTTGAGAGGTTCTCTCCCTCTCACGTTCCGCCACCTCCTTCTCTAGCATTACTGCTTCGCAGAAGGAGGTGACGGCGTCCCATTCCGTCTCGCTCCGGACCATGGCTTGCACCAGGGCCGGACGCGAGAGGACACGGCGGTGCTCCGCCCACGCGGGGCACACCTCCACCGTGTCCTCCGGTCGATCCTCACAATGGAAGCACCCGGGCGTTTCCTCCCGCCCGATTCGGTGCAGGAACCTCCCAAACACACCGTGTCCGGTGAGGACCTGCGTCAGGCGGAAGGTGAGGACGCCGTGGCGTCGCTCAAGCCACTCCTCAAAGAGGGGACTTATCGCCACTATCGTGGCGTGCCCTGCACGGGGTTGCGACAGTCGCTCTCTCCATGTCGCCATGAGATCCCGCCGGAAGTCTGTCCGCTGAGCGACAATTTGTCGCTGCAGCGGAGTTTCCCCCCGGCGTAGCGCCTCCGCGCGCCATTCATGTAGGCGTGCGAGGACTATCGCCTCCAAATCACGAAACCCTGATCTTGAAACTGGAGCATTACGGTTTAGGTAAACTTGCTCAGTTTAGTAAAATCGTATTTGAATGATAGACAGCAGCATGTACAAGTAAATGGTGTATTTACACCATTTACTTGTACATGCTGAATTATGCACCCATTGAATTTTAAATGGGTTTAAAATTAAAAATGGGTGTACCACAAGGTTCGATATTGGGTCCCTTCCTCTTTTTAGTGTACATAAATGACCTACCCCATTTATTTAACAACCACCCGCAATTGGTGTTGTTTGCTGACGATACTTCTTTAATATTTAGGATAACTTCTTTCTATTAAAGGATAAATTCTTTAATAGTAACTGTGACGTGGTATTGAATCAAGAGAAACTAGAATTTGTCGATAAAACGGTTTTCTTGGGAATTACGCTCGACTCAAGGCTTCAATGGGGTCCTCATTTGACATCTCTTGCAGGACGGCTGAGCTCAGCAGCATATGCTGTTAGAAAATCCGTCAATTTACAGATGTTGATACGGCGAGGCTAGTCTATTTTAGTTATTTTCATAGTATTATGTCATACGGTATTTTACTATGAGGACGGGCTGCAGACATCGAGTCTATATTTATTCTGCAGAAAAGAGCCATCAGAGCCATATATGAATTACGTAGACGCGATTCTCTAAGAGAACTGTTTAAGGAAATAAATATCATGACAGTACCTTGTCAATACATCTATTAGAATATCATGTACGTTAGGAAAAATCTGCATTTATTCGGTAAAAGAGGTGATAGACACTACTATAATACTAGAAATAGGGACCAACTAGTTCAGCCAGGTTTCAGGCTTGCTAAGGTAGATTCATATTTGACGACCTGATTGGCGCAGCGGTAGTGAGGCTGCCTTACGTTCTTAGGGTCCCGGGTTCGAATCCCGGTCGGAGCAAATGTTTGTGTGATGAGCACGGACATTTGTTTCCGAGTCATGGATGTTTATATGTATAATAAGTATGTATTTACAAACAAAAAAGTATCGATGTAGTATATCAACTATCTGGTGTCCACGACACAAGCCTCGTTGCTTAGTGTGGCACTAGATGGCGCTGTGTGTAATGTCCAGCAATATTTAAAAAAAAAAAAAAAAAAAATATTCCATGGGGTACTGTTTAAAATGTTACAATAAAATACCTCCCCACATTCTACAAGTAAATGAGACGAAATTTAAATCTTGTATAAAACGCACCCTATGTAGTCGCTTCTAAGTTAGGGGATTACATTAATGATAAAAATGCTTGGCTCAATGCTGGTCCTGCTCCACAACCATAGGGGAAAACTAATTGGGCAAATTATTGTGGTAGCTGCAGAAGATTGTAAAAATATCCTTGCTTTGTATAGACTCCATCTCTTAGTATTGTATAATTGCATATCTCATGTGTGAGTACCATGTACTGTAAAGCATTTGCATTTAGTTATCTTTCATTGACTTGCTTGCCTTGGTGGCTGAGAGAATGTCATGCTCACTCAAATGTCTCGCTGATGGTGGCGGGTGTGTCGGGTCATTTAGTTCCCTTCAATCTGGTTGAGTTGAATGGCGCCGATACATGCGTCATGTTCGTGTACGGGCGCTGTCAGTTGGGACTGGTAATTCTCTTAGCTGCCATGGTTCATTTTAATTACCTACTTTATTTATACATTTTAGATTTAATATTTTGCTCTGGACGCTCATAATGTGCACTTCTTTCTACATCGTTCTCACATAATATATGTATGTATAATCTCAACACGAATGATGTAACCAAGATTTTGTAACAATATTTTGATTTAAAAGAGTGTCCATGGAGTTTCTTGCCTGTTCTTTTCCATCGAGATCTACGCTAGGGAATGGGCAATTACAGTACTTTCTCAAGTTATTATGTCTTGTGACTGGGACTGTAGCTTTGTTTTTTTTTTTGTATTTTTGACATTCAAAAGTGCCGTAATGGTCTAACTGAAATAAATGCTTTGAGTTTGAGTTTGATTTATTATTGTTTGATCAAATAATATTCAGTTTACGATGCAATGCCAACAACGCCAGAGGGCACAGAATCTCCTTGAAGCTACAACCAACATTCAGCTTTATTTGAAACTAGGTATAAGGCACGTTCTGGACGTTATTCGAGGCAATTCGACAGATCTGCTATATTTTTGTTTACTTTATCGTACCCTCAAATCTCGAAACCAATCGATGCATTTGAAATGCAAAACTGACGAATTTTACATTTTATTTGGGCCAAGAAATAAAAACACTCGCAGAAATTTTTTGAAGAATTCTGACATTACAAAATATACCTACACACATATAGGGTGTAAAAGTATACTTAACGATGCCGAAAGGCTCGTGTTTTCTCCGTCATTGCGATCATTTTTTGTTCTAGACCACAACTTACGGAATTTTCTAGTTAAGGAGACATTGAGAGTCAAAAGTTGTTGGAATGTTTTTTTAATTAAATTTTTAAATGTTTTACCAGTTTAAATACCTCCACGACCCCTGTACTATTCAATGCATCCATTAGCACAATGTTTTTTTTTAGTCTCACTGCTGGACAAAGCCTCCCCAATTCCTTCCATATGCTCTTAGTCCTGGCCTCCTCGCACCACCCCTCACAGTACGAGTCCAGATCGTCTCGCCACCTCTTTCTAGGCCGGCCTTGGCAGCGCCGTCCATCTTCCGGTAACCATTGTGTGGAGACTTTTGCCTGCGGTCAGTGGTCATCGTACATGCGGCTGACGTGACCCGCCCAATTCCATTTTAGCCTAGCAGCCTTCATGCCAACGTCCAGTATGCCTGTTTTAGAACGCAGCGTGGTGTTTCGATCCCTGTCTTGTCTTTTGACACCCACAATGCTGCGTTCCATTGCCTTTTGACAAACTTCAAGGCGAAACTTCCGAGACTTGGTAAGTGACCAGGTCTGAGCACCGTAGGTTAGGACGGGCAGGATACACATGCCGATGATTTTGCGCTTCAGGAAGATCGGAAGATCACTCTTTATTAGCGTCTGCAGTCTTCAGGGGGGGGGCTTGAATTTATGCTTTTGCGGTTGCACAACGACATGCTTTGCTTGCGCTTTGCTTGGTAGTATAGATGCAGGCCTACCTTACTGCCTCCTTCAGATGCGGTAAGGTGGCGGGGTCTTGAGGGAGAGCGCTACAGTCGCGTAGATCCTCAAGGCAAGTCTGGTGTGTTCTCCTTCACGTGGTTGCCACCCTGTTCTTGGTCTAATTCCTTAAGAAATAGACGTAACAAAAACCACCAGGCGCTTTTCAACCTAACCATGACCCTCCGTGACCGAGTGGGCGTGGCCTCGGCCGCCACTAAACCCAGCTGGCGCCGAGTAGGTCAAATAGGTCACCTGCGCTAGGACCTGCGCAGTTGAGCGCCGTAAGCGGGGATGAAGGAGTCCTGGAGGGTTGAGCCGAGCGGCGCTGGCGGTAATGCGTCCGTGAAGCAACACGCCCTCTTTGGTCTGGATTTCAAGCGAAATGGTGGCCCTACCCAATAGCCAAGCGTAGGGAAATGGCCATAGTGTCCCGTCAGAGGGTCACGGCGAGGGGTGGGAGGTCCGCGGAGGTCGTCCTCGGAAGGCCAAAGCGGTTGGTGAAGGTCATGCTGAAGGTGCAAGTGAAGGATTGATCAGTCGTCAACCAGATCAAGCACCCGATGTCGCACTGTAAGCCAGCCTCACTCCCCTATATCTCGAAGGTACTCCTAACGGTTGAGCTAGTTTGTGGCGAGACGTTCCCAGGTGCGGGCTCCAAGGAGGGTGGGAAGCCGGAGAGATGAAGAATTTACACTAAACTATGGATATCCAAAACCCAAAAGACACCACACACACACCACACACACACACAACAACCACACAAACACACACACCTAATACACACTCACACGCACACACTGCACACATACACACCGGAGAGGAGGCGAAAGCCAATAATTCTCCCAAGAGGGGTGCTTGCAGCACCTCTCTAGCCCCCGGACGCTCCGCTGCTACCGCAGCAAGCTCCAGTGCGGGTACAGGTCCGGCAGTGGCGGGAACCGCTGCCAGGACCAAATCTAAGTCCCGTAATAAACGGAAGAAGAAGGCGCTGCTCGGGACCAGTACCGCTCCTCCCTCTTTTCCAGGTGTGGAGCCCACCACGAAGGTTAATTCCTCTGGCCGGACTCCCCTCATACATCCTCCCCCGCCTACTGCTCCCCCCCCGGTAGCCGTCACTGGTCAACCGGCGGAAACCAGCACCACAGGCGACGCGTTCGCGCTCACCTGGCAGGTGCAGAGGAGCAGGCACAAAGGCAGGTAGGAGGATACGAAACGTCACTGCGCTGCACCTTCAGTGCAGAATACCCCGGCCCCCTCGACGGACAACCCGAAGAGGAAGAACAGGCCGTCCCAGAGGCAGCGGCAGACACTGTGGAAGGGTAAGACTCCACAATCTAAACAGGCTAACGCCGCTGGTCGGGTAGAACCGTCTAGCGGCAATGTCAACTTCTCCGCAGGCAAGCGGTCGCAGGCCGTGGCCGGCACCAGCTGACCGGGACCTAGCACAGCCACTAACAGATTTCTGTTGCAGGGATGTCTCTGCAGCTAGGCTACTGATACAGCGGGGGGACACAGTAGCATCTGTGGTCTTCGCCTCCGCTTACATGCCCGAGGATGAGGACCCGCCGCCGCGTGACCTCGCCCGCCTCGTCACTTATTGCGAGAGCACAGGGCTAGAAGTTGTCATAGGCGCTGACGCGAACGCTCATCATCCTCTGTGGGGCATGGACACGCTAAACGCTCGGATTAAGGCTTTAGTAGATTACTTATTTACAACAAACCTAACCCTACTGAACACAGGCTCTGAACCAACCTTCGTAAACAGACGTAGCCAAAGAATCATAAACCTCACTCTGGCATCGGAGGGTGCAGCGGCCATCACCACTGGCTGGCAGGTCTCCAAGGAGGCTTCCTGCTCGGACCACAGGTGGATCCCCTTTGACATTCAGGTCTGTGTAACACCAATACTGCCACGGCGAAACCCGCGTAACACTGACCGCGCTGCATACACACGCTTCCTCGAAACCAAACTTGCGTCAACAAACTACGGGATGACCTACGAGGACATGCCGCAGATCGACGAGCGTGTAAGTCATCTCACGAAATCAATGCTAGACAGCTACCATTCATCCTGCCCCGAGACCACTCCGCCCACAACACCAGGGAAACAACCATGGTGGGGAGCGGATCTGGAACGCAAGTGCGGGAAGGTAAGGTCTGCCCTAAACAGAGCCATGAACACGTGTGCTAATGAGGATTGGGAGTTGGGACGCGTACTACGCGGCCAAAAAATGCTACAAAAAATGCATCAGGTACAGGAGCTCCACTGGATGGCAAAAATACTGTGGCAGCATCGAATCCTGCCAACAAGCAAACAGGGCAAGGAAGATCCTGGCCCAGCAGACCACGACTGGGCCCGCTGTTCTCCGCAAACCTGACAACACACTTACCACCTCGCCAGAAGAGGCGATGCGCGTCCTTATTGAAACTCACTTCCCAGGCTGCGCTTTTACACAGGCCATCGACTGGACAGAGGTAACCCAAACACCGTCAGAAAACGACTGGCGCTATGCACACAAAGTCATCACACTGGAAAAACTCCAGTGGGCGATCCGGTGCTTCCATCCTTTCAAGGCAGCTGGTCCGGACGGAATCTTTCCTGCCTTACTGCAGTGGGGCGGGATCTCTGTCGCGAACAGACTGGTACCCATAATGAGAGCGTGTTTGGCATTCAGATACGTTCCAAAAGGATGGAGGGAAGTGAAAATCATATTCATTCCTAAGCCAGGTAAGAGAGACTATACCAACGCCAAATACCACCGAGCAATCAGCCTAACCTTTCTCCTTAAAACCATGGAGAAAATGTGCGAAAGAGAGCTGAGGGACGGCGTTTTAAAAACTATCCCACTCCATACTAACCAACACGCATACAGCTCGGGTAAGTCCACGGAATCCGCCCTCCATTTAGTGGTCGGCCGGATAGAAGAGGCGATTCATCAGAAGGGCACTTGCCTGGGCACTTTCATAGACATCGAGGGAGCATTCGATAAAAAAAACTTCTCCAGCATAAACACCGCGCTCTCTCGTCACGGAGCAGAACAGGTACTGATAGACTGGATTACTAACATGCTAAGTAAACGAGTGGTTCGACTTGAAGTGGAGGAGCAGATGGCCATGATAGCCAGAGGCTGCCCCCAAGGTGGCGTACTATCCCCGCTCCTTTGGAATCTGGTTATAAATGACCTCATCACGAAACTCAACGCGAACCATTTCTACACAATAGGGTATGCCGACGACCTCGCTATCCTCATTTCGGGGAAAGTGACGGGGACAATCTGCGACCTCACTCAACAGGCACTACGCACCGTTGAACGATGGTGCAGAGAGTTCGATCTCTCAGTGAACCCCACGAAAACTGAACTAGTCATGTTTACCCAAAAACGAACACTAGGCCCTTATCGCCTACCCAAACTCTTTGATACAGAACTCCAGTTAGCTAATGAGGTCAAGTATCTGGGAGTCATCCTAGACAGCAAGTTAAACTGGAGTAGCCACTTAGACAATAAAATAAACAGGGCCTGCATTACCTTCTGGCAATGCAGGAGGATGATAGGTAAGAAGTGGGGCTTATCCCCTAAAATTATATTTTGGTTATACAGCGCGGTGATGCGACCTATGATCACGTATGGAGCAGTGGTCTGGTGGCCCCGCACCAAACTAACTACAGCCTCCATCAAACTGCAACGTTTGCAAAGGCATGCCTGCATGGCGATCACAGGCTGCATGAGGACTACTCCGACTGCGGCTCTTGAAGCCATGTTGGGGCTGCCACCGCTACATCTGTTCATACAGCAGGAAGCGACAATGACGGCTGTACGCCTCAAAACACCTCAAATCTGGGGTAAGAGAGAAACACAGCACACCGCGGTACTGGAGGGATTCTACAACGACTTCCCCCTGGCGAAAGCAACAAACGATCGGATACCAAAACAATTCGTACCTATTCGATAAGAAATATAAAATCCAGCTCCATGAGGATCACCGCTGCGAGGGATTAAATCCAGCGGAACTGCGGATCTTCACGGATGGATCTAAAACAGGTATTGGCACTGGTGCTGGAGTCTTCTCGGGGGATCTCAACATCCACATAGCCAAACCTCTGGGGGCCCACAACACGGTATTTCAGGCAGAATGCATGGGCATTTCCCTGGCGGCATCTGCCATCTTAGCCAGGAAGGTTGTGGACCACTCAATTCGTATACTCTCAGACAGCATGGCTGTACTGCTAGCACTGAACAACCACACAGTGAAATCTGGGTTAATACACGAGTGTCACCAACGCCTGAACCAGGTTGGTAATCTCAATAATATAACTATCCAATGGATTAAAGGACACAGCGATTCCCGTGGCAATGATGCGGCGGACGAACTCGCTAGAAGGGGATCGAGCACGGCAGCGGTGGGACCCGAACCTATCGTACCACTCCCTTTCGGATACCTACGTACACTGGTAAGGAAACGAACTAGCGAACAACACCACAAGCTGTGGCTGGACCACGGCGAGTGTAGGCAGGCCAAGGAAGCACTTCCTGCTATCAATGGCCGCTTCACCAAACGCGCGCTGCGGTTGACCAAACCACAGCTGCGCACAGTTACAGCCGCCGTTACCGGACACGGCTCTTTTAATAAACACCTCTTTGTCTTAGGAGTCACAGACAGCCCCCTGTGCCGTGCCTGCATGGAGGAGGACGAGACAGCAGCCCACGTGCTTCTGCACTGCCCAGTGGTTGCAACATACAGGGCAAAGTACTTTGGTAACCCAGGTACTCTCCGCGAGATAGTCAGCAACATTGGGGCGTTACTGGCGTTTCTCGGGGCATTGGGATGGATCGAATAGTTTCCCACCCGCACGCAAAATACGCGCTTTGACGTGGAGTTGCGGACACCAGCCCGTTATACAATACAATAGCGTCTTCATGGACCAGTAGCTTTTCCAGGCATTTTCGACTCGGCGATCGATTTCCCTTTGTTGCCATGTTTGTTTTCGAAAGATACTAACTGGCCCAAGTAGATATACTCATCGACATAAAATATTTTCTGCCCATCTACCTCGACCCTACGTTTAGTGTTGTTGGTCATGAGCTGGGTTTTTGGGTGATTTATTACAAGTTGGGACTTTTAATAAATCGCCCAAAAACCCAGCTTCAGGGTGGGCCCTGAAGCTTGCTGTGCTCAGTTCTTGGAGCATGGTGTGTAGTTCCAAGGTTGTGGGGAAAAAAAGGACTATGTCGTCAGCAAATTGGAGGATCGTCAACCTCTTACTGCCGACCTTAATGCCTTTGGTTTTCTATGAGGCTGCTAGTGATCTAAATATCTCCTCATAAGACTGCTTGTAAACAACTTCGGAGAGAGCGGGTCACCCTGCTTAACACCCTTTTGTATACTAACGAAAGTCCTGCAGTATTTAGTTTGATGTTTGCGGTGCTGTTTTGGTAGATATTTTTAAGAGGTGCTGTTCCAGTTCCTGATTTTTTAAAGATTTGAATATTTCTGAGTGTTTGATGCTATCGAAGGCCTTCGCATAATCTACGAAGGCCAAGTATAGTGGTTTATTGAATTCGGTATATTTTTCTAGGACTTGATTCAAGGTGTGTAGGTCGGTTGTTGAGAAACTAGGGCGAAATCCGGCTTGTTCCGGTGGCTGAAGTTTATCGAGTTTCCCGTCTATGCGATTGTGTATGACTTTAAATTTTTTTTATGTATCGCTGGACATTACACACAGCGCCATCTAGTGCCACACTAAGCAACGAGGCGTGTGTCGTGGACACCAGATAGTTGATATACTACATAGATACTTTGTGTTTGTAAATACATACTTATTATACATATAAACATCCATGACTCGGAAACAAAATTTGTTTCCGAGTTTTTAATGAGACGAGAAATTTAATGCCCCATGCTCATCACACAAACATTTGCTTCTACCGGGATTTTTGATCTCGCCCGGAGATTATTAGCTCCCCTGACCCCTGGGCCATGCATACGCGCGTCCACGCCAGCACAACCGCTGGAGTCGCTGGGCACTGGGGGCCTGCCTCTTACTCTTCTATACATAGGGGTGTGGACCATAACCCGCCACGCTCGCTGGTCCAATGCGTGTTGGTGGGTCGCCAGAGCCTCATTTGTTTGTTAGCAAGGTCTACCACGTGCAGGTGAGGTTGGCTTGAATCCCAAAAGATGTTAGTTGGGACCCCTTACCCCCTGAGTGCGTGAAACGTGACATTTCATTTAAAAAAAAGTGGTTTCCCAGCAACAATATTTGCGTAGGGATATTTAGTTTGATGTACAGATGTACAGAATGCTTCGTTGACGGCTTCACCAGTAGCGGCGTTGGGGGAGGGGGGCGAGGGTGGGTGACCGCCCAGGGCGCCGGATATGAAGGGGTGCCCTATCCTATCTTTGGCCTTTTTTCGTATGGGTTTAAAATTGCAGTTAGGGGGCGCGCAAAAAAATCTCGCCAGGGCGCTGGTAGTGCTAAAACCCTCACTGGGCTTGACGCGTTGACACCTTGTACATTATAAGCTGAAGTTTGACAATTTACAAGGTAGACAACAAAAACTCTTAATTTAAAAGTGTAAAAAGGTTTTAGCGTCAAATCTAATGACTAGTTGGGGTCACTGAACTACAAATATTTCATGTACAGTCGAGGACTTAAATTGATGAGCCACTTGCCACTATTCGTATTTTAGCCGTGTAGGTGATACAAATCGGATTTCGGTAATATTCGTACTCGTGAATGTATAACAGTGCAGAATTGGAAAGTAGTGAAAGTGGCTTATCAATTAAAGTCCTCCACTTTACAATAGTGGTACACACAGTGGCACTGTATGCCGATAAATTGCTTCCCGTAGAATCAGGAGATCATTGCCCAAGAAGGTCAAGATTATTTTATGAAGACGAGTTTGACTATTCACTATATCTACGTATACAGTATTCTATACTTATACTATTATATCTCTTTCTCTGAGTGGGATGAGTCAGCCGCTCCCTATGTTCGAAGTCAATGTCTCGGGGGCTAGAAGGTGGGCTGAAAATGAGGTCACGGGAATATTTGGAATTTTGTGAAATTGTTGCGAAAATAACGAATCCTTAACACACCGAATAAAGGCACATACCCACCGCGGCGCACGGATTGCCACCCACGTGTGTTAAGCTTCGCTTTGCAAGAAAATGTATGTGTGTAAACCATGGACACACTAAGCATCAATTGATGTCATTTTTTTTTTCGTTTATTTATTTTATAATGTACATGTGTGGCTTGTTCGAATAAGGCGCTCACAAAGCTTAACGCAGTGAACGCCATGCAAGCTGTTCATGCGGTAAACACTATACAGGAATACTAACCCGCGGCGTGAGCCACGCACGCTATAATTGTACTTACATTGTTGTGGGTGTGTAGTGTGTATTGCAGTGGAAAAGTAGACCCACGTTGTCAACGAAATGAATCCACGCAGCTAAAATGTGCCGCATGCTCGTGCACAGCATGCGCCGCGGTGGGTTTGCACCTTTACACAGCTGTTTGGCAAACCATGTTAACCGAAGGAATGTGATACTTGGTAGTAAGTACACACGGTGACACATGAAGCTATACTTAACCAATATTACCTGACCTCGCTTTGTATTCCTTCCCGTTCAATGAGAGTTCAGCTTAATTTGGATTTGCTTGCATAGCTTGTTTGTGATCTACAATCAGATCCTAGTACTTAACAGTGTCGATATAAACGAATACGATGCAATGCTTGGATATAAAAGTATGTACTGGTTTTAGAATGAATAGATCGTATGGTCTACATGGTAACAAATTGCATGAATAGTCAATTTATAAGACTTCAAAAGGAGCAGAGATAAAAAAATTAAAAAATCCTTGAATTTTGCCTTAACTTTTATTGTACGGCCTGAGTGCCATAGCGTTGGGCGGCGCGTCCTGCGGGGCGTCGAGCGGCCGACCGCGCGTTCAATGAGTGGCCATAGTGCACGCTCTGCGTTCGGGGTGGTTCGGGTGAATCCGCCGGTCGCGAGAAATATACGACAGCAGTTTTCAGACAAGGTACTTTTGGCAAAAATAATTAATTAAAAACATTTTTCCTACGTATACCTAACCTTGCCTTGTTTAAGTATGTTTACTGTTAACAAATCGATATATTTAATTTCAATTCCCAGTTTTATTGCTAGTTCTCTGCACACTCTTGTTCTAACTATTCTATTTTTGTATAAACAGTGAATAGATAACCATATTTCAAGTTTATTTAGTACCTATTCGTATTATAATTTCTTCAAACGACAACGCGCGTACGCTAGTCTCGCCGCTCCGAAACAAACAGGTTTGAACTCGCTCGCGACGCGACGCTGGACGCCCCGCAAGACGCAAACACGCACGCTGTAGGCGCTGCAGCCGCCGCGCGGCGGGCCTCTACTCAGCACCCCTAGCCAAGTTGACAATCTACAATCGTTAACGCTAGTAGAAAACTATTCAAATGTAGGTATGAGAATGACATCATCTCAACGTTAAATCACGTGATTAACACAAACGAATAGAAAATTCGTAGACAAGTTTACATCGTTCAAAATGATAGAATAGAATGTTATCGTTTCTACAATGTTGATAGCGATCAACATTGTTAACAACTGTAGTTTTTTTCTACAGACACTATAGAACGAGCGATCGACTCAGTCGTGTCAACTTGGCTACGATCGTAGAAAGAGAATCGATACGAAACGTTTGTAACTTGGCTAGGGGTGCAGGCTACTCACGTATAAATGCATGTGTTTGACATGAACGCTGCACGCGCCGCCCCGCCGCACGCTCGCTTTTCGAGCGGCCACTGTGTTTGTACACTAACAGCCTTATTCATAAAAAGTTAGAGCCTCCTTGAAGGCTCCTTGATGGCCCGATGCTAAAAAACATTATTCATAAACGTCTGCTAACGCTAATCAGTCCATCAAGGCTCTGCTAAAGTTAGAAGACTGTTGACCCTCCTTTATCTCTCTGCTAAGTCACAAAATGGCGGCCGCAAATTTGAACAGCTGACTTTGACAAGAGCAAAAAACCATACATACCGATGATCTTTTTAGTGAAAGGAGGGATATGCAGATTAAAAAAAAAAACAGGAAAATTTATTTTTTGGAATTTGTATTTAAAAATCCTCTTAATTAGGTATTTAAGATGATACGTGTACTAACAATAAATATGAAAAAAAAATTAGGATGATGAACATAGTTACGGCTTTTTGCACTTAGGTACAATATAAACATGCGGATCGGAAATGGCGGGAAAACAAACATCTCGCTTTTTTTAAAAGTTGATCTTGGGGTTGTATCATCTAATTTTTATCTTTTCTTATTGGTTTATCATTTCTGTTTTATTTATTTTCTTTTTTCTCGTGTGTATTTGTAAAAAAATGTGTTTTCCCGCTAATTTGCTGTAATTTTTTTTTAATTGTCGATGAGGCCATTTTTAGGGTTCCGTAGCCAAATGGCAAAAAACGGAACCCTTATGGATTCGTCATGTATGTCTGTCTGTCCGTCCGTATGTCACAGCCACTTTTTTCGAAACTATTTGGTAAGTAGATGTATTCTGTGAATCGCATTATGATTTTGACACAAATATAAAAAAAAAACAATACATTTTGGGGCATACTTAAAACTGAAACTCAAAAATTGTTTTCATCAAACCCACACACGTGTGGGGTATCTATGGATAGGTCTTCAAAAATAATATTGAGGTTTCTGATACATTTTTTTTCTAAACTGAATAGTTTGCGCGAGAGACACTTCCAAAGTGGTAAAATGTGTCCCCTGTAACTTCTAAAATAATAGAATGATAAAACTAAAAAAAATATATGAAGTACATTAACCATGTAAACTTCCACCGTAAACTGGTTTTAACTTAATTTAAAAAAATACACTATTATTAAAACATCGATCAAAGTTACAACGAACTACAAGAACATTTATATTATGTTACTTGCTGCTACGGAACTTTTTTGTCTGTTGATTTGTCAAGATGGCCAACATAACGCGTCTAATCCGTCTATCAGCAGCTCATTAAGTAGCAGACTGCTAGCAAGCGTTTATGAATCATACTTCTTGACAACCGTCTAACAAGCCTAATGAGTCTGCTAGCTAACAGACCAATCAAACCTCAATTAAGGATTTTTTATGAATAAGGCTGTAAGTGTACACAATGGCCGCTCGAATCGAGCGTGCGGCGGCGTCGGCGCGTGGCGGTGGCCACAGTAGACGCCCGCCGCGTTGGTCGGCAGCTCGACGCCCCGCAGAACGCGCCGCCCGACGCTATAGCGTCGAGCGGCCACTGTGTTCGTACACTAACAGACTGGGCATGAGAAATTTGCGGGATACCCGCCTTTCGCCGCTACGCATGCCATGGCATGTGATGAGTACATTTATATACATTAATTTTCAGTCGCTAGATGCTTCGCCGCTAGCATAACATTTTCGCTGCAGCGAATTTCAGGTCGCCAGGCTGTTAGAACGTAAAGCACGATACTATTTTGTATCAAATCATATCAAATTCATTCGATTCGATTCCTGGAATCGTAAAGCATAGTTGCAATACGGATCGACTCAAAGTATCGATATACATGCGTCTTAAATTGTATCAAAATAGAAAGGGTCGTTTTTGATTAAGTTAAAATCCAGAAAATAAAAATAAAAATATACACATAAATTGCAGTAGGTACCTAACAAAGCTTTTTTACAAAAGCGAGCCGTACCCGGTTTTTTACCGCATACTTTATTTTGATGCGGCTCTTTCAATATTCAGTTACCGACGAGAACAGCGAAGCAACTGCGGGCACTAATGGATCAAAAAACCGCACAAATGGAACGTCCAACCTACAGTAACATTACAAAGGCATAATGATAAAATGCCAAACCGTGAGTCGGCCTCGCACACGAAGGGTTCCACAACACCGTTCAACATTCAGCACTACATTTTTTTTTAAGTTTAATTAAAAACAAGAGAGGTGGTCCAGCAATGTGTTATTTATTACTCGCAAAGGCACATTTCTTATACAAGTTGGTGCTGACAATACGACAGTAAATGAAAACACTAAATACTAATCAGTCAGTGTTTTCATTTCATCATCATCATTTCAGCCGAAAGACGTCCACTGCTGGACATGGGCCTCCCCCAAAGGGGGGTTCTTGCCATAATCGCCACGCTTGGCAGGTGGGTTGGCGATCGCAGTGCGGTTGTTACAAAAGCACAGAGAACGCTGCTGCCCATTCTCTGGTAAGTCCCTTAGTCGCCTCTTACGACGCCCACAGGAAAATATGGGATGGTGCTATTCTTTACGTCCGACACCATACAGACAAGAGTGACAAGAGAGAGAAGAGAGTGAGAGTGAGACAAGAGTGTTTTCATTTAGGTAGGAATATTAGGAATATTTTTAAACTGTCAAATAAATCCTAGTACCTGCAGAAATTAAAAAAAAAAAAAAAACGAACTAAACAGTAAAAAGCTTGATAATACGGTTCCGTATTGATATTCGCCGACCTCGCACATTCCTGCCTGTTGACGGCGTAAACAGGCAGGAATGTGCGAGGTCGCAACTTCGGCGTAAACTTTACGCCGACCGCACGAATACTGCAGCGTCGACATCCATCCAGCCACGAGCCACCGACGCAACAAACTTCATCAAAGCAATTAATTAACAGCCTTCATTGAAATTGTATGTACTACCGTGCACCTGGGAAATAATAATTGTTTGTGTTTATGTTATGTAAGTTCGACGATTGATCTCTTTCTCGAAGTTAGACCTACGAAACGGGAACGTTTGTCCCAGGTACACATAATCGTCTACAACTTCGAGTGTAGTGTCTCCGATCTTGAAAGGAGTGGGTGATACATCCATGGGCATTCAACATGACCTTGGTTTTGTCGAAGTTAATTTTAAGACCCACTCTTTTGGGGGCTGTACTGAGGTCATCCAGCATTGTACTGAGGTCCTCCATGGTCCAACTCGGCAGGGCAGCGTTTGGGAAGTTGCGCGGTATCTTCTCGTCCAACTTACCGCAGTGTCTCAATATGACAGTCTATCACCTAGTGATTACATACGGGACCGAAACGTGGGCGCTCACAATGGGCCTTAAAGTCGCTAAAAGAGCAATGGAGAGGGCTATGCTCGGAGTTTTCTTGCGTGATCGAATCAAAAATGAAGACATCCGCAAGAGAAGCAAGGTTACTGACGTAGCCCGAAGAATTGCCAAACTTAAGTGGCAGTGGGCAGGGCACATTGATCGCAGAACGGATGGCCGATGGGGCAAAAAAGTTCTGCAGTGGCGACCACGAACCGGAAGACGTTGCGTTGGAAGAGCTCCCCACTCGGTGTTCACCTATCGATGACCTGGTGAAGCTTGCGGGAATCCGCTGGATGCGAGTCGCACGAGCCCGGTCAATGTGGGACACTTGGGCGAGGCCTATGTTCAGCAGTGGACGTCATTCGGTCGAAATGGTGATGATGTTGTGTTGTTTATATCCCACCGACATGTGACAGTATACAGGATGGAATTTTTGCATGCCACCTGGAGGGAAAGTACTCTAAATACCGTAGATAGCAAATTTGACTCAAAGGAAACATTCCTTTATTTAAAAAAAGAAAATAATCTGCATTCAAAGATTTTGAAAATTCGCTTGCCACACTTGGGAATCGAACCGGCTTAATTCCAAAAAAATAACATCCTGTACTTTTACCATTCGATATGGTCAATCATAAGGATCAAATCTCTATAACAAACATTATAAATTAAATGAAAGGAAAACCATGAAATCTAATGTTATAAATTCAATGGGATAAATTCAACACGATAAAGCACTTTTATTTAAAGGGGACCTTTGCAATTGAAGAAAGAAGATTGCAATTTGCACGTGTTTGTTAGTGCCTCGTTCTTCTTTTCTTAATAGTTATTCGTAATTTTAATCAATAAATGTCGTCAAAAGATAATTCGATATGTAAAGTAAAAATTAACCTACGATGATTCCAAAACCATTTGGAGATTTTAGGGTCCTGAGCCTTATTTTACTATTTACCCGACTGCGCGTCGCAAAGGAGGGTAATGTGTTTATCAGTCTATGTATGTATGTATGTTTGTTTCTATGTGGCGTTCTAGAGACGAAATGCGTAGGCCGATTTTGATAATTCTTACGTCAATCGATTCGTCTTAACCTTGCGAGTGTCACTAAAGACATAACAGTAATCAAAATTCACCACAGCGACAACCAGACGCCATATTGTCAAAATGAAAAAAAAAAAAGTTGATGAACTATGTCAAGTGGGGTGTCGTTGAATAGGTATTTTAAAATCATCTTTAGGTTCCTTTTATCATTTTTCATTATAAATAATAGTTTAGGATATATAACGATTTAAAGTTGTTTAACAAAGCAATCATTCTCGCTAATTCTTACTTATTGATTTAAGTTTTTATTTCAAGTATTAACAATATACAAACAAAAAAACAGTGAAAAAGCATAAAAAACTAATATTTTTGGTAAAAAAATAACTTTTATTCATCGCCAAGTCGCCGAGAAAAAAAAGTTTACCACCAAGCTCGATAGATGGCGTTGTACATTTGATGCACGTTTCTGAATCGCGGTGTTAAGATTCTCCGCGTCTACTAATTGAATTCTTTGTTATGGATTTAGGTTTTCATACTTTACAACTGATTTTAGCTACGCTGCATCCGGTAAAACTGGAAGCCGACCCCAACATAGTTGGGAAAAGGCTAGGCAGATGATGATGACAACTGATTTTAGCTCACTAAGAGAGAATAGTTAACTGACTTTAGTACGTACGTAAATTCGAAAATACTTAATTTGGATTCCTATTGTTTTTTGTTATCATCATTACATTTCTGTCACCAAAACTATTACGATTCGGACTAAAGGGACTAATCATCAGTAGTTTAGACCACCGCAAGTTACTTAGTAATCCCCACGATATTAACTCCCTCAATGAAATGACTAGATTGCGAAATTTACAATCTTCTAACGAAGTCAATAAATCGTGACTAAAAAGTATAAAATAAAAAATAATAATTAAAAAAAAACAAAAAACCCGACTGCGTAAAAACTAATTTTAAAGAATACGTGAAAGAATTAACTTAAATAAAAACTAAAAAGAAAGAAACAAGCCCAGTAGTTTAGAATTCTGTTAAGTAATACTAAATAACTACACAATTGAAATAGTTTTATAATCGATACACACAAAACAAATCATAGATTCTAATGCAGAACAGAACGACTCACAGTCGGGGCCCATTTAAATTTTACCAATCAAATCTTCCCAAGGGGCCCCGACTGTGAGTCGTTCTGTTCTGTATTAGAATTTATGATTTGTTTTATGTGTGTATCGATTATAAAACTATTTCAATTGTGTAGTTATTTAGTATTACTTAACAGAATTCTAAACTACTGGGCTTGTTTCTTTCTTTTTAGTTTTTATTTAAGTTATTTTAGCTCTCTATATCACAAGATTGTGTTTATTTTCACAATAATACATGTAACCATTTGACTTTCATTTGACCTCTAAATGACGTCATAACGTAGCCTGAACAGACTACTTCCTTCGCGCTTTTCAAGATAAATTAAAAAAAAAACTGTTGTTAGTCTGTCATACCGTCAGTGTCAAAGTGTCAATGCTAGTTATTAGAAATGGATCGCGCGCTGCCATAACTTCTCTTTCTCTGCGTTAATAATAATTATTTGTATACGGCAGACCTTGCTTTCCCGTTGGACTTTGATACTACAGATTAATTGCACGAATATGCAGCACGGATAATGGTAGAAATTAAATTTGCTAAAAATCGTAGGAAAAGTAACTCAAACAAAAAGTTCACATCACAGCCACGATCACAGCATTCACATTTCACAACAAACAAAATAAAAAAATCGTATCTGCCAAGTGTTAACTGTTGTACGTCGATGTCAAGTTTGAAGTTTTGTATGAAACGTGGCAAAGACTTAAAGCTATTCAGACTATGAAATGACGTCATCACGAAAAATACTTTAAAAAATAATTTAAAAAAAACTGTTACTTGGAAAAAAAAAGCTTCAAATTAGTGGATTAAAAAAAATGTTTTACGAAATAAAAATATAAAAAAATACCTGAAAAATACTTTACATACCGAATTGTTTATTAGGTTCTAACATAAGTAATTGGATAGACCTTTGAGTAAAAGTGCTTCATGTTGTCCCATTGAATTTATAAGTTAAGATTTCATGGTTTTTCTTTCATTTAATTTATCATGTTTGTGAGAGGGATTTGATCGTTATGATTGACTACAATGACGTACGGTGCCGAGACATGGACGCTCACAAAGGAGACTGTCCACCGAGTACGAGTGGCACAAAGGGCCATGGAGCGAGCCATGCTCGGCATAACCCTCTTAGCTCCGAGTGCGTAACACCGAAATCCGAATCCGTCCGTCGGACGAAAGTCTACGACGTTGGGGAACGGGCAGTGCGCCTCAAATGGACCTGGGCAGGACATCTGGCTAGACGCGGAGATGGCCGATGGAGCAAGGCTTTGACCGAGTGGTGGCCGAAGTTAGGCCATAGAAACCAGGGCCGCCCTAAAGCTCGTTGGGTCGACGACATCGTCAAAGTCGCGGGAAACACCTGGATAAGGGACGCACAGAACCGGGAAGTGTGGCAGAAAAAAGGGGAGGCCTATACCCAGCAGTGCAGTGGGTGATTCCGGGCTGATATGATGATGATGATGATGATAATTGACTCTATTGATTAGTGCCATAAAAGTACTGGGTGTAATTTTTTTTTATTTAGCCGGTTCGATTCCCGAGTGTGGCACGCGAATTATCTTTGAATGCAGTTTAATTTCTTTAAAAAAATAAAGCAATGTTTCCTTTGAGTAAAATTTGCTATTTCCGGTATTTAGAGTACTTTCCCTCCAGGTGGCATGCAAAAATTCCACCCTGTATAATATGCGATTGTTTAATATTTTTGAAAGTATTATGTGTTAATTATGAGAATTAAATATTAGAGTTGGTTGATTTTAAAATGCCATTCTACATCAGTGAAAGTGCAAAGTTACTTGGAATATGTAAACGCTTTCTGTGGATTTCATCAAGTAAACAATGTTTGTAATATAAATAATCGTACTTTGGACCTAAGTCCAAAAACCTAGTCAATACTAATATTGACTAGGTTTTTGGCGAGTGAAGCCCCTTCTTACTAGACTTCTACACTTCGTAGAACTGTTGGGTGAACCATTCAGCATCATCCAATAATCCTGATCCACCTACAGCGAAGTTTGTAGGTCGACTCAATGACCTATTGACGGTACACAAACCGAGTTCGGTTTGCGAATAGCGAACCGAAATAGAATTTTACCAAATGTGACTTTTCTAGACCGTACTATCGTGTTTTACAATCAATAGATTGGGAGGCATTGTATGAGATTTTTGACCCTGATAAGGCATTGACACCAATTATAAAGTAATAAGTACTGGTTTACTAACCTTAGGTATAATTTGTACTAATTCGCATCTGGAAATAAAGGAACGAACAACTCGCTAAAAACCTTTGCCAAATACTATTTCGTTATAGGTTTTTAAAGTAGCGAGTTGTCAACATGTGTTTAGTGATTATATAAATAAATATTGCTGGACATAAATATTGCTGGACATTACACACAGCGCCATCTAGTGCCACACTAAGCAACGCTTGTGTCGTGGACACCAGATAGTTGATATACTACATAGATACTTTTTGTTTTGTAAATACATACTTATATACATACAAACATCCATGACTCGGAAACAAATGTCCGTGCTCATCACACAAACATTTGCTCCGACCGGGATTCGAACCCGGGACCCTAAGAACGTAAGGCAGCCTCACTACCGCTGCGCCAATCAGGTCGTCGAATTATAACAGTGCTAGCCTATTAATTTGTTTACAACGTGTGGAAAATACTGTTAAATAAAAATTATAATATCCTGTGACTAAACTACTGGATATATGCGAATGGATTTTTGTATGAGGTATACGCAGTTAAACTGAGTGTCGTATTGTCCGCGCCATACCGCGCCCCCCTTTTATTTTAAACTGACAGGTTCACCAACAGCTTCTGTGTATAACATTTAGGTATAGTTTTCCCTTTATGTGGCCATTAAACCCTAACTCTGTACCAAATTTCAGTTCTCTGCGTTTATGGGAAGTACTAGTTCTATTTTGATGATCATGAGTGAGTGAGTGTCGTAAATGAGAAACTTTGCTTTCGCTTAACTTCGGAACTAAATGACCTACAGACTTGAAATTTTGGATTTTAAGTATGTGATTATAGCTTACTGGATGACGAAAATTTCTGCGTTCTGGTCTTATCCAGAGGTTCTCAAATAGGGGCCTGAAAATGCGGCGAAATGGTTCCAGTAAAGGATGGTACGGCAGTGTTTGCTTCGCGCTCGACTTGGCGGGGGCACTGCCGTGCCCCCCGATGGGCTTAAAAGTAAAAATGGGTGTACCACAAGGTTATATTGGGTCCCTTCCTCTTTTTAGTGTACATAAATGACCTACCCCATTTATTTAACAACCACCCGCAATTGGTGTTGTTTGCTGACGATACTTCTTTAATATTTAGGATAAACAGACGTGCCACAAATCTTGACGACATAAATAACGCCTTGCTGCAGGTTCATAATTGGTTTACCGCTAATAATTTAGTACTAAATAGGAAAAAAACAAAGTGCATAAGATTTGCTTTACCAAATGTCAAAAGTAGTGACTGTGGCGTGGTATTGAATCAAGAGAAACTAGAATTTGTCGATAAAACGGTTTTCTTGTGAATGACGCTCGACTCAAAGCTACAATGGGGTCCTCATTTAACATCTCTTGCAGCACGGCTGAGCTCAGCAGAATATGCTGTTAGAAAAATCCGTCAATTTACAGATGTTGATAAGGCGAGGCTAGTCTATTTTAGTTATTTTCATAGTATTATGTCATACGGTATTTGACTATGGGGACGGGCTGCAGACATCGAGTCTATATTTATTCTGCAGAAAAGAGCCATCAGAGCCATATATGAATTACGTAGACGCGATTCTCTAAGAGAACTGTTTAAGGAAATAAATATCATGACAGTACCTTGTCAATACATCTATGAGAATATCATGTACTTTAGGAAAAATCTGCATTTATTCAGTAAAAGAGGTGATAGACACCACTATAATACTAGAAATAGGGACCAACTAGTTCAGCCAGGTTTCAGGCTTGCTAAGGCAGATTCATCTTTCATGGGGTACTGTTTAAAATGTTAGGTACAATAAAATATCTCCCCACATTCTACAACTAAATGAGACGAAATTTAAATCTTGTATAAAACGCACACTATGTAGTCAAGCATATTATAAGTTAGGGGATTACATTAATGATAAAAATGATTGGCTCAATGCTGGTCCTGCTTTCGCTCGCTCATTCAACCCCGCCATACCCTTCGTGATTTTTTTTTAATAAACCATTCAGGAGTAGGAGCCCGGGAAAACTAATTGGGCAAATTATTGTGGTAGCTGCAGAAGATTGTAAAAATATCCTTGCTTTGTATAGACTCCATCTCTTAGTATTGTATAATTGCATAGCTCATGTGTGAGTACCATGTACTGTAAAGCATTTGCATTTAGTTATCTTTCATTGACTTGAATATGCCTTGGTGGCTGAGAGAATGTCATGCTCACTCAAATGTCTCGCTGATGGTGGCGGGTGTGTCGGGTCATTTAGTTCCCTTCAATCTGGTTGAGTTGAATGGCGCCGATACATGCGTCATGTTCGTGTACGAGCGCTGTCAGTTGGGACTGGTCATCTCTTAGCTGCCATGGTTCATTTTAATCACCTACTTTATTTATACATTTTTGATTTACTATTTTGCTCTGGACGCTCTTAATGTGCACGTCTTTCTACATCGTTCTCACATATATGTATAATCTCAACATGAATGATGTAACCAAGATTTTGTAACAATATTTTGATTTAAAAGAGTGACCATGGAGTTTCTTGCCCGTTCTTCTCCATCGAGATCTACGCTAGGTAATGGGCAACTACAGTACTTTCTCAAGTTGTTATGTCTTGTGACTGGGACTGTAGCTTTGTTTTTTTTTGTATTTTTGACATTCAAAAGTGCCGTAATGGTCTAATTGAAATAAATGCTTTGAGTTTGAGTTTGATCCCGCAACGAAATTAATCAGAAAAGAATATATTATACATTTATTAGACATGTAGAATAATTGAACATAGTTAGAAACACATTTGCGCTGCGACATCACATGCTGTAGTAACGTGTTTCCAATCGACGCAACACAACACAATACGAAAGACAGTAGGTAGTGTTTCGACCTTTACACTTGTCCCGACAATAACCTGCAGTTGGTTATTGCAATTACAATATGATGTTGTTCGACTTATCCCGTCTATTCTGTGAAAGTTGATAAAATATACAGTATGTTAGCAGGCCTGCACTAAATGAGATATTAATTTGTTCATAGTAGTCTACTATACAAAGTATTTTACAAAAAGGGAATGTGTAATAACAGTGGACATTTTATTAAGTAATGCTGTCACATCGCTTTGGAATTTTACCATGTTAATAAAATCTGCTCTAAAAAACTGACGCAAAATGGGTTTATTAAGGCTTCGGCTATTTTAAAAGTGTAATAAGAAATAAACGGTACATAAAGTTCGCAGAACAGCACCTCGTTATACAACGTATTTCAGCGAACTTTATGAATTTTATAAGGATTCTGTACTCTTTTACTCAACATTTTTACATTGTATATTGTCATATTAATTACCTCGAGAAATTGTTTAGACTTTAACGAGAAAAGTTGCTTTCGTCAAGAAAATTTCGTGCAATAGAAAATTCCTACGCAATGTCAACATAGTTCTTAAGTACTTTTTTTGCTGACCCCTATGGACCTTGTTGTTCGCAATAAATAAATATTTGATTTTGATTTGATTTGATTTGATTTGATTTGATTTGAATGTCAGTCATTCACATACGAATGAACTTTAAAGTTCGTTCGCGAGATATTATGATTCTGCGTTTCAGTCACTCACACCTTTGTCCAATGTTTACATATACTTAGTATTATATTGACGCTTGCATCGTTCGAGTTAAATTTTCATTCACATGTAGCGAACATCTCCATGTCAGACGTATGCAATTAAAATAGTCTTGGCTCGCCGCATGGTTCGGGAAATGATCCATGTTTTACAAACACAGTCACTGTTGTGAATACGTATAATCGTGATTTTGAAACAATATCTTTTTACGCTATCTGCTGTCAGGATCCGGAGGATTACAAGTAATGCGTTACGAAATGCGTGAAAAAAGAAGGTACGAATAGGGTATATGCATGAATATTTTTTAACACTCTAAACAAAGCGTATTTACATCAGAAATAGCAAAGTGAAGTTATTTTTTTAACATCTATAAAAATACTAAGTTAGAAGCATTTGAAACTGCTGATTAGACAGAGAGATCCGATATAGCGAATGACGTCATTCGCTGCACCGATGTACAAAATCCATACTAAATTCCGTTTATCTAGAAAGAGATAGAAACAAAATTTTAAATGGTTATAACTTTTGTGTTGTTTGGCCGATTTATGTCTTGTTTTCGCTTTTTGTCATTATTTTTATAGTAATTCAACATTCCGTATTGAAATAAAAAAAATAAAATTTATGCATATTCCCTATTGCCAGTATTCTTTTTTAAAGAAAATCACTTTTATTAAAAGTACTACATCACAAACAGGCAAAAATCTTACGATTTTTCTTTTTAGGCTTCCAAACTGGTAAAAAAGACACAAAATAGTAAAACCGGTACCCTAGTAATGGTATTTTCTATCCGTTTGGACACAGCTATTCGGAGACTGTAGACACCATCATCATCATCTGCCTAGCCTTTTCTCAACTATGTTTTGGTCGGCTTCCAGTCTAACCGGTTGCAGCTGAATACCATTATTTTTCATGGATCGACTTCCTATCTGACCTCCACAACTTATCGATTGAAAGGCCGGCCCATCTCGTAACTTTCCCATTTCGACAGCTAAACAAAAGACGTGCGAAACAAGTGACAAAGTGTGCCAACTCGTAACTATTTTAATCTTCATACATTGAATCCCATAAATTTCAACTGTTTTTTGTACAGTACAGTCAGCTCCCAAAGTTACAAGGAAACCATATTAAATTGGTCTTGTGAAATAACAAAAAAAAAGTTATCAGAGACACCTCTACCAAATATAAAACATTCAAATATTTTTGCGCAGATAAAATCAACATTAGCCCAGTACATTAGGTATGCATGCGGGAAATATTCATTCCATCTACGGAAAAATTCTTTGCATAGTTATCTCGCAGTCGGTCGGTTCTTTTATTTTTGGGTTTTCGAACAGTGAACTGATCCAATTACCTACGATTTTTGCATTTTTTGGCTGTTTGTTAAAATAGACTGGTTCACTGAATTGTTCATTCCTTAAAAATCGGCCGCCTTCTCCTCATAGTGTTTGTTCAAATCTTTAAGCTCTGACCAGAATATTTGATGTAGGTACCCAACAATACACTCTGTTATTTCGACTCACATTCATCCTGCAATTTCAAGCGATCGAAACATCCGTTTGTGTTCAGCGGCTCGTAAAGCCGTAATAATGATGTCATTTTACATAGACTCTGTAAAGACCCTTTTGACGTAATCGTTTGCCATCAGGAAGAGGATTTCACATGCAATATAAGTATAATGTTCTTAGCCTATGATTATTCTGATAAAACTGTTGTTATTAATCAATATAAAATGAAGGTACATTATAAAAGCCTTAATTAAAAAAAACAGAAAACTTATTGCAGGTAATAAGTAGTCAACATTGTAATAAAAGCTGTATGTACTGTACATTGGGAAGCTCCCTTCATTAAATAAACATTTACAATCACTGTAATGTTCTCATAACAAAAAATGGTTCGATGGTTCAAGTTTAAACCGCTTAATCCTGTAAAAAAAATTGTTGAATATCACTTATTTTGTCAGTCCTCAGCCTCAGACAGACTGCTTGTAGTATCATTAATAGCGACCTATGCCATATGCCTACGTACAATGTACGCCAGCACTTAAAAAGGATTAACAGTAATAATATTTCCACTCGCGCACCATGTTAGCATAATATTGACTCCCAGACTCCCACTTCAACGAACATTGAGTAGGTACGTGAATGTTTGTTACTCAAGAGGATGAGAGTATTCATGCTCATTAGCTCGGATTATTAAAGCGTATGCGCTGTTCATTCGAAACTCGTTGTAGCAATGAAATGAAATTATGAAAACATGAACATGAATTATGTTTTTTTTATTGAATTATGACTTGTTTATTTATGTAAGGAGGCTATTATGGTGAAAGAGATAGAAGTCAGGCTGGTTAGGCTTCGTACAAAAATCTACCAACCCCTTGGAAAAACTTGTAACACAGAGTGATAAGACAGTTATAATAACAAATTGTGAAAATAAAATACAGTTAAAAATAAAAGTGTTGCTTTTTTTACTTTTAATTAGTTAGTAAAATTACACCATACGTTTTTCTTTTCTTTGTATTGTTTCGTAAGCTAGATAATCTTTTAAATGTAGGGTCTACTTATTGTATTTCGTTTCTATAGCCACTCATTTTAATTTTAATCTCTCATAAGCTAACACTTATTTTTGTGAATGCTGGTTAATCTGTAATTGGCGACTGTGTAAGTCCAAGACTGTAAAATAAAACCTATGTATAGGATAATCGAAGATCTGGAGTACCTGGTGACCCTGATTAGAAAACACAAGAGCCCAACCAAACTATTAGAGATCGACATACCGCCTTTACAAAAAATATTCAACTTGGTGGGCCGCTTCATTTGATGTCAAAAATCGAAGGTCTGAAGTATCTGATGAAGAACCCTCAGCTGTATTAGAGATATGGTAATGCCCCCTTCTACTATAGGTACATAAAAAATCGACTGTCATTGCAAAAATCCAGCGTAGTGAGATACATCTTCTAATCTAATTTAATCTAGCCTATAGCGTCCCACTGCTGGGCGAATGCCTCCCCTTCTGCTTTTAATACCCATTATAAATAAAATTAAAGGAAAACTCTGGATAAGACTAGACTGGCTTTTATACTTATACTTACAAGTTTACAAGAAGAAATAGTCGAACGATTAACTTTATTCTACTCGAACATTACACAAACTAAATAAACAAATTACACTAAAATATTAAATTCGCTCAAAATTTGGTTAAAATATAATGCATTGGACTAAGAGTGGCGGTGATACCCGCACACGTCGCTAGATAGCGCTGACTGTATTTTAAAACGCGCTTACGTTTGTTTTTCCGATAACCTTATATGGCGAAGTGGCAACCGGCCGCGTTACAGTCGTTTACGACATTCTTCTACTGCGCATGAAAACGTTTGCTAGGGATTTTTCTACAAAAAGGAGTGAAATCCCACCAAAACATTCTGTAAAAAACTAGCCAAGTCTCGATGGAGCAGCTTGTTTATCTCTAAAAAGTAATGAAATCTAGACAAAGTCGTGCCAAGTTTAAGGTTCCTTACTGCAATTTCTTTATTTTTAGTTAATGTTGTGTGACTTGGCCGTTGAACATTCTTTAGACGTTAGTGGGTACAAGTCAATTTTGTTTATTTCATTAAATCCGGGAAGACCCCTTGATCCACGCACAAATTAAATATCGAGGCTAAATACGGTGCTACAGTCTCAATAATTGACGTACAAGCTTTGATAGACATACCCCATAGATCTTCGGTTAATTTAATCTTGATTTGTTTAAAACCTCTTACGATTGTTATGGGATTTATGTGCTGAAATTTAAATTCATTTGAACAGGCTGGAACGTTCGCTTTCAATAAATCAACAGAGAGCAAGGGAGAGGAATTTAAGGTTTCTGTAGTTTTAAGTGGGATACTGGAAAAGAAATTTACAAATTCTTGAGCAACTTCATTATTAGAGCTCACGAGGCCACGTGAGGTCTCTAGTGTTATGTCATTACTTTGTTTTTTATTTCTATTTGTTTCACTGTTGATAATTTTCCAAACTGTCTTAATTTTGTTATCAGCTGATTTAATCTTGTTGCTAATAAAAAGAGATTTGGCTACCCTGCAAGAGTTTATAAAATTTTAGAGTAAGTAGGAACATATTTACTAAAAGATTCTGTGTTAATGTAAGGCTTAAGGCCGTACGGCTCAAACAATCGTTCCCTACTTTTCCTAATACCCTGTGTTGCCCAGTCACTGAAAACAAACTTTGGGCCAATAGTTTTAGTTTTCTTTTTTAAAGTATTTGAACTCGGCGTGCACTACCGAAAAGAATTCTTCATACAATTCATTTACATTGTTTCTAATATGGCCTGGTATATTTAACTTGTTATTTAAATTATTATTAAATTTTTCTAAACTGCTAGGTGTTATTTGTCTAGTTTGAATCTGAGTTCTTTGTAATTGTATCTTGGATGCGAAAGTCACAGTCTGTCCGCTGTGATCTGAAGGAAGGTAATTTACAATGGATTTGTCTAAGTAGTCGCAGCAACAAAAAACATTATCAATACATGTAGCAGTATTGGTAGTAATTCGGGTAGGTTCTGATAAAACATTTGACAAATTAAATGATTTAAAGAGACTTATAAATCTACTGCTGTTTACGTTAATTTCTAAGATATTAACCTTAAAGTCACCACAGATAATTATTCGTTTATTACCAGTAACAAGTTTTGCTAAAGCATCTTCCATTACTGACTCAAAGATAGAGTAGTTCAGGTAATTAGGGGGTCTGTAAACGCACACTATCACATGCCTATCTAGCTCAACACAAGACAATTCGATGCTATGTTCAACCGTTAGCTCGACAATATCATTTCGAGGCTTAAATTTAATACAATTTTTAACTAAGATTAGTGAACCCCCACGCATCTTAGATTTCCGATTAAAGCAACTGCCCATACTATAATTCTCAAAATTTATTTGCATTTCATAATCTTTCTTTGTGACAATAAACAATTTTATTTTTTATTTTATTATATATTTATTTCATCCAATGTTCAGTTATACAGATAATATCAAACTTGTTTTTTTCTAAAAATAGTTCGATTTCTAATATTGTTTGAAAGAAAAACCCTGAATATTCTGATGAAATAATTTAAAGGAATTCTGCTCAAACCCTTTTTGACAATTTATTAATTGAGAGCTAGAAGATATCCTAGAGTTGATAAGTTTAACTAAATTGTCACTCGTACCTTCTATTGTCTTACTGACTAGTTTAAATCTAAGCTAATATTTATATAATTACAATTAGTATAATTACTAATTTCCGTAGACATATTTACAAAAAACTGCGACATACCACTTATGTCTGAGTTTATATTAAAAGCTAATAGCCTTGCTATTTGACGTCTAAAACTAATAGGCAGGTACGCATCATTCCTAGTTGACTTTAATTTCTGAACGAAACTGTTGGTGTCGAAAAATGTCAACCTGTCACTAAAATGACTAACCAACAAATGTATCCTATCGTTAAGTGTATGGATATAATGATTTCGTCTGCTTGATAATTTCTCAAAATACGGAAAGGAGAATAGAATAGAATAATAATATAATAATAGAATAGGGAATATGCATACATTTTCTTTTTTTTATTTCGATACGGAATGTTAAAGTACTATAAAAATTATTACAAAAAGCGAAAACAAGACATAAATCGGCCAAACAACACAAAAGTTATAACCATTTAAACTTTTGTTTCTATCTCTTTCTAGATAAATGGAATTTAGAATGGATTTTGTACGTCGATGCAGCGAATGACGTCATTCGCTTTATCGGATCTCTCTGTCTAATCAGCAGTTTCAATTGCTTATAATTTAGTATTTTTTATAGATATTAAAAAAATAATTTCACTTTGCTATTTCTGATGTTAATACGCTTTGTTTAGAGTTATAAAAAAAAATCATGCATAAACCCTATTACTCTCTTACAATTTAGTTTTAATAGTTGAGTGACATTGTCAGTGATATCATCAAGTTTAACGTTAGAACCGTCACCTACAAGTACAGTTATAATGGTATTAGGATCAAATTCCTTCCGAGTTATGAATGTTATTATCTGATTGTAAGAAGCCTGAGGAGTACAATAATTTAGAGAACAATGACTCAGATTGTTATTAATTAACTTGCCTCACCCTTTTCCTATCTGAAAACAAAATGGAGCAGCAACTGTGTGTATTACAAGAAGGGGGAGAACTACTATCTATTTGTCCTACCTGTGATGAACCTTGTACAATATCTGGTGAATTTTGAATGGAGATACAGTCCGGAACACTGCTCAACCGGGTCGGGTTCTCCGTTACCCCGGGTAGGTGAGTGTCCGGGCTGGATTCACTTTGTGATGTACATTGAGTGTTGTTGAAGGTCATCATGTCTCCACAGTCTGCATTACTATTACTATTACCGCTATTAACTAATTCGTTTGCAGCAAGGATATGTTCCTTAATTTGTTTTTGAGAATTCACATACGTAGAATAACATGACTTTAGTTGACGCTCTAAAACTGAATTTCAGGCTGTAAGTTTTGAGTGTCTGTTTCATAAAACTTCTTACTATCCTCTAATTTAATTTGATAATTATTTAACATTTTTATGAGGAAAACACGTTCTTTTATTAGTTGAATATTATTGGAACTGTTTTTTTGTTGTTTTTTAAATTTCTTGCATTTTTTTATAATTCTATTAAGTTTTGCATATTTCTTTATTTTATTTTGGCTTACTTTATAACTACTACAATTATATTTCAGAATAGAATCTTCAGTAAGATCTATTGTTGTTAAGAAACGTGGGTGGCAATTTGAATTTAATAATTGATTATATAGGTGATCGGTTTCCCTAACCTGAGTACATTCTCTTTCTTTCTGAAACTCAATAATTTGTTTGTTGGCATGAAGCAGTTCAACTTCTAAGTCCCTAACCTTACATAAAGCCATTTCATAATGGTTACTGCAGTCGTTGAAACCATCTGTGACCACCCGCAGATTGTCCCGTTCATCAACAACATCCATGTATTGTTGGTGCAGGTCCACTAGCTCCCGTTTCAGGCTTGTGTTTTTGTGAACGACCTTCTCGATTTCAACCTCATGTTCCTCTCTATCCAATAACAGCTGTTGACATTTGCTGTTTGCTTCCTTAAGTTCATCAAGGGCCGTTCTCAACTTAGCCTGTAACTCCTGGGTAGTTGCCTTACGGGTCATCACAGGCATGGTTTCAGGGAATAGAACTGAAAGTAGAAGTACAAAGAATGGTGAGAACTAATTGGATGGACAAAATTAGGAAAGCTAGAAATGAAAGAATACATGAAAATAGACTGGAATATGTGATTAATAAATTGGTAACTGTGGTAGGCTTATGAGTCTGACACAAAATACTTTAATAAGATTATTAAATTAAGTTAAACTTTAAATTGATTTCATGTCTTTAACTTTTTTATGAAGTGGGTAGGACTCTTGGTTTAAAATTATTGGACTTATTTGACTAATAATGAAATTATTAAAGAATAACCAACGTACTTTATTGTTGTGTATTTAGTTGATTAAATATATAGATAGCAAGTACATTTACTTATTACAAACTACACAACTACATAATTAACAAGTGCTAACTGACACAGAACCTAACTTCAACTACAAAAGAGTGCCAGATTAGTCAGAATAATGAACTTACTGCTACAGAGTTTTTAATTGGTTAATGTGAGCTACTTATTAGACATTAAAAGGAAACAATTATACTCCCCAGATAGATCCGCACTTACATCAGCTGTTCGTGTTATAGGTTACCGGTTGAGTTAGGAAACCAAACACTACGTGTTACAGTGTATTTTTCCATGAAAACAATAATCTTGGATATTAATACACGTAATAGACATTTAATTATAATAATACAAGTTTTTTACACTGAAATATTAATTAAAACTAATTTAAAATTACGTAGCTAAATTTTGACATGTCACTCAACCAGTGTTGCCAGTTATCCTCAAACCAATTAATCATCAAAACAATTAAATTGTTTCTCTAGGACTTCGGCTAGTTTAATTGTCTCAGCGCTTTTCTGGTGGTTTGGGAATAGAGTGGCGAGCACAAACTCGACCACTAAGTAAATATTTATACCGGTTACTATGCTTCTGGCGCAACACGGCACAGTAGTGTGTTTCAATTTTTTACGTGTCAATCTTAGCAATTATCTCAATTTGTTTAATGCGTCACTGAGACATGGGATCGCAGTTTTTCTTGGACATGTTTTCCGTTAGCGTCTCTACAGTATCTTAAATCTGTTTGTGTGCAACCTACTCTAAACATTATGAGATTATAACATAGGTTTAACCAATGACGTATTAAATATAGACACGTCATGAACCAACATCGCGGCGCTTAAAAACGGCGAAAATACTAGAACTACTTATAAGCGTGAAGAAAGAGAAAGAAAATATGACACCGAACGGCGGGATGCCTGTTGCGAGAGGGAGATAAATATACATCTTCAGTCACGTCACAGGATTTATTAAATTATAAACAAACGTAGCGTCGCGCGACAGGTTGGTGGATAACTAAGCGCGATGAGGCCAATTGGCTTCATTTCATGTTGTCATTTTAGAGTGCGGACAACGTAGGTATCTATAGTTTATATATCATTGGGTTTAACATATTTCGGTCATCGGGCCAACAAATTCTGGAACTTAGATATTAATTGGTGTGGTTTACATTATCAATTTCAAAGCCTTGGCATTTCGTGAAACCATGTTTAATGTTACGTTACACAAATCCGGGTGTGAACTATGTAGTACAAACAGAATATAATTAAGGTGTTCTATATAGTGTTCTATGAAATAACTCTGCCAGAAAAATAAATCGACACGAATTTTATTAGGAGCGTTAAATGCTTCTAAAAATAACACCACGCAATCTTGAGAGTGGGTACACGATGTGTTTCAACTACTGACTGATCTTATCTTATTTATTTGATAAAATCAAAATCATAGCATTTATTTCAAGTATGCCAGTTACAGGCACTTTTGAATTGTCGAAACAAAGATGAAATTTAAATGTAGCTACAGTCCCAGTCACAAGACATAAAACTGTGAAAGTACTGTAGTTGCCCATTCCCAAGCGTAGATCTCTATGGAGAAGAACGAGCAAGAAACTCCATGGACACTCTTTTAAATCAGAATATTTTTACAAAACCTTGGTTACATCATTTATCTTTGTGAGAAAAATGTAGCAAGATGCGCACGTTAAAAGCGTCCATAGTAAAAAAAAATAAAAAAATATTAACTCAAATAAGCCGTAAACACCCGTGGCAACCAATAGCTGACCAGTCCCAACTGACAGCGCTCGTTCACTAACATGACGCATGTATCAGCACCATTCAACTTAACCATTTTGAAGGGAACTGAATGATCCGACACACGCGCCACCATCAGCGAGACATTTGAGTGAGCTTGACATACTCTTAACCGCGGGCACATTCAAGTCAAGAAAAGACGTAGATCTCTAGTGACTGATAGCATTCTAGTACATAGCACTCACACAATAGGTATTCGATATGCGGTTATATAATACTAAAGATATTGAATTTATGCAATACAAAGATAGTTGTACAATGTTTCTGCAGCTCCAACAATAAAATTAGTGCTATCCATTTATGCGTTAGTGCTGTCCTTGTGAAGCAAGACCGGAATTCAGCCAAGCATTTTACTCAGCGATATAATCGTCCAATTTGTAATAAGCTTGCTTACATAGTGTGCGTTTAATTGTTGTTTTAAATTTTATTTCATTCAGTTCAAGAATGCTTTGTGGAATTTTATTTATAAAATTATTTATTAAAATTATAGCATCTCAAACAAAGAAAGCAAGAAAGATGAGTCTACTTTAGCGAGTGTGAAGACTGGCTGAACGAATTGGTCCCTATTTCTAGTACTGTAATTGTGTCACCTCTTTTACCAAAAAGGGGTAGATTTTTTCTTACGTACATTATGTTTTCGTAGATGTATTGACAATGTACAGTCATGATGTTAATTTCCTTTAACAGTTCCCTTAGAGAATCACACCTACGAAGATTGTATATTGATGGCTCTTTTTTGCAGAATAAATATAGACTCAATGTCTGCAAAAATGGAAAAAAAAGAGGAAAATGCCATAAGACATTATACTATGAAAGGAACTAAAATATACCAATCTAGCAGTATCTACATCAGTAAATTGACGGATTATTTTTCTAATAGCTTAAGCTGCTGAACTTAGCCGCCCCGCCAGAGATGTTAAATGAGAACACCACTGTAGCCTTGAATCAAGCGTAATCCCCAGGAAAACCGTTTTATCTACGAATTCAAGTTTCTATATTCAATACTATAACACTTTTAACATCCAGTAAAGCAAATCTTATGCATTTCGTGTTTTTTTTTTCATTTAGTACTAAATTGTTTGCTGTGAACCAATTATATAGATCGGACTAACTTACCTAGTGACGTCCGATCCTTAATATGCTCCGTAATCTTGTCCTCATTTAGTACTTGTAGTTTGCACTTCCAGCTAACTCGCGATCACATTTTTTAAAGATGAATCGATGTCATCAAAACGAAAATGTTATCTGTGGTCCGGTCTTGGCGCGCTCGTTCTTGACATCTGTCAACTCATTGTACTTTTTTGTGAAGCGCGCAGGTCACGTTTCCGTTAGTAAAGTTCCGAAAATTTTGTAATTACCAAACCGAGATGGGAAAACATCGAAGAAAACGAGACGAAGAGATGAGAGAACTCAACGAACGTCTGCGAGAACTATAAAATCGGTCGAACAAGCGAAAACGGAGTCATCATCGAAACTCTGGTAAGCTTTTTTGTTTAAGTACCTACCCACTCGTCTTTTCCTAGAAGCCTACCCTGGCCTAAGATGCACATGTTTCTAGAGTTATCACGTGAGGTTAACCATGAGAATACCAATTAAGTCAACCTATAAGACATCATTAGAGCTTTCACGAGAGGTTAGCCGATGGTCTTAGCCATATAACAGTAGAACGACATCACAAGAACTTTCACGACAGGTCAGCCGATGATGTACACGTTTAGTTGTTCGCACATGTCTCTAGAGTTTTCACGAGAGGTTAACCATGAGAACACCAACTGTGCCAACAACAATTAGTAAGTCAACCTATAAGACATCATTAGCGCTTTCACGAGAGGTTAGCCGATGGTGTTAGCCATCTAACAATAGAACGACATCACTAGAGCTTTCACGAGAGGATAGCCGATGATCTAAGCCATCCTACAATAGAACGACATCACAAGAGCTTTCAGCATTCAGTTCTTCATAATCTCGTCCCTACTGCATTCCTTGAGTTATCACGAGAGGTTAGCCGTGGATTTAAACTCGACCAGTCAGAGACCTAACTTTAACTATTCTTTGTAGACGAGTATGAAGCCCGCTCCAGTCGAACACGCTCGAGAAGCCGTGGTTATCGCGACCAAAGTTGTGAGACACTTTTTAAAACCCGACTCAGCCTGACCCGCCGCAACAGCTATAGGCCCATAACCGCCACTTTTGACTACAGACACTTTTCCTATGTCACCTTATGAAGGAAATATTTAAAAATAATTAACGTTTATTTTTTTTTTTAATATTTATGCTACAATAACTTTATTGAATAATAATATCCGCCTCTAAGACGACCCACTGACCGATATCAGAAAGAGGCAGAGATGAGGGGGCGTAGCTAACAAAAACACCTATAGAACTTCACGGCAGCCTGGCCACGTGGTGGTCAGCAATAATTGTGAAGGGTTTAAATGAGGAAACAAGACAAAACATCCTAAACAAGCAGGCAACACCACAAAACTGCAGCTTGTTGCACCCGCCAAAACTAAATGAAGAAGTGGCAGCCGCACTGAGGATGGTGGAGTGAAAAGGGACCAACAAATCAGGGGGCAGCAGATCAACTCGGCTGCTGCCATTACATCAATAAGCAAAGTGTTAAACAATCTAATCAACCAACAAAGATAGTGGTGATCAAATTTTAACTCTAAGTGATACAGCCAGACTACTTTGTCACATTTATCATGCTACTGCATCACTAGACGCTCCCTAATCCTGCCTGGCCTCAATAAAGAAATGAAGGAGCTAATGGGGCAGACTGCAATATCCGAGTACCTGTTCGGGGATAAGCTACAGGACAAGTTTAAACAAAAAAAAAAAAAACCTGTAAAAAAGTCAGGACAATAATTGAAGAACACACCTGCAAGACCTCCGACGCAGTGCTGAAGCGGAACAACCACGTGAAACCAGGTGAAACCAGCAACACGCCCAAGCCACTCACCACAGAGGCACCAGCCGCGACGTGTCGGGGACAGGAATGTGTCTAGCTCCGGTAGAAACTGGTAGATTGCTGTATTTCACTGAAGTTTGGAATAATGTTACAACCTATCCAACAATACAATGATTGGATCAAGGGTTATAAACTACACTTTTATGAAATTCCAGTTCAAACTTCCATTCCTAAAAACAATAACTTCAGTCAGAAAGAAAGTAATCTTATTTTATGGAAATTAATAAACTCCTTCAGTTAGGTGCTATTAAATTATGTTTATCCGCAGATAATCAATTTTTATCCAGCATATTTTTGCATCCAAAATCAGATGGCACATGGATTTATATCAGATCTCAAAAAACTTAATAAATATATTAATACACATCACTTCAAACTAGAAGACAACCAAACTCATGCACCAGGTTAATTTATGGCAACTATAGATTTGAAAAATGCTTAAATACTTCTTACCCATAAAAATATGATAGATTTCTCCAGTTTCAGTTTCAAGATTGACATTGTGAGTTTACATGCCTTCCATTTGGGCATAGCATAGCACCATATGTATTCACAAAGATTATGAAGCCAGTTATGTGTCACCTGAGGCCATTGGGGCTACTATTATATATTATATTCTAGTTGATATTTTGTGCCTTGGTGATTAATATACCTATTAAGTTTTTTCTTTAAAAATCTAGGGTTTGTTATCAATACTAAAAAAGAGTGCCTTAGAACCCAGACAATGCTGTCAGTATATAGGATTTCTGTTAGATTCAGTTCAGTTTAATATCTCACTTTGTCAGAAGAAGATAGATAAAATTCCATCCCTAACTTATTAAATAATTTTAAATCTAAGAGGATAGGTATGCAAAATAGTAGAATTTGCTCAGTTGCTAGGTATCCTTGTTTCTGCTTGCCCAGCAGTGGAATATGGTTGGCCATACACCAAGGTTTTGGAAAGTAACAAAACAACAATGAAAATTACAAGGCTCTGATGCCTATCACAATAGGAATTAGGATAGGACTAGATTGGTGGTTGTCTTACATTCCAACAACCTACAACAGTATAAAACTACTTGACTTGGTTCTAGAAATATTTTCTGATACTTGACAAACTGGCTGGGGTCTGATATGTAATGATGTCAGAAGCCATGGGCACTGGACAACTGATAATAAAAAGTTTCATATAAATTACCTTGAACTATTAGCAGCATTTATAGGCTCAAAACATTTGCAAGCACACTCAGACACTGTGAATCACTTTACTTAGAAATAAATAGATAACACAACTGCTATAGCCTCCATTAATAAAATGGGTGGCACTCGTTTTACCCACCTTAATAATTTAGCCAGAAAGTTGTGGCAACGGTGTGAGGAAAGACACATTTGGATCTACGCATCTTTCATTAGTTCTAAAGAAAACACTATCGCAGATCTAGAATCTAGGCATCCAAACACATAAATTGAATGAAAGTTATGCGATGTAGCCTACAAGACTATTATTATATAACCTCAGATTGACCTGTTTGCAAACAAATTTAACACTAAATGTCAGAATTATATATCATGCACTGTCAAATGGTATGGTGATTTCTTATAGACATTCCCACCATTTGCACTTATTAGTAAGATGTTACAGAAAATAAAAAGGGAAGGGACAACAGGCATTGCTGTAGTACCTTGGCGGCCCCCTCACAACCATGGTTTCCCTTATTTGAGCCCATGGTTATTTCTGAAATAATAATACTAGGACCCCATCATAAAAGCGATATGAGTCTGCTCTGAATCAGGGGATTTCCTATTGTCAGAACCAAAATATTGACCCTCTCCTAGACACAATTCCCACTGTGATATCTTTACTGACTAAAATTTTTATGAGGGACTATCATATAACTTACCCAATACCATTAGGTTAGCTATTTCTTTAGTTTTAGGGCCCCACATTGGCACAGATGACCAACTGTCAAGGTTCTTCGGGGATATATTTAGGTTAAGACCTAAGAAACCCAAATATGAAGTAGTATGGGATCTCAGTATTGTTTTGAATTATTTGTCTAATTTGAACTATTTCCTAATGAAACCCTTAGTTTAGAACCAATTACCAAAAAGTTAGTTACCATAATAGCCCTTGTAACTGCACACAGAATTCAAACCTTGTCTCTCATAAGTATACTGATAAAATTTCTTATAATCAGGATAATTACCAACATAAAATTTCCAGAAATGATTAAAACCTCTGAACCTGGTAGATATCAACCCAATTTGATACTACCATTTTTTAAGGAGAATTTGTCTGCGTGTCCTGCTACTACCCTTTTGTTCTATCTAGATATTCCAAAAATTTTAGGCAAGATTGTAAATCACTAATTATAACTAAGTATAAGAAAACCATATCATGCCGCCACGACTGCAACTATTAGTAGGTGGATAAAACAAATTCTAACTGATAGTGGAATAAATACTCCCAAATTCACATCACACAGCACAATGCATGCTTCTGCATAAAAAGCCTCTGAAGTGGGTATTAATATTGAAGTTATAAGAAAAGCAGCTGGTTAGACCACAAGTTCCTCAACTTTTGCTTGTTTTTATTATGAGAACTATAGTTAGTGATTCTAATGCCTTTGCACAAGCAGTGTGTTCTAGTATCTATACTGTAGAACACACTGCTTGTTATTGTTGGTTGATTCAATTTGATGTCAATGGTAACTGTCTGATTAAAGTAATTAAGCTCTTTATAAGATTATTATGACACTGGTTGATACTATAGTTAGAGAAGATCTAAGTTATGTTACCTTTTATTTAAATAAATATTGTAATTAGTACGTAATAATACTCAGAATAGTATGTTAGATTGCATTGTTCAATGATTAACACAACTTCTTTGAACATCTACAAGTACTAAATGAGGACGAGATTACGGAGCATAATTATATAGATCTGACTAACTTAACTAGTGACGTCCGATCCTTAAATTATGTGAAGTAATCTCGTCCTCATTGTATCCCAACCCTTCCCAGAAAATCAGCTTACTTATATGTGTTTAAAGTGTCTTATCTGCACCCCTTTTAAAGTTGTGTTGACTAATGTATCGGGACTACGATAGACAACCGTATCAGTCATCTTCTTGAAGTCCCGATCATAATGCTTTGAAAGAATGAGTTGACAGATGTCAAGAACGAGCGCGCCAAGACCGGACCACAGATAACATTTTCGTTTTGATGACATCGATTCATCTGTAAAAAATGTGATCGCGAGTTAGCAAGAAGTGCAAACTACAAGTACTAAATGAAGACGAGATTACGGAGCATAATTATAGACTTGAAGTAGGGCATTATTCAGATAGTAGCATAAACTATGCATAAACAGCCTACAATTCCCAAAGGCCCGTTTTCTTTAACTTACTTACGTATAACTGTCAGTTCAAATGTCACGTCTCGCAGCTAACGGTGTTTCTATAAACAAAGTTGGCTTGAATTTTCCTATCCGAAAAATTTAAAAATCAAAGAAATATTTTCTGTGACGTTTTGTTTCTAACCGTCTGTAAGCAAAATGTCAAACAGACAGGAGATAGCAACCTACCGAAACCGAACAGTAAGTTATTGAAAATGGCCGTAAGAAACCCTTTGTATGAGACACCTTAGCTCTTGGATTAATTAATATTCTTAGCCATATAATTAAGTAATTTCATCATTAGAAGGTATAACAGGTAGGTACTTTATTTAATCTATTTGTAAAATATGCACATTTAACAACACTAGTTGACTCGCCAACGCACCACCGCTCAGTCCGACAGTCTGACAACGACTGATCTCCCCACCACTCGGACCGGTACTTATAACCGAGCGACGTGTGCGCCCGAGGCAACGTCACAATACTATTATCGGTTTGTAGTGCGATATATATTGATATCTACATACACTACATCCCTCCCTTATTTTAGTTTCTTTTAATTATTTTTATTTCTATAAGGACACTATCTGCTTACTACCTATAGTGCTCACTATCACGGCTATCACTACTAATCGCTATATCACTGTCTCACTATTACGCGCAGCAATGGCTCAATCGTACGTCCACCTCTCACGGTGTCTATCGCTAGACTGACCGATTCCTTTTATTCCTCCTTTGATTTCCTTTTTAGATAATCATACTGATTTACATTTTATATTTTATTTATATAACCAATTCTCCCTTTTACTAGATAGACAACCAGTTTCTTTTTTATTTGTTTTAATGCTTTACCTTCTCAGGGTTTACCCAGTTACCCCATTTGAACATCACTTCCAATAACCACCACTAACTTATCTATAAACTTTATCGTCTACTCTAACCTCTGGGTCAGTATGATCTCGTTTTCCTATTTCCATATTCCTTTCCATTTTTTTTTTTCGTTTCCTTTCATAATGACTTATGTTTTTTTTTCCATTTTTTAGCCATTACGCATTAGGAATTTGATTTTTTTGTACAGGGAATATAATTTAAGGTATAGAAGTATGAATATTGTTTTACTCCCTTTACATGACGTTCACACAACCGGTCATAGAGATGTACAAAGACATTCAAATATATTACTTGTATAAGTCTTTTTAGATCTCTTTGGAGATGTAGCATGTTATAGAAACTGTTTTGATAAATCGACAGTCATTCCAACAGTTTCTTTTTATTTTAAATCATAGATATCTAAGTTACACTAGATTAGCAATTACCGCGCCAAGGCGTTGCCACGGGCATATGACCAGGGTCATATGCGTAGCTTATGTCAGTTCAGTGTTCTGTTTGACGCAGTACCGAAGTGACACGCGACAAAATATGGGCAAATGCGTAGTGAAAGAGTGCGATTCAAAATCACAAAAACATGACAAATTAATCGTAATAACTTTCCACACGTACCTAATTTTATTGTTTCTGTGTTTCCACATGTATACGTCCCACGTGTATTGGTTAATATCACTGTCAAAACACAATTAATTCAATGAAATTTTGAATTTTGACAATTAGGTTCAGTGTTACCACTAAAAACTTGTTTTAGTTTCCCACATTTGTGGGAGAGTTTTGTAATTGATGAAATAAGTGATTTTAATATTATTTAATTGTTTTTGATTTTTAAACGTTTTTCATATTGTTTTAATATTGGAATATTTAAAAAATGTAAACAAATAAAAAAATGATTTCTTTTAAATGTTTGTGGTTTCAAAGCTACGTCGTCGCGTTTAAAAAGTGTTTTTTTTTTTTTGACACATTTTATTGAGGTTTGCATCTCTAGTATATTTAACTCAATGTTATAAATACTTATGACGTTTGCTTCAAAATTATTTACCAAATTATTTATTACATAATTATTTTTTACAACTTATTTTCTTTTTTATAAAATTACTCCAAAACTCCGATTTTATTTACAAAAGAACTCTTGAAGGAGTTAATATGATAAGTGTAGATTAGAAAACAAAGTTTGATTTTGACGCAGCATGGTACGGAATTCCAGATAACCATGAGCATTCTCCTTCATACAACATGAGATATACCGAGAGAATTTCTCTTACCTCTTTGACTTTTATCAATATTATAATATATCTTCAATATTTTGTGGTCGGTAATCAAATTGCTTCATAAAATAAAGATGTTTAAATGATTGATAGCCCAGACAAGAGCTAAGCTTCTTCCTTCTCTATCTGGCTATATCTTTGTACACAATCTGATTGACATTTACACCAATACTGTAAAGCTGAAGAGGTTGTTTTATACGTACGCTCAGTTTCTGGCCTATCCCTCTGCAGCGCGGTATGAAACAGGGAGACGTCATATCCCCGAAACTGCTCACCACCGCACCGGAGGACGCCCTCAAGGTTCCGGACCAGAGAGGGCCAGGCATCAACGCCAACGGCGAGCACATCACTCTCCCACGGCACGCCGGTAATACAGTAGTCTTGGCTGAGACCCTGCAGGACCCCAGCACAACGCTCGATGACCTCAGCAGAGCTTCCAAAAGAGTAGGTCCCAAAACGAACATGGACAAAACCAAGGTCACGTTAAACGCCCATGTAACACCCACTCCTATCAAGATCGGAGACACCACACTTTACTTTATATTTCGTGTACGTACCTGGGACAAACGGTCCAGCCAGGCAGGTTCAACCTCGAGAAAGAGGTCAATCGTCGAATCTGACTTGGCTGGGCGGCTTTCGGGAAGCCGTGCGGAATCTTCTCGTTGAACTTACCGCAGTGTCACAATACGAAAGTCTATGACCAGTGTATGTTGCCAGTGATTAGATCTTCTTTTTCTTCGTTGTCAAACACTTGGCAGAGTGGTCGTGGTCGTATCATCAGGGGTAGTGGCAAGCTTCACAACCCGTCGCCATTCCTCCTGTACTGTGGCTTTTCCATATTTTTCCAAGCTGATCCATGGAGGATCTGGTAATAGCCATACGCTGTTTGATGCGCCGTGAAGGTTGCGGGGATCCGCTGGATGCGAGTCGCACGGGACCGGCCAATGCGGTGACACCCGGGGGAGGCCCACGTCCAGCAGTGGATGTCTCTCGGCTGAAATGATGATGATGATCCGGATTCTTCTCCAATCCGATGCCCAATACCTCCAATTTCATGATTGTTAATTGCTTTTAATTTGATGTATGCCCAATGCTACCAATTTAATGGATCACATGTCCCTCGAAGCATCCGTTCCAGGACATACCGGTCTCCTCAAGATGAGTTCCTTCACCTTGTCAATTTAATGACCAGTAGCTATATTCTACTGCAATTCCGCTTCCAATTTAATGGATGCCCAATGCTTCCAATTTAATGGATGCCCAATGCTTCCAATTTAATGGATGCTCTTAACCTACCACGCGAAAACAGTGCGTGGTAAGTGTCACATGTCTTTCGAAGTATTTTTTCTAGGATCGGCGTTTCCTCAAGATGTTTTCCTTCACCTTTTCAATTTAATGACCAATAGGTATATTCTACTGCAACCACCGTCGTCCTTTGACGACTTGTCAATTTAATGACCAGTAGATACAATCTACTGCGGTTACTGTCAATTTAATGACCAGTAGATATATTCTACTGCAATAACTGTCATCCTTTGATGACTTGTCAATTTAATGACCAGTGGATATATTCTGCTGCAATAACCGTCATCCTTTGATGACTTGTCAATTTAATGACCAGTAGATATATTCTACTGCAATAACCGTCATCCTTTGATGACTTGTCAATTTAATGACCAGTAGATATATTCTACTGCAATAACCGTCATCCTTTGATGACTTGTCAATTTAATGACCAGTAGATATATTCTACTGCAATAACTGTCATCCTTTGATGACTTGTCAATTTAATGACCAGTAGATATATTCTACTGCAATAACCGTCATCCTTTGATGACTTGTCAATTTAATGACCAGTAGATATATTCTACTGCAATAACTGTCATCCTTTGATGACTTGTCAATTTAATGACCAGTAGGTATACTCTACTAACAAAAAGCGTCCACTGGTGATGAGTGGAATAATAACACAAAATGCCTGTCTGGTTTCGAACCCACGACATATGTCGGACAAGGCCATCAACGCTCTTTAATAAAACACAGTCACGTACGATTTACAATTTCATGTAGGTTCGCACTACCTGACACAAACAATCACGTACGATTTACAATTACAACTACTACTAGTGCACAACTGTCAATTGAATGACCAGTAGGAATGTTCTACTGCTTTTGGTTTCATATAGCACAAATCTAATAACCAAGCGTGAGGTCCCGGTTTCGACCTTAATTGTACTACCCAAATATTTAATACATATCTAAGGTGACATAGTACTTGCTTGTTACTTCGTAACCTATCTACCCATAATTTATTTGTAACATACCATCTATCTAATCGATGTAACTTATCCCAATTAATAATGAAATGTTACAAACTGGTACCCTTTTAAAAATTAATTTCTCATGTTCATTTCCACACTGTATTGGTACAACACCCATTGAAACTGCACCTTACACACTTCAAATCATTGCTTAAAAACTGAAACGGTTTTTATTTAGCCAATGACTGTGTGTTATTTACTTTACATTGCTCACTTTTATCACGTCAGTTTAATTACCAAAAAAGCTGTTGAGGATATAATTCCCCTGAATATTGTCAATCAGTGTCAATTAAATGACCAGCTATGCTGCTTCCATAATAATTATCAATTTAATGATCAGTATAAACTGTTTACACTGCATAAACAAAACTAAAAAATAACTTTGCTATTTCAGGCACTACGCCAGCTTACTTGCTTCATTATGTTTTGAAATTATCCAAAGTAACCACTATTAAACACCACTGCCTATCTCTTAAATATAAGAGAAATAAAGCGTGATATTGATTTGATCATGATTTTTGTTAAAATAGCAGACGTACACACATCACACATATCACTTGGTGAGTTTTATAGGCGTGATTGTGATTATTTGCACTCCACATTACATCCACACAAATACCTTGTTTGTATTATAAAAACTATAAACCTCAGTAATAGTCAGTTTAGCAATAGATACCTACTAAGTACTAATAAAATAACCAAGTTAATCATTTAAAAACACTGTTAGCAATGCAGCTGCGTACTGATCTAATGAGTCGTAACACTCTAAAGGCTGTCGTCACTTCCATTACTTATAAAATTGTTTTGGTTACTTGAATCATAACATCTCTTTGGTAATTGTAATAACACAATTATTTAAATATGATTATTTAAAAATCATAGGTAGGCTGTACTGGTCTAGATAAGGAACTCACCTGATAGTGTCGCGCACTTTAGTATTCCTCCCATGGAACACTATTATTTCACTTAACTCACCACGGGGTTTTTTTTTTTTTTTTTTTTTTTACTTTACACTATACCCCACTTCCACTTAATTAAGTTTTATCCTCGTCGCCAATGTAAAATATGCACATTTAACAACACTAGTTGACTCGCCAACGCACCACCGCTCAGTCCGACAGTCTGACAACGACTGATCTCCCCACCACTCGGACCGGTACTTATAACCGAGCGACGTGTGCGCCCGAGGCAACGTCACAATACTATTATCGGTTTGTAGTGCGATATATATTGATATCTACATACACTACACTATTTAAGTCGCAAGTTATTTGGCTTCTTTTGGGTCAGCTTGTTCCATCTTTGACCTCATCTCTGTCCTCAGACCCAGTACCTAGGTACCTATTACTCAATCTTATATTATCACCCAGCTAAAAGTCACGTGAGCGTGAAGTGAAGCAAATAATATTGCTTGTTAACAACTTGTTGATACAGCTTGCCATGTATGCTGACTTGAGTCGTTCGTTAGAGAACTTTTCTGTATCTAGTCAAGTACCTCTACCATGAGTTTACACAGCCAAAACTCGGTAGCGTCTATTCGTTAGTCACACCGTGAGGAAAATTTTGAGTATAAACGTGGATGGGTATTACAGTAAAGGAAAGCCAAAGAAACGATGGATGGACTGTGTGAAGGATGATAATAATATGGAAAGAAAGGAGGTATATGAGCGATCGCAATAACTAGAGTTTATTTGCATTAACTTCAAGGACGTTAGTAGCATGCAGATAATTCCAGTTCAGCGCTGCTCTTTGTTGTAAATAAATTGATTTAAAATTCCAACTATATTTTTCTTACTAACAGTACTTTTGTCTGTATGGTGTCGGACGTAAAGAATAGCACCATCCCATATCTTCCTGTGGGTATCGTAAGAGGCGACTAAAGGACTTACCAGAGAATGGGCAGCAGCGGTCTCTGTGTCTAACCCGCCTGCCAAGCGTGGCGATTATGGCAAAACCCCCCATATGAATAGCGCATCAAATAAATGCCTCTAGTGCCCCGCAGCCCGTCTACCCTCGACTACGGCAGCAGTCGAGGCTACGGCGTGGCAAGGGGTGCAAAGAATGTCCGAAAGGGATTCAGCTGCCAATACCAGCGACTGGACCTGGCAACGTACAACACACGCACACTGGACCGACGAGAAGATAACGGAACTCAAAGAGGAATTGAGCAGGCTGCGATGCAGTATTGTGGAAATATCTGAAGTCCGAAGAGAGGGGAGGACACGATTATCCTGAAATCCGGCAACCTGCTCTATTCCCGAGAGGGTGACTGGAAGTCCCAGTTTGGTGTTGGGTTTATCGTCCACAAGTTCCTTGTGAACAACGTGGTGAAGATCGAGAGTGTGTCGATCAGGGTGGCGTACCTTATGCTCAGAATATCCTCAAGATATTCGCTGAAGGTTTCGGAGGAGCTCGTAGCTAAATAATAACAGCCGCTCGGGTCGATCGTTAGGTTAAGCCGTGCTTGCCTAGGTTGGTCTCTGGATGGGTGACCACCCATTACATACCGAGTTTCCTCCGTGCCTCGGAAAGCACGTTAAGCCGTTGGTCCCGGCTGTCATTTGTAGATCTTTGACAATCGTTAGGTAGTCAGAGGCCCGAAAAGTCTGACAAACAGTCTTACCAAGGGGTATCGTATTACCCGGTACTAACTGGGTTGTGGAGGTCAAATAGGCAGTCGCTCCATGTAAAATACTGGTATTCAGCTGCGTCCGGTAAAACTGGAAGCCGACCCCAACACAGTTGGGAAAAGGCTAGGCAGATGATGATTCGCTGAAGGTCATACAGGTCTACGCCCCGACCTCGTAACACTCCGACGACGAAGTGGAGACTATGTATGAGGATATTTCTAAAGCCATGCATGGTTCCAAAACTCACCTTACCGTTGTCATGGGGGACTTCAAAGCGAAACTGGGTAAACGAGACGGGGATGAGCTGCAGATGGGGCAATTTGGAGTTGGACACCGGAATCGCCGGGTTCACCAACTGGCTAGTTTTATGGAGATGGAGGGCCTCTATATGATTAACTCCTTCTTCAGAAAAACAGGAAGTGGACCTGGCAGAGCCCCAATGGTGCAACTAGAAATGAGATTGAATTCATCATGTCAACCAAGAAGCAAATGTTCAATGATGTCTCGGTGATCAATTCGGTGAAAACCGGGAGCGATCACCGCATGGTACGCCGGTATTTACACGCCTCGTCTGAAGAAGCTCAATAGACGGATCTCTAAATCCTTGAAGAGTCCGCGGCTTTAATACCGAGTGTATATAAGACGCGATTGAGCGGAATAAAGGCTCCAAGGTATTTCCAAGAGATCTGTCTATTGGGCAGAGCCAGCTCATGAAACTGAAGACCGACGAAGGTAGGATATTATCCGCCTAACCGGGGCTTCTGAGGGAGATCGAGAGCTTCTATGGACAGTTTTACACGTCAACCAGTGAACCCGTCGTAGATCTAACAAACGATCCAAGAGCTAGACTGACCCGACACCATACCGAAGACATACCGGATGTCAGCCTGTACGAGATTAGGATGGCTCTGAAGCAGCTCAAAAACTACAAGGTACCAGGTGATGATAGAATTATAGCCGAACTCCTGAAGGTGGGTGGAAAACCGGTACTTAAGGCCCTTGAGAAGCTGTTTAATTCCGTCATACTTGAGGGAAAAACGCCACCTGCCGGGGTTGCGGGACTCCTGCCGGGGTTGCGGGACTAGTCGAAAGAGATACCGTGGCCCCGTAACACAAAGGGCGATGAAGGAACATGGATGGGTTTTAGTCAGTAAAAGTCTGACACTCCCTCCTGCTCCGCCCAGAGCGGGAGGGGTTATTTGATGATTTCCCATCCGAAAAAAAATAAAATAAAAAAAGGGAAAAACGCCACAAGCATGGTGGTGGTACTATTCTTCAAGAAGGGCGACAATGCCCGGTTGAAGAATTATAGGCCCATCTCACTTCTAAGTCATATCTACAAGTTGTTTTCAAGAGTCATCACGAATCGTCTCGCACGCAGGTTTGAAGCAGCAAGGGAACCAAGGACGAAGCCCGAAGAATGGCCAAACTTAAGTGGCAGTGGGCAGGGCACATTGCTCGCAGAACGGATGGCCGATGGGGCCGAAAAGTTTTGTGGCGACCACGAACCGGAAGACGTTGCGTTGGAAGGCCTCCCACTAGGTGGAACGATGACCTGGTGAAGGTTGCGGGAATCCGCTGGATGTGATTCGCACGGGACCGGTCAATGTGGCGACACTTGGGGTTAGCCTATGTCCAGCCGTGGACGTCTTTCGGCTGAAAAAATAATAACTGTACTTTTTGACACGCAAATTTACAATGGTGACAAATCGGAAATTCAATTTTAAGTCAAAAATTTATTTATTTTCTTATGGTGACGAGTCGGGACTGAACAGATTTTGGTGACCAATCTGAACAGTGACTAGTTGGGCATAATTCTTTCACATGTATCTTGCATGCATCGTGCATCTTTCACCTACTTCTAAATTATTGTCGTATTGAAATGAAACTTTGTATGTATGTATAATGTAGGTCGGATAATAATACTATAATTTAGTATCTTGGAGTGCATCTGAAGCCAGGAGGTGAATAGGGAACTCTTCAGTAGCTACTAGAAGCCCCTCGATTTTGGGTTCATTATGATTAGTTTTGTGGAGTCTAATTAATTGCACTTGGTTTTGTAGGTTTTGTATGAGAGTCAGGACGCGGATAGTGGAACTTTTTTTTTGTGTGTAATAAAACGTGTTTGTCTTGAAGATTTTTTTTTTAAATGAAAAACCTTTCCTCATTGGTGTAGTGGTTGCAAGCGCAACTTTTATATTTTTTTATATTTAGGAAAAGCCCGCCACACCATTCCCAAACCACTGTAACTCTTGAAAGTCAGAATCAACAGTGGCGACCACCACAAAAGCGCCGCGACAATGAAGCTCGATGAAGTCTCAGAGAATGAATTTAACTGTCTTGGATCCCGCAACGAAATTAATCATAAAAGTATAGCGGAAGAGTAGGAAAAAACCGTGATTTCCACTTCCCTCCATATACGCAGGAGACAGAACTAAACAAGGGCAATGCGCACATGAATGGGTCCTAAGTTATGAGCTGTTACATTTGATTCCAATAATAGGTATCGCAAAAACTAGTAATTAACTCCGGATGTAACCTGTACACTATCCAACATAATATTGCGTTCATTCTGCCAAAGACCATAAAACGTGATGTGCTGATTGTTCATATTCGCAGTCAGATGTGGAACATTGACAAAAAGGCGAGTCAACAAGCTTGAAGGAAAATTATTTACTCCTAATGTTACCATGACCGGTGAGAAATTGGGCAACACAGTGATCAACCTCCAGCCATGTCCTGGTATCAGCTGGTATCAGCCGTTCACGAACGGATGGAAAGAACTGATGGAGGTGTCCCACCTACATTGCCATTTAGACAAAAGTTCCTTCTAGACGTCGGTCTGTGGTATGAATAATCTAGAAATCGTTGCACATAAATGGTCTTTAGAGTTAGAAATGACAAACCCCACGTAGATTTGAATAATATTCTCGTTAAGGCATAAAAGTTATTTTCAACCGACTTCCAAAAAGAGGAGTTCTCAATTCGACTGTTTTTTTTTTTGTTACTTCAGAACTTTCGACTGGGTGAACCGATTTTGATGATTCTTTTTTTATTGGAAAGCTATTGCTTCCCGTGTGGTCCCATTTAAATTTTGTGAACATCTGATGCTGATCTTTGGAGATATACAATGGAACTTTTCAAAAATAGACGACGTAACATCACGCCTGTATGCTCTGAGGGGGTACGCAGATGTGTACAATACACCGAGATTTCGACAGTTAGGTATATTAAGTTGGCGCGATCGTGTTCCGCGTGCGCCTCAAATGATGTAACATCACACCTGTATGCTCTGAGGGGGTACGCAGATGTGTACAGTACACCCAGATTTCGACAGTTAGGTATATTAAGTTGGCGCGATCGTGTTCCGCGTGCGCCTCAAATGATGTAACATCACACCTGTATGCTCTGAGGGGGTACGCAGATGTGTATAACACACCCAGATTTCGTCAATTGGTTTGTGTTCCGCGCGCGCCTTAAAGAGATGTCAGCAAAAGGGACTGTTCTAAAGAGATACTGCGGCCCTGGAATACAAAGGGCTAAGAAGGAACATGGATGGGTTTTAGTCAGTAAAAGTCTGACACTCCCTCCTGCTCCGCCCAGAGCGGGAGGGGGTAATTTAATGATTTCCCACCCGAAAAAAAAAACATGGTATGTTAAGTTGCATATATTGGAGATACGCCTATTACCATGACATGTATTGTTAACAATGTCAAATAAATTCATGGCAAATATTTGTTTGGGTACAACTAAAAATGGAAAAATAAAAAACTTTTTTCCAAAAAAATAAAACCGACTTCAAAAAAAACAGATAAAAGTGAAAAATAACTTTAGCTTCAGAAGTCGGTGACAAAAAAACTAAATCAATCAACCAAAGGTCACCGACTACTGAAGCTATTTTTCACTTTTATGTGTTTTTTTGAAGTCGGTTTTATTTTTTTGCAAAAACGTTATTAATTTCACGGGCACGTTATTAAATTCAATACTACGCCACGATTTAAGATGACCTTTTAAAATTACATGATATTTTTTTGCGGTGCAAAGGTTGCAATCAAGTTGTCATGTAGTTTATTTGTATGATATATTTGATAAACACAACCAAGGAACATAATTAGCGCAAACATTTAGCGCAAGATTTGATCAAGTTGTATGATTAATACAATTAATTGCAATGATAGATGCTATCAAATCAAATCAACTTAATAAAGTTTCAATGATCTTTATAGAAATAACAAAATGCTTGATGGACACAACTAACTTACTTTGTTACAGTTAATTTTTTTTTTATTCTCGATTTTAACTTACCTTTAAACTAACCTTTAAGATGACATCATTGTCTTTAATCAATAAACTAATTTGAGGGTTCAATAATTTGAACTAGTATTGCTGTAATCATGTCGTGATTATCAACTTAACTAAGATTTTGATTAATCTAAAGATCGTCAATCAAGCTAAAAAGTCACTTGATTGGAGTGGGAGTGATATTTTTTCAGTGTGAGGTCCTGGGTTCGATCGATTGATCAGGCAAAGTGTTATTTTGTTTTTCCATCAGAAATTTCTCAGTAGTAGCCACCGAGCCTTGTTTTGTGCCTGATTGATGGCAATAGGCTCGCCCAGTATTACATTAGACTTCTTCTTCTTCTTCTTCAACCCTTGGCCACCCAATGCTGAATGTAGGTCTCTTCCAAATCTCTCATAAGACTTAATCAAACAAAACTGTTGAAGTGTGAGTATACTATTAGGTTCACTTCTGCCTAACCAGTCAGGGATTACAGGCGTGATGTTATGTTATGTTATGTTAAAATCATCATCAAAATCATCATGTTCTGTATGGTGTCCGACGAAAAGAATAGCACCATCCCATATCTTCCCGTGGGTGTCGTAAGAGGCGATTAAGGGACTTACCAGAGAATGGGCAGCAGCGTTCTCTGTGCTATTGTAACAACCGTACTGCGATCGCCAACCCGCCTGCCAAGCGTGGTGATTTTGGCAAACCCCCCTTCGGGGGAGGCCCAAGTCCAGCAGTGGACGTGTTTCGGCTGAAATAGTAGTAGTATAGTAGTATGTTAAAATCTGCAGGTTCCTACTTTTCTTTAATTATGCAAAGAGATGATATTTCGGTATCATAGAAGAAGCTATTCAGTTCCATGCGTACTACATGCCTTTATAATACTGCCCATGTTTAACAAATCACCCAGTATAATCTTACTAGGTAAGTAGGTACTATTACAATCATAAAAGTTAGTGAGGGCAGAGGAGGAGTCGCAGGCATAAGCCAGTATATTAATAAACAAGGCAAACTAAACTCTCGGACCTCTAAATCTGCCAAGTCTTAAAGCACTCATCTTCGTATTAAGTTCAAAAAGTTTCAAGTATCAAATGCTCAGTTTCAAACTTTCATAGGCACTACTCCATGTCTCAATTCAGTAACTTCCTGGCTTCAAGTATTTAAACTCTCATCCTTATAGATAACTAGCGGACGTCACGCGGTTTCACCCGCGTAGTTCCCGTTCCCGTGGGAGTACGGGGATAAAATATAGCCTATGTTACTCGGGTGAATGTAGCTTTCTAATGGTGAAAGAAATTAGAGAATAAAATACGTGCTTCCTTATTAGCGTGTAATATGAGACTGAGGTTAACAACTACCTTCACCCTTAATTAATACTAAATTTTAACAATAAAAATATCACAACCAACTTGTCTTTATTAACTTAACCTTTAACGGAGTTCTTATACACTACTTATATTACTAATCAAACAAATTAATTATCCAATGTTATTATTAATCTATTTCTCCCACACCAAATCGTTGGGGAGGTTTAAGATTTCTTAATGCAAATCTACGTTCCACGGGTACAGTGATTGGAGATTGCGTAACCATAGTACTTGGCACGTTGGGTGACTGTGTCGACACCGATAGCCCAGGCCGGTTCTCCGTCGTGCCCTGTGTACTTAAGTCGGACATATTTTCCGTTCCTGGCATCACGGTTGCCTCGACCGCACCGTCCGACCACTCCTCATTCACAACAGGAAACGCCAGTGAACTGCGTGATTTCCTATTCATATTACAAGGTGGTGGATGCACTCTCTCGGGCAACACTAATCGTCGCCGTAACTGATCGACATGTCGATGTGCCTCGGTTCCAAAGTCAGTTTTAACAGTGTAGTCCGTACTACCTAATTTATCTACGACATGCCCTGCTACCCATTTGTCTGCCCCATGATAATTCCTATACCACACCTTATCTCCCGGTACTACTTGTCTGTGTGCCCCGCCAGCCACACGTTCGCTGTGAGTCTGTTGCACCAGCGTGCGCGCCTCTCGATCAGCTTTCAGTATGTCCAATCTTCGTTAAAAAATCACATTTATCCTGCTTGATTTTTAACCCACTGATCTCTAAGATTTTAAACACTTTATTGATTGTTTCTACATAATTATTTAAATATTTATTCTTAATTAGAATATCATCATAAAATATTACTACATTTGCTAAATTTTTGAAAAGTTCTATCATAAATTTCTGAAAAATACCAGGACTGGAGGCTAATCCATATACCAGGCGTTTATATTTGAATAATCCACGATGCGTATTAATGACCGTGTACTCTCTAGAAGGCTCACCAAGTTCTAATTGGTTATAATAAGCTTGAGATAAATCTAACTTTGTGAATCAAACTTTGCCGCTAAGGTCGCTAAATAAATCGTCAATCTTTGGAACCAGGTACCTATCGATAATTAAAGCACGATTAAGTGTTACCTTATAGTCAGCACATAACATTATGCCACCGTCCGCCTTACGTGCTATCACTAAAGGAGTGGCCCAGTCGGAGCGGTCAACCGGCTCGATGACGCCCGCGCGCAGCATCGCGTCCAGCTCTGCGTCGACTCTGTCCCGTAACGCGTACGGTAACGGCCGGACTCGACAGAACACCGGCTGTGCTCCCGGTCGCACACAGAGGCATACTGTGCCCCCGGTGTACCGACCCAACGTGCCATCAAAAAAGATTTATACCTAGAAACAATAGGATTAATAAGTTCATTTTTAAGATTCCGTACCCAAAGGGTAAAAACGGAACCCTGTTACTAAGACTTCGCTGTCTGTCCGTCGGTCCGTCTGTCCATCTGTCCGTCTGTCTGTCACCAGGCTGTATCTCATGAACCGTGACAGCTAGACAGTTGAAATTTTCACAGATGATGTATTTCTGTTGCCGCTATAACAAAAAATACTAAAAACAGAATAAAATTATTATTTAAGGGGGGCTCCCATACAACAACGTGATTTTTTTAATAATTGGTACGGAACCCTTCGTGCGCGAGTCCGACTCGCACTTGGCCGGTTTTATTACACTTCTCACTAGTGATACAATTTACGCTGATCTTTGGTATGTCTACTCTTAATTCTGCCAGCCATTGGCGTCCCAATAAGCTTGTAGTATCAAAGGTGTATAGATCCAATGTTTTAATTCTGTTTTTATATTGTACTTCTGTTTTTACATAACCAAGTGGCTTAACTATGGAACCGTCATAAAAACTAAACTTTATTCCACATTGTTTTATCTCCAGATTACTAAAACATTTATCATAGGTACCTACTCTTACTAATACAAGACAAAGGAGCACCGGTATCTACTTCCATATCTAATAAACAATTATTTACTAATACGCACCGCCTTGTACTTTGTCAAAGACATCTGATGCATTGGTTCATCGAAATCACTTTCACTGACGTCACCTTCACCTGACTCAGAATCTTCTGTTGTTTGCGCTTGTGGTGGCTGGATGGATCCATGGATTCCTGCACCCAATATGTACTGGGCCGCTGCTGTCCGCCCGCGCGCGAGCCAGCACCGCTTCCACCCGCGCCGCCCGTGCCGCCCGCGCCGCCGCGGTTGCGCCCCGATCGTTGTCCGCTACCTCCGCGTGTTTGATAATTATCGCCGCCTTTTTTCACGCCCTTTGCCGTCCGTCTTGCTTTTTCTGAAGCACTATCTGACCGTTGGGGACACATTCTCCTTAGGTGGCCAACTCTGTGACAAAAACTACTTTCGAAGCTAATGTATCGACAATCCCGCTTGTTATGCTTGCACGCTGTACACGACTTCACTTGTAGTTTATTTACGATTTCCGTTAATTCCACTGTGTTATTTACTTCGCTACTCTTACGTTCTACGGCGCGGCGGCGCCTGCATCACGTTCTGCCGCTTCGAGGGTAGTGGCCAAAGTTACTGCTTTTGAATAGTTTAAATTTTCCTCTGCAAACAACCGTTGCCTTATAAATTCACTTTGTAAATTACACACGAATTGGTCCTTCAAGTTATCTTCTAAAACCGCTTGAAAGTTGCAATATCTTGATAGTTTTTTTATTTCCGCCACATAAGCTGCAATGGATTCGCCTGCTAACTGCCTCCGCTGTCGAAATCTATATCTTTCTGCCATCTCGGCAGGTTTTGGTTGTAAATGCTCTTGGAATAAACTTACGGCTTGTGAATATTTTAATACAGATGGTTTTAATGGGCTCGCCAAGCTAGATAACAGTTCGTATGTTTCTTCGCCCATTAGTGAGATAAGTGTAGGTAATTTCACATCACATCACTAATTTTGTTCGCCAAAAAATACATTTCAATCCTTTCAACGTACGCCAACCAGTTCCCGGATTGCAAACTAAATTCACGAATCTTCCCGATGGACATTTTCGATATTGAATTCGTAATACTGAACTGCGTAAATATATTAAATTCCGATTATACTCGTCGTCAATAGAGAATAAAAGACGTGCTTCCTTATTAGCGTGTAATATGAGAGTGAGGTTAACAATTACCCTCGACATTCGTTACAATATACAACAGAATTTTTGGAATCGGCGCAGTAGTTTTTGAGTTTATTCATTACAAACATTCGCACACACAAAAATACAAATCTTTCCTTTTTATTATATTATAGATATATATCTTTATATATCTATTATATTATTTATATATCTTTCCTCTTTATTATATTATATATAAGTGTAGATTTCGTAATAAGTTTCAAAGCCTGCATCTTGTAAGTCTCTAGTCTCTACGTAATTCAGCAGCTTGACTGCAACTGAATAGATTTTTATTCACGAGACCTCAGTTTCTAAGTAAGTTACAACAGCCACTCAGATCGATTTTTAGTTTAAGCCACGGTTGCCTAGTTTGATCCATGGATAGGTGACCACCCAATACATACTGAGTGTCCTCCGTGCCTTGGAAAGCTCGTTAAGCCGTTGGTCCCGGCTGTCATTTGTATAGATCTGTGATTTTCATTACGAGTAGTCAGTGGTGTGAAAGTCTGACAACCAGTCTACCCCTGACCCCTACGATATCCTGTCCTGGTTAACTGGGTTGAGGGGTTATTCCCAAAGTACTCCAAAAAGAGATCCCAAACTGCTCTATGAAAAATATAATATTTTTAATTAGGTTTCGTTCTACTCCATGCCATTTTTATAGAAAAGCTAATTTAAATATCTACCGCTGCTGACATACAGTCAGCCTCAAAAGCTTTGCATTTTTATGTATTTTCGAAATCGTCCACATTCAATTTCTTGCGAATCGATTCCACATGGTTTAAATTGATGAAATTTGATTTTGCCCATTTGATGATTTCCCACCAGAAAAAAAAGGTAGTATTCATTCTAACAGTTCCGTCTGTTCACACAAGTTCTCAGTAATAAAACATCAACATCTCCTTCATGATTTTGTTCTCCTAGTACTTTCCGTTCAAATTCTAAATTTAATGGAATTCTCTCGTAGCAAAACTTATTGTGACAGAGAGACTTATGTGCCCTACACGATTCTGTTCTCGTAGTACTTTTTGTTAGATATTCACTAAAAAGACGATCACCAACATCTTTTTCATCCCTTCTATTCGAAAAGTGTCGTTTTGTTCCCCTTTTAGCGGGAGCAAAGTAGCTCTTTTCTCCACTAGACTTTTTAGCGGGCAGTAATGAGATTTGAATTTGGAACATGAATCGTTCATTGAAATCCAACGAAACTTGTATAAATTAGTGTTTGTACGGCGCGGGGGTCAGCACCCGCATTGTAGAAAATATAAAATTAAGAGTTGCAGATAGTTCGCCCATGCCGTTCTACATCAAAGGAACCTTTTCCTGAGCACCAGCCAGATACTGAGATTACAAACACTCAAAATACTGGATGACTTTTTTATCACTTTCCAAAAAAATGGGTATATTCGGTGAATGGAGTAGAAGCTAGTTTTGTTTTTCTTTTTTCCACAGATTAAAGAAGAATTGATCCATCATCAAAAAAAGCTACAAATTTCAAGTAAACTTTTCATATTAGAACAAAGAAAGATAAATAAAAAACAAAAATGTAAAATATCGAATTTCACATCACACGAAAAAATAATTTTAAAAAAATAATTTCGAATTTAAAAAAAAACTAAGTGTGGCATTTGCTTCTACTCCGTTCACCTATTATACCCATTTTATTTTGAAAGTGATCAAAATGTCATTCTGTATAAATAAATCCACAACTATATCAATCCCAAACAAAACACACACAGTGACAATAAATTTTAAAAATTTCGCCAGTGTATTAGATATAAATATAAATTTGGAATTGACCTTTTTTACATTCATGTCATTTTTTTAATTAAACTTATTCATTACTTAAAAGTTCATTCAATTACTTAAAAGTGTCTCTTATTTATTTTCTCATAGAACGAGATGAAAAGTAGAGTATATGACTCGAGAGCAAACATATTTTTCCCTCAGGCGATGTACTTTGAATCCCTCGCTACGCTCAGGATTCTATTTTAGAATCCCTCGCTATGCTCGGGATTCTATTCTAGAATCCTTCGCTTCGTTCTGGAATCAAAATAGCGCCCTCGCCGTAAAAATACTATTTTGCTCCCTTGTCATACAATCTACTATTTCTTGATTCTGTTCTCCTATTAGTACTTTCTGTTCAAATTCTAAATTGAGTTCTCTCGTAACAAACCTTATGAGCCTGAGACTTGTAACTTTTGGGGCTGACTGTACTGTACAAAAACAAATGAATCGGTGGAGTAGGTACTTTGAGAATAATGTCCGATACTTGGTGCAGAATAGGAACAAATTGACAAGTATTTTTAAATAATAATAATTCCTTGAAGTAACTTGGGAATTTATTTATTTATTATTCAAATCTCCCTTACAACTAAAATCAAAAAAAATCTCAATCTAAATCTTAATTAATGTATGAGATTCATAAATTTGTAGTTCAAAGGAAGTGGAGTACTTTGGGAATAACCCGGGTTGAGGAGGTCAGATAGGCAGTCGCTCCATGTAAACTACAACTCGTATCATCCGGTTAGACTGGAAGCCGACCCCAACATAGTTGGGGAAGGCTAGGCAGATGATGAGTCTGTTCCTTTCAATTCTTAAATCAATTCTCCACGGGTGAGGTTTTCAATGATTTCGATCTTCAATGTACACATGACGGCTACCCGCTTGTTAATTCGCTTTTCATCTTGCGCCACACGGCCTGTTATTTGTACACTTGTTGAGAGCCTAATATCTGCGTTAGCTTTGCTAAGTACTAATTAAGCCATTAGCTTCCCAGACTTAAAAGTTTCTTTGGTGCGGTAAAGCAATACTTTGCGTCAGCAGCTCGTGAGAAATGAGTGTCTAGTTAGAAACTTTCCAGTTTCATGTTATCCTTCTTTTCATTCGAAGAAGTCTTTCGTGGCTTGCTTTGATGTCAAATCTTAGAACTAATTGGAAAGCACATTATAGATATTTTTTGCAAGAAATTGAGTTCATCTGCATAAGTTTTATTTATATTATCCTCCTAGGTGTAGGACTCGAGCGAAGAGCGTCTGAGAGCGAAGTACAGTGTGTATGCGTGCGCCCGGTGTAGAAAGGGTATAGGCAGACCGCTAGGTACACGTTTTACATCCACGCCTTCAGCGGATCACGCCGCGCACGACTTTTTCACTATTTTTCTTCATAATATATTTGCCGTACTGATGACTACGATTATAAGAAATGTTGTGTTTACTAACGTACTCCGGAATGTTACTGTAACGAGAACCCTGATTCGCTTCCTGATTTTGGAAAATTTAGACCAATATCATAATACATTAATGAATTTTAAAATACATGATTTTTGTGCCAAAATTACGACCATTTCCCAAAAATCTAACAAACTTTCGAAACATGACAACACGATCTCTGCCAGTCTTATTATGTTCGATCTTAATTGTTTTTTCATTACACCAATACCGAAAATTCCCTTCTAGTTTGCTTATTGCTATGATAAAAATAAGCTAAGGTTCTGTAATCTAGTTAGCCTAGATAGTAAGAGCTTACGATCTAAGCGAAGATACCTAAGGTCCTCTTGAAAGCGAAATTTTAACGAAAACGACGACTGCTATCACCACGAAATGTGATACTTAAACGATTGTCGGCGAATTGGACATTTGGAAATTAAAATGAATCAATCAGTGGATTTTCGTAAAGCAACAATGGTTTACGCGAAATCATGGTGTCCTGGTATCTATAACGAATCTGATATCAGTGTTATTTACAAAACAACAAGTGCAACAATTAATATCCTTTGGTTGAAATCAATATAGACATTCCTATTTCTAGTGTAGACTGTAACATTATAAATGACTCATCGGAATAAATAAAAAATAACAAAACATCAACTTGGCTGATCTAACAATAAATAACTATATTAAAATATTTTTTCAGATTTAAACAAAATGTAATCGTTATGCACCTTAGAATATTATACTGAGCTGTTCCATACATTTTATTGAGTTAGGTACGTGTTTTTGTGATTTCAGGGTTCATCCCATGCCTGCCGGGGTTGCGGGCCTGCCGGGGTTGCGGGACTGTTCGAAAGAGATACCGTGGCCCCGGAACACAAAGAGCGATGAAGGAACATGGATGGGTTTTAGGCAGTAAAAGTCTGACACTCCCTCCTGTTCCGCCCAGAGCGGGAGAAGTCATTTGATGATTTCCCATCCCAAAAAAAAAGGTTCATCCCATGGTAATAATAGACTTCGTCGTCGAATGATGGTTAAAATACTCTGGCACAAGGAGACTAACCACACGATGAAGAAGAAGAAATTATTAATAAAAACTTTTTGTGACGCAGCATATAAGACCTGCATATCGCTATTAATTTCGTAAGAGCACTAATTGATTGGGCCCAGCAAAATCAAATTTTTATGTTTTTACATCTATCGAATAGGCGAAATCAGCTTTACCGAACTCATCAATTAACTGATAATAGTTATTTATGCAACTGTTGTATAATGAGGGGTATTAAAACACGAATGTGGGTTTATCACACGAGGCGAAGCCGAGTGTGATAATAGTATCACATGAGTGTTTTAATACCTAATTATGTACAGTTGCATACAAGACTTTATCTACATCCATGAAATGAATCCTCCATAAAAGGTTCTGAAACCTTTTGTAGTGTTGTAAGAAGTCTATGTAAATTCATGGAAAGTTTAATTGATGAGTGTTTATTACAAAGAAACCATGTATAGGTAATAATATAATTATTTACATGTTGGATTGTACTATTATTAAAATGCACAAAGCTTGTATCACTCATTTTTGTAAACAAAAAAGTACATAATGCAATACTAATATCCAAATATCGAACAAAAATGGCGGGATACGACGTGAATTCGAATTAACTTAAGTTTTTTTTTAATTACGTCGCTGTGGTAGTGAATCGCACGTGCTAGACAATGTTCTTTTTTTAAAACGAGTTGCATAATGAAATTCAGTACAACATTATAACACCCGTTTGGGTGTTATAATGGTTATTATGACACTGGCTGTTTTAATGTTGGCTATAAGCTAACTGTTTCAAATACTTATATAGAGGATTTATAGCATGGGTGTAGATAAATATAATTACACATGAAACAAGGCTGTTGATGTTAGACAATTTGATATTCAAGCTATATCAACACTTCAATATATTAACCGGTTCGTATGGTACTCACAGACTATTTAGCATTGAGTTACAGCGCGTTTCGGCTTTGTATTCAGCGTTTCATTATGTTCAGGGTCAATAGCCTTGGAAAGGTCGAGAACATCTGGATAAACAGGTGCCTATCCACGTAATACTTTATTCGCTAATAGTATTACAGAGGGTGAAATTTTTCAACCTCCCTTGGAGGAAAAGTTCTCTAAATACTGGAGATAGCAAATTTTACTCATAGAAAACCTTTCTTTACTAAAAATAACGAATCTGCATTCAAAGATTTACGAAAAAACTTAGCTTAGCATCTTTTACTTTACAAAACTCACTCACTACCTGCACCATTGACTACCGTTTGTTGTATTTACTTTCAAAATATAAATCTTCTAATTTTGGAATTGAGCGTAAGAAGTTCAAGGGCGAAATCAAACAAATCTGCTTTTACTTCTAACGTTAACACATAAGGCGATTACAGGAGCTAAATTAGCAACTCCATTTGTGGTGGTTCAAACTTCGTTTCAAATCCTGTTAGAATAAGGTTCTAATCAGCTTGCACTACAAAGTGGTTGTTACGTCAGTTACTGCGGCCGAATAGTACGAAATGAGTGTTTTTTTGTGATTTACAAAAAATCTATTGATTGGACTAAAAAAGTAAAACACTATGATGCTAATATGTTGGTTGTAGAATTATTTGCCAAAAAATAAGAATGATCGCATGTATTTTAGTATGGGTTTTACTCGATAAAAGAAATTTTTAGAGATAAGTTGTGATTTTTTTCTATCGAATAAAGTTAGTTGTATTATGTTTTCAAAACACTATCGTACTAGCTCGAATCATATGCTTTTTTGCATTATAAAACTCGCGTTTTGCTCATGTAATGATTTCGTTATTTTAAATAAATTGTTGATGGATTATAAATATAAAACTTTTAATAAACACTAGCGTCGAGGGCACGTGGCTCGCTGTGTTCTGCCACGTGCGACACAACGCTCATAGCTTTCAGCTTTTCGGTTATTTCGTGGAAGTTTAAATTAAGTATTTTGTTACTGATACTATGTACTGGTTTATTTTATTTTACTTACTTTTTTACATTTTTATGTTTGTTTAAATTACTCCAAAAAAACCTATAAAAATGTTTAGAACTCAGATATTATAACACAAATCTAGAGTTTACTTTCAGTTTTTGTTTTTTTTACATTTTTTGTCTGACGTAACGGTAATATTTCATACAGTGTTATGGTCAAGAGATAGATAACAAAGATTTACTCAGTGTTATAATATTTTATTTTCTATGTGTCCCTTATAGACCGTACCTACCAATTAAAAAAAGAAATAAAAACACTAACATACAATTTTAAAAAGACAAACATAACACAAAAAAAAATAGAGAACGAAAACACAATAATTACACATTACTGAACACAAACCGCCGCGGCCGTCGGAAACCACTGTAAAATAATATAAATAGAGATAAATATACATACTTGAAGCACGCCTGAACACTTGTTCAAGTGTTTCTCACCGCCCTAACTTCTCAACCTTACCGGAAAGGGAAAATGCGCGCGAAAAAAAAACTAAATTTATATATAGCAAGTTTTCGGGGGTTATTGGGAGCAGTAATAACAAAACGACTGCTCGCCACCGCGGACTTTTAGAGAATGAGATTGCAGGGACCGGCTTTAGTCAGTCTGGCAGCTTTATGGTAAGTGCTGAAGCATAGCAAAATTATGGACATGGTATTGTAATTTAATTACGAAAGAACGCGGGTTCGATTCTAGTACACTTTAAAGTGATAGTGATAGTGATACCTATGTCGTCTTTCCGCTCACGCGCTTGATGTATTGGGATTTCGTTCCGTCATAAATCCAATAAGTTTAAAAAAATAGGCGAGACGACAAAAAAACCTAATTAGTCCGTCAGTTAGATTATCAAAAAATATTTGACCCGGGTTTTTTCTTTTGTTGCGTAAACCAAAATTGACGAAGATATGACGCTTTTAAAATTCTCAATACGTCACGCCTGGGTATCATTTTTAGCTAGTTTTGACGTCACGAGCCCCCACCCCCTAGTTTTGATGCGTTTTATCTTTGTCAATATTCATTGATTTACAAAAACAAAAAATACGTGTCCATTATTTTTCAATACTCTAACTGACAGACCAAATAGATTTGCAATTTTTTGATACTGTCGTCATGCTTATTCAAAGGTTAGACGGGGTATATATGTAGAGTTTGGGTATTCTGTGATAAAGTACTCCCAATTATGAATAAAGAATAAAATAATGAGATGATGATGATTCTCAGTCGTATGGCGAAATCAAAATTTAGGCTAGGGGTCCCATGTGAGTTCCCTTAAATATGTACTCTGTCATACAATAGGGAAGATGCATAAATTTTCTTTTGTTTATAATACGGAATGTTAAAGTACTATAAAAATAATGACAAAAAGCGGAAACTAGACATAAATCGGCCAAATAACACAAAAGTTATAACCATTTAAACTTTTGTTTCTATCTCTTTCTAGATAAACGGAATTTAGTATGGATTTTGTACGTCGATGCAGAGAATGACGTCATTCGTTGTATCGGATCTCTCTGTCTAATCAGCAGTTTCAAATGCTTATAACTTAGAATTTTTAATAGATATTTAAAATATAATTTCACTTGGCTATTTCTGATGTTAATACGCTTTGTTTAGAGTGATAAAAAAAATCATGCATCTACCCTATTATCTCGGGATAGTTTTTTTTCAAGTAGATATCAACATACTTGAAAATAAACCCCGGTTAAAATTCCAGTAAAATTTGTATAATTTTGACATTATAAGTAAACTTACTTTATTTTTATTCTATCTACGCAAATATTTTATGAATTCGATTCAAAATACAGCGTGATGTGAAAAATGCGTAGGTACACCGCATCCAATTTTTGATAATCTTCGTAAATTTTCCCTTCCGCACTTCCCCTGCGCATACCCCTTCCCTAACCCTACACAACATTGCTGAAAATTTGGCGAGTCTCCTGTAATTTTGATGTTATTATTACAGGTGTTTACGGTACGCAAATGTTTAAAACATCGAGTTGTATGAAGATTCCTAGAGTAGTTGGATGATAGTTTGAAGTTCGATAGTCTGATCTAGCCGTAAAACGAGTTAGTAGACGGAGATTGTTTAAAAAAAAATAGTGGTGGCACTCTCTAGTCATGATTGAAAGTGAGATGAAAAATAAAACAATACACATTTATTCAAATGTACCTATGAGATATGAGATATTGTTATATCACATAATTTAAAAGATGATTATGGTTCGGACTGACTTTTAATGCACTCAACAGTTTGTGAGGCATAGGTTTTCATTTACGGGCGAGTCTAGTCCTGTATCGCGCACGTGGCCCAGTGGTCAATGCCCGGACGCTGACGAATGAAGAGCACTTAATCGTGCTTGAAAGTTCACTAAACGGCAGCAAAGCTGCAATTCGAATTTAAAATTATCTAAGCAAAATTGTTCACAATGTAAATAAAAGAGGCTAAAACAAATTAAAAATGATTCTTTCGCAAAATGCGTATTATAGTACTAGCTGACCCGCGCAACTTCGTCTGCGTCACATGAGAGAGAGAGAAGGTTAGAGAGAGTGTGAACCTTAAAAGAAAGACATTATGCTATCGCGGTTTTTTTTTTTACTTTTTAGGAGAAACAATATTCCCTCAAACATGTGCGTAACTTTAACCCTTAATTTGATTATGTTCCGTTTATGCAGCGCTCGCAACGGAAGCTCTCAAAAGAAATAAATTTCCCTGTTTTTGCAACATTTGTCATTGATACTCTGCTCCTACATTAGTGTACTATATCGAACTTCTCTCTCTCGTGAACCAACAAAAAAAAACGCGTCGAATTGTGTCCTTCTTCCGTCTCTTCTTGACCTTCCTCCTGTTGTTTCGTCGGTTAAAAAACTAAACTTGAGGCAACTGACACGTAACGTGACATGATTGCCGCCATGGGATCTGGAGGCGATAGTCCTCGCGCGCCTTCATGAATGGCGCGCGGAGGCGCTACGCCAGGGGAAACTCCGCTGCCGCGGCAAATTGTCGCTCAGCGGACAGACTTCCGGCGGGATCTCACACACATGGAGAGAGCGACTTTCGCAACCCCGTGCAGGGCACGCCACGATAGTGGTGATAAGTCCCCTCTTTGAGGAGTGGCTTGAGAGACGCCACGGCGCGGCGTTCTCACCTTCCGCCTGACGCAGGTCCTCACCGGACACGGTTGTTTCGTAAGGTTCCTACACCGAATAGGGCGGGAGGAAACGCCCGGGTGTTTCCACTTCGAGGATCGACCGGAGGACAAGGTGGAGCACGCGGTGGAGGTGTGCCCGGCGTGGGCGGAGCACCGCCGTGTCCTCGAAGCGGTGATTGGCGGCGGTGACCTCTCGCGTCCGGCCCTGGTGGAAGCCATGGTCCGGAGCGAGACGGAATGGGACGCCGTCACCTCCTTCTGCGAAGCAGTGACGCTAGAGAAGAAGGTGGTGGAACGGGAGAGAGAGAGAACCTCTCAGCGTCGAGCCGCCGTGGGATACGCCCCGGGCGTCAGGGGCCACCACGTGGCCCCCGGCCACCGTAGGCGCGGGCCTGTGGACGGTGGGCTATGGGCTAGATCGCCGTCCGTCCGTCTCATGACGACAGGCCGTGTCGACGGCGCGTTCGTAAGTCACTAGTACCATTTTAGTTCAATAGATATCGCTGCATCTTACATTTGATGATTAGTTCTTCTTGAACACTTTAAATTCATATATCTTTTGATAGAATTAACCGATTACGATGAAACAAAAACCAAATAATACCTCAAGAAACGCACAATTTTTATGTATAAAAGTTATCTACATTGGTTTCGTAAATTTAACGTGATGCTTGATCATCGAAACAGACAAACAGATAAACAGACAAACAGACAAAAATTCCAAAAATGCTGGAAATGAGTTCTGTTGGTTATCCTTTCACACCCTGGCAATTTTTTTTTGAAATATTTTCGATGTACAAAAATGATTTTTCTACAGATTTATTATATGTGTAGATGTAGATAGAATATAGATAGATAGATGGTATCTCCGAATTTCTAGCTGAAAAAGATTTTTCTGTTTGACTTAATTAATTAATTAAAATATTTTTTATCGTTTCTTGACACCAATACTAAATTTATATGAATACCTACTTAAGGAAATTTTGACATTATCACATTAGAATATTTTTTTTATTTATAAGTAAACTTTGTATGTGCCTATTCTAAGTAATTTTTAAATCATTTCTTATTGTTAATTTATTTTTTTCCCTCAATGTTATGGAAATATGTGTGCGCCGTTATTTACGGCTAAACATTCTGTACTAAACCAATGTAACATCTTGCATGCTCTTGTTTGTATACAATGTTTAAACAAAAAAATAAATCTTATCTTATCTTATCAAATAATTTACGATTTGAATGTAGAATTGAGAAGTTATGTTAAGGCGGCTACAGGAGCTAAATTAGCAACTCTATTTGTGGTTGTTCAAACTTCGTTTGAAATACTACTAGAATAAAGTTCTTATCAGCTTGCACTACAAAGTGGTTGTTACGTCAGTCACTGCGGGCCGAATAGTGCGAAATAAGTGGTTTTTTGCGATTTACAAAAATCTTTTGATTGGACTAAAAAAATAAAACACTATCATGCTAATATGTTGCTTGTAGAATTATTTGTTAAAAAATCAGAATGATCGCATGTATTTTATTATGGTTTTACTCGTTAAAAGGTTTTTTTAGAGATAGGTACGTGATATTTTTTATTGAATAAAATTATTTGTAATGTTTTCAAAACACTATCTTAATAGCACATATACTGAAGAATAATATATATTCATCTGGTTTTGTTTATTGCACTGAATCATATGCTTTTTTGCATTATAAAACTCGCGATTAGCTCCTGCAGTCCCCTTAAGGATCTAGTTGACGAATCAAACGCAAAAGACCAGCAAAACAAAATATTCTATACACACCCAGAAATAGGAATAAACTATAGGTATAGCAGCTCATCATATGATACACTATCTGATCTAGGTACACTTGATGAAGTTTATTCATTTGTTTTTTTTTGACATCGGTCCTTTTGGACGTAGACATTTTTTGTCTACGTCTGAACGGACCGCGGTCCATTCGATTTGGTCCGTTCAGACTAAACACCCATTAACTCGATGGACAGAACAATTGAAGAGGGTGTATGGCATATTAATAATCAAATATCAATTGATCGACTACTAGATTTTCATTTTGACCTCATTATCGTGATCAGTGATACAGAAAACCATGGAAATTTCACCCATGATGGAAAATCCGAAAATTTTCGTAGAGGAATTACCTTCTTTCATTTATTATAGCCTAGTACTTTTTCTAAGGTAACTTATCAATTTGTTTGAATAAAAAAATCTTAAAAAAATATTGTTATAATCTTGTCGTCCTAACTGTACTTAACGTTGATAAAGTTTAAAGTTCCACACAAAAAGAAACGTGGGACGAGTTGCACAACGAAAATATTATTTATTTTGATTTTCATCAACTCGTCCCAAATGGGCCATAGGCTTGTGGGACGAGTTGCTGAACGACTCAAATGTCTGAATACTCAAACGTTCATAATATCGAATGGTTAATAAGTCGAACATTCAATAATTATGTCGTACACTCAATACATCGAGTGTTTAAAATTTCGAATGTCTGACCGAGCGATCAATGCATCTACACACATCAAAAGTATCTAGGGATCAACACATATTTTTGCAATAACTTTTCTCCTGATTGATATTAATTAAAATTTTCTTTAAGGATTCATCAAATAAAGTGTTTTCGTTTGTCACAGTAACGATAAACCAAGTCACCTTTGCATTAATAAAGAAATTTGCCATTTTCCTAATAAAGGGATTTTTGACATTTGAACCACTAACATTAAAGTTCGAAAAAATGACTGAAAACACAGTTTTCTTTAAAATTTTATTGGGTAACTTAAACAATTAATAATCCGTGTTTCTACCGCGAACACTAACAACACAAGAACATCGGTTTGGCATACTCAAAATGAGTTCATCCAAATCACGCTGTGGAATGGCCGCCCATGTTCGTTGCAACAACAAAAAAAGGTCTTCTTGCGACTGGATACCCTCCATATTCGGCAGAGCTCTTCTCTGTAGCATATCCCATGCATGCTCAATCGGGTTCAAGTCTGGCGACTGAGCAGGCCAGGGCAGGACATTGATGTTAGCTGCGGCGAGAGTCTGTCTTACAACTCTTGCGGTGTGCGGTCGTGCATTATCATGCATTAACTGAAATAAGGGACCGATTTGCACTTGTAGAGGAACGATGACGTCTGATACAATCGTCTCAGCATAAATTTGAGCGTTGAGGTTGCCTCTGATCCAAATCAACTCAGTTCTTCCGCCGATCCAAATACCCGCCCATACCATGATGGTTCCACCACTATAAGGATGGACTTCCTGGCAGGATTTTAATCGCTGTTGGCGTCCAGGGGTTCTCCAGTGTCGTATACGTCTTGTATCCGGTCTCATACCAAAACGAGACTCATCAGAAAAGCACACGAAACGCCATTGTTCTTCTGCCCAATTTCTGTGTTCAAGAGCCCATTGATATCGAATCCTACGATTGTGCATTGCTATAGGTGGTACCCGTAGCGGTCTTCGGGAATGAAGGTTCACTTCATGCAAGCGGTTTCTGACTGTTTGGTCGCTAATTAAGTTCCCTGAAGAGTGATGAAGCCTCACGGCTAACATCATGGCGGTTATTGTTGGAGCTCTTCGAGTTAAGATTTGAATGTATCGGTCTTGTCTCCGTGTGGTGCAGCGATACCGTCCTCCATGGCGCTCAGCCACGGTACCAGTGCTTCGGTAACGTGTCCAAAGTCGACTGATAACACTCTGACTTGTATTCAGAGCTAAAGCTACAGTACGTTGCCGGGAACCAGCTTCTATCATTCCCACGGCTCTGAGCATTTCTTCCCTGCTTAAATGACGTCGCCGCTCCATAATAACGTTGGTTTTAATCAGTAGTAGGGAAACAGTAGCACTAATAATGTCTTCAATGCGTTGTATGTTTTTATAGGGAAAATATTGACAGCTTATTTTCATCTTTTACTCGAATTTGATTGAGAGTTCCTGATTCAAATTATGAAATGCACCAAAAAGGATCCATATAAATTTATAAAATCATAAATTTATTACAAAGCCACATCTCAATCTCAAGAAATCCGCATAAAAATGCTTGATCCCTAGACACTTTTGATGTGTGTATTACTTTTATGGGACCTTTTATGGTAAGTGAAAGTCTACCATGACTTTCAGTGAAGATGTGATAAAATTAAAATTAAACGACTTTTTGCATGATCATTCAGGTGTAAATCTATATCATGCGTGAAATTCTTGAATAGAATATTTTGTACTAGCTGACGTCCCGCGGTTTCACCCTCGTAGTTCCCGTTCCCGTTCCGTTCCCGTTCGTTCGTGGGAGTATGGGAATAAAATATAAAAAATCACTAAACGGCAGCAAAGCTGCAATTCGAATTTAATATTATCCGAGCAAAATTGTTCACAATGCAAATAAAAGAGGCTATCACAAATTAAAAATGTTTCTTTCGCAAAATGCGTATTATATTATAGTATCTCCGAATTTCTCCGAAGATTTTTCTGTTTGACTTAATTAATTAATAAAAATACTAGCTGACGTCCCGTGGTTTCACCCGCGTAGTTCCCGTTCCCGTGGGAGTACGGGAATAAAATATAGCCTATAGCACTCACGAATAATGTAGCTTTCTACCAGTGAAACAATTTTTAAAATTGGTTCATTACTTCCGGAGATTACCCCCTATATACAAACTTACAAACATACAAACTTACAAACAAATGTTACCTCTTTATAATACTACTAGTATAGAAAAGGATCAGAATAATCTCGTAAATACCGCCTCGGTCCCACTTTTCTATGTATATCTTCTGGCATAATCTACAAACTAAACCCGTAACGTAGATGTCAAAATCAGCCATTAAATAGTTAAGTATAGGTGTTGCTGTTACGGGCAATTTGATAAGTCCGAGCACTATTTATGACAACCCGGTTGGCGCAGCGGTAGTGAGGCTGCCTTACGTTCTTAGGGTCCCGGGTTCGAATCTCGGTTGGTGCAAATGTTTGTGTGATGGATGAGCATGGACATTTGTTTCCGAGTCATGGATGTTTATATGTATATTAAGTATGTATTTACATACAAAAAGTATCTATGTAGTATATCACCTATCTGGTGTCTACGACACAAGCCTCGTTGCTTAGTGTGGCACTAGATGGCACTGTGTGTAATGTCCAGCAATATTTATTATTATTTATTTATTACTATTAATAATGGCCGGTCTCTATTCATAATGCCCGACTCAATTGGGCAATGTGATTAAAACAGCATAATTATTCACTTATCTTGGGCAAAGTAATAAAATATGTTAACTGTAGCGTTTATCTTTATTAAATGAAATGAAATTTACAAAATGTTCATGAAAAGTTAACAAAACTATTGAACATAGTAGTTAAAAAACAAACAGTTAAAAAAAATAACATCAGTAGTTACCTACTTGTAATTTGATAATAGTACATTTTGATACAAGTGGAGAAAGTTTATTAATGCATTCGAGGCGGAACTATATAACTGGAAATATTTTGAGCCGAATTGAGAAAGAGAATTGAGCCGAGAATTGCAATATATTGCAATTCTCGCTGAAAAAACGACTTGGTTTCAAGTTACCGAATTTTCATTAGATAATTCCTAAGTATTTAGTTGCTGTGGTGACTGCCGAACATTTGGGTACAGTAACAAAACAAATTTAGTTACTTAATTTAGATCTCATTACAAAACTGTTTAGTAAGATATAACATAACAGTTTGGTTAACGAGTGCTGAACTGTTTGGTATGACATAGCTAAAGCTTTGGGTAAGATATAACATAACAGTTTGGTTAACGACTGCTGAACTGTTTGGTAAGAGATAGCTAAAGCGTTGGGTAAGATAACATAACAGTTTGGTTAACAAATGCTGAACTGTTTGGTATAATATTTATAATAATTATAATATAACTCTATAGATTAGTTAATGTTAGCTAAACTGTTTGGTGATAGGTAACAACCTGTTTGGTAAGATATGTTTGGTAAAGTGTACCTAAATTGTTGATTACGACCGTGCCGTGATTACGGCCGAGCTATTTAGCTAAAATAGCTAAATAGCTCGGTCGTAATCGCGGCCGATCAGGTTTAGTTAAAAACAACAATACGTCTTGTGAGAAAAGTGATACGCGGCGCTAGTTCATTTTTTGGCGTTTGCTCGCGAGATGTATTGTTGCTTTAGTTGAAGAGACTGAAATCAAAGAAAACATTCATCTATATCTTTTATTATTTCAATTATTTGAGTACAAATGACAATATTATTATTAAATAACATTTATTTATTGAGTAACAAAGGACAACATTATTATCAAGTATTAACACACAAAATATCCATAAAGGTACACTACACAAGCACCGTACCAGCACAGCTGTTGCCCGGCATTGCCTCGAATTTAGGCTACGGCGCGCCGTCCACCCGCGGTCTGCGCTTTGTTTATTCCATCTTTCAACCCTTGAATATGTGCTTCGAGTAAAGCACGATCTCCTATGGCAGAAACGAGAGCACGGATGTGTTCTTTGGATAATACAAGCAGCGCATCCAACGTTATGCCTTCCTCTAAAACAAAACAGAACACAAATTTTATTCTAATGATAAATCTTAGCACACGTAGCATATTTTAATCTTTTTATGTTTCGCTACTGAGAAGAGAGTCCACGACTCGATGAGGAGATAATAAGCTTATAATAAAAATCTACCTTTATTATGTGCATGAACATTTAAGCTTTACACACCTTTAAGCTACTCCTTGTATTTTGAGAGACCGCAAGAATCCAGATGGTCTTCGACAGTTTTATCGACCATGACAAGCTTTGCAGTTGCACTCAGGAAAATTCTTATTCTAGAAGGCCGCGACAGATACACTAGGCGGGCGTGTGTGAACTTCAAGACTATATATCCCTGCTAGTACTTGTAATTACTTTGGAAAACACTGAACACATCACTCTCTTGAAACTTGATATAAGTACTTAAACACGACTGACCTGTTACTAGTTTGGAAATAGAATGAGCTAGAAAACAAAATATTCTCAATGCAAGTTCATAGTAACTAAATTGTTTAGTGAAAAATACCAAAACATTATTTACAAATTATTAATGTGTTTAGCACCTAATTGCTATACACTATGGTACCGAACTACCAAACATTAGTTAAATTGCTGCTAAATTTTGGTTGGAAATTTCTAAAGTTGTTTAGATATTAGTTACAAATGAAAGAGCACAGAACTACTAAATATTAGTTGTATAGATTACAGTTAGTTGCTGTCTGCAAATATTTAGCTATATTGCTTTAGCTGCTACAGCTAAGGAGTTTGGGATCCAGTTACTGGGCCTTGTCTGTGGCAGCTCAATCACCTACATAGTGTTATTTCACTTATTTCTGAGAACCTACCTTAATGTACCTACCATATGATACTGCACTTACCTCCCTAAGTGTTGTCCATTTTGACAACACTCATGGAGGTAGGTGGCTTTGATTGGTATGTTTTAGGTATTTAAAGCTTAAACACACCAAGCAAAGCGCCAAACAACGATCACAATCAGTTGACACAAAGGCATCCCTAAGCTTGGCAAACGTGCCGATACCAACTCGAGCCATGGGTAGGTACTTTGTAGTATTTTTTGTTTGGAAGTCTATTATTTTGTAAAAAGTTTTTTATGTAAGTATTGACCAAATCGTAGCTAAAAATTTTCCTTATATTCAAATTAGGTAACTATAATTATATGTTAAATAGAAGACGTTTTTGTCTGACTGTACATAAGTACGTCAGATTTTCACGGGCGAGCGCGAGCGAGACGCTAAAAAACACAAGAATCCTATAGGTATAATATATAACTACACATTGTTTTCTATGAACACGTTATAGAGATTTCAAAGAATTTGAATGTCTTTGGTACTATACTAAATTCAAATATTATATTTATTCTTTTTCTTAACTTTTCCAAAAATTTAGGTAACTTAAACTGCAGACAAGGAGGTCAATATGACAGTACCTACCTAAGGTACCTCCTTTCGTAGGTACTAGGTTGATTAAAAAAGGAAGATGGTAAGTATGTAGGTACCAACTATAATTTAGGGTTGGCAATGTAAGTCCCGAAGAGGACCTTACAAATATAGCAACATTTAAGTAGGTATGACAAAGCCAATAATATTTGTAACTCTTGAAACGACAGCTGAATTTCATTACTTAGTTTAGTTAAATTATGTAAATAAAAAATTACAGCGCTATCTGCCATATATAAAAGCCCCCATTTTTTCCTAGCCCAAACTAGGGCTTAGTTTGGGCTAGGAAAAAATGGGGGCTTTTTTAAATTTTCATTTAATAAGTACTTGTTTTCTTAAAAATATATTACGTAATTGATACATGGTAATACCCAAACACGTAACAAACATCAATGTTCATCACAAAAATGTTTGTCCTGGTTGGGAATCGAACCCACGACCTACAGCATGGCAGGCAGGGCTACCACCAACTGAGTTGTGAGACTAGCCAAACAGTGTTGCTATCAATTACTAACAGGAGTTAGTAATTAATAGCTCATTTATAAAAACAGAGCTAATAATAGCTAAACGGTTAAGTAAACACCTACATTTTAGTAATTAGTTACCAAATGCTTTAGTTGTTGGTAACTCAACAGGTTTTAACAAAATAATAAATGTAGCCACAGCTAAATTAGTTTTGAAAACAGAGCTGAACTTTAGTAACAATTAACTATAATATAGTAAATATTCAAGTAGCTAAACTGTTCAGTTAGTCTATTTTTTTCAGTCCACGTGTATCAAACGACGTTTTTCAATACACTTTTGAAGAATAAAATAAAATATTTTTGTGACGAACTATGATTTTAATTTTCTTTTTTTTCTTTCGCGCTTTGGTTTCGCCAGGAAGAAGGAGAGGCAAAGCTGAAAAGGTATGAAGCCGTTAAACAGCCTAATATAAAAAAAAGATTTATTTTATATTTTTTGAATTCAGGACACAAATAAATGTTAATTTGTGTATAGAAGTAACTATTAGTTTTTAATAATCATGTTTATCTATCATATTCTATTTATAAACACAATTTAAATCATCATCATCATCATCTGCCTAGCCTTTTCCCAACTGTGTTGGGGTCGGCTTTCAGTTTTACCGGATGCAGCTGAATACCAGGAAACACAATTAAAATATTCAAAAATATTTATGCCGTAAAGATGCGTAGTGCTTTGCAAAAATAAAAAATAAAAACATTCACTACAGACTATAGGCATTGAACCAATGTGGACTAAGTATAGGTATAGTTATCTGTGGCAATTTTCATTCCCGCACACGTGCAGGAAAGTGGAAAAAATCGCACGCGTGTGAAATACATTGCATGTTGTACCTAATCGTAGTGCGTTAAGGACCAGTTTTCGAGGAAGTGTATTGAAAAAATATTATATCAAACACTATGTCATCATGTAAAAATAGAAATTACACTAAACAGATGGCCGGATCGGGCAGTCTAAAAAAAAAAGCTGCCGCACTATCTCCCGTTAGCCATGTCGTCGGAGCTCCGCCGGCCTTCGGCCTTCGCTCCTCATGTCCCAAATTCGGACTTCTGGGACATAAAGTTGTAATACTAATTCGGACCAATCATGGTGGTCGACCTGTGCAGGGCAAGTATCTTTAATACAAAAAACAATTTTTAAACTTTAAAATTTAGACCGATGATGCTATCTCAAACACTGACTTATTACATGGACCACGGGCCGTCGGGCATTATTAATAATGACCGTCAAAGTGATAAATTAATCACTTTGCTCATCGCTCTTGGGCATTATTAATAATGGCCAGACCTTATTCATAATGCCCAGTTAATCACGTTGCCCGTAACATTGCTATACTTAACTTTAATTGTCATTAAGGGACGCTAATGAACCGTTAACTGCCTCTGAGTGTGTCTGTAAGTCAAAACCGCTCTGGAAAAACATGCATTTTTGAGGGTACTATAAAATAGAGTTACTATAGGACAAGCTAGGATCAATAGTCTAATGTCTGATGAAGGGGTCAACATTTTAACACAGACAAAATCATGGAAATAGTTGCAAAATTCAATAATAGTACATTTTGATACAAGTGGAGAAAGTTTGTTATTGCATACGAGGCGGAATTATAACTCCCGAGCCGTAGGCGAGGGTGTTTTTGAGCCGAGAACTGCAATAACAAATGTCCACGTGTATCAAACGACGTTTTTCAATACACTTTTGAAGAAATAAAATAAAATAACGAAAAATATTTTTGTCACGAACTAAGAAACTATGATTTTAATTTTCTTTTTTTTTGGCACTCTGCTTTCGCCAGGTTGAAGGAGAGGTAAAGGTATGAAGCCGTTAAACAACCTAATAAAAAAATAGATTTATTTTATATTTTGAATTCAGAACACAAATAAATGTTAGTTTGTGTTTAGAAGTAACTATTATCTATTTATAAACACAATTTGAATATTCAAAAAATATTTATGCCGTAAAGACGCGTAGTGCTTTGCCGAAATTAAAAAAAAAGTTCACCTCCATTACAGACATTGAACCAATTTGGACATAGTTATCTGTGGCAATTTTCATTCCCGCACACGTGCGGGAAAATGGAAAAAAACGCACGCGTTTGAAATACATTGCGTGTTGTACCTAATCGTAGTGCGTTATGGACCAGTTTTCGAGGAAGTGTATTGAAAAGTATTATATTCAGATCACGAATATCATCAGAATCATATGGTTGGAAAAGTTGAAAGCAGAAAATCTGACTTAAGAACTTTGTTTGGACTAGTTAGAAGAAAAACATATTAAAAGTCCGAGGTGAGCCCGAGGGGGGGGGGGGGGGGTGGCAAAGAAGGTCCCGTTTTTGGTTTTTTGTTTATATCTCGAAAACGATGCGTCGTATAAAATTTTGTTGTACTAAATAACTTGTTGAATTGGTATGACCTCCTCTTTTCCAACCACATACCCCTTTTGAGCACTCATTTACCAGACTAAAACAGAACATCAAATCTCTGATTCCGTTCAGTCAATAACGCGGTATGAAGTGTATAGAGCGCTTACCTTAACCGACATGCGAAACGATGGAAATCCTGCGATATAAGAAGGGAGGATGCATTACCACCGACACACCAAAATCAATGGCACATTGCTACTAAAATATACGTCTTAATTTTTGTCCAATCAGATAAAATACGAAACACCAGTAATATTTTTACGTATAATTAAGTAGGAAATTAATTTTTCAGTTTTTTAAGTTGGAAATTAAAGTACCTTACTGGTGTCGACTCTGTTGTACACAAAGTAAACTTAATTTAGGCTATTGCTATCTTTTACAAAAAGGCAGTGCGAGAAAAGGACGGATAGAGCTATGAACCAAGTTACAGATGTCAAACTAGTTTATGCCTTACGCTTCACCGTGTTTTTAGTCGACATGTTTTTACGTGCACCCTTCATTTGTATGGAAATATTAGTTCCAACTAAATTTGACAGCTTTAAATTACGTCCGTCTCTTTCTCGTTTTATTAGAGAGGAAAAGATAGCAATAGCCTAAATTAAGTTTAGTTGTGCACAACAGAATCGACACCACTGATTAGTTTTCAACAATTCAGTTTTTTAATGAGAGGTTGATGCGTTTACAAGGTTTTATGTTCGTGCTATTAACCGTTGCAGAGTTTCCTCGTGAGAAGACTATCCTGGCTGTAGCATCAAGTAACGATAAAAATATATTTATTTATTTATCAAAATTGAACGCGTATAAAAAGTTTCGTGTCTTTCGTACCTTTGCGGAGTTTTATCTTGAGGAGACGATGATGGCTGCAGGAACAGGTCATGTCTATCAAAAAAGTATTGCCAACAGAACCAAATGAGTGTGCAAAATTTCAGCTCAATTGGTTGGGCGGATTTTAAACCAAATCCGCCCGGATTTGGTTAAAAATTCAGTTGCAAGAAAAAAGTACGCACGACGACCCATCAAGCAAAACCAAATTAAGCTAATCTCTTATTGTACGGGAAACTCATACAAAGCAAGGTCAGGTTATTCTGGATATGTAAAACTTGGTGTAGCGCCGTGCGTACTAAACGTGTGCCGGTTGTAAAAAAGGTCATTACCTTTTTTACAACAAACTACAAAATATATTTATTCTAACAAACGTGCCCACTCCGCTCCACTATAAGCCATCATTACTTCTTCTTTCACTAGCATCATCGCTTCACGTCTATTTGGTGTGAAAGAAGAATGATTTCATATACTTAACCTTTGCGAGAGACATCGGAATTTGATTATATAAAACGTTAATCTAAGAAAAAGGCTCTTTTATTTTACTGCTGAACCCGTAAAAAAAGGGTTTTGTGAAAATTAATCACAAAGAAGAAGCTCTACAATTAAAACTTTCGTCACCTTGCGTCAAACAAAATATGTAGTATTATTAAATTTATTACAGCCCGGTCACGTTGCTGTACCAACCGTTCCAGGTTGCGAAACTTTTTACAGTGATTTATATGGTATCCCAAAAGCATTATACGTAGAAAACAAAAATAAAAGCAGGTCGCGTGGTTTTACATGCCTATTAGATTGGTCGTCGCGAGCACTAATACGTACAAATAAAAATAAAATGCTTTTTATTCAGACTAAGTCCATTTGGTTAGTACAACACACAACTTAGAAACTAGTGTTAGTACTTATACCTACCCGAAGAACTAAAACAAAACAATTATTAATTATGCGCCACAGTGGCATGTAGGCGCATCCAATGCCCCAGTATGGGACTGTCCCACCTGTCAGCTATAGTTTTCAGGATGCTGTTGGGGCTGACGCGTACCCTGCGCATGATGGAGGCGCAACACTTGCCCGCCCGCTTCTGCGAACATGCTGGAAGCACTGCAGTAGCGGGGCAACCCCATCAACACCCTGAATGCATTGTTTTATTGTACGCGCAGAGTACTGTATGCCCTTTGCGTGTAGTTGACACACAGACTGCATGTACAGAACGACTGACAGTTCGCTGTGAACAGTGTAGCCTTTACTTCAGCTGAGCATTTCGCAAATCTGCGAGCCTACATATTGCAGCAGACAGCCAACGCTCAGCGCTCACGCTCAATGTCTAAGCTGTCCTTTAGGTCCTCGGAAACCCAGTGGCCCAGATACTTGAAAGATGTGACTTGATTTAAGGGACTTCCGCAAAGTTTCAGCTGAGGCGCAATCGGGTAGGTTTTAGTGCCTGGCTTGAATACCATCAGTACTTCACAAAATAAAGAAGTAACTTGAAAAGTGATTTTCTCCTAATTGATTAACATTTTACGTTTTCACGAACATAGCGTCCCCGTAGTTGGAAAATTAAATAAGTCCGATTTTGGCGATTTTGACTTTTTCCTATTTTCAAAACACCTAAAACATGCCGCATATTTGAGCCTTACAGGCGTTTTCGTATCTTATTCCGTTCCAAAAATGTAGCCATTTTTGTCGGACAGATGGAATAATAAATATCTTCAGACAAACACTATTTTTTTAAAGGAAAAATAAATAACTCAGTAAATAAATCAATAACTGTTGTCAATGATAAGTTGAATGTCAAATAAATTAAATAACATGAGTTGTTGAATTTTTACTCAACTTCGAAATTCTTTCACAAAACTAACTAAGTTCTAGGAAAACTAAATAACTCTATTTATTTAATTCTGCTATTCAGAATTCTGATATTCAACTCTTGTAGCAACTTGTATGAGGAGGCTTTATGTAAAATTAGGGACCTAGAGGATGAATTAGTCCATGCAAATGTCAAATTTTTAAATTTGAAAAAGGAAAAGGATCATACTCAGGCTATGGAAACTGAACATTTGTATAATGAATTAGTTAATACAAATTGCAACCCTCATTCCATTATAACAATAGACCTTACAGAGGACTCCTTACTAAAGCAAAACTACAGCCACAAAATTAGTAAAAATAAAATTAAGAAATATGCACGATTAAATAGAATAATTAAAAAATGTAATAAATACAAGAAACAACAAAAACACCTTTCCAAAAATATTCAATTAAGGAAAGAACGTGTTTCTCTAGTTAATAAATTAAATAACTATCAGATTAAATTGGAAGATAGTATAAATATTTATGAAATTGACACTCAGCGCTTACAATCAGAAATACAGGCTCTTAATAGGTCACTAAAATCTTTATGTAATAAATATGAATGCTCGGAAAATCAAATTAAAGAGCATATTCTTGCTACAAATGCATTGGTAGACAAAGTGGACTCGCTGACTCTCAGCAACACTCAGTGTACTTGTCAGAGGGAATCCAGCAATGATGCCCTCCAGCTTGAGGCAACGGAGGACCCGTCCCTAGCTGTGAGTACTCAGGACTGTATTTCCACCCAAGATACAATACCTGACTTAGGAAATTTGGTCTCCCCTAATAGTCTTGGTTCTAATCTTTCAGTTATGTTCTCTGATAGTATAGGTAGAGGGTTAGGGAAATTGATCAGTAATAACCTGAGTTATTGTACCCAAAATTATTGCATGCCAGGATCAACCTACAAACAGATTATGGCATCAATAACAAAGACCGTTTGTGATCCTAGTACCACCATTACTATATGTGTTGGTAATAGTTCTAAGATTAAAAAGGAAGACATCACTGACTGTGTTTCAGAGTTGTTAAAGTTAAATTGTAACAAAATAATATTGTGTGGTTTTCCATTTTTTGAAAATTTGGGTAATAGTAAAAATAATTATATACATATGTTAAATAACCATGTACATTTTTTAGTAGGTCACTATAGTGACAGACTTATATATCTGGATATCAACACTATTGTTGGTAAACTGAAGTCGACACGGGGTAAGGTGTATCTACCTATTAGATGTAGACACAAAATAGCTCGGCTATTAGCTTATAATATTCACACAGACATAAATAGTATGTCTAAGTTTAGTTCTATTATTAACACTGCGACTATTAGTAGTAATACTAATATACAGGTGACTTTCAATGAATATAGCACTAGTGCTATAAATGTTTACAAACATTGTACTAAGGAGGATCCATGTGTCACCGTGGAGAATTCTCAATTAGGGTATATTAGTATTAGTGATAGGGTCTTGTTGTCTGAGGATGGTACGGGTGTCTCCAGCCTCACTCAAAAAATTAATTTAAACTAGGAAATGAGACAACAGGAGGTACGATTAACAATATTGTTAATCCTACCAACGTATCTTCTTGCACTCAATTAGTTAGTAAAAAAGGGCCTCAGCAGAACACTTTGAAATTATTCCACCAAAATATCCAAGGCATTTCTTCCAAATTATTAGAAATTGAATTGTTTTTAGAAAATAGTAAGTTTGACATTATATGTTTTACTGAACATTGGCTTAAGGATTACCAAATGCTTATCAATTATGAGAACTATATGGTGGGTAGCTGCTTTAACCGTAAAACTATGCTTCGTGGAGGTTCCCTAATATTAATAAGAAATTGTTTTAAATATAAGCAACGTAATGACATAGTAGGTCTCTCGGTTGAACATTGCGTTGAACTGTCCTGTGTTGAGCTAGATAAGCATGTAATTGTGTGTGTGTACAGACCCCCAAACTATCAAAACTTTTCTTTGTTTGAATCAATAATGGAAGATGTGATGGCAAAACTTGCAGTCAGTAATAAATCTACAATTATTTGTGGTGATTTTAATATCAATATTTTAGAAGAATGTGCAAATAGCAGTCGCTTATTAAATCTTTTTAAGTCATTTGACTTGACCAACACTTTTACAGAACCTACTAGAGTCACTCCATCTTCTGCTACTTGTATAGATAATATTTTCTGCGATTGTGATTACTTAGATAAAGCAATAGTAAATTGTCTACCCTCTGACCATAGTGGACAAACTGTAACCTTCAGGTGTAATACACCCCCATCGCAAAAAGTTCAAATTAAATTTAGACCTATAACTTCTAGCAGATTAAATAGGTATAATATTTTGCTACAGAACAAGTTAAGCGTTATGGGCCTTGATGATATTAATATAGATCAATTGTATGATCGTTTCTTTTCAATAGTTCACACGGAATTCAATAAAACTTTTGAAAAGAAGACAAAAAGTATTTGCCCTAAATTCATATTTAGTGATTGGGCAACTAGAGGTATCAGAAAAAGTAGGGAAAGACTATTTGAGCTTTATGGCCTTAAGCCTTTTATAAACACTGAAACTTTTAACAAGTATGTTGCTAAGTATTCAAACATTTTTAGAAATACATGCAAGGTTGCTAAAGCACTGCACATTAGCAACAAGATCAAAACAGCAGAAAATAAAATAAAGGCAGTTTGGAAAGTTATAAATAACGAGACTAACAGGAAGAAAATACGTAACACTAGCTACACATTAGATACAGCATGTGGTCCTAAAAGCTCTAACGGAGGCTCTTATTTCCTCACCTGAACTCTCAATTGGTTTATTAAAGGCGAATGTGTCTGGCTGCCTGGTTGAATTTAAATTTAAACACATTAACCCTATGATTGTTATTAAAACTTTCCGGCAAATAAAGATCAAACTAACCGAAGATCTATGGGGAATGTCTGTCAAAGTTTGTACATCCATACTTGAGACGATAGCCCCTTACTTAGCTTTAATTTTTAATTTATGTGTAGACCAAGGAGTTTTCCCTGATTTAATGAAATACAGTAAAGTCATACCTCTTTTCAAATCCGGGGACAGTAAAGATACTAATAATTATAGACCTGTATCCGTGTTACCAGTTTTTAGCAAGGTTTTTGAAAAAGTAATGCTTAATCAAATGCTCTATCATTTTAACACCAACAGAATCTTACATGATCAACAGTATGGCTTCACCAAGGGACGTTGTACAACTGACGCCGGTGTAACCTTATTAAAGCACATATTTACTGCGTGGGAAGAGTCTCAAGACGCCATAGGAATTTTTTGTGACCTCTCCAAAGCGTTTGATTGCGTAAATCACGACACATTACTTTTGAAACTTGAGCATTACGGACTGGGTAAACTTGCACTTAGTTTATTATTATCTTATTTGAATGATAGACAACAACATGTTCAAATAAATGGTGTTAATTCACAGGGGTTAAAAGTAAAAATGGGGGTTCCACAAGGCTCAATATTGGGTCCTTTCCTCTTTCTAGTATATATAAATGATCTACCCTATTTACTGAAAAACCAACCTCAAAATATGGTGTTATTTGCTGATGACACTTCCCTAATTTTTAAGATAAATAGGTGGGCCCAAAATCTAGATGACGTGAATAATGCCCTACTTCAGGTCCAAAATTGGTTCACAGCAAACAATTTGGTATTAAATGAAAAAAAAACCAAATGCATAAGATTTGCTTTACCGAATGTTAAAAGTAGTGATTGTGATATAATATTGAATAAAGAGAAACTTGAATTCGTAGATAAAACGGTTTTCCTGGGGATTACGCTTGATTCAAGGCTACAATGGGGTTCTCATTTGACATCTCTTGCGGGGCGGCTAAGTTCAGCAGCCTTTGCCATTAGAAAAATCCGTCAGTATACTGATGTAGATACCGCTAGACTGGTTTATTTTAGTTACTTTCATAGTATAATGTCTTATGGCATTTTGCTGTGGGGACGGGCTACTGATATTGAGTCTATATTAAATATAGACTCAATATCAGCAGCCCGTCCCCTTGGCTCTGATGGCTCTTTTCTGCAGAATAAAATTTATTCTGCAGAAAAGAGCCATCAGAGCCATATATAATCTTCGTAGGCGCGATTCTCTAAGGGAACTGTTTAAGGATATTGGCATCATGACGGTACATTGTCAATACATCTACGAAAACATAATGTACGTCAGAAAAAATCTGCACCTTTTTGGTAAAAGGGGTGACAGACATAATTACAGTACTAGAAATAGGGACCAACTAGTTCAGCCAGGTTTCAGACTCGCTAAAGTAGACTCATCTTTCATGGGGTACTGTTTGAGATGCTATAATAAAATTCCACAAAGTATTCTTGAACTGAATGAGACGAAATTTAAAGCATGCATTAAACGCACACTATGTAAGCAAGCATATTACAAGTTGAGCGATTATATCGATGATAAAAATGCTTGGCTCAATGCTGGTCCTGCTCCACATGGACAGGGGCGCATAAATTGATAACATTAAATTGTATTGTTGGAGCTGCTGAAGATTGTACAACTATCTTTGCATTGTATAGAATCAATCTCTTTAGTATTATATAAATGCATAGCCCATATTGTGTGAGTACTATGTACTAGAAAGCTATCATTCACTGGAAACCTACGTCTTTTTTTGACTTGAATGTGCCCTGGCGGTTTGGAGTATGTCATGCTCACTCTATTGTCTCGCTGATGGTGGCGCACGTGTCGGATCATTTAGTTCCCTTCAAAATGGTTGAGTTGAATGGTGCTGATCTATGCGTCATGTCCATGAACGGGCGCTGTCAGTTGTGACTGGTCATCTCTTGGTTGCCATGGCTTATTTGAATGAATTATTTTGAATTGTATTTTTTTTTTGTTTGTGTTTTTTTGCTGTGGACACTTTTACCGTGCACATCTTGCTACATTGTTCTCACATAATATACCATCTCAACGTGAATGATGTAACCAAGATTTTGTAACAATATTCTGATTTAAAAGAGTGTCCATGGAGTTTCTTGCCCATTCTTCTCCATAGAGATCTACGCTAGGGAATGGGCAACTACAGTACTTTCACAGTTTTTATGTCTTGTGACTGGGACTGTAGCTACATTTAATTTTCATCTTTGTTTCGACAATTCAAAAGTGCCTGTAACTGGCTTACTTGAAATAAATGCTTTGATTTTGATTTTGATTTTGATATAACGTACTTAATTTATAAATACTTGATGTTATCTATTTCTTCTACAACTAGATAATGATTAATTTATAGAAAGATGCTAGGCAAATAAAATAAAATAAATTAAGTTGTTTATAATTGCCATAAAACAAAATGCACCTGAGGAAAGAAACAGCCCTGCTCTGGAAAAGCGAAAATATTGAAATGCCAGACAGTTATACGGGACAGCACTCAAGAGGCTCGTCTCAACAGAGAAAAAACTTGATAGCAACCCTGCTCTTCGAGACAGATATACAGAACAGATGAACTCGTACATAAGCAAGGGATACGCCGAAAAAGCGCCCAAGACAAGCACGTTGGTAGGACATGGTACCTACCCCATTTTGACGTGTTCAACCCCATGAAACCGGAAAAACTCCGAATAGTCCATGACGCCGCAGCCAAATAAGGAGAGATGTCACTGAAGACTTCCTACTCACGTGTCCAAACCTACTACTGTCGCTGCCCTGCGTCATTATGAGATTCCGCCGACACCCAATAGCAGTTACCGGTGACATAGCAGAAATGTTCATGCAAGTGAAGGTGCGTAGACAGGACAGAGACGGGCGTCTCTAAAAAAAAAAGGCAAAAAATTGGAACGCCAAACGGCACGGCGAAAGTCAACCAGAAGCGGTGGAAGTCATCATACAGAGTCATTACATGGATGATTACCTCGACAGCTACAGAAGCGACACGCATAGCAACAGCGGTGAAGAACATACACCTACAGGCGAAGTTTGCACTCAAAAACTGCGTTTCAAACAGCACAGAAGTTCTAGAAAATATAGACCCGACACAGAACAGGACTGAAGTAGTCAACATCGGAAAAACAGACAGTACAGAAAAGATACTCGGATATGATATTGAATCCGAGTGAGGACACGCTAGGCTTCAACCTTACGCTCACACGTCTATCGAGTGGCATCTTGGACAAGGAGGCGCCGACGAAGAGAGAAGCACAGAAAATCGTCATGTCACTATATGACTCGCCTCTCCAGTAACTATTCGAGCCAAACAGATTCTCCAGGAGGCTTGGACCCGAGAAACCAACTGAGACCAAGCGCTCGAACCAGACCTGTCCGCCTACTGGAGAAGTTGGGTGCAACATCTGCGACAGCTCAAGAACGTCGACTTACCAAGATGCTAACCGGGATACATTGAAGCAGAAGAAGAAACAGAAGTCCACGTCTTCACCGACGCAAGCGAGATGGCGTACGCAGATTTTATTTGATGAATTAGGTTTAGTTGAAAATTGTCCATTCCGAAAGGTTTATTATATAATTTTTACTATTAAAATTCGACAACACAAAAAATAATACTACTGTTACGAGCTGGGTATGGGATAAATTAATTACTACCGATGAAACAACTGAATAACTTTAATAATCACAAAACACTTCAAACTCAATCACAAGTACACTACTGATCACTATTCGCTTAGATATCGCACTCACTAGTTCACTTTGATTCGTCCCGTACTGTAGCCAAAATAATACTGCCTGCTCCCGCAAACACGTCGACTATTTATATGACGACCGAACGTTTGAGAAAGATCCAGAATCTTCTAGTCAATTCATACTAGGTCATTGTCCTACGAGAAACTTCCACAACTTTTGTACAAAGGAAAGAAATAGGTACTTTATGCCCTGGGCGTACGGTCGAAATTACAATGACAACTTCCTGATGTATTTTATAGGTAGTTTGCGAATTTGTACCTACATCATTCGATACATACCTACTACTACCTACCTACTTAGTTGTAGGTACCTACTATTAGAAGCTACTTGTATTGTAGGTATGGGTACGACGTAACACTGCCCCCTCCTTAGACATGCTCGTCCCGAGCATTATTAGGCCCGTAGTATCGCGCCAATCGGTCTACATGGACAATCTTAGGCGCACCTCGTGGACCCTTTTGTATTCGGTAGGTGACATCGTTGATCCTAGTCACGACTCGGTATGGTCCATCCCAGTTTGCTTGTAATTTCGGAGACTTCCCTTTGCTCCGTACTGGGTTATGCAACCACACCAGTGAACTCTCGTCGAAACCCCTACTATTTGCCTTCCGGTCATAACGGGTCTTCATCTTCTCAGACATCTGTTGGCCGGATTGTCTAATATGCTCATAAACATCATTCAACTTGTTACGCAAGTCATTTGCGTAATCTGTTACACTGCGTGGAGCATCAGGGGGAGTTCCAGTGATTAAATCTGCAGGCAACCGTAATTCCCTTCCAAAGTTCGCGAAGGCGGGCGTCACAGTCGTACTTTCGTGGACTGCGCTGCGGTAGGACAGAAGAAACGGCTGTATGTGCTTGTCCCAATCCCTTTGTCTGCTTTCCACGACTTTTGCCAGATATCTTTCCAACGTTTGGTTGAATCGTTCCACCATTCCATCAGATTGTGGGTGGTAAGAGGTGGTTCTGGTTTTGTGGGTACCCATTAATCGACAAGTCTCCTGAAATACTTGCGATTCGAAATTCCTTCCTTGATCGCTGTGTATTTCTAAAGGTACTCCAAAACGACAGAAGACTTCCTGAACCAATTTATCTGCGACAGTTGTAGCTTCTTGATTAGGAATGGCGAAGACTTCTGGCCACTTTGTGAAGTAATCCATGACCACCAAGAAGTACTTGTTTCCGCTCTCACTTTCTGGAAATGGTCCCGCAACGTCTAGTGCTATCCGTTCCCAAGGGGCTCCAACGTTGTACACTTTTAATGCTCCTCTGCTGCGTGTTTGGGGTCCTTTCACGGCCGCACAACTGGTACATTTGCGACACCAGTCCTCCACATCATCTCGACAGTGGATCCAGTAAAAGCGTTCTCGAATTTTTAGTAAAGTCCTTTTTACCCCCATATGTCCTCCCGAACATCCATCATGGTACAGCCGTAAAACATCCGGTACCTTAGCTTTAGGGACAACCATTTGTAGATGACAGCTGTCCCCTCGAGCGTTTTCCCATTTACGGCACAAGACTCCATCCTGGATCACCAAGCTGTTCCATTGCGCCCAATAACTCTTCGTGATGGAACTCATCGCAGCCACATCACTCCACTTGGGTTTAGGAGCACCAGCTTTGATCCACTCGAAGATCGGTTTGATGTCCGAGTCATTTTGCTGAGCCTGCTGTAGGGTTTCTTTCCATTCATCGCTGAGATCCATTCTAAGCATCCTCACGGGCACTACTTCCTTAGTCTCTTGCCGGGCACAGTGCTTACAGTCTTCAGGACAAGGTCTTCTCGACAGGGCGTCTGCGTTACCGTGAGTTCTTCCACTGCGATGTTCAGTTACGAAGTCAAACTCTTGCAATAGCTCAATCCATCTCGCCACTTGCCCTTCTGGATTCTTGAACTGTAATAGCCACTTCAATGCAGCATGGTCAGTTCTTAATTGGAATTTACGTCCCAACAAATATTTACTGAAGTGCTGCAATGTCTTTACTACGGCGAGTAGTTCCCGTCTTGTAACGCAGTAATTTCTTTCTGGTTTGGATAAAGACTTGCTGAAGTAAGCTATCACAACCTCTTGGTTTCCTTTCCGTTGAGACAGCACGCCCCCAATTCCAGTATTACTTGCATCTGTGTCAACTATGAAGTCATTTTCTGTGTCAGGATATCCCAAGATAGGCGTATTGCACAGACGTTTCTTTAATTCCTGAAATGCAACGTCGCAGTTCTCGTCCCAACAGAATTGCCGCTTTTCCTCAGTGAGTTTGTGCAGAGGTTTTGCAATGTCGGCAAAATTCTTGACAAACCTTCGATAGTAGGAGCACAAACCCAGAAATGCTCTGACCTGTGTCTTGTCTTTCGGAACTGGCCAATCCTTGACGGCGATTACTTTTTCTGGGTCTGTTTGAACACCTTCCCCCGAAACTATGTGTCCTAAGAAGTTCACTTGTTTTCTGAAAAACGAGCACTTTTTCGGACTTAACTTAAGATTTGCTGTTTGGATTTTCGACAGCACTTGGTTGAGGTTTTTAAGGTGATCTTCAAATGTACGGCCCACGATGATTATGTCGTCTAGATAGACAAGACATGCGTCTCCAATCAATCCGGCGAGTACTTGCTCCATCAGCCTTTCAAACGTTGCAGGAGCATTGCACAATCCGAATGGCATAACTTTAAACTGCCACAATCCCTTCCCTGTTGAGAATGCAGTTTTTTCCTTATCCTTGGGGTCTATTTCTACTTGCCAGTAGCCACTTTTCAGGTCAAGTGTGGTAAACCACTTCATACCAGTCAGCGTATCCAGTGTGTCATCGATCCTAGGCAGCGGATAGCTGTCCTTTTTCGTGACATCGTTCAGTCGTCGATAGTCCACACAGAAGCGCATACTGCCGTCCTTTTTCTTTACCAGGACCACAGGAGAACACCATGGACTCGATGAAGGCTCTATAACACCGTCCTTCATCATTCCCTCCATCATGGTTTCCACCTCTTTTTCACGTGCAACTGGCAGTCTTCTTGGTCGCTGACGGATTGGTAACTCGTTACCCGTATTAATCTTATGCTGAACTAGTCCAGTTCTCCCTATGTCAGCATCATTTGAAGAGAAAATGTCGGCGTACTGAAGTAACATCTTCTTAGCCTTGTCCATTTCTTCTTTAGATAAATCGCAGTTTTCCAAAAGTGTTGACACGTCAAACTTTGTACTACGAATTTTATTTCCGGTAGGCAGATTTTGCAATTGACGCATCCAAGCTACTTCCTCGCAAGTGCCGATTAAGGTGCCCTTCTTAATCACTTGCTCCTTGTCACTTGGATTCAGTATGCGTACTGCCGAGACGTTTTTGGCCTTGACCAGAGTACGTGCCATCTTCCATGGAAAGTCATTGTTCACCCTTTCTATCAGAACACTTCGATCTTTTTGTCCAGAATTCCGTGGTAAACTAATTGGAACAATCGTTTCTGATCTGCGAGGAAGAACAATCTCCTTCAAGCAGTACACTTTCCCTGATGGTGCACCTTCCATGAAGACTTCCTCTGAACCACATTTCAATACTCCTTGATCAACGTCGATCTCACAACGATATTTCCGCATGAAATCCAAGCCCAAGATGCAATCGTCCACTATGTCGGCCACGATGACATTGTGCTTGTAAAATCTGTCACCCAATTTTAACTCCACCTCCTTCTTGCCTCGGACGGTTATGTGCTGACCGGTAGCTGTTAGTAATCGTATACGGTCGTGGTTATCAAAGTAGTCCCCAAGAAACCGACTTGCTAGGTGAGAGTTAACGACCGTGTAAGAAGCTCCAGTATCCAACGTCAGTTTGCATGGTGTTCCGTTGACTTCGCCTCTGATGGTCAGGCTGTTCCCGTCATGTGCTTGCGAGATCAAGATTCTCGGGGCTCTTTCAATACCAGCCAGCACCCGCCCCCCAGTCCTGGCATTTACTCGTTTCCCTGCTGTGGCTGGGCAGTCACTTCAGCCACCCTTCCTTGCTGATCTTCTCGCGGGGTGTTGCGCTTTGGACAGCTTGACCGAAGGTGACCCCTTTCTCCACAAGTGTAGCACCTAGGACTGTACCCTTTCGGGCGCTCGCGTACCGGTGATGCTACAACCTCCCTAACGCGGTGCGTTCGGTGGTCTTGCCTCACTGCCTCTACTTCTAAAGCATGGGCTAAGGCGTTCTTCAATGTTTCATGATGCCCAAGTCTCACGGCGGCTCTAACTTCTAAGTCACGTATTCCATCAACGAACGCTTGTACCAGATTCCCATCGATCAGTGCAGGGGCAGACTGGTATGCTTTCCGAACCAGCTTTTCAACTTCTAGGGCCCACTGCTGTAGGTTCTCGGCACTACGTTGAACACGATCCTTCAACTTAGCACGAAATACGTGCTCCAGGTGCGCGTCGCCGTATCTGGACTCTAACGCCTCCAGCAGCTGCTCGTAGGTTACATCCTTACCGAGCGCCTCAAGAATGTTTAGGGCCTGGTCTCGGAGGCCCAAGGTGAGCGCGGTCATGGCTTGCGATTTTGTCCATCCATTCGCCTTCATAACGGCCTCAAATTGAATTTTATAAGCCGACCACGAAGATGTTCCGTCGAATGGAGGCACCTTAAAGCCCCGCGCTGAAGGTGCAGCAACTACTGAAGCCACAGTCACGTCTCCAGACTTCAGTTCTCCCAAAGCCTTCTTCACTCCAGCGATCTGAACTTCGGCCTCTGAGATGCGATTCTCGTGCTGGTGTACCTGGTCCTTCATAATCTTGAGCTCTTTGCCGAAAGTTGCATGAAGATCCTTTATGAGGATCATCTGTTCTTCTTGACGGCGAGCCTGCTCCTCTTTATCTCGTTGCAACTGCTCTTGTAACTGGCGAGCCTGGTCCTCTTGACGGCGAGCCTGGTCCTCTTGACGGCGAGCCTGCTCCTCTTGACAGCGAGCCTGCTCCTCTTTATCTCGTTGCAACTGCTCCTGTAACTGGCGAGCCTGGTCCTCTTGACGGCGAGCCTGCTCCTCTTGACGGCGAGCCTGCTCCTCCTTATCTCGTTGCAACTGCTCCTGTAACTGGCGAGCCTGCTCCTCTTGGCGGCGAGCCTGCTCCTCCTTGTCTCGTTGCAACTGCTCCTGTAACTGGCGAGACTGCTCCTCTTGACGGCGAGCCTGCTCTTGCAGCAGCGCCATTAAAGCTGACAAGTCTGGCGCTACTGATGCTGGAGAAACTCCGGATGGACCAGCGACTGGCACTGACGTAGGCTGGACTCCACCCGGTGTCTGTGTCGGAGAGTCTCCAAACCGCCTTTGGTCCATGTCCTGCTGTCGCTGACTCCTGGTACGGATACCGTCCGTGTTGTCCTTTGGTAGAACTGGCATAATTTATCCCTCACTTCTGGCACCAAATTGTTACGAGCTGGGTATGGGATAAATTAATTACTACCGATGAAACAACTGAATAACTTTAATAATCACAAAACACTTCAAACTCAATCACAAGTACACTACTGATCACTATTCGCTTAGATATCGCACTCACTAGTTCACTTTGATTCGTCCCGTACTGTAGCCAAAATAATACTGCCTGCTCCCGCAAACACGTCGACTATTTATATGACGACCGAACGTTTGAGAAAGATCCAGAATCTTCTAGTCAATTCATACTAGGTCATTGTCCTACGAGAAACTTCCACAACTTTTGTACAAAGGAAAGAAATAGGTACTTTATGCCCTGGGCGTACGGTCGAAATTACAATGACAACTTCCTGATGTATTTTATAGGTAGTTTGCGAATTTGTACCTACATCATTCGATACATACCTACTACTACCTACCTACTTAGTTGTAGGTACCTACTATTAGAAGCTACTTGTATTGTAGGTATGGGTACGACGTAACACTACTAACATTGATTCTGTCTCCGTGTCTAACTCATCTGTGTGTGATCTCGATAATTGTACTCCGCCTAACTTCCCATCTAATCAGTCGTTAAAAATTCTCAACCAAAACATTAGGAGTATAACTAAAAATATGCCAGGGTTTCACACCTTACTCGCTAGAACAAAAGTTGATTGGGATATTGTCACGCTGACAGAATGCTGGCTTCCTAGCACGCACTTCATTCCAAACCTTGAGGGCTACAATTACTTTAAGACAGTTAAAAATCTTACCCAAAATGAAGGTATCGTCGTCTATGTACATGAAGACCTTAAGGTCTCTGTAGAAGAACCTCCACTTCTGGAAGCAAATTGTCTCCAAATAAAAATTGACAACAATACTGTCTTACTGGCAATTTATCGTCCACCAGGTTATAAAGACGTTAACATTTTTCTTAATTCATTAGATACAACTCTTCATAACATAGCGAATTTTCGAAATGTAATCATATGTGGTGATATAAACATAAATATTCACGATCAGTGCCATGACTCAGCTAAAAATAGTTATTTAAATTTATTAGCCTCACATGGTCTCCTGCCAGCACATGTCCTGCCCACACGTCAACTTGCATGCCTAGATCATTTTATTCTAAAAACAACTTTACCCGCTACCACTTTGGTTGCCCACTCCGCTCTCACTGACCACGAAACTGTTTTATTATTTCTTGCAAAGAAAAACCCTAAATCGACTGCAAGAAAAACAGTGAATCGAGTCAATCACGATCAGCTAGACGCAGATCTGAAACTAGTTGACTTTAGTGCGGTGTATATGTCAAATGATCCACATGTAGCGGCAGATCTATTAATTAGTCCCATTATGCGGGTCATTGAGTAAAACACGAAAACAGTTAAAGTCCCGAACCGTAAAAAAATCGTGAAGGCATGGATTACTCCTGGCCTTCTCCGTTGCATTCGACATAGAGATAATCTACATAAAAAAATTAAAAATGACCCTGAGAACTGCAGTAGTTTCTATATCTTGAATATGTCGTTTTTTCAAGATATTAAAACGATCTAAAATTGACCATGATAAAAAAGAAATCAGTGATGCTGGCAACAACACTAAACATCTGTGGACAGCTATAAACAGCATAACGAGTAGGGTCGAAAAGAAGGACAGCGCTTCAGAATTGCTATCGACTTCAACTACACCAAAGCAATCGGTTAACGAAATCAATAACTTCTTCGCAAATATTGGTAAATCCCTTGCTGAACAAAATGTAAGTCGGTCGGCATTGTCACCAAGTGGTTCTTTCTGCAATAATTCACATTCCATGGTACTGTTACCCACAGACGAAGCAGAAGTGACAAAACTAATACTGTGCCTCCGCAATGACTGTGCCATTGGTTGGGACCGAATTTCTAATAGTTTCCTTAAGAAACACAAAACTATCATAGTTCCACCGTTGACTTACGTTTGTAACCTTGCTCTCGAAACAGCCCAATTTCCCAGAGCATTCAAGAGATCAATTGTTCATCCGGTCTTTAAGGGTGGGGACAGAAGCCGTGTCAACAACTACAGACCTATAGCCGTGCTACCAGCGCTTTCCAAGATTCTTGAACGGATCATGAACGGCAGACTAGTTGATTACTTGGAGAGCAATAACCTTCTATCTTCCTCTCAATATGGTTTTAGAGCCGGTAAATCGACGTCCGATGCTGTTCATGATCTCACTAACTTTATCGTCACTAACATGGACAAGGGTCGTAAAGTCTTGGGGATTTTTCTAGACCTAGCGAAGGCATTTGACACGGTTTCTGTTCCCATACTGATTCAGAAGATGGAATGCCTTGGAATTAGGGGAGTCCAATTGAAACTGTTTGAGGACTATCTGAGTGGGCGTACTCAGAGCGTGAAAATTAAAGAGTGTGTCAGTGACGAGTGCCAAGTTACCTACGGCGTGCCTCAAGGCAGCGTACTGGGTCCTACACTCTTCTTTATATACATAAACGACCTGGGTATGCTCACTCTCCCTGAGGGTAAAATAATAACTTTCGCAGACGATACAGCCCTGTTATTCAGCGCGACCACGTGGAGTGATGTCTACGGATTTGCTCAGTCGGGCTTCAATATGGTATCGGAGTGGTTACGAAATAACATCCTCACTCTAAATGCTGCAAAAACGAACTATATCACTTTCTCCATAAAACATAACAGGCCTACCTCGGCAACAACCCCGCATTCCATCGTAGCTCACACTTGTCCGACGCCATGCTGCGCCTCCTGTACTTGCACTCAAATCGGTAAAGCCGATAGTGTGAAATATCTGGGCATTAACATAGACAGTGCACTAAATTTTCACAAGCACATTACCGTATTGAGTGGCAGGCTACGGAAGTTGATATATGTCTTCAAGACCCTTAGACGGGTGGCTGAGGATAAGGTGAAGAGATCAGTGTATTTTGCCCTCGTTCAATCTTTGTTGACTTACTGCATTACCTCCTGGGGTGGTGCCCCAAAATACACTATTCTTGAATTGGAAAGAGCGCAGAGAGCCATCCTGAAAGTCTCACTGTGCCTTCCTTTTAGATACCCTACCAACCTCCTATATAAAGAAGCGAAGGTCCTGACAGTGCGTCAACTGTTCATACAACAAACAATTATGAAACAGCATAGCCTTTTAACATATTCCCCCTTTCTTTCACGTGGCAAACGTAGATTCGACCCCGTGGACAGTTATCACAACCGGCTTTCGACCAAGTTCTCTCAGCGATTCTTCTGCTACCTCGGTCATTATCTCTATAATAAAATTAACAAGATTCTTCCTATTTACGACCTTAACAAGATTAAATGTAAAATGAAATTAACTAGCTGGATCCAGGAATTAAACTACCTTGAAACTGAAAAAATCCTAGCTGTCTCGGTATAGATCATTATATAAATAAATTAGTTATTAAATTTACTAGGTACTCGTATATACTTTTCACATCAATATTATTTATTTATATGTCCAGACAACAGAAACTTCTACATCCTCACTCACTACACAAAACCACACTCTACACTTTCCTTCATTTCCACACAATACTAATCATACTAACACTATATAGATTTAGAATCATTTTAATAATTGTTAACTGACTCGCGACCACTGTCTGATTTGGAATATTAAGTAACCCAAAGGGTGGAGACCTGGTGTCCTGAAATACAGGCCCCAAACCTAGTTTAGGCACCAGTCTCCCGCAATATACTTACTGTATCCAACTGTTCCCTAAAAATATGTACTCAATGTGTATTGTGGCAAGAAAATAAATAAATAATTATTATTATTATAGTTATAACCGCAAGTAAATCTAACTACTGTTTTTTTAGTAAGACAAGCTTGAAACATAAACAATAACTTTTCACACAGCAAGTGTGTTTGCTCAAATGATTTTCGCGGAAGTGTCCTGAAGTGTTTGTCTCCGGGATGGTACACATGTGTGTTAGCTCTGGTATTCTTGATGAAAACATTTTAGCCCGTCGGCTATGGCTTTCAGTAACGACTACATTCAAGACTAGTCGAAATATTCGATTCGTCACGACAAAACTGCACTGCAAGTACCTACGTAGCAATCGATAACCATCGCCATCTCGCTTGCGTCGGTGAAGACGTGGACTTCTGCCACGTCTTCACCGACGCAAGCGAGATGGCGTACGCAGATTTTATTTGATGAATTAGGTTTAGTTATAACCGCAAGTAAATCTAACTACTGTCTTTTTAGTAAGACAAGCTTGAAACATAAACAATAACTTTTCACACAGCAAGTGTGTTTGCTCAAATGATTATCGCGGAAGTGTGCTGAAGTGTTTGTCTCCGGGATGGTACACATGTGTGTTAGCTCTGGTATTCTTGATGAAAACATTTTAGCCCGTCGGCTATGGCTTTCAGTAACGACTACATTCAAGACTAGTCGAAATATTCGATTCGTCACGACAAAACTGCACTGCAAGTACCTACGTAGCAATCGATAACGATCGAATAGATACGATTCGATAAATCCGACTTTTCGATTGGTTTAAAACTCATTTTATCGAGAATAACTGTCAGATTTATCGAATCGTATCGAATTGAGTGCTACGTACTTGCACTGCTGATCCGCTAGAAATAAATAATATTCGATGTTCTCTCCCGGCTGTCTTTAGATGACGGTTTGTCGTCAAAGACAGCCGGGACAAACAAGAGTATATACACCAATACTACCTTACATCCGTTTTATCAATTCACAGACATTTTGATATCACATCTTATCGGTCCTAAGAAATTCTGTACCTACCTACTAAACTATAAAGTAAATCCAATTTCACAGCTAGTTGGTTTCCAAATCTTAATGTAATAACAATTTTAATTTTTCGACTTTCATTGATTCTTTTGTGAATAATAAGGGTGCTGAAATATTTCGAGGGTTTGGCATTGGATAAGTGGATCCGAAATGGAAATAACCGTAATACATTTTTATTTACATGTTTTGTCCTCTTGTGATAGTGGTGTTGGCACAGTAAAAATACTAATAACATTTGTTGCGCCGGAAGAGCGTTGAGCGCACTAATTCTGTCACGGAAAATCTTCAAAGCCGTCAATTGCTGTGCGTTCTTTTAGTGCGTATAAACGCGTAGTGCGAGTAAACTGTGACACGCTTAGTTTGTACAGAGTGTGGTGACAATGCTGTCTCAAGCAGAGTCACATATGTGTGTCCGTCCCTAATAATTATTTTAAATAACCATGGATTCCTAACACTTAACTCTAAAAAGAATAAAACATAATATCCTTTATTTTAAGAGAGTACTTAGAAAGTCTGAGAGCAGCGGTCGCCCAGTAATGGCGGCCCCGACTTACGAACAGTAAGTCGTGGGTTCGAACCCAGACGGGAGCATTACTTTGTGTAATTTATTTCATCACCACTGCTCTCAAAACGGTGAAGGAAAACATCGTGAGGAAACCGGCATGTCCTAGAACCAAAAAATTCGAAGACATGTGACATCTACCAATCAGCACTGGGCCCGCGTGGTGGATTACAGCCCATTCCCTCTCATAGAGAGGAGGCCTGTGTCCCAGCAGTGGGAACATTAATAGGCTGATGATGATGATGATGATGACTTAGAAAGTAAGTTTTCGAGGCAACGACTGTAGTCGCTGTCATTTTTAAGTCTCTGTAGAACATTATTTTTACCCAAATATCAGGTTAGGCAACATTATGGTTTGGCGTACTGTGAAAGGACAAAGTTTGCCATTAATTGGTACTTATGCAAAAGTTGCCGTCATTCCCATAAAACTTTTTTTTTTTTAATTTGCCTATTCTTCTAGTGCTGGGCCTTCCCCCATTCCTTTCCAACTCTCCCGGTGTATTGCCTGCTCTGGCCAAACAGTCAGGAATGAGTCCAAATCGTCATGCCAGTGTTTCCTGGGCCTACTATGGTGACGACGACCGTGTGAGTATGACGGTCAGTGACGTTTCTGTCCTGACCTATCCTGAAAACGTGACCCACCCAGTCCCATTTTAGGCAAAATAAAAGCTTACGAAGAATAAACAAACCTTTTCGAGAACCTATCAAAAGAGTCACGTTGGCTATTGTTATGTTTTACGGGTTTCTTATAAATTTGAAAGATTTCGTCACATTTTTGTGGCTCATGCTGAAAAATGTGAGCCCAACATTTCTCTCCCCCATAGCTGCAAAGTTCGCCTGTGTTAACTACGAGACAAAAAGGTTTCAAACTCTTTCGTAATTAAAGTAGTTCTTTGTTTACTCTTAACGACAAAGTTATACATTTCAAATCTTTCTGGAGAAACAAAAGTAACCAACTCGGAACCTACTTTATGCTGAGAAACAACCCTACAGTAGCTTTTCCCGTGAAATATTATATGTTTTTACGTATACCTAAGCAAATTGAGTCAACTTCCATTGAACAAATGTAAGACAAAGAATATCAGTCCCTTCAATCAAAACTATTTTATTTTTCAGCTTAAAATCTTCATCACATGTCTCATTTTTAAATTGGCAACATCCTTAACCAGAATTGGGAATCGAGACCTTAAAAAAGATTACAGAGAAGAGGATCCATCGGGACTAAGTAAAGTAGTGCGGTACATAGTAGATTCTAATTTACGTCTAATGAGAAGAACACTGGACCGTCAAAAAATGGCTGAAGCTAGGAATCTTTACAAAATGAAGAGAAGTAAAAAAAATATAAAAAAATCGAAGGCCATACTGAGGGCGTCAGCCGACGAACACGCCGCGCTGGTAGAAACAGAATTAAAGAACGTATTGGGTTCAAAAAAATCAGCACTGCATGACAGGCCCTATATAGAAAAACATGGAAAGAATGATTTCCTTGTTTTGCGGCCCGAAATCATCGATCCATTTGTGACCGTGGTACCTAACCATATCTACTACGACGTCGAGAAATCGTGCGTCAACTGGTTGGACGACTGCAGTTTGAATGGAATAAGGCAAAGGTTGCTCAGGGGTGCTACCTTCTAAGCAAATTATGTATAATACCGTTCTTTTATATTAAGTGATATTATATATAATTCTTATTTAAAGTAAAAAATAAGAGAAGCTAATTCACAAATTGATTTCGGTTCCTTGGACACCTTCTATAAGTACTCGACTCCTGGGTCCCGAGTATGTCAAATACATTAACTAATAAAAGTCTCAGCTGCACATTCAGTATGCTTTGATAAATTAATTTAATTACCGTGTGTTGTAGGAACGATGCTGTTAGCAAAAATATAGTTTTACTTTAATTACTAGCTGTTTGTCTGTATGTTCTGTTGTCTAAGCGTGTAAGCTTCAGACCACAACACAGCAAAGTTTTAAATCAAATTTGCACGATTCAATGCACAAATCGGTATATATTGGTTACCGATACTAAAGAACTCTCGAGGCGAATCCATAATACTTGTGTATTAGGGCTCACACAACAATAAGAGACAATTTCAACAATACGTCTTTAAAATTGCTTCCATAATGGGAGGCAAGTGAAAAAAACGAATGATAACAAAATCTGGGTCAGTTTGGTGTTGCAGCTACATATCTATTAATTAAACCACTGAATAGCTAAAAGATTAAAAAAAATGTTACGCAAATGTGAGGACTGTGGTATCATAGTCCTCACTAGCGTAACATTTTTTTCGCCCGTGGTGAATCGTCACCATTTGACTTAATTTTACTGCGTTTCAGGATAATTCCATTTAGTATAACTATTGACTCCTTCGAGCTACTCACCGCCACCTCACCTTCACCAGCTTCCACCAGTTGACAGATTTTCATACAATATTTCACCCGCTTGGAGTTACATTTTTCGAAATATTTCTTAGCGGATGCCTACGTCTTCATAGCTATCTGTGTGCAAGTTTGAGCTCGATCCGTCGACTAGTTGAGTTGTGCGTTGATAGTCAGACAGGACAAACGATTTTATAGGTATGGAATATGTAGAACAGGGTGTAAGCTCTTCATCCCCCATAGAAAAGGGAGGATCCTGCGACCAGTCAGATGTTAAGTCTGGGCTGTCGTGGGCTCCTACCCGACAGCTGTTGTCGGGTTCTTGGTTAGTCTTAAGTCGCGGATAATCTTGCTTGCGCGACGTGTGTGCTCTTTAGTCCATCGTCTTTGTCATAAATGGCACTGTAGTATGTACTTTTTATTCTATGTTGCTGTAGTACTCCGTGTAGTGGCGCAACAGGTAAAGATGGAAGATACCAGCCCTTTACTATCCTTCTGCTGACAAAAGGCCTCTTCTCATACAAAGAAGGCACGATCATTAAGCATCACGCTTGCTCAAGAGGGTTTGGTAATTCAGACGTAACAGACTACATTCTAAGTCCAGGTTTCCTCACAATGCGATGTCTGCCAAGTTAAACTTATAAATCTCTTTTATTTTATTATATTATCTATACTAATATTATAAAGCTGAAGAGTTTGTTTGTTTGTTTGTTAGTTTGAACGCGCTAATCTCAGGAACTACTGGTTGGAATTGAAAAATTATATTTGTGTTGGATAGCCCATTTATTGAGGAAGGTTATAGGCTATATAACATCACGCTACGACCAAAAGGAGCGGAGCATAAATGAAAAATGTTGCAAAAACGGGGAAAATGTATTCCTTTTGTTAGCTTTTTCTCTCTTATGTGACGCAGACGAAGTTGCGTGGGTCAGCTAGTTATAAATAAAAAAGCGAGGTGATTTTAAGCATTTTCCACAATCGTTTAGTTAGATAAATCTTTCCCGAAGATTTATCTGTTTACTACATGAATATTCAACAATCATAACCATGCAAAACAGGAGCCAGTCAATAATTTCGTTAAAACATTCTAGCTAGGATCTAGGTAATTAGATAAGCTTAAACGTAAATACGTGGAATCTGAGCGAACTACGCAGTTATAACGGATAAACAAAGATTGAGGTGTTGATTATAATTATGGTAGGTCTGTAATAAATAACTTCACTGTACGTATATTTGTTTGTCAGTAGACTGATATTACACCCTGATGTTTCTGATTTAACTTTGTCATTTTGTAGCAAAATCCAATTGATTGCGCTCACCTAAAATCCTGAAATGGGTCATTGTCATAACCCTAAAAAAAAACTGTTCATACGAATAATCATTATGACAATTTTAATAATTGCGTCTTAATTTTACATATTAATAAAGTAAACGAAATGTACTAGACCATAACTGTAACAGATTTACTATAAATTTATTTATTTTTTACTAAACCACCACCGAATTGTCCACTTCGGTGGACTGTTCGGATTCTACCTTTCAATAGAATGTAGCATTTAATAAATACGCGTTTTTTAGTATTTTACAAAAATGATATATTTTCCTAATCTACGTATGTTTTCCATTTAACGTTAAAAGTATTTTAAAAAATGATAGAAATAAAACACACTTTTTGCATCATTTAATCTTATCACAACATTTTTTGTCTTTCCGGTGGACATTACTTTCGATACTGACTAGAATGAAGTAAATGTCCAATGATGGAACGGAACGTAAAATTGAACGCATCCAATATCGTACTATCCTTGTCAGAGGCCATTTTACCGCCACTCGTGCGCAGAAAACGTTGTTGTACTAAGAAAAATATTTAGTGGTGTCAAAGTTGAGTTGTCTTTCCGGTTACTGCTGTATTTTGGTAAGTAAATCACTATAAAATCATCAAACATTCTTAATAACTAGTTAAACAAAGAAACTTTATGAATATACCTTGGCTTTTGACATAACTTATAAACGGCGCAAGTTCTGAATGATTTTGCGAAAAAAGTCGATTCGGTGGACATCTTTTTGGTGGAACTTTTGTCCACCGAAACGACAAATGTCCACCAAGTGGATTGTTTTCTTGAATGTGGGTTATTTAGCTTTATTATAACTTATAAAACTACTTCTGATTACTGATGTTTTAATCAATTAAGGACTAATGACCTATTTTCGTTTCATTTTCGCTTTATTTTTATGAGTGAATATGTTTTAAGCCCCCACTTCCCTCACACCTTTCTACACCATATCGACTTGTAGTTAATGTAGCTATCCACAGCTACATACTCTAAGTTAACAATGATTGGTACCTGTAATGCATTTCTAAGGCATGGGAAATAAAAATGTTTCATAAGCACGGTCGTTTCCCCTTTGCAATTTTTTTTACTAACAAAATCTGCTGCTCTTCCTTTGCACAGCTTTACTTTCTTTTCGTTTGTGTGAATTGCTTGTTGAGATTTTTTAGGTGATGGCGAAAACAAGACGTTAACTTACCGATCCAGAAAAAAAACGACGCCGTGAGTAAGAAACACTGAGTACTTATGAAGAAGGCGCGTGAAAAATTTTAAACAGGATCCAGAAGCCTTGGAAGAAAAGCGAAGAAAGGACAGAGAATATTTCTATCGGAAGAACGCCGAAGAGAAAATAAAAACTTCAAAGGATTAACCAGATGTGCAAAAAAGGTTTTGAGGAGGAAATGGAGAGAGGATGCAAGAAGACGCAGAGAAAAAGTCAAAATAAGAAGTAGAAAGCGTAGAAGTCCATAGTTGGATGCCTTCATGGAGTGTATTCTTTAAAAACTGTAAAGGCATTGAAGTCATTATATTATTGTAGATGAGACGTATGTGGAGTCTATTGAGAGTAAAATAAAAACAGCAGGAGTACACCGTTTCGTGGAGCTATTAAAGTCTATCAGGTGAATTGGAGTCGCCGTAAACCAATGATTCTTCAGTATCGTAGGTTGGGTTGTATGAAATGTAGTCCAGAAAATACTTGTATACATTACGGTTTAGGTAGCAAAAAACTTAAGTCACGTCCTGACGACTCCTCTGCAAAGTCCCACTCGGAATGACACACCAGCTCCCGCCGAGAGGATGAATTCACCGAGTTCAACCTTGACTCCTATGCACAGTCCAGTGGAAAGCCGATGGTCCAGTCCAATTGCGAGTGACTCGATTCAGCAACCATTGAAAATTGGCAAGCGCAGTCCATCAACCCCTGCTGGAGGTTCCCTATGTCAGATCGAAACACTATTCTGCGAAAATTGTTACATCGATGACTATACGTATACATCGAATGTCCGTAAGCGCATACAATTTTCAGACGTATATTCTGACAGCTCAGATACGTCAACGTCAAAACCAGAGAAGCCACCAATCCCCCTTTCTCTGGCTAAACGGATGTTCAATCCGTTTAGCCAGAGAAAGGGGGACTTTTGGTCTTCTGACGACGAAGACATATTTTGACCACCGAAATTAAATGTCTTTTCGGTAGACAGACACAAAACATTTTTTATTTACTTTTTGAATGCTTTTAGGTGACTGATTAGTTTGTGATTATGTGAAGATAATAATAACGTTCTTTTTGTTTAAGATGTTAATCACTTTTTGTATTGTTTTCTTTTCAATAGTTAACATTTTAGTCCACTCGGTGGACATATTGGTCTTTTCGGGGGAACCAAAATATTGTTATTTCCTAATAAATCGCCTTTTTCGAATTATTGATCTCAGAATGATACTCACTTTTGTTGTAATATAAAGTAAGAGTTATAATATATCTTTGATTTTTATAAATCACGTGTTTCATTTTTTCCCTAAAAAAATCCTCAGCTTGACAATGACCCAAATAGGTAAATCCAGATTGACAGACCTTTAATCTCAAACCTTTCACAGTATAACTATATACTGTGAAAGGTTTGAGATTAAAGGTCTGTCAATCTTGATTTACCTATTTCTAGGCCCCTTTAAATTAAATTAAGAAAATGACGCGAGATAATAATAAGAATCACCACACGACAGGAGAAACTACTAGTGGGTTTTTAGGGTTCCGTAGTCAACTAGGAAGCCTTATAGTTTCGCCATGTCTGTCCGTCCGTCCGTCTGTCCGTCCTCGCTTAATCTCTGTGACCGTTAGCACTAGAAAGCTGAAATTTGGTACCAATATGTATATCAATCACGCCGACAAAGTGGTAAAATAAAAATTGGAAAAAAATGTTTTATTAGGGTAGCCCCCCTATATGTAAAGTGGGAAGTGATTATTTTTTTTAATTTCAACCCTAACGTGTGATATATTGTTGGAAAGGTATTTAAAAATGAATAGGGGTTTCCTAAATTTTTTTTGATAATATCAATAATTTCGGAAATAATCGCTCCAAAAGTAAAAAACAATGTGTCCCCCCCCTCTAACTTTTGAACCATAAGTTTAGAAAATATGAAAAAAATCTGAAAAGTAGAACTTTATAAGGACTTTCTAGGAAAATCATTTTGAACTTGATGGAAACAACAGTTTTTGTACAAAAAAGACAAAAAGTTGTACAAAATAATTTCTGGACTAAGTTTGTAGAATATTCGTATATGCAAGCATTTTTACATAATGGATAGGGAAACTGGGGATACTTGATCCTTACGGGAGACTAGGTACACGAGATTTTCAGAACTTGTATGGGTAATATTAAATTTTATAGTGGCAACATCGGTTGTCTATGGTACCCGCTAACTTTCTAAAGTTGGTACACCTGCCAAATTTGACGCGTTTGTAAATGGCGGACCACCACCGAGTGTTTGTTGTTGCAGAGAGAAAATTTCCGTAAGTTTACATTTTGATTAAACATTAATGTAAATATGGTTTTTAGGTGTGTATGAATTTAATTCGAGTAATTATCTATATAAGCAGTGATTTGTAGCATAGAAAAGTGGTAATCTAATAGACATTTGAAAATATTCTTGTTTATAACCTTATACTGCTCAGGGTACACTTGGTACACATAACTAAGGGAGATTTGATCCTCCCGGATCAAGTGTCCCTTAACTTTTATTTTTCAATTAATTTCAGATTACCGATATGCCCAGAGTATACAAAACAAGAGAAGGTGCCAGAAAAAGAGTACCAATCGATGAAGGAAAATTGCGATCGGCAGTGGACGATCGATGTCATCGCTGGTGCGAGTATTCGTGGTACTGCAAAAGGGTACGGATTAGACTACATCAGAAGATGAAGAAATACCACCTTCACCACCATCAGATTCAAGTGTGTCATATGAAACGGATAGCTCTAGCGAATCAGAAAATGAAGAAGACACTATTGTCTCGGTCACCAGTGGCGATTGGGTTATAGTTAATATGGTCTCACAAAGAAATCTCGTCCATAGATATGTTGGACAGGTGCAGAGTAGAAGCCAAACAGGATATGACATTAAATTTGCTAAAAAAATCAATGACAGATTTTTCAAGTGGCCTGCAGTAGATGATATCAGTATTATAGCGGAATATCAAGTGGTAAAAAAACTACCAACTCCAAAAATGAAATCGTCATCGAGAAGAGTCATCAGCTTTGAATTCCCGAAATCATTAAAGAAGTTCAAAATTAAGTAAATTAAAAAAAGAGACTGAGATCAAAAGACTTGATTAAATTAAGATAGGCACCTAGATGATAAGGCTTAATGAGACCAAAATTTACACTAAGATTTAATTTTTATAACTGTTTTAAGATTGTTACAGTAATATTGATTAATGTTGGTTATTTTGCTAGAACCCCTAAATGAAGCTTAAACGTAACTTGAAATTTTGTTTCACATGTCCTGGGTTCAATTCAATAAGACAAGTGTTTCAAGTCTTTATCTTAATTACGTTTAAATTTTATTCAGGGTGTCATTGCGAGACATTTGAGTTCTTTTATTATTGAAGATATAATTTTGTTTTGAGTTTGTTTTTGTTTTTTTAATACGAAACGGAAGTTTCAAATTTAGAAATTGATTTATGTATGGAGACTGTGTGATATGCCTATGTTATGTGATTTTGAAAACAATCTAAAAAAGTTTATCATATTCTAAAAACATTTTTAATTTATTTCCCTAGTAATAGTATCATGTGAACCTAGATATGGGAGACTTGATCCCCCAGGATCAAGTCATCCAGATGGGGGGATCAAGTCTTGCGTATATATGGGACACTTGATACCATTCCCTATTTTTACTTTTAGTCAAATAACTATTAAATTTAGACACTTATATCTTTGGGTCTTACATCAATTATAGGCAAATAAATTTCACGTATTTCAGTACCAATATCTTTTAAAATGGATAGTCACAAAGGAAATTAGGGATGAAAAACAAAAGGGGGGATCATGTGTCCCCAGGTTCCCTACCCACCTTTAAACTCATAAGTGCGAACACTTATTGTGACGGACGGGAAACTACGGAACCCTACACTGAGCGTGGCCCGAGACGCTCTTGACCGGTTTTTTTTATGTACATTCCTAAATATGTATTATGTACTATGTATACAGAATGGCACATTTTTTTGGAAGTTTGCAAATCAAGTTGTGGAACTCAAATGGAACTCCATTTGAGTTCCACAACTGAGACAGCCGCACCCTGCACAAATGCGCCCAGTTGGGCAGGACACCTAGCAAGGTTCGGTGATGGCAGGTGGAGTAAAGCTGTGACCGAATGGCGTCCAAGGAATGGAAAGTGAAGTGTTGGTCCAGCGGCGAGATGGGCAGACGATATTGTTGCCATTGCGGGAATATCCTGGATGAGGCTGGAGTGTGGAGCTTGGCAGAGAGAGGCCTTATACCCAGTAGTGGGTAAAGTTGGACTGTGGATGATGATGACTAGGTATACTTATAGTGACAAACTTATGTATACTTAAAATGTCACTTACGGGATATCTTCCGTGATTATTCATTATTTTGAGCTCCCGATATTTCGACGCTGTTGCAAGCGCCATGATCGCGGGTTAACTGGAGAATGCGGGTGGATGGAAAAAATTGTTAGGAGCAGACAAATCTGTCTACCCTCTTTCTTTGTCTTTTGCTACGCGCACTATTGGAACTCGACACTAAGTCACGGCAAAACACACTCACAGTATCGCTAGGTTTTGTGGAGTTCTTATTATGTTGCTGGCTGCTACTTTTGAGCATACTCAATACTGGATCAAAATAATAAATAATCACGGAAGATATCCCGTAAGTGACATTTTAAGTATAGTTATGAACCGTGAAAGCTTAAAACAAACTTATGTATGTATCTAAATATCAACACTTTTGCTAAGTCGACACGAGGTAAAATGTCTACCTAATAGATGTACCTAGTAATATTCTTACTGTGCCCTCTCAGTTAATTTATGAAAACCTTTACGCACCCACAAATATTAATTTGTTTAAAAAATACAGTGATATCCACAACATAAATACGAGGAACATTTACACTTTGTTGTTCCTGCAACGAGGCTCAAAAAAATAGGGGGTACGTTCAGATGCCAATGTATAATTTTTACAATAAAATTTCGAGCCATATTCAAGCACAAAGCCTAAATAAATTCAAATCGTTTATAAAACGGAAGCTGTGCCTGAAAGCCTACTATCATGTTAATCACCATCTCGAAGATAAAAAGGCTTGGGATAAAGCTGCTCCAAAGAAATTTGCTCTGTGAATGTCGAAATTTCGGACTTCGCTTGTTCATTATTAATTCCTTTCTTTTATACACTAGGACATAGAATTATTTGACATGAATACTTAGTTCAGTATTTTTTTTATGTGACATTTACCTATTTGACATGAATACTTAATTTATTATGTTCGATATTGTTTGATACACCTTACTATTTTTTTTCGTATTCATTAGTCGGTGACATGTCCCATCCCTATCATCCTTCCTTGTCACATCACTTCGCCAACTCCTTTTCGTTCCGGTGCCATGGCGCGCGCGCAGTAACGGAAGAAAATCGAAATAAATAAGTTATTGGCCCAATCTAACTCTTAATTAGTGATCTCGCAACTGTGTAATATTTGTGAATCGTAATTGCTGCACGGACACACAAGCAAACCTTCAAAGGACAATATTTTTGGTGATTTGTTACCGCGTGCACGCGGAGAAGATTCCATCATCAAGGAAACATCAAGAAACTTCAAGAAACTCAAAATAAAGGTGAAAGCTGGACAATCGTGAGTGTTCGCAATCCTTTCTTTTCTCCTCAACCCCATTTCTGTTGTTCACCGACTGAAATACGATTACCCAAACCCAATCAGCCAGCCATTTTAGCTCCCTATTTTTGAGACAATCATTTAAGAATCTCAAAACTTAACTCTCTATACAGTCCATTCATGTATTATATTCCTAGATTTTCCAAGAGGAATTTAATTATAATTTGAACCACGCGTCCGTACAATTAACAGACCTTCTGTGTACCCTTTTCGCTATTTCATCATCATATTTTTTGGTCACATCGAGCCGGATAATTCTAGTTCATACTTGTATCTAACTAAAATTCGTATTTCGAACAAATACCTACTCAATCAAATATCACGTCTCTGTTGAATTATTACTGCATTAGGTAGGTATTCAGTGTTGTGCTGGTTGAGCTTATATTCGTAATAAAACTCACATTAATTGTAAAAATATACTTAGTTGGTGTTTACGTACACTTATTATTGGTCAATTAACTACACGCATATTTTATCTACTTAGTTCGTTCATTGTTCGTAGTCGAAAGCGCGCGCCGATATACGTAGGTATATTTATAAACAAGCCGTGGCTTCTGTGCCGCTACCAACCTACCACTCGTTTCGTACCTATATTCGTTAATTAACTACCTACCTATATCTTTTGTTTGCCTAGAGTATAATTGTGTCTTGAACGTCGTTTATTTTCACTTCGTTCGTTTATTCGTAAAACTATTAGGTACATTAATTAGTGTTTACTCATACATAATATTCGTCCTCGTACATACCTATAAGTCGTTAAGGTTGTATTCAGGAGCCCTATTCGGGGGCATCTCGTTGTTCGTATTGAGCAGCCTACTAGGTACCTACTTATTGGTGTTTTTTTGCATACATAGGTACCTACAAAGAGTTATATGTGTGAAAGGCCCCATTCGTTCTTGTTGCATACTTATCGTTGTCGTTTATTTTCGTTTCGCTCGCGTTGGAAATAGGTAAATTGTTTACTTACTCATTTCATTAACATAAACGGCAAGACACAATTATTACGTATTTCTACACCTACGTCATCTTTTTAGTTTACACATTCGCATTTTACATATTGGTTTTGATCATGTCGAACGACGACAATAAAAATAGATTAGCCTTATTACAAGCTAAACGTAATGCACATTTCGAACGTATGCAAAATATATTCGAGTTATCAAAACAGGATATGAATGATGAAACATGTAGGGAGTCATTTTTAAATAATGTCGCAAATCTTCAAAGTTTACGTAATGAATTTCAAAGCGTATTAGACGCCTTCAATACGTGTTCTATTAAAGTGGATCCTAATGCTACTATAAGTTACCAATCTTGGATTTCGTTTGAGGAATTGTACTGTCGGGTTCAACGTGTCGTAAATTCACTTAAAATAGAACAATCTCAAATAAAGGAAACGCCTAAGAATAATTTCCCGAAATTACCTCGTATCGATTTAGTTTCATTTGATGGCGATATTCGTAATTGGTCGCTGTTTTATAATCAGTTTAAGCGCGTAGTTCATGATAACACGCAACTGTCTGACTCGGAACGCATTCATTTTCTTGTTAGTAAGCTGACCGGAAGCGCCGCTTCTTTGTGTGCAGGGATACCACCTACACCTGAGAATTATAAAATATTATGGAACTCGCTCGTAGATAAGTATGATGATCCGCGTTTTCTTGCCGCTTCATATTTAAATCAACTATTAGAATTTAAAACTATATCTGCTAAATCTATAACCGGTTTAGAGTCATTTGTAAACACATTTGATACCGCCGTTAGGGCGCTCAAGCAAGTGGATTTGAAAGATCTTGCGGACTTTATTTTGTTAAATCTCGCATTGCAAAGGTTGATCCCGAGACAGTTAAGTTATTCGAAATGAGTCATCGCAAAAAAGTCATACCTTCTTATGATGATTTAGTTGAATTCGTTAAAGAACAAGATAAAATAGTACGTTCTAGCCCTTTAGTTTCCAAGCCTCAACAGGAGGGCCAAATTAAAAACTCGTCTAATTCAAAACCAAGATCCACAAAAGCCTTTGTCGCTCAGAAAGCCGATAATTGTATTTTGTGTAAGTCAGACAAACATGATAAACTATATTTTTGCGCTGATTTTACAAAAATGACCCCTCTCGAAAGATTTAATTTTGTGAAATCTAATTCGTTGTGCATTATTTGTTTAAATCACGGGCACAAGGTTTTATCGTGTCCTTCAAAAAACTTTTGTCGCCATTGTAAGTCGAAACATCATTCAATCTTGCATTTTGGTTCATCTGGTTCGCAAAATAATGCGTCAAGTTTGCCCGCTGTCGCTCCCGCTCCCGCTACCTCTCATCAGGTTGACCACACCTTAAGCGTAAGTGGAGTGGAATCTAGTTCGCCATCCAATGATAATAGTAAGTCAGTTTGTGGTGTTGCGCGTGACCTTTTTGATAACAGGTTGTTAACTACTTTATTGAGTACCGCAAAAATAAAGGTTTTAGATAAATATAATCGTGTGCATTTCGTACGATGTTTAATTGATTCCGGATCGCAGAGTGATTATATCACAGCTTCGTGTTGTAAACGTCTATCGTTATTTGTTTCGAATAAAAATCGGTTTGTTGAAGTTCAAGGCATCGGTGGTGCATCTCAACGTATATTGGGCGTGACCAAGGTTCTGTTTACATCTCGGTTTGACGCTGGGACACAGTATAATTCGCAGTCATTTGTAGTTGACAAGATTACGTCACAGTTACCAGACGCTTTTATTGATGTGAACGCACTTCGTTACTTAGATAATTTACCGCTTGCCGATGATGAATTTCATTCACCCGGACAAATTGACATGCTTTTGGGTGTCAATTCATATTGCAAAATTTTGTTATTTCATAAAATTAGTCCTGGTAATAATTTGCCTACAGCAATCGAAACTAGTTTAGGATATATTTTAATGGGAAATGCACCCACCGTATTTTCACCTCAGTCTACTCGTTCATTCTGCGCGTTTACACATGAACAAATTAATGATTCGCTGCAGAGATTTTGGCAGTTGGAAGAAGTACCTTCTACAAATTTTATAAGCCCTGACGAACAGGTTTGCGAAGATATTTATACATCTACTACTACTCGAAATGCCGATGGTAGTTATATTGTTAATCTGCCTTTTAAGGAGAATGTCGATCAGCTTGGCAATTCTTTTATAACTGCGAAACGTAGATATTTATTTCTCGAACGTAAATTCGCGCGTTCTCCTGGATTACGTGAGGAATACAATGCCGTTATCATGGAATATCTTAATAAAAAATATTTGTCGCTCGTCCCTCCAGAGGCTTGTCTTGAGTCAGGATTTTATTTGCCTCACCATCCTGTTATTCGTAAAGATAAATCAACGACTAAACTTCGTATCGTACTCGACGCTAGTGCTAAGACAGACTCCGGTTTGTCACTTAATGACGTTTTGCATACGGGCTGCAATTTGCAAAATGACATCTTTCATATACTTTTAAATGTTCGTGTATTTGAATTCGCTTTTTTCGCTGACGTTCGTCAAATGTACCTCTGCATCGAGGTCCATCCTTCGCATCGTTCTTATCAAAGAATCTTATATCGTTTCTCGGATGACGCTCCAATTGAAACTTATCAATTTAATCGCGTTACCTTCGGTCTTCGTTCTTCGCCGTTTTTAGCATTGCGCACTATGCGACAACTCGCTCATGACGAGCGCGATAGTTTTCCTCTCGCTTGCAGCGTGTTACAAAGCGACATGTACATGGACGATCTAGCTTCTTCCGCTTCTAGCCTTGAGGAAGCGGTTGGAATGGCATCCGATCTAATCCAGCTTTTAAAACGTGGTGGTTTTGAGCTAGTGAAATGGACGAGTAATTCTCTTGACTTGCTCTGTACTATTCCTGATACTCACCGCCAGTCGGAATCGGTCTCTTTCGACACAGACACATCGTTCAAAATTCTCGGCCTTCAGTGGTTGCCATCTTCTAACTCGTTTAAATTCACTGTCACGCCACCTAATCCCGAAGGTACTAAACGTGCAATTTTGTCTGTCACAGCTGGCTTGTATGACATTCTTGGTCTTGTTGGTCCAGTTATTCTATATTCGAAATTGCTTATTAAGGAACTTTGGCTTCTCAAACTCGACTGGGATGACCAACCTCCAGAAGCTGTTCTCCGTTTGTGGCATCAGTTTATTTCGGAACTACCATTAATCTCTAGTCTTTCGTTTTCCCGCCATTTGGGCGTTGATTCGCATTCTCGGCTTTATCTCTTGGCGTTTTCCGATGCATCCGAAAAGGCATATGGATGCGTTGTCTATACCTACGTTTTGAATAATAACCAGAAACCCATTGTTCGGTTGTTATGTTCGAAATCTAAAGTCGCTCCTATTAAAACTGTAACACTTGCTCGGCTCGAACTTTGTGGTATTCTTTTAATGGCTAAATTGCTGAGGGTAACTTATGACACTATTTCAAAACGACATCCTATCGAGGATGTGTATGCCTTTTCGGATTCACAAGTTGCTCTGTGCTGGGTGCATTCTTCTCCTCATCGGTTTAGCACATTCGTCGCTAACAGAATAGCCCAGTGCCAAACTTATTTTTCGTCGGACTATTTTCGTTTCATCCCGGGTACTCAAAACCCCGCGGATTGTCTGTCGCGTGGACTATTGCCTCACAATTAGTTCAACATGAACTTTGGTTAACTGGACCACCGTGGGCATCGCTTCCAATCGATGATTGGCCTATTTCGGATTTTTCTCCTACTTCTACTCCAATGCCTGAGGAGAAGTCAGCCGTATTCGCTTCGAAGAATAAATCTGAACATTTCCTTATAACGCTAAGTTTAAAGTTCTCTAACTGGGATAAATTTCTTAGATGTGTGGTTTATATGCTTCGGTTCATAAAAAAGCTCCCACGCAATAATTGCATAACCGCGTCAGACTTGAACTTCGCAGAATTGACAATCGTAAAGGCTGTACAACACACGTATTTTTACGAAGATATAGATAAAATTAAAAAATCCAAATTATGTTCACATGCGTTACGCAAACTTTCCCCCTTCTTAGATCAAGGGATATTACGTGTAGGAGGTCGCCTCGCTAATTCGTCATTAGATTACTCGCAAAAACATCCAATTCTTTTGCCTCGGAATGGACATGTCGTTGAACTTATTATTGACGCTTACCATGTTAAACACTTTCACACAGGTCCCAATTTGTTATTATCGATACTTAGACAAAGGTTTTGGATTTTATCGGCTCGTCGCATCGTACGTATGCGTACTCATCGTTGTAATATTTGCTTTCGATTCAATCCAAAACCCACATTTCCTGTTATGTCAGATCTTCCAGAATGTCGCGTCGAGCAAAGCAAAGCCTTCTCACACACTGGTGTAGACTTTGCTGGGCCATTTAATGTAACTTTTTCTCGTAAGCGCGGTGTACGCAGCCAAAAGGCGTACCTGTGCCTTTTTATTTGCCTAGTAACTAAGGCAGTTCATCTAGAACTTGCTTCATCACTTAGTTCGGCATCATTTTTGGATGCTTTCAAAAGGTTTCTCGTCGTGGTCCTTGTCAATGTATGTACAGCGACAACGGTACTAACTTTGTTGCATCTAAGGCTTATCTTAACGAGCTACATACATTTCTACATTCTGAGGAATACTTTAAAACTTTTACTCACGAGTTGACAAACAATCGTATAGCTTGGAAACTTAATCCACCCAGTGCGCCTCACTTTGGGGGCATATGGGAGTCTAATATTAAATGCGTTAAATCTCATTTATTTAAGGTCATCGGGACTCAGATTCTGACTTATGAGGAATTGAACACAATCCTCATTCAAATTGAGGCAATTCTTAATAGCCGTCCTCTCTATCAGCTAAGTTCAGACCCTTCTGAACCTAGTGCTCTTACGCCCGCGCATTTTCTCTCACTCGCACCACTTTCTTTATTGCCTGCGGCTGACCTCAGCAATGAACGAGCTAATTTGCTTACTCGATTTTCGCTGCTAGATTCTCTTATCCAGTCATTCTGGACTCGTTTCAAGTCGGAGTATCTCCATAATCTCCAATGTCGCGAGAAATGAAATACCTCAGCTAATCCAGTGTTGGTCGGCACAGTAGTGCTATTAAACATGGAGAATGCGCCTCCTCTTCAGTGGCCTATCGGTGTTGTCACTAAGTTGTTCCCTGGAAGGGATGGAGTAACTCGCGTCGTTGAAGTCAGGACCAAGAGCGGTGTACTTAAAAGACCAATCGTAAAGCTGTGTCCATTACCAACTCAATAATCGCTCAGCCAGCATGCATAATGTTTATCTAGTTCGTAGTAATAGTTTGTATTAATTTTGCCTCATTCACTTTAGCTTTACTTCGTAGTTTAATACTCTTTCTCCCACTTCTTTTGAAGGGGTTCCTTCAAGGCGGGGGGAATGTTCGATATTGTTTGATACACCTTACTATTTTTTTTCGTATTCATTAGTCGGTGACATGTCCCATCCCTATCATCCTTCCTTGTCACATCACTTCGCCAACTCCTTTTCGTTCCGGTGCCATGACGCGCGCGCAGTAACGGAAGAAAATCGAAATAAATAAGTTATTGGCCCAATCTAACTCTTAATTAGTGATCTCGCAACTGTGTAATATTTGTGAATCGTAATTGCTGCACGGACACACAAGCAAACCTTCAAAGGACAATATTTTTGGTGATTTGTTACCGCGTGCACGCGGAGAAGATTCCATCATCAAGGAAACATCAAGAAACTTCAAGAAACTCAAAATAAAGGTGAAAGCTGGACAATCGTGAGTGTTCGCAATCCTTTCTTTTCTCCTCAACCCCATTTCTGTTGTTCACCGACTGAAATACGATTACCCAAACCCAATCAGCCAGCCATTTTAGCTCCCTATTTTTGAGACAATCATTTAAGAATCTCAAAACTTAACTCTCTATACAGTCCATTCATGTATTATATTCCTAGATTTTCCAAGAGGAATTTAATTATAATTTGAACCACGCGTCCGTACAATTAACAGACCTTCTGTGTACCCTTTTCGCTATTTCATCATCATATTAAGTACTAGCTTCTGCCCGCGACTTCGTACGCGGATCCTGTTGCTTATGCCAGCGACAACGGGGTCGTCAAAATCGAAGACCTGAAACGTCTGATGTCGAATTTTAAGAGCCCGGGGACGAGAATACAACGGGATGCGCGAGACGATTCGAGACGTTCCAGGTCTTTCATTTTTGTAAGTCAACAGGAAATGCCCATCAGACTAAACATTTTTTCAATACACTTCCTCGAAAACTGGTCCTTAACGCACTACGATTAGGTACAACATGCATTGTATTTCACACGTGTGCGATTTTTTCCACTTTCCCGCACGTGTGCGGGAATGAAAATGACCACAGATAACTATACCTATAATTAGCCCAAATTGGTTCAATGCAAATAAAAAAAAAAACATTCACCTCAGACTATAGAGTCTGAGGTGAATGTTTTTTTTAAATTTTTACAAGGCACTACGCGTCTTTACGGCATAAATATTTTTTGAAAATTCAAATTGTGTACATTCAACAAAATAGAATATCATAGATAAACATGATTATTTAAAACTAATAGTTACTTTTACACACAAATTAACATTTATTTGTGTTCTGAATTCAAAAATATAAAATAAATATTTTTTTTATATTAGGCTGTCTAACGGCTTCATACCATTGCCTTTCCTTCAACCTGGCGAAACGAAAGCGCGATAAAAAAAATAAAATTAAAATCATAGTTTCATAGTTCGTGACAAAAATATTTTTCGTTATTTTATTTTATTTCTTCAAAAGTGTATTGAAAAACGTCGTTTGATACACGTGGACATTTGTTATTGCAATTCTCGGCTCAAAAACACCCTCGCCTACGACTCGGGTGTTATAATTCCGCCTCGAATGCAAAAACAAACTTTCTCCACTTGTATCAAAATGTACTATTATAAGTCAACAGGAAATGCCCATCAGACCAAACAACACTTGCTGAGACGTCATTCCTATGTGTTATGGTGTAGCTGGGCTCTTGGAGTTCCACAACAGGTGTTTCAGATCTTCGATTTTTATAAGTCAACAGAGAGTGCTCATCAGATTGAACAACTTTTGCTGAATCTTCATTCCTATATGTTACAGTGTAGCTGGGCTCTTGGAGTTCCACATCAGGTGTTCCAGATCTTCAACAGAAAATGCTCATCACGTGGAACAATTTTTGCTATGGTACCATTTTTGTATCTCTTATAGTTCAGCTGGTCTGTTGCGGTTCTGCATCAGGTGTTTGTTTCCAAGATAAAAGTCAACAGGAAATGCCTATCAGACCAAACAACACTTGCTAAGACGTCATTCTTATGTGTTATGTTGTAGCTGGGCTCTTGGAGTTCCACAACAGGTGTTCCAGATCTTCGATTTTTATAAGTCAACAGAGAGTGCTCATCAAATTGAACAACTTTTGCTAAAACTTCATTCCTATATATTATGTTATAGTGTAGCTGGGCTCTTAAAGTTCCACATCAGGTGTTCCAGATCTACAACAGAAAATGCTCATCACGTGGAACAATTTTTGCTATGGTACCATTTTTGTATCTCTTATAGTTCAGCTGGTCTGTTGCGGTTCTGCATCAGGTGTTTGTTTCCAAGATAAAAGTCAACAGGAAATGACCGAACAACTTTTGCTAAGACGTCATTCCTATATGTGTTATGGCATAGCTGGGCTCTTGGAGTTCCACAACAGGTGTTCCAGATCTTCGATTATTATAAGTCAACAGAGAGTGCTCATCAGATTGAACAACTTTTGCTAAAACGTCATTCCTATACATATGTTATAGTGTAGCTGGGCTCTTGGAGTTCCACATCAGGTGTTCCAGATCTTCAAATTTATTCTCTCAGCAGAAAATGCCCATCACGTGGAACAATTTTTGCTATGGTACCATTTTTGTATCTCTTATAGTTTAGCTGGTCTGTTGCGGTTCTGCATCAGGTGTTCAAGTTTCCAAGATAAATTATAGCCTATTTGTTGCCCAGACTTAATACCTATACAACAACAAAAAAATAATTTAACTCCGTCTAGTAGTTCCGAAGATTAGCGTGTACAAACAAACAGACCCACAGACAAACAGACAGATTTTTTTTTTTACCAAACCAAAAAACCAACCCATTACACTCATAGGTGTCGTATAAGGCGACTAATGTCTGAGGCAGAACACGTTGCGCCTCCGTAGACCAGAAAATGGGCAGCAGCGTTTTCTGTTAGTCTTTCATCACTGCGATCTCCAATACGCATGCCAAGCGTGGAGATTACGGCAAATTCCTCCGATCATGGGAGAGGCTTATGTCCAGCCGTGGACGTTATGGACTGTTGTATCGAATGAATCAAGACATTTGTGGCTTAAATTACGCTTTCTTTTTTTCCGTGAAAACTCAAGGAATTTAAAGAAATTCTAGAACTCCAATAAACAAGTAAAACATTCAACTTATCTTTCAATAATTTTAGCTTTTTTATGAATTTAATCTAGCAATGTGAATTTGAGCTTCAAAGTTCCATCTCCGGCGGTTTATCTTGCAAACTGAGTTCGTAAAATATTTATAATAAATAACACGAAAATATAAATGCAAATGTGTAACCCCAACATACAAGAAAGAGAATGGCACTATCGTTATTCTTATAGCAAGTAATTAAAATATCTTATTGCTGCTGAGAACTATTGCGTCAAAAATCATGAATTTGCGTAAAAATGTAATAGGACTCTTAATCAAGTTTAATGTTTCCACGCGCCCCTCATGATAGCGCGTGGCTAACATAACATACGAGTAACATCACGCCTATAATCACCGAAAGGTTAGGCAGAGGTATATCTAATAGTACACACCCACATTTCGCCAGTTATGTGTAAGTCCCATGGAATAGGGGGTGAGCCCATTGCCATCAACCGGGACCAAATCCAGATTCCGTGCCTGCTACTAAGAAATTCCTGATGGTAAAACCCAATAACGACCCGGGAAACGAACCGACGAGACCAACTGGCTAAATCATGTATAATCATCGCTTGTCATCTTCAAGGCAAAGTTACGAAATAGAAATGGTTTTTTCAATACACTTCCTCAAAAACTGTACCCCTAGCCAAGTTACAAACGTTTCGTATCGATTCTCTTTCTTCAATCGTAAACGCCTCGGCGTTAGCGATTGTATAAAGCGCTAAATTGGTAGCCAAGTTGACACGACTGAGTCGATCGCTCGTTCTATAATGTCTGTAGAAAAAAACCTACACTTTAGGTATGGTGATCGTTCCTACCAAAGAGTTTAGCGATCAACATTGTAGAAACGATAACATTCTATTCTATCATTTTGAACGATGTAAACTTGTCTACGAATTTCCTATTCGTTTGTGTTGATCACGTGATTTAACGTTAAGATGATGTCATTCCCATTCATTTGAATAGTTTTCTACTAGCGTTAACGATTGTAGACTGTCAACTTGGCTAGGGGTGCTGGTCCATAACGCTCTACGATTAGGTACATCATGCAATGTATTTCACACCCGTGCGTTGTTTTTCATTTTCCCGTACGGGTGCGGGAATGAAAATGACCACAGATAACTATACCTATTATTATTCCAAATTGGTTCAATGCAAATTAAAAAACAAACATTCACCTCAGACTATAGAGTCTGAGGTGAATGTTTTTTTTTTAATTTTTGCAAAGCACTACGCGTCTTTACGGCATAAATTAATATTTTTTGAATATTCAAATTGTGTTTATAAATAGAATATCATAGATAAACATGATTATATAAACTAATAGTTACTTTTACACACAAATTAACATTTATTTGTGTTCTGAATTCAAAAATATAAAATAAATCTATTTTTTATATTAGGCTGTTTAACGGCTTCATACCTTTGCAGCTTTGCCTCTCCTTCAACCTGGCGAAACCAAAGCGCGAAAAAAATCATTCATAGAGGAGCTCGTGGCTAAATAATAACAGCCGCTCGGGTCGATCGTTAGGTTAAGCCGTGCTTGCCTAGGTTGGTCTGTGGATGGGTGACCGCCCATTACATACCGAGTTTCCTCCGTGCCTCGAAAAGCACGTTAAGTCGTTGGTCCCGGCTGTCATTTGTAGATCTTTGACAGTCGTTAGGTAGTCAGAGGCCCGAAAAGTCTGACAACCAGTCTTACCAAGGGGTATCGTATTACCCGGTACTAACTGGGTTGTGGAGGTCAGATAGGCAGTCGCTCCATGTAAAATACTGGTATTCAGCTGCATCCGGTAAAACTGGAAGCCGACCCCAACACAGTTGGGAAAAGGCTAGGCAGATGATTAACGGCTTCATACCATTGCCTCTCCTTCAACCTGGCGAAGCTACAGCGCGAAAAAAAAAAGAAAATTAAAATCATAGTTTCTTAGTTCGTGACAAAAATATTTTTCGTTATTTTATTTTATTTCTTCAAAAGTGTATTGAAAAACGTCGTTTGATACACGTGGACATTTGTTATTGCAACTCTCGGCTCAAAAACACTCTCGCCTACGGCTCGGGTGTTATAATTTCGCCTCGAATGCAATAACAAATTTTCTCCACTTGTATCAAAATGTACTATTTTCGTTATATTTTATTTTATTTCTTCAAAAGTATATTGAAAAACGTCGTTTGATACACGTGGACATTTGTTATTGCAGTTCTTGGCTCAAAAACATCCTTGCCTACGGCTCGGGTGTTATAATTCCGCCTCGAATACAATAACAAAGTTTCTCCACTTGTATCAAAATGTACTATTGTTTGACTGTTTTGCTGTCGGTGATATATTCGTTTATTCTTCGATAAGGCTACCAGATGATATACAAGGTTAGTTTTCAATCTTCTTCTTAGCGTGTCGATGGCAATCTAAATTGAGTCGGCCCAGAACTGAGCCACTAGTTTGGCGCTTTCGGTTGCGTCCATCAGTTCCTGTAGTAAGCAAACAACAGGACACGCAGGACACGATAATAAGTGCCCCATCGTTTGTGGAACAGCACCACATTTACACTCCAGGCAAGAGTCATTGATGAATCTCCACCTAACCAGGTTTTCCTTGCTGCGGCCAACCTGGGTCCGGAGTCTATTTAAAGACTTCCAGGTCAGCCATGGCAACTCATGTCCAGGTGGGAGATTTTCAGCGGGTGGAATGAATGGGATTGGTAAGGATGCATTATTGCGCCACAGCTTTAGTCTTTCCGTGGAGCGCTCGCCACTGAGAAAAGAAAGCTGTTTTCAATGACCGGCCAAATTTTCAGAGATGGTTTAGAATCGATAATATTTTCAATATTATCGAATTGTTGTTTTATTTAAAAAAAAAAAAAACATTTTTCTATAAAATTTCATTTCTGTCCACCACTAAAAAGCGAACGTGTGGATATTGCAACAGCACAATTCAGTTCAACAACCTAGATAGGTAGCAGTTAGCACACACATAAATTTGGTGGCGCATGCACGCACACAAGTCCATTGATTCCCACTAGGTTTATGATTTAGGAATTTTTTAGGACATTTTCAAATGAATGCTATTATTTTATTTCATTTTATTCGACAATACTATTTATTGCACTTTTGGTTTGATATCTAGATCTTAATTTTTTGTCTGTTCATTGAAAACTTACCCTGTATAAATAATTAGTAACGTCATTAATGGGGGAACACGAAATAAGGAAATGGCGATGCTGCAATGTAACAAAATTCCTTCGGCAAGCCGCAGGACGAAGTAGAATTTGAAGAAGGTTCCACCCATATTTATTCTTCAGAGGCTTATAGCTAGCTACAGCTGCGCTGGCCGAATTTTCTAAGTTTTTTTTTTTTTTTAGAAGTTCCTCCTTTACATTCTCCTTTACGAATACGTCAGTTGCCAAAAGACTTGGTCGTCATGGCAACGAATTTGTTGACGTTTGACAATTTAACGTCATAATGCCCGATCCAGAGGCTTCACGAGGGAGTAGTGTAGAGTAGAGTAGGATGTTTTATTTTTAGTTAATCTATAAAAAACTACATAAAATAAAGGAAATAATAAAATAGTGCAGGGCCTACTGCAGATTTGCTTAATGGATTGTTGTTGTTACTTGTTGCCAGAGGGCGCTGTAAACTGTTAGAGTGACGTCTCTATCTCGGTTTATATAAAATGTCAATGATATTATATAGTAAAAAGAGGTAGATGTCGCACTAGCACGCACAAATTGTTGAGGACAAAGTGACACAATTGTTGCAATTTGATAGCTAGCTATCTCTTTCTATCTTATACGTTCTGTATTATCTATCGCTGTCGTAGTTTTAAATTACTCGCAACGATATCTGAACGCCATTCAGTATGAACATGGCGTATCTTCTTTATAATATCATTGTAAAATGTACTCTGTGGTAGGGACTCCATTTTCCCAAATTTTCCTGATTTTCCGCACTTAAGGTGACACAGCACACGAGCTCGAACTCATAGGTGGGCGTGGCTAAAAAGCACGCTGTCTCACCTGGCATCGTGCCCGAAGGAGATAGTATCAGTGATGAGCAGTTAGACGCTAGTCTTCACGTGCGTCTAGTTCGTACGCACACACTCAGCGTTCCGAACCGTTCCGAACAAAAACGAAGTTATAATACTTTCGTCTGAACTTTTATTTTAATGCGCTAAAAAGAATAAAATAAACTTTTTCTTTAAAACTTTTACTATCAACTTCTAACGTCATCGTCACTACACAATTCGCGAGATTAGTGGCAACAATAATATTGTATAACTATATTGTTTGTTATTGTTGGCCTGGGGTCACGATGTCCTGGACGCTTTCCGCCAGGTCTGCTAATCCCTCGAGAGAAATAAATAGCTGTGAAGCCAGCAGAGTCTGGACGTTGGTCGGCAGACGACTGCTTTATATTGTCATCGTGGTACTGTGGATTTCCTTGGCCTGATAAAGTTTAGGATTTTCTTTTCAGGGCGTATCACGTCGGAGTCACCAATTTAGTGGTTGTTGTACACTAACTAAATTAAATTAAAAATGTTCATAATTCTATATCAATTTAGTCAACACAAGACAGAGAAGTGACAGATCAGAAGAAAAGTAAAAATTATATCGTGAAGGTTTTATGTATATAAAGTTTCTAAATAAGTAGGTCGCTACACCATATTATAGGGTGTGCGTTTCGATGGCGCGACCACGGCGTTTTTTTTTTTAAAATAACTATGCCATGATTTTGTAAAAATTATGTATGTACGTGGTTCAAATTTCCCAAAACATTAAATTTGTCAAAGTTATGGTTAAAAAGTTATAAGGGTTTGAACGTGGCCACGCCATCGAAACGCGGAGAACCGCGCGGCCATGGAAATCTTAAAAACTAAGCGTTGCAAAGACCTGAAATTTAGGTAAATAAAAGATTGAATTTGTAAAAAAAATATAAAAAATCCTAGGTTTATATTTCAGGAGCATACGTATGGTATCGCTTATCACCTTCAAAATGTTCTGAATGTGAAATATTTAATTAATTAATGTATTTAATTTTAAATTATTTATTTTTTACAAAATCTTGCCATAGTTTAAAAAAAAAGAATGCCGTGGTCGCGCCATCGAAACGCACACATTATAGGAGTGCAATAAAAATGCACAGGCCCTTCAACTTCAGCGAAAAACAAATGACACGTCACTGACGTCATGCATGAAATGAAAAGGACAGAAATATAGGTCTTGTTCTTCTATCAAACGAAGGACATGTCAATATGGCGTATCCCCCTCCCGCACCGCACCGGGGGAAACATTATTCAGTGAGATGCACGAAAATTCATAGTAAAAGGCGCGCGTAAAAAAATATGAAAAGGCTTTTGGGAAATCGAATTTTATGAAAAAACCACTGCATAAATCATTATCAAATAAAATTTATTGAATTCTTCGATAATTTTGCTGTGTCGGTACCGACTTTGTTTTGGAAATTTGACACTTCTTTTATTACTAATTTACGCCCAAAGTTACGTTAAAATTGGCAATAAAAATGAATCTTTGGTAGCTCGTAACTTTTGAATGCCTTTTTATTTTACTATTCTGTTTCCGCACAGACACAATTAATAATGAGACAAAACGATATCATGTTTAACTTTAGATGTACCATGTCAAACAGTGGAGTAATAGTCCCCCGAAATTTGTATGGAAAATATGTTGTGCAGATCAACCTTAAGGTATTCAAAAGTTACGAGCTACCAAAGATTCATTTTTATTGCCAATTTTAACGTAACTTTGGGCGTAAATTAGTAATAAAAGAAGTGTCAAATTTCCAAAACAAAGTCGGTACCGACACAGCAAAATTATCGAAGAATTCAATAAATTTTATTTGATAATGATTTATGCAGTGGTTTTTTCATAAAATTCGATTTCCCAAAAGCCTTTTCATATTTTTTTACGCGCGCCTTTTACTATGAATTTTCGTGCATCTCACTGAATAATGTTTCCCCCGGTGCGGTGCGGGAGGGGGACACGCCATATTGACATGTCCTTCGTTTGATAGAAGAACAAGACCTATATTCCTGTCCTTTTCATTTCATGCATGACGTCAGTGACGTGTCATTTGTTTTTCGCTGAAGTTGAAGGGCCTGTGCATTTTTATTGCACTCCTATAATGTGTGCGTTTCGATGGCGCGACCACGGCATTCTTTTTTTTTAAACTATGGCAAGATTTTGTAAAAAATAAATACATAATTTAAAATTAAATTCATTAATTAATTAAATATTTCACATTCGTAACATTTTGAAGGTGATAAGCGATACCATACGTATGCTCCTGAAATATAAACCTAGGATTTTTTATATTTTTTTTACAAATTCAATCTTTTATTTACCTAAATTTCAGGTCTCTGCAACGCTTAGTTTTTAAGATTTCCATGGCCGCGCGGTTCTCCGCGTTTCGATGGCGTGGCCACGTTCAAACCCTTATAACTTTTTAACCATAACTTTGACAAATTTAAGGTTTTGGGAAATTTGAACCACGTACAGTAACAGTCAGAAGTCGACTGCCAATCTCGCAACACAATGGCAAAGCAATATTGGTGGTACTTATGACCTTCTTCTTAAATATGCGTATGTGTGTATAGGCGCCGCCGCCCGTATAGCGCAAACGATAATGTGCATTGCGGTGGAAGTGGAATTTTGACCTTTGACTGTACATACATAATTTTTACAAAATCATGGCATAGTTATTTAAAAAAAAAAAACGCCGTGGTCGCGCCATCGAAACGCACACCCTATAATATGGTGTAGCGACCTACTTATTTAGAAACTTTATATACATAAAACCTTCACGATATAATTTTTACTTTTCTTCTGATCTGTCACTTCTCTGTCTTGTGTTGACTAAATTGATATAGAATTATGAACATTTTTAATTTAATTTAGTTAGTGTACAACAACCACTAAATTGGTGACTCCGACGTGATACGCCCTGAAAAGGAAATCCTAAACTTTATCAGGCCAAGGAAATCCACAGTACCACGATGACAATATAAAGCAGTCGTCTGCCGACCAACGTCCAGACTCTGCTGGCTTCACAGCTATTTATTTCTCTCGAGGGATTAGCAGACCTGGCGGAAAGCGTCCAGGACATCGTGACCCCAGGCCAACAATAACAAACAATATAGTTATACAATATTATTGTTGCCACTAATCTCGCGAATTGTGTAGTGACGATGACGTTATAAGTTGATAGTAAAAGTTTTAAAGAAAAAGTTTATTTTATTCTTTTTAGCGCATTAAAATAAAAGTTCAGACGAAAGTATTATAACTTCGTTTTTGTTCGGAACGGTTCGGAACGCTGAGTGTGTGCGTACGAACTAGACGCACGTGAAGACTAGCGTCTAACTGCTCATCACTGATACTATCTCTGTCGGGCACGATGCCAGGTGAGACAGCGTGCTTTTTAGCCACGCCCACCAATGAGTTCGAGCTCGTGTGCTGTGTCACCTTAACTGAATGACATTTAGAATGATGGATCTAAATTATTGTGAAAACCTATTTATTATGGTTTTGAAAAGTGATTTATCGTCAGGAAGTGTTACTAAAGAGTCCAGTGACGAAGTACGGATGAAGCTAAAGTCATTTGCACAAACTACAATGAACATTTCACTTGGAAACCATGCAGATCAATATTGGAAACCTCAGAATTTACAACGTATGCTCACAGGTAAATGTTAGGTACAAAAAAAACAACGTAACTGTCATAATAATATTATGTAAAAAAGTGGCAACACTGTTAAGCTGGCCACATCATGTCGTGTCATCTTCCTCTGTACACTATTGTTGTAACACTGTTTCTAACTAAAGTCTAATAAATAAAGTCGTTCAATCATAATACTAGTTTAATATGAATCTGCCACACACCTTATCTTATAACAGTAACAACTTTTTTGATGCTACCCCTAACTTGGGGAGGGGGTTGAAATTTCCAAAATTTTTAGAAAAAAAATTATATCTCAAAAACGGTAAACATTATTACCGTGGCAAATATATTTTTTTAGAAAGCAACTCGTCTATTCTACAATTTTTAAAGTTTAGCGATAAAAATTATAGTTTTCGAAATAAAAAATAATACCTGAAAAATTGAGGGTGTTTCTATCCTAAAATCTTAGGGGAGGATTTTAATATTAATGAAACCCATTATGCCCGATCAAGACTCTCGCGAGGCGCCTCTTACAGACTCTCGGCACGAGTCTTGGCGAGTGGAGGCTGCACGAGTGCTAGCAATCCACACTCTCGATTTATTCACTTGATGGTGGATGACATGGATGGTGGTGATATGGATTTTTTGGATTCCAAATGATTGGTTCTATTTGATAAAGTTCCATTAAAGTGTAACACAAATCTCTGCAGCAGTTACAACAAAGTGAGCGAGCGCGAGAGTGTGGATGATTCCCACGCTTCACCCCTCGCGTCCGAAAAACCGACACAAAACTCCCCTGGCTAATGTTTTAGCCTTTAGATTTCCTAGCTCCTCACCTCTATTCATACTCAAGGAAAGCACCTTAGTTTTCCCTTATATAATAGGGTGCCCGTATTGTCAATTCCAGGTGAGGTAACTCGAGAGATTCGTCTCGCCGCCAGGATCTAGAGGAGCCTCTGGGACTTGGACGCGAGACCAGTTCCTCGAGCCCACTTAAGGCCTCCTGTGGAGACGACCGTGCAGTAGCAGAGTCCGCCTAGCGATTTAACCCCTCCGGCCGTTTTCGCAACTGCGATTCGCAACCAGTTGCGAATTAGGAATTTTTACTCCTTTTTCGCAACCAGTTGCGAATCAAGAAAACTTTTTCCTTAACCGCAACTTGGTTGCGAACAAATAATAAGAACTTCGCGAACATACATAGTTGCGATGGGAGATAAGCGTTTCTTGATTCGCAACCAGTAGCTAAGATAATGAATAAAAAAAACTAGATGAAAGTCTATGACCAGTGTGTCTTGCCAGTAATCATTCCTTGCGGGATCGAATCAGAAATGAAAACATCTGCAAGAGAACCAAGGTTACCGACATAGCCCGAAGAATTGCCAAACCTACGTAGCAGTGGACAGGGCACATTGCTCGCAGAACGGATGGCCGATGGGGCGAAAAGTTCTGGAGTTTACGAATTACCGCGCTTCTATTGTGCGAGCGCAATCTTATATTTCATTACAACATTTTTGTGCATTAAATTCAAGACAGTGACAAACAATATAACCCTTAACTCAAGCCCATAAGATTCATCAGATTAAGCAAAATTTGTTGAAAATATAGATGCGGTTTTTTTTTTCTCAGTCGTTTGTAACATTTTGATAGTTTTTTTTAACACCATTTTGAGTTGAACATAATTATGTGCTTACATACAATATTTTGTAATATACAATTAATGTTATTAAATAGAAGAAAACTGATCCTAAACTCAACACCGAAACCGAACCGAGAGGCACCGAAAATTATTTTTTACAATATTATGAACCAATATTTTTGAATAAAAAACTACTATTAAATGAAGATGAAGATATCTGTTGTAATTCTTAGTTACATTTGGTTTAGTTTCATTGTTCCGCAAAAGCATCCGAAAATCTGCTAATTTTTTAGAGTCGGATATGCAAAAATTTTTAGCGGTATTAGGTTTACAGCTCGTGTCGTGTGCCTTAAATTTTATTGTTTCATTCCGCGTAGTAACGTTAAATTTCCTTTACACACTTTCTCATTGCAGCATTTCCAAAATGAATTACCATTCGTGTAAATTTTCTTACGATGGTACTGGTGGCCCTCATACAGCATTTTCGAGCCCTCGCTTCATAGATATAAATTCCATGTTGGATGTTGTGGGAAACTCGTTGGAAGACATCCTTACAATTTTTTTTATTAAAATAGACTTTGAAATACTGCAAAAAATAAAATTATTATTCTGCAATTACTTGCGACGTGAGAACGTCACGATGAGTTCATTTTCAAGATAAACCGACTTCCAAAAAGAGGAGGTTATCAATTCATCTGATATTTTCCTTTGGATACTATTGTAGTGGCCGGAACCTTTTGAAAAGTTTTTATTCAAATCAACAAGATATAGTGTCAACAAACATTGTCTGTTTGTTGACACTATATCTTGTTGATTTTCGATGGTTGCGAAGAAGGAAAATAAATTATTTTATCGTAACTGGCTAAGAAACTTAATCATCGGGATGCTTAGTTGCGGTTAAGGAATAAGTTTTTTTGATTCGCAACTGGTTGCGAACATGGAGTATAAATTCCTAATTCGCAACTGGTTGCGAATCATAGTTGCCGGCTGGCCAACGGCCGGAGGGGATTTAACGCAGGCGGGACGGTTTTTTTTATATAAACTTACAACCTTTTAATTTATTTTCAACCGGTTCGTATTTGAACCAGTGTATCACCTGCCCGGTCTTCAACATTAGAAGCCGGTCTTCAACTAAATTGAATTTAAGGACCCCGGGTTCGACACCTACGCTTAACTGGAAGTATATTGGAAATCTTCGTCGGCTCCGAGATTCGGGACTCTTCAAGTCCCTGGCGCCCATTCAATATATATTCACCTTCACAAAACTGGAAGGTTGTGCCATCTTTTTGTAAGAACCAATTTAATCTAAACTATTGAAAAAGGAACAGTACTGGGTTTATCTCCAATCCCCCACAACCGTAGTTCAATACCGACTGAATTTAACGCTGGCTGGCATTATCTTTTTTTATATTTATGTTTATATAGTTTATATAAATAAACTACTGTTGTTTGAGATAGTAAGTTGTTTATTTTCCTTTTATTACCAACCCAACTTGCATCTGGGCTTTTGTTCCATTACCACTAGAGGGACAAAATCACGAATGTAACAAAGTTTAAATTTAAAAATTGTCCGTATTCTTACTCTGAATGATAAAAATGTTAAACGGGTTAAAAATGTTCCTTAGGAAGAAAGTTATGGCAGAGAAGCTGATTTTCGAAAAAACGCCCCCTCGCCGCCCCGCATTGACGAATTCCTCCCATTCACGAACTTAACCTAAGTTTTGACCTTTTCGAGTTTTGGGCCAAGTTTGAAAGCAATCGGTCCATAATTGCGACCTGTAGAGTGTGGCTAAATTTTGCTTGGCGCCCTACATACATACGTTACATATTTATATATAAACTTTTTATCCAGCGGTTGATATGCGCTCTAGGGGTCATAACTAGACTATGCTATGGTGAAATTTTCGGAAAACTCGACTTTAGGTGCAAGACCAATTGGTATAGATTTTTTCTGACGAAATCTACCTAAAACCTGGCGACAAAAAAAACACAACGAAAAAAAAACAATATGTAGATTATTGATCGAAGACTTCTAGTGTGATAATAAATAAATAAATATCGCTGGACATTATACACAGCGCCATCTAGTGTCACACTAAGCAACGAGGCTTGTGTCGTGGACCAGATAGTTGATATACTACATACTTTTGTTTGTAAAAACATACTTATTATACATATAAACATCCTCCATGACTAGGAAAAAATGTCCATGCTCATTACACAAACATTTGCTCCTACCGGGATTCGAACCCGGGACCGAACGTAACGCAGCCTCACTACCGCTGCGCCAATCGGGTCGTCAAACAAAAACTAATACTCCCAAGTTTCGTTTGTTTTCGGGACAGAGGAGCGGTCGGACTATACGATAATGAAGTATAGTGCTTCTCTGATTAGCCTCGTACTTAGGTATCATGAGTTTTGTAGGAAACCTTTGATTTTTATTTTAATAATTGATGATAGATATCCTCCCGCAATTTTTGAGCGCGTGGCTAAATAATAACAGCCTCTCAGGTCGATCTTTAGGTTAAGCCGTGCTTGTCTAGGTTGGTCTGTGGATGGGTGACCACCCATTACATACCGGTTTTCCTCCATGCCTCGGAAAGCACGTTAAACCGTTAGTTCCAGCTGTCATTTGCACATCTTTGACAGTCGTTACAGATAGTCAGTGACCCAAAATTTGTGACAACCAGTCTTAATACGGGGTATCGTATTACCCAGCACTAACTGGGTTGTGGAAGTTAGATAGCCAGTCGCTCCATGTAAAATACAGGTATTCATCTGCATCCGGTTAGACTGGAAGCCGACCCCAACATAGTTGGGAAAAGGCTAGGCAGATGATGACGATAGGTTTCTTATGTGGGGGAGGTTCAGAATGATGTACTGAATTCGTGGTAAACTGATACCTTGGTACTGGTAACCGTTTTAGCGTCGTCGGTTTCCCTTCCACTCTGTATAACAAAAATGAGCACTAAGGAAGGTTGTTCTAAAGTTAAAAATAATAAAGATGAAAAAAACTAGAATCCAACTACGTAACAAGTAGTTCTAAAACTAAAACCCGACTACCGAATGAAATCGGTTAAAATGTAGCCTATCTTACCCGTCCTATAATAACGAATCGATTGACACCTTATTCATCGAAATAGGATCAATAGTTTAGGCGCTACGAAGGAACATAGTTATGTAAATAAAAATACACAAGAACACACACATACATACACAACACACACACACACATAACACACACACACACAACATAACACATACAACACACAACACACACAGCACAACACACACACACAAGACACACAACACACACACGTAACACACACTTACAGAACACGCACAAACACGCACATAAGATTGTTAAAATCATAACCCTTCCTTTTGGCTTTGTCGTAGTTGGGTAAAAATAGGGGTATGTTGAACGGGATAAAAAGCTAAAAGGCAAGTTCATAATTTTTGCCCCCGGCTTAGAGCAACCCCGCTTCTCATTACAACTATAACTAATATTAAGTTTATAACATTGGTTAGGTAAGCACAGCTTATCTACACTCACAAAATTAACAATTAGCTATAAAATAATAATGAAAATTACATGTTACACGTGTTAATTGATAATGTGCCTATTAAGTGCTCTCATTTAACGCACATATTCTCTTATTTCAACAGCATCTATTTAGTCCATTGAATAGTAAAATTGTGTTTAAGTATCATCTTTTTTGAATATGAAAACGTAAGTAATATAAAAAAAAAAACTAATATTCTTAAACTAGGTACATCTGATAACTAGTTGAATGTAACAAACAAGTCAGGTCCGTAAACATATAAATTAATAGTAAGTCCGCATAATTAAAAAAAAAAAAAAACACGAACAATCACAATTCTTGCTAGGTACTTGAAAATAACAACAATATTAATTTTATTACGACGTTATTCTTATTGCGGTTCCGAGCGCAGACGGTTAGGCGGTTTTCACACAACATCCCGGATTTCACGTTGCATTAGCTTCTATGAAATCCGTTGATGCCAAGATTCTGAGCGATCAGGCTTTCTAACCTACCAATGCTACATTAATCGCAGCAAGATATATGCGAACATTTCCTGAGTGAATCGAGGTAAATGCGTGTATGATAGTAGTATTTATTGCATCGTAGACAATTATTTTGAAGTTCCTATTAAAGCAGATTAATCCGTCTGTGGCGATATGAACTGATTATTGAATCTAAAAGCTATATCTTCTTCTTGTACTTGTGTGAACTATTGAGACTTTTTGCATTTAAATTAATTTTCCAAAAATATCTTTCAGGTATATTTTAATACCCTTAGCATTGCTGTCCTGTGCTTCTGTTGCTCTAACAGAAAATAAACCATTTTTGTTGGCAACGGTATTGTTCTATAATGATGGCAATGGACACCAGATCGTGGCTGCCGGTCGTGTTCCTAAGAAAGTCAACGCGGCGATCAGACAAGACATCAAAATTCGCATCTCTAACACCACTGTCAAAGTAACTTCGCTGTTGCATGGATTAAATGGCGCTCCTGAAGCTGAAGAACTGATAGGCTTAGTGAAAGAAAAATTCAATCACGTATACTTGTTAAAGTTACCAAAACGGCTAGCTAAAAAAGTAGTGACTGAGAAAACTATAAAAATAAGAAATATGAATTTAAAGTCAAACAAAAACTTCAAACTTGATGATTTTGATAAGGATACGACAAATAATGACGAAGTGGTGAACAAGAATTCGATCTCAGAGGGAAATAAAGATGACAATAACATGTTATCTGTTAATAATATTGCACCGGTACTAAAATCATCATACTACATGCCAAATACAGTTTTCTACGCTGTTGAAATTAAATGCAAGTCACCAACTGACCTCAGTTGTTATTCAAATGGTCCTAAATCTCATGGTAAAACTAGCAACAAGTCGTTGAAAACAACCAAGTCGCCAGACAACCAAAAAACAAACAACTTTTTCAAAAAGTTATTTATGAAGACTAACTCGAGGGGCTCACAAGTTTGATGCAGTCTCAGTCAGACAGTTTTAAAATGAGAAGTGTTATTCCTAATTCCTAAATGTTTATAAAAAATAAATAACGTTCTCTATTATTTGTTCATCTCATTTATTAAAATTAATGAATGTTTTTGGGACGTACTTACCTCAAATTGCTACGAAATTGATAACATGGTTCAAAATCCTTTTCCTTTCTCGCAAATATTGATCTGCTTGTTTTATGTAAACCCTTTAGTTAGTCTAAATTATTGGGATGCATCCTTCCACATCTTTAAAGCTAGGTAGGTACACTGAAAAAACGACTTGGTTGCTAGTTACCGAATTTTCATTAGATAATTACTAAAGTATTTAGTTGCTGTGGTGACTGCCGAACGTTTGGGTACAGTAACAAAACAAATTTAGTTACTTAATTTAGATCTCATTACTAAACTGTTTAGTAAGATATAACATAACAGTTTGGTTAACGACTGCTGAACTGTTCGGTATGAGATAGCTAAAGAGTTGGGTAAGATATAACAAAACAGTTTGGTTAACGACTGCTGAACTGTTTGGTATGACATAGCTAAACTGTTTAGTAAGGTATAACATAACAGTTTGGTTAACTACTGCTGAACTATTTGGTGAGATAGCTAAAGCGTTGGGTAAGATATAACATAACAGTTTGGTTAACAAATGCTGAACTGTTTGGTATGATATAGCTAAACTGTTTAGTAAGATATAACATAACAGTTTGGTTAATGACTGCTGAACTGTTTGGTATGATATAGCTAAACTGTTTAGTAAGATATAACATTACAGTTTGGTTAATGACTGCTGAACTGTTCGGTATGAGATAGCTGAAGCGTTGGGTAAGATATAACATAACAGTTTGGTTAACAAATGCTGAACTGTTTGGTTAACGTTAGCTAAACTGTTTGGTGATAGGTACCAACCTATTTGGTAAGATATGTTTGGTAATGTGTACCTAAATTGTTGATTACGACCGTGCTGTGATTACGGCCGAGCTATTTAGCTAAAATAGCTAAATAGCTCGGTCGTAATCGCGGCCGATCTGTTTAGTTAAAACAACAATACGTCTTGTGAAAAAAGTGATACGCGATTGCTCACGAGATGTATTGTTGCTTTAGTTGAAGAGACTGAAATCAAAGAAAACATACATCTATATCTTTTATTATTTCAATTATTTGAGTACAAATGACAATATTATGATTAAATAACATTTATTTATTTGAGTAACAAAGGACAATATTATTATTAAGTATTAACACACAAAATATCCATAAAGGTCATGGCACACTACACAAGCACCGCACCAGCACAGCTGTTGCCTGGCGTTGCCTCGAATTTAGGCTACGGCGCGCTGTCCACCCGCGGTCCGCGCTTTGTTTATTCCATCTTTCAACCCTTGAATATGTGCTTCGAGTAAAGCACGATCTCCTATGGCAGAAACGAGAGCATGGATGTGTTCTTTGGATAACACAAGCACCGCATTCAACGTTATGCCTTCCTCTAAAACAAAACAGAACACAAATTTTATTCTAATGATAAATCTTAGCATATTTTAAACTTTTTATGTTTCACTACTGAGAAGAGAGTCCACGACAAGATGAGGAGATAATAAGTTTATGATAAAAATCTAACTTTATTATGTGCATGAACATTTTAATTGTTACCTACCTTTAAACTACTCCTTGTATTGTGAGAGACCGCAAGAATGAGAGATGGTCTTCGACAGATTCATCACCCATGACAAGCTTTGCAGTTCTCACTCAGGAAAATACTTATGCCGCGACAGATACATAACTATATAGGCGGGCGTGTGTGAACTTCAAGACTATAATATATCCCTACTAGTACCTACTTGTAATTACTTTGGAAAACACTGAACACATCACTCTCTTGACACTTTTAATATAAGTACTTAAACGCGACTGACCTGTTACTAGTTTGGAAATAGAATGAGCTAGAAAACAAAATATTCTCAATGCAAGTTCATAGTAACTAAATTGTTTAGGAAAAAATACCAAAACATTATTTACAAATTATTAATGTCTTTAGCACCAAATTGCTATACACTATGGTACTGAACTACCAAACATTAGTTAAATTGCTGCTAAATTTTGGTTGGAAATTTCTAAAGTGGTTTAGATAATAGTTACAAATGAAAGAGCACAGAACTACTAAATATTAGTTGTATTGATTACAGTTAGTTGCTGTCTGCAAATATTTAGCTATATTGCTTTAGCTGCTACAGCTAAGGAGTTTGGGATCCAGTTACTGGGCCTTGTCTGTGGCAGCTCAATCACCTACATATTGTGATTTCACTTATTTCTGAGAACAAACCTTAATGTACCTACCATACTGCACATACCTCCCTAAGTGTTGTCCATTTTGACAACACTTATGGAGGTAGGTGTCTTTGATTGGTATGTTTTAGGTATAAACCTTAAACACACCAAGCAAAGTGCCAAACAACGATCACAATCAGTCGACACAAAGGCATCCCTAAGCTTGACAAACGTGCCGATACCAACTAGGGCCATGGCACATGGTTACTTTGTAGTATTTTTTGTTTGGAAGTCTATTATTTTGTAAAAAGTTTTTTATGTATGGTCAAATCGTAGCGCTCTATAAATTTTCCCTATACTTACATTCAAATTAGGTAACTATAATTATATGTTAAATAGAAGACGTTTTTGTCTGACTGTACATAAATACGTCACATTTTCACGGGCGAGCGAGACGATAAAAAAACACAAGAATCCTATATAAAACAACACATTGTTTTCTATGTACACAATAGAGAGATTTAAAAGAATTTGAATGTCTTTGGTACATGATACTATATTCAAATATTATATTTATTCTTATTCTGAACTCTTCCAAAGATTTAGGTAACTTGCCTGCCCTTAAACTGCAGACAAGGAGGTCAATATGACAGTACCTACATAAGGTACCTCGTTGGGTAGGTACTAGGTTGATTAAAAAAGAATATGGTAAGTATGTAGGTACCAACACATAATTTAGGCTTGGCAATGTAAATCTCGAAGAGGACCTTACAAATATAGCAAAATTTAAGTAGGTATGACAAAGCCAATAATATTTGTAACTCTTGAAACGACAGCTGAATTTCATTACTTAGTTTGTTTAGGTAAATTATGTAAATAAAAAATTACAGCGCTATCTAGCCCAAACTAGGGCTATATATAAGGGCAAAATAGGGTATAATTTTTTATTTAGCAAAAGCTTGTAAATATATGATTGTATATTATAAACTATGGGAACTAGATGACTGGTGAATGCTTAAATCTTTTTAACCCCCGAAAAAAAAAGAGGGGTGTTATAAATTTGACATGTCTGTATCTGTCCATCTGTATGTCTGTCGGTCCGATTTTATTGCGGTTTTTTCGTTTGAAAGCTGAAGTGATTGAGCGTGTTCTCTTCTTAGCTATAAATCTATAATTTATGAAGATCTGTTCAGGTGGTTGATAATTACAGCTCATTTCCTACTTGAAAAAATGGGGGCTTTTTTAAATTTTCATTTTAATAAGTAGGTACTTGTTTTCTTAAAAATATATAATGGATACTATATAATACCCAAACACGTAACAAACATCAATTTTCATCACAAAAATGTTTGGCCTGGTTGGGAATCGAACCCACGACCTACAGCATGGCAGGTAGGGCTACTACCAACTGAGCTGTGAGATCAGCCAAACAGTGTTGCTATCAATTACTAACAGGAGTTAGTAATTAATAGCTCATTTATAAAAACAGAGCTGATAATAGCTAAGCGGTTTAGTAAACATCTACATTTTAGTAATTAGTTACCAAATGCTTTAGTTGTTGGTAACTCAACAGGTTTTAACAAAATAATAAATGTAGCCACAGCTAAATTAATTTTGAAAACAGAGCTGAACTTTAGGAACAATTTACTATAATATAGTAAATATTCAAGTAGCTAAACTGTTCAGTTAGTCTATTTTTTTCAGTGTATACCATGGCTGTGTAGCAATATGCAGTTCACTCTTTTCAATATCATAATCTACCTAACTGCAGCAGTCTTTGGGCACTTTCAGTGTCCTTTTAAGTCCCTACTACACTACTACTACAGCAGCCCATAACGTCCACTGCTGGACATAAGCCTCTCCCATGATGGGAGGAATTTACCGTAATCTCCACGCTTGGCAGGCGGATTGGAGATCGCAGTGATGAAAGACTAACAGAAAACGCTGCCCATTCTCTGGTCTACGGAGGCGCAAGGTGTTCTGCCTCAGACATTAGTCGCCTTATACGACACCCGTGAGTGTAAAGGGTTGGTTCTATTCTACTCTGCCGGATACCACACGGCTTAAGTCCCTACTCTCAGACAAACCTCAACCCTATCATTAATGGCCTGTATTATTTGACTAATTTCTCGTCAGTCCAACGTCGAAGCTTGAAGTTTTTGGGGCCTTTGATGCAGTTGATGTACTGCAGAAACAACACGAACACTATCATCTGTAAAATTGAAATTTCGTAGCATTTTACTGCTAATTCGAATGCGTTTCTTATTAAAAAAATCTGCTAGTTGTTTGAATTTCATTTCCGTAACGTGTAAGTGAAGAAGAGAGCGAACCACCCCGTTTTATTTCTTCACCACCCAAAGTCACTCACACCTTTCCAACTATACTTTGAAATATCAGAAAAATTAAGTTTGTAGAACTTAAAAAAACACTCATCGATTTTTTTTTTAAAAGATCCGTCGTGTAGTTCTTAAAATATGGGTATAACTTTATTGACTTTTACAGTTCCTTTGAATCAAATCGATCTTTCTTAAAATTTATATTGTGCATGCGTGCATTCATCTTCCGACTATCGAATCCTTCAATGTGCGTAGTTTGATATGAAGATGGTTTTTTTAAACACAGGGAGGTACCCTTGTCGGTCTCCGTAAGAAAGTGAGTTATTTCTTTTAAGCTCTTCCTTAGTATGTCGATGGCTAACTAAATGTCGGCCTAGATTTCAGTGATCCTGAGTGGCGTCCATCACTTCCTGAAGCCTGCAGACAACACGACACTCGACAAACGACACCAAATGTTCCGTCTCTAGTGGGACAACGTCACACTTACTCTCCAGAGCAGAGTTATCTAGAAAATAGCTTCTCATGAGCCGGTTTTCTTTGTTTCGGCTAACCTAGATCCGGATTCCGATAAAAGACTTTTAGATTTGCCAATGCAACTCATGTCCAGGAGGAAGATTTTCGGCAGATGGAATAAAAGATTTAATAACAGTTGTGTTGCCACAATTGTTACGAGGACACACTTTAAAATCGAACACTAATAATGTGAGATCGAATTTGATATTCAGTCATCATTATTTCGTCCTGCGCAAAACTTGTTCATTCAAAGCACATTGGATCACATGTGGCTCTCAGATTGAACTGTTTCTTCATTTAAGGACTTGCTAATTACTGTGTGATCATGGTATGAGACATCGTTTAAAAAATTGTAGTGGGCACCATGTAATTGGTCTTCCATTGTTGATTTCCAAGTGTTTTAAAGGATTGCCTTTGCTTTCCCGTATAGACTTCGCCATCACATCTTTGACAGTACATGGTTGCAGTAGTGGGCTTCAATAAGGCTGTGTTGATTGGTTTATTATGAATCAACCAATCAATCTTCTTCTTCCTCATCGTTTCGACGATTCTTATAAATGAGCTTCGACCTCAACTCTGCCACTGCGTCATTAGTAGCTCGGGAAAGATCTCTCAAGGTGCAGGTGGAGTTGGACGAAGACCAGAATGCGATGCAAGAACGCGTCAAAGTAGCTGTAGCTGTACGCGTCAAGTAAGCCACAACATTCAGTCTTTACTTGCTAGAAAATCTCTTAAAGTAGGTACGTATTGAGAAAAAACAATAGGTCCCAAAAAAAATAGTGTCAATTGGCAGAAATGTTTATTTCTCTTTTGTTGAATACGACGTCGTTTGGCTCGCGAGTGGACGTGCTCTCTGCTTCAATGTTTAGAGGAGACTGGCTTGGTTCTGGCCCGGTGGGTTCCGAACGCAAGGGAGTGGGAACTTTTGCCTACCCACCGTCTGCGCTCTGTCTGCGCCACATAGCACCTGTGTGAAAAAGACCAATAGGTATATATTTTTTTTATCCTGGCACTTTAATGGGCTTAGTATTAAGCTTATGGTAAGGAGATCAAAGTGTTAAAAATGTAAGTTTTGTGAAGAAAAAACACGATTGATGATTGAGACAAAATCTCGCAGCTTGCAGCGTGCCATTAGCACGAGAGTAGATCTCACAAGAGGATCAAACTCTTGTGAGATCTACTCTCGTGCTAATGGCAAAAGCAGGAATAAAATTAAATATTAAAAAAAGAATATCATAGACCCTTTTAATAAAAAATACTACAAGTATAAAGTGCAGGTATGGTAAAGCGAAGTGAAAGTACTGTGATAAATTAGAAAACTCCGTCGAAAAGCATAGATTAATTATCAGAAGTCAAAGTGAGGGTGCTAAAAGTTGCGACAATACTCACGATGTTAGCGGAGACCGTGCAACGACGTGAACCCTGCTCGAATATTTCAGCGCTACTAACATAGAGCGGGCGGGGATCGGGGAGGGTTTACATGTGGGGAAGTGGAGAGGTGGGGGTTCAAATTGAGTGAACGGGGAACACTCGTCCCCGTCATAACAACGATGAATTCATTCATTACTCTTGAGGTCACAGTCTGGGGTAGGGTTGCCACCCGTACTCTTAAATAGAGTATGTCCTCTTTTTCATGTAGGCGTACTTTATTATCTACGACACCAATAAAGTACGCTAAAATACTCTATTTACGTAAAACTGGTTGTTACTGACTCGTTACTGGTTAATGAGTATTTTATTAGTTTAAATTAACTGGTTTTTTTATTGCAAAGAGGCTGTAAATATCTTCAAGAAAGACAAATATTTCCAAAAAATGTCGCAAAGAGCAACAAAAAATAGGTTTTTACGGACAAATAATGAAAAATAATAATAAATACTCTTTTTTTATGCTGTGTACTTTATTTTTGTTCTACCAAAATAAAAACATACTTTATTCGTCCTAAAAAAAGGTGGCAACCCTATCTGGGGTAAGGTTTCTTTACCCACCGAAGTTTTAGCGGCAAAACGTGGAACATAAACTAAACGGAGGTTAGGTAATACTGAGGATTCAAAAAAATAAAATGTGTATAACTTTGTGGGGTGTCTATCGATAGCTCTTGAAAAATGATATCGAGGTTTCAAAAACACTAGTTTTCTTAAGTCAATGGTTGATGAGATATTTGCTTCTAAAGTTCTGAAAATATGTAGGTTTGTGGAACGTAAAAAATTAAGCTTTCAATGATAATTGGTTTAAATAGGATTTGACATTTAGTTTTTGAAATAGCGCACTTTTTCGTGCAACTGCAGCCGTAACTTTGTTTTTCATTAACATTTTCATTTATTGTTCGATGTCTTTCTCACATTCGCTGATTATTTATTTTGTGTTAGGGGACTACAGGAGCTAAACGCGAGTTTTGTAATGCAAAAAATCATACGATTCACTGCAATAAATAAAACCAGAAAAATATATGGTAGTCTTCAGGATATAATATGCTAGTATAGTGTTTTGAAAACATAATACAACAAATTTTACTCGATAAAAAAAGCACGAACTTATCTTTAAAAAAATACTTTAAGGAGTAAAAACCATACTAAAATACATGCGATCATTCTGATTTTTTGGCAAATAATCCTACAAGCAACATATTAGCATGATAGTTGCTAGTTGCATGTTTTTATTTAGTCCAATCGATAGATCTTTTGTAAATCGCTAAATACCACTAATTTCGCACTATTCGGCCCGCAGTGACTGACGTAACAACCACTTTGTAGTGCAAGCTGATTAGAACTTTATTTTAACAGTATTTCAAACGGAGTTTGAACCACCACAAATAGAGTTGCTAATTTAGCTCTTGTAGTGGCCTTAATTAGGTGAATTAGTAAGGCAATAGTTTTATTATTTAAACATCGTTGGTTTTAGTGATAAAAATGTCGAACATAATTTAGACATTAAGTTAGTAATTATAGTCTCTGTACCACTCATCCTTGACCATAAAGTTCTGAACATCTCCATTTCCGAACCTTTCACGAAAGATCAATTTCACGACATTGACCTCTACTTATTAACCTCGTTCGGGTGATTTGGCGCCATTTGATTATTTTCTCTGGAAGATATGTACATTCGCATGTCTCCACCGATAAATCAGAAACAATTGAGCACTTAGAAGCCAACATTGAACGCATTTTATTGCTGAAAAAAAGTAAATCATCATTCCTTTGACTCTGATCGAACGTGCAGATACTCGGTGCTCCAATTTTCCACTTAGCTGACACTGGCTTAATTAGGACCTTCTCGAAACCTATTGTGTTGTTTATTTTCTCTCCTAAATTGAGCTCATAGTTGATTGGTCAAATAAAATTGTAGCCGTAGAGAAATCTTAAAACTCATTGACGATATATTATTTACTTCATAAAAATCCTGTCGAGAATTCAAAAGCTTGTTGACTCATTCTACTGCATAAGGATTATCAGTCCAGCTTGTCGCACCATTTTCCACCAGGTTTGCCGAGACTGACTCCATAAAGTCCCGTATTTCCGTAGTACTATAATAGTAGAACAAAGTCGAATCCCCATAGAGACAACGTGTCTAAGTTTTGTACTGCTATGTTTAACATTACGAAATAACTCTATAAACTTCATATAAACGTACAATGATAGTCTCATAAACGCGGCAATTTCACGAGCGAGCGGTCCATATGGCTTTCGCGCCATGGGCTCGATACTTGACGTCTCGCCGAGCCAAATTCATGGCATTCACGTAGGTACGACGAATTTTGGATCGACCGGATGCCAAATGGATTGATGGAACGCTCGTGAATGACCGCCTTTCTGAGACTATCATTGTACGTTTGTATGAAGTTTATAGAGTTATTTCGTAACGTAACGTGATACAAAATGAACTTATCATTTTGTATTACACCTTCCATTGTTATGACAGCTCTTTGTTTGATTTGTGAACGTTCGTATTTCCGAAGATAAACGATAATTGCCGAAGCGCATAGTTTTTCTGGGAGAGTTGTGATTATAATAATTTCAACGTCTTGTTGTCACCATCGAGGTTCAAAGGTCGCACGCAGACTTCCTTCCTAATGCCACCATCCATCCTCCATCCACCACTACCCCCATCTTGTTAGGTGAGATATAAAATTTGACAAATCTTGTATTTTCAAGTTGCCTCATTTCTAGAAAGCAATCTCTACCCAGTCAGGCTGGTCGTTGTAAGATGTGTCTAGTGTTAAAATTCAAATGTAATTTTTTCATGGCTGTGGTCATTGCATTGCGTATGTGAATATGCGAAGGTTATAATTACAGATAAATTGATACACAAATCTGACAGTCAACAACAACCACAACATAACAACCACCTAATTTACGTTTGAAATGTCATTAGCACTGACCATAACAAACGTACACTACTGAGCTAGGTGCTTGGTAGTTTCACCAAATCTACATCTACACTAATATAATAAAGAGGAAAGATTTGTATTTTTGTGTGTGATGTGTGTGTGTGTATTTGTGTGTGTGTGTATTTGTGTGTGTGTGTGTGTGTGTATGTTTTTCATGAATAAACTGAACAACTACTGCGCCGATTTTAAAAATTCTTTCACCATTAGAAAGCTACATTCACCCTGAGTAACGCTATATTTATCCCCGTACTCCCACGGGAACGGGAACCACGCGGGTGAAACCGTGTGACGTCCGCTAGTTATTAATCTAAATATTTGAGTTGTTTTCAGGAATGTTTTTAGATCCCAAAATAAAAGACAACTTTATGATATTTTATTTTTTATTGTTAGTCGAATTTGATCCTTAGCGGCAATACATGGGTACATATCATTATATAAGTAATATTTTAGGTAATCGTTTAAAATACGAGTAGTTTAAACTTGTAAAGTTACACAATATTTTATAATATCAGTACTTTTTATTATACGTAGATATCATTATATGTCAATGTCTTAGATAAGCTAACAACAAAATACATTTGATGCATAAATATAATTTTGTAATTAAAATATATAACAATATTTAAAAATCACTGACGATAATTAAGTTAAATGCATTCGTACTAGATTTTAATTAAAATAATATTTTATTCACAAAGTATAGATAAGTACTTAACAATAATATATTCGTTGCGTAAAAAGCGAAAGTTTACTTAAAAAGAAAATATAAAAAAAGGAAAATAATGGCAGTGCTGAACTAACACAAATTGATAACTATCACTTTTGGCACAATTACATTTTATCACTGGGTGCAAAAAATAGCAGGAAGCGTTGGATGTGTTTTAGAGAGATTTTTTTAAAATGACTCGCGAACAAGCTGGAACGAGAACTGGGTCCTTAAAAGTTATTAGTAAATACATAGATCCTAACTACAATATTTAAAATTCATCTTATGGCACCAAACACTGCTGCTCCTGCTGGAGCGCTGACGACGCGAACACTCTTCAACATCACAGGCTTTTAAACATTACTTTATAGTTCGATTCGCGTTAACCTATTCACTAAGCTAGCCGTATTGTCTGGTTTTTCAAAGTTTCTTAATACTAATACAACATTTACTTATCTGATTAAAATTATATTGAAAAAACAACAAGTAGTAATCTTTTCCGAATTGGTTTTTTCTTGAAATGCACCAATCGAATTGTAAAGATTACACTGTCACAATGAGATTGAAATATTTAAATTATTTTACATAGTTGTGCTATTGCAGAGTTGCGTTGATGCATCGAAGTTCGTTCGCAGGGGAGACGTTAGTCATATCGGGAGGGCCTGTGAACAGAAACAAATGTTTTAGTATTATTATTAGAAAACAGTCGTAGACATTGGTGTTTGAAATGTAGAAAAAAAAACACACATTTCGAGATACACCAAGAGACAAGACAAAGGGCGACAATAAAAGTATTGCCAACACGAGTGAACAACACGAGTAATAATGAACGAACATTTTGCTGGTCCACCTAAAATTGTATTCATGTTACTATTTTCCCAAAAGTTGGTAAAGCTTATTTCCAATTATTTAACCAGTCATTAATCGCGGTCAACTAATATAAAGCTCACTTGAATTCATTAATGGCCATTTTCAATAACTTACTAGCCGTTTTCGGTAGGTTGCTATCTCTGTCCGTTTGACATTTTGATTACTGGTCAGTTAGAATCAAAAACGTCACAGAAAAGATTTCTTTTATTTTTCTAAGAATAAAGTGAAAGGTAGGTGGGACACGGATATGATATTCTTTGTTGATAGAAACACAGACAGCTACGGTAGAAGGCAGTTACCCAACAGTTATACGTAAGTAAGTTATAGAAAACGAACGGCCGTAAATGAATATGTAATGGGTATAAGCTTATATCCGATTAATTATCACGCCGTCCATTGCAGTCCACTAAAATAGCTCTCCCACAATTTGATCCATAATAGTTAAGAAAGCTTTTCATAACAAATTTATATTTTACCAGTTAAATAACACAATAGCACCTTTTTACTCGGAAGAAGGCAAGCACTTGGAAAGTATGTAAGAAATCAGCAAGGGTTTTCCCAGCTCAAGAGTACAACTCCGAAGGCGACTACAAAGTCGGAATCGTAAGTAATGATATTAAATGTATTGACAGACCCCACGGACGCGACTGATTTCTATGTGAAAATGGAAACAGTTGGGAGTGTCTCCATCTACAGAACGATATATTGATTTAGTCGAACAAAGAGAACAGTCGCTGCGGTCTGTTATTGCAGTTCCGTTTTTACTACGGTTTGTTTGTCGTCTTCGGAATCGTAAACAAGCTATACGATCCCGGTATAACATGGTCTCGCTTTGAATATGGATTTCCCGTACAATCAGAGACCGTTTATACTGGTTTTGCACAGTAGGCGTACCTTAAAAGCATGCGAATTAACTCACCGGTCAGTTCCATTTAGTGGACGTTATGAATCGCAAGGGTCAGTCGGGTGAGGAGCAGGCACATCAAGGTCAGTAGGAGAGGGATCAGGACGTTCAGGGTAGGTTTCGGATTAGTGTTGAAGCCTGGGGGTGCTATGTACACATCCTGGCCTTCGTAGGGATATACTTCAGGAAACAAGGTTCTGAGGTTCCATAGCAGCGTGGAAAGTTAGTAAAGTTAAATTGTTAGTTTCGTTAGCTATATTAGTAAGTTAACCGATGTTAGATTTCGGTAGTCTTCGTGATATTTTACTCTTCTACAGACTGACTGATAATGAAACAAAATTAGCAGGCTATGTAATATGTCGGTGTAGCATGAACGTGGTATGACGTGGTCACTCGGGTGAACGATTCCCTACTGGAGTGATCGAGGACTATGAGTGGAACGAACAGGTGCACAAGTGTAACAGATTAAATCTGATTCCTACTCTAAATCTAAGTGGTGTCCTAAACATTTTTTAAATTTATTTAGCGGTGCGTCAATCATGCAAGTAAAGTTACCGGTAAAATACTGGTTTACCTAGATAATTTCTTTTGTTTGTTAAATCATTGTAAGTGGTCTCAGCTATACTAATTACTAACTAATAATAGTGACCGCGGTGGTCACGTACGGTCCGTTGGTGGTCAATCTCAGCGGAGATTAACCATAGGAGAAGCACAAGTGTGGGCGTAGACGCAGGTGTACTCTCTCCTCTCACTCTCATAGTCTGATGGTAAGCCGACATGGTCGGAGAGAGATCAGGTGTAGGACCCACGGCTTAACATGCTTTAAATACTAAATCTAAGTGAGTGCAGAAGTGTCAAAAATATCTTACTCTGGAAAGTTTTTACTAAGATTCCACAGCAGCGAGAATAATTAGTAAGGTTATGTTAATTTCATTTATCATAAGAACCCAAGATTACAGGCTATATTAAGGACGAAATCTTTAAACGTACGAATCTTAAGTAAGCGTTAATCCTGATACGAAAGTATCACAAATGACGAACTATACTGTAAAACGGTCAAGAGCAAGATTTTCAAGGCTAAGCAAAGACACAGTACGCTCTAAGTATCGTCTATAGATTTCGGCCTAAGTATTTTAATCGTTGTAAGTTTGTATGTTTAAACTTTGTAATAAATGGACCTAAGTAGTAAATTTACTTCCATTTATTTTTTATTATAAAAACAGAAACATCATAAATTAAAAAAAAACAATTCCTGAAATACGTTTCACTTAGATCATTTAACATATAAACCGTACACAAGATTACATTATATTTTACAATGTAATTTGCATGTTTAATTTTAAACCAAATAGCTTGGTCGACCGTACTATCGTCGGTTCATATGACACTTATCGCGTGATTTAACTTTATAATAATATAGCAAAAAATATTTTTTGCTATATTTTTTCTAATCCATTGTAAAAAAACATCGTTTTCTTATAATGTGCTACATTTTTCAGTGCTGCTGCACCTTTTGGCTATACGAAAAGAAATACCAAATAGCATGTACGGTCGACCAAGCTATTTCGTTTAAAATTAAACATGCAAATTACATTGTAAAATATAATGTTTTACAATGTAATTTGCATCATCTGCATCATCATCATCATTTCAGCCGAAAGACGTCCACGTAATTTGCATGTTAAAATGTAAAACAAATAGCTTGCTCGTCCATACATAATGTTTTTTAACTACGGCTCGATAATTCTGGGGTAACCAACAATTCAGAGGAATAATAACATAATTATTATGTTTGTGTATTGTTGCGTATTATGTAGAAACATTAAGATTTTGTTGTAAAAACATAATTATGCCGCGTGGCAACACTTGTTTTTCCACTTCTGTACGTGAGCTCTACTCGATAATATAACATCCCTCTCAAGATTATTTATTCTTTTTATTTACGTCGTTTGCTTATTAAATTCGTGGAATAAGTACCTAATTAAACATTGTAGCGAGAATTTGTGTTGTTATTATTACTGAAGTAGAATTTTATCGGTAAAATGAATCTTCATTTTATCGAAAATTTCGTGGTAGGTAATAAATCTTAAATAGGTACCCATAGTTGTTAAAACTGAAATTTACATCGATTATTTTTATGAAGCGTGTAACGATGCAAGACATATGCCGAAAGTCTTAGTTTTATTAAGGTTCTGTTGCTAAGTAGGAAAGCCGGACTGACATGATGAAATTATGAGGATTCCCCTCATAATTTCATCATGTCAGTCTGACTACCAGTCTGACCGTCAGTTCTTTTTTAATTATTCATGAATACTCTAAAGTTTCTTGTTTTAAAATAAATACTGCTACCGAAACGAAACCTACTTCGCTTGATAGTTAAATGTTACAAAAAAGGTACCTACCTAAGTGCCCTAATAACATATTGTATCTTTTTACTCCCAGCTTGTTTTGCCTCTTGGGCAAAGGCCACCCTATTAATCCAGAGTTGCCAACGACCAATATTTTTATGTGAGTTCTTTGCTTGCACATAAATAAACCTTTAAAATTATTATATATAATTTTCACAGAAATACGACAATAACATTTGATATATAACATATTTTTGAAGAAGCAACCGTGCTGATGCTTTCGTAGATACCTGGGCGACCGAGCCTTGGTCGGGTGAAAATATTTAAAATGTATTTTCCCAGAAATGAGACATACACTGCAAGTTTCATAGCATTTCTGTGTATTTCAAATTCGAAATCAACAAAACTTTCCAGATTTATTGTGAAGCGATTCCTCACTCCGTGCCGTTTATACATGGTATTATAAACACTAACGCAATCTTTAACCAAGAATTCAGTAATATTTCTAGCTTTATGTTTTTCAATAATTTTTTTACAAGAAATCGGAAAATCTTTCGGGTCTTGAATCATATTTAATTCATGGTCAAATATGTTACACGTGGAAGTACCCTTACACCCACAATACTCGTTCACAATATCGATTTCTTAAGTCTCTCCCACACAAATATTCCTTCTAGAGTCGCGTCGTGTCTGAGTATTGGAATGTACCTACAGGTACACTGAACAATAGATAACGGAATACCGTCTCTCTGAAGGAGTTTTCACGTTTTTATTGGACTTACAACTTAAACAAAGATACCTTAATATCAAATTGAACCCATCGACTTATAATTGAACCTAACAGCGGTTTGGTGTGAACAAACTACCTACCTACCTACCACCTACCTACCTATAACAACTACCGAGGTATCAGTCAACGACGAGAATACCCTAACAACAAGATTGAGTCATGCGTAGGTGTAACATATTTCTGTTTGTAAAAAGCTTATAATAATAAAAGCTTTTCCACTCAAGTACAGTTATTATGCGCGGCGGAGGAAAAAGACTTGCTATAATATTATGACATACGAAATTTTCTGTAATCTTTTGCTAATTGGTAGCTTTTATTTTATACGTCCTTATTTAAAGCAGGGCTTTTATAATGATGATTAAGCTAATTAAAAAAGCAAACATTTGCTTTATCATAAAATCATTAATAGGGATTTAAAGTTATTTAATTTTCAATTAGGTACCGTTTCTTTACTATACCCACTTCTTCGTTTCGCCATAATAATGAAACTTTGTGTTATTTTCTGTGTCATGAATTTTAGTTTGTTGTAGTTTTAGGTATTAAAAATTATTTGAAATTGTTTAATCATTTAAGTATAATTATGTTATTTTACTAAACCAGTGTAGTAGGGTAACCTACTACACTTAATTTAAATTGTTACTACAGTTAAAATAAATATGTTAGTAGGACCAAATAATAATTATCATGTACGATTAAATGAGCAGGTAATTGTGAACACGTTCCCGAAAACGGCTCTAATGATTTCGATGGATGGAAGTTTCAATATGAGCGTTTACGGTTTGGTCTCATAATCTGGGAAAAATGTTTTCTCTATTTTCACCCCTGTCGCCCTGCTACTACCTATTAGTGAGTAAATATAAACCTAAATACTTTGTATATGCGTAACCCTTTTCTAGACCCATATCCCATGAACCCCATTATACTGAACCCTGTTCCAGGAACTACATACGGTTCAGGACGATTGCTTGAACCACATACGGTACAGGACGATTGCTTAACTATTATGTCTGTTTTACAAACAATGAAAGTGTTATTAAAAGATCCAAATAAAAAATACTCACTCCTTGCAACGCTGTGTGTTCCTTCCAGTAACTGCGACTTGTCCCAGGTTAATTCCGCGGTCCGAGGTCATCAGCTCAATCTGGTGGATGCAGCCGTTGAAGCCAGGATAAGCTTGCTGGTTGATGTGATCTGGTATTCCACCTGAAGGGAAATGAAGATGATTAACATACGTATACTTGATTAATATCACTCCTAAAATGAAGATGATTAATATACTTGATTACATCACTCCTAGAATGAATATGATTAACATACTTGATTAAAATCACTCCTAAAACGAAGTTGATTAACATCACTCCTAAAATCCCCAAAAGGTTTGGCAGAGGTGCAGGAGAAGTACACACCTACATACCTATTGCCAGTTATATTCAAGTTCAAAGTAATAGGAATTATTAAATTATTGCCTCATGCATACATAGGTTTAGGATTTTAATCGTTAAATTCGTCTTACCGCGTCAAAAGATAGCCACGTAATTATTCTTATCGGGCATAATGATTTATTAAATAAAAATCGTCGTGATTATTTATCCTTGAAAAGCTATAGTTTTATTTTTGCAAAGTTTTCTTGTTATAACACTGACAGCCGTATTCTATAAACAAGCCAAAATGATTACTTGGGTAAAAGAAAATATAATTTTTATTCTGTAGTTTAGTAATTGCTTGCAGTTATTAATTATTTAATAATTAGTGAACAGGTTAGAATTCTTAGCTTTGCTTTCTTTGACGGTTCCTAATGTGTTCAAATCATTGTCTGTTGCATAAAAATGATTGCGTCATTAATTAAACTCAAGTAATTACTTGATTATAGATGCGGGTGTTAGAGGCGCTGAAAGTCATTTAAAACAGCAGTTTATATTGAATTTACCTAAAACAAAAGAGGTTTTATGTCTTGTCACACTTTGTGTGAGGGAATGATTCAGGATGTGTACAGTGCGAGGACACTATACGATACCCCTTAGTAAGACTGGTTGTCAGACTTTTTGGGCCACTGATTACCTGTAACGACTGTCCGTCATAAGTATGGTAAGGAAAAATCTAACCTCTGTTTAAAGGGTGTAAAACACCTCTTAACGAAGCCGAAAGGCACTTGTTCTCCCCGTCATTGCGATCATTTTTTTGTTCTACACCATACCTGGGAACCTTCTAGTTACGGAGATATTGGGGGTCAAAGTTCCAACTTATTGACAAGTTTTTTTTAAATACAAGTTTTTAATGTAAGATTTTTACTTTAAACACCTCCACAACCCCCGTACTATTCAATCCAACCATCAGCACAATGTTTTGAGTGCGTTACATTCAGTTCTACCACAAAACATGATTATTCACCCCCAAAAAAAAGTATTTTCCCAGCAATATTTTTTGCGTAAAGTTACTTAGTTTGATGTACACAATGCTTGGTTAACGGCTTCGTGATGAGGTCTTTTACACCCTGTATAGTTCTACTGTAGCTAAAAGATATATTTGGCAAAAGATTCTATGGGAAAGCTTTATCTTTTCATTCGAAATAAATAGTTTTTTGCCGATAAACTACAATTATCGGGCAGATAAATTCATACAAATTCTGAAGGATAGTGTGCCTTTTACTTACCAAGGTAGATATTCGAGTCAGCGTTCATGAGAGTCGAGATGCCGGTGCTAGTACCAGAGTTCTCCCTGCCATCGACAGAGAGGGTAACGCGACCATCCTCTAGCAGCCTGACGATTACCTGCAAAGACAAATATCATTAGTATCCAGCTAAAACTAATATCTTTTTTGGGACACGCCCACCACTATTTTCCCAACTACAGTAACTCCTCGAAGCCAGAAGCAATAGTCACGCTGCGGCTTTGAAGCTCATCAAATTTCCGGAGTAACAATTTAGCTATCTATTCTAGTATCTCTACAGAATATTGGAATCGTGGCTTAGTAATGACAGTTGCACGGTTCAATCACAGCATGAACAGTCTACGCGTTCAATATCTACGCAATTCAGTGAATAGTTTCCCGATTGGATTTCAGACGGCTTTTGTGGTTGCGAAATTTCCATTTGTAGACAAGTCTACACTAAGTCAGCGGCATTGTGGAGCTCGCCTAGCTAGCGTGTGTAGACATGATTAATGTTTTGTTTTGTATTGATATTAAAACAATGAAGGTAACTATGATACAGTTTGGTGCGGCTAATCGTAACAGACATTGACGTAATCTTACGTAGGTACTATTTAACTTCATATAACGCAAAATCACGCTTCTATTCCCCCGAAAGATTAGGTAGATACATACTTTTTGCATAGACCTACTTATTGCAAGTTAAAATCCTATCTAATGGCCGCAAGCGTATTTCCATCAGTTAGGCACAAATCCAGACTCCGGGTTGCTCGTGAGAAATTCCTGACAGAAAACCCAGTAACATTTTGCAAGACATTTTTGTACGGTTGCAAGGCACTGCAGGCTGCTTGGTGCCAGGTACCTATTCAGTGATAAACAAGTTGAAGACTAATCGATAAATCGGTAAAAAAAAACCGAGTGTAGGGTTCCGTAGTTTCCCGTCCGTCACAATAAGTGTTCCCACTTATGAGTTTAAAGGTGGGTATCCATTATGTAAAAATGCAAATTATTTTGTACAACTTTTTGTCTTTTTTGTACAAAAACTGTTGTTTCCATCAAGTTCAAAATGATTTTCCTAGAAAGTCCTTATAAAGTTCTACTTTTCAGATTTTTTTCATATTTTCTAAAGTTATGGTTCAAAAGTTAGAGGGGGGGGGGGGGGGCACATTGTTTTTTACTTTTGGAGCGATTATTTCCGAAATTATTGACATTATCAAAAAATGATTCTAGGAAACCCCTATTCATTTTTAAATACCTTTCCAACAATATATCACACGTTAGGGTTGAAATTAAAGAAAAAATCACTTCCCACTTTACATAAATAGGGGCTACCCTAATAACACATTTATTGCCAATTTTTATTTTACCACTTTGTCGGCGTGATTGATATTATATTGGTACCAAATTTCAGCTTTCTAGTGCTAACGGTCACAGAGATTAAGCGAGGACGGACAGACGGACGGACGGACGGACAGACATGGCGAAACTATAAGGGTTCCTAGTTGACTACGGAACCCTGAAAACGAATCGGTATATATAATCATGACATATTTAGGACTTGCGTGTCCAAATTTTTGAAAACCGAAAAATAATGACATCCATGTCTGGTTTGTATAAACATTTTTATTTGCCGTTTTTGTTTTCAACTATTTTTTTAATATTTTGCGTTTACATTAATCATGATCAGCCTATTAATGTTCCCACTGCCCCAGCAGTGGGCACAAGGCCTCCTCTCTATGAGAGGGAGTGGGCTGTAATCCACCACGCGGGCCCATTGCGGGTTAGTAGACGACACATGTCTTCGAATTTTTTGGTTCTAGGACATGCCGGTTTCCTCATGATGTTTTCCTTCACCGCTTTGAAAGCAGCTGTGATGAAATAAATTACACAAAGTAATGTCCTGTCTGGGTTCGAACCCACGACTTACTGTTCGTAAGTCGGGGCCGCCACCACTGCTCCTTTTATATTAATATTTTACTATATTTATAGACTCAGAATTTCATCCTCTTTCATTTGACCTGCCACTTGAAAGAATAGGAAAATATAGTTACTCCCTCATTTTTGCATGTAGCATAATTAAGTACGTCATATTGATTTTAATGGCATGTAAAACCCGCGGCCATTAATAACGAATCAGTTAATTTATTACCCTTCGTTTTGGCCGTAGTCGGACACAAAGCGTTACTTTAAGTGAAAATTCATGCGTATACATGTATTAGGTGATGTATTAATTATTTTGGTCTTTCAAATACAGGAGCATTGCCAATATCGGCCCGTCAGCAGTGTAATTGGGTTCAGTTGCAGACCCTGTGTAGGGAAGCGTATCGAAATCAATGTAGCGTGTGATTAGATGTAGGTTTACCTAATGGTTTTGCACCTGAAGGCTGAAGGCTGACACACTACCGCGCACGACGCGCACTATACGTCAGAAGCATTTCTATTTCATACATTTATTACATTTAGTAGCTTAGAAATGTACACACAACATACACGTGCAAAACACGGTAATAGAGTGGAACTTTAGTAGGTAGGCATCCTTCGGATACGGAACCCTAATAATCCAATTACAAAGACCATTGTTTAATTGTACCATGATTACAATACAAACTAAAACCTTCATTCAGTTTAAAAAAAAATAAAGATACTTTCACGTATGAATGCTCCTCATGATGCCCACGTCCCTACTCTCTCCTAGTGCAGCGCTGTCCAAAATACGACCCACTTATAACTGGCCTGTCCATAAAACTATGCCTTTGAGGACTTAATATCACCACTGAATTAACATGCCATCTGGATTCAGCTGATTTAAAAACATATTTCGACTCGTGAAGAAGAAAGGTCTTTCATAGATCTACACTAATATTATGTAGAGGGAAGAATTGTATTTTTGTGTGTATGTTTGTAATGAATAAACTCAAAAAAACAAATGCGCCGATTTCAAATTCTTTCACCATTAGAAAGCTACATTCACCCTGAGTAACATAGGCTATATTTTATCCCCGTACTGGGTGTACGGGGACGGGAAGTACGCGGTTAAAACCGCGTGACTTCCGTTAGTAAGTAATACTTCCATCCTTGCTTGAGCAAGCGGATCTCTTTTCACAAGATATAAACGTCTTCAAAACCTAATTATCTTTAGAATCTACATGTCTTCCCATCTCCATCGAACTATCAAGAGCTCTTTGAGACGTAATTCCGTCAAAGGTATACCGTGAAATTGCACCGCAAAAATCGTAATATTCCGCTCAACGAAATAACATAGAGAGATCATAAACTTTAAAATTAGTTATTCAGGTATATTTTGCAATATTGAGCCCTAACGTGGCTGACATATAATCGAATTTCTTGTACATGTTAGTTAGGTACTTGTTCTATCGGTTTTGCTCTACGGGTAGGTACCTATGGTGAGATTAATACTGATATACCTAACTACGTTTAAGTGCAGTTTGTGGGATTTTAAATTGCCAGTTGCATAACATTTCATATAAACACATAGTGCATGTTGATCAAAGTATACATTACTGTCTACCAAGTAAAAACAACAGTACCTACATTTGATCAGATCAGGATAAATTTCTAGTACTGCCTGAGCTACTGATAAATTAATTAGGTGGATCGTGTACTGGCTAATAAAAATCTTGAGTATCATCACAAGTAGCCAAGGCCTCAATTCTTGTCTCACTGACTGTCAGTCGCGTACGAGTATGTTGTTTCCTTTATAGCACCATACTGCGACGCTAACGTCAGCGACCGACAGCCGTATTTTGTCCCCGCAGACGTCACGACCGACCATACGCGACCGACCGTCAGCGCGACAAGAATTCATGCCTAATACTTTGCATTTTTTAGCACCGAGGGAAACGTGTAGTAGATGCTCAGTGTACTAGTTATGCCATCTAGTAACTTTTCGGTGAAACGTAACTTTCAATTTTGTGACTCCTATGATTCAGACAGAATACAGAATATAGAAGCGTTTTGCATTGTTAGCCGCCATATTTTCACGAAATTGTATTGTTTCCAGTAAATAAATACTTGTTATTTTTTCAGTTACTTGTTATTTATTGCTGCGAATTTAATTTTATTCATCAGCGCCACACATTTGTAAAAAGTGTTAGAAATTTCGCCGGCTACAGTGAAGGAATCACCTTCGTAACCATTTCGTACACTTTCCCTAAGCATTTGGGGTATTACATTGGCACAAAGGCGACTCAGTGCGTAATCTGAGTCGTCATTTTTGATGAAGTAACAATAATTTTTATCTAGATTTTCATCACTGCGATGCGAACCTGGTGCGTGTTTGCAAATTTAAAAGGTTCTATTTTTCCTTTTTTCGTTTAAGGCGACTACAGGCGATAAATTAGCAACTCTATTTGTGGTGGTTCAAACTTCGTTTGAAATACTATTAGAATAAAGTTCTAATCAGCTTGCACTACAAAGTGGTTGTTACGTCAGTCACTGCGGGTCGAACAGTGCGAAATGAGTGGTTTTTGCGATTTACAAAAAATGTATTGATTGGACTAAAAAAGTAAAACATTTAAATGCTAATATGTTGCTTGTAGAATTATTTGCCAAAAAATCAGAATTAACGCATGTATTTTAGTATGGTTTTTACTCGTTAAAATATTTTTTTAGAGATAAGTTCGTGTTTTTTTTTATCGAGTAAAATTAGTTGTATTACGTTTTCAAAACACAATCATACTAGCATATTATCCTGAAGAATACTACATATTTTTCTGGTTTTGTTTATTGGAGTGAATCATATGCTTTTTTGCATTATAAAACTCGCGTTTAGCTCTTGTAGTTGCCATAAAGATCAGTATCTTGTGATGAAATAATTTACACACATTATAGTGCATATCTGGGTATGAGCCTATGACCTACAACCGTGAGCAGTATCACTTGGCCGCCACGGCACCAAGCTGATGCTATGAGATAATGAAAAAACTAGATAATTTGCTTACCTGATGCCGTTCACCATCGTTCACAAAAACGTTCACAGTGAGTGACGACTTGCCGCCGCCATTATCCCATTCAAATACAACGAAACCTCGGTCAACTGAAACAAAAATCTTATGTTAGTAACTTACAGGTAATTTTATCCAAACTACACAATACACATGCACACAGAGCTCAGATTCGATTTCGTGTTTTGTGTTTGCATTCGCTTCAAGAAAAGGTAGGTAGTGCCCTTGCGCTTCGCTTTACTCATCTTGGCGGGGCCACTACAGTGCCCCCAGATTAGAGTGACCGAGCTACCGAAATGATTATTATTGGAAATACTACAGGCTTATTATTTTGATACTTGTGTACCTAAGCCCTGTCTCATGGTTTTGAGAACATAGAAAACCTTTCACAATTCCCAAGCGTTAAAAGTAAGAGGAAAAACCATTATAGGCTAATAATATCTTCTTTGTAACTCATAAGATGTAAGTCAATAAGAATAACAGTTTTTTGCACTGTTTGTCGTTAACTTACTCGTCTGACCTTTGAACTCTTGCAGATATTATAATATGCGATGACCACTACAAAGTTTTATTGCGAAAGTTGCTGTCCGCAACTAAGCTATATTTGTGTGTCAATATGTATTACATAGATATTCTGATATAGTAGTTTAAATATAGGAACGTGGAAAAATGTAGTACTTTCACAATTTAAAGTGTTACATGTAATTTTGGAGTTCAAAAAGTGCTGTTTATGAGCCTGATTCGAATAAATTACTTTTGATTGATTAATTAATTGACTGACCCACTCGATAACCTAAATATTGAAGGATTTCTGCAATTATTTTATTACCTGTACCCAATTCAAAATACTGACTGAATACGAGTTTAATTAATGATGACTTACTTCTCAGCAGAATGTAGTCGCCATAGTAGGGGGGAGCGTTAGTTTCCTTCTGATACACCAATACTCCGTCCTGTGTGGTGAATATAGCCAGGGCAATGATGCCAGGGTCAACGTCCAAGTTTTCGTATTTCAGCAGGTTGGCAGGTAGTTCGAGGTATCCGTTTCCGTTGAAAGCAACGCTGTGATGCAGTTCCAGTGCTAAGAAAAATATTTATTTATGAAAACCTGTTCATTTTATTTCATCCGTTAGTTTCTAATTCCAAGTTTTTGGGTTTAATTTCATTGAGAAAACGTTCTCGAGAATGAATACTCAAAAAATAAACTGGTGGGTATACAGTTATTCGAGAGCAGAAACCTAAACTTATTTAAGGAGCTTAGGGCTTACCGATTTGGCAGTAAGCGCCGGCGAATCCAAGTGGGCAGTCACAGGTATGATTCATTCGGGAGCTCAGGTCAGGTCGGCAGGTTCCTCCGTTGCGGCAGGGTCGGATCGCGCAGGGGTCGCTTGGGGAGCCTGGCTGGGGGGACCTCATTGAAGAGGGCACTCGGTACTCGCACAAGTTTCCCCCGAAGCCAGCGGGGCAGGCGCAAGTGGAAGAGTCGGCGGTGCAGGTTCCTCCGTTGTGGCATTGGCAGCCGATTTCGATCTGTTGTAAACCGGGGTTTTTATTCGAATGAGCTTGAATGGATATTATTATTGTGAATTTGTGATTAGAGGCTAGAAAAGAGGGAGGGGGGACTTTTTTGCGGAAGCTGGCATATTCAGTAATAACCCTATCACCATTATTTTTCTGGTAATTTACAGCTCATGATTAATTTGGTATGTAAGTATGGGACACGTAAACAAATTAAAAATGTCCGAAATATGATGCTCTAAAGTGACTCAGTGCCATAACATTTAGATGTAAACTTGTAAAGACCATACATTGTGATATAGGATGTTTTAAATATTTTTATTTCTTTGCAATTTTGTACTATAGTAGTACCTAATTGTGAAAGTCTAAAGTTTTCTCAAAAAAATAACTTACGTCAGGGATATCACCGCGGACGGCATTGCATTCCTTCACGTTGGCAGACTGGATGGTGGAGTTCACGATGTCGACAGCTTCTCCGTGGAGGGTAAACTGAGGATTAAGTTTAAACTAAATATCACGTTATGCGAAAGAGAACGAAGGGGAAGGTCTGAACTGTGCTCTGTTAAGAGTTAGGTTATCATAACTAGAGGGTTTACACAAAGTAAAATTTTATCAGCGGTTATGGTGATTGAAAAGGCAAAAATGGTATTCGATTGACATTTAATTACGAGAAGGTCATGCCGTCCTGTCAAACCACTTCGTAAAGATACAGGCTTTAATGGGTTTGTCACTTTTCAACTCTGCTGGCTACACCAACATTTCGAGTCATCATCATCTGCCTAGCCTTTTCACAACTATGTTGGGGTCGGATTCGAGTCTAACCGGATGCAGCTGAATATCTGTATTTTACATGGGGCGACTGCCTATCTGACCTCAACATAGGCAGTCGCCCCATGTCATGTCAGGGGTATCGTATTATCCAGTACAAACTAGGGTTTGTACTGAATAATACGATACCCCTTGGTAAGACTGGTAGTCAGACTTCCGTGCCACTGACTAGGTACCAATATTGCGAGTATTCCTTTCAAAGGAGAATAGGCCTCGAAGTATAGGCACTGCCCCAAGGTCCAATAGCCATAAGATAAACCTAATTGAACAGAGAACCTGAAAACCGAATTGAAAACCTTAACTTATAGATGACAAAAAAAATCTAATTAGTCCGTTAGTTAGATTATCAAAAAATATTTAACCCGTATTTTTATTTTGTTACGTAAACCAAAATTGACGAAGACACGACGCTTTTAAAAGTCTCAATACGTCACGTAAGTGCCGTCGTATAATTTTTAGTGCGTATTGACGTCACGAGCACTCCCGAGTTATGATGCGTTTTATCTTTGTTCATTCAGTGATTTATATAAACAAAAAATACGTGTCAATTAGGTACTTTCCAATACTCTAACTGACGGACTAAATAGATTTGCAATTTGTTGATGGTGGAAACTAGCCTAAACGACTTGCGCCAATTTGTATTCCATTCGGTGTTATTGACTAGTTGCTGTTAGCTGACTAGTTGGACACCAAAATTAAAATTTTATTTACAATCAAATTAAGAGTTAACGGGCAATTAATAGCCATATGATATACACTATTGGATAGAGATTTGCAAAGAGAACTTTTGCTAATAACACTACTTTTGCTAATTCTGTAGTCTGTTCGGAATTATCGACCTAAATGTGTGTAAAATTAGACACTGAAGTTAACATTTTCTGAGCATCTTAACGTTATTGGACGCAAGGGCAATTTTGCTCAATCTCCTTTAGAATTGCTGTATTTGGACCATTCGGATTGATCCAGTTAGATAACTAATTTGGTAACTGTCAGATAGCGCTGGCATCGTTTGGAACTTAGCATTCCGGTTATTCATAGTGACACAGTCTGTGTATAAATACCGGATAGTCTATCGATCTCCCCCGATTGAGAGACGAGGTTAGCGTTAGCCGAAGGACAGACTGACGATGCTAAATTGGTTTGGACCTGTTTGTTTTGGTGCCTATATGCAATATTCGATTGTAATACACATGTAAACGGGTATTTTCGCGAATTTTTACCTTTAATATAAGCCCGACGTTTCGACCGGATTGCACCTGGCTGGCTGGTGCAATCCGGTCGCGAAAATACCCGTTCGCGAAAATACCCGTTTACATGATTGTGTATTATAATGTGTTTTGATCGTGAAAGTTTAAAAAAGACAATATTCGATTGATTCAATAATTGATCATAATTACATTGTATATGGACCGGTTAGACTTATCGACGGTTTTTATTATGCAGGAAAAACAGGCATCTTACAATAAGTGGTCACATAATTAAATTGACATCTGTAATACCAACGGATTCGCAGGTTCGATGCCAGCTGGTCGGGCTGCCAACTGGTCAGCAGCCGACCAGTTGCTTCAAGGAGATGTTCGTTTTAGAATGTTGATAATCATTAGCTACGTAGACAAAGTCTCTAAATTGTTCAGGAAGAATCTAACATTTGATATGACTTACGTCGGTAATGCATCCGTTAAATCCTCCGGTGACGCCAGTGTTATTGTTGAGGACGATCGAGTCATCCACGCCGCCCACGAAGATCGGTGTGTCCAGGTTCAGATCCTGCAAAACGTTTTTAGATCAAAAATACGCCTTGAAAACCTGGAGGCTTCTCCAGGTTTTCAAGGCGTATTTTTGATCTAGGCGTATCATTGAGATATGAACTCTATATGAATTTTGTAAACATGGAAATAGTACTGACCTGTTTAGGCGATTCCAATCGTTGTTCGAAGCTGTGTACTTTGTTGACCTTCAGCGATACCAGAGATCCGACCCTTGCGATGTGTACGGTGGTCCATTCGTTGGCTGGCAGAGTTCGGTCGCTTACCAGAACAACTGGTTGGCTTCCTGTTAAGAAATTCTCCAGATTTTAAACGGGGTGTAAAAGAGGTGTAGGTGTTGTAAAAAAACCTATTGTTGATAAAAGCTTTACGATTTATTGTTGATATTGTTAAAACAAGAAGAAAAAAAGATAAACTACCTCCTCCAAGATCGTAACGGAACTCAAGTCGTGCGTCGTGAACAGCCAGTGAAGTGAATCCTCCGTATCCACGTGGTGACTCGGCGCAGTACATGATGATACCGTCGGTGACTGGGGCAGCGGCTTTGATCCTCATCGACATAACCAGGGTGCGGGAGGGCGCTGGTGGCTTGATGGCTAGGTAAGCACTTCCGGTGAAGGCTGGGTACTCAATCGATTGTTTTGATTCACAGCTGTAACGTTAAGATAGATTAGAAGTCAGCAGGAGACTACGGGCCAATTCCAGCAATGAAACTGAACGCGCAATTCTTAGGCAGCTGTCAGTTCGTTTCTACATTGTAACAGAAAATTGACAGTCACAGCTCTAAGATGCAGTTTAGATGTGCTGGACATATTCAGCTTGATTGGTAGCCCTTGACGGTTTCTAAGAATAACAATGGTGTCGATTCTGTTATCCACAAACTAAACTAAATTTAGGCTATTGCTATCTTTTACTAAAAGGCAGTGCGAGAAAAAGACGGCTATAGCTATGAACTAAGTTAGAGATATTAAACTAGTTTATGTCTTGCGCTTCAACGTGTTTTACGTGCACCCTTCATTTGTATATAAATATTAGTCCCAACTAAATTTAACAGCTCTAAATTACGTCCGTCTCTTTCTTGTTTTATTAGAGAGAGAAAGATAGCAATAGCCTAAATTAAGTTTAGTTTGTGCACAACAGAATCGACACCATTGTATGTTGAAAACTATTTATCGGAGTTTTTTTTTTAATTTCATGGGGTGGTTACTTACTTGGCTCCGGTGTGGGTGACGGGGCAAGCACACTTGTAACCGTCGGTGGTGTCGGTACACTTGCCGGGGCCGCAGAGTCCAGGCCGGCACGCCTCGCCGATACGGTCGCAGTTCAAGCCAGCGTAGCCGGACGCACAAATGCAGATGTAGCCGCGCTCGTTACGAGCTTCCTGGCAGACGCCGTTGTTCAGACAGAGGTTGGGTGCGCAGGAGTTGCACTCGCCTACCCGGCTGCGTTCGATGCTATCCATCATAATGTTCTTCTCTTCCCTGCCCAGAATCAACATGCTTGCGCAGCCAATGAATCTGAAAGCAAAAAATCTATTTAGAATCTTGTGCGCTGGTGGAAACATAAGTCAAACCTCTGAGCACAAAAATAATCAAATGCGAACGTGGAATGTAACTAAAGTGAACATTCGTCATTCACATTTTGAAAAATCATTAATTTATTATACGTACCCAGATGCTCCAGCCAACTCAGCGGGTAGTTGGTTGTAGTCTGGAACTCCACCGATGTACAGAGGTTGATTCAGTTCCAGCAGAACCCACTCGGGGGACTCGGTGATGAATGGTCCAGTGTTGTCGACGTCCATTGTTACTGATGTAAAAATAATAAAATTGGCAATTGAACCTCGTCTCATAAAAAACAAAAAAGCTGAGATTTATTTCTTTATTCTCCCCAGCGAAAACACTATCACGTAGGGGTTTTGGAAACCTGTCATGTAATTTATGATGCTCAAAATGTGCAAATTCTTTGCCTAATTTGCATTTTCCGTAATTTGCGTTATTCACTAGTTCAAACCTTTTATTTTTTGTCTTGGAGGAAAGGTATGAAGAAAGAAAAAAAAACCTAACATAAAAGAACTAAAACGATAATTAACATAAGAAGAACTAAAACGATAATTAACATAAGAAGAACTAAAACGATAATTAACATAAGAAGAACTACAACGATAATTAACATAAGAAGAACTAAAACGATAACTAACGTAAGAAGAACTAAAACTATAATTACCCTTAGATTTTGTCCTGCTCAATCGGATTGTGTGCCAGGTGTTCAGCTGCAGAGGACGGTCGCCCTTCACAAACAGCGGTTCAGCAGTGCCAGAGTTAACCACGAACTCAGGTACTCCGTCCTTCAGTTGAAGTCCGATATAGTCGCCTTCGCGTCCTTGGTTCTCGCTGTTGTATAGAATCAGTCCATTTTGGTCTGGAAAAAAAAATTGTTACAGTGAATAAGAAAATTTATTGTTTTAAGGTGGAAGCTCCACGGTAGCCCGCGAAATTCAAATTTTCTTACGTTTTTTTTTCAATTTGCAGGTAGGTAAGTGTTAGGTTGTATGTTGATTAAAATATTATTCGCGGCTGTAACACATAAGTAGTTACAGAATTATAATCATTAAAATCATCAATACAACCCTCTAGGTTCATGTAAACCTGATTGAATAACTATTTCATAAAACAGTCATTCAATCACCTTAACAATGAAAGGTTTATATTTTATAAGGTATTAGTTTTGTGTTTTTTATTTTTGAAAAAATAAAAGGCACGACGTCTATAGTTAGTAATTTTAGCCGGTTTTTTTTTGTAGGGAATGGAAATTGACTAAGAATATATAATATGCTCACCAGTAGGTTTGAACGAGATTTCAATCTCGAACTGCTTGTAGGGGTCCCTCAGGGTCGGCAACGAGAGGAAGCCTTCTCCATCGAATCGTGGTACTAGTCCGGTGACGGTCAGGATAGCCCGAGCTTCTATTGAGGCGCGCTGGTTGCTGACGCGGCACACGTATGTGCCAGCGTCGTTCTCAGTCACTAATCTCAGGAACAGGTTAGGCTGGAATGAAGATTTGTAGCAATTTTATTTACCTTTTTACTGTTTAGTTAAATTTCTCACAATTAATAACAGAAACGCTGCATTACCTGGTCGGCGCGAATTTCGGCAGGCAGAGGCGAGAACTCCCTCCTCCATTCAATGTTGACAGGGTCTTCCAGGTTGTGTGTGCATGGTAGGTCCACGGAGTCGCGCAGACGAGCGGTGTACTGCGAGACTGCTAATTCTCGCGAGTCCGGGTAAAATGGTCCCCCTGAATACATTGGAATATATGTAAAATGGTCCCCCTGAATACATTGGAATATATAAGTTATTGTTTGCCCCATTGGTGAATACCAATGATGTTCAGCTGCAGAGGACGAAAACAATACGCATCATAACAATACGCCTGTAATCTTCAAAAGGTTAGGCAGAGGTTACCCACATGACGCCTGGTATGCTTAAGTCCCATTTTGAGTGCTGAACTGGGCACGAATCGGGGCTGCTTCTGAGAAATCTCTGTGTGTAAAAACCCGATAGCAGTTGACCTGGGAATCGAACCTAAGACTTCACGCTAACCAGTAGCACGTAGGCAAGTTAAGCGCTTTTGCGTTACCTGATTCAACTTCAAGATTAAAGTCATCGAAATGGGGGCGTCCGGCGTAGTCCTGTCCGATGCAGCGGTAGATGCCCGCGTCGGCCGGAGTCACTCCGGACAACGATAGTCTGACGCCATCGCCGTATGTCTGGACAAAGGTTTTAGTTAGTTATAATACAGCATAGCTTTTATTATTAAATCCAATACATTTTTGACTTTTCAATCATCTTTTTCGATGATGGATTGCCAGTTTGTCCTGCTCTGTCTCTATTTATATTATTATTATTATTCCTTACTGTTTGTTAGATATGCTATGCTATGTGTAATCCAAGTCATAAAATTGACTTACCAAAGAAGCTACGTATTGGTTGGTTCCAAGGCGGAGCCATTGAAGCTTGATTTCTCCAGACCTTGTCTTGCATAGGACGTCGACGTTGTCTCCAACTCTGTACTGCCTGTGAGGTTGCTCGATAGTCACGAGCTGTTGTGACTCAGGTTCACGAGCACCTACAACATTCAACAACAATTAGCCAAACTCAAACACACGTAGATGGTAAACACGGAATTTAAATCAGCCCCTTTGAAGCAACCCAGGACACTATAATACTTACATAATAATAATGAATTAACCTGTGGATAAGGATAAATCTATTTACGTTCTAAATAAAATAAATTATGCAAACATAAATGTCAATACAAGCAACATGCAAACCCAGGGTCGTAGTTCATCACTTTACAAAAGCTTTGAACCTTTAATTAATTTAATGACTTAGAATAATGTGACACCATACAGTAAGCAAAGACAAACTTGTTAATGTTTAATCTCTCGAAACACAGTTTTAGTCGAGACTCGAACACCAGTCAAACAAAAAGTATACGATAGTAAATAATAATTATTATCATTCTTTTCATAAAACTCCTAGAAACTACAGGTAGGTAATATAGGGAATACAAAGATGCGTCAAAGTATAAATGAGGGCTGCAGGGGTTCAAACAAGACAATCCCATTACAGTACAGAGTAGCCCGCTTAGTTACGAAACAGTACAACACCCTCGACTAGACGGACAGCTGCCCAACACACCCGCACCAGATTTACCATCGTGTGTGAGGTAGTTTTTCCAAGTCCTGTCCAGATAACGCTTATCTCGCCACAGGCAGTTCTGCTCGTCACTATAGTCTCGACAGTGAGGGTATCCATCGCACAGTAAGTGTTCGTCTATACAATCACTGGAGTCTTTACAAAGGAACTGCGTGTCGAGGCACTCATAACCTTTACGAGCGAAAAATGACAGCTGTATTACAACTTACAATATAATAAAATACTATTAAAATCAATTAAAACACAACATAGAAAAGTAGAAGAGTCAGAAAATAGGGCTAGGAGACTAATATTAAATGGCTAAGCATGCCTGGTTATCTTATACGGTTGGGCGAAGCAGAGGGGGTTTGCAGCGCCACCACTGGAATGAAAGCTGTCTAATTGACCTGGTGGAGAATTCACTGACCCTTAATGTGTAGGTTGATGTAATTGCTAGTAATGAGTCTTCCGTAAATGTCTTTTATGTTGCACACATATCTTCCGGTGTCGGTTTTTTTGGCGAGTCTGATGAAGAGGGATCCATCGTCCTTCAGCCTGACGGAGCGAGGCAGGGAGCCGCCGTTCTTGGTCCACTCGAGGCGCATGTTGGGTATGGACACGTTGCAGCTGAGGTGTACCGCCGCACCGACGTGCGCGCGCTGCTCATTGGCGTGCGACACTGACCCCGTATGATCCGTAACTTCTATGGATGTTATTGTCATGCAGTCAACTTAACCCTCAAGCGTTACCAACCGCGTGTATTGTCTCTTTTAAAAATATCTTAAAACAATCGGGACTCACGAGACAGTACCTAATATCATGAGTTATCGGTTCCAAATCCACGCAGTTGGTAAATAAAATTATAAGTAATGTAAAGCATTCAATCAATGGTGTTTCCATTAGGTGTGATGTCGGTGACCAGCATTCACACAGCACAACTGAACGGCAAATAAAAGAACAGGTACCTTAACATTAGTGCAACCTGTACATTCGTGTTTTCGTGAACTTGTGAAGATTGCTCGGTGGCAATCTTCGAAATTGATAGAACTGTCCAACATGTTACGGGAGTAACAACACAGTGAAACTAATTACTTAAAATGCTTTATGAACCTATATTTATTCATAGTGTGCTGCTCGATAAACTTTTTAGCATTAGCTAGGCATCTTTTATCGGTACCTACCTACGTTACTTGTAAAACAGACACTGTGCTATTACATCCTAAATTAAATTATTATCGATTCTTCTACTGATGAAAAACAGCATTTTCACTTTTATGGATTCTTTCGGTTGCTTTTAGGTTTTAATGAATGTTAGGTAATGTTTATCTGTGTATAATATTTCTATCAATTTCGAAGTTAATCTACCGTACAGTTTTGTGCCGTTGGTGTCCATGCTACAGAAGTGTTGGAAGATGTACGTACCGCTGACGACGACCTCTGCGATGGCGCTTGCGTTGGCGTAGCGACTTCTGGCAATGCATTCGTAGCGGCCAGCGTCTTCCACTTCGATTTGACGGAAGATAAGCCTAGATGAGCGGGTGTCCACGCGGCTGTAAAAGGTAAACGTATTTATTAAAAGACTTGTTGATGACTTGTTCGTCTGATGGCTCGACTTTTAACTAAATCGCGCCATCCTAATGGGATATTGAACCCATGCCATAAAGTTTCAAAGTTTGAATTTGCAGCATTCCGCTACTCAATTCTGTCTTTTCGATATCTAAGTCAGCGAGTTCTTAGAATCTTAGTCATAAATTTCATAGTTTTTCTACAGTTAGAAATAGAGGTGAAATTTAGACTTACGGTTAGCCCTATTGTCTTGTTTTACTTACTTGGAAGGACTCCTGTCAAGAGGTCTCCAGTTAATGTCGATGATGTCATCTCCCTCAACGATGCACTCAACTGTGGGCGACTGTCCGGGTTGCACGGTCTGTGTTGGAGGGCGCAGCGTGATCTTAGGCGCTCTGATGACGACCAGGCTGGTGTATATCGCTTCTTGGATCTCATTGTATTGGTTGTAAACATTGCAGACGTACTGGCCTGAGTCAGCCCTCGAGACCTGGAGATGTGACATTATCAACGTCAGAATATACGTGTTAGGCAACCAAGCTAGGAATTGACGAAGATACGACGCTTTTAAAAAGATACGACACGCCGTACTATAATTTTTAGTGAGTTGTGACGACACGAGCCCCCACTCTCGAGTTTTGATGCGTTTTTATCTTTGTCAATTTTCATTGATTTACAAAAACAAAAAATACGTGTCCATTATTTTCCAATACTTTAACTGACGGACTAAATAGATTTGCAATTTTTGATGATGGAAACTAGCTTTTTATTACGTGTATTATAATAAATCTACTATTATTTATTTATTATCTTTCCGCAAACTGGCTTAAGAAAGTTTGGAGAAACGTTTACATTTGAAAAGAATATTTTTTCTGTGCTCATGTACTCGTATAGTACTTACGTTGACGATGACTAGTCGCGAGCGGTCCTGGTAAGCGTTACGTTGGAGCGGCTGCCTGTCGGCGCGGTCCCACTTCACGTTGTCTCCTTGTTGACCACAGCTGTAATCACATCACATTTTAGTATACTGCCTACCCCTACTGCCCAGTTGGTCTATTAGTCGCAAGCGGACTGTGAGAGGTCCTGGGTTCGATTTCCGGGTCGGGCAAAGTGTTATTAGATTTTTATCAGGAATTTGTCAGTAACAGCCACGGAGCCTGGATTTGTGCCCAACAACAACAACAACAGCCCGTAACGTCCACTGCTGGACATAAGCCTCTCCCATGTTAGGAGGAATTTGCCGTAATCTCCACGCTTGGCAGGCGGATTGGAGATCACAGTGATGAAAGACTAACAGAAAACGCTGCCCATTCTCTGGTCTTCGGAGGCGCAAGGTGTTCTGCCTCAGACATTAGTCGCCTTATACGACACCCGTGAGTGTAATGGGTTGGTTCTATTCTACTCTGCCGGATACCACACGGCTAACCACCGCAGAAGCTTGATGGATTTGTGCCCGATTAATGGCAATAGGCTCGCCCCGTAATGCATGGGACTTTAACATAGCTGACGAAATGTGGTTGTAGGTACTATTAGGTACTCTTCAGCCTAACCCTAAGCGTTACAAGCCTTGATGACTACTGTTCTTTCACACTCTATTGATTAAGCATCACTGTCAAAATGGCAGTGATCTTTAGACTTGCTGCAATAAGATTAGGTATATTTCGGTTAGTTGTTGCCACTGACAAGCCCGTGACACAAACCACTGACAAAAACGGTGTTCTATATGTAGGGTTGTTGTTGGGTGCTGCCGTCACACGTAAACGAACTAAGGAAGGTAGCTTATAGGCAGGACAGGAAAATGACAACTTTAAGCGTTGTCAATTTTTTGTCTCTATAAAGGGTGTAAAAAGACTCTTAACGAAGCCAAAAGGCATTTGTTTTTCCCATCATTGCGATATTATTTTTTTGTTCTCGACCATACCTGGGAACCTTCTAGTTACGGAGATATTTGGGGTCCAAGTTCCAATGTTTTTACAATATTTTTTTTAATACAGTTTTTAATGTTAGAACTTTATTTTAAACACCTCCACGACCCCCACACTATTCAAGCCATCCCAATCCATCTCAAAACTAGCACAATGATATGAGTGCGTTACATTGAGTTTTACTTTAAAACGTGATTTTTCACTCCAAAAAAATAATAATTCCCCAGCAATATTTTTCGCGTAGGGTTATTTAGTTTGATGTAGGTACAGAATGCTTAGTTAACGGCTTCGTGAAGGGTCTGTTTACACCCTGTAAATAAACTCGCAGTCACTTTTCAAGTTTACCTTAGGAGCGTTAGCATATAAGAAAATACTACTTACTAAATTATGGTTTCGGGTTGTCCTTCAATGGTGAATAGATTGCTTGGCTCGTTAGGTTGGGTAGGATATATATCCGGTCCAATTGAGCCATCTCCGCTTCCTGCAAATAGATGGTTTTACTTAGAACTGTAGACCATAATATTCTGATAAGAAAGCTGATTATTAAGCCTTGGTCTCTAAACGGCCCAGCAGTGCAAGTAGGTACGTAGGAATCGATTCGATAAATCTGACAGTTATTCTCGACAAAATTACTTTTTATCTTTGTTATAAACTCATTTTGTCGAGAATGACTGTCAGATTTATCGAATCGATTCCTACGTACTTGCACGGCTGCTCCTCTTTTGGGACGGGAAGGCACCTGCAATGCCACTGACACTTCAACGTCCACAGATGGTAGTGACCATCTTCTCGCAGGTGTGTTTAAGCACACTTATCCTTCCCACTGCTGGGACACAAGCCTTCTCTCTGTCAGACCAACGCGGGGATATGTGTTCGAATTTTTGGTTCTAGAACATGGTTGCTCGGTTGTCTCCCGATGTATTCCTTCAGCGTATAGAGAGCAGTGGTGATGAAATAAATAACACTAAATTTCTGATTTGAACTCACGACTTGGACTCTTAAGTCTAGGCCGATACCATTGGACTACCAGCTGAGTGTTTAGTTTAGCAAAAGGGTTCTAGATAGAGGTCTCTAGACTAACGTGAGTAAAAAAAACCTCATCGACTACTTACCGTAGTCGCCACCGTCGTCGCCTCCATCTCCGCGGTCCACCACAACCTTGAACTGTTCCTTGGTGGTCCCGGCGGCGTTGGTGGCAGTACAAGTGTAGTCACCGCTGTCGCCGTCTCTGGCTGACGGAATGCGTAGGGAAGCGTGGCCAGGTGTCGCCGCAACGACTTCACGGTAGTCACCCACTGAATGTAAAACAAGATAATATTCATTAATTATTACATATTGTATGTTCAATGTTCCCACTGCTGGGGCACACGGCCTCCTCTCTATGAGAGGGAATGGGCTATAATCCATCAGCTATAGACATGCCATCTACAATAAGTTTTGACGGACCTTCCGCAACAGGAACCACGAAGCAGGATCGGGTCGGGTCGGGTGCCTGATCAAGGTTTTTGTAACAATATTCTGATTTATAAGAAACTCCATCGAGTTTCTTACTTACTCATGTTTGGAATGGGCAACTACAGTACCTACTTCCACAGTTATGCCTTGTGACAGGGACTGTAGCTTCATATTTTGTGAGTAAGTAAGTAAAATTTTATTTGTTTAAAACATGGTGTAACATGATACATTGCATGCAAGATAATAAAAAAAGTGTGAAAATCGTGTTAAATCTAAAGTGCCTGCCATGTAATTCATCATCATCATCATCAGCCTTTCTGGGACACGGCCTCCTCTCAATGAGAGGGAATGGGCTATAATCCACCACGCGGGCCCAGTGCGGATTGGTAGATGTCACATGCCTTCGAATTTTTTGGTTCTAGGACATGCCGGTTTCCTCACGATGTTTTCCTTCACCGTTTTGAGAGCAGCGGTGATGAAATGAATTACACAAAGTAATGCGCCTTCCTAGGTTCGAACCCACGACTTACTGTTCGTAAGTCGGGGCCGCCACCTTTGCGCCACCGCTGCTCCTCCCATGCCCTGTAATTGCCTTGCTTAAAATTTATGCTATGAAATTAATTTTAAAAATTACTCACATTGAATAGACACAGAGGGTTCAGGGTAGCCACTGGCTCTGCACTCGATGTTGATGCGTTCTCCGGTGGACACTTGCACATAGGGGCTTGGTGTAATGGTGATTTCAGGAAGAGCCCTCACTTTAATGACGGCGCTTGCGCTGGCAGATCCGGCTTCGTTACGAGCCGTGCACGTGTATTCGCCTTCGTCGTTCACTTCGATCTTCGTAAACCTGACGAGACGTGCGACAGATTAAATATTACGAGTTGTCACCGATGTTGCAGTGGTCAGTGATAATCGAACGTTATTCATTTTTTTCTTTCTGCACTTCTTCTCCACAATATGAGCGTGAACTTAGCCAAATCAAGCTCTCCTTCGTGCGCACAATGCTTAAAATATGAAGAGATTTTTCTTCACATTTTAATACATGGGGCTATTGAAAATCTAAAAACGTTAAGCCACTGAGGAGATGGCTTGCTTTTAGTAACAAACTACTGTTAGATTTTCGGGACCATTTTCCGCTGTGTATAATATAATAATACTAATAAAATCATTTATTTCAGGTAATTATCATATGAGCAGTTATTTTACTTAAATGGTTTTTTTTTCTATAGTCCATTATCTGTAGTTTTTGATGTAATGCATGCCATGATTAGCAGTAGACTGCCTCCGACAGCTCTAAGCTGCTAATTTTATAAAAACTGGCATTATAGAAACTAAAACTTACTTCAGTTCATTATGTGGCATTAATTGCGTGAACGGCGATAGCGGGCGGCCTCCGTTCCTGTTCCATGTGACGACTGGCTCCGGTAAACCTCCAGTGACGCGGCAGATAAGAGTGTATTCACCACCCAATGGCACCGCCTGTACCTTGCCTTCCGGCGGCCAGATCTCCACTCTAGGAGGCTCGCGTCCTAGAAGTAGTCAATATTAGTCTCGAAAATTCTGATTGATATAGTAATTGCTAAACAAAACCAACTGTACAAGACTATAATATGGTAAGTGACAACACAAGGAGGACTTCAATAAGTTTTTAAATCTCAAATGATAACATAATGAGTTGGTACTTACTTTCAATCTCAACGAACACATAGATGTTAGCTACTGGAACGTTGTTGACGGTGCCTTCGCAAAGGTAGTATCCTTGGTCGCTATCTTTAGCATTGTTGATGATCAAAGTGCTTCCACGTTGACTTGAGTCGGGGCCGAGAGCGCCATCGTGCTGGGGAATTACAACAAACAGATTAAAAAATAACAAAAGGCGCAAGAAATGATCTTTTTTCTCAAACAAGTGAGAGACAAAAGGTACAAAAGCTGTTCTCTAAAATATTTGGGAAAAACAAAAATGCGCGGTGCTTGTCAATGTTCTTACCCTTGTCCACCTAATCAGAGGTGTTGGACGTCCAACGACTTTGCATTCAACGGTTCCACTTCCTCCAGTCGGGATCCTCAGACGGTCTTCCGACACAGTGATGTTATAGACCTCTGGCGTAGGTGGAGCTTGAACGTTCACAGTAACCAAGATTGGAACTGGGGCGACATCGGAAAGCGGCGATTGGCAGATGTAAACACCTTGGTTCTCAGGTATTGCGTATTCGATGTACAATACACCGTTTTCTGACCGTACGTTCGATGGGAATATGGCGTTATCTTGTCTGAAAAAGAATGTTATCATTTAGCCTACAGCTACTTATAAAAACACGTAACTTAACAAGAGGACTGATGAGTATCCTTACCTGACCCAGTCAATGGTTCCTGCTGGAATGTTTGTTGTTCCAGTGCAAGCAATCCTGATGCTCTGGCCCTGGTCTATGTACGGGTTAGGAATGGACACTGTGAGCTTGTCTCGCGGCGGGAATGATGGTCGAGGTCGTACAGTGATCACGGCGGTACGGTCGGCACTTCCAACTGTGTTCGACGCGATACATCTAAACAAATGAAAGTTTATAGTCGACGTTTCGGTCGTGTTGGTCGTTTTCTGTACCGAAGTATGTGTAAGTAAAGCTTCACCACTTGGTTATGTCAGTCAAGTGCAGTTGCTTCTTGTCTAAATAATTGTTCAGCTAGCCAGACAAACTAGATAAACAAAATGTACTAATTTGTCGGTTCTTTTTCAAAATTAAATCTATTGAGACAATCAATAACGCTGACTAAAAAAATACCAACCTATATTCTCCGGAGTCTTCGACCCTAGCGCTTTCAATTACAAAACGGGTATCGACGTATGAGATGGACAGTGGTAGAGGTCTGTTGGATGCCCTTTGCCACCTGATGGAAGGTGTAGGGTTTCCTCTCACGCGGCATTCCAGTTCAATCAGGTCACCTTCGTAGAAGTCCTGTACCGTTGGAGTGATCTCCACGCTGGGCATCGTCATAGTGTTACCTAGAAGGATATTATTATAACGATTAAACTGTAGTTGGCTACAAATAAATTGGCATCCTTTTTTCACGTTTGTATTATGTAACTTTAAATGATATAGACGTCAAAATCGTCTGACTCACCACGGGCGTAAAAAATCCAAAGAGGTACAACTGTTCCAATAATGATAGCAAGGAATTAGGAAAAGAAGACTCTATTAGCATTCAGATAACACTTGTCTTAAACAAAATATTTTACGGAATTCTTTATAAAATAACAATCTTGGTGTGAAAAACATTAAAGATGAACTTACCGGGTACTTTGAGAGTAGCAATAGCCTGGGCAGTGTTAATGCCATCGCTCGTCTCGCAGATGTACTTTCCGCTATCAGAAACTTGCAGATTCGTGATTAGAAGAAGTCCCACGTTCTCATCAACTTGGGTCCTATCAAGGGGCAGGATTCCATCACTCTTGGTCCATCTGACCGGCAAGCGAATCCTGGAATTGAGGCTTTGTGCTTGGCAAGTGAAGTTGACGCTGCTACCCACTTCCTGGATCTTGATAGTTGGACTTGTGATCTGGACCACAACGGTCGGTTCTGGCGGTGGTGGGTATGGTGCGTCGGTCACGGATGAATCTCCTCCTGTTTAATTTCATAGATTGTTTAAAGGGCCAAGGTAATAAATGGAAAGAGGTAAGCTAAAGACTTTTGAAATAGTCTCTTTGTCACTGATCCATGAAGTTCAATTAAAACTAACAATAGTAGTTTCTTTTTCATTATCGAATGGAACGATTTTTGTGTTATCTGGTATAAAAGTTAAAAGTAAGTATCAACAGTAACTAGACAATACGATACATCATGAATGAATGGTTACAGACGCGTGAGACGTTCACAACATACAAACTGTAGATAACGACACAATATATTAGGTAGATATTCTGGTCGCTATGAATTACAACGATGAAGGACAAATACATTGTTTATTTGTTATTATGTCGTGACTGATTAAACTTGAGCCACACGTAACGAATGAAGCCTAACATTTGAAGCATGAAATGGCAGGACATAAGACGGAGACGCCCGAAGCACTTTCGGTTGTGATCGGCTACCTTTCTCCGGCAGACTGGTGGTCAGTATACCGAGGACGAAGTTCTTTTTGGTGATCGTCTGGCATTCATATGTGTCGCCTTGTCGTCTGGTATCCCACATAGTGTGCCAGACATGAGTCGAGTGCCAGCCATCCTCGTGGAGTCGCGCTTCGTTATAGTACTTCGCAGGGCGCTGTTCTTGGCCCTCATGGTAAAACTTTATAGTGAGTGGTTCCGGCGCACGGTATTTGCATGTAAACGTCACCCTCCTTGTGTAATAGCTGTCTCCAACGTCGCGGATTTTCGGATGCAGTTCCATTATTAATCCTATCGGCCGTTTAGTAAAATTTTATTCGTACATTATAAGTTTGACAATGTGTGCACCTACACTGACCTATACCTACACATTTAGAAATATCTACTTGTTTTTTTAAGATAATAATTATGTCTTCTCCTTCAATAAACATGTAACAAAGTATTTCTGATTTAACTTAAAGATCACTGAGTGTTTTAAAATCATATATCAGTAAAGTATCTGTTAATTCAACACTTTTTAACTTACCAATGGTTGAGCAATCATTTCCGGTATAAGGCGCACGGCAATTGCAGACAACTTGTCCGTAGCTGTCGAGTTGGCAGTCATGTCCATTGCAAGAGCACTGACGGCAGTAACCTTTTTGGTCTTTGTAGTAGCCAGAGTTGCAGAGTTCACAACTGGTTCCTGAGTAGCCTTGTGGGCACATGCAGATCTGTAATATTACGGATGTCAATAATTTTTGACATATTCAATAACTATACTAATATTATAAAGAGGACAGATTTGTATTTTTGTACGTAACGAATAAACTTAAAAACTACTGGACCGATTTGAAAAATTCTTTCACCGTTAAGAAGCGACTCTATCCCCGGGTGACATTGGCTACTTTTTATCCATGTATTCCTACGGGAATGGGATATTTATTTACAATAAGGAATGATAAAAATATATTGAACATAATACTTTAAAATAACAATAAAAAGATATTTTTCGGCCATCTTCTCATAAAACAAGTAGGTACATTTGTAAGCAGAGAAATCAGTTTCGTATCTGTTTTACAGATTACAGCATTATTCCAGATTATATATGCGGCGTTACTCCAGATTAGATCCAGATTACGGCGTTACTGCTAATGAAACAGTAAAAAAAATCTTAGAGCACAATCGGAACCACAAGTTCTTCAAAGCGTTTCGATGTAAACAAACTCGGATCTATTTGGTTACAAATTTTGTCCCACGAACTCCGCTCTTTGATGCAGATGCATCAAAGAGCGGAGTTCGTGGGGCAAAATTTTTATATCTTTATCATATGATTTTATATCTATAAAATCATGAAAGTCACAGGTGTCAGGGCATGTCAACTACATGCCCTGACAATGTACTAAACTAAATTCATACCTCAATTCCTTTGGCTGATGGGAGGACAGCATCGTAGTTCTGCGTGGCAGTGTCCATAGAAACGTCAGCGATGGTAGTGTCGTAGATGATGGGAACCACGGTGGCTCTGACAAGTACTCTCTTCAGATTCCTCAAAACGCTCATGAAGTTGCTGCGAGTGGCGGGGTTGACGGTGTTAAGGATGTACCAACCGTCCTCCTTGAGCGGCACTTGGTAGCTCTGAGGGGCGAAAATTGTAAATAATAATAGATTGAGGTTTTTTTTGTTAATTGGGTATGAAAATCAGCCTTTGGTGGTAGGTCCTAGTGTAGCTATTAGTCTGGATTTTAAAATAACAGTTGTTGTCTAACTTGTTGTGGTAATAAACGCAGTGCCTTTCTCAGGGCCATCAAAAATCGCGTTGGATTGACGCTATGGTCAAAGTTTCGGGAAACATCTGGATGTGGAACGCACGGAACCGGCAGGTATCGCAGAAGAAAGGTGAGGCCTATAATCAGTAGAGGGTGATTTCGGGCTGAGATGATGATGTTGATGTGAGTGCTATTCTTTTAGTTTTCACTTACGTATGAGACGCCAGATGGGAACTGGTTGGGGTTGGTCCAGTAGATGGAAATGTCTCCGCCATCGAGAACCACGTCTGTGCCTCGTTCAGACTTTTCGTACACATCCGAATTGAACTTCTGTCGCAGCGATATGCTACCGCCGTAAGACAGCACACGGTTACCTGAAAAAAATATTATTCTAATGAAATGTTCAATCAGACCAAAACAACAAACCAAACGCAGGAACGGAAGAAATTCTTCGGCCAGTTGTACCACTAATCACTAAAACAGTTTAGTGCTAAATTGATTTAAAACACAGTTCAGTTCTGTTTTTGTTAATAGTTTGAAGAAGACAGAGATACAATTATGTTTTCAATAATATTTGCTGAATTTTAAGTGCGCCTTGGTGTAGTGCAGACACTATTACTACGCCAGTACTACTGAATATTTAGCACTTACCAGGGAAGATAGGCAATGACCAGTAAAGTTCAATTTCAGGTCGGAAAGAGAAGGTGTACATCAGCTCGCTCTGTTGGAACATCGGCACGAAGTTGTCTTTGATGACCCTCTCGGCGTTAAGGTCGGTAATGGCATAACCGCCGTAGTTCTCGCCCAGGACTGGAGCAGCTATCGGTACCCTTGTGTAGTGGTTGCCCTGGAGAAACGGCGGGGTTAATCATCGTAATGAATATTTAATGCTGGTTTATTAATTAGCAATTATATAAAAAATTGCTTTAATAAAATTATTCTTCGATCTCTCCCTGCTAAGTAACCTTTAAATATGAATATGAACCTTATTCTCAAGTCTACAATGTTCATATTCATATCCGACGCTTACTTTATCTAGCATGCTAAAGTCAAAGTGCGTTTTGTGAGTCTTAGCCAAACCCAGAACAGTCTATATACTTACTTTTTTAGTTACTATACTCTATGATACTTACTTCGTGGCAGTCAGTCGTAACGCCAGAACAATAACAAGAAAGGCATCCGTCAGGGTTGACGGAATCGAGTCCAAAGGTACCAGGCCGACAGCGGTCGCAGGAGTCACCTTCCACGTTCTGCTTGCAGAAACAATTACCAGCCTCATCGCAAGGCGCCGTGGTACCGCGAGGATCGCAACTAAAATACAATTTTTGTTTAAAAAGGGAAAACGGACGTGATTTGGACTAGTCGACTGTTTATTTTAATAGCCCAATAACTCACCGACAGGGTTGTACGGTGGTTACTCTGTCTACACAGTTGCCGTAAGGATCGCGTTCATATCCTGGCTTGCACAGCTCGCATTCATCACCGTCGGTGTTGTCAGCGCAGTCCTATTTCAAAATCAACATTATATTTTATGCTTACAAGGTTAATTTTCCATTACAAATCGGAATTGAATCGCAAACCGCGGTTGGGTCAAATAAATACTTACGTAGCAGACTCCAGTTTCAGGATTGCACATGGTAGATTTACCGTTGCATTCACATGGCTCACAGAGTTCCAAGTAAAGGCCGCTGGAGCTCCTACAAAATAAACAGTCGTTTTACATTATTCCTGGACTGTGATTGTCGCGATATGAAATGACCAGTATTATAATTGACAGGTAAGTTTAGTTCAGAAAGACTTAACCAGTTCTCATGCCTGGAACATTTGTGATTACACAAATGTTCTATTCGGTGTTCAGCTCTTAATAGAGCTGGGACTACACTGTATAGCTCCATCTATTTCTCGCATAGAAACAAGGCCATAATGAAAAGTAATTACTGACCTCTTGAAGCCAGGCGCGCAGTCTTCACAAGAGGTTCCGATGTATCCAGGTGGGCAGGTACATTGTTCGACGTGGAAAGCGGTGGGTCCATATCCATCAGCTTCGGCGGTCTCAATACTAGCACTGACCGGGGAAGCCAGTTCCGAGCTCGGAGAGTACGTAGCCTTGATCAAGATTGTCTTAACGTCAGCAAGGGCCAAGAGGAAGTGTTCACGTGATACTTCCTTTCCATCGGGCCTGTTTGAAAGAAACAATCAATGTCAAAAGATATTCACAAATAAAAAGCAGTTTGGCATTCTATGAAATGGAACGGAATGGTTTTTTTAGCCTCGTGTCAAAGAACATGAAAGGTAATTAAACAGAAATAATTACCTATTTATAGACGTAAATAGAACGATGACAATTATGTTAGGACAACACTTACCTCTGCCATCCCTTTTCTAGGAATTGGATGCTGGCGTTCAGAATACCCTCATGTGAAGCTTGGAAGTCTCCAAAGTAGTGGAATGTAAGACGGTTATCCTGTAAGACATATTTACGCGTGATTAAAGTAAGAGAAAAAAGAATCTGTTACAATGAACGCAATAAAGAAATAAAACATTGAAATTAAAAGATTGTGTTATCAAATACTTACACTAATGAGTTGTACATCAGCTGCAGAGTTCCTAAACCTTGGGTCGGGCGAACCTGGCACATTCTTGAGGACGTAACGCAGGGAACCACCGTACGATGTCACCTTATCACCAGCGAAACTGGCAGGCAGACTCCAATAGTAAATAGTAGACCGGGAGCGATCAATGTCATTCAACGAGATATCGCCACGGGTTAGCTGAGGTCTGAGGTCAGTTTCTACTGGGGCAGTGTATCTAACGGCGCCGGGAGGTCCAGTAGGATTGATGTTGTAGATCTTCACTTGGTCCACGATCTGTGGTACGTTGAACTGTACGCTGGTGGTCTTGCGTCGGAGGTTGCTGCTCATACACTGTTGCGACACACCCGAGCAGAAGCAGAGGGCACATCCGTGTCTGAAATAGACGTTTGGTTAGTCGAAGACAGATGTATAATTTTGGAAAATTTGTGCAAAGTAGAACCAACTCAACAACTCTACAACTATGATTAGAGCTGTGACAGGAAATAATTACCTGAAGTCAGAAGACAGGTAGAAAGAATCATTCTTGCACTGGTCGCAGTATCGTCCCTGTACGTTATCCTTGCACACGCACTCATCTGGGGGTCGGAGTTGCTTCGTGCCGGTCGGGTTACAGTTGTCTCTTCGAACCGGTCGGCATGTGTTGCCGGGGATCATCGGATTGCCTTCATAGCCAGGGGCGCACACCTCGCAGTGTTTGCCTTCATAACTGTCAAAAGTAAAATGTAAGTTATACATATAACTAGATTTAAATAGCAGTCAGTAAGGAGTAAATGATTTATATTTTGTAAATTGATAGTAAAAACACATACTACAAATTATTATATTTTATTATTGGAGTCTGTGTTTCCATGAAATGAATCACCGAAACAGGTATAATTATTATTATTTTATTTTGATTTTGATAGACAGGTCTTACCCAGGGAAACAGTCACAGATGACTGATCCATCTTGTCCGAGTGAGCAAGTTCTGGCAAACTGGTTTTCGCGGTTGGTAAGCGGGCAAGGGCATTGCTGGCAGGGTATACCGCTCGATGGGTCACCATATGTGCCCACTGGGCATTCTTCAGGCATGCAGTCACCGAGCCAAGGTCCAACCTTCTTCCGAATGAAGCCAGAAGCGCATTTCTATAAAATTAAGAAGAATTTGTATTTTAGCACGTTTTTGATAATATGTAATGTGAAGATAAGTCCTGTAAGATGTCTCTAAAAAAATACCTGGCAGGATAGTCCTTCGTATTCCTTGGGGCAAGTGCACTCTTCCACGAGGCTGGCAACTCCTTGATTCACGTTGATGTGTTCAGCGGACTCCATGGTGAAATCAGTGATGTTAACTCCCGCATTGTTCAAGTCAGCGCGCAAAAGGATCAGTTCGATCTCATCGAGTCTGAAACACATCATGATTGTTACTTTTAAACCCAGGAAAGACATAAACTGTGCTTTCTAATTAATTCCGAGCAATACTGACGTCATCATAATGTCTTCCCTGGAGGCCGGTGTGTAGCCACTGGTGCTGTTCTTCATCCAGTCTTCAGGAGTCAGACGAGCTTCGATGGTGAGGTCCCGAGAGCCACCAGCACGACTAATGTGGTATAAGTTACCGTATTTGCCCTGCAGACAAAAACAATTGTTTGACTTGTTGTGTAAATTTGTATATTCAGATATTATACATGATTATTATACACGATTCTATGAAAATCGATTTTAATTTTAAAACTTGTTTCATTCATCCTTATATCTGTTTGGAACGTTTTGGAATATTTGAATACCTTGATGACAATAGTTGGTATGCTGTCATCGAATCCATAAATTTGTGTGTGTGGAGATACAATGTACTTGATGTGACCACCGTAAGACTTGAGCTGGTTACCGCTGTAAGATTCCGGCAGAGTCAGGTAGGGATGTGAACTTTGCCATGACGGTGAGTCGCCGAGTTTCGTTACCTGAAATGGTAAAGGTTCTTACAATGACCATGGACAGGTAAAAAAATTGATTGCAAAACTGACCTAAAACACAGTTGGTATTATTGCATCAATATCAAACCAAATATTTATGACTTACCGTAGCTCCATTCCTCAGAGGTTGGTAATAATAATGGTTCGAGATCGGTTGAGAGGAATCAATGCTGACATCTCCTGTAGGCGAATGCTTGATACCGAGGAGCCTGGTGCCTCCTTCTCCGAGAGGAGTCGGCATGTTGTAAGTATACAGGTCGGCGCTGCGGCACTGGTTCGATTTGCCGAAGCAGAAGCAACGAATACACTCACTTTCAGAACGCGCCTCACTGAGAAACAGACATATTATTTGACGGACTGATTCCTTAACAATTTAAAAGTGCCAGTAATTGGATTATTTGAAATAAATGGTTACTGTATGAGCAAAAATAAAAATTTCCTTTATTTTTTTAGCTCTGATTAACATTGTTCTTACAGAAATAGGCCTCGAATAGAAGTCATTATTACCTGTTGAAGTATCCTCGAGGGCAGAGGTCGGTCTTATTGACAAATACTATAGCATCTGGTGCGGCGAAGGTCGTTCCCTTATTGTTAATAGCTTCGCAAGAGTATGCTCCGCTGTCTTCCGGCTAAAGTACAGGAAACATTTCGTGAGAAAGAAAGACACACTTGATCACAATAAAATATCAGCACCATAGTCTACAGAATAATTAAAACTTTAGGTTATGTAATATTTTTATGACCATTAGATTATTAGACAAGTAATTAAAGACTGCAGAAACGGTAGTAGATGCAGAACGAAACGGCCGTCATTCTTAAAAAAAAAAATACAAACTGTTACAAACCTGCATGTTAGGGCAAGTGAGGACACCAATACCCCTGTCACTAGTCCAGGTACACTTGGGGCGGACATGGCCCCAGTTCAAACGCCACGAGATCAGCGGGGTGGGCACACCGACAGCCTCGCACCTCAATGTTAGGGTCTCGCCAGGATTCAACTTCACGTTTGTTGGTTTCGGGGGGCTGGTCACGTGAACAGGAACTGAAGAAATAGAAGTGTGTGAACCGACCGTCATTTAAGAACTACTTATTCTCCGTGATTTTTATACAATTGACTGCATTAGAAACAAGACAAAACTTTCTTAAAGCCAGCTTGACGGCTTTTTATTTTATAGTTGTATTTAAGAATAATTGTTGTACTTACTGCATCCATATTCATCGGAGCCATCTTGACAGTCAGTCTGGCTATCGCAATGGAAACTCTTAGGGACGCACTGATCTTCGGACTTGCAGGTGAATTCAGCCGGTCCGCATTTGCCAATCTCATTCGAATATCCACAGTTCTGTTCATCAGATGAATCTCCACAATCGTCTTCGGAGTCACAGATCCATGTCTTCAGGACGCATTTACGGTTGTTACATTTGAACTGGTTAGGCTCGCACATGCCATCGTGGTCTAGAAAATGTTTGTAGGTTTAGTTCTCTCTAAAATTATCACCAATATAGAAGGATGTGGTTTTTACAAGATACTTACGGCAATTTTCTTCATCCGAACGATCGGCACAGTCGTAATTATTGTCACAAACAGCAGATTTAGGGATGCACTGTCCATTTCCGCAGGTGGCTTCGTAAGGCTGACACGCAGGGAACCCGGGAGGCCTGTAGGTTACAGCTGCAAAAAATTGTGTCAAGTGTTAACAATTTGGTGGTTTAAGGCTAAAGGTTGGTTGAAAAGAGTTGTGATGGGTATGGTGCGTCGTGAAGAAAGTTTGGAATATGAACGTGGAATGTCAAAGTTTTATTCGGAAGAGAATTTTATGACTATACAGAAAAAAATAAAGGGGTCGGATATTCAGGAGATGGATGGCTGATATAACTGCATTATGTTACTCCGGTTTGAAATAAGTTCGAAAAAGTGCAGGAAAAGTATAATGATGAGGTTAGGGGGTTTAATACTTACGAGCACTGTCCACTTGCAAGTTAACACGCACTTGAGATCCAGAGTAGCGTAAATAGTCGTCGGCCTGGCAAATGTAAGTACCGCTGTCGGCTTCCTGCAATTATGAAGTGGGTGCATAAAATTTATGATAGATTTTAAAGTTCATCGTATGACTATAGACAAAATGTAAGCTAGATGGATAGCTTACAGCCTTTTCAAAGAAATTTCGAAACGCTGACACTTCTCGTGACCCAAGGTCTGGCTATAACCTTGACCAGAGGTGTAAGGATAGTTAGTTTTTTTTCTTGAGTCTTTTCATCGTTGAAAACCAGAAATGTTGAATTTATTTTCCATAATTGTGAAACCTACAAGTATAACTCTTAGCACATGTGACTCACGAGCATGTTTTAAACGCCACGTTGTGTTATTGCACTGGATTTCAACGCGCTAGATCTTTAGCATCAAGAGTTAAAAAGTCTCGTCAAAAACGTGCTCTCGCTTTTGCAGGCTTAATAACATCCGATTCAGCCTGTCCCTTGTTGCTCTCCTCAAGGGACGCCCTAAGCTGAGGTCCGTAACCCACAAAAAATTGTGTTTAGCGTGTGGTTGCTTAGGATTATCCGGTTAAGCAAACGACAACCTGCTTGCTGAAGCCATTCAATAAAAGCAACATAATTTTTTTCTGAGATGCTTACGGTGACTTTGAACATCTCCAAACGTCCTCTAACATCGGTGGAGCCTTGTTTGATCCCGCGATCCCTCGTCCATCTGACATTGGCGCGGAGAGGACCCTCATCTCGACATTGGAACACCACATCACCACCTAAAGGAACCCATTGAAAATATACTGATGTTGACGGAAAAACGAGACCCAAAGTTTCACCAAAATAATGCATCATTCCATGGAGTTTTTTTTTCTATGAAGTGACTAACCCTTTATTAATCATTTGTAGTACATGCTGTTGTTTTTTTTATAATGTAGATTTTATAATAGTAAATACAGACGTACAGACGGCATATCAAGCCACCCAAAACTGTCAAATTTTTCCAATTTTGCAATCTTGAACCAGCTAGCGTAGGTAATAAAGTTAAAAATCTATTAAAGTTTGACAGATTGTAGTAGCGTGATGTGCTAGCATCTGTACCTAAATGTTTTAATAAACAAAAGATTTGATCGTGAGTTATGTTCTTCGGTAGAGTTGACCATACCGGTACGAATATAGGGAGACTGGTAATTAGTGTACGATACTTAAACACGTGATTGTACTTATGATAACAAACAACTTTTACTTTACACACGATCGAATTTTTTTCAATATTGCTCTATCCACTTGCAAGACAGATACTTCACATTATCTGAGTAGGTATCAGTTATTTGATCCGCGGCTGCAATTAGCCTGTACCGATTGGACTAAACATTTACGAATACAATGAATGGATGATACATCTAAATAAAACTACTACATAAATTGCTTAAAACGTGCGATAAGTTACTGAACCCTTTAAGGATTTAGGAACAACTGTGTTTTTATAATTATTATCTTGCGGTGTAAATGACTACTCTGACTTCAGAAACTGAACAAGTCGAAAAGAAGAAGACTTTAACATTTAGAAAAATCCGTTGTGTTATTTTGTAACTGAACTTTTTGTTGCTTTCTAAAAACCCTTTTATTGGGTGTAACAGATCCCTTAACGAAGCTAGGCCGGTAGTCTCGACAGAGATAACGACAAAATCGCAAACTTTCGATTGCTAATATTACTAACGAATAAATTCGGTTGCAATAACAATGCTTGCGGGAATCGCAAGTCCCTACATCCAAGATGCGATTCTCGCAAGCATCGTTATTGCAAACGAATTTTTTCATGGTTATTTTAGCGATCGAAAGTTATCGATAATGACTTTATCATGTCGAGACTGGCCCTGGAAGGCTCTTGTATTTCCCCGTCATTGCACTATTTTTTTTGTTCTAGACCATACCTGAGAACCTTCTAGTTACGAAGATTAAAAGTAACAACTTTTTCACAAGTTTTTTTTTAAATATGTATTAATATTATTACTTTACTTGAAATACGTCCATGACCTTTTTACTATTGAATGCAATCATCAGCACAATGTTTTGACTGCGTAACGTTGAGTTTTACCGTAAAACTTGATTTTTCACTCCAAATAAAAAGTAATTTCTCAACAATATTTGCGCTTTCGTAGAGGTGGTTCGTGAAGGGTCCGTTTACACCTTGTATAATGTGTTAATGAACACGGAATTAAGTTACGCCTGTACTACCATCATTTAGATTAAAAAATACTTGTAAATCAATACCGTGTTTTTTTTTTACAAACTCCTATATAAATCAAACAACACGACTTACGCGCGTTTTTGATTTATTTTAATAATTATTATTAATGTTTTAAATTAGTTTATCTTATTAATAAAATCCATTTTACGGTCAAAATGTTAATAAAATAACCCCAAATCGTGTACTACTGCTTTAAATATTATATTCTAATAAATAGGTACTTGTATAAAAATAAATAGGTATTATACAGGGTGGTTGACATCGACACACACGGTAACCATGAATTTAGCACATAAATCTAGAAGGCCGAACGACAAAATTTTTCGTATAACTACCTAACACGGTCAAAATGTATGCAAAAGTTTTTTTTTTAAGGACAAACTACAGGTTTTAAGGCTGGATGTCTAGATTTGGTGTATTCCCGTTGACCCCACCGCCCGTGACCCCACTGGTGGCGTCAGCGGGAATAGATTAAAATAATTAAAAATTGTTATGGATACTGTTAGTGCGCCGGCCCTTCCATCCTGTATTTTAAAATTATTACAATATTTTCCTAATAATTAAATAAAAATAAGTTTGCATGCAGTGAAACTCGTTTAAAATATTATAAATAACAACATTCATAATCACTAAGTCGAACAAACTTTCAATTATTATTCATACTAATTTATTAATAATAATGCTCCCTCTGTTAGATTAACTGCTTCAATACTTGTGTTGCAGCCGTTAAAGAAAAGAAAAACAGGGGCCAACCGCCACCTCTATATGTGTAAAAGAGAGAGCTATACAGAACGACTAGTTCTATTTCTTGCCCACACCCAAGTGACATTAAAATAATAATGCTCTAAGAGGTGGTAGTTGGCTTGCAGGTTAAAACTATGATTGACTATACCCAATATTAAAAATAAAGCTTTAAAATCATAAAATAACAATGTAAAAATATAATTAAATCACGCAAACTATTCCAAATTATGAAGCCGTAAAAATGAAAAAGTTATGAAAAACCCATTAATTATGATTTGGTTGCCCAAAATAAAATTAGGCAAGCCGACTCACCAAAGTTCACTGTTCCACCACCATGAAAGAAATAACAAGAAGATAGTATTATTAATAAATTCTAAGAAAACACTGAAAAATACCTACCTACCTAAAAAAAATTATGTTACCTCCATCCTATGTAAAATTGCCTGTTATAGAAAAAAATAAATAAGTAACTATGACTCCGTTACAGCTTGGATTCTCTAGGACGAAATCTTTTGTAATACTGTTTGTAGAATAGTTATTAATATATCTATAAAAAAAATGTGAAGATAGGTAGTCATTTTCGACGAAAATATTACCCGTTTTAGAAAACAAGCTGCAACTTTTAGTCAACAAACAAAAATAATGAGTGTTTTTTTTGCGTTAAAAGGTACTATAATGAAATGTATAAGTAGAAGAAATATATGAAATAATCTCATGACTTGCCCAGCATTTCAGATTATGAATAGTTACTTTCACTTTGCTATAGTTACTTAGAAATAAAGCGTATCTAAGTATCAAAAACATTCACGCCTGACGGACGTCACAGCGTATCTTATAACGTATCCGTGCGTAGGTATCCTAGAGCACAAGTTAGTATTCTCGCGTTTAAATGCGTACCCTGGCGCAGAAACTACGCTTATCCTAGCATCAGTATTGAAAGCATTAAGTTACCTTATACTTACACTAAATTCAAAGCGAATATCTGGTGATAAAGCGATTGTAATATATAGTTGGTGCCAGTTAACATCGGAATAGAGGTCATTGCTCCGACTTTCATCCCGATATCTAAATATTAGCGATACTATCGCTCCATCCGTACAAACCTGTCGCAAAACTAATATCGCTTGAGTCTCATAATACATCCACAGGGTCCCACATACATAACACAGTGCACAACCCAAAAAAATAAGAAATCGAGCAAACGAACCCTACGAAATTAATTGATTTAAATACTTTATTTTCGTTTTTAACACTATTTTAACTTACTGAGACAATTTTAATAAAGTAAATATATTATTATACACCTTAAAATTAGGATCTGAGACTTATGCGCGAAAGACATTTGCGCAAAGAACACTTGTTGCGCGCACCCACTTGCGCGAAAAGACATATTATGCGCACATGGACTTTTGCGCGAACGAACTTTTGCGCGAATGGACTTATGCGCGAAAGGAATCTTGCGCGAATGGACACTTGCACGATTGGACTCTTGCGCGACTTAATGTGAAAACGCCTATTATTACGTGAAGGTGTTTTGCTTTTGGTTTTTGCTTTTGGTTATCAACGACCCCGAAAATCATGAAAACGACACCCATGATTAAAAAACCAAAAAATTTCCTCGGCGTCATCTAGGATTTTCATTTTGAGCTCATTTTCGTAATCAACGACCACGAAAACCATGAAAACGACACCCATGACGGAAAAACCATAAGTACCTATCTAAATATAATTATGACATCACAAAAACTATCTCATCACAAAAAAATATAATTCTGATCTTATGCCGTTTTCGTTTTACGAGGTCATCGCGTCAGGTGTGCAGCACATTATGGTCACGGTGCGGGGGCATTTACGTCACACGTAAATTTATAAGCATAAAATTCTAACAAACAATAATAATAAATTCGAATTGGAACAACACAAGATTCTCAACCCCTGTATGTCTAGCCGACTGGTATTATGATACTCTAGCGATGTAGCCAAGTATCGCTTATTGGTCGATTTAGGTAACTGGTAAGTGTCGTTATCGCTTTGTGATAAAAAACTTGGTAGGTTAATGACCTCTATTCCGATGTTAACTGGCACCAACTATAGTTCCTATTTTAAAAGTCTTCGTCGTAGATGGTGCACTCGACAAAACACGTGCACTTCGCACTTGGTGCACTTCTCATAACCAAAAGGGTACAGTTCCAAAAATCTTATATGGTCGTAATCCGTATTTTTTATAATACTTTGAAAGGAAATCAATTTTTAATGTAGCGTAAATGTAAGGTATACTTGAGGTATCCTATTCTCACGCACATCCGTCAGATATGAATCACATTACTGAATGTTTTAAAATAGTACTATATATTATTTTATTTCACTACCCTGCAACTTTCCGATTGGCTATACGTAGCTCACCTGATCCTTCCTGCCTCTTGTTAGGAAAATGCAATAATTTTACATAAATATAAATGCAGACATTTATTCGATTTTTCTAAACTCGTATTTTACTTTAGTGCCAATTACATTTTATATAATATACCTATTAATGTGACTAGGTGGACTAATTACTTATACTCTAGGAAAATTGGTTTACCAGACAGTTTTGATATTTGATATGAAATATCAGAGTTTCGAAGGTTGCATCGAAGCAACCAACTTTGATAACGCCTTTTTGTAGATTGCGTCATGTAAAATGGCTTTCCACACAAAAATACCCATTTATCGTGTAGATTATCTGTATTAAGATATAGTTGAGCTGGCGCACTTCGCGGCCACGACCACTACTTGTCCCTTGACCGGCCGCTATCTTGAACAAAACTGGTCGTACAGTCGGTCGTGCTACCACACTTTCTTCTTGGTTGAAGTTTCAGCGGCCAAATGCGTGGTCCTAGCCGTGTAGTGCGCGAGGTATCTAATTCCGAAGGCACATTTGTTACTGGAGTTTACGTGGTGCTCACATTCGGAATTAAATTCACCTTCACGTTTAACTGGCGCGTCCGCTCTGTCATTTTGACAAGTCTGACAATAAGGAGAGAGTGTCTAGCTTACGATATAATTATGTAGAGCTGAATTTTCCAAGCTCATGGAGACACTAAGTCACTACCTTGAACTCGCGATTTAGTACATAGAATTTACCAAACAAAGGACTTACCGTGTCTGACGGACTGGTCGGGTGGGTACGTCTTCAGGTTCAGAGCCGGAGGGCCTGCAATAAAATAAGCATTGAATTATGACGTAATTTGAAGTGTTTCATATTTCTTTTTTGTAAATTTTTTTAGACGTAGTTATTTTGTTCTTGAATATTTAATAACTCACAGTTTGTGATTTTTTAATGTATTTTTTGTGATGTGCTTTTTAGGTTTTTATTTGAAAGAACCATTTTGTACAGAGTCAGTAAAGAATATACACCGTGCGTCATAATGTTAGTTTTGTTTTCATAACTGTACAATACTTAACACGGAGTAAGTAATATCATTATAATTATCACCTTACCTGTCACAATTATTAGTTTTACTATCTTATATTATCATTCAAATGTTATAAGTAATCAAATTATTTAGTTATACCTCCTGACTAGCGACTTCAGTCTCAAAAGGTCGCAAAGTCATGACTACAGATAGATAGTAGATATGATACAGTTTGTTTGTAGTTGTGCAGAAAATTAGAATTTAATTTGTTAGTTTATTCTTACTACGTCATTCTTTAATTCGGTTAAGTGAAATACGTTTCATCGAATTACTTCAACAATGATTGTTACACGGAATAGTTAAAATTAAGAGATAATAATGCATTATACGAAAAATAACTACATTTAGTTTGCTAACAAGTTTTATACCTTTGTCTTAGTTCACTAAAATGTAAATCGACGTACCTATTTAATCCAGCAATGTTGATAAAACGTATTTCATGCAAGAGTTTTGAGTAACGTGGATCTGTTTTTACATAGGATTTTAAATTAAGATATTTGGCAATGATCAGTGCGTCTGTGATTGAAATGTTTCCTAAACATTTTATTTGTGTTTTAAGTATACCAATTTTCGATGCAATCGAAACTTGGTAAAAAAGTCACTTTTCTGTGTCTGGTAACAGTGATAACTGTCACGACCGACACTCTGTCGAGGCGTTATGTCGGAAACAAAGGACATGTCACAAAAACGTTTACTGACACGAAAAAAAGACATCACGTTATTATAAACTGAACTGTCTCCTTGTCTGAAACGGCTCTGTTTCTGAGGCGAAATCACTCAACAATCGGATAGGAATGGACATAACAACAAACTCACTTTCACATTTAAGCCCACTTGCACCACACAAACGTTGAAATGTCGCGCGTCGTTCTGTTTCTGTCATCTTCAAACTTTTGACAGAAACGGTTTTTAGTTTAAAATGCATCTAGTGTTTTATAGTGCAGGCGGGCCTTGCAGTATTAATAAGGAAAATTCAGAATCCGTTAAATAAGGATAAGGGGTCTGTCCCTGGTAACATTATGTTAATGATCAACGTTGACTAGAAGATTACAATATTATCACAGATCATTCAGTCGATTCCTTACTGTGGCGGGGACAGTCAAATTCGTCACTGTAGTCGAATGGACAGTCGATGCGACCGTCACAACGCTGGTATACGTGAATGCACGGGCCATTCTCACAACGCCATTGCTGTGGATACCTGCATGCGCGGCCTAGTAAATGGAATTGACAGTTTAGACCCGAAAGTCTAGCGAAAATGTTACCTACCACACAATTTGAAGTTATGAAATGGTAAACTTAAGAATAAAAAGTAGATAGTAGAATTGTAGAATTAGTCAATAAACGATTTTTTTTCAGATTTATTGGTTTCTCTGAAAGATAATCCAGATGACCTCGGGAGCTCGATATCAAAATCTCTGTGGAGAATGTTGCGACGACAATACTCAGTTATCTTTCAAATTAATATCGGAACAGTTGACTACTTTCAAAATGGCAAACTGATGTGGAAATTAGCAGTTCAATCCGGTATGATCATTTTAATTTTTTTAACCAACTTTTTTTACAGGTAAACGATAAATGTATCTAAGAACGTAAAACTTACCACTGTCAGGGTATCTGTCTACACCTGGTGTGACGGGATTGTACCTAGGCCTTTCCGTCGTAGTGTAATACGGATCAGGGGTGACCGGTAGCCTAGTGGTGGTCGATGTTGGTGGGCAGTTCAATTCGTCAGTACCATCCCCGCAGTCGACATTACCATCGCAGAATGCAGAAGTCGGGAAACATTCACCGCTGCGACATTGGAAGCTATCCTCGGCACAAGCTAGAATGATAAAATGGACTGATTAATGACGAGTTCTTTTAATAGAGAGTATTAGTATAGAAAGGTTCAAACTATCGACACGTGCAGGAATGGCATCACACTATGACTAAATATTTTACAGCTTGGCGGACAAGTATCTTTTGGGGCATGGCCATGCTCGGAACTACGTTACCCTGCGACGTTATCCTGTTTTTTTTTTCAATAAATTTAACAAAACCCTTGTACAAAATGTTGCGTAAAAGCATTCTGTATAAATCATCCGCCAAAAGATCCGTGTATAGCACTTCACGTAGAAACTCTTACGATTGTAATGAATTAACAAGTTATAAGAGGAAGGTATATTAAGCGGTTTTACTTACAAATTAATATAATAAATAATAGTATGTAGAAGCTTGTTATTTTTTACAATCGTTATCATGAAATCAAAACGTTTACAGGATTATAAGCAGAAGTGAAAACGTGCAAGAAATCATGTAAACTATAAGGAAATATTTGGGCCTGATTCTCTACCTTCAGACATCTTGTCTAATAATAGGAAATGCCTATCCGGACACTGCGAAACAGGCTTTTGAAATCGATCGCGACAAGGACCCTTCAATTTGATGATTTATTTATAATGATCCAAAGTTTATTTTGTTTTTATTGGTTTTAGTTCGTAGACGACAAATAAATATTGATACAAAATAGTCAAACCCTAGTTGCGAATGATTTCATTTTTAGTAAGAAATTATTAACAGATATAGTGGTGAAAAAAAAACGGGTGTAAATCAGCTTTGAAAAACCTAATCGTCTAAAATGAAACTAACCTACATACAACTATGGTATGATTTACGATGTATGGTAAAATATAAACGAAATAAACAGACAGTTCGTCTGGAAGGAATCAACAATAAATCGGGGATCACTAATTATTTTTATTTCAATCAAACCGCATTCCAACATCTGCTTTAGAGTACATCCACTTCTGAGTGTAATTTTAACACCATAATTAGTATTTTTTTATTCACCTTGTGATTGACTAATCAAACTATAAAAGGGATAACTTAATCAATCGCGGTGTGTGTCATTGTTTTCTATACGAACATTGGTTATTTTCTTTGATAGACATGAAAATGCTTGGTTCTTGTTGGATATACACTTTCAGAAAACCTCTTATTGATTATACGACTTACTATCTCACAGAGAGTAGGCCTGTGTCCCAGCTGTGGGAACTGTTCAGGCCGATTATGCAAAGTCGCCAAATTGTTAACTCAATATCTTTTGTTTAAAAGGATTGAGCTGACAGCGGTGGTTACACTCAGATATGGCAGTACAAAAATGAGTAAGATACCAGTATTTAAACAGTTCTGTTCATCTGAAAAATCGTAGCAATCGTATAGATTGTCGCAACGTCTCGAGTGGGGAATGCACCGGCCGTCGTAACAGGTGAACTCGGACTCGTGACACTCCGCCATCACTGGTGACCTCGACGCTCTCGTCATGTACCAAGCTGGACACCCATTGTGAATATCAACCTTCCTATTTCGGCAATAGACCCTAATTCTATCCTAGACTTTATAGGCAAGACGGTAGAGCTACCCCACTTCATACCCCCTCAAGTACAGTAACTCACATCACAACAATTTCCTGGCCATTTCGTATCAACACCATTACGGGTCAAATTCTTGAAAATTTAACACCACCGATGCCTCGTCTATTTTCTTATCCAGTAAATTAATTAATTAAAGTAATAAAAAGAACCTTTTAAGTCGGGTTTTTAGATTTTTTCGACACATAATATGAATGGATTTCTTAAATTTCCCTATCACCTTGCTGACTTAAGAGTCTACCATAAGTTAGACTTCCGAAAAAAAAGAGAAAGAAGTACCATTCCAGAGAAGGCACAAATGAATAGCATCTAAAAGTGCGTGGTGCGTTAGTTTCAACAGAGAATGTGCCCATAGAGCTCACTGGCACCACAAATCACCAAATGCATTTAACGCTCAATAAAATCGTTCTGTCCCTCCTTCCTCAAAACTATTGAAAATATGGAACGATGTTTTATATAAATACGTTTAGTGTTAAATGCATTTAATGAGTTATGATGCAAGTGCGCCAAGTATTGGTTCATTTAGTGCGATAGTTAAATTTTTAGTGCTTTTTTTAACTTCTAAAGCGTGTCTGTGCCCTGTGCTTGCCAATTATGTATATGATAAAAATACCCACTAAGTTGTCTGATACTCGTTTTTGACAATACCCTATTTTATTTTCGTTTGCATTGCAATTTAAATGAATAATAATATATTTGTTTTATAATAATTCGTTTTATTCCTCATAAAATCAATAACAAACATCAGCAATTCCTTTAATTTAATGACAATGTGTTAAAGTCGTTTCTTTTACGTTCTATCCCGTTTAAGATCGGATTTGACTATATAAATGAACTCATATTTCTCTTTAGAGGAACAGTACTACTGCAAAAAAAATATCAAGTTACGAATGACTTTAAATTAACTAATAAATTAATTAAATAGAAGACCGAATGTAGGAAGGTCTAAAATAATGATATTCTTAATCTTCTTTGTCATTTGCTAGCAATGTATCTTTTTAATAGAAAATGTCTATTTTCTCGTTGTAAATTGTTAGCATTTTGAAGCAGCAATATGTTAATACTTACGGCAATTAGCTTCATCAGAACCATCTTCACAATCAAAGTGGTCGTCACAGAAGAAACCTAGGTCAATGCAGAGATTGTTCGACTGGCATCTAAATTGTTCCGAGGTGCACGTCTCTGCAATAAAACGTCATTGTTAATACAACAAGTTGGTGAACTAAGATGATGTCGTCATCATCTTAGTTGGCAGTGGCATAATTGCTATCAACACATCGTTGTGTTGATAGCAATTATGCCAATAATAGGGCCAGAGAAACGCAACACAAGGCCAAACACTCTTACATCATTTTTCTTCTTGTCTTGCGTTTATCAAACACAAAGTTGTTACAATAGTATACTTATTGGGATTTACTGCCGCTAAAAGGGCATTTGAATCATCATCATCTGCCTAGCCTTTTCCCAACTATGTTGGAGTCGGCTTCCAGTCTAACCGGATGCAGCTGAATACCAGTATTTTACATGGAGCGACTGCCTGTCTGACCTCCACAAGCTAGTTGGTACTGGGTAACACGATACCCCTTGGTAAGACTGGTGGGACTGACTACCTTTAACGATTGTCAAAGATCTACAAATGACGGCCGGGACCAACGACTTAAGTTGCTTTCCGAGGCACGGAGGAAACTCGGTATGTGATGGGTGGTAACCCATCCACAGGCCAACCTAAGCAAGCACGGCTTAACGTAAAGATCGACCCGAGCGGCTGTTGTTATTTAGCCACGAGCTCTACTTTACATTTGAATATTTACATTGAATTTGTTAAGTACATTTAAAAATATCACTCACACATTTAAACATAAAACCTAAGTAACACTACATTTTTCCATTTTGATACTTGCACTTATTATTATTTTAAATCTATTTGTAGTTTGTAAATAAAGGACATGGTAATGAATAAAACAATCTAAGACTGACTACTAAACTGGTCCGCAGCTCTACTAAAGATGCATCCCAGTAATTGCTCTCAAGCATTTTTGCGCTATTAGAGCTCTTTGAATATGTAAGGAGCGAGCCTGGAGGGATAAGTAAGATAATTGAAAACAAAATTATCCCAAAACCTCATATATAGGTACTCGGTGGTCCCTGCTGTCATGGTGATTTCATAGTCAGTGCAAACACTGCTAACATTAGCAGGCCACGTTAGTCACTAGAGTACGAACTTGGGCAAAGTGTCTTTCAAAGAGTAAAACATGTCTGGGACTGAGATAAACTAGCGAAGAGCTTATATCAATCTTCTTGAAAGTCATTATTAGAAGTAGGCAGAATTTTTGCCTGAGAGTCTCTGAAAGACTATGTTGTAACCAAAAATGCTTACAAAATATAATTTAAAAATATTTAATAACTTACCACCAGGTCTGGTGATTATAGTTTCATTACAGTTTGTCTCATCACTGCCATCCATACACTCAGGTATGCCGTTGCACCGCTGCAAGTACGTAATGCATTCGTCGGATTTGCATCTAAAATAAAAACATTAGTTTACAGAAACCTGAAGGTAGGGCAACTTCTAACTTTCGCATAACGCATATTTCGCTGTAGGCATTGACATAGTAATTCGCATTGAATTAACACAAACAAAAAAAATACAAGAAGCAAAAGGTAGATAAGTAATAAACTCTAGATCGTCAGTTACCTGAAGTCACCAGGTCGATCACAGTTGTAGCAGTCGACTTCATCTGATCCATCGGAACAGTCCCTTCGGCCGTCGCAAATCTGACTGGCCGAAATACACTGGCCGTCGCATGGGTGGGCACACGCTTTAAAAACAATACGACTCATTTGAATACATTAAACTAAAAAAGCAATCATTAAAAGCAGACAACGGAGATAGACGCAAGATTCGCAAATGGACGCAGAGCCGTTTGCCATGGCACCGCATGCACGCAATTTGTAACATGGCTAATTAAAAATAAGCGATTCATTCAAACATTTATTGAATCCTGAATCGCTTATTTTAAATTAGTACATATTCATATTCAGTGGGAACAAACCGCAATTAAATCCAAAGATTATGAAATCTTTATTGTAAGAAAAATTGTGATAGATCTGAGATATGTCACTGCGATTCATTCCCAATACAATCAAAGCCAGCCTTAAAAGTAGTGACAAAAATATAATATTTCTGTTATCGATTAGTTGAATTACAGTCATTATTATTATAAAATAAATAAATTAAAAACATATCTCAACCCCGAGTTAAAATCTGATCTGTAGGGTACCCAAACATTGAGAAATATGTATACTTTACCTTTTCGCTGCCTCTACCTTTTCTTCTCTACTTTTCTTCGAAGTAGAGTGCTTCGGTATTCTTTTCGTAGTGCCTACTTACTTAATACCCTTTTACAAATCATTGCTTTACTTCGGGATAGCGTTGTAGTTCAGATGTGTTACCATAAACCCAGTCAGTAAATTTTAGTTGGCGTTATCAACGTCTCTATGATTTGGATAATCGGCAATAAGGTTTAAAAAAAAACTTCCAAAAATATTAATGACCAAAAGTTGATGGTACCTACCGCCTCTGAACGATTTTAGTAGGTATACCTTATAATAAAATTAAACAGTTAATTATGTATCTCAAGTAAATGTACCTTCACAGCCGTCCTCGTCTTCTCCTCCATCACATTCAGGAATATTGTTACATTTTTCTGCGCACTGGACACGAGATCCTGCATTGCAGATGAAACGTCCAGGTGGACACGAACCTGAAAACATCGCCAAGTTTTAACTCTTCGTCGTCGCTTCTCCCGAACCCCCAGTGCGATTAACACATTGCGAGTAACTACGACTGTTACCACTTCAAAAACAAAATTATAGAAGAATTTCAATACGTAGTTGACAAATAAACTGGCTGAAATATCAAAGAAAAACGAAGAAACATTCGATTTGAATGTACGAGTATCTAACTACTAGAATAACAAGAATATGAAAACACTGCTAGAATATAAACAGAAATAGTACAGTATTCATGCGAAAGACATGCGCATGCTTCTAGCTATAAAAATGTAATGTGGACCTTTTATCACATTCGATGGTTCACAGTTTTTCTCGTCAGAACGATCGGGACAATCGTACTGACCGTCGCATCGTCTCCAAAAACTTACAAAATGTGCGCCGTCAATGCATTTCCAATAGTTATTTCCATGGGCCCCTAAATATTTACACAAATAGAATGATTCTTAGAAAAAAAAAATCGTTCTTGTCACCGTCTATCAATCGTTCGACGTTGGTAGAACTTTGGAGGAAGATGTGATTTTGGTTTAGTGGTGTAGGTGTAAAATAGTTTCCTGACTATCGTTTTACATTGGCTTGAGTTTAGTACCAATATTTATTTTTATATTGATGCCACAAACGACATGATTAAAAAGATTTTAATCATACATACACAAATTCAGTCAGAAAGATTTTCTATCAAATTAAGCTTATCTATTTAAAACGATTGACGAACGATAAATTTGAACGGTGATCAAATTAATACAAAAGAAGGCATTCGTCAAGCATTACTTACCGCAATTGTACTCGTCTTCACCATTACTGCAATCATCCCGACCGTTACAAAGATAGGCTATATTTATACAAGAACCGTCCCGACACGGGTATTGGTCCCTTTTGCAAGGGCAGCTGGTCTCGTCGGTGCCGTCATCACACTCCACTGATCCATTGCATCTGGCGTCGGCTCGCACGCACATTCCACTCGTGCATTCGTATTCATAAGCCATGCAAACTGGGCCTGCCGTAATAGTGCGCCATAACCACATAAATACATTAGGAAGGGAGTCATCACAAACAAGATTCCCTTTCTAATGCCATCAAATTAAAATAAGAAATTAAAGCATTCTAGATAGCTAAGATCTGTTCAGTTTAATCTTAGTCATCCAAAATGATAAACTTGAAGCGAATGCCCGGCAGGTGAAAGTTCGAATTGATTAAACTTCTTGAGTTTCAAAGGTCATCATGTTTAGCATAAGTCACGTCCAACAGGCGATCACGTCAAATTCATGTTCATTAATCAATGTTATGAATATCTAGTAAAGTGCAGCTTTAATGCTGTGCATATAAGTAAGCAACTGAATGTAAAAATTAGTTCGAAGAGCAACATGCTAAAGGGAGGTATTAAGATTCACCGTCACCTTTTAAAATATTGATATCTATAAAATTTACAAAAATCATTGTTTAAAAATTTGGAAAAAGTTCAAACCATAAGAACAATCGCGTTCATCAGAACCATCTTGACAGTCATGAGTTCTATCACAATGCTTGGATGCGGGAATGCAGTGTCCATTATCACATTTGAAGTCGCTCGCGCCACATGCTAGTCGGTAAAAGAAATATACTGCAGTCATATTGATTACTTCTGAAGCTGACAAATTACCAGCAATTCAGAAATTAAAGATTGAAAGAAATGAAAAGAAGAATAAAAATCTGTTTGAGAATTCGAAATGATAAAACCAAACACCATGGAGACTCATTGGAAAGAGAAGAGAGAGATATGGAAATAAAGTCAGAATAAAACAGATTCAGAAAAGTAAAAAAGATAGTAAGCAAAGTAGAACCCTAAACGGAAAAAATAACTTACGGCAGTTCTGTTCGTCTGAAAAATCTCCGGGCGTGCAATCATATTGACGATTGCACCTTAGAGACTCGGATATGATTTTTCCACTTCTGCATTTAAAGTAGCCAGTGGCTGGAAATACATGCAAAGCCATACATGTAAACTGATCATTGTGATTTAAATTTGAGGTCGGATGGTAATTTGGAAATCATGCATGAGGTAAGACATGATTCAGTGATTTCAGTGATAATAATGTGATTTAATATGGAGCTAGAAACGTTATCTGGCTGTTGATGAGATCTATTGGGGGTAGACTAAGTGTTTGTTCAATATTTATGGGTGTGGGTGTCTTACCAATGCAGTTCCTTTCGTCCGACCTATCTGTGGGGCAATCAACCCGTCCGTCACATCGTTTAGTCCGTTTGATACAGCTCCCATGATCGCATTGCCATTGGTCTGATCTGCATGCTTTTAGAATGATATGGTTTATTGTACACGCTGTTACTGGGTTAGAATTTAGTATCCGCACCATTGTTTAAGTGGTTTTGTTTATACATCATACGATTCATATTATTACTTGGAAATTAATTAAAAAGTTTTAATTAATGAATAACTTATTCTTCATAAAATTTAAGATCGTTGTTGATTCTTAAAGAGCGGGACGAGAGCTTTTCATGTTTCTCAGTCAAGACAATTGACTTAGATTTATACAATCAAAAATAATGAACCAAACAGATTCTACGTTACATTATGTTCGCACACAGTAGCAAACAAACTATAAAAATGCATCTTGTTTACTGAACAAGTTGTTAATTTAAAATGAAATCTATTGAATATAAACAAAACCACAATTTGGTTAGTTGCGTTCAAGCAAATACTTACGACATCCGATTTCATCGCTGCCGTCTTTTTTGCAATCCTTGAAACCGTCGCAACGGAGTAGGATGGATACGCAGGAGCCATCACGGCACCTGAACCGCCCAGTATCCTTACAGACATGGAGACCGGCCCACCATATAGCCGTAGAGACTTACCGTACAAATAATCCACGAAAGCAGCGTGTGAAAATTTCACATTGGTTAATTTGTTTTTGGATTGGAACGAGGCATTACGAGCTGACACAACAATTATGGTGAGAAAAAGAAAACAACGTTATTCTTGACTTGAAAAGGGGGAACCATGCCCTTTGCCTTAAATATGTGTCTCGATCATTAGTATCTCATGCGATATACTGCTATGCTCAATGCTCATCATGCACATTTTGGCAGTCGTAACATTCCAATGGTCTTATTTCTCAACTGTTGTCACCTTGGAGTTTAGCTAGAATCAGTCAGGGTTATGCACTTGCCGTTGAACCTGCTGTTCTGCCCATAGTCTCCGTTGGTTGACTGTGGCTTCTTACCACTGACTTCTACCATGTACTTACCACAGTCTTGCTCGTCGGAACCGTCCGCACAGTGATATTGCCCATCGCAGCGTTTGCGATCTTCTATGCAGACGCCATCACTCGCGCAACGGAATTCGTCTCCTCGGCATTCTATAGAACAAACGAAGAGCATCAGAAACAAGTCAATTGGTTTTTTGATATCTACAAATGATCGCGGGATTCCTAATTGATGGTAATAGTAGTTACGACATTAATTTCGACGCAAAGGTTAGGTTAGGTCTGCAGAACTGTCTACTCAACTGCAAAGTGCCCTAAACAATGATAGAAATATAAACTAACGAAAATCACTACCCCGTAAACTAGTACCACTATTATCCTCTCAGAATTTGATTAATAAGTACGAAGTAGCCAAATTATTTTCCCAGTTCTATAGAGCGTAGGCCACACCGTCAGCTCACCTCTTTTCAGACTTCGGATCTCACCGCGAACTACCGAAACTGTCGAACCGAAGTATGAAAAGAGGAGAAACGATGCCCGCCCGGCTCGATGGCTAGCTGGTGGTCGGGCCTGCGCTTTAGGCTATATAAGTACGAATTAGATGCTTTACTTAGCGCCTTTGACTCAACATCTGGTTACTTTCTAGCGAAGGCGCCAAGAGCGCAGTGCGGCCGGCTGCGAAAATTCTTAAACCAGAGTTCAAGAATTTTCGCAGCCAGCCGCAATCGTTTCACTTTGCTACTGGCTATGCTTATTCGGGCTAGAGAAAATAATTAGATGTCGGTAGTCGGTACCGTCGATACGCAAATATGATGAAAGTTAGAAAAGGATTCGTATTTGGTAGAGAAACTAGTTGTGTACTTACCGCAACCTAGCTCGTCGTCCTGGTCCGGGCAGTCGTATACGTCGTTACATCGGCGGCTTGACTCAATGCAGTTACCGCTACGGCATCTAAAATCGTCGGCACCACATGCTCCTGTTGACAAACAAAAATATTATAAACTTGGTGTAAAAACATTTGACAACGCCATCTAGGAAAGTTGCTGAGTATTACTAAATCCCGTAGGTACTGCGTTAAATGCTCACGTTTCCAACAGATGGCGTCACTAAAAAATGCCAATCATGATTATATTTATAAATTAACGTCGTATTTTGACAACACCACCAACTTATTTATGGTATAAATTTTTCCTGAATGAAAATATTTTTAAATGTTTGTATGAAAGCGTCAAAGGAGTTACAGTCAGCGCCATCTAGTAGATCTAAGATGTTTCTGAATAAACCTCATTGTTATCAGAATATTTCCGTTTTTGTTGCTTACATGAATAAAGTGATTTATTTTTCAATTTATTCATCAAAATGAGAGACAGTACTGATGAGACAGACTGCTATTATTTTCAAAACTAGATCAAGTTTTAGTTCCGAAAATAAGCGAAAGATGGCGCTGTAGAAGCTTCATTAAAAGCTACAAAGGGATACGATTGCGTTGATCAAACAGTTTAACTTTTAAGAAGTTAAAGTCTCAACGCGATGCAAAACGGTGGTTGCTTATGCAACTATCTCTGCACCAATTTCTGTGACAGACTTTGGCAAGATAAATTAACGTTTCTCTGTATACTTACTTACTTACGAATTTGGAGTGTTTGAACAAAGATTAAGGAGCATTTCATTTAGAAACATACGAAACTGTTAATTATACAGAGATGCTTGGTTAGAACTTGGGAACTAGGTAAGTACTAGTATCAGTAGGTAGGCCATAGGTGACTGTTGTTAGTCTTAGATAATTACTTACTCGTCTTCACTTAGGCACCAAGTCGCGATAGTATGTAGGCCTCGATAGTATGTAGGCCTATCTATGCCTTAGCGTTAATGATTGCGTAGGTAAGAAAAAAGCCTTAGTAAAGAACTTAAAATAGAATATCACACCACTCAAAGCTCATCAAATCTAACTACACACCACTTACCACCTCGCTCACGTAAGCTCACGTTTAACAAGTGCTCAAACGACACAAGTCTAGTTAGCATAAATCGACAATAAAAAAGGAAAAAAAGAAGAGCGTAGTCCCGACAAATTTTCCACATCTTTTGTTCTATAAACAGTAACACCTATGCGTATTAAAATTCCGTCGTTGTTCGCCGGGGCCTACTACGTGGTATACTTAAGATTGCATAAATAGGCGAGTACCCGCGAGTCTTACGGGTTCAGAGTTTGCGCGTACGCTGCCTGGTGAAAATCGCAAAGTTCGTCGGGCTTCGGTATTATGTATCGCGACCACGTGGCGGTGTTTAACAGTCCAGAGATGCGCGAGCCCGAGAAATCAAGTTGGGTACTATAAGCTTCTGTTTTACGCTGACATTCTTGGAGTTATTGGATACTTCGAATGTCTTATACAAAAGAGTGATCGATGGTTTGTGTAAGGGATGATATGAAAGAGAAAGAAGTAAATGATGCCGTGACGTCTGATAGGGGAGAATGGAATGGAAGAATTCTCTGGGGTCGGCGCACGCCAAAGAAGATGATGGTGAACACCTTACATATTTTAAGCATACAACGGTATTTAAAATGCTAGGTCGCGCAATTTACGCTGCTCGTCTGATAAAAGAAATGGATAAGGTGACCCAAGAGTTGGCCTAAATAAATCCACTCTCCCCCAGGTGAAGTTTTGTCCACCATCTCTAGCTTGCTTATATTGCCCGACCGAAGTAAACATTGACGAGAACGGCTTTATCACCACTTTAGGCGGAGATTCACAGGAGCAAACGTGTTCGGAGGGAAGAAGTATTCCAGCAAGATGCTGACATGGTGGATACCACCTTAGGTACTTCCAGAATTGTTCTGGTAGCCTACTGAGCCGAAAAGAAACCATAACTACGAAGTGTTTGTGGGATCAACGACCTGTAAGCCCGCATTAGCCCAGGATTTAAAGGAAGTGGAAGTCATGGAGAGAGGCGTTTGCCCCACAGTGGGATTAAGTGGGCTAACAGTAACATTGACAGTAAGGAATGAGAAACCTTCTCATCCTGAGAGCTATTCCTTCAGCACACATAAATACTTAACATTTGTAGTACTGACGTCAGTTCGTTGCAATTTAGGCCGGCAGGCTGGTCAGGTATGCATTTACATTAATCGAAAGATTTATGTAACACGCTTTAGACAGTTTAAACGGTTAATAGTAAAAGCAATGTCGTTAGCTATGTGCCTTTTAGATTTGCAATTAACAGAAGGTAATTGAGCAGGCTATAAACCTATTTATATGTGTACGTAGTTACGTGTACCATATCCCTTGTCTGCAATGATTTATTTTTTTTTCTCAAATGTATATTTTTATTTTTATTCTCAATTGTGTAGAGCAAACTCACTATAACTATTCTTTTTTTTTGTTTTTTTTTGCTTTTCCATACTGCTCTGTCCCAGTGCTGGGCAAAGGCCTCCCTCCACTCCTTTCACTTTTCGCAAACCCGCGCGTCCTCAATACAAGTTCTGTCCGAACTGGAAAGAAACAACTTTATACATCACTAGCGGACGTCACGCGGTTTCACCCGCGTAGTTCCCGTTCCCGTGGGAGTACGGGGATAAAATATAGCCTATGTTACTCAGGGTGAATGTAGCTTTCTAATGGTGAAAACGGCGCTATAGTTTTTGAGTTTATTCATTACAAACATACACACAAAAATACAAATCTTTCCTCTTTATAATATTAGTGTACGTATAGATATAGTGTAGATTAATTAAAACTATTAAATATACTAACAACAAACTATAAAAGGGCATCAAAAGTAGTGAATATCAGCTATCTATATTTTAATGCTGAGATTGAAATCTACTTTTATTAAAAGAACGCAAAATTATTTTTTTATCATCATAACTTTATTGCCTTGGATTTAAACACCCGAAATCTCGATATTACAAAGGAAAATTACTTTAATAGAGAAAAAGTCCTATCTGCGCATAAATCAAACTCGTCTAGCATTAAAGATTATAACCAAAATAAACATTTGGGATCCACTTTGTAGTAGCTACATAGCGTTCGTGAAAACCTCAAATAAGGTTTCCTCGACGTTCATATGAGGGTAATAATATTTTATTAAAAGCTTTCTAGCGTAGGGGGCGTAAGGGGCGTCCCAACGACAACTCGACGACGCATCACTCTCAACGTAAGTTAATGTTCTCAAATTTCCGATTTTTTACTTTAAAGACTTAATAGCGATGCTTCATTTTTTTAAAGTAAGGTACACAAAAAAAGGTTTTCTAAGGGTGGTCTATTTACGGCCATTTTCAATAACTTACTGTTCGGTGTCGGTATAGGTTGCTATCTCCTGTCTGTTTGACATTTTGCTTATAAACGGTTAGAAACAAAACGTCACAGAAAATCTTTCTTTGATTTTTCTATGAAAAAAGTGACAGGTAGGTGACTCGGATGGGATATTTTAAGCTAACTTTGTTTATACAAACACCGATAGCTGCGAGACGTCGCATATTAACTGACAGTTATACGTAAGTAAGTTATAGAAAATGTGCCTAATAAACAGTGATAGGAATAGGTAGTGCTTATTAGCCTAAACTTCGAAGAAGAACAGAGAAAAGAATCGGAGACTTCCTTAGACTATAGTTTATTATGCGACCACGGCGAGTTTTTTTTTGTAAATTCTAAGAGTGCGTACCTATGAGAGCGTATCATAGTTTTATGATGAAGAAGTCGTTTCCAAAATGTTCTTAAAAAGAAAACTTTCAGAAATTTTGATGGTTGTAACGACTGTGTTATGTTATGTCTAGTCGCAAACTTTAGGTAAACATAGACCAATTACTTATTCCAAATAACATTAATTTTTGATGTACTTACGTGATGTCCCGGAAAAAATATAGTCTAAGGAAGTCTCCGATTCTTGTCTCTGTTCTTCGAAGTTTAGGCTAATAAGCACTACCTATTCCTATCACTGCTAATAAATCTACAAATACAGTTGGTCCTGTTTTAAAAAAATCTCTAGTTAGGGTACTTGGTCTTGGTAAGTGTACTCGTAAAGTAAAATGCGTTGGTTCGGTAATTCGGTTCACTAAAACCCTGTATCCCAGGATTTGGAAGTCAAGGGGAGCATTTGCTTTGCTTTGGTGCTTTGTGATATAGGAATACAGTAACAGCAAAGACAACTTAGGCATTAATGAGGTGTCAACTATCTAACACCGTTTGCATAAATGTGTGCCATTGTGCTAAAAGGTAACCTAGAGATATCCACTCTCTACTTAAGGAAATCCTTCAAAAATACCAGTAGCAGTATCAGAGTAATAGTTTTAAAAAGAGCTACCAAATAAGATAAATTAACTACTTCCACTGACAAGCTCAGTACCGGCAGATATTAAAGGGGTCAAACTAAATTGTGCCTTGTGCAAACGTTGCACAAAAGGTCGGAGTTTGTGCAGAACCTGGCTCGAAGACCACAACAGTGCGACATGACACGACATGCTGAGAATTAGTAGTAGGCTTCAAAAACTGGCAGTAAGGCGCAGGCTACACCGCCAGCTAGCGAGCGAGGCGGACGAAGCCCTTTTCATAAATGGTTCGGCGCTTTCAATAGTTCGCGGTGTGCACCAAACTATGAAAAAAGGTTAAACGATGCCTCGCCCGCCTCGCTCGCTCGCTAGCTGGCGGTGTGGCCTGCGCTTAAGATCTCGTATTTTTACAAAAGCGTAATATCTCGAAACGGCAACAATTATCCTGTTGAAGGTTTGTAACATTCCAAGAAATCATATTTTTATAAGGTATCACTTATATCTTATGTTAAGACAAAACGCGCAATACGACTGAACTGCGAAAGAAACGTACAGATGGTATTTTTAGCTAGCTACTGAGAAGTACGGAAAAAACTTAAGAAATTTCTTGGAAATTCAGACAAAGGAAAAACAACGTCGCGCCTTTCTTAAAATGTTGCCGATCGTTAAAAGCCATCAGGTGATTGCATCATGCAATCATTACAAAAAACATATTATTGAAAAATCCTGTACAAGTGTCATAAATAAGCAAACAAAAGTTGCACTGAACAGGATTTAAATAATAGGATTAAATACCTAGGGTATCAACAATTTATCCATAAACTACGAATAAACCCTAACACTCGCGGAACAACTAAGTGTTTACATTGAATTACCGAAACAATGCGAAAGTTTCCAATTTGCCAGATAGATCCTAAACTTAGTTTATCAAAACTATGGCTGCTCCCGGAACCGTACCTGAAGTTGGGCAGCAGCCTTAGTATAAAGCCCCTTATTCGCGCTCCGGCCGACAACCAGCGTCGGGCAACCAGAGGATGAAAGCTTTGACACTAACCGGCGCAAGTAACTCATAAGATTATTTCTCCGAAAATCAAAGGGCGCTTAGCTGTCAAGAGCGTGTGAAGGGGCGCGTTCTCAAAGTATTGCCAAGCTGCATGACGTGTCACCTGAGGGCTTAGGCTTTTGAGATCATATGATCATAAGCACATAACGTGAAGCCTGTAATCCATGAAGGGATTGTACAATCTTACTTGTACAATACAACAACAATGGTAACAATAGTACATTTTGATACAAGTGGAGAAAGTTTGTTATTGCATTCGAGGCGGAATTATAACACCCGAGCTGTAGGCGAGGGTGTTTTTAAGCCGAGAATTGCAATAACAAATGTCCACGTGTATCAAACGACGTTTTTCAATACACTTTTGAAGAAATAAAATAAAATAACGAAAAATATTTTTGTCACGAATTATGAAACTATGACTTTAATTTTCTTTTTTTTTTTTCGCGCTTTGGTTTCGCCAGGAGAGGCAAAGGTATGAAGCCGTTAAACAGCCTAATATATATTTTTGAATTCAGAACACAACTAAATGTTAATTTGTGTATAAAAGTAACTATTAGTTTTTAATAATCATGTTTATCTATGATATTCTATTTATAAACACAATTTGAATATTCAAAACATATTTATGGCCGGAAAGACGCTTAGTGCTTTGCCGAAATTTAAAAAAAAAAACACCTCAGACTATAGGCATTGAACCAATTTGGACTAAGTATAGGTATAGTTATCTGTGGCAATTTACATTCCCACACACGTGCGGGAAAGTGGAAAAAATCGCACACGTGTGAAATACATTGCATGTTGTACCTAATCGTAGTGCGTTATGGACCAGCAGAAAGAAGATAGTATTAAAAAACGCTGAATTAAAATTGTAAATGGTTATAAAAATCAATCAAAGTTATCAGTAACCATAGTGAAATGCTTGTTAGGGGCGCTTCGCGATTTGTGTTGCCTCCTAAAACAGGTTCATTAATAACACGAGGAAATATTTATAGAGCAAGATCCCAGGGCCGCTACCCCTTACTTATTTTCTCATGAACAAAATGTGTGGCATCAACTAGTGTTATTATGTACCTGTGAATGTATGCATACCTGCTAACTTGTGCCGACGGCCAAATTTTAGATATACATGCATGCGTAAAAATAATACAATTTTTTCTCAAAGGCCGAGTGCTGATGTTTTAATATGTTGTAAAGAAGGTTGTTAAAAATAATTATTATCACTGCCAGATGCTTCAAGTCGGCATAAATTTCTGCCAAGCACATCAAAGCAAGGAAAAAAACATGTGATTTTACCGGTAGTTTGAGACTTCATTTTTATATTTGATACTTATTTGGAGCCAGACCAATCATAGTTGGGCCAAACATCCCCCAAACACATTTAAAATGTCGCTGTATGAGAGCATAGTTTTATTGTTTCATACAAAAATAATGAATTGCGACTCTACAATTGTTCTGACTGCTTATAATGGCTATTAAAAAAACCCTCCGAGTATCAAATATAAAAAAATTGACCCTTTATTTATTAGACAATTTTTTCCGCGCTTTAAAACGTCTGGCAGAAATTTCCGTCAATGGGCGGTGTCAGGCAGTGTTGGTTACAAGTTTTTAACGATATAGATATATAAAAATCAGCACTCGGGCTTTAAGAAAAAATAGTATTATTTTTACGAAACTTTAGCATCTGATATCTAAAAATTGTCCGTTCGGTACATAATGCAGGTACGTAGGTTACAGTACACACTAACACGACTTGATGCCGCACATTTTGTTCATGAGAAAATAAGTAAGATCTGGCGGCCCTGGGTTCTTGGACCATTACACTGCCTATTGAGGCTTCTTCCGAATTCTATTTCACATTTTGTATAAGATCTCGTTAAGGCTGATACTCTAGGGTAGCCCGCGATTTTCAAATTTTCTTAGTGCAGGCCAGTGCTTGGTTGTATGTTGATTGAAATACTGTTAGCGACTGTAAGACGTATGTAGTTACAAAATTATAATCATCAAAATCATCAATACAACCCTCCAAGTTCATGTAACTCAATTGAATGACTATTTCATGAAAAAGTCATTCAATCCAGTTTCATGAACTTTGCGGGTTACCCTGGACCATCCACCTTCAGTACGAGTATTGCTAGCATGCCCCAATATGCTAGTAAGACAGACTTATCGCTTACTAGTTTCGATTTTCATACGCGAGTTTGTGATTTAGAACCTGGAATAACACGATGTGACATCCCTCAGGACGTAGATAAGGAGGTCAGAAAAAAAATTGCCAATAATTGCTTTTTTTGCGGCAACAAAATAATTTTTTTACTTGTTTTTTTTTATCTCAAATTATTTGCTCTTTTCAATAATAAAAACTTTTGTCAATCCAATACATTTAGGACTCTTGAATTCTAGATCTGTAATATCGCTGATAATGGTAAAGAAACATTACTGCATCGTGAGGGAAAACTGAATTCAATGGTCCAAACTACCTCTAATGCACAGTGAAAAAGTAAAAAAACCTAAGATATCCTGAAACAAAATTGTGCTAAAAGTAAAAAAATCAAAACAACAACTGATCGTTCTAAATATGTATTTACACAGAACTAGCTCGCAATCGAAACGAGTTCATTTTAACAAAAAAGTCTATAGACAAGGTAAAAAAATGCTAGTCTCTTTTATTATACTGGTTAAGCAAATACCACAGTATAAGTATCAAGGTTAGGTAAGCATTATTTTATTTATAAAGCACGAAAGCAAGACTGATCCGCGGATATGGAAAACCGAAGGAAAAGTCATGGACGCGGTAATAACTGACTGTTTATGTGCCCAGGTATTTAGGAGAAGATCTGACTAGGTACAGTCGTGGTCTTTTTAATGTTTTTTTCGCTTAAGTCATGCAGAGGCGCCGAACCACGCCCCCTTAAAGTTCAGACCTATTAGGAAAGCGTCAACTTTGGTGCGCAAAATAACAATAACTCTCGTTTGACGTGTGTCGTAAATGCGCTCGGCCGATCGGTATCTTTTCATTCATTATTTCTATACAAAGTCAACGGGCGGGGCTAAAGAGCGTTTCTATGTGCAAGCAAAAATTAGCTTAGTGGTGATCATGCGGGAGTGTCTTCGATAGTACCAACCTAAATAAACCCATACAAGAAAATTAATGTGTACGTAGAGTCTAGTACCTATATACTACATATTAATAACTTTGGCACTTATGATAACTATTTTTGAGGAGCTCGTGGCTAAATAATAACAGCCGCTCGGGTCAACCTTTAGGTTAAGCCTTGCTTGCCTAGGTTGGTCTGTGGATCGGTGACCACCCTTACATACCAAGCTTCCTCCGTGCCTCGGAAAGCACGTTAAGCTGTCGGTTCCGGCTGTCATTTGTCCATCTTTGACAGTCAGTCAGTGGCCCAAAAAGTCTGACAACCAGTCTTATCAAAGTGCTATTGTATTACCCAGTATGAACTGGGTTGTGGAGGTCAGATAGGCAGTCGCTCCATTTAAAATACTGGTACTCAGATGCATCCGGTTAGACTGGAAGCCGACCCCAAAATAGTTGAGAAAAGGCTAGACAGATGATGACTCATGATAACTATTTATCCTCATAGCAAAAAATCAAGAAAAAAATCGGAAAAGCAACAAAAAAATGTTCTTCCGCGGAAAATATACCGCAACCATTCTTCGTATGTTCACGGCGCTAACGTAATAGGTTCCAGACAGGGTGAACCGGCAAATAAATTAAACTGTGTAATAAGTAGTAGCTAGTCTGCACCAGGTACAGGGTAACTCTTATTACAAAATTGTCCCCGCGGTGAGTCGTGAGCAGGCCACTTCTTTGCCCCCTTTATTATTATTATGAAAAGTCTGTGAAAGGCTCGTGTTCCGTTGCCACAACCGAAGACAGTATTTTTTATTTATTGTGGGAGGCATGCCAGCTATGGTATTTTTAAATAAGTCTACAATGGGGTGGCGAAGGGAAAGTAAATCTCAGATGGCGCCACCATAGTTGGTCTCAATCTGACCAATGAGGTGAAGCTATTTTGAAATATAAAATGACCTTACCACATTTTCAACCAATGACGATTTTGGGTAACAACTATGCTAGCGCCATTAGATCCACAGTTTCCTTCCCCCACATTAAATAGTTCCTTCAGTAGGTACATATTGGCGACTTGACGACCCGATTGGCGCAGCGGTAGTGAGGCTGCCTTACGTTCATAGGGTCCCGGGTTCGAATCCCGGTCGGAGCAAATGTTTGTGTGATGAGCATGGACATTTGTTTCCGAGTCATGGATGTTTATATGTATAATAAGTATGTATTTACAAACAAAAAGTATCTATGTAGTGTATCAACTATCTGGTGTCCACGACACAAGCCTCGTTGCTTAGTGTGGCACTAGATGGTGCTGTGTGTAATGTCCAGCAATATTTATATTTATTTACTTTGAATATGAGAGTTTTCTGTTATGAGTGCGTGCGTCAATATTGTTTTGAATACTCATAAAGCAATAGTCTATCAATGGTGGTTTGAACTCAGTCCACGCTCAGTTGGCTCTCAGTATAAGATATTTTTAGGGTTCCGTATTCAACTAGGAACCCTTATAGTTTCGCCATGTCTGTCCGTCCGTCCGTCCTCGCTTAATCTCTGTGACCGTTAGCACTAGAAAGCTGAAATTTGGTACCAATATGTATATCAATCACGCCGACAAAGTGGTAAAATAAAAATTGGAAAAAAATGTTTTATTAGGGTAGCCCCCCTATATGTAAAGTGGGAAGTGATTTTTTTTTTAATTTCAACCCTAACGTGTGATATATTGTTGGAAAGGTTTTTTATAGGGGTTTCCTAAAATAATTTTTTGATATCAATAATTTTGGAAATACCGCTCCAAAAGTAAAAAACAATGGGTTTCCCCTCCCCTCTAACTTTTGAACCATAAGTTTAGAAAATATGAAAAAAATCTGAAAAGTAGAACTTTATAAGGACTTTCTACGAAAATCATTTTGAACTTGATGGAAACAACAGTTTTTGTACAAAAAAGACAAAAATAATTTCTGGACTAAGTTTGTAGTATATTCGTATATGCAAGCATTTTTACGTAATGGATACCCACCTTTAAACTCATAAGTGGGAACACTTATTGTGACGGACGGGAAACTACGGAACCCTACACTGAGCGTGGCCCGACACGCTCTTGGCCGGTTTTTTTTTGGAATGTTTATTCTTACAATTTTCGTTCGTTGCATCTTATGGGCCTGCCTTTCAAAGCGTTGCGTATTTTTCTACAACTGCTTCCAACTGTGACATAAGGTTTTCGGTAACATAAGATATTATTTCAATGAAATAATTTATGCCTTTCCCGTCGTCATTTCCGCTAATAATGCCACTCTGACTAGCATCTCCAGTTTATGCTGACTCAAGATAAAATCTATGTCTATAATCTATTAATAACCTTTATTGGCACACATTTTCAGCCACTTCCAAGTAACTTGGGTGTTAAGTTAAAGTTAAGCGTTTATAGTTGACATCACAATAGCGACTATGTATCTTATTATTGTCAGAAAATAGTCAATGCTGCGTTTAAATAGGCCTAACGCTAACCAAACATAGGAACACTGGGTCTTTATACGTCACTCTAAAATGATTTATTTATTCGCGCTTACATTATTTGTGATAACTCGCATTTAAGGGTGCATATAATAACGTCGAATCAAAAGTAGAAAAGCGTCGAAAATAAAGGTTGCTTCGTGATGTGTTTCAAAACTTTTAACAAGTTTTTTTTTGTTTCTATGCCACAATAATTAATCATTTAGATACGCTTTATTATTTTATTTTTTAAGTACCTACCAAAAGTGAAGTATTGCCAATATCATGAAAAACTTAATTTGCATAATTTTGTTTCAACACTTTTTTCTCGATTTTAAATAGATCAAAGTATGCATTGCACTGGTCGTAAACAAACAAATTCAGTAGCTGAGTACAGATACACCGTGTTTCAAATTTCATGCACATACTATGAAACATTAAGACTAGTTTTTATTCCCGGCTCGTCCTGCGTATTCTCACGTTCGTTGTTGGTTGTTTGACGTCCATTGAACGTCAATGCGACAATTTATTATATCTCGTGCTGATTTACGTCCCATTTCGCGTGTGTCATTGCTACATTAGTATGTGGCAAGCGATGTATTTCAAACGATTGTTTTGGTAGTGTAATATATAGATACATACACATAGAAAAAACTTTTTGTGCGGAACTTTGCAAGCGGACCCGTCAGTGATGGCAGGTGGAGTTAAGCTAATTGAGTGAAGTCTAAGGGCTACTTAAGGGCCTATACTACGTTCGTGTTCCACGCGCGCCTCAAAGAGAGTCAGCAAAAAGGAAGGGGCCGCAGGCCCGATGCCTGCCGGGGTTGCGGGACTGTTCGAAAAAGATACCGTGGCTCCGGAACACAAAGGGCGATGAAGAAACATGGATGGGTTTTAGTCAGTAAAAGTCTGACACTCCTGCTCCGCCCAGAGCAGGAAGAGTCATTTGATGATTTCCCATCCGAAAAAAAAATAAAAAATAAAAGGGGCTATACTACCTCAAATGGCTTAGCATGATCCTCCGTTACGCCTAAAATGCTGCAGCATTAATTTTGAAATAAATATACTTAAATATGGTAAAGTTAAGGATTAATGTTGGGGTTTTATGCTTATGTTTGGCGAAAACACGATTCCATAAAATTTTCTCGATAGAAAAAAAAAAACCCTAAGTTACCTCTAATACTTCAAATTAGATCATGAAACTTTTTATACTTAATAACTGAACTAACTATAAAGCAGGTCTTATGTTAATTTTTTTAGTCCAATCAAAACCTTTTTTGGAAATCGCAAAAAACTGCTCATTTCGCACTATTCGGCCCGCAGTGACTGACGTAACAACCACTTTGTAGTGCAAGCTGATTAAACTATTCTAACAGTATTTCAAATGAAGTTTGAACCACCACAAATAGAGTTGCTAATTTTAGGGTTAGAAGGGCCTTAAAACAAATGGCGAAATGTGGGTGTACTAATAGTTACATCTCTGACTAACTTTGTGGGCGTGATGTTAATGATGTGTTGCTAATTTGAGGTAGTATAGCCTCTTAAGATACTTTTGTTCGCTCGAAGGAGAAGAAGAAGGGTAGATAGACGACATTATTGCCATTTCCGGTAAAACCTGGATGAGGCTGGCACGGAAACGCGGAGAGTAGCACTAGCAAGGAAAGGCCTATACCCAGTAGAGGGAAAATTCGGACTGTGGAAGACACACACATCATTAACATCACGCCTTAATCCCCAAAAGGTTAGTCAGAGATGTAACTATTAGTACACCCACATTTCGCCAGTTATGTTTTAAGGCCCATCTAACCCTAAAATTAGCAACTCTATTTGTGGTGGTTCAAACTTCATTTGAAATACTGTTAGAATAAAGTTCTAATCAGCTTGCACTACAAAGCGGTTGTTACGTCAGTCACTGCGGCCGAATAGTGCAAAATGAGTGTTTTTTTTGAGATTCACAAAAAATCTATTGATTGGACTAAAAAAATAAAACACATAAGACCTGCTTTATAGTTAGTTTAGTTAGTATGCAAAGTTCGATGATCTAATTTGAAGTACTTTTTGAATACCAGCGGTTTATTGTTCAATTTGGAGGTAACTTTGGAGTTTTTTTCTATCGAGAAAAGTTTATGGAATCGTGTTTTCGTCGCACATAGTACTTAGCATTCATCCTCAACTTTACCATATTATATTTATTTCATAATTAATGCTGCAGTATTTTAGGCGTAACGGAGGATCATGCTAAGCCATTTTTTGTAATAGGAGACGAAGATGACGAATGGGCAAAAATGTATAAAAAATCGCAAGAGTAAGTAATACTTCACGTTATCATGTTGTTAAATGTTGCTCAACATAAACTACCTAATTTTGATGTCAATGCACCGTTAGATTATCAAAGGAATACGTACTAGGCTATTCTGTCGAAAATATATATTTTTTTTTATTTCAACCTTCGAATTGTTTACCCTAATTAGCAGAGCCTCTAAATGCTATATCTAAGTTCATCATCAGCATCAATGCTAGCAAAGATATTTCAGCGGAAAATTACTTAACTCTGTAATTCTATTATTTAACTAATGCACTAAATTTGTACCGAATTACTGGATGGGTCAAATGTTCATTAAAATTGATTGTTAAATCATATTAATCGTACATTAACTAACCGTTTACTAGTAATTGAATATCAGGCAGGAATTCATTCAATGCTGTGAGCTTGTGAGGTATGTCATTCTGTCAGTCGAAAATTGTATAATTATAATTTTATCCATTGTGTTGTTTAACTCGTTTATAAATTCGGAGTAGATACTATAAATACCGGATGACTTTTGTATCACTTACCAAAAAAAAGGGTATATACTAGGTGAACGGAGTAGAAGCTTATGGCACACCTAGCTTTTTTTTTCTTTTTTCCACAGCTTAAAAAAAATGATCTATCATCAAAAAACGCTACATATTTCAAGTAAACTTTTCATATTAGAACAAAGAAAGAGAAAGGTTGAAAAAAAATACGCTTATGATTTGATTTTTGTTTTTTTTTTTTTTAAATCTAAGATGCCATTAAAATGCTTCTATTTCGTTCACATATTAAACCCATTTTTTCACCATTGTCATCCTGTATTGGTAATACCCATTGACAAGATAATATGGATAATCATACTAGGTAGAGCCGTAGTAGGTAGAGCCGTGGTAGGTAGGTTTATACTCATGTAGGTTTTTCCAGATATAATTACGTAATAGTACATTGTTACCCTAGGGGTGAAAGTAACTTATTTAGTCCCGAGACGGGGTTTGGTGCCCGAGCGAAGCGAGGGCGCCAATAGTTCGAGGGACTAAATAAGTCTTTAACCCGAGGTAAACACTGTGCTTTTCATTACGAATACAAGGAAAGTAAAAAAAAAACATACAACTCGAAAAAACTAATGAAGATCGGAATTCGAATGGGGTAGATGACACACCAATCAATTGAGATACTTTTTAAGAGCTGTCAAAACGCGGTTCTATAATATTCGAAAGCCGTTCTGTATGTGACCCACTGAAATTCGGTAGGGTCATGATGATCTTCGACGCCGAGGGTTGATTTGATGTCCCTGTATCTGTTTTTTTGTCGGCTAGCGACGCTATGGCGGACGTAAGTTCCGTAATAAATGGACGTAAATCTCCCCCCCTGTTGTCTTTGATCTTCTGAGTTGGTTCTATATTGCTTTGCACGTTTCTATCTGTAGGAACTGTAGGATGTAACGATGGTGCCTACGGTGATGGTGTGACGTCACTGTTTATTCAACTCAATGACTCGACTATTTATTGATTTCAAAGTAACTAAAAATCGAATTTGGCAATTAATTGAAAATAAATCGGGTATTCAAGCCTAAAATAAAGTGTTTTTTTAGAGAAAGGTGTCTTGGAATTATTGTTTTATGGTATCATCTACCCTATTGCCGCTTTCCCACCTATTTTGCTTTTTTTTTTCTGTGGCCGGCCAGCTATTCAGCCAATACCTATTTTTCATTTTCATCATCGAAAAATGGTAACTATTTTTCCCAAATCTATGTTATTTTAAAGAAATAGTTGAAACTTAATTATAATAAAGATATTTAAAATATATATATATTCTTTAATTAATACTTAACTTTATGTTATTTCAATTTTACATCATGGCTGTATAGAAAGTTGGAACATGGTTCAATAGAAAAATGAACCATTTTTTTTTAAATAATTTGACAGCTGTCAGTTGAAAACGATTCTCCCTAGGGCTGAAAAGTATTACTTTCAACCCGCTCCTCAGGCAACTTCAGACCTACTTTCAGAGTATGAGTAATGAAAAATGCTTTTTTGTACATTAATGTATGGTGATTTCAAAACGTTGGCATCTATGGAATGCTACCGATTACTTGAAATAACAAAAAAGTTGTCATAGTGCGAAAGTAGGCAACGTGCTACGAAATCGTTGTTGTGAATCTAAATACTTCAATGTTCAAGACACTAGACACCATCGTCATCATCATCAGCCTATTAATGTTCCCACTGCTGGGACACGCCTCCTCTCAGTGAGAGGGAATGGGCTATAATCCACCACGCGGGCCCAGTGCGGATTGGTAGAAGTCACATGTCTTCAAATTTTTTGGTTCTAGGACATGCCGGTTTCCTCACAATGTTTTCCTTCACCGTTTTGAGAGCAGCGCTGATGAAATAAATTATACAAAGTAATGCGCCTGCCTGGGTTCGAACCCACGACTTTCTGTTCGTAAGTCGGAGCCGCCACCACTTGGCCACCGCTGCTCTCTAGACACTAGTAATGAAGCTAATTACTAACTACGCTGTTAATTAGCTAACTGCAACTTGTTATCTGATTATTAGTTATCTGATCTATCAACGTCAGGTTTCAAAAGACCAGGCCACATTAACAAGCATGTGCCCTAATAACATCTGATTTGGGAGTAAACTACTACTACAACAGCCCATAACGTCCACTGCTGGACATACGCCTCTCCCATGATGGGAGGAATTTGCTGTAATCTCCACGCTTGGCAGGCGGATTGAAAATTGCAGTGATGAAAGACTAACAGAAAACGCTGCTGCCCATTCTCTGATCTACGGAGGCGCAAGGTGTTCTGCCTCAGACATTAGTCGGCCGACACCTGTCAGTGTAATGGGTTGGTTGTATTCTACTCTGCCGGATACCACACGGCTAGTAATCAGAAGCAAGTAAAGTATTACTGGTTAGCGTTTGATTTTATTTTGCTACTTTATGACGCCCGATCAGGGTCTTTATTGTAATGTAAGGAAATTCTATATAACTTACCTACCTGAGGTGTATTGTATTGCCCAGAGCGGGAGGAGTAATTTAATGATTTCACATCCGAAAAAAAAAAAAGGTGTATTGTATTAACATTTTTTACGTCTTGTTCCGTTCATTGCTAGTAGGAAGAATAGAATTTCTAGATACAATTATAAGTAAATTGACTAATTCCACGATAAAACTTTTAATACTGTCATTTTGTATAACACCTATATTGTTTTTTTTTTAACATTTTAATAAAATTCTACAAAAAAAATATACACCTACCTATTATTAGTGCTAAACTTTTCATTTTATTTCGCTACAATAAGTTACTCTCACTTTGTTTTAATAATTTTTAATCAGTCATCTATGAAATCATCTTTCCTAGTAGATCCCAGTTACCTCAATATAGTTGGGAAAAGGCTAAGCAGAAAATGATTGCAGTGATCAAAATTGTCCTGTGCGTATCTATGAAAACATCGACAGATCTTGCTGTTGTTACAATTCTTGACAATCTATCATCAACATAGTCTTGCCCTTATCACAATGAGAGGTTGTCTTTTTGAGGTATTAAAAAAAACTTAGTTTCCAAGAACTCTATAGATGGCGTTGAACTTACTATGATAGTTGGTGCCAAAGCCAAAACGCTTGGAAAAAAAAACATTGTGTCACGTCACATACTCTCGTTGACTGACACTTTCATTTGCTTAACCTTCCGAATATAACCTAGTATTCTCGCGCTTTCTTAAAATAAGTTAAGTAAGTACTAACTCCTAGCGCCATCTATCCAGCGACTAGGGAAGAGCTAAAAAGAAAATCCCTCATTTATTTGACAGCACAGGATGTCTTCTTTTCCCATACTTGTCTGTGTCTGTTACTCGTGATCCCAATAGTGACCTCCTTTCTAGCCATATCAATTCTTGACTATTATGTTCTACTTAAATACTCCATTTTACCAGCTACACACATTTCTAACAGGTGTACCCACAGATGTTTTGAACTACAGCGTTGCATTGTCAATCGTTTAAATAATTCTCCGTGACGGCTCTATTGTCGTCGTGTACGACAAAAAGCCTCTCGGATCACTAAGTCAGTACGGGGTAATGACCGAACCAACGTTTAGTACACACCGAGTTGAATTATAAAGAACGCCTTCAAACGCGGGTCTTCGTAAAGAGACACATTTCACATTTGTACATCGTTAGTCGACACAATGGCGATTGATGAAATATGCAAAACATGGGATAAACTTAATCCTATTATGTACGGTATGCTTTGAAAGAGACTACGCTTTCGGAACGTTGTGGAATTATGGTCATGTCCCATCACTATTTTGTTGTGAGTCGTGCTAGCGTGACCGCGTCTAATACATTACCGTCATACTGATTGAATTGATTGATACATTATAGAGCACTATACCTACCTATTCAACTAACTAAACGTCCAGGGGCCTAAAATGGATCATTCCCACTAGTTCTACTACACAGTTATACGGTAGAACTAGTGGGTTTTTTTTTCCACTAGTCCTCTAGCAGAATCATAGTAGGATAATATTATGAATCAAAATTATTAAAATAGTCAAAGACGCAGTTCTAAAAAATATGATTTGTCACTTTGTAACTATTTTATGAATTGTAACGTAATTCATAGTATTAATTAATCGTATAATTATTTACGTAATTCATATTATGATTCTGCTAAAGCGGCCATTTTAGAATGCCAATATAATTAAAATAATTCCGATTTCTATCTAAAGTCGATGCTATAGTATCAACAACAGAGCTAAGAACTTAAGGGCCCGGCGGAGCATGCGTAGTAATACAAAGGACAATGAGACGAGATATGAGGAATTTAGAATTTCTATAGAAAACTTTTTTTTCCATCTCTTGTTTAAATCAGTGTCCATTTCATGCCGCAGTGTCCGTTTTTTCATGTATTTTTTTTTATATATTTTTTTTATTATTATTTATTCCAATCGGAATAAAGACTTAAGAATATGTTTGATTTACAAATTATTTTGTTATTACGTTTAGTATGAACTACTCATACATCGCCGCCGGCCTCTTAAATAAAATAAATAAAATAAAATAAAATAATCTTTAATTCGGATAAGCAACATCCATATGGGTTAGTAAAAACAAAAAGATAACTTATACCTATGTTAGTAAACTTATACATATTATCTATTTGACAACAAGGCTGTTGTTCAAAATGCATCTTTGAACAACATCACCTAACAAAGGAGAATCCAACCTCCCCGCTATGGTCTTCAGGATGGAGTTGGAGCTGTCCCGCACTCTGCAGAGCAAAGAGGCAGATTTTTGTCTGACTATGGCGTGGAAGCCATCGACGTGTGCTTGTGCAAACATACCTGATTCACTGCAGAAACGGGGCAGCCCCATCAACATCCTGAACCCATTATTATATTGGACCCGTAGGGCGCTGATAGCCCGCTGAGTATAGTTGGTCCACAGGCTGCACGAGTAAAACACTCAACTCTCTCTCTCTCTCTCTCTTACTCTCTTAAGAAATGTTATAAAATATTTATTAGTTGCGCGTACCAGTATCAATTATTATATAAAGACCATTGGTATGGGTAGTTGCGTACTTATCTACTTAGGTGTTTTATGACATTCACTTACGACTGAATTATTTAAAGTTCATTCGTGCTAAGTAATCAATTGACGCGTCTATTATATATTTGATTTTTCACGGATAGCTTTGCAATCTTTACTAATATTATAAGTGAAGTGTGTATTTAGGAGGAAATCTCAGAAACTTTTCATCTGGTTTTATTTTTTGATTTTCAGTGTTATAGATCTATACTATTCCCGAGTGACATCTATGTTTAATATGTTTTTTGTCGCGGACAAAGCTGCGGGTAGAAACTAGCCATATTAACAAGCAAATGAAAAGATTAACCATATTTTTAATGAAGTATTTGGTTTTTTTTTTTGTGACACAAACGTTTGAATTTATACACAAATTCTATCAAAATCTCGTGTCACTGTCATGTAAATTTCGTCTTCTACAGCTGTGGTTAATCTTTCGTGAACCCAAAGAGGGTCGTTTACTAAAAATTAGGGATGAATAAAAATGCACTCGTTTTATCATAATAATGAGGCCATTAGCTGGCATATATTTACTAGTAGACCCGATTTACATACTAATTTGGTTAATAATAAACGTCTTAACTATAACCTATACCTAGGTTTTATGTAAGTTTGGACCCGAGGATTTTGAAATGAATAGGCAAGCAGCAGAAACTAAAAGTTTAGATGACGAATTTAGGTGAGTTGGCGTGGACAACGTGTTCGGAAAAATATATGAAACTAAAAACGACAAGAATGAAATGTAACTTAAATTGTAATTGCCTACCTTACCCCTAACCATCAATGTGTTGTTTTTTTTTAAAATTCTATTCGTTATTAACTACATACTTACCTATTGCATAAAATAACATGTTTAAAAATTCCTAAAATAAACCGCCATGATCATTTTCAGTCACCAAAACCTCACAATTAAGTGCCTATGTTCTCACTTCGCTCAAAAACTTCAGAAGAGCGCATTGAAGAACTTTTAGCTATTGAAAAAATCAGTTTCTTTGTCGTCCAACCGACAAAGAGGTTCATGAATATTGAATAGGCGCCTTACCCGATCAATTATCGAAGAGTTGTTTGTGACCGAGGGATTTGCTTCGGACACCCTGTAACTCACTTGTCAGGTCCCGATTAAACAATCAAGGTTCTAGCTTTGAGCTAGCTTTAGGTTTAGAAGTAAATGAAGTTAGGAGGGACCTCTAAAATGCAATATTGCTGCAATATTTCCGGAGAATAAATATGTCCTGAACAGTATTCCAGAAGGCATAGACAAAAGAATTGCGCGTTTTAATTAAATTTAAACGACACCCAAATTGATGCCTGACCAACAGCACATTGTTGTAGGATCAAAAATCAGCACTGCGCCGGGAGTTGGAAAACTAGCAGCGTGACTTTATGAAGTGGTCGCTTAGTGTTCATGAAAACGAACTACGAGTGACACGGTTCGCACGGCATCATAAATAACCATGACTCGTCGATCAGTCGATCATTGCAGCTATAGCCAATGTCTCAGCTTCTATTCCCGGCGAGCAGGTGACCGGGGCAGAAATAGAACCAGGCCGAGTGACAAACGGCCAAAATTTCATCAAGATTCTTAAACTAAAGACCCTTAAGACCGGTGAGCATTTGTATTTAACCCGACAAATGTCGTTATACATAAAAAAATGACCCAAACAATTTGTAATCAAATTATAAAGAGCACAGATAAAGGTCACGTGTGTTACACAGTCCGCCATCTTAATTAATTCAACTACTTTCTGTTCAATCGCTAGAGAGGCGTCGGCCCTTCGTTCAGAATTAATAAGAACGTGAAGTCTCTCTGTCATCTCATATATACGAACAATGACTTCTTGTTAACTATCAAAGCTAAGCTAAGTTAATGAAATGTCTGTTACTTTCAAGTGCAGTTATTAATTCTAATGAGGTTTTTATCGAGTTCAATTAGTTTGCTCTCACGGATCTGTGGGGGGTATCTGAGTATTCGTCGGTACCATTTGTACTATACACAGGAATTCATTACACAGCTGTTCAAAAATAGAGATTACTGTTTGAAGTTCATCACTTGATGTTGCGATGTAATTATGGGCTGGTGATGGTGTAATAATGATGAGCGTAGGCATCATAACAAGATTCTTAAAAGGCCAGGACGATAAGTTGTCCAGATTAAAAAAAATAACATCTCTTTCCGCACAATCGTCCCCTAGAGTTCTCAATTTTCCTGGCCATATTTCCAGTTATAGACGGCTATAAAACATTAATTTGACAGGGCACCCGCCCTCGGTGAACGACAATCAGTGCACTGACTACATTGAAGCAGTAACGGTCGCAATTATTGTTTTGTCCCGCACTGGCGAACGTAGATTGTGGCACGCCTTCGTGGGTCCGAGTTCATATTAAAAGGACAGACTCCGGAAGGTTTAGAGAGGATGAAGAAGTTTGTTTTAAAATATTTGTAGCTTGAAGTGTTCGTGTCGATTGAATGTCTTGGTAAATTAGTTTCACCTAGCCTAAGTGGGGCTTGTGAAGATTTTTAAGTCATCAAGCGCCAGGTGTAGGGTCTGTTTGGTGACTCTACTGTATAACTTATGTATGAGCTAGTTTAGTCATTTGATATTGAAAACTAGTCAAATAGTGTTTATTAAGTTACAATTATTAATAAAATACTTTTCGAAAAGTATTTTTATACCAGGTCTATGCCTTTCCTGTTTCTAAATCAGATCGAGGTCAAGCCTGACAGTAAGATATGATTAAACACGCCCTTAGCGAACTGGATGAAATGCAAAACACAGATACAAAGGATTTGTAAAGCGTTTAGTGGACATGTTAGCTCAAATTATAGGAATAACAGCACCATTATTTGCATTATAGTATCATAGAGAATAAAGGTTTTAATAACAATTTCTACATGTCTCGCCAAAGATTTCCATGCCATAAATAATAGTGGAAATTACGGATTTTCCTACTCCTCCGCTATACTTTTCTGATTAATTTCGTTGCGGGATCCAAGACACTTAAATTCATTCTCTGGGACTTCGTCGAGCTTCATTGTCTCGGCGCTTTTCTGGTGGTCGCCACTGTTGATTCTGGCTTTCAGGAGTTACAGTGGTTTGGGAACAGTGTGGCGGGCTTGTCCCAATAAAAAAAAAAAAAATGCCATAAATAAATCAGCTTGCTATTAAATTATTAATATTAACTAGTTACTTTCAGGTGTAAACGAGTTACCAAGAGCGTAAAACCTAGTTTAAAACTTAAACACACGTTTTATTATTATTATAAAATACTGAAGCTTCAACACTGAAACTTTAAAACCGGGTTCTTGCCTTCCATCGTGATATGTTGCAACCTGCTTTGATTTTAATATGTTACTGACCATTAACTTTGGTTATTGGCATGTTCTGATGAACAGCTGTGACCACAACTTCTGAATCATCTGAGGCACACATCTCGACAGGTTGAACGGCCTTTTTACGAGTTTCCCGTCATTTTATGCGCGCTCCACGTGATAATTATGCAGCTTCCCTGACCTACATGTCTCCGATTCATATTGAATATTTTATAAACTATGTTAATTTAGTTTTTAACCCCGTTTCTGTTTTAATCAGTTATTGTTCCGCGAATACGTTCTTAATTAAAAATTTTCGTCGTAACTTTTGGTTTTATGTTGTTAGATATTATGGGATATGGGTGTGAAGGAAAGCAATGTTTATTAATTAATTTTTTATTACGGTTATGTTCTGCGTACGATGAATTTATTTTGTTAATAGGGCGTCACTTAATACTGTTGTTTTACTAACATCAAACCGGAGGAGAAAACCGAAACCGACATGTTCTAGAAGGTCTAGAACCAAAAATTCTAAGACATGTGACATCTACCAATCCGCACTGGGCCCGCGTGGTGGATTATATAGCCCATTCCCTCTCATAGAGAGGAGGCCTGCATCCCAGCAGTGGGACCATTAATAGGCTGATGATGATGACTAACATCAACACTGATAAATAACGGGATATTTACCATGTTTACTATAATTTGTGCGGACACAGTGAGTTTCATCTGACGGGATCGGAATCGAGTTGTGAGTGACAGTGACAGTGGTAGTGGTACCGAGCGCAGAAACCAACAAGAAAGAGTGTGACACCGATTTGCCAGCTCATAAACACCAGAGAAGTACCTATACTTCTCTATAACTCGTCATCTCATCTGTTACAACTGTTAAACGGAAGTTATTACGGATGGGTGTTTATGAGCAGGCAAATCGGTCTACCCTCTTTCTTGTAGGTGAAGAAGAAGAAGACACGCTGCGCCAACCCCAAGTGAATAGGGTATATGCATGATCTTTTTTTATCACTCTAAACAAAGCGTATTAACATCAGAAATAGCAAAGTGAAATTATTTTTTTAATATCTTTATAAAATACTAAGTTATAAGCATTTGAAACTGCTGATTAGACAGAGAGATCCGATACAGCGAATGACGTCATTCGCTGCATCGACGTACAAAATCCATACTAAATTCCATTTATCTAGAAAGAGACAGAAACAAAAGTTTAAATGGTTATAACTTTTGTGTTGTTTGGCCGATTTATGTCTTGTTTGCACTTTTTGTCATTATTTTTATAGTACTTTAACATTCCGTATCGAAGTAAAAAAAAGAAAATGTATGCATATTCCCTATTGGGATAAGGTCAAGAGATTGATGATATCCGTTGCAACAGCGCCGAAATATCGGAAACTCAAAACAAATAGTAAACATGGTAAATACTGTTTTAAGCTATCACGGTTCATAACTAAACATAAATGTCACTGAGACATGGTAATTAATGATAGTGTTAGTGACTAATTTATACTGTAGATTTAATTGTATGATCAGATTATAATATCACAAACAACGATTTTCACTACAAATAATGGTTCTGATATGCACTTACTTCGGACATACTACTTTATTCGGTATTCTCAAGCCGTGAGTGTACCTAAACCAGTGCTCTACCCGGGTGCTTCCACTGCGAGGATCGACCGGAGGACACGGGGGAGCACACGGTGTAGGTGTGCCCCGCGTGGGCGGAGCACCGCCGTGTCCTCGTAGCGGCGATCGGCGGCGGCGACCTCTCGGTTCCGGCCCTGGTTCAAGCCATGGTCCGGAGCAAGACGGAATGGGACGCCGTCACCTCCTTCTGCGAAGCAGTAATGCTAGCGAAGGAGGTGGCGGAACGTGAGAGGGAGAGAACCTCACGTCCCGGCCGCCGCGGGAGACGCCCCGGGCATCGGGGGCCACCATGTGGCCCCCGGCCACCGTTGGCGCGGGCCTGTGGATGGTGGGCTATGGGTTAGCTTGCCGTCCGTCCGTCCAATGATAACAGGCCGTGTCGACGGCGCGTTCGTGTTCCACGCGCGCCGCGGGGCTGCGGGACTATTCGAAAGAGATACCGTGGCCCCGGAACACAAAAACCGACGAAGGAACATGGATGGGTTTTAGCCAGTAAAAGTCTGACACTCCCTCCTGCTCCGCCCAGAGCGGGAGGAGTCATTTGATGATTACCCATCCGAAAAAAAAAAGCCATTGCTAAACACACACGAACTATATACAAATATGTACTTCCAAGAAGGTCTCTTACCAATACTACTAGCACACTTAAAATTCAATACACACGATTGTTTAGTCTGCATCTGACACATTTATAAACTCAGTGTCAAATAAACTCACACTTAAAACTAACTCCTGTTTCATTATCACGACGCCGACGCGACGTGACATATAAATGGATAAAAGCGCGCTGAAGGATTACCAATTTTGGCGCTGAATCGAGTGTTAGTGTAACAGGATAACATAACATCACGACTGTCATCCCCGGAGGGTTAGGCAGAAGTGTACCCACATTTCGCCAGTTATGCTTAAGTCCCACCCATGTAATAGGGTGCAAGACTATTGCCACTAACCGAGCGCAAATCTAGACTCCGTGGCAGCTACTGAGTAATTCTTGAAAAAAAACCCAATAACACTTTGCCCAACTTGGGAATCGAACCCAGAACCTCATGCTCAGCGGTCGCGCTTGCAACCACAAATGAAAAGGTGTAAAAATAAAGAATAATTCACACAAAATTGTCAGTACTTACGTCTGATGAAATATTGCTGTTGTGCTTGAACTCCAACTACGGTGGTGACCACAAGAAAGGCCAACCACGCCCTTCCGGGGTTTCTCATTTTGTTAGAATCCTGATAGTTTCATGTGTGAAACTGCTATGTGATTCCTGTAGTCGAGCTATAAAAAATACGCAGCGGAATGTTGAATCGGTCTTACGTTACTGATCGTTTTGTGAACACCACACTGATTGGTTCAATTAAAAGGTATTTATTAGTGAACGTGTAAATTGGCAGTCGAAAGAGCAGCTTTGACATCGAATGCTTCAACAGTACGAATTGCAGTCCATCGGAGATAGGGTTACCATTTAGGAATTTGAAAAGTCCTGACAAAAAGTCGGACATTTCGATAAAAGTCTGGACTTTTAGGTAACCAAATGGAAACATTTCCCACTTAGTTACAGTGCTATGTAGGCATGGTAGCAGACGCTCGCAGGGTAGAATGCGGGGTGCGGGCGGGGATTGTTGTGGATATTGTTTTATTTATTTTTGTTTTGATTGAAGAAAATATTTTATCTTTGAACTAGTTGATCGTATACAAATTTCGCAATAGAAGATTTATTATTAAGTTGATTGTTTGTTGATTAAAGACTGATTTGATATTAGCTTACTTAATATGTAGTTTTATTACTCATATTTCATCTAATTATAAAAAATCCGGACAAATTTAAGGGCCGGGCAAACTCCGGACAGGAATCCGGACGGATGGTAACCCTAATCGGAGATATTAACCTTGTCGTAGTTCCCTTTCAGTTCAGGCACAGATAATATCAGGTGGCCTACCATGACGTCTTAAAGGAGGATCGGTTTAATTTTATTCCAGTGAGGGAAAGGGATGGCGCTACACGTCCTCTATAGCTCCGTCTCTTACCCTCAGTCGAACAAGAATAAAATGATCCTGCTTTAAGATGTCATGGTAGCTGCCACCAGGTCTTCGGTTCAGGTCTACACAGTGAATGTTCTTTGTGCGGCGATTTCAACAAATACGGAGGCAATAAGCCTTTACTGATAAATGGTATTTTATTTTACATTCTGGTTTTATAAGTTACGCCTTTTCATGTTACTTAGTCGTTAAAATGTTTACATTGTTTTCGACAGGAGATTTAAAATGAACTGAGAGATTAAGATGCTTTTAAATTCATAATGGAATATTGTAATCCGTACAATATTCCATTAATGACCGTTATATGGTCCCATGTGCTACGATTTCAAGTGCACTCATGCATTTTTTGTTAATATTTCATACTTGAGTATCGACATTATTTTGTTAGGTTAAAGATAGTGAACCTCAAACGAATTCATTTGTTGCCTAGTACGATAAAGTGTTGATAGCTTTTAACATGGAGGTGCAAATAAATAGAAGTGGTTTGTTTATATCCTAAACTAGTCATCATGTATTATTAAAAATTGTATTTGTTTTTGGTTTGTAAGAGCACGAACTGTAGCACAAAGATTAAGTATTTCAGTTCAAACGTGTATCTATATAAAGCTAAGCAAAGAGCTTCTAGCACGAATCTGCATAGTCCTCATGTGAATTGAGCAAGAGTATGTCTGGACTTCAAAAGAGACTATGACCTCTGAGTTTGTTTCGGCTGTTTCTTCTCAGAGTAGTCAGGTACGAAACACCGGCCCCATCTAGTTTAAAAAAAAATGACGTGTAAAAGTGTTTGTAAAAACCTACTTGCAAAATAAACATCATTTATCATTTCTGAAGTGGTTCAAAACCAAAACTTTCTATGACATTCGGTCTTACTATGTGACATCCGATAGCCCTTCATATCGTTTGACACGAAGGCGCCTCCGTACGATTCTACGCTCGATGTACAGTCGTCCATCTTTGTCGTATTCTGTCGATTAAACATGGCTGAGTGTGCCCAGCACATCTGTCACCATGACAGCTGTCATTAGTTTATAAAACTTTGTTTTTATTGCAAGTCGTGGCGGCCAGGTGAACCGCTGAGATTTTGTCCGATTAAGCTCGCTCACTGATTTATAGGAAGCCACTGATGATTGATTATTATTTGTAACAGGTTTCGTTGTTACGTTAATTTTAATTGCACTTATAAACCTATTCGATGCAGCCGTGAGATACTTTATCACTCAGGTGAAACACGCCGCTTATAAATTATACAAGGTCCGAAGACATTACCTTGTGATACTCCACAGAGATTATGGAAAATTATAAAACAAAAGAAAATTGTTCAATCACGTTAAAATGTCACCAGTCTTTCTTTTGAACTTATATTTCAGTCTTCCATAAATAGTTTTCTTTCTCTTTGTTAAAAGGGGATATGGTATTCCTGTTTAAAAATCGGGCAACACTGAAGTATTTCTGGAAAACCTAAAGCCTGCAGACTGAGATGAAAATAGATGAGGCTTTATGGAGAAAGCTTGTCAAGCCCCTGATTAATAAACTAGCTTCTTAGTCTGTGGTGTGTGTCTGGTTAGATTAATTTTTCGCTGTCCAAAAAAGAAACATTCCTACTTAGATCATGACAATTCAATTATGATGCCTTTTCTATTCCTGTGATCGTGACGTTTTTTACGATCGAATTAGTTAGAGTCAGTGAGCACAAGACAGGACCGAAACAGCGCGGAACTCGCGGAAGACCCCGAATTACGTGGATGTCTGTGGTCAAGAAGGACTTAGTAAATGATGATATTGACCCAAAGACGACCCAGAAAATATACTTATATTTTAGAAAATATACTTATCTTTGGATAGTAATGATTTGGACAGCCGACCCCAAATAAAGATGGGATAAGGTCTCAACAAGAAAAAAAAAGTTTGAACAAAATTACGAATAATATTTGTCATCACCTCAAAGCCATTTATAGATTGTAAGGCATTTTTCGAATTGAGCATTTACCTACATAAAGACTAAGCTACATTTATCTATACATCTATATTCTATACTATAATAATAATATTATAAAGAGGTAACATTTGTTTGTAAGTTTGTATGTAGGGGGTAATCTCCGGAAGTAAAGAACGAATTTAAAAAATTGTTTCTCTGGTAGTAAGCTACATTATTCGTGAGTGATATAGGCTATATTTTATTTCCGTACTCCCACGGGAACGGGAACTACGCGGGTGAAACCACGGGACGTCAGCTAGTATCTAATAAAAAAAAGGATTTTCAGATTATGTATTTGCTGTGATAATTGTTAAGGCGCTGTCAACACCAAAATTGCGCACATTGTCTATTTGTATGAGAGAAAACGAGACGTCACTATTACTGGGCGGCCAGGTTTTAGAAGAAAATAATGAATAAATATTGATATAAAAAAAGTATTATTTGTGGAAAGTAAAGTTTTGTGTAAAGGATTATTTGTGAAATATGACTCGTTAGCGGTTTAGGTATGAATATGTTGATTTAAAGTTTTTAATTGCAGACCCATACGTCAAAAAAATAAAGACATAGGACCGTTAATGATGATTTTAAGACCAATCTTTGCAATTATTTTCTATCGAGCCGATTTCATCGAAATATGTATCGAGTCCATCCAAGGTCTTTAAAATATAATCAATATTAACATTTTTTTTTTGCCGTGCTAGAACAAATAGTTTTTCTTAAAAAACTGCTTAAATAACATCAATTTCAACAAATTAGGTGTTGTCAGCCCCTTAATACGTATTTATGATGTAAATGGCTTACTTAGTTAAATTCACTACAGACTATTTTTAATAAAGCATGATAATTTGATCTGACGGACAATTCTCGCGAGAATGCAAAACTAAGCACTAAGCACAAAGGCTGGTTAGAAGTCTCCTTCCAACTGAGTCTGTTTGTAAATCTGTGGTCAGACAGACTCAATAGCGCTCACAACTATGGCGTACACGATCCACGAGCATCAAACTAAATCAACTAGGCAATAACCCAAGATAGACAAGATGCCTTGGGCAGACTACCGGAAATGCCTTGAGCTACTATGTCCCCGATGCTAGATTGTGGTGCAACTAATTGGCTATACCAGATATCTATTGTTTGGACTACACGCGTACTACAGGGTGTCAAAGGCCCCTCATGAAACCCTAAACCTAGAATTCTCTACATCAGACTAATCAGACAGTTCAGAGAAGCATTCGTCGTTGTTCTTGATGTGGCAAATCACGGTTGACCGTAGCGTTCAGTTTAACGTATCCAAAACATTGTGCTGTTTGATGCATATATTAGAATAGGGTCTGGAAGGTACGTATTTTAAGAAAAGATATAACATCTTAAACTTTACTTAAATTAAGGTGCGAAAAGGTTGGAATTTTATCTTCAATATTTCCATTATTCGAAGGTTCTCAGGTGCGGTACAGAACAAAAAAATAGTCAAGAAGAACTTCTAAAGTTGGCTTTCTGGTGTTGGTGTTTTACACTCTTTATTTGGCCCTGTCACTTTGATTGTAGATAAAGATATTTTTTTTTTAATCAAAATTTTGTTAGTTATTCCAATGACATGTCATGTCGTGACGTTTGTGTACATAGCACTGCCTACACAAAAACTTATGTATGTCGATACACTTACAGTAATCACTTTCTCTATTTACTGATGAATGAAGATACAGCCTTGAGATTATAGAAAAAGATTTTTTTTCTCATATAGGTACAAACGGCAATAAAAATAATGAAATAAAGTGTTAAGGTGAATTTATTTCGTAACTCTGGCGTAAATTTTATAGAACAAAAGCCATAATTTTAATCATAAGAACATGAGCTAACATAAATCCCACGTTGAGTCCAAAATAAGAAGAAAACAAGCGAGTGGTATCCCACGCCAATGGCAGACGAGCTGACATCCGTTTGTTTTGGTGAACAGGCACGTCAACGTTAAATCTTTCGTTTTATTGCTAATTTCGTCTGTACAAGTCTTTATTTTTATTTTGTAACCGAAACTTGATTCTTTTCTGTTTTGGTTCTAAGTTTTAAACAACACTGTGAACAATACATTCTATAGTTTTACGTTTAGTGGTTTTATGACCACCAACCTCCTTAGGCCTCTCGAATCGCATGCTGTCTCAATTTTCGGAAACACACGGTAGGAAACCCTTAGCGTTATGGTAGAACAAAGTCAGAATTATCATAGTTTGCAACAATGATATTCTAAGTTTGCGAAAGGATAGAACAAAATATTAGTTACACGATAACTAAGGAAGACGTCAACTGAGATAATTACGTCATGGTCAACACTTTCAAGGTTGATAAAGATTTGGCTGTTATCAGTTCTTAACATACCTAATGACCTAGTAAGCTGAGATTTCTCGCTTGATGACATAAACACTGGCCCCTTTAAACACGTTGACTTAGGTTACAACCAGCTAAACAAGCTACCTCCAGATTCACTTTTCGAAGACTAATTTTGGCATAACTTTACTCGGCCTTAATATTAAGGCATATTATTTCAAACTTCGTTTGAAATGTTGTTAGAATAAAGTTCTAATCAGCTTGCACTACGAAGTGGTTGTTACGTCAGTCACTGCAGGCCGAATTGTGCGAAATTAGTGGTTTTTATTCTTTATAAAATCAAATTTACGTCTTTTGAAAAAAATAAAACGACAATTATGTTCATTATTAAATCGCCTATCCATTAGTATAAGTAGCAAATTAAAATAATGGTTACTTTACGAGGAGTAGCATTTTTAAATCATTATTTCTCATTTCTGTGGTTTCGTTGTGAGGGGATTTATTAAACATTAAGCAACTTAAAAAAAAAATGAAACGACTATTTTGGAGTCAAGAATAATAATAGTAATAGTAGTAGTAGTAATTTAATGTATTTTTTATTAGTAGGTATTTCTTTTGGATAAAGAGGAGTAGGCTCCAAAAAACTGCTCGCTCAAGGTCATTTGCTCGGGGATATTCTATTATCTCAGATACTTTACACTTAATGTTCACTAAATACTAGTTTTTTTGTCTTAAATTTGTCCTAAACCACCTTGTTTTGTTCTGGTTTGAAAACGAAGTTTTGGAAACAATAAGCGTGATGACGGTAGCCCATACGTCTCCACATTGGGGTTGTATTGAGGATAACTTTAAACCTACATTACGGAATTTATAATTAATAATTATTTTCTCCATCATTTCAATAAAAGAAATCAATGAACGCTTTTAACTGGGCAGTTGGTATGTTCGTAATTAGATGTTCTAGTTCGGCATTTCTAACACTTATTTGTATTTTTGGTCCCTTATTTGTCATTGGATTCATAATTCAATCCCGCTACATCTCACAACTTACGGTATCACCTAATAAACACGAAAAGAGCATATTTGACTGCAATAACACAGTTTTTAATCAATATCAACTATCACGAACCATGTTAGTTATACTTGTGTTCGTTTATCGAAGCTATAATAGATCAGCAACGTTATGGAATTTTAGTTTAATGGGAAGAAATTAGGAAAAAATAGTTGTGAATTTTATTTGTTATAATCTTAAAAATTCACTTATAAAAGTTTTAATAACCGGTTATAATTATTTTATTTAGAAAAAAATACGAAAGATTAGAGCTATCTCAGTAACTGTTATAGGTACAGTCTTAATTTGTTAGAAAGAGAGGGGGAGAGACGAAGTTACAGCCAACGACAAGTTCTTCAGGACGGGCTTTAAAAGTTTGACGTCATTTTATTCACGAAGGAACCGTAGAAAAAAGTTGCCTGATTACTCCTGACGCTAACATACACATGCTTGTACGATATAAGATGTATGCAGGGTGTAAACAGACTCTTCACGAAGCCGTCAACCAAGTATCAAACTGAGTAACTCTGCACAAAAATGTTTGATGAGAAACAATTTTTTTTTTTGGGGTGACAATTCAAATTTTACGGTTTTACTCAATGTAACGCATTCAACATATTGTGCTGATGAATGCATTGAGTAGTAAACGGGTCATGGAGGTATTTGACGTAAAGTTATAACATTAAAACACTTGTGGAAAAGTTGGAACTTTGACTCCCAATCCCAATGTCTCCGTAACTAGAAGGTATGGTCTAACTAAAAAAAATCGCAATGATGGGGAGAACAAGTACCTTTCGGCTTCGTTAAGAGTCTTTTTACAGGTACCCTTTATAGTTTATATCTAATTAAAGACATCATGAATACACTTGCACACAATCATAATTCTAGCGTGTTATTTTAAAAAAACGGAGCCCTTGATTCGACATCTGTTCTCATGCTATACCCTACCCACATGAACACGTCATTGGTACAATAAAACGCTAACATTTGATTAATGTTTTGATGAACGAAGTTCCTAAGCTCCTAGGTTCCTAGCTTTTTTGTTGCATAATAAGTTGCATTATGGTTTTCTATGCTGAGAATTGGGATAAGCTCAAGATATTATATACGTTATTTTTGTAGAAGTAGCTTTTTTGTTGCATAATAAGTTGCAATATGGTTTTCTATGCTGAGAATTGGGATAAGCTCAAGATATTATATACGTAATTTTTGTAGAAGTAGCTTTTTTGTTGCATAATAAGTTGCAATATGGTTTTCTATGCTGAGAATTGGGATAAGCTCAAGATATTATATACGTTATTTTTGTAGAAGTAGCTTTTTTGTTGCATAATAAGTTGCAATATGGTTTTCTAGGCTGAGAATTGGGATAAGCTCAAGATATTATTTTTTTTTTGTTCTAGGTCCAATTAAAATGATGATTTGTTCTAAATAATACGTGGTTATTGGGTACATAAAGGCGTAGTCCGATGTCCGATAACACAGTGTAAAGTATCGTAAAATAGCTGTGTATTTATGTCACAGAATTGATGAATTAAATCTAGCTCGATAGCTAATATGTTTCCAATACAAGGACTAAATCCGATACCAAAAGCTTTCAGACCTTCAGACACTAATTCATTTCGAATTCTACTCGGCTTTAATGTCACTGATTATTTGTCTAAATGCCTCCCAGTTAACAGAATCCTAAATAGGAATGACAATCGAAAACCTATGACCTGTGTCCACTATAATATTCGGAAACCCCTTTTCAACCTTATCACGAAGCGCATAAAAGTGGAAATCGGCCAACACAGCAGTTTTCCACAGTTGTACATCATGTGTGTGTTATGCAAGCGTGAGAAGTAATCCTACTAAGGATCACATGGTAACGTAAACTGAATAAAATAAAAAGTGCGTACTAACAGGAGGGTTCCCTAGTTGATGGCTTGATTATCAAGCCCCGATTGACGCCTCTCAATATATATATAACTAGCGGACATCTCGCGGTTTCACCCGCGTAGTTCCCGTTCCCGTTGGAGTACGGGGATAAAATATAGCCTATGTTCCTCGTGGATAATGTAGTTTTCGAATGGTGAAAGAATTTTTTAAATCAGTCTAGTAGTTTTTGAGCCTATTCATTACAAACAAACAAACAAAGTTTTCCTCTTTATGATATTATAGTATAGACAAATATATTAATGGTTAACAAACTCGAACATTGAAGTTGCGGAAAGACGAGGCAGATGATCTTGATCTCACTCACTATTGAATTGAAAAAAAAGTTATTTCGTAACCTCCATTTTATCCTTCATCATTACATACCTTCCTTTCAAACATTTTATACTTGGCCAATAGTCTTGGGTTTAGGAGCACAATGGTTCACACTCACAGATGGAACGAAACAATAAGGATTTCGTTTTAACTATTTGGCTGCCAAGCCCTAGAAATTGATAAAAAGCGCAGTTTGTTCAACGGAATGGATGGTATTGTATTGCAATTCGTTCTTCTTTTTTTTTCTTCATCAAACATCACAGTTTCAATTACTTAGTTCATATTTCATATGGGGATTATGGAAGATTTACTATCACAAAATATAGAAATATGAAGCATGAAGAAAACCTCGGTAAAATAATCTCTAATTAAATTTTGATAAAATTGCAATTGCATATCGATATCACGTTCAATTAGAGTCATCTGAAGCTTTCAGGTGAATCATCAAGAACTATGATTCTTATGATTATTATGATTCTTGATGATGATGAACTGATGATTGAATCCAACGGCCAGATACCTGGTATTCGTTAACTATGAAACCACTGTGCTTGCAACTGACGTTCAATTACTCTTGCCAAATAATTTTGTGGTTTGATTGACAGGTATCGAGTCCTATAGGAGCCTACTATAATATGAATTCGAAGCTCTCGCAAAGGCAAAAAAAAAAACATAAAAACATGTTTGTAATATTCATGCAATTTCCTTTTGAATTCAGTATTTCCATGACATCAAAAGAGCTTTTCCTGATTTTTTTTTCTATCGCCTTTGTATTTAATAGCTGTAGTTTTATTTACTGTTCTAGGGTCTATTTAGAAGAAGAGAATATTCTTATTATCATCGCATTAGTAACTTGTTGCTTGTGCTTTTAGCTGTGTATTATTTTGACCTATTCCTATAATTATATTAAAATAAAGAACACTGGCAAGATAATTCATCATCTGCCTAGCCTTTTCTTAAACTTTGTTGGGGTCGTCTTCCAGTCTAACCGGATGCAGCTGAGTACCAGTATTTTACATGGAGCAACTGCCTATCTGACCTCCACAACCCAGTTAGTACTGGGTAATACGAAACACCCTTGGTAAGACTGGTTGTCAGGGTTTTTAGGCCACTGACTACCTGTAACGACTGTCAAAGAACTACAAATGACAGCCGGGACCAACAGCTTGACGGGCTTTTCAGCCACGGAGGAAACTCGATATCTAAGGGTGGTCACACAACCAACCTAGGCATGCACGGCTTAACCTAAAGATCGACCTGAGCGGCTGTTATTATTTAGCCACGAGCTCCTACACCGGCGAGATAATTAATTAAGAAACAAACAATTCAGTTATGTCAAATTAAACTACTTTTATTGCCATTATTTTTTTCGCATAGGAAAAAAAGAATGGGAAGAATGCGTTCACTACTGCAGGATGGAGGGAGAAAATTAATTTCCTTTACTCAATGCGATTAAAAGTACTAGTACTGAAAATTTATTGAAGTGTGAAAGTTGAGCTAGATATTAGATCTTTATCAGAGTATCTGGAGTTCTAGTGAAGCATGAAAGAGTAGAAACAAACAAAAATGAAAAAATGCCGGTGTGTTCGTGCGGAAAGTATGTCATGCGTTTCAACGTCTCTATGGGTGTCATGAAAGCTTGCCTTAATCAGTGTCGTCGGTACGCCTGCCAAGTTATGGTTTACCTTTTATTATTCTCTCATTACTGGCTTTTCATTAAGGATTTAGTTTCTGAATTGTTTCAAACTTCGATAACAGAAACAAACACAATGAGGACAAAACGGGCTAACTGAAAAATAGCTATTTATTCACCAAGGGGAGTAAGGCACAGATTACTAATCGAGTGTGCATATGAGGCCCGACGCGAGCGGAGGACCGTGAACCACACGAGTTTAGTAATCTGTACTTACCCTCGAGTGATATATACTGCTTTATACTACACTTGCACAAAGAAGTAAAAGACAAAATAGAAAAAATAGTATTTTATTAAAAAGAAACAGTTTTCGCGCCAAAAGACGTTAGAGAAGGTAAAAACGCCCCGTTTCACAGGTTCCAACTTACGCGCGTGTTAAAGCAAGAGAGTGTTATAAATCTCTCGCTCTACCGCATAGAGGTTGAAGTTTGCCGGCTATATCGGCTACCTGCTTTAAAAGTGCTAGTGGCCGTCTCGTGGAATATAAATTATATTTATGTGATTTAATACCTAAACCATACGCAGAATTAAGAACAGTGGAATTCTTAGTCTTCTATGCAATTATTTTCCTACCTGTACCTAATTACCTATCTATAAATATTCAGTTTCAAACGAGGCTATTCGTGCAAAGTCAAGACGTACCAGAATTCGCGCCATTGTTTCGTATGTAAAACAGTTAATATGACATAACGCACTATTATGATCCAAAGAGGTTACAAGTTTAATGTACCAACTCCTGCGCCGATAACTGTTGAAGCACGTTGACGAATTCGCTCTTCGTCGTTAACTATTTTACTTATTTTAAAATAGGATGCCCTCATTTTGTTCATAGTTTACTGAATTGCGATTCTATGAATAGTATAAATAAAGTCACATTTCATGCCAGTCTGTGCAGCCGCTTAGATATTTTAAAATATACGATTTTGATGAAGTTTTTCAAATTGTTTAGATAATTAATTTAAGTTTATTTATTGTCACAGTACGATTGGTGTTTTGGCATGAACCGGGGCAATAGCTAACAATACCTGACCAGGTCTATAAGAAAGAGACTAGATTTTAACCTAGGCAGAACAAAGCCGAAGTGCATCAAAACCGCACCTAACCCATTTAACGTGATTAGGGTACATAGTTCCAACCACAGACACGCTGTATATTACGTTTACCCAGGGTATAGGGAACAGGGCTGGACACAATATTGTTTGTAACCCTGCATTTCCAACAGTACCTACACAAGTTGGGATACTTGTTTACTATTGTTTATAAAGTAGTGTAAACGTTAGAGTAACGATACTTAGGTTACCTGTGCAGGCCGCACTCTATCTAATATTCGGTAACCTAATATTCGGCACCAATGATTTCACTGATGGTAGACCACTATTCACCCATAAGCCCTCAGGCTCTTGTCTGCCGATCAACTGGACCGGACCCGTTTGAAAGTATCTATAAATCATCGCCTCTCAAAAATATCTGTTAAGCCAGTATAATATCTGGAGATCAAACAGATGTATTCCTTTATTATATGAACTTTTAAACCAGAAGACACAATCATCGGTGGTCCCATGTTCTGTAGCTTTGTAAAATGCACTGTAAACAGTGCGCTTCAGTGTTTTTATTTATATAATGTTTTGTCGAAATTTTAAGGGCCTAACATGCTTCAAATGGCTTAGCATGATCCTCCGTTACGCCTAAAATACTGGAGCATTAATTTTGAACTAAATATATGGTAAAGTTGAGGATTAATGCTAGGTACTATGTGTGACGAAAACACGATTCCATAAAATTTTCTCGATGGAAAAAAAATCCAAAGTTACCTCCAAATCGAACAATAAACCGCTGGTATTCAAAAAGTACTTCAAATGAGATCATGAAACTTCGCATACTAACTGAACTAACTATAAAGCAGGTCTTATGTGTTTTATTTTTTTAGTCCAATCAATACATTTTTTTTAAATCGCAAAAAACCACTCGTATCGCACTATTCGGCCGCAGTGACTGACGTAACAACCGCTTTGTAGTGCAAGCTGATTAGAACTTTATTCTAACGGTATTTCAAACGAAGTTTGAACCACTACAAATAGAGTTGCTTATTTTAGGGTTAGAAGGGCCCTAATTCAATAACCCTTCCTTTTGGCTTCGCTGTAGTCGGGTAAAAATTATCCAAAAATATGTTGCCGTTGCAAAGGTCGCCCCTTTTGTCCCATAAATGGATTGAGCTGAAGTCTATCAAGGCTACTGCCAAGCGAATACGAGCGTCAAACATAATCAAATAGATTGGCCCGAAAAGGTTCCATGTTTTATATTAAAGCTTTGTTACTACCCAACTACGGATACTATAAATTAATCCATGTAAAACAAACCAATTTTGTGGCTATCTACTGAAAGAAGTAACTGAATCTATCAGTACGAAAACAAGAACCAAACTCAATCGTACTGGCTAAGTACTTGCAGAAGAAAAAAAGCATTTCGACAGTCTAAATTAAAAAGCAAGCAAAAAGTGCTATGTTTCAGATTTTCCATTACAAATTGGTCAGTTGTGGCCCGGAGTTCGGAAGTTGACGGTGTGATTCCCCCGTGCCATGAAGAGCACGATAGTTTGTTGGTCTTAAAACTGCGTGTAAAGACAAAAATTGCTGTCTGAGGCCGCGAAAATCAGTATTTGGCAAATATTTTGTAAAGGTTTGGTTTTGCGTCATTATATGTTATGTTTTAACATTAACTTGAATGTTACACCAACATTGAATTGGTTTCAATCGATTAAAAGTGCTAAAGGCATCGAAAATGTGACGACGACTATTGTTAGAAAAATTCAAGTCATTCTGTGTTAAAGAATGAAATTTTTACCTTGTAATGTTATTTATATCAGTATTATGAAACAAACTGACTGAATTTAAAATCCGATAAAAAGACTGCCGATATATTATTTGTGACTTTCTGGCTTAGAGGAGTTCTATTTTTGAATCAAAGGCAACATTTCGATGTCATAACAATTTCAATACACAGCCATGTCTAATCGCAAACTGGATGTGCTATCTACTCGGCTCCTCACCTACGCACTCGTAATGTAACCAACACCGTGTCATTACAAAGAGGTTTTTTCTCAGAACTTTACAAAGAAAAAGTTTAATAACCATGGCTGACTGAACTCTGTTGTTATAGAATCCAGTTACCACAAGCTTGCAGCTACCCGACACTGACAAAGGGAGTGTTGTGTTTAAGCGCCTTTCCATTGTTCATCATCTTGATGTCAAGTACGTCTCAAGTTACGCGGGTTAACAAAACTATTTAGATTGTTGATCGTGGTCAGTGATTCTACACTATCTACACAGATACTGTTTCACTGGAATTTACAAGCTCGTCTTGAGAAGTCTTTGTTGCTTAGGTTTTCACAGAAATATAACAGTCAATATATACAGGCATTTCTACGATGTATGCGGTATGGTTTAGAGATTTATAGTAAAATCTAAAATGGAGATACACATGTCTCTCCAAATGCCTCGGATTACTATAATTGGACAAACCCTCTTAAATTAGCTTTATATTATGTCAAATATTAAAGTAGATATTTGTTTATGTGTGTAACGTAATAAAATTTCTGAGCTATCAAATAAATTACTAGGTATAGTTCGGTTTAAACTTAATGGCAGCTCGGAAGTTAGCTGCAAGTGACGGTCTGCGCATTATAAAGACAAAACGATGCGTCATCTGCGCCCTGTCGATACCTTAAATTGTTGTCTGCGCAGTTTTACATAAGATGTTCCGAATTGCCATAAAGTTTGAAGCGTTATTCCTGCGCAGACCGTCACTCGCAGCTAACTTCCGAGCCGCCATTAAGTTTGAACTGAACTATACAATGCGTAAAATCTTAATTTCTAAGATTTTAACACAGACGGCAAAAAATGATTAAATAACGAAAAAGCTTTTACAGCCTAAGTGATTGGTTCTCAAACTATGACCAAACATTTGAAAAAGTTCAAATAAGAACCTACGAGTCTTGTGATATGAATATGAATTTATAAATAAAAACATTTTAAACTGATTGCAGAACCGTTAAGGGGTTTTCTTTCATCAGCTGTGAACACTCAAGTATCAAACTCTATAAAGGACATGGAAATAAAATTTCCATTAGTTTTCATGTTTACTTCATCGATTTACTAAAAGTTACTTTATGAACGAAAACGACGACGGTTCATTTTATCAATGACGTCATTTTGTGTTCCGTTACTCTTAATAAGACAGAATCCAAATATTTTAATTAAATTGATATTCGAATTAATTCAAATTATTTCTTTCAAAATATATGGTGTTTAATATACCTTATAACTTGAAAAAATATACTCGTACGTAGTCACATTACATTGTTTTTGGGTTTACAACGTATGTCATCATCATCATCATCATTTCAGCCGAAAGACCCCAAGTGTCGCCATATTGACGGATGGCCTATGGGCCCGGCGAACCGGAAGATGTTGCGTTGGAAGGCCTCCCTCTAGGTGGACCGATGACCTGGTGAAGGTTACGGGAATCCACTAGATGCGAGTCGCACGGGACCGGTCAATGTAATGTTTATGTATGTAAACTTTTAAATAAAGCAATTTACAGAATAATCCCAATGAGTTTAATGTCGTTTTTAGGTTCGGTACTCTCGCCCGCCAGAGCAAACTTGACAAGTTTTTTTATAAACAGCAAGTTCCTATTTTACAAAACGGAGTAACCCTGAAGTTCGGAATAATTTATTTTGGTTTCAGAAATGTTAACCGTCCGATTGGTAAAAGCACCGCAGTACGATACTGCGATCCAACAGTCTGACAAAAACCCACATTGCGGGACACTTATTTAGAAAACAGATATTAATTTCAACGAGGCCACGGTTTGCGTGCCTCGCTCTGCCTCGGTCTTGTGCCTCGATTTAAACGCATTAGCGACAAACTAGATAATGTCTGCCTCAGCGATGGCGGGACACGTTACTTGTTTCAACACGTTACAATACAAATTAATTAAAGAGATTCATTTAATATTCATGTTATGCATGTTTAACTTAGGAAATCAAAATGGAGATTTCAAGCGTTAAGGATATAGCTAGAAACGAGGTAACTGCTGTGAAGATGACTATTAAAGAAGTATGGAAAAAGGGAAAATTCTGCGGCGAACCCCCAGATAATAATATTATATGCATAATTTTTTTAATTATTATTTCGATACGGAATGTTAAAGTACTATAAAAATAATGACAAAAAGTGAAAACAAGACTTAAATCGGCCAAACAACACAAAAGTTATAACCATTTAAACTTTTGTTTCTATCTCTTTCTTTATAAACGGAATTTAGTATGGATTTTGTACGTCGATGCAGCGAATGACGTCATTCGCTATATCGGATCTCTCTGTCTAATCAGCAGTTTCACATGCTTATAACTTAGTATTTTTTTATAGATATTAAAAAAAAATATTTCATTTTGCTATTTCTGATGTTAATGCGCTTTGTTTAGAGTGATAATAAAAAATTATGCATATACCGTATTGAGGATAAGTGCAGAAGTATGATGACAATAATCATGACCAGGAGTTACAGCAATACTAAACGAATTCAAATAGCGCACCCTTCGTTTAAAGGCAGAAATCGCTTGTGTTCAAGTTTTGGGCAACACAAGAGATATTATAGTTGTTATTTATGCAAATCTAAGCAAAAGCACGACATCGATGCCATCCTTTCGGAGCTTCTTTGCCTAATGTTCCCGACTTAACTCGTACCGATCAATTTGCTTTATTTTTACGTCATAAACTTTGAGGTTCCCGACATCCAAAATTTATTTGATTAATCGCCAAACAGTATACAATTATACAGGCTGTACCTACAGTTAGTTACCTGTCCTTCTTGGACGGGTGATTCAACTTAACCACCTACATATTATACGTATTTACAATATACTTGTAGATAGCCTAGCGGCCTGTCGTCCCGGGTGGACATTTCACCACCATCATCATCAGCCTATTAATGTTCCCACTGCTGGGACACAGGCCTCCTCTCTATGAGAGAGAATGGGCTATAATCCACCACGCGGGCCCAGTGCGGATTGGTAGATGTCACATGTCTTCGAATTTTTGGTTCTAGGACATGCCGGTTTCCTCACGATGGTTTCCTTCACCGTTTTTGAGAGCAGTGGTGATTAAATAAATTACACAAAGTAATGCGCATGTCTGGGTTCGAACCCACGACTTACTGTTCGTAAGTCGGGGCCGCCACCACTGGGCCACCGCTGCTCAGGTAGACATTTATTTTCCTGTAATTCCTCCCCCCCCCCCTATTTTTTCTAGTAATAAATATAGCTGACACTCACAAATAACGTGGATTTGGTAAAAGAATTTTCAAAATCGGTTTAGTAGATCAAGAGATTTACTCATTTATATATTTCCTATTATAACTCTTTAAAATATTAGTATAGATATAGATATTACAAATAAATATATAAATATCGCTGGACCTTACACACAGCGCCATCTAGTGCCACACTAAGCAACGAAGCTCGTGTCGTGGACACCAGATAGTTGATATACTACATATATACTTTTTTGTTTGTAAATACATACTCACATGTGCTCATCATACAAACATTTTCTCTTACCGGGATTCGAACCCGGGACCCTGATATATTGGATATATTGTATTGTCAGAATTAACATAATTCGTAATTCTAGTAAAACTTAGGTGGATAGGGTGCTTTTTATTTAGAATTAAGAATATTTATTATATTTTCTTTTCAACGAACTTAAGTAGCTACTATTCCTAGATCACGAGAACTAAACCTTCGGTTACGAAAACAAAAAAAATAAAAAGACCGAGTACGTAACTACTTAGAGCTGGTTATATATTCCAGTTCAAAGGATGTCTCCACAGGCCTTTTTAATTCAAATCATCTTGAAGCTTAAGCGGGCGACACACTCAATCGAACTTGTTGTGATGTACCTGTGAAAGTTCAGCCCCGCAGAGAGGGACACCTTTTGTTTAGTCATTTGAGACGGCCGACTTGCCGACTTGCCGACTTGCTAGGTATAATAACTTTGCTTCCTCACAAGTTTGGTATTGTGCAAAACGCTGGTTGATAGTTCAGTGAAATGGACGCTTTTGCGAACTGTTTTCTCGGTAAGCCGCAGTTTTGGTCACGGTTGTTTTAAATTATTTAAAGATACTATTGGGGTTGTTAGCGAAAAACTGCTCTTTGAGATTACAATTTATCTTTAGATTACATAAAAACAAAGTTCAGGGATTCCTGCTTTTTGTTAAACGTATAACACTTTTATAGTTGCAGCAATTTCTCGTGTGCATTACTATTTTACTTTTTTGTTCTAACCAAAAGGTTAGGGTTTCCCCGACCTTTGCAAAGAACCCTAATTTAGTACAGATATGCGCGGTTTAAATAGTGAGCGTGTTAACTTGCTCGCGTCAACTTTACTCGTTTACTTAACTAACCAACTTCAGCACAACTAATATGGCGGGTGTTTTGTTAAATATCAACTCGACGCATTTTTTATTCTACTTTGGTTACTAAAAGCAATGTGGTTTGTTGGTTCCTGTTTGGAATAAATAGGTATTTTGAGCAAATCTATACTAATATTATAAAGAGGTAACATTTGTTTGTAAGTTTGTATGTAGGGGATAATCTCCAGAAGTAAAGAACCAATTTCAAAAATTCTTTCACCATTAGAAAGCTACATTCACCTTGAGTAACATAGGGTATATTTTTTATCCCCGTACTCCTACGGGAACGGGAACTACGCGGGTGAAACCGCGGGACGTCCGCTAGAAGCTAGATAAATACACAAAAAAGTTAAGTCTAGCGTTGGTCTGTAATATTTTTATTTTGATCATGCATGGACAGTATGGATACTGACCAACGTTTAATTTAGCAGATTTTTTGCAGAATTAATGTTGCCTAAATGACTACTTTCCGATAAGTAGGTCATTATTTGTACCCTTATATTATCTATCCGTATATTAGAAATGATGTATACTACTGTGAATAAAACTGTAAACCATGATATTCAGAGTTCAGATTAAATTATGACGCAATGGGTTTTTTGTCAGTGCTATCGTTTTAATAATTTTTGCCTTAAATAGGTAATTATGATTATTCTGCTGCGTATATATGCGTATATATGTAGGAAAAATACCAGTTTAATTAATTATTCATTTCTGAAATAGTGAAACTGATATTTGTGTGAAAGAAAGAACAGCCTGTTGTTTAGATACGTGTTCGTCGCGTAGGCTCGGCGTAGGTGTGCCGTAGCAGCGACGTAGAGGCTTCGTAGCAGCGGCGTTGACATTTCGTAGCCGTCGCGTCGCAACACAATTATCAACGCTTTTGATGCAGTGTTTGGATGACTGATCAATATTGCTTTAGTTTTTATTTAAATATATTATCATTTTAAAGCAGGGTTCGAAGTGATAATTATCTCCATAATAAAAAAAACATAAAACAATAAATTTCACGTGTATCTGAATGTGATTTGCCACTTCCATGCGTATCCATCCGTGTTAACAAGGTTCAACTTAAAAAAGAGAAACAAAAATTATGTTTACAACAAACAGAATATTCAATCACCAAAATAATATTGAAATTTAAGTTATGTTTAATGATAGTTTCACACCGTGTAACAATTAGTAATTATAAATCTGTTTCTTTACCTAATAATTCAGTATTGAGATTACCATTTGTGAGTATAGAATTTAAAAGATCAAGTTATGAATCAGCATTGATATTATCCTATAATTATCATCTTAATTTCCTACCCAGCTCTAAACTGAGTAAATACATACTTGTAAAAAAAATAAAAAATTAAATTAAATTTATGAAAATCTTTTTGAAACAAGATTTTTTTTATAAAATAACACTATATTAAAATATAACGCTTATCCGTGTTTTCGTGTTGTCCCAAAAATGTACTGTCATCATAACAAAGGTGTGTGAAAAAGTTCAGAACAATCGGTTTGTGAAAACTTTTTGAAAATTCAGTTGTAACAATTGACCGTTACATTCTACCTAACAAACTAACTACCTGGCTAACTAATCCACACCGTCGGCTTCGCGTGCGTCAATCATAGGTAAATAAAATAGTTTTGAATTCATCAAATTCTGTTAATATATTCAAATTAAAACACTTCTTACATCATTATGAATGGTGATCGTATCGTAAGGGCAAAAGTAAGTTCAACTGATAAGAAACGGAAAAAGTTACAAAATAAAAGAAGATATTTAGTACAAAATAGAGATACTTTTCAAACCGTTTTTTACCCGACTACGGCGAAACCAAAAGGAAGGGTTATGATTTTAGCAGTATATGTATGTTTGTTTGTTTGTAGTACCTATGTTCCTCCGTAGCGCCTAAACTATTCATCCGATTTTGATGAATAAAGTGTCAATCGGTTCCTAATGATGGCCCGTGTAACATAGGCTACATTTTAACCACCTTCAATAACAGGAGGAGTCGATTTTACCTTGTAAACCTCGAATTTAACATTATATATACCACATAAATTCTTGTAAAATAAATGTTCATCATTTTTTCAGTTATATTTTACTGAAAAGCATTATTTTACTATTGCGAGCTTTATCGAAGCTTTCTTTATATTACTATCCGATTCAAGAGATAATGTGGCGAAAATTTCCTAGATTGGATAAACTCAACAGCAGAAATAACGTGAAAAGCTCCTTGCATGAATGCCTTACAATTTACACAACCATAAACTATAACGTATGGTCAATAAAACCAACTACATTAATTTAATAGAATCAGTTTAACCCGCTATATTTATTGGTAATCGTAATAGATTACTGCTAAATATAGCGGCTAGATAGTAAAACAGCATCCTTGACCAAAAATGGTCCCGATAAGAACGACCACAGACGGAATACGATGTAGCTACACTGCCATGTCAATGAAATGATAACATTATTAGTATAAACAACACTACGTGACCCACAGCCTGTTTATCAATCACTAAGGTCCAGAAGGGCCGAAGTGAGCTGATAATAAATATGTAGAACGACTGGGATCTTAAAAACAAGATGGCGCGGACGCACAGTACTCTGGAGCGGTTACTATGGTGATAAAAAATGTTTTATTACTCGACTAATTAAATGATTACAATAATATGTGTGACTCTATTGTCTTAAGCGTACGCTTGCTTTGATTGCATAGTAATTTGACTGCTTATTGCTACTGAAAAATTCCTGATTAAAAACCCGTTAGCATTTTGCCCGACCTGAGAATCAAACCTAGGACCTTTTGCTCAGTAGTCGCGCCGACCACTAGACTAAACTAACAGTGACATAAATAAAATCTTAATAATTTTGATTTGCCCAAATAACGGCACAACAAAAAGTACTACACCGCCATCTATGACATAGATGATTAACTAAATAGCGAAATACGGTAAAATCCTAAATCGCGCAAGCAGAGTTATCCGGGACATAAGACTATAAAATATACAGGTTGTAAAATACCTCATCACGAAGCCGTCAACCAAGCATTCTGTACATCAAACTAAGTAACTTTACGCAAAAATTATTGCTGGGAAACTACTTTTTTTTTTTGGGTGAAAAATCATGTTTTGTGGTAGAACTCAATGTAACGCACTCAAAACATTGTGCTGATGGATGGATTGAATAGTACGGGGGTCTTGGAGGTGTTTAAAGTAAAAATCTTACAATAAAATCTTGTATTTAACAAAAACCTTGTCAAAAAGTTGGAACTTTGACCCCCAATATCTCCGTAACTAGAAGGTTCCCAGGTATAGTGTAAAACTAAAAAATGATCGCAATGACGAGGTGAACAAGTGCTTTTCGGCTTTGTTAAGAGGTGTTTTACACCCTTTAAACAAGAACCCGACAACAACTGTTGGGCAGTGGCCCACCAGACATTACACCCGTCTGGTCGGAGGATCTTCCCTTTTCTATGGGGATGAAGACCTTTACACCCTGTGGTGCAACCAGAATCAGTACAAAACCAAATACAACGCACTTGACAAATAATCGCACTACCTGTTATCACAACACTATCAGGAAAATCGCAGATTAATTTTCGAATAACAATTTTGAATGTTTCTAGTGTCCTTATTTAGTAGCTAGTTGGTACTTGTTTTAATCACACTGTTACAGTGACCAACTTACAATCGCATTTTAACATGAGTACTAAGTACTTAGCTTATATACCACCTCCGCAGAGTGAAACTATATATACGTAGACATAATTAAACACAAATGACAACTACGTCATTTTTTTATATCTTGTCTTACTGGTGCTGTGTCACACTGAACATTTAAATTCAATCTGCCTTTATTGCTGATATTGGGCCACCAAAATACAGGCTGTGCCTACGAGTAGTTTGGGGCCCACAGCTACTTCTACTTTTTCAATACACTTCCTCGAAAACTGGTCCATAACGCACTACGATAAGGTACAACATGCAATGTATTTCACACGCGTGCATTTTTTTCCATTTTCCCGCACGTGTGCGGGAATGAAAATTGCCACAGATACATACACATAGAACTATACATATACCTACGTATACTTAGTCCAAAATAGTCTGAGGTGACTGCATTTTTTTTTTAATTCGGCAAAGCACTACGCGTCTTTACGGCATAAATATTTTTTTAATATTCAAATTGTGTTTATAAATAGAATATCATAGATAAACATGATTATTAAAAACTAATAGTTACTTTTATACACAAATTTAAATTTATTTGTGTTCTGAATTCAAAAATATAAAATAAATCTATTTTTTATATTAGGCTGTTTAACGGCTTCATAACTTTGCCTCTCCTTCAACCTGGCGAAAGCAAAGCGCGAAAAAAATAAATAAAATTAAAATCATAGTTTCTTAGTTCGTGACAAAAATATTTTTCGTTATTTTATTTTATTTCTTCATCAGTGTATTGAAAAACGTCGTTTGATACACGTGGACATTTGTTATTGCAGTTCTCGGCTCAAAAACACCCTCGCCTACGGCTCAGGTGTTATAATTCCGCCTCGGATGCAATAACAAACTTTATCCACTTGTATCAAAATGTACTATTGTACGCTTTTAGCTTTGCTCTTGTTTTTCTATGTTTGTATGTTACCTAACTTGTGTGTGTCAATAAATATAATTTATTTTAACGTGTTATATCCATTACTGTCAATGCATGACAGTTGAGATTTGAATTTAAGACTATTTAGGTTGGTAGTCAAGTTGCGACTGTGTAATGTTTTACCTACTTTGGAACAGTACCACCACATCGGTTTAAGTGACATATACACTGGTACTTTCCGAAATACCAAGTAGTAGCATTTGCATGGAATTGTGCGGCTGGCACGATACGATTACGAAATCTAGTAAAGTGTGTGTTACAGCGGCTTACTTGAAATCGCAAATAAATGCTAAATTACTCGACACGCGGCAACCGCCCACACACGCACATAATAACACAATGCTTATCTATAACAAACATCTCATTCACACATCAAAGCCTATTTAAATGCTCCTGGCGGTAAAATAACAGTATGCGACCTCCTTACGTTTAGAGGAAAATAAGACGATCCTTTGCGTATTCCAAGTGTTTTGTTTTTATCTTTATAACACAACACAACACCCACATTTCGCTAGTTCTGACTTATTCCAATGTAATAAGGGGCGATGCTATTGTCATCAACCTGGTATTTAATCCAGACATACGGGTACTGAGAAATTCCTGATTGAAAAACCCAATAACACTTGGTCCTATGCTGGAATGCCTGGAATCGAACACCTCGTGTTCAGCAATGGCACTTGCTCCCGCTACTAAAGGCAGTCTTCTTTAGTATTTTAGCTTTCATACATCTTTATGTACAACTAGCGGACGTCCCGCGGTTTCACCCGCGTAGTTCCCGTTCCCGTGGGAGTACGGGGATAAAATATAGCCTATGTTACTCGTGGATAATGTAGCTTTCGAATGGTGAAAGAAATTTTTAAATCGGTCCAGTAGTTTTTGAGCCTATTCATTACAACCAAACAAACAAAGTTTTCCTCTTTATAATATTAGTATAGAAAACAATATCTTTTGACGCTTGTACCTTGAGTTTACAAATTACATAATTCCACATTCACAGGTTATAATACTGATAATGGATGAGATGCCTAATCTAATGACCCTATCATCGCTTATTAATTTAGCTGCAGCAATACCTCATCATATTAGTAGCACTTAGACCATAATCAGATTGCAGTGTTGGTAATTGCCAGTCTGTCCAAGACAACTGATAAACATCAGTGTTGATGAACATGAGCTTCACAATCGTGTATTGACAATTTACACATATCTGATTAAATACTAAATTAAAATGTTACCTGTAAAATAGTAACCAAAGACGAAATATTCCGATTTCGAAACTAAAAAATTCGAAATTGAAATGAAACTTCGAGCGACAACATCAATTTATAAACACGTATATAAAACCTATTCGGTTGTCGCTCTTTTGTGTCAAAGATACTCGCATCAAAGGGATAATAAGCTGCTAGAGTTGTTGTTCTAAGCACAAGTAATTCGGTTCGTAATACTCGAGTACGTAATACTGTAAAAATTATTCCATGTTTATTTGTTCACGAGATGCGAACAAACAGACACAAGAAAAACTAGGAGGGATCGTCGGGCCTTTTGACAAAGTGGGATATTTTTATCAACAAACTTCAATTGTTTGAGGTCACTTCTGTTTTCAGAATTCATGTTTTATACTGAAAACTCGATATATCCAGCTTTCAAGCTCATTGTTTCCGCTTAAAACTCGCTATCAAAACTATCCATTTACATGTAACAGTTTTACCAATTATTCCGTAGAGATCAATTTTTCAAAGTACTGATCATGCTCATTTAATTATTACAGTGTAATTAATTTGATTAGGGAGTTTGGATGCAACAACAGAATCTATATAAAATGTTTGTTCCGGATTTAAACCACTTTTGTGCTTTCACTAAAAAACAAAGCTTGGATTGCTCGAGTTACATTAATGTTGCCTCGGATCCCGTATCAAACTGATGAAAGGCAAATTCAATGCACCTGTCCGTACGTAACCTGTCACTAGGGTCCGGCCGAAATTCGGCTTCGGTTTCGGCCAAAAAAATGACATTCGGTCGGATACTACGTGTCACTATAATGAAAATACATTTGAGTTCCTATTGTTTGGGCCTGAAAAACATAACCTATTCAATACACTTTCACACTTTAGTGTATAGTTATGTTTTATTGGCGCGTGTATTCTCAAAAGGCTAAGGTGCATTATGTATTGCTAGAGTAAAGACCGCGTGTTGTAAGTTAATGGTTTTCATTGGTTTATTAGGATGTTTGGCCAATTTGAATCAGTGCCTCTCTTTCGAAATGCGAAAGTTTACCTCAGGTTAACTGTAATTTGGAAAGAACAACTATAAGAGAGAGGCTAACAAAAGAATTCAGCTGGGCTGGGCAGTGATTAGAAACCCTTGTCGACTCTTCTCGTCGCGTATTCCACTGAACCTTAGAACGAAGTTCTTCAATCAGTGCGGCCTGACTGACTTCTGACTTACGGGACCGAGACGTGGACACTCGCGTTATGGCTAGTCAAAAATTCAGCGAGCAATGGTACAGGTTATGATTCAATGAACATTCGAAATGTAGTGACTCGCTATCCTTTCAAAGTTCCGTAGATCGCGATTATGAACATTCTTAAGTAAATCGTTCTTTTAAACTTTATAAAGACAGTAGGTATATGTGATACTGAACTTCGAAATTTAAAATAACGCTGTACTGTATTTATGCATTTCTAGTGCATAATAGACTGCCTCAAGGGATGCTCTATCAGTATAATGACCTTTTCAGAGAAATTTTCATCAGAGTTTCTGTGTACCTACGCTTATAATTGCCTTCCTTCGAAGAAAACAGTGCGAAACTGAAGTGCTGTGGCACCATCTTCGAGGAACTCCTGGCTTTTGTACTCGAACTAATAACGTCTTGAACATAATTCCTCAAATGCAAGTCGTATTCTGACGATCCCTCTTATTTCATTTTGAATTCAATAGTACTTACAAACTGAAAGCAGAGATATACCAATCTCAGAAATTCGAGATTAATATTCTGAATTTCCAACATGCATTTCAATCTTGAAAATCATAAGTACTTCAAAGCTTTGAAAAATAAGATGGCGCCCTAAGGCCAAAAGTTCAACGTTTTGTAAAGTACGAGTAGCTTGGTACTAGGCAAACATGAGACCGCGAGGGTACGTCACGCTGACACGGTTTGGTTCGGTTTGGTGTCCTTAACCAAACAAGGCGGGTCACTTTCGCGTGATCGACGCGGGCGCATGTTTGTCTAACTTTTGTTGCGAGTCAGACAGAAGACACAATTTCGTTATTAGGTAAGCTCAGATGTGTTGGAAAAAGTTTAAAGTTTCTTGAATCAACTTTTTTTAGACTTCAACCCATGTCTTACTTAAACAAATATTTTTTTTTAAAGTCTATTTTATTTTCAATAAAATCAAAGTTTATGACTGAAACTTCTCATAAAAATCGCGAAAACCATTTCAGCGGCATATTCACTGAAATCTACCAAAGTTGACAGCTGGAATCGAGAATTTACATACGAGATTGAGGCTGACATTAAACTAAAATTATAAACAAATCTAGTTCACTAACCTAATTTGTTAATGTGCTGTGAACACAACGTTAATGGGTTATGGCTATACTACAATACTGATTTATGTTTCTTATGAACTGCCGGACATTTGGCAGTGCACACCTGGCAACACTTGCGAGAGACTCTTGCGCAGGGCTGGCGTTTGTAACAATTTGAAAAAAGGAATTTAAGAATCCATTGATGAGGGTATCTAAGTAGGGTATATAAGGGTATAGATGAGGGTGGCTTGTATTTAAGTCAGCAATTTTTTTTTTAAACAATTTGTAGTGTAAAATATTTCATATAAGCAATTTTTTTTGTACTTTTTTATGTGATTTAATTGGTACTTTTTTAATATTTATGCACTTTGTTGTATTAAATTGTACTTAATCACTGCAAAAGACAGAAGATACATGGGCAGCTTTTGAGGACCCAAACTGGGGTCCTTACAGAAGAAGATAGAGAGAGAACAAAACTAACAACTATAAAGGGGCCGGTGTAAAAAACCTCTTAACGAAGCCGAAAGGTACTTGTTTTCCCCGTCATTGCGATCATTTTTTTGTTCAACACCATACCTGGGAACCTTCTAGTTACGGAGATATTGGGGGTCAAAGTTCCAACTTTTTGACAAGTCTTTTTTTAATACAAGTTTTTATTGTAAAATTTTTACTTAAAACACCTCTACAACCCCTGTACTATTCAATCCATCCGTCAGCACAATGTTTTGAGTGCGTTACATTGAGTTCTATCACAAAACATGATTTTTCGACCCAAAAAAAAGTCGTTTCCCAGCAATAATTTTTGCATAAAGTAACTTAATTTGATGTACAGAATGCTTGGTTGACGGCTTCGTGATGAGGTTGTTTACACCCTGTACTTATTAAATATAAGAAACTAATCCACTAACACTTTCCTACTAGAAATAAAGTTAATATTGTAAAACAAGCAAGTAAATAGTCTTTTTTTATCACTGTAATATTCGGCTAGTTTCGTAAGTTATATTCACAACAATAAAAAAAAAAAATAAAGTCTACTTCATTTATTCTTCATATTCTTCATTTATATCGTCACTTTGTTTTGTATAGATTCTAGTTTGTAATCGTAATTAATGCTGTAATCCAATTAGAATTGTGTAAAAGAAGTCATAGTAATAATAAAATATATAATATAGTGGTTGCCACTCTCATCTTTGTGCCTCTACATTTACTTTTAAGTACTTTTTTCCTTTACTTCTTTTTATTTTAGGTTTAATCGAATTTTCTCACGGATTCAAGTACCACCTACAAAGTCGTAGTAGTCGTAGTAGTATAAGTTTGACATATTTTCGGTAAACAAAAATAATACACGGGAGTAAAATTATTTTCCACTTTTTTGTATTGCAATAATATTTCTGATTTATGCCTTTTTAGTTGTGGTATAATGGTATCTCACACAAATTCTTGCCGAGTATTTATTTTCCATTGTTACTAAAAGTATTATAAGCAGATCATCCATAAAGACACACAAGAAAAAATATGTATTAAAGAAGATAACTCGTAAACTACCCAAGCAATATGAATAAAACTTTATGGGACCACCACGTGAGCATCCTCTATCTTCCGCTATATCAAATCAGTTCATAATTGACGGAAATATCGATGAACGTACATAAAAAATAGACATACAGCCGAACATAGAACCTCTCTTTTATTAAAGTCGGTTAAGAAGGTGCCTATAACATCTGGAAAATAGGCTGACTTTCAAAAAGAACCTACTAAAAAATACAAAACCCTAAAATGCCGACCCTACGTCAAACAGGGTTGTTAACCCGAACGAAATGGGTACCGTTAGTAACCCGCGCGCGCGCACCTTAGCACACCTCAGATGCACATTGAAAATGCAGCCCATCGGATCGGGACTGCTCTAATACTCGCGGTCGACTGCCGAACTAAGTTAACGGTTCGAGTATAATTCAGAATAGAATATTGTCTGACTATGCCGCTTTATGTCTTTGAAATGTTTCATAATATGCCTAGATCTATTCTATTTGCATATAACAGACTAAACTTTAAGCTTATCTTTAAGTTAGCAATGTCATAACCATAAATTGAATTCGTTTGATTTCAATTTCGAACTAGAGTTATTGCCGGTTGCCGGCCCGATTGATTGAAAAACCTATTTCAAATACTCCTGTTTTCTTTTCTGACTTTCTGGCATGCAGTTTATAAACCATTTTCAACTAAATACTTTGAAATATATTCATTAAGATGTTTATTGCCATCGCAGTAACCAAAATATTTGTACCTAATTACTTTTATTGTATTTATTTTATGTATTAAAGGTAATCTAGTAATTATATTAGTGAACGACTAAGATCTATATGCCAGTCTATCGGAAACTAAAGTCTTGAAACTATTTGTTGAGTTTTTTCATTTATTCAACAACAATTTACATTGTGTCTGAATGTGACACATAAAAAATAGTTAAGTAAATAAACTACAAAAAAATATATTACTTGATTAATAAATGATAAAGAAATAGAAAAATAGCCAAAATATTTGTACCTAATTACTTTTATTGTATTTATTTTATGTATTAAAGGTAATCTAGTAATTATATTAGTGAACAACTACGATCTATATGCCAGTCTATCGGAAACTAAAATCTTGAAACTATTTGTTGAGTTTTTTCATTTATTCAACAACAATTTACATTGTGTCTGAATGTGACACATAAAAAATAGTTAAGTAAATAAACTACAAAAAAATATATTACTTGATTAATAAATGATAAAGAAATAGAAAAATAGTGACACAATCCTTAGGGATGCTACAACTGTGATTCTAAATTTTTATATCTTTCAATTTCGGAAATAGCCTGTGACATGCTAAACGTTATAATTATTATAAATTCAGCATTTATATTGCTTTAGGTCTCAGGGATTTGACAAGTGCTAAACACTTTTAAAGTGTTCCGTAGCAAAAGTAGGAAGAACCTAAATGCGAAATGCATTACAAATATTCAATGAATTATAGGTATAATGGTAGTAAAAATACCCTTAACGATGCAGAAAGGCACTTGTTCGCCCCATCATTGCAATCATGATTTTGATCGAGACCACAGACCTGGAAACCTTTAACGTTACACAATGTTTTGAGTGAGTATCATTGAGTCCTGTAGGACTCAATGATACTCACTCAAAACTCTTATTTTTTCACGACTTATTTTTTTGGGGTAAAAGATCACGTTTTACTGTAGTAAAACGTGATCTTTTACCCCAAAAAAAGACGTCGTTCCCCAGCTCCCCAGCAAATATTTTTTGCGTAGAGTTACTTAGTTTGATACTACCTACAGAATGCTTGGTTGACGGTTTCGTGCAGGGTCCATTTACACCCTATATTAAAAAAAAAACAGTTCTTTGACCGACTAACTAAAAAACAGAGCACAAGTTGAACCAGTGAAGATAAAATCATGAAACTTGGAAGAAACTAGATCAGAGAGCTACATTAAAAGGGTTTTTCAAACTCACCCCTCTCAGGGCGTCTAAAGGGGAAATCTAAATGTACCTGGAAAATTTAATATTGCACGTTTTGTCTTTCAACGAGCATTCAAACTAAAACTTCATAAGGTATTTTAATTTATGCTCTTAACGTCAAAGTAAATAAAGATGTTAGAATTTTGTTAGAATTTTTCCTATCTTTGCTTCTCTGGAAACGTAACTCTCAAAGATATTGCACTGAAACGGTTTTGTATGACGGGCGGTAAACAGATTTTCCTTTTAACAGGACTTGTCTTTGTTGTGAGAATGCGTTTGATTAAATAAGTCTCGGAAACGTTGAGCTGACTTCAGTAGTGAAATCCTAGATAAGGCTAATGTTTTACTGGAATGAAAATTACAGCTTAGAGAGCTACTTTGAGATTGACCGTTCAATTATTGTCATTTCTCTTGGAATTATACTATTGAAACTTGTGATATAGACTTCGGAGTAATAACGGAAGGCACTGCGAATGACAAAGCCTTAAGCAACATTTATTAAATTATTTTACGTTGCAGAGGACACAAGAAAGTGTATTGGACAAAACTTGTTCTGGTTAGTTTTTTTTAATGTTTTTTAGGTGTTGTTAATCGTATAACATTTTTGTGATCATATAACGATTTTTTTTCGAACCAAAAGAAGTACTTTTTTTGTTCGATTTCCCTATGTATGTGATATATTAATAAATTGGCAATAGGCATGGAAAACCATTTGATAACTGATAAAGTATTTTAAAATTTAGTTTTCAGGCACTTAACAGAACATGGCTATCGTAAAATATGAGGATAAAAAATTAAGGTTTCAGTCTAGTTTGTTATGATGTAGATTAAATTTTAAAGATTCTTTATATAATTAAATATTAATTACAAATAAGAAATACAATTATTGGTTACAGAGGGCGTGTCGTTCTCTTTATATAATAAAGACCTGTAGGTAAAGAAGTTGCAAATAACAACAAATAAAAAAACTACATTAACACAAAAACCTCCACGGAAGAAAAACAAAGTAATAATAAAAAAATATAGTAAAAGAAGTATATATAGATTCCATAAAATAATAAAATCCTAACACGTTTTATATATAGTTTCAGTCGGTACTCATTTTTCATTTCCTAAATATTAAATAATCAAATGAAACTATAACTGAAAAAAAAATCTGCTCAAAATTACAATAGGTCACCAGTACCAAGATTATCTGCAATGTCGTAAAACATGTAACATGCTGAGATACCAGCAGTTTGATCTAACTATTGTTTGCAATGATAAGAGATAACGTAAGCCTTCACCTGCCGTCGCCCGAAAAAATCTTAATTTTTCACAATTTAAAAGTACGTCGATAACTCTTTAGAAGTTAGCGGGTAAGTTTTCCATGCCGATGCAACCCTCGAAAAGTTACCAACAATTTTTCTTCGAAGACGTGCAACAGCGAAGCACCCGATGCCAATTTTAGGATTTATATTTTTTTAACGTTTTAGTAGGATATTGAAGCAATTTGTGTAACTTCACTGATTTGTTACCGTTTTGTGTGGTGTTCGATGTGTCGCGAAACTTACGGATAGGTGAGACCGCGCGGGAGCTACCGAGGACGTGCGGCTTGGCGCACGGGTGGAAACCGACTAGCGCTTGGCCCGTTGGCGGGAACGCCGTCCAAGCCACCGTATATCAACCTATGAGCTGTGAGTGTGACTGCATCTCGCGGGTTGAATAACTCATTAGCAGTCGGGATTCAGAGGAAATCGACCCTCTGATAACTCTTAACTAACTAAACACTCCATTAGGGATTGTTAGATGCACTCGCCGCTGCTATTTCTGGCCAAAATAAGGTAAAGTATTCAAAATTCTAGCCGAAAACGGAAAATCATGATGTAGGTAACATATACGTCGCAATTGAAATTGTTAATGTAGACCAAAAATATCTAAAAGTAGGTCAAGGATAACAAAACCATTTTTAATTGCAAACCTACTTTAATTGTTGATTGCGCAAATATTTCAGGAAATTACTGTGTTAGGTTGAACGATAAGGTAATTTGTGCTTGCTCCCTTCAACATTTTATTCTGTAGATAGTTGAGATCTAACCCAAATATTTACAAGTAAAAATAATAAAGGTTTATGCGAACTAGTTTTTGTTAATAGATTTTTGTTCTATTAACATATTTTTCAGCTTAAAAACGAGCTTATTTCAAAACCACTTGCGAATTAAGGGGACTACAGGACCTAAGCGCGAGTTTTATAATGCAAAAAAACATATGATTCCCTGCAATAAACAAAACCAGAAAAATATATGATATTCTTCAGGATATTTCTAGTACGATAGTGTTTTGAAATCAATACAACTAATTATATACTCGATAATAAAATCACGAACTTATCTCTAAAAAAATCTTTTAACGAATAATAACCATACTAAAATACATGCGATCATTCTGATTTTTTGGCAATTATTTCTACAAGCAACATATTAGCATCATAGTGTTTTATTTTTTAGTGCAATCAATGGATTTTTTCTAAATCGCAAAAAACCACTCATTTCGCACTATTCGGCCCGCAGTGACTGACGTAACAACCACTTAGTAGTGCAATTATTCTAACAGGATTTCAAACGAAGTTTGAACCACCACAAATAGAGTTGCTAATTTAGCTCATGTAGTCGCCTTTAGAATTATTTGTTCGTGATTTTTAGTCACCGTCGTCGAAATTAAGACGTGACGCTATAGAGATTCTTGTAATATCTAGACAAAAAGATTGTCTTGATATTACAAGAATCTCTAGCGTCCAGCAGGCACTTGTGGAACTTTAGAACGACAGTTGAAAGGATTAGAGGAGCGACCGCCGCTGATCTTTTCTTTGAACGACTTACGACCACACGTCCGCCTCAGAAAATACGAGGAAATTGTCTCACAAACCTGAGCCGAAGACGAGGGTGTTATGAGCCCGAGACTTGCACTCGCACATGAGGAATGAGTATCAAACGACGCTTTTCAATTAAATACACTTACGAATAAAATCATCATCATCTGCCTAGCCTTTTCCCAAGTTTTTATTGGGGTCGGCTTCCAGTCTAACCGGATGCAGCTGAATACCAGTATTTTACATGGAGCGACTGCCTATCTGACCTCCACAACCCAGTTAGTACTGGGTAATACGATACCCCTTGGTAAGACTGGTTGTCAGACTTTTTTGGGCCACTGACTACCTGTAACGACTGTCAAAGATCACAAATGACAGGACCGGGACCAACTGCTTAACGTGCTTTCCGAGGCACGGAGGAAACTCGGTATGTAATGGGTGGTCACCCATCCACAGACCAACCTAGGCAAGCACGGTTTAACCTAAAGATCGACCCGAGCGGCTGTGATTATTTAGCCACCAGCTCCTCACACTTACGAATAAAATATTTGAACGAAAAGTATTTTTGTCATTAATTATTAGGAAACTAAATACAAAACTTTTTATAATTTACTTTCACCCCTACTACACACGACTAGTTTCTCAAAAGCCTCCTTTAATATTTTCTTTTTTAGACACACTTCGGACCGAGTTCACCTGCACTAAACTACCGTGCTTAGCACACTGCCAGTAAACGGATTAGCAATGAACTTAGACGCGGGAAATGTTCAGATTAGGGCCAAGATGCGTCCGCGGTATTTGCTAAGGATTCCTTATTCTAACTGATTCAATAATCGGTGTATATGGTGCTAGATTTTTTGAAATACTTAACTTAGGATTCTTTTTAAAACAGTCCAGCCAGTCTATTCAAGGATCGACTTTTTACCTGAATATAATTAAGGTCGGTTTTTACGAGAACTTATTTATATCTATGAGAAATTGTGGTATAAAATAATCTAAATAAGACACAACATTACTTGTAATATACAACAATTTTCCTATTGTATCTAGCTGCTACACTGCGTCTAGATTAAAGAGATAAAAAGAAAAATGCGTTTTATAACAAAATACCCTTTAAACTGTGAAGCTTGTAATGCAATTAGGATTTAGGAACATTACAAACAATTAAAAGTTACTCGTTAGGCACTTTAAAAATAAAAACGGGAAACGATGTTTGACGTGAAAATATATCGTTAGCCATCTCCCCGGCGCGGCGAGAAACATACGCTGCTAAGTAGCAAAGTATGTACCCTATCTGCCGAGCCACCTCAAGATCACTCTTTAAGTAACATTAATCGGGTTTCTTAGGTTCCAAACAACTGCTAAAACGTCGCATCTCCACAGAACAAGATCTTACAACTTATAACTGTATCTTGCACTGAATAGGACACACGTTTATTTGTTACAAATTTTAAATCTCGAGATTTTTACTGAAGCAACTAAGCGCATCATACGTCACAATTTGTGGCTCTAAAATGAATTATTATAAATAGGTAAACTTTAGTCAGACAGGACGAATCTGAGATATACCTGGCTCATTAGAGTTATAAGGATTTTTTAGCGAACCTACAAATGAAGTTAGTAGAACGGTCTAGTCTTATTCACATAATGCATCTAGTGATTGAATTCAGATCTTTGGTAAGTTCTTCGAATTATTTGCCGGAGAAGGAAAACACAAATGAAGCACATAAGGCAAACACCTTATGTGATTCAAAAGTATTCATAAACTGGGTCCGCAAATTACAACTACAAAGGATATGTAATTATATTAATATATATATTTAAAGTAGGGAACACACAGACGACGATGACGTTGCGCAGGCACTAATATTTCATCACGTATATCGGTCCTTTGTCAAAGCAAAATACACAATTCCTATGAATTCATTACCATTTCATTTCGGAGTGGTGATCCAATTCACATGTCTCATTGTGTATATCTAAACTTAAATTATATTCTTAACATAAATAAATCGTCGTTTAGTAGCGCTTGAATCCGAGACTCAAAGGGAGTGCAGACTGAGTCGCGGTGCCGCGATGCCAGCTAGTGTTTCACACGCGCGACCAACTTGTATACGGTATTAAAGTGGCGACACGCTGGTAAAGCGATAGCATTGCGTTGCTGATAGGCTTCCGCTTATATTGTTCACCAAAAAAGATTTTTTGTTCAATACCAGCTTTAAATTGGGGTTATCTGTCTTTTGTTCAACGTTCCGGCGTACTTTCTGCGCGAGAGAGTGGGTTATAATCCACCACGCTAGCCCAGTGTTGATTGGGGGATGCAATAATACCAACCGTTAGTCCTCTACTACAGAACGAAAGCCTCTTCTCATGCAGAGAAGGCATAAACATTGATTAAGCATGCTCAAGGCGGATACGCGACGACGATTGAAATCGAACCCTGGAGTTGAAGTTCAACAGCAGCGTGTACAATAGATCGACGAGGCAGTATGAACTACGTAGTTATACCGAGAGATGCCTAAAAGATGGAGTGAATGAATAATATCGTAGCAGTCCAAAGGCCCATCGATATTAATCGTAATTGCTTAACAAATATGCCCTTGATTTGGTACATATTTGTCACGTTATGTCACAGTTCAATTTGGAATTTCTCCAAAATGAATTGGATCTCTTTCAATTCCATTCAGTACATTATGGAATTTTTACTTGATCGTGAAACTTATTGATCCTTTTCAAGAGTTCAGGGGATAACTTATAATTTAAAATACCTAATAATAAGTTATCATTAAAAACATCTCGTATTCTAGGTCTAAAATATACCACTGCTCAACTATTGCATTTTAGTCACCAAAGTATTTAGATATAAAAAGATTATTTGATCTACAGATGTTTACAAAACATTTCAGTATAGATTTGTGCCCGGTTGGGAACAATAGGCTCGATACAATGGGACTTACTGGAGATTATATGTTAATGATATTGTACAGGGTGAAGGGGGTCATCGACTCACGGTTACCAAATTTTTTTTTTTGTGAATGGCCTCTCACAGTTCAACCAAGGAGGTTGTCGTCTGCTTAAACGGACTATCCGTGGATGCCATGAGTGAATCCAGCTAAGGATCACATGTCTAGTACACCATTTCGAACCCGAAAAATCTGCTCTCCCATTCATTTTGACTGCTATACATACTTGCAGTTTTGTAGGAAATTATTTCAATTATTTATTTCATTTTACCGATGAACAATTTCTATGTGGCTTTATTAAGTACTAGCTGATGCCAGCGGCTTCGCCCGCTTGCCAATTATATACTAAAACCTTCCTCTTGAATCACTCTATCTATTAAAAAAACCCGCATCAAAATCCGTTGCACAGTTTTAAAGCTATAAGCATACACAGGGAGAGAGAGACGCGGCGGGCAGGGGACTTTGTTTTATAATATGTAGTGATTGTGTATTTATGGCATGAATACAATAATACAAACAACGAGGATATAATGAGTCGGAAACTCAATAACGCATGAATGGTTCATTTCTAATTTACCTCAGCCAGCGTTTCGCCCAGTCGACAATTAAAGCAACATTCACTGACTGAATTGTACCTGTTGGACCATTAATGACACATTACGGTGATGTACCATAATTTATTGTATTTCTATTATTGAGGAAAGTTTTCTATTAGTGGTGAAAGCTTACATATATGTGTCATATTAAATTGCAGTAGATGCATCTTTAACTTTGCATAAAGTGTTGCAACTGGTATTTTTTCGTTTTATAATAGTATCCTGTATTAAAATTTCGTTTTCAGGCTTCAGTAAAAAGCTTCCTAGAAATAACAGTTTCTTGGCAACTTAAATTAGATACATGATTGAATTCAATTAGAGAGGAATTCTTGGTACCTAGACTTAGGATCTTTAGCGCGTAAAAAATGAAATAAAATTGAATCTGTCCTGCATACGATCACAACATAAATAATCCAGAAGAAACACTGGCACAAACACACACAAACCCACACCATGTGTAAATAAACTTCGTTTATTTTAACAAACTTATTGTTTATCGTGACATGGTTCAAAATTTAAATGATAGCTAGTATCTTACATTTATGTACTGTACGAGAATAATGGAAGAGTCGACCTACCAACACCAAAGGTGATTCCAAACTTTATATTATTACTAGCTGACGTCCCGCGGTTTCACCCGCGTAGTTCCCGTTCCCGTAGGAGTACGGGAATAAAATATAGCCTATAGCACTCACGAATAATGTAGCTTTCTACCTATGAAACAATTTTTTAAATTGGTTCATTACTTCCGGAGATTACCCCTTACATACAAACTTACAAACAAAAAAATTACCTCTTTTTAAAATATTAGTATAGATTTACTTAAAGTAATTGTTTTATTTTTTTATAAATGAGTCTTAGACATATTTTTCGGTCCATTGGCTTCCGGATCTTCATATTTTAAGCGTTTTTGACGAGATAACATCTTAAAATCGATGAACACCGGCTGCACGCACGAAAAAGTGTCACTTTTGCACAGTGGTTCCCTTTATAATGTAGACCACGAACAAGGAAGGATTTTTCTAAATTCAACCCCTAAGGGAGTTAAATAGAGGATGAAAGTTTGTATGAAAGTCCGTCATTTTTAAAGTTAGGATCTTAAAATTTTGTGTTAAAGCTGACGATTGAAAATTAATTTATACGTTATCAGCGTTTTTGATAATTTCACCCCAAAGGGTTAAAAAAGGGGATGAAAGTTTGTATGAAAGTCCGTCAGTTTTAAAGTTATGATCTTAATTTTTTTTAAGATTTACAGTTTAACCCACAAATTACATTGTAAAGTGTAAACCAAATAGCTTGTTCGACCGTACGTTCCTGACCAACTAAAAACGTTAGGCACGGTTTCAATTTGTCACAACAGCGTGTCAGAAGCATTTTGTCTTAGAAAATCGTGTTATCGACGTAAACAATTTGTTATGAAGCTCACATCCGCCGCCGTCCATCCGCTGTGAAGGAACCGCACTGACCCAGCTTTGCTTTACACGCCTTTCACGAAACTGTATCGTAAACCGATTTACGCACAGGAGCTAGCCTAAAACTATATATTATCGTAATTTGTAAAATTAATTATATTACAATAAATAAATAAAAAAGCCTTTCACTGCATTTTTTAATGTAATATTTTATTAAAATTTCATGCTATTATTATATATATATATTTTTTTTTTAATATGCGTGGACCCCTCTCAGGTGAAACCACCCCCAAGGATTTCCATTTGCCATATTATTTAATTATATTAAATAATATTAATATAGATCAAAGTTCGCTTCGCAGTTGTACGATTTTATTGAACTTCATAATTACATAAACCATTCGGGATAAATTCTATTAAAATAATATTTATTGAAAATCGCATCAAAATCGGTTGGAATACTTAAAGTAAAACAACGTACGCACAAACAGTCATGCAAAGCGATGCATTGTATCAGACTAGAATAGAAAGTTGTGTTTTACCGATTAATTCCGCTAATTTGGCCTACACAATTGGAACAAGTCCTCGATGAACTGAAAATAGGCTTAGGTCTCATAACATAATTCATCGGACCCTTAGAAAGTCATAAGCCTTCTGCGCGTGAGCCAAACATCACTTGTATAGGGAATCAAACAACCACTGAAATGATAGGTTCTATTAATACCTAATACTACTTACCTATTTACTATCAAACGATTGCCAGATACCGACTTATGTTTTACGCTAACCTAATTAAAGCAGGCACTTGTTTAGTTTGTCGTACAATCCTAAAGTTCCTAATGTCAGCCACTTCAGTTCCAAGTATGAATGAGAGCGATTAGGCGTCGTTATCAGTATTTCTAAAACAACAATGACACAATCTCTATATTTGATTGCATAACAACATGTCGACCGGCCCATTTATTAAAACATTCTGAGAAATCATTAGCCAGCTGAGATCTTTTGAACTTTTCTGTGGTCGCGTCATACGCCTGAAACAATTGAGGCCCAACGACCCAAAGGTTCTGCTTTGCTCGTTTCTATACCTACTGAAACTTGCGTCTTATTTATTACTCGAAATTGGTCGCATGACGGACAAGACCGTGACACGAACTGAACTGCTGAATATTTATTAAGTGTCTTTTAATTTGTCGAGATTTACGGGTACTTATTCATTGTAACCTTATATACCGAAGATATTTTTTATATGTTATATATTAGTTTTCAATCCAACTGTTTCAACAGGCCTACTCATCTGATCTAAGTTTTGGTTCAGGTCGATAAACTTACTCTTAATTTCATGACTTAAAAAATTCTTACCAAGCTCTTGCACTAGAATGTGTGCTATATAGTTATCTAAACTATTCGTGCACCGGTGATGTAGTCACGGAGCGTTACTCATAGACTATATAATATGTGACATCACCCGGTGATAACCCGACCACTCGCATTCCGCCGTTCTCGGCTAAACAAACCTACGAGTACCTTCAATTAAAAGATTAATGATAAGTTTTCCAACCTGTACGAGTATTTCTTTGGCGTAAGATTGGGCTAGTTTGATGTGAAGGATTCTGGGGAACAAAAGCTAATATGTACTCCTGTCCTAGAGAAGCTTATTTATTAGTACAGGTTCACCAACAGCTTCTGTGTATAACATTTAGGTATAAATAGGTTTTACAGTCTTGGACTTACACAGTCGTCAATTACAGGTTAACCAGCATTTTCAAAAATAAGTGTTAGTTGAGAGATTAAAATGAGTGGCTGTAGAAATTAAATACAATAGTAGACCCTACATTTAAGAGATTATCTAGCTTACGAAACAATACAAAGAAAAGAAAAACGTACGGTATAATTTTACTAACTAATTAAAAAAAAAGAGATAAGATATGATTATTAGTGTTAGAATAGATAAAAATGAGATCAGAACTATGAATAAAAATAAAATTATTATAACGTTGTTAAAAATAAAGAAAGAAGTAGTATAATAAGGTAATAAAAAAAAAAAAAAAAAAGGATATAAATTAATACTAACATAACAAAAGATTGTGTTGCGATTTTCGAGAATCCAGTAATTGGGATTTAAAGAATGTACTCCAAGTGCTGCTGGTAACCGGTAATAAGAAAACCAAACAAGTACAACCTACCAGGTGATCCTTTTATCTCAGGGTACTAATATCATCCTGCCGGCAACAGGATTCAAGGAGTGGCAATCGATTTCAAAGTGTCTCGTATATTGGTACACCGACTTTCAACTATACTGGGTGTTAAATACCCTTAACGAGGCTGCTTAGCCGTGTGGTATCCGGCAGAGTAGAATAGAACCAACCCATTACACTCACGGGTGTCGTATAAGGCGACTGTGTGTGACCGGTGTCTGAGGCAGAACACCTTGCGCCTTCGTAGACCAGAGAATGGGCAGCAGTGTTTTCTGTTAGTCTTTCATCACTGCGATCTCCAATCCGCCTGCCAAGCGTGGAGATTACGGCAAACTCCTCCCATCATGGGAGAGGCTTATGTCCAGCAGTGGACGCTATGGGCTGTTGTTGTAGTAACGAAGCTGAGAGGCACTTGTTCTCACTATCATTGCAGTATTTTTTTCTTGTTTTGGACACTTAGGAACCCTTTATATAGTGATATTAGGAGTCAAGATTCCAACTTATTCCCAAGTTTTTTTCTAAGTAGGAACTTCCAACAATATATATATTTCCCATAATATTGGAAGCTGTTCCTTTGATAGTTTCAAAATATTTAGAGAGAACTTCGATATTTATCTTGATTGATGTAGCAGCAGTCGTATGTGGTTCATCATCTGCCTAGCCTTTTCCCAACTATGTTGGGGTTGGCTTCCAGTTTTACCGGATGCAACTGAATACCAGTATTTTACATGGAGCGACTGCCTATCTGACCTCCACAACCCAGTTAGTACCAGGTAATGCGATACCCCTTGGTAAGACTGGTTGTCAGACTTTTTTGGCCTCTGACTACCTAACGACTGTCAAAGATCTACAAATGACAGACGAGACCAACGGCTTAACGTGCTTTCCGAGGCACGGAGGAAACTCGGTATGTAATGGGTGGTCACCCATCCACAGACCAACCTAGGCAAGCACGGCTTAACCTAACGATCGACCCGAGCGGCTGTTATTATTTAGCCACGAGCTCCTTAGCAGTCGTATGTGGTTCTGCCTCAAAAAATCCTCCCTTTGATAACCTGCTATCAATAACGTAGAGATTTTCTTGGAACCCAATACTGCAATTTTGCAATACAATCTCTGTTTGAATACTTGCATCAACATTACAAAACAAATATAATTAAAAAACCAGATACCCATCTAGTTCTGTTAATTATTTTTATTTGTGTCAACAGGAATTTAAAAAAGCAGACTGACTCAAAGAGCGATATTTTTCCGATTCATTACCAACGTACACGACGTGTTCAAATATTGTTAAATTAGAAAAGATACCTCTTGTGATATTGCAGGTTTTTGAGCTGTCCCAATGAAATGCAAAGAGTGCACTACGAAACACAACACGAGTTTTTCTTTGGATATAATTACCGGAGTATGCCTGACAGACATAGTTTAAACAAAAAGTGAAATAGTAAGTCGGAACTATGTCATAAAATGTGCTAAATGAGGGCACTGCACGCAACGGCCCGCGGGTTTAGACCTACACAAATGAAGACAGTAGCACAGTAGGCATATGAGTATTAACTTACAGTAATTCAACTACGAACAAATGGTCAAAATCGTGATTCTAGCCGAGCCTGCTTCAGGTAACAAACAAGTTATACGTGAAGAAGTCAAGGCTGTCGATTCGAGACAAGTGGGTACCTTTGTATGTGTAGTGCCACACTACGGAAAGTTTAGTTGACAACCCTAACAGCCGCGTTTGATTTCACAGAAGGACCTAGTTGATTTACGGGTTATCTTTGTGCTGTGTTAGTAGGTAGTTGCTAAAAATAGTACCGACAAAGACACCACACTGACGCAAAACTTTTGCAAAACGCCTTTTACCAACCCGTTGTTTACTTTGCCTCAAATATTATTTAGTAATCCATGATTCGTTTCTTGAACCTTCAATATCTTTTATTTTTTGACTTACGTTTAATTCATGCTATCATTACTATGACAGTTGCTTTATTTAAGATCTATAAAATGTGCGACTAACAATTTTCTTAGTCATACTTTTCGGTATTTAGGTCTACCTTGAACTTTTTGTAATTTTTTCGTACGTCAGGCGTCCTCATTATTTCTTCTGTAACCATTCTATTTTTTTGTAACCATTTTTAAAACAGTTCACAGATTGATTAACAAGCCAATAAGTTTACCCTGTTAGGTAAGTTAGGTTAGGATAGGTATTCCATTGGCATATGAATTAAGGTCATCAACTATTTATAGATTCGAATGCTCACGTTTTATTTTTAATATATTCCATTGATTGACAACACATCATTCACATTGCAGTGAAGTACTTAATGAGTCCATTTGTTTTCCGACGTAATTTCCTCGTTTGTGTCATATCGAGATGAGATTTCTCACTGAGAGCCTCAACCTTGTACAAGCCGAGAGTATGATCAAACTACCTACACTTAGAATTAAACTAGAATTTACATAATAGCGGAAGTGCATTTTATTTTCCGAAAAAAAAAAGCAAATTTGAAAAAACATCATTCTGTATAATTGCAGTGAGCGATGGTGTTGCCGATAACGATAAAAACTTGCAAAGTAATGTAAAGTGGATGTTTTTTTTTTGAAGAAAACAAATGTCGCCAGGCAATTAAGATAAACTAGGTGGCGAAAAAAATGCGAGTAACTACAACATACCAAAAAGCATGTCAATTCAAGTTTTAGAAACACAAAACGCATCGAAAGCGTTTGTCACTTTTCTAGGTAAGAATGGGAGTAGGTTCGATGTCTATCCGAGTTTATTGGTGTCGATTCTGTTGTGCACAAACTAAACTTAATTTAGGCTATTGCTATCTTTTACTAAAAGGCAGTGCGAGAAAAGGACGGCTATAGCTATGAACTAAGTTAGAAATGTCAAACTAGTTTATGCCTTGCACTTCACCGTGATTTTAGTCGACATGTTTTTACACGCATCCTGCATTTGTATAGAAATATTAGTTCCAACTAAATTTGACGGCTCTAAATTACGCCCGTCTCTTTCTCGTTTTATTAGAGAGAAAAAGGTAGCAACAGTCTAAATTATGTTTAGTTTGTGCACAATAGAATCGACACCATTAAATGAGCTTTAGTTGCTGTAAATAGTTCATAATTATCTCAATGATTGCACTAACAAGTTGACACTTAGTCATAACTTTATTTAAGGCAGGGATTCGTTTGCATCCAAGTTATTTATCACTAGCTGACGTCCCGCGGTTTCACCCGCGTAGTTCCCGTTCCCGTGGGAGTACGGGAATAAAATATAGCCTATAGCACTCACGAATAATGTAGCTTTCTACCAGTGAAAGAATTTTTGAAATCGGTTCATTACTTCTGGAGATTACCCCCTATATACAAACTTACAAACTTACAAACTTACAAACTTACAAACTTACAAACAAATGTTACCTCTTTATAATATTAGTATAGATATAGATAATGCCCATTTTATCCCGCAAGTGCACAGAATGATACATCGCTGACATCACTTTAGTGACATCACTGGTTCTGTAATAACCATAAGATTATGGAGTTTTATGATTTTGTCATCGAACTGTGGTTTTCTTTAGACATAGGTAGGTACCATTTAGGGGCGCACATACTAAATTACTAGGAGGAGCTCGCGGCTAAATAATAACGGGTCAATCTTTAGGTTGGTCTGTGGATGGGTGACCACCCATTACATACCGGGATTCCTCCATGCCTCGGAAAGCACGTAAAGCTGTTGGTTCCGGCTGCCATTTGTAGATCTTTGACAGTCGTTACAGGTAGGCAGTGGCCCAAAAAGTCTGACAACCAGTCTTACCAAGGGTTATCGCCTAGTACTAACTGGGTTGTGGATGTCAGATAGGCAGTCGCTCCATGTAAAATACTGGTATTCAGCTGCATCCGGTTAGACTGGAAGCCGACCGTAAGATAAAAAAGATAAGATAGTTGGGAGATAATGATACTAAATTATTATTCTGTACAAAAGTAAAGTAAGTAATCAATTTAGTAGTATCTCCATACGATGAACGCTGTAGACCGGGCAACAAAGTTCAACTTTATGGCTGACCGTCTCTTTGGGGTTTATAATGACTATAGATATAGCCCTCAAATGTATTGGTGCTTAAATGTACTTTCCATTAACACCATAAAATATAAACGCGCTTTTATTTTGGGCATTTATTTACGTGTTCAAAAGTTCAAAAAATTACACATGTAAACGTCAACGATCAGATGTTAAATATGGCACTACTAGAGTTTGCATATACAGGGTGTAAACAGACCGCTCACGAAGCAGTCAACCAAGCATTCTGTACATTAAACTAAGTAACTATATAAACGAAGTCGAAAAATCACGTAAGTATTACCGTAAAACTCAATGTAACGCACTCAAAACATTGTGCTTATGGACGCATTTAGTAGTAATCGGGTTATGGAGGTATTTAAAGTAAAGTTATGACCTTAAAAACTAGTAGGTATATGAAAAAAAAAAATGTGAAAAAGTTGGAACTTTGGCCTCCAATATCTCCGTAACTTGTAGGTTTCTAGGTACGGTCCAGTACAAAAAAAAATATTGCAATGACGGGGAGAACCTTTCGGCGTTAAGGGTCTATTTACACCCTTTAAATTAAGACTATTAATTTATTATACGGTATTTCCAACGTCATCGTCACCGGAGAGTCAGCAAGCGCCTTAACTTGATGTAACTCTTTTAATTAATCAACCCAGCACCTAGTCGCCAGGAAAAGATAATCGGTGACTAATAAATGACATCAAATAGGACTAGACACCAATAGGCTTGTTTCCACCATCAATATATTTGCAAATCTATTTAGTCCGTCAGTTAGAGTATTATAAAATATTGGACACGTATTTTTTGTTTTTGTAAATCAATGAATATTGACAAAGATAAAACGCATCAAAACTCGGGAGTTAAAAAATTAAACCACTGCGTGACGTATTGAGAATTTTTAAACCGTCGTATCTTCGTCAATTTTGGTTTACGTAACAAAAGAAAAAATATGGGTCAAATATTTTTTATTAATCTAACTAACAGACTAGTTAATTTTTTTCAGTTGAGAAGCCTACAACTGTAGGTACTAGAATATTGTGATTCACTAGTCATAAATAAATCATTATTTCATTGTAGTCGGGTAGGTTCAAAGCAGCATATCTATGTTCGTTACTCGATGAAATAGGTACAGGAAATCATAATGGCAACTACAGAGTACATTGATAGTATTCATTCACTCAGTCATTCAGTCTATAATTAAGAAAGGTCCGAACTACTTCACATCGTTCATTCATAGACTACTCGACAGCTGAATACTGATCAATCAGTCTCAAGCAGTTATCATTGATCAATGCTTGATTGAGAACAAGTGACGGTGCAACCAGTTTTAGCTCTATGTACTAGTATGAGATTAGTGATAGCGAACCCTTTGAGGTCTACAAAAAACACAATGTTGAATGTTGCTTCGAAGTAAAATGTAAGGTAAAAAAAAATCCTCTAAAACGGTTTTTGACACATGAGCGTCCATGGACTTTCTTGCTTTTTTTTCTCCATACGATGAACGGGGTACGTCCCATTTCGTAACTTTCCCATTTCGACAACTAAACAAAAGACGTGCAAAACAAGTGGAAAAAACGTCCCAACTCGTAACTATTCATACATTGAATCCCATTTTTCGTCAACCATAAATCGGACAACTACGAGTATGCAACTTTATGGCTGACGGTCTCTTTGAGGGCTTAAAATGACTCTAACATAAATAAATGCTTTGAGTTTCAATCGATTATTCACATAAAAGTGAAACCGATTTCGCTAGATCCACCCTTACACTGATGTTAATCTACCTCCGTCTTCACTAATACCCAGTTCCTTGCACAGTTGGCACAAAGTTCACGCGAGCACAGTCGGCGACATAAATCAGCTGTGCGGGCGACATGCGACTGATAGTGTCGCAATCGGAATGTCGTGACCGCCGCTTGCGACGGAAGAGACGTCGCGATGCGTCTGGAAGAGTGGGCTGCCGTGTAAACAGGGTCGCGGCCCTAGCACAGCGAGGGTTAAAATTCTAATTACGTTATCCGTTGAAAGGTTTGTCAATGGCTAAAAAGGGAGTGAACTATGAAAGAGGCAGAGATGCCTAGACAAATTCAAATAAAGAACAAAGAAGACGTAGAATAGGATGAGAGAGAAAAGGACAACTAGACGACGATCATCAGAATTGATTTCTGTTCAGTTCAGTTAATGCCTTGGTCATGCCTTGATATGTTGGAATCATCTTTGTTTTCACCTTCGCTTTATTGCCATGAACAAAAAAGCTTTTAAACTCCATAATGAGTGTAATCCCTGATGTCATTCCTAACAATATTCCTTTATATCCAATTCACAAAAAGACAAGGAAGAGAATTCAAAAGAAAAAGAAGACGGCGATACAGCCATCGCGTTGATTGAATTGGATTGACTTGACAGTGAGATTAGCTATTTAGAGCCATTGTTTGTTTTTCAAAGCCGTGTGGTATCTGGCAGAGTAAAATAGAACCAACCCATTACACTCACGGGTGTCGTATAAGGCGACTAATGTCTGAGGCAGAACACCTTGCGCCTCCGTAGACCAGAGAATGGGCAGCAGCGTTTTCTGTTAGTCTTTCATCACTGCGATCTCCAATCCGCCTGCCAAGCGTGGAGATTACGGCAAATTCCTTTCATCATGGGAGAGGCTTATGTCCAATAGTGGACGTTATGTGCTGTTGTTGTTGTTGTTGTTTGTTTCTCGTATCTAGGACTACTTTATTGGCGTTTTTGGATTTTCCGGATTTGAAAGCATACGCCACGCCTGTTGCGCTTGCGAACACTAGGCTAACTAGGCAGTTTTCCGGATTTATCATAAAAGCAGTATAAAGTTCTCCAGGTAGTAAGGTTTCTGGAAGAGATAAATATTTAATATTGTTTACAGTTTAATTAACCATGCTATCAGATGTACACTTAGCTTACCCTTATAGTGCACGCTAAGTGAAATATAATGCGCAACTAATTGGATAGTGTAGTGTACTACTTATAGTAAGTACTAATATTATAGATGCAGTTTCTAGCCTGTACCCTTGATCCACCTAAATACTCCAAGAACACGCCACGCACCAAACATATGTCATATTATCACTATTTCTACATATTCGGCCTCCACTCAGAGGTTATCGGAGTTCGTCCAATCCAAACATTGACTGGTACATTTATCGGTACTTTAATGTACCAATATTGCCAATTTAATATAATACCCTATTACTAGTAAGAGAGACATCCACAATGGATAACTCGGAAAATGTACCGGAACACGCGAACCGCGGTATTCAATTTCATAGTAAAACTTATTTTTATGTCAACGTACTTATTCTGATCACGAAAAACTAAATTGATCACTTTGTGTAGAGTTTTTTTTTTGTTTAGTTTAGTTTTATGACTAGTTTGATATGCATTCACAGAGGGTTGTTTTTCATTGTCTTTGAGAAGAAGGTAATAAAATAAAACTATGTTTTGGGATTTATTAAACTTGAAAATAATGAAAGATACCCTAGCATCTAGTAAATTGACTGTTTTTTTTTTTCATAGTAGCAATGAGTCTTGTTTTTTATTGTTTATTTATTTAATAAAGGAAAGTTAATAAAAATCCTAACTTCAGAACTATGCTCCACAAAACCGTTTTCACGATTTGTCAGTCGGTTTGTTTGTTAAAAAACAGCATGTTTTTGTTTGGCGTTTTTCCTATACTACGTTGGCCTTTTTTTATCGGAAAATCCTACCTTGCTTACTGATTTTACCTGTTTTTATTAGAGCTAATTATCGTAACAAGTATCGGCTTATTATCGGATCAGAATGTCTATAGACTCTAGACAAAGACACATTCTGATCTTTTTTTTAAACCCCTTTAAGTTTTCAAATAATAAAAAAAAAGATATAATAATATACACAAATGATTTATTACTGAAAATTCAATCTTGTTGAAAGTCGTGACAGTTGAAAAATTTAGAAAAAAAAAAACGAAACAAGAACGAGATCATTTAAATGAGCTCTCTCACCATTGGACCAAGGAGCATTCACCTGTAATGTAACAGTTGAGATTCATTTATTTCTGTACAAATCTTGGAACGTACTCGTACATTACAAAATTGCTTATTTTATTTTTTATAATCGTCGCGTCTCTAAGTAGTTATTTTTTACATAGTCTATGAGCAGGTATTCGGCAGTCACCATAGTCCTTCGTGACGGACACAGAAAATACTTTCTGATTTGCGTGAACACAAAGGTTTGACGAAAAGAATTGAATACCAAGGGAAACTCTTCAAATTAGGTTAATAACATTGTTGGTATAAAGTTTTAAACCAGTTCCATAACTATTATTACAAGACCGTAGTCGTTTATAAATGACTTGAATTATTTGAACTCGTTATGTAATGACCTAGAACTGACAATATTTACTGTTCGGTCTATTGGTAATTAAATAAAGTATCTAAAGATTAAGGAGCTACTCCAATGGGTAGAATGCGTGAGTTTAATAATATGTATAATAATAAAAATATATGGAAAAGATAAATTACACTTGTCGCCTTGAGAACCTCTTTTTTCCGTGAAAAAAAAACACGTTTTTCAATACATCTACCTATTTTCAAATCCAAAGAAACATAGATCTACTTTTTGTTATACTTTTCAGTTTATTCTATCACATTATTCCGCGATATCCCCAAAGTTTATTTATATTACTGCGCTACAGATAAGCAAGAAATTATTGTGAGCTCAATAGACAGCATGCAATTATAATGAATACCAACTAAATATCGATTGGCGACGTCACGCAAGCCCTTCGGATAGGGCTGGGAAAAATCATGTGGATTTATCGATATTTTTCATAGCTTTTCTGTATGAGAAGAGGCCTTTGCCCCATTCAAACCCCAAAGTAAAAGAATAACTAAATAAGATAATATTTCACTATATTTGTAAAGTTAATATAATAATATTAAATACAAATAGATAACATAATAGGTAGTTCTGTTTAAATGTTTTGTTTAATTAATCAAAGGTCAGATTAATAGTAACGAAGATATTTTGCCGGTTGTTATTTTGACCCCGATCCTACAACATTGAGTTTACATAAATTATTAAAATAAGTTTCTAACGTTGGATTTAAATATATGATATCAGTAACTACCTATTTAGCAAAAAGCGATTAGGAACTGTTTGAGATATTTTAAAGAGTGAGAAAATTAAATAATTTGTTTACTTGTCGAAGTAATCGTTCTTTCATTTATAGTGTTAACAATCTTTTAATGGATGGCCGCTATCCTTAAATGGTAGTCTCCACGTCTAGGGACTCTGAAAAAAAGCTGCCAGTGATAGTAGGTACTCGGGATAATGATATGTAGGTATTACTGACACGAGCACAGTCACGCGTAACAACTGATAATGGAGCCAAAATACTACTGATTAACGTGATTGTTTCTGCGAAATCACTTGCGAGGAATCTCAATTGACCGTTATAAATAGGTAATTAAAATAAATCAGATTGTTGTTCATGAATGAACGTACGTGTCCTTCTACAGGGATAGTCAACTCGTTTAGTTGCTAGCCAGATGGAGCTCTACAGAACACTGATGTAAGACTAAAATAATACTGATATAAGAGGTGTGAGAAGGACCCCTGGTTAAATGTCAAGAGTCAACGATGGCGCATTTTACCGATATCGATAGGTGAAATACCCATCACTAGACGGTTAACCCTAAACGATGCACCCAGGGGTCGAATAGTCTTATTATAATGAATATTATGTTTTGGATTTTATGACCCTACTTAACTTGGATTATGTAGAACGCAAAAATATTTTGGTTAAGTAGAAATCGAATCAGTTGATGCGGCAATACTTAATCGTTTTCATTTTGTGTAAACAACATTTCGGCGTCTGTTTTTTTTTTGTATCGTTTATTGAAGTTGCCTAGGTTACTGTTTTTAAGATTCAGTAGCAAAATGGTATATCTGCTTATGATTCTTGCTCGTCTGCTTATATCAGGAACTACAAAATACTAAGGAATAATTATAGATAATGCACGTTTATCTAAAATGTATTCAATTCATCCGGTTAGATTGGAAGCCGCCTCTAATATAGATGGGGAAAAGGCTAGGCATGATGATGAATGGAGAAAACAATCAACGTATTATTTTGGTAACCAACAGATACACAAATCGACAGAACTCCATAAAACCCAAGAAACATCTGTTAGCAAAACAATGTCATGGCAAAGAACATAATTAATAAAACAGAACATCTTCTAGATAAAAATATGAAGTGGCATCATCGCCGAAAATCGAGCGGCTGTGTCTGGTATTGTTGCCATCGACAGATTCGTAAAGATATACAGGGTTAAATAAAAATATAAATGACAATCTTCCATACAAACTTTCATCTTTAAATACCTTCTTATGCACCGACGCGGAAAACCCCACATTGATTCTACCAAAATTACCAATGAAAAATTTCTGTGTCTTGAAAGATGTACTGAGTACGTGGTACTTTACTTGATCTCGAAAAATCCTTTCGGAGTGCCCACCTTTTGTGCATACATTCATGCTTCTAGACCCAGTAGTTGTGTGTTGCCTGTCAGCGAAAGATGTACTGAGTACATAGTAACCCCTTTACTTGATCTCGAAAAATCCTTTCTCAGTGCTCACCTTTTGTGCATACATTCATGCTTCTAGACCCAGTAGTTGTGTGTTGCCTGTCAGCGAAAGATGTACTGAGTACATAGTAACCCCTTTACTTGATCTCGAAAAATCCTTTCTCAGTGCTCACCTTTTGTGCATACATTCATGCTTCTAGACCCAGTAGTTGTGTGTTGCCTGTCAGCGAAAGATGTACTGAGTACATAGTAACCCCTTTACTTGATCTCGAAAAATCCTTTCTCAGTGCTCACCTTTTGTGCATACATTCATGCTTCTAGACCCAGTAGTTGTGTGTTGCCTGTCAGCGAAAGATGTACTGAGTACATAGTAACCCCTTTACTTGATCTCGAAAAATCCTTTCTCAGTGCTCACCTTTTGTGCATACATTCATGCTTCTAGACCCAGTAGTTGTGTGTTGCCTGTCAGCGACAGTATTGAGTAGAAGATAGTAAAGGGAATCCAACTTGTCATTCTAAGCATTTCTCGTGACACGCAGTGTTGTCGCGACGACAACTTGAGCCCGATCGCCTAGTGTTCAGCTATCCTATCGATTAGCTGTCGCGTGAAAGTTTGGGATCCAGGATGCTGGTCCAACCACCGATTTAATTCTGATATCTTGGAGTAAGCCGCAAATTTTAGTGACTCATTTTAGCCTTATTAAAACGTCATTCTGTTGGAAGATATGAAAAACAGAATTTTTTAACGTTAAACGCAAATACTGCTAGGTTTCATTAAGTTTTTTTATAAGTTAATTTCATCTTAGAAAGATGTTGAATGTTTATACCGATAGTGGGAAACGTGAAATGAAATCCAATTTTACTTGCAATTCTTTGATCGAAATATATAACTTAATATTCTAGTTTGTAGTTGCAATATTACCAAAGAGAATAATAAAGACAATCCTGAAGCTACTATACCATGCATATCTGCAGAGGTATTCTTATTGGATTAACATCGTTACTGTTTAACTAAATCCTGAGTGATGTTACATCGAAAATACAGAAAACAGATTGCATCTCATTAGTACTCGAAATGTGTATATAATAACTGTTATATACACACTTATTTTTAGGTCGTTCTGGAACCGAAAGCCATAAACTCGATCATCAAATTTGGAACGACTGGGACTGTTTAAAAAAAAAATAACTAAAAAAAATGAAATTTTCAGTTTATGTGTTTTTTTTAACTGTCAATAAAAATTAAATTAAAAAAACACGAAAAATTAAATTTATAAAAAAAAACTTTTTTTTGTTATTTAAAAAAAACAACAATTGTTCCGAGTTCGATGATCGAGTGGCTTTCGATTCCAGAACGACCTAAAATTAATAGTGTATATTAAAGTACTGGCACAGTCAGGGAAATTAATTGTTAAGCATATGTACGTAGGGTACGTCAATTTGTTGTTTAATAGCCATTCTATACACCTGTATCAATTGGCTTACACTGTATGCTAAATTAAATATCTTCGATGTTTTTTTACATGGCCCCAATTCTACATTATCTATCTATTGATCAAATCCCATCGATTTATTTTATATTAACCAGGAAACATTAAAGGATCGTCGTACCGCCTAACCTTGAGTCTCTTTAAAGGACCGATAACTGGCATGTGTCCTGGCCTGTGGAGCGCACAACCTCAATCAAGATTCATGACCATTGCGACAGTACAGCCTTAGGCTCTGCCTACCCGCTGCCGGTCAAAACAAAGGTTTATTTTTAAAGCTTTGCTTACAAAGTGGAAAGATAAGGGAATTGGGAACTACACGTGCTACATTTTATTGGAAAATGGGTTGACATGTGAATTTGGCCTTGCTGTGGCTGTGACCCATATATAGAACGAATCCTTTTACAATCGTTACAGGGTGTTGCTTGGTATTCATTGCAAACCTAGAAAATTAATCGCGACCAGTTAATTAGTCTGGTTTTTCTAAATTTAAATCTTGAATTTGCTTAGAACCAGGCAACGCAGCCTTGAAGAAGATCAGAAGCATGAAATTTTGCACAAAGGAATTTTGAAAATTCATGCCCAAAAGAGATTCTGTAAGGGGTGAAAGTTTCTGGAGATGTTCGTCAAGTTTGTGGAGATGTTCGTCAAGTTTGTGGAGATGTTCGTCAAGTTTGTGGAGATGTTCGTCAAGTTTGTGGAGATGTTCGTCAAGTTTGTGAAGACATTCGTCAATTTCACCGAAGGGAAATCCTTTCACACAGTTTGTTTTCTGCATAAACCGTAGGTTGAAAAAGATGAGCCTATAAATTCTGAGACGTTACTTATGCAATAACACTGAGTGCTAGGGAGCGGCTAGTAAATGATTAGTACTAAAACATTTCATTAGCGGGAGCTTTTAATTATGAAGCTAAGCAAGCCTCGCTGGGCTGTTTACGCTCAAAACTTTGCAGCTAGCTATTCTTTATTATTGTGACTTGCGGCAAGAGTTTAGTTGGTGTGAAGATGAAGATAAGCTAGCATCTCATGGCTCAGTAGTTAACCAAGCAAGACAGTACCAATAATATGACTTTCTGAATCCGTATGAACTTGTTTTGGACATCACTGACATCGGTGAAAGAAACAACGTGTGAACCTGGACTCCAATTAATCTGTCATAAGCAGGTGGGATGATCGCAAGAGGCCCTGTAGTGAGGCAATTATAGCCCGGTATAAATAATTCTAAAGCCAAATTGAATAGGTTAATGCATCTACAACCAACTTGGGAGGCAGCGGGTTGACGGCCGAATTCCTGCCAATTATAATGCAAACCAACTCGAATCAGTGTTATGACACAATTATAAATAACGACTGTGTATGCATCGGGGCAGCCTGTTTCAATTTGTTCCAATCAAGACAGGGGGCGCCAAGTCCCACTGACAATTAAGACAAGTTGATTCGACAACCTTGGTGTAACACTAAATTCTAACATTTATGTTCTATTTGATTAAATTGTTCCAGCGGTGACATCAGACGGATCATCTATGGTTTTAGTTTATAATTTAGTGTTTAGTTAAGACGCCACCAATGGCCTAGTGGCCTTCGGGAATTAAAAACAATTCACTAAGTGCATCTTACTAGGGTTGCCATGCGTTCCCATCTGTCCGCCCATGTCTACATTTTTTGACCCTCGTTCCCTCGTTCTTGCCTTGACATTTTTAGAGATATAAAAGGAAAATATAAAATTTTAGTTCTTAAACGAATGAATAGAAAATTCTAAAAGTAAAATGTTTGGACTTTTGGTTAGCCAGACATCACCACGGCAGCAGAATTAGAGTATTGCTATGCCCATCAACCATGACCTACCCCACTGTCTAACCTAGTATTTATGTATCTTACTTTTTTAGGGTTCCGTAGTCAACTAGGAACCCTTACAGTTTCGCCATGTCTGTCCGTCCGTCCGTCCGTCTGTCCGTCCTCGCTTAATCTCTGTGACCGTTAGCACTAGAAAGCTGAAATTTGGTACCAATATGTATATCATTCACGCCGACAAAGTGGTAAAATAAAAATTGGAAAAAAATGTTTTATTAGGTTAGCCTCCCTATATGTAAAGTGGGAAGTGATTTTTTTTTAAATTTCAACCCTAACGTGTGATATATTGTTGGAAAGGTATATATAAATAGGGGTTTTTTAAAATCATTTTTTGATAATGTCAATAATTTCGGAAATAATCGCTCCAAAAGTAAAAAACAATGTGCCCCTCTAACTTTTGAACCATAAGTTTAGAAAATATGAAAAAAATCTGAAAAGTAGAACTTTATAAGGACTTTCTAGGAAAATCATTTTGAACTTGATGGAAACAACAGTTTTAGTACAAAAAAGACAAAAAGTTGTACAAAATAATTTCTGGACTAAGTTTGTAGTATATTCGTATATGCAAGCATTTTTACATAATGAATACCCACCTTTAAACTCATAAGTGGGAACACTTATTGTGACGGACGGGAAACTACGGAACCCTACACTGAGCGTGGCCCGACACGCTCTTGGCCGGTTTTTTTTTTCCTTTGTAGTGGCCAATCATCATATTTCAAGTCCTACAACGTTAGTGTTTAACTTAGGACTCTTAAAAGATGGCCTCTATAAAATACCACGAATGAGGTAAAGTCGAAAAGGTTGTCAATAATAAAATTGATTTATGTAGTAAGGTATGTCATCACCTTGTAAATTGCAATTCCCTTTAAAATTCAGTTACCCAGTAAGTCACTATTAGTGAGTCCATAACAACAAATTCTTGTCCGACTTCTTCAGATTCACAATATTTTCGCAGTCACTACATATCACAGGCGATTGTTATTAGCTTTTACATGGTTGATTTTTCATACGGAAACTCTAAGAAAAAAAGTCGAGTTAACCGCACGGGTGTTTGAAGAACGAAGTGATTTGTTTGTTGAACCGAAAGGCGCCCTTTACCGGCTTGTCCACGAGTTTTGGTTAGCCAAACAAAATATAAAAACACAACGACTACGACTGTCGCGGGTTAGGAGGTGACCTCAAACTTTCATATTTAACCCTGAGTCTCTCGAAACATCTCTCGAAAACAGGAACATAGTAACCCTACATAATCTGTGGGCCCTACTCTCTAACGCTTCGTCCGTATATTCGAATCTATCCGTCACTCTCGCGCACGTCTGCAGATGAGTGCGAGTGAGAGAGACGGATAGATCCGAATATGCGGACGAAGCGTAAGAAAGTTACCAGTTACCTTGCGAGCAATCCAGGATTAATCCAGTGCCTGCGGGCGACTGTTTCATCTTTCTGTTACTTGAAACTTGAACGTTGAATAACTTTAACCATTAGTAAACAAATTGACGAATGACGTAGATTTTATTTTTCAGGTTTTTTATTTCAGACCCATGAGCTTAGTGGCTACCAATGCAATTGTTCAATGTTTATAACAAACGTACATTATTGACTTTAATTGTTTCTAATTCTGGATTTAAGTTTAGGTAAGAATGAAGCTCACGTATTATTTCCAACTAACTAAAAAGAACAGTTTTTTTTAACATCTTTCTCTGCTGAGAATAGTATAAGACAGTATTGTAGGAAACATTTTGCGTAAAGCTCATGTTAAGATACAGAGGTTATCCAAAATATAGATTCGTCATATTATGTCATGAACCGACCAAACTGCAGTGGGCCCGCGTGATGGTTTATGGCCCACTCCCTCTAACAGAGAGCCAGCTCGTGCCCCCGTATAGTGGACCATGTCTTACTACGATTTGTCGCTGTTTTATTCAAAAATATAAGTTCGTATCTGCACAATACATTTGTGTCTAAAGCATATAATTTTACAAAGTACTATGAGTAATTTATTACAATAATTTAAAACAGCATCACGACAAAACATAATTCCTAAACATGGACCTGCCACGTCTTCAAACAAAGGGACGACTGGACGAGGGACAAAAAGCTAAACTGCTGAATCAAAGCAACAATTATCTATGCTTAGAACTGGCGGGAGGAATGTTAAACTCATCATAATAAAACAGTGGATGGCTTAATAACGGATGTTATGGCAATAAGGACACCGATACGTGGCACAGTCAACACGTGATGACTAATATTGAGATTAGAACACTTGGACATGCAACTGTGCTAAGAATGGAGCAAAAAATATGCACATAAACATATTTTGAAGTGTTAAAGTTTGTAAACTTGGATGTAGAGGATAATCTTCGGAACTGCTGATTTGATTTCAAAAAATATTTTACGAATGGGAAGCTACATAATAGGCAAATGAAAATAAAACTACTTTTACTCTACCTTAACGTAGGTCATCACATCACGGATATTTATAAAATAATTGAAAGGGACTACAAAGAAGAGTATTCTCGAAAGCAAAGACGAGCTGAAAGCGATCGAATAACCTCCGACAAACAGAAGCTTTCTATATTTAACTATAAACCTGAACAGTCAACTCATTATCCTAGAGGCAATGCGGCTATCCATTACATAGGACATTAGAGTCTTTAGCGATTCAATCAAACGCGTATGATGTGATGTTCAATATCGTTAATGTTCCTCGTAATTAACTATGGAGCTTCACGGACTATTTATATTAATTTTAATTCAAATCGGTTGCAGCTGGTTTTCAATTTTAAGTAAGATTTACGGTTAATAGAATGCACACTCATAGCTAACCCGCGAAATTTAATTCAGTTTGTAATTGTGCAATTTTTGGTTATTGTAAACCCTCGAACTGTAAGAGTGCCCAAGTTACTTTTGGGTTCAATGTAAAACCTTTTTTGTAATATTTTCGGCAATATCGTTTTGCAATGTTTACTATGAGTTCCCGATATACAAATAGTAAAACTGATTTAGTTTTAAAAGTGTCAGGTTGTTCATCATCAACATACTAATTAGCAAACTCTTCAGAAAATTATTTTGCTCCAGCCACACTCACGTTTTCACCCAATTACCAATAGCACCTAGTTCATTGGAACCATGCTCGCTATCAAGATACTTAGCTTAAAGAAGTGTAAATAAATTACCTTATCGTAAATATTACTACTGTTACTTACTATTGGCATATTTGCCTTAATATTATAAGGAGAAATGATTACAATTGATCGATTTTGACGGCAAAATTAGTTCAAGAGTCTGTAGTTTAGTACCAAATTCAAGTATTTTGATACGGCTCAGCGGCAGTACTTGAATCGCCTCCACTCATACAATTGCCCAAGTATTCCCACTTCAGATTCGTTACAGTCTATAACTATGGCTTATGTGATTTAAATGCTATGTATATTCGTTGATCAAGTGTAAACAAAGCAAAACACATAAGATTATTACCTACATGTCAAAATAATGTATAATTGCGTGACACAATTATTTATCGCATTTCGAAGACTTTTGAAGAAAGAAAATCATTGGTTTGAAAAATTCGTCTGCTCGACGACTTGAAATACGAACCGTAATTAATGAAGTTGAATTATTGTTCAAATGAATAACATTGGTAAAGCGAGTGTCCACACAGGCTACATAAATACTTCAAAGGTACCTATAATATCACAATTTCATAGAAAATTATTCCTCATTAGCTAGATGTATCACTTGTGTTGTGCTCAGCCTGGAATGCTGCGGAGGCGCCACTTAAGTACGAAGCCGCTTTTAGTCTCAAGCACTTCATAACAATATATACGTAATTATGTCACGGCTCATAAATCATTCTTTTTATATAGATTTTTGTCGACCACCCTGTGTTTCAGCGCTATAGAACATTGATAAATATTTCGAAATTACTTTCTTAAGAGGTCGTTGGACTCAAAAGAGTGGGTGGCTAAGAAATTGCGTGAACGACGAGTGTGTCTATTCTAGAATGCTGGTAGTTCTCAGAAAACATGGCAAGAGAGTTATACAGGGTGTAAACAGAGTCTTTTCGAAACCGTCACAAGCATTCTGTACATCAAACTCAATAACTGTATGCAAACGACTTTTTTTTGGGGTGAAAAATCACGTTTTACGGTAAAACCAAAACATTGTGCTGATAGATGTTTTGAATAGTACCTACGGGGTTTATAAATTACAATTAAAAACCAGAATTTAAAAAAAAAAAACTTGTAGAAAAATTAGAACTTTGACCGTAATCATATCATCTCACATATCTCCGTAACTAGAAAGTTCCCAGGTATGTTGTATAATGAAATGATCGCAAAGACGGGGAGAACATGTGACATTCGGCTGTCTAAGTCTTTTTACACCCTGTACAACAACAAAAAATGTGTGTGTAAAATGTTTTCTTTTTGAATGTCATTCTCCACAGGATCTATGTTAACTAGAAGCAGCTGAATGCCAGTATTTTACTCGGAGTGACGGGCAAACTGACCTCCACAACTCCACAACCTTGTCAGTGCTGCTTTTTCAAAGCCTGACCACCAGATTTACCAAGGGGTCTTGTATTATTAGACAAACGCTCCATTTAAAGGTTTGGAATCGCACCACAACATCAACTTTAAGTCATTCGTGGTACGAGTTCCAACCCACCATCTACAGACCTGCATGAAGGAGGACTTTTGGCCGAAGGGTGTCGTATATCGACGTTTCCGAGGGCGGTTACGCGACACCACGCAGCGAAACACGACGCCGATAACGTTGCGTGTATAGTTTTAGTTTCCTATGGTTAAGTGTATTATTGTTGTTAATTATTATTTTGTGTATTTTATCTATGGGCCTTAGTCGCCTGACAATAAAATGATTATTATATTATTTTGAAAATATTGGTATTCAGCTACATCCGGTTAGACTGGAAGACGACCCCAAAATAGTTTGGGAAAAGCCTAGGCAGGTTATGATGATCTTCACTGTAAACTTTTCCACGTTAAACAGTATCAAGTAAAAATTAAATAGATCAGTGTTCTAATCTAACTACCGCCAATACTCGATTATTAATAGTAGCTTATATAAATAGGCCATCTTCGTGTTTCGAGTGCACTCAACGATTTACAGCACTATAATCGACGCAGCCTGGCCGGCTTGCATAATTGCAAACATGAGTTCAAGTACCCCCGTTGTTGTGATAGACGATTTTACGCATAAGTACGCTCACGATAAATTAAAAGAGTGTTATTGATGGACATGGGGAGGAAGACGAAGCTTTTTAACGGTTTAAAAAATCCTTTTGGGATTAGGACCTGCACAGACAAGGGACTTTTGTCCGCCGGATAGATATTACCGTTTCTGTTCATTGGTTTTTGTATTGTTTTTTCATCTATTGGTTGTTGCAAATTGTTCGCGGACAAATTGTCCTTCGTCTGCGCAGTAAAGTATTTTTTTTATCTTTCTTCTAAACATATTGATAATATAGTCTCATTGTGCGTTCTAGCATCAATTCAATTCTCGATTAAAAAAGAAGTGGATTGATTTATATTTAGACACAAATTGTTCAATCGGTGGTCGAGCCACTCCTTGTTAAATAACTTCATATACATATTATATTAACGTATTACAGTAAACGACCTAAATCATTAAAAAAATACAACACCTTTTTATTTACGATTAAACTATTCAGTAGGTAACTGTTTATATTATGGTTAATCCTTTTACAATGATATGACAGCAAAACATACGTAAGTATTTTCAAATATTTAATTCGTTATATCTGCCCTTCTCGTTCTTAGATCTTGAGAAAAGTTTCCGTGTGTAGATGAGTGAACTTACACATCCCAATATTGCGAATTACATTCAATTCACTTAAACAATTGAAAAATAGGTACCTAAGTTGGTGGTGTCATATCCTACTTTATCCATACTAAGTTATTTTTATCTTTAGCTTAAAATTGTGATCATGGACCCAAACATGGACCTACCCGGGCATGAAAATAAGACGACTGAATGGACCACTTACCTTTTCCGATTGACGACATAACTGTCACAACAATCTTTACACCATCTCGTTCGAGGTTGTCATTGTAATCACCATCATTAACAGCCTTGATCCACTGTTGGATATAGGCCATCTCGCTTTTATCCCATGCAGCTCCTTCGTTAGGTCCACTGGTGATGTAGTCGGAAACCTGTCACATGAACATGTACTTACGGCTTGGGCAGCCAGCCTCATCGGTGCCGTCGAAACAGTCTTGGAAGTCGTCACAGCGACGAATTGATTCCACGCATCGGGTCGCGTCGCAGCGCAAGTGGGTTGAAGGGCAGTCTGTGGGCAAATTGAATAGCTTTGTCACCCAGTTTATGCAATGCAACATACGTCAAGAGGCCAGGGTCGTACTTCACTTTATTCTTTAACTTACTTTTAACTTGTACTGTTCGTATGCATGTAAGTTGTCCGCTTCAAATCTAGCAACTGAATTTTTAACCAGTCCCCCCAAACGATTGTGACTAAACTTTGCACAGAACTTTCGTTCTAGTGACAATACATTTTATGACAGACATGACTTGATTCTGCAACCAGGATCACCTCCTTACTAGAGAACTTCTAGGTTACTACTAGGTTAATAGCACGTACTCGAAACTTTTTAAACGCGCTCAATGTTGATAGATAAACCTAGTGTTTATTTTTTTTTTCAAAACATATTAAACAAGCGTGTTTTTAAGGGTATTTTTTGTCTTAAACAGGCGACTTCTATTAATTGTTTGTTCAGGCGTCGCTGTCGATTCTCAAGACTCGTACCTTGAGCATGAAGCTCGTGAGCAAGCGGTTACATCGCAGACAATCCATATCGTAGTATGTTACTCACAGGTTATATTTAATCCTTATTTACAAATAGCTATGATTGTATTGCCTCCATCAGCAAAAAGTTCTATGATTCCATCAGATAAATAAAGTTACAATCAGAAATTTCTCAGTGGCAACCCAGAAATACGGCCCTTTTTTTAACTGGTACCGTGGTAATTTTCCTATAAATATTAGTATTTTGATGGCTTGTCTAAGGAGTAAACTATAAATGGTGTAAAACACCTCTTAACGAAGCCGAAAGGCACTTGTTTTACCCGTCAATACGATCATTTTTTCGTTGTACACCATACCTGGGACCTTCTAGTTACGGGAGATATTGGGGGTCAAAGTTCCTAGATTTTGATAAAAAAAAAATTCTTTACAAGTTTTTAATGTAAGATTTTTACTTTAAACACCTCCACGACCCCCGTAATATTCAATCCATCCATCAGCAATGTTTTGAGTGCGTTACATTGAGTTCTATCACAAAACATGATTTTTCACCCCAAAAAAAAAACAAAAAAAAAAGTCGTTTCCCAGCAATAATTTTTGCGTAAAGTTACTTAGTTTGATGTACAGAATGCTTGGTTGGCGGTTTCGTTATGAGGTCTTTTACACCCTGTGTACTTTATCTATAATAATGGAAAAAAAAATGATCAATGTTTTACCATAAGAGGACCCTTCCCCATAAGCAGGAGTAGCAGCATAAGTTACAGTTTCAGTCTCAGTGTAGATGTCAGGTGTATCTTTACAAAAAAAAAAAACAAATGAAAATAAAAGAGCAAAAAACAAAAAAAACCTATTTGTAAGATTTTTCATAATTTACCAACATTGTCTGAGGTTTGAATCCCAGAAACACGATAAATATTTTAGAATAAAAACAATCAAAAGTATAAAATAAAAATAACTAAAATTCGTACCCGTTGAGTAATCACTAGATCCGCCTAAATCACCTCTTGTAAAAGATCCGGATTCCTGGTCATAAGTAAAAACTGATGAAGGAGTTTCACTGGTACTAACGACTGGCGTACGGTTATCTGGATTAGAAAATCCTGAATTAGGATTTCTGTTTTGGTCATAAGGAGACCTGTTGTCAGGACGTGCGGTTTGCCCGTAAGGATCCCGATTATCTTGGTCAACATTTTGACCATACGGATCCCGGTTGTATGGAACAGCATTTTGACCATAGGGATCCCGATTGTATGGATCAACATTTTGACCGTAAGTATCCCGATTGGTATTATAGGGATACCCAGTGTCAGGGCGCTGGTCATAAGTGTTTGGAGTTTCTGGTGTTGAGTTCTCAGTATTCCGATCATCTGAAGTAACTTCATAAGGATATCGGTCACTTGGATTCTCCACATTAGTTACGCCATCGTCCTTATCGTCGATGTGGTTACTGTATTCGTCCGGTGTTGTTTCCGTTGGCGTTTCTTCAGAAGCTTTAAAATGAAAAATAAAAACAAAAATAAAACACAAAATAATAATATCTTGCAAGTTAAAAAAAAAATATAAAGAACTGCAACATAATTAATCTGTATTTTCTCACAGTCGCTTAAAATTATTAATATAAATTAAAATGGTGTTTAATACTGACTCGGAGGTGGAGGACAATCGTATTCATCGGTGCCATCCCTGCAATCCGGTCGGCCGTTGCATTTCAATGACAATGGCAGACATAAATTGTCATCGCATCTGAACTCATAAAAGTCGCAGTCAAACGCCGTTCCTAAATTAAATAAAAGTAAAAAGTAAATAAATAGAAAAAATACTCAACTCCAAAAGCAAAATAAAAATGAGAAAAGGGAAAGGTTTAACAAAACTAATTCTTCTCTGGAATTAATTGGCTTTATAACATCAAATACCAACCTGGGTCAATCAACTGGGCACTGAAGTCTCCATCACGCACGGAGGTCTCTCCAAGGCGTCCGATATTTTTTATGTGGTTCCTCAAAATGTCCTTGATGGTATCCGTATCTTCGTTCCTCGTTGTCACGATGTCCAAGGTGACTTTACAGAGAAAATCGTCATTGACTAGAGACCTGGAAATAAAAATATATAATGTGAGTTTTTGAGTACTTTGTGGTGACTTTTGTTCTGTTCGTTAGACTCCGTTAACTTCGAGGTTGTGAGCTCGATGACATCGATTAAAGAAATCTCAGGGCAAAACAAACCCGCCACACTATTCCCAAACCACCGTAACTCCTGAAAGCCGGAATGAACTGTGGTGACCACCAGAAAAGAGTCGAGACAATGAAGCTCGATGAAGTTCCAGAGACTCAATTTAACTGTCTTGGATCCCGCTACGAAATTAATCAGAAAAGTATAGAGGAGGAGTTGGAAAAACCATAATTTTTTCTTCCCTCCAATCAGCAGGAGACAGAATTAAACAAGGCACAGAGGGATGTTTACAAGGGATAAGCCCAGTTGCCTAGGACCGCGGATAAATATTATCACTAATGAGTCCTAAGTTACGAGCTGTTACATTTGATTCCAATAATAGGTATGGAAAAAACGCTTGACCGCACAGGTTTCTACAAGGTCCGAATAGTAAATAAACTCCGGATGTAAGGTGTACATTATCCAACTTAATATTGCGTTCTTTCTGCCAAAGACTGCACTCCCATAATATATGATGACTGTGCAGATTGTTCATATTCGAAGTCAGATTTTTGTCAATATTCTACATATTGACAAAAAGCCGAGGCAACAAGCTTGAAGGAAAATAATTTACTCTTAAAAGTTACCATGACCTGTGAGAAAATCTCAGGGCAAGCAGCGATCACTTTCAATTCGTTTTGTATTTCTGCAAAGAGTTTTAATGGGATAAGCTTTTCGGTAGCCTATGTCAGCACAGTCTTTTTTTTTTCTTTCTATCATCGGTATCGCTGATAGAACGTCAGTTTGCCTAAACCCTGGACATAAGTATGTTTGAAAACGCCTTCCTTCAGCATCATCTGCCTAGCTTTTTCCCAACTAAGCTGGGGCCGGCTTCCAGTATATCCGAATATAGCTGAATACTAGTATTTTACATGGAGCGCCTATCTAATCTGCACAAGAGCTGGGTTTTACGATACGGTTTCTAACTAAACTTATACTGTTACTTACGGGAAATCGTCCGTGATTATCTATTACAGACAGATTTGTCTGCACCTAACAATTTATTTACCATCCTGCGCATCCTCGTCATCCCGCGATTATGGCGCCTGTAACAGAATTGCTCAGAATAATGGACAATCACGGAAGATATACCGTAAGTGACAGTATACGTTTACGGTGATTTTTGTTAATTTTAGTATTTTTTTTATCATCTTTGTGACATTTAATGATTTTTGAGATTTTTATTTACATTCTTTTTGAATAGAACTTGTTATTAATTTTATATGATTATTGTGAATGTGGGACCATGTGGGTCACATTTTTATTTTTTGTTTATTTTTTCCCACAACTGTCTGCCAGTTTGAGTACTCTAAGCGACCAACCCAAATGTCCTTTCTTTGGTATTGTTCGTCGTTTCGTTGAGCTCCTTGAGTTATAAGTCGAGCTACACGTTAACTGACAAATGCTTACACTGACTGGTCAGGTCCACTAAAATCTGTATGGTTATTTCTTCAAAAGGCCATCTCAGACACTAATCTGCATGGTCCTCATGTGAATTGAGCAAGATTATGTCTGGACTTCAAAAGAGACTACTCGTATGACCTCTGAGTTTGTTTCGGCTGTTTCTTCTCAGAGTAGTCAGGTACGAAACACCGGCCCCATCTAGTTTAAAAAATAGACGTGTAAAACTGTTTGTAAAAACCTACTTGCAAAATAAACATCATTTATTTATCATTTAATGTATGTGTTATTTTTAAGCTTTTCTTACGTTTACTTTTATTTTTTTTTGTATTAAAACTTTTGTTTTTTTCCTGTCCTAGACAAATAGATAACTTTTTCTTTCTTTCTATACCGCCACCGAAAACGCCATCCTTGAGCAAACGTGGTAATCACAGCCCATGCTGTTTTTCTAACAGCAATAAGTCTGTTATTAAAAGTACGCCTATCTTAAGTGTTTTATAACAAAATTATTTACTAGTTATTTCCCTTTCATATAATTATAACATATCTAACTTGCGTAAAGGCGCCACAAGCACACATGGACTGTAATCCTCAAAAGTAGCAGGGTGTCAACCAATTCAAAAATTCAATCAGTCACAGACAGTTAATCACTGATTTGTTGATTGACTTGACTGGCTATTCAAATTATGAGTGTCATGTCACTTCGATTCTTTTCACCTAATCGTCGTCAGTGTCGGTCAGCCCTTTATTTGCCGTTTGTGAGGCAGAACAAGACGGATTGTGTGACTGCGTTTCGATTTCATGTGACCGACAGACCTGTAATAAGTCTGTTGCTGAGCGTCTTGTATACTTACGTTAGGGTGAATAAATGCGTGAATTATTCCAGGATGGGTAGTAATACTATGAGCTATTGCAATGAAAAATGAATCATGTTAGCAGGTTTGACAGTACATACTATCTCGGTCTCCCAAAATTGCGTGAGCCATCTCAGGGTGTAACTTCATAAAGGACTGCTCGAAATATAGTTCATACAAAGAAGACATCCAGTCTTCTTCATTGGTTTTGTGATTATTATAAAGATCTCGAACAACACTTACTGTATCCTGACGAGGCTCGATCGCTGCGTGCCGGGCAGGCTCTCGAAGAGCAAGTCGACAGCATTGGCCAGCGAACGCGAGATGTTCAAGAACTCTGGAGAGTCCCTGTTGGAGTATGCCGTGATGTACGGTTCCATGACGAGGAAGGTAACGCGGAGAGTCTCTGAAAGTTTAAAAAGAAATGTTTATTACACTGATACAAGACCTATTTTCATTTGACCCTATAGAAGGTGACTGTGGCTTAGTCATAGTATAGTCAGCCTGTTTTTTATTTATTTTTCAGATGGGAAATCATCAAATGACTCCTCCCGCTCTGGGCGGAGCAGGAGGGAGTGTCAGACTTTTACAGGTTAAAACCGATTCATGTCTCTTCATCGCCCTTTGTGTTTCGGGGCCACGGTATCTGTTTCGAATAGACCTGCAGCCCCGGCAGGCATCGCCCTTGCGGACTCCTTCCTTTTGCTGAGATTTCTTTGAGGTGCACGTGGACACGTGCCGTCGACACGGCCTGTCGTCATAAGACGGATGGACGGCGAGCTAGTCCATAGCTCACCGTCTCCAGGCCCGAAGTTACAATATCCTCATGGCAACAGCAGCGGAATATTCAAAATCAATGTAGCTGTAGTCAGCCTTAATGTCCCCCTGCTAAGGCACGGGCCTCGTCTCCGTAAGAGGTAATGGGCAGAACAGATTGGTGGATGACACTCGTCTTCTAACTTTAAGTTACCATCCTGGCGAACTGTCTAAGCTTTATTAGAGCACAGTCGTGATACTTACTTTCCCTAAGTTCGGAATCCGACTTGTCCGGCGCTCCGGACCCGATGTCCACGTCATCATCCTTGCCATAACTGAAACAATTAAACATTAAGTTACTATTTTGTGTATGTTCAAGAATGACTAAGAAGAATATAACGGAGAGCGTATGTACGTACGTACGCATAGTATTTTTAAATTTATAATATGAATAAATTAACCACCATTAAATAAGCTGGTACAAAACTCACAGAAAAAATGAGTTTTGTACAAGTAGTGGTTTATTCCGTCATTGACGAAGGCGAATCACGTGAAAAAGATATTTAATAGGCTAGTTTCCACCACCAATAAATTTGCAAATCTATTTAGTCCGTCAGTTGGAGTATTGGAAAATAATGGATACGTATTTTTTGTTATTGTAAATCAATGAATCACAACGCACTAAAAAATATAGCACGGCGTGACGTACGCGTATTATTGAGAATTCTAAAAGCGTCGTATCTTCGTCAATTTTGGTTTACGTAACAAAAGAAAAAATACGTCAAATATTTTTTGATAATCTAACTGACGGACTAATTAGATTTTTTCAGGACGCAAGCCTATTATAAAGTAGTGCTTTATAAAGAATCTGATAGCTTACCTGCCGTTGTCGTCAGGAACAGAGTCTGTGGCTGTCTCCGCTTCCGCTTCCGGTTCTTTAGGGGTATCAAAGAAGGAGAAGGATGAGAAGGGATCTGTAATAACACAAATATTAATGATTAGTTAAATAAAAATAAAATATGGACTTAACTATTAAATAATTAATAATTCAATTGAATTTTTGTATGCAAACTGGAAACGTCATGATGTATACGAAATTGAATTTATTAATCTCCACCTTGTATATGATTCATTAGTTTGATTTGAAATTAAAAAAAAATATATTAAAATAGAAATTATTATATTACTACCCATTACTTTTTTTTTATTTTAATTGATATTAAAAACAAAAAAGGTCATAAAAGTTATTTTGTAGCAGTAATATTGTGATGGCACATGGCACCGCTTTCATGGCATCATTTCTGAACTGAGCATTTCAAGTTGAGAACTTCTCTACTTTAGTATTGCCTGAAGTTAGTGCTTCAATGTATGCCCGCGAAATCCTCAGATTTCTTTAATTCAGTTTCCAGTCCAGTTTGACCAGATTCTCTTCAAAAGTTCTAATTCTCAGTTACGGGTGTTGGTTATTTATGTTGAAATACCATAATTTATTTCATATCAACATGCTTCAACTGAAGAGCTCGTGGCTAAGTAATAACAGCCACTCGGGTCAATCTTTAGGTTAAGCCGTGATTGCCTAGGTTGGTCTGTGGATGGGTGACCAGGACCACCCAGTACATGCATACCGAGTTTCCTCCGTGCCTCGGAAAGCACGTTAAGCCGTTTGTCCCGGCTGTCATTTGTAGATCTTTGACAGTCGTTTGGTAGTCAGTGGCCCGAAAAGTCTGACAACCAGTCTTACCAAGGGGTATCGTATTACCCAGTACTAACTGTGTTGTGGAGGTCAGATAGGCAGTCGCTCCTCATAGTAGGGAAAAGGCTAGGCAGATGATGATCAACTGTTTCAACTACTACTACTACTACAACAGCCCATAACGTCCACTACTGGACATAAGTCTCTCCCATGGTGGGAGGAATTTGCCGTAATCTCCACGCTTGGCAGGCGGATTGGAGATTGCAGTGATGAAAGACTAACAGAAAACGCTGCTGCCCATTCTCTGGTCTACGGAGGCACAAGGTGTTCTGCCTCAGACATTAGTCGCCTTATACGACACCCGTGAGTGTAATGGGTTGGTTCTATTCTACTCTGCCGGATACCACACGGCTATACGTTTCAACTACGCCATACCCAAAATCTTGGAAACGTTACAAACTTAATTAGTTTGATACTTACTCCATTGCCTTTTGAGTCGTTTGAGGCTGTCTAGAACGGTGGGGTCTTCATGTTTCACTTCAAGAAACTCGTTAGAAGCGTCTTCCTCTCCCTCCCAGTAGATATCATTCGTTGATGATACCTGAAACATTAGAAATATTTTTATTAGACAATAGACAATCTTACTATAGTCTCCGCTAGATAGGTAAGAGTTAAAGGTCATTAACCAGCATACATTTATTCAAATACATAATACCGAAAATAAATTATGACATAAACTTGTCCCGAAACGACCTTTATCGTGATCCTTGACTTTTTCTATTTAGTAATAAAAAACTATCCATTATGTATTCTCGGGGTACCTACGCAGATAAATTAAGGAGAGAGCAATGACCTTTAATTATTACTTATCTGGCGGAGTCAATAGGTACTATTATAATTGTCAAGGTAAGGATGGGTGAATGTTTGTTACTCAATCCCTCCAGAACGGCTAAACGGATATAGATGAAATTTGGCACAAAGATAAAATATTATAGTCTGGAATAGCAGCCAGGCTACTGTTTTTTCTCACACAATCACATCGAAATTTCCACGCGAACGAAGTCGCGAGTAACAACTAGTACAGGTTGTAAAAAACCTCTTAACGAAGCCGAAAGGCATTTGTTCTCCCCGTTATTGCGACCATTTTTTTTTTGTTCTGGGAACCTTCTAGTTACGGAGATATTGGGGGTCAAAGTTCCAACTCTTTGACAAGTTTTTTTTAAATACAAGTTTTTAATGTAAGATTTTACTATAAACACCTCCACGATCCCGAACTATTCAATCCATCCATCAGCACGTTTTGAGTGCGTTATTTTGAGTTCTACCACAAAACATGATTTTTCATCCAACAAAAAAAAGTCGTTTCCCAGCAATATTTTTTGCGTAAAGTTACTTAATTTGATGTTCAGAATGCTTGGTTGACGGCTTCGTGATGAGGTTGTTTACACTCTGTATAAAATAAAAACCAGCCAAGTGCGAGTCGGACTCGCGCACGAAGGGTTCCGTACCATTATTTAAAAAAAATTGACAATTTGCAAAAAAATCACGTTTGTTGTATGGCCCCCCCTTAAATATTGAGATAATTCTGTTTTTAGTATTTCTTAGCGGCAACAGAAATACATCATCTGTGAAAATTTCAACTGTCTAGCTGTCACGGTTCATGAGATACAGCCTGGTGACAGACAGACGGACAGACGGACAGACAGCTAAGTCTTAGTAATAGGGTTCGGTTTTTACCCTTTGGGTACGGAACCCTAAAAATGGTCCTAAACTAATTGAGCTGGATTTATGGATTGAGCAAAGATAATAATCATGCTAATAGTTTCATCATCATCACCATAATTGGTGAGTATAGGCCTCCTCTTTTCTGATAAGCACAGAGAACTGTACTGCGCGGGTTTCATCTCGCGCTTTCGCGTCTTAGTTCTACTTAAATTTTACTTTATCCTTTAATTTTAGTTTAACATTACTTCCACAAAACACTGAAGACCATATTTTACTTTTATTATGTGACGTTATACTAGTTTTATAGGTAATAAATCAGTCAAGATATTCGTCTGTCGATAAAACAGTCTGCAGCCGTCGAGAGATGCAGAGAAACTCTTACAACCAATATACTTCAGTGTCCCAAGAAATTTCGTGAAGAAATGTTTATTAGCTACATAAGACCCTCGGCTTGGATTATATAAGTAAATAGGTGTTGCGTGATTGGTCAGAACCGCTCGGTCGCCCCGCCTTTATAACGATCTCGATTTAACTGCTGAATCCCGTCCTAGTAATCTCCGCCTTTATTTTATACATTTATATTATAATACAAGAACCTTTCTTAAATTTCAGGAAAAAAAAGGGGAATTATATCACAGGGAATGCAACGCGTGCAGTCACGCATGCAGCTAAGTGCAATGATACACCATCTCGTTTTCTGCAGAAAATTGTCTACTTAAATAAAAACCCATTTAACTAAGAAATTACTAAAGAAACACTAAGAAATATTTAAAATTTAATCAAGTTAAATACATATTTTGGGGCGTGAGCGCGTTTCATTCATTTACTTAGGTGTGACCGTCGAGCTGTGGTGTGAGAAAGTAGAACATTTTCTATACGTATAGCTACAAGTAAATTAGTAATAAAGGAGCTTTCTGTGAACACAAATCGCCTATAAAGCATTTGTATAAGTTCTGTTTGATTCAAGGCTGTTGATCCATCACGATAATAAGATCCTACGGTAAAACATATTAGTATTCAGCCTGTTTTCCCGAGAGCTTAGGCCGATGGGTGTATTGTGCAGTCTATACCAAGAGTGTCATCCTGAATTTCGACAGCTAATTATTTCGACACGGTCCCAATTTCGAATAACAATGCTTCGACAGAACATAATTTAAATTATTAAAATATTAAAAAAAAAAAAAAAATCGACTAGCTTTAGTCCCACAGAACATACTAATACCGTATAATTTCTAGAACTTTTGTCACTGGATTCATGGGTGCTGTAAATTATATGTATATCATGCATTTTAGCTAAGCTATCACAAATAACGTATATAAGTACATATATCAAAAAAAGTTTGCGATCACTGAAAAATCGAAAACTTTTTGTTACGGTAGATGAAATATATAAGATATCTAGAATAGATTTCTTCTTCTTTTTAGATTATTTATTTAAAAATATACGTAGATTTAGAATATAAAACAATAAAACAGTAAAAAAAATTCTTGATAACGCTCAATTTATAAAATTATATCAGCTTATGCTAGTGATCACAAACTTTTTTTGATGTGTGTATATCATGCTAATAGCCGAGTTATCACAAATTACGTCAAATAAAGAGAAATAGAGAGAGCGCTAGAGAGAAGTAGAAGGAAAAAGAATCTCCTTCATAAAAAATAAATAAATATGTTTTCTTTCATTTTCTATTCTTTATATGTCATGTCATTGTTCAACTAGGACCGCACTTCAGCGATTTCAGGCACTGGCGGATTTCACGAATTAAACTGAACGTGATCAGGTAGGCTACTTGATGTAAAGTATGGGAAAGAGATGAAAATAGACATCTTATATAGCTGCGTCTCTTTCACACATTGGAGTCAAAAACTGTGATTAAAACAATACTGCTTTAAGACGTCGTGGTAACCCTCCGGCTAAACGTTCAACAGCCGTCAGTGTCTTACGGCCAAGTTCACCGAAAAGATAACAGTCTGATTATCTAAAAACAGCTGTTTAAAACACATTTTTGTACATGATAATAAAAAACTGTTTTTAGATAATCAGACTGTTATCTTTTCGGTGAACTGGGCTATTACTATTGCTATGAAGTGTTGACTGACACTCGTGAACGCTGATCAGATCTTTCGATCGCATTCAACTTCAATATCGCTTTAGAAAAGATTTCTTCTCATACTAGTATGAGAAGAAGTCCATCCTGAAGTTCTATGATTCAGATTAGGAAGCCATGACCGATGAGGTTTGAAAATTTAGAACAATATCTCAATGCATGCTGTGTCTATCGCATCAGATTGTACAGTGTACAATCTGATGCGATATGAATGTACACTATGCTTGTATCATATTGCTTGTATTATTAGGATAAATACAATTGTATATAGGCCAATAAATAAATAAAATGCTGTTTCCACCTTAATACTGTGGAAGTGGGGTCTGTTATAAAAATCCTAGACTGCAAGAGACTTTAACTATAGTATCTGTGTCACTATCAAGAAGTTTTCTGTAGGTACCTATCTATGCTTCATTTAAAATCCAACCATCCCTCCATCCATTTCTATGTAGTATATCAACTATCTGGTGTCCACGACACAAGCCTCGTTGCTTAGTGTGGCATTAGATGGCGCTGTGTGTAATGTCCAGCAATATTTATTTATTTATTTATTTTATTTATTTTTTTAAATCCTGCTTTCAAAGACAATTTGGCCGGTCATTTCATCACTTTTCAAACATATCATTAGCTGATATTTGTAAGATCTTACATATAAAACAAACATTGATAAGCAACACAAGTGCTGTAAAATACTTCAGTTATATTTCACCTGAAGTACAAATCCCAAAGCTGGATTAACTAACGCCATCTATGATATATGACATGAACTACTACAGTTTCAGGCGTTTGGCTTTCAACAGTTTTCAGCCCTACTCTTGTAAAATATGGAGTGAGATTGTAATGTGTCTTCTATTTAGTAACCGGCAGAAATTATTGAAGGTTTATGAACAATTAAGTAAATTAAGTATTGAACTAAAAAAGTTAGTATTGAATAAGGCAAATTGGTATTTAATTTTACTCAAAATAAAAATCGAACAGGTTATTTTCTTATTCAAAAATATGATAAAGGAAATTGAGTGTTTACTGAAGAAATTACGTGTTTAATTTCAATAGCATATTAAAAATATTCTAAATGCTTAGGTTTCAATTTAGAAAACCGTGAAAATATGAACACCTATATTTAAGAAATCGAACTACCCCGACCGCTATTACCATAACACGGTACGATAAACTCGAAAAAACGTTAAAATAACAAAAAAAACCGGACAAGAGATCGTAAAATCGTCATTAAGTCGTTGCGGGGGAGTCATGATTCGCAAATAAATCGACACTCGAGCCGCAATTAGGGGCGGGTGGGGTCCTCGGCACAAGGGGGATTTCCTTGCAATTTTAGTTAGTCCAACATGATCCGCCGACGGGTGAGAACGACAAGACTTGCAAGCTAATGGCCGTGGCGGGACGGACGACTTGCCCCAACTCACTCTTGACTTGGTGCTATACTTTTTCGAAAGTGATACGTATTATATTTGCAGATCATTTTTGTACGCTATCTTTTTCGGATTGCTCGTTGTGTTCTTGGTATAGCATTGTAAATTTGTGAAGCCATTTCGATATATTTCCTTTTTGTTACCGCTTAATTTGCAACTTATGGGTACAGTCACGAGCTCCAATATGTATAATAATAGTTTCCTAAACTTAAAAGTAATTTTCGCGAGAAATAACGATTGTAACTTGAAAGATACGATCTTTTTCACAACAATATGAGTTCCAGAATACTATATCTTTAACAACATGAAATTTTAATCAGAACAGTAGGAGAAAAACTCTTTTAAAAGTTTTTAAGTGTTTACATATTGGTGCTCGTGACTTACTTTAACATATTGTGTAAACAATAGGTTAAAGTAGCTCTAAAGTATTAACTTCAAAGTAAATGTTTATACCCAAAATAAATATATTTCGGATGTACTAGGTATTTCAAACTACAATTTCTGTGCCAGTAAGCTCAGTTGGAAACGTGTTCAGCTTAAAGGTTGATGAGCAGACAATTTATTGCATTCTACAACACTTGGTAGAAATCTTTATTATTGTTACCATAACTACTAATAACTGCGTACAAAGTGTTGTTCTTATAAACGACAAAAATGAAGTTTAAGGTATCTACTAAAAACATTAAAAATTGACATGGAAAAAAGAAAAATATGTAGTAAGCATAAAGCATTACACTAAATTTAGTGTAATTTCAATAAAAGGTGGCTTTCTACAGTTTCAATACCGATAATAGTTTAGTTAATAAACGAATTCGCACCATATTAAATTTTTTCATTGAACTTAGAGCTAAGAACACATTTACCTAGCTGTAAACATGTAATCAGTCCAAATGAAACATTAAAATTAATACATTACAAATAGTTGTCTGAAGCGAGTTTCTCTCATGAAACTCGCAAATTTTGGTATTCGACGGTCGTACAAGATGGCGCTGTGAACACCTTCAACTAGACACTATGATGAAAATATTTCGCTATTTTCTGTTTTAACGGTGTAGGTACAAGTATATTAAGAATGATGATATATGGAGTTAGTATACTAGTAGGTACTTACGTCTTTTATGAAAAATGCCAGTTTGAGTAAATCTAATATATTAGTAATGAAAGAAATAAACGAATGATAGGAAAATACCCCTTCTCCCTTGCTTGCTGGATAAATTAAGAGAAAATTCTTCGCAATTTACTATTGATGGTTTAACTCGATGGAGGAAATGAAAACATCCTTTGTTTTATTTCTAAAATGTTGAACAGCATCATCGAAACTAAAACATGTCTGTTTGTTTTGTAAAATACGATTTGTTTTTGTATTGTACGTTTAGACAGAATTAACCTCTTACATTATTACTGTTGTACTGTCGATCTCGTCCGTGGTAACACTTTGACTTTGAGGTAGCCTAGAGTAGAACAGTCTCAATAGTATTAAAGAGGTCAAATTAAATATGGTGCTTTTGTTAGCACTGAAGTGTGTTCTATTGTACCTACGTAGGTTTGGTTGTTACTACGTGTAACGATGTCTTAATTTTAGAATTGATGACCGTTGACCGATGATCACGTTACGTCATGACTGACTGACGCAACGTGATTTAGGGATTACTCGGTTATATAATACCTTTAGTAGTGCCGGCTAGAAATGTTAACGTGGTCAATTAGTTTTAAAATTAGGTCGTTTAGCCTGTGACTGTTTCATTATGCTATGATCACCTCGGAAAGCACTCGAAGCCGTTAATCTCGGCTGTCATTTGTAGGTACAGTGTGGTTTGTTTAAGTCAGAATACCTGAAAGTCAGACAACCAGGTCTCACGTGTCACCATGGGGTTTCGTAATACTCAGTAACTAGGCTGTTGCGGTCAGCTGGCAGATTTGGGCTATTTTCAAATAACTAGTACTTGGTGATACGAGAGAACCGTGGTAAATAGTGGTGATGTACGGAAAACTAGTTAAGAACCGATTCAATTATTCGATATCCCGAATTAGAATCGTCATCCGCTACCGATTGGGATTGGATTTCAAGAGCGCATTTTATTCGATGACGTCAGCTTTCCTAACATCATTTTATGGATCAATTTGCAGCCCAACATCACTAGCTTGTTTGTCAAACATCCTACTGATTATGACGTCAATCTGTTGCCTTGATGATCAATACTCTAAAGATAACTCGGAGGATAATGGTGAAATCAGTTTGTAACGTGCCCTCTGATGTGACCCAAGCTCTCCGGCAGGATGAAGGCTCAGTGCAGGTTTGTAATAACATGCCACGTGTCTTAATATTTTTGTTTCATAAAAGACAATATTGTATTTTAGTATTTCTCCAACATCATCTGCCTAGCCTTTTCCCAAGTTTTTATTGGGGTCGGCTTCCAGTCTAGCCGGATGCAGCTGAATACCAGTATTTTACATGGAGCGACTGCCTATCTGACCTCCACAACCCAGTTAGTACTGGGTAATACGATACCCCTTGGTAAGACTGGTTGTCAGACTTTTTGGGCCACTGACTACCTGTAACGACTGTCAAAGATCACAAATGACAGCCGGGACCAACTGCTTAACGTGCTTTCCGAGGCACGGAGGAAACTCGGTATGTAATGGGCGGTCACCCATCCACAGACCAACCTAGGCAAGCACGGCTTAACCTAACGATCGACCCGAGCGGCTGTTATTATTTAGCCACGAGCTCCTCCTTCTTATTTTAGTATTTCTCCAACATTATCATTTAAACCAACGATATTTTTTTTGGTGATTGTTAGTGCACTATCAATACGTCATCAAGAAAAATCTCGTGTAAGTACATAACATGATTTAAAGATTCAAACAGATTCCTCCTTTTGAAGTTCAATTTTAGATCATCAGTAAACATTTTTGTATTAATAAACAACAGAATATGCAAGGGCGAACCTATTAACTTTTACCTAACAAAAAACGAAATTCATCCACTTTTTTACGTAACAATTTCTGCAAATCGCTTACTACATAATCTCTTTCGACTCTGAAACGGAAACATTAAGTATCAAGTGCATTTATATAACAGTTAGCGTATGTTAACATACATCTGAGGTTTTTAATGTAAACATAGTAACTGATAGATGGATGGTACATAAGCAACGCATACCTGGAATCTTGCCGATTGATAGTTAGCGGGTTCAAAAGAAGGGGAACCGTTTAATAATTGGGTCAAAGAGTCAAGATCGTGTTTTGTTTGTGCGTAGGTACTATGGAGGTCTTTTCCGCCTGACCATTTTAATTTTTTTTCGCTTAAATCATGCGGAGGCGCCGAGCCACGCCCCCTTAAAGTTTGGGCCTATTAGAAAAGCGTCAACTTTGGCGCGCAAAATAACAATAACTCTCGTTTGGCGTGCGTCGTCAATGCGCTCGGCCGATTCGGTAGCTTTTCATTCATTTTTAGGGTTCCGTACCCAAAGGGTAAAAACGGAACCCTATTACTAAGACTTCGCTGTCTGTCCGTCTGTCCGTCTGTCCGTCTGTCCGTCTGTCCGTCTGTCTGTCACCAGGCTGTATCTCATGAACCGTGACAGCTAGACAGTTGAAATTTTCACAGATGATGTATTTCTGTTGCCGCTATAACAACAAATACTAAAAACAGAATAAAATTAATATTTAAGGGGGGCTCCCATACAACAAACGTGATTTTTTATCATAATTGGTACGGAACCCTTCCTGCGCGAGTCCGACTCGCACTTGGCCGGTTTTTTCTACACAAAGTCAACGGGGCGGGGCTAGAGAGCGTTTTTATGTTGCGAGTGAAAGCAAAAATGAGCTTAGTGGTGGTCAGGCGGGAGTGTTCTCGATAGTACGTAGTGCGTGGTAACGTAAGCAATATGTGACCTTTATAATGTTGTAAAAGCAGGTGCGGGAAGCTTTTGATGCTAGTTTTTAATAGTGTGATATGTTTTGGTTAAGGCGATTACAGGAGCTAAATTAGCAACTCTATTTGTGGTGGTTTAAACTTCGTTTAAAATGCTATTAGAATAAAGTTCTAATCCGCTTGCACTACAAAGTGGTTGTTACGTCAGTCACTGCGGGCCAAATAGTGCGAAATGAGTGGTTTAATTGTGATTTTAAAAAAATCTATTGATTGGACTAAACAAGTAAAACACTATGATGCTAATATGTTGCTTGTAGAAATATTTACCAAAAAATCAGAATGATTGCACGTATTTTAGTATGGTTTTAACTCGTTCTAAGAAATTTTTAGATAAGTTCGTGTTTTTTTTTATCGACTAAAATTAGTTGTATTATGTTTTAAAAACACTATAATACTAGCATATAATATCCTGAAGAATATCATATATTTTTCTGGTTTTGTTTATTGCAGTGAATCATATGCTTTTTTGCATTATAAAACTCGCGTTTAGCTCTTGTAGTTGCCATAATCAAATGCTTAGATATAAACTTGTAAAAATAAGTCTCATTGTGAAAATTCTGAATGAATTTGGGAAGGTATTTGGGATATTTCGTGTAATATCCCAAACTTTATATGAAAACGTTTGTAACGTGATCTACTTTTTATAGAGGCATAATATTTTTGTAGAATATTCACAGAAATATTCTGGGCACTATGTTAAGTACTTCTACCCGCGATTTCGTCAGCATGGACTCATTTACATCCATCCATTCTCACTAACTTTCGCATCCATAATATTAGTAAGATAGTAGTAGTAGGTAGATAGGTAAGTTTCTTCTTAAACTTTGTATTCTTCGTACCTACTTATGTAGGAAGGTAAATTCCTATTTTATAACCAGAAACACGGAAAGCGCGCTTTGTCGTCTACCTTGACAAAAACACAAAAGATTACTGGTAGAGAGCTAGGGTTTCTCATTTCTCAACTTAATTTTTTCGATTCCCTGGAATTCCCGAAATAATTTTAGAATATTTAAATTGAGAGTACTTTATTATGAAAACAAATCATCATCAACATTGATTAAATATTTAGGCTTAGTAGGTAATTATTTATTATACGTTACGAGTCGAAAAACACGATTTATAAATGCCTGGTGTTAGTAGCATGTGCCAAACAAGTCTTCATTTCACGACTTCTCGACCACGACCCGAGATCCCGACCACTGCTTTTCCCGTCTAGACCAAATCTCTCAAGAATCCCGCTTCGAGAAATTTCGATGCGAAACCCTAGGTAGAAAGAAGCTATACAGGAGGGTTGCGTTTAAGTAAGTACCTTGCGAACATTATGAATTTGATGGATAAAAATGTGATAAAATGCTTTGTCAGGTTATTTGTAAGTGTCATGATAAATCGAAGAAGACCCTTGCTAAAGATATCTACGAACATGTGTTTCATAAAAAGTCATCATCTGCCTAGCCTTTTTTCCCAACTTAGTTGGGGTCGGCTTCCAGTTTTACCGGATGCAGCTGAATACCAGTATTTTATATGGAGCGACTGCCTATCTGACCTCCACAACCCAGTTAGTACCGGGAAATACGATACCCCTTGGTAAGACTGGTTGTCAGACTTTTTTGGGCCTCTGACTACCTAACGACTGTCAAAGATCTACAAATGACAGCCGGGACCAACGGCTTAACGTGCTTTCCGAGGCACGGAGGAAACTCGGTATGTAATGGGTGGTCACCCATCCACAGACCAACCTAGGCAAGCACGGCTTAACCTAACGATCGACCCGAGCGGCTGTTATTATTTAGCCACGAGCTCCTCATAAAAAGTATGTGAACTAAAATATTCTAACTACCCTAAGACAATCCCTGGCTAAGTCGTTAAAATCCGTCAAAAATTATTAGAATAACGAAGAAATAGGCAAGGGGTATGGAGTTTCCTCATTAATAGGTACCTACTACCTATCTATATTAACGAAGGTGGGTCTTCTAATTGTCTACACAATTAGTAAAACGGACCGCCTTCCGAATTAAATTAAATTTCAAACGCCGAGCATAAAAAGGTAACGGGTAAGAAAATCGTTGTGTAATAAAGTTTTTGTATGAGTGTAAAACACTCTGTAAATAAGTAGTAGTAGTATAGCTTTTATAGTTTTTTAAACTATGTATACTTAGTGCATGCAATTAAAAATATGAAATTCGAAAAAGTTGTCACATTCAATATCAGTTTACGCATGGTCGCTATATTAAAATGTAATATCGTGTTATTAAAACTTGTACGTCCAGTAAACATAGGTTTTATTTCATGCTCAAAAGTCTCTCAAAGCTAACTTACTTTAAAATACAGCGTAGTAAAATAATATTAAAACTGACTACTGTCAGAGTATATTGACAATTCTGTTTTTCTCTTTTAGTGTCCTGTGTGATCCCTTTCCACTTAATATTAAAACAGAACTCAGTTGACTATACTTCGTAGATCTCTTACAGTCGTGACGCATTGCAATGACATGTGTATCTTTTCGTGTAGCAAATAAAGTAATATTTTGAGTCGCTTTATTAAAATGTGCGCGCTGCGTCGCGTCTCGGTGTGAATTGACCCTTAAACCAATCTTACCGAGGGGCATCATGAGTTTTAGAGGTCAGATAGGCAGTCGCTCCTCGTAAATTACTGGGATGTAGCTGCATCCTGTTAGACTGGAAACCGACCTCAACGTATTTGGAAAAAAAGTAGATAGTTTGAAGTATCAACGCTAAACTAAGACACTACAGTCCAATAAACTACTTAAACTAACGTTAGGACGCTGCTCCTCCCAAGGTCCATTATCTATCAGTTATCAAGTCAACCAAGGTTACGTAAGTCACCAAACCACGATAGGCAACGTTTCTGTAGAGCCAACAAACGAGAGTTTACTATCATGCATGGTGTAAGTTATAAGCGATTAGATTGTTTACTTCTGCTTCTAAATAGTTCTTATAAACTAGGCAACTGTAGATTTCAAAGCTAGTGTACTTTATATGACATGATGACTGAAACACTAATTTATTTTGAATTAAGTAAAGGGTGTCAAAGACAAATCCTTTGCACAATTATTATGCTTGGGATTTCTTTCCTATCTGAGATTGCTTGGAAGTTGACTTAAACAACTAAATTGGTGAATTGTGAAATTTTTTCACGTTAATGGCATCAATTGGTTCCTACGGGTACCCTTCAATGCTGGCAGTTAATGAAACCGTTGTTGATGTTCGCTTGTGCATTGTCGCACGTGACATTGAACTTGGTTTGCTCTGTGACGCGGGTCACATTAACATATCTCTGTGCCGACTAAATACCACAATTTGTCTGCAAATTCTTATAATATGGTACTTAAACTACGAAGTTCTTCACGACAATATTATGTTGGTTTTTAAATATTTTGCTACTTACTTCCTTTTCATTCGGACTGGTGCATTTCACAATTGTATTAGAATAAATATTTTTACTCGTTTCTGTTCCATTATACTGCTACCAATGATTATATAAACTATAGATACGTTGTCCGCACTCTAAAATGACAACATGAAATGAAGCAAATTGGCCACATCGCGCTTAGTTACGCACCAACCTGTCGCGCGACGCTACGTTTGTTTATAATTTAATAAATCCTGTGACGTGACTGAAGATGTATATTTATCTCCCTCTCGCAACAGGCATCCCACCGTTCGGTGTCATATTTTCTTTCTCTTTCTTCACGCTTATAAGTAGTTCTAGTATTTTCGCCGTTTTTAAGCGCCGCGATGTTGGTTCATGACGTGTCTATTTATCATTGACTGCTACACTTGTTTTCCCCGTAGAGGTGTACTTCATTCTATCTTTAGTCCTACATCACCTACATATACATAAGTCTCATTTATTAGAGTGCGAAACTATGCCATCAAGAGATTTTTCATTTAAGCGCGAAAATCTAAGCTGTGTCTGCAAATACACGACATTACTAGATAGAATAAAATGTTACTTGATTTTTGAGTTATTAAACTCTTTATGTTTCGTACGCTAACAAAGTCAAAATGTGAATATTATTTTCAAATAATATTTTCCACAATGCCTTGACTACTCCGTTTGGAAAGTTTGTTTAACATCGAAGTAAACGGTAACGTCAAAGTTAAAAGAAAAGTTAAGTTGGAAGTTAGTGAGTGGTCATGACAACTCAGTACAGGTCAGTTGTCTACTTTATTTACTACGCTCGATTTTACTTTCAATTTCTCCCCTACTGGTGATGAATCATCTTATTATTAAAACTAGCGACATAGGTACAGTTATTGCCATCCAGATTTTTTTTAATTAATGCAATTATAATTTAGGTATGTTACGGCTAATACCCGAAGTGCGGCTACACCTAGTTTTAGCCGGCTAAAACTAGGTGCAGCCGGCCACATGCGGTTAAACCTAGGTGTATCCTCTTGTCTTCTGTTAGAACTAGGTTTAGCCTTCATCATAGCGGCTAGAACTAGGTGCAGCCACACACCGGTGGTTAAACTTAGGTGTATCCTATTTATCATCGCCTGGAACTAGGTTTTCAGTTCAGTAATGAGGTGGTTGATGACAAACTAGTTTTGATTTTTTTATAAACCATTCAGAAGTAGGAGCCCCGATCGCGGGGCCCGTTCGACCGGTTCTCCCTCGACTCGGATGCATCTGCGGGGGTAATACGAAATCTAATCAATCGGGAAACGCAAGATAAGAATCTCAAAACAAAACCAATAATTATGCATAACTGAACTAAAAACCTAGTTCTAGCCGATGATAAATAAGACACACCTAAGTTTAACCACCGGTGTGCGGCTGCACCTAGTTCTAGCCACTATGATGAAGGCTAAAACTAGTTCTAACCAATGATAAGAGGATACACCTAGGTTTAACCGCATATGGCCGGCTACACCTAGTTCTAGCCGGCTAAAACTAGGTGTAGCCGCACTTCGGCTATTAGCCGTAACATAAATACATAAAAACCTCTCAAAAATAAATACCCAAATGATGGTAAAAACTGCTTTGAATTTGGTTACGTAGTTTTGAAAAACAAAAAACAAAACAGGCACGAATACTGATTTTAAGTTTTTTCTTTTTAATTTTAAAATACATAGCTTAAATGTCAAGGAAATCGTGCAAAAGAAAATAAAAGCAAACGCTTGACATGAACTCCACTTTTACTAATTCTATTTCTATAATTTCCTGCCACGAAGCTCTATTAAAAAATCTAGGAAGACGCTTGTTGTCTAGTAGAAAGAATCCTTTGACATTTAAATAAATAATTCAGAAGAACGCTCCTTACTCGATTCGAGGAAGGGCGACAAAAACACAAAGAATGTTGCTGAATTGGGAAAATGGATACTCATAGTTTATCTCATTAAGAGAGGAGACAAACTGCCGAACGATATCGATGTCTCAAACAATAGTGTATTAGTCTATTAGTAGATACATTCCGCGTTCGTAACCGTCACGTGACCCTACATTTGTAAGAGAATGCACGATGCACATGGCTACTCCATTTAGCGGCATACGAGCCGCACTATTATTACTACTACTTTGGAAGCTTTTGGTTGTACAGTCGGAGCCAAGAGCTCTTGAACTATGATATTTATTAAAACCAGACTACTGCAGCTACTGACGATAGGGACTCTAGTGACGATTTTTATTATACAACGATGTTCTGTATCTACCTTGGGTTTCTACTTATTGATTGTATTATTTACCATACCGTTGGGCGGTGTAAAGTATTGTATGACAAGAAAGGAGGTGTCTAATGATTATGAGTACCAGAGAAGTATGGAAGAATACATGCTGCGCCGACTCCAAATTAATTGGGATTAGGGCAAGAGATTGATTAAATGAAGGCAAACCGCAGGGCCCGCGTGGTGGATTGTAGCCCATTCCCACTCATAGAGAGGAGGCCTGTGTATGATTATAGGCTAATTATGCTATGCAAGAGAACTATGGTCGATGGAGGAAAAAGTCGTAATGTCCGTAATGTTCTGCACTGAGCTAATCGTCCAGATCCAACAGTGTTGTCAATGACACTTATATAACAATTCCAAATTGCGGTACTGTCAATGTGCCCATAACCACGTCAATGTGCCATCTGCTCTTATAGTACTCACCAAACAGACCGTTGTTTGAAATATCGCATTTATATATAAAATCATTATTAGAGGACAACAAAGTACAATAATTACCGTCTACAAGAGCTTTCAGACGCCAAATCATATTTACCAATTAAGTACAACATATAATAGCACATAAGTAAGTACGAAGATGCATGATATGCATGTTAGCGATATTGTGGACGATTGTACCCTTTGAAATTCAATTAGACAGTGTCTAATATGTTGGAAGGTACTCAGAACTTTATGACATTCGATATTAAATTTGGTTTTTAATCGATAGTCAAAAATAACTATGCAAACCAAAAACAAAGCGAAGAAATATTACACTTTTTGTACACTTCTTTCTCAAATTCCAGTGTATAAAACATGGATGATAATCATTACTGGTTTCTTCCGTTTGAAAAGTGCTATGCAACGTTAGGGCTTCCAATTAAAACCTACCTCATTGTATCGGCTGATCTCGATCCGATGATTTCAAACAAATAATCCTAGTCGTTAGTTCAGGCGATGCTGACCTCCCTGCACAGCTTATAAATTAATATGCGCTTAACTAAAATCAGCTTTCGGGCTCATAATTATATTCAAACAAAATACCTTTGTTTTCTAGTCTGGTGAGATACCAAAGAACCTGTGATAAATCAATAACACTCATCAAGTAGATATCATGAGAACTCATAATGTATGAAAGCACTCACAAGTATTGGTCAATCAGGACAAATATCATAAATGAGGTGTTTAGCCCATTGACCGCTACCGCGTCGATCTGAATATACACCAGACTGAAGCAAATATTTCTATTAGATATTAAAAAACTGGGTGTGATGTGGACCCGCGGTTTAGGCCCTGTAGGGGACGTGACTAGGTGGTACTTGTTGGGAATCGCTACGCTACTCAGTTAAACACTCAAATAACTTTAACAGGTTTATTGAGGTAACTAGACTAAGTTATTGTTAAAATGATGGATACCAATGCACCCGGTTGCTGTCCGTTATGCACTGAGCTCGCGGGGCACATAGTGCGGCCGCATCGTATCGCTAGGTCAGCAAAACGTGGTCGATTTCACAACCTTGAAGATCGCTGACGCTGGCTGTTAAGTATGAATCTCTTCTTAAGTTAATCGCTACGTTAATTTATTTACGTATTTTTTTATTTATTAATTTGAACCGGAACTGGTATCAAATTGTATAGCTGGAACGTATCTGTGCTAATTAACGGTAAGTTAATTTCAAATATGAAATATTCGTCCGTCATCCTTGCCTTTACTTGTAACAATTTGTAGATCTCATACAGGTTGAACTGAATGTCATCTATTATCGATATCATCTATTGTCATACATGTAATCGATATTTGACTAGATACAATCTGTAACTCCGCACGGAATTGTTGTGGAGTCAAGAGATGCAGATTGATCTGACCATGATAGATCTCAGTCATAGTATCAAGAAAAGTGTCCTGAATCCGCTTTAAATTCTGAATCATATTTATGGTCGCTAACGCAGCTAAAGAGAAATCTTGCTGAATAGACATTACGTCGATCTCCTGCTGCAATGTGTTGGTGACGCTGTCTAAATGATTCAAATGTTTATTAATTATCATAAGCTGCTTTTCAATAGTCTCTTCTGTTCGCTTTAAGATATTATACTCCGCTTCTATGACCGATGTCTGATTCCTGTACAACTGACTAAGGTGGTTTATATTCCCGTGTACAAGTTCAATGTCACACTTGTGTTTTTCTGCGAATTCCTGATCCAGTACTCCGAACAATGAATTAGCTATGGAGCCGATAGCGTTGATAAGCCTGCGTCGAGTTCGCGAGCATGCTCCAAAGTGCTGATTGAGCAACAGATGATTATAGTATTGTAGTTCATCGTACTCGTGTTGTATTTGTAGGATGATAATTTTACAATGGCTCTGCTTTTGAATTTTCTCGCATGTTTGCTTGAGATATTGAGAAAATTGTGTGACCGCTTTGTCTTCTTGCCAGTAAGGAGACATATTATAATATGTTACGATTTTCCATTGATCACGAATAAGATGCATTTGTCCTAATGGGTCAAAATACAATGTTTGATTCAATGTTTGGTCATTATAAGGCTCATAAAAAATAGCAATGATAACGCTATCCTATAGATTTTAGGACCATTACTGGACTGCTTCATGCTTGCTCGCTTTCTCTTCCGCTTTTGCTTCATTATTTCGCTGGTGCTGTTTTTTGCTTTCTCTTCCGCTTTTGCTTTATTGCTTGGTTGGTGCTGCTTTTTTGCTTCATTTTCTGCTATAACTAAGATAGAAAGCTTGATAATGGGCCGCTTTATGAAACTGTTTTTTGTTTTTAATGTCACCACCCGGACAGCTCCATCGTTTCCTGGGTGGATCTCAACCACCCTACCAACAGGCCATCTCCCCGGTGGTAGGTTATCATCATGAATGGTTACCAAATCTCCTATCTCTATATTCTTCTGTGCCTTTAGCCACTTGCTGCGTATCGACAATTGGCTAAGATACTCCGCTTTCCACCGCTTCCATATATCTTGGAACGTTTTATTCACAAAATGCGACCACGAAGGCTTTTCGAACGATCGGTTTGGTAAGTTTTTGATAAGACTTTTCATAATCAAAACATCCGTGTGGAATTTAAAGCTAGTATACATAGACTGGCATGTAATGCTTAGCTTGCCTGTACAGTTAGATTCCTTTTGTCCTATTCCGCAAACTGCTCCATCAAAATGCAATCTAAAGTTTTACGCTCTACGCTATCCTTTTTAAAATCGATGAGTTTTCTAATGCTGGAGAGCATTAGAAAACTCATCGATGCAATCTCAGATTGAATAAAATAAAGGCTCTCCATCTCGCTGCTGGAGTAAGAAAAATTGAACGATCATACTTGGAAAAAAAAAATGCAAAAAATGCAAATGGAATGCTGAAATGGACCTTTTTGGCGCAGCCGTGAGGCACACAGCACATATTATGTTTTCCTCCTTATTTTGTATCTTTTTATATTATTGTGTATGTGCTTTATTAGCTGATGTCAAATAAACATTTTTCTTTCTTTTCTTTCTTTCAAAAATCCTTTGCCGCTGCTAATCTGATGGGGTTTGTCTCCCACACCAGTGATCCGTTGTTGCCGCTAATGTAAGCTATGACCTCACTGCTGCTGGAAGGGCACTCCCCGAGTACCGCTTTTGCTGCTACCGCTGAGAGAATGTATTGGGCACTCCAACTAAAGTCTCGCTAAGGTTACCACCACTGTCACTGCTAAGCTTTAAACCGCTGCAATCCAAAGTGTCACTAGTTCTGTTTAAGTTCACTTCACGATAGCCTTCAGTCCCGAAAAACTAAAGTCCGACCGTGAAGCCCTGTTCAAAGGCTCGAAGGACCAAAATGTAGGGGACGTGGCCAGGGGTGCGATGTCAGAAGTCCTCCACGTGTGTCTGGCGGCTGCTGGTCCCTCTCGATACGTCTGGAGGGAAGAGCAGCTGCTGGGCCGGTGCACCCTGGACGCGGCGGTATCCTTCTCCGGGGAATGAGAGGAAATGAGAGTTTTCTTTTATCCCCCGGGGAATGTGACCGCCACGGCTAATGATTCTGTCAAAGGGTTCTTTCAGGACCAACGGTGCGTTCCTCTGCGTGACCCTCTGTAAGGCAGAGGGCACAGCTGAGGAATGAGGGCGGGCTCGGTGTGCACTCACCCTGCCTCCGAGCAGACGGAGAAGGATCCGTCCTCCTCTGTCACCGCCAATCTCGTAATCTGGCTATCGAAGCGCTGTGGATCACGTCTCGCGGTTTCGATAGGGGACCGAGGGTCTTGGCTTAACCGCCCGGACCGCGAGGTAGAAAACCTCTATAAAAAGTTACCCCGAATCCCAAGTGGCGACGCACCGCGAGGGGATGTATGGCTGACGGGTGTTCCATGGAACAAATCAGTCGCTAGTGCACTCCTCGCCAGGGTACCTGCAGGCCCCCATGGCGAGTAATAAATACTCAAATCTGCCCTTCTAGGTACAGGGGTCTCTGCCTAGATTGAGAATATTTCCCCCATACTCGTGGGATTAAGTATGGATATCGAAACAAAAAAAACCAACACCGCCGGCAACGGAGGGAAGAGTCCTGCGCCCCCCCCTGGGTTCAAACAGGGCAGCCGCGGGCCCGAGCACGGTGTCGTACGTGGCTGCCGCTGCGGCTGTGGCACCCGGACCGGGGCCAGCGAGTCAGCCCTCCAGCAGGGCTGTGGCGCCTCCCCCTCCCCCTGGAAAGCCAGCTCCGGCGAAACCGGCACCAGCTAAGAAGGCGCCAAGGAGGAGGAAGGGCAAGGCAGCTGCACAGGTGGTGACGGTGCCGGCGCCAGTGCCAGCGGCGAGCGGGCCAGTGCCTGCGGCAGGCCAGCTGCCGCCGCCACCACCGCCCCTCCAGCCCCCGACACCTGCGGCTGAAGCCGGATGGCAGGTGGTCGGGGAGAAGAAGAAGGGGAGGAAGGCGGCCAAAAAGGCCCGAAATGTGGAGCGGCAGCGCCAGCACAGGGCGCGAAAGATCGCGGCCAGGCTGCGCGCCCCGAAGACCGCGGCCGTAGTGATCACACTACAGCCGGACGCGGAAAAGAGGGGCGTGACCTACCGCGACCTTCTGGCGAAGGCGAAAGAGGCGGTAAACCTCGGTGAGCTTGGGATCACCGGGGACCTCCGGCTTAAAGTCACCGCGACAGGGGCTCGATTGCTGGAGATCCCCGGCGAAACCAGCGGCTCGTCCGCCGACGCTCTGGCTGAAAAGCTCAGAGCGTCCCTAAATGCGGACGAGGCCCGAGTGTCCAGGCCCGTCAGATGCGCAGACCTGCGCATCCTGGGTCTGGACGACTCGGTTACCGAGGAGGAGGTGGTGGCCGCCGTCGCCAGGTCCGGAGGGTGCCCTGCCGATCAGGTCAGGGCAGGCGCCCTTCGCCCGGACTCCACGGGTATGCATACCGTTACGGTATGCTGCCCGGTGACGGCGGCTAAAGCCATAACGGAGGGCCGAAGGCTACTGGTGGGCTGGGTCTCAGCGCAGGTGAAGCTGCTAGAGTCCAGACCTCTGAGGTGCTATCGCTGCCACGTGGGACACCACGTGTCAGTACAGTGCGCCTCGGAGGTTGACCGCAGTGGACTCTGCTTCCGTTGCAGCCAGCCCGGTCACGTATCCGCGGCTTGCAGTGCCACGCCACACTGCGGTGCCTGTGCGGCGGCTGGCAAGCCAGCCGACCACCGGGCTGGAAGCAAGGCCTGCGCTGCACCTACCAAGGCCACCAGAGGCAAGGGAAGGCCCTCTGCCGCCACCGCCACCGTCGCCACCGCCGCAGCCGCAACTGCCACCGTTGCCGCTGCCACTGCCGCTGCCGCAGAGGGGCCCTCACAAGGGGCCAGGGAAGAGGAAGCGGTAATGGAGTGCCAATAACGGCCCCATTACGCTTCCTCCAAGCGAACATCAACCACTTTGCCTGCGCTCAGGATCAGGCGCAGTGGTTGATTAACATTGCTGTGGTCGCTGAGCCGTATTTTGTCCTCCCCAGGGAAGACTGGGTAGCAGACCTTAGCGGCTCAGTGACCATAGTGTCGTCGGCCGCCGCCGGTACCCCGACCCTTGAAGGTGTCAGGAGGGGTCGGGGGTGCGTAGCAGCCCGGTTCAGGGAGATCGTAGTGGTGGGAGTCTACTTCTCCCCGAGCCGAACTCTCGCCGAGTTCCACAACTCTCTCGCAGAGTTGAGCGTCGTCGTTGGGAACACCGGACAAGCCTGCCGACGTTAACAATGAGGCAGGGTGGTTCCAGGAGGCCATGTCTGACATCTGCGACGTGGCAATGCCCCGTGTTCGGCCAAGAAGCGCCCGGCGTCAGGTGTACTGGTGGTCGCGTGAGCTGACATCTCTGCGCGAGGCGTGCGTGGCTGCACGACACCTGTACGCCAGGCATCGCAGGCTCCGCATCCGCCCACCGGATTCGGCAGCCATTGAGGCGGAGCTTTATGAGGGGTACAGAGCGGCGAAGACCGCCCTCCGCGAAGCGGTCCTGCGGGCCAGGGATCAGGCCCGCGAGGAGTTGCTGGGGACTCTCGACAGAGATCCGTGGGGGCGCCCTTACAAGTTGGTGCGGGACAAACTCCGCCCCTGGGCCCCCCCACTGACGCAGAGTCTCCGGCCTGAGCTCGTGGAGGACGTGGTGAGCACTCTGTTCCCTTCGCGAGGGGAACACCCACCCCCGCCTATGGCTCCGCCGCCTGCGGTGCTGGAAGCGGATCATCAGGACGACGACGACGACACTCCGGAGGTGACTGGGGTAGACCTGAGAGTGGCGGTACGCAGGCTCAGTGCCAAAAATACCGCCCCGGGACCCGACGGCTTGCCTGGCAAAGCCTGGGTCCTGGCCTTGGAGGCTCTCGGGCCCCGACTGGAGGGGCTCCACCGTCCTTGTGGAACATCGGTTACGACTGGGTGCTGCGCGCCGACCTCCCTAGTGGTGTCAGCGTAGTTTGCTACGCTGACGACACGCTGGTGCTGGCCCAGGGGAGGTCGCACGAGGTGGCGGCCGAAGCGATGACACGCGGGGTTGCGACAGTCGTTGAGAGGATCCGACAACTGGGTCTCGAGGTGGCATTGCACAAGTCCGAGGCCATGTGCTTTCATGGGCCTCGGAATGCGCCACCTCCGGGATCCTTACTCACGGTAGGAGGGGTATCCTCACCTTCCGCCTGACGCAGGTCCTCACCGGACACGGAGTGTTCGGGAGGTTCCTGCACCGAATCGGGCGGGAGGAAACGCCCGGGTGCTTCCATTGTGAGGATCGACCGGAGGACACGGTGGAACACACGGTGGAGGTGTGTCCCGCGTGGGCGGAGCACCGCCGTGTCCTCGAAGCGGCGATTGGCGGCGGCGACCTCTCGCGTCCTGCCCTGGTGCAAGCCATGGTCCGGAGCGAGACGGAATGGGACGCCGTCACCTCCTTCTGCGAAGTAGTAATGCTAGAGAAGGAGGTGGCGGAACGTGAGAGGGAGAGAACCTCTCAACGTCCCGGCCGCCGCGGGAGACGCCCCGGGCGTCGGGGGCCACCACCACGTGGCCCCCGGCCACCGTAGGCGCGGGCCTGTGGACGGTGAGCTATGGGCTAGCTCGCCGTCCATCCGTCTCATGACGACAGGCCGTGTCGACGGCGCGTTCGTGTTCCACGCGCGCCTCAAAGAGAGTCAGCAAAAAGGAAGGGATCCGTAAGGACCGATGCCTGCCGGGGTTGCGGGACTATTCGAAAGAGATACCGTGGCCCCGGAACACAAAGGGCGATGAAGGAACACGGATGGGTTTTAGTCAGTAAAAGTCTGACACTCCCTCCTGCTCCGCCCAGAGCGGGAGGGGTTATTTGATGATTTCCCATCCAAAAAAAAAAAAAAAAGGGGACGTGGCCAGGTGGTACTTGTTGGGAATCGCTACGCTACTCAGTTAAAAACTCAAATAACTTTAACGGGTTTATTGAGGTAACTAGGCTAAGTTATTGCTAAAATGATGGAAACGAATGCATGAGGTAACTAGGCTAAGTTATTGCTAAAATGATGGAAACGAATGCACCCGGTTGCTGTCCGTTATGCACTGAGCTCGCGGGGCACATAGTGCGGCCGCATCGTATCGCTAGGTCAGCAAAACGTGGTCGATTGCAATGATTGCATCGAACAGGCCCTACCGTTTCATCGAACAGGCCCTACCGTTTCATCGAACAGGCCCTACCGTTTCATCGAACAGGCCCTACCGTTTCATCATCTGCCTTGCCTTTTCTCTACTTCACTGGAGTCGGCTTCCACTCTAAAATGCAGCTCTATACAAGTATTTTACATGACCAACGCCTATCCTATATAATCTGCATCACCCAGAGACACTGAGACCAGAGACTAATTGGCACTTGTCATACTTTCGGGTTTCTACGACCGACTACCCTTATTTTTTATTTCGAAAACTATAAGTTTTATCGCTAAAGTTTGAAAGTAAAAATTGTAGCATAAACAATTTGCTTTAAAAAAACATTTTCGACACTTAACATGTTTGACGTTTCGGAGTTTTTTTTTTGTTTTTTCAACAAAATTTGGAAATTTAAACCCCTCCCAAATTTAGGGGTTGTATCAAAAAAGATTAAATTAAAAAAAAATACGTGTTATTTTTTATAAAGGACATAAATAAATATACATAAATGAACAAAATATCTACATTTTGTGTACCCCAGATCGAGCCAGCCACTACTGTAATGTACATCAAATTAAGTTAGTTAGGCGTACTTGCGGTGGTATTGCCCGCCTAACCAGAAATGTTTGGTTTTCAGTGTAAACTGTACAGTTCATCATTAATTTCGTTAATCAGTAGATAATATATTAATATTATACAAAATTTTGTTGATGGAAAATGGAGTGGAACGTTTTCATTTTATCATTATATATTTATTTTATTATTATTTATATTTTATTATTCTGGGATGAATTAATGAAATGATTATTTCTTGAAATAACATTTTTTTCCAAAAGTATGTTTCATTAGTACCAAGAAAATGTAGAATGATTGCCTTCGTTTTTTTTCTTACAATTCCTATCAAACGGTATTTTTACTATCAAGAAAATGTCGAATGGTTGCCTTATTAAAGTCGTATTCGTCCAAATCGTATTTATTTATTTAATTTTAAAGAAAGCTTACAGACTAATAACAATCTTAAATATCATGAATAAGTAGCGAAATTTGCTAATTCAAGCTTCCACATGTTTTGACGCAATAACTAGCTAAATTCCTAATCCCTCTTGCATTCAGTATCAGCTATGTTTTAATACATAATTATGGTTCACCCATTCCTCCGAAGCCTCTCATCTCTTGTTCCTGCATTTGTTTTATTATTACTTCATCCTCTATAAACAATAACAGTTACAGTTTACTTGTTACCCAGAAACTGACTCATGGAGGTCATTTTAGGCAGTCGCTTTATTTCAAACACTGACCAACTATATCCTGAATGACGCTGTTATTTAATAACTTCGGTTTAAAGAAATTTATTTCTCATAAGAACATACAGTTCGCTTATAATGAGATATAAAGTAATAAGTAAGATAATACAATACAATTTCCTCCAGAGTATTAAAAGTTATAATGTACATACTTCATGTTTTTTTAGGCTTATTTTTCAATATTTTCACGTTAGTGCACTCTTTAATATCGTCCGGTAATTCGGTGTCCAATTAACCCTATTTTACTAATATCGTTTATATATATGAGAAAAAGTAACGGAGTGATAATTGATCTTTGATAATCGAAACTTCTGCATATGATTGTCTAATCTTCTAATGACCGTAATATATTTGCACACCTTGCATGGTTATAATACAGTGTCCCTTATGAACTTTTTGTAACATCCTCTGAACCCGTGTTATACAAATAAATTATTTGTATTTGTATTAGTCGGGAAAAGGCTAGGCAGTCTTGAATAAGTATCAGCTTTTTGTCCTTCCTCATACATTTTAATGCATCAGTAGTTTAATTAAGGAACTTAATAATAGTACCTACGTTCATACAATTAAATTGCTATATGGCTAATAGGTATCGCATCACAAAATCACAATAGCACGAAAATGAATCCAGCACAGTCCATTACATCATATTATATAAACTACATGGTGTACCAACATCATTATGTGTTATAAGATGTGTATACTGTTGTACCATTGAATTGGTTTTTATACTACCGTAACTGTTGCAAATTAAGAGGAGAAATTAAGAAGAGAATTAAGAGGAGCTCGTGGCTAAATAATAACAGCCGCTCGGGTCGATCGTTAGGTTAAGCCGTGCTTGCCTAGGTTGGTCTGTGGATAGGTGACCACCCATTACATACCGAGTTTCCTCCGTGCCTCGGAAAGCACGTTAAGCCGTTGGTCCCGGCTGTCATTTGTAGATCTTTGACAGTCGTTAGGTGGTCAGAGGCACAAAAAGTCTGACAACCAGTCTTACCAAGGGGTATCGTATTACCCAGTACTAACTGGGTTGTGGAGGTCAGATAGGCAGTCGCTCCATGTAAAATACTGGTATTCAGCTGCATCCGGTAAAACTGGAAGCCGACCCCAACATAGTTGGGAAAAGGCTAGGCAGATGATGAACTGTTGCAAATTAACTATCCGTTGTTATGCACTACTGGAGGAGCAAAGGATTCAACGACATGTATATAAGAAGTAAGAAAAGAGTTTGACCGTTTTCTGTTTTCGTTTTTCGGCAGAAATATCCTTTTTCAGCCGCTTTCGGAGTCGCTCGAACAAAAGTTGTTATTTTTGGTTGCATAATATTCCCACTGCTGGGACACACATCCTCTTCTCTATGAGAGGGAATGGGATATAAACCACCACGCGAGCCCAGTGCGGGTTGGTAGATTTCACAATTGTCATCGAAGTTATGGTTCCAAGATATGTTTCCAAGATTGTTTGGTTTCCTCGCGATGTTTTCCTTCACCGTTTTTAAAATTTGTAAACGTTTAATAAATATCAGAATATAATAATGATTCAAGTTTATTTAAAAATATTCTGTGGATTTAGGTATTTCACTTTTGCCGCACCTAAATCAGGCCGAATTTTGGTTTTATTTGTGACTGAAACGAAAACTATTTACGGCCAGACTCTAGACGTAAGTCATTATCATCAATATACGCATTTATCATCTCAAACTACTCTTTGTTCTGACATACTGCTATTTGGTCACGCTTCAGAAAGACTGGGTTATCAAACGCATTGTTTAGTAAGCACAAAATATTGTGCTTACTAAACAATGCGTTTGATAACCCAGTTAAACCAGTCAAAATAATAATTTTAACTGGTTCATAACACCGAGGAAATGTCAAAATACTCGAAAAGAAGAAGTAACCGCTCCTCATACATGCAGTAACCTCACTCCTATCCTTTTTTACGATTTGAATAAACTGATTGTTATGTTAGTATATTGTGATGTAATAAAATATTAAATTTCTGGCAACACTATTATACTCGTAATAGGGAATTTAAAAATTAATACTTTCTATCCGCTTTACTGAATGTCTAAAAAGTATCATTAAAACATATTTTCGTTAATCAAGTATTTTATTTGGACAAACTTGTTATACAAGACGTATACACATCACTCATGTTGCTTTATTCTTGTCATAAACGCAGACTGGATGCGATAACAACGCTCCTCATTATAAAATTAAATCAAAATGAATCAATTAAAGATCTAGATGTGTACGACAGACCAATTTACCTAAACGTGTTTTCGCCTGAACACACGAATACGTAACCAGTACATAGAAACTGAAAGTTATTCGAAGTGTTTCAATATAAGATTTAAGTCTGTATGTTTCAACAGGTGCATAAATATTGTAGTAGATGTTAATCGATATTACTTCAAAGTATCATAACTGTTGATCAAGGGCATGGCCAAACTTCAACGATATCGTCAAAGTCAAGTTACAACGTGGACCAGGGCAGGCAGTCTCGACATAGATACCGACAAATTCGCTAACTTTTGATTGCTAATTACTAACGAATAAACTGGGTTGCAATGATGATGCTTGCTAGTAACGCTAGTCTCAACGTCCAAGATGCGTTTCTTCCAAACATAATTATTGCAACCGAATTTATTCGTTAGTAATCGGCGATCGAAAGTTAGCGAATTTGTCGCTATCTATGTCGAGACTGCGGCGCCAGTATTTACCCGCTGCATGCAACAGTTAAACTTCTTCACGAACTAACAAAGTGAGAGGGAGGCAGCACTTAATTAGTTAAACAAACAAAAAGTTCGTCGATACTAGTATCTATCATTCATTTTATATTATTTTATTTAAAAGACGACTGACTTAAGCAACCTCAATTTTCCAAAACTGCAACTGTTATAGTGTCATCTAAAATCACCTCAGAAGATCTCAAACATCTCTAACATTTTACGTATGTTAAGTATAAAAGAATGCGAAAGTTTAGAGAAGTATCGAGAAGGCAGTGGAGTCGATTCCCGCGGCTCGTCGAGGTATCACAGGCAAGTTAAGTCCACTTAGCAAGCGACGGGGCCCGCCGAGCGGGGACGCTCCTACCATAGAGCTAACTCACTGTACACATTAAATCGGAGGGCAGAGACACAACACATTCTATGGCGAAATAGGTACTCAAAAATATTTAAGATTGTCAAACTAAAACTCAAACTGAAAACAACTAACAACAACACAACACCAACACAACAACAAAAACCAACAAACAACAACTCCAATAACAACTTTTTTAAATGAGTTTTTGTCCTCCTAAATCTATAGAATCCACCTACACTGTATTATTTTAAAGAAAGGGGCATAAATCCAAACTCTGATACAAAAAACGTGCCTAATGCAAAAACCCAATAACACTGCCCGCCCAGGGAATCCAATTTCAGCAGCGGTCAGTAGCGCTGGTGATATATATCGCACTGTACCAGTTTACTAGTATGATATGAAAATAAAACTATTACCGACGATAGCTCCAAAAAAGAAATCAAATCCTAACTGCAGTTTATGATTTGGTTTGTAATTGGCTGCCTTTTGAAAAAAGATTTTTTTAATTCCAAAAATAAAATCTAAAACGGAATGAAAACCAAACATTAAAATTGCATACCATTTTTACTGTCACTGATTACCGTAAAGTAACGCTAAATTCTAAAATTCAGAGTAAAATCTCACGCGAAATTCGTCAGGAAAAATCCAATGGTAAGGAAACCGTTTATTTACTCAACAAACAGATTAGCCGACACAAAAGTGCTCATCGCTGACGGAGACCATTCATGGAAACTAATACTATTAAAGCATTCGCTAATTGACCGACACCGCTCATTACCATTAGCAACGAACTTGGAACAGACACACGTGAACGGTTTTGATTTGATATTTGATCATAACCTCTGGCTATAACTCCTAAACGCTCTGTCAGCTCAGGTTCAGACAGAAAAATTGCTAACGTGCCCACGGACCGGGCGTTAAGTGTATTTACCGACATACTCATTGAGTGTATGTACTGGCATACTCGTATCAGTTCGCGTTGTCTGCCGTTGCTCTGCAATCTGTCCTGTGCAACCGAGCTTTCTCGGTCTTATTCTAAGGTGTACATCATAGTGACTTAAAATAGGAGAATGGACTTTGGCTTACAGTTTCATTGGGTACTGTAGCTAGGGCTTATATTAGGCAAATTAAGTAATAAGTATCCCTGACTCCGAAACTAGGCATAAACTGTATCTTCAGAGCCAGACCAAGGTAACACAATATTTCAATAAATGTTGATGGATGGAGAGGTAAAGGAAGGCCAAATAAAACATGGGTGGATTGTGTGAGGATTGACATGAAAGAGATAGGAGTAAATGATGCCGTGACGTCTAACAGGGGAGAATGGAATGGAAGAAGAAAACGTGTTGCGCCGACCCCAAACAGAATGAGACAGAGTGGCTGGAAGATGATGTTGATGAATATTTCAATAAATATATATACTACTACTACTACAGCAGCCCATAACGTCCACTGCTGGACATAAGCCTCTCCCATGATAGGAGGAATTTGCCGTAATCTCCACGCTTGGCAGGCGGATTGGAGATCGCAGTGATGAAAGACTAACAGAAAACGCTGCTGCCCATTCTCTGGTCTACGGAGGCGCAAGGTGTTCTGCCTCAGACATTAGTCGCCTTATACGACACCCGTGAGTGTAAAGGGAAGGGGGGGGGGGGACATATATTTTATCATTTATATAATATATTACCAGTCTTACCAAGGGCATCGTATTACCCAGTACTAACTGGGCTGTGAAGGTCAAATAGGCAGTCGCTCCATGTAAAATACTGGTATTCAGCTGCAACCGGTTAGACTGAAAGCCGACTCCAATATAGTTAGGAAAAGGCTAGGCAGATGATGAATATATAATATATTTTATATACATATATAACACAGGAAAAGCTAAGCTTGAACTAGAACATAGATTTTCACAATATTTCCCGATACAACTACTATATTATAAATATCCCTTTTGCAATTTCTTCCAACAGTAAGCTTCAAAGATATGAAGTTGAGTCTTTTTAAGAAACGCCCTTGCCGGAAGCCATTGAAATGAAAATTATTAAAAGTTTATATGATACTAAGTATATCGAGCACATCGAGGTAGTCTTGCAACTACCTAACCGTTCTCCTCAATACTTTTCTTAGAAGCCGTGTAATATTTTCTCAATACAAATAAGAACCTTGTGCAAGCTAGGAAAACCGAAATTAAAATTCCAGTTATATTTATATAACTGGAATTAGGTCTTTTAAAAGTAATTTAAAAAATAGGTCTTTTAAAAGTAATTTCCCTCTTGCAGCATCAGATTAAATTAAGTACTGCGAACTAATTTTGAAAAGGTTACGTGGAAGGCAGGAGCTCATTTAAGATACTTTGCGTGGAAAAGTCACGAACAGTAATACAATACTAAAAAAGTTTAATGAAGTGGACATGTAAGGCAAAGATGCAATGCTGTGGTGTGACAATTAAGTCAGCGTGTTGCACATAAGTATATGTTATAATAATACACAATTACTAACATTAAGACATTTTAGCGCGGTTGTGTAATTCAAATGAAATTAACAGTTCCCACGAACTTACGTTAAACTGAAGGAGATAAATGAAAGGACAAAATGTGAACAAAGTTGCGGGAAACAGCTAGTAGAAAATAAATAAATAACCTAATCATTAATGGTTCGATTAGTTCGTCCCAGATACAAACATTTGTAGATAAGATAAACATTGATCTTGTTGATCCAGGCACCTGCTTTATCGTAGAAGTGACACACAAAATGTTACTCGTATGCCTACTATATAACATTACATTGGAGTTAGATTTCACGGGCAGGAGCTTAAGATTAGAGATTATTTCGAATTTAACTATTGAAACTGAACGCGATCCGACAACTAAGCCGAGTTCAAAAGCTATCAGCGGCCATGCCATAATTGCTTTAAAATAAACTTAACTGACAACTGAACGCCCGCCGTATAGATCGCGTTTCATATTGGTGAAAACCGTGTTTCACTAACTAACTAATATCATACATCGCCTCAGGATAGTAACTAATATTGCAAAATGTTTTTTTCCAAATAGACTTTTCATAAGTCAGTACGAAAACTAATATCCATACGCCAGTACCAGTGGATACCAGTGGATATTGCTTTGCACGCTGTAACTTTAAAAGGCAAACAAGAACCATTTGACGACAAGCCTTTTATTTTCACATTTATTAGGAATTTTTCATTAATAAATCCCTCAATTAAAGTTGATAGTACAGAAACATTACTTGAGTGCAATTAATTAATTCAGGGTTCCTGCATTCATAACTAACATTGTAGAATTTCTCTTATAAAATGTTACATCCAACATACTCTAACAACTACGCAGGTTGCAATACGCGGTAACTAAACAGAATTTAAAAAAAAATTGTCTATTTTGCTCAGAATTATACGAAGATACAGTTATTTCATATAACTGAATCTTCGTATAATTCTGAGGTGATGATTATATGTTTTTCTATCTATCTATAACCTTCGGTAAGAACTGTGCCACTGCAACTCTCATGAGACCGTAGCAGTTGACGTCAAACGAATCATAAGTAGTTGTTGCATCTTGTTATTCTATAGTTTTATAAAACCATTTAATTATCTTACGAGAGCATTAAATGTCCGGTGCATCCTGGGTGACACTTTATTTTTATAACTCTAATGTAGTGAAAAAAAAGGAAAATACACGTGTAGAGTAACAGGAATTTGAAATATTCGATTTTTATAAAAAAATTCAATCATAATTTCAAACCAGAACACGTAGAAAAACTTTAGAAATACCGTACAAATTCCTCTATTCATTGGTTTCCGGAATTTGTAAGCGTTATTTTCCCCTAATTCCGTATCTCAAACCAACCCGACATTGCGCAACAAACGTTTACAAACTTTAACTGTATGCATGACCATGCAGAACTTTTAATAGAGTTATTTTAAACATTCTTTTTTTTTCGTTAGAACAGATATGCTTCGAAATAGCTCCCAGATAAATTTCAAAAATAAATCCTAGCCCTCAGGGTAGAAACACAGGGTTTGATTGACTTTCACATATTGAATTTTCAAAATGTGGACCAATTCGGCACTAATGACACGATAACATAATAGAGACTTGGAATTAATAAAAGGAAACTGAAAACCAATTTAAAAAAATAAAAATAAACCGAAGCAACAGAAACTGTAAACCGAAAAAAGAAAAACATTTTAGTTTTACTAAGCTAAAATCAATGAAGCAATACTTATCGCAATACAAATGTTTATACTGTTTACAAAAGTATTACACAATGCTAAAAGATATTTTTCTCTGAGGAATAATATCTAAATCAATGCACTGCATGCTCTCATATCCTTAAGGGTGTATGTCTTACACAGTAATGAAATGTCCTCGAATGTCATCCGCCCGGGCATCGACTGGAGTAGACAATCTAATATTATACAATCACTAAGTATTGTGTGCTATTTTCAAGAATATTGAAGAGTATCGAATCGTGTTGAATCTATCGTAGAATTTAGCGAGTTCTGAAGTTACCAATTCCAGTTAGAACTAAAACAGTTCAAAGTAAAACATACATGGGTTTTATAAAAGTGGAGTGTAGTGTTGCGAATATTCCACGAAAAAATCAATTAAACTTTGATCGTTCTACGTTTTCTGCTTTTAACGCAGGAGCTTGTTAAATGTTTGTGAATCTTACTTGACGTATAGTTATGTGCAGCAAAACCAGGGAGAAAACTTTGCTTCACGAGTTCAAAGAACATTTCAAGTTACATTTTTTTATAATGCTGAAGTAAATCCATATATGAAACTAAGTACATAATAAACGTGCATGCTTAAACCACAGAGGAAGAAAGCAGGTAAAAGAAATTCTTGTTACTGTATTTCTTGCACAAAGAATATTACGTCGAACTAATAAATAAGCAAAAGGAATTAAAACTCCTACTCGAACTTGAGCATACATTCAACATTATCTCCTATTGTCTGTGTATAATGCCTAATATGTACTTTAAGCATGATTTTCAATCAGCAATTTCCGTACCTATGTTTGCAAAAGATCTCGTGGAAACTGGTATGATGACTTATTTAATTGACAATGTTCATAATCGCGATGTACGGAACTTCGTAAGCTTGCTTAGACGAAGTTACTACCCGGCTGCATATATTTCGTGTTAAGATTTTAAAGTCAACATTTTTCGCCCGTCCAATTAATTTGGATTTTAGACTCCTAAGTCTAAAATCCAAATTCATTGGACGGGCGAAAAATGTTGACTTAAAAAAGAAAAAAGAAAATGTTGAAATAAAAAATACAGATTCTAGATTCTGTTCCCTAGAACAGAATCTAGAATCTGTAATTTTTATCTGATGTTGCGAGCTCACTAGATTTATGGTAAGGTAAAACAAAGGATGATTTTGGTCTATTTTGAATTCCAGTCTAAAATACCAAAGTGTGAATACTTTTATCGGTTTTTTCTTGTATATCTGTTTAACAATCTTGGTCGACAATTATATTGTTTAAGTGTCTTAGAAAAGCTTGTTTCTATCAAACTTAGATGATTTCCAAGAAATGCTTAAAGAATTCTAGAATCGTTATAATGTTCTGCCCTTTTAACTTTTTAAACTTATTTGTGAATTAATCACCTAATACTATGCTTTCTGCAATTGTTAATACAAAAATCGTGTATATTTGGACAGTACAATTTTGCAAAATACTGTAAAATCACTAAAAATGAAAAGAATCCTTTCATTCAGTGTAGTTCACGAAACTTTATACATTCATGCTTCAACGAATCAATTTAGAACCTATAATTACTAATCCTTTCAAAAGCATGGAAGGCTTTTCGAGTGCACAGTATTGCATTGTTTCAATGTATCCTGTTTTTATTCAGGAAATAGACAATACCTTACAATACATTTAGCAGAAATTATAAACGCTTCCAAATTGTTTTGTAAGCGCTGCAAGCAGCTAAATGAAATGATTTTAGTTTTTTTTGTGCTTTTCGAGTTTCACAATTGGTTCAGGACGTGTTACACATGAACAAAATAAAAATTAAAAATGAAGTCCATTCAATGCAGATTGTATGAAACAATTTGAACTAAAACCCGTACGAGAAACTTTTCTATGCCCTCTGTTTCAAACTGTAGAACAGAAACAAACTTTTCCTAGGACAGAAAGGACCTCACTTTTTAGTGAAACACCTGTAAAGCTTGCTTTTAAATTCTGGAATCCGATTAGGTAGTAAAACATACTGTTAACGAGTTCTGTTACGAATGTTTTTTTCTCTTAACACTACACTTTGTTTACGCCAACGAAGTGCAGTATGGAATTTTGAGATACGGCAGTAAGGGCGTTCGCCATTTTTCAACCGACTTCCAAAAAGAAAAAGTTCTCAATTCAAATATATTTTTTTTGCGTTTGTTACCTCAGAACTTTCGACTGGGTGAACCGATTTTTATGATTATTTTTTTATTTGAAAGCTGGTGCTGGTGCTCAATGCTGTGATGATTTGATGCTGATCTTCGGAGTATACCATAGAACTCTTCAAAAATAGACGGAAAATTTGCAGTGATTGCTGGAATCGCTTGGATGTTTATTGTTTATACAACATCATGACGTAACATCACCCCTGTATGCTCTGAGGGGGTACGCAGATGTGCAATACACCCAGATTTCGACAGTTATACCTAATGACTAAACATACCTGTATATTTTCATTTATTGGGGATAAGCCTATTACCATGACATGTATTGTTAACAATGTAAAAAAATTCATGGTAAATATTATTTGTTTGGGAACTTTTTTGCAAAAAATAAAACCGACTTCAAAAACACAAAAAAGAGAAAAAAAAACTTTAGTCAAAAGTCGATAGCAAAAAAAACGAAATCAAACAAATATGTCACCGACTTCTGAAGCTAAAGTTATTTTTCTCACTTTTGTGTTTTTTAAAGTCGGTTTTATGCTAAAAATTGTTTAAAGAGACTAACTATAACTTTTTTAAGTAAATTTCGATGTCTACTTTATCCAAAGTCATCGAAATTTCTCGAAAAGTGTTAAAAGTTATTTTTGCCCTGCTGTTCCTTGTCTGCAGTAAGAAAATAACATTATTATTATTGGTCAAATTTCTAGCTAAGACAACTTCCAATCTTCATCAATACAGGAAACTGGATCCCACAAGATGATCCCGGAAGATGGGATAAATATCGAAGGACTTCTTCATATCGAGGATATCATAAAATAGGAGAGTGAATACTTGTTGCGTTACTTGTCTTACTGACCTATAACTGTAATCAGCTTAAAGACTTCCGTATTAGATAAGCATTTGGTACACTTGTTATCAATGCCGCTCCATTTCTACTTTATTTTTATGCTCTTCGCAATCCCTTCGTAAGAGGAGTGAACGGTGGAATCCTGATAACTGAAACCTTTGACCTGACTACGGCAAAACCATAGACATGAGTTTGAAAGACATCCTACTCAAAAACCGTTTAGTCTACATTTGACAGATTCTATTATATATTTATCGACAGATTCGATGTTTGACAGATTCTACAACCGACAGATTCTATGTTTGACCGATTCTACAATCGACAGATTCTATGTTTGACAGATTTTGAATAAGTTATTAATTAACAGGCAACAATCATTTTTATCATATTTATTATAGTGTTATTTTGTAACATAGTTACTTACGTATTTATACAATTACATTGAAACAAAAAAAAGAAAAATAATTTTTCTTTTGTTTGTTAAAAAAAAAATATAAGGAAAAAAAATAAAAATTACAGGAACAGTTGGATATGAATTATTTTCTTAAATAAACGAAAAATTATACTTATCTACATACAGTTTGGCAAATAGTAGATTGTATTGTTTTGTGCTTTCGTTTAAAGAGAAAGAAAACCTTCATAAACAAAACGATTACTTAAATAAAAGTAATAATTGAAATAGCATTTGGATTCTGTAGTTTACTCATTGCATGAAGTTAGAACTCTTAAAATAAAAGTTTTAATTATTAGCTTTGCTTTCTTTGACAGTTCTTTCATCATCATCATCATCATATCAGCCCCGAATATAGGCCAGGCATAGGTGGGGGGGTATGGGCCTCCCCTTTATCTCCCACACGTCCCGGTTCTGTGCGTCTCTTATCCAGGTGTTTCCTGTGACTTTGACGGTTCTTTACTTCGTTCAAATTCTTGTCTATTGCATAAAAAACCGGCCAAGTGCAAGTCGGACTCGCACACGAAGGGTTCCGTACCATTGACTATATTTAGTATTTTTTGTATTTTTTGTAGAAATACATCATCTGTGAAAATTTCAACTGTTTAGCTGTCACGGTTCATGAGATACAGCCTGGTGACAGACAGACGGACATACGGACGGACAGACGGACAGACAGCGAAGTCTTAGTAACAGGGTTCCGTTTTTACCCTTTGGGTACGGAACCCTAAAAATGGTTGCATAAGTAATTGCTAAAACTCAAGTAATTACTATAACTTCATTATAAACACAATGGTGGCTTATACAAATTCATGATGCAGTTCTATATCAGCAATAACGATCATGAAAATCTGATTGACATAAGCAGCTGAAGATATTTAGTCATACAAACCGCTTCGAAAGCAATTGCCACATTTTGAGGCCCTCAGGGATACCTATACTAGTTCACTCTATCATTTTACCAAAACTGGTCGAAACTAGAGATTTCTTAAAAATCTCCTCTCTCAAATATATCTTGTCTTGAACGATTTTTTTCTCTCAGTGACTGCACGTTATTTTTCTAAGAATTCAGTCAATATATTTTGGCATAACAACACAAGTGCGTCAGGTACAGTATACTCTGAATTTCAAGACGACTGTTGATGTTTTTACGAGAGGTACCTACGTAGCTAACAGAAATACATTTTTTATACACTGCGATGTTTATGTTAGACGCCCAATATCTTAAATACTGTGTCTAGATTGGAATAAACAATGCTACCTACAGATTCAGCACGTTGTCAGGGCTGCTTCTGGTAAAATAAACAGCTTAAGCAGTGTCCTGTAAACATTAGGCCTAGAGTAATTTGTTTTATGCTAAACAGATGTTCTAATAGGTATACATCAGATAGTGCGTGTGAATCGAATAAAGCAGCTGCTATTTTAAGTAAAAGTTTATTATAGTCAGGTACTTTAATCGTTAGTTATGATCACAGGATTTAAAAATGTTTTCTATGATTTAAACTGACATGGTAACTAACATTATTGTAACACTGAAAATGGATTATTTACAATGTATACTATTTGTTTTGAGTTCCCGATATTTTGGCATGCAACAGCGCCGACATATCGGTATAAATTCCGATTAATTAGAATTAAATTTAAAATATTCTGATACATGTTATCGATCGAAAAAAGAGCCCAAAATTAAAGAAACTGCCTTTTAAAATGCAGGGTAAGCTTAGTAAAACTTAAACACTTTTTTTATCATAAATAAGCAAACACGTAAACAGGAATAAACATACACACAAAAGAGAACAAAGGTACCGCTTATTCCATTTACAAATCTCTTCCAGCGGACATGCAACAGGATGGATATACCAGAACCGTAGACACAGGTGTAAAAAGATAAAATTAAGCCTTTAACTTAAACAAACATAATTAAATGACGAATAATAGTTTTGTGTTAACCCTATAGCATCAATGTCTTTACGCGTCGATATTAATATTCTGTATGCTAGGTACGTAGTAGATACTTACTGAACTTGCATCATGATGTCATAAGTAATCTGCGGTCGTAAGAAATTCTTGGAATCTATAAGGAGCGACATGTCTTTAAATAAACAAATATTTCAAATGCTTCTTGACACCTTAACGTAGGGATTCCCAAAAAGTGGTCACACCCCATTTGGGAGGCGTAGGGCGATCGGAGAGAGAGCGCGCCGGGTGGCTCCAGATTTAAACTGATATGTTGCTGTAAAAGCCCGAACTACGGTAAATCCTAAGATTTTCCAGTAAAACCTAAGGTTTGCAAACTCTTAATGGTTCAAGCGTTTTTGCCATACCTATTATTAGAATCAAATATAACAGCTCACAACTTAGGACCCATTAATGTTAATATTTTTATCCGTGGTGCTAGGCAACTGGGCCTATCCCAGTTGTAAACGTCCCTTTGTGCCTATTGGCCTTGTTTCGTTCTGTCTCCTGCTGATATGGAGGGAAGCGGAAATTACGAACTCCTCCGCTATACTTTTCTGATTAATTTCGTTGCGGGATCCAAGACAGTTAAATTCATTCTCTGGGACTTCGTCAAGCTTCATTGTCTCGGCGCTTTTCTGGTGGTCGCCACTGTTGATTCTGGGTTTCAGGAGTTACAGTGGTATATTGTCCCAATGTCAAAAAACTCTTAATGGTAAAAGCCCTAACAATCCAACCAACCTAACTTGGCATTAGTGGCATTTTGCTTTCAGAATACCATAATTGCCAAGTTAGACACGTCACACTTTTACCAATAGCAACCAGTGAGCTCTGGCTAGTAAATTACTTTCATTAAATGAAAGTAGGAAGTTACTGTCATTGCATGAAAGTTAACAAAAATGTCTATCATCTTTCTCAAGAAAACCTATAAGTTTTAAACTCTGTAGGGATTACATTGATGATAAAAATGCTAAGCTCAATGATATGCTGGTCATGCTCCAAAACCATAGGGGCATAAGTTATTGTAGAAGCTACAGAAGATTGTATAAAATATCTTTGCATTGTATAGATTCCATCTCTTAGTAATAATTGCATAGCACATGTGTGAGTACTATGTACCGTAAAGCTACCATTTACATTTAGTTATATTTCATTGACTTGAGTATGCCTTGGTGGCGGGTGTGTCGGATCATTTAGTTCCCTTCAATATGGTTGAGTTGAATGGCGCTGATCCATGCGTCATGTTCGTGAACGGGCGCTGTCAGTTGGGACTGGCCAGCTCTTAGCTGCCACGGCTCATTTTAATTACATTTTTTTACCCGCGACGGAACGGAGACGGTATATGCGTTTGGGGTGAGAGGATATTTGTTTTTAAATTGTTGATTTTTAGGGTTCCGTACCCAAAGGGTAAAAACGGAACCCTATTACTAAGACTTCGCTGTCCGTCCGTCTGTCCGTCCGTCTGTCCGTCTGTCTGTCACCAGGCTGTATCTCATGAACCGTGACAGTTAGACAGTTGAAATTTTCACAGATGATGTATTTCTGTTGCCGCTATAACAACAAATACTAAATATAGTCAATGGTACGGAATCCTTCGTGTGCGAGTCCGACTCGCACTTGGCCGGTTTTTTTCTTTTACTCTGGACGCTCTTAATGTGCACGTCTTTTTACATCATTCTCACATAATCTAGAATCTCAACATGTTTAGATGAATTAAGATTTTGTAACAATATTTTGATTGAAATGAGTGTCCATGGAGTTTCTTGCCCATTCCTCTCCATAGAGATCTACGCTTAGGAATTTGCAACTACAGTACTTTCTCAAGTTATTATGCCTTGTGACTGTGAATGTGACTTCGCTTTTTTCTTTGACATTCAAAAGTGATGTAATGATCTAATTGAAATAATTGCTTTGAGTTTGATTTTTTTTGAGTTTTGATAGAATAACTTTTCCCTTGTCTGTTAAAACAAGTCTGTCGATGTTCATATTCATATTCATATTCATATTCATTTATTTTGCATTCCATATTGTATAAAAGGTGTTACAAAGGGCTTAAAGCTAGGTACATAAATATGGACCCTGTAAGGGCACAGCAAAGTAGGACAGAGAAAGAGCTTAATTTTTCTAATAAATTGGTAATACAAAGTAACAATACTAATTAAAAAATATTTATGTGTATTAAGTAATTTAAAATTTGTCATTTAGATATTCATTTATAGTATAATAACATTTATATAATAAAAATTGTTGTAATTTATTTATGAATGGAATAAAGTTTTGTTCCTTTTTAATTATTTCCGGCAATTTGTTATAAACTTTCATTGACATGACTAGAGTACTTGTTGAATGCATTTTTAGCTTAGAGCTTGGTAGGTTTAGTCTATTTTTGTGGCGTAATGTGTATCTTGACTGTATATTTTCTCGTGTAGTGTAAAAATGTGGGTACTTGCGAACAAATTTGCAAATTTCTAGAATGTATAGGCAGGGGAGGGTTAATATTTTATGTTCTTGAAAATGAGGTTTACAGCTGTCAGTGTCTTCTATATTTACTAATATTCTTATCAGTCTTTTTTGCAGTGTGAAAAGTGTCGGTGCGTCTGTACTGTTTCCCCACAATATCACGCCGTAACTGAGCCACGCATGTGCATAGGCATAATAGGTAATTAGTGCGGTTTTAAGGTTGGTAGTCTTTTTAACTTCACGTAGGGCGTATGCAAATGTGGATAGTTTAGATCTTATCTTTTTAATGTGAGATTTCCAGTTAATGTTAGTATCTATGGATAGGCCAAGTAGAGTAAATTCTTGAACGACTTCTATTGTAGTGCCGTTGTAGGTGAAGTTTATTTCTAGTGGAGTTTTTTGACGGGGGTGGAAGGACATTATTTTAGTTTTAGAGAAATTGATTTCTAGGTTATGGTTTTTGAGCCAAGTTATGGTTTTATTTAGTGTAGTGGTTAGGTCCTCGCTCAAGCCAACACTGTTACGGCATGAAGTTAGAAGTGAAATATCATCAGCAAACAAGACGCATGGCCCCTCTATGATTTTCGGAAGGTCGTTTATGTAAATTAGAAATAGGAGGCATCCAACTACACTCCCTTGGGGAATAGAGGCGTTAATTATTTTACAGTCAGACCGAATATTTTGTATTTCTTTGGTATTTTCATTATAAAAATCTATTTCGACCTGGTGTTCTCTATTTTTTAAATAGGATTTAAACCATTCATGAGCTTTACCAACAATGATGGTATTTATAGCGTAACTTCAGCAGCGCATTGTAATTAATAATACAGCTATAATTCTAATAAGCAATACTCACAATAATATCTTCGAATTATTAATAACCGTCGCTTAATTTTAACTATTAAATAATTTAATGAAAAACAAAACTGCTCAAATACACTTATCGTGAAATATTAATTTATTCTTGATAAATTAATTTTATTTCAGAACACTTGTTTACTCATTTATTATGAAACAATTAACCGAAAAAGAAAAATAACACAAACTCTTGTGGTTGTTATTTGACATAATAACAGAAACTTGCTGCTTGGCAACCGAGTAACCAGATAGGTGAGACCGGTGAGACCATCCGACCCAAAGACTAATATCCGACCAACATTATGATTCGGATATACAAAAGGCTACGTTCACCTACCTACAATTTTTAATCTTGCAAGCTAAATTTAAACCACTACTACGAAAAGTCGACCAAACAAAAATTGGTCGACTCTTCACGTGAACAGTCGACCAAATTTTTTTAACCAAAAAATCAGCATTCCTGCCGGCCACTGTCAACAGCAAAAATGCCCCGGAGATACTTCGCTAAGTAAATAATAAATTGACAGTATTATTTATTATAGGTAAAAATGTAGGGTGCATTTAAACGAAAATAAGCCAATGTACAAACACACAAGCTACGAAATCTAAACGATTTTCCTGCTTAATTGATGATGATGATGCCATCTAGCCGATTTTGACCACAGCGACTGCATTCGATGGAAATTAATCGACTGCTTAATTAAGCAAATATACAAATCTATACTAATATTATAAAGAGGAAAACTTTGTTTGTTTGGTTGTTTGTTTGGTTCTAATGAATAGGCTCAAAAACTACTGGACCGATTTAAAAAATTCTTTCACCATTTGAAAGCTACATTATCCACGAGTAACATAGGCTATATTTTATTCCCGTACTCCCACTGGAACGGGAACTACGCGGGTGAAACCGCGGGACGTCCGCTAGTATATAATATAAATAATAATAAATATAGAATATATTTGTCGTGTAAAACAAAAAGTAATTTTAGTAGTAGTGTAGTAGACTATCAGTTATCCTTATAAGGGAACTCATAAATGTGTGCAAAAAAAAAATATACGCACGCCGTTTTTCGAACGTGAGCTCTTGAAATTAAAAATAGCGCTCCCACTACGACATGAAAGTTATTTTCCAATCTGAATTCATGACACACACATAAAATTTTAGAAATCGAGTGTACAATGTGGACCTCTGAAGGTAATTTGTTCATTGAAGCTTACTTATATGTTTACAAAATCACAACCGGTCCGTGTTGGGCATCCCTGTCATCCCACAAAGAGCTAATAAAGCAATTTTTCTTCAAATTGTAATGTAACTGTTTTCTTTCACGAACGTATTCAAAAACATTGAACTAAGCAGCGTCAGACTTAATTATGCAAATGAAGCTCATCATTAGTCGTCTTTCCCAAGTGCATCTGAGTGTGGGTGGTATCGTAAATATTTCGACCTACTAATTTCATATGCATCCTAGCATTCAAGATCTCTCAAACAGCGTTTACCTACTTTAGTTCATATCGAGCGAGGGTGTTGACAGTGCAGCTGTAATCATTACTAATTCTATCTCAGTAAACGTAACCCGAGAGCCCTACCCGGCTACGTCCCATCTTGTAACTTACCCAATTCGACAAGCCAACAAAAGACGAGCAAAATAAATGAAAAAGTGTCCCATTTCGTAACTATCTTCATTCATTGAATCCCATTTCGTCAATCATAAATTTCAACTGTTTTGTATAGTACAGTCAGCTCCCAAAGTTACAAGGAAACCTCTTGTTGATGTTGCAATTTTTTGTATCTCTCACAAAATCAACAAATCAATTTAGAATTTGATGGCTTTTGCAATCATGTAATTTGTCCCATTATCAATAAACATTGATTGTTTATACATTGATGTAGAATTTCCGACTTCACTGCTCTGTAATTTCTGGGCATTCATGGACGCCTATATATTCAGAAAGACAATAAAACGCTTAATTTATGAACCAAAATATTGATCCACAATGTAACCAGATTATACGAGTATATCGGACAAATCAAACGGCTATAATGCTTTGTAAGTGACATATTCCCATATTATTATGTTGTTTTTGGAATAAACAACATAATTATCTAGCTCTAGGTATATTTATCCACGGTTTTGTAGACGGCCGAAGGAATATTTAAAACATTTATTGACGTATAATATTTAGTACCCAATGAATGAGTGTAACTGTAAGTAAACATCCAGAACCTATATAGAAATAACGTTACGCAGCTCCATCTATTGAATCAAAATTAATCAAGCCAATCATGCTATATTTTGGGATACCAATTGCGAGTTGAACTCGCGCACCATGGGCTCCATATATACTTGTAAGTATTTTGTTATTAAACAACATATGTATTTACGGTATCGCTGAGTAATATTCCGATAAAGTGAAAAAAAACCGGCCAAGTGCGAGTCGGACTCGCGCACGAAGGGTTCCGTACCATTATTATCAAAAAAAGGGCAAAAAAAATCACGTTTGTTGTATGGGAGCCCCCCTTAAATATTAATTTTATTCTGTTTTTAGTATTTGTTGTTATAGCGGCAACAGAAATACATCATCTGTGAAAATTTCAACTGTCTAGCTGTCACGGTTCATGAGATACAGCCTGGTGACAGACAGACGGACAGACGGACAGACAGACGGACAGACAGCGAAGTCTTAGTAATAGGGTTCCGTTTTTACCCTTTGGGTACGGAACCCTAAAAAGTAAAGTAAAGTAAGTAAGTGTAATTTCCCCACTTTAGGGACTAAGTGCGAAAACCAAATCCCCATAAAGACGAAGAAGATGGTTTTAATTTCAACTCAATACCTCCACGCGTTTCCGAGATAAAGGGTCTTGACAGACAGACAGACAGACGGACAACTAACTGACGGGGTTCGGGAACTAAAGGTTCCGTTTTTCCTTTAGAGTTTACAGAAACTTCTTCCTAGTGCGTCGATGGCAATCTAAATTGTGTAGGCCCGGAACTGAGCTACTAGTTTGGCGCTTTTGGTAGTGTCATGATTTTATTTCTATGATTGTTGTGTGTGCCAGGAGGCCACACTGTGTCGGACGGCATCATGTCATGATCTTCAAATTATGTATTAATTCATAAGATCTGTTTATGTAGGGTTTTAAAGATTTTAATATTTCGTTTTATTTTTGAGAAATGACAACACTGCCTAACTGTGAACTAGTTAATAAAGCATGGCACTCGGCCGAGAGAGGTCTGTTCTTTGAAAGAAATTGTGGTGTTAAGACTAATAGTCGAATCTATGTCCGATAGCCGATAAGTGTTATAATTATTGTACTTTGTATAAAATGTGAAGTAATATGGAATATACTCAAAAGTGATTGGAGTTACAGTGGTTTTATTACAGTAGCGTCCATCAGTTCCTGTAGTGAACAAACAACAGGACACGCATAATTTTGAGATACAAAACCCAAAGGATTGGGATATTAAAATCATACAAGACTTATATTTAATGAACAGATTAATGCAAAACCCGTTCGTTATTCGTCCATCTATTAGTGAGCTGTACTCATTCTGTATTTAGCTTAGTCGGGGACAGTATAGTTTAAAACAACTGGTCGAAGTTTGGACACTTCGGTTACTGGACATACAGTAGGGTAAAAGTAGCCTGAGTCCACAATTATTTATAAACGGATCATTTTAGGAGTAGTCTGACTCTTTTGTACCTTTGACTGAATTAACTGACAGCCTGATCATACTTTTTGTTTTTTTCTTAATTTTATTTAAAAAAAAAATCTAAATAGCTGAATTCCAATACATGCAGATATAAAACTAGTTTTAATTCCATGCTTATTCAACCGCTTTATCATCGTAAGGATGAGTGTCACTTGCATGATATAAAACGACGATGTCTATACTCTCGGACCAATGCCCACTACACTTTAGCCGACTTCCCCATCGTGTAAACACTCTTCACGAAGCCGTCAACCAAGCATTCTGTACATCAAACTAAGTAACTTTACGCAAAAGTTATTGTTGGGAAACGATTTTCTTTTTGGGGCTAAATATCATGTTTTGTGGTAGAACTAAATGTAACGCACTCAAAACATTGTGCTGATGGATGGATTGAATAGTACGGAGGTTGTGGAGGTGTTTAAAATAAAGATATTTTATTAAAAACTTGTATTAAAAAAAAAACTTTGACCCAATATCTCTGTAAAGAAGGTTCCCAGGTATGGTGTAGAACAAAAAAAATATCGCAATGACATGACACTGAACATGAACTTTCAGCTTTGTTTAGTTTTTTTACACCCTATACCTATGTGCATGCGGGAAAACGCAGAACTAAAATTAATGTACCAAGTTTAACATATCGATCGAACAAAAAGATCGATTAAACATTTTTGTTTTGATTTGATTTGATGCATTTTTTCTTGACAAGTAGCGCCCACCTTAAACTGCACACTTAAAGTGGTCATACTGTACTCAGTGTTACTGAATTTTAACTTACTATATATTGTTGCCAAATTTGGTTAAACAAGTAGGTAGATTCGGCTTTGCCTACTTGAACCAAAATCATTATAGCTAACTATTTCAAATGTTCTGAACAGAATGTTAGAATGGATCTTTGAACTACGAGTATGTAGTAATCTGGATAGAACAACTGCTCAATTCTAATTTTATGTATCGATTTGGATTACCAAATTAATTTTATTGATTTTTTTTTGAAGCCCCGAAGATTTCGTCTGTACCTAATGGTACAACCCACATGTCTTACAATATTGTTTACACACAGGCATCTGTGACCAGTTATTTGGCATTAATAAAGCAAAGACTAAGAATAAAACCGTTGAACGTGTATCCCAACCAATTTAAAAATTATATAATTTTAAGACTAAGAATTAATAACATTTATAGATTAAGAATATCGGTGACTGTTACCTAGAATAAGTTTATTACATTATGTCATGAGTTCTCATGTAAGTGGCTCTTTTGTCTTTTTGAGAATAAAGTATATTAAACCTAAGACGTTTATACAATATTCTGTCGATATTATGATATTATTGACACTATTAGGCTCCTATTGTGTGGTTCCGAGTAATTTTACAATAATTAGGCACCTTGTTTAATTACCTTAAGACAATCAAGCAAAGGGTCCTATGTCAAAAATAATAAATAGTCTGTTACGTACTCACTGCTGGGACATAAGCCTCTATAAGAGTAGGCTATAATCTACAACGCGACCCCGAGCAAGTTGATAGGGTCTCATGTCTACGACTTTTGGCTCTGGGACAATTCGGTGTCCTCATTATAATACACATGTTGGTATTTATCGCGAATTTTACCTTTAATAATATAAGCCCGACATTTCGACCGGATTGCACCAGCCGTGGTCGCGGGAAGACTGAAGTATTGGAGGTACCGCCACAGCAAAGCGAAGGTGTTTATTCAACTACCCTCACTTGATCTTCATCATCTGCCTAGCCTTTTCCCAACTATGTTAGGGTCGGCTTCCAGTCTAACCGGATGCAGCTGAGTATCAGTATTTTACATGCAGCGACTGCCTATCTGACCTCCACAACCCAGTTCATACTGAGTAATACGATACCACTTTGGTAAGACTGGTTGTCAGACTTTTTGGGTCACTGACTACCTGTAACGGCTATCAAAGATGGACAAATGACAGCCGGGACCAACAGCTTAACGTGCTTTCCGAGGCACGGAGGAAACTCGGTATGTAAGGGTGGTCACCCATCCACAGACCAACCTAGGCAAGCACGGCTTAACCTAAAGATCGACCCGAGCGGCTGTTATTATTTAGCCACGAGCTCCTCCCTCACTTGATCTTCATAACACACTAGGACAGTACACTACACTAACAGTGTCCGCATACTGAGATGATTTCACTTGATGGACAGTTTTCTCTCAGTATGCTGTGGCGGTACCTCCAATACTTCAGTCTTCCCGCGACCACGGCTGGTGCAATCCGGTCGAAACGTCGTCGGTCTTATATTAAAGGTAAAATTCGCGATAAATACCCGTTTACATGTGTATTGTAATGTGTTCTGATCGTGATAGTTTAAAAAAGACAATTCGGTGTCCTTTCGATGTATCGCTTCACTTTTCTGGCATATTTGACCCATTTTTAAGCAAAATCATAATCATTCTATTGCTATTGTCCAAATTTATTTGGGGTTGCAGCATGTCTTCTATACATCTCTATTTCTCGTCCTCACATCAGACACTTCCTTCTTACCATGTCGTCTATTACACAGTCCATCCATCGTTTCGTTGGTCTTCCTCTACTCATAAACCCATCCACATTCATACTCAAAACTTTCCTCACGACATTTTCCTCATTCCTCCGCATCACATGCCTGCCTATACCACGACAACCGATTACCACACAACTTTTCAGTCATCGCCGCCACTTTCAGACTTCCTCTTAATTAAGCAACACTCATTAGAATAAAAGGTTCGCCTCAAAAACGTTGCATTGCAATACTCAAGTTTACCAACGAGCACAATAAAATTATTTACACAAATTCGCTGAATGGTATGGGAATACATCCCAAACTTTATTGTTACACACTACCGTCAGCTTTAATGTTTGCTCTCCTAACCAATAACGGAACTCTTCCAATTTGTATATGCAGACAAACACAATCTTCCGATTTCAAAGCACACAATTGTGCATGCAATACAATACAACGAAACAACATGAACATGACTATCGTTTGAGGTTATTGAGGCGTTATTGAGCTGTCTTTAAATCGTCAGCTAACTAGCCAATGCTGGTTTTAGCAATGTTCATCTGGATTACTATGACATAATAAAATACTCTTATTAAAAGTTCGTTACAAATTGCAGACACGGCTTCGGACACAGAGTTAATATATATGTCAGTGTCCTCTGTCTATGTCCTCCTGTCCCCAATCTGTCCTGGTTTGACAGAGCCTTCAAAAGACACTAGAGATCATCACATTTGAATTTCCTTTTTTAAAAATCAGCTCCTAAACTATTAAAATATGAAGCGTGTTTTATTTTATGAGTACTGTATATGAATACTCTCCAAGTAGTAAACAACACTAATCACAAATCTGTTACATGCATATTGCATAGCCGCCTCATTTTTCGCAGACCTATAGTTTTAAGTGTTAATACACATATGGCGTGCGGGAGCCGGCGCGTCTTCACCGTGAGGGTCCTTTGTCACCCTCCCTGCGCCTCCCTCCAAACAATTGCTAAACATTCAACAGACTGCATACATTCCGACATGAATAACGAACTTTTCTACTAAGCTTTGAGTATTTTTTTCTATTGTTTTAATTCAGGGACAATAATGCAATTTCCTGATTGGAGATGATACAGATTCAAGTCCGACAGGACGAATCACCCATAGCTACGGGCTACGGGTGATTCTAGTCTACTAGTCTAGTACTAGTCACCGTAATACGAGTAATAAGCTAGATATTATCAAATTATCTTTTATCTATATATATAAAAGAAAGACGGGTTTGTTACATCACTTATAACTCGAGATCTGCTGGATCAATTTTCATGGTTTTTGTTTCGTTGGATTTGTCTCCGCCCAGAATAGCAGAATACATTTTAAAAACAAAGAAAAAAATAAATAAATAAATTACGTAGGTAGGTAGGTAGTAGGTAGGTAGTAGGTAGGTAGTAGGTAGGTAGTAGGTAGGTAGTAGGTAGGTAGTAGGTAGGTAGTAGGTAGGTAGTAGGTAGGTAGTAGGTAGGTAGTAGGTAGGTAGTAGGTAGGTAGTAGGTAGGTAGTAGGTAGGTACTAGGTAGGTAGTAGGTAGGTAGTAGGTAGGTAGTAGGTAGGTAGTAGGTAGGTAGTAGGTAGGTAGTAGGTAGGTAGTAGGTAGGTAGTAGGTAGGTAGTAGGTAGGTAGTAGGTAGGTAGTAGGTAGGTAGTAGGTAGGTAGTAGGTAGGTAGTAGGTAGGTAGTAGGTAGGTAGTAGGTAGGTAGTAGGTAGGTAGTAGGTAGGTAGTAGGTAGGTAGTAGGTAGGTAGTAGGTAGGTAGTAGGTAGGTAGTAGGTAGGTAGTAGGTAGGTAGTAGGTAGGTAGTAGGTAGGTAGTAGGTAGGTAGTAGGTAGGTAGTAGGTAGGTAGTAGGTAGGTAGTAGGTAGGTAGTAGGTAGGTAGTAGGTAGGTAGTAGGTAGGTAGTAGGTAGGTAGGTAGGTAGTAGGTAGGTAGGTAGGTAGGTAGGTAAGTAGGTAGGTAGGTAGTAGGTAGGTAGGTAGGTAGGTAGGTAGGTAGTAGGTAGGTAGGTAGTAGGTAGGTAGGTAGTAGGTAGGTAGGTAGTAGGTAGGTAGGTAGTAGGTAGGTAGGTAGTAGGTAGGTAGGTAGTAGGTAGGTAGGTAGTAGGTAGGTAGGTAGTAGGTAGGTAGGTAGTAGGTAGGTAGGTAGTAGGTAGGTAGGTAGTAGGTAGGTAGTAGGTAGGTAGTAGGTAGGTAGGTAGTAGGTAGGTAGTAGGTAGGTAGTAGGTAGGTAGTAGGTAGGTAGTAGGTAGGTAGTAGGTAGGTAGTAGGTAGGTAGTAGGTAGGTAGTAGGTAGGTAGTAGGTAGGTAGTAGGTAGGTAGTAGGTAGGTAGTAGGTAGGTAGTAGGTAGGTAGTAGGTAGGTAGTAGGTAGGTAGGTAGGTAGGTAGTAGGTAGGTAGTAGGTAGGTAGTAGGTAGGTAGTAGGTAGGTAGTAGGTAGGTAGTAGGTAGGTAGTAGGTAGGTAGTAGGTAGGTAGTAGGTAGGTAGTAGGTAGGTAGTAGGTAGGTAGTAGGTAGGTAGTAGGTAGGTAGTAGGTAGGTAGTAGGTAGGTAGTAGGTAGGTAGTAGGTAGGTAGTAGGTAGGTAGTAGGTAGGTAGTAGGTAGGTAGTAGGTAGGTAGTAGGTAGGTAGTAGGTAGGTAGTAGGTAGGTAGTAGGTAGGTAGTAGGTAGGTAGTAGGTAGGTAGTAGGTAGGTAGTAGGTAGGTAGTAGGTAGGTAGTAGGTAGGTAGTAGGTAGGTAGTAGGTAGGTAGTAGGTAGGTAGTAGGTAGGTAGTAGGTAGGTAGTAGGTAGGTAGTAGGTAGGTAGTAGGTAGGTAGTAGGTAGGTAGTAGGTAGGTAGTAGGTAGGTAGTAGGTAGGTAGTAGGTAGGTAGTAGGTAGGTAGGTAGGTAGTAGGTAGGTAGTAGGTAGGTAGTAGGTAGGTAGTAGGTAGGTAGTAGGTAGGTAGTAGGTAGGTAGTAGGTAGGTAGTAGGTAGGTAGTAGGTAGGTAGTAGGTAGGTAGTAGGTAGGTAGTAGGTAGGTAGTAGGTAGGTAGTAGGTAGGTAGTAGGTAGGTAGTAGGTAGGTAGTAGGTAGGTAGTAGGTAGGTAGTAGGTAGGTAGTAGGTAGGTAGTAGGTAGGTAGTAGGTAGGTAGTAGGTAGGTAGTAGGTAGGTAGTAGGTAGGTAGTAGGTAGGTAGTAGGTAGGTAGTAGGTAGGTAGTAGGTAGGTAGTAGGTAGGTAGTAGGTAGGTAGTAGGTAGGTAGTAGGTAGGTAGGTAGGTAGTAGGTAGGTAGTAGGTAGGTAGTAGGTAGGTAGTAGGTAGGTAGTAGGTAGGTAGTAGGTAGGTAGTAGGTAGGTAGTAGGTAGGTAGTAGGTAGGTAGTAGGTAGGTAGTAGGTAGGTAGTAGGTAGGTAGTAGGTAGGTAGTAGGTAGGTAGTAGGTAGGTAGTAGGTAGGTAGTAGGTAGGTAGTAGGTAGGTAGTAGGTAGGTAGTAGGTAGGTAGTAGGTAGGTAGTAGGTAGGTAGTGGTAGGTAGGTAGGTAGTAGGTAGGTAGTAGGTAGGTAGTAGGTAGGTAGTAGGTAGGTAGGTAGGTAGTAGGTAGGTAGTAGGTAGGTAGTAGGTAGGTAGTAGGTAGGTAGTAGGTAGGTAGTAGGTAGGTAGTAGGTAGGTAGTAGGTAGGTAGTAGGTAGGTAGTAGGTAGGTAGTAGGTAGGTAGTAGGTAGGTAGTAGGTAGGTAGTAGGTAGGTAGTAGGTAGGTAGTAGGTAGGTAGTAGGTAGGTAGTAGGTAGGTAGTAGGTAGGTAGTAGGTAGGTAGTAGGTAGGTAGTAGGTAGGTAGTAGGTAGGTAGTAGGTAGGTAGTAGGTAGGTAGTAGGTAGGTAGTAGGTAGGTAGTAGGTAGGTAGTAGGTAGGTAGTAGGTAGGTAGTAGGTAGGTAGTAGGTAGGTAGTAGGTAGGTAGTAGGTAGGTAGTAGGTAGGTAGTAGGTAGGTAGTAGGTAGGTAGTAGGTAGGTAGTAGGTAGGTAGTAGGTAGGTAGTAGGTAGGTAGTAGGTAGGTAGTAGGTAGGTAGTAGGTAGGTAGTAGGTAGGTAGTAGGTAGGTAGTAGGTAGGTAGTAGGTAGGTAGTAGGTAGGTAGTAGGTAGGTAGTAGGTAGGTAGTAGGTAGGTAGTAGGTAGGTAGTAGGTAGGTAGTAGGTAGGTAGTAGGTAGGTAGGTAGTGGGTAGGTAGGTAGTAGGTAGGTAGGTAGTAGGTAGGTAGGTAGTAGGTAGGTAGTAGGTAGGTAGTAGGTAGGTAGGTAGTAGGTAGGTAGGTAGTAGGTAGGTAGGTAGTAGGTAGGTAGGTAGTAGGTAGGTCATGTGACGCAGACGAAGTTGCGCGGGTCAGCTAGTTTATTATAAAAGGGGTCTATAATAATCCCCTACATTTGAGGAATGCTAGTTTTTTGTAAAACAAAATATGCTTCCCACTAAAAACATATATTTCTTAAAGATTGGTTTCTCATATTTTATCTATCTATCTTAATTTTCATACCTAGTAGGTATTTCTTTATTTAATCTTTGGAAAATCCTATAATTACGTATTGAAACGTATACCTTGTAGTCGAAAAAATATATATAGGTGAACTGTAGAAGCCATTATATGAAACCAAGATCAAACATACTAATCGCAGACCTAATGAAGCAAGTGGTGATGACAGAAACATCAATACTGTGAAATTTTCCCCGCGATAAGATTGCATTACCGTTAATGGGCCGTAATAATAAACGGTGATTAATGATCTTTGAATCATTTCAGAAAGAGGTACACCATTTTACGTCCGACTACATTATTTCGTTCCTTAGGTAGACACTTTACGGATAAAAACGTCTCCCCAGTGCAGAAAATACGCTGACAAAAAGAAAAAGATATTATAGGTGAAAATACCAGATATAACTAACAAAGGACAGGAAATAATGACAAACTAATAAGAATGCCATTAAGATGAGCTTTTGTCCTTGCAGTTCAATTAGTCGCAACAACAATAATTAACATAAAAACTGTTCAGCAGGTAATTGACGAGAAAATAAATAAACTCTGCGTAAAAGGAGACAATTTTTTTTGTTTGGAGAACAGGCCACCCACATAAAATTGTAACAGACATACAGATATTAATGAAACGTATATAGATTTCTTCCTTATAATTTCTAGATTACAGTGGTAAAATTAGCTAAGCCATGTCTAACCCGAATGATGAGAAATTCGAAAATGAAAACGTGAATCTAACAATAAACAATAACAATAACACGTCAAATGTCAAATGAAGTTGTCAGTCAACCACCAAAAAGACGAATTTACAACGTTCCGTGCCATGATGATTTTCTATACCATCTAAAAGATTTTAGCGGAAACCTCTAAAATAGCATTAGAAAGCTCACAGTTTAATATTATTTCTTTTTATATTATATTTTATTTTAATTAAAGCAGATATTAGTACCAATGGATACTGTACTTTTTTTTGTAAACGGAAAAAACGCCCCTATTTACGTAAGTATTTTCCGTCAAATGACATTGACCACAACAGGAATGATTTGACTCGCAAAAAAATATCATAATACAACTTATTTGTTATGATTTTAAGATTCCGGTTTGGTTTCTATGTAATCTTTCGTTTATTATTAGAATAAAATAGTTACTTTTTTTTGGTGTAAGTAATATGAATATCCGCAACATCGAAGAGGGCCTAAAAAAAACTGTCTCCTTTCTACATTTTACACTTTTGATTTTGTTTGGGATCCATTATAAAGAGCATTCTATGTATCTTTGCTTTTGTTAAACTGTCCAGTGGCCCACTGCTGGGCATAGGCCTCTCCTTTCCCCTTCCAAACCTCTCCATCTTGTTCGCCCCGTAAATCACCAACTACTACAACTACTACATAAACTACAATATTTGTAAGATACTGAAATCACAGCATCCGCCAGACGATGTCAGAACACAAGCGGTGACGCAGGGAGCTTCCCTGTAATTACGTATAAGTACAGGTGTTGTGGATCTAAATCCCCTTTGAGTGAAATCTTAATACTGACTAGGGTTGACGATTTGACAAAGCGAAGATCACAATAAGCTGTATGTACGTATAGTATAGCCTGAGTGTCACAACACAGTTTAATGCGAAACACTGTAATGTATAAGATCGTAGGAAATTAATAATTGTGCATAGAAAAGGCTGTTTTCAAAATCTGCAACTAGAAAATTCATAAAAGTGACAAGAGTATCTATATATATAATGTTTCTAAACAGACGAGTTTTTAGTCTAAATACACTTGTATTTAGACTAAATTAAAACCTCGTCTGTTTAGATCCTCTTCGAAGGCGTAGTCCAATAATTGGATCGTCATAATTGAGGAGACGGGTGCTTATAACACTCAACCTGAATGGATGCTGAATACTACGAAGTTTCACTCTTTCATTCCAAAATTCCTTTAAAAGCTTATTTAGATGTTCGCAGAAGCGATCTAGAACTGCAATGATGCTACAATTTCCAAACCATTAAAGTCGATCTTGAAATACCTAAGTTGTAAGTATACCTAGAATAAACGGTTAAAAATTATTTTTTAAAACTTTATGCACATAATGTACAAAAGCGGACTTAATGACTTGGGCATTTTCTACCAGTCTAGCTTAAAAATTATCTCTTTAAAAACTTCGGAACGGATTTAAAAATAAAAAAATAAAATTAAAATCACTCAACTGTACTATCAATAAACATGGAATCGCTAACAGCTCAACTAATTTCTCGAGTTCACAGTTAGATCCTAGAGCTGCACACATTGCGTTTGTGAATGTCGCGGTGTGACAAATATAATTTATATGTGATCATTTTTATATTTATTCCCACTAGCTTAGGTTTGGCTGAGTGACATCAATATAAATATGTTTAAATTAGTGCGAGATGATTAAAATGTAGATCCGCAGATACGGATCATTGGCGTCAAGATCCGCGAATACGGATACGGATAAGGGTCTTAACTTTCTCACTCAATTGGTGTCGGTAACAGTTGATTTAGTTTCTTTAAGTTACGTACTATTGGTATGTTAACTCACTACGATAAATCTTTGCAATTTATAAATGCCAAATATGTATAATAAAAAATAATTTGATTGAAAAATTTTATTTTATTGCTACATATAGAATTGAATCTATGTATTAAAAATTAATAAGGTAAAAGATCCGTCAAAAATTTAACGGATACGGATACGAATGTTTTTACTCCTGCGGATATCCGCGGATACGGATACGGATATCCAGAACATAACTAGTTTAAATATAATTAAGGAATTCTAACGTGTAAAACTGCTTTCTCTATGGAAAAAGAATGAACTTACTAATAACTAAATAATGTTATGATTTATATCCTAACATTATTTACACTTCATCTTCATCATATTATATAAAAGTCTCTCATCTGCATCACCAAATAAATTGTAGGAGATTGCAAGGTACCACACATAAAACACATTCTGTTTTAGTTGGACGGGCTATGTAGACGTTAGAATAATAGTAATACATGAACTTCATAAGTCTCTAATGATATCATTAAAATGCACTCGCAACATGTAATGTGAGACATCGCCTTATCAAAATGCAGTCTCAGCCAAAAGCGTTACGTAATAAACAGGGTGGAATGGACACACAAAAGATTACCACGTATTTAGTAGGTACATCATTCTGGACTTCATCGGTTTTTTTTTTAATCTGGCGTTTCCTACAGACGAGACGTGCAATACCTACACGATCAAAATGTTTGCAACTAAAAATTCCATAATTAGCAGTACCACTAAGGGCTCGGACACAATGTCTGCGGGAGCGGGGCGGGAGCGGAGCGGTGGCGGCGGGGCGCGGCGCGTTCCAATGCATAAATTTATATGGAACTGGCCTCGGCGTTTAAGGCGCGGGGAGCAAGCGGCGAGCGGCGGACGAGCGGCGAGCGGCGTACGAGTGGTGCCCGCGCGTCTGCATTGACGTTGGAATTTACATATTCTTTAGCCCACAATAAATCAAACTTTAGGAAGGAATTAGTAACAAAAGAAATGTTGTCGTCACTGTTTAGACATTTCGTTTGCGAACAAAGACACTAATTTCTCGTAACACACAACTACGCCGCTCTAGCGCCGCGCGATTTACCCGCTGACTTCGAGACCGGGTACAGCGTTGCCGCGCCGCTCTCCACGCCGCTGCCGCCGCCGCCCTGCTCCCGCTGACTTCGTGTCCAAAGCCTAACATGATATTTCATGGTTTTGAACAACACGGTTACGTGAAAAGCTAGTCTAATCACAAATAAAAACTGTCTATATTTACTTTTGACTAGATATATGGCGTTAGGAAAATCAGCTTTATTACGATCGGCGGCTGGGGCATTGGATGTAAAAAACAAAGAACTGTGTGTTTTAGAGGAACCAGTCCAATAAAGGACTAAATTGTATTCATTCGTAGATAATATTCACAGCGTTAATACAGACTAAAAAATGAGACCTGTCATTCTCAGAGATGGAGGTATTAAATGCAAAAATGTTGGTTGCAAAACACTTTATTTAATAAAAGCTTTGCAAGACCCAAATATAAATCTAAGCCTGGCGCCTTTTTATCGCTGCGACGGCCCTTCCCTATTAGTTTCCTTATCAAATCGCTAACACTGATAAAGAAACATCCATGATAGCAAATATAAATTCGTTAATGGACTTTTATAACTTTTTAGTTATCGATGAATTCGTACATGTTATCTGTACTTTTAATATGCCTAGAACTTTTAGTTTGAAAAACATTTTTATTAGCTTCTGGAATCCTGAAAGTTCTGAGGCGTTTGCCCAGTTGTGGGATGACACAGGCTAGCAGGAAAAAAATAAAGTTCATTTTTGGTGCTGGCCCCCAAAAACAGGGTGTCTTATGCCTCCACCTATGTATTATATAAAAATAAAATGATTAAAAGCGGTGGTTTCAACAACTCTAAGAATTATCGGTGACATCTGTAGAGGGGTTGGATTTAATAGCTCATGAAATGTATGTAAGCAAGATGGCGAAGCCGCCAGTCGAGTGGGACTGGCAAAAAGCACCTACCTATAGCTCAGATCGTATTGTGTCCCTCCCGTAGGCCCTCGCTATTCCTTTGAGTGATACAGATAAAGTCATATTTTTCGGTTTCCGAAGAGAGGTATAATGACACTTTGAACGGCCATTATCTTTTAATCGGCCGCCGAATGAAACCTCTTTGGGTTTATGATTTCTATCTTTAGGAAGAGTAAAATGTTAGTGATTTATAAGAATTCGTGTACCAACAAGAAGTTTGGAACTTTTATTTCGGCAATGATAGTGTAATTGCCAACATGTTCACTGTTTCACAGAATAATCCGCTTAATGCATAATGCCTTCGACTTCAAAGGTAAAAAGGACTAAAAGATCCGCTAGATATTAATATGTTGACTATAACTTAATCCATTGGTATATCGCATGGCAGTCTCGTTAGCCAGAATATAATCCCTGCTCTACTTTATGAAGTTACAGCTCCGATCAAAACACGTCGCCTTTTATTTTTATTATGCACCGTATTTCCGCTTGGATATTTCCCGACTTATGCGGCGAGCTAATTTTAATTGATTGGTTTTTTCTACAATGAATTAAAGGACACATTGGATCACTTGGAAACGATGCAGCTGAAGAACTCGCCTCGAGGGGTTCCAACACGAAAGCTTTCGGACTCGTATTACCCAGTACTAACTGGGTTGTGGACGTCAGATAGGCAGTCGCTCCATGTAAAATACTGCTATTCAGCTGGATCCGGTTAGACTCGAACTGATCCGGTTAGACTGGACTGGACCCCAATATAGTTGGGAAAAGGCTAGGCAGATGATACATACCAACTATGAAAAGCGATTTACTCCTATATGTATTGTTATTTTATATTGTAATAAACATAGTTTCAAACATAATAAAAAAATGCAATCGTAAGCACGCGAAAATACGTACATAGTGAAGTATCATCTTTTTGTAATCCTAGTCTCAAATTATTTACTTACTTTACTTATCCTATACTAATTATGTAGAAAAAGTAGTCCCGTTGTGAAATCAATATCAAGATTAAGTATCCACAAGTATATGACTGTATTAGTTTAACGGATGAATAATTAATTATGTTATTGGTTTTCATCACAGTGTTATTTTTCTTAATTATAGGAGGCTGTTAGAGAGTGGCTCGGCTGAGAACTTGCGGTAAACACTAAGGAAATAGCCGCCACGTATCCTTTGATGCAAAAAAGGGATTTCAACATGCAAATATAATTATATTAAACAAGTAAGGCTATGCAGGGTTAACTTGTGAGAAAAGGTAGATTGTAAAACGTGTATAGAAACCTTTGTGGGAACTACGTATATATTTTCGAGCCGTTTGGGGTTGAAACTCTGGGGCCGTGGGGTCCGAGTGCCCATAGCCTGTTTAAAGAACTTTCAAAACGCCTAGTTGACGCTTCCCGTGACCCAAAGGCTGGCTTTTACCTTGGTCAGAGGCTAAGTGTTGCCATACAACGTGGCAACGCCGCCAGTCTCTTGGGCACATTACCAGTTGACAGCGTTGAGGAGGAGTTTTTCGATGCCCTTTTATAGTTTGTTGTTAGTTTATTTATTTTAATTTATTTACTTAATAGTTTTTAATTAATTATGTATATAGTTAGTTTAAAATATACGTTAAACGTGTTCGGATAAAATAAAATAGTCTCTGATGCATGCAACTTTTGCATGGGAAAGTAGATAACTTAATTATACCACAATTATACTAAAATAATGATTATTATCTACGTATGAAAAGTAACTATGTACTCGTAGTAGAAGTTGGTAAGTACACACATCAAAAAAAGTTTGTGATCACTAGCATAAGCTGATATAATTATTTTAATTGAACTTTATCAAGAAAAAAACTTTGTTGTGTGTTTTCTTTAAATAGAAATACCCTGTTTAAAAATAAAAAAATAAAACTATGTTTTATCTACATTTCTACACTAATATTATAAAGAGGAAAGATTTGTATTTTTGTGTGTATGTTTGTAATGAATAAACTCAAAAACTACTGCGCCGATTAAAAAAAATATTTCACCATTAGAAAGCTATATTCACTCTGAGTAACATAAGCTATATTTTATCCCCGTACTACTACGGAAACGGGAATTACGCGGGTGAAACCGCGTGACGTCCGCTAGTTTTTTTTTATAAAAACGTAACAAAAATATTTCGAATTTTCAAAGTGATCACAAACTTTTTTTGATGTGTGTAGGTACAAATTTGTATGTAACTAACTTAAATATTCCTTGTGATTAATACGCCTTTATTTATGTATAGGTAGAATAACAATAACGAGGAAAACCAAAGATTTTGTATTTCTATTTCCAGCAGTTCCAAAGTACATTTTGTAGTTATGTAAAAAGACTGTCTGGTTTAATTATTTGAGACTCTAACAAGTGATTGTACTCATTATCACTACATATTATGAAACAAAGTCGCACTCCGTGTCTGTATCTATGTGTGCTTAGATCTTTAAAACTACGCAACGGATTTTGATGCGGGTTTTTTAATAGATAGAGTGATTCAAGAAGAAGGTTTTAGTATATAATTTGCGGGCGGGCGAAGCCGCGGGCATCAGCTAGTCTATACTAATATTATAAAGAGGTAACATTTGTTTGTAAGTTTGTAATTATGTTTGTAAGTTTGTATGTAGGGGGTAATCTCCGGAAGTAATGAACCGATTTCAAAAATTCTTTCACTGGTAGAAAACTACATTATTCGTGAGTGCTATAGACTATATTTTATTCCCGTACTCCCACGGGAACGGGAACTACGCGGCTGAAACCGCGGGACGTCAGCTAGTTATGAATAAATTCAACCTACTATGCGATCAAATCTGGCATATTGAAAAACATACTAAAACAGCTGTTCAGTATGTTTTGTGTGCACTGACATCGAAAAAGTACTATGGGACGACTGATTCTTGTTTCACGTTTTCAAACTTGGTTCCATAAAAAAATGTTCATAAAGAAATAAATCTAAAAAAAATAAAAATAAAAAAATCAATCAATCTATCATCAATCTAATCTATTTTTTTAAATATATTGGTGACATATTTACTAGAGACGTGATTAAATGCAAATGAGTATTTGACAGAATAATAATTTCTGACAGTATATCTAGTTATCCAACTAAATCTGTATTGGATACTCAGCACTGCAGGGTTCCCAGAATAGTTTCAGTTTTCAGTCTATGCTAGTGTTAGGGAATTAAATAAGGGATGAAAGTTTGTATGAAAGTCTGTAAGTTAGGATCTTAAAATTGTGTATTTAGGCTGACGATTGAAAATTAATTTATACGTGTCTCAGCGTTTTTGATACCTCCACCTCCAAAGGGTTAAAAAGGGGATGATGTTGTGTATGGAAAGTCCTTATTTTTTTATGTAAAAATCACAAAAATTAATAGCTTAGGCGTATGGTTGCAAGCTAATGTAACGGCGTTGTTAGAATTTCAATCCTTAAGGGGTGAAAAGGGGATGATTTTTTTTTAAGTTAAAAACACAAATATCATGAAAAATTACGTTATCACGTAAAATTATCGCACGTAACGGTTTACGTGGGAACATTGTATATAAAAAAATACCTGTCTGTAAAGTCGGTACTTTACAGACAGGTATTTTTTTTATATACAATGTTCCCGTACAAAAAACAGAAATGAATAAATAAGGTCTCATCGCTCCAATAAAGAGTAGTTTATATTAAAAGCCATCTTTAAAAAAAAAAAGAATGAAAACTTGGCCACAGCACTAAAACCAATGTGCGTCCACATACATAAATTCATACAGTAATGGTCGCTCCGTGTCGTCTGAATCAAGCCTTATCCGTGGATTGTGTTGCCATTGTTATTCATCGGCGGCTCTCAAGGATCTCTGGTCAACGAATTTTAACATTACAATAATAATATCACGTATGCGTTACGCCGATCTTTGCAAGTATGATAAGAGGGATAGATATCACGATGTTTTATTTGGTATAATGTAACATTTAGCTGCGAGAGTGCGAAACTAACCTTTGGTGAGAAAAATCGTCCGTTTGTCTGTGCAAACCGTGTCGCTTTAGCGAGCTTTTCAATCAATTCACGGTACATATTGGTATGGCGGGATGTGAGTGGAGAAAATGGAAAAGTGGAAAAAAATGGAAAAGTGGAGAAAATGAAAGAATCAGAAACAAACACGCAGACGCGTGTTTGTTTCTGATTCTTTCATTTTAATCAGCGAAATTCAAAACATAGGCACTGTTTTATTACCTAATTACGACACTTTTTTTAAATAATGATGATGAATAAATATTATTTTTATGATTTTTTTATATTAATACATTTCAAATCACATTTCCAGCAAAATCAAAATAGTTTTTGGCAATTCTTAATTTTTTTTTATACTTATTATTGTTTTAAATGGTAAAGAAATCGAAAATAAAACACTAACGTCGTATTTACGGCCCGTTGACGGGGCTAAGTATAAAGCATTTTACAAACGACCGGAGAACTGAAACTTTTTATTTTTAATGCATTTTTTTACCACTGTAAACTTGAAAAGGCTTTTTCTGTCCAAGTTTTTGTCCATTCAATATTATTTAAGTTATTTAGAATAAGGTCATTAAATTCTGCCAAGCCGATAGCCGAAGCCGAAAGGTTCCTCCCGTCATTGATATATTTTCTTTTTTATAGACCATACCTGGGAACTTTCTAGTTACGGAGAGTATAGGTAATTAGGTCAAACTTCCAACTTTTTCTCAAATTATCTTTTTTTTTTATTCACCATCATGATCATTTCAGCTGAAAGACGTCCAATGCTGGACATAGGCTTACACCAAATGTAGTATTTTTTTATTGTTTTAACTGTGCTTTAAATATCGCCATGACCTCTGTAACATCAACATAATGTTTTGTATATTTGTATGCGTTACATTGAGCCCTAACATAAACCGTGATTTAGCACTCGAAAAAAAAATCGCTGTCGTTTTTTTTGCTACAAATTACTTAGTTTGATGTACAGAGTGTACAGATGTGTGGTACATCCTATATTTAAGCTCCTTGTGCTCAAGTAACATTGGACACTTCGTCAATGACATGTGCAACGTTCATAGCTAAAGAATATTTTACAGAGAAAATAGAAAGCTTCCCGTCATTTTAAAAAGGGAACGAATTTAACTTACTGTACGATAATGATGATCAAAATGAATAATATCCTAAATATGCTATCCACCTTTTATTGAATACCTACATACTCACATGATTTCCAAACTTTCAATAGTAATAAAAATATGTTTTTGAAAAAAATACATTGTAAAGTAAATAAAAAATATATGTCAATCCGCTTTTTCGGCAAAAATGATTTGTCAATGATTCGTCTTCATTAATTTTGTCGCACTCTGTGCAATGCGTAATCCACATTCAACATGGCTAGATGAAAGGAATAATACTTCCAACATAAAATAAAGTAAATAAAATGCGAAAATAAGTTTGCTTTTTGTCTGTCTGTTACTTTTTCAGATGATTATTGATGATTTTTTTTTTTTTTCATCCATAAATTTTACCTTTCAGTTAATTATATCGACACTATTCGACAGTCGCCGAACAACCCGTGTAATTTGTAAACAGAGTTTTCGAGTAAAATGAAACTCCACCCTGTAATGAACAGATTCTCAAATTAATTCATAATTTTAACGAACAATTTAACTCTATCAATCCAAATTCTTGAATTTTTATTTATTATTATATCATCATCTGCCTAGCCTGTTCCCAACTGTGTTAGGGTCGGCTTCCAGTTTTACCGGATGCAGCTGAATACCAATATTTTACATGGAGCGACTGCTGACCTCCACAACCCAGTTAGTACCGGGTAAGACTGGTTGTCAGACTTTTGGGCCTCTGACTACCTAACGACTGTCGAAGATCTACAAATGACAGCCGGGACCAACGGCTTAACGTGCTTTCCGAGGCACGGAGGATACTCGATATGTAATGGGTGGTCACCCATCCACAGACCAACCTAGGCAAGCACGGCTTAACCTAACGATTGACCCGAGTGGCTGTTATTATTTAGCCACGAGCTCCTCCGATTATTCCTCGATTATTATATAATAAATAAAAATTCAAGAATAAAGAATAAATAAGTTTTCTCAATACAATAACAATAATATAATATTATTGTTAGTATTGAGAAAAAGTCACGATTTTAAAAGGTAAATAAGTGGCCATGTTTTCTTAAGCTTACGTTTAATGGAGTTATTTATTACGTCAACTTAAGAATTAAATTATTTTCCAGCCCGTGGCTATCATATCAGTTTTTCGCGAGCAATCAAAACGGCGGGATCAATCAATGTGCCGGTCATCACGGAGTACACGCGCTAAGAGGGATTTCTTGTCCGCTCCGAGGTTTTCCGCCGCCCGTCATCTCTTCATATTGAGATTGATGTTAGTACCGAGAGCCAGCCCGAACAGAATACTAAGAGGACAGAACGGCGGACCATTCTTCGCCAATTAGCCCCCGATCCAGCGGGGTTTGTCCCGCAGTCCCGCAACCCCGCAGCCCCGCAGCGGACCAAGACGGGCACCACCCCGCATACTAAACTGATGTCATAATTTTTCATATAAGCCCTGCCCGATTAAAGTACGACACAAGTTTTGTTAAGTGTTCGACTTCGGCGCCTAGCTTTTTTTAGTGCTTATGGTCGACCGCGACGGGGCTGTTCGACAGTTTTCGGGGCTCTGTTTTTGAATGGTTTAAGGTTTTTAGATTCTTGAGCATTTGCATTTTATGTATCATCTAATTAAAAATTAATATGAGAAATGAAGACAATACAGGAATCAAAGTGTTTCCATTACTTGCGTGTGATAGTCATATGATTTTGCTGAAACAGCTTATTTCAAATAAACACACTTGAATCAAAGCAAATCTAATCAAGTACAAAATAATGAATGGTGATCCTTTCGCGTAACACCATAAAACACTTACAACTTTACTGAAAAAAAAACAACAAAGCACCTATTCACATATTCATAGTTAAAGACGTGTAAAATTACCATAGCTTTCAAATAGGGCGTTAACAAGCCAACGTGCCACTCGGCTCTTAATAGATGACGGGTTAAATTAGTCATTAGAGAAATAATAAAACATATGTGAGTTGCGACTTGTCGTAAACGGGTGTCGAATCTACATCACTTAGTGAAACAACCATACCGCTTGGCCACAACCTACTCGATCAAGTACAACACGCGCGTTGCGAAGGCGATTGTGGACAAATCAAAAGAAAATAATTGCTTACAACATGCTACGATTCACCGTGACGCGGTAACGCGAAGGAAGCCACGTTGTAAGTCGGATCGTCTGTGGTCGTGTCCTCATCGGCCTAATAGAAATACCGCTGTATTGCTGTTCTAAATTGCGGCCGGCGACAAAACTTTCAGCCTTGTCTTGGTGGTGATTTAAATCAAATTAACTGTGGTGGTGATATAATATTATGTGATGTCAGTTTCGGATGGCTACTTCGTGGGAGGTCGGCCTGATTTGACTTTGCGCTATTTATTAGTAGGTATGTTAGAATTCCGTATTGTACTGTCCTTAACTAAATATTGTACAGTCGCCACGTAACCCAGCACATTGCAAGCTCCTTCAGTATGTCTATAGACGAGATGATTAATAAATTTTCAAAAATTTGACAGTGTCGGGTAGTTTGATGTGCTGGAACAGAAACAGCTCTTAAGTTTTGCACCTCATCTGGCAGCATGGAATCGCATTTTTCCATGTTCCTATCCTTTTCTGTCGCTCAGAAACGTTATTTGCTAGAGCGAGAAACAGCACAATCTATGAACAACGTAATCCTAATCCGAATGTGCACAACGTATGGGCTAGCATACCGGGGCAATCAGAACTCTATTCAAGTCGTATCGACTGTGATAGGCTCTTAAGCGCGTAGCAGTGGGTGTTTTTAACTGGTTAAACAAAGGACTTGATAATATTTTAGGTTCAAAATATACGGTATGGGAAAGCACGACATAAGCTTTTACCAAGAAACACGATACGATTCAACACCACCAAGAATTGTATGTTTTTATTAATCTGCTGTTTTATACAAAAGTGCAGTAATGAAAATATTAATTGAAAAAATCTTAATTCTTCAGTTGGTCTAGGACAGGGGTGTCCATCTATTTTTGGAACCGTAGCGGGCCGAACGAAATGCAAAGTGACCTCTACATATAAATAAAACAAGCTTTCCCTTTTTTTTGCTTTTGCTTTGCTAGACTGCAATGATGTGGTCTGCAATCGCGGGTAGGTGAGGTGGGGCAGGTAGGTAAATAGGTATGGTGCGAGAATAATTGACTTAGGGACATATTTAAATAATGTTCGCGCAATATTTATTGATGTCCTATATAAAGTATGAAAGACCTATGGCCTGGGGGCCGTATGTTGGAAGGGCTCAGGGCTGGTCTAGGATCATTGTACATTGAAAACGTTGTTTCTGCCATAAATTAGATTAACCGAAAAAATTAGAATGGTCAAATTATTATTATTATCAGCCATTTGTGTCCCACTGCAGGGCAAAGGCCTCCTTTTCCTCCTTCCACTTATTATTAGAATATAATGATCTTTATTTCAAAAAGCCAAATACAATTAGTCCATCTCAATCAAAACATAAAACGCCATAATAGGAAGCACAACACTATGAATTATTTGAGACAGAGTGAACGACTGTGTCTGTGTGACCTGTGCTAGTATAAACTGTGTTACAGACACAGGCGCCTTCCTCTTACAGTTCATTGACAATTTGCTGCACTTTGTAGGAAAAAAATCGACCATCAATTATTTACATCCTTTTTTTGTTTTTTTTTTTTTCGGTTGGGAAATCATCAAATGACTTCTCCCGCTCTGGGCGGAGCAGGAGGGTGTCAGACTTTTACTGACTAAAACCCATCCATGTTCCTTCATCGCCCTTTGTGTTCCGGGGCCACGGAATCTCTTTCGAACAGTCCCGCAACCCCGGATTATTTACATCCTTAATCCTTATTGATCATGTCCATGGTTTTACCAGTCGGCGTGTTTATATCCAGGCTTGCACCATGTTTCAGTGTAATCCCCATGAAACAATGTGTTGCGTCTATTTTATTGGTTACTTAGATATAAGTTTTTGGTACAGGTAGATAGGAGGTGATATTTAGTATGAATTTTTAATACGTATTATTTAATTTTTGACACTTCAAAAAAGGAGAAGGTTCTATGTTCGACTGTATGTTTTTTTTATGTATGTTCACCGATTTTTCCCCCATTTGTAAACCGATTTTGATGATTTATAATTTTTGTTTAGAAGAATATTATTCCGCGGTGGTCCCATTTTAATTTGGTGAAGATCTGATACTGGATTTTGGAGATATACAATGGGAATCTTCAATAATAGACAGCAGATCTGTCGTGATTGCTGCAATCGCTTGAATGTTTATTGTTTACACTATATCATAACATAAAACCACGCCTTTATGTTCTGAGTACGCGGATGTGTACAGTACTGTACACCCACATTTCGACAGTTAGGTATGTTAAATTCCATTTTATTGAGGATAAGACTATTACTATGAAATGTATTGTTAACAATGTAAATTAAATGCTTAGAAAATATTTGTATAGGATATTACAACATAAAATGGAAATGTAAAAACACTTCTTTGCAAAAAAAAAGTTTTTTTTATTATTGTATATTTTTGCAATTTTGCAAAACAAAATACATTTCGCAAAATACAAAGCTGTTAAAGCAGCTGTAAGTCTTGTTTTTTATACAAGGTGTTACCGGACCCTTCACGAATATTCACGATGCCATGAACCAAAACACTATTCAAAGCATACTTACATTTGTAAACTATGGGTGTAATTTCTGAGGACTCCATAATTGAACTTATTTATTTGCTAGTAATATTAGCACACACTCTCAAACACTAAAAAGGAACTTGTACCACTATTTCTTGACGACCAGATTGGCGCAGCGGTAGTGAGGCTGCCTTACGTTCTTAGGGTCCCGTGTTCGAATCCCGGTCGGAGCAAATGTTTGTGTGATGAGCACGGACATTTGTTTCCGAGTCATGGATGTTTATATGTACCTATAATAAGTATGTATTTACAAACAAAAAATATCTTTGTAGTATATCAACTATCTGGTGTCCACGACACAAGCCTCGTTGCTTAGTGTGGCACTAGATGGCGGTGTGTGTAATGTCCAGCAATTTTTTTTTTTATTATTATTTTATTTCTATATTGGCAAAAGACACAACGACCAAACCCGAGAAGGAACACATAGTGAGAATTTTTTTTGTCCTTGGACCAAAAACTCGAACGCATGTGATATTCACCAACACGCACTGGGCCTGCATGGTGGTTGACCGCCCGCTCCCTTACACAGAGAGCAGCCCTGTGTCCCAGCAGTGGGAAAGTTTTTTAAAGAGTATGCTTAAAAGATACAACTATACTCTCGAGCTTTATTTTTGACAGTAAGCAGTTAAAGTCTAACGGAAAACTATGGTAGAAACTCCTAAATCCTGTAGGCCTAGCACTAACGCGTAGAATGACAAACGTACCGTAAATACGAAGGATTTTAATAATTTAATGGTGTAACAAAAAACTTAACGAAGCCGAAAGGCACTGAGGCCTGACTCTCTAACGTTTCGTCAAAATATTCTGATCTATCCATCTCTCTCACTCGCACTCATCTGCAGACGTGCGCGACATAGACGGATAGGTCCGAAAATACGGACGAAACGTTAGAGAGTAAGGCCCCTGCTACTCTCCGGCATTGCGATATTTTTTTTGTTCAGGAATCTTTTAGTTACCGACCGACTATAAACTTTAATTTCATTTAAAGTAAAATGCTATTGGCTAAATATTATTTTACAAAGATTATACTTCAAAATTGTTCTAATTAATTTACATTACGTTAACGTCTTGCGTTTATGCTAGGCCTGATACAATAAAAACCGGCCAAGTGCGAGTCGGACTCGCGCACGAAGGGTTCCGTACCATTATTTAAAAACATTAGACAAAACTGCAAAAAAATCACGTTTGTTGTATGGGAGCCCCCCTTAAATATTGATTTAATTCTGTTTTTAGTATTTGTTGTTATAGCGGCAACAGAAATACATCATCTGTGAAAATTTCAACTGTCTAGCTGTCACGGTTCATGAGATACAGCCTGGTGACAGACAGACGGACAGACGGACAGACGGACAGACGGACAGATGGACAGACGGACAGACAGCGAAGTCTTAGTAATAGGGTTCCGTTTTTACCCTTTGGGTACGGAACCCTAAAAACTAAGGACCGTATAACGTTAGACAATTTTCTCAAGTGATAAGCGACGATGACTCGACTGCATATCAACCATAAAAGTGTTTAAATTATTTAGGGGGACTTTTAAATTGATGACTATGACTTGTGACCGTTTATAAATTAGTTCAATAAGCGAGCCGAGAGTAAATATGTCGCTGATTGACAATCGTCTGTCTCAAGTGACAAAATATTAATTGTGGTGCAGAAAATGTTCACAGATCGCGTCTAATCGAAACCGGACATTTAAAATGGCGCTGATTCTGTACACGTCTTTTAATGCTTCTGTTTATTATTGTATTAAACATCAAATCTTTAGTAAGATAACGCGGTAGCACTAGGTCGTTTTGAAAGTCACTTTTCGTGTTTGTATTGTGTGACTATAAAGGGTGAAAAACACCTATTAACGAAGCCGAAAGGCACTTGTTTTCTCCGTCATTGCGATAATTTTATTGTTCTACACCATACCTGGGAACCTTCTAGTTACGGAGATATTTGGGGTCAAAGTTCCAACTTTTTAACAAGTTTTTTTTTTATACAAGTTTTAATGTAAGTTTTTTACTTTAAATACCTCCACGACCCCCGTACTATTCAATCCATCCATCAGCACAATGTTTTGAGTGCGTTACCTTGAGTTCTACCACAAAACATGATGAAAAAAGTTGTTTCCCAGCAATAATTTTTGCGTAAAGTTACTTAGTTTGATGTACAGAATGCTTGGTTGACGGCTTCGTGATGAGGTCTTTTACACCCTGTATAGCTTCTTTAATACTTAAAAAAAATACGAGGATTTTTTAAAGGTTTATACGCATAAGTCGTCAAATTCCCTTGGTACGGAAGGAAAGGTGGATCACTATTGAAAAAAATCAACACCGCTATCCTATTTCTACACGCTTCCGCCTCTCTCTTGCGCCGACATATTACTCATCCGTTGAATTAGCCCGCCATTCGACCGTCAGTGACATATTTGCCATCGACTTATAAAGCGAATCTCATCGAATGGATTCTTAGTAACTGACCCGACGAAATATGATTTTTAGATTAACGACGTCCAGTACTAAATTGACAATGATGCATGTGTGTAAGCTTTCAATTCAATTGGTCAAGTTATTAAAATAGATTCTGGCCTTTCCTGGTAGATGGTGGAACTACTTGAACTGTCAATCTTGTCTTGCTGACATTTTATAGTATTTCGTTGATGTTACCTGCAACAAAAATAAAAATACATTAGCAATAATAAAAAAAAGTACAAATTTGGTTAGTAAGGGTTCTAAGTTGTTTTACATCCGATGGATAAAATTTCGGTTGGTTTTTCTTTTTCTTGTTGGTTTGTTGATTTTCTATTTCTTGTTTTTTTTTTGGTTTTTCGTTTTCCTTTTTATTAAAAACAAGTTTCTATTCCAATTCCCCGAAAAACTAATCAGTTCGAGTTGTTAATTGATATAAAACTGCTGAAATGAATTCACAAAAATATGGTAAATAACTTTAAAACCGAAAAAAACAATCTAGGTACCTGCAACTCCAGGTAAATTAGTTTTAAACCTTTTAATAGTTTCACGTCCTCATCTCTATTAATTAGTTTAATGTAAGTATTAATTTATTAATTTATTTAACCATTGCTTCTCAATAAATATGTAATCTAGCAATAAAACTTTCAGTGAAAATGTACTACTACAAACAAAAAAAGTTAGTAAACTTATTTTGTTTTCAAAATATCTAGAAAAACATAGCCGAAAGGATTTTGGTGTAAAAAATAGATGATTTCCGATGTCCCATATTTGATTTTTATTTTGACCCTTCTTACAGAAAGCACTTGGTGACCATGAAAATAACACCCCTGACGAAAAATTCACTATTTTCTTTTCCACCATCTTTGATTTTCATTACGACCCTATACGAATAATCAAATTTGAAAATTTTCTCAGCGTCTTATAAGTGAGCTTTACATTTTTATTTCGAGCGCTCTTGATAACCATGAAAATATTGTCACCCACGATTAAATTATTTTATACGGGCGACGAGTTGACGGGAGGCAAACAAAAACCATCAGGTTTTTTCAGATCAGCGCAACAATTCTCAATACAATACGACAAATACGCGTTCGATACGCGTGACTAGTTAAGAAGTCAAATTAGGGACATAGATAAATGGCGCCTGATTTAAAAAAAAATATTCGCGAATGCTAATATTCGCATTAGCATTCGAGAATATTATAGACGGACAACAACGGCAACGTAATATAATCTGATGATCATTTGAGTAGGGCAGGATGTAAAAGGTGAGCGCCCCGCGCACACGATTTGTTTTTGTTTCTGCATTGTATTTTCGAGTTTTGCACAATATTGGACTTAAGCTTTAATCCATTAACAGTATAGCCATTTCGTCACCCTGTAGATGTCCCGCAACCCGACTTTTGGCTTAAGAATCCGACTTAAAAACGAGTACCATTGGACGAGTTATTTAGATTTATTTTTGTATATATTTCGGTTTGGCTTTTCGTCCATGCCGTTTGATAATCTGTTTTTGTAGTTTCTATATGTGCCAATATGTGATTACTTCTACAGAAAAGTGCTGCGTCTCGCGTCTCGCGCAGACGACTCGGTTGGCGGCGCCGGCGCACCCGAGACGACGCGCGACAGAACCCGGCCCTCGAACTTACGAACGATTTGCATGTCTGATGACGTTCGCCTGTGTTCACAATGAACATTTTTTCGGGACCTTTCTGGGATTATATTAAAATTAACCTAAAATTTATTAAATTACAACATAAACGAGGGAGGAACTTAATATTAACAACTGCACAGGTCATGAAACGCTTGCCGAGGTGGATGGGTGGCTATCCATTACATACCGAAACCCCTCCGGACCTAGAAAAACCAATTTTCATAGGAAAATCTTTGGCAGTAGTTAAGTCAGGCAGCAGAGGATTAATTAATCAGGAATATTGGTCGTTTAGGAGTTAATTTTGGAGGTCCTATTTCCGCTACGGGTGTTTAGAGACGGTAGTTAGTTATTTATGCAACAATGCTACTTTATTCTGTCGTAGTAGAGTGCCGGTGACGGCTCTTTCATTCATTCATCATTTCATTCTAAGTAGTCTTTAGTATAAAATATAAAATATGTATCATCGAATACGCCGCGGGCACTAAATAAGCATAAAAAAACAACATATTAATGTTGCTTTTTTGTATACAAAACTAAGCTGAAATCATAAAATAATATAGTCGCCAATCAATAATATAGTATCATCATAGCTCGGGAGAAGATACTAGAGATGGACAATAGATCATAGATTTTACGATAGTTATCGATATTATCAGAGATTTGAATAAACATCGTGTGTGAGATCGATTTACAATTTGATATAACAGAAGATTTATCTAAGAACGGCAATTATTTAGGTTTATCACTTCCCGATACTTTTAATGTCAGGGCATGGACAGTAAAGTTACAACATGCAAATAATGTGTTACTGGAATTGTTCATTTTAACGATATCCAACTATTTCCTAGAATCATTTGCAACCGCACGTTTCATAGAGATTTGAATTGTCTATCAAAGGGGCCGCCTCCATGTTTTTCTATTCACTCTCTTTTGGGCCGTCTAACAAATCACAGATTATAATTATGTATGTCTGCGCCCGCGTCTCTGTTCGTCAGTGTTGCCTGCTTAGAGTATATATTACAGTAGTAATATACTCTAAGGTTGCCTGTGAAAGTCAACACAAAGTAGTGGTTACGTGGAGTGAAGATGTAATTTTATTTTCTCTATTTATTCTACCCATATTTGTATTTTTTTTTCGTTTACACTTTATGTATTTATTATTTATCCGTGTCTGGCCGTGGCATCACTCTGTCTGGGCCCTATCAGAATACCAGCGCTGTGACGTTTTTTTTAAATGTTACAGCATCATGCTGAGATAGGGGCCTTTTGGCCTCGTACAGGACCAATTTCATTTCATGATTTTTTTTTTTTTCTCTGTTTTTTTTTTTTTTTTTACTATTTGTAAGTACTGTTAATTTAACCATTTTTATTTGTGTTTTGTCCTGTGCGGGCTAATAAATGCTTTTTCTTTCTTTCTTTCTTTCTTTCTTCTTTCTTTCACGAGCGAGAGAATCGCGGCGATATTTTCGTGTAGAAATACGTCAAATCGCCGCGATTCTCTCGCCCGTGGAGACGGTCCCAAAGTGACACACTATTTAGATTTTCGGAGTTTTGATGGCCTTTTTCATACACGGACAGTTTTAGTAAGTAGTCAATGAAATAGTTTTTGAGTTATGAGGGGGTCAAAAGTGGCTTCAAATGGTTCGTGTAATATTGCGCACTGTGCTGCTCGACAGTTCTGTTACCTTGAACTTGGCTTGACACGCTGCCGCCTGTCTAGAATGTCCGAGAGAATACAGCAACTGACCAGGTCTGTGTAGACAGTGTCTGATGCGAATATCAGTAATGACGTAACTCGCCAGATACTGTCCTGTAGCAGTATATTTACCGCCAGCTAATAAGTTGGCTTACCATTGCTTTGTGTAAAAAGGTAAGTTCGACAGGGGAATCATTCCAATCTGAGAGTAGCTAGCACGAACGCGCGGTGTAATCGAAAAAAAAAAATACGTCGATCTTAAAATTAAAAAGATTCGTTTCAAATGGAATATTTTCAAAATTTTAAGAATTGATTTTTATCAAATATTCTTTCTCGTGTGGTTAATGTCTAACCTGGTGACAAAGTTTTTATGCAACCGATGGGTCTCTGACTTGGCGTTACATGCTGCGTATCAATGGATGTTACTAATGTGCTTGTAGCAAACAACTTAACTAAAACTCCAAAGGATAATTGTATTTTCGAATAAAAATTCGACGTATTTACGTTAAACATTAAGTTAATGAGTCATCTCTAGGTTAGCCAACTTAATAGCTTAACTAGCCGTAAATAAACTGTAAAACGAATATAATAGTAGTTATCAGCTACTATTTCCTATGTTTAGACAAATCTTCACGTAAAAAATTCGTCTAAAACATGCGTGAAAGAGTATAATGATGCAACACGCGTTATCTAATCTAATCCCGCGTAAATATAGAGCGGTCTGTTTGTCTGATTCTTTAGTTAAGTACGCAAAACATGTGAGCGTGTTATATTTTCGTAATATCAAGCCGTAACCATCATCGCCATCACATTACGCCTGCAATAGAGAGAGAGAGATGCCGAGAGAGTTAGAAAAGGTGCACCTAATAATACTTACACCCATATTTCGCTAGTTATATTTCATGTAATAGGAGCAAGCCTATTGTGATCAACCAGGCACGAATCCAGACTCCGTGGCTGCTACTGAGAAATTCCTGATGGAAAAACCCAATAACACTTTGCCCGACGTGGGAATCGAACCCAGGACCTCATGGTTAGCAGTAGCGCTTGAGACCACCAGGCCAACGAGGACCTCGAATTTTAATCTATTCATCATCTGCCTAGCCTTTTCCCAACTTTGTTGGGGTCGGCTTCCAGTTTTACTTATGGAACTCTCTGTGACATATTTCATTCATGGGTATGGATTATTGATACCTAATTTGCAAGTCATCATATGCCTAGCCTTTTCCCAACTATGTTGGGGTCGGCGTCCAGTTTCACCAGATGCAGCTGAATACCAGTATTTTACATGGAGAGATTGCCTATCTGACCTCCACAACCCTGTTAGTACCGGGTATTACGATACCCCTTGTAAGACTGGTTGTCAGACTTTTTGGGCCTCTGACTACCTAACGACTGTCAAAGATCTACAAATGACAGCCGGGATCAACGGCTTAACGTGCTTTCCGAGACACGGAAGAAACTCGGTATGTAATGGGTGGTCACCCATCCACAGACCAACCTAGGCAAGCACGGCTTAACTTAACGATCGACCCGAGCGGCTGTTACTGTGCGGCGAATTTTAATCTACTATCACTGATAAAAATCTCAACGTGGTCTGAAATTCAACTGAGAAAGTCCGAGGAAAGCGAGACCTACAATGACCTGACAGTACATCTTTGGGCGGTTGAATGACATTGACCGGGGCACTGTAGTTTAGTTAAAAAAATCGGAGTGGTTTCGTGAAATATATGTAGATTTTAATAAACTGACGCAGTGGCGCATAAAAAATCGTGTACAATTAAATATAGTCCCATCGAGCGGAGCCGATTTCCACTCAATCGCACTTTACGTAAGTCAGTAGCTTAACTTTTTTTTTTTTTAAGTCAAGTCTAGTTCTAATAAAAAAATAAAAAACCGGCCAAGAGCGTGTCGGGCCACGCTCAGTGTAGGGTTCCGTAGTTTCCCGTCCGTCACAATAAGTGTTCCCACTTATGAGTTTAAAGGTGGGTATCCATTATGTAAAAATGCTTGCATATACGAATATACTACAAACTTAGTCCAGAAATTATTTTGTACAACTTTTTGTCTTTTTTGTACAAAAACTGTTGTTTCCATCAAGTTCAAAATGATTTTCCTAGAAAGTCCTTAAAAACTTCCACTTTTCAGTTTTTTTTCATATTTTCTAAACTTATGGTTCAAAAGTTAGAGGGGCGACACATTGTTTTTTACTTTTGGAGCGATTATTTCCGAAATTATTGACATTATCAAAAAATGATTTTAGAAAACCCCTATTCATTTTTAAATACCTTTCCAACAATATATCACACGTTAGGGTTGAAATTTAAAAAAAAATCACTTCCCACTTTACATATAGGGGGGCTACCCTAATAAAACATTTTTTTCCAATTTTTATTTTACCACTTTGTTGGCGAATTTCAGCTTTCTAGTGCTAACGGTCACAGAGATTAAGCGAAGACAGACAGACGGACGGACAGACATGGCGAAACTATAAGGGTTCCTAGTTGACTACGGAACCCTAAAAAGGAACTGGCGTGGATTGAGTACTAACTTTAAATGAATATACTAGCACTTTTCGGAGAAAAATATTTCCTTACGCGACTCGACTGGAGTTTATCAGGTAAAACTTTATAATGGTGTGACGTAGGTTTTTCGATCGTATACATATCATCACTGGGCATCTTCTCGGTACATAAGTACTTAGTTATGTCATCAAATTCTGTCCCGATTAATAATAATGTTTTATCCCTTTTTCATCTCTTGATTTAACTTATAATGATCATCAGACAACATTGAACTTTATTTGTTGCAGTTCAGTACAGGAATAAAATTTATAAACAGAGATGGACCGAGATGTGAGCCCTGTGGGACTGCTCCTGATTCTGCCACTGACTCGGTGAAGAATAGATGAAGTAAAGTTCCAATATACACAGGGTGATTGGCTTATGGACCGACACAATTTTTTCAGGGCTTTGGGAGGTCATTAGCTAGGTTCTACCCATACACCCTATGTCTTAAATGTCACGGTTGGTTACATATGCTTTTTTTTTTAATGAAATATGTACCCAAAATGTTTCCTTTAATTCCAAATAACTTTTTCGTTTGTGGGTGTAATGGCACAAAATCAATTTTGTTGTATTCTCCAAAGTCTTTTAAATCTAAATAAATCTTTGTTTGATTGAACTGGTTTCAAGAAAATTTCTTACGAGCTAGCAAATTTATTTTGTTTTTTAAATGTATGAAATTTGACAACTTCTAAATTCATTAAAAAAAATTAAAAGGCATTTTGATGTTAGCTTTATTTTAAAAAGTTCTTTACTTGATACCCTTTCTAACGGTATGCTACATGTCATAAAAAACAATTCGTTAGGTAGTCAAAATATTAGTTAGGAGAGTCAGGGTTAAGAAAACACTTATTAAGGTTATTATGTTTTTATAAACTAAGGTTATAAGTCTTGTTCAAATTTGATTCAAATTAACCTAATATTTATTTTGTGATATTGCACCCACAAAGGAAAAAGTTATTTCGAATTAAAGGAAAGAAGAAACCAACCGTGATATTTGGGACATAGGATGTATGGGTAGACTAGGTCAATTCTTCCAGGGGTTTGAGAGGTCATTTGTTAGCTAATGACCTCCCAAACCACTGGAAAAATTGTGTCGGTCCATAAGCCAAACACCCGTATAATTACGAATTTATAGTCATCAGGTTAATAAAGAAACGTTTGATATCAACCAAAATTCAAGGCAGTATACAACAGTGTCAATCTAACAATGTCACAAACTAAACATTCCTTCCTTAATTCGTGTGAACGCGCCTTATACAATGATCCGAGATCCAGAATTTTGACTCGTTGCGAACACGTTATGACTCAGAGGTCTTTCCTCGCGACCGAAAACGAGTGTACCACTAATTCGATGTGCATCGAAGTGACGGGTTCCCTCCAACTTTTAGCAGTTCTAACAAAATCCGCATTGGATGGTAACTGTTGCAAAACGTTCGTTTACCCGACATATGCACCAGCGAAACTGGTTTGTGCGTAGCGGAGACTTATTTATAGGTTTCGGTCACTTTGTATGCCTTATATACCGTTAATGTGTTAAGTGAAATTGTTTCTTTAAACGTTGATTCGCATTGCAATACTAAACGAACGATGCTGAAGCAGTATTGACCTCCTTTTTTACTGACTTCGTAAAAATTCAAGGAGTTATTAATAAAATAAATTCCTCAAGATCTTGTTTCTGCGAATCCAAGATCAAATTCTTTCTAGAAATCGACTAACTAACACTAGATTGTCAAGGCAAGGACTTGAATATCAAGTTTCTAAGTACAAACCAAGGGTCATCTTGCATCCAACTGGAAACATTAATACATTTAATAACAAGATCATCCAATTATGATCACTGAATAACAATATCTAAAGTGAGCAGTAGGAAGGCCAAGAAGCCACGAATTTATCCCACAAAAATGCAGCCTGAAGTTTTTTTGGAAGGTGTTTTTAAGGATCTGACTCTGATGGACTGACTGCTTCGTTTATCTGGTGGTCGTAAGCGCAACTACTGAGCATGAGATCCTGCGTTCGATTCCCACGTCAGGTAAAATGTTATTGGGTTTTTGCAACAGGAATTTTCAACAGCAGTCACGGAGTCTGGATTTGTGACTGGTTGATAGCAATAGGCTTACAGGCGTGTTATGTGCATGTGTATGTTTTTATGGAAGTCAGTTTTGCATGCACAATTAAAACTGCCATAACTTTTAGATTATTGGAAAACAAAATTAGGCCTGAATTCCTCCCAGAGTGACGTCGTCGCTCGCGCACGATCGGTCGTGACGTCAGCAAGAACAAAATACGGCTGTCGGTCTGCGTAAGCGGCTTCGCAGAATGCTGCTATGTAGAACACAGTGTATAGTCGTACGCGCAACCGACGCGCGACGTCAGCGCAGGAAGAATTCAAGCCTTACAATTAACAGGAAATAAATTCTGTTGCAAAATTTAATCTACCGTTAGCTCCAAGTCTCCAACGTACCTGTTCACAGTAACCTTTTGTTTTCTTTGTACCTATGCTGACATCTCCTGAACGATATGAATGAGAAAATTATTAAAGGTAAAATTATTAAAAACCAGCATTGTGGGATTTTACATAATTTATTTTTTAAATTATTATTTTTTGTCATCGTATAGCAAAATACTGGGTGTGTTGCGCTTGAAGATCGTTGATGTGGCTTTAAAGGGACTGGGCCGATAAACATCCCTGGGGATGAAAATTTATATGGAATTATTTAATTGTTGCCAATGAGTCATGGCATTAACCAGCTTCACCAAGCAGAGAGCTTATATTTGCAAAGTGACGGTTGCTATTTGAGGGAATTGATAGAATATCTACGTGATGAGATGCAGGATTATATTTAAATTAAATTTGAAACTTAGAGCTTTTACGGAGTTATGCATTGGTGTTTGTTATTAACTGGGATTGAACGGCCTAAGACGCGCCAGCTGATCTACCATCAATAAATTTTTCGTCGATTATTGAACCTACACTAAAGAAGGTCTAAGACTAAAACAATAACTATACCTATTCTTAGTAAACTACAAAAAGTTCCTTTGTCGACGGATTTTGCTAGAACCACGTGTTAAATTCATTAGACGAGGAACCCGTCGAAATAGAGTTCTACTTCTACCTACCAGTTCATGTTCAACGGTGGATGTGTGGCGAGTGTGATGCGTTCAAACGTATGCGTAAGCGAAAGATGAAATACATCGAGATAGTTGAACGGAAGCCGTAATGGGGCCACGCCAACTTAACTGTGCGACAACAATGTAAACACATACTCATTAAAACATGTGGCCCTTTAAGTGGCCCTTTTGTCTATATCATCTATGGGCCACTTAAGCAACTTGTCATATTTTAGCTCTCATTGCGGATAGTGTATCCCGCAGCGGAATCGCGGCGGATTACAGACTGTCTAGAGATTCTTGTGTCCCAAAAACAACTTATTTGTTGCTTTGTGCCAATAAACACCGAAACACCGGACTTAAAAAAATAACTGTAATAGTGTTTGTAAAAACCTATTTACATTCTTTAAGCATAAGCTGTTATAGTTTTGTGTTTGATAAGACAATGTGAAAATTAACTGTTCCATGACTGTTAAATTCAAATGCAATGACTACTAACATAAATGAAATGTATAAATGGAACACCTGAGTTTTTCTGAATAATAGACTTACAGTATATACTAAGTCTATGGTCTGAATGACTGATGAAGCATTTCCGTGCTGGGTGGTGGATCATTGGATTATTCATCAGTGCATTGAAACCATGGTAAAATTAAGGCCCTTGTGTAGGAATGTCCCATTGTTCTAATGTCCCAAGCAAGTTTACCTAGACCTACAGATTTATTTATTTATTTATTTTATTCAACACATACATTTGTTTTAACAGGTAAAACCCAAGGTAACAAAAGTAGTCATATATTGCTAATTATTCAGTCTCAAGTAGCAGGTCTGGGTACACAAATTACACAGTGGACAACAAACTAAGTGTCACCCTCTGGAATTCCGCCAAAGAGCAAGAAAATATGTCTAAACGCCGAGAGACATCATTAAGTATTCTTACTGCACGAATCACTGGTGCAAACTTTAATAAGTTTGTACCTACGGGTTGCCGGAACTTTAAAAAGCCCCTCCCTTGGTCCCAACCGTAGCCTCCTGTTTGGAACGACCAATCCCAAGGATTCCAATATTTGTGGATTATTCAGCATACCACGAAAAATCATAAAAACATATTATATTATTATTATTTTTAGATTATACACCTACCGCGTTTGTAACACAATGATTGCAGTTTCAAACTTATAAAAACTAAACGTAAACTTACTGGAGAGATAATAATGATCATTATTGGTATTACAGAAGCTTTAGCTAAATAACTACCTGCAAATTAATCAAAAATCACATTCGCACTTGCGTTAGAAAAACCCATCACAAAACACTACATTTCTTCGGCTGAAAAGCTTGACCTATGACATTTCAGCATTACAACACAGACACCTTCACACTCAGTCGCATACCTGCTCATAGGTCTTCCAAACGTTGTAAAGATATGACATCAACTATCTAACAACAATGACAATCGTGTCGCTAAACAGCGTCAAAATTAACAAAAACATTGCCAATTAAGTATGAAGTAGTTGCTAAAATTAACATAGAATAACACATTATAATAGAATAGGATATTATTTATTGTTGCTACAGGTGGTTGGGAAATTTTAATTTAATTTGATGTAAAGACAGGGAAAATATCTGTGAAGCAAATTGGCTTCCAAAATAAAAATACTATTTTATTTAAATCACAACTGAAATAAATAAAACACGGAAAATGACGCCGGTATCAATTTGCTTGATAATTAATATTATTAGTTATCTCATAATTATCCGAAAATCATGTTAATTCATCATCGGGCTTTGACCCAACTATGTTGGGGTCGGCTTCAGCTGAATACCAGTATTTTACATGGAGCGACTGCCTATCTGACCTCCACAAGCGACAACCCAGTTAATAGGTACTGGGTAATACGACACTTCTTGGTAAGACTGATGGTCAGACTTCCGGACCACTCACTACCTTTAACGACTGCCAAAGATCAATAACTGTCAACTGCGACCAAGGGTTTAACTTGCTTTCCGAGACACAGAGGAAACTAGATATGTATCGCGACAGTCATCCACGAGACAACCTAGGTAAGTACAATGATAATTACCAAAAGAAAATAATTATCTTGATAATTATGAAACCTGAAATTATATAATATTATTATACAATATAAAATAAAAAAGCCTTTTATTTCTTGCCAGTTAAATAAATAAATAAAAATTATACAATATTATTATACCGTCAATTTATTTATTGAAACTCTTTGTTTAGCTACCACCTCGGACTTGCACTTCGTTTTCAGATACCTAGTCAACCATACCTACTTTAGAAATATATATATATACTAGCTGACGTCCCGCGGTTTCACCCGCGTAGTTCCCGTTCCCGTGGGAGTACGGGAATAAAATATAGCCTATAGCACTCACGAATAATGTAGCTTTCTACCAGTGAAACAATTTTTAAAATTGGTTCATTACGTCCGGAGATTACCCCCTACATACAAACTTACAAACATACAAACTTACAAACTTACAAACAAATGTTACCTCTTTATAATATTAAGTAAGTATAGATATAGATATAGATAAATCTAATTATTTTATTTAGTGTCATTTTCCATCACCATAAACTTTAATAGTTCATAATTTCAAACTTGAGCAATCTTCGTCTAAAGTTTATAATCATAACCGAATGAACCGAGAGCCAATCAGAAGACAGTTACGTCACCATCTCAAGGATTACAAGAATCACTGAATAACCAAATGACATATTGTTTATTATTACAGCCTGTACAGTGTTCGGCTATTCGGCGCTTGCGCATCGTAAATGTCTTTGAAAAGAGCGCAGTTTAATTTATGAGTAAGTGACGAAATCTAATCACATGGCTACGATTCACTGGAGCTATTAGTTTTTTGTAAGGAAAACGTTTTAATGATTTAAAACACATTTCTGTCTAGTACCTAAACTAAAGAACACGCGGGTGCGTGAAGAAGAACTAACGATAACTTTATTTTCGATCCGTTTGGGGTTGAAACTTTGAAACTCATGCGGCTGTGGGTCCGTCCAAGCGCTCACAGCCTTTTTAAGAAGATTCAAACGCCTAGTTGACGCTTCCCGTGACCCAAGGGCGGGCTTTCCCTTGGTCAGAGGCTAACTAAGCGTTGCCATACAACGTAGCAACGCCGGCGCCGCCTGTCTCTTGGGAACATTACCAGCTGACAGCGTTCAGGAGGAGGATTTTTTATACCCTTTTATAGTTAGTTCTTATTGTAATAATGTTAGTTTAGTAAATACAGTACTATACTTAGTTTACGAATCAACATTTTGACATCACATTTATCTGTATTTAACAACAATCAAATCATTAGGTTCACATAACAACTGCCGATTCAGAGAGTACAGAGCATACCTCATCATTAAAATGTCAAAACAGACAGAACCAATAAAATATCAATTTTCTCAAATCATTTGCCGAGCACACGCTATGCGCACGCGCAAGGTCTCGTATTTCTTACACAGTTTAATCGCATGACATAAAAACTACTTACGTAAGTGTCAAAGTTCCATGAAAACATCGTACGGCCGTTCATAATCGTATGAGCACACAAAAAAACTTGCATTTATTCATTTATATTATTTTTGGTACCTACCGCGGTGCTGTCATACTTTTATTGGGGACAATAGCATGTTATATTACGTACAAAGTTGTATATTTTTAACACGAAGTATTTAAAACGGGGGAATATTTCAATTTTATTTTATTTTTTTACTAGCTGACATTACAGACCAGCCCGATTTGGGAATTGTAACACATTCATTACAGTCCTTAATCGAGCCTTGTTGAGGTCAACATGATCAACTCTTAAAATACCTAAATGACATTTTTGTCGTCAAATTTGCGACAAAATACAGGAAAGTCCAACATTTTCAATTCGCTTTACCTCTGTTTTCTGGCGACTATGGTATTTAAAAGAATGATTGCCTGAGTCGTGATGCATTTTTCTGAATCAGGGTGAATTTCCTTACATATCATCATCATCATTTCAGCCGAATGACGTCCACTGCTGGACATAGGCCTCCCCCAAGGGGGGGTTTTGCCATAATCGCCACGCTTGGCAGGCGGGTTGGCGATCGCAGTACGGTCCTTACATATAAATATAACATACATACATACATAATATCCTTATATCTTAACTGAATTTACTTCATAAAAATCTCTCTTTTTTGAGTCAAACTCCACGTTCTTGTGCCGCATCATACAGACACTAAGTGTAAATTCAGTCATAAATAAATAAGTCAGGAATAAATTCCGAGGTTTGTTGTAGCGATTAACAATAATATAACGTTCCGCGGAATATAAAGTGAATTATGGGAATAAACAACCCTTCCGTTGTGTAAGTTTTGGCAAATATGTCGCTACATGCGCTGGAATACTGCTAAAACATATTCAGACCAAAATAATATTGATTTCTCGATCAAAATAAAGTATAAAACGGGAACCGCGTCAGGCAAATTTAATGGCAACACTGACTTAAAAGGATGACTACCCACATTCAACTAACTGAAGCCTATGCTGTAAAAACCGGTAACCACATTCAAAGTAGAAACGGGAGAAATAGCCAAAAATCTGATTTTGCTTTAGCTTTTGTAAAAAATAATGGCTGAAAATAATGTGTTTGCTATATTAGTTCGGGTCTGTATATAAACTGGTGTAAATTTGCAGTATTTTAGTAGAACTTACTATAAGTATACAGAACTAAACACGAGATAACTGAGATAAGCGGTTATCTTCACCTAAATTAGTAGTAATTAGTTATACAATTTAGATTAGCACTATTTTAGTTACGAGATGAGAAACTTAGATGAAGCTAATGTCAACTTGCCTTTCACTTGGTGGAGATAAAAATGACAAGGACTCTTAACAGCGTGTACCAGGAACGTGCGGTCATTTCAGAGTGTGATTCAGACCATCAAACTAAACGACTTTCTCCATGGGACTACCATCAAAATTACACCTTTCTGATACATGCTGTATGACGCTACATAATGTCCAAGCCAGTAATTGCCTCGTAGGTCTAACGGTAGCAAAAGATTACTACTGAGCATAGGTCTTGCGTTTGGTTTCCAAGTCAAGCATAGTGGTATTGGGTTTTTTCGAGTTTCAGTCGGTAGGATTAAGACCACGGAACTTAAAAAAAAATCTGACGAAATGTGTACTCTAGGCACGGGATTACAAGCGTTTTAAAATATTCAATCTGTGCTAATTACTTAAGATGTTAATTAGAGTAATATGAATGACATTTTTTGCATGATTACTCATATAATGCAATCAGGCAATTAGGGCCAACAAAATATAAACAAAATCCACTCATGCGCAGGACCTAAATAAAATTATCATAAATTCATTATCAGCGCGTCAACGAGAAAATTGATTGTTTCTTTGCATTATGTACTAACCTAAATACTTACTCGATAATACTTAATATTTTAAGCCAAAATTTACTTATTTATAAACACTCCTAGGCAAGATGGATGGATGGATGACCTTAAAAACGTGACCGGGGCAGTCGGGATGGGGAACGCCCAGAACTGGGGGCTTGAGAAATATATCCTATATCCAGAAGTGCACTACAATGGATTATTCAAGTTAATAAATGTAGCCTAGTCAAACAGTTTTTCTATACTAAGTTCTGTAAATCATATAAAAATAATTTATACAGAAAATGAACGTAGTCACTTAAATATCCTCAAATCAATTCACATGATACTTGGTTATGACTTAAGGTGATGCACACATAAAACATTAAACTGTCTATATAATGCGAATCTTCTTAAACTAAATCGTCATATAACTTCAACGATTAAAATAAACTCAAATGCATTCAACATGACCTAACTAATTCACATCACGTCTCTACATAGCGGTGCTGTGATAAATCAGTCATAAAAATTTAAATACAATCCGTTTAAACGTGTGAATTAACACGTTGAAAAACTTAAATGTTTATGTATCATGGTAGGTACCGGATGAACGCCTAAATGAAACTGGAACCTAGGTTATAAGGTGTGATGAGCTCGTCATACGATTAGATTAGAAACTCCTTTATGGTATGTTGTCTTGTGATAAATTAATTATATTATAATGGTCCTGTAACAATGCAGTCATGTTTGATATTATGTCATGGTGCTATTATACCAAATGTGTAGATAATTTGTTACTAACTGCGCGGGCGCCGCACCTTCCGTAGTGCGCTAGACAATGTTCGTTAGTTCAGCTGTTCAATCAAACTGTAACCTTATTAGCCATGCACGGAGTAGATATACAAACTTAGAAGGGTACTCTTAGACCTTAGAGCCACGATTGCTTAACCCAAACTTAATATAACAGTTAAAGAACAACCAAATTCAACAGAAAAATCTCTTCTGAAACGGAAAAGGAACTAACTTTGATCAACTGCTTAAAATTTAGTAATTTTAATGTAACTTCAGGATTTTCTTTAAAGTGAGATTTCCACATGAGCGGTGGGATCCGAAATCACTATATCTCGGTCCCTAGACCTATATTACCCATTACTCGGCCATTAAAAGGTTCATTTGAGAATCAGCGCCAAACAGCAATAGTGCTGGTAATATTGCTAAAATTATTTATTTTTATTTTTGTGTGCATGCGGTAATAGTGCTAAATAAACATATTTCTTTCAATAAAAGATTGTAATGTTAATGCACATATAAGTGTATCGTCTTCAGCAAATCTCGCTATCAAAATTAGATTTGCTGTAAGAAAACCCAATTCTGGGTTAAGCTCGCCATTGTACATAAGCTATATTATTGCAATTTATATGTATATTTGTAATTTTGTGTGCAATAAAGAATAATAATAGTTTATAGCCTCTGGTTGGACCACAATTTAGAATTTATCTCAAGGTAACCTTAAATGCACAAACACACAACAAATCAAGTGATATCAAATTAAGTGATACGTTCCGTTTCGTTGATGATGCGAGAATTTCCAAGACTATATATATATCAGTTTCAGTTAATGTGAAGTTAGGTAAATTAACTGTATTAATTAATTAACCAAATGAATTTAATAACTAAATTTTTCCGTAAATTAAATCACAACTGTCATTCTTTGACTTTGACAAATGTATCAAATGGCTGTCACAACTATGGCAAATTAACTTAGGATGTCAATTTGCATGGCATTTTTATTATCCTGATTGTATGTTCAGACAAATTATGCACTTACGTCAGCGTTGTCACTTAGTCTGTAAGTACCAACTTTACCAAAAACAAACTTTTCGAAAACAAGATGAATGCATGTTTTCAAGCTAACGAAACACAATCAGGTTTCAGACTCGTCTCCACGTAAGAAAAAACCTACCTGTCGACACCGCCAGTTTATTTTGAATTCTATATGTATGCAAATAAGGTGCACGTTGCAGCGCAAGCACGCACATCCGTTGCATCCAGGTTAAGCAACACAGAATGCGAGATGTAGGTCGAATGCGTTATCACCTTATTGTTATCATAATTCCTCATAGTTCCCACATACTGAAACATTTTCTTTGTAATCAGAACTTTAAGACTGCATGTAACACAAAGATGTTTATATACTGAGGTTTCCAAGTCAGAAACTTGCCCTTGGCGCTTACTATTAGTTGCTTATAGGACAGTATTTTTTGACAAAAGTGGTCATAATTATCTAACTTCGAATGACAAAAGATGAACTAAATCCTTTTTTTTATATAAATTTAAAAAAGGAAAAAAAATAGACTCTTCCCGCTCTGGGCGGAGCAGGAGGGAGTGTCAGACTTTTACTGACTAAAACCCATCCATGTTCCTTCATCGCCCTTTGTGTTCCGGGGCCACGGTATCTCTTTCGAACAGTCCCGCAACCCCGGCTGGCATCGGCCCTTGCGGACCCCTTCCTTTTGCTGACTCTCTTTGAGGCGCGCGTGGAACACGAACGCGCCGTCGACACGGCCTGTCGTCATTAGACGGACGGACGGCGAGCTAGCCCATAGCTCACCGTCCACATGACCTTAACTCTTAAGTCTAGTCCTAACTTGGTAAAGTCAAAGCATTATGTTAGTTCTAATACGTTACTGAATTACTGTAGGAATGGTTAGAACTGGTGAGGTAACCTGGTCTAAGGTGCTCTATCAAAACACCCAATACGCAATATTATCTCTATTTTCTGTTTGGATTTAAGTTTTTTATTTTATTTATTGTTGTGTGCACTTGTGACTCTGTCTGTTTTCTTTCTTTCTTTTTCATTTCAAATCGGCAAGAAAGTGGGAGGTGGTCCGGGGTTGCGGGACTGTTCGAAAGAGATACCTTGGCCCCGGAACACAAAGGGCGATGAAGGAACATGGATGGGTTTTAGTCAGTAAAAGTCTGACACTCTCTCCTGCTCCGCCCAGAGCGGGAGGAGTCATTTGATGATTTCCCATCCGAAAAAAAAAAAAAAAAAAAAAAAAAAAAGTGGGAGAGGTGGTGGCACTGTGGTATCGAACCCAAACAGGCGTGTTGCATTGAGTATCTAATTTATTTCATCACCACTGCTATAAAACGGTGACGAAAAAGCATCATGAGGAAACCTCTTTAAACTGAAAATTCGAAGACCTGTGACGAGTGCTATCCTGTACTGGGCCCGAGTACCTAGTGGATTACAGTCTACCCCACTTATAAAAGTGTCCCAGCATTGGGAACTCTGGCTGGATGAAATAATCACGTGGTAAAAAAGGTATTAAATACCAAAAACATCATATTACTTATTTTCGAGAAAACAACAACAACCAATGTTGTTTTAAAACGAGTGTTAACGTAACATGATAATGAAAATACTGTAGCTACCTCCTTTTAGTGCAAAATTACATCGTTATCCATTGTTACTGACGGTTTTATCGAAATTATTAATCAAATAGGTATCTATTAAAACCAAAAACTTCGTGTTGAAATAATGAGGTGCGAACTACGATGTAAAGTTTTTCACAATAATCTGTGTGAACTTCTGATATTACTTTATATTCATTTGTACAGAGAAAACACACTTGGCATAGAACTTAATTAATTTCAACTTTTCTAATGCGCTTTAAAGTTTCTAAGTCGGCAAATTATGAACAAAACGGTAATTGGAACCAAACTATGGCCAAGACAATCCAACGCGTTTCAAAATTCTCATTTAGGTAATTAAACTAACTACATTTTATACATAATTATAAGGAAACTGACACCGTTATCAACGTTTAGGTATACTTATTGTGCAAGGCGTCATGGGGTCAGTGTGTCTGATAAACTAGCCTGAGACGATAACCACAAGAAAAAAATCACAAAATATTAATATATTTTTCTTTAATTTATCTTACATTACAGAAATAGCGAGATGATGAATATATGTGAAGAGGTTCTTGATAACGACATATTGGATAACCTCGATAAACGACTATCTCCAGGCTACTGTGCTTGATATCGTGCGCCTGCACATGATTTGCTATGTTTGTATAAACACCGGTAGGCAGATAACCAGTACCCCGAGCTTATTCTAATTACTTCTGAGAAATGCTTGTCGAGTTTAGGCACCTTTGTCACTGTCGTGGCGTGATCTTGTTGGTAAGACAGAATGACCAACACACCATAATAATAATAAAATCATGGAAAGTATAAAAAGTAAGTATGAAAAATATAAAATACAATTAATGCCGTGCACTACTTCGAACAAGATCACATATAGATTGTCATTGTAAATGCCTAGAAACTGTGTCTAAAACCTTTTGTTAGTCAAATACTGAGCACTGGAAGCATGAGGAAATCGTTTCTCAATTCTAAAGTTCAGTATAGAATACAGATAACATTCAATAGGCATACAACGCACCTGCCACACAAGACGTCTGATGTTTTGTGAGCTTTAGCTTGGAGTACATGATTCCGTTGATAAACGGTAGCTACGTTTCATCACTCCACCAACTAACGGTCAGGCAAAGTTTTGGACAAATACAAAACTATGAATAAAAAACATGCTCTAATAAGGAACATGGAATATTTTCTCAAAAGGCTTTTCACTTATTTCCGAAGCAGGGCTGATCTCTTCTGGGATATGGATATCTTAGGCCCATTAATTGTTTAAGTCAACACAAGCTATAGCGAAGCAAATCAAGTAGTCACAAGACTCACAAATTCTATAATAAAATAAAAATACTTGAATTTTTAATAGAAAACAATTTTAACATCTTTGTTAAAAGTTGCGCAATTTGCGCAATCCATCCGTTTCATTATCGGTTACCGATAAATTTTACAAAAACAGTTTTAAACAAATAGTAGATGCATTCTTGACCTTTCACACGATACAATTCTTAGCGGGAAGTGACCCAATTATCTTTATTTAACTGATTACACACTCAGAACTCAGTATTGATTTTATTTTTATAAACATAATTCTTGTTAATTATAATGTGATAATCATATGGCGCCAGTTTAGTAATGTATGTCAGACAAATAACTGTCATATAAAAATGACGAATAGACGATTTTCGGATGGCAAAGAAATCATCTTAAAATTCGGAATTGCAATATCATCAGTATTGAAATGTACGGTAGCATAAAGGAGAATAGGCTTCGAAGTAGGTATGGGATGGGCATCTTACTCGACGATGGATTTTCATGTGATTTTCACCATATTTTAAAATTGTTCTACTACTACTACTACACTACAACAGCCCATAACGTCCACTGCTGGACATAAGCCTCTCCCATGATGGGAGGAATTTGCCGTAATCTCCACGCTTGGCAGGCGGATTGGAGATCGCAGTGATGAAAGACTAATAGAAAACGCTGCTGCCCATTCTCAGGTCTACGGAGGCGCAAGGTGTTCTGCCTCAGACATTAGTCGCCTTATACGACACCCGTGAGTGTAATGGGTTGGTTCTATTCTACTCTGCCGGATACCACACGGCTAACCTTGTTCTGGCTAAAATTGTTCGGAAACGTTTATTTACATACATACTTACCTACGTATCGAGCTCAAAGCACAGTCATATCGGTATGTTGACTGGTTACCTACCATTTTTTATTACAAAAAGCGTGGGCGTGAGCCGCAGGACACGTTACAAACACAACATTATGATCCAGAGTTTAAAAAAAAACGCAACAAAAATCGCCGATGGTGGCGTGACGGTGTGAGGGTTAACAAACGTCGTTTGCCTGATCTGTTTGTGTAGGCATATTTAAAACAGCAGGAAATATCATTGATTGATATATGTACATATTTACGAGACGTATATTTCAACAGCTTTGGGGACATTATAAACTGAAATTTCACTTTTAAATTGTCACGGACTCGGTTAAACAGGTGACGCTATTAGTTTTTGGTCCTCCTAAAAATTTAGATATTAATAAAGGAGAAATGGCGGATTTCGAATCAAGTTATTAAATAAACCTAGTCCCAGCAGGCAGAGAGAATATTTCAGGTTAGAACGCGTGCAAAGATCATTTTTATCTTATTTACCAATTGGGAGCGGATAACGAGAGTTCTTGGCCTATACGTAAAGCAAACATGCGTACGACAGATAGGCGACGCTAAATAAGTCAAACTTTAACACTAAATTTAGGCATAGCCGTATCACGCTAGAGATAACCTTGATAAAAACGGACGCGGATTTGACGGGGTCAAAAGAACTGTAAGTTTTTTTTTTTAAATGAGCAAGACTTATGATAACTTGGTTAATGGTTATAGCGGCTCTTCAGTTGCAATAGTTATCCAAAATATGAAATAGTTCAATAGAGAACCATTTGATATATCAAACCATTTGAATTAGACCGTTCAAAATATTCGAATGGTCTAATTTCACAAATTCAACAACAGCCTGTCAATTATGCAGCTCTCTTGTCTCATTTCCCTGTTCGGGGAATGATTCTCTAAATACCACCATTAATATAAACAAGTATTCTAGGTACATTTATAATATGATTATTAAATTCTTGCAGATCAGTTCGTACAATTAATTCCTAGTATTTTGCGTTGATAACTAACAAGCTCGTCACCTGGTGAATCAAAGAAGCGGTGAATTTACAATTATGTCATCATTATGATTATCATACAAAATGATGTCGCTAACTAACGCTAAGTCACATCATGCAGAACTACTGCTAGTAAGCACCTTGCAAGATAATATAAATAGAGTCTAGATTTAGATTGAATCAGTGTTTAAACATTTTTATCAACCACTAACGTATGTTCTAAAATTTGTGATGCAAATTGTTTGGTTTGATTAACATTACTTCAATAGTTTCATATCAACGCCTTTATCTCGTGGGTCATCGACATAAGGTAGGCCGCAAGTGAGTAAATAGGTGTAATTACCTACGCCAAACAATAGTCTAAGATTAACTGCTCGTTTAAGTTCAAGAGTTCAGTCAATCTAGTACGTAGGCCCAAAAATGCAGACACGCTGCGGACACCGGACAGTGACTGTTTTTTCAGCAAATATTTGAAAGAAAGTGTCTATGTCCACAGCAGTTCCGCAATTTGTCCGCATCAGTCAGACAGATCCTGTCCTAAGACTCTGCCTCAACTTCATTAAGTCCAGAAAATATGGTTTAATATTTTAGGATGTCGAAAGCCTTTGAGTAATCTGCCAAAGAGCCCAGTAAACTTTAAAACCAGTTCTTTAATCGCAATATCGTCAAGGCATGCGTAAGCGCATATGCTTACTGACTTCAGGAGTTGCGCTGTCGTACTCGTAATACAAAGAGTTTTAAAACTGTATGATAAATAAAGTATTGATGCCACGTACTAACTTTTCGTCGAAGGAAGTTTTGCAAAGTCATAACTACTAAGTATAGTTTCTGAATTTTAACCGTCAAGTTATATTTATCAGGTTTCATCTGCCAGCCACAGTACTGGGATCTTGGTTGTTTGGTAATTGCCGGACGACTATCGCTCCTACCGTTTGCTAATTCAAATTGTCTTTTCACAAATCCATGAAGGACGGCAAACAGCGACGCCGTTGCGGTTGAATGTAAACTCATTGCCACTGAATAGTTTCCCAACGCGATATCAGGACGGCATCATCACATCTCTTACGCAGGTATCAAAGGACTCTCATGGCCTCATAGTAAATTGAGTCAAAGTCCTTTTTGTCAGTTGCCCAAACAGCAATAACACGAAAAAAAATGTATTAAGACCAAACAGCGTTTAACTTTGATTTCCATTAGAATTCATCAGCAATCGACGTGTTCAGATCATACGATTACTGTCCCAAGTTGTCACAGGAATGACAGGGTGATTGCAAAGTACGGCTAGTGTTGGTTCGAACAAACATTGATATAGTGCACACAAGGTACGTGAGCTAAGCGAGAACGGTGGACAAGGGTTAAAGTCCCTCATTAGACCCCCAAATGCACAATCTAGAGCCGAAATTTAAATCACATAGGAGTTTCAGGTGGTAGTTTTACCCAACATCGTCGGACGCGTCGAAACAGAACAACGCACAGTCTATATTTATTTGGTTTAACCACAATTAACTATCAACTTTAGAGCCCGAAATGTTAATCAAATTGCGACAATATTCATTAAGAATGATTACTAACATGGGACTTAAACATAATTGGGTGTCTACGCTTCTGCCAACCCCTTCATAAACTTAACATCACGCCTGTACTTTTATTTTATTTTTGTACTTTCTGACCATTTAAACGTAGCTTAGTAAAACCACCAAAAAAATCTTGCTTCATATTCGACACAAATATAACTTGCAAAAATCGTAGTGCCTACAGGCGCACATTACACACCAGAAGACCGTGTTTTGTCAATAACATAAAAGAGATAAGCACAGGTAGAACTGTCAGATAGTTTTACAGGCAAATTATTGGAAGAAGTGTTTGCATTAAATCTCTCTGAAGAAACAGGTAGACACATCTTGCTTTTTAACCGACTTCTATCCAGTATAAATTCACAACAATATAGTGGATTACCTAGTTCTCTTACCACTTTAAGTTCATTTTAATTTCCTTTATTCATCTTTTTACAAATTCTTTACATTTTTTAATATAAATTTAAAAAATATTTATATAAAAAAAAAAAATGTAAAAAAATGTAGCCCACTGATATCGGGAACAGAGTCAGCTACGGTCATGGCTCCAGAGAGAGGAATACGAGCCGTGTCCAGGAGTACCGCTTTCTGAATCAAGCCCTTGATCCAGCTGCCTAACGAGAGCCTTCTTATTGATCGAGGCTGTTGGCAATCAAGCCATGGGCTGGTACGACTATAGGCGCAATGATCACTGAGTCCACATCCAACATGTCGACAACCTCGCGAGCCAAGTCAAGATACTTGATTTGCTTATCTTCCTTTGCTTGGCTTTCACGAGGTTCTCATCATGCAGGACCTTTGCGCGACTGATGAATAATCCTGGCTACTAGGTTGTACCTATAAGTACATTATTATTATAACTAACAACCCGCCCGTGGTTTTTGGTTTTCATTACTGCTTGACAAAATAATTTCTTTGTTACAGATTTCTTTGTTATAAATGTAGGTTACATATTAATTTATTAAACAAATAAAGCTTACGGAATTAATTATTTAAGTAATAGTGCAAACCGCATATAAAACCGTCTCGCAGTTGAGAATAACAGACATGATAAGCATTTTGTGTTCCAATATAGACATACTATCTACCTACAAGCTGCTCTAAATCATTAAATTTATATAAAATTATTTTCCATATTCCACGAGAAAATTGGTAAGTTAGAAGTTTAGTGGTAAAATGAGAAAGCTTTTAAGATGTATACTCCTATGGCAAATTGAGTTGTTAGATGACGTACCAGTACTCTCGATTGGCGAACACTTTGTCGCTCCGCACTTACACTGAGCCCACAATAGACAAACACTTAATTTTTGGAAGCATAATAAACTCAACAATAATTAACAAACCCTATTTGATTAGCCCCTATTTATTTCTGTCAACCAATCACAATTAAGATCTCACAAAAAGAATATATATTATTTCCTTATATTTCTAAAACAGCCTCCCCAATAGCTTAACACACGATTCGAAAGATTCTGAAAGAAATCGTAATCCATGCATTATACGTTTGAAAAAATCGTCAGACTCGAGGAATTTAATATCGCAATAAATTACTACCGAACTGAATTGCTCTACAGTGTAGAGCTAGACCATACCTAGTTACGGAGATATTGGAGGTAAAATATTCATTTTTTTTTAAATACTAGTTTTAAGGTTGTGGCTTTACTTTAAATACCTCCATGACCCGTTTACTAGTCAATGTTTCCATCAGCACAATCTTTTGAGTGCGTTTACCGTAAAACGTGATTTTTCAGCCCAAATAAGAAGTCGTTTCCCAGCATTAATTTTTGCATAGAGTTATTTAGTTTGATGTAGAGAACGCTTGGTTGACGGTTTCTTGAAAGATCCGTTCACACCTTGTAGATTGCAGTATCCCGGGACTGCCTCCAGGAGTGTCTTCCATGAGGAAAATCTGTAACGGTTACTGGTATCGACTTTACATTAGGGTTACCATTCTGAAAGTAAAGTCCTGTCGAAATGCCATTCATTAGCAAAAAAAACCGGATATAGTACTTTTTTGTTATTCTTTTTTCATCATCTGCCTAGCCTTTTCCCAACTATGTAGGGGTCGGCTTCCAGTCTAACCGGATGCAGCTGAATACCAGTATTTTACATGGACGGACTATCTAACCCTATCTAACCTCCACAACCCAGTTAGTACTGGGTAATACGATACCACTTGGTAAGACTGGTTGTCAGACTTTTTGGGCCACTGACTACTTGTATCTACAAATGGCAGCCGAGACCAACAGCTTAACGTGCTTTCCGAGGCACGGAGGAAATTCGGTATGTAAGGGTGGTCACCCATTCACAGACCAACCTAGGCAAACACGGCTTAACCTAAAGATCGACCCGAGCGGCTGTTATTATTTAGCCACGAGCTTCTTTTTCTCTCTTTTTTTTTGTTATTCTTTTTTCAGTAATCGTAAATTAAAAATTTAAATTTTCTATGAGTAGTCCCGAGTTTTCACCATGTAGAGATTGTACAGCATAATATAATCACAGTAGTAATGTTTTAATTGATTCCTTGGTATTTTAATTTTCAAAGCTTTGTTCCTATATCCTGTCTTGACACTAACATACGAATTAAATCTTGTGACGTACGCGTTTTTTTAATCATCTAAAACAATGATCAATCTCCAAAAAAAATACGTTAATTCGAAAATGTGTAGAAAAACTCGTATTAAACGATTAAAACCACTCATAAATGATGAATTATGACGTATCAAGCAAGTTTGGCGAGTGAGAAGATCATTTAGAGACGTTCATTTAAATAATTTTATTATGTCACTGGTATTTGGAGTAACGTGAAATGGTAGCAATTATTACGATTTTGTCTTTTGAAACTATCCTTTGATAAAAACTCAAGTAAGTTTTTCTTTGCCCAGGAGTGGGACAGCTCAGGTTAACTAAAAAAAAAAAAAAGTTTTTCCTCGTCTTTTAAAGTAAACTATTCAGCTTCGGTTTTCTGTCGAGTCTAGGCTAGGAGTTATAATTACTATGAATCTGTCTAAAAACAGTTTTGTTTTCCGTTTTTATTATTAACAGATCACTTGAAATCGAAATCAGTAGACTTAAGTTTGACATCACATACGTGCAATTTAAGTTTTAAACTGCGGAAGATAACATTCACTGCAGCTAGTATGTGGGATACTTTAAGCTAAGCCCCACCACCAAACAACTTCAAAATTTTCGTAGTCAATTATGAGACTTTAAAAATAAACCAATTATTCTCCGCGGTGATGAATTCTATAGAATTATAACCTGTTTTATGATACTTTTTTATACACAACAACAAATTTGGAATTCGAAAACACGACATCAGACTTATTTTACTTGGCGATCTGACCTCATTTAAGATTGCACACTTCTTTAAATAATGATGTTTTACTTTGGACAGAAATGCACACTGGACTTGAATAAAATTAGCGTGGGTAATCAAACAGCTGTAACAATACACCCGTAGGTAATACTTAGCAGTTATAAAAATGGTAGTAAGACAATAAGCGTTTTATTGATATTATTACTGAAAATTACATTATTGTACAATCAACACGCCGCCTATTTCCTATGTAAAATTGACATTCAATAAAATTATGAATTGCCTGCTAGTTTATTTTTAATCAATGAATATAATAAACATATTTTATAACTGGGTTACCTTAAACTTTATCAGTGTCAAATAATCTGTTTTTATCAACTGATACTTAGATACTAGACACATTTTTTTGTAAATTACTAATTCTGAAGCTACTACTGTGCTGCGAATAAGGGGAAACCCATTAAGTAAATTCACAGATAAATTCGTAGCTAAGATATATTAGGATGTCCTTCTAAACTGTGCGTAGCTATGCTCATTTATATTTTATTTAAACAAACACACAAACTAAACATCGTAAAGTTAAAATATGTTTAGTAGTTCTGTTGCAGAAACCGGCTCCGTCACCGATACCTAGTTATTACTTTAACTTAGTCAATAAGTTACTCAAACACAAATCTTTTGTCCAGTTAAAATGAGTCAGGCGTCTACAATAAATACAAAATTGCGAGGTCTAGACTGCGCGAAGTCAAAAAAGTTTTTGCAAAGTTATTTTTCAGAATCGTCCCGGACTGGTTGCGTGCCGGCTTTGGCAAAGTTTGAGAAAAAACCCTTACCTGTAGTACTGAAGAGGCGAGGACTAGCAGAAGGGCCGCAAGCGGGACCCTTCCGGTCCTCATGGTGGTCCGAAAGAGTTGGAAGACGAATGTTGGCAAGTTAGTCCGTCGACCGGTTGGCGCGCGTCGTCGTCCGCGCCGCACCACTGTCGGACCGCGAGTGATGCCCGCACCCGCTCCGCTCGGCTGCTCCGCTGGGCTCCTCCGCTCCTCTCCTATGTTCGCTTTGCGTCCCAAGTCCAGAAGCGCACGCAACGACCCGCTCTACCGCTACACACCGGCCTGCAGCGCTCTACGCAGCCTGCGATACACTCACATCGTCCCACTCCGATACCAGTTCTATAATATGCATTCTTAAATCATATTTGTCTCACTAAGGACTCTTTTTTTTAATTAAGATCCTAAGCTGCCGACTATTTCCTTTAAGCCTTGTTATGCAAAAGTGAAGTAAAAATTGCATTCTGGATAAGTAAAATAGTTCGTCTCGTTCCCGCGTGTGAGACTGTGAGCCCTGCAAAGTTCTATGACCCCTCTCCTGCGCTTATCACAATGGCGCAATCTTAATCAAAAATGCCTTATGTTTTATCGCGTTGTGGAAAGAAAAATATTCGTTATTTCTTTAACGTAGAGTTTGAATTGTGTTACTAGGTGAATCGTAGTGATTCAAAGTGATATCGTTATTTACTTACTCGTCGCGCCCAATTCCTTGGCTCAGTAAGTTATACCTACTCGAATTTAATTATAGTATATTTTCACAAAAAGCAGTAAAAATGTAATGAATACATTGTGCTATTTTATACTCAGGTGGAAGATGATAATTAATGTTTAAAGTAACAGGAGAACGGAAGTAACGTAAGATTCTGAAAAGTGTGATCATCGTATCTTAATACTTTGAACAGTAATCTAGCAAGTTATAAGTGGTAGATAAGAGTTCTTCAGAATTGGGTTAGGTTATAAAAGGTTAGGCTAGGCTATCTAGAGCCATCTGCCTATCACGATAAACTACTGTTTAGGGATGTAAGTGCTCAAATTAGGCAACACGTTGTTGTCCAGTGGTACGGCACTTCGACAGATGTTTTTTTATGGTTTTGGTCGGGATTCATTTCTGCTCGAAACAATAAGTCGTATTACTTATTATGAATTATCTGTAACAGGTATAGGTGGACGTGTATGTGAGATTTCTGACCGTTAGCAGTAACACTAGGCCACACAAAATAATGTACCGCTTTTAGTTAGTAAGGCCGTTAACTAGATGTTGTCTTGTGCTTGAAAACACAGTCATAAGTGTAAATTAGATAAGGGTCCTGTTTCAAGATTTCACGGTTCAGAATAATTGAAAATCATCGTAAGTAGCAGTGTTATTAAGATAAGGGTCGTTCTTAAATAAATTAAAATATTATAGGAACCTCGTTTACTGTATGAATTTCCGTTCCCTTTTGCTAGACAACGAAAGGAATTTTTCATAAAAGTTGTGGCGGAATATACATTTTCCCGGTTACCTAATGGTAGGTAATACGCTAGCCCCTTTCACATGGGACGCCTGGTGACTTCAGGGAGTTCTTAATACCTCTGCCTACACTTTGATTAGAGTACGGGCGTGATGTTATGTGCTCTAGGTAGGTATATAAGTATTCTAACCATTTCGTTTCTTGCCGGTTATTTGGCAGAGTGCGTTTCGACCGCGCGGCAACGGCGTTTTTTTTTTTTAAAAACTATGCCAAGTTTTTGTAAAAAATTGTAACATTTGATTCCCAAAACCATAAATTTGTCAAAGTTATGGTTAAAAAGTTATAAGGGTTTCAACGTGGCCGCGCCATCGAAACGCGGAGAACCGTGCGGCCACGGAGATCTTTAAAACTAAGCGTTGCAGAGACCTGAAATTTAGGTAAAAACAGATTGAATTTGTAAAAAAATTGTAAAAATATAGAAAATTATCCTAGGTTTATACACGGTAATATAATAATACAGTACTCCAACTTCATACAAACGGACGAAACGCGAGCTATACCTACGCGCCTCGATCTCGGGGTGCGCTCGTGGCGCAGACAGTCACGGTTGTACCGCAGTGTCGAACGGACGGTGTGTTCTTTTTTTAACAATAACCGCGTGATTTTTTCTCTAAAAATCAGTTAATATGACAAGTAGGAAATATTGTGCTGTTTTTGGTTGTATGAATTCGTCAATAACGCATCCAGACATAAGTTTTTTTTTAAATTACCTGGAAACTCTGAAAGGTAAGACTATAAAATAATTTTACTTACAGTTGGTAGGTACATAATGTGTGTCTTTGTAGTATTTCCTTTTATCTCACGAAAAAAAAGGTGTTTGGATTAATAAATAAAGCGAATAGAGTGACGGAAAGTTATTGAGACGAGTGAAATAGGTAGTTATATGCGGTTCTGAATGAATCATGATACGGTAGGTACCTACCTACTTACGCTTGTGTTAAAACTTCGGTGCATGTGTGTTTTATTAGTTTGCATAATTCAAATAAAGACGTGGTATTTTATTATTAATAATATTTGTTTATTATCTGTGTGTATGAATAATACTAGAAAAAAAATATTTAATCTACCAATCAAAAAACAACACGCATTTTTATTGAACACTTCCTATTCAATATACAAAGTATTTCATTTATTTATATAAAAAGGATATTTACAATCACAAAACTAAATAGAAACAGAAAGTAGGCAAATGTAATTAAAATGCTGGAGACGGGCAGCCCTAACGCATGTTTACGTACCGCGCGGCGGTAGGCATTTATTTTTGTCATGCGGCCGAGTTACACTACTGTATTATAATATTACCGTGGTTTATATTTCATGAGATGTAGTACGGTATTGCTTGATGAATTCGCTGCGCAAGCGCTGCGTGTTCGTTGGTGTTCGTTGGACGCCCGTAATGTATTCGTTGCGCACCCGCTCCTCTTTCAAGACGCTCGCAATCCACTAGTATGATAAGGTCCCTGGCTTGTGGAGGTCTGATAGGAAGTCGCTCCATGTAAAATACTGGTATTCAGCTGTATCCGGTTAGACTGGAAGCTGACCATAACATGGTTGGGAAATGGCTAGGCAGATGATGATTCTGGATGTCTGTGGGATGTGGCGTAATATGGGAGCTATTGTCCAGGAGTTAATTAATGTAGGCTGAGTTGACTGGCGGAGTCTTTATAGATAACAAAGAGGTAAAGCTTGGGAGTTCGAATGTAGGACACGGTACTCATCTTTCAAAGATTCTCGCACTGATGGAAAGCTGCACTATCACCGAGTACCAGGCCTGGCGGTGGTGTTTGTTGTTTGAAAATAATGTATTTGGAAGCGAGTACCAACCTTAGGCCTTTTCCACTCCTGAAGGCGGGTGGAAAACCGGTACTTAAGGCCCTTCAGAAGCTGTTTAATTCCGTCATACTTGAGGGAAAAACGCCACAGGCATGGTGCAGGGGTGTGGTGGTGCTCTTCTTCAAAAAGGGTGACAATGCCCGGCTGAAGAATTATAGGCCCATCTCACTTCTAAGCCATGTCTACAAGTTGTTTTCTAGAGTCATCACGAATCGTCTCGCGGGCAGGTTTGACGATTTCCAGCCACTCGAACAAGCCGGTTTCCGAAAAGGCTTTAGCACCGTGGACCACATACATACGCTGCGGCAAGTTATACAGAAGACAGAAGAGTATAACCTGCCTCTCTGCTTAGCGTTTGTGGACTACGAGAAAGCCTTCGATTCGATCGAGACCTGGGCTGTACTGCAGTCTCTCCAACGGTGCCAAATCGATTATCGGTACATCGAGGTGTTGAAGTGTTTGTACAAAAACGCCACCATGTCAGTCCGACTTCAGGACCAAGCCTCGAAACCTATCCTTCTGCAGCGAGGTGTGAGACAGGGAGACGTCATATCTCCGAAACTGTTCACCGCTGCACTGGAGGATGTCTTCAAGGTTCTGGACTGGAGAGGACTAGGCATCAACGTCAATGGCGAGTACATCACTCACCTTCGGTTTGCCGATGATATAGTGGTAATGGCTGAGACCATGGAGGACCTCAGTACAATGCTCGATGACCTCAGTAGAGCTTCCGGAAGAGTGGGTCTAAAAATGAACATGGACAAGACTAAGGTCATGTTGAATGCCCATGTCACACCCACTCCTATCAAGATCGGAGACTCTACTCTCGAAGTTGTAGACGATTATGTGTACCTGGGACAAACGGTCCAGTTAGGTAGGTCTAACTTCGAGAAAGAGGTCAATCGTCGAATCCGACTCGGTTGGGCAGCGTTCGGGAAATTGCGCGGTATCTTCTCGTCCAACCTACCGCAGTGTCTCAAGACGAAAGTCTATGACCAGTGTGTGTTGCCAGTGATTACATACGGGACCGAAACGTGGTCGCTCACAATGGGCCTCATCAGAAAGCTTAAGGTCACCCAAAGGGCAATGGAGAGGGCTATGCTCGGAGTTTCCTTGCGCGATCGAATCAGAAATGAAGACATCCGCAAGAGAACAAAGGTTACCGACGTAGCCCGAAGAATTGCCAAACTTAAGTGGCAGTGGGCAGGGCACATTGCTCGCAGAACGGATGGCCGATGGGGCCGAAAAGTTCTGGAGTGGCGACCGCGAACCGGAAGACGTTGCGTTGGAAGGCCTCCCACTAGGTGGACCGATGACCTGGTGAAGGTTGCAGGAATCCGCTGGATGCGAGTCGCACGGGACCGGTCAATGTGGCGACACTTGGGGGAGGCCTATGTCCAGCAGTGGACGTCTTTCGGCTGAAATGATGATGATGATGATGATGACCAACCTTAGAAAACTAAAATTTATATTACATAAAAAACTTTTTTGCAAAAAATAAAACCGACTTCAAAAACACAAAAAAGTGAAAAATAACTTTAGCTTCAGAAGTCGGTGACCTTTGTTTGATTGATTTAGTTTTTTTGTCACCGACTTCTGAAGCTAAAGTTATTTTTCACTTTTTTGTGTTTTTGAAGTCGGTTTTATTTTTTGCAAAAAGTTTTTTATTTTTCCATTTTTAGTTGTTCCAAAACAAATATTTGCCATGAATTTATTTGACATTGTTAACAATACATGTCATGGTAATATGCGTATCCCCAATATATGGAACTTAACATAGGTACCTTTTTTTTAGGATGGGATATCATCAAATTACCCGCTCTGGGCGGAGCGGAAGGGAGTGTCAGACTTTTACTGACTAAAACCCATCCATGTTCCTTCTTAGCCCTTTGTGTTCCAGGGCCGCAGTATCTCTTTAGAACAGTCCCTTTTGCTGACATCTCTTTTAGGCGCGCATGGAACACGAACGCGCCAACTTATTAACATACCTAACTGTCGAAATCTGGGTGTATTGTACACATCTGCGTACCCCCTCAGAGCACACAGGCGTGATGTTACGTCATGATGTTGTATAAACAATAAACATCCAAGCGATTGCAACATTCACGGCAGATTTGCTGTCTATTTTTGAAGAGTTCCATTGTATATCTCCGAAAATCAGCATCAGGTGTTCACAAAATTTAAATGGGACCACACGGGAAGCACCAGCTTTCAAGTGAAAAAAGAATCATCAAAATCGGTTCACCAAGTTGGAAGTTCTGAGGTAACAAACAAAAAAAAAAAATACAGTCGAATTGAGAACCTCCTCTTTTTGGAAGTCGGTTGAAAATGGGCCTGCTCCTGACCTCAATCACGCCTGATGGAAAGCTATTTATTTGTTTCGCCCCCATCAAACAGTGAACACTGTCACTGACTTTTTGATCATGGAGAAATTGGGCACCGTTACGTGATACAAAACTTTCATTTGAAAAACTTCTTTCCGACCAATTTCAAAGCCGAGTTGTATTCTACTCCGGAGGAGTCTGCTTCTTCATGTAAAACATCATAATATTGGGTGGCTGAGTTTAATCGAGACCATTGAGCTACTAGAAGATGAACATCGCAGTGATCGACAAACGAACGTGAACAGAAATGGTGAAAAAATAAAATTTTATTGGGTGACCATCGATTGAAAGCGCGCGAACTGACAGACATAAGGTAGAGATTTGAAATTCGTTTTTTTTTCTTTTTTTCATAATTTCTCGTTCTTTGTTCTAATCTGAAAAGTTTACTTGAAATTTATAGCGTTTTTAGGGTTCCGTAGTCAACTAGGAACCCATAAGGGTTCCTAAACTATAAAGTTTCGCCATGTCTGTCCGTCCGTCCGTCCTCGCTTAATCTCTGTGACCGTTAGCACTAGAAAGCTGAAATTTGGTACCAATATGTATATCAATCACGCCGACAAAGTGGTAAATTAAAAATTGGAAAAAAATGTTTTATTAGGGTAGCCCCCCTATATGTAAAGTGGGAAGTGATTTTTTTTTTTAATTTCAACCCTAACGTGTGATATATTGTTGGAAAGGTATTTAAAAATGAATAGGGGTTTTCTAAAATAATTTTTTGATAATGTCAATAATTTCGGAAATAATCGCTCCAAAAGTAAAAAACAATGTGTCCCACCCCCTCTAACTTTTGAACCATAAGTTTAGAAAATATGAAAAAAATCTGAAAAGTAGAACTTTATAAGGACTTTCTAGGAAAATTATTTTGAACTTGATGGAAACAACAGTTTTTGTACAAAAAAGACAAAAAGTTGTACAAAATAATTTCTGGACTAAGTTTGTAGTATATTCATATATGCAAGCATTTTTACATAATGGATACCCACCTTTAAACTCATAAGTGGGAACACTTATTGTGACGAACGGGAAACTACGGAACCCTACACTGAGCGTGGCCCGACACGCTCTTGGCCGGTTTTTTATTATAGATCATTTTTTTTCTAAGCTGTGGAAAAAAGATTAAAAAAACTGCATACAGTTTTTTTTATCTTTTTTTTTTTTATGGCATACCATAAGCTTCTACCCCGTTCACCTAATATACCTACCCTTTTTTTTGGAAGGTGATTATAAAGTCATCCGGTATAAGAAAATAGAGTAGTAAAGATTTTTCAGTCGAGAATTAGGCAAAAAATCAGTGCAATTAAGCCTAGCTTCTGAATTAAAAAGAAACCTTAGATTTTTTGTGTTTTCTTAGGCCGGGTATTTCTGGGACTGCCCTTGTTTGTTTCCTCGACGCGGACGAAGTCGCGGTAGGAGGCTGTTCTTCTTCTATATCGGTATTACCTTGTTTTCCATAAAATTATTTGTACTATTATTCTTTTCCATAATCGTCCCCCTCACAATATTTACTTGCACTATTATCATATAGACTAATAAAACGCTTGTTATATCAACTTATTAGTCATAACTTTTATTTGCCGTAAACTAAGTTTCCAATCATTAGTTTCTAATTGTAACACATTACTCAAACTCAAAACTCAAACTCAAACTCAAAGCATTTATTTCAATTAGACCATTACGGCACTTTTGAATGTCAAAGATACAAAAGAAAACAAAGCTACAGTCCCAGTCACAAGACATAATAACTTGAGAAAGTACTGTAGTTGCCCATTCCCTAGCGTAGATCTCGATGGAGAAGAACGGGCAAGAAACTCCATGGACACTCTTTTAAATCAAAATATTGTTACAAAATCTTGGTTACATCATTCATGTTGAGATTATACATATATGTGAGAACGATGTAGAAAAACGTGCACATTAAGAGCGTCCAGAGCAAAATATTAAATCAAAAATGTATAAATAAAGTAGGTAATTAAAATGAACCATGGCAGTTAAGAGATGACCAGTCCCAACTGACAGCGCCCGTACACGAACATGACGCATGTATCAGCGTCATTCAACTCAACCAGATTGAAGGGAACTAAATGACCCGACACACCCGCCATCATCAGCGAGACATTTGAGTGAGCATGACATTGTCTCAGCCACCAAGGCATATTCAAGTCAATGAAAGATAACTAAATGCAAATGCTTTACAGTACATGGTATTCACACATGAGCTATGCAATTATACGAGTACAATACTAAGAGATGGAGTCTATACAAAGCAAGGATATTTTTACAATCTTCTGCAGCTACCACAATAATTTGCCCAATTAGTTTTCCCCTATGGTTGTGGAGCAGGACCAGCATTGAGCCAAGCATTTTTATCATTAATGTAATCCCCTAACTTATTATAAAGTCCACATATATAACATATTATAGAGTCTTTACTTAGGGAAAACGTTTCAGTCTGTGATTCCGAATTTAATTTTCAATATGTCACCTGTAAAGATATAATTAAAACTTTTCACACCTTAAATGTTAAAAAGACCGCCGATCTATGGGGTCATTCTGTAGACATTGCTAAATCCATTATAAACATTGTAGCTCCTTCATTAGCTGTAATATTTAACGATTGTATTGACCATGGTGAGTTTCCTGATTTAATGAAATATAGTAAAATAATACCATTGTTTAAATCAGGTAGTACATCAGACCCCACTAATTATAGACCCATTTCAGTACTACCAACCTTTAGTAAAATTTTTGAAAAAATAATTTTGGCACAAATGCAAAGTTTTTTCAATAAACATAAGTTATTGCATAAAAAACAGTTCGGTTTCACAAGGGGTCGTTCAACTACTGATGGCCGGTGTTGAACTTTTAGGACACATTTATAATGCCTGGGAGGACTAATGCGATGCTTTAGGCATTTTTTGCGATTTATCTGAAGCTTTCGATTTCGTTCTTCATGAAACATTAATCAGGAAACTACACCACTACGGAATCCGTAACGCCTCTCTGGATCTTCTTATTTCATATTTGAGTAATAGGATTCAGAGAGTTGATGTTAACGGGAAGAGATCTCCCGGATCCGTAGTAAGAATGGGGGTACCACAGGGCTCAATTCTTGGTTCATTTTTGTTTCTTATTTACATAAATGACTTGCCTCACCTCATAAAGGATAATCATGACATAGTATTGTTTGCAGACGACACTTCTCTTTTATTTAAACTCAAACGTCAGCAGTCAGTTACGGATGATGTTAATAGCGCCCTGACAAAAGTCGTTAATTGGTTTAATGTTAATAACCTACTCCTAAATGAGAAAAAAACTAAATGTATTAAGTTTACGATACCCCATGTAAAACAAGTGGAAACTACTGTACTAATTAAGGATGAAGAGTTGCAACCGGAAGATAGCACAGTGTTTCTAGGCATAACTTTGGATGCCAAGCTTCAGTGGGGCTCGCATATAGACAAATTATCAAAAAAAACTTAGCTCTGCAGCATACGCCGTTAGAAGAATTCGTGAGTTAACTGATTTAGAGACAGCCCGTTTAGTTTACTTTAGTTATTTCCATAGCGTGATGTCGTACGGTATTCTCTTGTGGGGCAATGCCGCCGATATTCAGACAATATTTGTTATGCAAAAAAGGGCAGTTCGTTCAATTTATAAATTAAGTCCCAGATACTCCCTCAGACAAAAATTTAAAGAGATTAATGTTCTTACTGTGCCTTCTCAATTTATTTATGAAAACCTTTTGTACGCACACAAAAATATTAATTTGTTTAAAAAATACAGTGATATCCACAACATAAATACGAGGAACAAACACAAATTTGTTGTTCCTGCAACGAGGCTCAAAAAAATAGGGACCGTACGTTCAGATGCCAATGTATACGTTTTTACAATAAACTTCCGAGCCAAATTCAAGCACTAAGCCTAAATAAATTCAAATCGTTTATAAAACGGAAGCTGTGCCTGAAAGCCTACTATCATGTTAATCACTATCTCGAAGATAAAAAGGCTTAGGATTAAGCTGCTCCAATGAAATTTGCTCTGTGAATGTCGAAATTTCGGACTTCGCTTGTTTATTATTTATTCCTTTCTTATCCCGTTTTATTTTTTTTTCCTTTTTTATACAATCTAACATTTAATGTTTTGACATGTATTTTATTATTTTTTATACACTCCGACATTTAATGTTTTGACATGTATTTTATTATTTTTTACTTTTTTTTTAGTATTTTATTTGACATTTACTGATTTGACATGAATACTTATTTTGTTAAGTATTCTACTTTTTTTTTATCACCATTGTGACTTTTAATGATTTTTGTGATTTTTATTTACATTTTTTTGAATAGAACTTGTTATGATTTTATATGATTATTGTGAATGTGGGGACCATGTGGGTCACATTTATATTTTTTGTTTATTTTTTCCCACAACTGTCTGGCAGTTTGAGTACTCTAAGCGACCTACCCAAATGTCCTTTCTTTGGTATTGTTCGTCGTTTCGTTGAGCTCCTTGAGTTATAAGTCGAGCTACACGTTAACTGACAAATGCTTGCACTGACTGGACAGGTCCACTCAAATCTGTATGGTTCTTTCTTCAAAAGACCATCTCAGACACTAATCTGCATAGTCCTCATGTGAATTGAGCAAGATTGTCTGGACTTTAAAAGAGACTATGACCTCTGAGTTTGTTTCGGCTGTTTCTTCTCAGAGTAGTCAGGTACGAAACACCGGCCCCATCTAGTTTAAAAAAATGACGTGTAAAACTGTTTGTAAAAACCTACTTGCAAAATAAACATCATTTATCATTTATAATATGCTTGACTACATAGTGTGCGTTTTATACAGGATTTAAATTTCGTCTCATTTAGTTGTAGAATGTGGGGAGGTATTTTATTGTAACATTTTAAACAGTTTTCATATTACATAACCGATACTTGACATAAGCAACATTTAATATAAAATAGCGTTTATTGTATAATGTCATTAAGGCATTCGGTCTGTAATAAAATTATTTATTACAGCAAACAATCTGTAGTACTTTTGATGATTTTAGTACTATTATAATTGAATCTCCTAATTTTACATGACATAAAGTCAACATGTTATAAGTATTGTATTATATGTATTATGAGTTTTATTCCGAACGTTCATTATACATTGTTAGTCCTAAAACATTTTCCATAAGTTAGGTTTTAGTGGCAGAAACGAATCACTGTAAATCCGACTCCACGCAGTCTTGTCTGCCCTACCCCTAGAGTGTAATTTAGAATCGCGTAGCAGCGGAGGGGTAAGGCAGCCCGCGAGTTGAGGAGCAGATGGTTGTAACGCTCACCACCGCAGCCTCAGCCGCGGTGTCGAGCGTTAAACACATCTGCGACGAAAAGCTCGCGTGGGACCGCCAGAGCCCCGCAGCACCGGAGTCATGACAGAAACCATGCCTGCTGCATGTTGCTTGCTCGCTTGCATGCTGCATGATTTATGTCATTTGATTTTATGTAATTTCACGATTATGGCAACTGAAGCGTTATTTCTAATGAAATTATGGCAAATACAATTATGGTATATAAAATTATTGCATTTTAAATTATGGCAAACATTAGTAAACCTTCTTTATCCTGTGGTTAGGTTATACATAGCCTGGTGTCAGAGTTTTCATTCCACCTGTAAATAAATTTTATTTCTATGATTCCGCCCAAGGGCGGACTTGGCTTATGAAGCTGGACGATGCATAAGTACATAACATTTTTCGACCGGCAGAAACATGGTCCAGAACATCACCTGCTAACAATACAAGCTTATAAATGTTATTGTTAATGTATGTATGTTATGTTACCCAGACACTTCGTCACAATGAAAGTGTTAGATGTTGGCATCGCGTCGTAAGTAGTTTGAGCGACTTGTTCGCCTGTTAATGGACTGGTGCGGGTCATGTTTAAGATGCTGTAAGATGATGAATAAAATGATACGTCTTGTAAATTAGTCTTTTTCCTTGCTTGTGTTTTAGTCATTTTCAAGTTTAAGAGAAAGGAGTACTTAAGTGATGCCGTGACGTTTGACAGGGGACAATGAAATAAGAAAACGTGTTGCGCCGACCCCAAATAGAATTAGATAAGGGCAAGAAGATGATGTGTTTTACTCATTTTGTAGTGTAACTTGGAATGACAAATTGAGAAATAATGTTCTATGAGGACGTTGCAATTTTAAAGAAGATGTAGTTACAAAAACCGACCAAGAGCGATACGGACTCGCGCACCGAGGGTTCCGTACAAACTTTTTAAAGGACAAACTTAACTTTGCAGTTCGCTCCCATGAAACGGCTATTGCACCAACCGCAAATAATAAGTTTCTAATAGTAAAATTGCTTTTTTTTGTTATTAAAGTATGTTTACGGTTTTCAGATTTTTGTGCTGTAAGACGTTGCTTCTCGCCAAATTTCGAGATTCAAGGTCAACGGGAACTACCATTTAGGTTATCGACCCAAAACCAATAGGGTACTTCCGATTGACCTAGAATTTTGGGTAACAGCAAGGTCTTACAGCACAAGTAAATGAAAAAGTCCGAAAAACTAAAAAAAGATGAAAATTATGGTTAATTTTTGGTAAATTTTGGTACTTACAAGTTTTCACAAAAATCTTTTTATCATGTTGACTCAGGACCTTCGATTTCTATTATTGATCGAAGCTCAGTACCTTGATTTTTATACACCTAATAGGGACTATAGACTTCAGTATCTGGTATAAATTTCAACTTGCTAGGTCCAACCGTTCCTGAGAAAATTGGTGGTGACAGACGGACGGACAGACGGACAAGAAAGTGATCCTATAAGGGTTCCTGTTTTACCTATTGAGGTACGGAACCCTAAAAATTGAAATGCATGAGCATGATTAGATGATTTGGTCATGTCATGAGGATGAGTGAAAAACGACGAACAAAAGGAATTTACAAGGCAGATGTGAGTGGCACTGGCATCGCAGGGAGAGGCGCCATAAAAGGACTTACACATCTTATTCGTGAGGTTCTTCAGAAAAATCAGGTGTGTTATTATAGACATGGTTCTGTTATGTTGTGCTTGAATTTCTAAGTAAATAATCGGTAGTATTCTTGTTGGGTAATAGTTGCAGCCTGGTGCCTCTGGGGTTCAGAATGCCCACTTTAGGAATGTCTGCTCTAAAAGATAAAATCATTCTGTGGACGAATGGTAGTTAGTAAGTTGGTTGTCTTCTTTTCTCATTCTTAATATTTGGGCACATAGGTATTTACTGTACAAGCGTACAATGCAACAAGGATAAATTGGTACTCGTGATACATTGCCTGGGGGTTGCAGTTACTAATTATTTGTATTATTGACAGAGCCGTCTCTAGCCCAAGTAGCACCCGTGTGCAAACATTACCCTAGCGCCCCCTAGTAAGCGCGCGGTCAAAATGGAATGGGTACAAAGTACAAGTAACAGCACATCAAGTTACCACAAACTGACAAATTTCCCCAATGGATATTAATACTCTATTGTTTGGAGATTAAATTTGAAGAAGAAATTTGTCGGTTTTGGATACCATGATATGCTGTTGTCTGTGTTTAGAATTAAACTGGGTGTTCTGGTGTTTACCCTAACAAGTCAAAACGTAGCCATGATAACATGCCTTGATTTGCTGTAACTCTACAAATATAAGAAGAGCTCCAGATGCTACAGAAAATATATGCAAAGCGGAGCTCTTTTTATGTTGGTCATTAAAGTGCCGCGGCCGGTAAACGCGCGCGTCGAGTGGGGCTCCGTAGCGAGCGGAGCTCGGCGCCCCCCAGGACCGCTGGGCCCGTGTGCAACGCACACCCTGCACACTCGGTAAAGGCCCTGGTTATTGATCTCGTTGGTCTGGTAAGGTGACATTTTTATTGGGTTTTCCATCAGGAATTTCTCAGTATCAGCCACGAAGTCTTGATTTTTGCCAGTTCAAATGAGCTCATCCTTTAGACTGAGAAATAATTAAGTTTATTTTGGAATAATACAAAACTCCTGTAATCCTTGAGGGGCTAGGCATGTAACAGGAATTGAGCAATCAACAGGGCACAAATCTTCACTCCGTGCCAGCAACAATGAAGTCCCTGGCGGAGAAATCCAGGAATACTTAAGGCCCTTCTAACCCTAAAATTAGCAACTTTATTTGTGGTGGTTCAAACTTTGTTTGAAATACTGTTAGAATAAAGTTCTAATCAGCTTGCACTACAAAGCGGTTGTTACGTCAGTCACTGCGGCCGAATAGTGCGAGAGTGCTTTTTTGCGATTTACAAAAATCTTTTGATTGGACTAAAAAAATAAAACACATAAGACCTGCTTTATAGTTAGTTCAGTTAGTATGTGAAGTACTTTTTGAATACCAGCGGTTTATTGTTCGATTTGGAGGTAACTTTGGATTTTTTTTCTATCGAGAAAAGTTAATGGAATTGTGTTTTCGTCACACATAGGACTTAGCATTAATCCTCAACTTTACCATATATTTATTTCAAAATTAATGCGTAACGGAGGATCATGCTTTGCTCGACCTGGGAATGGCATCTCATGTTCAGCAGTAGGTATTGCTTGCCAGACTATTCACTAGACTCATTCTCTTCTCATAATGGTAATATAAATATTCTATTGAGAATTATCTACTACGTTGCTTACAAACTTTTAATTAAAAATAATTAGTCTGAACTTTGTTTTAAATATAATGCAAAGAAGCAAGAATTATCTTATCTGAAAATAAAAACAAAAAACAATGATGCTATCATGAAAACCTTGGTTACCTACTCAAAAAAATTATCATAAAATGTATTGACCTCGAATCTTTAAAGTAATTTAAAACTTTGACATTTAAAACCATTTTACGCATTCATCGTTTTTTTTCTTCTTTTCAGATTAATTCGTAACTTTTGTTTTCGTCGACTTCTGGACTTATTTACATAATATTTATTCAGCAGTATGTAATTTCAATGTACGTAAATCATCATCTTAAACTGAAAATTGTATGAATCCCGGCCTGCCTAAATTCCGCCATTTTCTTTTAATCGTTAGATTTGGATTTGAACACAACACTGTTTTGTTTGTATCAGCTATTGATAAACGCAAATTTTATGCGTGGCGGACATTTTGAAAGTTAAATAAAAGTGCAGAAATAAGGCAGACCAACACTTTCAAATTCTTTTATGTTCAAGAAAAAAAACGAACCTTTCTACTTAAAGTAAAGATTAACAGTTGTTATCTATTTCAACATAACTACATTTATTTCTATTATTAATTATTTACCTACTTGTTTGAGAGGTCGATAACCGCTCTCTACATATAGAAACAAAATAGATTTTGGAACTTATTAACATACACACATATGCTCACGCCTTTTACCCAAGGGAGTAGGCAAAAACCACACAACACCACCTGCTACGATCCTTACATACCTATTCTTTTTTCTTCTTTCAGGTTCATACAAGTAACTGGCTGTGCACCTAGCATGGACCTATTCCATCTCTATTCTACCAAGAATAGACAAAGCTATACAACTCGAGATGTCTTCTACTCGCAGACTCGAGTTTCTACGAAGACAAAAACGTAGAAATTATTTCCATAGCAATGGGGAAGTAGCTAGTGATGTAGATACTTATTCTTATTCTATGAATTTTCGTCGTGTCATAGTGTTGGTGTAAACGGGAATTAGGCATTAAGTTAGGTTTTTTTTATTAGTGACTTATAACAGTTACATGCTACAGAAAAAGCAAAACATCACAAACATGTAACCCACACCAATACACCAATATCGTGGATATTAGTGTAGGTTAACAAAAGAATAACAGACTGTTACAGAATACAGAGCCTTCTTCGGCTGTATTGTATTTAATGTATTACAAATTTAATTTATTTATTTATTCCCATTTAATTCAGGTAAACTTATCTTTTTAATGTTCACACCAATGAAACACCGTTTAATTCTTATTTCGTCTATAATCAAGCAAGGTACAAATTAGTTCACAATTCACATAGCAATAATGGCCACCTCCCATGTTGTAGCACAAAATCATCGAAAATCGAACCTCTACCACCAACAATCAGTCTCTTATTCTAAATATCTGGCGGGAAGCCTTCTGATTCGTCGAGTGCCGTCCCGCTCTATGGCGCTCGGCGACGCGACGCTCTCCGGCGCGCGGGAAATTTCAAAATTTGGGCCAAAAGACCTTGCGCGTGTCACACACTCCCCCTCCAAGTCGGTAACTAGTCCCGAGTCCGACTTAGGACTTAATGCACGACCGCGCGGTCTCCCTCTGCGTCTTTTAGGCTGCAGTGGAACTGTTGAACCTAACGAAGTAGTCAAGGGGGTTAAGTCCGAGCTATGGTATTTTCCTATCACATTATTCGAGTGGTCCGCAAGAACAAAAGTAGTAGGGCTAACTATCTGCCTAACGCGATACGGACCATCTCGTCGGGGCATAAACTTTTTTGTAATGCCCTTCGATGCATTACTCAAATCATGAGTTTTGAGCAGAACTAAATCTCCTACATTAAACTTTGTTTCCTTTATACGGGAATTATCAGCTACTTCCTTACGTACGTCCTGACTTTTCTCTACTCGTTCCCTGATGTCGGAAAGCGAAGTTATAAAGGTACGCAAGTAGGGAGTGACTTGAGGAACGAAGTTTTCCTTATCCAAGATACTGCGTAAGTCATGGTTAACATCGAACGGGGTTCGCAACTCCCGAGCAAACATTAGATATGCGGGTGTCTTACCTGTTGTGGAACACACAGCGCTATTCATAGCAAATCTGACACTCGCCAAGTGCTTAGGCCAGTCGGTGTGCGTAGTCTGTACTAAAATGGATAACTGTACCTTGAGGTCCCGGTTTTTTCTCTCAGCGGGATTGGCCTCTGGATGGTATAATGGTATTAGCTCCTGCTTAACGTTCATCAGGTACATACATTGCTGCATAACAGCAGACACAAATTGCGTACCGTTGTCTGAAATGACACGTCGTGGCAATCCGTATCGAAGGAAGTAGTCCTCCAGAAGGATACGAGAACAGGCCTCTGCTGTCGCATCAACAAGAGGAAAGAGTTCTACCCACCTGGTAGCCACATCCTCTATCAACAGTATCCACCGCTCCCCCTGGTCTCCAGGTGGTAGTGGCCCAAATAGGTCGATAGCTAGGACTTCGCCTCGCTGCTGAAGCACCGGAGTTTGCAACAAACCTGAGGGCTTTTGATTTGATGGTTTGTAACGAAGGCATTTAATGCACTTTTTCAGATAATCAGTCACATATCTGCGCATGCCAGGAAAATAATATCTTTCTCTAAGTCGTTGAAGAGTCCGCTCTATACCCTGATGGCCAGCAGTAGGTGAATCATGTAGCTCCTTTAGAATCTCATCTCGCATGGAACTTGGCACCACAAACTGAGCGTCATCAGCATCAGCATCAGGGTCATATCGGTAAAGAACACCTAACGACAATACATACCCTCTCTCTAACCATCGACTATAGGTGAGTTCGTCGGGATCTTCCAGATCCTGTATTATTTTCATTAAATCAGGGTCGTCTAGTTGAGCCGCTCGCAAGTCAGCTGGACTAGCAGTAGGTAAATTTATGAGAACTGGACACAAACCTTGTTCTTCTGCATCTTCTTTGTCATAACAGGGTGGGCGGCTTAACGTGTCCGCGACTACGTTAGCCTTGCCTGGGGTATATTCGTAAGTAATATTAAATGACTGGAGCTTAAGTGCCCAGCGCACCAACCTACCTGAGGGTGACTTGACAGTAAGTAGCCACTTGAGAGGCTGATGATCACTCTTAACTATGACCTCATGTCCATCTATGTAGCCTCTGAAGCGCTCTACAGCCCATACTACGGCCAAAGCCTCTCGTTCTGTGGTGCTATAGTTCTTTTCTGCGGGGATCAACAATCTGCTGGCATACTCAATGGGCTGTTCTCCGATGCCCTCACCCTGCAGAAGGACCGCACCTATCGCATAGCTACTAGCGTCTGTTCTAAGAATTAAGGGCTGGGAGTAGTCAACCTGTATTAAAATAGGTGCAGACGTAAGGCGCATTTTCAGCTCCTCAAAAGCAATTACCTGCTCGGACTCCCAGACCCAGGGCAGACACTTTTTAGTCAGGCGTGTTAGGGGCTCAGCAATAGCAGAGAAATTAGGCACGAACTTCCTGAACCAGGAGCAAGTCTGCAGGAAAGTTCTTAACTGTTTAAGATTTTGAGGTGGTTTCATACCTACTATAGCTTGAACTTTATCGTTGTCAGGAGACACACCATCCTTAGTAATAGTATGCCCCAAGTACTTTACCTCTTTTCTACAAAAGACACATTTGTCTCGATTCGCCCTTAGTTTGAAGGCGCGCAGCTTATCCAAAACGGCGTGCAAAGCAGCAAGATGACCAGAGTACGATTCTGTAATGAGCAGCAGATCGTCTTGATAAGCTAATATTGTAACATTATCACCTTCAATTTGACAGAAGTCGCGGTTTAGAGCAGAGCGAAGCTTATCAATTAGGCGCTGAAACGTTGACGGTGCATTTTTCAAGCCGAATGGCATGCGAGTGAAGCGGTAAGTACCAAAAGGCGTTTGGAAAGCAGTTTTATCCTTATCGCTTTCCTTCATGGCTACCTGCCAGAAACCAGTCTGTAGATCAAGCGTGGACATGAAGCAGTTGCGTTTAGTCGACTGAACCAAGTCGTCAATATGCGGCATGGGGTAAGCGTCAGTTTTAGTTACAGAATTTATTTTACGATAGTCTACACAAAACCTTACCTTGCCGTCTTTCTTGGGCACAAGCACAGCGGGGGAAGTCCATGCAGACTCACATTCTTCAATGACACCATCTGCCAGCATCCTCTCCAACTCGACCCTCATTAGTTCCTTCTTAGCAGGTGTGAGCCTATAAGGTGGGACAGATATTGGTGCATGGTCACCTGTGTCAATGTGGTGTTCCGCATAAAGGGTTGGCCCCCCCTGTTCCGCAAATACATCACTATTTTGCTGTAGCAAGTCAGATAACTGCTGTCTTTCATTTGGATGCAGCATAAGCCCCTCATCATCACGCAAAAGATCAGCAGCAAATATATTAGTGCACAACTTTGGAGTTTCATACTCAATGTCATATAAAATATGCTCACCCGAAAAATGCCAAGAAGATGAAGCAAAATCAAGCACAATGCCCGCTGCAACCAAGAAGTCCATTCCAAGCAGCGTTTCATTATCTTGAGCATCCGGAAAAATTGTAAATTGAAGTGTCACTGACCTTTCAGGAGTTACCCTTACTTCCAAAGTGGTAAGTAGTACTGGGCGAGTACGTGCAGAGCCATCTGCAAGCCGGACTCGTCGAGTTGTCTCCTCACAGGGGTGCTCGTGCTTTTGCAGCAACCGGTACAGCATAGCACCAGCAACACTACTCTTAGCACCTGTATCCAACAATGCATTCCCGCGAACACCTAAAATTTGAACACTTAAAGTAGGCCTTAATTTAACCTGGTGCTCCACAGAGTCACTCAGAGAATCATTTTTATCATTACTGTAAACTGTAGAAAAACGTTCTAAACTTTCCATGGACACCCTACATTCGTTCGTCAAGTTCACCCCACTTGATGAGGAAATATTATTCTGATCACAAAAGTTATCTGCAGAAAAATTATTTAAAGTACCATTAACTGGTGCAGTTAACCTACTAGGTACACTAAGCTGCACAACTGGTGCATCCACCCCACTGGGTGTATTAAGCAGCACTTGTGGAGACTGAGACCTACCTAGGTAGTCACTATCAAAAAAACTCATAGGGAGAGTTGCTACAAAATCTGTCGGTGAGAAATCTACCGAATCATAATAATATTTATATTTACCGCTTGGAGGAGAAATGGTGGTTTTTAACTTACAAGGTTCTACGGAGTGGTCAGACGCGGGAGAGAGACTCGCGACGTCGACAGCGTTATAGTGATTTGTACACTTTGGACACTGCGACCGAATAACACCTTTAGTGCCACACCCGTAGCATGCAGGAACTTTATTTATCGAAGCAGTCACACCACCATCGTCGCCCGCAGGTCGTGGCGCGGAATCGCGCGCAGGACGTGCAGCAGCGCCGGTACTCGGCGCGACAGGGTTGTTGCTCGACGTATTATGCGGCACGCGGGGCTCCCGCGGCGTAGTAGGCACGTAGCGTGGCGGCGGCGTCGCGGCGCCGGCGCTCGAAGCATGTCCCCAGGGCTCCCGTGGCGTCGCCGGCGCGCAACGTGGCGGCGGCGTAGTTTTGAGGGATGTTTCGCCCGAGGTGGTTGATGTCCACTGCTGTGGCGTCCTGGTGCGTCGACGTTGGTACTCGCTTTCGTCGGTCGCGTCCTCCACGTGCCTCGCTTTTTGCAATAGCACTTCGTACGACGATATTTCATCACGCCGCACTCGTTCACGGACACGCTGGTGTAGGAGGCCGTACAGCATATCAATTTGTACTTTTTCACTGACGTCACCGGCTGGAAGTCTTGCGAATAGAGCTCGAGCCCTGGCGACGAATCGTTCAGTCTTTTCACGACCTTGTGACATACTGAATAGTTCTATGTAAATTCGATGTGGCGGACGCGTGTCACCGAATGCACTTCGTATGGAAGACACCGCGTCACTCCAGGTGCTGATGGTGGATTTGATTCCCTGCCACCAGACTGATGCATCGCCTGTCAGCAGCATGGATAACCCACGGAGTGCGTTGTCATCACTCACGTGGGCGCACTCCTTGTAGGCCTCCGTGGCGTCGATGAAGCCGTCAAGTGAGTCACCTGGCGCTCCACTGAACCGCGCCGTACATTTGGCGAAGTTCCCGAGGAGAGCGGCCGAGGGCGCCGCGGCCGGCGTGGTCGCCGCTGCCAGCGTCGTCGATAGTGAGTCACGACGTGTTTCATGTTCGAGGACACGGCCGAGTAATCGCTCGAATGCCGCTGTTTGAGACTCTTGTAGCGTCGTCAACATGGACGCCATGTCGTCTGTTGTAAAACTGGACCTCACCGGAGGCCGAGCGTTCGCTTCGTCGGCGTCGATGGCATCTTCAAAATCCGATTGTCGACGTGATTGCCGGCGTGTACGCGTCATTGTTCGTGTGGATTCACTGTGTTTTGTTGTACGAGCACAATCACAGTCCCTCGCTTGGGCGCCAGTTTAATGTTCACACCAATGAAACACCGTTTAATTCTTATTTCGTCTATAATCAAGCAAGGTACAAATTAGTTCACAATTCACATAGCAATAATGGCCACCTCCCATGTTGTAGCACAAAATCATCGAAAATCGAACCTCTACCACCAACAATCAGTCTCTTATTCTAAATATCTGGCGGGAAGCCTTCTGATTCGTCGAGTGCCGCTCTATGGCGCTCGGCGACGCGACGCTCTCCGGCGCGCGGGAAATTTCAAAATTTGGGCCAAAAGACCTTGCGCGTGTCACATCTTAATTTTATTTGAATAAATACAAATTATAATAATTCCATTAAATAATTGATAGCCAGCGGTGGCCGAGTGGTGGCGGCCCCGACTTACGAACAGTAAGTCGTGGGTTCGAACCCAGACAGGCGCATTACTTTGTGTAATTTATTTCATCACCACTGCTCTCAAAAACGGTGAAGGAAAACATCGTGAGGAAACCGGCATGTCTAGAACCAAAAAATTCGAAGACATGTGACATCTACCAATCCGCATTGGGCCCGCGTGGTGGATTATAGCCCATACTCTCTGATCGAGAGGAGGCCTGTGTCCCAGCAGTGGGAACATTAATGACCTGATGATGATGATGATGAATTTAATTCAGTTCTATTAAATTGAGTTCAATATATTTCAAATACAAATAATTCAATTCAGTTCAATATAATTCAATACAGTTCAGTTCAAAATAATTCAATTCAAAATAATCTATACATATTAATAATAAATTTAATAAAATTTGCAGCTGTCTAATTGCTTTGAAAGCAGCAAAGACCTCGCCGATACCCACTCAATATTGTACTGTGGACCTGCAGCGGCGTGTCGTGTAGCTCACGTCAAATTCCCGAACAACGAAAGAGCTACACGACCAAAATTAGCTGTTCCAGCTTGGCAGTGCAGGATTGAGCGGCGTATCGGTGAGGCTAGGGCACTCATCGGCAAGTTAATCTGCTTCAGGGAGGGCAATACTCGCCCTAGAGTGATGCGCTTTGTGAGGCGGGCGTTCTCGGGAACTGATATTAGTTTTCGAGATTACTTGGCCCGCATCACAGAGCGTATCGACTTCCTGAAGCAGAATATCTGTGCATGGGCCAGCCGTATTCGTCGGCACAAGCGGCGAGTACGAGTAACGATATACAGAATTGCACATTCCAAAGTGATGCAAGGTATATAGGGCTTGGGAGCGACCGGACTAAGTAACGGGTCACGACACGGGTCTACCGGATGATAACGCCATGTGTCCATCCTGGCGCAGCATCTGGCCTGTCAGTCACACTGAGGGCGATTGGACCCGGGATAGAACAAGCGTGTGATCAAATACCAGAAATGGAGGCAATCATCATCAGCCCCCAGGACGTAGCTCGTGCAGTCCGTCCGTTGCCTAACAGGAAATCAACTGGACTCAGACGCAACTTGATGCCCTAAATAGGAGGGTACGCACACTGACGACCGCAAATCGAATGCATCACCCACGGTCGTCGGTGATGAGTCTGTATATCCCGTGGAAGTGCGGGGTCGAGTCTTCTTAGATACTAAGAACCTGAATGCATATGCAGTCTCAGGGAATACTTCCTATAAGCCGACGTGGGGATGCACCGAGATGTGGTCCCTGACTAAGAATAGTTATAACAGAATAATTTTTATTTGTGTAAAAACACGGTACATTAAGGTCTTATAAATAGGGTTGTGAACTTACATGTTTCGCCATAGGATGGCATACAAATATAAGAACTTAACATAGAATTTTAATACGAAACATCAATTTGCTAACTAGGTAATAGGAATAACATTTACAATTTAGGATTCGTATCTATTCGAAATTTTAACAATAATAGTTGCATAAAATTAAAGAAAAAAAAAAACATATATCAACTTAGAACACTTTGTAAAACTCAATAGCCATTGCATTTATCGATTACTTTTTTTCAAGAGACGAAACGAGAACTGGCGCAAGCCTAAAGTATTAGACACTAATGACCACATGGCAGGACCGGCAAGGAGCTTCACGGACGCTTTTACCGGGCCCTACATGGCCCCGATGTAGACTTCTTAGCGTCCGTATCCTGGTTGCGCTTTGGTGACCCCTTCGAGGAAACCCAAGGTTTTTGGCAAAGTATTATTATGGCAAAAAAATTATGCCAAAACAGTTATGCCAAAGTATATTAGGAAAAAGAACATTTTGCAAAAAAAGGGATCCCGTAAACAGCCTATCGGTTTCATGATCGCTCTGTAAGCTGTGTGTTGCATGTTCCAACCCAAAAAATTCAAAGTAAAAAAAACTTTTTAAAAACAAGCTTTTATTTAAATGCACTAAAATAAAATACTTAAACTTTTCCTTTAAAACCTTTACTATCAAGTTATAACGTCATTACACAATGTACATGATTTAAAAGCTTAGTGCATTTAAATAAAAACTTGTTTTAAAAAAGTTTTTTTACTTTTAATTTTATTTTTAACTTTTTAGTATTTATGATTCGGGATTTACTACGGCATAGATCGTAGCGTGTAGTGGCGTTTTTCCGTAGCCCGTAGTAATTTGTAGTACGCACAATGCAATGTTTTGAGCACACATTATCTAAAGAAAACAGAAAGTAAGAAAAAATGTTTATTAGACTCATCTAGGACCAAATTACTCATCAACACGAATCAAACGGTTCCAAATTCGATGGGGTTATGTCGTTTTATAACGGAGTTCCTATGGCCATCTCACAGCTCCATCATGAGACCCTGGATAGCATCTAAAGACAAAGTACTTATCAAGACAAATCAAACAAGTCCAAATTTGATGGGGTTATGTCGTTTCATAACGCAGTTCCTATGGTCACCTTCCAGCTCCATCATCAGATCAGCTTCATGAATCATAATATTGCATTGCCCCGCGATATACATATGTGTGCAAAATTTGAGCTCCATTGGTAACCGGGAAGTGGATCAAATTTAACTTGCTAGATTTGATTACAGACAAACACCGGGACAGGTGAAACTAAATAAATCATCATAAATAAATAAAAGCTTGTAAAAACAAGTCCAAATTTGATGGGGTTGTGTCGTTTTATAACGGAGTTCCTATGGTCACCTTCCAGCTCCATCATCAGAAACACAGCGGGACAGGTGAAACTAAATAAAAGCTTGTGATAAATAAAAGCTTGTAATAATATTAAATTCACTTTTTGTGATATGTTTTGGTTTCTTTTTTGGTACTGTGGCGTTTCCATTTTTTTGACATTGTTTTTATTCATTTTTCTTTAAACATTTGTCCAAAAATGAATAGAAAAGTACAAAAGAAGAAGACATGCTACGCCGACTCAAAATAAATTGGAATATACGAGAATGATGATGATGAATTTCTCCAAAAATAAATATATACACACACATCAAAATAAAATAAAAATAAAACCCGACTGCGTATAAATAACTAAAACTTTAACGTCTAGATTACTGCCACGTGATGTAGGCTTAGATAAAGAAAAAAACAAGTTCAGGAAACAGGACATATTGACTGCAACAGTCGGGGCCCATATTGGATGTAATGATTTTAGTCTAGATTACTTAATGGGTCCCGACTGTTGCAGTCAATATGTCCTGTTTCCTGAACTTGTTTTTTTCTTTATTTAAAGTTTTAGTTATTTTTACGCAGTCGGGTTTTTTTTTTGTTTTTTTCACTTTTTAGTAATTATAGATATACCATTTCTAAATCTTCATGATGAGCCCTTTATCAAGCCGTTCAGGCTGCTTAGCGTTCCAAACATTTGATTTGGCGCCAGAAATCCGCCATTTTTTTTTTATACCCGGTGTCACTCTCACAGTAAATACGAATCTAACGACACCTCTCAAACTAAAATCCATCAAGCCTTTCAGGCTGCAGAGCGTGCCAAACAATAATACATACATACTTACACACATACTCTCGAAAAACATAACCCTCCTTCTGGCGCAGTCGGGTAAAAAGTTTGTGATCACTTGCTAGTAAGCTGATATAATTTTTTAAATTGAACTTTATCAAGAAAAAAATTAATTAAAAAAATTAAAAACCCAACTGCGTAAAAAAAAAAAGTATGTATGTATAATTGTTTGGCACGCTCTGTGGCCTGAACGGCTCGATGGATTTTAGCTTGAGAGGTGTTGTTAGATTCGTATTAACAGTGATGAGACTGACACTGGGTATATCAAAATTAATCAAAATTAAAAAAAAAAAAAAAATGGTGGATTTCTGGTGCCAAATTCAAATGTTTGGCACGCTCTGCAGCCTGAATGGCTTGATAAAGGGCTCATCATGAGGATTTTAAAATGGTATATCTAAGTAACCAAAAAGTGTAAAATAAAAAAAATAATAAAAAATAATATAAAAACCCGACTGCGTAAAAAAAAAAACTGAAAAGAATAAAACAAGTTCAGGAGACAGGACATATTGACTGCAACAGTCGGGACCCATTAAATAATCTAGACGTAAATAATTACATCCAATATGGGTCCCGACTGTTGCAGTCAATATGTCCTTTTTAGGGTTCCGTAGTCAACTAGGAACCCTTATAGTTTCGCCATGTCTGTCCGTCCGTCTGTCCGTCCTCGCTTAATCTCTGTGACCGTTAGCACTAGAAAGCTGAAATTTGGTACCAATATGTATATCAATCACGCCGACAAAGTGGTAAAATAAAAATTGGAAAAAAATGTTTTATTAGGGTAGCCCTCCTATATGTAAAGTGGGAAATGATTTTTTTTTTTATTTCAACCCTAACGTGTGATATATTGTTGGAAAGGTATTTAAAAATGAATAGGGGTTTTCTAGAATCATTTTTTGATAATGTCAATAATTTTGGAAATAATCGCTCCAAAAGTAAAAAACAATGTGTGTGTCCCCCTCTAACCTTTGAACCATAAGTTTAGAAAATATGAAAAAAAACTGAAAAGTAGAACTTAATAAGGACTTTCTAGGAAAATCATTTTGAACTTGATGGAAACAACAGTTTTTGTACAAAAAAGACAAAAAGTTGTACAAAATAATTTCTGGACTAAGTTTGTAGTATATTCGTATATGCAAGCATTTTTACATAATGGATACCCACCTTTAAACTCATAAGTGGGAACACTTATTGTGACGGACGGGAAACTACGGAACCCTACACTGAGCGTGGCCCGACACGCTCTTGGCCGGTTTTTTTTCTTTTTTTTTTCGGATGGGTAATCATCAAATGACTTCTCCCGCTCAGGGCGGAGCAGGAGGGAGTGTCAGACTTTTACTGACTAAAACCTACCATGTTCCTTCATCGCCCTTTGTGTTCCGGGGCCACGGTATCTCTTTCTAACAGTCCCGCAACCCCGGCAGGCATCGGTCCTTACGGACCCCTTCCTTTTTGCTGACTCTCTTTGAGGCGCACGTGGAACACGAACGCGCCGTCGACACGGCCTGTCGTCATGAGACGGATGGACGGCGAGCTAGCCCATAGCCCACCGTCCACAGGCCCGCGCCTACGGTGGCCCCCGACGCCCGGGGCGTCTCCCGCGGTGGCCGGGACGTTGAGAAGTTCTCTCCCTCTCACGTTCCGCCACCTCCTCTCTAGCATTACTGCTTCGCAGAAGGAGGTGACGGCGTCCCATTCCGTCTCGCTCCGGACCATGGCTTGCACCAGGGCCGGACGCGAGAGGTCGCCGCCGCCAATCGCCGCTTCGAGGACACGGCGGTGCTCCGCCCACGCGGGGCACACCTCCACCGTGTGTTCCACCGTGTCCTCCGGTCGATCCTCACAATGGAAGCACCCGGGCATTTCCTCCCGCCCAATTCGGTGCAGGAACCTCCCGAACACTCCGTGTCCGGTGAGGACCTCCGTCAGGCGGAAGGTGAGGACGCCGTGGCGTGTCTCAAGCCACTCCTCAAAGAAGCTTATCGCCACTATCGTGGCGTGTCCTGCACGGGGTTGCGTCAGTCGCTCTCTCCATGTCGCCATGAGATCCCGCCGGAAGTCTGTACGCTGAGCGACAATTTATCGCTGCAGCGGAGTTTCCCCCCGGCGTAGCGCCTTCGCGCGCCATTCATGCAGGCGCGCGAGGACTATCGCCTCCAGATCCCATGGCGGCAATCCGGCAAGGAGGCTCGCCGCCGCGCGGGAGATCGTGCGGTACGCCCGGGCCAGCCTTACGGATACCAAAGCACACCGGGGCCCCGTAAAGGGCCGCGAACGGCACGACTCCCGCGTTGAGCCTCCGGCAGGAGTCAATATGTCCTGTCTCCTGAACTTGTTTTATTATTTTCAATTTTTATTTAAAATTATTTGTTATTTTTTACGCAGTCGGGTTTTTTAATTTTTTAAATTATTATTTTTATTTAAATAGAAATGCCCTGTTTTAAATTAAAAAATAAAACTATTTTTTATCTACACTTCTACACTAATATTATAAAGAGGAAAGATTTGTATTTTTGTGTGTATGTCACAGAGAGTTCCTTTTTATTTAGGTTTTTTTTTTGTTGTTGCTAACATTTTTAAGCAATTTAATCAGTACTATTTTTTATTAGCACCCTTGATAGTAAGAAGACCTGTTAATGAAAATAGTTTTAATTTTCTAGCGAAAGGTATGCAAGTTACTATTATTACTGCAAGTTAGGTAATGGATGATATAGGAAGGATTTTTCGAAATTCAACCCCTAAGGGAGTTAAATAGCGATGAAAGTTTGTATGAAAGTTCGTCAGTTTTGAAGTTAGGATCTTAAAATTTTGTGTGGGGATGTAGTTGAGTATGGAAAGTCCTTAATTTTCGAAGTAAAAATTACAAAATTTATTATCTAGGCGTATGGTTGGAAGCTAACGCATCGGTTAGAATTTCAATCCTTAAGGGGGTGAAAACGGGGATGAAAGTTTGTTTTTTAAGTTAAAATCCCTAATATCATGAAAATTTGTATATAGTCTTTTGGTTGATAATTAGAAATTACATGTAGGTATCAGCATTTTTGAAAAATCATCCTAGAAGACAAATAATGATAATTCAGTGATGATAATTTAATGCAATTCATAAAAGTGTGCAATATTTCATCATTATGACGTTATCAAGTTAAACTATCGTAAACCGACTTTATCAGACAACCATTTATTTGCCCATTCATGGGAGTCCTTAGAAAAATATTCGCATCGGCCGTCTATCTCTTGTATTACATAGTGTATTATCTATGAGTCTATCCTCGGAAATACAAGATTAAATATTATTGCCCTGTTCTTCTATTTTCGTAGCGATGGTACGTCTTATCAAATTATAAACTCCAGGTGGCTACGTTAATAGCAGCGTCAGTAGCGATTTTTACAGTAAGTCCTCTAAAACGCAGGTGTAGGGATACTTTAGACACTCCTGCAAATCAGCCATGGTCATGTCGGGAGCCGCACATGAAATTACATGCCTATCATGTACCACCATGGTTAGAATATTATACATTTACGACTAAAATCTTTTCAATAGTTTTGAGTACCATTTATATAAGACGAAGTGCGACCAAAGTGGATACTTCATAACTACAATGCTATTCCTTACTAAAAGACAATTTTAAGGCTGTAAGCTGCGACTAGCTCGTCGACAGCCTTGAGATCGATGGAGCGTGTAGCGCTGATTAAAACTGTATTCACTAGCGTGGTTGTGGTCGTCGACCAACTCTATAGGCTGTATCCTCATGTCACTGTTTCGTAGATTAGGATTAGGGCTTGGAACAAATTATTTAATTAATGATAATCGATCAATCTCGACCCATTACACTAACGGGTGTCGTATAAGGCGACTAATGTCTGAGGCAGAACACCTTGCGCCTCCGTAGACCAGAGAATGGGCAGCAGCGTTTTCTGTTAGTCTTGCATCACTGCGATCTCCAATCCGCCTGCCAAGCGTGGAGATTACGGCAAATCCTCCCATCATGGGAGAGGCTTGTGTCCAGCAGTGGACGTTATGGGCTGTTGTAGTGTGTAGTGTGATCAATCTCGACTGAGAGTTATATGGGGTTAAAATATATATTTAACATGAGGATACAGATCCTCATGTCGCTGTTTCGTAGATTAGGATTAGAGCTTGGACCAAATTCTTTCAATGATAATCGATCAATCTTGACTGAGAGTTTTAAGGGGTTAAAATATATATTTAAGGTCTATCTTTAAGTATTTTAAGGAATAGAGCAAAACTATATACATATTTTATAATTTTATGAGTTTGAGTTCTATTATAGTTTCTTCTTACATTTTAAGGCTGAATGACGATTCCTTTGCCTCTCTTCTTTGAAAGCTGTCATGCCTGCTGACATGATTGAGGTGTGGTGTCAATTTGTGTAGGGGAGATGTAGGCAATCGGAGTCAGTCAATGATGTTATATATAATACTGAGGTAGATACGTTTTACCGACGTCAGCGTGGCAATGCAAACACAAGCTGACCAGCTTGTGTGACTTCAGTCTGTCCTGCGCACGTCCTGCGTCTGGTCGCGACGCGAACTGACGTTTAACGGGAGTTTGCTATCTATAGGAAATTAAACAAATAAGGCAGTTGTGTGTTCAGAAAGTGCAATACTTATACTGGGCCGGCTGTAAAAATCAAGAAGGATGTGTCTTTTCATTTGTAAGTACTGTTTATTCTATTTAAAATGGAAAATCATAAATTTAATCTTACTCAAAAATGACTGCCGCGCTGTTGCCGCTTTGTCACCTACACGAACGAGACAAGTAGCGTGTTGCATTTATGAGTGATAGAGAAAACGAGATAATGGCGCGCGGTGTTGTCAGTTCGAACGACGCTAAAGGATGTTGGGGTGATATGGCCATATGGGGCCTGGCCTAATATATTATTCGAATATCACATATTATTTTTCACCACTGGTGTCCAATATTATCCATAGTAGACAATGATATTCTAATAAACAGATATGTTATACACCTACAAAACCACCGAAAAAAGTGTTTGGCGCAGCAGCGGCACCACTCCTTTTTATTCATTCTACATTTCACTACAAGTCAAAACGACACAAAAGGGATAGCTCGATAAAACCAATAAGAAAAAAAGAGACAGATAGTGTTGTTCTATGTCTGGACTCTAGAGTTCACGCGTCGTTGTCGTACTCACGACAAAAATGCATTTCCCATTTCTTTCTTTTTTATCCTCCAAATATCAGAATATTAAGAAAATTAATGAAAAATATTAATAAATCGAAGTATATTGCGTAGTTACATGTGGTATGAGATCACTTGTGTTTTATTTACTTTGGTATCATAATTGGTACACTTTCTGAACACGCACGATGGCATTTTTACAATTTTTATCTAAATTCGTAGCAGCGTATCGCGCGTCGCCATGCGTGTTGCAGACTAAAGGCTATACGGCCCAATTGGGCCGTTTTCGAGTCTTCACGATTGTGCGCACACAACATAACTGTTTACTAGAATATCATTGTTATTAGATAAATATAACATTTGCCTTTCATCATTAACTTCTATTTTGTTTTAGATTTCATAAAGACGGATTAATTAAAGAAAAATGGGTACAAGTAGTTAGAACCCAAAGACGAGAAGATACAACATACTCAACTACTTGTTCTTAACTTTAGTGATAGTGAAGTGATAGTGAAACAAAAAAACATACATAATATTATTATTTGTATTGAAAATTTACTGTTTATTTTCTTCATGCTGCCCCTGATAGGTACCCATTTTTCCCCATTTCACTCTATCTAGCTGCTGTCATAGACTGACATTGGCCGTCACCCAGCTAGCCGCTCATGTAAAATATCGCCATGTTTTTATTTCTTTATAATCAGTATGACGTCTCTATTGGTAAAATCTCATTGACTTCAGGTCCATAATTGGTTCACAGCAAACAATTTGGTATTAAATTAAAAAAAACCGGCCAAGTGCGAGTCGGACTCGCGCACGAAGGGTTCCGTACCATTATCTATACATTAGATAAAACGGCAAAAAAACACGTTTGTTGTATGGGAGCCCCCCTTAAATATTAATTTTATTCTGTTTTTAGTATTTGTTGTTATAGCGGCAACAGAAATACATCATCTGTGAAAATTTCAACTATCTAGCTGTCACGGTTCATGAGATACAGCCTGGTGACAGACAGACGGACAGACGGACAGACAGACGGACAGACAGCGAAGTCTTAGTAATAGGGTTCCGTTTTTACCCTTTGGGTACGTAACCCTAAAAACTAAATGCATAAGATTTGCTTTACCCAATGTTAAGAGTAGTGATTGTGAAATAATATTGAATAAAGAGAAACTTGAATTCGTAGATAAAACGGTTTTCCTGGGGATTACGCTTGATTCAAGGCTACAATGGGGTTCACATTTAACATCCCTGGCGGGGCGGCTAAGTTCAGCAGCATACGCTATTAGAAAAATCCGTCAATTTCCTGAGGTAGATACCGCTAGACTGGTCTATTTTAGTTACTTTCATAGTATAATGTCTTATGGCATTTTGCTATGGGGACGGGCTGCAGATATTGAGTCTATATTTATTCTGCAAAAAAGAGCCATTAGAGCCATATATAATCTTTGTAGGCGCGATTCAGGGAACTGTTTAAAGATATTGGCATCATGACGGTACATTGTCAGTACATCTACGAAAACATAATGTACGTCAGAAAAAATCTGCATCTTTTTGGTAAAAGAGGTGACAGACATAATTACAGTACTTGAAATAGGACACCAACTAGTTCAACCAGGCTTCAGACTCGCTAAAGTAGACTCATCTTTCATGGGGTACTGTTTGAGATGCTATAATAAAATTCCTCAAAGTATTCTTCAACTGAATGAGACGAAATTTAAAACATGCATCAAACGCACACTATGTAAGCAAGCTTATTACAAGTTGGGCGATTATATCGCTGATAAAAATGCATGGCTCAATGCTGGTCCTGCTCCACATGGACAGGGGCGCATAAATTAGATAGCATTACATATAATTGTTGGAGTTGCTGAAGATTGTACAACTATCTTTGCATTGTATAGATTCAATCTCTAGTATTAAATAATCACATAGCTCATATTGTGTGAGTACTATGTAAAGCTATCATTCACTGGAATCCTACGTCTTTTCTTGACTTGAATGACAGTTTTACCGGATGCAGCTGAATACCAGTATTTCACATGGAGCGACTGCCTATCTGACCTCCACAACCCAGTTAATACCGGGTAATACGATACCCCTTGGTAAGACTGGTTGTCAGACTTTTTGGGCCTCTGACTACCTAACGACTGTCAAGGATCTACAAATGACAGCCGGGACCAACGGCTTAACGTGCTTTCCGAGGCACGGAGGACACCCGGTATGTAATGGGTGGTCACCCATCCACAGACCAACCTAGGCAAGCACGGCTTAACCTAACGATCGACCCGAGCGGCTGTTATTATTTAGCCACGAGCTCCTGAGTTGAGAGTTGGCAGTTGAGAGTATGTCATGCTCTAATGTGTCACTCTAATGTCTCGCTGATGGTGGCGCGTGTGTCCGATCATTTGGTTCCCTACAAAATGGTTGAGTTAAATGGTGCTGATCCATGCGTCATGTTCGTGAACGGGCGCTGTCAGTTGTGACTGGTCATCTCTTAGTTGCCGTGGCTTATTTTAATGTTTATTTTTATTTTATTTTTTGTTTTTATTATGGAGACTTTTAACGTGCACATCTTGCTACATTGTTCTCACATAATATACCATCTCAACACGATTGATGTAACCAAGATTTTGTAACAATTTTTTTATTTAAAAGAGTGTCCATGGAGTTTCTTGCCCGTTCTTCTGCATAGAGATCTACGCTAGGGAATGGGCAACTACAGTACTTTCACAGTTTTTATGTCTTGTGACTGGGACTGTAGCTACATTTAATTTTCATCTTTGTTTCGACAGTTCAAAAGTGCCTGCAACTGGCCTACTTGAAATAAATGATTTGATTTTGATTTTTGATCTTGTGAAAATTAATTCATGCTTTAAAATAATGGTAATCAATAGTTGTCATCATCATCATCATCACATCAGCTGAAAGACGTCCACTGCTGGACATAGGCCTCCCCTAAGTGTAGCCACATTGACCGGTCCCGTGCGATTCGCATGTGGGGAGGCCTTCCAACGCAACGTCATCCGGTTCGCTGTCGCCACTCCTGAACTTTTCGGCCCCAACGGCCATCCGTTCTGTGAGCAATGTGCCCTGCCCACTGCCACTTAAGTTTGGCAATTCTTCGGGCTACGTCGGTAACCTTGGGTCTCTTTAAAAGGCCGAGAATAGCCCTCTTCATTGCTCTTTGGGTGACTTTAAGCCTTCTGATGAGGCCCATTGTGAGCGAGCACGTTTCGGTGCCGTATGTAATCACTGGCAACACACACACTGGTCATAGACTTTCGCCTTGAGACACTGCGGTAAGTTGGACGAGAAAATACCGCGCAACTTCCCGAACGCTGCCCATCAGCCGAGTCTAATTCGACGATTGATCTCTTTCCCGAAGTTAGACCTGCCTAACTGGACCGTTTGTCCCAGGTACACATAATCATCTACTGCTTCGAGTGTAGAGTCTCCAATCTTCATAGGAGTGGGTGTTACATGGTCATTCAACATGACCTTGGTTTTTTTCCTGTTAATTTTAAGACCCACTCTTTCGGAAGCTCTTCTGTGGTCAACGAGCATTGTACTGAGGTCTTCCATGGTCTCAGCCATGACTACTATATCGACGGCAAACGGATGGTGAGCGATGTACTCGCCTTTGACATTGATGCCTAGCCCTCTCCAGTCCAGAACCTTCAAGATATCCTCCAGTGCTGCGGTGAATAGTTTCGGAGATATGACGTCTCCCTGTCTCACACCTCGCTGCAGAAGGATAGGTTCCGAGGCTTGGTCCTGAAGTCGGACTGACATGGGGTCGTTTTAATAAAAACACTTCAACACCTCGATGTACCGATAATCGATTTGGCACCGTTGGCGTTGTAGAGACTGCACACAGCCCAAATCTTGATCGAATCGAAGGCTTTCTCGTAGTCCACAAATGTTAAAGAGAGATCGACGCGAGGCGAGGCGAGTCTCTGTATAACCTGCCGCAGCGTGTGTATGTGGTCCACAGTGCTAAATCTTTTTCAGAAACCGGCTTGTTCGGGAGGCTGAAAATCGTCAAACCTGCGCGTGAGACGTTTCGTGATGACTCTTGGAAATATCTTGTAGATATGGATTAGAAATGAGATGAGCCTATAATTCTTCAGCCAGGCATTGTCGCCCTTCTTGAATAACCACCACAACCCTACACCATGCCTGTGGCGTTTTCTCCTCGAGTATCATGGAATTAAACAGCTTCTGAAGGGCCTTAAGTATCGGTTTTCCACCCGCCTTCAGGAGTTCGGCCGTAATTCTGTCATCACCCGGTGCCTTGTTGTTTTTAAGCTGTTTCAGAGCCATCTTAATCTCGTACAGGCTGACATTCGGGATGTCTTCGGTATAGTGTCGGGTCGTTTGCTAGATCTACAATGGATTTACTGGTTTACATGTACAACTACCCATAGAAACTCTCGATTTCCCTCAGAAGCTCCGGTTTGGCGAATAAGATCCTGCCCTCGTCGGTCTTCAGTTTCGTGAGCTGGCTCTGCCCAATAGCCAGATCTATTGTAAATACCTTGGAGCTTTTATTCCACTCAATCGCAATATTATGTATTTTCTGCACCTGGAATTAAAACTACTCATCATCTGCCTAGCCTTTTCCCAACTATGTTGGGGTCGACTTCCAGTCTAACCGGATTTGGCTGAATACCAGTATTTTACATGTAGCGACTGCCTATCTGACTCCCACAACCCAATTAGTACTGGATAATACGATACCCCTTGGTAAGACTGGTGGTCAGACTTTTTGGGCCACTGACTACCTATAACGACTGTCAAAGATCTACAAATAACAGCCGAGGCCAACTGCATAACGAAAAATAATGCATAATGTAAATATTTATACCAAAAAAACCCCATGGATTCGTCACAAAAATGAGTTTATATTTAGTGTTGTACAAGTATGTCCAGTGTTCTCATCTCTGTTGGTGGGTGAGCCCAGGCTTCATACATTTTTGCCCATGGTCCTTTTGTGTTTAGGCTGACGAACGTGTCTCAGCGTTTTTGATAATTCCACCCCCAAAAGGTTAAAAAGGGGGATGAAGTTGTGTAGTCCTTAATTTTCGAAGTTTAAATCATAAAATTTATTATTTAAGCGTATGGTTGGAAGCTAACGCAACGGTGTTGTTAGAATTTCAATCCTTAAGGGGGTGAAAAGGGGGATGAAATATTGTTTTTAATTAAATTTCATTATTTTTAAGTTAAAATCTCTAATATTTCGGTTTATTGTTGGAAGCTAACACAACGTACATTGTTGTTGTTTTTATTTTTTAATTTCAACCCACAAGGGGGTAAAAAGGGGGATGAAGTTTTGTATTGAAGTTGTTCATTCACAAATTTGGATTTTTCAAAATTCACTTCCTAAGGGGTGACACAGGGCTCCATAGTTTGTTGTATGGGAAAACAAGTTTAGTAAGACTATATTATTAGAAACTTCACAGGAGTACTCCTATGGATGAATGAGTAGAAACAGGTTTCAGGATTTTTCAGAAAAATTAACATGGTTATTGTTTGTACTGTGTATCGGGTCGGGACATCGGGTGTATTATAAAAACAACGATTTTAAGATTTAATGTGGCCGACCTGAAATACAGTCATCCCCTGACGGGGTTCAGTTGTGATAGTGATTGTGATTGTGATTGTGATAGTGATAGTGATAGTGATAGTGATAGTGATTGTGATTGTGATTGTGATTGTGATTGTGATTGTGATTGTGATTGTGATTGTGATTGTGATTGTGATTGTGATAGTGATAGTGATTGTGATTGTGATTGTGATTGTGATTGTGATTGTGATAGTGATTGTGATTGTGATAGTGATAGTGATAGTGATAGTGATTGTGATTGTGATTGTGATTGTGATAGTGATAGTGATTGTGATTTTGTGATTGTGATTGTGATTGTGATTGTGATTGTGATTGTGATTGTGATTTTGATTGTGATTGTGATTGTGATTGTGATTGTGATTGTGATTGTGATTGTGATTGTGATTGTGATAGTGATTGTGATTGTGAAGCACAATCTATCACAATCACAATCACTATCACAATCACTATCAACACAACACAACACTATCACTATTAACCTCAATCACTATTGATTAAGGTTACTATTTATCCCTTTAGTTTGATCCCGTGGGACAGTTACTAAAATTCACGCGGGCGAAGCCACGGGCAACAGCTAGTATACTATATTTCTCTATTGATAGTTGAATAAGTAAAGTTTATTATAAGAGCAAAATAATAAATAGTTAATAGATAATAGTTTTATTTCAATTCTCGCTTAAGTGATCCTCATTACCTACATCTCCCCTAATAATTAATTTCATTACCTTAAAAAACACAAAAAAGTGAAAAATAACTTTAGCTTCAGAAGTCGGTGACTTCTGTGTGTTTGATTCAGTTTCTTTGCCAACGACTTCTGAAGCTAAAGTTATTTTTCACTTGGTTGTGTTTTTAAAATCGGTTTTATTTTTTGCAAAAAAGTTTTTTATTCTTCCATTTTTAGTTGTAATATCCTATACAAATATTAGCTATATATTTATTTTAACATAACATCACGCCTGTAATCCCCGAAGAGTTGGGCTGAGGTGTACCCAATAGTACCTACCTACACCCACATTTCGCCAGTCATGCTTAAATCCAATATAATAGGGGGCAAGTGCGGGCGTAAATCCAGACTCTGTGGCTGCTACTGAGAAATTTCTGATGGAAAAACCCAATACACTTTGCCCAACCTAGGAATCGAACCCAGGAGCTCATGCTGAGTAATCGCCACCACTAGACCAACGCGGTAGTCATTTATTTCATATTGTTAACAATACATGTCATGGTTATAGGCTTATCCCCAATAAAATGGAACCTAACATGGTATGTTATGTCGAATGTGGGTGTACTGTACACGGGTGCGCCAAAGTTCACCTAAATTTTCAACTCCGATAATTGGAAATCCGAAAATGTATTTCCTAACATTTTTCATACTAACAATCACAATTCCTAACTACTCTGTCTCTAATGTTCATAATTCCGAAGCATTCAACTTCATAATGTCAGTAGCAATAAACATCTATTATACTTTTATTTGTTTTCCTATATGTTCTCAACATAACCATTTTTTACACTATTATTCAAAGTCATAGCTTTTTTTTATCCGCTGGATGCGAGTCGCACGGGACCGTTCAATGTGGTGACACTTGGGGGAGGCCAATGTCCAGCAGTGGACGTCTTTCGGCTGAAATGATGATGATGATGATGATATCTTTTTTGTTTAGATTTATTTTTATTCATAATAATCAGTATTATATAGGTACCTACATTAATTTTGCGTAACTTTATTTTCACATAACATGTATAACATATAAGAATAATAGTACCATACAAAATAATAAAAAAATATAATGACCACCAAAATTAACTTTGTGACCACTAACATCTATCACCCAAAATATCAATTGATCACCAAATTTAGTAAATTGAGCACCAAATTTTAATGAGGTGGTTGATGACAAACTAGTTTTGCCTAGGCCGACTTGGGGCACCCCGACACGGATAGATTAGGTTAGAAGGGTATGGCGGGGTCGAACGAGCGAGCGAAGCGAGCGAATCGACCCCGCCATACCCTTCGTGGTTATTTTTTTATAAACCATTCAGAAGTAGGAGCCCCGCGGAGCGGGGCTCCGTCGACCGGGTCTCCCTCGATTCGGAAGCATAGAAGTTCAATTTCTGGTGGTGAAAAATAAATTTTTGGTTCTAATTTCACGATAAAATGGGGATTAATTTTGGTGATCATTGACTGATTTTGGCAACCAAAAGTGATTTTTTTGCCGTTACATTTTGCTAAATCTGGTGGTTCGTTAATTGTATGCCAAATAATAGTACGGTACAAGTAGTTAAATACATGTTTTCATATATATTTATAGCGGTGTGTACCTGCAAAGATATCCATAGGTTAGGTTAGAACTGTGACCAACTATCAAAATCATCAATATATCAAATATCATCTTCTGCCCACATATATTTTTTATTACACTTGGTAAATGTTTCTTTCTGAGTATGAGTGAAAATATTATGGTCATTATGTTTAGGGATAAAAGCGTTATGATAAAAAACAATAGGAGTTTAAATATATTCACATTAATGATATTATTAACTACAATTTTCGGAAACATGAGTGTTATGAACATCGCCGGTAGCACTACAAATAGTATGAATGAAAACTTTAGGATGAAAAATTTTAGGAAGAGTGATCATTCGGATTACAAATCATTAGGAAGAACAATTTCGGGTAAGTAAAGAACTTTAGGTGAGCCAATATGGACCCACTGTACACATCTGCATATCCCCTCAGAGCATACAGGCGTGATGATATGTTGTGATGTTGTGAAAACAACAAACATCCAAGCCATTGCAGTCGTACCTACTGCAACTCAACTAACTCGGTTCGGCATCTATAACCGCTGAATTATGTTCACAAAGTGTGTAGCGCTAATTCTAACTGTGTTTTCCCGAACGTAAATAAACAATCTACTTAACTTCGAATTTACCACTCGGGTAGCCGAGTGGTAACGTAGGTATAGGTAAGCGAAAGTGAATCATGCCGAGCCGAACACGTGTTTATCAATCCTTCAAGTGGCCCTATAGGATATTTAACATACTTATAGGTATAAAGGACAATCGGTATGAAGGAAGAAAAGCTTTTGTTTTGCCACCTATTGCAAAGTTTTGACGTCAACTTTTGTAAACAGGTTTCCCCGACTTCGCCAGCAATTGACGCTATAGTTCACCTCTTTGTGGAAACTTTTCAAGTTTATGTTGCGTAAGATTTTTTTTATAAGAAGGGGATCTAATTGTTTACAAGCTTTTATTTTAATTACTTAGAACGACCCCTTGGTTGGGGTGGTTTGGCAAACTTTCGCGTTACGAAATACAACTTCAATTTTCACGTTTTTTCAACACATGTCGAATATTGGAGCAAATATTTGGCAGTTCTTCGGTTTGAGGCCGCATTTTTTATACGTACACTTTTTGAAGTAAATTTAGGAGTGGTGGCCATAATTATGATAAGATAACCTGCTGGATATCTCCTAGACGCGAGAAACATAGAATAAGTTGACACTCGGACCAAGCTTGCGCCTATGAATTTACTCAGAAAGTAAAGGTGAGATTCTATACTGTCATGATTTTCAAATATGTATTAAATAATAAGATCTGCTGTGATCTATCTAAAATAATATTATGTAGGGTTTCAAAGATTTTAATAATTCGTTTTATATTTGAGAAATGACAACACTGCCTAACCGTCAATGTTGTAGCGGGAAGGGGTAGTTTTATAAAACATGACACTCGACCGAGAGAGCTCGGTTCATTGGGAGAAATTGTGGTGTTAAGACTAACAGTCGAATCTATGTCTGATAAGTGTTGTAATTATTGCATTTTGTATGAAACGTGAAGTAATGTAGAATTGTGTAATACCAAATAATTTGAAAAGAGTAACCATGGAGTTTCTTGCCGGTTCTTCTCCATGGAAGCCACCAACCGAACCGTGCACCCTTGTCGACGTTCTTAAGTGCCCATCCAGGCCTATGTGGAATGAAATACTTGGATTTGAATATACTGAAGAGTTGATTGGAGCTACAGTAGTTTTTATTACAGTTCAGAAGTGACAAGAACCACGAGCCATCTCTCAGCGAAATAGTAAGTAATTTGTTTCCTTTTCTTTACCCTAATTAGATGTATACTTACTGTTAAATTTCTGAAAAAAAAAAGGGGAGGGTGAAAATTTAACAAATAAAATTTCACGTATGTACAGTGTTTTACACCATGGAGATTATTGTTATAACACGAAATAGAGAAAGATTTCTACCCCGCTAAAAAGCTCACGTGATTCAACTATGCAGAAAGTATACATAATTATTAAGAACTGTGTTCTGACTCGCATTGCTCGAATTTATTACTCGGAATTCTCTGAAGTTGATTTATTTAACTCTAATAAACCGACATTAAAAAAAAAACTAATAGTGAACAATCTTCTTCTTCTTGTACTATCTTTTATTCAACCGTTTTTTGTTTAAAATTTTTCAAAATTGTAATCCAGTTCTAAAAATAACTTAAAAATTATGTTGTATCGTATTTTTGTATTGTATTTTTATTTTTTGAAAATATCTGGCATTAGTCCGTTCGCATGTATTATAATATATACCCCAGTTACACAGGGAATGCTATAATTGGCCATAATAACTGTCACAAGCATATTTTGTAAAATATTTTTATGTATCGCTGTTGGTTAGTTAAATAAATAAAATTAAAATAATTATGGCATTTAATATATGAGTTTAACAATGCAGCCATGAAGATGTGTTGATTTTACATGTTAACATCCATTCTAAAGAACCATGTGTGAGTGTTGTTAATAAACCATGTAGGTTTACATGTAGTGTCATGCCATGTAGGTAGAGATAGGGATACTCGTAGTCGTTAAACTATTAATATTTGCTCGATAAAAAAAAAAACAAAAAAAAAACTGTTACACGTTTTGAAGTATTTTGAAGAATTTAACATGAGGCATTTATAAGAATGATTACCCACAATGTTTATCATAAAATTCTAAATTGTTTTTGCTATTATGTACATAGCTATGCCGTCATAGGCCTCTGCACCGGGATTTAAATGAGCAACATTGGTAGTGCCAGTGTAACATGCTTTATTTATGATTATTTACAAGCATCCAGAGGTAAATGTCAATAACTTATTATTCTGGCCATGGTAATTTCCTAAATGGATACCCAGTGAACTATGTTGGTTCATAGGGTCTTTGTCAAGAGACGTACCTAGTGATTTCGCTGGATATTTCAGTGGGTACTTGTTCCTGCTGATTTATCACAGTGAATCGGTCGTCAGATCCATGATAATGATGATGATAATGATAATGTGAACTAAGTGTGTTCACAGGCGACTTGGTTAGTTCACTTGATTTTATGCAGGTTTGTCCTGTTGATTTATCACAGTGAATCGGTCGTCGGATCCATGTTAGGCGACTTGGTTAGTTCACTTGATTTTAGGTAGGTATGACCTACTGATTTATCACAGTGAATCGGTCGTCGGATCCATGATAATGATGATGATAATGATAATGTGAACTAAGTGTGTTCACAGGCGACTTGGTTAGTTCACTTGATTTTATGCAGGTTTGTCCTGTTGATTTATCACAGTGAGTCGGTCGTCGGATCCATGTTAGGCGACTTGGTTAGTTCACTTGATTTTAGGTAGGTATGACCTACTGATTTATCACAGTGAATCGGTCGTCGGATCCATGATGATGATGATGATGATAATGATAATGTGAACTAAGTGTGTTCACAGGCGACTTGGTTAGTTCACTTGATTTTATGCAGGTTTGTCCTGTTGATTTATCACAGTGAGTCGGTCGTCGGATCCATCTTAGGCGACTTGGTTAGTTCACTTGATTTTAGGTAGGTATGACCTACTGATTTATCACAGTGAATCGGTCGTCGGATCCATGATAATGATGATGATAATGATAATGTGAACTAAGTGTGTTCACAGGCGACTTGGTTAGTTCACTTGATTTTATGCAGGTTTGTCCTGTTGATTTATCACAGTGAATCGGTCGTCGGATCCATGTTAGGCGACTTGGTTAGTTCACTTGATTTTATGCAGGTGTGTCCTACTGATTTATCACAGTGAATCGGTCGTCAGGCAGATGTTAACCCAGTGAACTAAATGTGTTCACAGGGCCTATGTTATGCGACTTAGTGTGTTCGCTGGGTTTTTTGTAAATGATAAATAATGAATGATAAATGATAAATGATGAATGATAAATGATAAATGATAGATGATAGATGATAGATGATAGATGATAGATGATAGATGATAGATGATAGATGATAGATGATAGATGATAGATGATAGATGATAGATGATAGATGATAGATGATAGATGATAGATGATAGATGATAGATGATAGATGATAGATGATAGATGATAGATGATAGATGATAGATGATAGATGATAGATGATAAATGATGTTTATTTTGCAAGTAGGTTTTTACAAACACTTACACGTCATTTTTTAAACTTTAAATTAATTAATAATGGTGAGCAATGAATTATAGTGAGCAGTGAATTATAATAGTTGTTTATTCCCTATCAATGTTACGGGTTATCTTTTCTTTTAATGGAGCCCGTGAGTTGCTCGCTGGATGCGTTAGGGGCGATGGATATTTTCTCACTGGATTATTGGGTGAGCTGCATACATTCGTCGGATTTGAGCAAACTATATTTGCTTACTGGTTAATGACTCTTACAACGTTTAGATGAAGCGCAATAAATATATTGAATACGAATGATTTTTAATTAAATAAATAAGAGACAGATTATGTCGATGAATATTGTACACATTTCAGAAATCAATAGGCGGTTATTGTTGAGGAACTTGACTGCTAAGCTGTACTTTTATGTAGAAGTACTAGCGGACGTCACAGTTTCGAGAACGGGGATAAAATATAGCTTTTGTTGCTCGCTGGTAATGTAGCTATCCATTGCTGAAAGAAAAATGTCCAGCAGTTTTTAAGTTTATTCGTTACATACAAAGATACAGATCTTTCCTCTTTAATAATCTTGGTATAGACTGACGTCTGACAATTAATGACATTGACGGATAAAAGCAAAAAGCAAAGCAAATTCACTTTCTAAAGAAAAGTTCGTAACTACTATTTAAGTCAGACTAAATAGCTCTCAATTCGAAGTCTAGTCATAATAATTATTATTAGTTTTCTCGATATTATCTTTTCAATTTTTGGTATTTGATAGAATATATATTAGTTAATTTTATCTGTATATGTGTATTAAAATCAATATAAGTATTGGTATTCTCGTTCCCAAAAAACTAGTTTTTTTTTTATATTATTTTGTACCCTATCACAATGTTTTCCTATTTAACCCAAAGGTTGACTGGTAGAGAATGCCTTGTGGCATTAAGTCCGCCTATGTATCACTACATAATTTCATAAGTCTTCTTACTCACTTAAAGTGATAGTATAGCATGCACAACAAAATTATAAAACGATGTCTTATAAAATAGGCACATGTAAAAAAAAAATACCAGAAATAAAGGCAATTTGAATTCGAGTGTACCACTATTGTACATGAAGTTTAAATAAATAAATAAATAATAATAAATTAAACAACATTTTTGGAATACCCTCTGGGCCTTTGTGCCATACAAATAATTAATCAAACTAAATGTTGTGTTGCTAACAGCCTGTAAATGCCTAGCAAACAAATGACATTTTTGTGTTTTACATTGTTGGTTTGCTCACTTATTGATTGATTAATTAATTCATATTGATATTTTAGTTCAATTTCTTATTTGTTTGTTTGACCAAGACCAACGTCTTATTTGACTTGATTTGGTAAATAGTATTGTGTGGTATATGTCTTTGATTGATAATAATGTTTTTATGCCTATTACCCAAAATATGGATATTTCTGTCATAGAGAATTAAATTAATTAAAATTAATGATAATTAAGCTTATTGTGATCGATCATTCACATGACATCGTTTTTATGCGAGTGTGAACGGATTACTTCTCAAATGATGTACAATGTTTCAGTGAGCCGTGACGATGTCGTCTGATGTTGAGCTTGGTACCCCGTCTGGTATACCTCTGAGGCGCCGGCGTAAGTCCATGAAAATGAAGGCTAAGGCAGAGAAGCCCATTGATATCTACATAGTTCGAGCGAAAAGACTTTCCCTAGTGAAGAAAGTTACGGACGTCCGTTGGAAGAGATGTTGAATCGTACTTTACCTGTTGATGAAAGTCTTCGTGGGTATTTTATGATAAATTAATTAGGATTATTAAATAGATGTTAAATTACTGGTAGCTGTTGGCTGGCTGGCTGACTAACTGTTCGATTAGGAATAGGTCACAGACTCGGAATAGTTTGGATCCCGAAGATTTACTTAACTTTCTTGCATCTCAGAGACCTCAACCGCAGTTTAATAATAAATTACGTGAACATACGACTCAAAACCACGGTTAAGGTCTTTGAGAAAATAGTTTATGACTTCGGTCATCGGTGTTCCAACTAAGATTGTGTCTGACCGTGACACAAGCTTTACGTTGAAAGCCTTTAAAAATCTTTTGTAATACACATGGTATTAGAACATATTTTAAACGCAGTAGCTTGTCTCAGAATTAATGGTCAGCAGAGAGATTTAATCAAACCATCTTAAAATTAATGATCATCTTAAAACCTATCAAGCATAAACGTGACTGAGACAAGTGTCTGGGAAACATACAATAGGGCACTATCAACACTGTTCGTAATCATAATCATTTATTTGTAATGTTAAGAATAAGAATTATTTATTTGCTTAAAATACAGGTGTTACCAGATGTTAAAGTTGGTGGTTTAGGCACAAACCATATTTTGGCTTTTTAGCGCATGCAAATATAATTTTACATTATTGTATAATGCGTATCTATGTGAAATTTAACATGTACTTATTAAGTAAAGTAAAATAATAATTATTAATAATTAATATAAAATAATTAGTAAAGTAAAATAATTATTATTAATAATAAATATAAAATAATTAGTAAAGTAAAATAATTATTGGTACATATTACTGTATATTGGTACATATACAATTATTGGTCTTAAAATAAGTTGAGCGTAATACATAGTCAGATATATTTCATATATCATCACATGCATATTTTACAAGTTACACAATACCATTCTTTAGTATTAGTCTTTAAACATCAATTTTTATCATTCATTATTTTAACAAAACGTTCAATAACGTTACCATAATTTCGATTTTAGAATACATTAATTATTAACATTATTTATAAATTCTTTAGTAAAATTAAATCGTTTTTAAATAATAATAATTATAAATTAGTCCACACATTAAAAGAGTTCGTTCTTTAGTTATATTGTCACTTACGGGATATCTTCCGTGATTGAAGTTATTTAATTAGATAGTTAGTTTAAAAGAAAGTTAGTTAGTTGTGATAAGTTTAGTTTTAAACCGTGAAAGCTTAAAACAGAGTACGTTCTTTATATATAAGTCCTGTTCATGCCTCAACACAGAAAACTGCGGCAGAGGCTATGTTTGGGATAGGTATATAAATACACGAGATAAATTACATGACATTTTGTCAAATAAGCTTAGCGCCGATAAGTCTAAGTACTAATTTAGAGTTGCCATAAGTCGAAAAACTTAATTTTGATATGATAAGAAAAGTACAAAGCCTCTGTCGAAGTTTGCGGGTCCATACAAGATCACTGAAGTTGCAGCTGATAGAATCCGACCATGGATACATTTTGGCACTGCATAGCCCCGATGTCCAGTAGCTTAGAAGATGCTGGCAAAAGTAACTGAGTAAAGCTAACTTAAAATATTTCCTCTTACTTTCTATTTTATTGCAAAACATTTTCTTTAAATGTACAAGCTCAGAAGCTCTAGTTAAATATGTTGTCAAGTTTTAAAATTTTATATATATTTGTAATGTATAGAAATGTTTTTTTTTGTTTGTATATTTTGATTTTCTCTCTTCATTTTTAACTTTTAAGAATGTCATGATTTTATTTCTATGATTGTTGTGTGTGCCAGGAGGCCACACTGTGTCGGATGGCCGAATGTCATGATTTTCAAATATGTATTAAATAATAAGATCTGCTGTGATCTATCTAAAATAATATTATGTAGGGTTTCAAAGATTTTAATAATTCGTTTTATATTTGAGAAATGACAACACTGCCTAACCGTCAATGTTGTAGCGGGAAGGGGTAGTTTTATAAAACATGACACTCGACCGAGAGAGCACGTTTCATTGGGAGAAATTGTGGTGTTAAGACTAACAGTCGAATCTATGTCTGATAAGTGTTGTAATTATTGCATTTTGTATAAAACGTGAAGTAATGTAGAATTGTGTAATACCAAATAATTTGAAAAGAGTAACCATGGAGTTTCTTGCCGGTTCTTCTCCATGGAAGCCACCAACCGAACCGTGCACCCTTGTCGACGTTCTTAAGTGCCCATCCAGGCCTATGTGGAATGAAATACTTGGATTTGAATATACTGAAGAGTTGATTGGAGCTACAGTAGTTTTTATTACAATACCTACTGCTCCGCAAGCCATCACGAAGTTTATTGCGGTACCTACCTACCTATTTTTCACTGCCAGACAGCACATACCTACCTACCTAACTAAATACTAACAAAATCTTTCAACTACTTTTTACTTACTATTTTTACACAAACATTAACGTTAACATTCTTGCAGGGTACCTAGCTTCTAATACACAGTCTACATCGCTTCAGATTTTATTTTTTAGCGTTCATATATTTATTTACAGAACGTGCATTATCAGGTAATCATTTCATAATATTTACAAATGTTTGCGGAAACTAGATTATTTCCTAGACATCAAGAATGTTACAGGTAATAGATTTTCTTGTAAATCTCGTCAGTGGCTTCATCATGAATTGTAGCTAGACATTGACCTCGGGCGCCAGAAATTTTAACGGTACTAATCCGTTCGAACTCTGCTTCTGAATGCCTATGTTTTACCTACGTCAGTACCTAATCTAGATGAGGATAATGATTATAAAGGTGCGAGTCAGACCATCTGAGGGTGTGTTTATCACAACACCTGCGATTTTTTTATCTGTCTGCTCTGTCCCACTGCCGGGAAAAGGCCTCCCCCATGGCTTTCCAATTTTGTTTACAATTTGCCCTATCTGACCAATCCGTGCACACTAGCGCCACTTTACTAAAAAAATCAGAACTCGTTAAATACACAATTAATATAAAATCTGATCGACAAAATCAATGCGTTCGAGTTCTAGATTATTGACGTATATTTAATTCATTAAAATATACTTCACTGTACCTAGTTAGTTAGAAAAATTGCTAAAAACAGTTGTTTTTTTCCCATTTTGTATCTGTAACGACAGCGAGCTATGTTTCAATGAGTTAAGCAGACGTAAATAATTTAGAAGACCAAAATATTGTCGATCAGATTTTATATTAATTGTGTAGGTATTTAACGAGTTCTGATTTTTTTACTAAAGTGGCGCTAGTGTGCACGCCGAAAATTCGGGGAGCCCCTTCACCCCTTACCGCATACAACGCCATATACACCTACAGGATGTAAAAGACCTCATCACGACGCTGTCAACCAAGCATTCTGTACATCAAATCAAGTCTAAAGTCGTTTCCCAGCAATAATTTTTGCGTAGTTACTTTTTACGCAAAAAATATTGCTGGGAAACGACCTTTTTTTTGGGATGAAAAATCATGTTTTGTGATAGAACTCAATGTAACGCACTCAAAACATTGTGCTGATGGGTGGATTAAATAGTACGGGGGTCGTGAAGGTGTTTAAAGTCAAAATCATACATTCAAAACTTGTAATAAAAAAAAACTTGTCAAAAAGTTGGAACTTTGACCCCTAATATTTCCTTAACTAGAAGGTATGGAGAACAAAAAAATGATCACAATGACGAGGAGATTACGTGCCTTTCGTTTTTGTTAAGTTTTTTTTTTATAAATTAAAGACTATCTTTTTTCTCCAAACAAACGTTGATTTGATAACAGACATATTCTTCTATCCGAACGTATTTCTTATTCTCTACTAGCTGACCCGTGCAACTTCGTCTGCGTCACATGAGAGAGAGGGTTAGAGAGAGTAGGTATGACTCAACCTAAAAGATACACATTATGCTATCGCGGATATTTTTTTTTAACTTTATAAGAGGTACAATTCCATCATACATGATTGTTGCGTAACTTTAACCGTTTATACATCGCTCGCAACTAATAATACAATAATACAAAATAAATGAATTTTCCCCGTTTTTGCAACATTTATCATTGATGCTTCGCTCCTATTAGTCGTAGCGTGATGTTAGATAACCTTATAAGGCTATAAGGCCTCGATAAATGAACTATCCAACACTAAAAGATTTTTTTTTAATTCGAACCAGTAGTTTCTGAAATTAGCGCATTCAACCAACCAAACTTTCTACTAAATTTAATTTCTCCGATATATTTGCATTAATTGCTAAAATAATCTACTTATGTTTTTCCAAAAAGGGCTTGCCTCGACAGCCTTACTTACGTCTTCATCCTTAGACACTCGATGACAGTCATACTCCAGCTTGGTCTAAAATTCTCATCAAGGTGCTTGAAATAATCAGGGTCACGGTAAAGCTGCTGTAAACTGTTGCGGAACTCTTGCAACTACCTTCTCACTCCACCGTTAGACCTTCGATGACAGTCATACTCTAGCTAGGTTTAAATTTCTCATTCAAAGGTGCAGGAAATGAGCCCAAACACGATTTTTCAATTTTAAATGGGACCAACTTTGAGATATACCTATTACCGACGCTTAAAAAATAAAGGATCATGCTTAACGGATTTCTCTCGTCGTCATAGGTACTATCGAGGACACTCCCGCCTGACCACCACTAAGCTCATTTTTGCTTGCACTCACAACATAAAAACGCTCTCTAGCCCCGCCCCGTTGACTTTGTGTAGAAAAATGAATGAAAAGATACCGAATCGGCCGAGCGCATTGACGACGCACGCCAAACGAGAGTTATTGTCATTTTGCGCGCCAAAGTCGACGCTTTCCTAATAGGCCCAAACTTTAAGGGGGCGTGGCTCGGCGCCTCCGCATGATTTAAGCGAAAAAAAAATAAAATGGTCAGACGGAAAAGACCCCGATAGTACATAAAAAATATACGGGTCGAATTGAAAACTTCCCCCTGTTGTTTCATCGGTTAAAAAACCAAACTTGAGGAGTTGGGGCAACAGACACGTGCGAGCGGTCATTATTTCAAGGAAAATCTGAACACCGCGATTAAAAAAATGGCGTGAAATGAACAACGCCATCTATCAAGCCAAGATATTAAGCTGTTAAAATATAATGCACGGAAATGCTATATAAATCTTCAAACCAGCGTCATGTAGACTAATCTAGAGTACCATAAGCTATAATAACTTTTTTTGAAGCCGGTAAGTCGATTTAAAAGTTATCTGGTGAGCGCATTTTTAGTTATTAGTACCATTTTAGTGCAATAGATGTCATTGCATCTTACATTTGATGATTAGTTCTTGAACACTTTAAATTCATATATCTTTTGATAGAAATAACCGATTACAATGAAACAAAGACTAAATTATACCTCAAGATACGCACAATTTGTATGTATAAAAGTTATATATATTGGTATCGTATATTTTACGTGATGCTTGATCATCGAAACAGACAAACAGATAAACAGACAAAAATTCCAAATATGCTGGAAATGGGTTCTGTTGGTTATCCTTTAACACCCTGGCATTTTTTTTTTCAAAATATTTTCGATGTACAATGTACAAAAACGATTTTTCTACAGATTTATTATATGTATAGATTACTAGCTGACCCGCGCAACTTCGTCTGCGTTACATAAGAGATAGAGAGGGTTAGAGAGAGTGTGAGTCAACCTTAAAAGATAGACATGTGCTATCGTGAACTATATAAGAGAAACAATCCCGTCATACATGCATGATTGTTGAGTAACTTTTACCGTTTACGCAGTGCACGCAACGGAAGCTCTCAAAAGCAATATTTTTTCCCTGTATTTGCAACATTTTTCATTGATGCTCCGCTCCTATTGATTATCGCGTGATCTTATATAACGTATAGCCTTCCTCGATAAATGGGCTATCCAACACTAAAAAACGTTTTAACTCGAACCAGTGGTTCCTAAAATTAGCGCGTTGAACCAACCAAACAAAAAAACTCTTCTCCTTTATAATAAGTATAGATTCAAGTAGGTAACAATTTCATTTCCCAGAAATATTGTTTTTTCCAATTAGAGGTTTCCCTCGACAGCCTTACGTTTTCACCCTTAGACATTCGATGATAGTTTTACCCTAGCAAGGTCGAAAGTTCTCATCAAGATACATGAAATGAGCCCAAACGCGATATAGTTGCTGTATACTTTCGGGGACCTCTGGCTACTGTCTTCAGTCTCCATCGTCAGACCTTCAATGAAAGTCATGCTCTTGTTAGGCCTAAAGTTCTCATCAAGCTGCATAAATGAGCCCAAACACCACATAGCTGCTGCAAACTCTTGCGGAGCTTTTGCAATTGCCTTCCGTCTCCATCGTCAGAACTTCGATGACTTTCATACTCCAGCTAGGTCTAAAGTTCTTATTAAGGTGCATGAAATGAGCCCAAGCACGATTTTTCAATTTTAAATAGGACCAACTTTGAGATAATTATACGCTTTTCACAAAAAAAAAAATATCATGCAATATCGGAATTACCTGTAAAAAGTTATGCATGGTCCAATATAAAAAATATACGCATTGAATTGAGAACCTCCTGAATTTGTTTCGTGGGCATAACACCAAATCTGAGGCAACTGCCTCGGGCGAGAGTCATTCTATCACGAAAAATCTTAACAACGCGATTCAGAAAATGGAGTGAAATGAACAACGCCATCTATAGACATGGAAAGCGGTCTAACACACACTATATTGGCTATGTAGATTTTATTTTTAAAGCAGCGTCATATAGACTAATTTAGAGTACCTCTTACTATCTTAACTTTTTTTAAAGACGGTCACTCGATTTAAAAGTTAACTTGTGAGCACATGTTTAGTTATTAGTACCATTTTGGTTGAATAGATGTCGCTGCGAGTATCTTACATTTTGATGATAAGTTCTTCTTGAACACGTGTTCATTTATATAATTTGATAGAAAGCCCCGATTACAATGAAACAAAAACTAAAACCTTCTCTAAGTTATGCCCAATATTTGTGCATTAAATCTAACCACATTGGATTTATAATTTACACGTGATGCTGTAACAAAAGACCCCGCACAGACATCCAGACAAAAAAATTAAAAATGGTAGAAATGGGTTCTGTTAACTATTTTTTCTAAATATTTTCATTGTACCTACAGAAACGCCACGGCATGAAATAGTTTGAACCAAAACGAAGACAAACCAAACAACAATGAAGACAAATATTTCAAAGCAAATTAGTAGTAATAGCAAAATATCGCAGAACAGAAATGAGCTTGAACGTGAATCGCCTTAAGTCATTGTATCCTAACCTCAGGTTTTACACTATTCTGTAATCTATGATTGATTCATGAGTTCGTTTTTTGAAACGTTTTTTCTTACCATTCAGCAGACGAAAAATACTGGCCACCTAGAAATGAGGGATTTTCTTTTTAACTCTTCCCTAGTCGCTGGATAGATGGCGCTAGGAGTAAGTATGATAATGCAAGGAACGGAACCTAAAAAAACTGATTTTAACAAAGCGCGAGAAATGTTGGTTATATTCGGAAGGTTAAGCAAATGAAAGTGTCAGTCAACGAGAGTATGTGACGTGACACAATGTTTTTTTTTCAAGCGTTTTGGCTTTGGCATAGTAAGTTCAACGCCATCTATAGAGTTCTTGGAAACTAAGTTTTTTTTTAAAACCTCAAAAGGAAAACCTCTCATTGGCATAAAAACTTTAGAACGTTAGAGAACCTCATTTCATTACCTTTCAGAGTTTCAGCAGACGCCTGCATATTACTGAAACATACTGGCCACCTACAAATTCGCATTTATAAAAACTGAAGATAAACCTCAAGGAACTTCCAAATTCTTATTTCAATGTAAAATATCCATTATCTCGCTGTCGTAAAATTCAATATGGATCTTTTTCGGCCTTCGAATTCTAATTTCAATGTAAAGTATGCAATAACGCGTTGCTGTAAGATTCAATTTGGATCTTTCCACTTTTTTCATACAAACATTAAACACCCTTATTTATACCCTTAAGGGCCGAATTTCATAAAACCTTAAACCTTAGTGAGCACCAAGAAGCTGAAAGGAACATTCAGGCCCACATTCACGTCTCTAACTTTAAAAACATAGGACTTTCATACAAACTTTGAGACCCCTTTTCAACCCCTTGGGGTGCGAATTTTAAAAAATCCTTTCTTAGTGCGCGCCTGCACCCCATAGAGTGCTTGTGCCAAATTCTGGACCTCACGGCCCAGTAGTTTCCGAGATTTCGTGATGAGTGGTTAGTCAGTGAGTGGACTTCTCTTTTATATATATATAGATTATATGTATAGAAGATGGTTAGTTCAATCTGTCAAAATATTGGAGGGTATGTCTCGCGAGTCCGATCATTAAAGTGAATTTAATTATTGCTAATTTTAAAAGTGTAAAATTAGCTACAAAGCCGCGAGTAAAAAGCTCAGAATTTAAAAATTCACTCTTTGCAAATTCACAAATATGGGATAGATCATCATTTCTGTGTTTTTCTTGTTTTCTTATGTTTTATGGTATTTTTTTTTAAACCCATATTTGGCTTCGTATGCGTTTCATCAAAATCACTAGTCATATATTGCTTCGCATGCATTCAGGTGCTAAAAAAATCGATAACGATAAACGAAATTGTTTTAAAGATTTTCATCAGATCTAATTTCATTTTCTAATTATTGCATACGAAGCCATATACGGATTTGTACTATTAAACTAGACTGCATACAGTACACTACACGAAGCCATTAAAATAATTGATTATATATATTTTTTTTATTAGGTAATATATAAAATAAAATATATTTTCAGTTAAATTATTTTTTTCCCATCTCTTTCATAATTAATGCAATAAGGGGGTTAAAGTATAATATTCTAACCATGATAGGTATGTACTTCCGTACTTGCGGCTCCCGACATGACCATGGCCGACTTGCTGGAGTGTCCAAAGTACACCTGCGTTTTGAGGACATACTTTATTAAAAGATTTTTTTGCAAAAATAAAATCGACTTGAAAAAACACAAATAAGTGAAAAATAGCAATAGCTTCAGAAGTCGTTGACAAATAAATTAAGTTAATCAATCAAACAAAGGTCGGTTTTATTTTTTGCAAAAAATATTTTTATTTTACCGTTTTTATTTGGTCCCAAACAAATATTTGCCATTAATTTATTTTACCATGGTGTCGATTCTGTTGTGCACAAACTAAACTTAATTTAGCCTATTGCTATCTTTTTCTCTCTAACAGAACGCAAAAGAGAAGGACGTAATTTAGAGTTGTCAAATTTAGTTGGAAACAAACAAATATTACTATTATAATATTATTATTTTATTTTATTTTTTCTATACAAATTAAGGGTGCACGTAAAAACATGTCGACTAAAACACGGTGAAGCTCAAGGCATAAACTAGTTGACATCTCTAACTTAGTTCACAGCTATAGCCGTCCTTTTCTCGCACTGCCTTTTAGTAAAAGATAGCAATAGCCTAAATTAAGTTTAGTTTGTGCACAACAGAATCGACACCATTGTTAACAATACATGTCATAGTACTATTACCATACGTTATTGGAGATAAGCCTATGCTTATCCCCAATAAATGGAACTTAACATACCTGTCCAAATCTGGGTGTATTTTACACATCTGCGTACCCTCAGAGCATACAGGCGTGATGTTACAAGTTGTTAGCAGTTTCGTTCAATTTTGATTTCTTTTGGTTTCGAAAACACATTAGTTCCGTTAATTTTAATAAAAGGTAGGCACCTATTCGCAATAATATATTGTTCATTGTTACAACACTGCCTCAGCCAATGACAGCGCGCCACTCTAGCCAGCCAATCACAGCCAAATCACCGCCATAACTGCCGGATGCCTCCGGTGGGGGGAAAGCCATATAACGCCATGCAAGCTCATTTTGGCTCTCTTGTCGCTGCGATTTTACGATTAAGCTGAAACTCTGTTCAAATTGTGTTGAAGTAATTAAATTAATTGTCATTATACAAATCTGCATTTCTGATTATTGCCCTTCTGTTTCATCATGTAAGTCTTAAGATTGCTAAAAACATTGTTTTCATTCTGTACAGATGAGTGAAGCTCGATTTTAGGCGGGATTGTTAAACTAAAATAACATCCCGCCTCTAATTCCCGAAGGGTGAGGCCGAGGTGTATCTAATAGTACACAGACATTTCGACAGTTATGTATATTTAAGCCCAAAGAAATAGGGAGGCATGCCTATTGCCATCAATCGGGCACAAATTCATATTTCGTAGCTGCTACTTAAAATTTACTGGTGGAAAAACTTAATAACACTGCCCGACCCGGGGATCGAACCCAGGACTTCACGCTCGCTTCCGACCACGCTATACCAACAATATGGTCTGAGACATATCGCTAAAAAAACCGGTCAAGTGAGACTCGAACTCGCGCGCGAAGGGGGATCCCTCCCATCTGGGGGCACGGTAGTGCCCCGCCAAGTTGAATCAAGCGAAGCGCAAGGGCACTACCTACCTTTTCTCGAAGCACTTCGTCGTTATTTGAACCCTTATAACTTGGTTTTGGAACGTACCAGATAAATAAATTTGTCGGGATATGTTGCTGATAGCGGATATTTAGATTTTATTGATATCTAAAAAAAAACCCTGATTTCGTCACTGATGACCATCAAAATACATATGGTACTGTTACGTCGTACTCGACAGGTAGGTAGGTAGGTAGTAGTAGGTAGGTACGTAGGACGAGTCTCGAATGATGTAAGTACAAATTCGTAAACTACCTATAAAAGACATCACGAAGTTGTCATTGTAATTTCGACCGTAAGCCGAGGACATAAAGTACCTACTTCTTTATTTTGTACAAGAGGACAATGACCCACTATGGCATTGTCTAGAAATTCGAGTACGTTGTGAATGTTTCTCGAAGGATCGGTCGCCATATAAATAGCGGACATGTTTGCGAGGCAGGCAGTTTGATTTTGGCTACACAAAGAAGCGAATCGAAGTGTACTAGTAAGTGCGATATTTAAGCGAATAGTGATCAGTAGTGTACTTGTGATTGAGTTTGAAGTGTTTTGTGATTATTAAAGTTATTCAGTTGTTTCATTGGTAGTAATTAATTTATCCCGTACCCAGCTCGTAACAGTACCTACTTCCTCCTAGAAAGCTGAAATTTTGATATATAAGCTATTATTAGTACACAAACAACAACAAAATTATAATACTTGTAACTTAAAAAAAAAAATGTTTTCACAAGCAACGTACAAAAAGAAATTAAATCAAAAACATTTTCATGTAAAGTGTTGCCAAGACGAGACCATATGACTCGTCACGTCTCGTCACTGTCAAAAAGTTATCAGATCTCATGTAGAACCAAGATTTTAACTCTGCACGCCCTAACTCTACAAGGTCTAACTTCACAAACTCCACCTTATAGTCAAAATATGTGAAACGCAAATACATATTTGGTAGGTTCACCTTAAAACTCGTAGCCTCGTAGTTTCTATTTTAATGGCTTCTCACAGGTCGACCTATGAGGCAGGTTTCGACTTAAGTCCGCGAATAATATTTTAATCAACATACAACTTAGCACTGGGCCTACAAATTGCAAAAAACTTAAGAAAATTTGAATTTCGCGGGCTACCCTGACGCTTTCACCTTAACCGAACTATCCTGGGCCGCCTTGTATTGGTGCATAAAAACATTGTAGATCACTTGTTTAAGTTTCTAAAACATAACTTATTTACAATTTATTGTTTTATGTAGCATGTTTTTAGTTAAGTCTCGACAGAGATAACGACAAAATCGCTAACTTTCGATTGCTAATTACTAACGAATAAATTCGGTTGCAACAACTATGCTTGCGAGAAACGCATCTTGGATGTAAAGACTTGCGTTACTTGCAAGAATCATCATTGTAACCTAATTTATTTGTTAGTAATTAGCAATCGAAAGTTAGCGATTTTGTCGTTAACTCTGTTGAGACTGCCAGCCCTGTGGATGCCTTGAGTACAAGGTCTCCAGCCAGGTACAAAAAACTAAGCGACAACACGCTAAGGGCGCCCCCCGTGTGGTACGAGCGTCGCTTAGGGCGTCGGTCGCTGGGAAAAGTAGCAAAGGGACAGGCGATCTGAGGGGAAACTCGTGGGTATTTTTTTTTTCAAAAACCATTCTCTCTCTCTATTTAGAATGTTATCAGTTAACAAAAGGCTCTGAGGTGCCGCCTTTAAGTTTGAATCGAAGTGTACAGATACTTAGAAAAACAGTCTAATTGTTAATTCTTGTTTCAATAATTCAAGGCATCAGGGTTTAATTTATTTAAAAACTAGCTGATGCCCGCGGGTACGCCCGCCCGCACATTATATACTAAAACCTTCCTCTGGAATCAATCTATTTAATAAAAAAAACCCGCATCAAAATCCGTTGCGTAGTTTTAAAGATCTAAGCATACATAGGGACAGACACAGCGGGCGACTTTGTTTTATTAGTGATAGTGAAGCTGATATTATTTATTATTGTCAAGATAAATACATTATAATCTCACTTCAAGTTTACTTTATTAGAATAGAAATAATTCGATTGTCACATGAAACCTTACATCGAGAAAAGTTAAAAGGGTGCTGTATAGTCACCACACGTGGACATCACATTTACAATTAAATAATACACTCTCATAGTATAAATAAAGATATATAAAATATATTTCATACAAAAATCACACATGTTTCGGCCTTACGCAGAAGATAGATCATATGAGGACACTTTTATTTATTTTAACTATGTATATAGGCAGAATTAATGCCATAAAGCATTCTCTACCAGTCAGCCTTTGGGTTAAATAGGAATTAACACGTTAAACACAAGCAAAAAGATGCCATGTGCTACGGCACATGGCATCTTTTTGCTTGTGTTTAACGTGTTACACAACGTACGTTACGTGTACTGGTAACTTAATTCTATGTCCACACAGAATTACAAATACAGTCCGACCTCTGCATTGCCCCTTACTTAAATTTGTAGAATTTTTAATTCCCTTAATTTATAAATAAATAACATTTTATCCAAGGAATTTTAACTTTTGTCAAGATAGCTGTGCAACTTATACATAATAACGATATGTAAAAAAAAACTACTTAAAAATGCAAATAAATCTTTTGCTAAGTACTTAAAAAATATGCGGAATTGCTTACAACGAGTTTACTTAACAAAAATGGAATGAAGTCTTGGCTATTTTATCTAAAATCATTTACAAAATTAGTATGATTTTGGATTACATATTATTATTACACAATTCAAAAAGTATTTTGTTTAGGTACAGTCAACTAGCTTATAGTAGATAGCAGCAATAAAAAGTATATAAAGGGTGTAAAAACTCTTAACGAAGCCGAAAGGCACTTGTTCTCCCCGTCATTGCAATCATTTTTTTGTTCTACACCATACCTGGGAACCTTTTAGTTACGGACGTATTGGGGGTCAAAGTTCCAACTTGTTCACAAGTTTTTTTTGTTAAATACATGTTTCTAATGTAAGAACTTTACTTTTAACACCTCCACGACCCCCACACTATTCAATCCATACACCAGCTTAATGTTTGTGTGTTACATTGAATTTTACCGTAGAACGTGATTTTTCACCCAAAAAAAAAGTAATGTCCAATAAATAATTTTTGCGTAGGGTTAGAGACTGAATGCTTGGTTAACGGCTTAGTGTAGAGTCTGTTTACACCCTGCATAGTATTTTAATCGCAAGAATACATTTTGCGAACAAAAGGCAGAAAGTGCCTGCGGTTTCTAATTCATACAACAAATTTTGTACCATACAATATTTAAAATAAATCGTTGCATTTAGTAATAGACTAAATTTTAAAATTGGGTTATATACCTTTAAATGTATTTTACATGATGCGATACAGCTTTGCTTATGAGTAAATCCGAAACTTTGACTTAAGGCAGAGCTCTCTCTCCTAGTCCGGTGGAACTGTCGCAAGTAACTCGCCTGCGCGCTACAATATAAGGCCAGCTCACCAAATTGGAACAAACGCTACACTAACTTCCAAATCCTAAAAATTACAATATGAAATTGAATTGCACCGTAAGGACGCAAACTTGGAAGCTGAAATTGAGCAGCAATACAATACTATTAAAGATAATGAACATGATTACATGGCGTGCGCCCTAATCACCGGCCATACTGCCGACTTACGTCACGGCTTCAACTGAAACATGTCACCAAAATGATCTTCTTAACAAGTTGACCGTAAACACCGCAGTCAAAAACAACTATTTAAACCTTTTACGATTAAGGACTTAAATAGGGAAATGATTCCTTTGTGGAAGATACGAACACCAAGCTAGCCGATGTTGCAGCATCAAGTATACTTGAGCAAGTGCAAACAAGCAGGTCACTTGGCTAAAATCTGCACCTGGGAACAACCAACCGAAGCCTGAACATATGAAGATGCAGGACAAGAATAACTCTTCAGAAACAGCCAATGGAACTTAGGTTTTTTTGTACTTACACTCCTAAATGTTCTTGTTTTTAAGCAGATTTGATGTTTTATAGCATAGTTCTATTATCTGCTCTGTCATCTATATCTCACAAGTATTTAAAAATATGGAAATGCTATACATATTTACAAAACTAACATCCCGATTAGCACATATACGAAAAAAGTTTTTCTTTGCAACACTCGGAATGAACACGTAACGTATTGTAGACCCTATTCAGACGTTTAAATACAATGACTAAACAGTTAAGGGGAAAAGTAGAAGGGGGGTGAAAATACCGGCTGCATAGCATTCGTATATTCTCATACATTTGAAAAAATCTAGGTGTATACCCAAGATGGTAAGTTCTTATTAAGGGGACTACAGGAGCTGAACGCGAGTTTTATAATGCAAAAAAGCATATAATTCACTGCAATAAACAAAACCTATATATTCTTAAGAATATAATATATAATATATTCTTAAGAATATAATATATAATATATTCTTAAGAATATATAGGTTTTGTTGTTTGCTTGTTTTGTTTTTGTATAGTGTTTTGAAAACATAATACAACTAATTTTACTCGTTAAAAAAATCACGAACTTATCTCTAAAAATTTTTTTTAATGAGTAAAAACCATACTAAAATACATGCGACCTGATTTGATTTTTTGGCATATAATTCTACAAGCAACTTAGTAGATCATAGTGTTTTATTCTTTTAGTCCAAACAATCGATTTATTGTAAATCGCAAAAAAACACTTGTTTCGCACTATTCGGCCGCAGTGACTAACGTAACAACCACTTTGTAGTGCAAGCTGATTAGAACTTTATTCTAACAGATTTTCAAACGAAGTTTGAGCCACCACAAATAGAGTTGCTAATTTAGCTCCTGTAGTCGCCATAATAACAAAGACAGAATCGGATGATGAAGTGAATGAAGTAGTTGAAGTAGGCAGAGATTAAATCTCGAGACCCGATGGATTGCATTATGTTTTTAAATTCGTCAACAACCAATTGTGTTTAAGAGATAAGAAAATATATAGAAAAAGTAGCTCAAACCATCCGTGACCCCTGGAAGATTCTATGGATGATTATTTGGCACTCATAATTAAGAGATCCTCTCTTAATTAAGTAGAATGAATGATTGATATTAGTATTATTACTTTAGACTTAGTAATAACATTTTCCATACCTAGTCAACCCAAATGCCCATACATTTGGGTTGACTAGGTATGGAGATGCTGCTGATTATTTTTTCACGATTATATTAGGCCACTGGAGATAGTTGTTAGTTTCGATGGTCTGTAGCAGACTCTTACGTATTCCGTTACACGCAGTATAATAGAGAGCTGCTATTGTCAAATTGCCTTTAATTAAATGGAACGGAAATACGAAGTTAGCCAATACCTAATATACATCCTATCCTATACTACTGTTATAGTTTACTGACCTACAACGCAAAGTACAAAGTAACATAATTTACATACAAAAGCCAGAGAAATACACTGTGTGTGTATTCCTTAAGTTTAAGATTTCAAAATTCATTTTACTAACACCACTACATGTGGTACCACTACTGTCATGCGGAAAAGTTTGGAATTTCTGATAGTATTCTAATTTCATGAAGTAACGTCTGATTTCATTATTTATTTTTTCTTAACATAATTTTGCTAGCTTCTATACTTTGTTTTATCAGCCATCATTTTCCCGCCACTCTTTTCTGGGACTGCTTGCCTTTGCTGTAGAACATGTCTAGGAACAAGCCTGGAAAACAAAAGAAAAAAATATGTAATGACATGCAACCATGAAGTAAATATACATACTGGATGGGATTTTGATATGAAGCAGTATTGACAAGTACCTTAACTGTTGTAACTACAGGATAATGTACAGGATGGGATTTTGAGATGAAGCAGTATTAACAAGTACCTTAACTGTTGTAACTACAGGATAATGTACAGGGTGGGATTTTGAGATGAAGCAGTATTGACAGGTACCTTAACTGTTGTAACTACAGGATAATGTACAGGATGGGATTTTGAGATGAAGCAGTACTGACAAGTACCTTAACTGTTGTAACTACAGGATAATGTACAGGATGGGATTTTGAGATGAAGCAGTATTGACAAGTACCTTAACTGTTATAACTACAGGATAATGTACAGGATGGGATTTTGAGATGAAGCAGTATTGACAAGTACCTTAACTGTTGTAACTACAGGATAATGTACAGGATGGGATTTTGAGATGAAGCAGTATTAACAAGTACCTTAACTGTTGTAACTACAGGATAATGTACAGGATGGGATTTTGAGATGAAGCAGTATTGACAAGTACCTTAACTGTTGTAACTACAGGATAATGTACAGGATGGGATTTTGAGATGAAGCAGTATTGACAAGTACCTTAACTGTTGTAACTACAGGATAATGTACTGGATGGGATTTTGAGATGAAGCAGTATTGACAAGTACCTTAACTGTTGTAACTACAGGATAATGTAAAGGACGGGATTTTGAGATGAAGCAGTACTGACAGGTACCTTAATTGTTGTAACTACAGGATAGGGTCTTAGAAAAGTATCCATAATGTTTTGAAAATTCTCAATCAGTGTTTACAAATTTTAGAGAAAGTGGCCAATTACACAAAACTTTTTTTGATGTCAGTCAATCCTATAATATACATGTCAGTAGATCCTATATACAGTGTTTTTTGGTGCTTATGTGAATGTTTCATATAAGCACCATAAAGCACTGGGAATAACAGATGTCAGTGCTCATTACGGATATTATTAAGTACTTAAAAAAAAACCTTTAAGATGAAAATGAAACAGGTTTTTTTTTTTGCCCGAGCCAGGAATCGAATCTGTTACACTGATCAAAACAAGGTTTTTGATCACACTGATTATATATGCTTATTCTTAGTTCACTACCTACCGAAAAATATTTTTGTCACGAACTATGAAACTATGATTTTAATTTTTTTTCTTTTTTCGCGCCTTGGTTTCGCCAGGTTGAAGGAGAGGCAATGGTATGAAGCCGTTAAACAGCCTAATATAAAAAATAAATTTCTTTTATATTTTTGAATTCAGAACACAAATAAATGTTAATTTGTGTGTAAAAGTAACTATTAGTTTTAAATAATCATGTTTATCTATGATATTCTATTTATAAACACAATTTGAATATTAAAAAATATGTATGCCGTAAAGACGCGTAGTGCTTTGCAAAAATTAAAAAAATAAAACATTCACCTCAGACTCTATAGTCTGAGGTGAATGTTTTTTTTTTAATTTGCATTGAACCAATTTCACTGTCAATGTTCAATGTTCAAACTGTCAGTGTTTCAATTTTCACTGTGGTGGAAAAAATCGCACGCGTGTGAAATACATTGCATGTTGTACCTAATCGTAGTGCGTTAAGGACCAGTTTTCGAGGAAGTGTATTGAAAATAGTTTTGTTTCTATCACCATGGTCAGTTTCTTGTCCGTTCTTCTCCATAGAGATCTATGCTTGGTTTTCAATGTTATTATGCCTGTCCGGGGCAGTAGGTTCATTGTATTGTTCTTTGTTTCGACAATTCAGAAGTGCCTGTAACTGGCCTACTTGAAATAAATGCTTTGATTTTGATTTCATCCACTGATTTGTGGTGGAAGCCACTTAATTTGGCGCTAACACTTACCTAAGACCCTCTCCTGTAGCTACAACGGTTACGGTGCCTGCCATTCTACATCATCCCAAAATTCAACCATGTATAGTGCTGCCTGGTTCTTTTAGCACGTGGCTTGATGTGAGACTAACGTTTACGTCTTATTTTTTCAATAGGGAATATAAAGCTAATCTGAGAGAGCAGATGGCACCAGTAAACAAATCGAACTTTCAAAGGGTATATAAGCATAAGCACATAAGCATCATAAGCACTCACCGAACAGATTTTTACTTAATTATGACCATAGGAGAGGAGAACTCAGGTTGGTCTGTTCACTTTATTTTATAGGTTTTTTATAGGTTTGATCACTTAACTCGATAGTAGGATCTCTTATAATTTAAAAAGATGTTAAAAATTGATTAATAAATGACAGCCTGTAGTTCGAGTTTCAAAAACCCGTTCATAATAAAGACCATTTCCAAGTCATACCTGTAAATACTAGGACAGCTCCGAACCACTGGCGCGGCAGCAGCACGTTGCCGAATATGATGACGGACATAAGGACCGTGAAGAACTTCCTCGTCGTCGTCACAACCGAGCACGGGAGTGGGCCGTATTCTGCCACCTGGAAAAATAAGATGAAAATGAGACTTGCTTTAAACTTAATTAAAATCCAGCTTTGCTTGTCCAGGCGTGGAGGAGAAATGCGTAATCGGCGGCGCGCAGTGCGAGCGCATGCGACGACGACGAAGCGCGGGGGGGAGGGGTCGGAGCGAGACAAAAACCTCGTCATATTTTAATTTGTATTTAACGTTTATTTTGTTTAGCCTGCAGTCTTTGATAAAGTACCTTTTATAAATCATTTTTTTTTGTACTGTTTATGTTTCTTATGCTGTGTTTTGTTATAATCTATGTACTGGCTATTCTATTTTAGTAACTCATCTAATAAGATACCACTGTATTGACATCCGTACGTTTTTTCAAGAGTGACCACTGAAAACCAGCGTTGTGCTGTGGGCTCCCCATAGTACAGCATCATGCTGAGTGGTTTAACCTGCTTGTCGCATTCACGACGTGGTAGCTGTCAACTTCTTTCTTTTTTTGCTTGTTTCTGTTCCGTTCTCTTATATGTTAAACGTCTTATAAGCTTTGTACCTATGTTTTGCATGTCATGTGCCTGCGGCAAATAAATATTTTTTCTTTCTTTCTTTCTATTTTCTTTTCTACCAGGCAAAGGCTTATTTTCTTTCGTATATAAATCCTCACGGATTCCTCCGCCCTGAGGTGAGCAAACTGTCAGACTCTATAACCACACAGTGTTCTGTAACTACATTTGACCAGGCTGCTGGAGTACTTGCGCAGTCACGCACCCTCGGACAGGTATTCTCCGGCACTACTAGGCAAAGGCCTTCAAATCCTACCCTCCTTACACCTGTCATTTTGAACCTGAATTTCATCTTATAACTGAACAAGCTGGCTTCAGGCACGGAACGTCGTGTGCCAACCCGACTCTCAACCTGACAGGTGTAGTAAAAGTTGACCTGTCAGCATCTAATGACACAGTCAACATCAAAAGACTTCTATTAAAGGTCAACAACCCTACGAAGGATATAGGCTTCGTGCAGAATATCAGCTTAATCTTACACAACCGCCGTTGCCAGGTGTACCTTAAAAACAAAAAGAGCCGGTGGCTAAATCAAATTAATGAGCAGCTGCCTCAGAGCAATGTACTAGCGAGCAACGCTTTTAAAAAACCAAAAATAAAAAAATCACCATTATCCGAATATTTTAATGAATATTTGACACCGAAGAGTGGCATTATAATCATAAACCTAGCCAAGTGATTGCCTGGAAGAGGCTGTAGGCTCTTGAACCAAATCTAGGCTTTTCAAATAGTTCCAATTTGTGGAGTATGAGAGTTTGTGTTTTATTTAAATCTGGCTCGGGCCGGGCACTCGATGCAGCGTACCATGGATATGGTGTACTGTCGATAGAACGTATTATCGATACGGTAAACTGTCGATACAGCGTACTATCGATTTGATGTACTGTCGATGGAACATTTTCGAAACAGCAACCGTCGATGTCCGTAGATGTAGTGACCGTCGATATTATGATCCTACGCCCAGTCCCTCCCTACTTTTCCCTTTTCTCCTTTCGGTACAAGAGGACGGGTAACCTCAACTCCAAAAAAGCCCACACAGCCTACAACCATGTCGCATAAAGGGAAAAATAAGATGGGTAATCCCATACCGACTCGTCGGTCTGCCCCCACCATAATCTGGGGGGGGGCACCAATCTGCATATTAGCGCCTTCCGCGCGCTGGCACTCCAGCGCGAGAAGATCGAGGCAAGGCTGAAAGACATGAACTCTCTCGGGACGGGAAAGGACGCGGAATCTGGTGGTTCTGGTTTCATTTCTGTGGACGAAGTACGCATGCTGAAAACAAAGCGCGGAAAGATCCGGAACAGAGAGAGAACTCAACAACCGTTTGCGCAAAATCCGCGAAGGCAATAGAAAGCGCGAAGCACCAACGGTTAGTTGTAAGGGGGGAGTACGCGACCGGCTACAGACACCCGAAGGGTAAACCCAGCGCGAAAAGCAGTCCGACGCGGAAACGTGCGGGCAAGAAACAGTATGCGAAGGGGAAATCCAGCGCGAGAAGTCACTGCCCGCATCAGGACCATCCGGAAGAAACGACCGGAACTGCGACGAGATGACCGAAGACCGACACCGAACTAGACAGCAGCGAGGCAAGCGGTCTGGGTTCCTACGCCGGGTGTCCCTGGCACAAAGCATTGTGCCAAGCTCCTCAGAACCGCAACCCGGTCCAAGAGGACAGGGAGCGGCGAAGAGGGAGCGCCCGGATGACAATGCTTCACCAAGTAAGCTCCAGGGGGACGCCAAGCGTGTTAGAACCCAGGCCGCTCAAGGGGAGCAGAGAACCTTCGCGCGGGCCTCTAACGATATCCCTGCGCGACTCGCCGTATTGATCTGCCTCTCGCCTTCATCCCGAGATATCTACCTGACGACTGACTGGCGAGCACATCAAGCTCAGCCTTGAGGACCTCATTGTGGAAACGTGTCGAACCGACCTTCCATGGTTACCCAAGGGTAGCGGATGGCAGGACGACAACGCCCTGACTTGGCTGACCCAGAACGTGCTCTTATTTTGGGCACGTTCTGGGTCAGCCAAGTCAGGGCGGGACTGCCGAACACTGACGCGACACTGAGTTATGAAACAGTCAGACGTACCGACCCGGGTTCGAGCGGCGCTCTTCGTACCCAGGTATAATGGGGACATAGCGCTGCTTCAGACAGTTCTGACCTGCCAGAACCCCTGGTACGACATCGGTAGGTGGTCCCTCTACAGGGCGACACCAATCACCACCGACCGGGTGATAACTACGGGACTTATCTAACCCTAGGTATCCTACCGGACGAGGTCGAAAAGCTTGGGGAGGGAGCGCCGGATATCGTACCTACTTGGGTCGATATACGTGCGTTTCTTCCCGAACACCCATCCCTCCGACACCAAGACTGACACTGAACGGACGAAACCGGCTCCGACTGAACTTGACCTGACGATGACGCAACTGGAGGATCTCCTCCTCAGAAGGAGCCATCGCCGTTCTGGCCATCTGGCCAGAACGGCGATGGCTGATGCCGACGCTGCGAGGACGCTAACCTCACCACAAGGGTGGACGGAGCAGCTGCTCTCATCATCACCGGCACTCAGTGACGACCTGCATGGGCTGGAAGAGGGGGGGGAATCATCCGATGGATCAATTTCCTCCTAATTCCACCCCACTGCCGCCCCCATCCCGTCCCATAAATATCATCCAGACCAACCTCCAGCGGCTACCGCCTGCCTGCGCAGGGCACTGGAGATGGTACCCCGAACCATTGCACTCATCCAAGAGCCGTGGATCCGTAATAACAGAATATGCGGCCTTGGTAAGATTGGAGGTAAGCTGATCCTCGACACACAAGGCACAGATCAACCACGAACCTTTGCCTACATACCCAAAGATGTACCCACCACCACACTCACGCAATTATGTTCCAGAGATCTAACACCCGTCAGGCTCAAAACCGACGGCGACGGGCCCGATATCGTCCTGGCCTCGGTATACATGCCTGGCGAGGATGAAGACTGCCTACCAAAAAGAATGGCCGACCTGGTAAGGTATTGTGAAGACACCAACCTGGACCTGGTCATCTGCATGGACTCAAACGCTCATCACCCGCTTTGGGGTTGCAACAAAGTCAACACTAGAGGTGAGGTACTATGCACATATTTGTTCTGAACTAACCTTAACATCGCAAACCGCGGCTCGGAACCCACTTGGGTCACATCGCGCGGACAAATTAACGATCATTGACCTAACCCTGGCTTCGGAAAGCGCGACAAAACTTATCTCTGACTGGCACGTATCCAACGAGCCTTTCTGCTCTGACCATAAAAGGATTCGCTTCTCACTAGTAGCTAACATAAAAAAACCCGAACCTAGACGCAACCCACGCCGTACCAATGTACCCGGCTACAAACGGCTGTTGGCCTCCCTACTAACGCAGCACCAAACGCCCCAAATTCTAATAGACCCCAAACAATTTGAAGACACCGTAACAAAACTCTCGGAATTTATAATTGAAGCTCCTACCACGCCTGCTGCAAACTAAAAGACCCAAACTCCAAGAGCAAGGGTAACTCCTGGTGGAATGCGGAACTTAGTAAGCTCAGGCAAACTATGCGCAAACAGTTCAACAGAGCCAAAAATTCCTGACTTACCTCAGGCAAACCATGCGCAAACAGTTCAACAGAGCCAAAAATTCCAGACTAAGTAAAGTCCTTTTGGAAACCCACTTCCCAGACTGCAATCTCTCCGAGGGCAGAACCTGGGCAAGTGAGCCAACGCACACACCAAATGACCAAGACTGGACCAGAGCTCGCACCATAGTAACCGCAGAGAGAATAAAATGGGCAATAAAGACTTTTAAACCATATAAATCCGCAGGCTTAGACGAAATTTTCCCCGCCCTGCTACAATGGGGAGTAGACGTTCTAACGCCATGGCTGACCATCATCTACCAAGCCTGCATAGCACAGAAATATATACATACCACTTGCATGGCGAGAGGTGAAAGTCATTTTCATCCCTAAACCAGGCAAACCAGATTACGCATAACCCAAGTCGTACAGACCAATAAGCCTAACATCTTTCCTACTGAAAACCCTCGAGAGACTCTGTGATCGACACATTCGGGACGGACCTCTTCGGGAGCGACCACTTCACAAACAACAAGACGCGTATTCCACAGGAAAATCAACAGAATCTGCGCTGCATAGTGTGATCTCCAAGATCGAATGTGCAGTGGACCACAAATGCTCTTCACTAGCTGTCTTCACACTTTAGCAATAACCTAAATTAAGTTTAGTTTGTGCACAACAGAATCGACACCATTGTCTGTTATAAGTAGCCCTAGTATCTCCGCGAGGTCGAAAATCGAAACAAACCTGTCTAAGGCAAGTTGTCAAAATATTTTCGAGCTCGCAATGCTTGCTCTTGCAGCATATCGTCTAGCAAATAACTCCTGAGTCCTGTATCAAGGGTCGATCCAGTTCTAACCTGTCCAAGGTTGGAATTTCCGTGTTCTATTGACATAAACCTGATACATTAATGATAAAAATGATTGAAATGAAAAGGATTACATTAATGATAAAAATGAAAATGATATTTGGAGTCGATGTCTTATTAACCATCTGCAGTAAAATATGGGAGACTGGCATATGGCCTGATGACTGGTCGCAATCGGTTTTTATTCCACTGCACAAAAAGGGGTCCACCAAGAAATGCAACAATTACCGACTCATATCCCTAATATCACATGCAAGTAAGGTCATGCTCCACATAATCAATACAAGACTATTGGCCTACCTCTCAAAGCAAATTGCACCCGAGCAAGCCGGTTTTGTAAAGGGAAGAGGCACTCGCGAACAAATCCTCATACTGCGTCAGATAATTGAGAAGGCCAGAGAGTTTAATTCAACCCTCTACATCTGCTTTGTGGACTTCCGAAAAGCATTTGACACTGTCATTTGGACACACCTCTGGAAGATACTCGCAGAAATGGGTGTACCGCCTCACCTAATAGTCCTTTTGAAGCGACTATATAAAGACGGTACTGCAGTGGTACGAGTGGACGATACCCTTTCTGGGCACTTTAAGACCGAGGCCGGTGTGCGACAAGGATGCATCTTATCGCCGTTGATATTCAACACCTATACAGAATACATCATGCGCATTGTCTTGGAGGAATGGGACAAAGGTATATCAGTTGGGGGTCGCGTGATAAATAACCTTAGATACGCTGATGATACAACCCTTCTCGCACAGTCCAGAGAAGATATGGAAAATCTTCTGATCCGTCTCGAGACTACCAGCCTCAATTTCGGACTTGCCATCAACCGAGACAAGACAAAGATGATGATAGTAAGCCGGGCTGAAAAAAGCCGAATTAACGTACAGAGTATAGCTAATTGCGAAGTTGTACAGAGCTATATCTACCTCGGCTCTACTATCTCCAATACTGGGGGATGTGGTGACGAGATAAAACGACGGTGCGCCATCACCAGGTCAGCAGTGGAACGGCTGGGAAAGATTTGGGGGGACAGGAGGATTACCAAAAAGACTAAGGTCAGACTGATGAAATGCCTTGTCTTTCCGATCTTTCTCTATGGTGCCGAAACTTGGTCTCTGAGATTGCAGGATCGCCGTAAAATCGACGCTTTGGAGATGTGGTGCTGGAGACGCCTCCTAAAGATCCCGTGGATAGCTTTTCGCACCAATGTTTCAATCCTCAAGGAGCTTCATATTAAGAACCGGCTTTCGTCTACTGTGCAACTACGAATATTAAAGTTCTTTGGTCACATCACCAGAAATGAAAATTCCATGGAGAGACTGGTGGTTCAGGGCCAGGTGGAGGGCAAGAGGTCACGCGGCCGATCACCAACTCGATGGACTGACCTGATCAAAAAAGCTACCGAGTCCACCATGGTCCAGTGTACTCGCAACGTCTCCAATCGGCAGAAATGGAAGCACATCGCTGAAAGGGCAATCCTCGGGGAAGTCAACGACCCACCGAACATCTCTCCGTGTACCTCGTCTGCGCAACCACGACCACTCTGACAAGAGTGTCTCGACTAAGAAGAAGAGAATGATAAAAATGCTTGCCTCAATGCTGGTCCTGCTCCACAATCATAGGGGAAAACTAATTGGGCAAATTATTGTGGTAGCTGCAGAAGATTGGAAAAATATCCTTGCTTTGTATAGACTCCATCTCTTAGTATTGTATAATTGCATAGCTCATGTGTGAGTACCATGTACTGTAAAGCATTTGCATTTAGTTATCTTTCATTGACTTGAATATGCCTTGGTGGCCGAGAGAATGTCATGCTCACTCAAATGTCTCGCTGATGATGGCGGGTGTGTCGGGTCATTTAGTTCCCTTTAATCTGGTTGAGTTGAATGGCGCCGATACATGCGTCATGTTCGTGTACGGGCGCTGTCAGTTGGGACTGGTCATCTCTTAGCTGCCATGGTTCATTTTAATTACCTACTTTATTTATACATTTTTGATTTAATATTTTGCTCTGGACGCTCTTAATGTGCACGTCTTTCTACATCGTTCTCACATATATGTATAATCTCAACATGAATGATGTAACCAAGATTTTGTAACAATATTTTGATTTAAAAGAGTGTCCATGGAGTTTCTTGCCCATTCTTCTCCATCGAGATCTACGCTAGGGAATGGGCAACTACAGTACTTTCTCAAGTTATTATGTCTTGTGACTGGGACTGTAGCTTTGTTTTTTTTTTGTATTTTTGACATTCAAAAGTGCCGTAATGGTCTAATTGAAATAAATGCTTTGAGTTTGAGTTTGATATTATGAGTTATGGTTTGTTATAGGTACTATTGTTGGTGTACTAGATTTTGATTCTTACCATATAAAATATGAACATTTGCCCCAAAGCGCCGACAACGGCTAATCCAACGAGGTGTATTATTACTTCAGGATATGTCGACACAAATACGACGAACTTGAATATTTCGCCGCTCAAAAAGACGCCCACGGATAGAATCAGCGATGACCTGAAATGTAACAATAAAATATGGTGATGTATTCACATTTTTTCAAGGGTATTAAAAGGTGCGATATGAAGAAGCAATTGGAGAGCCATGGAAGAGGCACTTATGTCTAGCAGTGGACGCAAGTTGGATGATTCATTTTTGTTTGGAAGAATATTTTTTACCAATGGTCCCGTTTAAATTTGGTGAAGATCTGATGCTAATCTTCGGAGATATGCAATGGAACTCTTTAATAATAGACGACAAGTATGTCGTAATTGCTGTAATCGCTTAGATATGTATTGTTTACACAATTCAATAATAAAACTTTATGCCTGTATGTTTTGAAGGGGTAAAATATCCCCAAATTTCGCCAGTTAAAAATGTAAAAAGAACGCACAGGAAAAATTAGTTAAGGATATTACAACAAAAACTGGAAATCGGTGGCAAAAAACGGAATCAAACAAACAAAAGTCACCGACTTCTGAAGACTTATTTTTTAATTTTTAGTGTTTTTTTGAAGTCGGTTTTATAATTGCAATATAGTTTCACTCTAGATACGGATTTAAGGAACTGACCGTTAGTCTATTAGCAACGCGCAGCCTGATGAGCAACAGAAATGATTTGACCCTCATGTGTAATTGTGTACAGTAAGTCTACGCAAGCGGAGCCAGAGCACAACATGAGCAGAGCAAGCATGAAAAAGGTCGCAAAATGCAAGTAACACAACCGCAACTAACAGTAGATATTTAAAAGTAGTTATTATTAATTTTCTTTACATATTTAGAACATTTTTAAATATTTCTTTAAAAAAAACATATAGTCCGCCGGTGTCGGGAGCAGGGTTTCCAAGCTACCAGTGGTTAGGGCTACAGAGACAGTAACCTCCTCACTATGCGAGCCGTATCGAGAAGTACTGCTTCTGAATCAGGCCTTTGATACAACCGCCTAAAGAGAGCTTCGATAGATGGTCGCCAAGGCTCTTGGCCATAAGGCCAATGGCCGTCACGACATTCAGCACAATGATAACCGAGTTCATATTCCGCGAACCTCGTGTGCCGAGTCGAGATACTTATTTTATTAATTGTTTGAATTGTTTCTTTCTCAGTTCTCACGAGGTTCTCGTCGTGCGGAATGGTACCATCGATTATCATTACGCGGCACGCTGATCGGTCGATCACTACTATGTCAGGCTTATTTGACGTCCCGAATGGCGCAGGCGGTGGTGAGGCTGCCTTACGTTCTTAGAGTCCCGGGTTCGAATCCCGGTTGGAGCAATAATGTTTGTGTCATGAGCATGGACATTTGTTTCCAAGTCATGGATGTTTATATGTATAATAAGTATGTATTTACAAACAAAAAGTATCTATATAGTATATCAACTATCTGGTGTCCACGACACAAGCCTCGTTGCTTAGTGTGGTGCTAGATGGCGCTGTGTGTTAATGTCCAGCGATATTTATTTATATTTATTATTGGCTACAATAGTCCTATCAGTAATGATAGACTGATACCAGTACAGCGTGACATGGTCTTTTTCGAGAACTGGGTCGGGCACATACTTGTAGTACAGTACCTCAGATTCCACAAGTTTAAATTTGAAGGCAAGTTGCTGGTGAATAGTCCTGGCTACTTGGTTGTGCCTGTGCAAGTACTAGCCGTTAGCCAGACGAAAACAACCAGAATTACGTCAACCATCCCGTCGTTCATAATATTTCTGGTTGTTGTTCGTCAACATAACTTCGTCCATAATCGCACAGACAAAACCTTCAGTTTCCCAGAAGAGGTCACCGAACTGTAGCCAGGATACGGACGCTTGAAAATCTATATCGGGCCCATAGGCAACTCATAGTAGATATTTAAAAGTAATGATTATTAAAAGGAGGCAACGTACCACCCGTTGGTATTCTTCATCATAGCATATGCAGAAGGCGCAGATTCACTCTTGATGCGCTCCTGAAAATGTTAAATATTTTGTCGATTATAAAGTAAATATATAATACAGAAAAAAAAAAACTATAATATTTTATTTACTTTTTTCTACAAATAATAGTAGATACTACAATGAGCAATGTTAAAGTTTTAAAATCCTACTGCCTACCCAATACCATGTTTGAGCAATGTGAATTAAATGTTGAGATAGTATAATCAAACGCTCATCTGTAGTAACACTGACCTGGAGCAAGCCTAGTGAAGTAAAGAAAGGAAGAAAGAAAAAATATTTATTTGTAGCAAAAACATGACGTGCATCATACAAAATGACAAAAAATAAACATAAAACACATAACAAATATTTATATAATCAATAGAACACAACTATAGGTTAGGATGTAAATGTTCCACCTTCTGTTTGCCTTTTTCTTATGATGGTGGACATGTAAGACATGTTCATACCGTCTCATCACAGGCACTGAATGAAAATTGGTAATATAATTTACGCATTTTCATTTTTCAATCTTTTACAACCAATAGGACAAATATGAACACAGTTACCAAATACTAATTTTGTCTCAAAACAAATAAATGTTATTATTTTTTATTATTATTTAAACTTATGAGATATGGTGCAGGCAGAATATTTGACTCAAACATGAAGACATTTAAATTGACTTTATAAGAAAATTGCTAGGAATAAGTTTAGTTTGTGACCATCCATTGTCAGATTCTCTGTAAACTTTGGCCCACTGACATCACTTGAAAGAAAATAAACCTTACCTGTACAGCACCAGTCAGCCCATCCATGGTCAGTGACAAAAACAGCAGCATTTCCCCAATTCCCATTCCGGAAGACTCCTCCACAGATTTCTTGCCTTGATCTTTGTACATAAACATGACTATGCCAAGTACAATCAGCAGCACAAAAATATATTTCTTCATTGGGTAAGACTTATGTCCGATGAGAACACCAAGTACCATCACTGGAATCGGCTTTGCTGCTTTGCCAACCACCTGAAAATATTATTAAAGATAAATAAGTATTAAGATGCACTGTTATCTCATATTAAAACATCATCTGTATAGTCTTTTCCAACTATTTTGGGTCGGTCCCCATTTTAACAAGATGCAGCTGAGTATCAGTATTTGACACGGAGCGTGACTGACCGGAGTTATCTGACCTCCAAAAACCAGTTACAAATATTACATTGGAAATAAGTAATAACAGAATATATATGCTCCCAAACTTATATTTTGAAAGGACAGTGATCCAAAGACGAGATACACATGTCAAAAAAAGTTAGCGTTGACTTTGAAAAAATTTTTTTTTTTTTGTTATGGTAGATTTTTATTATGATTTCTTCTTCTTGTTATTATTTATTATTATGCTTATTTTTAATTTCAAACAGGGTATTTATATTTAAAGAAAACACACAAGCTAGTGATCTAGTGCTCACAAACTTTTTTTGATGTGTGTGTATGAGGAATTTAAAATTTCTGTAAAAAACTTATTTTTCTTATAACTCTTGTTTAAATTAGTGTCCATTCAAATAATATATTTGGGAACATAGATATTCTGTAATCCAATCGAAATATATACACACTGCCTTAAGAATATGTTTGATTTACAAATTATTTTGGTATTATGTTTGTATGGAATACGCATCGGTTGCTGGCCTCATATGGCTAAACCACATTTGTCAGTGTGTGTCTGTGGAAACAATAGTTTTAATGCTCTCTTCTTTCACCATGCTCATCCCCTGATGATAGTGTTTTTCTGCATTGGTAATGTACCTTGGGACATTACATTGTAGAGGTTTCTGAGTATCATTTTCTGCATTCGCTGTATTATTATAATATTGGAGTCACAAGCACTGTCCCAAAGCTGTATACCATACATCCAGACAGGTTTAAGATACTCTTGTATATGAGTAGTTTGTTACACACTTAGTTTGCTGTTTCAAGTAGTGTGGAAATTTGAGTTTTTGACTCTTAGTTTTATGGTGTCTCCATGTAAGGTGTTGGTCTAGGTGTAGTCCAAGGTATTGTACACTAGTCTTGTAAAGTGCAATTTCCTTGTTTCAGTGCTTGTAGCCAAACATGTACTGATATTGATGAGCCAAAACAAATAAAATAAGCAATTTGTTTCCTACAATACTGTTAAGAAAGTCCAGACATAAGGCAAGGAAAGGTAAAATCCAGATGAGTCTTAAAAAGCCTGATTAATGTGAATAGCTGGTAACCGTAATTTCATCCATTTAGACTGGAAGCCAACAAATTATGCATAAACAATTATTATTCTTATTCTTGTTTTTTATTTACTTAAAGCGATCTCTCTAAAGGTCAACCATACAAATATGGATAAAGTTTTCAAAGAATAGACATTACCTGTGTTGGATAGTTGATCCATTGCAGAGCCATGTTTGAACAGACCATTGCAAGGAGGTATGTCAGGGCTGACGAGAAATAATAAACTGTTCTGGTTGTGTCCACTTCCCTCTTCCATGATAACTGAAATGAGATAGTTACTACTATGGGTACTATTGTTGTACTATTAGGTTAAGGTCTAGGCCAGGAGTCGGCAGCCTTTTGAGTCGGAAGAGTTGAAAATTACAATTTACAAAATTTCAAAGTTTATACTTAACCACAAAAATTTTTCTTACCAACACTAAATAGTGCTTGTGGAGAAAAAAACTAATCTACCTAATTTAGAAGAACAATATCTATTTATTCATATCCAAGTAGTGTTTTTTCACAACAAATTAGAGTTTTTAAATAAAATAAATAACATATGCGTAAGGAACAAAAGAGCCGCAGCTTCACATCCAAAGAGCTGCATGTGGCTCGAGAGCTGCAGGTTGCCGACCCTTGGTCTAGGCCAAAAGAACTGAATTTTTCTTTTAATAGTAAAGGACTGTTCATAATTATCTCCTCCCAGAATTCCATCATCCTTATAGATTACAATTTAATTTTAATGATGTAGTCCATTGAACATGGAAAAGTGGCCAGATTTAGGACTCCATGAGAGTAAGCTGTTACGAAAATATCAATTGATTTTATTAAAAAGATTCACTGCTACTATAGTTTCTGCCAAGTTATAGTTCCATATTTTTTTTTAAATAAAATTATTTAGCAGGACTCTAAAAGTCTAATAATTATGATACGGTAAAAAGACCGAAAGTTTATTAATTAAGTTATGTTATAAGACTTACCATGATAAGTTGGACGAAGATGTAATTCACTACACACTGTACTAAGACCAGTGAAAGTGAACACGTGAACTTTTCATTATTTTCACCATATTTACCACGCGTTATTTTCTCTTGTAACATTCCATAAATGAAATAACATACAAATATTGCACCCGCATAAAACAGAAATCTAAATTCGCTGCTGCTTTTAGACATTTCGGCGAAACGATTGTGCCACGCAGAGACTGAGAAAAAATGAAGTGATACAATAATCACAAATTACTCTACTTTATCGTAGATTTATTAGTAACTAATAATTAAGATACCTTTATTTATGGATGGACTCAATAGAAGCAAATTATGATTTTGCGAGACCCCGACGTCCACCACTATAGTTGACATAGGTATGCTACACCTAAGCACAAAGCAAACAACTTCGAAGCTGAACGAACCAACCGTATTTTAATCAATTCAAAATCAAACCAAGGTCGGATTTGTTTGATACAGTTAGCTGCCCTTTTTACTCAAAACCAAATAGAAAGAGAGAACCAGTTATGCTGTCATTCGTCCACGTGTTCTTGACAACAGTTGACAACAAGACAAGTTGGGAATTAGGATTGCTGAAAAATATCGATAGATTGACATAACGATATTTATTAATCGAGTTTTCAAAGTTTTTGGGCGAGTTATATTTTAATGAAAGGTACGAAATATATATACCAACTCAATTCGAATCTCTGTAATCGAAAACGAATCACAAAAAAAAAATTGGTTTGAAAAGCTTTTTGAGTTCAGTTTAAAAACAATGCAGTGCGTGCAATCAACACACATGCTGAACGCAACAACCATAAAACCATACTATAACTAAAACATAGTTTTTAGAATGTTGTAAATGCATTTTTCTTAATTTCTTTATTTATTTCTAATACAATTTTCATCACCATCTTTCTGCCCATGGCATAACCCATGTTACTTGGGGTCGGCGCAACACGTTTTCTTCTTCCATTCTCCCCTATCAACCGTCACGCTATCATTTATACCTTTTTCCCTCATGTCATTCCTCACACAATCCATCCATCGTTTTCGTGGTCTTCCTCTCGCTCTCCATCCATCCACAGTTATATTCATCACTCTTATAATCACATGCGATTCTTCCCTCATACAATTCTATTTTTCTTCTTCATACAATTTAATTAAATTTAGTATTTCAGAATACATAATTAAATAGGTTAACCTAGGTTGGTTTGTGGATGGGTGATCACCCATTACATACCGAGTTTCCTCCGTGCCTGGGAAAGCACGTTAAGCCGTTGGTCCCGGCTGTCATTTGTAGATCTTTGACAGTCGTTAGGTAGTCAGAAGCCCAAAAAAGTCTGACAACCAGTCTTACCAAGGGGTATCGTATTACCCGGTACTAACTGGGTTGTGGAGGTCAGATAGGCAGTTGCTCCATGTAAAATACTGGTATTCAGCTGCATCCGGTAAAACTGGAAGCCGACCCCAATATAGTTGGGAAAAGGGTAGGCAGATGAATACATAAATAAATATTTAAAAATAAATACTACCTAGGTATCGAAAACAGGGTAAAAACTACTGGCGGTGGTCAGGGCTCCAGAGAGAGGAGAGCAACCTCCTAATAATACGAGCCGTGTCCAGCCAGGAGTAGGTACCGGTTTCTGAATCAATACCTTGATCAACCTGATTAAATATTATCATTTTCTTAGCTCTATTTAAAAAAAACCGGCCAAGTGCGAGTCGGACTCGCGCACGAAGGGTTCCGTACCATTATTATCAAAAAAGGGCAAAAAAATCACGTTTGTTGTATGGGAGCCCCCCTTATATAGTAATTTTATTCTGTTTTTAGTATTTGTTGATATAGCGGCAACAGAAATACATCATCTGTGAAAATTTCAACTGTCTAGCTGTCACGGTTCATGAGATACAGCCTGGTGACAGACAGACGGACAGACGGACAGACGGACAGACAGCGAAGTCTTAGTAATAGGGTTCCGTTTTTACCCTTTGGGTACGGAACCCTAAAAAGGTTTGACGACTTTTCTAAGAAACCTGGCCTGTCTAACTACCAACGTTTTTATTTATCTTTAAAACAGCAGCCATGAGTAAAACATGTATTAAATGGCAAATACCAACATTGCTTACAACAAACATTGTAAGAGACTTAATCATATACAGCGTCTCGTTTCCTAGACCAAAGTTAGAATCTTTCCATTGAGCACTTTATTAAACTTTGATTTAATATTTTATAAAATCTAAATAATTGACTGAGTTTTTAACTTTCAAAAATAAATTAAATATTTAATTTCAGAAGATTTTTTCCGGTTTGGTTTTAATACCAGCTATTGCTATAAACATGTTTTATGCTTGTCTGTGATTTTGAACATAAAATGATGGAAGAAAAGCAATTAAGATATATCAAACCCTATTTTGTAATACGATACATAATCAACAAAATCAGATTCCAACTTATATACATCGATGTTTTTACCCTTCTGACACCCTTACGATTAGTCCAGACCATAGACAAAATATTATAATTTTGAAACCTAGCCTTTTGATCAAAAATCCTTGAAAACTAAATGTTTCTGTTTAGTTTTTAGTGGTTAATTTATTTTATGTTTTGTCTTATTTTAGTTTATGCCAACCTAGTCCCGATTTACGGGTCTTCTGTTACCGCAAGGCTAGGTGTAGAAAAACCGCATTGTAAGCCCGATTTTGTTGAATAATTTATCACTCTACCCGTTTAGTCTAGAATACTATCTAGAAGACTCTACCGCTTTACCGTCCATCATCATCAAAACCATAAAATCCTCTTCCAATCTACTAGGAATTGAACCTATCCGAGTCGGAGTACATAAGTTTCCAGTCATTTGCAAAATACTGAAAAAAAAATATACGTTTTCTTAAGTTTTTGAGAAACATTTTGATACTAGAGCATTAAATCATCATATCAACCCAAGAAAAGTATTAAAAGTTAAGTTCAACTACTGCTTGGCGCAAAAAATACTATTATACTCCTGCAATTTTCTACGACATCGACATTTCAAACGTCCGTAGCTGTCGCGGCCATGATGTGACGTCATTATCCACAATCTGCCTTGTTTACATCTATTTTTATTGGCCTTAATAAATTAATTTTTAAAAATTTAATTTTGCTTCAAGTAAAAAATTGCAATGACAAAAATTGAGGGATTTTCTTTTTAGCTCTTCCCTAGTCGCTAGATAGATGGCGCTAGGAGTTAGTATGATAATGCAAGGAACGGAACCTAAAAAAACTGATTTTAACAAAGCGTGAGAAAACTAGGTTATATTCGGAAGGTTATATGAAAGTGTCAGTCAAAGAGAGTATGTGACGTGACGCAATGTTTTTTTTTTCAAGCGTTTTGGCTTTGGCACCAACTATCATAGCAAGTTCAACGCCATCTATAGTTCTAGGAAACTAAGTTTTTTTTTAATATCTCAAAAGGAAAACCTCTCAAACTTTGCTGGCGTTATCGAGGACGGTGTGTTTTAAAGAGTGCGTTCCGTTTCACCAAAAACATGCTTCATAAGGCAGTAAATCTTCAAAATAAGTGTTAAAGTAGGAACTAAGTGTACCACAGCGTTTTTATACGCCACTATAAGGCATTTTTCATAAATAAAAAGATTTTTGTATTTCATGCATATTCCCAAGGATAATAACTTGTTTCATCAGCGTTCAAGAATAATTATTGTTTGTTGTACGAGACAATGGATTATGCTGAGCCAAGTTAGAGCTGTACAGGTGGCTGTCTACATACCAGTCAGACCATGTTTGAGTTACGAAGCTGAGGCTGAGAACAAGAAATTATTTAGATGCTTCCAAATAAGTCTGAGCCATCGTTCACACCAAACGTATTGTCCGCCGCCGAATGTGAGTATGCTCACTGTCTGCCCCAGTGTGAACGTGCACTCAGTCTGCAGTACGCCTTCTCACCAAGCCGACAATACGCTACAGCGTACAATTCTAATACGCTGTTACGTTCGGCAACGTAGCCAATCCGTGTCCGCCGTGCATAGACGCGTAGTACAATAATCGGCCACCGACACCGAGAGTCAGCGACAACGCACTACGTAATAGCGTATAGTCGGTTCGGTGTGAACAAGAAGTTAAGTAAATATATATTGAAAAGCGATAAACTGCGTAACGCGTGCTCACAGTCAGCGGCGGACAATAAGTTTGGTGAACGATGCCTAAGGCCATGTACAAACCAAACGTAAATTAAGCCGCCGACCGTGAGCGAGCGTTACGCAGTTTAGTGAATTTCCATACACATTCACGTTTTCGTTCCTATCTAACCGACAATACGTTATTAGTGTTATTACGCTGACGTTCGGCGGCCGACTTTTAAAGCGTGTCAATCAATAGGCGCCGCGCATGCTGATTGGCTGGTACGTAGCTGAACGTCAGCGTCCAACGCCGCGCCGCGCGGCGTACTTCACAAAGACTACAATATATATAGTACTTCAGTCGAGAAGTATGCAAGGTACAGACCTTACGTGGTTTTACAGACTTGCGATAATATTTCTTGAATTTAACATCTGTTTTCTTAAATTAAATATAAATTAAACTGACCAAGATGACATCTCTTTAAATTTAAAGGATGTACCTAGATATCAAAATTCTTCTCTTCCTTTCTTAGTCTTGAATGGCCAATTTCTTAGCAATATTTATATAATTAGTTAGCAAGCCAATATCGTAACGAACATTATAGTCTGTCACCAGTCTAGGTCTTGAAACGTGAACTGAGATAATATTTTGTAAAATACTGCGAGAAATTCGAAGCTCCGGGCTCTTTGTGAAAAAAAATAGTTGGCCGTTTAGCGTTCGCATGCGATGTGATGTGAACGTAAAGGGTACAAGCCGACTATTTTGTTCACACCATTGGCGTTTTGTACGCTACAACTACAACGCGCAGCGTATTGTCAGCATACTGTGAACGAAAAATACCCTCTGGTTTCACGTTTACACTGGGGCTCACAGTTAGCATGTTCATATTCGGCAGCTGACTATACGTTTGGTTTGAACACAGCCTTCTAAAATGTTGGTTTGTAGCCAATGATACTCTAATTTTTCAACGTTTGGTTTGAACACAGCCTTCTAAAATGTTGGTTTGTAGCCAATGATATTCCAATTTTGTAGCAGTCAAAACAAACTTAACGCAGCGCCATCTGCCTTTATTTTTAAAACACTTAGTAAGATAGGGTTTGTTACCCCGTGACAACACAAGAGGGATGCACATGTTAGTTATGGGTAAAGAATATAATTTTTGTACATACATAGCATGGGTAATGAAAACAATCACAACAGTATTTTTAACAATAATTGTCATTTGTTTGATATTCCAAGAGAAAATACCAAATTGTGTATAATTGACTCTTCGGCGTTGAACATAACAATATATTTTATTGTAGGTAATAGAATATTGTGTGTTGACCAATATTTCATTCCTTAAATTAATTACCTATTCATCAGTTATGTCAACTCTATATTTTATCTGTAACCGATGGATTCCAATTGGAACTTGGTAAAACGGAACGCAATATAAGGCGTCCTCAGCAATTACCAAAAGCAACTCTATCGTGTTGCACAAAGGCTTACTCTACGATACGAGTTATGGCCTTCAATTTTACAAAAAAAAATATGCTTTAGCTACGATGTAGATTAAGTAAACGTAAAAGGTTATTTTTTTATTGTTACTCTGCAGACGGACGATTTCTGGCCAAAAGTAGAATTAATAACACGTACCTTTTAATTCAGTAATAATTTTACAACGAAGTTGTTAATAAGTTCTCAACTCTAACTGTTGGAAGTTATGTATTAGTTAGGCATAAAGTTTAGTCCAAGTTGTGATTTGTGTTCAGTGTTGTTTAGTTCGAGTTTATCAATTTGGATACTTAATAACTATTTAAGTACCTACTGACAAAGTGATAATTGTTGTGAATGACAGTAAAATTAACGTAAAGTTAATGTTTCAAGTGATAATAATTCTTAGCATGACATAATTGCGGCAAATTCAAGTGTTTGTGAGTGATCGTTACAGGAATAATTTTCTGCTAAGTATGACTCATGATCCGGATAACAATGGTTTCTGTTGTTATAACATGAACTCGTTTTACTAAGAATACATTTAAATGTATTTGTTGCGGGTAAAGTTTTATAAATTATATTCCAACGCTAAAGGAACACATTTTTTTTAAAAGTAAGTCAAAACTTGTTATCTTCTTTAGTATTAATCTAACTTGATAGAGCTATTTGTCATGTTCTTTAAATATGTGTATAAAACGCAACCATACAATGCTTGTACTAATTACATAATACGTGACAAACTTAGAAACCTAGGTACATACCTAGTATTTTTATTCTAAGGACGAGTGGCGTCATTAGGGTTCCGTACCCAAAGGGTAAAAACGGAACCCTATTACTAAGACTTCGCTGTCTGTCCGTCTGTCTGTCCGTCTGTCTGTCACCAGGCTGTATCTCATGAATCGTGACAGCTAGACAGTTGAAATTTTCACAGATGATGTAAGTAGGTATTTCTGTTGCCGCTATATCAACAAATACTAAAAACAGAATAAAATTAATATTTAAGGGGGGCTCCCATACAACAAACGTGATTTTTTTGCCGTTTTGTCTAATGTATAGATAATGGTAAGTACGGAACCCTTCGTGCGCGAGTCCGACTCGCACTTGGCCGGTTTTTTTTAAAGTAGGTAGGTTTAAGTAGGTATACTTCTGTATACTAGGTAGGTAGGTCGATACCCAAGTAGGTATCACTAAGCACGCGCTTTAAGTGCGGTAGGTACTGTAGGTTCCATAAGTACCTACTACCTATCTAAACGGTCAACCCGGTTTTTTTACTTATTGAACATGAACTTGGTAGCAAAATGCATTGAGCTAGGTTAGGTAGGTACTACTACTTATGTTTAGAGAAGACAGCGCGAACAAAATCTGTGCGCAGTGCGGGGCGCGCGGGGGGCGGCTAGGCCCGTATAGGCGTATACCTACCTATAGCTATAATGCGGCTCCGGCCCATCTCGTAACTTTCCCATTTCGACAACTAAACAAAATAGCATCACAAAAGTCCCATTTCGTAACTATTTTGATCTTCATTCCCTGGCGAGCAAGCGTCTGAGTGAACTGCAGCCGGCCCACTGCAGTTGAACGGAGCACAGATTATGTTCAAAAAATGTATTTTCTTTTCTTTTCCTGTCTGTCCGTAATTGTCCAGTCATCCTCAGTCATTTGTACGCCCGCCAGTATAGAATCTCTTAAGGCCCTTCTAACCCTAAGATTAGCAACTCTATTTGTGGTGGTTCAAACATCGCGATGTTTGAACCATTATTATTGAAATACCGTTAGAATAAAGTTCTAATCAGCTTGCACTACAAAGCGGTTGTTACGTCAGTCACTGCGGCCGAATAGTGCGAAATGAGTGTTTTTTTGCGATTTACAAAAAATCTATTGATTGCACAAAAAAAATAAAACACATAAGACCTGCTTTATAGTTAGTACAGTTAGTATTCAAAGTTTCATGATCTAATTTGAAGTACTTTTTGAATATTACCTACCAGCGGTTTATTGTTCGATTTGGAGGTAACTTTGGTTTTTTTTTTCTATCGAGAAAAGTTTATGAAATCGTGTTTTCGCCAAACATAGGACTTAACATTAATCCTCAACTTTACCATAGGTATATTTATTTCAAAATTAATGCTGCAGTATTTTAGGCGTAACGGAGGATCATGCTAAGCCATTTGAGGGAGTATACCTAGGCCCTTAAATCTTCCTCTATTCTTATTCTTACTTGCTCTCCACTCTCCACATGACTTTTTTTAGTCACCTGCGCGGCTCCACTTTCATACCAACACCCGTCTTCCGGGTGCTAATTAAGATACGCTAATTAATAGGGTTCTCAAAAAATAAACTAATCGCAAAGTTTAACCAAGACGGAGTACCTATTATATTATCTGTGGTTTAACCTAACATCGATATTTTATTACCTAAACCACAAAAGAAAACATTAGATCTTAAAGATTTTAGTATTGTAGGTAACCTATAGATATCGGGTTAACTAAACGTCTAAATTAAAATTTAGCCTTTAGGCCCGGATACACTAGAGATTTTCGGCTGACTGAATTTAGATTTTCATCGACAATGGTGTCGATTCTGTTTTGTGCACAAACTAAACTTAATTTAGGCTATTGCTATCTTTTTCTCTCTAATAAAACGAGAAAGAGACGTAATTTAGAGCTGTCAAATTTAATTGGAACTAATATTTCCATACAAATAAAGGGTGCACGTAAAAACATGGCGACTAAAAACACGGTGAAGCGCAAGGCATCAACTAGTTACTTTAAATTAGAGATCCTGCCCCACTTATGCAAGAAAACTGACAAATCCTGCCAAAATCGAAAGCACAAAATGCCAAAATAATGCCAATATAATTTAAAAATCACTCCCACTCTACACGATATAATTGTTCATATTTACGTTTCATGTTAAATCAGGAATGGAAAACATTCACACTCACACCGCACGAAATCCGAAACAAAATAGTTTTTCCGACAGTTTTTATTCTAGTCCGACTAATAAGAAACAACTGACACACACAAAAGCAAAGATATTATATTAATAAACATTTTGCTCCGCACTTTAAGGTTTACAATGGAATGAACTACAAATCCAATTTATTAGAGATGTTATGGGAAATCCCCGATTTCCCCGAACCAAAGGTCTTTGCGTTGCCAGTGTTGCCATAGGCATTTTAAAATTCCCACTTACTTTTTTTCCTTTCTCGATACTGCATCCTACTCTTTTTATGGGCTGTAGCGGCTATACTGCCAAATCTGCCAGCTTAAATTGCTAATACTGCCAAATACTGCCAGATTTCTAAAACGTCAAACAAAAGTGCCAGAGAGTAAAATAAAGGGCTAAACCTGCCAAAAAGGCAGGATCCTGCCACATATGGTCACACTGTTTGACATTTTTTTTGTGTAATTATGCTTTGTTGGTTTTCCTTAAATAAATAAATAAATCTCTAACTTAGTTCATAGCTATAGCCGTCCTTTTCTCGCACTGCCTTTTAGTAAAATATAGCAATAGCCTAAATTAAGTTTAGTTTGTGAAAAACAGAATCGACACCATTGTCGATGTAAATCTAAATTCCAGAAGAAAATTAGGACGTAGTTATTCACTCGTGCCGTTACCTAATCATAGTGACTGAGCCATCATTTCAGGTAACAGAGTTGCTGTCGTGTAACCGTAGTCCCTACTACGGTTACACGGCAACTCTCCCTCTACTTAATCAACTCGGTGGATGGTCGAAGGATGTTTTAGTTTATAGGCCACCATTCCCTTTGAGATACCTACCTACATAACAGGCTGACGATTCATAACAGACCGTAAATTCAGCGATACCTACCTAGCTGAAACATTACTGATTCGTGATAAATTCTTGAGTAATTTACCTAGGTCATAGATATATATGGTAAGTATACTAGCTGACCCGCGCAACTTCCTCTGCGTCACATGAGAGAGAGAGGGTTAGAGAGAGTGTGAGTCAACCTTAAAAGATAGACATAATGCAATCGCGGTTTTTTTTAGAACGTTTCAAAACGAACAATTCCCTAATACATGATTGTTGCGTAAATTTAACCGTTTATGCAACGCCCGCAAAGGAAGCTCTCAAAAGAAATAAATTTTCCTAATTTTTTCAACATTTATCATTGATGCTCCGCTCCTTTTAATTATAGCGTGATGTTAGATAACCTATAGCCGTCCTCGATAACTATTCAACACTAAAAGTTTTTTTTTTAATTCGAACCAGAGTGGTTCCTGTAATTAGCGCGTTCAACCAAACAAACAAACTCTTTAGCTTTATAATATTAGTAGGATAAATATAGATCCAAGTGGGTAACAATTTAATTTCTTCGATATACCTATTTGCATTATTCGCTAAAATATCTACTTACTTATGTTTTTCCAAAAAAGGGCTTGCCTCGACAGCTTATATTTTTCTTTTTTTTTGGATGGGAAATCATCAAATGACTCCTCCCGCTCTGGACGGAGCAGGAGGGAGTGTAAGACTTTTACTGACTAAAACCGATCCATGTTCCTTCATCGCCCTTTGTGTTCCGGGGCCACGGTATCTCTTTCAAACAGTTTCGCAACCCCGGCAGGCATCGGTCCTTGTGGACCCCTTCCTTTTTGCTGACTCTCTTTGAGGCGAACACGAACGCGCCGTCGACATGGCCTGTCGTCATGAGACGGATGGACGGCGAGCTAGCCCATAGCCCACCGTCCACAGGCCCGGCCGGGACGTTGTGAGGTTCTCTCCCTCTCACGTTTCGCCACCTCCTTCTCTAGCATTACTGCTTCGCAGAAGGGGGTGACGGCGTCCCATTCCGTCTCGCTCCGGACCATGGCTTGAACCAGGGCCAGACGCGAGAGGTCACCGCCGCCAATCGCCGCTTCGAGGACACGGCGGTGTTCCGCCCACGCGGGGTACACCTCCACCGTGTCCTCCGGTCGATCCTCGCAGTGGAAACACCCGGGCGTTTCCTCCCGCCCGATTCGGTACAGGAACCTCCCGAAACAACCGTGTCCGGTGAGGACCTGCGTTGGCGGAAGGAAACCGCCTCGCCGAGCACCTTGCGGGGACGGGGCCGGGTCTTGCGCAAGGGGCGCTCTACGGTAGACGCCATCATGCGCGTGAGAGCCCTCACGACGGGGGTGCATGCGGTGTCCAGGGGTGGGGTTGTCGTCTTCATCCTTAGACACTCGATGACAGTCATACTCCAGCTAGGTCGAAAGTTCTCATCAAAGGTGCAAGAAATTAGCCCAAACACGATTTTTCAATTATAAATGGGACCAACTTTGAGATGTACCTACGATTTTCACAAAAAAAGGACCATGTACGGACTTCTCTGTAAAAGTTATCCGTGGTCATATATAAAAACCGGCCAAGAGCGTGTCGGGCCACGCTCAGTGTAGGGTTCCGTAGTTTCCCGTCCGATGAGTTTAAAGGTGGGTATCCATTATGTAAAAATGCTTGCATATACGAATATATATACTACAAACTTAGTCCAGAAATTATTTTGTACAACTTTTTGTCGTTTTTGTACAAAAACTGTTGTCTCCATCAAGTTCAAAATGATTTTCCTAGAAAGTCCTTATAAAGTTCTACTTTTCAGATTTTTTTCATATTTTCTAAACTTATGGTTTAAAAGTTAGAGGGTATTCATTTTTAAATACCTTTCCAACAATATATCACACGTTAGGGTTGAAATTAAAAAAAAATCACTTCCCACTTTACATATATAGGGGGGCTACCCTAATAAAACATTTTTTTCCAATTTTTATTTTACCACTTTGTCGGCTTTGTCGGCGTGATTGATATACAAATATTGGTACCAAATTTCTGCTTTCTAGTGCTAACGGTCACAGAGATTAAGCGAGGACGGACAGACGGACGGACAGACATGGCGAAACTATAAGGGTTCCTAGTTGACTACGGAACCCTAAAAACCGGCCAAGTGCGAGTCGGACTCGCACACGAAGGGTTCCGTACCATTGACTATATTTAGTATTTGTTGTTATAGCGGCAACAGAAATACCTACATCATCTCTGAAAATTTCAACTGTCTAGCTGTCACGGTTCATGAGATACAGCCTGGTGACAGACAGACGGACAGACAGCGAGGTCTTAGTAATAGGGTTCCGTTTTTACCCTTTGGGTACGGAACCCTAAAAAATACGCGTCGAATTGAGAACTTCCTTCTTTTTGTTTTGTTGGTTAAAAACCCAATCTTGAGGCAACTGACACGGGCGAGAGTCATTCAATAGGGACTATGCATACATTTAATTTTTTTCATTTTGATACGGAATGTTAAAAATCTATAAAAATAATGACTAAAAGCGAAATCAAGACATAAATCGGCCAAACAACACAAAAGTTATAACCATTTAAACTTTTGTTTCTATCTCTTTCTAGATAAACAGAATTTAGTATGGATTTTGTACGTCGATGTAGCGAATGACGTCATTCGCTATATCGAATCTCTCTGTCTAATCAGCAGTTTCAAATGCTTGTAACTTAGTATTTTTTTATAGATATTAAAAAATAATTTTACTTTGCTATTTCTGATGTTATTACGCTTTGTTTAGAGTAATAAAAAAAATCATGCATACCTATGCCCTATTCAGAAAATGGAGTGAAATTAACAACGCCATCTATCGACCAAAATGTTAAACTGCTAAAGTATATTATGCTATATATTTTTTTTAGAGCCGGTCAGTCGTTTTAAAAGTTACGTGGTGAGCACATTTTTAGTCATTGCTACCATTTTAGTTCAACAGATGTCGCTGCATGTATGTATCTTACATTTGATGATTAGTTCTTCTTGAAAACTTTAATTAAGTTCATATATCTTTTGATAGAATTAACCGATTTCAATGAAACAAAAACTAAATAATACCTACCCCAAGTTACACACAATTTTTATGTAGGTATAATAGTTATCTACATTGGTTTTGTAAATTTTACGTGATGCTTGATCATCGAAACAGACAAACAGACAAAAATTCCAAAAATGCTGGAAATGTGTTCTGTTGCTTATCCTTTAACACCCTAGCAATTTTTTTTCTAAATATTTTCGATAAGTATACAAAAATGATTTTTCTACAGATTTATTATATGTATAGATTTAACTCAATGACATATTGTATCAGTATTTTCGGAATTGAAATCGTTACATTTTTAATTTGAGTCAAACAATAGAACTCTGCATATCGCAGTGTATTGCAGTGCAAAGGTCTCTCGCAAGCTCCGCCCATAACACCCTGTCCGCCGCGCCGCGCCGCCTAGCAGATCAAGTGTGCCCTGACCACCTTTTAAAAGTCGTTAGACCCATCTATTGTAGTGCATGTCACTCTATGCATGCTTTCTGGAACCTAGACAATTGACAAAACGATTCCAAAACGTTTCTTCTGTCTACAAGGAATTTCAACGGGATTCATTCAACTTTTTGGTAGCGTAGGTACCTACGCCAATCCCATACCTACCTATTAGATACTTTTGACATTTCATCATCGTTATCACTGATAGCATGTAACTTTATCCCTCTATCTTTTCTATCGCTCTTTAAGTACTCCTATTCTCCATGGGCTTCCGGCCCTTCGACAAACAAAAAACCCCTAACAAAATACCTACCTAAAATCTGAATGAGAATTGCGAATTATTGTGGCCGGTATGCAAACAAAACTTTGTGATAAACAGAATGTATTTCCATTATTATTTATCGCGTGGGAATGTGGGATATACATACCTCAAGATAAATACACTCCATCAGCAGAGAGAGGGAATTTTAATAATGAACCTGAAAGCGATTTTTACCTATCAAGAGTTCCGCCCGTGTCAATATTCCATGGCAATGATGACACCAGCTGACAGACAGTTGTGAAACGCAGTTTAAATGTGCTGATCGCGTTCAGTTTCTTATGTGAAGCGAGATTTGCCTACTCGATCATGTTTAGAAATTTCGATAGCTAGCTAATTAAATAAGGCTTCTACATGATATTTTCAAATTATTATCATAAACAACACTTGTCTACCCTATACGAGTACTTACTCTTAAGCAAGCGTAGTGAGTTTTATCAATAACTTTATTAAAACCAATGTAAGAGCACACCAAGAGGCTGTGTCCTGTAAACCCGATTAATAAGATTAAAACTAACCAACACTTGTCTCAATCGAGACGCAAATAGGCTTGTTAAGAGGTTTACGTAGAGACACACTAATAACTTTTTAATAGTCTAGCCGAGACTATTAAAAAGCTATTAGTGTTTAATTAACCACAAATATTTAATGGTTTCTGATTCTGTCTCGCGAATCAATTTTAGTGTACCTAATTTTAGATTATGGACCGTATTCTATGTCACTGATATTTGTTTAATTAACTTACCGAACAGCAAAATCACGGTAATATTATGATACAGTAGTGTAACTCGGCCGCATGATAGAAATAAATGCCTACAGCCGCGCGGTACGTAAACATGCGTTAGGGCTGCCCGTCTCCAGCATTTTAATTACATTTGCCTACTTTCTGTTTCTATTTAGTTTTGTGATTGTAAAAATCCTTTTTATATAAATAAATGAAATACTTTGTATATTGAATAAAGGAAGTGTTCAATAAAAATGCGTGTTGTTTTTTGATTGGTAGATTTAATTCATGATTCATTCAGAACCGCATATAACTACCTATTTCACTCGTCTCAATAACTTTCCGTTACTCTATTCGCTTTATTTATTAATCCAAACACCTTTTTTTTTCGTGAGATAAAAGGAAATACTTATCCATTAAAAAGACACACATTATGTACCTACCTACTAGTAAGTAAAATTATTTTATAGTCTTACCTTTCAGAGTTTCCAGGTAATTTAAAAAAACTTATGTCTGGATGCGTTATTGACGAATTCATACAACCAAAAACAGCACAATATTTCCTACTCGTCATATTAACTGATTTTTAGAGAAAAAATCGCGCGGTTATTGTTAAAAAAACAACACACCGTCCGTTCGACACTGCGGTAAGCCGTGACTGTCTGCGCCCCAAGCGCACCCCAAGATCGAGGCGCGTAGGTATAGCTCGCGTTTCGTCCGTTTCTATGAAGTTGGAGTACTGTATTATAATATTACCGTGGCAAAATACTTGAACAGAACTTTTATGTACCTCCTACCTAACAGGGCATTTGCAGATGATAACGATTGATTCGTCTAACTGAAGCGCGGTCTTCAGTCGGAGCTACCGGTATTTCTGAAGCGCCCCCGATGTCACTACCCGTGGTCAGGGCAATCAGGAATAAAAACCATGTTATGTTAAGGTGAATGCTCCAGGGTAGCCCGCGAAATTCAAATTTTCTCACGTTTTTTGCAACTTGCAGGCCCGTGCTAGGTCGTATGTTAGGTCGTATGTTGATTAAAATATTATTCGCGGCTGTAAGACGTACCCTATGTAGTTACAGAATTGGTCACGTTCATAAAGGTGTAGAAATGACTTTCAGTTGGACGAATCAATCTTTATCATCTGCAAATGCCCTGTTAGGTAGGAGGTACATAAAAGTTACTACCTGGAGTTGCTACCCTGGAGCATCAGCCTTAACTATGTATTACGCACTTTTTTTATTAAATACGGAACTAAGTTGTTTGTTGTTGTTTTCTCCAGGGAGAAATAGCGCATAAAAACAACCTCAGGACTGACCTAATCATCACAATCATGGGGTAGTATTATTTCCAGGGGGCGCGTTTTCACTTTTCAGCTTCATGAAAAGAGCTTGCGTCATAACGAATACTGTGTTAGGTTTTCGTCGTGTCGATTCATACAAGAAGTAACGTTTGTCGATTTATACAGAAAAGCCTAGCCCGTAGATAAAAGTCGGGATTCAAGAGCGAGCGCAGCGAGTTAGAAACCTCGACTAAGATTTGTACAGAAATTGTGTGAATTAATAAAGAAAAGCATTTGTATTGAAAGAACACAGATTTTCCGAGCGAGCGAAGCGGGTTTTGAGGGTATACTCCCCTCCCCCATCTCCCAGAAATCTGCCTAGTAGCCTACGGCCCTGCCGCATAGGTACGCGAACTTACTTGTTTTAGGTACCTACTTATCATATTTAGGGATGTTACTCCAAGTTTCAAGTTTATTCACGCAAGGAATAAAATATTCACATTTAAATAAACGAAATTCCACCCTTTGCACCGCAATAAAGGTGGAAAATTAAAAATCCCTTTCAATATTCCTCTTGTGTAATGCAAGGGGAGCTGGCGCTCGCATACCTACGTAGTGTATTGAAGTGAACCCTTCTGTAAAATTGCACGTTCCTTGCGCCACGGCTAGCGGCTGTACGTTTAGTACTATCGGGGTCTTTTCCGCCTTACCATTTTATTTTTTTTTCGCTTAAGAGCGGGCCTAACGCCAGGATAAATTCTGATTTCCCCCGCGCGTCTCGCTACACCCGCATTAGTGCCGATAACAAACACGGGCGGCCGCGGCGCCACGACGCGCGAAGCGCGGGACCAAGCTTGCGTAGTGTAGCGGGTAGGGCGTAGTATATGCAAGCAACACAGTTAAATAAAGCCACTTTTTTTTCTTATTTTTTTTTGTATTCATTTTTTAACAACTTCTATACAATACATTCCTATGTTGTTTGTATGTCGTGAAATAAAAGTTTCGACTTTTGAGTACTCCATTTCATCTTAATTTTTTTCTCCATTTCGTTTTATCATCACGCCTGTTATTTTGACGACCCGATTGGCGCAGCGGTAGTGAGGCTGCCTTACGTTCTTAGGGTCCCGGGTTCGAATCCCGGTCGGAGCAAATGTTTGAGTGATGAGCATGGACATTTGTTTCCGAGTCATGGATGTTTATATGTATGTATAATATGTATGTATTTACAAACAAAAAGTATATATGTAGTATATCAACTATCTGGTGTCCACGACACAAGCCTCGTTGCTTAGTGTGGCACAAGATGGCGCTGTGTGTAATGTCCAGCAATATTTATTTATTTATTTATACTTGATGGTGGTTTTTTTTTGTTTTTTTGGCCCATGAGTGCCATACGCTCGACAACATAAACAAACACATATTAATGTCTAAATTTTTTGCACAAATACCAACTAAAAAGAAAATGTTATATTATAATTATACATTAAAAACGATAACAAAAAGTAAAATGATGAAATAATAAAATAAATAACATTCGATTTTTTAATAACTTATAAAATTTATAAATACTGTGACCATTAATAAGAGCAAAAAGGCATTCATAAACACCAAACATGACAAAATCGAGAAATGTATAAAATTGATAACCATAATAAAATTGAGGACATACCGTACAATAAGAATCAATAATAAAAGTAAAAATAATAGAATGTATAAAATTTATGACATTGGTAAAATTGAATAGGTAACGAATAAAAATTGATGAAATTAAAAAAAATAAAGATAATATATTGATAACTATGCTAATATTTAAAAATGCATAAGATTGTATTAATGATACCTATACATGATATATACCTAATTGATAAAAATATTGATGAAAATTGTTTTAAATTGATACATCAAGACACAATAACAAAAATTATAGAATGTGTAAAATTAATAACATTGGTAGAATAAATATTTATAAAACACTGTGCCCGTTAGTAAAAAGAACAAAAAGGCAATAATAATAAAAAGCACAAAAGATAAAATCGAAAATTTTATAAAATTGATAACAAAAATAAATTTGATGACATACACTAAGAATCAGAAACAAAAAGTAAAAATGGAGGAATGTGTAAAATTTATGAGCTCAAAATGAAAATCCCAGGCGGCCAGAACATTTTTGGTTTTCGATCATGGGTGTCGTTTTCATAGTTTTTGGGGTCGCTGAATACAAAAATGAGGTCAATTTTGACCTCATTTTCGTATTCAGCGACCCCAAAAGGCAAGATGGTGCCGGGAAAAAATGTGGTTTTTCCATCATGGGTGTCATTTTTATGGTTAACGTGGTCACCGATAACGAAAATGAGATCAAAATGAAAATCCAAGATGGCGCCCAAAAAAAATTATTATGGGTCAACCCCGAAAACCATGAAAACGACACCCATGACGGAAAATCAATAATTTTCCTGGGCTCCATCTTGAATTGTCATTTTGACCCCATTTTTGTAATCAGCGTCCTCGAAAACCATGAAAACGACACCGATGACGGAAAAACCAAAAATTTTCCTCGGCGCCATCTTGGATTTACAGTTTGACCTCATTTTCGTAATCAGTTTCCTCGAAAACCATGAAAATGACACCCATGACGTAAAATCAAAAATTTATGCCGGTGCCATCTTGGATTTTCATTTTGACTTCATTTTCGTTATCAGTGACCCTAAAAACCATAAAAACGACACCGATGACAGAAAAACCAAAATTTTTCTTTGGCACCATCTTGAATTTTCATTTTGACCTCATTTTCGTTATCAGCAGTGATAGGAATAGGTAGTGCTTATTAGCCTAAACTTCGAAGAACAGAGACAAGAATCGGAGACTTCCTTAGACCACAGATGACAGAATAGATAATAGTACTTGCTTAGACTGTATTTTTTTTCCGGGACATCACGTAAGTACCTACATCAAAAATTAATGTTATTTGGAATAAGTAATTGGTCTATGTTTACCTAAAGTTTGCGACTAGACATTATAACACAGTCGTTACAACCATCAAAATTTCTGAAAGTTTTCTTTTTTTAAGAACATTTTGGAAACGATTTCTTCATCATAAAACTATGAAACGCTATCTTTGTCAAGGAGCCGTACACGTTTTGAAGTAAATATCTACTTTCTAGCTCACTGTCGGCCACGTTTGTTGAAATTTCTAAAGTTCAAGTGATTTATTATTTCAAAAACAAAAGGTATTTGGATTTTATCTTACTAAAATATATTTCTGAAGTATTTTCAAAATTCTAAAATAATAGCCGGGTTACATTGTTTAGTAACACACTTAAACTTTAAAAACATCATTTAATCTTTATTGCAACGAAAGTACAATGGGCGGACTTTTATGGCTGCGCATTTAGTTATCTACTCTTAGAATTTACAAAAAAAAACTCGTCATGGTCGCATAATAAAATATAGTCTAAGGAAGTCTCCGATTCTTTTCTCTTTTCTTCTTCGAAGTTTAGACTAATAAGCACTACCTATTCCTATCACTGGTTATCAGTGACAACGTAAACCATGAAAAAGACACCCATGACGGAAAATCTAAAATTTTCCTCGGCGCCATCTTGGATTTTCATTTTGACCTCATTTTCGTTATCAGTGACCACGTAAACCATGAAAACGACACCCATGATGGAAAAACCTAAAAATTTAATCCATCTTGGATTTTATTTTGACCACATTTTCGTAATAAGCAACCATGAAAACCATGAAAACGACACCCATGTTTGAAAAACCTAAAATTTTGCACGCCGCCATCTTGGATTTTTATTTTGACCTCATTTTCGTTATCAGCGACTCCGAAACCATGAAAATGTCACCCACGACAGAAAAAACCAAAAAACCAACTTCAGGTATAAATAACAGGCGTGAATGTTTACAGAGTGAACCTCAGTGGCCATTAAGTCGCGCAAAAGTCCAGTCGCGCAAGTGTCTTTCGCGCAAGTTTCTTGATACCCACTACCTACCTACTACACCTACCTACTACCTACCTACTACCTACCTACTACCTACCTACTACCTACCTACTACCTACCTACTACCTACCTACTACCTACCTACTACCTACCTACTACCTACCTACTACCTACCTACTACCTACCTACTACCTACCTACTACCTACCTACTACCTACCTACTACCTACCTACTACCTACCTACTACCTACCTACTACCTACCTACTACCTACCTACTACCTACCTACTACCTACCTACTACCTACCTACTACCTACCTACTACCTACCTACTACCTACCTACTACCTACCTACTACCTACCTACTACCTACCTACTACCTACCTACTACCTACCTACTACCTACCTACTACCTACCTACTACCTACCTACTACCTACCTACTACCTACCTACTACCTACCTACTACCTACCTACTACCTACCTACTACCTACCTACTACCTACCTACTACCTACCTACTACCTACCTACTACCTACCTACTACCTACCTACTACCTACCTACTACCTACCTACTACCTACCTACTACCTACCTACTACCTACCTACTACCTACCTACTACCTACCTACTACCTACCTACTACCTACCTACTACCTACCTACTACCTACCTACTACCTACCTACTACCTACCTACTACCTACCTACTACCTACCTACTACCTACCTACTACCTACCTACTACCTACCTACTACCTACCTACTACCTACCTACTACCTACCTACTACCTACCTACTACCTACCTACTACCTACCTACCTACTACCTACCTACTACCTACCTACTACCTACCTACTACCTACCTACTACCTACCTACTACCTACCTACTACCTACCTACTACCTACCTACTACCTACCTACTACCTACCTACTACCTACCTACTACCTACCTACTACCTACCTACTACCTACCTACCTACCTACCTACCTACCTACTACCTACCTACATACTACCTACTACCTACCTACTACCTACCTACCTACTACTACCTACCTACTACCTACCTACTACCTACCTACTACCTACCTACTACCTACCTACTACCTACCTACTACCTACCTACTACCTACCTACTACCTACCTACTACCTACCTACTACCTACCTACTACCTACCTACTACCTACCTACCTACTACCTACCTACTACCTACCTACTACCTACCTACTACCTACTACTACCTACCTACTACCTACCTACTACCTACCTACACCTACCTACTACCTACCTACTACCTACCTACTACCTACCTACTACTACCTACCTACTACCTACCTACTACTACCTACCTACTACCTACACTACCTACCTACTACCTACTACTACCTACCTACTACCTACCTACTACCTACCTACCACCTACCTACTACCTACCTACTACCTACCTACTACCTACCTACTACCTACCTACTACCTACCTACTACCTACCTACTACCTACCTACTACCTACCTACTACCTACCTACTACCTACCTACTACCTACCTACCTACCTACTACTACCTACTACCTACCTACTACCTACCTACTACCTACCTACTACCTACCTACTACCTACCTACTACCTACCTACTACCTACCTACTACCTACCTACTACCTACCTACTACCTACCTACTACCTACCTACTACCTACCTACTACCTACCTACTACCTACCTACCTACTACCTACCTACTACCTACCTACTACCTACCTACTACCTACCTACTACCTACCTACTACTACCTACTACCTACCTACTACCTACCTACTACCTACCTACTACCTACCTACTACCTACCTACTACCTACCTACTACCTACCTACTACCTACTACTACCTACCTACTACCTACCTACTACCTACCTACTACCTACCTACTACCTACCTACTACCTACCTACTACCTACCTACTACCTACCTACTACCTACCTACTACCTACCTACTACCTACCTACTACCTACCTACTACCTACCTACTACCTACCTACTACCTACCTACTACCTACCTACTACCTACCTACTACCTACCTACTACCTACCTACTACCTACCTACTACCTACCTACTACCTACCTACCTACTACCTACCTACCGGTTAATTCGGACGGGTTGTATATATTTTTAAAATAATTTCGGACAAAAACAATGCACATAAATCAATCATCAGTTTATTTTGCGTTTACTATGAGCTTATGCACGTAAAAAATACATAGTACCTTCGACTTCGGCAATCAGCCATCATTTGAGTCTTCAACTGTTTTAGTTATCGCTTTTCAATTGTATTTTTCTTGTTACCCATGTTACACAAAAAAAAAATTGATTCAATGATATTATTAAGAGTCCGTGCACAAAGTTCAGTCGCTAGAGTTTAGGCAAATTCGTTGCGATCCTATGTTAGTGTGCATTGTTCATGCAGATACACGCACACACGGGTGAAGATCGAGCGTAGTGATCGCTTAAACCATTTTGATCCTGTAGACGATATTATTTTATGATACATAATTATAAAGTCAGTACGGTTTAGAAATAAAAGTCTGGAATGTGTGTCTACTGTATATTTATCACAATCAAAATAAAAATGGTTTAATTTTGTATTAGAAGAATTTAGATACATATAAACATTTTACAAAATGATAAATAAAAGTGCGAGTTGGACTCGCGCACTGAGGGTTCCGTACAAACTTTTTAAAGGACAAACTTATTTTTTCTGGATCTGGGACTTTTGCGCGAAAGACACTTGCGCGAAAAGACAATGCGCGCATGGACTTTTGCGCGATTGGACTTATGCGCGAACGGACTTTTGCGCGCCTGGACATTTGCGCGAATGGACTTTTGCTCGATTAGACTTATGCGCGAACGGACATTTGCGCGCCAAGACACTTGCGCAAATGGACTTTTGCGCGAAAGGACACTTGCGCGACTGGACTTTAGCGCGACTTAATGGCCACTGAGGTTCACTCTGTAGGGTAAAAATAACATACCCCTGTTATTTATACTTGAAGGTGGTTTTTTCTTTTGGTTTTTCTGTCATGGATGTCATTTTCATGGTTTTTGGGGTTGCTGGTTACGAAACTGAAGTCGAAATGCAAATCCAAGATGGCGCCCAGGCAAATTTTTGATTTTCCGTCATGGGTGTCGTTTTCATGGTTTATAGGGGTGCTGGTTACGAAAATGAAGTCAAAATGCAAATCCAAGATGGCGCCGAGGAAAATTTTTAATTTTCCGTCATGGGTGTCGTTTTTATGGTTTTTGGGGTTGCTGGTTACAAAAATGAGGTCAAAATGTAAATCCAAGATGGTGCCGAGGAAAATTTTTGGTATTTCCGTCATGGGTGTCGTTTTTATGGTTTTTGGGGTTGCTGGTTACGAAAATAAGGTCAAAATGAAAATCCAAGATGGCGTCGAGGAATTTTTTTGATTTTCCGTCATGGGTGTCGTTTTCATGGTTTTTGGGGTTGCTGGTTACGAAAATGAAGTCGAAATGCAAATCCAAGATGGCGCCGAGGAAAATTTTTTGTTTTCCGTCATGGGTGTCGTTTTCGTGGTTTTTGGGGTTGCTGGTTACGAAAATGAAGTCGAAATGCAAATCCAAGATGACGCCGAGGAAAATTTTTGATTTTCTGTCATGGGTGTCGTTTTCATGGTTTTTGGGGTTGCTGGTTACGAAACTGAAGTCGAAATGCAAATCCAAGATGGCGCCCAGGCAAATTTTTGATTTTCCGTCATGGGTGTCGTTTTCATGGTTTATAGGGGTGCTAGTTACGAAAATGAAGTCAAAATGCAAATCCAAGATGGCACCGAGGAAAATTTTTGATTTTCTGTCATGGGTGTCGTTTTCATGGTTTTTGGGGTTGCTGGTTACGAAACTGAAGTCGAAATGCAAATCCAAGATGGCGCCCAGGCAAATTTTTGATTTTCCGTCATGGGTGTCATTTTCATGGTTTATAGGGGTGCTGGTTACGAAAATGAAGTCAAAATGCAAATCCAAGATGGCGCCCAGGAAAATTTTTAATTTTCCGTCATGGGTGTCGTTTTTATGGTTTTTGGGGTTGCTGGTTACGAAAATGAGGTCAAAATGTAAATCCAAGATGGCGCCCAGGCAAATTTTTAATTTTCCGTCATGGGTGTCGTTTTTATGGTTTTTGGGGTTGCTGGTTACGAAAATGAGGTCAAAATGTAAATCCAAGATGGTGCCGAGGAAAATTTTTGGTTTTTCCGTCATGGATGTCGTTTTCATGGTTTTCGAGGTCGCTAATTACGAAAATGAGGTCAAAATGAAAATCTAAGATGGCACCCAGGAAGCAAAAAAATTAAAATTATCAGCGACCTCAAAAACCATGAAAATGACACCTACGTTGGAAAAACCGAAGGTTTTTCTCGACGCCATGTTGGATTTGTATTCGACCTCATTTTCGTAACCAGCAACCCCCAAAACCATGAAAACTACACCCATTACAATAAAACCGAAATTTTTTTTGGGCGCCTTCTTGTATTTTTAGTTTCACCTCATTTTCGTAATAAGCAACCCTAAAAACCATGAAAAGTACACCCATGACGGAAAGTCAAAAATTTTCCTCGGCGCCATCTTGGATTTTCATTTTGATCTCATTTTCGTAACCAGGAACCCCAAAAACCATGAAAACGACACCCATGACGGAAAATCAAAAAAGTTTCCTCGGCGTCATCTTGGATTTTCATTTTGACCTCATTTTCGTAACCAGCAACCCCAAAAACCATAAAAACGACACCCATGACGAAAAGTAAAAAAATTTCTTCGGCGCCATCTTGGATTTTCATTTTGACCTCTTTTTCGTAACCAGCAACCCCAAAAACCATGAAAACGACACCCATGACGGAAAATCAAAAAAGTTTCCTCGGCGTCATCTTGGATTTTCATTTTGACCTCATTTTCGTAACCAGCAACCCCAAAAACCATAAAAACGACACCCATGACGAAAAGTAAAAAAATTTCTTCGGCGCCATCTTGGATTTTCATTTTGACCTCTTTTTCGTAACCAGCAACCCCAAAAACCATGAAAACGACACCCATTACGGAAAATCAAAAAAAATTCCTCAGCGCCATCTTGGATTTTAATTTTGACCTCATTTTTGTAACCAGCAACCCCAAAAACCATGAAAACGACTCCCATGACGGAAAATCAATCGGCGCCATTTTGGATTTTCATTTTGACCTCATTTTCGTAACCAGGAACCCCAAAAGCCATGAAAACGACACCTATGTCGGAAAAACAATAATTTTTCTCGGCGACATCTTGGATTTTCATTTTGACCTCATTTCCGTAACCCGCAACCCCAAAAACCATAAAAACGACACCCATGACGGAAAAACAACAATTTTCTCGGTGACATCTTGGATTTTCATTTTGACCTCATTTTCGTAACCAGCAACCCCAAAAACCATGAAAACGACACCCATGACGGAAAATCAAAAATTTTCCACGGCGCCATCTTGGATTTGCATTTTGACCTCATTTTCGTAACCAGCAACCCCAAAAACCATGAAAACGACACCCATGACGGAAAATAAAAAATTTTCCTCGGCACCATCTTGGATTTTCATTTTGACCTCATTTTCGTTATCACCAACCCCAAAACCCACGAAATCGACACCTATGAAGAAAAATATCGCTCGCTCACTCGACCATACCCTTCTTGTATACCTCCTACTACACACACACACACACACCAACATACGGCATTTTCTTACGTGACGATTTCTACCAAATCGCACTTCCAAAATAGAAAATTATCTTTATTTTAAAATCAAATTGTAGGTAGGTACCATATGTTACCATGAAAACCAATAATAATATTAAGTAGTGAAATCCCCTAAATGAAAGAATTTTCGGAATCGGATCAGTAGTTCCGCAGATTATTACCCTTACATACAACTTAGTACAAACAAAGAAACTTAACTTTAAATAATATGAAGACGAAATAAATCTTAATAAACAACCAACGTCAAAAAAAACTCTTATCTTAATACAATCAAAAAGTTTAATAATTTTAATATAAATACTGGATCGAAATGTGGTAGTCTGCGTATATCTCGGAAATATATTCACGTAATAACTCGGGAGCGCTTGCGAAGCAAAGTGATACATGCTCACGCTGGGAGAGCCCTTTCGTTACTGACGGGATCGGGTTTGCGCGGTCGATTATATAGTTCACTTTGCATTTAATTTACGAAATGAAGTTATTGTTTATTTATAAATTAAAATTCAGATTCTATTAAAAAGCTACCTTGAGATTAATAATTATTTTTTTAATTTTCTTTAAAGTGTTTCTAAGGTATAGAAAAAAATACTTATTTGTCCCGACGTTTTCCACAAATTACGTTTTTTCAACATTTTTTTTCTGCTATATTTCGGATTGAAATCAATAATGTTTCTTGCTATGTTACGAGTAGACCATATAATGATGTTATTCATATTTTTTAATGTTCAGAATATTTTGTAGTTCTTTGTTCAGCGAACCACAAACATCACTCGCTCGTTACTTTTGCGGAAAAGGGGTTTTGAATATGGGTGATTGCCATTAATATATACATTATTTTAAAAAATTGTTCAAGCAGTCGACAAGATGAAGAACCTGTCTCTTATAATAAAAATAAATAAGGTTCAAATTCTTCTTGCCTTTCCCACAAGTAGTGATCAAAAATGTTCAAAATGCCTTAATTTTGTGCACGGGCCCTTAATGGCGAATTGGCGCGGAGCAAAGTGACATAGACTACCCGTCTCAACAGAGCGAGGGCAACTGATCGGTGAAACAAACTGATGTCTCAAGCTCGCGTCACGCGGGACGGAAGACTGCGTATTGCGCGGAATAAAAATGTAGTAAGCGCCAAATGCTTTGAGTCTGTTATCTCTTAAAATACAAAATATTTTGAAAAAATGCCAAATGTCAGCTATAGGTTATACATGAGTGATAATATTTATCAAGTTTATGGTTCAGTAACATGCACCAAAATAGAATAAAAACCAAAAATGTTGAAAATTAGAGGTAACTTTGTGATGGTTTTCTATCGAGAAAATTTTATCCTATTATGTTTTTCGCCAATGTCAACCATCACATTCATAATGAAGTTTCCTGACATATACTTTTTTTCCAATTGGAACATGATTTACTACTCTAAAAATCTAATCAAAGATTAAAGATTTTGCTTTAGGCCCGCTCTTAAATCATGCGGAGGCGCCGAGCCACGCCCCCTTAAGGCCGTCTACGCCAAGCAAAGTAGGTATTTAACGCTACCACCCTTTACGCGAAACGAGTCGTGCACACGCGTCGCCGACTTGAACCCAAAGCTGAGCGAAGTGTCACAGTATAGATAAGCGTGTCGTGTAGGCAGTAGGACAACTTATTTTATTAAATTGTCAGCTTGATTTATTATAATAGGTAGTAATTGCGAAAACCTAACATTTAAATGTAATAAATTAATTTGAATAGATATTGTAAATGCAAATTGCTGCAAGTCGTAATTTATTCAATTATTTGTGTACCAGACGGGTGGACTCGTGTTTGGAAATTCAAAAACTATAACGGAACCAAATCTGAGCCACTAACCGCCCTGTACCGAAAGTTCCGGGTGTAAACGTTAGCTTCGTGGAACGGAGAGGTGGGTTTGGAAAATACTGCACTATTATTGTAGATGGAGAAGAAATGAAACACTATTTGACTATGGTAAGACACTACAAGCAGACAATACTGGAAAAACTGAGCTGAAACTATAATCGGAAAGAACTGTTAACTATTCGGATATCGAAACGAAACTGACTGCTTGAATATCGTAAACAAAACTGACTGTTCCAATGTCGAAAACAAAACTTACTATGCGGTGCCTGCGCTGTGCTTTCATACTATTAGCAGACACACAAAAAATATTCGCGAATCCTCTAGCGGTGTGTAGTATTTGTTCGCTAGACAATCTTTTAATTCATACAAAAAGCATGAACAAAAAACATTAACAAAAAAATACAAAGGAAACTATAAACAAAAGGATAATAAATAACTCGAACGGAAGAAGGAAGTAGGTACTTTACGCTCTCGGCGTACGGTCGAAATTAAATTAACATTTCTCGATGTTTTTTATAAGTAGTTTGCGTACGCGCACCTGTGACGAGACTATTCTCGAGGGAATTTGTACCTACTTACTTTTAAAACTAATAATAACAGAAAGTACTCGACAAAGAATCACAAACACGGCAATAGCGTACTTTCTCGAACGTTCTTTCTATAGACTATAGTTGGTGCCAGTTAAGATCGCAAAAGAGGTCATTGACCCACCTACATTTATAAAGGTTCGTAACTATGAAATCCAAAAATAAGCCTGTTCAAGTCTGGAATCGTCATCTATCGTGATCTTCAACATTTTTTGTAATGAAAAACGATACATGGATTATTTGTTTCGGTTCGTACGAAGAGATATTAGGGAAAGGGCAATGACCGCTATTCTCATCTTAACTGGCACAAACTATATATAAAAACACTGTTTGAGACACTTGTCGCGAACAATTTGACTAGGTTTCTTACATTGTTTTTATCTCACGAAGAGACACATGCTTTATTTGTTGTATGTGTCACCGTAAAATTGTAAATACCGTTAGATTATAATCTATCTCGTGAGATTGTAAACTCGTTCGTTGAGGAATTCCCTCGACTGTCTATGGTCTCCATCATCAGACCAATGGCACTTACAACCCATATGGGTGCAAAGTTCTCATCAATAGAAATGAATTAAATCCAAACACAAGGTAGCTACTGTAAAACGTTGAGGAGTTCCTTTGACTGTCCTTCGTCTTTATCATCAGACCCCTAAAGATGACCACAACCCATTTAGGTGTAAAGTTCTCATCAATACAAATTAATCAAGCCCAAACACCAGGTAATTATTGTGAATCGTTGAGGAGTGCCCTCGACTGTCTTCGGGTTCCATCATCAGATCGAGTCCAGACTTTCTTTAAATAGTAGTGCTCTAAAATACTCAATGAACAAAAAAACAAACGCACTAGTCGCACTACGATGTTCAAAGGTTCCCCTCGATTTCTCTGAGATGCCATCATCAGATCCCAGTTTCATGGTCATGGTACTACTCTTGGAATATCTTCTTCCCAACAAAAAAAGAATTATCTAAATCGGTTCATAAACGACGAAGTTATCCTACGGTCCAATTGTGAAACCTCCTCCTTTTTTAAGTCGGTTAAAAAAGACTGTACTGTTATAATTACACTACGTTCTTTAAATAAATCGTTCGATAAATCGACGGGACAGCCGTGCGCCAGCAAAAGGGACATAGGTCCTACCTCGTCAAGGCCTGGCGGGCGACTGAATCCACGTGCGCAAGCCGTTTTCTTATATAATAATTTATTATTAAAAGGATTAAATTGTTTTGAAAAAATTAACCACAAATAATTGTTCTATATGTTATTAACTTTGCTTAGATATTTTTTTTGGAAGTAAAACTTTCATATTCTCCAAGTAAAATAAGAAAAACATAAAAAAATATTCGAATTAGGCTCCTGTTCGGATTTTTTTTTCATCGAGTGAAGTTTTTGATATCATGTTTTGAACCACAAATTATCTTAGTAAATATAGTCAACTATAATATCTATTTTTTTTGGCTTTAAAAAATCACTATTTCTTTGATTACTATTGAATCAAAGTTATGTAAAATTGGGAAAATTGGGACTACCTGCCCTTAAAGTTTGGGCCTATTAGAAAAGCGTCAACTTTGGCGCGCAAAGTAACAATAACTCTCGTTTGGCGTGCGTCGTCAATGCGCTGGGCCGATTCGGTATCATGTCAACGGGGCGGGGCTAGAGAGCGTTTTTATGTTGCGAGTGCAAGCAAAAATGAGCTTAGTGGTCAGGCGGGAGTGTCCTCGATAGTACCTATGCCAGTCAGTCTGGGAATTCTATTGTTGACAAAATTTTAAATATTTTATTTCACCCTAGACTAGCTTTTGCTTGCGGCTTCGCTCCAGTTATATTAAGAAAATAACCCACGGGAATGTTTTCAATGTAGCCTAGGTAAGACACTCGGGATAATGTAGCTTCCTGTACATACGAGACATTTTTCGGAATCGGATCAATAGTTCCGTATGATGATGAGGAGGGAAGAATCGCATGTGGCTAAAAGAGTGATGAATATAAATGTTGATGGATGGAGGGGGAGAGGAAGACCAAAGAAACGATGAATGGATTGTGTGAGGAATGTTATGAATGAGAAAGGTGTAAATGATTGTGTGACGGTTGACAGGGGAGAATGGAAGAAAAAAAACGTTTTGCGGTGACCCCAAGTAACATGGGATAAGGGCAGGAAGATGGATGATGATGGATCAATAGTTCCGTAGCTTACGCCTACATTAGGTACAAAGTTTTTTAAACTTTGACGATCAAAACACATTATAATACACAATGGTAAAAATTCGCGAAAATACCCGTTTACATGTCATGTAAACGGGTATTTTCGCGAATTTTTACCTTTAATATTTAAAAATTCGCGAAAATACCCGTTTACATGTGTATTATAATACATACAAACTTTTACCCTTTTACCTAAGGCCCTTCTAACCCTAAAATTAGCAACTCTATTTGTGGTGGTTCAAACTTTGTTTGAATTACTGTTAGAATAAAGTTCTATCTCAAATCAGCTTGCACTACAAAGCGGTTGTTACGTCAGTCACTGCGGCCGAATAGTGCGAAATGAGTGGTTTTTTGCAATTTACAAAAAATCTATTGATTGGGCTAAAAAATAAAACACATAAGACCTGCTTTATAGTTAGTTCAGTTAGTATGCAAAGTTTCATGATCTAATTTGAAGTACTTTTTGAATATCAGCGGTTTATTGTTCGGTTTGGAGGTGACTTTGGATTTTTTTTCTATAAGTACTTAGAGAAAAGTTTATGGAATCGTGTTTTCGTTACACATAAGTAGTACCTAGCATTTTAATCCTCTACTTTACCATATATTTATTTCAAAATTAATGCTGCAGAATTTTAGGCGTAACGGAGGATCATGCTAAGCCATTTAAGGGATATTAGCCCTTAAACAAATATCTATTTAAAATATTAGTACTTACCTAATTAATACTTACGTATGGAGAAGAACCGGCAAGAAACTATGGTTAAGTAAGTACTTACTCTTTTTATTAAAATAGGCTCAGATTAAAGAAATAGGCAGATGGAACGCTCAGAACACGCGAGTGGTTCCACCAAAACAAATACAAAATCAAAAGCAAATACAAACTCGCGACAGTACCAAGCTACGCATCGTCTCGCTCACACGTCACTAGTGATTTGTCATTTTAGGTCAAAACATGCCGTCTTGTGTGTTTAAACACTGCAAAAGTTGTTCACAAAAACTAAGAAAACAAGATGGAATATCTTTCCACAGGTAACTCTTGTTATTTTTATTGTTTTGGTATTTATTTTCCATCAAATATTTTCGGCTCACTTGAAACACAAAACCTCAACAGTAAGTCGTCTGTGTTGCTAGTTTATGACGGGAAAATTACCCTGAATTAGGGGAAAAAAAATAATCGATATTGTTTATGCACAATACACATTATTGTGCATAAAAAATATCGATTAATTTATACATACGTAATTGCGTATAAGGAAATATTGTATCTAAAGGGTGCATTTAATTTCATGACGAATATTTTAACCTCCGGCATTACTAACGATACTAATTGTACTACGCAACTCAAAAACATTATTAAATTATTAATGCATATTAGTATGCAGTATTTAAAACCTCACAACAACTGACTTACACATACTACATCACAGTAACAGTCCACTAACACTGCGATCCAAATTATCACTACGAATGGCGCGAGCGCCGATCACGTCACGGGACAAATCGATCAAATGCGTCAATACACCTGCGCAGTCGTAATGACACGAGGTCACTAGTTAGTTCCGTCCGGGTCGTAAAGACTTCGGGTCTCGGGAGGGCACCCCCGCGCGCGGGGCTGTATTCGTATTTTTGCGTGAGAAAGAGGGACGGAAAGCATGCCTTTAAACTATTTGGTACTTGTAAGGATATGCCGCGCTCGCGCCGCTGGATTATTTTATTATTTGATGTACGTTTACTTTTCGTTCCGCGCGCGGTGTACTGCGCTTTAAAATTTTAATATTTCAAGACTTATTGGGGTTTATGAAGTATTTTATTATTACTTTTAGTGTTTAATTGCAACAATTAGCCTTTGCCATGTGACATGCTACATTTTAAAGGTTAGGTTAAAAGTTTAGGTAAATACATTTGCATAAATAGTTTATTAAACAAATTACCAAAAAACGTTATAAAGTGTTATCGTGTCTGATATAAATTAATTAAATAGTAAGTAATTTACGCATACTTATTTAACTTTTATTCCCTTATTATTATTCTGTTCAAATACTACGCGCTTCTGCTATATGGGTATAACCGTAAAGTAAAATCACGTTTCCAATTTAAAAAATTAGTAGTACAATAATTGGTGCAGAACAAAGTCTGTTAAGGTTTAATGTGTGTAAAATAATTATTATTGTAATAAATATGTTGATTGTTATAACAAATTGTTTATCTTTTTTAATTAAAATACATTTGCATAAATAGTTTATTGAACAAAAAATTACCAAAAAGCGATATAAAGTGTTATGTTGTCTGATATAAATTAATTAAATAGTTAATAATTACGCATATTTAATTTTTATGCTCTTATTATTGTTCTGTTCAAATACAACACGCTTTTGCTATCTGGGTATAACCATAAAGCAAAATCGCGTTTCCAATTTAAAAAAATAGTAGTACAATATTTGGGAACAATTTAACTGAACAAAAATATGGGAGTAGGTATTTCTCAATATCTGGCAACCGTAAACGCACACAGACGCGCGTGTCCCTACACGGCGCCTCTTGTCTGCCGCGCACACATAAATAAAAACCGGAGCCACCTTGTTTGTCGCGCATGTTCTATCTGCCTATTTCTTTAATCTGAGAAAATAGGTACCTACTACTTAAGTATGGGTGGACAGCATGGATTGTTGTTATGTGTGGTAGTTTTAGCCAATTACAACTCCTTCACTGAAATCTTATTTTCTGAATTTCATGACGATATTCACAATATCCCGTACACTCAATGACATTGAAACCGTGTCTAACAGAGTTGTTAATCACACAAATACATTTCTGAATTCCACAATATTAGTAACACTTTGTCAGGCTTTGTCAGGCAAAACACAGTAAGTACCTCCCTAAGTAGGTACACTAAATGTGGTTGCGTCATACATAATAAATAATACTTACAATGCGCGAAAATCATTTTCTGACGTAGAATATCTTGTTAGAAACCTGCATGAAACATTTATGAGTAGGGTACTCCACCAGCCTGGTAGGTAAGTAGTTGGTAGGCGAAATAAAGAACGCGGTGTAGGTAAGTATTTTAGTTGTGATATACCTATCTCATATATATCCCATGCGAATTCCGGGATATACCTACCTACCATAAAATTCATTCCATCCATTCCATTCTATTAAATTAGACATAACAGCATCAATAACAACATGACAACATCAATAAGCCCAAACACGGCTCGTATTCAGGGTGTAAACAACCTCATCACGAAGCCGTCAACCAAGCATTCTGTAGGTACTATCGAGAACACTCGCGCCTGACCACCACTAAGCTTATTTTTGCTTGCACTTGCAACATAGAAACGCTCTCTAGCCCCGCCCTAGCTAACTTTGTATAGAAATAATGAATGAAAAGATACTGAATCGGCCGAGCGCACTGACGACGAACGCCAAACGAGAGTTATTTTTATTTTGCGCGCCTAAGTTGAGGCTTTCCTAATAGGCCGAAACTTTAAGGGGGCGTGCCTCGGCCCCTCCGCATGTTTTAAGCGAAAAAAATTAGAATAGTCAGGCGGAAAAGACCCCGACTGTACATACATCAAACCAAGTAACTACGCAAAAATTATTGCTGAGAAACGACTTTTTTTTTGGGATGAAAAATCATGTTTTGTGGCAGAACTCAATGTAACGCACTCAAAACATTGTGCTGATGGATGAACTGAATAGTACGGGGGTAGTGGAGGTGTTTAACGTAAACATCTTCAATAAAAACTAGTATTAAAAAAAACTTGTCAAAAACTTGGAACTTTGACCCCTAATATCTCCGTAACTAGAAGGTTCCCAGGTATGGTGTAGAACAAAAAAAGACCGCAATGACGGGGAAAACAAGTGCCTTTCGGCTTCGTTAGGAGACCTTTTACACCCTTTATACCTAGGTGCATTGTTTTTACGAACTTCCGGTGCCTACGTTCCGGCTACATCATCAGATCAGTTCGATGGAACCATTTTCAACAGAACCATTTATTTTTTGCTTCATCAATCTGTATCGGGATATCTTATCGTCACCCGTGAAACCGTGAAATATTTCTTGAATGCTGTACCTACATCCCTAGTATTCAATTACATACAGTTATTCTGCACCCCGTACATAGTGAAATGACCAACTTGCCACCAGCAACGACGCGGGGGCGTAGCTTTACAAGTTCATTTAACTGCTCTCCAAAACATTTGAAGTTGTTTGTGTGTAGTTAGTGAGGTTGTCTGCATCTCGAGGAGTCTAGACCGCATTATCTACTAAAATTTAACTTAAGTACAAACAAGTTCAACGACTATTACTGCTTAACTAATACACACTTCTTCTCAGAGTAGTCAGGTACGAAACACCGGCCCCATCTAGTTTAAAAAAAAATGACGTGTAAAAGTGTTTGTAAAAACCTACTTGCAAAATAAATATCATTTATCAATAAAGTTATAGTTTTCTTTTAAGGACGCTTTTACATTTTTCGGTACCGTTTTAATGTATATGTATGCAATCACATATGTGAAGATTTCATGGTATTAATTTAAAGATATAATACCTATATATTCATCTCCAGATCTCCATCTGAAAAATTGTATGTCGTCAACTCGTTATATAAAATTTTCGCACAAATACGTTTTTCCCATCACAATAATCGCAGAAAATTGTAAAAACTAGGGTCAGAATAGGTGCAGCATATTTGCCAGCATATTTTATCTTAAAAATTATAATAAATTGCGGTATATACCTACGTATAACTAACTAACTAGTAGCTAATTTTTGTGTATCAAAATCAACATTTATTTTCCAATTATTAGCTAAAATAAAAACATTTGCCGATTTCTTTAGACATTTTGCGCTCAGAAGCGCTTGTGGAAGGACTTGTATCGCTCTGTCGCAAAAATAAATACGATTTTCTAACTAGAAAATATTGTAGTGTGCATGCGTCTGAATAGGTACCGTCGTCGTCGTATAGCGTAATCGGAAGGAGTAGATACTTTTTCGGATATGATATAAAAGTAAGAACCAGTTTCATACTTTTATTATTAGAATGTGTTTAGCAATTATGTTGGGTAAGATCGGGATTTGTGAAATGGATGGGTGGGGTTAAGCAGCTCTTAGTAAGCTTAGGATTTGGATGGATAAGGTCAAGCTGTTGGTGGTGCGGTCCGGAAGTGGATGGGCAGGAGGAGGGTTATGATTGTAACCGGTTTGTATGTATGACGAATATGGAGTCAAAACCAAAATCAAAAATGGTGCCGATAAAAATTGCCAAATTTTTGTTCATAAGTGTCATTTGCATGGTTTTTGGGGTTGCTTAAAATTGAATATGGGGTCAAAGCAAAAATCCAAGATGGCGCCGACGAAAATTCGGCCACTTTTTGCCATGGGTGTCAATTTCATTATTTTCTTTGTGATTGGAACTTTGTAGTTAGTATTTTGTGAGTTCTACCACCAAGTTTAGCATCTAGTTTTCATTGTTTTTAGATGCCCCGTATCCGGAAATTTGCATTTAGACAAAAAAAAGTCTACAAACGTAGCAGTATATAAAAGTAATGAGACTTTGTAAGTATTTTCACTACGTATTTTATGAGTTAGTTGTTGTGTTGTTGTTGTTGTTGGTTTTGTTGTTGTTTTGGTTGTTGTTGTTGGTGTTTTGTTTGTTAGTTGTTGTTTGGTAGTTGTTTGTTTTGTTAGTTGTTGTTGTTTAGTTTTTTTGTTGCGGTTGTTTTGTTAGTTATTTGTATTTTTCATTACTCATACTCTGAAAGTAGGTCTGAAGTTGCCTGAGGAGCGGGTTGAAAGTAATACTTTTCAGCCCTAGGGAGAATCGTTTGCAACTGACAGCTGTCAAATTATAAAAAAAAAGGTTCATTTTTCTATTGAACCATGTTCCAACATTATATACAGCCACAATGTAAAATTGAAATAACATAAAATTAAGTATTAATTAAAGAATATAATATATATTTTAAATATCTTTATTATAATTAAGTTTCAACTATTTCTTTAAAATAACATAGATTTGGGAAAAATATTTACCATTTTTCGATGATGAAAATGAAAAATAGGTAATGGCTGAATAGCTCGCCGGCCACAGAAAAAAAAAACATAATAGGTGGGAAAGCGGCAATCCGAATTCCGATCTTCATTAGTTTTTTCGAGTTGTATGGTTTTTTTAATACAGTTGCTCAAAAAGTGGTGTATTGCAGGGACGTATAGCGTTCGGGATGTGGGCTATTACATACTACTGCTTTTTTTACCTTTCCCGAACTCATGCGTTCTCTTTTACAACTGTCAAAATAATGTCTATTAAAAAGAAAAACCAACCATGAAGTTTTTACTAAAGAGTTTTTGTGATTCATTAATACGTATATTTCTAAAAAGAAGCTACTAATTTATTTCAATATCAGATTTAATGATTTAATTGAATGAGTTAGGTTAGGTTTCATTTCATTTAATCTCATTAAATTTCATTTTCATTTCATATCAATAAAAAAATATACTGAAGACTAAGCTGTATAGATAGTTCCCTTTGCCTACCAAAATGGGTGAAGAAAAAAAAAAACTCTGCTTATATTCTACGGTTGGCGCCATTTTCCAGAAATTGTCTTTGCGAGTTTAGTTGTTTGTTGCACAAAATGAGTAATTTCGAACCTATTTTTTTTAATTAACACCACCAACTCTTATTGCACAAAATGCTTCGGAGAACATTTTACCGGAAAAGTCAAAAAGTCGTTACATATCTACATACGACGAATTTATTGCGTGGAGAGAAGAGAAAAAAGCAAATAGTTTTTCAGAAAATGTTATGTTGGCATACTTCTCCGAACTCTCAGCAAAATTAAAACCGTCTACGTTATGGTCGAGGTTTTTATTATTATATTAAATTGCTTCATTTTTTCGCAACTGTATTAAAAATAGTCGTTCAGTACACCTGCGGATCCGTCATTGCAAGTTGTTCCGACTGTCAACCCTCGCCTTTCCGCACTTATAATGAAATATACTATTTTTTTACTTTCCTTGTATTCGTAATGAAAAGCACAGTGTTTACCTCGGGTTAAAGACTTATTTAGTCCCTCGAACTATTAGCGCCCTCGCTTCGCTCGGGCACCAAACCCCGTCTCGGGACTAAATAAGTTACTTTCACCCCTAGGGTAACAATGTACTATTGTTGTTAAATGTCAATCCTATTATCAGCTATCACGTCTGCAGAGTTTCGCTAGGTAACTTTATTTGAGACTGTATTATGTTTTTGTTAACAGGGAACAGCTTAGATGTCTCGTTAGACCGTGATGAGCCGTATGACATTTCATTTGTAAGTTTTATCAAAGTCTGTTTGTGGAGTATGGAGGCCACTAGATTTTTAGATAAGTACTTACTAAATAAAATAAGGACTTCTAAGATAAACAACTTTTTACGTTTACCATAGTTCTACCTTTTAAACATATGATTCAGCTTTTATCTTCTTCTTCACAAAAAAAAGTAAAAAAAAAGGTAAAAAAATAAGAAATACATGCCAATACTAAATATTATAAAAAGGTTGGTCGGTCCACAACACTGTTCTTTAATTGTTTTAATTTTTTATTGTAGGTCTAGGCACACACTACTAGTCGCGTTTTATTTTCAGGAACAGGAATGCGCAGTACAATTTAAGCCAAAAGGCAAGAGAATAATTCAATTCAATTTGATTACGTATTTGAGCAAATAATCCAAATTGGAAGCCACACTTCTCTTTTTGATTACGGTATGAAACACATAACAGTAAATAAAGAAAAAAGACATGGACTGCATTCCAAATTTGAAATTGTCTGCAAAATGTGTGGTGGAAAGTTTGAGCTGGAAACAGTGCGGCAAGACGATGTTAAAATAGACATTAATCAGGATGTTGTTTCCGGAATTATGTCCACTGGTGCCGGATACACCCAGCTTAACACAATCCTTGCCCATGCCGACATTCCGCCGATGTCTCTGCGGTTATACCAAGTAACGCATGATCAAATTTCTCAATGGTGGGAACAAACGGCGGATCATTTAATGTCTCAGGCACGAAAGGAAGAGGTCGAACATGCCAAACTTATCGGCAATATGCCATCTGAGGGAACACCAATGATATCTGTTATTGCCGATGCGTGTTGGAGTAAGCGTTCATACGGCACAAATTACGATGCTTCAGGTGCAGCAGCAATTTGTTGGTCAGCACAGCAAAAGTAAGTAAGTCCTGTACTGTGGGGTGAAACATAAATATTGCTTTAAATGTTCCCGATCTATTAACAAAGGAATTGAGGCACCTGCACATACTTGTTTTAAAAACTTCAGTGACCCTTCCACTGCATTGGATGCTGCAATTATTACCGAAGGGTTTAAAAGTTCTGTAACAGTCCATGGACTTATTTATGACCATATAATTGCTGATAGAGATGCAAGTACATATGCATGCATTAGAAATGCCCGACAATAGGAAAATTTAACTGTGTGTAAAATAGAGTGCAAGAACCACCTTTTACGCAATTATTGCAAGGCATTGCTGGCAGTGTCCACTAACACATCCTACCATATAAAAGCAAGTAAGCTCGTGATAGAGAAATATTTGAGGTTGCGTTGGGGAGGGGAGTGGACTCTGCTATAAAATATTGGTCTAGGCAAAACATCCCATTCGTAGAAAAGGCTGACAATATAAAAACTGATATTAAATACAAAATAGGCCCCACCACATATTCGGTGATCACAGCCATTGTGCACCATATTTTTGTACCAAAAAAAACTGAAAACTTTGTCCCAGAATTGGTAGTTTTTAGGGTGTTCCAAAAATTAACCGATTTGGCGTATAGGCTTTCCCAACACGTGGACAGTTTCGCATATAACGAGACTAACAATTTGGTCGAAAGTGTTAATGCCAGAGTTGCCAAGTAAGTACGTGGGAGGAAAACGTGTAAATTACTCCTTAGAAGGGTCATATGGCGGAAGATGCGCGGCTGCAGTCATATCTTTCAATAACGGTGGCACACTACAATCCTATGTGCGTAAAATTTATTTTTGAGACCGATGCAAACGAACAAATAATTCAACTAGAAGATAAGCGCAAAAAAACATAATTATAGGAGAAGGAACATTATAAAGAAAAAGGCCATTAAACACGTTTTTGCGAAAGACTCTCATTGTGGTGTTAATTGTCAGAAACCTGACATCGATGCATTGACATACCAAGAAAGAAAACTAGACTTTTTAAAAGCCTTAGCACAGTTAGCGCTCTCTAAAGAAGAGCGAAATAATTTAGAAAGAAGCACCGTCTGGCAAAGTGCAAGCTCCAAGTGGCTAGAGACAAGGCGTAAACTCTTAACTGCTTCCTGGTTTGCTAGTTTGCAAGCGGCGTGCAAATACTAACTGTGCTTCTCTGGTTAAACAGATATTGTATGGCAACGATCTGAGTAATGTCCCGTCCATAAACCATGGCAGAAAGAACGAGCACACAGCGCTCCAAGAATTAAAAAGCGCATTAAATTGAAATATCCAAGAATGTGGATTATTCATTGATGATGAATTTTCATTTCTTGGTGCTACTCCAGACGGCAAATGTGAACTTGGTATTGTGGAAATAAAGTGTCCATCACCTGCTATTTATCCTGAAGAAGCAATAAAACAAAAGAAAATTGACTTTTGGGTGTACAGATCTGGCGCTTTCATCGTCAATACAAAAAATAAATGGTACTACCAAGTACAAGGCCAGCTACGAGTAACTGGTCAAGACGTGTGTATTTGCAGTGTGGACAGGCGTTGGTAAGCTTAAATACCAATTTGTGAAAAGAGACCACCAGTTCTGGAAGGAAAATATGGAAGGACATTTAGTAAAATTCTACAATAACTGTTTACTTCCAGAAATAGTTGATCCTCCATACCCGAGGTCTATGGACCTAAGGGACTATAGCTCTCACATACACAAAAATCCATTGATTGTAAAAATAATGCATAAAAGCTCAGGTTCTAGATAGCATTACTGCATGTTGGTGTATTTTTTTTTATAACATATTAAGCCTTTATTTTTATTACAGATTATAGATTTATACTATTTCCGTGTGTTTTAACTTTTATCGAAATAACCCCAAACCTACACCACGGTCTCAAAGAAGATCATTCGGAAGACGATTTTTTTTTTTACGAAGAATTATTCCCAGTCTAGTATGTTATTAGCTCATTATGTAATGCTTCAAAAAGGAGCTTTAAAGATATGATACAGAAGGGCAATAATCAGAAAGGCAGATTTGTATAATAACACTTAATTTAATTACTTCAACACAATTTGAACAGAGTTTTGGCTTAATCGTTTAATCGCAGCAACAGTAGCGCGAAACGAGGATGTCGCTGCGCCCCCGCCAGGGGGCACGGAATGCGGCTTCGGGGCTATGCCCCCTGGCCGCTGATGCCATACCGTGACCTGTTAATACAGGTCTGTCATTGTGTGGCCTATGGCCTGGTGGCGTGTGCGAGCAGCAAAGTCGCACGTCTGTGAATGGTTGCTATTGTGTTTTCCGCAGGCGCGCCTACAGCGCTGTTAGTACAGCGCTGTTTTCTTCATGACACCTCGGCGGTCAGTCCCCGCCAGGGGAGACCCGAAAAGGCCCGGCGGGGGACGACCAGTGACAGAGGTGCCGGCTCCGACGCACCTACGGAGGATGTAATGGTCCCCGCCCGCCCCGCTTCCAGAGCTAGCCGGTTACGTTACGGGCGAGGAACCGTGTGTATAGGCGGTATTGTACTGTGCGAACACCGCCCAGTGCATGCGTGGTTCGAAAGCCCGCGCCGCGACCCTACGCGTACACTATATTAACTTAGCAAAGGTCGCGCAACTGGGTGTGTGTTATGTGTGTAGAGTCGTAATTGTGTAGGTAAGCTGCGTGTATCCTGGAAAACAGCTTACCCGGGCGTCAAATTCGATGGGGGTGGGTCAACTTCCGCTACCAGGTAGCGCGGGAGGGGGTGCCTCGCGTCAGGGGGGCGCGCATGCCGGGACGCAATGTGCTTGACGTGAGGCCAAGCAGATGCGTCGGCGGCACGCGGGAACATTCCCGTCGCAAGGCGCCGGATGAAAGCGTCCAGGCTCTCGATCCCGAGATCCCCCACGATGAAGTCGTTCCTCACACAGCGAGTGGCATCGACGATGGTCCGCAGGGCAAAATTTTGCTGCGTGCGGAGAAGGTTCTTGTGACCCTCGCATGCGAGGACGTACCGTGCGGGGGCGGGGTACGCAGAATCGGGCGTATATAGGTTTTATACAAGCACAATTTGACGCGCACCAGTCGAGACGAGAGCACCGGACGGAGTTGGTGGCGGGCAACCCCAGCTCGCGCTGCGACCTGGCGGACATGATGGTCCATGGTGAGCCGACGGTCGATGGTGACACCCAGGTATTTCACATGGGGCGACCACTCGACGTCGGCGCCTTGTAGAGTCAGGGGTGGTGGGAGGGGCACTAGTCCAGTGACCGCCACCTGCGTCTTACCCACGTTAACAGACAGTCGCCACTTGGACAGCCAGTCAGGCAGCAGGTCTAGCGCGCGCTGCATCTTGACCGCCGCGTACTTCACGTTAAGCGATGTACGCGGCGTCGTCGGCGTACAGCGCGAGCATCGCCTCTGGCGTCGTGGGGATGTCGTCGGTGTAACGTGAGTAACACGCTGGCGATACGCAACTACCTTGGGGCACTCCGGCCAGCACCGGACGGGCACTGGGGAGCGCTCCCTCGACCACCACGCGGATGCTTCTGTCTGACAGAAAAGACTGGATCACCTTTACAACGCGGCGGGGCGCGTCGGATGTGGCCAATTTATAAATAAGGCCCTCGTGCCACACGCGGTCGAAGGCCTTCTCCATGTCGAGGAGTACTGCAACCGCATAATCCTTCTTGTTAATGGCTTGCGCCATGTGGTGCAGTACCCTCGACAGCTGGAACGTCGTGCTGTGTTCCGACCTAAACCCGAACTGCTCGGGCCGCGGGTCGATGTGCGGCTGGAGATACTGCAACTGGAGTTTTTCAAACACCTTGGAGGTGGTGGGCAGCAGCGTTACAGGCCGATAGCTCTCCGGCTTCAGTATGTTTTTCCCCGCCTTAGGCAGCATAATGACGCGCCCTTCCTTCCATGAGGAGGGGAACGTCCCGGTGCGCAGCATCGCCGTGTACAGGCGCGCCAGCGCCGCTACCGTACGGTACGGCAATTGGCGCAGCACTGCGTTGGTGATAACGTCTGCACCGGAGGCCTTCCTGGGCTTCTTCTTCAGGATGGCGCGTCTTACTGCCCCAGGCGAGAAAAAGACTCATGCGCTCGGGCGAGTTTCGGCGCGCGGTGGTTCAAGAAGTTCCGTGCGCCTTCAGGCGTGGCTATGCGTCGACTAAAACTCCCGCGTCGGAGGCGCGTGTACGGCATGGTTGTGTTATTGCTATTTCTCTCTTATGCCTCTAGATGGGATCTTCCTCGGGAGCTATCGGCGTGGCGAAGTAGTCTCCAAGGTGTTTCTCGACTGTTGCGACATGTTCGACGTCGCTGGTCGGCTCCAGGTGCTCGGCGAAGACCTCCGCGCGGTCCTCTGCGACATACTTGAGCGCCCCGCCGCTATCCAGTAGTGGGTGCACCTGAGCTGGGGCTGGGACGGATAGCCAGCTGCCAGCCGCCTTTTGGATGTGGTCTTCCCAGTTCTCGGCTCCCTGGTTCCGCAACTCGGCCTTAATCCTCTCCACGAGGGGGTTCACCTTGTTCTTCAGTGATGGGCATCTCGACTGTTGCCACTGCTTGCGAAGGTGCCTCTTGTCGGCGATCAACCGTTGTACTTACGCAGGTAGGGGCGGCTGCAGCACTCTCCCCTGCGGTTCTAACGTCGTCGCCGCTTCTAAGGCGCTCCGTATGCAATCAGTGACATCATCCGCGGTCTGGTTCACGTCCGCGGAGGTAATCAGGGGCCGAGTCGGAGTGGTGGCCTCAGCCTTTTCTTTAAAAACTTCCCAGTCTATATGTCGACGTGGCGCTGCGGGTCGGCATCCCCGATAAGACGACGAGAACAGGATGATGGTCGGACTGCATCTCGTCGTCTAGCACCTGCTGCGTGGTCTGGCAGTGTAGCCCTCGGTAGGCCACGATGTCCAGCACGTCCGGCATGTATGTTTAGGCGTCCTGGTAGTGGGTGGGCGTCTCTGGGCCGGACACCGTGTAGCTGAAGGCTTCCGCGTCCGCGTAGAGTCGCCTGCCCCCCGTGTTTGTCACGGCGGAGTTCCACGTTGGGTGCGTGCAGTTAAGGTCACCAGCAAGGATCGTCGCGCCGCTGTAGGCCTCGAGAAGGACCCTCAGCTCCGTGGGATCCAGGCCGAGGGCGCCTTGTAACAGGCGTAAATGGCGAGATCCTCGCTGGGAACGTGCAGCTGCACACCCAGCGCTTAGAACGTGCCGAGTGACGGCACAGGGAGCTCTTGATGGACGACCCTACGCCTCACCAGTACCGCCAGACAACGGTAGGGGTGCCAAGTGCCGACTTTTCATCCTTCCTGTAAGCGAGGTAACCCGAGATTCTGAGCTTATCAGCTGGTCCCAGGTGCGTCTCGCCTACTAGCGTCACGTCGATGTGTTCTTCAGTTAGGAGGTGGCGGAGAAGGGCGACCTTAACTCTAAGGCCGCGGGCATTCCAGTGGATTACCCTCAATGGCCTAGCCATTATACAACTTAAGGAGGGAGGCCAGGCCTTCGAGGATAACCCGCGTCTTGTCCCTGCCTTATGGCCTTTATTAGGTCCATTAGTAGCTGGACGGCGCGGGCTGTGAATCCCTTTGTCGTTGTTGCGTCTTTCTCTGCGCCGGCAGCTGGGCACGCGCGCGCAATCTGTTTGCCTTTCCCCCTCCGTTTCTTCCTCTTTCGCTTCCTCCGCCGCTTCGAGGAGGAGGGGGAGAGGCTTCTCCCCTGATGGTGGGCCCGTTGGCCTCCGCCACGAGCAACGCGCCTTGAGCCTCTGTGGAGGCCTTGGTGCCCCTCGGTGACCTCTTGTGGTCGGCGTGAGGCGGTCGTGGCGGCGCCTGTGCCCGCTCGCCTATTCCGTATTTCCGCCTGGAAGGTGGGGCAGTGCACGTTGTTAGCGGGGTAATCGCTCCCGCAGTTGATGCAGGTCGCCTGCTCGTCGCTTGGGTGGGGGCAATCACGCGCAGCGTGCCCCTCTCCACAGCGGACAAAGGCGAGCGGCCGGTGACAATGATGCGATGAGCGCCTGAACTTCTGGCACCGGTGGCATTGGGCGGGCCCTCTTTTACCCCGCCGGGCCTCAATCTTGACACCCTTCATACACATGAATGTGGTAGTGTCAAAGATGGACCTGGCCTCCGGAATCCTCTTCAAGACGGCGTGGAAGACGCAGCCGGGTCGTCCTGCGCGCGCCTTAATATGGCGCACGTACTGCGGCTCGTATCCCATGTCCCGGAGCTCCTCCTCAATCTCCTCCGGGGGGGGTGTCTACCGGCAGCTCTGTGATGGCCACCTTCACGGTTCGCTCCGCTGGAAGTGAATACACGAACCACGAGGTGCCGTCCATCTTTTCTAGGTCCGTCAGGTACCGTTGGACCACCCCGAATTCATCCTTGCTTTCGGGCGAGAACTGAATTCCCATTCCGAATGGACGGGCATTGGGGGGGTGGCCCAGCTTTTGCCTGAGGGCCCTAAGTGGGCGTCCCAACCCGGCGGCAGCTTCTCCACGATCAGTGGAGGATACCTCGGCCTCTTGGGTGACTTCGGCTTAGGCTGAGAGGTGCCCGTCTTGGTCGTTGCTCCTCCGTTGTCCACTAGGGCTGCCGTCTGAGCTGGGGAAGAATCAACACTCACCCCGTGTTGTTTGGTCCTGGGTGTAGGTGTCGACGGTGTCGGCGACTCTGTGGGCGTGCGCCTGACTGCCTCCGCGAAGGTGGGCGAGGTGGCGCTGCCCTGACCGCGCAGTGGCGCGCGATCGCGCTGGGGCCGCGGTGAGTCCGAGCAGTACCGCTTGGCCTCTTCCTCCTGGGCTTCATCGGTGCTGTGGCGCCGTCGCTGGGGACGCGGCTCCAGCTGGAATTCGTAGCCGAATCCCAGCGACGGCGTCGGTGATGCAGTAGGGGTGCGCCTCCCAAGCGCGCTCCGGCCAGATTCGACTGAGCCCGCGGATGCTATCTACATGCTCAATCCGGTTCGCGACGAGTATGCCGACAGCGCCGCAGGTGAGTCGAAAGCCAAGGCGCGGGGTGGCGCTGGCGACTCGGACGCCTGCGGTGCCGAGGACGTTGGTCGGCCGCTAGGCGCCATCCTGGGTAGAGGACGTCGGTCCCGCTCCGCCTGGGCCGGCCCGGCCAGCGTCGACAGCTGTGGCTGGGGCCAGTGACGGTGCGCGGGATGCGGGTGTCGCGGCTGGTGGAGGCCACCGCGGACGCAGCCCCAAAGGGCGCGGTCGACGCGGCGTGCCGTGGATCAGTGCGACAGGCTTGGCGGGGACGCCGGCGCCGGCGCACCGCGGGCAGGCGCCGACGTCGTTGAAGGGTCGTCCGCTGCTGCCGCCGTGCTTGCTTCGTCACTGGTCTTCCTGACAGGCTTGGCGGGGACGCCGGCGCCGGCGCACCGCGGGCAGGCGCCGACGTCGTTGAAGGGTCGTCCGCTGCTGCCGCCGTGCTTGCTTCGTCACTGGTCTTCCTCTCTGCTGGCCTCTTCTTGCCGGACTTCTTCTTCTCCTCACTTCGAGGAGAAGGGGGTCTAGCTAGTGTTACATCGGGCGTCACGTCGTCGAGGAACGGCAACGACAGCGCTCGGTCCAACCCCGGGAGAGGCTCCTGATGGCTGGCGTCATCTTCACGGCCTAGTGAGCCGCGGGAGCCAGGCTTCATCTTAAGAAATCGGTTAAAAATATTTAACAAATTTTCTCATCCCATACTTACTTTATTTAAGTAACTAGAACTACACAATAATAATAGTATTAAGTATAGATTTTAGTTGATCTAGCTAGAGATGTAATTGTAGATTATGCTAGAAATCCAACTATTATTGGGAGTCAGTATAGTGCAGGAGACGCAGAACGAGTGTGGCAATGTTAAAACCAGTACGCATCAACTTATCTTCTACGCAAATAAAAGCAGCCTGATCAAGCCTGAAAAATGGTTCACTTTTGATTTTGAATATGAAATATGGCATACAATTAACGAACCACCAGATTAGCAGAATGTAAAGGCAAAAAAATCACTTTTGATTGCAAAAATTAGTAAATGATCACCAAAATTAATCTCCATTTTACCGTGAAATTAGAACTATAAATTTTTTTTTAGTTATTGACCACCAGAAATTGAACTGTTATGCTCTTGCATCCGAGTTAAGGCAGACCCGGTCGACGGAGCCCTGCTCCGCGGGGCCCCTACTTCTGAATGGTTTATAAAAAAAAAAACACAAATGGTATGATATAGTACCCTTCTAAGTCTAACCTAATCTATCCGTGTCGCGGGTGCCCCAAGTCGGCCTAGGCAAAACTAGTTTGTCATCAATCACCTCATTAAAATTGGTGCTCAATTTACTCAATTTGGTAATCAATTTAGATATGTTGTGTGTCTGTATGGTGTCGGACGTAAAGAATAGCACCATCCCATATCTTCCCGTGGGTGTCGTAAGAGGCGACTAAGGGACTAAGGGACTTACCAGAGAATGGGCAGCAGCGTTCTCTGTGCTTTTGTAACAACCGTGCTGCGATCGCCAACCCGCCTGCCAAGCGTGGCGATTATGGCAAAACCCCCCCTTGAGGGAGACCTATGTCCAGCAGTGGACGTCTTTCGGCTGATATGATTATATATTTTAGGTGATAGATGTTAGTGGTCACGAAGTTATTTTTGGTGGTCATTATATTTTCCCCCATAAAATATTACAAGTACGTATAACTGCAGATAATTAAACTGCTCAAAATGAAAACATAAAAAAATATAAACAATTTTGTGATAGTGGTGACCTTATTTGATCAGAATATCTCTACCACGCCTTGGACTTAGATAAAGCCGTAGATAGAAACTTCTTATCAGTGCACGTTATGACCAGATTGTGGCGATATGAGCAGAAATGCATACAAAAAATTGGCTAACTGCGTTTTTTATTTACCCCGTACCTACATAAGCATTGAATTAGGTAAGTACTACCGAAGTAGGATCTGTAATATAAAGTTATATTTTACGACTGAATCACCAATCAAAATCAAATCAAAAGATCAATAATATGAATCATACTGAACAGAGTTGGTATTGCCTCAGAATATTTCCAACATTATGTAGAGCAGAATGCTAATACAGAATTAAAAAACTATTTCAAGCCCATACAGGCGAAGGTATAAAATACTAGCTTTTGCCCGCGGTCTCACCCTCGTGGAGGAACAATATTATATTACCGCGGTAAGTAGCAGTAAGTATCTAGAACGAGCGTAGTTTTAATTTAAGACACTCATTATCCGAGATACGAAATCAGATTAAGGGCCATATAATGCCTCAAATCGCTTAGCATAATCCTCCGTTACGCCTAAAATACTGCAGCATTAAATTGAAACAAATATATGGGAAAGTTGAGGATTAATCTAGCATTAATCCTCAACTTTCCCATATACTATGTGTGACGAAAACACGATTCTATAAACTTTTCTCTATAGAAAAAAAATCCAAAGTTACCTCCAAATTGAACATTAAACCGCTGCAGCTGGTATTCAAAAAGTACTTCAAATAAGATCATGAAACTTTGCAAACTAACTGAACTAACTATAAAGCAGGTCTTATGTGTTTTATTTTTTTGTCCAATCAATAGATTTTTTGTAAATCGCAAAAAACCACTCATTTCATACTATTTGGCCGCAGTGACTCGTAACAACCGCTTTGTAGTGCAAGCTGATTAGAACTTTATTCTACCAGTATTTCAAACGAAGTTTGAACCACCACAAATAGAGTTGCTAATTTTAGGGTTAACAGGGCCTTAAATACGCGCTTTGGACATGGAGTCGTGGGCACCAAGTCAAAATACAAAGTACCAGTTCCAACCAATGTTATTGTCTAGATATACGACAAACATCTAAATCCGTGCAGCCGTAGAAGTGTGAAAAGGTAACAGACATGCAGATTTACCTCCGGATTTATTACTATAGTAGCGGTATTCATAATGGTATGAACAACTACAACTTTGTTTACTAAATAATTCTTCGACCTCATTCTGTTGTTCCATAACTACATTTAACTTTTTTTTTTACGAAGGAATCAATCATACTTATTCATTACTAGCGGACGTCACGCAGTTTCACCCGCGTAGTTCCCGTTCCCGTGGGACTACGGGGATAAAAAATAAGTGAAAGAATTTTTGAAATCGGCGCAGTAGTTTTGAGTTTATTCATTACAAACACACACACAAAAATACAAATCTTTCTTCTTTATAATATAAGTGTAGATGGATCATTGCGATAAAGAACTCAAATAGTTTTGTAAAATAATACGTATGCCAAGGAATGACAGCAGAGCCACAGACTAAAATCGATTATATTATATTATGTCATTTTATTTCGGCTGGCCTCGGCGGCTTTGGAGCAGGGATACATCCGCTGCGATACCAGAGGTCTGTAATATAATATCCTCTGCCTTCCATTTCACTGGTTTGCGTTGTTTATACATTTATACAATTCCCCCTTATGTTTAAATAGGTTACCTGCCTATATTCTGAACCAGTTAGTAATTTGTTTATGGGGACAAATATAATGACCACCAAAAATAACTTTGTGACCAATAACATCTATTACCTAAAATAATATCAATCAGCAAAATAATTAAACCTTAACCAAAAAATGAAAACCTAAAATTACAATGGTACAACTTATTTTAGTCATGACTGCACTTTAAATTGTACTATGAACCCAAATTTAGTAAATTGATCACCAAATTTTGATGAGCTAATTTATTGCGCTATTTCTACATAAATACACCGTTTGGTTGCCATAAAATGTTGCTATGCTACCAAATATGGTACCATAAATAGATAAATGGATACAAGTAATTATTTTATAATGGCACGAAACGAAACCTTAGCTTAGAATTTATTTTATGGGCGGCATGGGCACCGGGCCGTAGGCCGACGAAGGAGGCCGGCGGAGGCCCGGCACTTCGGGGACAGAAGTCAAAGTGTTATTTAATATGCGAGCGAAGCGAGCGTGCGTCATGGAGTCGTAGCAGGTTCTAAAATAACTTTTAAACAGTTCTGCAAACACCATTAAACAGTATAATTTGTGTGCAAGTCAGTATTTTTGGTTTAACTTTGAAATATTTTGTTCGAAAAAGGGGAATAAGTATACAGAATAATATCGATTTAATTACATGCCAATGTTAACTACACAGAGTCTGATTTTTAATTTGTTTAAATTTTAATAAAAGGATTATTTTAATTAAGTAGGTACCTATAGGTATGTAGGGTTGCCATTATTATTGAGAACTGTTACGGGACTTATTACTAGCAAATAAATAAAGTCTGAAAATAAGGGTAATAAGGTTTAATAAAAAATCAATGGAAAACAACGACAACAAAAACAATTCACTCCGATCATGATAAATTATCGAAAACCAGTTCAATTACTGTTGAACTGAAGAACCACCAGGATGAGGTTCCTATTTCTTTGCTCAGTCATATTTTGACGTAGATTTTACTTTATTGACCAATACTTTATTTACAAATTTCTTTTTGTGTTTTGACATGTTCGTAAAATTGGGCGCATGTCATTTTAAAATTATAATGGCAAATTAGAATTGCTTCAACTGTGTCAATCAATAATCTAAAAAAAGAGAAAATATTCTCTCAACATTTTGCGTTGTGGGCGGGAATCGCAAATACATATTTACATAGTTTTAAGCCTTTAGTATGTGTAACCGTACGTGTACGTGTACCTGTATGTTGAAATATTGGTAGACGGGACAAAAACGGAACAAGTAACAATACGGGACATGATACATAAATACGGTACCAGCCCCGTATCGGGACGTATGGCAACCCTACCTATACGAGTTGTTCGCAAAATAGGAAATAGGTAGCTATAATTTAGTTAGCAGTGGTTATGAGTCCTATTACATTTTTTTTGCAAATTTTAGTTTTTTACTTCCTGGATCAAATTATTTCGATCGACGTTCACAAGTCGATAATAATAGCGATCTCCGGACGATTGTCGACTGTTATTGATGAAAATTAGAGACGAGACTGACATGAGACTGAGGAGCAAGCTGAATTGACACAGAATTATAGTACCTACTTCAATTTTATTTATTGTAATTTTGTCTTATTATATTGACAAATGAAAACGAATGAAGCGTATTCATTGTAGATCGAAGTTTTATATCATATTAATTTATTTGATAAAATTGAGTTTATTTGGAATATAAAGGACGCTGAATCAAGACATTTATGGCTTAAATTACGCTTTCTTGACGATTTTTTCCGTGCAAACTCAAGGAATTTAAAGAAATTCTAGAACTCCAATAAACAAGTAAAACATTCAACTTATCTTTCAGTAATTTTAGCTTTTATAAGAATTTAATCTAATAATGAAAATTTGAGCGTCAAAGTTCCATCGCCGACGGTTTTTCTTGCAAACTGAGTTCGTAAAATATTTATAGTACATTACACGAAAAGAAAAATGAAAATGTGTAACTCCAACTTACAAGAAAGAGAATGGCACTATCGTAATTCTTAAGCAAATAATTAAAATATCTTACTGCTGCTGAAAACTGCTGCGTCAAAAATCATGATTTGCGTAAAAAAATTAATAGAACTCTTAATAATTAGAGACACAGAAAGCTCAGATTCAGTTACTTATGTTTTTGCAATATCATAGGGTCAAACTTTAGGGGTTTATTTACTATTTTAGGTATAAAATGATTTATTTGGAAATAATTTACTTTTATAGGATAAAACCAATACAACGATGTTACATATTTAAAAGTCATTTTATATTAAAATTATGTTCAAGTATTGGTGGTCATTAACTATTTTCGTATTAAATAATCATAATTTGGAGTTAGTTGGTAAAATTTTTGGTTCTAATTTCACGCTAAAATGGGGATTAATTTTGTTGATCATTTACTAATTTTGGCATTCAAAAGTGATTTTTTTAACGTTACATTTTACTAAATCCGGTGGTTCGTTAATTGTATGCCTTGTTTATTTAACGTACAACTTTATCTTTAAACTGATAATACTGGGTTGTATAAGGTTTTAAACTGACATGGTCACTAACATCTTAACAATGAAAACGGGATATTTACCATGTTTACTTTTATCTTCTTTTACTTTTATAGTAAGTAACTGAGTAAAAACCAGAAAAGTGCCGACAAAAGTTCGCGAGCGGACGCAGTGAGATTCGCCTGTCGGGATAAGAGGCGAGTTGTGAGTGACAGTGGTATCGGTACCGAGTGCAAAACAAGGTGCGAACCAGAAAGAGCGTAGACCGATTTGTCTACTCATAACCATAAACACCCACCCGCAATAACTTCAGTTTATCCGTGATCTTGCTTGCGACTGCGGCGAGATATTGGGAACTCAAAACAAATAGTAGTCCTGTACTTAAACATGTTAAATATCCCGTTTTCAGTGTTAATCATAATGATAATACTGGGGTCACCACGATTGCCCGAAGTTCACTTGTCCGAATGAAGGTTTAGTTTCTTCGATGAACGTTAGACCAAACAATATCCTTGCTTTCATGAGAGCTCGGATTTTTTGGAATAAAACCTTTTGCCAAATAAAAATGAATTCGAATGAAACCTTACACTGAATCTGCCCAGAAATAAAATATTATTGTACTCATTATGTATTAATGTGGTGGTGGAGCAATCAGAAACCGCTTATTATACCGATTTGTAATCATCATAATTTAGAAAAATTACTGGAAGTCTTTCTGCTGACTTTGCTTTCCCGAGCATCGCCATTACCAACGGTTGGTTTCCGGTCGCCCTTCGGTGGTAGTTCTTAGTTCGTCAGTAAATCAGGTTATCATCGCGACGTCATAATTATTGTCCACAATACGGACAATAATTATGACGTCGCGATGGTAACCAATCTGCGCTCGTTTTGAGGTTTCGTAGTAAAATGGTAAACAAAGCTTTTATAATATCGTCATGTCCGTCTATCGCTCTGAATTATTACACAGTTATATTACTACCTATTATATTACTACTTACACAGTGTTGTAAGTAGTAATATAAGACAGTCAGGGATTTAGAGACAATAGTGTAAGTTACACTATTGTCTCTAAATCACTGATTGGATACAGCAGTATACTGCGGGTGTATTTCAGTGTATAATGAAAGGAGGAGGGTTTTTCTGGGCCCACTATGTAGTTGAAATGTATGTCCCATATTTTTTTTAAATTAAGATTTTACATCTTGGTATACTTATAGCATGCAGTACCTGCACATGTCATCTCAAACACAAAGCATTTATTTCAATTAGACCAATACGGCACTTTTGAATATAAAAAAAAACAAAGCTACAGTCCCAGTAACAAGGCATAATAACTTGAGAAAGTACTACGTAGTTGCCCAATCTATTAATTAGCAATTACATAAAAATACGAATCATTCCCCCTGCGTCGAATCCCTTTATGTCGACTTGTGATTTTTCTTGGTTTTGATGCACTGTCTTTTGTTTCGCCTCGACATAGCTGTCACAGAGTACAGTCACATTTAAAACGAAATACGGCTTTTTAATTAATAAAGTTATTTTGCTCATCCGGTTATCCGTATTTTAAATAATACATTGATAACCCACCAAAAAGTACTAGGCTAGCATAAGTTCAAGGAGTTGTGTATTTTTACGTTCCTGGTATCTGAGTAGGTGTAGGTAACTACTTACTGTTTAATATTGTTACAGTTAACTTGTGATTCAAATACTATCTTCAATTCCTGCTAGCCTAGTACTTTTGTTGGCTGGATCGCTGCACGAATTGCAGCAGATGCTGGATGGCCTAGTTGATTATTCAATACGCATTGGTCTCAGGGTGCAACCACGCTCTGCTACCATGTAGAAATATTGGTAGAAGTTCCACCGGCTGTCGACGACGAGTCCTAGGTACTTCAAAGTCGACTCGACTTCGATGGATACCCCTTCTACCGTCAGTAAGGATTCCGGCGGTGGCGCATTCCCAGGCCCATGAAAGCACATGGCCTCGGACTTTGGCAATGCCAGAATATGTCTACCTTGGCCAAACTCTGCAGTTTGGTTAGAACAACTTGAAGAGGGAGACTAACAGAAGAATTCAGCTGCGCTGGGCAGCTGGGCGTTTGGAAAACTTCTTCGGGTCTTCTCATCACGTAATCCACAGAGCCTAAAGAGTAAAGTCTTAAACCAGTGCGTCCTGACTGTTATAACTTACGGGGCCAGAATGTGAGCACTCACGGCTCGGCTGGTCCATACATTCAAGGTCGTTCGGCGAGCTATGGAACAGGCTATGCCTGGAGTCTCTCTGAGGGATCGCATTTGAAACGAGGTGATCTGTCACAGAACCAGAGTTGTCGACATAGCTCACAGAATAAGTAAGCTGAAGTGGCAATGGACCGGCCATATAACCGATAAACATTGGGATACACGTGTAGTTGAGTGGAGAACGCGAATGGGCAAGCGTATAAAGGTGGGAATGCCCTCAGGCTGGCTGGCAGGGTGGCTGGTAGCAAATGGATGAGAGTTGCTGAGAATCGAGTTGAATGCCGTGCGATTGAGGAGGCCTATGTCCAGCAGTGGACTGCTGTAGGCTGATGATGATGTACTTAGTACTTTTGTTAGGGTAAAGAATTTAAGCGCAACGTGTCGCAAACAGAAAAAAACTATCTTTAATACAGGGTGTAAACGGACCCTTCACGAAGCTGTCGGTGTGTGTGTGTGTGTGTGTGGTGTGTGTGTGTGTGTATAGTTCGTTGACTACGCAAAAAAGATATTGCGGAAACGACTTTTTTTTCCGTATACGTTTTGCACAAGATCTGGGCAGTAAACAGACAAAAAGTACTAAACTTCCATGAATTGAATTATTGAAGATGGTATTTCGATAATTAGTTTAACCTTTATTTCAATTATGTACAATATGTAGGTAGACCTTGGGTAGACCACAGAACATGAGGTAGACTCCCTTGAATGTATGCAAGCCTAGTACTTTGGTCGCCAAAAAGAAGATTTCAGTCAATACATATTAGATATTAATTAGATAAATTAATTTAGAATAGCCTTGTTGTCTCCTAAAATATTAAATGTATAATTTGTGTAATTATAAAGAGGAAAACTTTGTTTGTTTGGTTGTTTGTTTGGTTGTAATGAATAGGCTCAAAAACTACTGCACCGATTTAAAAAAATCTTTCACCATTTGAAAGCTACATTATCCACGAGTAACATAGGCTATATTTTATCCCCGTACTCCCACTGGAACGGGAACTACGCGGGTGAAACCGCGGGACGTCCGCTAGTTTGCAAATAAAAGCGTTTCACTTTTTGTTATATGTGTACTTTTCCAATCTCGTGGTCAAGCGTAAACTTTTTAAAACAGATGTCATTTGTTTCACGAGTCGACGTAAAGGGATTCGACGCAGGGGGAATGATTCAAAAATACTTATCACAATTAAAATTAAAATTACAAAACAATTAATAAAATTAAACATAATTAGATTCATCATTGATTGCCAAATTCTGCCAAATTTTTAGTGAGGGGACATAATAACATGTCCTCTCTCAAATGAGTATAGGTATAGGTACCTACTTACTTTTGTTTAGTTAACACTTGTGCCCAGGATAGTATGGAGCCGTGCCTTTCTCCTTTCTGAAATAATAATTACCGGAAGGAATGGGGAGGCCTTTGCTCAGGAGAGCGACAATACGGGCTGCCTAAAAAAAAATATATAATTGCTGACAGCACCCGACCGAGGTATCTCATAATTCAAATTAAAACATATTATTTTTAAAATTACTTTTAATTTTAGCCAATTGATGGTGAGATTGGGAATGCTTTCAGTTACAATACAACCGCAGAACTATTTTCATAGTTTTTTAGACAAAATTTTTTTTTTGCTATTGTAAAATTAATACGTACTGTGCATGCGTAAATATTCACACACACTACGGAACTTTTCACTGCGCTTGGTTCGAAATGCATTTAATTGGCTGGTTATTATTTAACACAGACAAATTTGTAGCAATAGAACTTTGAATGCTAGGTACGATATGAAACATTTTATAAATTAAAGACTATTCTTACTAAAATATTTTTCTTGTAGTGATATTTCTTTACATTTGCCAGTTGTTAGCCAAATATAGATTGTTTAACTATTACTTTAATTTGATTTAAAAGTATTACCTACTAGCTCAACGACGCACAGACGAGTATTTCATCTAAAAACCCGATCAAAAGTCGAAAAGTCGAAATTTGTTATATTGCTTTACAACTATTGTATCGTGAGAGCCCAATAGCTATTACGTCACTTAACGGCCAATTTGGCCATACACCGCCTCTCCACCAACCGTAGCAGCAGTCGGAACTCAGTCCTTGCGTGAATCGTATGTCTTTGTTTTCGGCACTATCTTTAAATTGCATTTAATCTGTGTTTGGTGAAATTGTGTGATAACCATTATGGATATTTTGGAAGAAGGTATGTCGTTACTTTATAAAAGCATGTTTATTTTGGTTTTACACTTTATTTAAGTGACATGTTGCACCTTAAATGTACTACATAAAAAATGCAACTTTTTTTTAGTAAACTCTGTAATTAAAGGTGTTTTTGTTTATGAGTTAAGCCGAGTTAACTTATGATTTTGGATGTAACATATAGTTTCATTATTCTAGATAAGGATTTTAAAGGAAAATGTCCCGCATATTCACGCCATTTTTTTATTTTTATTTTCTACAAAATTAGTCGAAATCAGCTTCCATTAAACAGTGTTTTATTTTTATTTTTCTATTCCAGAATCTCCAATGACGTCGATAGAGATGACCAGAAAATCACTCTATGGAGTCATACAAGAATCTTCAGACAGAAAAAATGACCAAAAGTTTGAGTTTTTAGAAAATCGTCTTAAAATAATAAAAAAAAATGGCAGGCAAGAACTCAAGGACATACAAATATAGTAGCAGAAAGGAAGAAGAAAATTCAAGAGGCTTTTAAAGACGAAATGGGGCTGTTAGTGGATATTCCGAAGGCAGGGTTTGGGAACACCAATGATGGGAACACTTCAAGGAGGTTTTTCTCAAATCCAGAAACTTCTTCCCGCATTACTGGGATTGGCATCAATTTAATGAGAGGTTTTCCTTTTGAGGTTTTAAAAAAAAACTTAGTTTCCAAGAACTCTATAGATGGCGTTGAACTTACTATGATAGTTGGTGCCAAAGCCAAAACGCTTGAAAAAAAAAACATTGTATCACGTCACATACTCTCGTTGACTGACACTTTCATTTGCTTAACCTTCCGAATATAACCAACATTTCTCGCGCTTTGTTAAAATCAGTTTTTTTAGGTTCCGTTCCTTGCATTATCATACTTACTCCTAGCGCCATCTTTCCAGCGACTAAGTAAGAGCTAAAAAGAAAATCCCTCATTAAAAAAATGCAGTGTCATATTGGAGACTTTGTCAAGTGGGCTCAAAATTGATACGCAGAAATTTGAAAACTTTGCTGACCAAACTGCAAAGCTATATGTAGATTTGCATGAGTGGCACCCCATGTCGCCTACAATGCACAACATTTTAGACATAGGGCCACAGGAATTGATCACGCAATTCTGCCTATTGGCCAGTTGTCGGAAGAGGCGGCTGAGGCCAGAAACCTCACCAGAAACAGGCACTTCCGCATGTATAGGCAGAATTATTCCAGAAAGACAAACGACAAACAACACAAAGATGTGCTAAACAGACTTCTGCTAATTTCGGATCCTCTTTTGAGCAGTACCAGGCAAAGGCCACGAAAAAAAAGTAAGACATTTTCCGTTGAAGCATTGGAACTCTTGCTCCCGGAGACATCGTACGTCTCGTCTACAGAGTTTGACAAAGAGGAGGACGATGGATATAGTGAAGGTGATCCTGACTAGAAGATTTTTATGTAAAAACTGTTTATTTAAACTTCATGTACAGTAGTGGTACATAGGCGGACTTATGCAACAAGGAATTCATTACCAGTCAACCATTCTCTACTTTTATATAAATTGTACATGTGTCTGGTGTCTTAAATACAAATATTTTATATCCAATCTATAATTATCACAAAATAATTTTGATCGACTTTTTAAGTCAAATACTCCTCTGTGCGACGTCACGCTGTTTCATCCGCGTAGTTCCCGTTCCCGTGTGAGTACGGGGATAAAATATAGCCTATGTTACTCAGGGTGAATGTAGCTTTCTAATGGTGAAAGATTTTTGAAATGGGCGCAGTAGTTTTTGAGTTTATTCATTACAAACATACCACACAAAAATACAAATCTTTCTTTTTTATAATATTAGTGTAGATATAAAGCTATGGCTCCAGAACTAAAGATGCGTTTAGATTATGAAGGCCAAATTGACAATAAATACATTTATTTATTACAAAATCCACAGCTCTTTACAATTTTAATCTAAACTATTTAACTAATCCTACAGCCAATTAAGGATTTACAATTTAATACGTACCTACATGCTAATACCTGTACCTAACCGTAGTAGTTCTTGTTTTATTGCAACTTTATCATGAAGCACGACTATATAGAAAAATAGAATACCAAGACTAGCTTCATGTCTTTATATGAACGGATAACATTTATTCACAGAAAAATAGTCCTTTTTTTCCTAGCACATGGTTAATTACTGCTTGCGGGGTCGCGTATTTCCATTCTGTACAAAGCCATCACGCAAGTGTGTGAAACTTGACGCTAGATTGGTAATCACTTTTTAGGGTTCCGTAGTCAACTAGGAACCCTTTAGTCAACTAGGAACCCTTATAGTTTCGCCATGTCTGTCCGTCCGTCTGTCCGTCCTCGCTTAATCTCTGTGACCGTTAGCACTAGAAAGCTGAAATTTGGTACCAATATGTATATCAATCACGCCGACAAAGTAGTAAAATAAAAATTGGAAAAAAATGTTTTATTAGGGTAGCCCCCCTAAATGTAAAGTGGGAAGTGATTTTTTTTTAATTTCAACCCTAACGTGTGATATATTGTTGGAAAGGTATTTAAAAATGAATAGGGTTTTCCTAAAATTATTTTTTGATAATGTCAATAATTTCGGAAATAATCGCTCCAAAAGTAAAAAACAATGTGTCCCCCCCCCCCTCTAACTTTTGAACCATAGGTTTAGAAAATATGAAAAAAATCTGAAAAGTAGAACTTTATAAGGACTTTCTAGGAAAATCATTTTGAACTTGATGGAAACAACAGTTTTTGTACAAAAAAGACAAAAAGTTGTACAAAATAATTTCTGGACTAACTTTGTAGTATATTCGTATATGCAAGCATTTTTACATAATGGATACCCACCTTTAAACTCATAAGTGGGAACACTTATTGTGACGGACGGAAAACTACGGAACCCTACACTGAGCGTGGCCCGACACGCTCTTGGCCGGTTTTCATGTTCAAATCACGTCTTCCAATCTATACAAGAGTAGTACACAAATACTCGGTATAATTTGTAGTGGGCTAAGTAACTAGCTTGTTCCATAATGTACAGTGCTAGTACCTACGCATACAAACTAATCTTGTATAAGGCGTAGTGGACGTAGCTCTGCTACGCGGGGCTTCTGTTTCTGTCTGCAGGGTTTAAATTAACCTAACCTAACGTCGCGTCGGGGTGCCACAAGTCCCGAGCGTGCTTCGCTCGCTGTTGCATCATAAGTTGAGCAAAAACAAAAAAGTTGAGTTATAAAATTATAAACATGTTTTCCAAAACTTTGTTTTTTTTTCCCATACTTAGGAAATTGTCTTCGGAAGTTTGGTAGTTTTTTGGAACATTAGTTTATTACTTTTCGTAGAATTGTAATCTAAATAAGCTCGTTTGTTGGTTAAATTCAACATTTTTGCCGGTTAATTTTCTATTATTTTTTCGGTAATTACCAAATTAAATAAACCAAGCTTAGTATTACACTGTGTATTACAGTCAACCACAGATCGTGGAAGATTATTTAATTTTTTGGAAGCTTTATCTGGCTCTTATCTGGGTTTACCTCGATCCTCCACTTACGGAACCAAGCGCCAAGGGAATCGGCTGCTTGTTGGAGGGCACGGTAGATGTAAACCTGAGAGTGCCCGGAATAGTAAATAGCCGTGTCATCGGCAAATAGGGCTAGGTACTGACAATTTGTCTCCGTGGAGTATTCACAGAGCAAGGTGGCGCGGTAGGCGGTTTCGGGGCTATGCCCCCTTACCGCGGAAGCCATTCCTGGGCCCGCTACTGCGGAGCCCGTATCTGTGGTGGACTTCTTGGTACAGGTCCTGATGGGCGCATGAGTGCAACATACGCCCTTGTGTGTGGTTGCTATGTTGTAATCTGTAGGCGCGCCACAGCGCTGTTGCACAGCGCTGTTTTCTTCACGACACCTTGGCGGTCTGTCCCTGCCAGGTGAGACCCGGCGGGGGACGACCAGCGACAGAGGTGCCGACTTACAGCGCACCTACAGTGGATGTGTGTTTCCCGCCCGCCCCACTAACCAGAGCTAGCTGGCAGTGGACTGGACTAAGGAACCGACGTGTGTGTGTGGGCGGTATTGTATTGTGTAACACCGCCCAGTGTGTGCGTCGGTCTCGAGCCCGCGCCGCGTTCCTTCGCGTAAGTCTACGTGAATGTAGAGACGTGCATGTTTGGTTTCACTGCGTGACGTACCTAGTGATGGGTCGTTGACAGTTTTTTCGTTAACGAAACGTTAACGTTGATTTGCGTTTGTCAACTCGTTAATCAAATAGTTAAATTCGTCAACAGTTTTAAAATAACATTTTTTGTCTTTTTTAAACTTTCACGATACACACACACATTATAATACACATATAAACGGGTATTTATCGCGAATTTTACCTTTAATATAAGCCCGACGGCGACGTTTCGACCGGAACATCCGTCCGTCCGTTTCTTTTGCCCGTTTACATGTGTATTATAACTTTTTTTGTATTATAGGTGCCTACGAGTCCTACGACTAATTCTCTAACCCTCTCTCTCCCTCTGTTATGTGACACAGACGAAATGCGCGAGTCAGCTAGTATCTTTCCAATATGTAATAGAGCTTTATTATTTTTCAGGTAAAAAGCAATCAAATCTTTCAAAACGAAGCAACGAAGCACGCCTTGACAAAATGTCAGAAAACAATAAGAAACGGGCTGGTAGTTTTCGAAAATTATTTCCAAATCTCTTCTTTTCTCACAAGTCTAAAGAGAAAAATGCAAATAAAGCTTCAAACGCGAAAAATGCCACAGAATCTTCTAAAGGTAATCAGTATCAAAATCCTCGTTCGATAAGGTCTGATAAAAATGGTCAAGGATTGGAAGATAGCGAACGTATATATGAAAATTTAACAACACATCGTCCTCAGAGTGATAACGAAACGCGAAGCAACGATATATCAAGCCATCACTCGTCCAGCAGCACACTTGTTTCGGAGAGTACGAAAAATAAGTCGATCGACACGAACCAAATTTCTGAAGTAGAAAGTTTTTGCTACACGAACTACGCAGCAAGACCTCAAGTACCACCGAAGCCGTACAACGAAATGGCACACTCACCAAATCGAAGAAATCAAGTAAATAATTATGATAACACACAATTTCCGGACATTTACTATCATTCTTTGGAGAAACTGACTGATAAAATATCACCATTCGATGAGATTGAAATTTATAGAGCATCACAGGCACAAGCCAACCCAGCTTCAGTCGGAGCGGAGATAAAACGAGTGAGTACAAAATTTCTAATATCACCGAAAAAGGAAGCAGAGGTACGAACCATCCAGCCAACGAGAGCTCGCAGTTTGTCTTTTGATAATAACAAAGAAAATGAGCAAGACGTCAAGAAACCAAACTCCTACAAAAAACAAGAAAATATCACAAAACCATACAACTATTCAGCTCCCACATCACCTATGCCAATAAATCACAAAATACCGAACATGCCAAAAACTGTTTCTCCTTACGAACACGTAAGAAAAACTATGATTGAGACAGAAGAGAAACGAAATTCGTTAAGTAGAACAAGTCTGCGTAACAAATCGACACCTTCGCCTAGATCAGAGTACAGTCAGAGAATGACGCCAACCTTACAGGAGAGTTCAAAACCAGATTCGATGGAAAAAGAAAAAACCAGGCAAAAAGTTGAAGCATTCTACTGGCAGAAATTAAAAGAATTGAAACAAAAGGAAGACGAATATTTAATCAGACAGTCTCTGAACTCGTCTTTGAAAAGTCCTGTAAGATTAAAAACTTCCGCCAACTCCAATTGCAGTACCCCGAATTCTTTCTCATACGTCGTGGAGCCTCGGAGTTGTAGTCTTCCGCGAGGTAATGACCTTAAAAGTTACTCTATGAATCAGCCAATTTACTCCTCAATGCCGTTTGCAAGAGGTGCACCTGAGAGACGAACAGATACGTTCATTAAATCTCGGACTTCGTTTGATGATCCCGAAATCATTTACCGCCATCCGGAGAAACTTATTGCAAGAACAATGTCACCCGTGTTCCAAGAAAGAAAATTGCCAATTTACTATCGTGGAACTATACCTCAAGATAACCGGAATCTAGGTCTGTCGAAACGGGTCAGTTTTGAAGAACGAAATGGAAAAACTGGAAGTGGTAAAAGTGATGGTGAATTAAAAGTAAACGACTATAAAGTGCAAAACCGACAGCCACCAAATAACAATAAAGTTAGTGAATTATCATCGAGAGTGCCTCCACGACCCCCTGTTCGGACAACTAGTGTGGGCGGAGGGAAAAAAATGGGACATAATATAAACATTACACATGTGACCAGTGCTGGACATTCGCTTTGCTCTGAGTCGGAAAGTGGTTCCGAAGCTGGTGAAATACAGAGGATAATGCAAGACAATGCACAGAGAGGTAAGAGTATTTTTAATATTCTCGTTGCGAAATAAATTGTGTAATTGGTTTTGCGAAGCAATTAGGTTAGGTGTTGAAAAAATTGCGGTACCGTAATGACTCGTTACTGTTCATGTATTGCAATGACTAACATAATCAGTGGACGCATCGCATAAAACGGATCGTAATATTCTTTGTATAGAAAGTCACACAAGTGCGTCCACTGATCCGTACCGCCCGGATCGCTCGAATCAGTTCCACAATACTACGATCCGTTTGATGCGATACGCCTGATACAGGGGAAGACTATCATGGCTAAGTAAAGCTTACACCACGGTACTTTCTATTTTACGCCCAATGGTCCTCCGGACACCACGCATATTGAATTAAATTAATTGCGAAAAGTGATGGTACCCAACTCGACACGCGCCTAACCACAGTTTTGCGGGCCGTTACATTTTTTGTGGTGTTTTTATTTAACACAAAACATAGGTTATCGAAATTGTTTTCGATAATCCTGTGTTCGCGAAACACCTCTACCGACTCGCAAATCTACCCGGGGTTGTGTTTCGTAATTGCGATCGGTGGTCAAGAATTAGATTCTTGTTTAAACTCCTCAAACGCCTAACATTCATACAATTAAGTGGTTCTATTCCAGCCAACAATCAGAGCCAATTGAATGGGTTTGATTTCTGGCCGCCCGGTTCTCTTTGATGCTGGGCTTCACATTGATGCCACGGGTACACTGGGCTCTAAGCTACTACTAGCAGAGAAACAAACGACACACATAAACATGCGATTGTATTGTGTGTGTGAAGACCATCGTGGGCAGCTTTTTTCAGTTTATTTTGATCCCCGAACTTCTGTTTTATTTATAGCAAACACTGCGACTTGATAGATGTATAAATAAAAACTATAATTATTTTTCTTTGACTACCCGAGTAAAATAGATTTAAAAAGGACTTTGTAGAAAAACTGTCAGTAAAATGGTGAGCGGAAATTCAAAAAGGAAAACAATGCTAAAAGTTACACTTGCTAATTGAACCTAAAAGGGAATGGAACATGGAAAAGCACTCAAATTGCGCACACTCGTTATTGCAATCCTTTTCATTTGAATGTCGGTGTGGCAGACCGGTAAAAAATGTATACGAATGCGGAGGTGTCAGTTAAAGTTAAAAAAAAACTCTGACTGTTTTAGGCGTACTAGGCCCGTAGTTTGGCCATAACGCACGGATAGAAACATTCGAATACTACGCACGCTATCTAGCTCATGCCCGCCGCGCTAGTATATCTCAAAATCTGTGACAATAATAATACTAGGTCATACTAGACTTCCCAACCAGACTTGGGCCGCTGACTACCTGTGTCGGCTGTCAAAGATGTACAAATGGCGACAACGGTGGTCACCCATCCACGGACCAACGCAGGCTAGCACGGCTTAACCTGAAGATAGACCCGAGTGGCTGCCATAATATTTAGCCACGAGTTCCTCGAGGCAGGTAAAGGACACGCCACCTTTAAGAAATAGAGAACATTTTCCGCCGAGTAATAAAATGAAAATCGAGCGTCATTCCTTCCAAAGCGTCGTGGGTTGACACTAAAAAGGTTTAAGTGACGCCAACGGTAGTGATGTGGACGCTATAAAAAGTCTGTCCCGTTTACTTCGTTACTCACTTCAGCGATATGTAGAATAATTTTAGGGTGGGTGAAAATATCAAGGGAAGATTTTATGCATTGTAAATCTATATGTGGGGGTTCAGAATGATGTATTGAAAACGTTTTAACCATTTTAAATGATTCTCAATGTTAATTGTATCAAATTATATTTTATAATGGTGGTTTACAGGGTGGTTTTTTCAAGTGGTCGTGGATGGCCAAATTCGAAACTACGAGTGATAACGAAGTGTCGGGCCCGATTTTTACGAAAGCTATAACAGTAGCATTGGATTTTTGAATAATCTACATTTTGGCTAGGAATCCAACACGTTGATTTTGAAAAAAAAAACCGGCCAGGTGCGAGTAGGACTCACGCACAAAGGGTTCCGTACCATTATTATCAAAAAATCACGTTTGTTGTATGGGAGCCCCCCTTAAATATTAATTTTATTCTGTTTTTAGTATTTGTTGTTATAGCGGCAACAGAAATACATCATCTGTGAAAATTTCAATTGTCTAGCTGTCACGGTTCATGAGATACAGCCTGGTGACAGACAGACGGACAGACAGCGAAGTCTTAGTAATAGGGTTCCGTTTTTACCCCTTCTGTACGGAACCCTAATAAATCACACACTATTTTATTAAAAAATACGAGACAATTACGATAAATATAGAATTGCCGATCGATTCAATATTTTCCGTGTGACTTAAGCTAAAATGATCGGTTATACTATTTGAGCATACACCATAATCTCGTTTGAGTTCATACCATACCACAATTTCAGAGCCGCTTCGTAACAGGTTAGCAATTATAGGATTGGGCTGAGTGATCCGATAAACTCAAATCGTGTACTATGATATTGGTTGCGATGTGAACCAATATCATAGGTATTGTAGCGATGTGATCAACACAAGTTTATGTATTTTCTCTTGTTATTACAGTAGGCGTTAATATAACAAAACATAACCATATTGTATACGTTTTTAAAAAGTAATTATAATCTCTACTTTCTTAAATTTCTCTAAATATTTATATTTGTACCTCCATACAATAATTTTCTTTCTTGTACTACGACTTAGTGTTCTTAAAAGTGTCTTCTACACTACTACTCTGTCAAGAAAGTACCGGGAAAAGATCAATAATACACAAAATGTCTGTTATTCATCCAAATTTATTTTATCACCTTCAAAGTATGCTCCTTTAGAAACGATACGCTTGCGCCAACGAATAATCCATTCATCAAAACATTTTTTAAACACTGCTTCCGGAATTGAGTTCAGTTCTCGCCGCGAATTCTCCTTTATGTCTTCTATCGATTGAAAACGGGTGCCACGAAGTGGTAATTTGAGTTTAGGAAAAAGAAAAAAGTCAGCAGGAGCCATATCTGGTGAATATGGTGGTTGCTGGATGGTATTTGTTGAGTGTTTGGTCAAAAATTCGTTCACAATGATAGCCTTGTGCGAAGGCGCATTGTCGTGGTGCAAAATCCAAGATTTTTTTTTCCACAAATCTGGCCTTTTTCGTCGAATTTGCTCTCTTAAACTCCGCATAACGCTCAAATAATATTATTTATTTACCGTTAGACCTTCCGGTAAGAATTCATAGTGCACAACACCGCGATAGTCAAAGAAAACAGTCAACATGACTTTGACTTTTGATCGACTTTGGCGTGGTTTTTTCGGTTTCGGTTCAGTTGGAAGGCGCCACTCCGAAGCTTGTTGACTAGTTTGCATGTCAAACTCGTAAACCCACGTCTCGTCACCAGTAACAATGCGTTTCATGAATGTTGGGTACGAACTGACTCGTTCTAGCATGTCCTCAGCGACTTTCATGCGATTGAGTTTTTGGAGAACATTCAGATCTTTTGGGACTAGCCGAGCAACAACATGTTTCATACCCAAATGATTAGTTAAAATGGTACGGATCGACTCGTGAGATACAGGAAGTTTGGCGGCTATCTCTCTCAGAGTTGAATGGGGATTTTCAGTCACTATTTTCTTCACTTTTGCGATGTTAACTTCAGTTGCAGACGTTGATGGCCTACCAGAGCGAGGCAAATCTTCCATCACATCTCGACCGCTTTTGAACGCTTTGAACCACTCATAAACACGAGTTTTTGATAAAGTCGATTCACCGTAAGCCTTCTGTAACATTTTCAGTGACTCCGAACACGAAATTCCATTGGCGATGCAAAATTTAAGACAAACTCTTTGTTCGATATTTTTGTCCATTATGAAATTAGCAATACACACTATATATGATATTACTAAAACCAGCATTGTATCTATATATATAAAACAAAGTCGGGTTTGTTACATCACTTATAACTCGAGATCTGCTGGATCAATTTTCATGGTTTTTGTTTCGTTGGATTTGTCTCCGTCCTGAATAGCAGAATACATAAAAAAAAAAATGAAAACGTAAAAAAAATAAAAGTTTCTATTTTCGAAAACAATTTTTAAGATTTATTCTGTAGGTAGGTAGTAGGTAGGTAGTAGGTAGGTAGTAGGTAGGTAGTAGGTAGGTAGTAGGTAGGTAGTAGGTAGGTAGTAGGTAGGTAGTAGGTAGGTAGTAGGTAGGTAGTAGGTAGGTAGTAGGTAGGTAGTAGGTAGGTAGTAGGTAGGTAGTAGGTAGGTAGTAGGTAGGTAGTAGGTAGGTAGTAGGTAGGTAGTAGGTAGGTAGTAGGTAGGTAGTAGGTAGGTAGTAGGTAGGTAGTAGGTAGGTAGTAGGTAGGTAGTAGGTAGGTAGTAGGTAGGTAGTAGGTAGGTAGTAGGTAGGTAGTAGGTAGGTAGTAGGTAGGTAGTAGGTAGGTAGTAGGTAGGTAGTAGGTAGGTAGTAGGTAGGTAGTAGGTAGGTAGTAGGTAGGTAGTAGGTAGGTAGTAGGTAGGTAGTAGGTAGGTAGTAGGTAGGTAGTAGGTAGGTAGTAGGTAGGTAGTAGGTAGGTAGTAGGTAGGTAGTAGGTAGGTAGTAGGTAGGTAGTAGGTAGGTAGTAGGTAGGTAGTAGGTAGGTAGTAGGTAGGTAGTAGGTAGGTAGTAGGTAGGTAGTAGGTAGGTAGTAGGTAGGTAGTAGGTAGGTAGTAGGTAGGTAGTAGGTAGGTAGTAGGTAGGTAGTAGGTAGGTAGTAGGTAGGTAGTAGGTAGGTAGTAGGTAGGTAGTAGGTAGGTAGTAGGTAGGTAGTAGGTAGGTAGTAGGTAGGTAGTAGGTAGGTAGTAGGTAGGTAGTAGGTAGGTAGTAGGTAGGTAGTAGGTAGGTAGTAGGTAGGTAGTAGGTAGGTAGTAGGTAGGTAGTAGGTAGGTAGTAGGTAGGTAGTAGGTAGGTAGTAGGTAGGTAGTAGGTAGGTAGTAGGTAGGTAGTAGGTAGGTAGTAGGTAGGTAGTAGGTAGGTAGTAGGTAGGTAGTAGGTAGGTAGTAGGTAGGTAGTAGGTAGGTAGTAGGTAGGTAGTAGGTAGGTAGTAGGTAGGTAGTAGGTAGGTAGTAGGTAGGTAGTAGGTAGGTAGTAGGTAGGTAGTAGGTAGGTAGTAGGTAGGTAGTAGGTAGGTAGTAGGTAGGTAGTAGGTAGGTAGTAGGTAGGTAGTAGGTAGGTAGTAGGTAGGTAGTAGGTAGGTAGTAGGTAGGTAGTAGGTAGGTAGTAGGTAGGTAGTAGGTAGGTAGTAGGTAGGTAGTAGGTAGGTAGTAGGTAGGTAGTAGGTAGGTAGTAGGTAGGTAGTAGGTAGGTAGTAGGTAGGTAGTAGGTAGGTAGTAGGTAGGTAGTAGGTAGGTAGTAGGTAGGTAGTAGGTAGGTAGTAGGTAGGTAGTAGGTAGGTAGTAGGTAGGTAGTAGGTAGGTAGTAGGTAGGTAGTAGGTAGGTAGTAGGTAGGTAGTAGGTAGGTAGTAGGTAGGTAGTAGGTAGGTAGTAGGTAGGTAGTAGGTAGGTAGTAGGTAGGTAGTAGGTAGGTAGTAGGTAGGTAGTAGGTAGGTAGTAGGTAGGTAGTAGGTAGGTAGTAGGTAGGTAGTAGGTAGGTAGTAGGTAGGTAGTAGGTAGGTAGTAGGTAGGTAGTAGGTAGGTAGTAGGTAGGTAGTAGGTAGGTAGTAGGTAGGTAGTAGGTAGGTAGTAGGTAGGTAGTAGGTAGGTAGTAGGTAGGTAGTAGGTAGGTAGTAGGTAGGTAGTAGGTAGGTAGTAGGTAGGTAGTAGGTAGGTAGTAGGTAGGTAGTAGGTAGGTAGTAGGTAGGTAGTAGGTAGGTAGTAGGTAGGTAGTAGGTAGGTAGTAGGTAGGTAGTAGGTAGGTAGTAGGTAGGTAGTAGGTAGGTAGTAGGTAGCTCATGTGACGCAGACGAAGTTGCGCGGGTCAGCTAGTTTAATATAAATAACAGATGCAACTCAAACTCCGCGCCAAAATGGAAAACAGTTGTGCCAATCTAACAACTACATCATCATCTGCTTAGCTTTTTCCCAACTACGTTGGGGTCGGCTTCCAGTCTAACCGGATGCAGCTGAATACCAGTATTTTACATGGAGCGACTGCCTATCTGACCTCCACAACCCAGTTCATACTGGGTAATACGATACCACTTGGTAAGACTGGTTGTCAGACTTTTTAGGCCACTGACTACCTATAACGACTGTCAAAGATGGACAAATGACAGCCGGGACCAACAGCTTAACGTGCTTTCCGAGGCACGGAGGAAACTCGGTATGTAAGGGTGGTCACCCATCCACAGACCAACCTAGGCAAGCACGGCTTAACCTAAAGATCGACCCGAGTGGCTGTTATTATTTAGCCACGAGCTCCTCAACAACTACAAAAAAACAAAAATTTGAATTTGGAACCATAAACAAATCATCCATTCCCGATACTTTTTTGACTCTGTATATCTACCTACATCTACACTAATATTATAAAGAGGAAAGATTTGTATTTTTGTATGTTTGTAATGATAAAACTCAAAAACTACTGCGCCGATTTCAAGCTACATTCACCCTGAGTAACATAGGCTATATTTTATCCCCGTACTCCCACGGGAACGGGAACTACGCGGGTGTAACCGCGTGACGTCCGCTAGTAGTTTATAAAGCAAAATCGTTACATTCAACGAAGGTGTTCTTTAGAGACAAATTAAAATACATAATTAATTTTGCTTAAAATGTCACTTACGGGATATCTTCCGTGATTAATGTTTATAAATAATATAAATAATAAATAAATTTATTTCTCAAAAAACTTAGTAATATTTTACAGAAAAATAGTTTGGCAGTATTAATTTCTAATAAGTGGATGTAGCCACTGCAACCGAACTAGGCAATGCCTGTATTTCGGTTTTCAGCGCCTTTTCCCTCGATATTTAAACAATAAAATGCCAACAAAGAAATATGGTTGGTTGTACTAATAATTACATTTTGAATGACTTAAAACTAACTTAAATGCTACATTGTTTAAAATTTAAATTGCCCACAATATAGTTTCTTTTTGAGCTCCCGATATTTCGACGCTGTTGCAAGCGCCATGATCGCGGATTTTAAGTACATATAGGGAACGTGCACAACGACGGTGGTGCCAACTGGCGTCACCAATCCGAATCTTGTACCAAATTAATACTTGACATTGACATGTAAAACAAGTAAACAGAATTAATTTTATTATTGAAAATGATTATTCTAGCTAATCATAATCCATTGTTGCATTTCTGGATGTACCAATACATCCACAAAAATTAAAATTAATCAAATAGCGTAAAATAATAAAATTCTATTACTTTCCAAAGAATAGTACTCTCATACCATGTTTATGTGAAAAACGCAAAAAATGGATAAATGCAGTAACAAAAATATTTGAACACAATTTGTTTTTGTTACACTCTGCATTGAAAAAGTTCAATAGCCTTCAAAATCAACCGTGCAAGCAAACATTAAATGGTACTGGCGTACCATTTAAACTTCAGGAAACACACATATGTTGCACTGAAGTTCACACCGAATATTCCTCAACAGTTAAACAAAGAGTCCACATGTACTCAGATTATAAACATGGATAAACAATAAAGTTTTTAGTTGGCTGCACTCCTTGTGGTTTCCTAAGTTTTGTATCTAAATGCTACGGAGGGCGTTCTAGTGATTGCTTAGTTATAACAAATGATTATGGATTAGACTGCACTGAAGTTCACACCGAATATTCCTCAACAGTTGAACAAAGAGTCCACATGTGCTCAGATTATAAACATTGGTATACAATAAAGTTTTTAGTTGGCCGCGCTCCTTGTGGTTTCATAAGTTTTGTATCTAAATGCTACGGAGGGCGTTCTAGTGATTGCTTATAACAAATGATTATGGATTAGACTGCACTGAAGTTCACACCGAATATTCCTCAACAGTTGAACAAAGAGTCCACATGTGCTCAGATTATAAACATTGGTATACAATAAAGTTTTTATTTGGCCGCACTCCTTGTGGTTTCATAAGTTTTGTATCTAAATGCTACGGAGGGCGTTCCAGACTGCACTGAAGTTCACACCGAATATTCCTCAACAGTCTCCACATGAACTCAGATTATAAACATAGTTATACAATAAAGTTTTTAATTGGCTGCACTCCTTGTAGTTTCCTAAGTTTTGTATCTAAATGCTACGGAGGGCGTTATAGTGATTGCTTATAACAAATGATTGTGGATTGATTTTTCTGCCTGGAGATACTGTTCTCGCTGATAAAGGATTCCCTTCCATTAAAACATGTGTTGAAAATAAGAAAGTTGTCTATGCCACCGTTTCTTCATGCACCACAATTTTCATCAGAGAAAATAAACGAAACATACAAAATTCATATTGGTCAACATTCATGTTACGCTGACAAACATTATTGATAGACCGGAACCCATGTTTTATACCTTTTATCATAATCAAAAATAATACTTTTGAAGAGATTTGCGTGACAGGTGACAGCATAAGTTTCCTTTACTGTCCGCATAGTGTCTCTTTTGTCGTTTAGTGCTGCCACCTATAGTTCCTGCACGTTCCCTATAGTTATGAACCGTGAAAGCTTAATACACATGTATTACTTATTGCAGCGTTAGAGCCGCTATCCACGTCGTCAAGAGTGCAGGTACAGTACAGATGTACTGTGGCTTACTGAAAACTTCTTGCGAGTGATACAAGTGTGACGAATAATATTAGCGTAGCATAGGTACGCTAATATTATTTATCTACACCCATGCTATAAATCCTCTTTAAAAGTATCTGAAACAGTTAGCTTATGGCCAACATTAAAACAGCCAGTGTCATAATAACCATTATAACAACCAAACGGGTGTTATAATGTTGTACTGAATTTCATTATGCAACTCGTTTTAAAAAAAGAACATTGTCTAGCACGTGCGATTCACTACCACAGCGCCGTAATTTAAAAAAAACTTAAGCTAATTCGAATTCACGTCGTATGCCGCCATTTTTGTTCGATATTTGGATATTAGTATTGCATTATGTACTTTGTTGTTTACAAAAATGAGTGATACAAGCTTTGTGCATTTTAATAATAGTACAATCCAACATGTAAATAATATTATATTATTACCTATACATGGTTTCTTTGTAATAAATACTCAGCAATTAAACTTTCCATGAATTTACATAGACTTCTTACAACACTACAAAAGGTTTCAGAACCTTTTATGGAGGATTCATATCATGGATGTAGATAAAGTCTTGTATGCAACTGTACATAATTAGGTATTAAAACACTCATGTGATACTATTATCACACTCAGCTTCGCCTCGTGTGATAAACCCACATTCGTGTTTTAATACCCCTCATTATACAACAGTTGCATAAATAACTATTGTCACACTTGTTTTGTCGCCGGCTATACAATATGTATAAACACCATTTACCTATATCTAACCAACTTAAACGCAAACTTGAAAGTTTGTTAGATGTTTTAGACGTGACAACACCATCTTCGGCGTTACTTACGCCGAAGATGGTGTTGTCATGGTGGTGGTGTTCTATCGTTGTTTGTTTATGACGTCAATACCCGAGAAGCAACCTAGCTCCTTTACGGAGTCGCGGTGCGTCGGGGGCGATGCGTTGCGCGGCTCGTCATGCGGCGCGTTGCGCGTTTTTCCGTTTACGTAGAGGCGGTGACATCTGCGGCGCTGTCATCTGCCATCTGTTTGTATTTGTACGTGAGAAGCCGCGTGCAACGCTTTCAGTTTTTACACCTAGTCAAACTATAAGTTTGTACACATCTCATAATATACTTCTTTGGTAGTTTTACAAATGATGTCACAGTCTTTCCAAGATAGTCTTGGAGAATTTTTCAGTTAACGTAACCTAATTGATCGGTTCAAGTAAAGGTTTTATTAGTCTAGTAAGATAGTTATAAATCGCTTTCATATTACTATCTTCCGGGACAGTTGAAACTATCTTACTGCGACATATCTAAACTTTTTTTTTTTTTTTAAATAAGGAAGTACCCGCGCTGTACCCTGCTCTTATATAGTTAGACTATCCTGCAAAATTTCATGACATAATTGAAAGTTTTAATAATTGGATATAATTAATTTATCGTTTATTTTTGAGTTATTTTTGAGGTATTTTTCAATCGAAAAAATGTTACGAAATCTTGTTTTCGAATGATATATAACTTAGGAATAAATCTCAACTTTACTGCAAAAATAACTAACATCCATTACATTTCCAAAAATTGAGCTTATTTTGGCCCTTAACTGAATTGCTGCAGCTCCGATGACAAACATTTTGAATGAGAAAATGTTATAAATAATTCTTTCATACAGTATACATGTACAATGGAGTGGTGCTTTTCAAACAGGATTTTGTAAAAACTTAAAGATCAAACTTAACAGCGATCGCGCTCGCACAGTTAAACACGAGTACATTCAGACAATTGTTATGTTACTGTAAAAGCTGGAACTAAGGTAAATCTAAGGATTTACCAAGTTTAAATGGTAATAAAAACTGTTCGGTGATAACCGGCATTCACTTCAAATTTCATTATGAAGTATCTACAAAGTGGTACCAGTAATTCACTAAGGCTTACTGAAAATTAATGTATGGATTTCAGGTGACGCAAAGATAAATCTCGCTAGATTATTATGTACGCAAAATCTTATTACGTGAAACGCCCACATGACATAAGTAATTCATTCCCGACAGTTCAGTATACTAAGAGAACACCTCCCTTAGTTTAACTTTGAGATAATGGCTCTTTATATCTTAGAGCTCCGGCGCGGCGTACCTCCACTGTAATAGTTAAGAGGGCCCTTCCCGGCCCGCCTTTCGTCAACGCGAGCATGGTCGAAAAGCTTGTTGTTTCATCCAGAGCCACAGCGGTGGTATTCTTTCCCTGTCTTACCTAGCCCCGAATCCGCACTATTTGCCTCCCGCGTACCTCATACCGCCGAATGCGGGGACATTGAACGAAAAATATTGTTCGAAAATTTATAAAACTTGTTCCAGGAAATACGTGTTTCTGAATTAGTCTTACAAGTATGTTAAATAAATATTTGTTATTTAGAATTTCCACTACATTTGCAAGGCTTCTATCAGGATGCTTTCTTTACTTTTACAATTTATAAGTACATTATGAACGGCCAAAGTTGAGGTAAAAGTTGTGAATAACAGCAATTTTTGGAGGCTTATACTGAATTTGTTTCTACAATTTTTTATTGTCTGCTTCGATAGAAGCCTAGCTATAGTCCACAAGATACCTATCAGTTCAAAAAATTCAATGATATATGTCTAACAACGGCATAATCACGCACGAGCTATAGTCAGAAAAATCGCGAAAAGAATGGCGGGTTGGCCGCTCTTAATGCGATACAGGGGTCAAATTTTAATAAGCATACGTAATAACAATGGAATCACTGGGTGCTGGAGATACGTACATTCAGTTGGCGACATTCAGACATAACTGTAAATCTGCTATTGTGAAAGTTAAAGTAGCTCAAAGTTGGCTTTGCATCCGTTTTCACCGCTGTAGCCTAAGTACTTATCTCGCCCAACACAGCCCGCAGTGGCGCGGCAGTGGGCTCGACTCTGTTGGAAATGCTTAATTAGATACGGTGGGTACATCTAAACGAAATGCTTGCTGGTTTCCACTTTAAATTAAAGTTTCCTGTTTAAAAAATGGAATGGGTGGTAAATATTGTCTATTTTCTTTAATAACTTGAAAACTTTTTATTTTGAAATTATGTAAATAATATATTTGACGATCCTCACAGCTGCCCTTTTATTTGTTACTAGCGGACGTCCCGCGGTTTCACCCGCGTAGTTCCCGTTCCAGTGGGAGTACGGGGATAAAATATAGCCTATGTTACTCGTGGATAATGTAGCTTTCAAATGGTGAAAGAATTTTTTAAATCGGTCCAGTAGTTTTTGAGCCTATTCATTACAACCAAACAAACAACCAAACAAACAAAGTTTTCCTCTTTATAATATTAGTATAGATGTCGCATTGTAGAGTTTGCAAAACTTTCTATAAAATTTCATAATTTGCCCCCTAAAAGTGAGCCTCATATTCAAAATTCATTTATTTACGAAATGCGTCCGTGTTTGGGTCACAGACTCACATGTTGCGTAACAAATTTCAACTGAATTGGTCCTTTGGAGTCGGAATAAATTGGATGTGACGGACGGTCAGACGGATAGGCGCAAGAATGATCTCATTAGAGCGGTTTCGCACAACGTACGATCCGAATCCGATTCGAACCCGTGAAAGTGAAGTGAAGGCAAAGTATATGGCTCTGGGCCTGCCCCGCGATTCCGCAGGACGTTTTTTGGTAATTTTATAATTACCTACATCAGCGGTCGGCAACGCGCGGCCCGCGGGCCCGAGACCTATCTCCTTGCGGCCCGCGAGTTTAATTCTTATAATTAAATTTAAAAATAATTTATGATATAATAATCAGCGGCCCTGCCTCAGTGACGACGACAGTTTTCAGACACCCAGTGTGTTCATTCACAATTGGAAATGTGACCCGCCCAGTCCCATTTTAACCTCGCAGATTTATCGACAACATCGGCGATACATGTTTTGGAGCGTATTGTGGTGTTTCGTATTAGATCGGTGACTTTGATGTTTAAAATACTACGCTCTCTATCGCTCATTAGCAAACCTTGAGTTTGGACTTCTGAGCGTCCGTCAAAGTCAAGTCTGGGCGCCATAGTTTAGGATAGGCAGGTTAGGGTAGGTCACACACTTTTTTTTAAATTCATTTAACATTTTATTTAAAAGAGTCTTTGTTTAGGTTAGTGTTTTCCCTCTTTTTTTTCATTGTTCTTTTGTCCTCTGTATTTGTAAAATTAAAATAAATATTTTAGCATTATTTATGTCACCAATACCTACGTACATTAATAGATAACTAGGTAGACGCCTATTAGGTACCAAATTATTAAATTAAGTGCGGCCGCCTTTATCAAATGTTTTCACTATGTGGCCCTTTTCTGCCAAAAGGTTGCCGACCGCTGACCTACATAATATGTAGAGTACTAGTACTTGTGGTTTATAAAGGTATACAGACATATACCATACCTTAAGACTGACTTTTCACGGGTACGGATCGGAAGTAGTGGGAAACCGCTCTAAGGCTTCCGTTTTGTCATTCGGACGTACGGAACCCTAAAACACAGCACAAAACGACAAAGCCGTCGTCGATTTTATAACGCCTTACTTTTGTGTCTTGGGCGGTTAAGTACCTAATAATGATTTATCGGAGTCAGAAAAGCCGTACCAATATCAATATTAAAAGGCATGTATTTAAATCGATATCTGTATATTCCCTTTTTTCGATCAAAATATTTCAAAGTTAAACCAAAAATACTGACTTGCACTCAAATTATGCACACTAAATAAATCAAATTCGATATACTGTTTAATGGTTTTTGCATAACTGTTTTACTGAACGAATAACTATTATCATATTGATAATAGTTATTGATAGAATATCTAACAATTCTTTAGTTCAACAAACATATTAAAACTTTTTTAAGGAAAACCATCACCTATACTGTTTAATGGTATTTGCAGAACTGTTTTTTTAGTTATTTTAGAACCTGCTACGACTCCATGACGCGCGCTCGCTTCGCTCGCATATTAAATAACACTGACTTCTGTCCCCGAAGCGCCGCCGGGCCTCCGCCGGCCTCCTTCGTCGGCATAAAAGAAATTCCGTAGTAAGATTGTATAATTTAGAGTGCAAGTTAGTATTTTTGATAAACAATTAATTTTTTTTTGTTTTATAAATCATATATCCGATGTACGAACCACATTTTTGGTGTGAATTCGATAAAAAAGGTCATCTCGTTGTGTGTTATTTTTTAGTTTTTTTTGCAAAACATGTTTAGTTAATCAATTGGTTTTTTTGCACAGCATTCATTTTTCTGGTATGCGTGGAGTTTCCTAGTTTGCTGAAAAATTATACAGATGTGCATTTAAAATAATTAATTAATTTTATTGGACGTTATGGGCTGTTGTGGTGGTGGTGGTGATGGTGGTGCATTTAAAAATATCCCATATTAAAATAAGTTAGGATTCTGATCAGACGCTGCGGTTAATAAGCCGGGGTTTCTCGCACTGAACGTGGATTACTCCAATACCCTTGTATGGCTGTTTCATCACGAAGCCAATAATTCCGTATGAAATTTTTATTTCCAGTGCAATCTGTCAGCCTTCATATGTCATATCCATGCCATCTGACGTTATTACGAGTACTAGATAAACGCTATCTATCGGTTAACGTTTTTTCCATGTATTCGTCGGTATCACCGACTTTTACTCACAGTAAATAAATAACTTTTTTCATTCTAAACTAACTTTTTATATGAGCTTGAGAGATACGACATGAATGTCTCATTCAATAACACCATTACAACTTTTGCAGCGAACTGTAATTTCCGCTCCGTGAATATCGAACCAGCGGGAGTCATTTGATGAAAGCTCTTCGATCTCGTTCTTAGGGTCCTGGGTTCGAATCCCGGAAAATCTTATCACCGCGATTCAAAAAATGGAGTAAAATGAACAACGCCATATATCGACCATGATGGTAACTGCTTAAATATAATGCATGGAAATCATGCTATGTAAATTTTAAACACATTTTTCATTAGTCATTAGTACCATTTTAGTACAATAGATGTCGCTGTGTGATGTTGATTTGATGATTAGTTCTTCTTGAACACTTTAAATTCATATATCTTTTGATAGAACTAACCGATTACCATAAAACAAAAACTAAGTAATACCTCAAGATACGCACAATTTTGAGGTATAAAAGTTATCTACATTGGTTTTGTAAATTTTACGTGATGCTTGATCATCGAAACACACAAACAGACAAAAATTCAAAAAATGCTGGAAATGAGTTCTCTTGGTTATCCTTTCACACCCTGGCAATTTTTGTCGAAATATTTTCGATGTACAAAAATGATTTTTCTACAGATTTATTATATGTATAGTATGTATAGAATAGATTTTTATCTCTAAAATAAAAATTGTTTTTATAAAACTTGACATTGTATAAAAAATCCCAATTTCATGTCAACTAATTTATATTAATGGGGACTATGCATTGTTACGACATATAGCTTTGTACCCGTGTGGTATCCGGCAGAGTAGAATAGAACCAACCCATTACAATCACGGGTGTTGTAAAAGGCGACTAATGTCTGAGGCACACCAACACCTTGCGCCTCCGTATATACCAGAGAATGGGCAGCAGCGTTTTCTGTTAGTCTTTCATCACTGCGATCTCCAATCCGCCTGCCAAGCGTGGACATTACGGCAAATTCCTCCCATCATGGGAGAGGCTTATGTCCAGCAGTGGACATTATGGGCTGTTGTAGTGTAGTAGTAGAGCTTTGTGAGTGAAACTGTCTAATATCTTAAGTAGCACATAGTCAGAAATTAATAAATCTTATATTATCTCTACGAAACCCACAGATTGTAAGCGCTGAAAACTGAGTCAAGCCTTACGAGTATAATAGAATTTTGATTAGTCGATCAATTTCTAAGTTTTCAGTTTGCAAGGGTGCTTTCCGACCCCCGTTTTAATATTCGATTAGAAATTGAATAGTTTGAAGTGACTTGTTGACTCTTGTTTGTTTTGTTAACGTTCCTGTAATTTTAGTTTGTTTTAAACATCTGTCTACTGAAACTGATGTTGGTAATTTATTTGGCAAATGGAGCATAGACTATAATTATTATAGGTAATAGCTGCGTGGTGTAGTGTTTGGGAGTGACAATACTTATCGACACTGAATCTGCTTTAACTGATAACCTTTGAAATCCAACATTAATGATGTAACACATTGGTGTCGAATCTGTTGTGCACAAACTAAACTTAATTTAGGCTATTGCTATCTTTTTCTCTATAATAAAATGAGAAAGAGACGGACGTAATTTAGAGCTGTCAAAATAGTTCGAACTAATATTTCCATACAAATGAAGGGTGCACGTAAAAACATGTCGACTAAAAACACGGTGAAGCGTAAGGCATAAACTAGTTTGACATCTCTAACTTAGTTCATAGCTATAGCTGTCTTTTTCTCGCACTGCCTTTTAGTAAAAGATAGCAATAGCCTTAATTAAGGTAAGTTTGAGCACAACAGAATCGACACCATTATCTAAAGCCGAATGTCATCATCATTGGCAGTTTTGTTCCAGCCATGCACCTGGCCTCGCCCCTTTTGTGCCATTCTTCCCTGGTCTAAAATAGCCGAATAATATGCCATTAAAAAATCGGCTTGGTCAGTATTGCCGCATTACACTACCGTAATTCTTTTGCGTGACTATCCATTGTTACGACATAGAGCTTTGTAAATGAAACTGTCTAATATCTTAATGTACCATATATATTTGAGGGGCTTATATCGCCCTACGCTTCAAGTGGTTCCGTTGATAAGTTTTGGCGCTCGTTTGATTCGATACGAACCGGCATGAGTGCTCGAGCCCTGCATGTCTTGCCTGGATGCTGCTGAATAATTGAATAGCTGTCAAAGGGATGTATTTAAATTCAGCAAGGCAGCCAGATACGTTCGATCTTATTAAAGCAATTGAGACATCGGGTGAGGAATTACGGGCATTCGCAGTTTTAAAAAACCCTGAACTACCTTCAGATTTCAGCTTATAGGACCACACGATGTCTCCAAAGTATAGTTAGGATAACATATTTTTTTTAACCGAGTACAAAAATGAAGGAGGTCCTCAATTCGACAAGTATATTTGTTTATGTATGACCGCGCACAACTTTTTTCAGAGCGGTACTATTTAAAAAAAAACGTTGGAAAAAGTATCTAATACCTCAAAGTGTATAAACTAAATTTTACCCTTTAGGCCAGAAACGTGGGATTTGATTGGTGATTTACCTACTGAATTTTCAATTGTGAACCGATTCTGTTGAAAGGAAGAGAGTTTTTTCAGGGCCCAGCTGTTAAATAGTTGAAATATGTCCCAAAAGTTCGTAATTTTTTTTCTCAAGGAAATCACAAAATACAGTATCATTTTACAATCTAGGAAGCGAGAAAAATATTAAACAAATAATCGATTAAATACTTGGTTATCGAGAATAAATAGATCGGTAAAATCTTAGAAAGTGTATGGAAATCGCGGTACTTATAAATGGTAAATATATAATGGTACAATATAACATTGCGAATCGAGTTCTTTTAAATTATATCTTAGTCTAGTACTTATTTATTTATTTATACTTATTTATTTATCCATGACTGTTTTACAGGTTGACAAGTCTGGTCATCGACTGGCAAATTAAATGACAAACAGGTAATAAGTCTAAAAATCAGCCAAGTGCGTACTACAAACAATGAAGGGTTTCGCAGTTGGGATGAATGTTCACAACCACCGCAAAAGAAAAGTTTGGATTTCGTTTTGTTTCGTACACAGAAACCAAGTTATATCTGCGGTTGTCACCGAAAATATCCAATAAGTCATAGTTTTTTTTTTAAATCTAATTATTTCGTTTTTAGCATTGGGTATAGAACCCCAAAAAGCGGCAATCGTTCGTTCTTCTTACTTTTACTATATTCCATATAACTCGATTCCTTGATTGCCAAATTCTGCTAAATTTTCAGTGAGGACATGTTATTATATCCTCTCTCATATGAGTAATTTTATTTAGTTAACACCTGGGCCCAGGATAGAATGGAGCCGTGCCTTTCCCCTTTCGTACTTATTTTTAGTTTTGATGACGCTACAAACTACAACTTAATTTCATGGAGCGAAAAAATATGACTATAATCAGACGTCCTTCCACATCGACCGCTAGGCGGTGACTGGAGTAAGCACGACGTCCAGTCAGTGACGTTTCTGTATATAAACAGTTATTTTTAGGTTGTTTTGGTACACTAATAATTTTCAGCTTACGTAAATTTTTACAAGCTTTTGTTTAACTTGCAATGTTTGTTTAGGTTAAATCTTGCAACTGAATGTTAATCGCCAACCGACTGAGCTGAAATTTGGCATTTGGTTTAGTTTGTATGACGATACGTGCGTTAGCTAAGTGACATATTTCGTCTGGCTGTTAATTTTCGTAAACTGGGCCCTTAAACCTAAAGATAATTTTCAAGTACCTATTCAATGATACAGGTACTTAACTAAGATCGTCAATTTTTTTCCACAATCATCTGGTTGTAGCTATGGCTACAACCAGATGATTGTGGAAAATTACTTTCATGTTCTTTAAAGACCGGCCAATTGTGTGCTTACTATAAGTAACATCTGGTCGAAAGTAGTACTTAGTCTACATAGGACGACTCAACTCCACGACTCTGCCTATAAAAATAAAACATTCACGAATATACATTTTTTGAAACGACCATCGGTTAACTTTTGAACGCATGTGATATCTCATGTCATTGCACTATCACGTGCTAGCTATCTCTCGTAGTTCGCATTTTGAATGAAATATTCGTCGGCGAGGGCTAGTGGAGGCAAATGGGAGCAAGTGGGGGCGAGTGCCAGTGGGTGGGCCGGGACGATGACGTGATACCCGTCGCGTCGCGCGTCCCTCCGCTCCCTACAGTCGCCCGAAGCTATCTGCTCTATACATAAAACATACTAACGAGTAGGTCAACTGCGGCTTGTTTACATGTTTATAACCCTCGTCACAAAACTGATGCTTGTTGGAAATTAAACACTGATGAATTGCACCATTTTAGTAGATTGAAATCTGAGTCGTCTTCTAATATTTCTTCATTTAGACGAGCTTTAGTCGCGACACTCGCGACATCGTAGCCGTAATCGAAGCTCCGCTTAATGATTGATGGGACCTATCGCCGCGCTTGTAGCACTTGATAAACGAGTTTTTGTACGTTTCATGTAGTCTTCAGAAGCTTGTGATAAGCTGTTGTGCACGTGTTCTTAGATAATGTTACAAACCATACATGTTCACATTTTGGAATTGAGTAGGCTCGGTTGGGAATTTATAATGGAACTAGTGGACAATATTCAAATTGGTGTAATACCATAACTAAAAATATATAACTATATGTAGACCGTACGAAGAAATGCTCGGAGTGGCCCGCGTCTGTGAGCTAAGTGAGTGGAAGGCGACGGTGTCGCAGCCCGGGTTCGGTACCCCGAGACACCGCCCCCTCCCCGCGGTTTTCTACGCGTATTTTAGGCGCCGACAGAATAAAAGTCTCGAAGCGTCTTACTTAAGCTGAATGTATGCTTCAACGATCAAACGAACTTCAATATGTGCTTAAACGACATTAGAGGCTACTGAAAAATTATTAATAAATCGATTTATAAAGTACCACTTTACAGATCAAATTTTATGCACGTAAACACTCCTCATCACCAATCGGACATTCGGACATGACACCACGACGTGACGTCATCGCAGTAGCTCGCGATGGATCGCTACACTTCACAAGGCTGTAACTTTGGAAATCCAGCCCCAATTTCGATGAAACAGAGCTATTATTATTTGCACGAGTATGCGCATTAAATGCAGTAACTTTTATATTATTATTTTTATTTGTTGGTGTGACTCATTGTGAGCCGATTTGGATCTTATGTTTATTTTGGAAGAAAGTTATTTCGCGGTGGTTCCGTTTATTTAATTTGGTGAAGAACTGATGCTGATCTTCGGAGATATACAATGAAAGTCATCAATAATATACAGCAAGTCTGTTGCAATTGCTGTACTCGCTGGGATATGTATTGTTTACACAATTCTATAACTTATCATTGGTATAATATCCCCAAATTTGGCCAGTTATGCTTAACTTACATTTTATTGGGGATAACCTTATTACTATGACATCTATTGTGAAAAATGAAAAAAGCATTTTTACAACATTACAACTAAAAATGGAATAGTAGATAACTTTTTTGAAAAAAATAAAATCGGCTTAAAAAAAACCACCACAAATTGAAGAATAAGTAGCAGAGAGAGCTCAGAAGTCGGTGGCAAAAAAACTGAATCAAACAAACAAAAGTAACCGCTTCGAATCCGCGTAGATACCGCGTAGCACTGCTACGAAGCCGCGTAGCCCAGCTACGATGACGAGTAGCAGCGCGTAGCACAGCTACGAAGTCGCGTAGCAGCGCGTAGTAACTCTGTAGAACCAGCGCGATTCGCGCAAAGGCTCTTTCTTATTTATGTAACATTACACACATTAACCGTCGACTGACTGTCTTTTGTTATTCATACATATGAATAACAAAAGACAGTCAGTCGACGGCTGAAGATTTTTCAAACATTTTACATTGGATCCGAAAATGTACCCGGTTTTGAGCCAGTAAGAGAGGCTATTTTGTTTGCGTGTGCCTCATGAACAAAAGCTCATAAATTTTCATATGATTAAAGATGTCTTATACTTTACTGTACAGGCACGGAGACGTGAAGATTAACTGGTGTTAGAGCTGCTGTCGTCAACATGATGCTTCATACATAACTGTCGACTGGCAGACACCTGCTGCGTAAAAATCGGTCGTAAACATGTGCCCTAATTGTTTCAATATGATAAATAATAATAAAATGAGTTCTGACGAGGAAACAATCACAGGTCTTGCTGAGTGTTAAAAAGTTTTTTTTCAGTGAATTTTAAACCTTGTTATGCGTAGCAGTAGAAAGCGATCAAACGATTGCCCATGGGCTCAATTACTACTTGTCGGCATCGAACCCACGCACGTCACACGTCCGCGTCGTGAGCATTTTTGATAAATAAACAAGGGGCGTCTATTCTAATTACAAAAGTCTATGTCGTCGATTTTGCGATCCCCTCTCCCCCCTTGGCGAGATGTCACGAGATTTAACTTGACCCCCTCACCCGCCCCTTATTCTCCCGTGTGATTTTAAAAATGCATGTTGCATGTTGTTGAATTTATTTATTAACATAATTTGCCTAATTATTTTTTCATCATCATCATCATTTCAGCCGAAAGACGTCCACTGCTGGACATAGGCCTCTCCCAAGTGTCGCCACATTGACCGGTCCCGTGCGATTCGCATCCAGCGGATTCCCGCAACCTTCACCAGGTCATCGGTCCACCTAGTGGGAGGCCTACCAATTATTTTTATTTTAATATTAATTATGTCAAAGTAAAGAACTTATCCATATTTTGGTCTAAAAATAAGTTTACTTAGTTAAACCCAGTTTTCTCGCAAATTTAAACAGTTTTTAAAAAATACGTGACATTTGCGGGGACTTTCTCTCCCTCGTTAGATTGGGTGAGATTCAGCTCGACCCCTTGCCCCCTTAAACGCCTCACGTAATTAATAGACGCCCCCTATGTCATTCCAATATACTTTTGATATTTCTACAATCGTTAATCGGTATCGCTGATAGAATGACACTATATCTTGGCCTTCAGTTCGATACAATCTGAATCCTTATACACATTCCTATTTTGAAATAGTAACTTATCCAGTAATATTTGCGATCACCGATATAATCATTGAAACAGCGTAGCCAAAATGAACTTTAAGCACAGAGTGTATCGACGTAATGGTTTCCAATCAATGACTTCAAGCACAGGGATCTTCGATTCTGTTTGCAGAAGCAGATGAATACAGATTCGAGTGTTTGTTTCAGTACCTATTCCGTATCTGCATCGCAGTAAGAATTTGCTTAGGAGATTGCTTTTGCCTCCTGGATTCAAGTGTCATCCTGCTTGTATTTGTATGCTAAACCTTTCACAACACATTTAATTAAATCAATCAATCAATCCGTCATCAAAATTTAAATTAAATTAAAGAATAAAGGCAGACCGCCACGCAATCTGTGAACTGCACTGCGAGCTCATTTACGTTCGTAAAAATACTCTCAAAAGATAGATCTTGATCAAATTAATATAAAAGGTGTAACAGATCTACTTGCTCCTATTTAAAATAAATGGATAAGCAGACTTGTCCAATTAAATTTTAATAGAGGGGAAAGATAAAAAATACAGCTAGTTATAAAAAACTACCTAGCACGCACTCAGTTTTAAAGTTTATGCACTTAGATGGACAATAGTGAGTTTACCACACTGTAAGAACGGGAACAGGCGTCAGGGTAGCAGGTCGATACCGGAGTAACCTTGAAGTTGAGCTCTGAAGCAGTAGAAACGGTGGCAGCGCAGATCTCAGAGTTCACCAGAACAGCTCAGCAGCAAGACAGTGCAGAACTCAGGGCCAGACGTAGGACAGCCCTGCGAGACCAGTAGACGGACAGGCACGTAGTTAGCCTCCGAACATCGGGAGTAGAAGTCCCAGGAGAAACTTTCGTTGGATCCCCTGGGCAGTTTAAGAATCTCACCGCCAAAACCAAGCTGCTCTCTGATACTCCTCAAATCAGATTCCAGAGTAGACTATTCAGCCGTCCGTCAGCTCGTTTCTCCCAAAGTAGTCTTCTTCTTTCAAATCTTAGTTTTCTTAGTGTGGCCATCATCTCAACTGACAAGTGTAGTCGGCCAGGACATATACATGAGTGCGTAAAGAATTTTATAAATATAATCATTTAATATTAAGTTATTAAACAATCGTAATAATTTATAAAATACATTGGCTAAGCATATTGATAAAAATAATTTAAATTATACAAACCAAAAAGAGAAATCATAGAGCTAGACCACAGACTGAGCAGAAAGAGAATTAAAAAACTAACTGACAGTTTGACAATTTGACGCTTGACGTAAATATCACAACATGAAAAATATAATAATATTTTATTTCAGCTATTTCCAAGTTAAAGAATCGTATTTAAATCGATTTGCTGAGTGTAGATATATAAACAAATAAAAAGCATGATAAATAGTATTATGAATGGTGAATATGAAGCGTAAGTATAGCATAATACTATAAAGGTAATCACAGCATATTTTTTCCGTTTGGGTTTGTCTAGAATAACATGATGTAGACTTATAATTATACTTATACGAGTAGCGTAGGCAAAATCAGAATTAAAGCCGGCCAATGGCCGGGGAATTTTATTTTTCAATACATTTCACAAATGTTTACCAACAGCGCTCTCCTATCAACCTCTATCGAGCGTCAAAAGATATTTATAGCACAGTAGGATAGACAACTTAAGTCAGACGTAAAAATATTTGCACTATCATATAAACCAATATTCTAGGTATTCAGGCTGCGGAGGCTGCACATGCATACTTATATACTTATTATTTAATGGCGCAATCATCGCAGTGTAACCGTATCACAATACAAGCTTACATTACAATAATTTCGAAAAACAAACAATGAAGCCGGACGAGTTTTTTAAAAGTACTCGGATCATAAACTTGTGATAACAGCTATCGATTGATACACGTTTTATGCGTGTCTCATCAAATCAAAGTTGTGTTGAAGATGCCATCAAGAATGAGCTTTAACATTGATAGCTCATATTTATTGTTGTTTCTATTGATACCAGCTATCGATTAATACGGGTGTTAGTCGTAGCCGCAAATTTGAAAAAAAAAAATAATGGCGGAAGTTAGGCCGCCCATTAAATTCAAACCCCTTTCTCGTGTTCTATTACTTCACCACGAAACAAATAATCTATTCACAACAAAACCACACATTATCACATGTATCTATAGTCAAGTTAAAGGAATAACTTGTATTTTTATGCAATAGACAAGAATTTAAACAAACTAAGAACCGTCAAATAGAGCAAAGTTATAAATTAGGTTTAAAGATTCTTTATTTATTCTAAAAGAACATTTACATTGTTCACTTATTGAATAAATACATAGCTAGAGTAAAGTGTAGTCCAGTTGTTAACAGTTTTGTTCTCTTAATGTAGGTAGGTCGACATTTATTATTGTGCGACAGACGTGTTTATACGTATATCGTTACTTTAATAGTTTTGCGTTGTTTGTAACGTACTGCTTGAGCTTAGCTTTAAATAGGTTTAAAGAAGATGTGCTCCTAACATCTGCCGGTAGGTTGTTATAAAGTTGGACACCTTCGTAGTTTATATTTTTCCTGCCATATTGCGTTCGCGGGGGGCGTGTCTGTATTTGGTTAGGGTTTCTTTGGCTGTATTTGGATGTTTTTATGTTGAAAGATAACTGTGTGTGTATGGTTTTGTTAAGATTTTCTAATGTGAACGCAGGAATTGAATGTGTAAAGTTGATGAATGCTCATTAGTTTGGTATGTTTGTATAGTTCGGATGTGGGTGTGTCATAATCGTAGTTGAATAGAAGTTTAACTATTTTATTCTGTGCTATTTGTAGATCTTTAATTGTAGATTGTGTGGCGCATCCCCAGATTTCGATTAGGTAATTTATGTGTGAGCGAATTAATGAGTTGTAAATGTTGTAGCGGATTTTTTTTGGGATGTTGTTTATGTATCCGCGCATTGATCCCATTAGCGATGTTATTTTTGATTTTATGTAATCATAATTCAATTTCAAATTCAAGTTCAATTCTAACTTTTAACAGTTCTAACTTCAAACAATTACTAAACTACAGAATATAAAAATCGTATCTTTAATAATGAATTTTGCTCGATACGGGTGTAAGATTTTTATTGATCAAGATAAAGAAGTGACAAAAGTATTTTTGACAACTATGACATTTTCTGTTTTGAGTGATGGATGATATATCTTTGAATGTTGCCCTTAAGGTGACACAGCACACGAGCTCGAACTCATTGGTGGGCGTGGCTAAAAAGCACGCTGTCTCACCTGGCATCGTGCCCGACAGAGATAGTATCAGTGATGAGCAGTTAGACGCTAGTCTTCACGTGCGTCTAGTTCGTACGCACACACTCAGCGTTCCGAACCGTTCCGAACAAAAACGAAGTTATAATACTTTCGTCTGAACTTTTATTTTAATGCGCTAAAAAGAATAAAATAAACTTTTTCTTAAAAACTTTTACTATCAACTTATAACGTCATCGTCACTACACAATTCGCGAGATTAGTGGCAACAATAATATTGTATAACTATATTGTTTGTTATTGTTGGCCTGGGGTCACGATGTCCTGGACGCTTTCCGCCAGGTCTGCTAATCCCTCGAGAGAAATAAATAGCTGTGAAGCCAGCAGAGTCTGGACGTTGGTCGGCAGACGACTGCTTTATATTGTCATCGTGGTACTGTGGATTTCCTTGGCCTGATAAAGTTTAGGATTTCCTTTTCAGGGCGTATCACGTCGGAGTCACCAATTTAGTGGTTGTTGTACACTAACTAAATTAAATTAAAAATGTTCATAATTCTATATCAATTTAGTCAACACAAGACAGAGAAGTGACAGATCAGAAGAAAAGTAAAAATTATATCGTGAAGGTTTTATGTATATAAAGTTTCTAAATAAGTAGGTCGCTACACCATATTATAGGGTGTGCGTTTCGATGGCGCGACCACGGCGTTTTTTTTTTTAAATAACTATGCCATGATTTTGTAAAAATTATGTATGTACGTGGTTCAAATTTCCCAAAACCTTAAATTTGTCAAAGTTATGGTTAAAAAGTTATAAGGGTTTGAACGTGGCCACGCCATCGAAACGCGGAGAACCGCGCGGCCATGGAAATCTTAAAAACTAAGCGTTGCAGAGACCTGAAATTTAGGTAAATAAAAGATTGAATTTGTAAAAAAAATATAAAAAATCCTAGGTTTATATTTCAGGAGCATACGTATGGTATCGCTTATCACCTTCAAAATGTTACGAATGTGAAATATTTAATTAATTAATGAATTTAATTTTAAATTATGTATTTATTTTTTACAAAATCTTGCCATAGTTTAAAAAAAAAAGAATGCCGTGGTCGCGCCATCGAAACGCACACATTATAGGAGTGCAATAAAAATGCACAGGCCCTTCAACTTCAGCGAAAAACAAATGACACGTCACTGACGTCATGCATGAAATGAAAAGGACAGAAATATAGGTCTTGTTCTTCTATCAAACGAAGGACATGTCAATATGGCGTGTCCCCCTCCCGCACCGCACCGGGGGAAACATTATTCAGTGAGATGCACGAAAATTCATAGTAAAAGGCGCGCGTAAAAAAATATGAAAAGGCTTTTGGGAAATCGAATTTTATGAAAAAACCACTGCATAAATCATTATCAAATAAAATTTATTGAATTCTTCGATAATTTTGCTGTGTCGGTACCGACTTTGTTTTGGAAATTTGACACTTCTTTTATTACTAATTTACGCCCAAAGTTACGTTAAAATTGGCAATAAAAATGAATCTTTGGTAGCTCGTAACTTTTGAATGCCTTTTTATTTTACTATTCTGTTTCCGCACAGACACAATTAATAATGAGACAAAACGATATCATGTTTAACTTTAGATGTACCATGTCAAACAGTGGAGTAATAGTCCCCCGAAATTTGTATGGAAAATATGTTGTGCAGATCAACCTTAAAGCTTAATTCTCAATAAAAAAAGTTACGAATGTACCTCACATCTTTAAGGTGACACATCACACGAGCTCGAACTCATTGGTAGGCGTGGTTAAAAAGCACGCTGTCTCACCTGGCATCGTGCCCGACAGAGATAGTATCAGTGATGAGCAGTTAGACGCTAGTCTTCATGCGCGTCTAGTTCGTACTCACACTCAGCGTTCCGAACCGTTCCGAACAAATACGAAGTTATATAATACTTTCGTCTGACCTTTTATTTAAATGCGCTAAAAGAATAAAATAAACTTTTTCTTTAAAACTTTTACTATCAACTTATAACGTCATCGTCACTACACAATTCGCGAGATTAGTGGCAACAATAATATTGTATAACTATATTGTTTGTTATTGTTGGCCTGGGGTCACGATGTCCTGGACGCTTTCCGCCAGGTCTGCTAATCTCTCGAGAGAAATAAATGGCTGTGAAGCCAGCATAGTCTGGACGTTGGTCGGCAGACGACTGCTTTATATTGTCATCGTGGTACTGTGGATTTCCTTGGTCTGATAAAGTTTAGGATTTCCTTTTCAGGGCGTATCACGTCGGAGTCACCAATTTAGTGATTGTTGTACACTAACTAAATTAAATTTAAAATGTTCATAATTCTATATTTTAGTAGTATATTTACAAGACAGAGAAGTGACAGATCAGAAGAAAAGTAAAAATGATATCGTGAAGGTTTTATGTATATAAAGTTTCTAAATAAGTAGGTCGCTACACCATATTATAGGGTGTGCGTTTCGATGGCGCGACCACGGCGTGTTTTTTTTTAAAACAACTATGCCATGATTTTGTAAAAATATGTATGTACGTGGTTCAAATTTCCCAAAACCTTAAATTTGTCAAAGTTATGGTTAAAAAGTTATAAGGGTTTGAACGTGGCCACGCCATCGAAACGCAGAGAACCGCGCGGCCACGGAAATCTTAAAAACTAAGCGTTGCAGAGACCTGAAATTTAGGTAAATAACAGATTGAATTTGTAAAAAAAATATAAAAAATCCTAGGTTTATATTTCAGGAGCATACGTACGGTATCGCTTATCACCTTCAAAATGTTCTGAATGTGAAATTTAAAATTGAAATTAATGAATTTAATTAATGAATGAATTTAATTTTAAGTTATTTTTTTTACAAAATCTTGCCATAGTTTAAAAAAAAATGCCGTGGTCGCGCCATCGAAACGCACACATTATAGGAGTGCAATAAAAATGCACAGGCCCTTCAACTTCAGCGAAAAACAAATGGCACGTCACTGACGTCATGCATGAAATGAAAAGGACAGAAATATAGGTCTTGTTCTTCTATCAAACGAAGGTCATGTCAATATCGCGTGTCCCCCTCCCGCACCGCACCGGGGGAAACATTATTCAGTGAGATGCACGAAAATTCATAGTAAAAGGCGCGCGTAAAAAAAAATGAAAAGGCTTTTGGGAAATCGAATTTTATGAAAAAACCACTGCATAAATCATTATCAAATAAAATTTATTGAATTCTTCGATAATTGTGCTGTGTCGGTACCGACTTTGTTTTGGAAATTTGACACTTCTTTTATTACTAATTTACGCCCAAAGTTACGTTAAAATTGGCAATAAAAATGAATCTTTGGTAGCTCGTAAGTTTTGAATGGCTTTTTATTTTACTATTCTGTTTCCGCACAGACACAATTAATAATGAGCCAAAACGATATCATGTTTAACTTTAGATGTGCCATGTCAAACAGTGGAGTAATAGCCCCCCGAAATTTGTATGGAAAATATGTTGCGCAGTTCAACCTTAATAGGTACTACTACTAAAACAGCCAATAACGTCCACTGCTGGACATAAGCCTCTCCCATGAAGGGAGGAATTTGCCGTAATCTCCACGCTTGGCAGGCGGATTGGAGATCGCAGTGATGAAAGACTAACAGAAAACGCTGCTGCCCATTGTCAGGTCTACGGAGGCGCAAGGTGTTCTGCCTCAAACATTAGTCGCCTTATACGACACCCGTGAGTGTAATGGGTTGGTTCTATTCTACTCTGCCGGATACCACACGGCTTAATAGCAGCAGTCACTAATTCGTAATTTATTAACATAAAACATGTTGCAAATCCAATTAGAGGCTGGCTCCAAAGCTAAGTACTCTTGTTTTTCTAAAGATGGGAGGAGCCTTGTCGCACCCAAAAAGGCCTAGATGTTATTGGACTGAACTGATAAGCTATCGCAGCAAAATAAACGCATTGCCTTGTAATATTAGGTAGCAAACGTCTCATGATACTAGCTATTTATTACCACCAAAATCCTGGTAACTAGAGTTATTAGAGAAATAAAAGACATTTAAAAAAAAAAATCAGTCACGCATAACACTAAAAAACCTGAAACAAATAAAAAAACAAGCAAAAAAATACAAAACTATATTCATTTAAGGTTAACACAAACAAACCTGAATGACAAACAGATAGTTCCAGAGCCAGATTCCGAAGCCAGTAGTGACAAAAGGGCTTTGTGAAAGTTTCAGGCTGGATAAATCCATATAATTGTTTAAATCAAACCAAATAGTTGAAAGAGATAATGGAAACCGCGCAGTATTATGTGCTAATTTTGGCAAACGAACGCAACTCGCATTACTGTGCTGATTATCAGTCTGGTGTAATATAAATTCCTAATTAAGCAGAGGTAGAGTGTGCCTATTTACGAATTTTGCACTGTATTGAACTTAAGATACTGAGAATTAGTTTAGAGGGTACGGGTAGTACTTTCCTAGATTTAGTATTTCAACATGAAACAATATAAAGACGATAATTTCAGTCTTTAAAATAAAGCCAAGTTGAACGTTAATCTAAGTACACCCGCCATAATTTATTACTTTCCTCAATTTTATTTTACGTGAACTCAGGACCTTCATCGTTCGGCTCACTTTGCATATATTTTCACCAGAACAACTATTATGAGCGCTTGACTGCAAGCTGAAAGGTATTCTTGCATAAATAACGCCATAGTTCAAAGTGAAAATAGAATATACAATATACATTATAAAAGAGATGGTGAAAGTAATCACTTTCACATATATTCCAATATTCTGTATTGGTGTGAAGTTACTAGCAAAATTTAATATTCGGAAAACAGTGAAAACTGTTGATTGAAGATAACGAACATTGATTTGACTTTATAACTCGTTTATTAAGTTCATAGCGAATGTATGGAACCTAAAAAGTCTATTAGGGACCGAATCCGAGAACTGGACAGACCAGCTCTTGTCATGATTTCATCATGAAAATCCACAGAGTTTTATTAGGAGAAATGTACACAGTCAATGGGTAAACAACTGAACAATTTTATTTCTGCGGCAACTTATATAAGTACGTTTTATTAGGAACTTCTCAAAAACTTTCCCATATTTCGAATGATAGTAAATATACCTACATGGCATAATAGATAGATAAGGATTTAGATCACCTCCAGTGACCGCATACCGAAACGCTATTATAATGGTTCCGTGCACTCAGAGCGGCTTATCGGGATCTTGACTATTAATCCCGGGGCAAGAGCTGTGATTATACGTAGATATGGAACGGTTGGCGTATCATGTGTGGGTAACTTACATTTAGCGTGTGCTGGCTGATCCCAGAGCAGCATACAATTTGAACAAGCAATTTAAATGGAATTATGGAACGGGCTTGAAAATATTTATGCAACTGTTGTATAATAAGGGGTATTAAAACACGAATGTGGGTTTGTGATGTTTAGTATCACATGAGTGTTTTAACCTAATTATGCACAGTTGCATACAAGACTTTATCTAGATCCATGATATGAATCCTCGATAAAAGGTTCTGAAACCATTAGGGTGTTGTAGTGTTGTAAGAAGTCTATGTAAATTCATGGAAAGTTTAATTGCTGAATATTTAATACTAGCGGCCGTCACGCGGTTTCACCCGCAAAGTTCCCGTTCCCGTGGGAGTACGGGGATAAAATATAGCTTATGTTACTCGCTGATAGTATAGCTATACATTGCTGAAAGAATTTTAAAAATCGGTCGAGTGAGTTAAATCGTAACAAACACACAAACAAAAAATCAAATCTTTAATATTTATTAAAGATTACAAAGTACTTAATGCAATACTAATATCGAACACAAAATAAAGGCGGGATACGACGTGAATTCGAATGAACCTATGTATATATTTCTTTATTACCCACGGCGATGTGGTAGTGAAACGCGCGTCCATGACAATGTTCTTTTTAGGGTTTCGTAGTCAACTAGGAACCCTTATAGTTTCGCCATGTCTGTCCGTCCGTCCTCGCTTAATCTCTGTGACCGTTAGCACTAGAAAGCTGAAATTTGGTACCAATATGTATATCAATCACGCCGACAAATCCACTCGCTTTACAGAAATAATATATATATTTCCCGCGATTACTGTCAGAATTCTATTTCGCATAATTATTCTGATTATCTGAACGGTTTACCAAAGTTTTTAGAAAAAACATTGCTGTGATGGTATTCATATTGCTGGGAAAATGAAAGGTAAACATTGAGTTCAACCGCGAATTCATGCGAATCATCTAATCCCCAGATCAAACCGATAAAGTAATAAAAAACTCCTATTGACAAAGTTCCACTACAATTATTACTCTGTTAGTTTTATTGTCTGGCTTTGCGCTGTTCCTTATACTCCCTAAATATTGACTGGCTTTGCAATGTAACTAGTTATACCAATAGCAAAAACTCCAAACACGGTTGGATCCGTTGAAGAGTTGATTTTTTTTTTCTCCCCAAGACATGTCATCAAACCCCTCAGATGGACAATTATAGACTGGTTTTGCAAAATATCTTTGAACATGGTAAGGTTATTCCCAACTGGTGAGGAATTCAACTCTGCATCTCTTCATGAACAACGGAGTTACGGCTGTGTGTACATCCAGTAAAAAAACATGCACAAATCAAATCAAATCATTCGTAAATGTAGGTTTCAATACAATAGGCTGTTATAATAAGATGGTCAGTTCACTACATTTTACCCGAGAGCAGACAAATAATAATAAAGTTAGTGGTGTCGAAACAACAGACACATCCAAAATACACGTCGAACAAAATCAAGTGTTACGTGGACAGAAGAAGCTAACACGTGTATCCAGAGAACACGCATTAATTAATACAGTATTATTCTTTTAGTAGCCACGGAGTTTGGATTTGGCAATAGGCTTACCCCCTATTACATGGGAATTTAACGTGTCTGGCGAAATGTGGGTGCAGTATTAAGTACACCTCTGCCTAATCCTTCGGGGAGTACAGGCGTGATGTTTTCAAACCAGTACCCCTAGCCAAGTTGACAATCTACAATCGTTAACGCTAGTAAAAAACTATTCCAATGAATGGGAATGACAATCAACACAAACGAATAGAAAATTCGTGGACAAGTTTACATCGTTCAAAATGATAGAATAGAATGTTATCGTTTCCACAATGTTGATCGCTAAACTCTTTGGTAGGAACGCTAACCATACCTAAAGTGTAGGTTTTTTTCTACAGACATTAGAGAACGAGCGATCGACTCAGTCCGCAGTCGTGTCAACTTGGCTACCAATTTAGCGCTTTCTACAAACGCTTACGCCGAGGCGTTTACGATTATAGAAAGAGAATCGATGTGAAACATTTGTAACTTGGCTAGGGGTGCAGTTGAAATAAACATTTCCAGGGTATTTATAAAGTTTTTAATTTAGAAAAGAACTCGCGAAGGGTTAATGAAATGAAGCTAAAAGTTACCTGACTAAGGATTAACTCTATACGGTGCTTAATTAATGTACACAGGCTAAAGCCTAAAAGATTAACGTCTAAAGCATACCAAGGTAAAGGCTTGACGAGTTCAGTAACAAGGAATCTTTCGTGACTAGTTATTAATAACTTTCACAAAGCGTTCCGTAAATCTATCAAAATATCGAAGTATTTAAATATTAAACGCTAACCCTCTTAAAGTAAAGTTACGACCAGTATAACTTTCAGATTATCCGTTCATTTTTCAACGTTTATGTTCGGCGTAACTTAACTCGGTTAACTTCAGAACTCTTTGAAAGAGTGCTTGCACTTGAACTTCAGGAATAGTTCACTGACGGCGCGACGCAATGTTTTTAGCAAAAGAGCTAAGTTATTTTAAAATCCTAGACGATTTTAACACTATTAAAGCTAGTGACTGAATCGTAAATATTGAAACCTCCCATGACTTTTGTGATTCTATTTTACCATAACACTCGTTCACGCTTTGAAAACCTAACAAGCAACGACTTCAATTACCGAGCTTTCAATCAAACCTTTTTCATGTTACCAAAATGCTTTTATCTACAGCAAAAAACGGGCTTGTTTTCCAGTAAGTGTGATGCACAGACCGCTAAAAAAATAACGTGTTATTCATTTGGAGGTAGTTTTTTCAAAACTATAAAAATATGAAAAAGAGCAATTTATCGGGTTATCACACAAGATAGCCATTGTTGACATACAATTTTTTAAAGATTACCTATTTATTTAAAATGTTGTCCATAACTGCAGTTCACATAGTTCATTCTGCAGTACCAGTTTTCGATGACGCATCTGAGCATTTCGAGTGGTACATATTTGGCGAATAACGAGAGTAATGTTGGCTACCAGTTGCTCAATCTTACGCGGTTTATCCATATAGACTTTGGACAAATGAAAAAGTCTAGAGTGTGATGTAGTCTTTCTGGTAAAGTAGAATTTATATGCATTGTGGGGGCTGTGGTCATTATGAAAAAGTGGTAATTTTGGTAAAGTGGTATTTTTGGTAAAGTAGACTTTATGTACCTAAAGGGATAAAATTGACTGTTGCCTGTTAATTAATAACTTATTCAAAATCTGTCAAACATAGAATCTGTCGATTGTAGAATCGGTCAAACATAGAATCTGTCGGTTGTAGAATCTGTCAAACATAGAATCTGTCGATTGTAGAATCTGTCAAACATAGAATCTGTCGATTGTAGAATCTGTCAAATATAGAATCTGTCAAATGTAGAATATGATGTCATAAGTAGAATCTGTCAAATGTAGACTAAACGGTCACAGGATATAGGCGGCTAATTCACCGGTCCGAAGCGCGAAATTAACTGCTCACACTTTTTCAAGGCATTCCATTTCCTACACTGAATCTTTAATAAATAAAAATAATCATATTGTGTGAAAGGAAATCTCTTTGTAAGATGATTTAATTTCTAAACAATATATTTTCCTCACATTTTTTAAAAGTTACCTTCTGTTCATTTTTATTTTTCTCTAAGTTTAATTGAAAGTCGTGATCAATTCATTTCTAGCGACTCGTTATCAATTAAGTACTTTTCAATGTAACTGTGAATTGTAAAATATTATAAATTTAGGTTTTCGTATTTTTATATTTTTTTGTTATACTTACTTTGAAAAAAATAAATAAAGAAAAAGGTAATTTATGATAGGTATATATGTTTTTATTGTTGTTCAAAAAAAAACTGTCCCAATCGTTCCGAGTTCCTCGAGAACTGAAAGCCTCGAAAGACTCGATCATCAGAACGACCTAAAAATAATGATGTATCAGTAAAGGATGAATACATATATAAGTCACCGACCCTCTAGTAGAGTATGGCGAAAGGTCATTCACCTGGATAGTCGATGTATCGTCCGCGTAAAAACACACGACACAAGAGGGACCCAAATGTAGTAGGGCTGTTCAGGGTCATTTCACAACGACATTACAGTTGTAAATACGGTTCGGATGTCTTTTTTGGCATACGACCATTTTTTTTTTAAATATCCCTCAGTTTTTAATACATCTGAAATAGAAAAAAACCGGCTAAGTGCGAGTTGGACTCGCGCACGAAGAGTTCCGTACCTTATCTATACAAAATTAGACAAAACGTAAAAAAATAACGTTTGTTGTATGGGAGCCCCCCTTAAATATTAATTTTATTCTGTTTTTAGTATTTGTTGTTATAGCGGCAACAGAAATACATCATCTGTGAAAATTTCAACTGTCTGGCTGTCACGGTTCATGAGATACAGCCTGGTGACAGACAGACGGACAGACAGCGAAGTCTTAGTAATAGGGTTCCGTTTTTACCCTTTAGGTACGGAACCCTAACAACCCAATATTGAGTACTTACAAACTTAAACGAATTGCTCATTTACTTAAAATACGGAATTGCGCCATTTTGTTGGTGTAATTCAGTATCAAGCGTCGTGATCGACCCACTGTTTCATTAAAGACGCATTGTGAGAGAGATGAGACTTGTAGCCCTTTGTTGAAAGTCTATTGTACGAGTATTTTATCAGTTGAGCTTCGCTGCTTCATTGATGCTTAGACAATACGTATCAAGAGTTGAGATACATCTATACATACGTATATTTGTATCGGTTCGATACAAGTTCCAATATAGCGCAAAGGGTAAAAGCAAACAGTTTTCCCATCACAGTTTTTTTAAAACAAGTTTCAAAATCATTTCGATTTGATGCTGAAAACTTTTTTATCTCCTGCTACCTATCCACCCGCTTCGCAAGAGTGCAATCTACTGACGGCCACGTGTCGAAAAACCAATGTTCCTGTGCTTTATATAAGTCAAACACAAATATTATAAACACATAAAGCATTCGGAGTTAATCGTTTAAATGATGGTGAAAACCGCACTAAAATGCATTGTATATTTGAGAAGAACTAATTGGAAACTACTATAGATATAGCTTTTTGCATGGTGACAGTCTAGCCGCTTCGCTCCCGAGTAACTAGATAATTAAATAAATAAATATTTTTTTATCGCTGGACATTACACACGCCATCGCGCCATCTAGTGCCACACTAAGCAACGGGGCTTGTGTCGTGGACACCAGATAGTTGATATACTACATAGATACTTTTTGATTGTAAATACATACTTATTATACACTAGCTGACCCGCGCAACTTCGTCTGCGTCACATGAGCTACCTACCTACTTACTACCTACCTACTACCTACCTACTACCTACCTACTACCTACCTACTACCTACCTACTACCTACCTACTACCTACCTACTACCTACCTACTACCTACCTACTACCTACCTACTACCTACCTACTACCTACCTACTACCTACCTACTACCTACCTACTACCTACCTACGGGTCAGAGCCCATTCGTCTCCTAAGATTCGCACCCTGTGCCCACTCGTACCCTGGAACTTTTGAGGGGCCCATTCGTCCCCTGAAGAATATTTATTTTTATTCATTCTTCTAATATAAGTACATGTATATGTGTATACTGCAGCTTGGGAGTCCTGGTACAGTCGCGCAGAAAAGGGTAAAATAAAAAATATAGTAATTCGGTAGATATCATGTTTATTTCAAATAAGATTAAGTTTAATAAAATGCCTCTAGGCTCTAGGCATTAAGTCAGTCTTCAAAATAATTAATCAACTCTATAATATCTTTATGCAGTAAAATAAAACTGTGTAACTATTTAAATAAAATCCCAGTAATAACTGAATTTTAGATTAATTTACATCCAGTGTACAAACAAATAACCAAATATCAATACCAATATAACAAAAATATCAATTAATTGTTAGTACTTTGTACAGTCAAAGAGATAGTAAAATCAGTCTTTATCAACTATGTAAAACCAACATTTTTACTAACTACAAATACACATGCAAAATCACAATGTCCTAGAAACTAACAAAATACAACTCTTTTACAAAAATCAGCCTTGATTGACCATCATATAAATCAACATTAAATATAAAATATGCAAAAAAAATAGTCACAACACATATATAGTCAGTCAGAACACATATCAACAGTAAATAATCACTTCTTATTTTTTTGTATAATATTAATTACCAACTACATGCAAAATCATAATAACTTAAATCTAACAAACTATAACTACAATAACAAAAAATGACTAAAATCACAATAATTATTGAAGATTAAACAAATCATTCTTCTTTCTTTCTTCTTTCTTCTTCTGACTGACTCGCTGACATAATTGTTCTCCCAGATGGTGGATGGGGAGGTGGGTATATTTTGACAGATTCGTAAACAAGTAACTTCCGTGAGTATGGGAAAAGTCCGAAACCTCCCCTTTTCGCCCCCCTTCCTCCCCCTCCCTATCGTATCTCGGAAACAAAGAGACCCGTAGTTTTCGTTTTTTACGGATTCGTATAGAAGAGGCTCGGAGAAGTAAAAACCAGTTTTCAAAATTGACTCTTTTTTCCCCCTTCTCCCCCCCTTTAGGCGAATCTCGGAAATTGAGAGATTTGGAACATTTTTTTTTCAGATTCGTATAGAGGAGGCTCGGGAAAGTAAAAACCAGTTTTCAAAGTTGCCCCCCTTGCCCCCCTTTTCACCCCCTTAAGGCGGATTTCGGAAGTTAAGAGACTTGGAACATTTCTTTTTTCAGATTTGTATAGAGGAAACTCGGCAAAGTAATAACCAGTTTTCAAAGTTGCCCCCTTGCCCTCCTTTTCACCCCCTTCAGGCGGATCTCAGAAATTGAGAGATTTGGAACATTTTTTTTTTCAGATTCGTATAGAGGAGGCTCGGAAAAGTAAAAACCAGTTTTCAAAGCTGCCCCCCTTGCCCCCCTTTTCACCCCCTTAAGGCGGATCTCGGAAGTTGAGAGACTTGAAACATTTTTTTTTTTTTCAGATTCGTAAGAAGGGGCCTAGAGTTAGTCAAAATCATTTTTCAAAACTCCCCACTCTCCCCCCCTTCACCCCTCCCCCCATCGTATCTCGGAAACTAGGACACGTAGCGGCTTTTTGATTTTTACTCATCATCATCTGCCTAGCCTTTTCCCAACTATATTGGGGTCGGCTTCCAGTTTTTACCGGATGCAGCTGAATACCAGTATTTTACATGGAGCGACTGCCTATCTGACCTCCACAACCCAGTTAGTACCGGGTAATACGATACCCCTTGGTAAGACTGGTTGTCAGACTTATTGGGCCTCTGACTACCTAACGACTGTCAAAGATCTACAAATGACAGCCGGGACCAACGGCTTAACGTGCTTTCCGAGGCACGGAGGAAACTCGGTATGTAATGGGTGGTCACCCATCCACAGACCAACCTAGGCAAGCACGGCTTAACCTAACGATCGACCCGAGCGGCTGTTATTATTTAGCCACGAGCTCCTCGGGCTATAACTTCGTAACGGTCAGAGATAGCCATTATGTGTTTGAACAAATATTATAGTAGGCGTCGAAACCTGTCTGGTGGCAGGTAGGTAACGAAGGTTGAGTGGGTGAAGCGTAACTCAGGCCGACGACGAGCAAACTTTAGTGTAGTGTTTTTTTATGGGACTGAGTTTTTAAACAAGGTTTATAGGTAATATTTTTTTAAATTGGTTTTTAGAATGTTTTAGGGGTTCTTAAGGGTTTTCATACTGATATAGGGGTAGTTGTAACGGATTTTCCAATTATTTTAAGGATTCCTATGGATTCTCAAAATTTTATGATGGTAAGGAATACTTCTCAAGAACACGACAACACGCGAGCTGCACGCAGCTCGCGCACCCACGCAAATACTAGTTTTAGTATAAAACTAATCTTATGTTTGTTTTTTCATTTTAAATTTAAAAAATTCTGTAATAAATAGTGAAGTATAAATTCTATAATTTTGTGAATTACCATCAATAATAATACTAATCATATTCCAGGATTCAAATGAGATAATTCGATTCAATTATGTTAAAAATAATATTATTATAATATTAACAGTATTGTTTATTTTGTTAGGCGAACTTCATTTAATAAAAGACCAAAGACACATTGAACAGTCTCGTATTCGCAGTCACTTTCAAGAACCAATACCTATGTCACCGAGGCTGCCATAACATACAAACAAAACACCTTATCTATTTTGTAACCCGTTTTTTTAAAAAGCCATTAGTGAGACGAGAGACAATATTACATCGTAAGCCTATCGTCAGGTTATATTATTATCATGACGGATTATCATTGATCATAGCTCTTTTTTCAATGATCTGTAATGATTTATTAAATTAATTCCGTTAATAAACTGTTCACAAGTGTACTATGTTAACCGTTTCTTATGTAAAATATAGCTAATTTTATCTCAGGGGACCAATAGGCACCTGAATAGGTGCCGAATCTTTAACTTATATTGTATATATATTAGAGGGGACGAATGGGTACCTTAAAAATAATATTTTTTGTTAAAATATTAATTGGTCCCCTACCAGGAGACCAATGGGCACCTATATAGGGGCCGAATCCACAACTTTTATGCTGGGGTACGAATTTTAGGGGACGAATGGGCTCTGACCCCTACCTACTACCTACCTACTACCTACCTACTACCTACCTACTACCTACCTACTACCTACCTACTACCTACCTACTACCTACCTACTACCTACCTACTACCTACCTACTACCTACCTACTACCTACCTACTACCTACCTACTACCTACCTACTACCTACCTACTACCTACCTACTACCTACCTACTACCTACCTACTACCTACCTACTACCTACCTACTACCTACCTACTACCTACCTACTACCTACCTACTACCTACCTACTACCTACCTACTACCTACCTACTACCTACCTACTACCTACCTACTACCTACCTACTACCTACCTACTACCTACCTACTACCTACCTACTACCTACCTACTACCTACCTACTACCTACCTACTACCTACCTACTACCTACCTACTACCTACCTACTACCTACCTACTACCTACCTACTACCTACCTACTACCTACCTACTACCTACCTACTACCTACCTACTACCTACCTACTACCTACCTACTACCTACCTACTACCTACCTACTACCTACCTACTACCTACCTACTACCTACCTACTACCTACCTACTACCTACCTACTACCTACCTACTACCTACCTACTACCTACCTACTACCTACCTACTACCTACCTACTACCTACCTACTACCTACCTACTACCTACCTACTACCTACCTACTACCTACCTACTACCTACCTACTACCTACCTACTACCTACCTACTACCTACCTACTACCTACCTACTACCTACCTACTACCTACCTACTACCTACCTACTACCTACCTACTACCTACCTACTACCTACCTACTACCTACCTACTACCTACCTACTACCTACCTACTACCTACCTACTACCTACCTACTACCTACCTACTACCTACCTACTACCTACCTACTACCTACCTACTACCTACCTACTACCTACCTACTACCTACCTACTACCTACCTACTACCTACCTACTACCTACCTACTACCTACCTACTACCTACCTACTACCTACCTACTACCTACCTACTACCTACCTACTACCTACCTACTACCTACCTACTACCAGAGCTATTGCACTCCGTGTGTAGGCATGAGATAATTACCTACCGCTTCGCGCATATTGAATATGCAAGCTTTCTAGGGCCGTCGCGCTCCAGCCGTGCGTTACTGCGTACGTATGCCGCGTTAATTTTTCGCGCTCTTTTGACCTTGCGTCGCGTACCTACCTACTCGTATTTCGTGTTTGTTAACTGACTGATTTATTGATCATTAATCATTACTAGTGAAAATGACAAGCCGTATAAACTGTTGCTATTAATAAATGTGTCTTTTTTATATAAATTTCACTGCTCCATGTCCATGCTTCCCATCAGAGTTTATTTTAAGGGCTATATATCCCTCAAATGGCTTAGCACGATCCTCCGTTACGCCTAAAATACTGCAGCATTAATTTTGAAATAAATATATATGGTAAAGTTGAAGATTAATGCTAAGTATGTGTGACGAAAACACGATTCCATAAACTTTACTCGATAGAAAAAAATCCAAAGTTATCTCCAAATCGAACAATAACCCGCGGGTATTCAAAAAGTACTTTAAATTAGATCATGAAACATTGTATACTAACTGAACTAACTAAAGCAGGTCTTACTTATGTGTTTTATTTTTTTTAAACAATCAATAGATTTTTTTACTCATTTCGCACTATTCAGCCGCAGTGACTGACGTAACAACCGCTTTGTAGTGCAAACTGATTAGAACTTTATTCTAACAGTATTTCAAACGAAGTTTGAACCACCACAAATAGAGTTGCTAATTTTAGGGTTAGAAGGGCCTTAAAATTACCTATTTGTTAGATTTCGCATTTATGCTGCTATTAAATTTAATAAGTAATCGTGATTTTAGAGAAGGCAAGATATTATGAGACATTAGTAAAATAATTGTTATTATAAAAGTTTTAATTAACATTTATATAATAATACATTAAAATACAAAAATGTTGGTGGTATTTTATTTTGAGTACTTGAGGCAACCCTGCCGACTGACCATTAAGCAGTGAGGCGCCGAATAAAATACGCTAACGCGTAGCGTCAAGGCACAATTTAGATCGAGCGGGCCCAGTTTAGGTATTTATAATGTCGGCTTTCTTCAAGATCAAAGGAGTGCAACTTCTGTACTTATCTATTCTGTGCTACTACCTACCTACTACCTACCTACTACCTACCTACTACCTACCTACTACCTACCTACTACCTACCTACTACCTACCTACTACCTACCTACTACCTACCTACTACCTACCTACTACCTACCTACTACCTACCTACTACCTACCTACTACCTACCTACTACCTACCTACTACCTACCTACTACCTACCTACTACCTACCTACTACCTACCTACTACCTACCTACTACCTACCTACTACCTACCTACTACCTACCTACTACCTACCTACTACCTACCTACTACCTACCTACTACCTACCTACTACCTACCTACTACCTACCTACTACCTACCTACTACCTACCTACTACCTACCTACTACCTACCTACTACCTACCTACTACCTACCTACTACCTACCTACTACCTACCTACTACCTACCTACTACCTACCTACTACCTACCTACTACCTACCTACTACCTACCTACTACCTACCTACTACCTACCTACTACCTACCTACTACCTACCTACTACCTACCTACTACCTACCTACTACCTACCTACTACCTACCTACTACCTACCTACTACCTACCTACTACCTACCTACTACCTACCTACTACCTACCTACTACCTACCTACTACCTACCTACTACCTACCTACTACCTACCTACTACCTACCTACTACCTACCTACTACCTACCTACTACCTACCTACTACCTACCTACTACCTACCTACTACCTACCTACTACCTACCTACTACCTACCTACTACCTACCTACTACCTACCTACTACCTACCTACTACCTACCTACTACCTACCTACTACCTACCTACTACCTACCTACTACCTACCTACTACCTACCTACTACCTACCTACTACCTACCTACTACCTACCTACTACCTACCTACTACCTACCTACTACCTACCTACTACCTACCTACTACCTACCTACTACCTACCTACTACCTACCTACTACCTACCTACTACCTACCTACTACCTACCTACTACCTACCTACTACCTACCTACTATCTACCTACTACCTACCTACTACCTACCTTCTACCTACCTACTACCTACCTACTACCTACGTAATTTATTTAAAAAAAATACAGACAAAAGTTTATTCACCCTTTTTTTTTTTTTATTGTTTTTAAAATGTATTCTGCTATTCTGGGCGGAGACAAATCCAACGAAACAAAAACCATGAAAATTGATCCAGCAGATCTCGAGTTATAAGTGATGTAACAAACCCGTCTTTCTTTTATATATATAGATAGATATAAACATCCATGACTCGGAAACAAATGTCCATGCTCATCACACAAACATTTGCTCCGACCGGGATTCGAATCAGGGTTGCCAACTCAATGCCACGGTTGGGTGCTAAGTAACATCTCAAATAGTGATAAATTGCTAGAAAGTTTCAAAAATAGTGCCAAATATATGAATTTCATAAAAAAAGAACACATAACAGAATATGTTTTAATTTTAGAATTATTGTTACATTAATATCTAAAAGTTATATTAAAAAACAAACAAAGATATAGTTAAATTGGAAAATGTGACCATTAAATTTTACAAATAAAAAAAATAAAAAATTGGAAATACTAAATTAAAATTATCTTTAAATCCAATCATCCTCACTACTTGTATCGTCTGTCTCTGCTGTGGTTCCGTGTACAGCTGTTGAGGTGGATGGCTGTGGCTTATTTACACTTATAGCGGATTTTTGCAATTTTTAAGTGTACATATGTTTCATGAAAAACAAAAATGAACGAAAAACAAGCAAGGTTAGACAAAGAAGGAGTTATCTTAGAGAAAAAGGCAAACATAGCACTGTTCGCCTCGTCTGCCATACACGCCTTTATTTTCACGTTCACGGGAATCCCATAACGAAGTGCCGCAGATTACAGACTACACTAGTTTGCGTTTTGTTACTTCAACCACAGCTGCATTTTGTGAACGAACAGACAACATCAAAATTAGTGCTAGATTTAGTGCTGGGTGCTGTTTCTTAAATTTCAGTGCTAGGCACATGAAAATAGTGCTAAATCTAGCACTCAAAGTGCTGAGTTGGCAACACTGATTCGAACCCGGGACCCTAAGAACGTAAGGCAGCCTCATTAACGCTGCGCCATTCGGGTCGTAAAATTAAGTTATTTACAGTATATGGCCGCTCTATCTGAAACTGAAGGCACTTTCGCTTGGCATGTTATTATATGCATACTCTTGTACGTACTTTATCAACTCACTAGTAATGTGTTAGTTTAGTACGGTACTTAATAATTTATGGGACTTGACAACCCTAGGGTCTCCGTCGGTCGATGCGAGTTTGCAAGAAAATCACTAGCGGTGGCGGGCTTACAATGTAAGTCTTAAGGGCCAGCGCACAAGCCGCCACACGCGTAAACGGGGTAGTTGAGGTGGTACTGTTTAATAGAGATGGACTGAAATTCGTTTCACATTCGGTAATACCGAAATTCGGATTCATTTACCGAATTTAGGTATTCGGCTGAAGGTTATGTTTATGGACCGAATATTCGTGTCTCGTACTGAACATTTGGTTGGGCAAGCATTTTATAAGATAGATTAGCAGTGTTCTGCTTTTTGCGAACAGAACTCACTGCTTGAGCATATTGGTATTTACTTATATTGAACTCGCATTTGATTCGGTAGTGTAGAAGTAGACCCGCTCAGACTTTGCGAGTCACTCTTTCACTTAGTTTTGATTTTATTGTTCATTCTGTACAGAAAGTCTACACACTTGTATTTTTTAGCACTCATTGTCTTTTCTACGTGTGTACGTACGACAGCAAAATTTAAAAGGTGAAAAATACAATACAAGTTATTCGGGACGATATATCCATATTGGTTTCATGCCAAGACAATGTAAATATAGAAGAAACTCTCAATTCCATACTTACTAAAACATGCAACTGAACGAACATAACCTCGAGATAAACTACTCCAAAACCAAATTAATAACTTTCCACCCTTACCAAAAAACTCCTCTATCTTTAGATTTTCAACATTAGAAACTGTTAACGAATTTACCTTACTCGGACTAGTTATAGACACTCACATAAACTGGAAATCACATATAGAGAAAACTCACTCAAAATTTTCTAAATTCTCTTACGGTCTTCGTGAAATAAAAAAGACCACCAATCTACAAACAGCTCTCTCCACCTATAATGCTTATGCCTATGCATGGCTTAGCTATGGTGTCACTCTTTGGGGAAACAACACAGGTGCACAAACACTTTTCACCCTACAAAAGAAATTGGTCAGAATCCTAGTAAACATTGAGCAGACAGATAGTTGCAAGCCTTTCTTTCGAAAACACAATATTTTAATCTTTCCCTGTATTTACATTTTAGAAACATGCAAATTTGTGCGGAAACACCAAGAATTTTATTCAAAACGAGAAGACATCAAGACACGCTCTCTACTTAGACATCGATCTAAACTTATCTTACCAAGTTCTCGATTAAAAATGCGCTCAAAAAGTCCCTTCGTAATGTCTATTAAAATATATAATAAACTACCCGCATCAATTAAAAAAGAAGATAAAATTAACACATGCTAATAAATATGCTGCTATAAACATACATAACTAATAATAATTTTATACTATAAATTAATTTATCCTAGAAAGTACCCAAGAAAGAATTATAATGTTATTTGTTGTGAAATTATAAATGCTTCCTCTCCTAAGTCACTTATTTTGCTGTGCCCGACGGGGTCCATGTGATCTAATTATAAGTTTTTACCACCTAAGTACTATCGAGGACACTCCCGCCTGACCACCATTAAGCTCATTTTTGCTTGCACTCGCAACATAAAAACGCTCTCTAGCCCCGCCCCGTTGACTTTGTGTAGAAAAAATGAATGAAAAGATACCGAATCGGCCGAGCGCACTGACGACGCACGCCAAACGAGAGTTATTGTTATTTTGCGCGCCATAGTTGACTCTTTCCTAATAGGCCCAAACTTTAAGGGGGCGTGGCTCGGCGCCTCCGCATGATTTAAGCGAAAAAAAATTAAACTGGTCAGGCGGAAAAGACCCCCATAGTACCCCCCGTAGTACATGTGGAATGCAATAAAGTATTGAGTATTGAGTACCTACAAACAAATGCACATGTCATAGACGCAATACCAAAAAGTGAAACGAGAGGCCACTGGGGTGACGGCCGGCGGCGGGGCAGCGAGTGAGAGACAAAAAAAAAACTATCAAACGTGATTGAACCTATGTCGCCCTCTGAATGCGCGCAAAATTTTATGTTTTAGCCGAATGTTCGACCGAACTCGACAGTTGGCGAAATCCACACTTGGTCACTTGGTTTAACAATGTATATGTTATGCTATGGCAATTGTTATTGAAATAAAATATAAAAATAATACTAGCGACCCGCCCCGGCTTCGCACGAGTAGAGCATATTATGCCTACTACAACAGCCCATAACGTCCACTGCTGGACATAAGCCTCTCCCATGATGGGAGGAATTTTCCCTAATCTCCACGCTTGGCAGGCGGATTGAAGATCGCAGTGATGAAAGACTAACAGTAAACGCTGCTGCCCATTTTCCGGTCTACGTAGGCGCAAGGTGTTCTGCCTCAGACATTAGTCGCCTTATACGACACCCGTGAGTGTAATGGGTTGGTTCTATTCTACTCTGCCGGATACCACACGGCTATTATGCCTATGAAGGGTGTAAAACACTTCTTAACGAAGCCAAAAAGCACTCCACGACCCCCGTACTATTCAATCCATACATCAGCACAATGTTCTACCACAAAACATGATCTTTTACCCAAAAAAAAAGTCGTTTCCCAGCAATAATTTCTGCGCAAAGATACTTAGGTTGATGTACAGAATGCTTGGTTTGACGGCTTCGTGATGAGGTCTTTTACACCCTGTACGTTTGTCTGTCTGAATGTGTGGATTATTTAAATGTTAGTAATATAATGTCTACACTACTTGAATTATTTTAATGTATTGTGTTATTATGTAGATATTATATTTATATAGATATTTATTTAAACACAAAAATGGTTTTCTGTAAAGTCGGTTTACAGACGATAATTTTTCGTGATAACGTCATTTTTCATGATATTAGTGATTTTAACCTAAAAAACAAAATTTCATCCTTCTTTTCACCCCCGCGTTATAGCTTCCAACCATACGCCTAGATATTAAATGTTATGTCTTTTACTTCGAAAATTAATTACTTTCCATACACCTTTTTTAACCCTTTGGGGGTGGAATTATCAAAAACCAGTCCAGTCATATCGATATCGGTGTGAGAAACCCGCGTGCATTTATTTTCGGACGCGTAAATTGTGTGTGATAACTCCTATAAGATATTCATTTAAATTATATGTTGGAAAAGATTATAAGTATTACATTAAATATTTAAGGTAACTAACGTATTTAATTTAATAAGGAATAATACTGTATTCGTCTAAATAGCTGTTCAATTACCACATCGTACATGACCATTTTTTTTAGAAGATACTTCTATTTTAATAGTAAGCTATCCTTAAAAGATAGATATATTCCATCGCGGTTTTTCTTGTAGATCTATAAAAGAGGAATATTCCACCATACATTGTTTTGTTTAGCTCAAAGGGCAGCTTTTCGATGAAAGCTCCCAGGCGACTTGACTTTTGCGGCACTTCCAACAATTATTTCAACCAATTTACACAAATACTTGACAAATTGTATATGTAAACCTTCCTCATAAATTACTCGATCTATTGGTGAACACCTCATGAAAATCCGTGTAGAAGTTTTTGAGTTTATCGCGAACAGACAGACAGGCAGACGCGGCGGAGGACTTTGTTCTATAATATACAATGTAGAGAAAATGGTTCGAGCCAATTCTCGAACTTCTGTATTACTTATATCTTATAAATACTTAGGTGAAAAATATTTATTGAGACCTATTTACGAGTAAAAAAACGCTTTTCTGTAAATAAATACATAAAATAAAATACAAATTTTCATTAACACCTTATCATAAAATACCTGCCGCTGCGTCGCCCCTTCCTTCGATTCACTGCGGCGTAACTTTCACCTATTCAACTAAAATACACAGGTTTCACCCCTAACACCCGACGTCACTCTATAGAGCAGGTACGTGTACCTATTCTCTACGTATTCAAAGTTTATGCTAACAAGGTGTCTATATTCAGTGTAATTACATCAGCAAACTGAATAATCTACGTCAGTAAACTACTAAAACGGGACGAGACACCTGAAGAGAAAATGTAGATGCGGTTTCTCGTCGTCTAGTCAAACATCAAGCTAATGTTTAGTATAGACTCTAAATGAATTCCTGTAAAATATTCTGAATTGTGTTAATGTTCTGTGAAAATGTTTAGAAAAAGGCATGGCTGATTGAGTTCAAATTGCGATTATCATAAGTTCCTCGTCGGACATCTATAAAACATAATTAAGGCGCTGTACTTAGTCAAAATAGGCTTCACAAAACAGTTTTTTTTTTTTTTTTATTCATTTTAGAGCAGCTAAAAAAATATATGTTAATCTTGATCATATTTATGGGTGGACCATTGTGTTCAAAACACGTTTTCGGTCAATTTTCTCGATAAAAAAAAACATAAAATAACCATTTAAATTGAAATTGTAGCAATTGTAACTGTATTATTTATAAACAAATCTTGATTATTTAGTTTTAGTTATTAATACATATTGTATTAATAACAATGATGTAATATATAATAATAAGGGGAACTGTTGTTTTTATTTATTCTTTTTATTTATCACTTCGCCGCGACTTCGTTCGCGTGGTTGTCGAGAACAAAACAACGTCGTTTAGATAAGAGTATATCACCTTTTTGATGATTTAGATAAGAGTCCTGACTTTGGTATAGTTGATTACGTTAATGATTCTCTATATACTATGTTAGCGGTGGAATTACCCAAAATGCGTTGAAGGCGATCGTCGCGTGTACGCAACACGATATCACGTCTCTCACACTCCTGGTTGACTAAAACAACTGCAACTTCATCTGCGACGGGTGCATTGTGTCTTCCACGGTCTTCACCCACAGGACGTCTATCGGCACTTATAACAATTTTGAAATCATTGCTGCCTTGTGGAATTGACTCCAATGCAGCTTTGAATTCACGAACGTACTGGTGATGCAGCAATTCTTGAAGTTGACCCAAAAGCTCAGCATTGAGCTGGGGAAAATTGTGATTTCTAACATTGAGCTGTTGCGTGTAATCGGATACAAAATAAATTTGGAGAAATTTGGGTTCATTTTCTGGCAGCAAAGATCCAATAAGGTGATAAACTTGACCTTGTACTTTGAAGGTTGGCATGAACGGTCCTTCCGTTATTTCTTTTGCCCCAAAGGAAGTCATTTGGAAAGCACTGTTATATAAACGAATATTATCCAAAAAATGTTTCGACTGGGGATGATCGCCATTCAGGAGACTTTTAAGTAAGTGTGGTAGATCTTGGAAATTTGGAAGAACAATTTTTCCATTTGAGCAGCACATTCCGTCTGTCTGTTTCCTCCATTTCAAAGCATGACAAAAATTACAAATTTCTCTCATGTCACCCACGGAAGTAAAGCCAGCATAATTAATTCTAGACGAATATGTGAACCCTGATTTTTCCCTATTGTCCCAAGGTAATAAAATACTTGCATCGTCATTTTCCATGGACTCATCAGCTCCGCTATTTGTTTCTCTATTCATATGGTATCGAGCTCATTCTATTTCTAGGCGAGATTAACGTTGTTCTGCTGTTTCTGCTCGTCTTAGTTCATCTATTCTTTCCCTTTCAGATGCAAGATAACTTTCATTGTTTCTTTGTACACCTACATAGTTATGTCTAGCTATTTGTAATCGTTCTTCTCTTTGGGAGAGAGATTCAGACTCGCGCGAGAGAGCGTGTCGCTCTCGGTCAGATGACAGACGTGCTTGGCGTTCCTCGATACTCTCTTGAGAACGCAAAGTCGCGGTCCGACTTCTTTGCGAACTTAAGCGCGAGTCCCTTTCTGTGAAAGTCTCTGACTCGCGTGAGAGAGACTGGCGCTCCCGATCAGCAGACAGCCGAACTTCGCGTTCCTGGATACTCTCTTGAGAACGCAAAGTCGCGGTCCGAGTTCTTTGCGAACTTAAGCGCGACTCCCTTTCTGCGAATGTCTCTGACTCACGTGAGAGAGAGTGGCGCTCCCGATCAGCGGACAGCCGGACTTCGCGTTCCTGGATACTCTCTTGAGACCGCAAAGTCGCAGTCCGTGTTCTTTGTGAACTTAAACGTGACTCCCTTTCGGTGTACGTTTCCGATTCACGTGAAAGAGTGATGTGCTCTCGGTTAGCAGATAACCGTGCTTCACGATCTTCTTCCGATTCCTGAGACCTACAAAGTCTCATCCTTTTCGCATTTCGGCTACGCAGCGAAAGGTTAGTTTTTTTCTTTGAGGCATTTTCAAGGAAAATTAAAGCAATAAACAAAACCAACAACACTTACGACTGAATAGCCTACAAACTTAAAAGAACGGTGCGTCGAACAGTCTAGTGTGACAACGTATCGTCTGTTCGTGGTCGTGAGTGACTCAACGAATTGGCAACACTAACTTACTGTATAACGATTGGCACTATTGGATCAAATTACGAAGTAAATAAAATACAATCTTTACTTCGAGTTCGTACTTCAAACCAATGACCAAAGTTGACCAAACGAAACCAATAAGAGATAAGCCAATACTTTTTTTTCGACCAATTTAGAAAATCGATAAACCAAGCAACCAAAGAACTTTTACGACACACGCGAGAACTTTCAAGACACCTAACGAAACCCAGTTTGCTTAGTAAACACGGTGGACGTCATTCTCGCGCGGAAAATCTTAACACCGCGATTCAGAAAATGACGTCATTTGCACAACGCCATCTATCGGATTTGGATTTCAACTATCAACATTAGTTCTGTCGTTGCAATACTATACTGATAACGTAATATTTTACTTCTTGAACTCACTAAATTAATCATATCTTTTGATAGAGTGAACCGATTTCGATGAAACAAAAACTAAGCTCAAGTTGCGTATAATTTTTATATATAAACATTGTCAGCATTGAATTCGTAGATATTACGTGATGTGCGCACAAACAAACAGACAAACAGACAAAAAATTCAAAAATGATGGAAATGGATTCTGTTACTTATCTTTTCACACGCTGGCTATTTTTTTGTTTCAATTTCTTCGATGTACAAAAACGATTTTTCTACAGATTTATTATATGTATAGATTTTCTTCTAAAACCTGGCCGCCCAGTAATAGTGACGTCTCATTTACTCCCATACAAATAGACAGTGTGCGCGATTTTGGTGTTGACAGCGCCTTAATAAAATCTAATTCTATGTTGTTGTATTACAAAAACGGCTGCATGAAACCCCTTCCCTCTGTGGGGCAATACCTCTCCGCCGCCTCCTTTGCATGCATCACCTCCTCGTAAAAATAGGAAACGGCATTCCACGCGTTCTCGCTCCCAACCATGTATTGAATCACAGCTGAAAGCGAAAGATCACCACCGAGTGCTGCCAAGGCACAGCGCTCCTGAGCCCATGCCCAAGCTGAGCAGACTACCAGTGTATGCTGCGCCGTGTCCTCGGGGCAGTCCATACAGTGATGACAAGTGGGCGTCCGCGTCCGACCTACGCGACGCGGGTACTTTCCGAAGCGTTCATGTCCGCTTCAGCCGGAAGCTGAGAGCACCATGCCGTCTCTCCAGCCTTCCCTCCTTAGCTGGCCTTACCGCCACTATTGTGGCGAGGAGCTGCCTGTATCCCCTTATCACCCTAAACCCTTCTCATTCTACTTAAGATTTATTTTTGAATAACACTGTATGTATGTAGTCACGCCTCTTTCATACAGTCAGTACAGCCACGAACGAATAAATACACTCGTGGGGCGTATTATGAGCCAAGTTACGTACTTTAAAAATTATTTTAAAAGGAAAATCTTTTCCTCTCATTGTATGTTTTTTAGGGTTCCGTATAGCCAATTGTTATGAAACAGAACCCTTATGGATTCTGTCAGTTTGTCTGTATGACACAGTATTTCATTCCGAAACTTTTAGCTCCACACAGTTGATATTTGACGAGTAGGTGTCGTTTAAGAACCGTTACACAAAAGTGATGTCACAAATGATGAGTGGCCCTCCGTACATGTAGCTGGGGGTTGAAAAAAAAATCTACATAATTAAATAGGGGTTGCGTTCCATCCAATGTATACGTTTTATAAAAAGAACTTCAAAAAAAGAAAAGGAAAAAAAAGAAAAGAAAAGGATAAAAGAACATTTTCTGTCTACATGATTATAGTTTGTAAATAGTGTTTTTTTTTTTAGTGTATATATATATATATATTGTATGTATTGCGTATATTATATTGCATGTATTAGTTTAGTGTATAAAATAAGTTAATTTAAGTTTTTAACTGTATTGTTTGTGCACATAAGTTTATCCTCTTCTGCAAATTTCGCAACAGAAGTAAGTAAGGTTTGCTGTAAGAAAACCCAATTCTGGGTTAAGTTCGCCGTTGTACATAAGATATATATTTTAATTTGTGTGTATACTTTTTTTAATTTTGTGTGCAATAAAGAATAAGAATAAGAACTTCAATCACTAAGCCTAAATAAATTCAAACTTCTATGTCTGATAAGCCTACTATAACGTTAAATAGGTACCTCGAAGATAATAAAAACGACGAATGTTGGAACTATTTTTAAGTATTTAATAATTGTGAATGATGACATTTAATGACTTGTATGAATATTTATTTTAGAAAGTAAAAAAAAAAATATTTCTATTTATGATACATTATGAAAGTATGTGGTTCTTATTTTTAGGGTTCCGTAGTCAACTAGGAACCCTTATAGTTTCGCCATGTCTGTCCGTCCGTCCGTCTGTCCGTCCACGCTTAATCTCTGTGACCGTTAGCACTAGAAAGCTGAAATTTGGTACCAATATGTATATCAATCACGCCGACAAAGTGGTAAAATAAAAATTGGAAAAAAAATGTTTTATTAGGGTAGCCCCCCTATATGTAAAGTGGGAAGTGATTTTTTTTAAATTTCAACCCTAACGTGTGATATATTGTTGGAAAGGTATTTAAAAATGAATAGGGGTTTCCTAAAATCATTTTTTGATAATGTCAATAATTTCGGAAATAATCGCTCCAAAAGTAAAAAACAATGTGTCCCCCCCTCTAACTTTTGAACCATGAGTTTAGAAAATATGAAAAAAATCTGAAAAGTAGAACTTTATAAGGACTTTCTAGGAAAATCATTTTGAACTTGATGGAAACAACAGTTTTTGTACAAAAAAGACAAAAAGTTGTACAAAATTATTTCTGGACTAAGTTTGTAGTATATTCGTATATGCAAGCATTTTTACATAATGGATACCCACCTTTAAACTCATAAGTGGGAAAACTTATTGTGACGGACGGGAAACTACAGAACCCTAAACTGAGCGTGGCCCGACACGCTCTTGGCCGGTTTTTTTTTTCGTTTGTTTTTTCCCTTGGTTTAACTTTAAACGATTGTCTGGCAGTTTGAGTACTATAAGCGACCTACACAAATGTCCTTTGTTTGGTATTGTTCGTCGTGTTGTTGAGCTCAGCTACTCGATAACTGACAGATCCTTGCACTGGCTGGACAGGTCCACTCAAATAAAAACTCTATAGTCTTCTCGTCTTTTAAATTTATTTCAACTTTCTAACAAAAATAAATAAATTCTACTTTTAAATAAAATACAGTTTTCACGTGAGTTGACCAAGATTATTACTGGACCTTAAAATAGACTATGACCTCTGAGTTTGTTTCGGCTGTTTCTTCTCGAGAGTAGTCAGGTACGAAACACAAGCCTCATCTAGTTTTAAAAAATTCGGCTTGTAAATTTTTTGTAAAAACCTGTTTGCAAAATAATCATCATTTATGATTTAATGTAATGTAATGGCTTAGGTATTTGTGTAAATAAAATTACGACTGTTTTCTTAACCTCGGTAACCGGGGCGGGGTTCGAATATTTTTTCTTGGGATACTGACCTATTCACCCCATCGCCATTTTGATTTCTGTGCCAAGATAAAACGATAAAAGTGGTATACATGTGTGTTTAATAAATAAATAGGATATTCTATGGCCTTAACGTTAATAAAAGTAGAAAAACTAACCTATATATAAATGTTGATCAAAAACCTTGTTACTATAACATTTTCCGTCTCGTATATTTAATTTGACATCAAAAACACGCTTCATAACAAAATTGCAGTGATATAATGACGTTTGTGGCGCGTGATAAGTAAGTAATGAGCTTTCCCCGACCTATGCCGTTTGAATTGAACATTTCCGAGCAAAGGTAATTAATTAATTAAGGTGTTATATTTATATATTTAGATGGACTGGAATCGATTGGTAAGGACCTACAGCGTCGTGCAAAAAAAAACTGATTCATAACAAAGCTAAAGGCCTTTGACTTATGTTTTATCGTGAATTCCCTGGCGAGGTTTTGAAATAGTATCTCGGAAAAGTGTAAAGTATGATTCACGCTACAGCGTTTGGCGACCGAGCCGGGCCCCGCCTTCACGTCTACTGTGCCGGCTGGGCCAGTCATTCATGCTACACCGGACTGTTAGCGTGTATTCTTTGCTCAGCCGTGTCTGTGTTGTGTTTTGTGCCAACTAGTGATTTCATGAGTCGATTATATTTATCGATTATATTTCAACACTAGCTGTGCCCGCGGCTTCGCTCACATGAGCGCGTACTCTTGGCATTATCAGGTAACATTACTTGGGAACGTGAAGTCGAAGTAGGTATATTTCTAACATCCTCTATAAAAGAATATACTAAAAAACTGATTTACTGTTGATTTAAACTAAAACCTTTTAGTACATCTTTGTTTTAAGTAGTAAAGAAACTCGTAGTCAATTTCTGGGAGGCATCAATTAGAAGACAAGAAGTTTTCTGGCGATTTTGGCAGAGTGAAAAGCTAAACTGAGAATAAGTAGCTGTCAAGTTGTCACTTTTCAAATAAATTAGCCATTTAACCTCAATTTAGTTTGTTCGTTCGTAAAATAAGTTTTAAGGTTATCCGCTTCGCGGTGGCAGTGGGGTGGTTTGGTTGTTATATTCAATTGTTATAATTTACCAATCGGCAAGTTTGGCCTTTGGTCCGTTTTCGTATTTTCAACGACACTGAAATGCTTTTCAACTAGTTCCACTAGTTTCTTTTCTGAAGGAAGCCAATTAAGGGAATGCCTACGTTTCTCGTCACACATTTTGATTTTGAACTGCGAGAATATTACATGTATTATTGCAGAGGATAAGGAATAGAATAATGAATACCAAACAAAACAACATATAAGCTTCCCTGTACAAATAATTACACTATTATGCAAAGAGCATCTAACTCTACATTTTATCCACAGAAAACATTTACGTCTTAATTGAGGTATTATCCTACAAAAGTAAATTGTTGCGGCATTTCAAGTATACCCTAATATACCAGAAGAAATTACATTAATTTGGTCGGTTTATAAATTCGTTCATCGTTCACTCTTAAACCCCAGGGTACCTTTTTGTTTGTAGCAAAATGTGTTCCATACATTTTGACAAGTTATGCGAAAATATTGTAGGGAACAGCTGATTTTTTTTCGCGATTCAGGGTTTGGTCCCATAGTAAAAGTTTTTTTTTTATATTAGTAAATATTGATGAGTACAATGACCCCTGTAAGATATTTCGTGTAAGTATGAATAGATATACCTACCTTATACAATGAATCCAATTTTGATGGATGAGGTGTCAATCGATTCGTTATTATAGCCGCTAACATAGGCTATAATTATTTTAACGGACGTCATTTAGTAGTTTAGTTTTTTCTCGGGTTTTAGTTTTAGAACTAATTGTTTTAATAAAGTTCTAATCAGCTTGCACTACAAAGCGGTTGTTACGTCAGTCACTGCGGCACACACTTAGGACTTAGCATTAATCCTCAACTTTACCATATATTTATTTCAAAATTAATGCTGCAGTATTTTAGGTGTAACAGAGGATCATGCTAAGCCATTTGAGGGAGTATAGGCCCTTAAGTAACAGTAACGCAATCTCTACTTGATGACATACAAGCCACCACAACGCTACTATAGTACCTTTTTGTATTGTAAAAGAGTTCATGATTCCATTACTACACTAATATTCAATTCATCATTCATTCATTTTACATTCGTTCACGCCGCTGTCTCAGTGTTTTTGAAGAAAGAAAGATTTAGAATACGAGGATATCGTGGTGCGAGTTAGATATATTATCTGTTATTAAATTATTCGTCTCTTACGGGGAAAATTACGTGCGAGTGTAATTTTACTGATAAACTATGTACCTACGGATTTACAACAATATTTCAACGCCGAATCATTGAGCTTTTACTCAACAATTACGAATTTTAAGTCATAAACTTACTTCCAGCTTCCTGAACTCTACTATAGCACTCGTTACGACAAATTACAACCATCATTACATGAAATTACGGTTCCTTTTGAGCTTGTCCGTGTGCCATAAATGTTTTTGATGTTTTTTTATTATTTAACTTATAAAATACCACGTCAGAAAACATGGGTTTATAAATCAGCACTACTACATTCGATTGTTTATTAGTACAATCAAACTTGTTATTACTTCATGCTAAATATTATAATTAACAGCCCAATACTTCAAACCATCTCGTAGCTGCTGCGGCTTTTTTTCTTCTGTTGAATAACAGCTTAAACAATCTGAAATACTCGAAATACCTGGAATCATTGTCCATATTTAAATTATTCTCAATTTCTTAATTTACGTAAAATGTATTTTGTACGGAACCATTTTCTATGATTGGGTCTTCGACTTGGTTTTGACTGCCTGTCATTAGTGATTTGAATGCTTCTTGATGACGTTGCTGTTTCCTCATATTGTCTTTTCACTTCTCGTCTAAAAGTCCCAGCACTGCGTTTGAAACTTTCCAAGCTTCTAAATCCATTTTTCGAATTTTTTAATAATATTGGCGGTTGCATTAATTACGCTGAATCAAAATGTTAATATTGTTATAGAAGAGCGATAGAAATGCCTTTACGAAACTGAAAGCATTGCTAGCTGACCTTTTTACATTTATATACAGTAATTATGTTTTAAAAGAAAAAGAATCTCCGTTAAAGTACTATTGTGTAATAGAGGGACTATTACAGATATAAAAAAATAATCCTGTTCTAAAACAGTGTCTTTGTAATAAGTGTATCACTACGACTATTACGAGCGTTAACAAACCTTTTAAGACAATTTAGGCTACATAAATGCAATTTGAAACTCATCTATATCACCAAATCACTCTGTTGTAGACTTTTTGTGCTCACTATAGTACTATGTACTGTAACGACGATTTAAAAGCCCACAATATCGCCCCATTTTTGAGTTTTCGTCTCTACTATAACGAAAGACCCATTTTAGTTCGTTCAGAACTTTTATTGCGTAAATCAGGCGCATTATGGCGACAGTAAACACTGTTATAAAAGTTCTATCGTTGTATACTAGTCACATTGGAGGTTGCTATAACGCCTTACTATAACATCAAATACACACAATATACAAAGTCGCGAAGTAAACCTTTACATCAATTCCTAATAGGTCGTTTTTGCTGTATGAACTTATAGAGCCAAAATGTATTGTCAAACGCTTTTACACAACAATCAATCATTGCTATTATAAAACCTTTATACATCATTTACCCAGCTTTTTTGAGATATAAGGTTTGGATATAAGGCAAAATTGTTGGTATTGATACCGGGAAACTTTCTAAGAAAACTGTAGCTATTTTCATAATGAATGTTTTCATTCTGCAATACTTAATTTTTTTGACAAGTGTGAGTTGTCCATAAAAACCGGCCAAGTGCGAGTTGAACTCGCGTGGAGAGGGTTCCGTACAATGCCAAACTCTATAAACGTTTATTTCAGATTAAATAATCCATATAAAAAATAAAAATAAAAGTTACATAATTAATTAAATAAAAACAATACAATTACAATTCACAAAAACTTAAAAGTAAATTAAAATATTATCATTAAATTATCGAATTCATAAATTATACAACTAATCGAATCACAAAATAAACAACAAGACATTCACCAAAATTTCATAATAAAATAATATTGAGTTTACCACATTATTTTCAATTGATAGAATTCTTATAGGTTTTAATCATTTTTTCTTTTATTTATTTTTTTTCATTGATCTTTGGAAAGTCGATCAGCATTAAAAAAAAAGTTAAATAATTTCATCCAACAAATTCTGTGGAATAAAATCAGTCCGAAATTGGCTTTTTCTCCAAGATGGCGTAAGTTATGAGATATTGCATTCCTCAATAACATTCTTTCAATGAATTCTCAACTACAACAAAATCTACTTAACTTAAAAATACACCTCTTGGTTAACTTTTTTCAACGATAAAGTTAGTACTTAGGTCCAGGGTACTGCCCGCGCTTTTAATAATGCGCGCAAAACTTTTTCTATTTGTGCGAAGTGAACTCCAACAATAGCAGAAAAACGCGGGGATGAAAAAAGAAAAGAAAAAATGAAACAAGCTAAGGGAGCTTAAGGTCTATAGAGCAAATGGGTGTACAATTACGGCGCGGCGCGCGGCGCGGTGGCTCGGGCGGCGCAGCGGCGCGCGGCGTCGCGTTGGCGTAACGTTCATAATCATTAAAGGCTCTAGTTGTGCTTTATAATCTAACTATGAGTATGTGACGTTAGTTAATGCCACTTTGCATTTTGCTCGCCAGAGAATAGAGGAAACACGAGCAAACACGGACTAATGACGCACTACGCTTGCCACCGCGCGAATCATCAAATGCCACTATTTATTTGATGTTATTCCAATTACTGTATAAACAATAATTTATGCGATAATATTTTGATGCAGGTCAGGTTACAATTTAAAAAGGCTAATCATTTACTGTGTGGAATGTGACGTGTTTTAAATAGTGTTTTCATTGTCATCGACTCCTATTCAAATAATTATATTCGAGTGATATTCGACCTAGTAAAATAAAAACAGGTATTTAAGGTGTACCATAATATGTAGTTATTTATGCAACTGTTGTATAATGAGGGGTATTAAAACACGAATGTGGGTTTATCACACGAGGCGAAGCCGAGTGTGATAATAGTATCACATGAGTGTTGCATACAAGACTTTATCTACAGTTGCTACAAGACTTTATCTACATCCATGATATGAATCCTCCATATAAAAGGTTCTGAAACCATAGGGTGTTGTAGTGTTGTAAGAAGTCTATGTAAATTCATGGAAAGTTTAATTGCTGAGTATTAATACAAACAAACCATGTTTAAGTAATAATATAATTATTTACATTTTGATTGTACAATTATTAAAATGCACAAAGCTTGTATCACTCATTTTTGTAAACAACAAAGTACATAATGCAATACTAATATCGAACAAAAATGGGGGGATACGACGTGAATTCGAATTATAAGTTTTTTTTAATTACGGCGTTGTGGTAGTGAATCGCACGTGCCAGACAATGTTCTTTTTTTAAAACGAGTTGCATAATGAAATTCAGTACAACATTATAACACCCGTTTGGGTGTTATAATGGTCATTATGACACTGGCTGTTTTAGTGTAGGCAATAAGCTAACTGTTTCAGATACTTTTATAGAGGATTTATAGCATGGGTGTAGATAAAAACAATTAAATTAATTAATTGTTAAGTTTTAGTAAACATAAAACAATGCTATTATTTACTGTTTAAGCTAGTAACTTTTTAAATAAATTATCAATAGACATGTTTATTTTATTTTTAAAAAATCAGTTTAAGTTTTCAAAAACAAACAACGAATAGTCACTAAAAACTAATAATAGTAGATTATGCACCGAGGGGCTAAAGTTGTGTCTTATGTCACGGGCGTCATATTGAATCTCGAGCGCAATGAAGGATTCGGGATTCCCTCGCTTCGCTCGTGAGTTAATACAAGAATACTGAATGCATCGAGGAATTCAAGCAAGCCTAAGGCAAAGACACCTTTAGCCTAGAGGAGGATACTCTACTTTTTACACCTACTGTGAGAAAATAATAGCCATAGTACGAAAAACAAAGTATTTATTAAATAAACAAACAGTAAGAATAATTAGATAATGTTACAGCCAATTACTATTACGGTATTACGGCGCGGTACGGTATTTGTTATTATTAATGCCAATTTTAATGTTATTCCATTCCTTTTAAAAAATGGTTCGTAGTTATCTAATTATTCTTACAATATTATGTCTTCGAAAACATGCAACGATATGAAGAAGCAGTCGTTATGATTTTGTAGGAAATCGAGAATATCATCCACGGGTAGTAAGGGTATCGAGAATAGCTTTCCTCTTTCTGGCACCAAAGGGCATAGCTGAGCATGCGAGATTCCAAATTCAAATAACATTATTGACCAGCGGGTCATAATGAAATCCAGTACAACATTATTGACCGGCTGTGCCCCCGGCCACTAATGACTCACTTTAGGTTAAGGTTGCTAGACATATGATTTGACATTTTTGAGCAGGTGGTGTGAAAAAATATTTTAAGTTTTTATTTCTTTTTCTGATTTTTCCTGCTTTGTCTGCTGCCATAGCGCAAACTGTTTTTTTTCGACTTTCCACTTCCACAAAGTAAACAATCTACGTTGGTATGTTTGCATCGATAAAATGAACCTACAATGTAGTGTCTAGTAGTTATGTGTTTGTAGATATTGCCATTCTAATTACTATCATAGTCATATCAACTTATGGCGACTACAGGAGCTAAACGCGAGTTTTACTTATAATGCAAATAAGAGATATATGATTCACTGCAATAAACAAAACCAGACAAATATATGATATTCTTCAGGATTTAGGCTAGTATGATAGTGTTTAGAAAACATGATATAACTAATTTTACTCGATAAAAAAAAATCAGTAAAAACCATACTAAAATACATGCGATCATTCTGATTTTTTGGCAAATAATTCTACAAGCAACATATTAGCATGATAGTGTTTTATTTTTTTAGTCCAATCAATAGATTTTTTGTAAATCGCAAAATACCACTCATTTCGCACTATTCGGCCCGCAGTGACTGACGTAACAACCACTTTGTAGTAATTATTAGAACTTTATTCTAACAGAATTTCAAACGAAGTTTGCACCACCACAAACAGAGTTGCTAATTTAGTTCCTGTAGTCGCCTTAATATTTTTACCTTGTAGGACCTTGGAGGTAATGATGCGATTCCACCAAAAAATGTGCGCGAATATTTGTGCTGCACATTTGTTCGCGAACATTTTGTGCAGCAGTACGCTACGTAACGATAGATTTTAAATAGGTACTGAAAACTCAATTTTCAGAAGCCGGTAGCGTCGCTCGTTCCGACCAGACCATAATTATGAGAAAATTGAAAATGGGGCATAAAATCCTTTTGCAAACCGTCTGAAAATCTTCTTTTTGAGTGAAGATTGCAGAAGAAAATGTGATTATTTTATGTGTTGAAATGTATACCTACATACATTTGTATACATAGTATAAAATAATTTCACTTTGCTATTTCTGATGTTATTAAGCTTTGTTTAGAGCGATAAAAAAAAATCATGCATATACCCTATATTTATCATACATGTTTTTTTACACTGCACACACATACATAATGACGAGTACTCACTACAAATTCATATTTTCCATGTGAAATATTCGTGCATTCAATAGTATTCGAAGGTTTCATCAACCGAATGCGATTCAGGCTACGTTTCAAGTTAAATATTAATTGAATCGAATTTAAAAATCCAGCACGGTAAATATTTATGTACATATTTCATTTCATTGTTAAGAGCCTATACTACCTCAGATCAGCAACTCTATTTGTGGTGGTTCAAACTTCGTTTGAAATACTGTTAGAATAAAGTTCTAATCACTTGCACTACAAAGCGGTTGTTACGTCAGTCACTGCGGCCGAATAGTGCGAAATGAGTGGTTTTTATTCTTTATAAAATCAAATTTTCGTCTTTTAGAAAAAATAAAAAACATAAGACCTGCTTTATAGTTAGCTCAGTCAGTATTCAAAGTTTCATGATATAATTTGAAGTACTTTTTGAATACTTTGGTTTATTGTTCGATTTGGAGGTAACTTTGGGATTTTTTTCTATCGAGAGAATTTTATGAAATCGTGGGAGAGGGACACATTGTTTTTTACTTTTGAAGCGATTATTTCCGAAATTATTGACTTTATCAAAAAATGATTTTTAGGAAACCCCTATTCATTTTTAAATACCTTTCCAACAATATATCACACGTTAAGGTTGAAATTAAAAAACAAATCACTTCCCACTTTACATATAGGGGGGCTACCCTAATAAAACATTTTTTTCCAATTTTTATTTTACTACTTTGTCGGCGTGATTGATATACATATTGGTACCAAATTTCAGCTTTCCAGTACTAACGGTCACAGAGATTAAGCTAGGACGGACAGACGGACGGACGGACGGACAGACATGGCGAAACTATAAGGGTTCCTAGTTGAGTACGGAACCCTAAAAAAGAGGGTTTCTTAGGTGTGCACAAAAAATAAGAGTGATGAAGGAAAATTCATGACTTTATTCACCTGCAGAATACAACGTTTCTTCTCTTTGAAATATTCTCATAATTATATTTGTCAGTGTTTCGCTCCTGAACCTGGAGCTTGACTTTCGCCTCAGGCTACGAACGTAAACGGAATATCAAATTGCATTCTAATTTTAAGAGCGTCAGTACCTAAATAATGCGGAATGGTGGTAGCAGTTTCATTTGAATGTTTATGTTGAAAGGAGTCGTGTTTATTATACTATATAAAGCTCGATTTTTATATAAAGTTATATCTTTATGACTGTACACTTTACAGTTATGCTCTAAACATATTAATTTAAGTGTAAATAAGGTATAGGTACTTTATACAGTATAAACCAATTATTTCAAAACCGATATGAAAATCAAAATTACCTCAAATTCCAACGTCAATTCGCTATTTAAATGAATGAACGAATTAATGCATGCAATTTAAAATGTAAAGTTCTGGTCCCAATTCAGGTATTTGATTTTCGGTAACATATTGTTAAAATCATTGCGTGAGGGAAATATTATGTTTCTTTTTCATTGGACATTTTGCACAAGCTGGGTTGAATGAGCAATAATTGCGGGTGGGATTTCGATGATTATTATAATTATCATTATTTGAGTGCTAGTCCAATTATTGAAAAATACTTAATAAGTTTGTGATTTTGTTATAAAATGCTACCAGTCTTTTGGGCACTTCCAATTATAATAAAAACAAAAACATTGCGAAATAATATTGATGCATTACAGCTACAACGGCGGCGACGGACCGTGGTGGAAATATCTCGCTGCCAGCTGTGTTTGCTATTATTTACATTAAACTGACCGAAGCTTAATCAGCTTGGTAAACGTCCCACTTTAGAAGAAAATAAAACAAACTTGCTTATTGTAGTTAACATTTTCTTAACTTTTTTTGTGCTAGTTTAATAATGTCTTTTAATAAACTAGCACAATACATTTAACGTTTGTTAGTAACTTAGTTAGTTTATGGTCATATATTAACTTAACTTAAAAAAGTTTAAATTTTGAACGCCTGTATTCGATCCCGACGCTTAGCAAGCAGAGGGGGGGGGGAGCTTTAACCTCCACGCCACCGACGCTTGTCGTTCGGGTTTAGCTCTATTTCCAGGAATTCTGCCTCGCTTCCGAGCGGGGCATTTATCGTCGGTGCAGTATTATTGTGAGGGGTATTCCATGCAATGTAGGTATTGAAGGGTGGGTTGAGTCTAGCAGGTGGCGGGAATGCACCGAGAGGCGCGGCGCACAACGCGCTCGCGACCTGCGGCAGCATTTTCAACACCACGCGGAGTCGTTCCCGTGTAGGTGTTTACTTAAATTTTGGTGTGAAGATGTGGTCGAAGGAGAAGATTTGGTATTCCACCGCGCAAGGTCGTCGCCCGCATCGATCGTTGGCGACAAGCCTGCTATGCGCAAGTGCCGCCGCCCCTCCGCGCTGTTCGTACAAAACCCAACATAGCTGACTGAGGAGCTCGGTAGGTTCATACGTCCATACGGCAAAAACACAAGCAGAAATTGTTCAGAATGTTTAGTCTCAAAGAGGGCGTCCGCGGGCGCAGACGGCGCCCCCGACCTTGTCCCGGCGAATGAACGCCGACCGCGCGTCAGTCGTTCCCAATAATTCGAAACTGTGATAAAACAAACACCAAAGTAATAGTTAGGTACCTACTCACAACATCAGAGTCATAATATCACGTGCCTCCAATAACGTACAAAATAGTTCATAAAACGCTTAAAAATGTTTTGCGGTTATCCATGGGTGTGGTTTAGTGACTTCTCCGAAGCGTGGCCTTTAGGGACCGTGGTCGGACAGCCACGTGATCTATTACTACGCTGTATTGGCGCCTTTTCTCTACGAGCTCTACGATGCAACTGATTCTGCGCATTGCATTTCGCAAGTTTAAGTGCTAAATTTGCTTGCAGCAAGACCGTAGCCGATACAGGCTGAAATCAACCTTAAATCAAAAGTCTCACGGTCGACATTGGTCTTGAGCATTTATGTCGTTACATAAATCACTCGATGCGCTGCGCTGTACGTATTCCTATTATTATATTTGCAAGACAGCATCAGCACTGCATGAGCTTTCATTCATCCGCTACTACGACCGGGAGTTATTTGTCGGTATAGATATTTTAGCGTTCATTCATTAGTTCCAGCCATTTCTCATTGCTTAGCTGATGGTACGTGTATAGGTAGATACCTACTGTTACTATACGTAGGTATGCATAAAAGTGCTGATGTACTATCGTACCGCAGACTTACGAACATGGAATAAAAGGAATTAATAAAACTTCATTAAAAGGAAAATCGTGCACATTATTCACTTTTCTGCATTCATTATATCCGTAATGGGGTGTGGTTTGCAAAACTCGCTGTATGTGTGAATATGTGAGTTTTATTTGGAATGATTTTGAACTGTGATCAGCAGGCCGTAGCCAAGTTACAAACGTTTCGTATCGATTCTCTTTCTACAGTCGTAAACGCCTCCGGCGTAAGCGATTGTAGAAAGCGCTAAATTGGTAGCCAAGTTGACACGACCGAGTCGATCGCTCGTTCTCCAATGTCTCTAAGTAGAAAAAACCTACACTTTAGTCTATGGTGAGCGTTCCTCTTCCTATCAAAGAGTTTAGCGATCAACATTGTAGAAACGATAACATTCTATTCTATCATTTTGAATGATGTAAACTTGTCTACGAATTTTCTATTCTTTTGTGTTGATCACGTGATTTAACGTTGAGATGATGTCATTCCCATACATTTGATTAGTTTTCTACTAGCGTTAACGATTGTAGATTGTCAAATTGGCTAAACCTGCTGTGGTTAAACATCATTTTATAATAACACCCATCTTATGATAAAGAAATACAGTAAGTACAGAATATTATTAATACACATAATGAAACCTTTAGGAAAAAACTTATTTCAATACACAAATAGAAACAAATGTACTTAATATACACACATCAAAAGTGTCTAGGGATCAAGCATTTTTATGCGGATTTCTTGAGATTGAGATGTGGCTTTGTAATAAATTTATGATTTTATAAATTTATATGGATCCTTTTTGGTGCATTTCATAATTTGAATCAGGAACTCTCAATCAAATTCGAGTAAAAGATGAAAATAAGCTGTCAATATTTTCCCTATAAAAACATACAACGCATTGAAGACATTATTAGTGCTACTGTTTCCCTACTACTGATTAAAACCAACGTTATTATGGAGCGGCGACGTCATTTAAGCAGGGAAGAAATGCTCAGAGCCGTGGGAATGATAGAAGCTGGTTCCCGGCAACGTACTGTAGCTTTAGCTCTGAATACAAGTCAGAGTGTTATCAGTCGACTTTGGACACGTTACCGAAGCACTGGTACCGTGGCTGAGCGCCATGGAGGACGGTATCGCTGCACCACACGGAGACAAGACCGATACATTCAAATCTTAACTCGAAGAGCTCCAACAATAACCGCCATGATGTTAGCCGTGAGGCTTCATCACTCTTCAGGGAACTTAATTAGCGACCAAACAGTCAGAAACCGCTTGCATGAAGTGAACCTTCATTCCCGAAGACCGCTACGGGTACCACCTATAGCAATGCACAATCGTAGGATTCGATATCAATGGGCTCTTGAACACAGAAATTGAGCAGAAGAACAATGGCGTTTCGTGTGCTTTTCTGATGAGTCTCGTTTTGGTATGAGACCGGATACAAGACGTATACGACACTGGAGAACCCCTGGACGCCAACAGCGATTAAAATCCTGCCAGGAAGTCCATCCTTATAGTGGTGGAACCATCATGGTATGGGCGGGTATTTGGATCGGCGGAAGAACTGAGTTGATTTGGATCAGAGGCAACCTCAACGCTCAAATTTATGCTGAGACGATTGTATCAGACGTCATCGTTCCTCTACAAGTGCAAATCGGTCCCTTATTTCAGTTAATGCATGATAATGCACGACCGCACACCGCAGGAGTTGTAAGACAGACTCTCGCCGCAGCTAACATCAATGTCCTGCCCTGGCCTGCTCAGTCGCCAGACTTGAACCCGATTGAGCATGCATGGGATATGCTACAGAGAAGAGCTCTGCCGAATATGGAGGGTATCCAGTCGCAAGAAGACCTTTTTTTGTTGTTGCAACGAACATGGGCGGCCATTCCACAGCGTGATTTGGATGAACTCATTTTGAGTATGCCAAACCGATGTTCTTGTGTTGTTAGTGTTCGCGGTAGAAACACGGATTATTAATTGTTTAAGTTACCCAATAAAATTTTAAAGAAAACTGTGTTTTCAGTCATTTTTTCGAACTTTAATGTTAGTGGTTCAAATGTCAAAAATCCCTTTATTAGGAAAATGGCAAATTTCTTTATTAATGCAAAGGTGACTTGGTTTATCGTTACTGTGACAAACGAAAACACTTTATTTGATGAATCCTTAAAGAAAATTTTAATTAATATCAATCAGGAGAAAAGTTATTGCAAAAATATATGTTGATCCCTAGATACTTTTGATGTGTGTATCTTCCATTATCGAAACCCACGTACGACTAAGCCTTCGCTGTCCGTCTGTCCGTCTGTTTGTCAGCGGGGTGTATCTCATGACCCGTAATAGGTGACAGCTGAAATTTTCACAGAATGTGAATTTCTGTTGCCGCTATAATAATAAATTAAAAATTTAATTATTAATTTATTGGTATTATAATTATCTGTACCATCGTAGTAGCCTTCATGCGCGAGTCCGACTCGCACCTGGCCGGTTTTTATTTTTTTAACCGACTTCAAAAAATGAGGAGGTTATATGTTCGTGTCCGAGCACTTAGTATTTTTTTATACATGCACCGCGAGGAACCAAAAACTAGTTTCGTACTTACTTCTGCATTGCAATAACTAAGTTATCTACCGTTTATGGTAGCTACTAGAGCGTTTTTGCAGGAAATAATATTGAGTTTCATCTAAGTTAACACGCTTCGGTTGGCGTTAGGGGTTGGTTCGCTTTTAGCAAATATTTTTAAATAACCTACGCTGTGGTTTACGGTAAACTTATTTTTAACCTTAGCTGCTATTTTTACTTCACGCTGAACCGTAGCGTATTTATTTAAAGCCATTTTTTTTAAACATTGCCGCACTGAATTTCTCCTGTACTGTGGATGCGTTTAGAAACATTTAATTAAACTCACAAACAGCCATACCCGGAACAAATGTCAGTAGCCCATACAAAAATTTGTTCCGTGCGGGAATCGAACCCGCTACACGCAGCGCAGCCTTCAATCGCTCAGCCCCTGCGCCAACCGCGCCGTCAAATGTTTAAAAAAAAAAAAAAAAGTTTATTTCTTTCACGCAAATATAGGAGCTAAATATCAATAAAATCTTTGTCAAGCTACAACCTTTTGTCAACGATGCAGAGAGCGTCTACTAGTCTACTAGTAGTGAAAAGGCTAAAATAAACATTCTATTCCCGTTCTCTGCAGTTACAAATAAAAATACAATGAGAGGACTAGATTCTACGTTCCGATTCTACGTTCCGTAGCACTATAAAAGAGCCACGAGTTTCTTCGCCCATCTACTGTAAAAACCGGCCAAGTGCGAGTCGGACTCGCGCACGAAGGGTTCCGTACCATTATCTATACATTAGACAAAACGGCAAAAAAATCACGTTAGCCCCCCTTAAATATTAATTTTATTCTGTTTTTAGTATTTGTTGTTATAGCGGCAACAGAAATACATCATCTGTGAAAATTTCAACTGTCTAGCTGTCACGGTTCATGAGATACAGCCTGGTGACAGACAGACGGACAGACAGCGAAGTCTTAGTAATAGGGTTCCGTTTTTACCCTTTGGGTACGGAACCCTAAAAATGGGTCGTGGCTGGACCAACTCGGTACACAGTAAACACATTTTATTAAAGTGAGTGCTTTTGTAGTAACGTTCATTTTGTATTTTGTGGGGCGCCACAAAATGTTACTACAAAAGCACTCACGAATTATAAATTCTGGTAGATACAAATGAATGCCGATTCATTTGTATGTAACAGAATTTATAATTGATCGGTTATTGTTTGTTTCGCTTGATTATTACGATATCAGAACTGGAATTATTGCTGTACTTATTCAATATTTTAACTTAAATTACAGTCAACAACAAGTTGACAAATTATTTAATTCATTTACTAATGGAAAATTATGAAATACGCGGCTTACCATTGGATGATTGGACCAAATTCATGTCGCAATTTTTCTCGCCTATTCCTTTTCATGATAAAATTTGTACTTTTTGCATTTGCTTTACAGAAAATATAGCGTCAAGACTTTTGCCTCAAGCATGACAAACATTTGCGTGAAAAAAAAAACTAAAACTTAATGCCGTTTAGTAGTTACGAAATTTCAAAGAAAAAATGCCTCACTTTGAATATTTTTTTCATATAGTAATAACAAAGTTAGAAAGTTTAGAGTCCAATAAACAACATATATTATTTTTGAACATTTATATTCCCTCATCAAAGAGGAGATTGCGTTAGCAGACACCACGCTCCTAAGGCCTCTTAGGCCCTTCTAACCCTAAAATTAGCAACTCTGTGGTGGTTCAAACTTCGTTTGAAATACTGTTAGAATAAAGTTTTAATCAGCTTGCACTACAAAGCGGTTGTTACGTCAGTCACTGCGGCCGAATAGTGCGAAATGTGTGGTTTTTTGCGATTTACAAAAAAATCTATTGATTGGACTAAAAGACTAAACACAAGACCTGCTTTATAGTTAGTTCAGTTAGTATGCAAAGTTTCACGATCGAATTTGAAGTATATTTTGAATACCAGCGGTTTATTGTTCGATTTGGAGGTAACTTTGGAATTTTTTTCTATCGAGAAAATTTTATGGAATCGTGTTTTCGTCACACATAGTACCTAGCATTAATCCCCAACTTTACCATATATTAATTTCAAAATTACTGCTGCAGTATTTTAGGCGTAACGGAGGATCATGCTAAGTCATTTGAGGCATGTTAGGCCCTTAACAAGTCGTGTTCGAACGCACCCCCAAGCGCGGCGACGAGCCAGACATGGGCCCGTGTCTCCGCGTGCCCATACTGCCCATATAATTTGCTTTTACCTTTACAATATACTTTTTACTGTTTAACGGGCGTGAACTCATTGAATAGCCCCAACACGCCAGCCCTGAGAATACTCTTCTGAATCGATCCTTATTTGTTTTTACAGATGTATAACAGAGACATGAAATAAAACATACGAGGCGCAGGAAAATAGGTCAGGTGGTTAAATTTTTGATTGTTATCCGGCTCGGCTGCCGTACAATGTCACTGTGGATCACCTCTTCTGCTTCCCCCTTTTGTTACCAGGTCATAAATTATATAACAAAAGCGACGACGGTTCTGTATCGAGTTCAGTGGGTCTTACTTTTATACATTTTTATTTCTCAGTGGGTCTCCGCTCTCCATCACCAATCCCCTTTCAAACTTGTTAATATTAACGAGCATAACGTTGTTAGACTCCCACTGACTCCCATTTAGCCGGTTTTGATTTATTTTCATTTCGGGCCGATCTGTACGTGTCCAAAAAAAAAACGCTTCAATTGCCCGAAGCTCGCGTTAAAAACAATGTGAAAATAGAATGCAATTTTTCGCTCCAGTGTTTTATTGGATTCTTGGGTATTTTGTGCCCAGCACTAACGTGTTCGCCAAAAGCCGGCCAATACTCCGGCATTCCGTTTATAGGTATATTGTTCTTTTGGACGAGAGTGGTTTCCCCGGCATTCGACTTATTAAACCACAGTTTAAGTAAAATTACGAAAAAAAGTTTAAGCAAATGAATAAAGTGACGAAAATTGGTGTTTGCGCATAGTATAAATGGGGTTAATACGTATTTGGTTTGCTTTAATGGGGAATTTTCAACAACGCTTCAGTACTATATCAATAGATGGCGCTGATCTGTCTTAGGAATATTTTTTAAGCGGCGTTCTAGTAAAATACTATGAAAATAGTATTTATTACGTAAGGGATTATAATATAGGTCAATGGTAAAATCTTTTAGCAGGGCAAAAAAAAACTTCTAGGCACATGTCAAACTCAATGTATAGATAAATTTCCTTATTAGTCGTTGTTGTATATAATGTGAGAACTGTAAAGAACCTTTTTTCAGTAAAACATTTTTTACCTAAAAAGTCTGCTTCTTTTGCATCACTGAACTGAAATAAAAGTTTTTGCATGGTTTTTGCTATTGTTCTTCTGAGTGTTTTTGCGTTACGTCTAAACTCCTGGTGCGTCGAGTCGAGTTTAGGTTCCTCCGTACTTCAGTTAAGGCTTTGTGGACATAAAAACGAGCCATTTTATTATTCCCTAGGTTGATCAGCGCCATCTAGTTCGTTCATAAAAAGCACTGGAAAATTCTCCATTGCGTTATACCTACATATGTAATTGTTTTTTTTTTTTTATGTAGGAGTTTTCTGTAATAAGTTTTTGCTTTGCAGCAGGAATTACCGGCTAAATTTCACCAGGTCCAAGTTTCTATGGAGTTTGGGTTTAAAATATTAAATAAATAAAGACATATTTAGAACTCTCGTAAAAATAGTTTTGTATTTTTAGTCTAAGTCTTTTTTCCAGATATTCTTGTTAGATTACTTGTTTCCTACATCTACCACAAGAAAAAAATACAAATCTAAAACTTTGTTTTGACACAATAATTGTGTCCTCGTGAGGACTTAGTAACGTTACATAATATATAATTTCATAAGCTTCGATTGGTTTTCAAAATAATTATTCATACATTATTCATACAGGGTGTAAACAACCTTATCACGAAGCCGTCAACCAAGCATTCTGTACATCAAACTAAGTAACTTTACGAGAAAATTATTGCTGGGAAACGACTTTTTTTTTGGGGTGAAAAATCATGTTTTGTTGTAGAACTCAATGTAACTCACTCAAAATATTGTGTTGATGGATGGATTGAATAGTACGGAATTTGTATAAAAAAAAAAAAAACTTGTCTTAAAGTTGGAAATTTGACACCCAATATCTCCGTAACTAGAAGGTTCCCAGGTATGGTGTAGAACAAAAAAATGATCGCAATGCCGGGGAGAACAAGTAAGTGCCTTTCGGCTTCGTTAAGAGGTTTTTTACAACCTTAATAATGCAGTATTTTTATTCCGATGACGCGCACGTTAACATTCGCGGTATTGCTCATCCTCAAGGTTTACGCTGCAGATTTTTCTCGAGCATGCTCATGAAGTCGCCGTTCTGTGTGAGCCGACCTTATTTTAGCGCACGAGCGCGAGCGTGACGCGCGAGTCCCCGTTTTTTAATAAAAGTTCTCGTAAAAAACGTGTCCTTGTTTGTGTGTTTAAAACAACACGATGTATTTTAATTGAATTTGGACCAGAGCGCAGCGTACGATTTGCTACACGTCAACAACGAACGTGGCGGTTTCGATTACAATGTCGCTTGCTAACTAATATTTTGAGTCCAGTTTACTGTAATATATTGAAATAAAGTTGAATGCTTAGGATTAGGAACACTTTGCAATGTATGTAAGTACCTATGTCTAAAGACACCAAAACTGTAGGTATAATTGGCGATGTAACCGAACCACTTTGTCACTCATAAGAGGGAAGTTAAGTTCATTATGAAAACGGTTGCGGTAAAGTTTGACCAGATACCGAAGAAGGCCGTTAGCTCTTAGGGGCCACCTCCACGAGCGAGAGAATCGCGGCGATATTATCGTCCTTGCCACGTTTTTCTATACACTCTCTTTTGGGCCGTCTCCACGAGCGAGAGAATCACGGCGATATTTTCGTATAGAAATACGTCAAATCGCTGCGATTCTCTCCCTCGTGGAGGCGGCTCCTTAGTGTAGAGACTTCCAAACATCGTTACTTCCGGATCGTTAGGAGTTTAGGACTTCTCAATCGAATTTGGTCGCACGGCGATTGCTGTCCATGTACAGTCACGAGCACCAATATGTAAACACTTAACAACTTTAAAAAGTGTTCATGTCCTACTGTTCTTATTAAAATTTCATGCTGTTACGAACATAGTATTTCGGAACTCTTATTTTTATGAAAAAGATCCTATCTCCAAGTTACAATCGTTATTTCTCGCGAAAATTGCTTTTAAATTTAGGAAAGTGTAAATATATTGGTGCCCATGCGTCATGTTCGTGTACGGTCGCTGTCAGTTGGGACTGGTCATCTCTTAGCTACCATGGTTCATTTTAATTACCTACTTTGTATTTTGCTCTGGACGCTCTTAATGTGCACGTCTGTCTACATCGTTCTCACATATAATTATGTATAATCTCAACATGAATGATGTAACCAAAATTTTGTAACAATATTTTGATTTAAAAGAGTGTCCATGGAGTTTCGTGCCCGTTCTTCTCCATCGAGATCTACGCTAGGGAATGGGCAACTACAGTACTTTCTCAAGTTATTATGTCTTGTGACTGGGACTGTAGCTTTGTTTTTTTTTTTGTATTTTTGACATTCAAAAGTGCCGTAATGGTCTAATTGAAATAAATGCTTTGAGTTTGAGTTTGCCCATGCGGGGACTGTACAGACTGCAACCTCAACTTCTCCAATTTACAGTAGTTTACTACCGAAACTAAACGGACAAAAGTTCGCACATGTTCTAACTAGCCACCGTTTAAAAGTTCCGAACTCAATTAAGTATAATAAAACAAGTAATTAATTTATTTTAATTATTTAATGTAATTACTTATTTAATTAATTAACTGGTTAATTTTCCGCACGCAAATTACATGCTTTGGACATGGAGTTGCGGACACCAGCCCGTTATACAATACAATACAGTAAAATAAGTATTGCAACAGCAGCAAACTACAAACAAAGCAGCAACACTGCTTGCATTGCGCAGCTCGTCTCGCAATTAGGGCAACGGGATAAAATACTGATAATGCGGTAAGTGGTGCAGCAACGATTACGTCATCCGTCTGTTAGAAGTCTAGACTAGACCGACGAGCCTAGCGCTAGAGGCGGCGAGTCGGCGACATAGCGACACTCGCATAGTTATAAATGGTATAGTGAGCACAAATTTCGACCGGCTCCAGGTATATATTGCCTCGGGGATTGGTTTAATTGGATAGCTTCAGTTTGTAAACAAGGGACTTACCCATATTGGTTCGGTACCTATTGACAATACGTTGGATGTTCACATTCGAGGACAGGTATGTATATATGCAATAGATACCTACCCAAATTCGATTTTACACTAAACCAAATAAGATTATTACCATAGTAATTATTTTGATAACTAGAACTTGTATAGAACTTTTGGTGGCTTGACTTATTACTGATAAATCTATTCGCATTAACTAAAAGTATGTACCTAAGTTTTTATTCATGCTTTCTTCTAGCACAAGACAACCAACGTAGCTACTAGCTTAATAAAAGTAGAGAAATAAATTTATAACCCTGAGTGTTTCCAGTTAGTCTACGACTAAGTGAAAAGTGTCCAGCCATTTTAAAATGCGAGTTGAAAGCATGTACCGATTTAAAACTAAAGTGCTGTTAGAAACACGTTCATAATAAAACTTTCATTCCATTACCCTTTTTTTAGCTTTGCATATTTACGCGGTTCAAACGGAATTTAGGGTTGGGGATGAAGTTCACGGGAATCCCGCGGTTGTATATTTGCGATTATCAAAGCATAGCTTTAAATCCACTGCACGGTAAAAATACGTCACGTTTAAAAACGTGGGCTTACTTACAGAATGAACATGATTGTATTCAAACAATCAGTTCTATTTTCGAGCCGTTTCAAACACTAAGGTCTTGGGGTCGGAGTGCCCACCTAGTTTTCCGGGACATCGCGGTAAACTATTTAGGTGACCAGTGGGCTGGCCTGTTCTGCCAAAAAATGTCATAAGTCTAATTATTATCTTTAAAATGATGTAAGTACTAAGATATATGTAAATAAATCAGGCCTAATAATCCATTCACGCGCATAACATACACGGGTAAACATCTCCAAATTCAAAATGGATTTTGTCCTAAACGTTAGATTGTAATTGTGGTTTCACGAACATTAAATCCCACCAAAAACATTTTTATGTAGAATGTTGCTAAGACGAGACCAATGACTCCCACTGTCAAAAAGTTATCAGATCTCATGTAGAGCCAAGTTTCTAACACTACACGCCCTAATTTTTACAAAGTCTGACTTAAACTCTAAAAAAATCGCTGAGATAAACACTCTTGGATATTAATGCTAGCTAGAGCTACTGAATACTGTGGACGAAATTCCCTGCGACGATCGATGTCATGCAATGCAGTACTACATACCGTACATTGCGGCACAATTGCGGCCATGGAATAATAGTACCATTAAGTATGTTTGTTTGTATTGTGAACATGGGTTGGTCTAGTTCTATGTTCGCGTTTTAAAAACTATTAACTCGGATATATAGCGCTAGAGCAAGAGCGTTCTTGATAATTATGCTTGACATTTTAGAGTGCATAGACCAACTAAAGAATGCATGATTACCTTTTAGTAAATATTTACAAGTTATAACAAGTAACCATAAAATAACACAGTACCTATGTATCATAAAAATAGTAAATAAAGTAAGAAAACATAATTATTTGTGATATACAACTCATCTATACTTATATATCTATACTAATATTATAAAGAGGAAAACTTTGTTTGTTTGTTTGTTTGTAATGAATAGGCTCAAAAACTACTGGACCGATTTAAAAAATTCTTTCACCATTCGAAAGCTACATTATCCATGAGTAACATAGGATATATTTTATCCCCGTACTCTCACGGGAACGGGAACTACGCGGGTGGAACCGCGGGACGTCCGCTAGTAATATTATAAAGAGGAAAACTTTGTTTGTTTGTTTGTTTGTAATGAATAGGCTCAAAAACTACTGGACCGATTTAAAAAATTCTTTCACCATTCGAAAGCTACATTATCCACGAGTAACATAGGCTATATTTTATGAATCATTATCCCCGTACTCCCACGGGAACGGGAACTACGCGGGTGAAACCGCGGGACGTCCGCTAGTAACAAATATTTACGAGTATAAATTCAAAAGGATGGTTGTCTGTAAAGTCGGTTTACGGACGATAATTTTACGTGATAACGTAATTTTTTTCATGGTATAGTGATTTTAACCTTAAAAACTAAAATGTTACCCCCGTAAGGATTGAAATTCTAACAACACTGTTGCGTTAGCTTCCAACCATACGCCTAGATAATAAATTTTGTGATTTTTACTTCGAAAATTAAGGTCTTTCCACACACAACTTCATTCCCTTTTTTTAACCCTTTGGGGGTGAACTTATCAAAACCGCTGAGAAACGTATAAATTAATTTTCGATCGTCAGCCTAAACACTAAATTTTAAGTTCCTAACTTTAAAACTGACGGACTTTCATACAAACTTTCATCCCCTATTTAACTACCTTAGGGGTTGAATATCGAAAAATCCTTCCTTATTCCTTGTCTACATTATAAAGGGAACCACTGCAAAATTTCAGTTTTTTAGGTCCAAGGGCATGGGCTGGGCGTTGATCGCCAACGTTGTGAAACTTTTTCGTGCGTTCAGCCGGTGTTCATCGATTTATAAGACGTTACCTCGTTAAAAAAGTTGACTGAACGTCTTAACTGCGACAAGCAGGTTACCACTCAGCATGAATCCTGTGCTATGGGGGCCCACAGCACTGCGCTAGTTTACAGTGGACACCCGTGAAAAACGTACGTACTATCGGGGTCTTTTCCGCCTAACCATTTAAAAAATTTTTCGCTTAAATCATGCGGAGGCGCCGAGTCACGCCCCCTTAAAGTTTGGGCCTATTAGGAAAGCCTCAACTTTGGCGCGCAAAATAACAATAACTCTCGTTTGGCGTGCGTCGTCAATGCGCGCGGCCGATTCGGTATCTTTTCATTCATTTTTTCTACACAAAGTCAACGGGGCGGAGCTAGAGAGCGTTTTTATGTTGCGAGTGCAAGCAAAAATAAGCTTAGTGGTGGTCAGGCGGGAGTGTCCTCGATAGTACGTAGAACTTTATAGCCTTGTACAAAATCGGATGAATTCAAGCAATAACTTATACTTGCTGACTTTTGAGTAATTCTGACGAAATTTTAAAAATATTGTTTGTCATACGTAGATACCGTATGTACTTACTTTCATATTATTATGCATTTAGTAAAAAGCTGTTATTTTGAAATTAGAAACAGGCACTTCAGTTTTATTTATTTGTATATATTAACATAAGTGTGTGCGAAAGTGCTCAATGTTATTTGACCACGAAAAGGTTTCGTCAACTTTTTTTCCGAGATAATTATGTTATACATAGTACCACCAGGTACTATCGTGGTCTTTTCCGTCTGACCAGTTTACAATTTTTTCGCTTAAATCATGCGGCGTCGCTGAGCCACGCCCGCTTAAAGTTTGGGCCTATTAGGAAAGCGTCAACTTTGGCGCGCAAAATAACAATAACTCTCGTTTGGCGTGCGTCGTCAGTGCGCTCGGCCGGTTCGGTATCTTTTCATTCAATATTTCTATACAAAGTCAACGGGGCGGGGCTAGAGAGCGTTTTTATGTTGCGAATGCAAGCAAAAATCAGCTTAGTGGTGGTCAGGCGGGAGTGTCCTTGATAGTACAATAGATTTACAATTGCAGTTCAGCTAGTTGTTATGAATGCATTCAACGTCATATGTGTACATAGGAGGCGGTCGCCGTTCAGTGGGATTATATAACGTTGTCGTGCGCCCATTTAACGATTCGGTCTACGTCGAGCTGCACGAGTCGATAGGTGTTGGCGAGGTCAGCGCCGCCGCCGGTGCGCCGGTAGCACTTGTATTTTCGATTCAAAAACAGATGTATTCATGCGGTCGTGTTAGGAGCTAGGCCCTCAGGTCATCCGCGAACATGTACGCCGAACAGTTGCGTGAAACGCCACACAAAGCCTGCTGTTGACATGGTTAGGTTCTGTTACATCCCCAGAATACACACTTAAGTGCCTATTGTCAGCACGACGTCATCATTTCTTTCTAGACTTATTGCATTAGTCAGGTAATAGTGTCAGATTCAGAACCATTTATTCGTAAACATAGGTAACAATTACAACAAGATCTTAAAAATATGGTAGTGCGCTATGTTTTTCCAATTGACATAAATAACATAAAACAACGAATGATAATTATACTAAATTATTACATTAAATTAAATTAAGTAAAATAAATTTACAATAAAATATGAAAGTATTAGAGTACCATTATAATTATGATTGTATTAACACATGCAAACAAGTTAAATTTCATTACTCAAAGTCAATTTTATTTCATGTCAAAATTTAAAGTCAGTTCTCGATTAGAAATAAATTTAAGATTGATATAAAAGGTGTAAAACACCCTACGTTATTCCTAGTTCCGCAATATCATTTAATACTTTCATTGACCGTGCTAGGTTTTTAAAAGCTTTGTAGTCTTCATCTTCTTCACAAAGACAAACTTGGGTTTTCAAAAATGCGAACGGAATTCCAAGGCTTCTAAAAAATATTAACGTCTAGTTATGTTCCCAAAACTAATAGCTAGCTTTTTGAAAAGCCGTAAATCGTTTCTTGGGGATGAACTTGCCACAGCAGCTGAAATAAAATGTACAACGAAATAAAAACGCCAGCATCGAATAGAATATAACAACGAAAAACAATGCAGTAATCGCTTTGAGTTCTCGTTTTATTATTTTAAACAGGTTTTTAAAACAAGAAAAGCTTTAAGCGACAAATTGCTTTTGCCACCCATAGCGATGAAGACTTGGTGGAGCTCTGAATATTTTCCCTGTGTAGAAACAGCTCCAAGAAATATTATTGTAAGTTTCAACAACGCCTTGTACTTATTGTTCCGAGGTTGAAAATCGTTTAGCTGTTTCTCAGATACAATCGTGCCACTTGCTACATTTTCAACTATGCTGAACTTATTCTTATCAATGTTAAGGTTAGCAGTTTTAAGATGTTCAAATATTAATATTTATCTTGGTATTGTTGTGTTCTGGCTACCTAGTTAGTTTACTAAGCAAATGTCAAAATTCGTCAATAAATTGTACTATTTTATCTTGCTTGTTTTTTTTAGGCGGCCTAAAATTAAATTAAATTTTATTCGTTGACGTGTTTGAAAGATATGGAAACACACTCCGCGGAGCGCACCTCAGTAGGTATTTGCGACAGGATCACCTAAGCCGCAAGCCCTCTCAAGAAAAAAAATAAAATATCGTGATCCCATTTTCTTAAAGGTTCCGTAATAACTATTACACCAACCAAATTTTATTAAACTACTACTTTCCCTATTTGAATCGGATTTTCTTAGCAAAAAAGAGGGTTTAATTTTTTTGCACGGAACCTTAATCCTTTTTGGGGTTCCGTACCTCAAAAAAAAAAAAACGGAGCCCTTATAGGATTACTTTGTTGTCCGTCCCTACGTCTGACTGTCAAACCCTTTATCTCGGTAACGCGTGGAGGTATCGAGTTGAAATTAAAACCATATACTCAAGTCTACAGTCCCTTGAAGCTGTGAAAAACTCAAACTTCTAAGTTAACGTAAAAAAAGATACGGCCGTTTATCCCGCAAAAAACGTATATTTCGACACTCTCAAGGGAATCAAAATTCTTAGGGTACTTCCCGTCGCCCTAGAATCATGTAGCAATGTCTTACAGCACATGCAAAGGAAAACATCTGAGAATCATCAACATGTAGTTTAATAAAATAATACCTACAAGTTTATAAGGAACCCTCGGTGCGCGAGTCCAAGTCGCACTTGGCCAGTTTTTCACAAAGTCCGGTAAAAATCGGTCCGGTCGTTTCGGAGATTCGGCGGAACAAACAGAACGACAAATAGAAAAACAGACAACAATCAAAAAAAGGGTTTTCTAAGTACCTTACTGTATATATACTTTCATATGCATTCAGTAAAAAACTGTTATTCAGAAGTTACAAACAGACACTTCAATTTTATTTATACTATGTACGATTACGATCTATTTCGCCGTTACTTTGCACGAGTGAAAAGAGATACCGAAAGTCGGAGCAGACAGTAAATAAAGCACCATCTAGCGCTTGACTCCAGGACTAGAGAGCCCGCTGAAATCGCAGAACTTGTATTCGGTGTAGCGTGCCTCTTTCTGTAAGTCCGACGTCAAAGCGTCCATAATCAACAGGAAGAGGTAAGGACTCAATACCGACCTTGATGCAAGCCTAGTTAGCCACTAAATTCGTCGGTGTTGCCAGCAGCTGACCAGACGTAGGTAGGACGTCGGTCGGTAAACTTTATCTATGCTAATTAAATTAAATTCACTGGAAACTGTTCAGTATGAAGTTAAATTAAAATCACCCGAAACACGTTAACTGAAAACAGCGCTGAAATTAAGCGAACTGTGTTTTCAACTTCAAACTTAATTATAAAACTTTTTGGTGGTGAACATTGAGTTAGTATACTATCAAGAGTTCTGATTTTGCAGAAAATGGAGAAACTGATTTGGCGAATACGAGCTTGAAATGCAATTTCGAATTGTAACTACACACATCAAAAGTATCTAGGGATCAACATATATTTTTGCAATAACTTTTCTCCTGATTGATATTAATTAAAATTTTCTTTAAGGATTCATCAAATAAAGTGTTTTCGTTTGTCACAGTAACGATAAACCAAGTCACCTTTGCATTAATAAAGAAATTTGCCATTTTCCTAATAAAGGGATTTTTGACATTTGAACCACTAACATTAAAGTTCGAAAAAATGACTGAAAACACAGTTTTCTTTAAAATTTTATTGGGTAACTTAAACAATTAATAATCCTTGTTTCTACCGCGAACACTAACAACACAAGAACATCGGTTTGGCATACTCAAAATGAGTTCATCCAAATCACGCTGTGGAATGGCCGCCCATATTCGTTGCAACAACAAAAAAAGGTCTTCTTGCGACTGGATACCCTCCATATTCGGCAGAGCTCTTCTCTGTAGCATATCCCATGCATGCTCAATCGGGTTCAAGTCTGGCGACTGAGCAGGCCAGGGCAGGACATTGATGTTAGCTGCGGCGAGAGTCTGTCTTACAACTCTTGCGGTGTGCGGTCGTGCATTATCATGCATTAACTGAAATAAGGGACCGATTTGCACTTGTAGAGGAACGATGACGTCTGATACAATCGTCTCAGCATAAATTTGAGCGTTGAGGTTGCCTCTGATCCAAATCAACTCAGTTCTTCCGCCGATCCAAATACCCGCCCATACCATGATGGTTCCACCACTATAAGGATGGACTTCCTGGCAGGATTTTAATCGCTGTTGGCGTCCAGGGGTTCTCCAGTGTCGTATACGTCTTGTATCCGGTCTCATACCAAAACGAGACTCATCAGAAAAGCACACGAAACGCCATTGTTCTTCTGCCCAATTTCTGTGTTCAAGAGCCCATTGATATCGAATCCTACGATTGTGCATTGCTATAGGTGGTACCCGTAGCGGTCTTCGGGAATAAAGGTTCACTTCATGCAAGCGGTTTCTGACTGTTTGGTCGCTAATTAAGTTCCCTGAAGAGTGATGAAGCCTCACGGCTAACATCATGGCGGTTATTGTTGGAGCTCTTCGAGTTAAGATTTGAATGTATCGGTCTTGTCTCCGTGTGGTGCAGCGATACCGTCCTCCATGGCGCTCAGCCACGGTACCAGTGCTTCGGTAACGTGTCCAAAGTCGACTGATAACACTCTGACTTGTATTCAGAGCTAAAGCTACAGTACGTTGCCGGGAACCAGCTTCTATCATTCCCACGGCTCTGAGCATTTCTTCCCTGCTTAAATGACGTCGCCGCTCCATAATAACGTTGGTTTTAATCAGTAGTAGGGAAACAGTAGCACTAATAATGTCTTCAATGCGTTGTATGTTTTTATAGGGAAAATATTGACAGCTTATTTTCATCTTTTACTCGAATTTGATTGAGAGTTCCTGATTCAAATTATGAAATGCACCAAAAAGGATCCATATAAATTTATAAAATCATAAATTTATTACAAAGCCACATCTCAATCTCAAGAAATCCGCATAAAAATGCTTGATCCCTAGACACTTTTGATGTGTGTAGTTTCCTTCGGTTTGAATTGCATGGCATTCTCTCGTTATCGCTAATGGCAGTTGCGTCAATTGTGCGCCAGACGATTGTTCCAAGCGAACTTTGCGGCTTCCCGCTCGTCCCATTCTCCGGCCGCAGACTCTTTTGATAATAGAATTATTCTATTCTTGAGACAAAGGATTTTCATTGTCTGAATAAAAGCATTCGCTATTTTGTTACCGATAATACGAGCTTATTCTATTTTTGGTAGCATTACCTATTCGCCTACTAAACAAAATGGCATCTTAAAGTGCCGTTTCGTAACTATTTTGATCTTCATACATTGAGTCTCGTAGGTCCTGCCCAGAACTTGTGTGTACACACGAATCTGTTAGAATAAATACCATCTGCCATACGCAAAATACGCGCTTTGAACGTGCATATGCGGACATTAGCCCGTTATACAATTCAGTACCACCTTGAATTTATACAAAGTAGTACTTTTTGTTAGGTATTCATTAAAAAGACAGGGACACTTTGTTTGCGGAGGTAATAAAGGATTTTTTTTATTTAAATTAATGAAAATCAATGAGAGGTTTTCCTTTTGAGGTTTTAAAAAAAAACTTAGTTTCCAAGAACTCTATAGATGGCGTTGAACTTACTATGCCAAAGCCAAAACGCTTGAAAAAAAAAACATTGTGTCACGTCACATACTCTCGTTGACTGACACTTTCATTTGCTTAACCTTCCGAATATAACTAACATTTCTCGCGCTTTGTTAAAATCAGTTTTTTTAGGTTCCGTTCCTTGCATTATCATACTTACTCCTAGCGCCATCTATCCAGCGACTAGGAAAGAGCTAAAAAGAAAATCCCTCATTGCCACATGTATGACGGAACATCACTTTATGACGGCTTGACTGATTTTTTTTGTTGTGTTAGTCATTGTAAGGAAAAGGTTTGTAGGAAAGAGAATTTTGATATTTCATTAGTAAATTGCAACCGTGCAATGCCGGGGCGGGTAGCTAGTTATCAATTAAAAAATCGAATATAATGTACTTACATAAAAATACTAAAAAGGCGATTTTAGCGTCACCAACATCTTCATGATTCTGTTCTCTTAGTACTTTCTGTTCAAATTCTAAATGGGGACTATATTTCTTGTCACCAAAATTTATATTTGTCATCAAGTTGTATCACCTAATAAATAGATCTATCGCCACGAAATATGTTCGTTCTCAGTTAAACAAAAAGTGTTCCCAGGTTCCAATTATCAAATTAATTATGTTCGTTCTCAGTTAAACAAAAAGTGTTCCCAGGTTCCAATTATCAAATTAATGTTAATATATTTGTAAAATAAGAGATGGATTACCAATAACATTGTAGTGCATTACATGAATATAAACTTCGTTCTTATAATAATAGTTTTATTACTTAAATAATAGCTTTGTGCTCAGAATGGTAGATCTGTCACCAAATAAATCGATTATCGATCCCTGACTGCGACTCGTTTTATTTGTTATTTTGTCACTAATACAGTGACAAAACACATACATTACATACAGTACATTTTATTTTGTTCAGTTATTTAATTTAATACATAGTTAATTTAATACATAAATTTATAATTTTAATGAGGTGGTTGATGACAAACTAGTTTTGCCTAGGCCGACTTGGGGCACCCCGACACGGATAGATTAGGTTAGAAGGGTATGGCGGGGTCGAATGAGCGAGCGAAGCGAGCGAATAGACCCCGCCATACCCTTCGTGGTTATTTTTTTATAAACCATTCAGAAGTAGTTTTCTAGTTACATAATAATTATGATTTATTGGTGATCTCTTTAAATTAGTTTGCTTAAATACTTATTAGGACAAACCTTTTATATTACATACAAAAACATTTATTTGGTACTAGACCCTATATCTTCATGATTTTAGGTGATTTATTGTGGAATTGATTTTATAATGTTTGGTGACTACATTTTGGTGACAAATCTACTATTTTGAGGGCAACCCCTATTATTTAAGGAACGCAAAACTAATTAAATTGGTGATAGCTTAAATGATACCCATTCTAAATCAATCTGTCTCAGAACAAACTTAGAGTGCCAGAGAGACAAACATAACAACACCAACTAGTTTCCTCGTAACTTTGAGACCTGACTTAACCGTACAAAAAAACAGTTGAACTTGAAAACAGTTGGTGAAACAAGACTCAATGAGATTAAAATAGTTACGAAAAGGCACTTGTTTTGCTTGTTTTGTTCGTCTTTACCATTATTTGCTTGTTATTACGTCGTTACCAAACGGGACGTAGCCCTATTTTCACGCAGCGTTGGTTATTTTGTTCATTTTTCGAAAATCACTACTTATCACATTAAAATCAAATTGAAAAATATTTTCCGCATTTTATAAAAATCACTATATTGCAAAGTTCTTGTAGCTCATCGGTACGCGCAATTACAGACACAATTAAAATAACAATGCACCGTGCCCGATCGGGCACGGCTGCGGCCTTACAGGTTAATATCATCGGTCGATAATTGCAAGTTCGATAGTGAATTTATTCATTAGTAGTACATTATTTACAAACTAAAATAGATCTAAAAGAATACTAAAAATATTTTCTTTCGCGATTCAGGGTTTGGTCCCATAGTAAAAGTTGTTCATAATTCATAATGATAAGTACAATTTCGTGTATGAATAGATAGACCTTATATAAAACTAGCTGACCCACGCAACTTCGTCTGCGTCACATAAGAGAGAAAAAGCTTTCAAAAGGAACAAACTTTCCCCGTTTTTGCAACATTTTTCACTTATGCTCCGCTCCTATTAGTCGTAGCGTGATGTTATATAGCCTATAGCCTTCCTCGATAAATGTACTACCCAACACTGAAAGAATCATTCAAATCGGACCAGTAGTTCCAGAGATTAGCGCGTTCAAACAAACAAACAAACTCTTCAGCTTTATAATATTAGTATAGATAGATTAGTTGAATCTCTAAGATAAGGTAAATATTACAGTCTAAATCAAATTATTGGTCAAATCCAAGTTTGTTTGTTTGTGATCGGTAGCCGGTGACTACAACAGCCAAAGCTTTTGACATGACGTTTGGCCGCAGCTATCAGTCAATAATTGGCAAACTAGATTGAAGATATGGCTCGCTTCAATCTGTCCGAACAATAGTTCAACCTCAATATAGTTTGCCAATTATTATTGACTGTTAGCACACAACAGGGTGCTAGTCGGTTGATTTAGAATATTGTTTGCCTTGTTGACCTGATTCCTATTTAGAATTTTAATAAACCCTAGCTAACAAAAAATTGTCACAGAACGACGATCCATTTAAAGTTTCTGAAACCATTTGGTGGGATTCTGTTGTGCACAAACTAAACTTAATTTAGGCCATTGCTATCTTTTTCTGTCTAATAAAACGAGAAAGAGACGGACGTAATTTAGAGCTGTCAAATTTAGTTGGAACTAATATTTCTATACAAATGAAGGGTGCACGTAAAAATATGTCGACTAAAAACACGGTGAAGCGCAAGGCATAAACTAGTTTGACATCTCTAACTTAGTTCATAGCTATAGCCGCCCTTTTCTCGCACTACCTTTTAGTAAAAGATAGCACTAGCCTAAATTAAGTTTAGTTTGTGCACAACAGAATCGACACCATTATAGAAGAAAGTAGCCCGCCGCGTCTGTCCCTATGTATGCTTAGATCTTTAAAACTACGTAACGCATTATTTTAAAACTATGCAACGCATATATTTGCACGCCGAAATTAAAGGTAGAATAAGAGAACAATTTCATATATTTTACCAACCTTCTGTATCTTATTTACGCAAATAAATTATTTTTAATTTTGATTTGAACGGATTTTGATGCGGATTTTTTTTTAATAGATAGAGTGATTCAATATGAAGGTTTTAGTATATAATTTGCGGGCGGGCGAAGCCGCGGTCATTTGCTAGAGGTAGGTACTATAAACTACCAAAGATCGTCAACATCACTTTGGTTTAGTCCAGAAACACACACATAATTATGTTCATACATTAAAAACGTAACTCGTTTAAGCTAAATGCTAGCTGTAACAGTGAATTTATTTATTTACGTTCGACTTACAATATCATTACAGATCTTAACTTTCGATGAAGCGTATCACTAAATGATGATGGTGATAATAGTCACATTAAAGCTTTCATTGTACTGTTTTTAATTAAAGTGGAGATCGTGGTTCCTTTAAATCACGTTACTCATGGTTGCATGTGTGTGAATGAGTGTCGTCTAGTGAAACTTTTTACCGAAATTTCATCGTATTTGCACAGTTTTACAATATAAATATGGATTACGGACAAACAAAAGTAGCTGAATAATGATTAAGCTTCTTAGTAGGCACTGCAAAAGTCAGTGGTACAAGTAAAAACTTAATGAAAGGAAACTTATGCGGCTACATTAATGGAAGATAATTTATGCGGTACAACACTGAGGCATTATATTAAGGATTGAAAAGATAATTAAATGAATAAATAATCATTAAACTACAAGAAACTCGTGTATTTTGAAAGATGGACGACCCGAATGGCGTTGGCGCAGCGGTAGTGAGGTCAATAGATAGAACAAGACCGAGACTGCAACACCAAGACTGATTTTGGGAATTTGGGCAACACTAGACAAAATACATAACCGCGTTGTTGTTTACAGGGTGGATGAAATGACATCGATCCACCAACGTTTACCATGTATACAGGGTGTAAATACCTCATCACGAAGCCGTCAACCAAGCATTCTGTACATCAAACTAAGTACCTTTACGCAAAAATTATTGCTGGGAAACGATTTTTTTTTTGGAGTGAAAAATCACGTTTTACGGTAAAACACAATGTAACGCACTCAAAACATTGTGCTGGTGGATGGATTGAATAGTACGGGGGTCGTGGATGTGTTTCAAGTAAAAATCTTACATTAAAAACTTGTATTAAAAAAGAAACTTGCCAAAAAGTTAGAACTTTGCCCCCCAATATCTCCGTAACTAGAAGGTTCCCAGGCATGGTGTAGAACAAAATAATCATCGCAATGACGGAGAGAACAAGTGCCTTTCGACTTCGTTAAGAGGTGTTTTACACCCTTTATATTCATTTAAGTATTGTTTTTAACAACCGATAAATTTATACATAATCGGTTATCGGGGGGCGGGGAGCGGGTGCCCCCCTCCCCCCCACCCCACCCCGATAACTGGTAACCGTTGGTATAATCTACTGGACACGTGGTAACCATTTAAGCGTCGATATCCTTTTTATTATGTATGGAATAAGTTGTACTTGATGTAACGCGCCAAACCGTGGATCGAGAACTTTCTTCTACATTTATGTTGTGTCTCATACATGACAATTGTATGAAATCTACTTCACAATCCATTTATCCAAAAAATGATGACTTAAAAAGTGACATCGTAACCGTAGGTACCACATACATCAATAATACTATTACACCACCCGGCAATGTCACCAAATTGTTGTAATGCAGTCTTTGTCGGGTCGACGCGCGACGCCGCGCTGTCCCCCCCATACTTAATTGCTGTAAGTAACATAATAATATTGTAATACCAAATGATTTGAAAAGAGTAACCATGGAGTTTCTTTCGGTTCTTCTCCATGGAAACGATTAACCCGAACCGTGCACCTTTTTCGACGTGTTTTATGTGCCCATGTAGGCCTATGTGAAATAAAATGTTTTGATTTTTTGTGACCAGAAAAAGATTCTGACATTATAGCAGCAACAATAAAACCATTCAGGCGCTGTCAACACCAACATCGCGCACACTGTCTATTTGTATGAGAGTAAACGGGACGTCACTATTACTAGGCGGTCAGTTTTTAGAAGAAAATAATGAATAAATATTGATATAAAAAAAAGTATGGATTATTTGTGAAATATGACTCGTTAGCGGTTTAGGTATGAATATGTTGACTTCATGTTTTTAATTGCAGACCCATACGTCAAAAAAATAAAGACATAGGACCGTTATTGATGATTTTAAGACCAATCTTTGCAATTTTTTTCTATCGAGGCGATTTCGTCAAATTATGTATCAAGTCCGTCCACGGTCTTTGAAATATGATGAATATTAATATATATATATTTTGATGTGCTAGAACAAACAATTTTTCTTAAAAAACTGCTTAAATAACATCAATTTCAACAAATTAGGTGTTGTCAGCCCCTTAATGTCAGAAAATCTCACTGCTGTTGCATTTTTAGCAGCTTTAGAAAGCGCTAATTAGATGGAAAGGCAATTGTTCAACACTTTTATTGAGTAAAATTGCTCTGTACTCGAAACAGTCAGAGTATCTGCATAAGCTTACAATACAATATAAAAGAGTAGAAAATAAATGAGTACGACCTAGCTGATCTTGATACTTGAATAGTATTATTGGTCTAATAACTATAAATAATGAGAAAATAATTATTTTAAATAAGTATGTTTATTAATTCATTGCTTTCAATAAGTTCCTCGTAGATAATAAATAGATTTGGTACGTAATAGAAATAAAACTACAAGTTCACTCAAATATATATTATGAGGGACGACCCTTTCTGTGTATAGCTGGTGTCGAGAATTTCCCGCCGTTTTGCACAATTCTGCGCACTGTGCTCTCACTGAAACACCTAAAACAAACAAAGCATGTTATTAACATAAGCTTATAGACATAACTTTAAATTAGTGCTCTATCTTCATAAATAATATAACTGCTGTCAGTCCGACAAAAAAGTCCCGCGCAAATATGTTCATAACGTGAAAATATTTTATAATTGTTTCTTTTCATTAGTCGGTTGCTTCAACAAATATGGTATAGCAAAAAACGTTGCCTTACTATCAATGTTGTTAAAACCACAACGGTATTTGTTTATCTTAGCATAACCTCAAAAATCGTAGACAACTAATTTGTAAATACTATTACGATCGAAAATTTTGTTCCCTGAATGTATTAATCGTTTGTAATTAACGTTTACTGCAACTTTCAATAGTTACTTACAAGTAAAATCTGCTGTACGATGGCAAACATCTTCGAAGTAGGATAGTAGCTTCCCAGCTTGTGTACGGTCAAACACCGTATGAAAACTTGATAAATTATTTCACGGGCACCTCTACGAATTACCTTACTCATGATATGTCACTGTTTTCCTATCCACACTCAGAAATAACACAAAAAACAAAATTCTATTGAAAAACGAAACCGATTGAGAAGAATTGACAGCTCAAGTACTCATTTTTGATGTTGCCAGAAAATGAAAAATTTTAGTTCCCAAATATTTAATTTCTACTCTTTTAAGTCACACTGTTGTTAAATACAATGAACACATGCTACACTGGTTATAAAAACTGCTGATTAATGCTTTTGTAAAACAAGAGGCACCCAATGACACTTTTATAATTCTTTTATATACGATACCAGCTTATGCCCGTGGTTTCGCCTGCGTTTAGTTCGGTAATTTTTACTACTAGGATAAAAAGTATCCTATGTGTTAATCCAGGTTACTCGTATAAACCATCAGTTTGTCTTTCATTCAAATCCGGTCAAAAGTTTTTGCATGAAAGAGTAACAAACGTCTAACAAGCCATCCATCATCAGAAACTTTCGCATTTATAATTTTGGTATGATTTTGGATATCATCATCTGCCTAGCCTTTTCCCAACTATGTTGGGGTCGGCTTCCAGTTTTACCGGATGCAGCGGAATACTAGTATTTTACATGGAGCGACTGCCTATCTGACCTCCACAACCCAGGATTTTGGATATAAAGGGTGTAAAAGACCTCATCACGAAGCCGTCAACCAAGCATTCTGTACACTGTACATCAAACTAAATTGTTGCTGGGAAATGACTTTTTTTTTGGGGTGAAAAATCATGTTTTGTGGTAGAACTTAATGTAATGCACTCAAAACATTGTGCTGATGGATGGATTGAATAGTACGGGGGTCGTGGAGGTGTTTAAAATAAAAATCTTACATTAAAAACTTGTATTTAAAAAAAAACTGATCAAAAAGTTGGAACTTTGACCCCCAATATCTCCGTAACTAGAAGGTTCCCAGGTATGGTGTAGAACAAAAACCAGCCAAGTGCGAGTCGGACTCGCGCACGAAGGGTTCCGTACCATTATCATCAAAAAAGGGCAAAAACATCACGTTTGTTGTATGGGAGCCCCCCTAAAATATTAATTTTATTCTGTTTTTAGTATTTGTTGTTATAGCGGCAACAGAAATACATCATCTGTGAAAATTTCAACTGTCTAGCTGTCATGGTTCATGATATACAGCCTGGTGACAGACAGACGGACAGACGGACAGACAGCGAAGTCTTAGTAATAAAGTTCCGTTTTTACCCTTTGGGTACGGAACCCTAAAAAATGATCGCAATGACGAGGAGAACAAGTGCCGTTCGGCTTCGTTAGGAGGTGTTTTACACCCTTTATGTATAAGTCTAAGCGATATAACACAACTTTGCTAGTTGGGACCTAATTTTCAGAATCAGTTCGAACCATCGGACGCTGACGAAACTGTACAAATAAACAGGGTCCAATTAATGTTGAATTCCACACCTCAGTCACGTTTTCTGCGCACCCCAACCCCAACTATACGTTACGAACTCCCAAAGTTTTTATCGTCAGTGGAGCTATCTATGCACACCCCGTATTTTATTCATCAACTGTGCGATGGACTAGCTCTCGATGAATTATGCATGCTGGTAATACGTCATGCCATCAGAGTAGGTGGGAGTTAGGGGATGTTGGTACAGTCAACTACACATCTTGTCTGTCTCGATAGGTACAGTCGTCCAATTGCTTTACCACTCAAAGGCTTTAGTACTTTCGTCAAGATCATTAATTTATAACACATTTGCTCGTAAAGGGTCTCTTATTTCACCCATTTCAATATCGTAATGTATCTCATTACGTACTTGTGCAGTAATGTAATGAACAACGCACGGTTTATCAAGATGCTCCGTCAAAAAGGAACGGTACTTTTTTAAATCTTAGCAAAGAGTTTTTATGTCAGAAAAGTGGTCAACATTTTATGAATAAAATTAACTGTGGGAGATGAAATATAATAAATAAACATTTAATTATTTAATTTAATTAATTTTGACAATAAATTACAACCAAAAAACACAAACAACTGTAACAAAAACACAAAAATATTAATTTACTTTATTAGTAATACTGGCTGTTTTTTGTGTCTTTGCCTTAAAAAAAAGCGCTGATGCGCGCGTCGTTAATTTGTGAACAAGTAAAAGATTTATTCGTTTAAGGTGAATGCTCCAGGGTAGCCCGCGAAATTCAAATTTTCTTACGTTTTTTGCAATTTACAGGTCAGTGCTAGGTTGTATGTTGATTAAAATATTATTCGCGACTGTAAGACGTATGTAGTTACAGAATTATAATGATCAAAATCATCAGTACAACCCTCCAAGTTCATAAAGGTGCAGGAATGATTTTGACCTTGATAAAGTCATTTTTACACCTTTATGAACTTTGAACCTCTTTCCAAACTTTCGGGGAACACATGCTTCATATAATCGGCCTTTTCTCGCTCATGACTAGTTTTATTTAATCTGAAGAATTGACTTGTAGCGGCACTACAAAAAATACTACAGCGCCATCTATGACACAGACGATGAACTTACAGCGAAACACGTCAGAAATCCAACATCGCGCAAGCAGAGTTATCCGCGATATAAGCTATTATATAAGAACCCGACAACAACTGTTGGGCAGTGGCCCACCAGACATAACACCCGTCTGGTTGGAGGATCCTCCCTTTTCTATGGGGGATGGAGAGCTTTACACCGTATTCTCATACCTCCAAATTGGAGTGCACGCGTCCTTGTCGTACTCACGACAAAAAATGTATTTCTGATTTCGTAACTTGACGTTATTAGTACTAGTTTCTGGTCAAGGTAGATAAAACATTCAGTTAGAATGTTTGTAGGTACCTACCAACACTTAATATACGAGATATAAGTTTTAATACCAAAAAACAAACTGAAACTAAGTACATAGTTTAGCTACGTAGGTTATATAATAGGTTAGATCGTCCTGAGATGAGCTTAATAAAATTACAGCTGTGCGGATTCGCGACCGCGTGAACAAGTAATACCTACACAAAATATCAAGATCACGGCGAGCTTCGGCGAGTAAAAATGGGATCTCGCACGATCTTAATTGAAAATGGACCGACTGCTTCCGAAGCTCGGAATCACTTCCCACATTTACCTTACAAAAGACGCGGCAAAACGATTGAATTTTAAAAGTATAATAAAACACAGGAAATAATAATATACAAATAGTTAGGTACAATAAATACTCTAGGAAAATATTACATTCTTAACAAATACGCAAAGATTTATACAATGAAATAAATAATTAGCAATACATTCAACTTAATGGAAATTCCGATTTCATTTCCTTTCTTTGTGAAAATGAATTATGAACAAAGGTAAAGAATACGGAGCTTTGCTACTGAGAATGTTTTATTAAACTGAAGTTCCGGCCACAGACAAAGAAAGTAATTGTATGTTACCAATTTAACTTCAAAGAAAGACCTTTGATTGATTTAACTTAAAAACAGTCTCAATCTGTGTTCTCTATTTTCCTATTACGAATATTTGAAGAAATTACGATTTAATGGCCGGCCCCGGCCGGGCCGATGCTTAGTTCATACAAACGTATAATTACCAAAATAATTTGTAAATCAAACATATTCTTAATGTAGTGTATATTTATTTCGATCGGATTACAAAATATCTATCTCCCCAAATATATATTTTGAAAGGACAGCGATCTAGAGACGAGATATGAGGAATTAAACATTTCTATAGAAAACTTATTTTTTTCATTGTTTATAAATCAGTGTCCATTCAAAATATATATTTGGGAACCTTTTAAGGAAATCTTTTAAGATGTGGTGCTTAATGGTTTTTTTTTGTAAATTAAAGCTAAATTAGCAACTCTATTTGTGGTGGTTCAAACTTCGTTTGAAATAAAGTTAGAATAAAGTTCTAATCAGCTTGTACTACAAAGCGGTTGTTACGTTAGTCACTGCGGCCGAATAGTGCGAAATGAGTGTTTTTTTGCGATTTACAAAATCTATTGATTGGACTTAAAAAATAAAACACATAAGACCTGCTTTATAGTTAGTTCAGTTAGTATGCAAAGTTTCATGATCTAATTTGAAGTACTTTTTGAATACCAGCGGTTTATTGTTCGATTTGGAGGTATACTTTGGATTTTTTTTCTATCGAGAAAAGTTTATGGAATCGTGTTTTCGTCACACATAGTACCTAGCATTAATCCTCAACTTTACCATTTAGATATACTTATTTAAACATTAATGCTGCAGTATTTTAGGCGTAACGGAGGATCATGCTAAGCCATTTGAGGCATGTACAGGCTAGATAAATTAGATATGTTTTGTACAGATATTTAATGGAAATAATTAACAAAATATTTATATAAATAATTAATAATATTATTATTTTTTATTTTTGTGCCAATATTTTCAATGATTTATCGAATTAATTAACTAAGCCATTTTCATCTTTTTTTTTAATAAAAACATCTAATTAAAAATAAACTAGAGTTCATTTCCAAAAACTTAATTTTTCGTTATTTCTGGGTTTATGGCCAACCTAAAACCACTCTCAAATCAAGAACAACAAAATCACTGTTGACTACCTAGTGTATTATTGTTGATAGGTTTTCGTTTTAAAAAGGTGTGTGTCTTGGGTTCTAACTTGAGACCTATGACTCTGGCAGTCCTATGACGCTGTCAATGGGGATGGCAACAGTGGAACTAATGGCGCTAGCACCGCTTGTACCAAAATTCGTCATTAGTTGAAAATCTGTCAATGTCATTTTATATTTCAAAACAGTTTGACCTCATTGGTCAGATTGGGTCTAAGCTATGGACGCGCCATCTACAATCAGCTTTGACCAGCCTTCCTTATTGCTACACATTTCCGAAAATTCCGAATGTTCCCCACAAGTAGATAAGAAAACTTCAACTTGATTCAGCTACGAGTATCAAGTTACCGCCACAGAGTATATTTTGAAACTGGATTGCGAATATAACTGTTAGAAAACTTAATCAACGTGTTGTCTGTGAATCGAACAGCTTGTCAACTCCGCCGGACCGTTCAGGATATTTTCCAGTAAGTTTAAAGCTACATAACACACACACATCTGTGCGTCACTACCGCAGTCTTTGCTTTTGCATGGGAAAATATTTATTGATACAATACGTAATCAGATGTCTATTACATTATTTCTATAAGTCAAATCATGGTAAAATAAAGCCACAAAACCTTTTGGTGTATAGGTACAGTGATTCTTTTAATTTTGGCAACAGCGGGATTATCCGAATTAAAATGAGAATAATTTTATTTAAAAAGTGTACATTTAGGTGCAATGTTAGTTCTCAAACAATGGTATAATTAGTGCTTAGTTAACAAAAAACAATGAAACAAAAAAAAACTAAGTATAACTAAAAAATACTTAAGATGTTAGATTAAATAATAACAATATGCTGTAAATATGTAACATAAATCTAAGATATGGAGGAGCGGAGTCTCCTAATACAGGCATTGTTTGTCTAAAAGGAGGCTCCAAACACAATTCATTGTTTAGGAAGCATTTTGTTTAAATACTTAATAAATATTTTTTCATTTTTCATATTTAGCAGTTGCAAGTAACGATAGTATTGAATTAAAATGGTAGCGACCTGCCCGAATTGCAGTTTATAAATTAACCCAATGTTAGGAACAAGTAGCGCCATCTAGTTCGTTTAACAGGAACTAGCCTAGATGTGTTTTGTTTTTCTTCTCTCTTGTTATGCCTTTGTTAGTTTCATGTCTTTGTTAGATTGTTAATTATGTTCTTTTTTGATGAAAACCATTTAAGCATACTTAATTTTTTAACTCAAGTTTGAGTTGTCCATAATAATGAGTGAAAGTGACCAATTAGGTTTTGTAACAAACAGAACAGAGAGTGAACAACCGTTCACTATTCCGCACTGTTTCTGCAGCACTCGCTATCGTAACAGGGGTGATGGTATACCAGTAAAACATCGACACGGTTATTTGTACATATTAAAAATTACAATCATCGCGACCCTAGGCAACTCGCTGAAAATCTTGACATCGCGAATCATAAAACGCCGACCTAACAACGCAGATGGCGTTGTTACGTTAGCGGCGTTTTCGGCGTTATCGGCTTAAAACTAAACAATATTTCCAACAGAGAGCGTGAAATTAATTTTATTCGTGTTACCAAATTTACTACACGATTCGAGCTTTAAAACAAGCCAATACCGCCTGGTATTGGCTTGTTTTACGTTGTTTGCATGACATTTAATTTGACATATAAATTGTGAGCAGGTGGTGTGAAAAATATTGAATGAATTTTCCAACTTTTAAAGAGGATGTTAAAATAATGTAAAGAATTTATTAATGGTTATTGGTTTAGATGATGTTTAATAATGTTATACTTCCACAATTACCGTATAACACCGTCTCACACCGTAACAACTGTACTTATTTAAAATTAAATATTCATGAGCCCTGATAGGTTTGGCGTAAAGGTAACGACTAACGACAGCTCGCATTTTAATCTAGCAGCGCCATCTATCGATCCATGATGAACTAACTTTGCACAGACGGAAACGAATATATTTTATTTAAGAATTCAAAATTCAAAACGTGCGCTGATGAAATCACTGGAGAATATTTAAAATTTTGTTTGAATTTCAAAGGTGTGGTGCATCATCATTTCCGATTTATTCTCCATTCGTCTCATTTTAAAGTATTAATTCGAAATATTAGAAGGTATTATTTCGAAAAACCGTAGCAGAGTGACTGGGAAACACCGAAAAGCTTACGTGAAATAGAAGTGACTGGTGTCTAGTCACGTTAGGTTCCACTGAATTGGTAGAATGAGACTGGTTTGGTCCGATAAATCTTTTGGCGCTGCATCTGACGGGGAAAAATGAGATTTTTGTGAAGCTCGTTCTCGTTGACGTTGGTAGTACTTTTCCACGGGATATGTATTTCTTGAAATAATTTGATTAAAAATGTAATTTCTTTGGTTTTGGTAATGGGTGTATAATCTTCGAGCCGGATAGCCGTGTTGTATCCGGCAGAGTAAAATAGAACCAACCCATTACACTCACGGGTGTCGTATAAGGCGACTAATGCCTCCGTAGACCAGAGAATGGGCAGCAGCGTTTTCTGTTAGTCTTTCATCACTGCGATCTCCAATCCGCCTGCCAAGCAAATTCCTCCCATCATGGGAGAGGCTTATGTCCAGCAGTGGACGTTATGGGCTGTTGTTGTTGTATAATCTAGTAGCTACTTACGTGTGCTTTCTATACGGAATTAGTCAATGGATAGCACTTAATCTAAGATTATTTCAAGGACTTAAGGAATACGAAAAACAATACAGAACATTAGGTACTTAATATCGCTTAGAGACAGGAGTTTCAGGAATATGGAGAAAAGTATTGGCACGTTTAAAACCTCCACAATATATTATGCTTAAACTAAATTTATTACTCTTTGTAGGTCACTTTAAAACGCTCGTATTATAGGAACTTGTTACTTATACATGTTTAAAAAAATGGTTTTCCGTATAGGTTGTGAACCCTTGCGGAGTTGTAAAACACCCAGAAGTCACCTATTTGTTTTCAAAAACTGTTTAAAAAATATCAATCTTGCTATCAAAATTAATAATCACGGAAGATAGCCCGCCCGTAAGTGATAGTAGATAGTACTATAAGTTTACATTATGATAACTGACTATTATAATAATAATAGTTACAGAAAAACACCTCATGTGATGTGACACATCTATAACAAAATGTGAAATATGAAAAAATGATTTTACAGAATGTTTTCGAGTTGCGATAGGTAGGGATGTTAGAGAGAGAGAATGGGGGTGACTCAGTGTCGGCGGGGTCGTAGGGCGGCCCCATACCGCACGAACGTTAGAGAGTTGGGGCCCTGGGCGCCTCGCGCACGTCTGCAGATGAGTGCGAGTGAGTGAAATGGATATACCCAAAACTACGAACGAAAGGTTAGTAGAGACTAGGGCCTCAGTAGTAAGTCGTGGGTCGAACCAGGCAGGCGTTTTACTTAATGTATTTTATTTCATCCTTTTTTATTTTCCACTGCTCTTAAAACGGTGAAGGAAAACATACGATTAAGCACATTAGGTTAAGATATTATGTTATAAACAACTTGTGGCTGTCCTGTCTCGTTGGAGGTTAATACCTAAGTGGTCGCACGCGCTGCTAGCTGAGCATTAGGACTTCGATTCGACTCCCAGGTCGGGCAAGGCGTTTTTGAGTTTTTGGCATAAATAAGTAGCAATCACAGAGCCTATTTTTGTGCCCAGGCTTTAGGGTCTTCCCTTATTAAATGAGACTTCAAATTGGGTACTATTAAATACATACATCTATGCCTAACCGTTTGGGAATTGCAGGCTTAATTTAATGTTATATTGTGTACTAGCTGATGCCCGCGTATTCGCCCGCCCGCAAATTATATACTAAAACCTTCCTCTTGAATCACTCTATCTATTAGAAAAACCCGCATCAAAATCCGTTGCGAAGTTTTAAAGATCTAAGCATACATAGGGACAGACAGACGCGGGCAAATTTGTTTTTTATTATGTAGTGATGTTGGAAACCAGTTTGTGTAATTTGAACTTAATAAAGAGAGAGGCAACACGTCTGCATGGTATTGATTAAAACTTTGTAAGTTAGGAACACGTCACATGAATTTAGTTTCGAGTACGAAATCCTTTAGTTTGAGCCGTCTCTAATATGTAATATTCTAGTTTATTAAGTACCTAAGCTGTTTATATCCAATCAAATGAAGTTTTAGTATATATACCCAAGTATAAAGGGTGCCTCGGGTTGGTAGACTTTTAACGAAGCCGAAAGGCACTTGTTCTCCTCTCTCCTGCGATCATTTTTAGGGTCCCGTACCCAAAGGGTAAAAACGGAACCCTATTACTAAGACTTCGCTGTCTGTCCGTCTGTCTGTCACCAGGCTGTGTCTCATGAACCGTGACAGCTAGACAGTTGAAATTTTCACAGATGATGTATTTCTGTTGCCGCTATAACAACAAATACTAAAAACAGAATTAAATCAATATTTAAGGGGGGCTCCCATACAACAAACGTGATTTTTTTGCAGTTTTGTCTAATTTTTTAAAATAATGGTACGGAACCCTTCGTGCGCGAGTCCGACTCGCACTTGGCCGGTTTTTTTTGTTCTGGAACATACCTGAGAACCTACTAGTTACGGAGATATTGGAGGTGAAAGTTCCAACTTTTTCACAAGTTTTTTTTTTCAATACCTACTACTTTAAAGTAAAGTTAAGACCTTAACATAATTTTACTTTAAATGCTCCCATAACCCGCTTACCTACTTTTAAGTGCGTCCATAAGCACAATGTTTTAATTGTGTGTTACATTGAGTTTTATCGTAAAACGTGATATTTTACCCAAAAAAAATCCCAACAATAATTTTAGCGTAAAGTTACTTAGTTTGATGTAAGTACAGAGCTTGGTTGTCGGCTTCGCGTAGAGTCCGTTTCACCCTGTATATAAGGTGTCGCTTTGCATTCTGGTCAAATTCAAGAAAGTATCTATGCTAATGATTCTCTACCCGAATCAATAATAAAATGGATAGGTTTTTTTTTCTTAATGACGGAAATCGGTAAATGTAAACCACCCGTATTTAATCGCAGCCCGTCTGTTACTGGCCTTATAACCGCGCCTTCACACACACAAATAAAGGCACACACATGTCGCGCGATGGGTGTTATACTGAAATACTGTTAAAGTTGAACAACTTAAAATGACAGCTTTATTATGTTATTGATCAGGTATCACAATTTAATTTGATTATATATTTTGTGACAAGCTCCTGAATTTTAACTAGAATGAAAAGCGACACCTTGTATACAGGGTGTAAACGGACCCTTGAAATAACTAACTTGACATCTTTTATAATACTTAGTTATTTTTTTGTCGTGAAATTAAAAAAAAATATATTTATAAATGTTTCTAATTAAATAAACGATATTTTGAGAAATACTTAATACGTTTATAAGCTAAATATTTTTGGATTTCCTTATTTTCCATCAAATAGTTGGAAAATCTAGTATAATTTACTTCAGCCAACAAAATTACGAAGATCAAAAATCGAAAAAGCTAACGAATGCGCATGCGCGCACCTGTCAGATTTAGGTGGGGCCGGCTCTAATTTTCCGAACGTTAGGGTGACGCCAGACGAGCTTAATTAAGTGAGTCGCGTAAATTCGATTCATACATAGACGCATTTTACGTCGTGACGACGCGACGCAACGAAGTAAATTATTTATGAAACCGAAATTACGCGACTCAAAAAATTACGCTCGCATGGGCTCACCCTTATGAAAAGTTGGGGGGAATCTTGGGAAAAGTTTCAACCCCATAGCATGTGCTCTCTGTTTCACATGCACACACACACAGTCAAACCTAGAGCGCGCGGGGTGAGGGGTGCAAAACACCCCGCGCGGGGGTGCGCGGGTGGTAATTCAGCTCCTCCCCCGGACTTTTTCATCCCGTTTGCCCATGCCTCCCTTCCTTGCTCATTCACCCCCCTCCTTTGCTCATTTAGCCCCCTTTTCCCATTTAGCCCCTTTCCCCATTTTGCCCCCGCATGGAATCAGTACCGCATTTGTCCCCAATCCGGTCGGTACGGGGGGGGGTGTGGTACGTTTCGCGCCATTTTTCACGTAAAAGTTTTACGAAAAATTTCGGTTTTTCAAGTTTTTTGATTGAATTTAGTTCAGTGCGGCTGTATTTGTTTGATTTCTTCGTGTTTTGTGAGTTTAAGTGAGTCCCCATAACTTTCAACGATCGGTTTGCTGTAGCGATGTTTTGTAATGACAGATAGACATTACTTATTCTTCTGTTTATTAGAATAAAAGTCGAAAAACTTGTTAATGTTCTCGAAAAAATAACGTACAATTTTAACCGTCTAACTTTTGCCACTTTTAAGTTTGTTTTCAAAACTTTGGAAAGTTTTTGATAAAGTTTAGTGGTCCTTAAAATTCCGCCATGTAACGATAAAAATAATTGGCCATAAATTAAAGTAAAAGAACGAAAAATAAACAAATATCTCGTAACTTTTAATTGAAATAAATATTATTTTTCCTTCACCGTTTGGTGAGGAAACCAGCATGCCTGAGAGATTTTCTCGACGGCATGTAAAGCCAAGTCAGAGGTCCATGTGGTGGCATAAAAACTCTGATATCAGGTTAGAAACTAATCACACGATAAGTAGTAGTAATATTATTTTTGAGGTAGCACTAACCACACGATAAGTAGTAGTAATATTATTTTTGAGGTAGCACTAACCACACGATAAGCAGTAGTAATATTATTTTTGAGGTAGCACTAACCACACGATAAGTAGTAGTAATATTATTTTTGAGGTAGCACTAACCACACGATAAGTAGTAGTAATATTATTTTTGAGGTAGCTAAAGTTAGTAGGTAGCTCTATTAAATAACTTGATTAGATCTTTGCTATCATTATTCGATTTTAATCTTCCAATGCATGGAGAAGTTTAGTGGGGGGGATGCTAGGTAGGTAGGGGTAGGTGCTTATGTTAATATATTTTATTTTGTTTATTTAATGAAGCTGTATTTTTATATTATAAAGTTTAATTTTAGTTGTGTTTCGTAGTTTTATATTTTTAGGGACCCTCTATCTCGGGATTTCGTGGAGGTATCGAGTTGAAATTAAAACCATAAACTCAAATGTACGGTCCCATAAAGTTGTGAAAAAAATCAACCTTCAAAGTTAACGTAAAAAAAGATACGGCCGTTTATCCCGGAAAAATCGTGTATTCCGAAACTCTCAAGGGAATCGAAATTCAGAGGGTACTCTTCCTGTTGACCTAGAATCATGAAATTTGGCGAGAAGCAATGTCTTACAGTACAAGTAAAGGGAAAAATCTGAAAACCGTAATATGTAGTTTAATTAAAATTAAAATACTAACAAGATTTTGTTTGTTTTTTAGTTTTATTTTAATTTATCAATATTTTATTGTTTTATTACATTTTGATACAGTATTTTAAAAGTTAAGCATAACATTTTATTTTCTTAAGTTAGTTATTTGTCGAACTTTTAGTCAGTACTCTTTCTTATGAAAGTTGTATCCACGAACACGTGGTTGAAAGTTGTGTTTGTTTACGTTTGTGTTTACATCAGCCACGTGGACTGCGTTGGCAGTTGTAAGGTCTTTTGTAGTGTTTTAGTTATGTTTTATTTTCATAATATATTATGTATCTATTAGGCTACCTCGTAGGTCAAGTGTTCGCAAGCGACTGCTGAGTCTGAGGTCCTGGGTTCGATTCCCTGGTGGGACAAAGTATTATTGGGTCTTTTTATCAAGATTTTCTCATTTGTAGCCATGGAGTTTGGATCTGTCCGATAAATTTATTTGTTATGTTATATTTTTTTTTCGTAATTTTTTTGTTTATTTCTGCGTATCTCCCTGATTACGATTGTTTACCTATAGGGAGGGGGAGGTGTTTTGGGCTCTGGGAGAATAGTAAGCACCCAATAATGTATGTCAACTTCAATGACTACGTAAATTTTTGCTATAGGAAAAATAATATTTATTTCAAAATTGAGTAGGTAGGTACCTATGTACTTAAATATTTCTGTAAGGTGGCTTGCCTAAACGTTGTAATCAATCCAATGCAAATGCACCCAATATACCATTTTTTTTAGAAATAATTGGCTCCCTTGTAAAACAAATATTATATATTATTGTATTGTATTATTGTTAAGTATTGTATTTCAAAACCTGTTATTTGTGTAGTTCGGGTTGTTACTCCAGGGTAGCCCGCGAAATTCAAATTTTCTTATGTTTTTTTGCAATTTGCAGGCCAGTGCTAGATTGTATGTTGATTAAAATATTATTCGCGACTGTAAGACGTATGTAGTTACAAAATTAAAATTATCAAAATAGTCAATACAACCCTCCAAGTTCATAAATGTGCAGGAATGACCTTGACCTTCAAAATTCATTTTTCCACCTTTATGAACTTGGAAGGTTGTATTGATGATTTCGATGAATATATTTCTGTACAGCCGCGAGTAATATTTTAATCAACCATAAAGCAGAATTGTTTTAATCCAATAAGAATAAAACAACTATGTTTGAAGGCTACCACACGTAGTCCGTCTGTGGATACTTGAGGGTCCCTGAAAGTATTTTACGGTCATTGCCCTTAACCCTAGTTTTGTATTATTTTAGTGTCTGTCATATGGAAGGGGTTTTGCCGAGCAAACATGTTCCCTTGCAACTAAATTTTAGTCACTTTGAGCAATGAATAGACGGAGGACAGTACTTTAATGTATCATATAAATGGTGAAATGATAGTTAGATACTTAATTAATTTATGTGGGTTTATTTCATGGCATTGTTTAGCGTGTTTAATATTTATTTATATAGTAAAACTGTGTTAGGAGTAAGAATTGGTATCCACACTATCGAATTAGGTTTAAGAATACCTGTAATGATTATAACTTGAATAAATAAATAAAAGATAATTACGACAGTAAATTAAACTTCGACTCGAAATTCTAATAAATCCATAGTTCAGTCACATGTCCTTATTTTTAATTTTTAGCATTTTCTACATTATGTATCTGTAAATAGGCTATCACTGACAGGTTAGGACCTTCGCATAGGCTGGACTGATTAAGCTTAAATTGCTTTTTTTTAATTTTCTTACTAGTATGCTATCTATGGGGGAAAATATGGAAAAGCTTCTCAGATTTTTTTTAAATTCGGGTAAAACTAAACGTCTTTTTCCGTTAATATAAATGTAATACTTTCGAGCCTTTTATCTGCTAGAATAATACACAAATTAGTTAATTTAGTGATTAAGCGTAGATTGTAAATTCGCTTGTAAAGTGTGTGTGTGTGAGTGACGTGTTGGCTGTGTGAACAAACATTTACAAAAAAATAATAAAAGATTTTTACCTACTACATACTCAGGCGCGGATACAGGATTTCCTTTAGGGGGGGGGGGGCAATTTTTGGAAAATCATTAAACAATATTGATGTACTTACTTTTGATAACAGATGGGTGTTACTTTACAGAAATCCATGATATGCAAGATACAAGGGGGCCGCCAGCTTTTGGGCAAGGGGGGCGGGGAGTGTAGCGAGAAATTCTTGCGACACTTTGCCTTGGACAGGTTTAAATGGTTTCGAACGTTCATATAGGAGTTACCTGGAATTTTAGATAAAGACAAAGTTAGGATTCATGAAAAACTAGGCTTCAAAAGCGAGCGTAGCTAGCTCGAAATTTTTTACAATATTGCTTCAGGTAATTATGCTATAATTGCATATTTATATAAGGCCTCAGGTCATGGGGCTCATAATTTATTTCAGGCTCTGTCTATTGTATAGATCGTCATTCAAAAATCCAATAGGAGTGCTAATCCAGAGGTAGAAAAAAGGAGCCTTTTTGATGAATGTTTTTTCGCAGGGTTATAAACAATGGTATCTTAAATTAAGTGATTCCATTTTACGCTACAATTTATTACGTATAATACCATTCTATGGCAGCAGGCAGGAAAAGCTATAACTTCTAAAAATCCTGAGCCTGTAGGCAGCTGTTTCCTCCTGGCGACGCCCATGACAAGATATACAACAGGAATATTTAGTTTCAAATTATTTCAAGCTTGGTTAATGACGTATTTGGTCCGGTTCAGGGGGGGGGGGGGCAATTGCACCCGTTGCCCCCCCCCCCCCCTGTATCCGCGCCTGTACAAACTGATGGCATCAAGGTATTTCCAAGAGCGATTAGGAGAGCATGCATAAACTATTGCTTATTATTCTCTTGTTGACGTTTACAGCTTACTAATGTTAGCTGTACGGTTACCTATCATAATGTTCGAAAAAATTATGACCTAATTTAATTTCACATAAAACTTTTTTTAAAGTTTTGAAGTTGCCGTGCCGGTAAGTGTTGTTTTTTTTTAATCGATGTCACGTCTGCCACTGTATCAGTTGACCTATCATTTCGTTTTTTTTTCGTTACTCCGACGTTTCATTCGGTCACATTTGTTCGAAGTATTATGCACAAGCACACGAGCGGGCATGCAACATGCAGCAAACATTGTTTCTGTCACGGTTCTGGCACTGCGGGGTTTGGATGAACCCACGCGAGCTTATCGTCGCAGATGGTGGAGGTGGGGTATTCCATGAAGCACACCCAAACGAAGCACACCCAGACGAAGCACACCTAAAATATTCCACTAGCACACCCGTAGGTGGGCTTCAAATAAAAATTTAAAATAATTAATTTCCTATTCCACGAAGCACACCTACGAATATCACTCGCATAGTGCGGGGGCTAAGAAATTATATTCGTAGGTGTGCTTCGTGGAATAGAAAATAAATTGTTTTATTTTTTTATTTGAAGCCCACCTACGGGTGTGCTAAGTGGAATCATTTCGGTGTGCTTCGTCTGGGTGTGCTTCGTTTGGGTGTGCTTCATGGAATACCTCAGCTTTAGCCGCGGCGACGGGCGTTCAAACCACCTGCTCATCAGCTCGCGGGCGCCCCACCCCTTCGCGCCTTCGCGTGCTTAAATTACATTTTTCACTTTTATTGAACTTCTAATCACTTTTATTGTAGCACAACATATCGACTTTTAGGACATTTTTTAGAAAATGTTGCCAAGAAACCGGCAATACACATATACTTGTGACTAAATAATATTCCGTAAAATGTTGTTTCGGTGTCGTGAAAATATATCAAATAAATCATTTGGCAAATGAAAAAAGTTCAAAAGAGGCTTCGGCCAATAGCAAAAAGTTATTTTGTAAATCGGCGAAATATAATTCGGTAAAATAATACCTACAGCACATGATACTTCGATGATCTAAAAATATCACAAATAATCTGTTTTGTGTAGCTGTATGTGTAATGTAGCTTTTATTTTTTATAGTAATTTTTTATTTTTTATGTTGTAGGTCATAGGACTCATAGATAGGTACCATTTACACCTTGTATAATTGAATAAAAAGCATAACGACTTTTAAGATATGGATAAATATAGAAATTCATTGGCGCCTCGAAATACCCGTAGCACCCTATTTTAGGCGCAATAGGCTTGTGTACTGAAAAAATCTAATTAGTCCGTCATTTAGATTATCAAAAAATATTTGACCCGTATTTTTTCTTTTGTTACGTAAACCAAAATTGAAGAATTACGATGCTTTTAAAATTCTCAATACGTCACGCCGTGGTATAATTTTTAGTGCGTTCTGACGTCACAAATATTTATCAATATTCAGTTATTAAAAAAAAAAAAAATACTATACTTAATTATTTTCCAATGCTCTAACTGACGGACTGAATAGATTTGCAATTTATTGATTGTGGAAACTAGCCTATTGTAAGTACCGAGCGACACTGTGGGGAATCAGGGGGTTTCTTTCCCCCCTTCCTTCAAGGCCGGAGACTCCCATTACCACAGACTGTGTTTAGTTGAGTGTCACTAACTTGCTCAGCCTCAGACGTTAACGGAATTAATAGCACGAATAATTAAGGTACGATCTTGAATAGCAAAAGGTACAATTTCCGCTAAGTATATGAAATAGGGATTTCTGATATAAATAAGTTTTTTTACGAAGCTGTGCGAGTGATCGTCTATCATTATTTTATAACACAAGAGGGTTATCAGTTCATTTCTTGTAATCATTTCATATTTTCTTAGTATAATATAAAAAAATCTATAACTAATTTAAGCTCTAGTTAATTAAAATTTCAATCATAAACTAAAGCACCTGTCGCCTTACCCATAGCTGTTGCTCACAGGTGCTATATAGGCTTTAGCTTTTAAACTACAAGTGTTGAAGAAATGCTGAGGCTTTAGCTTTTAAACTACAAGTGTTGAAGAAATGCTGTAAACAGTAGGACGTAACAGAAAAACAGCAATAGAGAACGAATAACATTAAATAAATCATCGTACCGTACCGTAAACCGAATTTACACGCCGAGCTTTGCATATTCCACCCAGTAGTAGGTTTTTTAATGAATCCCTTTGACTGACCTATAATTGGAACGGACACGACACTCCGTTCCAATTATAGGTCAGTGAGACCGGAGCATCGCTAAAACTGACGTCGCACGTACGTTATTGACGCGACATTCCCGTAGCTCAAGTGATACGGTTTATTGGACTTAAAACACTCGGGGCTGCCGACAATTAAAAATGTAGATCACGGTAATAAATATATAGTTATTAAAACCCGATTGCTTAAAAAACTAACAAAAATCATGAAAACAATGCTAGTAAAACTAGGAAATAAAAAGAACGTGTGAATAAAAATAATCTTATGAGTACTTCTACTTACCGAGATTACCTCCTACATCCAAAGCAAGAAACATACAAACTTTCCCTCTTTATAATTATTATCCCTAACTAGCTATACCGACAGACATTGTTCTTGTCTACGATTGAAAATGAAAAAAAAAACGTGATTGCTTAATCTCCGATTTTTTTTTCTAATTCCTTATCATGAGTGACCTTATCCATCGTTTGAATAGTGAGTCTTGAGTTAGTAAAATAAAACATAGAAAAAGGGACGTTCTCTTTTTCCTGCGAAACTTTTCCAATTTGATTTACTTGAAAACCTAATGCACATTACCTATTAGAAAAAAAAATACACTTAAATCAGTCCAGCCTTTCTTACGTGATGTACTTACCCGCCCGATGTATTTGCACGCCGAAATCCGAAATTAATGTCAGAATAAGAGATTAATGTACCTTTGTCTTTAAGATCCATATGTACATCTGTGTGCTGTTTCCGCAAATAAATGATTTTCATTTGAGTTTTTCAAAAAACTTCGTTTCATTTTTAAGGTTCTATACCCAAATAGTAAGGCTAAGGTCTCCTATAAACGCCGTCGGCCGCGTACAGCGTCGCGCCGTACGCCGCGTCAAGATGCTTACTGTAGAAATGTACAGTTATGGTCTCTTTCACACACTGACGTTGGCGTGTGGACGCCGTAGGCGTGCCGCGTCTCTAGTTATTTCGAAGCATTGCAGCGTGAATGTCATATTTGGCGTCAGTACAAAATTTCGAAATTTAATAAAGAAAAAGACGAATTATTGATTGAATCAGTCAAATGTTCTAGTGTATCTTCGTATGCGTCGAATTTATATCCATTTTATACCACACGACTACACGCGACTACTTATTGTCGACTACTATTGTGAGCGAGACGTCGTCGTTCGCTATGAGATGTATTGACCGCTGACGCTGTGCCTGGCGTTCAGACACCGATTGGAACGTAAACGCTGAAGTCGGACGTCGCATATAGCATTTAATATGAGACCGGTTCCTAACCAACGGGACTCTGAGTAAGCCTCTGTCTCTCTGTCAGTGGGCTGTATCCCATGATCCGTAAAAGGTAGACAGTTGAAATTTTCACTGGCTGAAAATAATAAAAATAAATGATGGGAGATTAAACAAGGAAACTTTTCTACTTGACTAAACAATTATCACACTACTACTACACACACACACACTTGACTGTACAAAATTTGTCAGCGGGTGTGTTGACCAGTGCAAACATGCATTAGATCTAGTGGACACGCGGGTCGCGCCTGTGTGGGATCAGTTGACTTAGGGTTCCGTTCCCAAGGGTAACTAACGGGACTCTATTACTAAGCCTCCGTTGTTTTTGGGCTATGAGGGCAGGATAATGCAGTTTGTGACACAGCTCCACAACCACACCCCACTGCTGATTAATTGAGGTAGCCCCACATAACGAGCTTGGAGTTACATCTTCCCATTTGAGACCGAAGACAGTTCAAAGACTTTCAGCTGGGCCACGGAAGGTTAGACTCTACAGGAAGATGCTCACTTGGTGGTAAGTAGTGAGTGGGAGGGGGACAGCTATATTTTTCCACAGCTTACATCTGCCGTCGGCCAGGTTTCCTGACAGGGACGTTGCGGTTTTTAAACAACTGTGCCTAATACATATAATAACATCACGCCAGTAATCCCCAAAGGGTTAGGCAGAAGTGTACCTAATTGTCACAAGCACTAATATGTAAACACTTAACAACTTTTAAAATTGTTTTCTTCTTACTGAACTAATTAAAATCTTATGTTGTTATGAACATAGTATTCTGGAGCTCATATTTCCATGAAAATGATCCTATCTTCAAGTTACAATCGTTATTTCTCGCGAAAAGTGCTTTTAAATTTAGGAAAGTGTATACATATTGGTGTTCGTGACTGTACACCCACATTTTGCCAGTTATATTTAAGTCGCATGTAGGTAATAGAGCCTATTGCCATCAACCGGGCGCAAATCCAGACTCCGCGGCTGATACTGAGAAGTTCCTGATGGAATAATCACTTTGAGGACCTGGGCTCGATTCCCAGGCCGGGACGGGACCAGGGAATGGTTTTTATATGCATGGATAATTGTCACTATCTTGGAAAATAACCTACGCGATCCTGTCACGGGTATGTATTTTCGTTAAAAATATAATTATTAATACATACTTGCCTGTAGGAAGAATAAAACCGATTAATTAAATAAAAATCAAAAATGAAATGAATTCAGTATGAACGAATTTGTAGAACAACGTGATTCGCGTACGCGGAACTGTTTTATTTGAAACACGAATGTTGGTAATTTTAATACTGTCACGCTGACGGTCGGTCGCGCACGGTCGGTCGCATACGTCAGCGAGAAAAACAGTAGCAATTACGCGCCACTGACGTCAGCGTCGCAGTATGGTGCTATTATAGAACACAATGTATACTCGTACGCGCGACCGACGCACGCGGCCGACCGACAGCGCGACAAGAATTCAGGCCTAAAGAGATTCATATTTATTGGGAAACATAAATTATTCTACAAATATTGATAACAATTGAGATTTTACGTCAAAATATGATGGCCGTGCTTGAAAAGATAAAGTTCTAACTGGTCTTATTATAAGAACTTAATATTTAATCATTTTTAATCAAAAAAAACGTGCCTGTGACGAATCTTTTCCAAATTGTTGATTTGAAAAACGAAATAAGTAGTTATTTCACCAATTTATTACATACCTACTGAATTATTGACCCTATGTTCGTTTACACTGGTCAAAGATGATACAAATTGGGTTTGCACACTATGTAGCTATCCTATACGTAGATTATGAAAACATATATTTTTTTTAACTTTTAATTAATTTTGCCAGTTTTGATTTGTATGAAAAGAACCAACCACAAATCATCAAATTACTGAAAATTCAAGTGACAGATGCAAAAAATACACACAAAACGCAATAATAACTTCATAGGTAAGAAATAAGCCAGTTTATATTTTTTTACACTTTTAACTTCAAAATTAGCCCCACGCTATCGGTCTATAACAGCCTTAAATACTCAGTGTGCTCCGCAGAACCCTAGGACTCCGTGGAGCCTCTCTAGGGGCTGCAAGAAAATACTGATCATAATTAAAAAAGATACCAAAGCCAAAGCCTGTGTTTGTGTGATACCAAGGCCTGTGTCCCAGCAGTGGGAACGTTATAGCCTGATGAATATTCTTTTAGAGCTAAGTAGTTGGGTGACGTGTTAGGTGCTGGTTAAATATTAAGATTCACGTGGATAGAGATGACACAAAATGCCTATGCATCAGTTACTATTTCGTTATTATCATGAAAGTAAAATTTTCATCTCGATAATTTTAACTTTCTTTTCGTCTATTAGGTATACTGATCGAAAAGGCAAAAATACCTAAAGGACAGTGGGCAAAATAGGCCCACGTCCGCCACAGTTTATACTACTTTTATTTGAAAGCCACAGCCATGTTTCTCTTTGCCAAAGCGCATCAAATTCTGTCCCAGGGTTCTCTATTTATTTCAAGTCGAAAGGTTTCCTTACCTACCCTAAACCTTACCATGTATGGGTGGCAAGCCCACGTCCGCCACAGTTTAGACTACTTTTGTTTGGAAGGTATGACAGCCATGTTTCTCTGTGCCAAAGCGCATCAAATCCTGTCCCAGGCAGTGGCGTGCAGTGGCCGTCCATGGTGGGTAGGCCACGAAAATATAATGATAACAAGAAACAAATTTCGTCAGCGCCATCTTGGATTTTCATTTTGACCTCATTTTAATTATTAACTACCCCAAAAACCTCTAAAACGACACCCATGAAGAAAAAACTGAAAATTTTCGTTGGCGCCATCTTGGATTTTCATATTGACCTCATTTTCATTATTAACTACCCCAAAAACCTCGAAAACGACACCCATGTAAGAAAACTGAAAATTTCGTCGGCGCCATCTGGATTTTCATTTTGACCACATTTTCATTATTAGCTACCCCAAAAACCTCGAAAACGACACCCATGAAGAAAAAACTGAAAATTTTCATCGGAGCCATCTTGGATTTTCATTTTGACCATGTTTTCACCATCAGCGACACCAAAAATCTTGAAAACGACACCCATGAAGAAAAAACTGAAAATTTTCGTCGGCGCCATCTTGGATTTTCATTTTGACACATTTTCATTATTAACTACCCCAAAAACCTCGAAAACGACACCCATGAAGAAAAACTGAAATTTTCGTCGGCGCCATCTTGGATTTTCATTTTGAACTCATTTCATTATTAACTACCCCAAAAACCTCGAAAACTACACCCACGAAGAAAAAACTGAAAATTTCGTCGGCGCCATCTTGGATTTTCATTTTTGACCACATTTTCATTATTAACTACCCCAAAAACCTCGAAAACGACACCCATGAAGAAAAACTGAAAATTTTCGTCGGCGCCATCTTGGATTTTCATTTTGAACTCATTTTCATTATTAACTACCCCAAATACCTCGAAAACTACACCCACGAAGAAAAAACTGAAAATTTTCGTCGGCGCCATCTTGGATTTTCATTTTGACCTCATTTTCATTATTAACTACCCCAAAATTCTCGAAAACTACACCCATGATGAAAAACCTGAACATGATTTTTTGATGAATTTTCATCTGAAAAATATAATAACAATAATATTATTATCATTATAATAATAAAACGCGCCAATAACGCCCGGTAATCATTATTTTATTCAACATACGACCTAAACCTAGGAATAATAAAAAATAATAAGGAAATTCGAAAATAGAATTTCGCGGGCTAAAGAACATCCACCTTGAATCCTGGCCTTGTATTGAGCAGCCAATCACAGCCCAGCTACACTCGCAGGAGTTACCGCCCTAAAATGACCGCAATCTATACATGTGTGCAGTTCATACACACGAAAATATGCACTAATGTGCCGCTGTGTGCGTAAAATTATCAATGGATTTTAGGCTAGACGACTGTTTGCCTGTCCGGCGGAGCTTCAAGCTTCGTAGTAACTTCCAGTATAGTGTGAGTTACGTGACACGGGAGCGACAAATTGCTATAAGTATTTTAACAGGAGATTGAACTTTTTATTTATATTTTGTACATAATGTGTTATTTTATTACATAGTTAATTAGTTATAATAAATGCCCAGTTGGTAGGGTAGGCTTTGTCTAATTGCCTCTTAAGGGCGCACGCCCATGGTCCCAGGGTTCTCTATTTATTTCAAGTCGAAAGGTTTCCTTACCTACCCTAAACCTTACCATGTATGGGTGGCAAGCCCACGTCCGCCACAGTTTAGACTACTTTTGTTTGGAAGGTATGACAGCCATGTTTCTCTGTGCCAAAGCGCGTCAAATTCTGTCCCAGGGTTCTCTATTTATTTCAAGTCGAAAGGTTTCCTTACCTACCCTAAACCTTACCATGTATGGGTGGCAAGCCCACGTCCGCCACAGTTTAGACTACTTTTGTTTGGAAGGTATGACAGCCATGTTTCTCTGTGCCAAAGCGCATCAAATCCTGTCCCAGGCAGTGGCGTGCAGTGGCCGTCCATGGTGGGTAGGCCACGAAAATATAATGATAACAAGAAACAAATTTCGTCAGCGCCATCTTGGATTTTCATTTTGACCTCATTTTAATTATTAACTACCCCAAAAACCTCTAAAACGACACCCATGAAGAAAAAACTGAAAATTTTCGTTGGCGCCATCTTGGATTTTCATATTGACCTCATTTTCATTATTAACTACCCCAAAAACCTCGAAAACGACACCCATGAAGAAAAACTGAAAATTTTCGTCGGCGCCATCTTGGATTTTCATTTTGACCACATTTTCATTATTAGCTACCCCAAAAACCTCGAAAACGACACCCATGAAGAAAAAACTGAAAATTTTCATCGGAGCCATCTTGGATTTTCATTTTGACCATGTTTTCACCATCAGCGACACCAAAAATCTTGAAAACGACACCCATGAAGAAAAAACTGAAAATTTTCGTCGGCGCCATCTTGGATTTTCATTTTGACCACATTTTCATTATTAACTACCCCAAAAACCTCGAAAACGACACCCATGAAGAAAAACTGAAAATTTTCGTCGGCGCCATCTTGGATTTTCATTTTGAACTCATTTTCATTATTAACTACCCCAAAAACCTCGAAAACTACACCCACGAAGAAAAAACTGAAAATTTTCGTCGGCGCCATCTTGGATTTTCATTTTGACCACATTTTCATTATTAACTACCCCAAAAACCTCGAAAACGACACCCATGAAGAAAAACTGAAAATTTTCGTCGGCGCCATCTTGGATTTTCATTTTGAACTCATTTTCATTATTAACTACCCCAAATACCTCGAAAACTACACCCACGAAGAAAAAACTGAAAATTTTCGTCGGCGCCATCTTGGATTTTCATTTTGACCTCATTTTCATTATTAACTACCCCAAAATTCTCGAAAACTACACCCATGATGAAAAACCTGAACATGATTTTTTGATGAATTTTCATCTGAAAAATATAATAACAATAATATTATTAATCATTATAATAATAAAACGCGCCAATAACGCCCGGTAATCATTATTTTATTCAACATACGACCTAAACCTAGGAATAATAAAAATAATAAGGAAATTCGAAAATAGAATTTCGCGGGCTAAAGAACATCCACCTTGAATCCTGGCCTTGTATTGAGCAGCCAATCACAGCCCAGCTACACTCGCAGGAGTTACCGCCCTAAAATGACCGCAATCTATACATGTGTGCAGTTCATACACACGAAAATATGCACTAATGTGCCGCTGTGTGCGTAAAATTATCAATGGATTTTAGGCTAGACGACTGTTTGCCTGTCCGGCGGAGCTTCAAGCTTCGTAGTAACTTCCAGTATAGTGTGAGTTACGTGACACGGGAGCGACAAATTGCTATAAGTATTTTAACAGGAGATTGAACTTTTTATTTATATTTTGTACATAATGTGTTATTTTATTACATAGTTAATTAGTTATAATAAATGCCCAGTTGGTAGGGTAGGCTTTGTCTAATTGCCTCTTAAGGGCGCACGCCCATGGTCCCAGGGTTCTCTATTTATTTCAAGTCGAAAGGTTTCCTTACCTACCCTAAACCTTACCATGTATGGGTGGCAAGCCCACGTCCGCCACAGTTTAGACTACTTTTGTTTGGAAGGTATGACAGCCATGTTTCTCTGTGCCAAAGCGCGTCAAATTCTGTCCCAGGGTTCTCTATTTATTTCAAGTTGAAAGGTTTCCTTACCTAACCTAAACCTTACCATATGGGTGGCAAGCCGACGTCCGCCACAGTTCAGACTTTTGTTTGGAAGGTATGACCGCCATGTTTCTCTGTGCCAAAGTGCATCGAATCCTGTCCCAGGGTTCTTGAAATTAATAGAGAACCCTGGGACAGAATTTGATGCGCTGTGGCACAGAGAAACAACTTAACCTATTCAATCAATAGAAACCTCGAAAAACCACGTATGATTGTATTTTTTAAATTTAATTATCTATAAATCTGTGTGTATGTAATTTTTTTTTCTATAATAAAATCTTAAAAATCCAATTCGGATGTTCCGGGATCACGCAAAAACTACCGCATAGATCCTGTCCAAATTTTGCACAAAGATTCCTTATAGGCTTCTTCAGGCTATATATATTATCACAGCATATGATCAGCATTATCTCAGTATTCTTCGATTGTTTCACGTTTTGGCCACGACATGCATGGTGAGAGCAGCCAACGTCAACGGAATAAACATCCTATCGGTTTCATAATCGCTCTGTAAACTATGTGTCGCATGTTCGAACCCCAGTGTTATTTTTACTTTTTGTGATGTGTTAATATATTATATTTTTAAAATTAATTTCTATTTTTAAACCGTTGTTTTTATACAGTTTTTTTCTTCAATATTTGTCCAAAAAGTAATAGAAAAGAAGAAGACATTGACAGAATTGGGGTAAAGGCAGGAGAATGATGTAGACTGATGTAGATTTCTTCAAAAAATTGTATTGAAAACAGAAGTCTGTTATGTTCACAAGATCTTGCTGTGCTATGTTTTTAGGGTTCCGTACCCAAAGGGTAAAAACGGAACACTATTACTAAGACTTCGCTGTCTGTCCGTCTGTCCGTCTGTCCGTCTGTCAGTCACCAGGCTGTATCTCATGAACCGTGACAGCTAGACAGTTGAAATTTTCACAGATGATGTATTTCTGTTGCTGCTATAACAACAAATACTAAAAACAATAAAATTAATATTTAAGGGGGGCTCCCATACAACAAACGTGATTTTTTTGCCGTTTTGTCTAATGTTTAGATAATGGTACGGAACCCTTCGTGCGCGAGTCCGACTCGCACTTGTCCGATTTTTTTTTCTTCTCTGTTAAGGCAATTACAGGAGATAAATTAGCAACTCTATTTGTGGTGGTTCAAACTTCGTTTGAAATACTGTTAGAAACCCCCCCATGTTGTTTCGAACGCCGCTGTTGCGACACACGCTGTTGCGAATTATTTTTCCACTGCCTCACAGGTTCGAAAGCTCATGGACTTGAATGAAGTAGTCGCGAAAGACGCTGTTTCGAAAATCATTTTCACTGCCTCATACGCTCGAATGCTTGTGATTTCGATTTATTTAGTCATGAAGTGTACAGAAAAATATTTAAGCAGTAATTAAATTAAATCAACTCATGTAGTCGCCTTAAGCAAATTATCAATAATCCATACGCATGATAAATATGTCACAGAGAGTTCCTGAATTAATTTTGGAACTAGCTGTGCCCGCTCACGTCAGCGCATACTTATTCTTTTGAAGAACGTGAAGAACGAAACGTGAAGTCGTAGCATATTCCTGACATCCTCTACAATATAATATACAAATAAACTGACTTAACAGAGAAAACAATATTTAAAAACAATGTTTTTAGCAATCCTAACACTTACAAAATATAATATTGCGAATATAAGTCAAGGCTACCTTTTATTCAAATTAACGGAACTAATTATTTTCCAAACCAAACGAAATCAAAATTGAATGAAACTACAAAGCGTAAGGCAGAGGATCTGTTGGGTTCTTCGATCAATAAAGGTTGGGTTCTGTATCTTTTTGTCCCTACTACAGTGTTTTAAGGTAGATCAGTTCGGCCGCTGAGAGAATGCGTTCCTGACAGGTCGCGAGTTTTAGTATTATTGGTAATGGTAGATAAATTATTGCATATAACTTACTTAATATTACCCTTTTTGCCCTTTTAACAAATAATATTATGAAAAAAAAACCGGCCAAGTGCGAGTCGGACTCGCACACGAAGGGTTCCGTACCATTGACTATATTTAGTATTTGTTGTTATAGCGGCAACAGAAATACATCATCTGTGAAAATTTCAACTGTCTATCTGTCACGGTTCATGAGATACAGCCTGGTGACAGACAGACGGACAGACAGCGAAGTCTTAGTAATAGGGTTCCGTTTTTACCCTTTGGGTACGGAACCCTAAAAACGATATCATTAAATCAATTATTAATGTTATCAATTATATATGTTACTAGCTGACCCGCGCAACTTCGTCTGCGTTACATAAGAGAGAGAGAGAAAGAGAGAGGGTTAGAGAGAGCGTGAGTCAACCAATGTGCAATCGCGAACTTTTTAAGAGGAACAATCCCGTCATAGATGCATGATTGTTGAGTAACTTTTACCGTTTACGCTAACCGTTTACGCAGCGCACGCAACGGAAGCTGTCAAAAGCAATATTTTTTCCTTGTATTGGCAACATTTTTCATTGATCTTATATAACGTATAGCCTTCCTCGATAAATGGGCTATCCAACACTAAAATATGTTTTTAACTCCAACCAGTAGTTCCTCAAATTAGCGCGTTCAACCAACCAAACAAACTATTCTCCTTTACAATAAGTATAAATTCAAGTGGGTAACAATTTAATTTCTCAGAAATATTTGCATTCATCGCCAGAATATTCTACTATGTTTTTCTAATTAGGGGTTTCCCTCGACAGCCTTACGTTTTCATCCTTAGACACTCGATGATAGTCTTTCCCTAGCTCGGTCGAAAGTTCTCATCAAGGTGCATAAAATGAGCTCAAACACAATATAGCTGCTGTAAACTGTTGAGGACCTCTTGCTACTGCCATTCGTCTCGATCGTTAGAGACCGTTGATGACAGTCATACTCCAGGCAGGTCTTAAGTTCTTACTAAGGTGCATGAACTGAAGCCAATAACAACATAGCTGCTGCAAACTGTTTAGGACCTCTTGCAACTGCCTTCTGTCTCCATTGTTAGACCATTGATGACAGTCATACTCCAGCCAGGTCTAAAGTTCTCATCAAGGTCCATGAAATGAGCCAAAACACGACATAGCTGCTGTAAACTCTTGCGGACCCTTTGCAACTGCCTTCCCTCTCCATCGTCAGACCTTCGATGACTGTCATACTCCAGCTAGGTAAAGTTCTCATTAAGGTACATGAAATGAGCCCAAACACGATTTTTCAATTTTAAATAGAACCAAATTTAAGATACGCTTTTCACAAAAAAAAAAAAATCATGCATCCGGTATGCATGTTATTTTTTAATTAGGTACCTACCTGTAAAAAGTGATGCATGGTTTTACATAAAAAAATTATACGCATTGAATGAGGGATTTTCTTTTTAGCTCTTCCCTAGTCGCTGGATAGATGGCGCTAGGAATAAGTATGATAATGCAAGGAACGGAACCTAAAAAAACTGATTTTAACAAAGCGCGAGAAATGTTGGTTTTATTCGGAAGGTTAAGCAAATGAAAGTGTCAGTCAACGAGAGTATGTGATGTGACACAATGTTTTTTTTTTCAAGCGTTTTGGCTTTGGCATAGTTAGTCAACGCCATCTATAGAGTTCTTGGAAACTAAGTTTTTTTTTAAAACCTCAAAAGGAAAACCTCTCATTGAGAACCTCCTGAATTTGTTTTGTGGGCATAACACCAAATCTGAGGCAACTGACTCGGGCGAGAGTCATTCTTTCACGAAAAATCTTAACAATGCGATTCAGAAAATGGAGTGAAATTTACAACGCCATCTATCGACTCGGTAAGTTAAATTGATAAAATATAAATCATGGAAAGCGGTCTAACGCACACTATATTGGCTATGTAGATTTTTAAAGCAGCGTCATATAGTCTAATTGAGAGTACTTTTTGCTATCATAACTTTTTTTTAAAGACGGTCACTCGATTTAAAAGTTAACTTGTTCTTTGTGTTTAGTCATTAGTACCATTTTGGTTGAATAAATGTTGCTGCGTGTATCTTACATTTTGATGATAAGTTCTTCTTGAACACTTTAAGTTCATCTATATCATTTGATAGAAAGCACCCATTACAATGAAACAAAAACTAAAACCTTCTCTAAGTTATGGTCAATATTATAAAAATATTATAAATCTAACCACATAGGTTTTATAATTTACACATGATGCTGTTACAAAAGACCGCACAGATAACAGACAAAAAATTTAAATATAGTAGAAATGGATTCTGTTAGTGATCCTTTAACACCCCTATTATTTTTTTTCTAAATATTTTGATTGTACAGAAACGCAACGGCATGATATAGTTTGAACCATAACGAAGACAAACCAAACAACGATGATGACAAATATTTCAAAGCAAATTAGATATTGCAGAACAGAAATTAGTTTGAACGTGTATCGCTTAGGTAACCGGTCTGTGATCCGTCTATGATTGATTCATTAGTTTGTTTTTTGAAACGTTTTTTTTTACCTTTCAGCCTGCATACTGAAAAAATACTGGCCACCTGCATAAAAACTTTAGAACGTTAACCTCATTTCATTACCTACATTTCAGCAGCAGTCTCCTGCATTTTACTTAAACATACTGGCCACCTAGAAATTCGCATAAAAACTGAAGATAAACCTCAAGGAACTTCCAAATTCTTATTTCAATGTAAACTATGCATTAACGTGTTGTCGTAAAATTCAATATGGATGTTTTTCGGCTTCCGAATTCTAATTTCAATGTAAAGTATGCAATAACCCGTTGCTGTAAGATTCAATTTGGATCTTTCCACTTTTTTCATACAAACATTAAACACCCTTATTTATACCCTTAAGGGCCGAATTTCATAAAACCTTAAACCTTAGTGAGCATCTAGAAGCCGAAAGAAACATTCAGGCCCACATTCATGTCTCTAACTTTAAAAACATAGAACTTTCATACAAACTTTGACACCCCTTTTCAACCCCTTGGGGTGCGAATTTTTAAAAATCCTTTCTTAGTGCGCGCCTGCACCCCATAGAGAGTGCTTGTGCCAAATTCTAGACCTCACGGCCCAGTAGTTTCCGAGATTTCGTGATGAGTGGTCAGTCAGTGAGTGGACTTCTCTTTTATATATATAGATAATTTCGCGGTTAAATTTTTGTACCAACTGACAGACGTCAGCAACGCATTCTCTCAGCGGCCAAACTGTAGTATATAAATAAACACTCATCTGTTTTCTTATTATAATGTATTTAAAAAAAAACTGAAAGAAAAGAAATTGAATTTTCTTCTACTTAATAAAAGATTACTTATAACAAACACGATGGTGAGACGTTGTCCAAGTAAAATCAGTGAAGCCTCATTCACGGTTGTCTCAATTTTAAATAGTTATTAGGCCACCCATTCGATATGATAATGTTTTTCCACTTGGTAAATAGATGGGCTGGATTAGACCTTTATTCGGTCATAGACAGGTTTTAATAGGAAATATGCACCTACTTTTCATCACTTAAATCAATAAAATACAGTACTATCAACCGAAGAAAAGTATTAAAAGTTACGTTCAACTACTCCTTGTCGCACAAAAATAATATTAAACTCCCGGCCATGATGTGACGTCGTTATCCATAACCTGCCTTGTTTACATCTAATTTTTTTGGCCTTAATAAAATAATTTTACTAATTGTATGTGCTTTATTTCACTAAAAATTGCAATAACAATATTACAATCAAATTTTAAGCAATTTTGAATTAAAAGTGTGTTTTTGACACAAGGAACTTTGACGTCAATACCGGCGTTATCCAGGAGGATGCGTTTTGAGAGTACGTTCCGTTTCACCAAAAACATGCTGCATATAACAATAAATTGTAAAATAAGTGATGTATTAGAAACTTAAACAAGTGTACAAATAGAGTTTTGTATTTCATGGAGTTATACTTATCCGTCAAAGTAACATTTTCACTCGCGGCACGTCTTTAACTTTTAAATGCGACTGCAGAAAAATATTAATGATATTCAACATAAATATGATGAATAAACAAAGGGCTTGCTTCGTCAGTAATTTTTACATTATATTAACATTTTTTTTAAGATTTAAAGGTTTTAGTTGAAATTAACAGTAAGTCAGTTTATTAGTATTATTTTGTAGAGGATGTCAGGAATATACTACGTCACGTACTCTACAGTCCTCATTCTTAAGAGAAATCACCTTATATATACAGTATGATAGGCATGTAGACCTTATTTGCTGTTTCTCTATGTCAAAACTGCAATTTGATTGCATCTCAACTGATTAACTACTTGTTCATTAATTACGCGGGAAGAAGTTTAGTGAGCGTGTTGTTCCGTTTATTTTGTAGATGATTCTTGTCTCTTTGCTACTGTCCATACGTGCGAGCATGCATATTTACTAGGTAGGTTGGGTAGGTAGGTAGGTAGGTAGATAGTCACGTTCCCATGTATGTTCCCTGATAATGCCAAAAGAATACGCGCTGACGTGAGCGAAGCCACGGGCACAGCTAGTAAATTATATTTAAGAAAAATAGGTAACGCCTGACAAATATATACTTCCCTTGATTTCTTCGTTCGGTTACGGTTTATCGAGCTGTTTCTTTTTGCTATTAATTCCTCGTATTGTCCTCTTACATTTATAACCTAGGTTTCATTTCTGGCGAAAGGAAAAAAGTAAATCATGCCAAAAGTTTACATAAGCCTTTATCAGATAGTAGTAGCCTGATGTAAGAATGACACAAACTAATGTGTCGATTGTAGAATCTATCAAATATAGAATCTGTCAAATGTAGAATATTATGTCATAAGTAGAATCTGTCAAATGTAGACTAAACGGTATAAGGTAGGCTAAATGCTTCGGAAACAATAAAAGAAACACAAACAAATTAATATTTTTTGTAACCTCCAAACCCAGCGCTATAGGTCTATTAGACAAGTCCCGCCACCCAGTGGTACTCACTAGAACCATTCTATGACGGCACAATCTATAGTTGGTGCCAGTTAACATCGGAATAGAGGTCATTAACACCTACCTACCAAGTTTTTGATCACAAAGCGATAACGACACTTACTAGTTACCTAAATCGACCAATAAGCGATACTTTGCTACATCGCTAGAGTATCATAATACCAGTCGGCTAGACATACAGGGGTTGAGAATCTTGTGTTGTTCCAATTCGAACTTATTATTATTTTTTGCTAGAAAACTAATTTTATGCTCATACATTTACGTGTGACGTAAACGCCCCCGCACCGTGACCATAATGTGCTGCACACCTGACGCGATGACTTCGTAAAACGAAAACGGCATAAGATTAGAATTATAATTTTTTGTGATGAATTAGTTTTCTGATGTCATAATTATATTTAGATACTTATGGTTTTTCAGTCATGTCCGTCCGTTTTCATGGTTTTCGGGGTCGTTGATTACGAAAATGAGCTCAAAATGAAAATCCAAGATGGCGTCCAAGATTTTTTTGGTATTTCCGTCATGGATGTCGTTTTCATGGTTTTCGGGGTCGTTGATTACGAAAATGAGGTCAAAATGAAAATCCAAGATGGCGTCCAGGATTTTTTTGGTATTTCTGTCATGGGTGTCGTTTTCATAGTTTTCGGGGTCGTTGATTACGAAAATGAGGTCAAAATGAAAATTCAAGATGGCGTCCAGGATTTTTTTGGTATTTCCGTCATGGGTGTCGTTTTTATGGTTTTAGGGGTCCCTGAATATGAAAATGAGGTCCAAACGAAAATCCTAGATGACGCCGAGAAAAATTTTTGGTTTTTTAATCATGGGTGTCGTTTTCATGATTTTCAGGGGTCGTTGATAACGAAATGAGGTTAAAATGAAAAACCAAGATGGCGCCGAGAAAAAATTTTGGTTTTTCCGTTATGGCTGTCGTTTTCATGGTTAAAGGATAAAAAATGAGGTCAATAATTATTTATTTCAATTAGGTCATTCAAAGGCACTTTTGAATAACGAATAGTGAAATGGATTCAATGATTTACCTTGCCTTTGGTTAAATCTGATTTCAACAAATCATTTTCATTTTCATTATTAGCGACCCCGAAAACCATGAAAATGACACTCATGACGGAAAAACCAAAAAAAAAACACCTTCAAGTAATCATAGGCGTGATGTTATGTTTACTCTACAGAGTAAACTTCAGTGGCCATTAAGTCGCGCAAGACACCAATCGTGCAAGTGTCCATTCGCGCAAGATTCCTTACGCGCATAAGTCCATTCGCGCAAAAGTTCGTTCGCGCAAAAGTCCATGTGCGCATATGTCTTTTCGCGCAAGTGGGTGCGCGCAACAAGTGTTCTTTGCGCAAATGTCTTTCGCGCAAAAGTCTCAGATCCTAATTTTAAGATGTATAATAATATATTTACTTTATTAAAATTGTCTCAGTAAGTTAAAATAGTGTTAAAAACGAAAATAAAGTCATCATCATCTTCCTGCCCTTATCCCATGTTACTTGGGGTCGGCGCAACACGTTTTCTTCTTCCATTCTCCTCTGTCAACCGTCACGCAATCATTTACACCTTTTTCCCTCATATCATTCCTCACACAATCCATCCATCTTTTCCTTGGCCTTCCTCTCGCTCTCCATCCATCCACATTTATATTCATCACTCTTTTAGTCACATGCGATTCTTCCCTCCTCATCACATGCCCATACCAAGACAGTCGATTCCCTTTTAACTTTTCTGTAACTGGCGCAACTTTCAAACTTCCTCTAATATACTCATTCCTTATTTTATCCATTCTTGTCACACCACACATCCACCTCAACATTCTCATCTCCGCTACATGCAATCTTTTTTCATCCATCTTCTTCACAGCCCAACATTCCGATCCATACAGTACGACAGGTCTAATCACGGACTTGTATATTTTCCCCTTTAACTTGAGAGGCATCCGTGGGTCGCAAGTTGTTCCAGTGACCTGTCGCCATTTCATCCATCCTGAGTTGATCCGGTGCGTTACGTCACGGTCTACTTCACCATCGCCTTGGACAAGCGACCCGAGGTACCGGAAATCGGAACAGATTGGTATGGGTGTTCCGGCAAGAGTTATGGGCGTAGGACTGGAGAGACCGCCGAAATCACAGAATAGGTATTCTGTTTTGGACCTACTTAATTTCAGGCCAACATTCTCCAATCTTTGCCACCACACCTCCAATCTGTTCTGGACCTCTAGGCCACTCTCGGCAACCAACACAATGTCGTCGGCAAACAGCATACACCAGGGAGCCTCTTCCTGAATGTCCGACGTAAGTGCGTCCATTATCAGCAGGAAGAGGTAGGGGCTTAGAGCCGACCCTTGGTGCAAGCCGACAGCCACATTGAAGCTGCCGGTAGTGCCCGCTGTAGACCGGACTTGGGTACTGCATCGACTGTACATCGCTCGGATCAACTGCACATACTTCCCAGGCATACCTTTCTCTTTCAGGGCCCCCCACAAAACCTCACGAGGTACCCGGTCGTATGCCTTCTCGAGGTCGATGAACACCATGTGCAAGTTTTTGTGCGCACTTCTGTATTTCTCGCACAGCTGGCGGATGGCAAAAATGGCGTCCGTCGTTCCTCGACCAGGCATAAAACCGAATTGATTTTGTGAAATTTCGCTCTCTTCTCTCAGTCGTCTTTCAATAACTTTCTCCCAAACTTTCATACTATGTGCCATTAGCTTTATTCCTCTATAGTTATTGCACTCCAGCACATCACCTTTGTTTTTAAAGATGGGCACCAGCAAACTGTTGCACCATTCGTCAGGTATGGCTTCTTCCAGCAACAACTTATTGAAAAATAAAGCTAACCACGTCCATCCATCCACCCGTAATAACTTCCAAACTTCAACTGGTATACCGTCAGGTCCTAATGCTTTACTATTCTTCATTCCATTTACTGCTACTCTCACTTCATCCATACTAACCATTCTCACTAGCCCCTCATTCACTGGTTTATTGTCCAGCACACCATTCCAGTCATTTTCTTCATTCATCAGTCTTTCGAAGTACCCCTTCCACCTATCCTTTATTTTCTCATCATCCGACAGAACCATTCCACCTTCATCTTTTACGCATTTTATCTGACATACATCCCTCGACTTTCTTTCTCTAGCTCTTGCAAGCCGATATAGGTCTTTTTGGCCTGCTGGACTATCAAGTGCGTCATAAAGCTTATCCTGGGCTTTTGCTCTCGCTATGGCCACAGTTTTCTTCGCTTTTTTCTTAATAGCATCATACTCACTCTTCCTTTCAGCTTTCAGACTAACACTTGCAACTTCAACACTCTGCCATTCCTTGAATTTCCTCTTCTTTTCCTTCAACACATTCTGAATTTCTGTTGACCACCACCATGTATCCCTATCTATCGTACCCCTTCCTGTCGTCTCTCCTAAAATATGCTTTGCTACACTCCTAATATAACCAGCCATCTCATTCCAACATTCATTTACACTTCGCTTGTTCACGTCTCCCATCTCTATCATTTTATCCACCACTCGCTCTTTAAATTCTTTCGCACAATCATCCTTCTCTAACATATGCCATTTTATTTTTGGGGGGGGTCTCTCTTTGATGTTTTTGGGTTTAATTTGTACGTCTAATTCCAGAACCAGGAGTCTGTGCTGTGAGACCAAGTCTTCTCCTGGTAGGACTTTGCAGTCTTTGATGCATTTTAACTTACTTCGTCGGATTAAAAAGTAGTCTATTTGGGTTTTGTGATTACCACTCTTGTATGTAACTAGGTGTCCGTCGTTCTTCTGGAACCAAGTGTTGGCTACTGCTAAGTCAAATGCGGTAGCAGATTGTAGTAAAGTTTCTCCCTCGTTATTTTGAAAAACGAAAATAAAGTATTTAAATCAATTAATTTCGTAGGGTACGTTTGCTCGATTTCTTATTTTTTTGGGTTGTGCACTGCGTTATGTATGTGGGACACTGTGGATGTATTATGAGACTCAAGCGATATCAGTTTTGCGACAGGTTTGTACGGATGGAGCGACAGTATCGCTAATATTTAGATATCGGGATGAAAGTCGGAGCAATGACCTCTATTCCGATGTTAACTGGCACCAACTATAGAACTAGGTATTTCGTGAACCCGCTCTCTGCATAACAATGATAGATGGCGCTATTAATCGCGAGGAAACACTTCTCGCCTGTAAAATAAATTATCCGCTTTTAGACGGAAGTACATAATTGTTGTTACTAAATAAAATATACACAGTATTAATATTTTGTAAAAAAAATGAAAAGCTCCATGCTTTCAGGGCAGCGATAGACGCATCATCAAGCCGTGGTTCAGCTAAGCTTACAGCACGCTTTAACTGCAAGAGCACTTTCCCTTAATGCACAGAGATGGAGCTGCACGTAACAACGCAGTCAAAATATTAAAGAAAGTAAAACTCATACCAAATCTAGTTTAATTATCCCAAAAAGACATATTAGGTACATACCTAATATGTATTTTTGAGTTAATTGAACTAGATTTTCTGAATGTTTAGAAAAACTTAATCTGCGCTTCTATGACAACTGCGAACTACGTTCTTCAAAGGTGACTGTAAAAGCGCCCTCTGCTACATTTTGTTCGAACTATTGCGTGCAACGTGCAGTCGCGGGGTGTACAAATAGTCCGTAAGATGGCGTCAAATAAAATCATCACTTGGACCATAGAATACTTTATTTTCTAACTACAATAAAAGTTACTTCTGTGTAATGTAATAATTACATTACACAGAAGTAACTTTCACAGTTTCATTCCCTTAATAGCACACTTAGTAAATTTCACATGTAAAGCTTTGTCTATATTTAACTAAATCATAACCATAATCAAACCAAAACCAAACCAACCAAACCAAAATGATTATAATTATGATTTGGTTATGAACCAAATCATAATTATAATCATTTTATTTTTATTTAATTTAGCTGTTCCCCGCGATATCGTTCGCATGGAAATTTTGATGTAAGTATATGTTTGAGGCTAAAAAATAGCTTACGACCTGTTCGCAGACCTACCAAATATACCTACACAAAAAAAATCATAAAAATCGGTCAAGCCGTTTCGGATGACTTCGATAACAAACACTGTGTGACACGAGATTTTTATATATTAAACTAGCTGAGGCCCGCGGCTTCGTCCGCTTGACAAATGATATACTAAAACCTTCCTCTTGAATCACTCTGTCTATTAAAAAAACCCGCATCAAAATCCGTTGCGTAGTTTTAAAGATTTACGCATACTTATGGACAGACAGACGGCGGGCCACTTTGTTGAATAATAATTTAGCGATAAGGAAAGTGGTAGAGTTTTCAAAGAAAAATAAAACCTACTGTTCCTATGGATTTCTGTATGAGCCGCGGGGCACAGCTAATCTATACTAATATTATAAAGAGGTAACATTTGTTTGTAAGTTTGTATGTATGGGGTAATCTCCGGAAGTAATGAACCAATTTTAAAAATTGTTTCACTGGTAGAAAGCTACATTATTCGTGAGTGCTATAGGCTATATTTTATCCCCGTACTCCCACGGGAACGGGAACTAAGCGGGTGAAACCGCTGGACGTCAGCTATAATAAATAAATACATACCTATGCGACTATGACGAAATGGAAGGATAATGTTATTTTGAAAACTGCATTGTGCGTGTGTGTGATGTCATTGGGTTTTTCCATCAGGATACTCCTCAGTAGCAGCCACGGAGTCTGAAATTTGAATTAGTGACCGGTTAGGCTCCGGATAGGCGTGAGCCTATCCGGAGCCTAACCGGTGGCCTAAGGGGTGACCCTTATTACATATATAGATACTAATACTAATAATATTATAACATATAATATAATATTATAAAGAGGTAACATTTGTTTGTAAGTTTGTATGTTTGTTTGTAGGGGGTAATCTCAGGAAGTAATGAACCGATTTCAATAATTCTTTCACCATTAGAAAGCTACATTCACCCTGAGTAACATAGGCTATATTTTATCCCCGTACTCCCATGGGAACGGGAACTACGCGGGTGAAACCGCGTGACGTCGCTAGTAATATTATAAAGAGGTAACATTTGTTTGTAAGTTTGTATGTTTGTTTGTAGGGGGTAATCTCCGGAAGTAATGAACCAATTTTAAAAATTGTTTCACTAGTAGAAAGCTACATTATTAGTGAGTGCTATAGGCTATATTTTATTCCCGAACTCCCACGGGAACGGGAACTACGCGGGTGAAACCGCGGGACGTCAGCTAGTGGCACATAAACATAATGGGCGTAACATGGGTGTATTATTAGGTACACCTCTGCCTAATCCTTCTAATTATAATCGGGATAACAGGTGTGCCGTTATGTTACGATTAGAAGGGAACATGCATGTGTCGCTGGCAGGCCACACGAGGAAAATATTAAGAACACAGGTCTTGTAATTTTTTTATACGTATAGTAAAATACTTACCTATTTAAAGTATCATCACCCACCTTCCTGGGATCAGGACACTTGCGCGAAAGAATTTGCGCGAAAAGACACTTGCGCGAAAAGACATATGCACGAAAAGACATAGCCAAGTCCATTCGTTCAAGTGTCCTGGCGCGCAAAAGTCCGTTGGCACAAGTTCCATTCGCGCAAGTCTCCATGCGCGCATCCGCAAAAGTCCAAACGCGCAAAAGCCCATACGCGTATATGTCTTAGTGGGTTCGCGCAAGTGTCTTTCGCGCTAAAGTCCCAGATCCCTTTGCTGAAAGTATCATAAGGGAGAAATAAAGCAGTACAGGTCTCACTTCACCCATGAGTATTAAAATTATTGAAGTGTCAAATGGTAAGGGGATGGTATTGAAATACATTTTTTTCCTTTCGAAATCGTTTATTTGATTGTTTACAGAGAAGTGAATAAATACATTTATAGTCAACCTGAAACTACTGGTTGTTAATCAATATCAGTTTTTTTAGTAGTAGTAAGGGTGTTCAACAAGCGTTTTCAGCATGAAAACGTTATAGGGAACGTGCAGGAACTATAGGTGGCAGCACTAATCGACAAAAGAGACACTATGCGGACAGAAAAGGAAACTTATCACTTCTCATCGTCCTTTCAATTTACTACAAAATTGTCTCTTCAATTATATTATTTTTGAATATGTTAAAAGGTATAAAATATGAGTTCCGGTCTATCAATAACGATCGTCAGCGTAATATAAATGTTTAATAGTATGAATTTTATATCTTTCGTTTACTTTCTGATGAAAATTGTGGTCTAAGAAGACATGGTGGCTGGCATAACTAAGATAGCTTTCTTATTTTCAACACATGTTATAATGGAAGGGAATCCTTTATCAGCGAGAACAGTATCTCCAGGTTCTAATAAATCAATTAGTTAACAATCATTTGATGAAGCAATCATTAAAATGCAGTCCGTAGCATTTAGATACAAAACTTAAAAAACCAAAGGAGTGCAGCCAACTAAAAACATTATTGTGGGTATAACCATGTTTATATTCTGAGTACATGTGGAGTCTTTGATTAACTGTTGAGGGATATTCGGTGTGAACTTTAGTGCGGTCTAGTAGAACACGTGTATGGTGAAGTATAAATGGTTCTGGTATGTTTGCATGGACGGTTGATTTTGAGGGCCTTTTCAATGCAGAGTGTAACAAAAACAAGTTGTTTTCAAATATTTTTCTTTACTGCGTTTATCCATTTTTTGCGTTTTTCACCAAAACATGGTACTTATATTAGTATTCTTTGGAAAGTAATAGAATTTTACGCTAATTGATTTATTTTCATTTTTGTGGATGTAGTGGTACCTACATCCAGAAATGCAACAATGCGTTATGATTAGTTAATTAATTTACACTATAAAATTAATTCTGTTTACTTGTTAGAAAAGTCAATGTCAAGCATTAATAGAGCACAAGATTTGGATTGGCGACGCTAGTTGGCAGCACCGTCGTTGTGCACGTTCCCTTTAGCGGAGTAGGTAGGGCGTGATGACAGAACGCTAATATTTTTGTGAAAAATCGTGACAGTTTCGTTTTCACTTTCAGTTTTCAAAAAGGACCCAAAACTAACAACAGACTATTCCGGAAGGTTGATTTACATATTGTTGATTTATAATAATCGTTGTACGATGCCTGAACAAAAACGAGTTAAACAGGAAAAACTTCTAGAAAATATTGTGTCCTCACTAAATAAATCTAAAGAATCCGACAATTCTGACAAGTAGTCACTATGGCTGCAAAGTAGATAAGGAAACATCAAATAGAAACTTAAAATAATAAGTATTATGACGGTTAGATCCGAGTATTCACTGCTTTTCATTATTTTGCATCGCAATCATGCATCGACTATATAACTATCCAGATCCAGATCTTTATAATTATAAAAATCTGGGACTTAATACAGTTATAAATACCGTAACGTTTAGTGATAAGTTTTAGAGACTTTCGAAAGTCATCATCATCATCATCATCAGCCTATTAATGTTCCCACTGCTGGGACACAGGCCTCCTCTCTATGAGTGGGAATCGGCTATAATCCACCATGCGGGCCCAGTGCGGATTCGTAGATGTCACATGATGTCTTCGAATTTTTTGGTTCTAGGACATGCCGGTTTCCTCACGATGTTTTCCTTCACCGTTTTGAGAGCAGTGCTGATGAAATAAATTACACAAAGTAGGTAATGCGCCTGTCTGGGTTCAAAAGTATCACTACTTTAATAAAGAATGTTATTCTAATTTCCGCAACATAATTAGGAACGACTTCTTTTGGCGTCATATACAGGACCAATTTCGTTTGTTTTTTTTTTTCCTAATGTTTACTTTTCTAGAGGAGCTCGTGGCTAAATAATAACAGCCGCTCGGGTCGATCTTTAGGTTAAGCCGTGCTTGCCTAGGTTGGTCTGTGGATGGGGGACCGCCCTTACATACCGAGTTTCCTCCGTGCCTCGGAAAGCACTTTAAATTGTTGGTCCCGGCTGTCATTTGTAGATCTTTGACAGTTGTTACAGGTAGTCAGTGGCCCAAAAAGTCTGACAACCGGTCTTACCAAGTGGTATCGTATTACCCAGTACTAACTGGGTTGTGGAGATCAGATAGGCAGTCGCTCCATTTAAAATACTGGTATCCAGCTGCATCCGGTGAAACCGGAAGCCGACCCTAACATAGTTGGGAAAAAAAAGGCTAGGCATATGTTTACTTTTCTATAGGTATAATATTTTCGTGGTAGGTACTGTTAATTTATTCCTTTCTTTCTGGTCTCGATTAAATTGTTAAACCGTGAACAAGAGTCGTTAGATCCCATCAATGGTTAACTACAAATAACTTATTTTTCCAGGCATAGTGTGAAAATAATCTTTAAATAATCAGCTTTAAAACAGTGAAATAGTGATTCATTAAAAATAACAAGTGATTTCAATAATTTATAATAATCAAAGACTAATTCGCGTAAAATTATAGCAAAAATTCAACGACAAGAAAAAACCGGAATTGAAATAAACGAATACATACATATCTTATTAAAAAACGTTATAGTAACCCAATACCAAGTGTATCTAAGCTAAGTGAATTTTGGAGCATTTTACGAAGATGTGCGGACATACTCTTCAGTGTGGGTCAGTGAGTGAGAAACTTATTCAAGAACTAAAAAGTGTTAACTTTTGTGTTAAAGCGTAGGTAGAAAAATGTGTCGTGTAAGATGTGAATAAGTAACCATGTTAAGTCGTTGGAAAAGTAAAGATAAGTCTGAAAAGACATCAAAATCATCTAGTTCTAGTGGAAAGAAGAAAAGAAAAGGACGAGATAATGGTAAGCAGTTGTTTATTACTTTGCACAGGACCCAGCACATTACGCTACCAGAAACTGTATCATAATTTCCCAATCAACATTCAACCTAACGCTTCAGTGATAAAGTAGAAAATCTATTTAAAAAAATGTCAGTTTGTAGTAGTTTGATGTGCTGGCGTCTGTACCATTGCGTTAATAATCAATACAACTGGTTCATTTATATAATTATCGCAATATGTTTTTTGCCCGGTAAAGCGGTCGCCTAGTTTTTATTTTATTATAATAATCTTACGATTCTGTTAGCTATTCTAAAGGCAAGAGTAAAACTGTCGTGTGTCAAATATGGTCGGTTTCTTAATTATGGTAGTTTTAAAATTAATTATTGTAGAAAAAATGATACTGTTACTGTTAGCCTGCGTCATCCCACTGCTGGGCAAAGGCCTCTCCCCATGACTTCCAGTTTTCTCTATCCAAAAAATGAAAAATGTAGAATAATATGACGTTAATATTATTTATTTTTGATTTTCAAAGAGGAGGTTCTATGTTTGACTGTATGTATATTTTTTATGTGAGTTCACCGATTTCTCCGCCAATTGTGGACCGATTATCAAAGTTCTTTTTTTTTTCGAAAGCCTATAGACTGTTGCGTTGGAAGGCCTCCCACAGGTGGACCGATGACCTGGTGAAGGTTGCGGGAATCCGCTGGATGCGAGTCGCATGGGACCGGTCAATGTGGCGACACCTGGGGGAGGCCTATGTCCAGCAGTGGACGTCTTTCGGCTGAAATGATTTATTTATTTATTAACCTACAATTTAGCTAGCCTAAAATTGTTTACACGTTACATTTCATTTAAAAGTACACGATATACATTTATAAGTGTAACAATTACTTACAGGCTAACACCACATGCACTATTTAATTTAGATTACATATTATATTAATGCAATCAATTGTGAATTATGAATGATAAAATTAGTGTAAAACAAAATAGATCTAGAAACTTAACAAACAAATCAAGATCAAATTAAATTAAATGCAATTAGTATATCGGTAATAAAAACAAAATAACAGATAAATAAATTAAATTAAATTAAGAATAAATATTAGGTAATTAATTCAATAAACAATTTAAAATTAATTAACGTTAAACAGGTATATAAATGATCAAATTGGCAATTCATGTGTATTATTTATTTTATGTGTATATAGTTGTACGAATAGTATTCAATAATTTACTAAATCTTCTTATGTTATCGTGGTGAACGTCAATCAGGTCACTACAGCTAGAGCTGTTTAAGATTTTAGACATTCGCGGTATTGGTGAATACAGGACAGTTCTACGCAATGGCGGATGAAGCGGAGTGATGGGATTTCTAGGATAGCGGGATGGGGCACGAAGCTTAAGGAGACCCAGTAAATGATGATGATGATGATACCTACTCCTGAGGTGGTCCCATTGTCACCAAGTCAGAATCTGATGGTGGGATCCCAGGGAAACCGAAGGCAACCCTCATATTTTAGGCTTATAGTTTCTAATGCAATTCAGGGTTAGAGTGTTAGTTTTTTTTCTCAAAAAAAGAAAAAAAAATAGCCAGAAAAGTTTTAAATCGCAAATCGTTTATTTTCTCGATTCTATGGCAATATAAAACACCTAAATATAAGGCTAAAATGTCTTGGTGTTTTTTGTCTCCGACTAACCGTTTTTAGTAAAAATTATGTTAAAGGGATCCAGGCGTCAGGGACATTTTTCTAATATAGGGTCTGTTGTCAAAAAAGTAAGTCATGGTCAGAAATATTAGAAACAGGATCGATTGGCACCGAAAATTTTTTTTGTGTAAAATGGCTATTTTCTTGCCAACTGTAGGTACTTACTTATATTTTTTCTAAAATCTGTGAATGGGGATCACAATTCCACGAAAAATTTTACAGCAACTTAAAATATAACTTTATTTACTACACGAAAAGATACTCATTTTATTGCGAAGCGTCTCGCGGTGCCGCGCGGCGCAGCGCGTTCCGCAGTATCCTGCATGAGCGACGAATACGACGCGATGCGACGCGACACCACACGATGCAATGCGACGCGATGCTACACGCGACAAATGTCCTACGTGATTTTGGTCATTACTTCTCGAATAATAGAGAAGTATAGTACAATTTTGCTTGAAAGTTCATATATAAAGTACAGACTTTTAAAAATGTTTTTTGTTCCACAACAATCTTTGCTCACGCACTGCCCCATCAACGCTTCTGAGTCACCCATTTCGTAGTTCGTGGTGTCGCGTCTGGTCGCTCTCAAAACAAGTACGCGTTACGTCGCGTCTCGGTGCAGACTGCCATATAGGCCGCAAGCAGGGTAAGCCGTTGAGTTGATCGCGTTCGTCGCATTCACAGCGTCGCGTCGCGTCGTATTCGTCGCTCACGCAGGACACCCCGTTCATAGACTTCCAGTACCGTCGCATCACGTCGCTTCACGTCTCGGTTTTTTGCATTGCAGCATCGCCATTTCGTGTTCCTAGGGATTGTATAGAGTACCTGCTGGTCCTACGGCAACGTGTAAAATAAATGGATTTTGGTTTATATTTATCAATATTAACTGGCCTACCTTTAAAATGACGGGCAAATGAAACATGTTCCATTAGGTACATAAATTACTTGTTATAATGTGACAAACATAATTTGAGTGCCACTGATCAATACAATGCAAGGAGATTAAAAATATATCCTTAGTGATGACTAAGGATATATTTGCATCCGAAAGACGTCCACTGCTAGACATGGGCCTGCCCCAAAGGGGTGTTTTTGCCATAATCGCCACGCTTGGCAGGCGGGTTGGCGATCGCAGTACCTACGGTTGTTACAAAAGCACAGAGAACGCTGCTGCCCATTCTCTGGTAAGTCCCTTAGTCGCCTCTTACGACACCCACGGGAAAATATGGGATGGTGCTATTTTTTACGTCCGACGCCATACAAAACCCTTAGTAAATTATTAGCCCACACATAATTATGTAACTGGTAACATTGCCATCTACCGCCAAATAGCGGGAATGCGAAGTCTAAGGGTTGGGTAGGTACTGAGTGAAATCGTTTATCAGCTTGTCACGTTGGCGCTAGTGGGTTACACACTGAACTAAGTTCGAAACGGTCGAGCGGTCTTATGTAGTTGAAATTATTGATGAATATCTACATAAAATATATCGTTTTCTCTAATAAAAGTAAACAAGGAAAGATGGTACCTAAAGACAAAAGCAATAAAGAAAATTATTTCGAACATTGAACTTTGAACTCTGCTATTATTCGACTACTAGTGCCATAATTTCCTCAAGCGGTGAATAGCGGAACTTGGTGCCTGTGTGTAGTTTAAGGCAGCGTTAGGACACTAGCGCTGCAAGTGGCAAGTCGAAGAACTAAAACTGATGAATCATTAAAAAAAAAACGATTTGATTTGTAATAGGTAGTAATATTACGGTAATCATCACAAAACATAAAATCATTTAATAGAGAAGAAACATTGCTTGAAACCACGACAATATCACCTATCGCAAACCATTAGAGGTCAAGTTTGTTAACTAAATTGCCCAACACAACAAATTTAAAAAGTAGGTATTCTGGATAGTTTACACGATAAAATTATCTGTTTAAAATCAGACCTACAAGAAATTATCAAAACAATTAATGCATACAAGAAAATATGCTCATTATGCTCAACACCATGCAGAAAACCTATATCACTATATCAACTCTAAACCAAAATGAAGAACGAAGCAGGCAAAGTATTAGTTAGGGCATCTAAAACTGGCCAGTTTTCGGAACCGTTTATTTTCAGTTTCGGGTTTTATCCAAACCCGATACCGGGTCTTTCGGGATTTTTTTTGCTCTATTTATTAATTACCAATTAAATAGGTTAAATTTTATACTAAAAATAAAATATGCGGATAATTTGGAAAAAAATAATTGAATTCACGATGACAAAAAAAACCGGCCAAGTGCGAGTCGGACTCGCGCACGAAGGGTTCCGTACTAATTATTATAAAAAAATCACGTTTGTTGTATGGGAGCCCCCCTTAAATATTAATTTTATTATGTTTTTAGTATTTGTTGTTATAGCGGCAACAGAAATACATCATCTGTGAAAATTTCAACTGTCTAGCTGTCACGGTTCATGAGATACAGCCTGGTGACAGACAGACGGACAGACGGACAGACAGCGAAGTCTTAGTAATAGGGTTCCGTTTTTATCCTTTGGGTACGGAACCCTAAAAAGTGGAACGATGTTTATAGTGATCAGATTTTCATGAGACTTTTTTGTTGTTGTGTTGAGTAGGTCCTAAGGACGTGTTGAAGAAAGTTAAAAACCGGCCAAGTGCGAGTCGGACTCGCGCACGAAGGGTTCCGTACCAATTATTATAAAAAAAAACACGTTTGTTGTATGGGAGCCCCCCTTAAATATTAATTTTATTCTGTTTTTAGTATTTGTTGTTATAGCGGCAACAGAAATACATCATCTGTGAAAATTTCAACTGTTTAGCTGTCACGGTTCATGAGATACAGCCTGGTGACAGACAGACGGACAGACGGACAGACAGCGAAGTCTTAGTAATAGGGTTCCGTTTTTACCCTATGGGTACGGAACCCTAAAAAGTATTCGACGCTTACCTACGAATTGTTTCTTTTCATTTTCCTTCTGAATATTATTTTTTTGTTTCTTAATTCTGAATAACTTCTATTTCGACTAATTTAAGTAGTGGCTGTGATTATGTGACCTGTGTGCAGCCATTTAATACCTATTTGATCTCTTTATTTTTTTAATTGTTTTCGGAGAAATGCAATTATATTTTTTATTTAAGTCTTCAATTACAGTTTCATGTACAGTGAAAGAGTAGGAGTCTTCTATAGAAGTCGGCAAAGTGTGGAGGAGTTTAAGGAGGTTCTTACGATACGGCCAGCAAGTTGCATCTGCAGGACGGGAGTGTGAAAAGCGTTCCCGCAGATAGGATGTCGTTTTAGGGTTAAGAAGGATGTTAAATAGCAGACACAAAATCCAAGAGTTCCTGCGAAGTCGAATTGGTGGCATTTTAGTATTTTGTGATAATTAGAAACAAGATCATACTTGTAAAACATATAAGCCCGACGTTTCGACCGGATTGCACTAGCCGTGGTCGCGGGTAGACTGATGACAATGATCATACTTTGCTTTTTATGTATCTGTTATATCCGTGGCTGGCGTGAACACATTGACATGTCGACTTCTATGTTTTTTTTTTATTGGCTTATTACATCCTGCGCATTAGGAACTAAATATGAAAAAAATTGACAACTCAAAATATACATAATTTTTGGAGCAATCGACTTTGGTAATATGCTGACATCTCGCATTTTAACGTGTCTAACTTAACAAAACCTCATGTCCAATTAACGATTCACATGTTTTTGTGATCGAACATTGATATTTTGTTATATCAACCTATACTCAGAACCCAAAATAATATTCGTTATTTGATATCTCAACATATACACTTATAAGTTTTCTCTAGGTACTAATTTTAAATTGACAACTTGAAGTATCAAGCTATTGTCAGCCGAGGTCTTGTTGATTAAATCGTGATAAATTGAGATATCAAGTTATGGCCAACCGAAGTATTTCTGTTTAAATTGCGATATGTTGAGATGTCCAGTTACGGCCAACGAAGTTCTGAACCCTAAATGTAATAAGTATAGGTATCAGTACATGTCCGTTACAAAAAAATTAAATGAATATATCCGTGGCTGGCGTGAATATGTTGACATGTCTAAAATTATAAATTGTCAGGGCGGCCATTTTAAAGTTTTGACGTCTTCTGGTAAATCAGTAAATTGGTTTGACCTATGTGTTTTAGTTGTTTTAGAGGTTATTTTATGCCATCTTTTAAATGATGACAATAAATAAGTTAAATTCCCCATAGATTGCATAATAATAGACTTGTCAAATCGTTCACCAACGAGTTATCAACTTCTTCACCTTCTGAGTGGGGAGTGTTATTAGGTAAACAATGTTATTTTAATGACAAACACATTATTTAAATTGCATAGCAAACAGATGACAAACAAAAATCTATTTGATTTGCTGAAATAGGTACCTACTACTCACTCAAATCAAGCAATGTGAAATAAAAACAAAATAAATATACTTAATTAATTTAAACACCACGAACCTACCAGTTTCGTATCGCTTTTGCAATAAAAAAAAAACATAAAATAGAAAAAATAAATATTGGACTATAAACAACGTCATACAGATACAAGTATGTTACTAACACAAATAACTAAAAAATTGACTCCATAACCTCGTCGAAAACCCATTAATCACTCCCATTTAGACGACATTACCATTCATATATTTTTATTAGACCTCAGAATCCTCTTCATCTGGGTTGTCCTCGTTCAAATCTGGATCAGTAGATGCAGAGACATCACCGACAGTTTTTAAATTAATATAAAACTCTGAACGAGTCGTCAATCAGGTCAATCATGTCCATCAAATCCTTTTTTTTCTCTGCACTGACTGGCAAAGATTCCTTGGAGATTTGGCTCAACTTAAAGATATCTAAGGTGGTTTTTCCTCTTTTCCGAAAATTGACTGATTTGAAAGGGGGTTCGCGATCCAGGCTTTATTGCAAAAACGATACGAAACTGGTAGGTTCGTGGTGTTTCAATTAATTATATTTATTTTGTTTTTATTTCACATTGCTTGATTTGAGTGAATATTAGGTACCTATTTCAGCAAATCAAATATTTTTTTGTTTGTCATCTGTTTGCTATGCAATTAAAATAATGTGTTTGTCATTAAAATAACATTGTTTACCAAATAACACTCCCCACTCAGAAGGTGAATAAGTTGATAACTGCTGGTGAACAAGTTGACAACTTGGTGAATAAGTTGATAACTCGTTGGTGAACGACTTGACAAGTCTATTATTATGCAATCTATGGGGAATTTCATTTATTTATTGCCAACATTTAAAAGATGGCATAAAATAACCTCTAAAACAACTAAAACACATAAGTTAAACCAATTTACCGATTTACCAGAAGACGTCAAAACTTTAAAATGGCCGCCCTGACAATTTACAATTTTAGACATGTCAACATATTCACGCCAGCCACGGATATATCCCAATCTATGGGTCCTTTCACCCAATTCCATGGCGGTTTATGGGTCTATCCACTCATTCGTCTATGTGCTGGGCACGGCCCAGATACGTGTGAACAGACGTTAACTCAGATGTGGCCTGCCTAATTGACGGCTTTGTTGCGTCTCCGATTTGTATTTGAAGCGAAGTATAATATTTCTTATCTTCTGCAGTGAGGCAAAAAGCTCCTCATAATGATAATTATGTAATAGCCCAGAGTCCACCCTAAATACCTAAATTGCAAATCTATTTAGTCCGCCAGTTAAAGTACCTATTGGAAAATAATGGACACGTATTTTTTGTTTTTGTAAATCAATGAATATTGACAAAGTTAGAACGCATCAAAACTCGGGATAGGGGGCTCGTGACGTCACAACGCACTAAAAATTATAGCATGGCGTAACGTATTGGGAATTTGAAAAGCGTCGTATCTTCGGTAATTTTGGTCTGCGTAACAAAAGAAAAAAAAATACGTGTCAAATATTTTTTGAAAATCTAACTGACGGACTAATTAGATTTTTTCTGGACACAAGCCTATTATTTTCTACTAAGAAAAATATCGTTAAAGAATATTATGTACTAAAACAACGAAAATTTGTTTCAGAAGAAGACTGGCATGGCGACGGACGAATGGATGGTAAGTCGTGGCAATTAATATAGTAACCTACCCTCATAAAATATAACGTGATAAGTGGCACCTGATAGATACAAGCCTGATAATTTGATTATATAAATATTGTTATATCCGCCATAGTACATAGATGAGCCTGTCATTGTGTATGTATATACCCAAGCTAGAGTAAGAAAATAATATGTTCAGGAACTTACTAAATTTTTGATGAGATATTTTGATTATAAAATGCATATCCAAAACAGCGGCTAGCCGCTAGAGCTAGCCCATAGCCCGCCGTCCACAGGCCCGGACTAAAGTACACCTCACATTGTGTTCTAGGGACAATGACACCAGGTATCTCTCTTATATTAGAACCCAGAAACGGTAACAGCAAAGCTTGTTAAAAATTCATGATATCTGAAAATTAGTGTTGAGCTGTCGCACCGCAGATTGGGCTTCAAACAACAGAAACCTGTACTGCGGTAGGACCAGAAGGAGATGGCGTACCTAGAGACACTACCTACGCATGAGCTACGTGGTCAAGCGGTAACTTTATTGTGGCAACGACTACGATAAAAACAAATGATATTGCTAATAAGAGCAAGCCACGAGTTATCGCGACGGCGACTATTATAGTTTGCGACGCGAAGGGAATAAGAGACAACCGCTTGACGCTGAGGTCGTGACGGTCGTTAACGATTGGGCTTCAATTACTAAAGAGAGAAAAACTAATGGAAGATCTATTAAATATTGGTAGGAAAGAAGCCACGAGTCCGAAAATCTTACTATCACTCTGACTTGGTTATGATGGTTAGATTAGCAGTCACTCCTAGAAAATAAATGGTATTCAACTACATTTGGTTAGACTGGAAGCTGACCCGGATATAGGTATGCATAGATAGGACAATCTTAGCCTAGTGAAGTTAGTAGCATTAAGGATTATTATTTTTCTTCTCATCTTACCAGATGTGCCCATTTTATTTAAAGAGCTCTTTCTTGCAGTTGACTATTACTTTTCAAATTGAGGTAGCCACTGGTATATCTGTTGGACGCCACTTAAATACTTTAAATGGCGGCGTGTTCATTATTTTTATTGCGCACAGTCACTAGTAGATTGAATCCTATTAACCTAGGAGACCTATTAATCATAAATGTTACGGTTCAGTTCTATGTCCAGTCTTCTTAATTAAAACAGCCACAATCTACTTAGTTTAAACTGACTAGTTTATATGTGACTGCGATGCAAGTCTTTGAACTGTTGCGGAATAAATAAAGGAAAATACAAACAAAAAGCCTTATTGCGCAAAACTGTAGATGCCCTTAGAAAACTATGGCAAGAGATGCTCCTCTAAGCAAATCTAAGAACCCTTCCCGAGACTCCTCCGGCGTATGCAATGTCAATAAGAGCTAGCTAGCCTCCATGATAAAACCAGAAAGAAACAGAAAAACATGTAATTAAAACATTTCTTGAAATTGAAATACATCCCCATTTGTTGTGTGCCTGCTAATTTGAGACAGCTATGTCCAACTGAGCATGAAAAACAGACGACTAAAATTTTTCAAATGAACAAATTGTAACGGATGTAAAGCAATAAAGAAGTAAACATACTAAATCTTTGTAAAGTCTAAGGAAATGAACATAGCAAACTAATTAATAAGTAGGTACACGAGAAAAAGCGCAATGACAAAAATATGCTGTAAAATATGCGAGAAGATAAAACCGAATCATGATTGAACTCTTGAACAAAATTTAAAAAACGAAGTTATAAGAACTGCTGTGCAGAAATAAGAATAGCTTTATTCTATTTTCTATGAAAGTCAAGAAGCAGAATGGAAAACTTTATATTTCATGGAAGGACATAATTCTCATTATACTTAAAGAAAGAAAGTAAAACATAAGCATCTAACTAACCAATTCTGATTCACAAATTTCGTGATGGACGGTCAATGAAACTGACTTTTATCAGTAACTAGGGACGCCCGACTCTTGACACCGTTGCGTTTGTGTGGATAGTTTATTTTTAGCTATTCGTGTTGATTTCTAGCTACGCACTGCCGTACATCTGGGTTTGTTTTACGGGCGGTACAATCAGCGCGGGTTCTTCAGCCGTTGCTTGATTTTAAAACTACTCGTAGTTTTCGACAAACGCTGCGCGTGCTGCTTCGTCGTCAGTGACACGTTTACATGTGATTCCAGATAAAGCTTCAATAGTTCAAAGCCAGTGTTCCTAATTTTAAACTAAACCAAATGAATCATTGGTGAGAAAATAACTGTAACGTCGTTCATTCATAACGAGTGCCTAATTATATTTGAAATGTGTGTGTATTGTGTAAACAGAGTTAGAAGTGTTACTTCAAGTAGTGTTTTCTATATAGTTTACGAGTTTTAAAACGGATTGCTTAAGCCTGCATTGTACGTAACTTTTGGAGAACAAGACGACATACGCGGTTGTTCAAGAAACCGTTGCAGGTAACTTATTAAACTTCTAAATGTTACATTCTGTGATTTGGAACAGGAATTGTTCCGAATTAAATATTTTGATTCATGTATCCTATTTGTCTAAGTACAGTCACGAGCACCAATATGTAAACACTAAAAAATTTTATGTCGTTACGAACATAGTATTTTGGAACTCATATTTGTATGAAAAAGATCCTATCTCCAAGTTACAATCGTTATTTTTTGCGAAAATTGCTTTTGAATTTAGGAAAGTGTATACATATTGGTGCTCGTGACTGTACTGGAAGTTAACAATTCAACATTTAAAAAAATATATAAGCATTTTAATTTTATAAATCCCATATTAAGTTGTTTTAGAATCTTGATGACAAGCCATACCTATTAACATTGATATTTTCTTTATTTTTATTTTCTTTTAATAGTACTTATGTGTGACGTTTACGTACGTCATTTTTTTTACTACTTGTTGTATTTAAAATACGCCTACGATCAATACAATATCGTATTTAGTTGCATTAATTACAGGCAGGTAGTCTAATTTTATGTTGTTTGAAAATATCACAACTGCGAGTTTCTTCTAGAGATCCTGACACGTGACTATTGTCTGAACACTTTTATAAAGACTATTTTAAACGAAACCTTTATAAAATCAAACGTATCTCTGCCAAATATTTGATTATAAACTATTCATCCTGAGATACCAGGAATACGTGAATGAATGAATACTATGCGTGTTCCGAACTTCCGACACATACTAGGTCAGTTTTTAGGGTTCCGTACCCAAAGGGTAAAAACGGAACCCTATTACTAAGACTTCGCTGTCTGTCCGTCTGTCTGTCACCAGGCACATATACAGAGATACATCTCATGAACCGTGACAGCTAGACAGTTAAAAATCAAATGAGTCTTTTCATTTAAGAGCTCTTTAATTTTTTATACAGAACGTGGGCAACGTTGCAATCCCTGTCAAATATTTCGCTGTTTTGATTTAATTTGGCAATATCACTATGGAAATAAGAAATATGGCTATATTTTGCTGATTTGGAACACCGGGTCGATATGTGTAATGTACTTAGTTCCAAACTTAAAGAAATAATGTGTAATTACACAACATTTCGTTTATTTTTTAGCATCGGGATTACTGCTTACGGAATTGGTTCTACACAAACCTAGTGAGAACCGGGATATTTTAGAACATGGTAGAATAGAGTGCATGCCGCATTGGCAACATTAAATGATTTTAGTTCTGCTATTTGACGATGGATGGCGTTAAACCTAGAAAAGGAAACAAGTAAATTTGATATGAGCCAATTAATTTCATTATAATATATTAATTAGTAAATCTATCAACTACATATTTTTGATTGAAATCTCTTTGACAATCTTTTTTCTTGCACGGCGGGTGAATCACCGGAGAAAAACGCTCATGTCATCTAGCGAAATTTTGAGGCAAATTCGAGGAAATGAAACTGCTGTGTGTGTGTAATGTGCCTACAATGTGTTTTGAAGTTAGAATTGTAAAAAATAGTAGATGAGCTCATGCATGGTTAGAAATAAAAGCATACCTCCTATATCACTTTTTTGCAACTTCAAAAATGAAGGAGTTTCATACAAACTTTCATCCCCTTGGGAACTCTTTTTGCAGTACCCCCTAAAAAGAAAGTTTTTTTAATAGTCATACAGTAAACTTTTGTTTTGAAACATGAGCTCATTTATAGTTTTTTACATTTTTAACTTCAGAATTGATCAAGTTTCATACAAGCTTTCAACCCACGTGTTAACCGTTTAAGGTAGGAATTTCGAAAAATCTCGTCTTTATGCACACTTACATCATTCAAGGAAGGTTTGTGCAAAATTTCATGATTCTAGACCCACCGGTTTCAGCTGTGCGTTGATCGATCAGTCAGCCAGTCAGTTCATAATTTCATACCCCTTTTCACCCCCATATGGATTGAAATTCTAACAACATCATTGCGTTAGCTTCCAACCATAAGCCTAGATAATAAATTTAGTGATTATTACTAATAGTCTGGTAAATGAGTGCTCAAAAGGGGTATGTGGTTGGAAAAGTCGAAAGCAGAAAATCTGACTTATGAACTTCGTTTGGACTAGTTAGAAGATAAACATATTAAAAGTCCTGACCCCTCCGAGGTGAGCCCGAGGGGGGGGGGGGGGCAAAGAAGGTCCCATTTTTAGGTTTTTTGCTTATATCTCGAAAACGATGCGTCGTATAAAATTTTGTTGTACTACATAATAAAACCTCATAAAATTCTGTACAACTTTGTCACACTTTTTATCTATATTAAAAAAAAAAAAAACAAAAAAAATATTAGCAAAGTTGTAGAGAATTTTATCAGATTTCATTGTGTAGTACAACAAGTATTCGTGCGACACACCGTTTTCGAGATGCAAACCAAAAACAACGAACGGGACAGAGAATTGGACAAATTTTTAAAATTGTTCGTTTTTCGGAGCTCATACCAATTCTACGATAAGAGATAGAAAAAAAATTTGAAAATCAAAGTTGAAGAGAATTTTATGAGGTTTTATTATGTAGTAGGTACAACACAATTTTATACGACGCATCGTTTTTGAGATATAAGCAAAAAACCAAAAAACGGGACCTTCTTTGCCCCCCCCCCCCCCTCGGTCTCACCTCGGAGGGGTCAGGACTTTTAATATGTTTATCTTCTAACTAGTCCAAACAAAGTTCATAAGTCAGATTTTCTGCTTTCAACTTTTCCAACCACAATCATTCATTTACCAGACTATAAGAAAATCAAGGACTTTCCATACACAACTTCATTCCCCTTTGGAATGGGGGTGAAATTATCAAAAACGCCGAGACACTTATTACAAATTAATTTTTATCGTCAGCCTAAACACACAATTTGAAGATCCTAACTTTAAAACTGATGGACTTTCATATAAACTTCCATCCCCTATTTTACCCCTTTAGGGGTGGAATTCCCAAAAAATATTTCTTAGTGGATACTTACTCTTCACAAAGAACACACCCTTCAAGTTTCATGTCTCTAGGACCAGCGGTTTGGGCTGTGCGTTGATTTGATATGTCACCCAGTCAGTCAGTCAGTCAGTTTATCATAGATAGTCGGATCATCATTACGGGAGTATCGTATTCTCAATAAAAAACGTGCCAGTGTTTCTGGGATAAAAGTTATTTAGTTTATTAAATTAACATTAGAATAAAATTACGATAACATTATATGTTCGCAAGCGCCACTGCTGCAGTGTTATTGGGTTATTCGTTAGGAATTTTCTAGCAGCATCCTGGAGTCTGGACTTTTGCCCAATAGTAATTGTAGCAAAAGGCTGGTGCAATTTGGGTGTAATACTGTGTAGGTGTATCAATGCTTAACTTGCTTCAGCCTTTTCACATTTTTGAAAAATATTAGGCAAAATAAAAAATCAAAATCAAAGCATTTTTTTCAAGATGGTCAGTTACAGGCACTTTTGAACTGTCGAAACAAAGATGAAAATTAATTGTAGCTACAGTCCCAGTCACAAGACAAAATCTGTGAAAGTACTATATTTGCCCATTCCCTAGCGTAGATCTCTATGGAGAAGAACGGGAAAGAAACTCCATGGACACTCTTTTAAATCAGAATATTTTTACAAACCTTGGTTACATCATTCATGTTGAGATGGTACGTTAAAAGGGTGATTAGTCTGAACGGACCAAATCGAATCGACCGCGGTCCGTTCAGACGTAGACAAAAAATGTTTATAGTCCAAAATAAAAGAGAAGAAAGAGAGAAAGAAAAGAAAGAAAGAAAAAAAAAAGAAAGAAAAAAAAAAGAAAGAAAAAAAAAGAAGAAAGAGTAGAATATTTGGGAACTAAAATTTTTCATTTTCTGGCAACATCTAAAATTAGTACTTGAGCTGTCAATTCTTCTCGATCGGTTTCGTTTTTCATTAGAATTTTGGTTTTTGTGTGTTATTTCAGAGTGTGGACAGGAAAACAGCGACATATCATGAATAAGGTAATTCGTAGAGGTGCCCGTGAAATAATGTTTAAGTTTTCATGCGGTGTTTGACCGAATTACAAGCTGGGAAGCTGCTATCCTACTTCGAAGATGTTTGCCATCGTACAGCAGATTTTACTGGTAAGTAACTATTGAAAGTTGCAGTAAACGTTAATTACAAACGATTATTACATTCAGGGAGCAAAATTTTCGATCTAAATAGTATTTACAAATTAGTTGTCTACCATTTTTGAGGTTATGCTAAGATAAACAAATACTCATAATAATACAAAGTTATAGCGCGACTTAACAACATTGGTAGAAGGCAACAACATTTAATGTAATTAATTGCGTATTATCAAATACGTTTTTTGCTATACCATATTTGTTGAAGCAACCGACTAATGGAAAGAAATAAATTTAAAATATTTTCACGTTATGAACATATTTGCGCGGGACTTTTTTCGTCGGACTGACAGCAGTTATATTATTTATGAAGATAGAGCACTAATTTAAAGTTGTATCTTTATAAGCTTATGTTAATAACATGCTTTGTTTGTTTTAGGTGTTTTTGTAAGCACAGTGCGCAGAATTGTGCAAAACGGCGGGAAATTCTCGACTCCAGCTATACACAGAAAGGGTCGCCCCTCATAATATATATTTGAGTGAACTTGTAGTTTTATTACTATTACGTACCAAATCTATTTATTATCTATGAGGAACTTATTGAAAGCAATGAATTAATAAACATACTTATTTAAAATAATTATTTTTCATTATTTATAGCTATTAGACCAAAATACTATTCAAGTATCAAGATCAGCTAGGTCGTACTAACTGGGTTGCCACCTGAGCTATCGCAGCGCCCTCATTTATTTTCTACTCTTTTGTGTTGCACTATACGTCCGCGTCCGAACAGACCGGTGTAAAAAAAAAAAACAAATGAATAAACTTCATCAAGTACATTCGGGTGCAAAAGTTAAAAAAAATGAAATAAAATGTTAATTTGGCTACGGCGAAGCCAAAAGGAAGGGTTATGATTTTAACAGTGTTTTTAAAAGTGTCAATAGTAAAAAAAAAAAACATAAATAAAATAATTAATTCAAATAAGCCGTGTCAACCAAGAGTCCAGACCAGACTAGTCCCAACTGACAGCGCTCGTTCACGAAGATGACGCATGTATCAGCACCATTCAACTCAACCATTGTGAAGGTAACTAAATAATCCGACACACGCGCCACTATCAGAGAGACATTTGAGTGAGCATGAGTAATAGTGTCTTCAGCTATAGTTGTAAAAGTCATGGCACACTATACCGGCACCGCAACGGCACTGCTCCAACCTAGCAATTAACTATTATTCAAATTAGAGTATTAAATCCCGTTTTATAATATATTTCATACTGTCAATGTGCTAAAAAAGCCCACGGGGCGGGCAGTCAGAGCGCTTGCCGCTATCATACAACTCGACTCGCAACTCATGCCCTGCTGGCGAGCGGACCGCATGCTTACACGGGCCCAATTCTGTAAAATTACCAACTTGTCAATAGTGTCTTGTCAAAATGATTTGAATAGTGTGTCGGTAGTGTGTAAGTAGTGTCTCAATAGGCTAATCATTGACATTTGGTATTCTACAAATTATCTATGGTCGTTGACTTACCACTGTAGTGCCATTGAAACGCCATAGAAGACTATTGTAATAATTGGTATTCTGCTCCACTATAATGTGTCAATGTCATCATGATGGCCAAAGTTACGGTAGTCTGTAAATATTTTAATTGTATTTGAAAGTTGTGTCTATCGTGTTTGAACAACGAAAACACTGAAAAATATTGTACCGCCACACTATCGACACACTACTGAGACACCACTGAAACGCCATTGAAGTTTTTGCAGAATACCAAATTTGCAACAGTGGCAACATAATGTCTGTAGTGTGTCGATAGAGTGTCAATGGTGTGTTGCTTAACACAAAGTTACAGAATTGGGCCCCAGGGCTTACAGCGTGCTTACAGCGCGCCGACTCCGATTCGCCATCGGAACAAGGTCGATCACAAAAGCCATAAAACAATTGTGTTCGCGGTGACAGCAACACCACGCGGCCAGCGCGCGGTCTGCGAGCTTGCACCTCGCGGACGATGCGTAGTTGTCGCGCAGGCGGCTATAGCCGTAGCCTAAATTCGAGGCGACGCAGCGCCGTGTTGCAGTTGTGCAGTTACGGTGCCGGTATAATGTGCCATGATCTTTAAGCAGTTTAAAGCGATTGTCAAACTGCGCACTTTATAGCTACTAGTTTCTGATCAAACCATCATTTTTTTGTTACTACTACTGTTTGTAACTAGAGCATTTCGGCTTAGTTTGTGTCCCTAAAGGAGTTCATCACGAACAAACAGACTAGTTTCTGAAAACAGTGTTCTAACAGTGTTTGGAGTTCATCACGTTAAGTTGAGAACACACAAACGCAACTGGGCAATAATTTAATTTGTAAGTTATTGAAGTGAAAACTTCTTTAAGCGCGTTGAGCACTTTTTGGGTGAAGGAAAAACATTGAGCTCATCGTCACCGAACGCTTCGTAGCACTCGCAGCCGATCCGCTATGTCGTAGTACCAATTAGGCGTGCGCGGTGCACAACCCGTATCAGTGCTACTACTGGGGCGGGGCCTGAGAGAGCAGGGGGGAGGCGGAGGGGAAAAATATAGAAAACGAATACGTACACAAATAAAAAATAAAAAAAAAGAATTGCAGACACAGCTCGACGATACAATTCACAAGTTATTTAGTTTTCACTTCTATCGGTACCGGTAGTCCCCAAAGACTGCCCCCATACCGTTTTTAGGTTATTCATATTTTACAAGATGTAACGCAAAAAAACACAAAAATCGAATGACGCAAGTAGTAAGAAGAGTGCACTTTTTTATTCGATCGTTGTTCCATACGAAAAGTGGTCCAGTAAATATACAGGGTGTAAAAGACCTCATCACGAAGCCGTCAACCAAGCATTCTGTACATCAAACTAAGTAACTTTATGCAACAATTATTGCTGGGAAACGACTTTTTTTTGGGGTGAATTAATTACGTTTTCTGGTAGAAGAGGTGAACGATTGAATAGTACGGGGATCGTGGAGGTGTTTAAAGTAAAAATCTTACATTAAAAACTCTGTCAAAAAGTTGGAACTTTGACCCCCAATATCTCCCTAACTAGAAGGTTCCCAGGTATGGTGTAGAACAAAAAAATGATTGCAATGACGAGGAGAGCAAGTGCCTTTGTGATCGCTGCCAGCTCAACTTTGATAGCTTAAATCTCGGAAGATTTTATCACAGTAAAAACATGTATGTATTGATGCTATCGATTGATACACGTTTTATGCGTGTCTGATCAAATCAAAGTTGTGCTGTAGCTCATATATCTGAAACGTGACAGCTTTTGGCCTTTTCGTTTTAAACCGAATTAAAACTAACTTTGAGCAATTCAACTCCTATATATTTTTTATAAAGAAAACCTATCTTCACAACAGTTTCATCGAACTAAAGTTTTATTCTACAATAAATATTTTTGTTCTCATTTCGAACTTCTCGAAGAAAAAACTTTATTTTTGAAACTTACCGTTAACACATAGTCTTAAAATAATAAGTATTATGACGGTTAGATCCGATTATTCACTGCTATTCATTATTTTGCATCGCAATCATGCATCGACTATATATAACTATCCAGATCCAGATCTTTATAATTATAAAAATCTGGAATTTAATACAGTTATAAATACCGTAACGTATAGTGATAAGTTTTAGAGACCATAACATGTGAAGCGAACATAGGTAGGTACCTAATTCTGCATTTTTGTGTGTCAAGGTTGTTAAAAACAATAAGTATTTATAAAACACCTTTTATTTTTCTTGTTGCAATTATGAAAAAAAGACTTAAGCAGCAAAATGTTTTTGTTTGTTGAGCATTCTTAATCGAAACCATACATATTAGAAAGCTGAAGTGATCCCTAGACGGTAAGACACTCGAATATTGACGAATAAGAACTTAGTCAGAGGCCCATGGGCGGGATAAAAACTCAGACACCAGAAGCCCTACTCTCTAACGTCCGTCCGTCCATCCGTCTCTATCCGTCTCTCTCGCGCACGTCTGCAGATGAGTGCGAGTGAGAGAGACGGATAGAGACAGTCGGACGGACGGACGTTAGAGAGTAGGGCCCCAGGTTAGGCACTAACCACACGATAATTCACGATATAGAAGTATAATAAACTTAGTTTATTTTTCTTTTGGCCATTATTTTGGCACAAATCCGGACTGGGCTGCAACTGAGAAATTCTGATGGATAATCCTAATAACACTTTGCTGGACCATTGATTTGGACCTGATGCTCAGCCAGTTGTACTGCTTAATACTCAATTCTTTATTGCATTCCACAGTGTAGGCTTATGTGGTAAACATTTTTCCAAAAGAAACAATCGTAGACCCTGTCAGGCCTATCATTTAAATATTTTATCTAACTTTATAACATTTTAATTTATTTTATACGAGTACACTTGTGACTACTTACTAGGTGCAAATAAGAAAATGCTCAACAAGTAAAGCTCGCTTAATCATCATCATTCTCTTGCCCTTATCCCAATTCATTTATGAATACTTATTTTGTTAAGTATTTTACTTTTTTTTATCATCATTGTGACTTTTAATGATTTTTGTGATTTTTATTTACATTATTTTTGAATAGAACTTATGAATTTTATATGATTATTGTGAATGTGGGGACCATGTGGGTCACATTTATATTTTTTGTTTATTTTTTCCCACAACTGTCTGACAGTTTGAGTACTCTAAGCGACCTACCCAAATGTCCTTTCTTTGGTATTGTTCGTCGTTTCGTTGAGCTCCTTGAGTTATAAGTCGAGCTACACGTTAACTGACAAATGCTTGCACTGACTGGACAGGTCCACTCAAATCTGTATGGTTCTTTCTTCAAAAGACCATCTCAGACACTAATCTGCATAGTCCTCATGTGAATTGAGCAAGATTGTCTGGACTTTAAAAGAGACTATGACCTCTGAGTTTGTTTCGACTGTTTCTTCTCAGAGTAGTCAGGTACGAAACACCGGCCCCATCTAGTTTTAAAAAATGACGTGTAAAAGTGTTTGTAAAAACCTACTTGCAAAATAAACATCATTTATCATTTATCATTTGTGGTCGGCGCAGCATATCTTCTTCTTCCATACTTCTCTATTTTTCGTCATCTCATCAGACACTTCTTTTTTTTTTTTTATTAAGCTCGCTTAATATAAACTTGATAAAAGCCGATTCCGATAGTAGGTTAGGCAGGCAATTAACCAAACAATATTATAGCCATATTTAGTACTAGCTGACGTCCCGCGGTTTCACCCGCGTGGTTCCCGTTCCCGTGGGAGTGCGGGAACAAAATATAGCCTATAGCACTCACGAATAATGTAGCTTTCTACCAGTGAAACAATTTTTAAAATCGGTTCATTACTTCCGGAGATTACCCCCTACAAACAAACTTACAAACATCCAAACAAATGTTACCTCTTTATAATATTAGTATAGATGTATCCAGTTAACCCTGCAAGTGTTTCATTTCAAAACCCGCGAAGCATAAATTGACGGGATAATACACTCAGCGGCACGCAATGTAGCTTATACATAAACCGATAACAGGTCATTTTGGTATCGCGCATGAGAATTTCGAGTGCCAGTTTGTCACGACATTGGTTTTAAGCAGAAATAAATAATCATTATTTTACAAGCTTTTATTTAACTTGCAATGTATGTATGTATGGTCTGTTCGGGTGGAATCTTGCAACTCAAGTTTGAAGATGCAGATATCTCAATATTATGATGACATGAAGCTGATCTGATGATGGAGCTGGAAGGTGGCCATAGGAACTCAGTTATAAAACGACATAACCCCATCACGTTTGGGCTCGTATGATTCGTCTTGACGAGAACTTTGGTCCTAAATGGTAACCAGCGTTTGATGATAAGCTGAAAGATGGCTATAGAATCTCCGTTATAAAACGACGTAACCGCATCGATTTTTTGTTTAATTTCTGTGACACTTAACTTCAGTTCTGGAACGCACAAAATGCGGGTGAGTTATTTTCGATATTAAAATGTTCATGCTACTCTTGTCATTTATGCTTCCAGAATTAGAGCACAATTCCCCTAACTGTAGCTCAAGTTGCTCAAACTGACTGACTAACTGACTGTTGCTGCTTCGGATTCAGGGGCGTATGCAGCTAGATACTGCCATGGTAGATCAGTTGATATGATTTGTGGAGGGATTTTCCCAGACGCACGCTCTGAGTTGGCAGTAGTTGCAGGTCGCCTAATGGTAGTGCGATACATTGAAGAGTTCCTCGAAGAACACGTTTTACCATTCGTGGGATTCATCGGTAGCGAAGATTTCATCTTAATGCCCAATCTAACACAGCACGTTGCGTGAATGATTAACTGTAGGTCTGTAGGAGGCAAGAATTTTGTGAAAAATGCAAAATTGGCGTGGCTAGCATGAAGCCCAGACATAAATCCCATAGAACATGTCAGGGAGATGCTTAAAAGACGCATCAGAGTCCCAACATTCCAGAGACTATCAGTCAGTTGAAACACGCTGTAGTGGACGCCTTGGAAAAAATACCCCTTCTGGACATTAAAAAATCCACAGCATGCCTGATTGCATGCAGGCTTTAATGAGGTACATGAGGCACCTGAGGTGGAAAACCCGTTATTAATTTTAAGTACCTTACCTGTACTAAAAAAAAAAATCTCTAAACATAAACCTATAATTATCTTTATCTACACCCATGCTATAAATCCTCTATAAAGGTATCTGAAACAGTTAGCTTATAGCCAACATTAAAACAGCCAGTGTCATAATAACCATTATAACACCCAAACGGGTGTTATAATGTTGTACTGAATTTCATTATGCAACTCGTTTTAAAAAAAGAACATTGTCTAGCACGTGCGATTCACTACCACAGCGCCGTAAAAAAAAAAAAAAACTTATAGGTTAATTCGAATTCACGTCGTATCCCGCCATTTTTGTTCGACATTTGGATATGAGTATTGCATTATGTACTTTGTTGTTTACAAAAATGAGTGATACAAGCTTTGTGAATTTTGGTAATTGAACAATCCAAAATGTGAATAATTATATTACTACCTATACACGGTTTGTTTGTATTAAATACAAGCAATTAAACTTTCCATGAATTTACATAGACTTCTTAGAACACTGCAACACCCTATGGTTTCAGAACCTTTTATGGAGGATTCATATCATGAATGTAGATAAAGTCTTGTATGCAACTGTACATAATTAGGTATTAAAATACTCATGTGATACTATTATCACACTCGGCTTCGCCTCGTGTGATAAACCCACATTCGTGTTTTAATACCCCTCATTATACAAAAGTTGCATAAATAACTATTATTGTAAGTTTGTAAAATTTTTATGAAGTTAATTCCTTTTTTTAAGTTATTCATTGGCATTTACGAATCGAGTAAACATGTAAGTTTTACAACAAAAAAACCCGGTTTCGCGTTTCATTTCGATAATCCGACATAACACGCTTGGGTCACATTCCATGCCGCTGACTGTATATGTCAGTAAACTAATTGTGCACAAGTCTTTGACCTCATAGTTAGCTAATATTGTGTACTGTTGTTGTGCTTGTATAACTTTAAGCTAATATAAGCCCTTGGCGTGAGGTTATATTATACAGCGGATTTTCTCTTTATTTTCAGTGAATGAAGGATGGATGCGCCAGGAACGTGGGTTCTAGTTCCGCAGTACGACAGAAAATCCCCAGCATGGAAAATTTGCGACCGCGACACTTAGCGAAAAAATGGATCAACGAAGAAAACAGCGAAAAAATGGATCAACGTAGAAAACGGGCAGCCTATGATCTTTCGAAATTACATGATAGATAATCATTTAATTAAATATTGTATCGTAAAACTCACTTCTTCTCTCTATTTTATGTAATTATATATAAACATGTAATGCAATATTGCAATATTGCTTTATTTTAATATTTTTATACTTGTTAATAATTGATATTTATATATGTAGCAATATAAAGAAACCATTTAAAATGGCCGTTCAAAATATATATATATTCTCTATGACTATTCTTCTTGTAGCAGAATAGAATACGTTTAAAATATTTGTTGTATAATTGTCTTATGTAATATTATTTTTGTCAAGGATATTATTATAAACGCAAAACGTTTTAGTTGTTATTGTTTAAAAAATAATAGATTATTGAGTGCATTATAATATATTTTGAAAATATGTGGTTTCGTTACCTTCTGTAATAATATAAAAGTATTTCTTAAAAACAAAAATTACAAAATAATATTATTGGTAGTAAAAAAGTTTATGTAAGATGTGAGTATTTATTCAAGTATTTAATTATTTTAAGTTGGTATTTTGTATTTACGTTTACTATTATGTTACTATTTTCACTAGAAATAGGGGTATACAGGTAAAGGCCAACACAAAGGCCATACAATTATCCCGATGAAGATAGTTTATCTAAAATGTATTGAAATTTAAGAATGTTGTGAATTATATTTATTAATGTTAACGTGTTTATGAATGTTGGAAGAGAGAGTAAAATTTATTTTAAAATAAATTCAATAACTAAATAAAAAAGCCTTTTAATTTATGTGATGGGAGACGATATTAAAATAATAATACTTATTACTCGTAAATTAAAATTACATTTGACAGAAATTAAATGGGCTAATGGCAAAGAAAGACGTAGGTATCAGGGCGCTACTTATCACGTACATGTTTTATTATTTTACAAACAGTTTATCTACAAGTAAATAATATCGACTATATACAACTGTCAAGACAAGTGTACTTCAAGTTTAACAGACACCTCATCGCAACGTGCAGCATGCTGCTGACAAACATGGTAATGATTTACACTTATCTGGATACTATACGCATCAGTGGCGAGGGGTTCATACAACTCGAAGCCTACGGGCTTCCCTTCGGAACAACCACTGTACTGGAGTCTACTTTTGCCAAAAGTAAAACAGTGTAGGTAATTCGATTAGGACGTGATTGCCCAAAAATGACTAAAACTACAAAAAGTTCGATGTTTGGTTTTTTCAAACATTATTAAAAATATGCACCGGACCGTCTTACCTGTTACAAAAATTTACCCTTCGCTACTGAAACGCATAATAGAGCTAGTTTACTGTCTTGCAAGTCTTTTAGCATCATGTTACACATTGTTTTTCAACTGACGAGAAACAACCTTATTGTGGCGGAAACAAAGAACACTTATAGAAGTGATTTCACAGAGATGTATTAGTCAAAAAATGTGCTGAATAAGGTAGGGATCGAACAAAATCTAATTTCTCTTTTGTTTTACAGGGGGTTGCAGCGACGGTGAAACCGGCAGAGGGCCGGTCCGTGGGCGTAGCACACGGCGAGATGATCCCCGGCGGCATACCCTTGCCGGCAACCAACTGCTACAGCACACGCACCATAATTCCGGACATGTGGCCAACCCGGTAAGTCAACTGTTGTGTCAGATTTAAGATGTTTAATTGTTTTGGCATTTTCAACTGGAGCATATATCATAAACTGCTTGTAGTATTCCGTTTACATCCTCTCATTAGGGAGTTTGATTTGTCGTAGGAAACGGAAGTGCAAATTGTGCTTATTGATATTTCAGTTTTTGTACTTTTTACCTGAACCTTTTTACCATAGTTTGTGTCGCGACTCACGACCTAAGATTGCCCGGCGCTGTAATAGATCTTTGGCCATAATACCGAGTTTGCCGTAAGGGACCGTGTTCGGCACATAATTGTTGTTCCAAATTCAAATGATTATAATGCAAAGCTGGGCAATTCTAGCCATAAGGTTGTACAGTTGTACCTGTGTGGAACAAAAAAAAAATAAAAATAAAAATGGCTGCCAAATAAAGAGATAAGGTAATAGAACAGCATCAGAATACAAATGGTTGGATTTTTTTCATTTGATCGGTGCCCATGATGTAAAAGTGTCGACATGGTAACTAAGGAGCTCTCATATGTAAGATCGTAATTGTTTTTTTATGGGGAAGCATAAAAAGTACCTGCAAGACCATGAAACTATCATTTTTTTTTATTCTTTCTTGTTTCGAAGATTGTTATTTTTGGCAAGTTACAGTCACTCTGAAGTGAGCCAGAGGGCTTAGTGGGCAAGTGGAATCGCTTTTAGAGTGTTTCTTTTTTTGGCATTGACCTTTAAAAAGACAGACATGATCAATTAAGCTTTTCTGTAGCTTAATGCCAGACGAAAACGTTTTTGGCTTTTGAACCACGGTTATCAGTTTTATCACTGATAATTATATTGTCACTGTCTAGACCCTCTGGTTATACTAAAATTTTATGTTTTCTTTTATTTTTTTTATTAGCCGGGTCCTTCTATTCCGATGAATACGCCTGAGTATGCCACCGTCTACAAGCACCGCGATCAGACATCAGGCAAGATCATGAACAAGAAGGTATTACTTGTGAATTTACACAATAGATGTGTTGCCATCACTAATACTTTCGATGTTAAACTAGTGTTCTTTTTCAGTAACACAGGTACCTAAATTAAAGTCTGAATATTATTTCACGGTTGTAATCATCACAGCGGTGAGCTGATGCTTTGATACCAGCCGTGCTGTTCCATGAAGGCATTCGTTTAGGTGGTGGTTTGTGTTTCTGAAGATGAACATAAACGGACTAACCCAAGAGTCATAAAACGGTGTGGGCACGGATTGAGCAAAATAACATTTTCACGCAGAGCTTTCCTGTTAATTTAACTTATTGCTTTTGACTATTTTGCTACGCTGCTTTTGAATAGTGTACTAATAAAATAATTAACTAAAAGTCTTTTAATGCTTTTTTTAAATGAAAAATACTCATTTTTAACCGACTTCAAAAAAGGAGAAGGTTCCATGTTCGTGTGTATGTATTTTTTATGTATGTTACCTGATTCCTCCCCTATTTGTGGACCGATTCTCAAAATACTTCTTTTATTTGAAAGAGTATACTCCTGAGGTGGCCCCATTTAAATTTGGTGAAGATCTGATGCTGATCTTTGGATATATACAATGGAACTCTTCAAAAATAGACGGCAAATCTGTCGTGATTGCTGCAATAGCTTGGATGTTTATTGTTTATACAACATCATAACGTAACATCACGCCTGTATGCTCTGAGGGGGTACGCAGATGTGTACAATACACAGATTTCGACAGTTAGGTATGTTAAGTTCCATTTATCGGGGATAAGCCTGTTACCATGACGTGTATTGTTAATAATGTAAAATAAATTCATGGCACCTTGTTTGGGAACAACTGAAAATGGAAAAATAAATAAGAAACTTTTTTGCAAAAAATAATTTCGTTCGGTTTGTGTAGGACTCCATGGTTCGGCTTACCAATAGGGAAGATGCATAAATTTTCTTTTGTTTATTTCGATACGGAATGTTAAGGTACTATAAAAATAATGACAAAAAGCGGAAACAAGACATAAATCGGCCAAATAAAACAAAACTTATAACCATTTAAACTTTTGTTTCTATCTCTTTCTAGATAAACGGAATTTAGTATGGATTTTGTACGTCGATGCAGAGAATGACGTCATTCGTTGTATCGGATCTCTCTGTGTAATCAGCAGTTTCAAATGCTTATAAATTATTATTTTTAATAGATATTATAAAATATTTTCACTTGGCTATTTCTGATGACGCTTTGTTTAGAGTGATAAAAAAAATCATGCATCTACCCTATTGTGAATTTCTGTCAAGACTCTGTTCCAGTTGATTGGGTTTAAAAAAGTCACTCTTTCTTTTCAAAGTTTACTACAGCTAATGTTAATACAAATGAAAATCATTTATTTGCATAACACGGGTTCAGAGGATGTTACAAAAATTTCATAAGGTACACTGTATAACCATGCGAGGTGTGCAAATTAATATATTTGCACACCTCGCACCTCGGTCATTGGAAATGGCGTTGTAATTGAAAACTTAATTCCAATCTCATATTAGAATTATTCATATTCAGTAGGTTTTCAAGGTCTAACTCCACGAACTCTTCACCTTAGTCAAAATATTATGTAGCTTGGCCGTTTTTTTACTACAAGAACTATTGTATAACAGAAAAGTAATGAACAGTGAATACATTTTTCACCTTACGCCAATGTAGCGAAATGGCCATGCCACATATTTTGAATAAGGTGTAGAGTTTGTGAAGTTAGACCTTGTAGAGTTAGGGCGTATAGCGTTAGAAGCTTGGCTCTAAGCTTGGCTCTACTTGAGATCTGACTAAATGGACTATCCAAATTAAAAATACTTTTTCAATACCAATCAGTAGTTCCTGAGATTAGCGCATTCAACCAAACAAACAAACAAACTCTTACAAAAATTTACGGCCTGGAAAATTCTCGCACATGTTACAGATGAGAGATCAGCAGGGGTATTCTAAACGATTCGATAAGTTTCCGTGTCGGTAAGGAACCGTATTCGACAATCTCATTTCCGAGCCGAAGAACTGTCAAAACGCTATTCACAGATCCGAACGGATGCGTTTTTTTCTATCCGATAGACCGTTGTGTTTATGGGGAACGCTACAAAATGGTAGTAAATAGATGATCGTGGTAGAAAATTTAAAATAGTAAATAAAATAGGTTTATTTGAATATTTAGTTCCGTTTAAATAAGGAATATACAGCTAGTAACTTAATAGACAGCAAACGATATAAAATGATTTGATTAGTAACCAAAATAATCTTTATTTCATTTCGAATAAACCTGCTTTGTAAACAGCGCCGTCTGTCAAACTGGCAAAGCGGGAAGTGTTTTTTTTTTTTTTTAAATAAAACTAGTTTTCATAATTCATAGATAACTTTATATAGCTTTGTTTAAAAAAGGAAAAAATACTGCAAGTATTTGATATCAGTATTATACAATTCTTGCTATTTGCTCATTGTCAAACAATAATTAAATTTCTTTGGGGATTACGGCAGATGACTGCGTGTCAGGGAAATAGGGCCTTATTTCTTCAATGAGGCTAAGGGCCATGTCGGGTGTTAGTCTATAAACCAACTGAAACCGCGGGTCGGCAAAAGTATTCGTCATATCCTTTATGAAGAGATAACGTCTCCTGCCTCTGTTGTCCTGCACGCCGACGGTCTCTGGCTCGCACAATCACATACTCCATCTACCAAAGTATCAAATAATGTTCACTGTGAACCAAAATCTAGAACGAATATCACATTTCTGTAAATTTATGTAAATGCGGCGGATATATCAATGAAATATTGTCAATAAAACTTCATTTACTTACTTTAGGCAGTGTTTAAAAAGTTTACAGTCTTTTTATTTCACTGAAATAAGCTGGAAATATGATTTATTTCTTCGTTTTAATTTTGTTCGATATGACACCCGATAGCAACCAGCTGTCGGAAAGATTCGAGTCTTCAAATCGAATTTGATCTGTCAAAATTATTCGACTTCGGATTTGTGAATTGCGTTTAGAGGACATCTTCGATATCTTAGACGTTCGATTCGGTACGGAATCGAGTCGAATGGTTCTGAATAAGGCTGCAGGTGGCCTAACATAACGTCTTAAAGCAGGATGTTCCAGTGTGGGTAAGAGACGGAGCTATAGAAGACGTCTAGCGCCATCTCTTTCCCACACTGGAATAAAATAAAAACAATCCTGCTTTAGGTGCAAGTTTGCTAGGTTGCTAATTACATATTTTGTATTTACTAAATATTGAATCGGCTAGGAATTTAATAAGTGTGTATTGTAGTTTTAGTTTAACACTGGTAATTCCATTTTCCGGAAATCTTTACATACTTTCTTGAACAAGTTTTTTTGTTTCAGACCGCCGCAGGTCGATATGGCCAACCAACGAACAATTGCCTATTTGATGAAGACCCCGGCATCATGTCTGAAGTTGATACGGCTTCTACAGGATTTCGTCGAGGAGGGAAACAAAGATCTTCCCTCCCCGTCGTCCGCACCCCTAGCAAAACTTTAGAACGACCCTTGGGTACGTATCAACGGAATATTAGTGTGTATCTAAATTAGGGCTGCCTTACATACTGTAACGCTGACGGTAATATTTGGTTTCGTAAGGGCCATGTTCACCGAAAAGATAACAGTCTGATTATCTAAAAACAGCTGTTTAAAACACATTTTCATCTTCACCAAAGCAAATCAACCGATTAAACACGCTTATCAACTGTTTTCTCTCACTACGTTTACTAACCAAGGTGGGAGAGGTTGTTTAAAGTCCTGGTTAGTAGTTAATCGGTGTATTTTGATGTTTGTAAATTGCAAATATAACACATTTTAAGGTTTTATGCAGATAATATTATTGTGAGAATTTAACATGCAGTCTGCTTTGAATTATATTTTGGAAGAGGATGACGTTTTGGACGAGTTTGAAACCGTTGAAAGACTTTTGTGAACTCCTCGTTTGTATTCTACCAGACGACACTACTTCACACTAAACTAGGGACAATTTCTTTTTCGTCATGCGTAAAATTAGCAATCCATTGTATGTAATTTAAAAAACTATTTCAAACGAAAATGAACAAAACTTCAAACAACCGATAATTAAATGATTAAAGAACTGTCATCTCAGGTATGATGCAACCATTTTAAGATGTTTCACATTTGTACGGTTTTACGTGTTGAGTTACCCACCTTATTTGACTGTAAGTATTATAAAAATTCGGTCTTCCATTCCTTAAACGCTCGTTTATGTAAACGAGCGGTTTAGGAATGAAACACCGATCGACAATGCATGCAATGCAATGCATGAATGCTCGGTTATGTAACCGAGCTAGAATAAGTTGTGGTGAACACCAAAATTACCACGTCATGTGTAAGCAACTGTTTACGTTTAGCGGGCCGATTACGAAACAGTCGGTTATTTTACTGTTGGTGAACTTGGCCCTAAATCAGTGATAATTAATAGTTGTCGAGCCATCAAAGAATCGATAAATAGGTATTCAGTAGCGGGGCAAGACAATGAAGATAGTTTCATGGTTGTACTGTGAACTTTATAATCCAAAGTTTATGCAATTTTAATTTAAAATTTTGTGGCGGTACGTATGGCAGCCCTACTCGGAATATTTGCTCAAAATTTGCATCCGTCCATAGAAAAATAGCACCCAAAAAAGAAATGTTCTGTTCAAGTCATTAGTGAGCTAATTATGAGAATAACGTTTTCAATCATTGTAGACTGATGCTCAAGTCCACTCTCCCAAGCCTCATTAAGAAAAAATGTATTCTACAATAATAACAACGTATTCAAACCGTTCGCTGTAATGCTATCATGTCTATTATTTAGCACAGCACCAACCTTCGGGAAATATGGATGCGCTGGATATTTCTCTTAACGGTTTTGCATTCCTGGAAAGCCTTTGGAAGCCGATGCCAAAGGCTTTCCACGAAGCAAAATTTATTAAACTTGTATTGATACAGACTACTCCCACAACAGCATTGAAGATATTACGAAACATGACGTACCTAATAATGTAAACTCCGTAACAAAATAATAACAAAGAAAACGTGAACAAAGTGCCTTTTCACAATTCAACTTCTTTGTTTTTATAAGGTTTTATGCAAAAGAAAATCCTAACTCTATCGTGTTACGCGTCTTTGTAAAGAAATGAAATTGCTGATAATAACAAAATACTGTTCAATAGAGGTAAGGGTTCTTACAGACGAGCGGCACGTTGCCAACGGCAGACAAACTGCAGTCATCGCCACCTGTCGACAGTGGCGACGCTTGCAGTCGACCCCGATTGCAATAAATTTACGCGGCAACGCCACAAATGCAGGCGTCGCCACCCGTCGACGGCAGTCGTCGACAGGTGGCGACGGCTGCAGTTTATCTGCCGTTGGCAACGTGCCGCTCGTCTGTAAGAACCCTAACGTAAATTTCTTTGAAATAAAATTGTTTCTAAGTGTTACCGTGAAGTTTTCCATGCACTTAACGATAATGATACGTTGAAAGTTTTTTAAGTGTCTGTTATTATTTATTTACTTTAAAAACTACCAAGCCTAATTTGTTATTAGTTTAGTAAAAGCAGCTCTTTTCATTAGCACATCACGCCTATAACAATGCAATTAATATGTATAGTGTTAATTCGGGAAGCTGGTGTTACTTTAGTTAGATGATTCAGTGTGAAACTTTTAAATAGCTTACCTACACAAGTCTTTACACAATTTAATAGCGTTCAAAGAAAGCCATTTTATTAGCAAAATCTACCAAGGTTCTACCCTCACTGCATCTTGGAAATTAAGGGTCAAAGTCTCTTGAAATCTACAATTTATCGTTTAGTTCCAAGGCGAAATGGCCTCTCGTAAAAGTAATAAAATGATCATTTCCCGTTAGTAGCGAGAGTATCTGAACTTGTGAAGTTGATTCAGTTTCAAACGTATACATATTGTTATACGGTGAATAGTTTTGTCTAATAACTTTGACTAAAGATTTTTGCAAGTACCTTTATTCCTATTTCAAAGACGGTTTTCTCTTGCTCTCGATAGCAAGATCCATTAAATCAAAGCTTACTGGATGCTAAAAGCATTTCTTAATTACGACGTCTCTACTACACTCGGAAATATTTATTTTAATGTAGGTATTCTACCTGTACAACATTAAATTCAATGTCGACAAGAACTGCTTTAGAAGTCAAAAGTCGTCTCAGTGAAAATGAATATCTCAGCAATGCACATTCCGACAATATTAGTAGGTACCTGAATAGGTGTTCGTATTTCGTACAAATCTCATGTTGTAACGTCGCTTATACGAAAAAAAGTCATATTTTCACAAGCAAATACGACTTATTAACGACTACGACTTATTTATGACTTATTTATTCAATATAAACCTTATTGTTTTTCAATAAGGATTATATTCGTACGAAACGTTTAATTGACTCAGTAAAGTCACATAGCCGTAATTGACCAAATCCGACTTGCAGGTTGTAGTTGGTACCTAGTGGACAGGACCCATAAAACATAAACATACATTAAACATACATACTTACATTTTAATAAACACACACACACATACATACATCATACATACAAACATTTAAACATACATATACATATTTTTTTATTAAACATACATTTTTGCTGGATTTATCTGCCAGACATACCTATCGGCTTCCGTGTGATCTGACCGCACGCGTGTACATTCCGACCCATCCATCTAAACCTTTCATCAATGTTTCACATATACGCCGGTAGCTATACGCTCCGGGCGTCGCCGTAAGTAAATAGACTTTGAGGCCGTATCACCCACTGAATAACTTTACACGGATTGTAGTCAATTCAGACGCCTTGTGTACTGTTAGCTAGAACTGGGGTCTAATAGATATTGGTTAACTATGCCCGATTGTAGTGTCAATAACGGTCACCTTATTGAAACTCTCAAGTCTCACGTAATTGCATTGTTCGAGTTTAGATTTAAAAATGTGTGTTAAACACGCATTTATATTTCCAGTTCGTCGATAGAATGGTATCAGAATCAGACACGATCGGAACATATTATACCGTAACATTACACGAGTTCTTGCTTTGCTCTAAGCTTAGCTAGTTTTCGTAAACGACATTGACAAGATTAATAAGACAAGACAAGACTCGGTTTTACGATAAACAATTGTGTTCGGAAGTGTCGTATCATATTGTGTATGTATGTTTATGTGTTTACTTTCCTTGTACTAATCATCTGTTTTCTATTAACTACAGCCGGGGACTCGAGCAATTCGGGTTATGCTGTTGTCACACTGACGAACAATACCTTAGATAATGTATCGACCATCTCCGAGGGTACTCTCTCGACCTACGATAGCCACCCAGCACGCAAAGCCAAAATTTACAAAGCCTTGGTTTTATAAAAAATATATATCTCATATTCACCAGCTTCACTCCATCGTTTAGGCTTACATGTTATTTTTTTGACTTAGAAGTTCGAAGATGTTTGAATAGGTGTCTATGTACTGTAACCATTTACTTTTTGTGTATTGTCTAATTCCCCAGTGAACTACATAATGAATACCTAACAAAACTTTATAAACACTTTTCGTCCCGTTAAGGGCTTTAAAAACCCTAAAACACGTTATTGTTTAAGCCAATACGTTAGAACGTTTAGTAGCTTTACGAATGCAGTCAGCATTCAACAAAATATCATAGTTTAGTTTAGTTTATTTATTAATAATTATTAAAACTTACTGGTCGGATTTTGTACAAAGTAAAAACACAAATCATTATACAATAAATAAAATAGCATCAAATACAAATCATCATAAATTATCATCATATCAAATTATACAAAAAATAACAATAATTAAGAACATACAATATTAATAGAATACTAGAATTGCATACATGATAATTACATCAACTTACCTAAAACCATTATTTTAAGTCATATAATGCCTGGTCGGTTAGCCAGTCTTTGAGTTTGGCTTTAAAAGCATTGTCAGACGTCGCGGTCAAGATGTTATCCGGTATCCGGTTGTATACCGATGGACCCATAACATGGATTAACTTTCCAGTTTTAGATAAGGTGTGTGGGTAGCCAACTAATTTGTTTCTACCACGAGTACAGTAATTATGTCTATCTCCGCGTTCTTTATTCTCGCGGTCTTGCGGTGTCATCCCATTGTGATCGCGTAATGGCTCTCACGGCACGCTTCTGCATCCTGAAGGCTCGCTCCCAATCGGCAGCTCGGCCCCAGAACTCAACACCATACTGGAGATCCGAGTGTACCAACGCGAAATAACATCCTCTCATCATATGCCGTGGGAGCGTTTGAGCTAATCGTTCCAGAGCGAAGCATGCTCGTCCGAGTTTGCCGCACATTATATCAATATGCGGCCCTAAAAGTGCAATGTCCAGATCGAAGCCATGAAATGGGCTGACTTGTACCTGTTCGACAACACTGCTTCCTACCCGAAGCGACAGTGGTGTACACATTCGACCGGAAAGATTGACGTGCATGTAGTGGGTTTTGGTTGTGTTAAGTTTCAAGCCATTAATTTTAAACCAGTTGTTAATTTTACCCACCACTAAGTTGAGCCTTTCTTGAAGTCTCTCCATCGACTGCGCGCACACGACTGCAGCAACATCGTCCGCGTACATAAAGACATAATCCTCACTTATTGCCGCAGGCATGTCATTGAGTAATAGACTGAACATGATGTTAGAGAGGGAGGAGCCTTGTGGTACACCCTTCGTGATATTAAGAGGGTCTGACCTAACCTTTCCGCTGTCGCCCATCACGATCAGCGATCTGCTTTTTAAAAAGTCGAGCAGCAACTCCAATGCTTTTCCCTCTATCCCAAGATGCCTCATCTTCAGTGCCAGCACGCCATGGTCCGCGACATCGAAAGCTTTTGAGAGGTTGCAGAAGAGCACTGCCACTTGCTGTTTTTCCTCCCGAGCCTTCATTACATGCCGGATGACCACACGTGCAAGGGCAGTTGTCGATCGCCCTTTCCTGTAGGCGTATTATCGGTCGGTGAGGCAGTTAGTCTTCTCGAGAAATCCCAATAGTCGGTCACATAGTCCGTTCTCAAAGACCTTAGCGACTGCCGGAATGACAGACACCGGTCGGTAATTGTTTATGTCACTCTTCTTGCCTTTGCCCTTATACAGTGGAGAAATCTTGTTTTTTTTAAATGTACTATGGGGGTCTTTTCCGCCTGACCATTTTAATTTTTTTTCGCTTAAATCATGCGGAGGCGCCGAGCCACGCCCCCTTAAAGCTTGGGCCTATTAGGAAAGCGTCAACTTTGGCGCGCAAAATAACAATAACTCTCGTTTGGCGTGCGTCGTCAGTGCGCTCGGCCGATTCGGTATCTTTTCATTCATTTTTTCTACACAAAGTCAACGGGGCGGGGCTAGAGAGCGTTTTTATGTTGCGAGTGCAAGCAAAAATGAGCTTAGTGGTGGTCAGGCGGGAGTGTCCTCGATAGTACTGGGATAGCATCCACTACGCAAACACCTATTGAATAACACCGCCAGAACATTTGTAAGCGATGCAGCCGCTGTATTCAGTAGCTCCACTGATGTGTCATATAAGTCTTTTGTTGGTTTGCGTGCGATCCGTTTCGTAACAATGCGGTATACCTCAATCGGTGAGAAGGGATGTAGCCAAACACACTGACTGGCGGGGGGTCGCGCTTCCAGGAGGGAAGCGCCACATGAAAAAGCCGCATGGATGAATTTGGCATTGACCATATTTACCAACTCCTTTACTCATACCGACAGACCAATGATATTTTGTTGAATGCTGACTGCATTCGTAAAGCTACTAAATATTTAATACAACACGCAATGAAGTCATAATGAAAAATGATAGACGTCATAACTAATGATGGTGTTAACAAGAATGCACACTAATTCTATCTATATACATATAATAAATCTGTAGAAAAATCGTTTTTGTACATCGAAAATATTTTGAAAAAAAATTGCCGGTGTGGTTAAGGATAATCAACAGAACACATTTCCAGCATTTTTAGAATTTTTGTCTGTTTGTCTGTTTATCTGTTTCGATGATCAAGCATCACGTAAAATTTACGGAACCAATATAGATAACTTTTATAAATAAAAATTGTGCGTATCTTGAGGTGTTATTTAGTTTTTGTTTCATCGTAATCGGTTAATTCTATCAGAAGATATATTAATTTAAAGTGTTCAAGAAGAACTAATTATCAAATGCAAGATGCAACGACATCTATTGCACTAAAATGGTACTAAGGCCCGTATATTCCCAGTCGCCCCCGCAGGGATTGCCACCGGAGGCAAATGGGAATAAATATTCCCAGTCGCCACCGGCGGTGACTGGGAAGTCATTGCCCCCACTTCAGTTTCGCTGTACATTGCTTTCTTCATCGTAGAGAATAAAAAAGATGATGCAACTTATCTTATTATTAAATTACCGAATGAACCATTATATATATAGGATCAGGAGTGCCGAGAGGAATATCGTCAGTTGGGGGTCAAAGTTCCAACTTTTTGACAAGTTGGAACAACACCTCCAGTGTTTAAAGTAAAAATCGACCCCCGTACTATTCAATCCATCCATCAGCACAATGTTTTGAGTACGTTACATTGAGTTCTACCACAAAACATGATTTTCCACCCAAAAAAAAAGTCGTTTCCTTGCAATAATTTTTGTGTAAAGTTACTTATTTTCATGTACAGAAAGCATATTTGACGGCTTCGTGATGAGGTCTTTTACACCCAGTATTTAAATAAAATTCATCGTACCTAGTTACCTACGACCCATCGTTGAGGCCGGAAAGCGCGCCAATTTGTCTCCGCCTCTTTGAACTGGTGACGAATACTATTATTATTCGTCTATATATAATAACTGAACGAAATAAAATGTAACTACTGTATTGGTGACAAAATAACAAATAAAAAGGAGTCGCAGTCAGGGGTCGATAATCGATTTATTTGGTGACAGATCTAGCATTCTGAGCACAAAGCTATTATTTAAGTAATAAAACTATTATTATACGAACGAAGTTTATATTCATCTAATGTACTACAATGTTATTGGTAATCCATCTCTTATTTTACACATATATTAACATTAATTTGATAATTCATACCTGGGAACATTTTTTGTTTATCTGAGAACGAAAATATTTAAAAGGTCTGTTCGCCTAACTGTATTACCTTTTTACCTGCTTTATCTTTTTACTAATTACTATTTTGTGTTGTGTACCACTTTGTATTGTGTATTGTATGTGTGAAAGATATGTGAAGACTAACGAACACCACCTGGAACAGAGGATGAATAAGGAATCAACCATCAAAAGTATTTACTGTTGTATCAAAACAATAAAGCGTCATTTTTTCTGAAAACTATTAATTAGCACCCATGATAAATAATTTGCATGCCTAATTCATGAATTCATGATACTCAAGAAGAGAAAAACTTTGACGGTTTCGAAGCCGTCTCTAAATTCTCATTCTACTAAGTGCTTATTTTCGGATGGGAAATCATCAAATGACTTCTTCCGCTCTGGCCGGAGCAGGAGGGAGTGTCAGTCTTTTACTGACTAAAACCCATCCATGTTCCTTCATCGCCCTTTGTGTTCCGGGGCCACGGTATCTCTTCTCTCAAACAGTCCCCGCAGCCCCGGCAGGCATCGGCCCTTGCGGACCCCTTCCTTTTGCTGACATCTCTTTGAGGCGCGCGTGGAACACGAACGTGTCGTCGACACGTCCTTTCGTCATAAGACGGACGGACGGCGAGCTAGCCCATAGCTCACCGTCCACAGGCCCGCGCCTACGGTGGCCGAGGGCCACCACGTGGCCTCCGACGCCCGGTGCGTTTCCCGCGGCGGCTGGGACGCGAAGTTCTCTCCCTCTCACGTTCCGCCTCCTTCGCTAGCATGACTGCTTCGCTTTCGGTCCTTGTTCTATTTGAGGGTTTTGTAGTAGTTTAATTTAAATCTTTGAGAAGGTAGAGGCTTCTCTCAGATCGTGGAAATGGCCCGAAGCTACTAATAGGTGCTAAGGATAAAAAAAAACAAGAAAGTGTCTCTACGTACCCATCTACTTACTGAATTTGTATTGACAGCATCAGAAGTGTCTGCTGATCTGTCTGGCGAGGTACTGCGATAAACTGAGGTAACGAATCAGGCTCCTTATTCACAAACGCTTCGATTCGATTTCGATTGTATGTCTATCTCGCTCGACCTCGTCCTGGGTACGATATTGTTGCTTCTATAATAATATGTGAGCACAATGTAGAGATAGACCTTCTAACCATGATAGAAAGTCTACATCTTACTCACATTTACAAAAACTGAAATAATGCTTTTAATAGGCAATATGCACGTAATTTATTCTTCATTTAAATCAGTGGTTCCCAATTAGTTTTTGCTGCGTACCACTTCAAAAAAGACCTCAAACCTGCGTACCCCTTATTGTACTCCAATGATAAATAAAAAAAATAAGTTTGTTTAAATAACATTTATTATCTTCTAAATTACAGTACCTACAATAGAGAAATCAGAATAATATGATGTATCGGCGAAGACGCTGATGTGACAAATGTGCACGTTTGTCTTTGTCTGAAATTGTTCTTGATTTTACTGATAGACGCGCGTACCCCTTGATGCAACTTCATGTACCCCTGGGGGTACGCGTACCACTGATTGGGAAACACTGATTTAAATCAATAAAATACAGTACTATGAACCCAAGAAAAGTATTAAAAATTAAGTTCAACTACTGCTTGTCGCACAAAAATAATATTAAACTCTTGCAATTTTCTACGACAGTTCAAATGTCCGTAGTTGTCGCGGCCATGATGTGACGTCATTATCCTCAATCTGCCTTGTTTACATCTTAATTTTTTGGCCTTAATAAAATAATTTTACTAATTGTATTTACTTTATTCAAGTAAAAATTGCAATAACAATATTTTAATAAAATTTTAGTGAAACTTTAAGCACTTTTCAAATAAAAGTGTTTTTTTGACACATTGACTTTGACGTCACTACCGGCGTGTTAAGAATGTGTTCCGTTCTTCGTTCCGTTTCACCAAAAACATCTATACTAATATTATAAAGAGGAAAACTTTGTTTGTTTGTTTGTTTGTTTGTAATGAATAGGCTCAAAAACTACTGGACCGATTTCAAAAATTCTTTCACTATTAGAAAGCTACATTCACCCTGAGTAACATAGGCTATATTTTATCCCCATACTCCCACGGGAACGAGAACTACGCGGGTGAAACCGCGGGACATCCGCTAGTGTTAAATAAAACAGTAAATTGTAAAATAAGTGATGTATTAGAAACTTAGACAAGTGTACCACAATGTTTTTATGCGCCAATACAAGGCATTTATCATAAATAAAAAGAGTTTTGTACTTATTTCATGCATATTCCCTATTACGCTTCTCATTCAATTACGCATGCCAATTAAACAAACTCGCCAATGGGCGTTGTTCGATCCTTGTCTAGGTTAAGGTAGTTTTAAGCTCCATTAATTTTATGTCTTCTACCCTCACTTCTGGTGAGGTGACGGCGAATGAGCAGCCATCTTAGTGCTGCAAGGAGTCGACGTTCGACTACCGAAAGAGAAGCAGGTTCGCGCTGCCGTGCACGCCGATGTGTCGATACCACATTGTAAAACCTGACTTTTCATCTACTATTGTGATATAGTGCCTTCTGATCGTATCAGAACAATTCTAGACAATAAATTTGTGTGTGCCTACAATTCGGATCCCGAAAGACTTTCTAGAAGCCCATAGTGACGTCACATCCAACCACGCGGCAGCAAGCTGCATCAGCAAGCTTGATCCAAGCCAGGACAAGGGTGAAGCAAAAGGTTAGTGGAGTCAAATTGCCTGTTCTAGCCAAGGATCTGAATCTCAGCCAGTTACACCAAAATTATTAACTATTAGGTATCTCTAAAACCCTCAAACTTCTCATACAGTCCACTACTTCAAATTAAAGGCCCACGTGCCACATTTTTTGGTCTTCGAGCCTGATTTCAGTACCTATTTTGTTTCCCAGTACCTACTTTCAACACCGTTATAGTTTCCATTCTATAATATTTTACGTCGTACGTAAACATTATCCGGTGTGCAGATCATTGCATACATACCTAAATCTATTAATTGCATAACAATTAAATCCCAAATACCTACTTGCATTAAATAAATAGGTACGTATCTAATTTGTACTACCTAGAATCTACCTACATTAACAATATTGTCAACTTATAACGTTGAAGGTAATCATGCCTCCTAGAAGAGATGTATCATCGCAATCAATTACATACCTAATCCAAGAAAAGGAACTTCTCTTTGAGCAATTACAATATGTCTATGAAATGTCAAAGGACATTTCAACGCCTGATAAGCGGGATTTACTTTTATTACGTGTTTCGGACATTGATGAAGTGCGTGATCGATTTCAAAAAGTAGTTCTTAAAATATGTGAATCCGAGTTGGAATCAAACCCGGACGCTAACGTGCGAACCCAGGAAATAAAAAGTTTCGATGATATTTATTATAACGTAAAATTAGTTACAAATAGATTAATTAATAAAACTGCGGGTAGTGTTAAACTTGAAAATCAAAACGTAATTCAATCAAGTCCGCGTTTACCTAAATTAGAGCTATTTACATTTGACGGTGACATTGAAAACTTTACCACTTTTTACGAAACCTTTTGTTCACTGGTACATAACCAACCACATATACCAAATATCGATAAATACCATTACCTTCTGTCATGTACGAAGGGCAGTGCATTAAATATTGTTAAAAGTTTACCGATTACTGCAAGCAATTATGATTTAGTCTGGAAAAGTCTTCTTGACAAATACCAGGATAATCGTATGTTGGTGGGTAGATACCTCGATAAAATGTTAGGTTTCTCACCGATAAATAAGGAGTCTTCAGCTCAATTAAATACCTTTATTGAAACATTTGAGCATTCTTATCAAGCTATTCAAGCGTTAAATATAGAAAATTTAAATAGTTATGTGATGTGTCATATTGCACTACGTGCCTTAGATTCACAAACTAGAAAATTATTTGAACAAAATTGGGATCAAAAATCAGTTCCGACTTTCCATGATTTAATTAGCTTCGTAAACAATCATATCAAAGTACTTGATCACTCTATTTCTTACACTAATAATACAAGTTCAGTGAACTTGCAACAAAATAAACGTCAACCAATTAATAAGACGGAAAAAACTAGGTCATTTACTCATGCATCTTCATCGCAAATCAACTCTTCTTGTTTACATTGTAACGGCAAACATATGATTTTTAGGTGTGATAAATTCCGTGAATTGTCCACTAAGGAGCGCATTAACCGTGTTAGTGCACTTAAATTATGTCATAATTGCCTAAAACAAAACCATAATGCTAATGAGTGCAGAAGCCAGTTTAAATGTTTAGTTTGTCAGAAATCGCATCACGTGTTATTGCACCTCGACGATAACAAACCGGTTTTGAGTTCGCGCCTAAGCGGCAGCGACTCGAGTACATCTCATGCAAAATCATTACCATCACAGACGACATCGACTACTACCGGTCCGAGTGAAACTAACAGTTGCCATTCCGCTTCTTTACACACAACTGCTGGTACAGTTATACTAGGTACAGCTGTGGTGCATGTGTTAGATAAAACCGATTGTTATCAGCCGTGTCGTGTTTTGATTGATTCTGGCGCTCAAACAAACTTTATTTCTGTTGATTGTTTACAACGTTTAGGGTTACAGCCTCGTAAATGTAATTTTGATACTTTTGGCCTCGCAGGCGAAAGTGTAAAAAATCATGGCATGACTTCGTTCGCTTTGAAACCGCGTCATAGTAACGAACCATCTTTTAATATTGACGCTGTAGTGCTTACAAAAATTACTGGTGGTTTGCCGACCGTACAGTTACCTCAAAGCGTTATTGATGAATATAGAAATTTAATTCTTGCTGACCCTACCTTTTATAGGCGTTCAGATATAGATATTATTTTGGCGGGTGATGTTTTCCCGTATATTTACGACGGAAAGAAATTAATCTTTGGTTCAGATATACCTGTTGCGTTAAGTAGCATTTTTGGTTATGTGATTACGGGAAGGTTTTGTATGTCGGAGAACAACCATTCTAACGTCACCGCTGCTACTACTTCTCTGCATGCAGTAACGTTTACTGTCGAGGAAAATCTCCTCAATGACTCCCTCAAACGGTTTTGGGAGGTTGAATCTTTGCCGTGCGAAGTTCAACACTTAAATCCGCAAGACGTTCTTGCTGAAAAAATATTTTCTGTAAATCATTACAGGGACGAAACGGGCCGATACGTTTCTCCTATTTTATTAAAACCAAACCACGAGCCTTTGGGTGATTCCTACAATTTAGCTTTTAAGCGGATGACTCAATTAGAGCGCAGACTTGATAAATTACCCGATTTAAAACAGGCATACTGTGATTTTATGAACGAGTATGAATCGTTAGGACACATGGAACTTTATAAGGGTACGGAACCATCTAAATATTTTATTCCGCACCATTGTGTATTGAAACCCGCGAGTACAACTACACCTTTGCGAGTTGTTTACAATGGTTCAGCTCCTACCACTAACGGATTATCACTTAATGACATTCTTTTAACCGGACAAAAACTACATTCAGATATTTTTAAAATTCTAAGTCAGTTTCGGTTATACGATGTTTGTTTTACCGCAGATGTTTCTAAAATGTTTCGAGCGATCAATATTATTCCGTCAGAAAGAAAGTACCAACATATTCTCTGGCGTGACACAACATCTGACCCCGTACGCATTTATGAACTTAAAACAAACACATACGGTCTTAGAAGTGCCCCGTTCATAGCTATTCGAACGTTACATCAATTGGCTTATGATAATCCGCAGTCCTTGGCTTCCAATGTGTTGTTACAAGGATGTTTTGTTGATGATGTATTATGGTCGTGTCCTACGATAGACGAAGCTTGCACGTTGCAAGACGAGTTAACCTCACTTCTTAAAAGTGGAGCATTTGATCTTCGGAAGTGGGCAAGTAATCGTTCTGAATTGCTCACGCGTATGTCAACCGAGCAGGTATCTGCTATTAATTTTCAAGACGATACGTTATCGTCCTCAATCAAAGTGCTAGGGTTGACGTGGTTACCTAGCTGTGATTGTTTTTCCTTCAATTATAATTTAAATGACTCGCTCTCAACGAAGCGGTCAGTTCTCAAATTACTTGCGAGTATCTTCGATCCCGTGGGTTTTATATCGCCATGCACTTTTGTTGCTAAGTGTATTATGCAAGATTTATGGAAGTTAAGTTTAGGATGGGATGACTATTTACCAACCGAGTTAAAAGAAAAATGGTATAAATTCTTTTCAACCTTGCCCTGTCTTGCAGAGTTGCGAATTGAACGACATCTTTTAATATCTAAGTTCAATTCGGTTCAGCTCATCGCCTTTTGCGATGCATCATCCTTAGGCTATGCAGCATGTATTTATGTTCGCAGCACTGATAAAGCGGGTAATATAAAGGTGCGGTTGCTAACAAGCAAATCAAAAGTGGCTCCAATGAAGCCAGTGTTGTCGATCCCTAGACTGGAACTTATGGCGGCCGTGCTGCTTTCTAAACTTATTAATTGTATTGTAAAAAAAATAAAGGAATTAGATTCCCCAATTATTGCACTCAGCGATTCGAGTGTCGTTCTTTCATGGCTTCAGACTCCATCATATAAATTAAAAACTTTTATTTCTAATCGAGTCAGTCAAATAACTGATATTTTGGAGCCTAACTGTTGGTATCATGTCAGTAGTGAGAATAATGCTGCTGATATTTGTTCACGAGGCGCTTTACCTGATCGATTTATGGAATATGCTCCGGAATGGATCCGTGGTCCCTCGTGGTTATATCAGGAACGTGGTCTATGGCCTATTAAAACGGTTTATGTTTCTGACCAAAATAAAGTGCCCGAATTAAAATCAAATTATGACTCTTTTTGTTTTAATACTACTGACAACAAATTGAAGAATTGTAAAAATAATCTAGAAGAATTAATATTTAATAAATTCTCATCATTCAACAAGTTACAACGTTATATCGCCTGGTACCACCGTTATTTAGACTATTTAAAATCGAAACAGATAGTCTCAGGGCCACTCACTACCCTTGAGCTAGCTCGAGCTCATGATTCTATAATTAAAATAATTCAAACGAACTATTTTGAATCTGAAATTGCCATACTTTCTAAAAAGGGCAACGTAGTAAAATCCTTACGTAAACTTTCACCCTTCGTTGATGACAATAAGTTCCTCAGGGTGGGGGGTAGAATTTCACAGGCTGACTTGCCGTATGATACCAAGCATCCTTTACTTTTGCCAAAAGCATGTCATACAACTTTAATTTTAATAGAATATTATCATAAACTTTACATGCATGTGGGTCCGCGCACGTTGCACGGAATCTTATCTAGGAAATATTGGATTATAAATGGTCGTAATGTTATTAGATCGGTGTTGTCAAAATGCGCAAAATGTTTTAAATTTAGACCGACTTCAATTCAACCAATGATGGGTACGTTACCCCCAAGTAGACTTCAACCTAACAAAGTATTTAATCATGTAGGTGTCGATATTGGAGGTCCGTTCATTGTAAAGGAAAGCCAAAAACGTAATGCTAAAACTTATAAGGCCTATTTATGCCTGTTCATTTGTTTTTCTACCAAGGCTGTGCACCTCGAGGTCTTGTCAGACTTGTCATGCGAGTGTTTTTTAGCAGCTTTTGACAGATTTGTTTCTCGACGAGGATTATGTAATACCTTATATTCTGATTGTGGGACAAATTTTGTTGCAGCCTCCAAACATCTGAAGGAAGTCTGTAAATATTTTAATAGCCAAAAAAACCGCGACCACATTCTCAATGGTCTAACATTGCGATCAGTTAATTGGAAATTTAATCCACCTAGTGCCCCTTCCATGGGTGGCTTATGGGAAGCCGGAATAAAATCCGCAAAGCATCATCTCTTTCGTTCTTGCGGAGATAAGGTCTTCACGTTTGAAGAACTATCAACGGTTTTTTGCAAAATTGAAATGATAATGAACTCACGCCCACTTTGTCCAATGTCAGATAACCCTAATGAATTTGATGTCATTACCGCTGGTCATTTTTTAATTGGTCAAAGTATGCTATCGGTTCCAGAGTTTAACTTAGAGGATGTTTCTTTAAGCAGGTTGTCACGTTGGCAATCACTTCAAAGAATTACACAATCATTTTGGAAACGTTGGTCTCATGATTACCTTCACACTCTGCAACAGAGAGCGAAATGGTATTCATCACAACCTAATCTGAAGGAAGGAGACTTAGTTCTCATAAAATCTGATGTCAAGCATCCATCCGAATGGCCGCTGGCAAGAATTGATAAAATTCATCCCGGTGTTGACAATATTGTTCGCGTCGTTACTGTCCGAACAAAAAATAGTACCTATAAAAGACCGGTAAACAAACTTTGCCCATTACCATACTCTAACTAGTAGTTTTAGTTAATAAAACCTACCTCAATTAGGTAGTTATTCTAGTTTTATAAGGATAATCTATAATTAACATAATTTCTTATAAGTAGGTTCGTACCTTCCCCCATTTGTTTTTTTTTCCCAACATGGCTCTATCAGGGTTTGTGACCACTGATGTAAGCCTTCTCTGGCTTGTAGCCCGATCTCTTGTTTTATTTTTTTCTTACTTTATGGGAAATCATCATAGTGATTTCGGTGGAGGGTATGTTCGATCCTTGTCTAGGTTAAGGTAGTTTTAAGCTCCATTAATTTTATGTCTTCTACCCTCACTTCTGGTGAGGTGACGGCGAATGAGCAGCCATCTTAGTGCTGCAAGGAGTCGACGTTCGACTACCGAAAGAGAAGCAGGTTCGCGCTGCCGTGCACGCCGATGTGTCGATACCACATTGTAAAACCTGACTTTTCATCTACTATTGTGATATAGTGCCTTCTGATCGTATCAGAACAATTCTAGACAATAAATTTGTGTGTGCCTACAATTCGGATCCCGAAAGACTTTCTAGAAGCCCATAGTGACGTCACATCCAACCACGCGGCAGCAAGCTGCATCAGCAAGCTTGATCCAAGCCAGGACAAGGGTGAAGCAAAAGGTTAGTGGAGTCAAATTGCCTGTTCTAGCCAAGGATCTGAATCTCAGCCAGTTACACCAAAATTATTAACTATTAGGTATCTCTAAAACCCTCAAACTTCTCATACAGTCCACTACTTCAAATTAAAGGCCCACGTGCCACAGGCGTGAAAATACTTAATGCAAGCCTTTCGCCAAGCGCCTTGAGTGATAGACATAGAGAGATATACATAAACTTTCAACCTAATCGTAAGACTAGTGGGAAAAAAATCCCATTTAGTTCTACCGTGGAACTGTGGTAGTAGAACTAGTGGGAATGAACCATTCTTCCTTCGGGTAAGATTTTTGCAACAAAACTACTTGCCTATAATTGGTAAATTATGAATAAAAGTTTTTAAATTGAATAAACAACTTAATTATCCCGAACTCCGTTTATAATATTTACATTATTTACATATACTAACTCTATAATAGAAATAAAAATATTTACAAGTATCAAAAAGGGTACAGGGCGTCGAAAATCATTGTTGGAGTTTTCATACTCGTAATGCAAATAGCAATACAAGTGTGAATATGACAAACGAAATAACTGATTTGTGAAAAATTGGGCTCGTAGAACGTAAAAAGAACTTTCAACGAACTATGTTAGAATAACATTTTGTTATTTAGTTTTTGAGACATGACGTTTGAACGACGTGTTTGTAAAACTGCAGCAGTACGGTAACATTGTTTTTATTAACATAAGTACTATGAACAACAAATTTAGTTTTTCTGTTTAGTGCAAATTGAAATATGAATGACCGGAAATATTGTTAAATATTGTTTAGTGCTACGAAACCCTTGGTGTGCGATGCCGACTTGCGCTTCGCCGGTTTTTTATTTAATAAAAAAAAAAGTTTTTTATTTCTAATACTTATGACTAAACAATCAAATGATAGGAAGTACCTTTTGAGCAAAAAATTACTTGTATTAATATTAAATACAAGTTTTTTAATTAATAACCTAATACTGTGTCATGATTATATTACACGCTTACTTTATTAAACCATATTTTAAAAGAATTAAATATAAATTATAAAGAATATTCTTACGTATTTTTTTTTTTAAATTATTTATTGTGTCATTTGTATGGTTTACGTACATAATGAACATGACACAATACCGACTTATCGCTGAAAATGTTATTTTCGTTTTTTAAAAGGGAGACACATTACTGCAATATAGAGAATATTGCAGTAATGTGTCTCCTCCCTCTTCTCGATAGTCTGTGACAATATTCTCTAATAAAATATGTTAATTTATTATGGGTGGGAAATACAATTACTACATTAATTGTATTCACGGAAGAAAATGTAGTTCTAAGATGTAGGATGTATGAACTGTAACTACCAAAACTGGGTCGTTGTTTTTAGTGCCTATTTTCACTCGCACTAATATCAAGACACATAAATAATTATTTAATTAGAGATGAGGGAGATTATTGTCTTATGTTTAAGATCTACACGAAACGGATGCTCATAACCTTATTCCATACTAGCTCTCCCGCGCAACTTCGTCTGCGTCACATAATATAGCTTATATATTGTGCAATTCAGTTGTTTTGTGCATACAATAGGCATGATGACAAATTTTGAAAAACTGTCCTATAATGTTCGGAAACGTAAATTATTTGAAATCAATTTCATATATTTGGCCACAGTTAAGGTTTAATAGTTAAAAAAGAACATTTTAGTTTTTCGATTTAAAATTCCCACCGAAACGCTCGCCAGTGTCATGGCGTCGCTGGTGACGTCACACCTGACTAGTGCAAAACGTCAACACAACAAAGCTAGAGGTTTCGTACGTCTATACTTTTAAATAATTTGCGAATTGCAATTATTAAAATGAATTCGAAAAAGTACAGGTGTTGTGCGGTCCCGCAGTGCGGGAACACATCAATACAAACCCCAAATAAGTTATTTATGTCCGTAGTCCCAACTCTGGAAAGTTTGGATTTAATCCAATAACACTCGATAGATGTACAGGATGGCTCTTCACTTCTGCGATGCATCAACATCAAAAAAGCTATGGCATGTTTGCAGCCTCCTAGTGAAGCTACACAATCATGACATTCGACTGAATTTACTGTCTCTTGCTGTTCATCTATTAATAAAGTTACTGCATACAACTTAGCATGTACTTTATGTTCTGGGCAGATTTTTCTTACCACTGTGCACAGATTTTCTTCGCGTTTAAGTTGTACCTACGTAGCTTACGGCGTCATCGCCATAGGGTACCCTGGAAGACCATAAATAAACAAAGAAACGAAACAAATAAACATACGGTTCAATTTAAAAACAATATTACAAAATTGCATTTCAAAGACATACTTTTATCATACTACTAAACCTATTTGGTTTGTTAGAATATGTACTCAAAATATTGTGATTTTAAAATGATTACATAGATTACATTTATAAAATGTGTTTTAGTATTAATAAAGGTACCTAAACAATTATATTATAATAAACAGATAAGTATGTTATACACCTACAAAACCACAGAAAAAGGTGTTCCGCGCAGCAGCGGCACGCGAACACTTTTTATTCAGTCTACATTTCAAATGATACAACAGGGATAGCTCGATAAAACCAATAAGAAAAAAAGAGACAGATAATGTTGTTCTATGTCTGTAGTGCACGCGTCCTTGTCGTACTCACGACAAAAATGCGTTTCCCATCTCTGTCTTTTTTTATCCTCCATTATCGGAATATATAAAATAAATGAAAAATATTAATAAATCAAAGTATATTGCGTAGTTACATGTGGTATGAGATCCTTTGTGTTTTATTTACTTCGGTATCATGATTGGTACACTTTCTGAACACGCACGATGGCATTTTTACAATTTTTATCTAAATTCGTAGCAGCGTATTGCTCGTCGCCACGCGTGTTGCAAACTAAAGGCAAAATGGGTCAATTAGGCCGTTTTCGATGCAAAAAAAAACTCCCAACATCATCACAACGATTTTAGGCAATTTAGCACCGTTTGCCTTACTATACCCTTGTTCCATGATCCGTGTATCATAAGTTAAATCACAAAACCACAGAAATTCGACCATTTGTTTACCTAAATTTCCCGCGTGTTATCAAAAGTGACGTCATGCGCTGTAATTGGTGTTCAACTTAATATGGCGGACATAGGAATTTTGTAGATTTTAATTATCGTATAATTTATCAATCCCGCTCTTAATAATAAAAATATTGCGTGTTTCGTATTCCACAATTCAAGTCTTATTAAATAAATACAATATTTTAGTAATTTTCAATTACTGTCATCATGCCTATTACGAACAAAAACCTTTTAAAATCAATATTGCTTACCTCCCATGACATACGGCGTGATAATTTATGTAGCCTAAAACCTTCTTTGGTTTAGAAAGAACATTTTTGCTGAATTTCAATTCAATCTATCTAGTAGTTTTGGCGTGAAGCCGTACCTTACACACAGACAAAAATTCTAAAAAGTCACTTTTTGTCATCAGTTACGTTTTTCTAACAAAAGCCACTTATTTTTTCTCGAAAATTCTCAATGTACAGTTTTTCTTTCGTTACTGTTTTATTATTTATATGTAGGTATAGGTTAATAATAATTGTTGAATGAATGTAATCTATGAAGGCCTTCAAGCAACGTAAACTTTAACCAAACATTTTGTTCCAGGGTTGGTATTTCTTCAATATCGGAATGAAACCAAACGAGCGTTACTGCCGAACGAGATAACTTCTATAGATACTGTGAAAGCATTATTTGTAAGAAGTTTTCCCAAACAACTGACAATGCAGTACATGGACAGTCCACTGGTCAAGATCTACATTCATGACTCTTCAAAAGATATGTTCTACGAACTAGAAGATGACAGGTTAGTGTGCCTGCACTGAAGTTTAATTAAATAACAAGTTTTGCGCTCCTGTGAATTTCTCGCCGACAATAATGAAGAAACTAACTTACCTTACCAGTAACTTCAAATGAATTTTCTAAAATATTTGCTTACTATCTCACCTACTGTATATAGTAGTCGCAGAAAACTAGTCGCCTTAGATCTAGACTGTCCGTCCCTAGGTAAGCTATCGAAAGTGAAAATGCTTACTTTTCAGGAGAGCAATTTGAAGCTTATATTATCGATACGGAAAACTTACATATCTGTAATATTGTACCTGAAAAAATATTAATAAGGATAGACAGTAAGCACAATGTTGCCGTGATAATAACATATTCTTAATTAGTACGGCTTCCCCTTCTTCTCAGATCTTATAAATTTGCAGTCTTTTAACCCGTCAGCATTTTTTATGAAATAATGTTGAAATCACTGATATCCTTAAAAGCAACATCTTCAATCAATAAAAAATTGAAAATAATAATTATTAACCGGTGCAAATAAGATAACTTATCAGATTTATATAAACGTTTTAGAACTCAAGCTAAACTTGCACTTCAGCAGCATTAAGCTTATTTTGTTAGAGCACCAAAGTTCCGCACAATTATCGCAGGATATTATAATATTGATGGAATCCGAGCGCTTCTGCTAGTTGTATGCAATTTAGAGCACTTGAACAAAAATAATGAGGTTCGCTGTAAATACAGCACATGAAACAAGTGTTCCCTATTGTAGACGCTCATTGCTTTATTACTATCAAGGTCAGCAGGCCTAGCCAAGTTACAAACGTTTCGTATCGATTCTCTTTCTACAATCGTAAACGCCTCGGCGTAAGCGATTGTAGAAAGCGCTAAATTGGTAGCCAAGTTGACACGACTGAGTCGATCGCTCGTTCTCTAATGTCCGTAGAAAAAACCTACACTTTAGTCTATGGTGAGCGTTCCTACCAAAGATTTTAGCGATCAAGATTGTAGAAACGATAACATTATATTCTATTATTTTGGACGATGTAAACTTGTCTCCGAATTACTTATTCGTTTGTGTTGAACACGTGATTTAACGTTGAGATGATGTCATTCCCATTCATTTGATTAGCGTTAACGATTGTAGATTTTCAACTTGGCTAGGGGTGCAGGTGTTACTTAGTATTATGAACAGTTCACGCTGCTGTCAAATAAACTGAAGTACCATTAGGCGTAGATTCAATTACGCTAAAGTTAACTGGCACGCTTCTCTACGAACATAGATGAAAAACTTTACTACCTTGAACCAGAGCCTATAACTATAACACATTTGCACCACATGACACATTTTACAACCAAAATAAGTACCGACACGTAACAAACAAAAATTGTAACTACCTCTACTGCTTATTTGTAACTTATTGAACTGTGCAAGGTTGTTATTTTGATTTAGCAAAGAAAGGTTTTTTTTTATTTGTCGAAATTGTTCGGACAATCCATAACCAGAGGGTGTCGCTCCCAATACATCCCTGATCTGACTCTCAAGTCAACTAAATTACTTGAACTATACCAACTGAACTATACCAACATACAGGATGTTGGTATAGTTCAAGTAATTTAGTTGACGTTTAATTTGAGTCTGTGTTTGAGTACAGACTCAAATGACCATTTTTCGGAAGAAACCATCGCAGCGGGGGAGAAACTTTTAAACAAAGTTAGTGAGAGCCGCAAGGAAAAGTAGATTAGTATCATAGACAACGTAGACATGACCGGAAATAGTAATAAAATTATTAATTAAAAAACCATTTTAAAAACAAGCTTTTATAAAAATGCACTGAAAAGAAGAAAATAAACCTTTTAGTAAATGAAAACGAAAAGATTTCAATGTCACCTGGAGAGAAAGTACTATAAATACTGAAGGTAGCAAATTTTACTCAAAGGAAGCATTCCTTTATTTTTTAAAAGAAACAAATCTGCATTCACAGATTTTCGAAAATTCGCTTGCCACACTCGGGAATCGAACCGGTTCATTCCCACTAGTTTTACTGAACAGAACTAAAATTAACAAATAACATCCTGTACTTATTTGACATCAATCGATAGGGTAAATCTTATTGATCAAATCTCTCTGTCAAACATGGTACTTACTTAAATTAAATGAAAGGAAAACCATGAAATCTAAAGTTATAAATTCAATGGGATAAAAATATAGCACTTTTACTCAAAGGAGTTGAAGAAAGAAGATTGTTTGTTTGTGCAAATTGCAGTCTTCCTATATAGATAGTTCTTCGTCATTTTAATCAATAAATGACGTCAAAGATAATTGTTAACTAGGTACTAACATAAATAATCGGATGCACCTTTGAGTAAACGTGCTTTATCTTATCCCGTTGAATGTTTAGTTTAAATAACTAGGTACCTACATCAACCTAATAGATCCATATTATCCGTATCCATCAAAGTAATAAACGATACAAACAGTAAAAAAACAACTCGTTTCATTTTCGTTTTTAAACTCGAACCTAAAATAAGATTGAAAATGACAGTTCACTGGATGAAGGCCATCTCCCCTAATTTATCAAACTAAAGTTCTTCGTTAAAATTTAAAGCAACGCCATCTGTTGATACATTTTGCGAACAGTATTTCTTCCTATCGCCACTAGGTAGAGCGTGTTCATCTCTAACCCGAGTTTTAATTATTGTTTGTATATCAGAAAGCTTTTTGTTGGTCTAAAGAATAAACAAAACTACAAAGCACTTTCAATTTGTGAAGCAAACATTGCAATATTATTCGGTTGTTTGTAGTTAGTTTTTTTACCGCCGATTTTCTAACAAACGGCTACCAAAATTCTAACTAGTCTAGCTCATGTACGTAAAAATAGAAAAAAAGAATCATGTATGTTCATGAACTGTTAGTTCTTAATTTGAAATGTTTTCTTATTATCTGCCACCTTATCTTGCTCAGATTCATTTAGCAATTTTAACAAGCCTCAATAAGTTTTTCGATGGAAACGAGTCGCCAAAGTTTCTTTTTTTTGTTTTCTACCTATTCCAGATCTCAATAAGGCTTCTGGATGAAACCGAGTCGCCGGTCTTTCCATTTCTTTTGTTCTGATGAGAAAATGATGAATTAAAGCTCTGTATAAAATCCCCTACGAGATTCGCTTGTATTTGTATTGTGTAAAGGTGGAAGTTTTAGAAACTAAATCATTGAATTTGACTTTCAAAGGCTTGCTCCCCAACAAAGCCTATTTTAGGAACTGTACAAATTTAAAAGTTTTTATCGGTTTGGGCCGAAATAGTTTACGATAAATATATAAACTGAAAGTTGAAAAGAACACTTCCATTTATTTCTGTGTTTTGGATGTCTATGGTTTGGTTCTGCTACTCGACAACAGATGACGTTGAATTAAAACTTCATACATTATCGGCGTTTCGTTATTATTATAATTTTATTATTATTTATTTATTCATATAACAATTTGCATTGTGTTTGAATTGGTTTGTACATTAATTAATATTTTATAGCTATAACAACAAATTATGAATATAAAAACAGTAAAATCTAAAATAACACATGATAAATATTGTGTCAATAGACAAATTATTGTAAATATTATTATGTCAAATACTTATAAATCTATTCTCTAAAATGCAAAAAATCGAATAATGTCTTGAATAAATATTTAATGTCAAAAGGTAAATTACTAAATATAAAACTATTCACCATCATTTGTCACCAATTCAGTTAAAGAATATAAACATTTATTCAACAGGAACGCTTTAAGTTTGGCTTTGAATAGAGTACCTTTGTAAATCAATGATCGTAGGTCACTAGGCAACTTATTAACCATAATTCTACTGCTTGGTATTTAGAGCAATGTTTAGTAATATTAAGTTTCGGTGCTATTTTACTTTTTATAACGTTTCTTCTAGTTTTCTGTCTAAGTTCACGTTCTTCTTGTGATTCGTGCTCGTGTATGTATTTCGTAAAGTGACTGAGTATTACTAAAACATATAAACTTGGTAATGTCAAATTACGATTTTTTTTTAATATTCTTTACATGACTCTTGTTGTGGGATTCTGACAATCGTTCTTAACGCACGTTTCTGTAGTATGAATGCTCTTTGGCAATTATACCCGTCAGCTCCCCCAAAACAGATGCTGTATCGTAACCTGGATTCTACTAATGCATAATATACAGATTTTAGCTGCTTTAAATCAATATAGTCCCTGAGGCTTCTTAGCGCGTAACAAGCTGAAGATATTGAGGAATCAATTGGCAGCATTGATAGCGAATGGTTCTTATACTCGATGATAGAGGCGTTAGGTACTATTTTAACCCTGTCCCTACCCTGTACAAAGGGGAAGGTTGGGATGCGTTTCTTCTCTCTCCCTCACTCCTTTCAATAACTATATCGTGTAGTAAGTACATACATCGTTGGATGAGCTGTTGTATTACCTTCAAGTACCTTCCGTACACGTAAAGTGAGGATGTTTTTTTTCTCGTCTCTCCCACGATGTGCGGTGTCACTGGATAAGTCACGATCAAATGCGTGTCTGTGAAATCCATTTTCCATTCTGGAATCCGTTTGCGAAACGCTAAGCTATAAAGTGCGCAACAATTTTACAGTTAATTAAATTAGTTTACATATATAAAATCTGTACAATCATTTAAGAGCCTATACTACCTCAGATTAGCAACTCTATTTGTGGTGATTCAAACTTCGTTTGTAACACTGTTAGAATAAAGTTCTAATCAGCTTGCACTACAAAGCGGTTGTTACGTCAGTCACTGCGGCCGAATAGTGCGAAATAAGTGGTTTTTATTCTTTATAAAATCAAATTTTGGTCTTTTGGAAAAAATAAAAAACATAAGACCTGCTTTATAGTTAGTTCAGTTAGTATGCAAAGTTTCATGATCTAATTTGAAGTACTTTTTGAATACCAGCGGTTTATTGTTCGATTTGGAGGTAACTTTGGGATTTTTTTTCATCGAGAAAATTTTATGAAATCGTGTTTTCGCCAAACATGAGACCTAACATTAATCCTCAACTTTACTCCCGCACTACTCAATGCATCCATCAGCACAATGTTTTGTGTGCGTTACACTGAGTACCTAGTACCATAAAACGTAATGTTTCACCCCAAATGTACAGAATACTTCGTGAAGGGTCCGTTTATACCTTGTAGATAGTTGGGTTTGTCCGCAATTAGACAATAAGCCACCTTATTGTCTAATTGCGGACAAATCCAACTATCTCCTACCTCACTACGAACTTTATAGTGGTTGGATTTTCATGCGACTTTTTTTATTGAGTTCCTAGAGTAGTGGAGAAGAAAGTTAAATATTAAATTATGCGGCTCGCGAATTTTTTATTTTAAATTTCATTTGGATTTTTTTTTGTTCATTAATAACTTCAAATTCGATGAATTCATATTGTAGCGTAATAGCCTACGTGCATCAATTAAACGCTAATTTGTTCTGTTTCTTTGTTCATAGGTTGTCGATGTAATGAATTATTCAAGTATTTTTTGAAAATTTCCTATTTTCTGCAATTATTTCTAAAATATCCAATTTTAACACTAAAATTTCATTTGAAATTGGTAACTGATGATTTTTCACAGATAACTGGACCAAAACAGGGTTGAAGAGACACCAACGCACAAACGCTTACCACGTATTCAGTATATAATGACGTAGCAGACAGCATAAACATTTTTACTTGTTCTCTGAGTGAGTTCACAAAAATAACGATGTACAGAACATGTTATGATTAATCTTCTTCTTCAATCGGTCCCTCATTACTGAGGATCGTGGTCACTGGAACCCTTTAAACGGACAATCTGCCTCCATCGACTCCCGTCCAAAGTTGCCATCACCACCTGCTGAAATTTGCTTGAGGACATAGCCTCTTTTACTTGGTCGGACCATCGTGTTGGCGACCGGCCTCGCGCTCTCTTGCCTTCAGTATTACCAACAATGACCAGCGTTTCAAGGCTGCTATCTCCTCTTCGCATTGTTTGGCCGAAATAGGTCAAAATACGCTGAAGGCAAATTGTAGACAATCGGGTCTTGATATCAAATTGGGAAAGGATAGACACTTTGTGCGTTTGGCTGTCAATGGAATTCGGGGCATCCGCCTCCAGCACCACATTTCGAATGCGTCTATCCTCTGTCTTTCTCTTGTTTGGATTGTCTCTCTTGTGTGATTATGATAAATAATAAAACTGTAATTATAGCCACACTATTGAATTAGGGACATTCCTGTAATGATAGTGATGATGAGTTAATAAATAAATAAATAATAAAAAAAACCGAAGAATATAACCTGCCTCTCTGTTTAGCGTTTGTGGACTGCGAGAAAGCCTTCGATTCGATCGAGACTTGGGCTGTACTGCAGTCTCTCCAACGGTGCCAAATCGATTATCGGTACATCGAGGTGTTGAAGTGTTTGTACAAAAATGGCACATTGCTCGCAGAACGGATGGCCGATGGGGCCGAAAAGTTCTGGAGTGGCGACCGCGAACCGGAAGACGTTGCGTTGGAAGGCCTCCCACTAGGTGGACCGATGACCTGGTGAAGGTTGCAGGAATCCGCTGGATGCGAGTCGCACGGGACCGGTCAATGTGGCGACACTTGGGGGAGGCCTATGTCCAGCAGTGGATGTCTTTCGGCTGAAATGATGATGATGATAAAATAAAAACAGTTGTTCCAAATATTTTGACCGTGTGGGTAGTGCACTTTTGTAGGAAGATACTGATGAAAAATTATGTATAACAGTCATCGACATCACAATAGCGGTAACAAGAAAATTTGTAGGGGAGTTGGGGGAATTGGGAGTCACTTAAGGGAAACTCGTTATTGTAATCACTAATGATCAGTCTTATAATTTGTTCACATTGACTTATCTTTAGAAACTAATCAGGAATCGATTTATTAAAGTCTTTTTTGGCTATCATTGCCATAAACATAATTATAATTAAAAAACAAAAAAATGGTTTTGACTCCAATTACCCACATGTAAGGGAAATGAAAGTCAGTCCATGTCCAGTACGAGTCAAAATTATAAAACGAAGAAACTAACAAAATCTCTTTTAACAAAAAGATAAGAATGAATAAATAAAAAAGTTAGAACTGATAATCCAATGGAATAACAAAGAATAGTAAATAAATCGAGTTAAATGAAAAAATCACAGCGATAGTGACTTGGATCATCAAATCATGTACATGCCTCATGGGCCCATCCAGCACAGTGTTTTCCCTCTTCGAGTCATATCGTACACACAGACTGATCAATTTGTCTCTTGTATGCTTTTCTTTTTCCTAACGTTTCTTATCTTGACTCTCATTACCCCAATGACGGTTTGTTTGCTAGATTTGAATTATTAAACAAAAATATCTGAAAATCTAATAACTTGCATTAATAAATATAAGTTTAGTTCCAGTACTACGCTTTGAAATTATTTTATACGAAAATATGTCAAATATTGATAATCACGTTTTCGATCGAAATTTCGGAAATTTTCGAACGGTCCCTGACCTGTGACACGTGTGTCGCTCACGGTGATGCAAGCATGACTTTCGGGCCGCGTATTGGCCAGTGCGAGAGGGGTGCAGAGCTAAACCTCGTGCGACATAGCCGTATTCTGTAAAGCTTAAGGTTCAATTAATTTTGAATTGACCCCCATTGCCCACTGACTCTCATTCCCCCCGGCTCCCCTAACATAGATAATACACTATACAACAACAACAACAACAACAGCCCATAACGTCCACTGCTGGACATAAGCCTCTCCCATGATGGGAGGAATTTGCCGTAATCTCCACGCTTGGCAGATGAATTGGAGATCGCAGTGATGAAAGACTAACAGAAAACGCTGCTGCCCATTCTCAGGTCTACGGAGGCGCAAGGTGTTCTGCCTCAGACATTAGTCGCCTTATACGACACCCGTGAGTGTAATGGGTTGGTTCTATTCTACTCTGCCGGATACCACACGGCATTGATAATACATATATAAGTATACCTAATACAAGATCTGACACAAGAAAGATGTGCATCTAATAAACTGTACTAAACCAACTTATTAAAATACTACCTTGTCAGGAACAACCGCTGTTTTCTGGTCATAAACTTATTACAAGAGCCAATGAAACAAGAAATCTGTCTTTAAGTTGTACGACAAGTATCATCCATTTATTTTAAGAAAACAGGCACAAAAAGCAAGGAATACAATAAGCAAAGCAAGCAAGCAAAAGCACGCAAGCAAGTTTTAAGCAATTTCAGAACATGAACTTTACAGCGCTAAATTTCCAAAGATACAGGTACTTTATTGATAAAATGTTTTGGAAAGATTGAATCGTTCATGAGCTATCAGAAAAGTATCAATTGAACATCATAAACGTCGCAAATTTCTCAAAATTACGGTGGAGAGGTAGAAAATTAAAAAAAAAAACTTTAAAGTTCGATTTCTCCAAAGCAACCCAGTTTAAACCCCAAGTTATTTATTTATTTAAGAGTCCTATTACATTTTTTTCGCATATTTTTGATTTTTACTTCCTGGATCAAATTATTTCGATCGGCGTACACTAGTCGATAATAATAGCGATCTCCAGACTATTGTCAATTGTTATTGACGAAAATTAGAGACGAGACTGACATGAGACTGAGGAGCGAGCTGAATTGACGTAGAATTATAGTACTTCAATTTAATTTTTTGTAATTTTGTCTTATTATATTGACAAACGAAAACTAATGAAACGTATTCATTGTAGATCGAAGTTTTATATCATATTAATTTATTTGATAAAATTGAGTTTATTTGAAAAACAATGGACGCTGAATCAAGACATTTACGGCTTAAATTACGCTTTCTTTACGATTTTTTCCGTGAAAACTCAAGGAATTTAAAGAAATTCTAGAACTCCAATAAACAAGTAAAACATTCAACTTTTCTTTTAGTAATTTTAGCTTTTATAAGAATGGAATGTAACAATGTGAATTTGAGCGTCAAAGTTCCATCACCGTCGGTTTTTCTTGCAAACTGAGTTCGTAAAATATTTATAGTCAATTACACGAAAAGAAAAATGAAAATGTATAACACCAACTTACAAGAAAGAGAATGGCACTATCGTTATTCATAAGCAAATAATTAAAATATCTTACTGCTACTGAAAATTACTGCATCAAAAGTCCTGAATTTACGTAAAAAATGTAATAGGACTCTTAACGACAACCAACAAAGCATACACCATACATGTTTCATCATGTTGAATTTTAACATTTTATAGTCTAGCCTTAATTAAAGGTTGCCACGGCATGCATTAAACATTGGAGAAGAAAATGCAGTATAAAACAGATCTTGGGGTCTAAAATGGCAGCTTTAGCAGAATCGTAATATGAAGCACGTTAAAAACTGAAAATTCTTAAAATGGACTTTATGCTCATAACTATAAAGTCCATTTTAAGAAATTTATATTTTGAACTTGATTCACACTAAGATTCTACGTGGATTCTGTTTAAGCGGCCATTTTAGACCCCCTTACCCATTCAGATCTATCTAAATAAGTAAATTCCGCTTTGCGCTGCCCTATATGCCTGTTTCTGTATTTATTAACTGCATTAATACACCAATTATTGGTATATAAATACAGACAATTGTAACTTAAATCTGACATACAAATGTATAAAAAAAACTTACATAATAAATTTATGTTCGACGTCGTGCCAATCAGAAAAAAGAAAAAAAATATATAAACACTATCTTAATCATAAAGAAGTGTAAAATAGTATATTTCATTACAAGTGCGGAAAGGCTGTCATTGCAAAGAGTTCCGACCAATGTCTACCCGAGCCGAGGTGCAGCCGAAGGCGAGGGTTGACAGTCGGAACAAGTTGCAATGACGGTTCCGCAAGTGTACTGAACGACTATTTTTAATACAGTTGCGAAAAAATGAAGCAATTTAATAAAATAATAAAAACACAATAAACTCGCAAAGAAAATTTCTGGAAAATGGCGCCAACCGTAGAATATAAGCAGTTTTTTTTTTCTTCACCCATTTTGGTAGGCAAAGGGAACTATCCATACAGCTTAGTCTTCAGTAGATTTTTTTATATTGATATGAAATGAAATTTAATGAGATGAAATAAAATGAAACCTAACCTAACTCATTCAATTAAATCATTAAATCTGATATTGAAATAAATTAGTAGCTTCTTTTTAGAAATATACGTATTTGTATGAATAACAAAAACTCTTTAGTAAAAACTTCATGGTTGGTTTTTCTTTTTAATAGACATTATTTTGACAGTTGGGAAAGAGAACGCACGAGTTCGGGAAAGGTAAAAAACAAGCACTAGTATGTAATAGCCCACTTCCCGAACGCTATACGTCCCTGCAATACACCACTTTTTGAGCAACTGTATTAAAATAGTATATTTCATTACAAGTGCGGAAAGGCTGTCATTGCAAAGAGTTCCGACCAATGTCTACCCGAGCCGAGGTGCAGCCGAAGGCGAGGGTTGACAGTCGGAACAAGTTGCAATGACGGTTCCGCAAGTGTACTGAACGACTATTTTTAATACAGTTGCGAAAAAATGAAGCAATTTAATAAAATAATAAAAACACAATAAACTCGCAAAGAAAATTTCTGGAAAATGGCGCCAACCGTAGAATATAAGCAGATTTTTTTTTTCTTCACCCATTTTGGTAGGCAAAGGGAACTATCCATACAGCTTAGTCTTCAGTAGATTTTTTTATATTGATATGAAATGAAATTTAATGAGATGAAATAAAATGAAACCTAACCTAACTCATTCAATTAAATCATTAAATCTGATATTGAAATAAATTAGTAGCTTCTTTTTAGAAATATACGTATTTGTATGAATAACAAAAACTCTTTAGTAAAAACTTCATGGTTGGTTTTTCTTTTTAATAGACATTATTTTGACAGTTGGGAAAGAGAACGCACGAGTTCGGGAAAGGTAAAAAACAAGCACTAGTATGTAATAGCCCACTTCCCGAACGCTATACGTCCCTGCAATACACCACTTTTTGAGCAACTGTATTAAAAATACAATTTTTACAATCTTTCAGGACAATGCCGTACGCAAGACAGACTTGACTTTATGTAATGAGTAAGACATATCAATATCTACATTAGGCGAGCGTGACAGGCGACTAAATTGAACTTGCATTCTGTTAATGGTTGAAAAATGACCCAGATTGGTTTTAAAGCCCTTAGCGCGAAGCAGCTGATATCTAGACTTACGAGCAAGTTTATAAGGCACATTTATGTTTATTTGAGTTAGTAACCGCGGATAATCAAAGTGAGTGTTTATTATTTTGCACAGGAACAGCTGATCTAGGATCATACGGCGATTTTCCAGACTCATAAGTTTGAAAATGTTTCAAATGAAATAAATATAATAAATGTTTCAAGCGTAGCTAGTTAAATTTCTGACCATATTACAGTGATATGACAAATGCCAAACAATAGAGTAAATAATGGAGTACCTACCAGTCTGTCGAGTGACATAGGTAAGATTATTTGTTTATTTATTTTTATTATTTGTATTTTTATTTGCATTCAAGGAATACACCCAATAACCAAACACCCTGTATACTTTGTATACTACGTATAATTACTATCGTATAGAATTCTAAGATGCGTTGGTAATTCCCTAAAATGTCATAATTAGATTACTATTGAAATAGTCATTCTTTAAGGTGATAAGAAGTCATGTAGTTTTATTTATGATTTTGACGATTATAATAATTCTGTAAAACCGTACTTCTTACTGTCTAATCAATAAATCATCAACATACAACCTGATATTGACTTGTATATTGATAAAAACGTAAGATTTATGTTTTGTATCCACCCTTGTGCTTTCGTCATAATTTATATTGCCATAAAAAGTGCCAACGACACAGCTACGTGAGCAAATCCGCAGTTAAGTACAGTTCATTCCTAATAAACCAAACAAAAGCTAGCATGTGTTAGCACAAACCAAAATAAAAAACCGAGCTGTTTTGGCCAAAATTACCTGTTAAAACGTCAATTTCGACAGGAATAATACAAAGAAGCAATTCGATGATTAATGTGGCAGGACATGATGGACAATAAAGCGTGTAAAGCTGCATTAGAGCTCGATTAGACGGACGCACGTTGTCAACAGTTTAGGCGGGAGCGAAGCGGGCCGAGTTTGCGCGGGGAGCACTCCCTTATTGAGGGAGGCTCGCAATCAGTGTCCCTCCCGACTCTAGACTATTCATACAGGTGTTCGAAGAAAAAGTTCCGTTTTCGCGCGTCATGATGCGACCGCGGCCGGCTAGAACTTTTGCCCATGTTCATGACTACCGGTGCCCGTAAGTAATTTTTATACGTTGTTTTTATTTTAATTTACACGTTCCCATATTGTAGCACGGTTCTATTTTTAAACCTTTCCCCTTATTTGTTATCGTGTTGTTGTGTAGTTCACTGAAAGGGTTTTTCGTTAAGTTATACGTTTTATAGTGATTGATCAAAAGTGTTTATCTACACCCATGTTATATATCCTTTATAAAAGTATCTGAAACAGTTTTTATTGCCATCATTAAAACAACCAGTATCATGTAACCATAATATTATCCAAACGGGTGTTATAATGTTGTACTAAATTTAAGTATGCAAAGAAAAGAATTTTGTCATGCACACGCGTTTCACTACCTAAGCGCCGTAATTAAAAAAAAACTTATAGGTTATTTCGAATTCACGTCGTATCCCGCCATTTTTGAACATTATGATCTGCAAACATTCAACAAGGTGCAAAAATTCAAGTGCATTTTAATAATTGTACGATCCAAAATGTAAATAATTAAGTATTACAATAAATAATTATATTATTACCTAAGTATACATAGTTTGTTTGTAATAAATACTCAGCAATTAAACTTTCCATGAATTTACCTACGTAGACTTCTTACGACACTTCAACACCCTATGGTTTCAGAACCTTTTATGGAGGATTCATATCATGGATGTAGATAAAGTCTTGTATGCAACTGTGCATAATTGGGTATTAAAACACTCACGTGATAATATTGTCACACTCACGTGATAATATTGTCACATCACAAACACACATTCGTCTTTTAATAACCCTTATTATACAACAGTTGCATAATAGTACATTATGGTACAAGTGTGTAATGTTGGTGGTTACCGCTGAGGAGAGCCTAGGATGGTAATCATCAATACACACGTGTATCATACGACGTTTTTCAACACACTTGTGAAGAAAATAATACTAAAAAATCATTTTATTTTGTAGATAGTAGGTAGATATTTTGTCCTTGGAGTTTTCAGGTAGTAAACTTTCCATAACGTTACAGGCTTCACATCTTATATCGGGCGGTGTACAACATAAATTATTTTCTTCATAACTAGTACTTGTAGACATTTTAATAATAAATAACTATAATTTCAACAGTGAAAAAGAGTTGTGAATTTTATTTCGCAATGGCGGGAAAAATTAATCAGTTTTCCTATGCGCGCCATAGACTAAGACAGGGGTTCCCAACCTTTTTTTGTCTACTGCCCACTTTAAGAATAAATTATTTTTTAACGCCCCCCTTTTTAAACATACTTAAAAACCGCTAAGTACTTATAACTGATTATTGAAACGCAAATTTATTGTATTCGGACAGAGTATCTTTTATTGAAAATAAAACAAACATAATCAATTCTTATATAAAAACTAATGTGAAGGTTGAATCTGATGCTGTTCAATAAGTTTGTTGATATCAGGTTCCAATTTACTCAAAAACAGCCGCAAGTCGCCACGTTCGGTAACACGCAAACGATTTCTCTTTTTAGTAAGCAGCGTTGCCACAGCACTAAATCCACGTTCACACAAATATGACGATGGGAATGCTATCAAAAATCGTACAATTGCGGGATCGGTTTTGGTAGCCAAAATTCTTGTTATTTAACAAAAACTTGTTAAAACATGATTGCCCGCGGTCTTTTATATCGAACCGACTTTGAACTATATTTTAATTAATATTAGTTGATGTTCGCAAGATGTAGTCGAGAGTCGAGAGCTCAGTCGGTGTCTAAGAGTCTTCCTAGCTAGGTAGATGAAATTATAAATCGACCCCAAAGTCCTACACAATGCCCCCTTTTTTTCCTGGGTCTCTTACCGCCCCCCTTTAGGCCTGCAGCGCCCACAAGGGGGCGTTATCGCCCACGCCACGTTGGGAAAGACTGGACTAAGAGAATGAGGTTTGTTTTTTTTTGGCTTTTCGTGGATAGCGTTTTAGCCACGTACAAAATGAGGAATTCAAAGTTTTCTTCATTACAGAGAAAACAAAAGTTATTTTGAGTGAAATGAGCAAGCAATAGGTATTCATTTATTTGTAGTATTGAACATGATCTTTTTTATATAGAAACTTTATTAAGAACATAGCAACAAGCACCTAAACCTATAAAAAAAAACCCTATAACTCACTTGTGAATAATAGTAATGAAAAAGTCACAGTTTGACTATCGGTGTCATTATGTGCCTAATTGCGGTGAAATTAGAGCCATTTTATGAGCAAGTGTGTTGAAAACAACTATAATATTTATGTGGCAATCGGCGAATATTATTTTTGATGTGAGCGTATTTAAATTAACTATGAATTTCATACGTGGTGGGGTTGTTTCATCATGCATTGTTTGACAATAATGGATAGTTTAAATAAAAGCTATGTACGTAGTCGGTACATTAATAATAACACCTTATCAGTGTTGCCACTTCAAAATTAATTTATTTAATAACATGGATCGCAGATTCAGTCAACTGGCATCAGTACTAATCATTTTACATTGATCAAGTCCAAGTTTTATTTGAAGTGCAGTTGACTGTACAATAATATCAAATCGGTGTTGCCAGGTGTCATAATTTATTTATTTAGGAACATGTAACGGTAACCTATATCATAAATAGCAACGATCCTTCACATACATTTAGCCGTAATTACTAAGATTTTTAAATGACAAAATTTAAATTTTAAGTTTTTACAGAACTAAGTACCTATGATAATGTTGCCACTCGTGAATATTTTTACTAATACGGTCAAATTTTCCGTTAAATTTTGGGATACCGTTAGTGTGTGTTAACAATTACTTGAGTTACGTGACTTACTTTTGCAAGTTTTCTTGTACTTTTCTTTAGGTCGCGGTCGTCTGGTTTATTTTGGTCAGGTAATTCTGAATTTAGAGGAAAAGTTTCAAAGAAATATTTGGAAGGCCTTGATGTTTCCGTCCACCATCTTGAATTGAAGATGCTAATTATTATGTTTTAGCATGCTAACAATAGTAACAATACTGCTTAAATTGACATCAAAAGAAAAAAAAACATAATATCCGATATTTAAAACTAACTACCGTCCTTTTGGAAAATCTACGTTGACACTGGACACATTATGGATTGTATGTTAGTGCTCCCCAGTGTTGCCAGATGGAATTTGAAGAAATCAGTTGAAAAATTAAAGTTTTAGCAGTAGATCGAATGAAAAATCAGTAGATTAAAAAAGTCATACCCACATGAGGTAAAAATGACTTGAGCTTGAATAAGGTAGATGATAAAAAAATCTAATTAGTCGGTCAGATAGATTTCCAAGAAATATTGGACATGTATTTTTTCTTTTTTCACGTAAACAAAAATGAAGACGATAAAGTGTGTCGAAAACTCGTGTGACTCACATTTAAGTACATTTTTTACTCAAATGTGACGTCACAGTCACATTTGAGTCTTGCACACACTACAGATAAAAAATACCACGAATTCACAAAACTTGTTGAACTAATTTTAATGTCATAATATTTAGGACTTTAGGCCAGATGACACGACACGATGACAATAACTAGATGATCCGATCTGATTTGAAAAAAAGCAGGTAGATTTCCACTCAAGGCAGTAGATCAGTAGATTTTTTTAAAATCAGGTAGATCTACTGCTAAATCAGTAGATCTGGCAACACTGGTGCTTCCTAGCCTCATTTTCGTATCAACGTAACATCAGTCCTATAATCCCCGAAGGAGTAGCAGAGGTGTTTAGTACTTATCCATGCGTAAAAGAGAGGGGCGGCTCCCTTTTATTATTGGTATCAACTGGATACAAATCCAGATATCGGGGATGCTACTGATAGTCTAAGATCCCTTGAAGAACGACCTTCACCGAGCTGGTTATTGGATGAAAAGTGTTTTATTTCAAATTAAATATGTCAAAAAATATATTGCAAATGGGTTGTCTAATAAATTTCAGTCCAGAATATGATTATGAATAATTATCAATTTATTTTTTAAATATATTTTTTAACTTTTCTCTGGTTTGCTTAATAGACAAATTCCATACCAATTGAAAGTATGAAGCCTATAGAATATATACATATAGGTTAGGTTGACCGGTTAACCTAACGTTTGCATATTCTATAGGCTATAGAATATGCAAAAGTTATGCAGCCTATAGAATGTGCAAATTTTAGGTTAACCTAACGTTTGCATATTTTACAGGTTTCATACTTTCGATTGGTATTGAATTCGTCTATTAGCCAAACCAGTGAAATGTTGGAAAATATATATATATATATATATATATATATATTCTGGACTGAAATTTTTTAGACAACTCGTTTGCAATATATTTTTGGACATATTTCATTTGAAATAAAACACTTTTCATCCAATAAGCAGCTCGGTGAAGGTCGTTCTTAAAGGGATGCAACCAATTACAGCTTTCTTTTTACGCAGAACTCTTGTCTTTTTTTTAAAAGACAAGAGCACACACACACACATACAGCATAGCATAGATAATGGTGTGGTCAACTGTCACATACATTTGGGTTGAGTAGGTATTGAAATGGATTGGAATATTTTTGCCTTAAATCCGCCATTTTATTTTTTATAGTAGCCACGAATAAAACCTGTGCTTATCAATAGCTAGTATCGATAAAAACATGCAATGTGGGACAAAATCATGTAAAACATCATGTTACTGAGGTATAAGCTATCAAAGTTGTATTTATGGGATTGTAACTTTAAACAAAGCTATACAACTTGTATTGCTTTGGTATATTTCGCAAATATGACGCTGTCTGATGTATTGATGTCTGCTATTGATTAATATGTGCTGTTTTATGCGTTGCAGGTATTTTGAAAATGGAATTCCGGAAGTTAGGCAGGCCTTATCATTCAAACCCCCTTGTATTTTGTTAGGCGAGATGTTTTTTTCGCGATTATGGTGATTTTTTAGTTTTGTATTTTGAAGAAAGTTGTTCAGTTTGCGGTACAGTCCCCAGCGCATCAAGTTAATACAAACTGTCCAATTTTCTCATTTGATTTTGAACCTAACCTACAACATTTTATGGTTTAAAATCATTACCAACAGTCAAATGACTGTTTGCGGTAAATTGATGTGCTGGCTACTGTACATACATAAAATAAATAAATATATTTTATTATGCCCTTAAATATGACCATTGTACACGCCATCTAGTAGTAACAGGTAAATTAAGTGTATAACAACACATATATTATATTATATTATTACATATTATTTATATATTTTTTGGATTTTTGTACAAATAATATACATATACGCTTCTTCGAAACTCATAGTAACTTGTATTTGATATGTTTTCTGCTCACCGCTCACGACCTATCTGAGCGGAAGAATCCTCTTAGGTAAATCTCTGCAATACTAGTTTCCGAAACATTCAAACGGCATATTCCTCCATTCCAGTCAATTTCCTTTTACCCTGACTTCCTGGGTTACAAATTGATCAAGTTGAAATGATAATTAAGTAACGTTTGGGAAACAGGATATGAAATGATTTGACTGGTGCATAGGCGGGAGATTTGTCGAGCTGATTGGAGTTGATTTTCCAAGTGATTTACCAAGTAATGTAGGTACCGTATCAAGGGAAGCAAAACATGAAACACAAAAAGACAAACAAGCTTCTATTTTATTTGCATTGTTACGAGTAGTTAGTTAGCCGTGTAGTATCCGGCAGAGTAGAATAGAACCAACCCATTACACTCACGGGTGTCATAAAGGCGACTAATGTCTGAGGCAGAACACCTTGCGCCTCCGTTGACTAGAGAATGGGCAGCAGCATTTTCTGTTAGTCTTTTATCACTGCGATCTCCAATCCGCAGGCGGATATAACGGCAAATTCCTCGCATCATGGAAGAGGCTGTTGTTGTTGTTGTTGAGTAGTTAGTTCACGTCAAATCTTGCACTTGCTCTTATCCGATGGAGATGAAAATATTTTTTATGTTTGTTCAGTTTCAGTGATATTATAAGCAATTTTTTAAGACAAGCTTGATCTGATTCTATACCCAGGATTGAATCCAGATGAGGGAAACCGGTATGTCCTAGAACCACAAAATTCGAAGACATGTGACATCTACCAATCCGCACTGGGTCCGCGTGGTGGATTATAGCCCATTCCCTCTCATAGAGAGGAGGCCTGTGTCCCAGCAGTGGGAACATTAATAGGCATGATGATGAGGGTAACTCTTCAATAGTTCAGAATTATAAATACTGAATACGAGGAAACCGTTTGTGCGTTTGTCGGTTTCCCTACCATTCTGTATTATTTTTTATGGTTGTTTACGAAAAGTGTTTCGTAAACGATAGGTAGTGACCTATTTATCTGTCTTTGTTATACCTAATACAAGATGTAGTTTTACATCCTAGTCAAAATTCAGGAGCTTGTCACAAAAGACAGAACGCATCAGTCTACCGCTGAAACGAATCGGAAACTTTTGGTAAAACATTAGACTGTTAAGGGCCTATACTACCTCAAATGGCTTAGCATGATCCTCCGTTACGACTAATATACTGCAGCATTAATTTTGAAATAAATATATGGTAAAGTTGAGGATTAATGTTAGGTCTTATGTTTGGCGAAAACACGATTTCGTAAAATATTCTCGATAGAAAAAAATCTTAAAGTTACCTCCAAATCGAACAATAAACCGCTGGTATTCAAAAAGTACTTCAAATTAGATCATGAAAGGAGAATGCCCATTTTTCTACTGACCGCCGTTGCGCATCAAAACTTTTTGTATGATAGCATAAATTGAATATAAAAGAGGGGTGATGTCGTACTTTCTAAGGAATAAAAAAATATCCATTTATTTTGTGGGGGTTTTAGTTGTTCTTTGATTTTCTGTTCAGTTTTGAGGTTAGTTTTGTAACGAATCTTCCACTAAAAGCAGCAGCCCATTACAACAGTATGACTTGAATTGACATAAGACGAACAGTACGCAATGATAAGTTATTTATAAGCACAACAAACTCAACAACTATCGATGCACAAGTAAAAACAAAAGTTCGCTGTTGTTTTGTTTGTTTGACAAATTGACAGAGACAGTTCACATATCACATTGTGATGATAAGGTTACCAACAGTCAATCTAAATCACTCTGACTATAACTGATTTGTCAACTAAAGAAAGATTTTTAATTAGCAAAGTAATATTATTTATAGGATGTGAATAAAGAAAATATGTTATTTCAATTGTGCTAATTAAAAATATAAATAACGAGGATAAAGTCATAGTTGAATTTATTTTTAAAACAGAGTCTGACGGATTATGTCCCAAAATTGGCAACATTGATTTCACCAAAATACGCCATTTTAAAAAGTAAGCAATAAAATCCAATACTGTAGCTAATAAAATACAAAATAGTAACCCCACATACGATTTCGTTCAAGTTAAAAAAAATATTTTATAATTTATGAGTTTATTTATAAGGCCATACTCTTTTAATATAAAGCGACTCTGATTGTGGTCAATCTCCTTTGCATACTAACTGAACTAACTATAAAGCAGGTCTTATGTTTTTTATTTTTTCCAAAAGACGAAAATTTGATTTTATAAAGAACTAGCGGACTTCCCGCGGTTTCACCCGCGTAGTTCCCGTTCCCGTAAGAGTACGGGAATAAAATATAGCCTATGTTACTCGTGGATAATGTAGCTTTCGAATGGTGAAAGAATTTTTTAAATCGGTCCAGTAGTTTTTGAGCCTATTCATTACAAACAAACAAACAAACAAAGTTTTCCTCTTTATAATATTAGTATAGATAAAAACCACTCATTTCGCACTATTCGGCCGCAGTGACTGACGTAACAACCGCTTTGTAGTGCAAGCTGATTGGAACTTTATTCTAACAGTATTACAAACGAAGTTTTAACCACCACAAATAGAGTTGCTAATCTGAGGTAGTATAGGCTCTTAACTTCGTTCAATGTCAATTGTTGCTGTAGGTACATAAACAACAACTGAAAGTTGTACTTTACTATTATTACAACTACGGCTGATGAATAACAAACTCATCTGATTTGTTATGTATTGGATGCTTTGATTGCTCTATATGATTGTGTTTTTAAATATAATATGGGAAATATTGTAATTTTTTAATCGGATTTTGATTACAATTTAACTACAGAGTTTTAATTGTTTTGCACGGAACCCTATTTATTATTCAAAAAAAAAGTAGCCTAGTTACTCCTTATAACATCAGCTAAGTCCCGTCAAAGTCGGTCCAGCCTTTTTGGAGGACTATTACTGAACACCGAAGTTTAAAATATGATGTACTGTATGCACAAAGTTTGGAAGTCCGACTTACGTGAGTCAGAACACTCAGAAGGTACGCTATGCCGAATTACGTTATTGAGAATGTTCATTATTGCGATGTACTATCGAGGACACTCCCGCCTGACCACCACTAAGCTTATTTTTGCTTGCACTCGCAACATAGAAACGCTCTCTAGCCCCGCCCCGTTGACTTTGTATAGAAATAATGAATGACAAGATACCGAATCAGCCGAGCGCACTGACAACGCACGCCAAACGAGAGTTATTATTATTTTGCGCGCCAAAGTTGAGGCTTTCCTAATAGGCCTATGGCTCGGCCCCTCCGCTTGTTTTAAGCGAAAAAAAATTAAAATTGTCAGGCAGAAAAGACCCCGACTGTACGTTACTCCGAATGTTTAATTGCTAAGACGAATTCCTTCATTCAGAATGTTCATCATCGTAATGTGCGGTACTCCGAAAGTTTGCTATGACGAATTACTTCATTGAGAATGTTGTATGTAATATTATACCCCCACCTCTCGGGCTACTTACGTTTAATTAAGTTTTCATACATAAAAGCGAAATACTCTTACAGAATCTCAATGATGAACATTAGATAACAAACACTGTAACGCGATATTTTTCTATATTAGATTTAGTTATGAAAATTTCAAGACATTGATGTATTCCCGGTACCTACGAGGGCATAATTTTTCTTAAGTAAATTTTATTTATGTTGAAAAGTGCTTTCAGCCAATAAAATAAAAAGCTTTTGATCTTCACTGGCGCCATCCGTTGTAGAACGAATTCGGGGTTTATGATATTAAGATTCTTGAAGAGCCCATGAGTTATCTAAATCACCTTGTCAGGCTCTGTAAAAATATTTCAGGAAATACATTTTCCTTACTTTTTTATGGCTCCGGATGCAAATTGCATTGGTCGGCAGTTTAAACCTCAAGCAGCTTGCCGCCTAATGCGACAGTTTTACTGAAAAAGACTTTGTTGAAATGAAAAGACTTTATTTTTATATTTTGCCTAATTTTTAAACCTCGAGGTGAGGTCAGAAAATCTAAAGCAGATCTGACACAGCTTTTCTTAAACATAATTTATTTTCTGTTCCATAGTTTGAACAACAATGTTCAATATATTTAAGATAAGATAAGATAATATATTTTATTTGCATATAAAACATGGTATACAAGGTGTTACAGAAAAACATTAGATCAGACATGTTTTACATTACTAGAGCATGCAAACTTATTTACTAAAGATATATTATGATTTCATGTTAAAAAAATCATTAATGCAATAGAAATTATTACTATTGAGCCATTTATATAATTGGATTTTAAATAATTTACAATTTAAAGTTTTAAACATTTTGGTAATTTATTATAGAGACTATTAAAGATAATTAAGATGTATTAAGAAAAGCTCTGGATCATTTCAAGAGTTTTTTACTTTTAACTGTTGGAAAAAAGTTTTAATCCGAATGCAGACAAAAAATCTGATTGAAATGCGGATCGGTAAGCGGTAAAGCGGCAGAACCGCTTTTCGATCAGAATTTAGAGAATATTTTAGGTATTTTATCCTAGTTGTTTTTTTACAGGGCTCACCTTCGGGACATCCGCGACCGCTCTGTGCTGCGTCTCTTCGAGGCTACGGACATCGGAGGAGGTGCCTTCCCTGGTGCTGTTGGCGTGGGGTCCCTCGCCATGCCCGCCGCTGCCGCGCCCCCTTGCTCTGGACCACCCAGCTGGGATCAAGTAAGCACCTTGCTAATTACCCAATAAAACATCCCACACTGCAATATTAGAAATAGTATACAAAGGGTGTAAAACACCTCTTAACGAAGCCGAAAAGCACTTGTTCTCCCCATCATTGCGATTTTTTTTTGTTCTACATCATACCTGGGAACCTTCTAGTTACGGAGATATTGGGGGTCAAAGTTCCAACTTTTTGACAAGGTTTTTTTTTAATACAAGTTTTTAATGTAGATTTTTACTTTAAATACCTCCACGACCCCCGTACTATTCAATCCATCCATCAGCACAATGTTTTGAGTGCGTTACATTGAGTTCTACCACAAAACATGATTTTTCACCCTAAGAAAACGTCGTCTCCCAGCAATAATTGTTAAAAAGTTGCGTAAAGTTACTTAGTTTGATGAACAGAATGCTTGGTTGACGGTTTCGTGATGAGGTCTTTTACACCCTGTATACTCATTAAGAACATTCACTTAATTAGTATTTATAAAACTTTCTGATTAAAAAGGCATATTAGTTACTCTGTAAAAGAATTCCTTAGTTATTTACGTTTTTACATTTTTTTTCAGTACCACGCTACAGCAATATAAAAATAAAAGCCTTTGACCGGTCGCTAGCGCTACCTCATCTAGACACCAGGGCCGGCAGTCTCGACAGAGATAACGACAAAATCGCTGATTACTAACGAATAAAATCGGTTGCAATAATGATTCTTGTGAAAATCGCATCTTGGATGTAAAGACTTGCGTTACTGGCAAGCATCATTATTGCAACCGAATTAATTAGTTAGTAATCAGCGATCGAAAGTTAGCGAATTTGTCGCTATCTATGTCGAGACTGCCTGCCCTGGTCAAAAGCAAATCTAGTTTTAAAACATAATTTAGTTTTGACGAGACGAGTAAAACTGTTTAGAAAACCAGTTTAGCGACACGAATCGAACTTTTAGCGACACGAATCGAACTGATAACTGCAATACATCGAGCATGTCTAACTTGGTATCAAGCTGCATTAACTTGTCAACAATAACAGTAGCTACTGTCCAATGAAGCGAACAAGACATATGTTACTGCTATTATGCTTGCCCGCAGATGATGGAAGCATGAATTAGAGCAAAGAGACATCTGTATAACTATTGTTAGACATGAACTGTCTCTGCAGCCTATATGGTGGTAAAGTGGAGATTATTCGAAATACTCAAGTTAGGAAATATATATTATTAAGTAAAATAATAATTAGTGGGAAATTAATGAATTATTACAGGCTTAAGAATTAAATCGATACGTTGCTCCTGATATATCTTATGATGTTTTCTAGCCTAGTATTTGTGACCTATGTGCACAAAGTGCTCCTCGACCGCTCGCGACACGTCTCGCTTCGCTCGCGACACGTCTTGCTTCTCTCGTTCGTCTCGTGAGACACAGCTCTTACCTAATCTAACACATTAAAAGTGTTAACAAATACGTTACGAGTTAGAGGATATAATAATATATCCCGTTGCCTAAAAATTTGTTTATTTTATTTTATTTCGGTCAGGCCATTTATTGAAGATACTTTACAGTTTTAAAATAACTCGATGTTAGTATGATGTGCATTACTAATAATGCACATCATACTAACATCGAGTTGTTGTCGAGTTGTTGTAAATAATTAGACTAATCTAATTATTTGTATCTATTTTCTTTTGTAGGACCAGAGCTATTTCAGCGAGCCTGAGATTGATTCGGAGTACCATCACCAGCATGTGCATAAGACCAAGGTAAGTGGAGGCCAACTTATGAACGTGGTCATCTTGGGAGGTAAGCCTGTTTTATAATTTCAAGAAATATAAATACAGCGGCGCCAGTTTCGTCCTTCGAAATTATTGTAATCTTTGATCAAGTCGTTTTATTTTTTCCATTCGAAAAGTTCTACAACTACCAACTTCTGAACTTATTAAGCTGCATCCGTTTAGACTACCAACCCCTATCATAATTAGAAAAGCTAAATATTATAATAATATGATCATCATAAGATAATCTAAAATAATTTGATGTCAGTAAAAATATAAAAATAGAACTGATGTTACTTAAATGACCCACGAATAATTTTATCATTGTTCAAGTGTTCATATCACAATATTAGTGACATGTGGGAAAATAAAACAAAAACACCTACAATTTAATGATTTATTTAAAAAATGGTAACAAATTGGTAAGATGTACTTAAAACTACAGAAAAAATCAAGTAACCATTTAATGCATTCCTATAACTACAATAAATAATATAAACACTCTTATGTGTTTCGATACCAATGACTAATTTACACGTCCCAGAACAAAAGCGTCTGGCAGCCTCAATCAAATTGATTGTAGTATTTTTGATAAAACTAAATATTTCATATCATTAACACTTAAAATAAAATAAATGGCGTTTATATAAGAAAGACATTAGAAAATCAATGTTTAGTCGTAGATAAAGCTTGCCTCCTTGCCGTTTAAAAAAATATAATACAGGTACCCTATATTTATACAAACTCGACATTTATAAATGTTTTATAAGCACCATCAATAAAATTAATACATTGTAATGAGTAGCGGTTGCTGATGCTACAGAGCAAGTTGTTCTTTGTTTCCTAAATGGAACAAAGTGTCATTGGCTTTATCCATCAGGGATTTTCCAGGATCAGCCTGGACTCCCGGAGACTATGGCTTCGTGTCCTATTGGTGACAATAGGCTTGCATCTATTACATAATACTTAAACTTATCTGGCGAAATGCGGAGCCACTATAGGGAGTACACTTGACCCTTCCAAAAAGAACAGGCGTGATATTACGTCATGAATTTAACAAGATGACAATAGAGCTGCGCCTGAGTTCATTTACGGTACTACTACTGGGCCCCTACTCTCTAACGTCCGTCCGTCCATCCGTCTCTTTCCGTCGCTCTCACTCGCAATCATCTGCAGACGTGCGCGAGAGGGACGGATAGAGACGGACGGACGGACGTTAGAGAGTAGGGCCTCTGTTTCGTGTTACGCATTTACGGTATGATGGTTATAAAACGTTTATGAATAAGTGTATTAGTCTTTGTACATTAAATTTAGTATCCAGGGTAGGTTAAAAAGCGCGGCAAATCGGTAAGCCTTTGTAGTAGTGTGCGCCGCTGTATAGTTTCTTGGGGGTGGCCCTCCACGAAATGACGAGAGCCTTCTTGAAGGGTTCTGGAGCGCAGTCGCTGCAGACCTGCATCACTGCCTTAACCTCTGCTTCAGCTGGCTCCCTCTCGTCAACCTGCAATTTAAAAATTTTAGTATGGGATACTGTTTTCTAACTGGGTAATGGAGGTCAGATAGGCAGTCGTTCCATGTAAATTACTGGTATTCAGCTGTGTCCGGTTAGACTGGAAGCCGACCGAAACGTTGTTGGGAAAAGGCTAGGCAGATGATGAGTATGAGATACTGTTTATGTCTTCAAATTTGTTACTGGCATCGCGGAGAATTTTGTTCCCGGTGAATTTTGGCTGCAATTTTACAGGACAACTATTTAAAATGGAACTTGGAGCATACATATTTAAAAGACAACAAATTACCTACGACTTGCGAAGAAATCTAACCTTACGTACCTATACACCAGGGTATAAAACTTGTATTCTACATGTTGTGCCTACAAGGTTCGTATTTAAATCTATAACATGTTGTAAACACTATACAAAACTCGTAGAAAGCATTATCGAAAATGTTATAAAAGTTTAGGAAACAGTTTACAAAACATTTCTGAAACATCAAAACATACCCGACATGTTTTAAACACAACTCCATACTCATGTCTGATTAATATTGCCGCAGTTGGAAGTGGAACATAGATCACGTAAACCTAAACTTAACTAGATTGACACGTATTGGTGTCGATTCTGTTGTGCACAAACTAAACTTAATTTAGGCTATTGCTATCTTTTTCTCTCTAATAAAACGAGAAAGAGACGGACGTAATTTAGAGCTGTCAAATTTAGTTGGACTTAATATTTCTATACAAATAAAGGGTGCACGTAAAAACATGTCGACTAAAAACACGGTGAAGCGCAAGGCATAAACTAGTTTGACATCTCTAACTTAGTTCATAGCTATAGCCGTCCTTTTCTCGCACTGCATTTTAGTAAAAGATAGCAATAGCCTAAATTAAGTTTAGTTTGTGCACAACAGAATCGACACCATTATCAATATTGCGCGTCCAAGCTCCCACAACCATCCTAAGTTCGGTATAATAAGTTTTCCTCTTTGTGTACTGACCAACAGTTGAATGCAGATTTAAGTTATCTGCGCAAGTTAATAAAGTGTGTTTCACAATAAGTAACCACCGAAAAAAAAATTCAGGAAGAAATGATAGTTGCTCATTTCTTTTCGTATTTCGATCTACAGACACGAAAAAGATGTCAAAAGTGCCGAAATCCGACATCGTTGAATCGGTTCACTCATTAACTACTTTTTTGCTTATGATGCATGTTGTTCTTCTACATTTCACTTCGTGTGAAAGATGCCGTATAAAACGCAATAAGTGAAGCGTCTGATATTTACGTTATAAAAGCTAAGTTTTTGACATATTTGAGTGCGTGTTAATTATTTACTTTTTAGCCGTTATACGCGTGGGATACTCCAGTACCAAAGCAATGACGCATTGTATCAAGGCATTAGTTGAAATTAAGATGAGTTGATGTGTAATGGTTTAAATCCTAGTATATCAAGGACAGTGCCAGGACAGTCTGACAACCAGTCAGACCAAAGGTTGCGCTTCATGTAAAATACTGGTATTCATCCGGTAATACTGGTAAACCAACCGATGATGATAGGTATAGAGTGGAATTTTTGCCACCTAGAGTGAAAGTACTATAAATACTCGAGATAGCAATCTTTAAAAAGTAATAATGTGTGTGTATGTGTGTGTGTGTGTGTAATTTATTTCATCACCACTGCCCTCAAAACGGTGAAGGAAAACATCGTGAGGAAACCGGCATGTCTTAAAACCAAAAAATTCGAAGACGTGACATCTACCAATCCGCACCGTGGTGGGTTATAGCCCATTCCCTATCATAGAGAAGAGGCCTCTGATGATGATGATTAAAAAAACAAAATTGCATACATAGATTTTCTAAAATTCGCTTGCCACATAATTATTATTAGTGGCACACGATTTTCCTTAAAACATCCCACATAGAGAGTAATAATGTGTGTGAATGTGTGATGTGATCCCACATAGAGCTTACGCTTTTAAATACGATAGCTGTATTCACAAAAAGGAATATGACAGAGTAAATATTTAAAGTCCCAAAGATAAACAGTCCATATCAAAACTAAAATGTCCGGCAATCTGTTGGAATAAGCCAAACGGCAACTAAATAAACAACGATATGAAAATATCGCTGCCTTGGAACGGAACGTCACAACACGAGCCAAGGTTATTCTAGTTTGATACTATTTTTATTTACTTATATTAGTGCAGTTTCAAACACTAGGGAAAGATACTGCCTGAACATGCCAAGTGCATTGTTGAGTTTTCAACTCAACGAGAGTAGAAATTTCAACAAGCGATCAATTAGGGCTCGTTCGTGTTATATGAAAACGGGCGTAAAGAGAACGTTTTATTTATTATTAAACTTAGTTCCATGAGACTGTGTTCAACTTACTGTTTCTTTTTGCAAATTTTGCACTGGAAGGTTCCCGACAAAGCCCGCGAGTCCGTTGAGCAGCGACTGTTGGAACAAGGCTTCGTCCTCCTTATTGTCCTCAAGCAGGTCAGGACTCAGTAGAGCTTCGTCGACAATTGATCCGTCGGACAAAGCAACTAAACCCCGTTTATCTTTCTTTCCTGTAAACATAATAGATTGAAAGCGATCATTCGAAAATTTTATCTAGTTTCGTTATCAATAATTTACATAATAAGCCAAAATTGTTAAATTAATTTTGGTGTTATTGAAAATTAAGATATAAAAAAATGGTCAAAAACGCGTTATCTAAACTAATAAATTAAATATGAGAAGATATAGAGCCATCTCTGTAGTCGCTGCAAAGAAGATCGGCGGCGTAAAGAGCCCACTTAATTTCAAAGCGCTCATCATTGAAAGACGTTATATGAAGCAATGCGCTATGAATATTTTGTATCTTAATCTGACCGAGATCTATGTTTTGCTAGTATTTTTAAGAATGTACGCGAACTCTAAGTATGATCCCTAGATGGCGTGGTCTTCTGTCATTATTCTTTAGTTTACGAGAATGCAAATGCTGCAACTTAATCGAAGTAGCAACTTGCAGTTGCTACTACATACATACTAATAAAACAAAGAACAAGAAGAACTAAAAACTAGCAACAGTTTAAAGTAAATTAATGCATGCATGTCCTCGTAACTCTTGACATCACTTTTGGACTCTAATTCATGAAATGTTTTACTAAAATGAGACGTAATTATAAGGCACTAACGTTAAGTTCATGTAATATCCTCGTACCTGTTGCTGCAAGTTCCTCTTTCAATTCCTTCTCAGGGTTATCTCTCTTGTCACGTTTGGAATTCCTCTTAAACAAATTATGCGACACTGTATCGTCAATATATTTGACATTAGCTGGGTTCAACAGGGACCCCGATAATACTACAGTTGTGCCCTTTGATGGACCCAGGGGTGACCTGGGGAAACCTTGACTCTGGCCAGTCTGTCCCAGAGATATTTGTTGCCCAAGAGCTCCGCCACTAAAGTGGTCAGAAATCGGCTGTACGCTGTTCAACAGTTGTTCGGAAACTAGTCTGTTGGCAAGCTGCCCGTTGATGTATTCTTGTTGGAGTTGTAGACCATTCGGCAGCTGCACGGGGACCATTTGCTGGGCTCCGGCCAAGTTTAGGTTAGGTGCTCTTTGGAGCTGACCACCGATTAAGAAGTTTCCGTTTCCAAGAGGCTGTGGCTGTGGCGCAGGAAGTTCTGTCACGGCCTCCGTGGAAGACTCCACGGGGGTTCCGTCGTGTTTGAAGTGGTGCACGTGGTGATGCTTGTGGTCTTTGTGAGCTTTCCCTGCAGTCAGGGCCACGTGGTACAACTGGAGCATTGTGATCTCGCCCAACAAACCGGATTGTCCTGCAAGACCGTTACGTTATTACAGTTATTACATTTTATGTTACTAGGTTCTACTTGCGACATCACACGTTTCGTGATCTGACACTCACTTGCAACTGGTTCTATGTTATCTTTCTTGTAGAGCAGCGATTGGTCCTGGCCGGATATTGCTAAACCACCTCCCTTGATGATGTGGCCGACGAGCTGGAAAGGAATATATGAATAATATTAATAGTGCCAAAACTGTTTTATAAATTTACTGTTAAATGATGTGGTAATGTGGCTTACTCTGTTGTTGAATCCTCTGCCAACACGTTCGCCGTTCACCCAAATCTGCCACTCGCCGGTTTTTCCGTTCCATGATTGGCACGAATGATACCATCTGCGAAATATATAATTTATAAATTAGTGCGGTGATCGGGTAATAAATAAGCAGGTTATTCACAAGAGAAAATTTGCTATTTATAAAAGATTTTATATTTATAGAAATAATTGGTAGTGCAGAATATTCTATTGATGTAAGATATTATGATTTAACAACAGTTATGAGCAGTAATTCAACCCGTATGAAATCCAGTTCTGTAGCATGTAAATCACAGTTAAAATTCATTAGCGTTTGTCTCGATTACCTAACTATGCTGTAATTAACCGCTGAAGTCGAACTGTTGTAATTGCAATGCATGAGTATCCTGTAGACATTAATTTTACTGGCATACTGTTAATTAGACATTCTTCTTCATTTATTATCTTTCTAATCCTGGTAAATTATGTAATAAATAAGTTTTTCGTGGATCAGTTTATTTAATGTTAGATATTGATAGGCTCGCGGGTGGTGGTTACCATCTGAATGATGGTCAATGCTTCACATACATTGCAGCATGCTTGTGATTCCTAGAGGGACCAGCAGAGATGTGGTTGTAAAATAACAATTATGATGTGTCCTTCGCAGTATTTTCAGCCAGTCATTTAGACATGATAGTATCACTTTTTATAAGCTTTTATTCAACTTGCCTTGTGTTAGTATGTGTGGGTCAAATCTTACAACTGAATTTCAGACCAACATTTTAAGAAATTTTGCACACACCTTTGGTTCTGGTGATAATATTTTTTTATGACAGACACTACTTAATCCTGCAACCAGGATCGTCGCTGCAAAAAGGAACTCCTTAACAGTTAACGGCACGGATACGAAAATTTGTAGACGCGTTCATATTTGATAGATAAACATGATTTCTATCAAGACTTCATCCTGCAGCCAGAATCGTCTTCTTACTAGGAAAATAGAAACTTAACTTTGGAGTAAATAAAAACGAAAAAGAATAGTTTTAATAAAATCTTGTCGCGGGGAAGGAAAAGGCAAAAAAAAAAAAACTCTACCCACCCGACAAGCTTTTATTACAACTATTCTTTTTCGTTTTTATTTACTCCAAAGTTTATTTTATTCTTATAAGTGAGTTTTATAAAAAGCTTCTTTCTAAAATGGTTTTTTTATTAATTATTTTATTATATTCCAGACTTAAATTCATAGCTGTTTAATTTGAGGGAATGGGGGGAGGCTTTTGCCCAGGAGTGGGACAGCTCAGGGAAACTAAAAAAAAAAAACATAGCATTTTTTTTTGGACCTTATTGGTACTTTATTTGTTTGAGCCATTTGAGCTTTTGGTCGACTCTTCTCGCTATCGGGGGTTGGTCTATTTTCTGGCCAAAGTATCAGCATTGCCATCCAACGTGGCAAAGCTGCCAGCTTTCTGGGCACTTTCCCCGTTGTCAGCGTTGTGGATGAATTTATGACTCCCTTAAATCCTTTTCTGTTTTATTTATTTTGTAATTGTAGCTCTTCGATATCCGCAATTACAGAGACGATTAAAATAACAATGCACCGTACCCGATCGGGTACGGCTGGGGACATACAGGGTCTGTTATAGTTTGTACATAATGTTTATATCAGATTTTTGTTTTTATATTTCTTATGGTAGTAAATAGTCTGTGATTTAAAAGGCCATCACATACAGACAATTCGACCAAGCGAAATGTCGCCGAATTTCCTATGGTTACAATGTTCGTTACATCACAAGAACAAGTCCAACTGTCCATTACCTGTCCGTGTTGGTCACATCTAGCACTTGCATAACGTTGGCGGTTTAAGAAACTCATTGAATGACTTGTTGGTTCTGTCATTTGCAATGTAACTGCTGTATAGGAACATAAGCCGTATATACGGATATACTCGGAACTATTTAAGTCTTGTTAGTTTTACATGTTTATTTCATCTCGCCTGTAATCCGTTGAGGGCTAAGCAGATATGTGCCAAAAGTACATCCACGTTCCGAAATAATATGTTTTTGGTGTTTTGTTTATTTGCTTCATATTCGAAATTTTTATTAGTGAAAACGAAGCCTGAGGTGATATTGTAAGCTGAAGCTTCTTTCAATTGTTGTCAACTCGATATTTTACTGAATAATGTGAATTAATAATTTAGATTTAATTGTTTTAAACATCTGAACGACCGTATAATATAGGTCATGTAGGCAGGCTAGGAACATTTTGATCAAGACAAGTGTTTGCAAATTTTTATTTTCATCTACGCTACTTTAGCTATTTTAGTTTATACACTAACACAATTTGTATTATTTTGTTTTTCTGTGAGGTATTTATCTATGGGCCAAAGTAGCCTGAAAATAAATGAATTATTTATTATCAAATTTTTAGGATTCCGTACCCAAAGGGTCGTAACAGTGCCCTATTACAAAGGTTCTGCTGTCTGACCGTCCACTAGTTGGCCAATTAACAACCTGCTGCGTACCAGCTACATGAACCCTTTAATTCCGCTCTGTGCATATATTGGATTTCACCATGCACAATCATATAGTTTGAGGTTGTGGCTACTGAATACCACTGTTTTGTTTACATACATAAATACTTACAATCATGGTTACCTCAGTATCTTCTATATTTAAAAAAATAGTAAAATAATCATGGACGTAATCAAAATAGTTTCTATTCAACAAAAATTGGCTCATTAAATAAATGCTTCTTAACTTCGTTTACTAGGTAAAGCATAATTGATTTATTTATTTGTATTTATTATCACCTAAGTACTTACATTTGTTTTAACAGGATTGGATTGGATTGTTTTTGATAATAGCATAATTAGTCTTTAATGTTCCCATTGTGCACTGCTGGGACACAGGCCTATGTGAAGGAATGGGCTATAATCCACCACGCGGGCCCAGTGCGGGTTGGTATAAAATAGAGAATATATTATATATATATATATTCAGAATCATGTAGTTATTCTCAGTACAAATTTAACGAGTATAAGGACTAAAAATGTTGTTGTTGTTTAGACTAATATTAGAACTGTGAAATTTAATATTCTGGAGAGAAGCAATACACAAAGGAAAAATAAAAACCTGTCCATTGCTATGTATTTCCCTTTTTAAATGTCGAGACTACAAATTGCTAAACCAAGATTTGTTCCTTTTCATCTTTGGTTATCTGTTTCTATTCTGTATAATGCGTCATCATCATCATCATCATTTCAGCCGAAAGACGTCCACTGCTGGACATAGGCCTCCCCCAAGGGAGGGTTTTTGCCATAATCGCCACGCTTGGCAGGCGATTTGCCGATCGCAGTACGGTTGTTACAAAAGCACAGAGAGCGCAGCGCTCTCTGTGCTTTTGTAACAACCCTGTTGCCCATTCTCTGGTAAGTCTCTTAATTGCCTCTTACCCACGGGAAGATATGGGATGTTGGTATTCTTTACGTCCGACACCATACAGACAATATAATGCGTATTTCCGTGTAAGTCTATATTTCCTATGAGTTCTTTTAAACTCTTTATTTTGTTGCGGTTTTCACCTACCATGCATTTAATAGCACTTAGACTTACATTATTTTAACTTCGATATAGTATTTAGATCTCCATATTTTATTAAATCGTTGAAACGTTTGTATGGGAGGGCTGTAGATGATCTTACAAATAAGGAGAAGTGGAAAGCTATAGGTTGATAAAGAAGCCATGCGATGCAGGGACGAATATTAATCGATATAAGAAAATCAATGACAAAGCAATCAATATTTAACACCGTCTGCTCAAAATACGAGAACCGGAGGTCGATGACTGGTAGAAAGTGTTCTTACGCATATTGCGTGCACAATGCCGTTACCGTGAGTTTGTACACAGGAAAAAAAAAAGAAATTGTCGTGCGTGGACGCCATTTTTAATCGCCTTATGTAATACATGGATGTCTATTGAAGGAATCCGGTAAATCACAGTACGATGCAACATGTATAATCGTTTTTGTGATGTTTGTTTTCTTTGTAACAGTAGGATTATGTTGTTTCCTTTGGTTTTCCTGTCACTCAATTCCTGGACGTTCGGTTATGTAGAGATACTCGTATCTGTTGAATCTCATGAGTTGCCCAATTGGATTTCCCATTGGCAAGTATATTCGTTTGGGGGCAGAATTAAAATAAACCTTCTTTAGTGCTCTTTCGTTATAAAATTTACCTATCTTGTGTTTACAGCGGTTTACGCTGTGTGCTAGCAATTAAAAATCGAAGATTTGTGTGACATCTACCGATCCGAGTCAGTGATCCAGGAGTAATGCCGTGCAACCGTGCTTAAACGAATTATTTGAAACATTCAAATAACACTTTGTAAATGCCAATAACATACGTTTCGCATTTCCCTCTTTTCAATTATAGCAATGTCTTCCTGTCCAACCATCTGGTAAAAATAGTTAGAAATACTAACTAATAAATGAATCTACACTAATATTATAAAGAGGAAAGATTTGTATTTTGATTTAGGGGAATTTGATGCTTCCGCGCTTAACGAACAATTTATAGTGTAGTGCTATTGCTGCTTGTGTTGTCTTGACTTGTTTCAATTAGCACCGTGTGGATCTAATTAGATGACAATAACTATGTATACATACGCTCTTAGTGTGCACGTCTTTCTACATCGTTCTCAAATATATGTATAATCTCAAAATTAATGATTTAACCAAGATTTTGTAACAATATTTTGATTTTAAAAGAGTGTCCATGGAGTTTCTTGCCCGTTCTTTTCCATAGAGATCTACGCTAGGGAATGATAATGACAATAGGGAAAACTACAGTACTTTCTCAAGTTATTATGTCTTGTGACTGGGACTGTAGCTTTGATTTTCTTTTTTGTATTTTTGACATTCAAAAGTGCCGTAATGGTCTAATTGAAATAAATGCTTTGAGTTTGAGTTTATACCTAACTAATAAACTTGTACCGATACCTCTACCTGTAGATAGATACGTTGAATGTCTTCTTTTTTAGAGTCGATGGTAAATTCACATAAATTAGAAGTAAATCGCTTTCTGAGAAATAAGGGAATTTAGACACCTTGATCACTCCAGCATAATTTCGCACATAGTTTGACAAAGATCCTTTAAACTCCAATACTAACTATACTCATTTCGGCATACTTCAATTCAATGCGCTTGAATTATTCTGACATTCAAATTGTTTAACTGACGTGTCTGTTGCTCCACAAGTGAAAGAGAGCGTAACTGTAAACGTTTTGCTTGCAAAATATGAGTGAAGATTTTAAATACGAGCAGTTGTATATGTCACAATTTACTTAAACGGTTTGTCGAGCAAGCAGTTCATAATACAACTTGAGAAATTAACAGTGATTATTAATTTGTTCATGTTTACACTGATGGTATCGTCTGTGAAGCTTCGCAACCAAACGAATTTAATTTAATCCTGTATGATAATATTGTTGCCACGCTTTTCGTGATCATATGACTCGCTTATACTGATTCTAGGTGCTATAGTGAGGTTTCCGGCTACTGGGACCGCAATTAACTGGGACCGTGGTCCCAGTCGCCGGATCCGTAAAAAATAAATATTTTTCTTCCAGCGACTGGGACCACTCATAGATAACTTAAAAAAATCTATTATTCAAGCCAAAATTAGTACAGTCAAACGAAAAATTGACTACTAATTTTGGCTTGAATAATAGATTTTTTTAAGTTATCTATGAGTGGTCCCAGTCGCTGGAAGAAAAATATTATTTTTTTACGGATCCGGCGACTGGGACCACGGTCCCAGTTCATTGCGGTCCCAGTCGCCGGAAACCTCCTATAGTTATTACTTTACGGGCTAAATCATGTATATTTTAAGTTCCTAAAAGTTAGGTCACTAAATTGTCATTAAAAGATTCTCGCGCTAAAAATAAACAGATTCGGAATTCGAAACTAATAATTAGAGTACTGAATAGACTGATTCACTGAATAGACAGATATTTAAATAATTATTTTCCACGCTGACTTAACAAGGATTACGTTTAAACGCAAATTAAGCAAGCACTTGAGATGATCTATTAGTTATATGTAATTTAGTTATTCCATCCTTGAAATCAAAAAGCTATCATTAGCGTCCTTTTGTACAAAAATATACTTGCTTAATATACTGTTTGAGAGGAAATACATACTCATTAAAAAATACTTATGGTGCATATAGGTAACAATGTCTCATGAACAAAACTAGCGCAAGGTTCTATACTTAAATAACCAGTTCTATCTAAACATCTCAAGATTCAGATACCAATAAACTTTGCCATTCCGAACGACAGGTTCTATAAGAATGTCTATTTTTAATCTAAATTGACCTTTGCATACAATAATATTATCTAAAAATAAGAGAGTTTGCTCTTGAAAAGGAATGTAGGCAACTATTTCTTCGTGATGTAATGTTAAAGTACAGTTCAATCATGGTCAACAATTGAATGAATAATGTTGGTAGTCGGTACGCGAAAACTCATTACCGACCGGTTCGATTTCGATATTGTCTAATACTAATGACTATCCGTTACATAAGTTACGTTGTCTCAAGTGTAGTAAAAATGACCCAGTTTGGAACCGGTTTGTAGTACTTACACGGAAACGGTGTTCTGGTGATCCCAGCGGCTTTTCTCCTATATATTTCAATGCACGATAGTTTATAATGTGACGCACACACTGGTTTGGACATCCCAATCAATATTCATAACAATCAAATTTAATAAATAATAGCGACTACATTTTTTTTCTAAATATTGCTGGTAGGTTCATAATGAAAAAAAAATTCGGAATTTGTCTAAATTGGACAGTGCAAGTTTTTATTTCGGATACTACAGTTGAAGTTTGTAAACAAATATTAACTCTGGTAAGTATCTAGCAAACAATTAGGACGTCCGAATCAATTGTTGAGACATTATTGGTATTCCTTAAGAGGACACAAAAAGGGCGAGAAAATTGAGAAATAGGTATTTGTAAAATGTATTGCTCTCGCGTAGTGCCCAAACGACCGCGCGCAGAATGCGAAATAAACAACAGAAAATACTAATTACACAAAAACAACGTTTCGTAGTCCCCTGATTACTTCTCCAAAACTTGACCGATTTAGCTACTTATTTCATTAAACATTAAACAAAGGTTTTGGCCGTGTTCCTATGTTGTCCTTTTTATATAATCTAGTTAAAGTTGTTTTCTGGATGTTTGAACACAACGGAAAATGTGGCCAATTATTGGGTTTTTGAGGGTTCATGTCTCTTTTAATAAATAATTTATAAAAAAAAAGAAAACATAGGGTCGTGCCAATAGTGGTTATAGATTTTTTGAAAAAGAAAATACTGCTCTACTGGCATTATCCAGGGAGGAAACAGGGGACTACGTTTGTATGGAAAAACGGCCGTTTTGAGTCCTCTTAAGGTGGTCGAAGTCTTATTTAGAAGCGTCTTCAATGCTCTCTTTCTACCTTAATTAAACCAATCAGAAGACACGCTTTACATTATTTTATTATGTAAATGCTGATCTTGTAACATCGTCGTAATATCGAATGCTTATAGGTAAACGGAGGAATCGTATAATTTATTAATGTTTTATCAACGATTCCTACGTTAAAGTTTACTCATGAAAAGAATTCTGCCGTCACAGATTTTTTCTTTCTTTTATTTAGTATAAATATTATCTACTTATCAGCTTAATTATGAAGGTCCCACTACTGGGAGGGCTCAGGCCTCCTCTCTGAGATGGGGTCAGCTTTTATTCCACCACACGGTCCCAGTGCGGATTGGTCTATTTTTGCTAGTTTATTTTGTATAGCAACTTGCGACTTCTTCTCATGAAATGCGCTTAACTCTTCAGTCTTTTATCCGACTAGAAGATTTATTCACATACTGTCCATAAAACGGATATAACACTTACCATATTGTAAGTAAGTAACAAGATCTTACGCTACAACGAAAATTATGTACTTACTGAAAAGTTTTACCTGTACACTGTACTACAAAAGTGTTTACAAGATAAGTGCACAATATATCCTTTACATTGTATCGTATAATATGGTTATAAATCAAAGTGACAGGCACTCCTACTTTTTATAATCAATCAACACGCATAAGACTTTGACATGCTAATCACGGGCGTCAATTTACCACAGGTGCATGTAAGTAGTTAATGAGTGCTCGTTGTTGCAGCCAATCAGAGCGTGGCGATTGACGTGTCAGTGAATATGGCGACACACGCATGCGTAGAAATCACGCGCACCTAATTGCACTATTGTCTCAGTGCTGTGAATTATATATTTTGACAGTAACCTCAGCTGGCATAGAAAGTAGGACTTTCTAAACTTTTTACTGGACACCTTTTGTAGTTTCATCATTTGATACGTAACTAGCGGACGTCACGCGGTTTCATCCGCGTAGTTCCCGTTCCCGTGGGAAGCCGGGGATAAAATTATAGCCTATGTTACTCAGTGTGAATGTAGCTTTCTAATGGTGAAAGAATTTTTGAAATCGTCGCATAGTTTTTGAGTTTATTCATTACAAACATACAAATCTTTCCTTTTATACCTACGTATATATATCTTTAATACCTATTAGTGTAGATGGACATAGTTTAAAAGTGGGCATGTGTGTCACAAGTGCTGTGACTGGCAGCTTAAGTTCAAACTAGATAAAAATAAACGAATATCTGCAGTCTCGATTTTTTCTCTGTTTATTTGCTAAGTGGTTCCGATACTTACGCGTTCAGCTTTAAAGGATAGTTTAGCCTGAAGAAGGTCTGTCCATGCACAGCCATGCTGAAGTAACTGGCCTCCTGGGTGTTTGATATCCAGGCAGAAACCTCTCGTGGGCTTTCTCCAACTGCGAAAAAATAACGTTTGAAGTTAAATGTTTTTGATCAGATGTAAAATCGTCTTTTTATGTAAACAAAAATTATTATGTATCATTTCTAAACAATTTTGTTTTGGCAGTCTTTAATGTCTAACTGCTGGGCAAATGCCCCTCCTTATATCCTCCCAGTTAGTCTGATCCTGCGCCACCTCAAGTTATTTTATCCCTCTCAAAGTGTGCGCTTTGTGGAATACATTTCGTGCTCTTAAAAGTATGTATGTTCTTATTTTGAGTGATCTAGATGGAATACCTGATAGAAAATAAATTACCAACAATACCAACACACGGCCATTTGCCATTTCGGATCAACGCGTCCTAACGAGATAAACCTGTACGTCTGACACTCGACTTAGCTCTGAGCACTCGGCTATTTCAGACTAGCCTATGCTGACGTAACGAGATTTAGCTTGAGGCTATACAGGGTGTAAGAGACCTCATCACGAAGCCGTCAACCAAGAATTCTGTACATCAAAATAAGTAACTTTACGCAAAAATTATTGCTGGGAAACGACTTTTTTTTGGGGTGAAAAATCATGTTTTGTGGTAGAACTCAATGTAACGCAATCAAAACATTGTGCTCATGGATGAATTGAATAGTACGGGGGTTGTGGAGGTTTTTAAAGTTTAAAAATCTTGCATTAAAAACTTGTATTAAAAAAAATAACTTGTCAAAAAGTTGAAACTTTGACCCCCCCTATCTCCGTAACTAGAAGGTTTCCAGGTATGGTGTAGAACAAAAAAATGATCGCAATGATGAGGAGAACAAGTGCCTTTCAGCTTCGTTAAGAGGTGTTATACACCCTTTATAATAACAGCCACACGGGTCGTACTTTAAGGTTAAGCAACGCTTGCCTGTGTCATGCTTTGGATGGGTAACCATTCAAGCCCCGAAAAGCAGTTGGACTCTGCTATCATCCGTAGATCTTTGGCAGTCAATCGGGTAGTCTTTTACGTAGTACGATTTCGAGGGCCGAAATTCTGACAACCAGTCTTCAACTGAGTCGAGGTGATCTGATAGGCAGTCGCTCTTTGTAAAGGTATTCAGTTGCTCTATTATTATTATTTTATTATTTAAAATACTGGGAAAATGATAATGTCAACGCAAACTAAACTTGAAATCATATCATCTAGGATGTCAAAACAAAATTGTAATTTTATGTTAGTTTTATGCGAAACTAACATAAAACGTCCTTCCTTTTATTGATCTAATTTATCGTAAATAATTTACCTTGCTTTGATTTTGTTAATTACCTTGACATACTTTAATTTTGTACTTATTATTAAGTGGAATAGAAAATTCCAGAGAAAACCATAGTAAATAGAAACCAAGTTTGAAAGTAATTTTTATTTTTAATAAGTCAAGTTTCTGCAGCGCGCACTATTTTCATTAAGGGGACTACAGGAGCTAAATGCAAGTTTTATAATGCAAAAAAGCATATGATTCACTGCAATAAACAAAACCAGAAAAACATATGATATTCTTCAGGATTAAGTATGCTAGTATACCCCCTTCTAGTCCTCACTGGGGTGGGGCCTGGGAGAGGCTGATTCGAAGCGTGAAAACTTCACTTCGAGTTATAATGAAGGAACGCGCTCCCCGCGAAGAAGTTCTACTTACCCTGATGGCGGAAGTGGAGAACATGGTGAATAGTCGTCCGTTGACACACGTCTCCGTGGACCCTGAAAGCCTAGAATCCTTAACTCCTAACCATTTTCTTTTAGGTAGCTCATCCAGCAATCCTATCATTGGGACTTTCGATGATTCCGACATGTTTCTACGCAAACAATGGAGAAAGTCACAAGCGTTAGCGGATATGTTTTGGCGTAGATGGGTGAAAGAGGTTCTCCCCGACTTGCTGCCTCGAAGAAAATGGAACGAGGAGGTGAAACCTTTGCAGGTAGGTGACGTAGTGCTAGTAGCTGATCCTAACAGTCCTCGCAGTACCTGGCCGAAGGGTGTCATTCAGAACATATGCCCAGGGAAGGATGGACGAATCAGACTGGTCGAAGTGAAGACTAAGACTGGTCGAAGTGAAGACTAAGACTGGTGTCTGGAAGCGACCTGCAGCCCGCGTCGCGCGAATTTCACTTGTTGAGGAGTGCTGAGCCAGCACTGGGGGGGGGAATGTTAGCGACGCGCTCATGTTCTGTACAAGTAGATATATAGGTTAGTTAGTAAGTAGTAATAACATAATTATAAGTACATATATGTAAGTATAGATGTACGGGCCGCTGGACCCCCACCTAAGACGCCCGCAGTTCAGTCCGTGCGAGCACTGCAAGCGGGTGCGCGCTTGTATGTGATTTTTACCTCGTTTGTTAAATTTATCCGTGTCTTTGCAAAATACAAGTTTTCATAAGCAACCTAATCGTTTAACTTCGCCGATTACCACCTAGAACATCTACAATAGTGTTTTAAAAACATAATACAACAAATTTTACTCGATAAAAAAAAATCACGAACTTATAAAAAAATATTTTAACGAGTTAAAACCATAGGTACCTAAATACATGCGATCATTCTGATTATTTGGCAAATAATTCCACAAGCAACATATTACCATGATAGTGTTTTAGTTTTTTAGTCCAATCAATAGTTTTTTTGTAAATCGCAAAAAAACACTCATTTCGCACTATTCGGCCCGCAGTGACTGACGTAAAAACCACTTTGTAGTGCAAGCTGATTAGAACTTCATTCTAACAGTATTTCAAACGAAGTTTGAACCACCACAAATAGAGTTGCTAATTTAGCTCCTGTAGCCGCCTTAACGGTGAAGGCCGTGCGGCTAATATATTCTCATATAACTGAGTTAGGGTAAGCTGGGTAGTTAATAGGGTTATAAATACAATTATTGGACGGGGGTAAAAGCTTGATTTAATCTCTGGGTATACATACTTGTTGCCTGTTTGCTAAGAAACATCAACTCACTACACATAAATAATTTTACGTTGTTTTTCGTTGTACATCATATATTATACTAGCTGCCCGAACCGGCTTCGCACGGGTGGACATTTTATTATTTTCTATTCTATCCTATCTATTTATCTATCCTATCTTTCAAGTTGGATCAAACTGCACACGGTGTGCAAATTTGATTAAAATCGGTTAAGTAGTTTAGGAGTCCATCGCGGACAAACAACTTGACACGTAATTTATATAATTATATTAAGATGTAAAGAAAGAAAGAAAAAGCATTTATTAGCCCGCACAGGAAAAAACACATAAATTAAAATGGTGAAATTAACAGTAGGTACAACTAATAAAAAAAATAAAAAGAGAAAAAATAATAAAAAAAAAAACGAAATTGGTCCTGTACGAGGCCAAAAGGCCCCCCCCCCTATCTCAGCATGGTGCTGTAACATGTACTTTTGTATTAACTTCAGTTTTTATACTGCCTCGTTAGTCTATAAGTAGGTCGCAAGCACGACTAGCTGCTGAGCTAGATCCATGGGTTCGATTCCGGGGTCCGGCAAAATGTTATCGGGTTCTTCCATCGGAAATTTCTCAGTAGCAGTCACGGAATCTGGATTTGTGCCCAATAGGGAATATGCATACATTTTATTTTTTTATTTCGATACGGAATGCTAAAGTACTATAAAAATAATGTCAAAAAGCGAAAACAAGACATAAATCGGACAAACAACACAAAAGTTATAACCATTTAAACTTTTGTTTCTATCTCTTTCTAGATAAACGGAATTTAGTATGGAGTTCGTACGTCGATGCAGAGAATGACGTCATTCGCTGTATCGGATCTTTCTGTCAAATCAGCAGTTTCAAATGCTTATAACTTAGTATTTTTTATAGATATTAAAAAAATTATTTCACTTTGCTATTTCTGATGTTAATACGCTTTGTTTAGAGTGATAAAAAAAAATCATGGATATACCCTATTGATGGCTATAGGCTCGCCCCCTATTACATGAGACTTAACCATGACTGGCGAAATGTTGCTGTATTGTTAAGTATCTCTGCGTATCACTTCAGGGATTACATGCGTGTTGTCATCTGCCTATAAGCCTTTTATTATTTATTTATTTATTACATGCGTGTTGTTCATCTGCCTATAAGCCTTTTATTATTTATTTATTTATTACATGCGTGTTGTTCATCTGCCTATAAGCCTTTTATTATTTATTTATTTATTTAAACTTCATGTACAAGAGTGGTACATAGGCGGACTTAATGCCACAAGGCATTCTCTACCAGTCAACCTTTGGGTTAAATAGGAAAACATAGTGATAGGGTACAAAATAATGTCTAAAAAACTAACTTCTTGTTAACGAGAATGTATAATACTTATATTGATACTAATACACATATACACATAAAATAAACTAATACACACTACTACACTATACTTTTCCCAACTATGTTGGGGTCGGCTTCCAGTCTAACCGGATGCAGCTGAATACCAGTATTTTACATGGAGCGACTGCCTATATGACCTCCACAACACAGTTAGTACCGGGTAATACGATACCCCTTGGTAAGACTGGTTGTCAGACTTTCGGGTCATCGACTTCCTGTAACGACTATCAAAGATCTACAAATGACTGCCGAACCTACGGCTTAACGTGCTTTCCGAGGCACGGCGGAAACTCGGTATGTGGTGGTCTTCCATCCACAGACCAACCTAGGCAAGCACGGCTTAACCTAAAGACCGACCCTGGCGGCTGTTGTTATTTAATATCTGTTAAACGAAATATTTGACAAGCTGTTCATTGCATCACTTAAATAAGTTCCTTATAAACTCACGGTGCAACTTATGACGTGTCGTGAACTCGTGACTAGTACTCTGAATACTTAGTAAGATAGACCATACACTTACGTATGGTGATTACATAATAGTATGCAATATGGCGACAGGAATCCAATCGAAAGTAGTCCAATTCAAGTTTCTCAATTTCTATACGCACATAATATAGTTAGTGGTATCGATTCTGTTGTGCACAAACTAAACTTAATTTAGGCTATTGCTATCTTTTACTAAAAGGCAGTGCGAGAAAAGGACGGCTATAGCTATGAACTAAGTTAGAGATGTCAAACTAGTTTATGCCTTGCGCTCCACCGTGTTTTTAGTCGACATGTTTTTACGTGCACCCTTCATTTATAAGGAGATATTAGTTCCAACTAAATTTGACAGCTCTAAATTACGTCCGTCTCTTTCTCGTTTTATTAGAGAGAAAAAGATAGCAATAGCCTGAATTAAGTTTAGTTTGTGCACAACAGAATCGACACCAGTCTCTTTAAAAATCACGTTTATAATATTTGTATTACTTGTTGAAGGTAAAAAAAGGCCCATTTGTTATTTATTCGTATACAATTTACATGTTTATGTAAAATCAAAGCTAGTTAAGGCAATGGCGCGGCCTTATATGAATACAGAATCTCTTAGTAAAAGGCTAGTCCAATCGCCTTTGATACAAAATTAAGAGATTCTCTATTATTGCCTTATCTTTAACTTCATTAATAACCAAAACTCATTTTAAACTTTTAAATAACCATATCGAAAATTGTGTAGAAATTTTAATTGACGTCATAAATGACCTCTTTAATGTTATGTCAAACATTGCACAAGTTAGTTAATACAAAACTTATGAATTGAGAAATTTATAGCGAGTTTCTTAGTGACCTAATTATTCAACGTTATAAAGAAATTCACGCGGTAAATAGTATGATGTGTATAATAATATTGTAAAGGCACTTTGTATGAAATTATTATGTCATCTAATTGACTGGGTCCAAACAACGTGTTCACAAATGTTCCGGCATGAAGCCGGGTGGTATCCGGCAGAAGCCGTGTGGTATCCGGCAGAGTAGAATAGAACCAAACTATTACACTCACGGGTGTCGTATAAGGCGACTAATGTTTGAGGCAGAACACCTTGCGCCTCCGTAGACCAGAGAATGGGCAGCAGCGTTTTCTGTTAGTCTTTCATCACCGCGATCTCCAATCCGCCTGCCAGGCGTGGAGATTACGGCAAATTCCTCCCATCATGGGAGAGGCTTATGTCCAGCAGTGGACGTTATGGGCTGTTGTTGTTGTTGTTCACAAATAAGATGCATAAACTGCAACTGATTTGCAGTTTCTTCACCGACTACAAATTATAGGGCAGCTAAACGCAGCGAAACTGTTTAATTGCCATCAATTAAACAGTTTCCCAATTGTAGTTACACCATGTGCATGGACCACGAAAATTGGGGTGTGATACATGATTTCGAAAAGTGAAACACCGAAGGTGACGTCCCCGTAAGTTCACGAATACGAAACACTTAACACCGAATGCACGCTACCTCGAAAAACCTAACGCCGCAGCCATGGGATCTCGAATAACTAAATCCCTAATTTCACCTATTCTAAACACTTAACAACGAATGCACACTACCAAGAAAAACTGAACACCGTAGCCACGCGATCTAGAATAACTAAACCTCGAAAACAACAACAACAACAGCCCATAACGTCCACTGCTGGACATAAGCCTCTCCCGTGATGGGAGGAATTTGCCGTAATCTCCACGCTTGGCAGGCGGATTGGAGATCGCAGTGATGAGAGACTAACGCTGCTGCCCATTCTCTGGTCTACGGAGGCGCAAGGTGTTCTGCCTCAGACATTAGTCGCCTTATACGACACCCGAAAACCTCGAAAAACACCTCGAAAAGTCATCGTAAAAAGTCTTTAATCATTAAACAATCAACCAAAACAAACATTAATAATTGAGAAAAAAAACATATATTAAGTCATATTATGTGTCAATCAACCAAATAATTATTTTGTTCCATGGGAAATATGAGGATATATGGAGATATGGGCAATATGGTGTATGTATGGTGTATGGTGTGTATAATGCAACACTACCAAGAAAAACTGAACACCGTAGCCACGCGATCTAGAATAACTAAACCTCGAAAAGTCTTAAAAAGTCTTTTTCTCAAATTATTTTGACAACCTTTTTCGAGTTGAATCGAAATTGCTGTATTGGGCAGATACATGCGATGAGCCAGCGGCAGGCAAAAGTTGTATGAAAATCCATATCTTGTTGTGTTTAGCAGTCAAATAAATTACATGTATAGTAAACTCATATCTGTCGTGTTATTTAAAAATACGATCTTTAAGGCGAGGCATCGTTCTAAAACCGGGCACGCGCGCATCGGGACTGAGCGGGGGACTGGGCGTCTGAGCGGGGCGAGGATTGCTAGCTTATAACTTAAAGGACGTAAACGACAAAATGGTTTTTGTTATTTAATTCAGTTGGGAACGATAATTTCAGAAATTCCTTCTATAATTTTAAAGAGTATGTATAGGCTCATCTACGGAGAAAGTTAAGAGGCTTAAATTGGTCCCGTTTGCCCATAAAATGTGAATCTCTTTTTAAAAAGAGGTATGTTTGATATTTTTTTCTCTGTTACAAAAGTTACTTAATCATGTATTGAAAACTAACAAAATACAAAAACAATTAAAAACTAACAATTTTTCATTTGTTTTGTAATTACTGACAAAAATTGAGATCATTGACTACATGATTTCCAATGCGTCCTCTTAACTCTAAAACATGGCAACCAAGGAGGTAACTTATCAAAGGTTTCATTTAAATTTCGAATTGGCTTGCAAATAGAAAGCGGTTTATTGAAAAAAAAAACAAATGAACTTTTCAACGTAAGAAAAAATATTGTTGTTTGTGTGCATCATTGATTTTGAAAAGTAATTTTATTAATGAGAATCAAGAAACCAAAAGAGCAAAGAAAAAAAAAATAGGGAAGAAAAAATAAACATTTGGAAAAAAAGGAAACAATAAACTTAATCACATTTTTAGACGGTCTTCCATACTTGTGCTATTATATTAAACGATAACTGAACTCATATTGCCCATATCTCCATATATCCTCATATTTCCCATGGAACAAAATAATTATTTGGTTGATTGACACATAATATGACTTAATATATGTTTTTTTTCTCAATTATTAATGTTTGTTTTGGTTGATTGTTTAATGATTAAAGACTTTTTACGATGACTTTCCGAGGTGTTTTTCGAGGTTTTCGGGTGTCGTATAAGGCGACTAATGTCTGAGGCAGAACACCTTGCGCCTCCGTAGACCAGAGAATGGGCAGCAGCGTTAGTCTCTCATCACTGCGATCTCCAATCCGCCTGCCAAGCGTGGAGATTACGGCAAATTCCTCCCATCACGGGAGAGGCTTATGTCCAGCAGTGGACGTTATGGGCTGTTGTTGTTGTTGTTTTCGAGGTTTAGTTATTCTAGATCGCGTGGCTACGGTGTTCAGTTTTTCTTGGTAGTGTGCATTCGTTGTTAAGTGTTTAGAATAGGTGAAATTAGGGATTTAGTTATTCGAGATCCCATGGCTGCGGCGTTAGGTTTTTCGAGGTAGCGTGCATTCGGTGTTAAGTGTTTCGTATTCGTGAACTTACGGGGACGTCACCTTCGGTGTTTCACTTTTCGAAATCATGTATCACACCCCGAAAATTGTGGTATTGTAGAAGTACCTAGCAACACATTTCTTGTAATACAGAGAGGACGCATATCTTTTTCGGCTTATCGAACTAAAGTAATAAAGTAACAGTCGCCTCAGTTCACGAACCAAGTTTATTTAGGACAAATCTTTTGAGGTGTAATCCGAATATTTTTAGGGATTCGGCATTCAAGGGATTCGGTGAATATCGAATGCCGTGTATAAAGACCAAATACTTTCTAGAGTTTATCAGATATGAAGTCAATTTTGCAAAGGATTAGACTTGATATTAAAAAAAGTCCATAAATCTAAAAGAAGCAAAATTCATTTTACCTGCAAACAAGTATTCGAAAAGAACCAATCAAAAACCAATCCGCATTTTCTGCAACATGCACTTTGAGTTCTACCGTGAAACTTGATTTTTCATTAAAAAAAAAGTCGTTTGCCATCAAAAATTTTTTGCGTAGAGTTACTTAGACGAATTATAATTAATCATAGTAGAACATTTAGATAAAATACTCACTAGAATAAGAGAAAAGGGGATGATCACTGGAATGGTTGTGGAACTTGGTCCACATGCAAAGAGTAAACTCTTTCAGGTCTGGAATATCTTTCTCGTACTCCATGTACTGGTAGAACAGCTCCTGGTTCATGGACACCTTGTGGATGCTGCAGGTGTCAGTCATCTGACTCGCAGGACTTAACAGGCTAACTTTGTTGCCTGATGTGTATTGCGGGATGGGTCTTCGGTTCAAAATCTTCACCTGAGGACTGGAAAGAAAAATTACGTCAGAAAGGGAGCAAAATAGGTAATTTCTGATGTCTTCCTGTCAAAGTCTTAAAGCACTGACGTTTCGGCGGACTTAGTTTGGTTTCAGCATAAAGTTTGTGAGATGTGAGCAACAAGCTTATCTTGACTGGTTTTGTTTTCTTACTGGTCAAATATATTTTATGTTAATATATTTACTTTTTAAAGTAGTCCTGGTTGATGGCATGCTCGTATATTACAACCTGTTTTTTTATATCCCATAACTCTAGGGTTATATTCTGTAGGTAAAATAATACTAAAACTTCCAGAATAGGTGGTCCAAAATGCATAGTTTCGGAGGTATCATCAATCATAATTAAATTAAGTCAAAAATTGTGACCAGTATGACGAATCACTACTTTTGCGAGGTTGCCAAAACTTCGTAGTAAAATAATATAATATATGTATCTAAGTTTCATTGATATATACGAGTAATTCATTTAATTCAAACCAATCATTCATATTTAAACTAATAAAAATGCGACGTTGTCATATTTCACGTAAGGGTGTTTTACGTTAATAATCGTGAACTTCCCGAATTATTTTGTATGAAAAATGAAAATAAAAGGATGATTGAATCATAATTCATATGCCAGTTCATTCTTTGATATGGTCTCAATCATACCCTAGAGTTATATGGGATCTCAAAAAAAAATACACGTTGTATATAGTACCTAAACATACTTGTGAGTGATTTTTAGGTACTCCAAGTCCCGATTGCGCAATTCAGGCGTGTTGTTAGTATTTTAATATCTGGGTCATTTATAAAGTGAAGTATTTACCGGGGATCTAAAGCCCTCTCCGAAGTGTGGTAGGTGGAGTACATCACTGTAGATTCTGGCACGATTGGATGCCAGTCACTGTCCCTCGCCATCGCTGCTCCGAAGAGCACAATCACGATGAATATCCGCATTTTCTGTAACGACATAACAACTTAATAAATTGGTAGTGGATCGTACTAAGATTAGAAGTGGCGCGAAAAGATTATTAAGACACTGGCTGGAGTAACTAGTATTCGCATAGCAACGTCATATCCTTTTCATGCATATGATAGTTTTATGTTTTTTTTTAGCCTGAACTGTCCATTCCTGGGCAAAGGCCTCCCCCATTCCATCCGCTTTTCTCGATCTTGCGCCTCTTGCCAATTAACGAGAAAGTCATCCAAAGCGTCCCACCATCTTGTCCTCGTTCTGCCGCGACCCGTCTTACTATCTTTAAGTATTTACCATGGTAATATTTTGTTTTTGCTTATCGAAAGAATAATCATACAAATCTAACTATTCTCATATGGTTGACTTTATTATTAACTATTGAGTATAGTTACTACCTTACAGATGGCCCGTATTATACATTTCTCAAGGATTAAGTTTGACAGAACTTTAATAAGCGTTTTTGAATAAAAATGGGTATAAGCGTAACCAGCAGGCCTGAGACATTTTTCTCGACGGCATGTAAATCTAAGACAGAAGCCCAACAACAGCCCACAACATTATATTATATTTCACCGTTTCTCCGCTCCGCAGCCTCGCTCCGCTTCAGTGGACAGGCAGCTTTAGGACAGAATAGCGCGGCGCGGCGTAGCATTTCATTTCATGCGTAGGCACTTATTATTAATTAATGCAACAGTTTACTAATAAATACAACACGCCTAGTTAATAAAAAATCTTCCCAGAACCGGAATAAACTAGTTATTACATAAAAACCGACAGATCTTTTAGGCTGTGTCCGCCAATTATGATATCCGACATTTAGAAGTAGATAGTTGGAAGGAAAAGTTGTATCCCATACTGTTTCCGTGATCTCCTGTCATTTTCCTGTCTGACAGCTTACTTAAGACAACAGCAGACTAGCAAACAAAAGTAGTACTTACTTCACAGAACTAAACGCTATAAAAATTTGCTGAGGGGGTTTTATTGTTCAGTCTTGATAATAACCATAAGCCTTTGTCCCATGTTACTTGGGACGTCAGCGCAACACATTTTCGTCCTCTAATACTCGCTATCGAGCGACCGTCGGCTAAGTTAGCTAAAAATTACGTTTCTTCTGAATGAAACCTCGTTAACTTATATTTTCTTTCACTGTGATTATTGCAACATAGATAGGATGTTTTCATAGTTACAATTCTATCAGTTTTAGCTCTACAGCCGTTTTTCCCAGGTAGCTGGCGTCGTCTGAACGTCGTCATAAACTTGTTATCGAGTTCAGTTCAGACGCTTCAGACAACCTTTAACTTAATATAGGAATTGAGGGCAGATAGGGCTAGGCGGTACCTAACGTTGAAATCTAATTTCGCCAGCACTTTCGAGATAGGCAGATAGGCAGTCGCTCCATGTAAAATACTGGTATTCAGCTGCATCCGGTTAGACTGGAAGCCGACCCCAAAATAGTTGGGAAAAGGCTAGGCAGATGATGATGATGACTTTCGAGAACGCGTTATCATCTGCCTAGCCTTTTCCCAACTATATTGGGGTCGGCTTCCAGTTTTACCGGATGCAGCTGAATACCAGTATTTTACATGGAGCGACTGCCTATCTGACCTCCACAACCCAGTTAGTACCGGGTAATACGATACCCCTTGGTAAGACTGGTTGTCAGACTTATTGGGCCTCTGACTACCTAACGACTGTCAAAGATCTACAAATGACAGCTGGGACCAACGGCTTAACGTGCTTTCCGAGGCACGGAGGAAACTCGGTATGTAATAGGTGGTCACCCATCCACAGACCAACCTAGGCAAGCACGGCTTAACCTAACGATCGACCCGAGCGGCTGTTATTATTTAGCCACGAGCTCCTCCGAGAACGCGTTATGCAAACGAAATAATCGGAACATACAGTTACCGATCCATCTACTAATATACAACTTGTTCTTGTTGAAATTGGATCCAGTAAAAAAATGTTGGTGAACACGAAATATTAGGTTATATCATCACCAGTTACGTGGTTTGGTTAACTGTGTGTCATTGCCGACTGTCATTCCGTAACTGTCGAAATGCCGACACGCGTGTTTTATTATTTAGCACCTATTTATTACACACACTTCTTCTATATTGATCGATAAGATTTATTGCCTTATTTAAATATAATATTATCATAGCAGGTTTTTTTGGGCGCCTAATGATTTACATTTTAAGAAGTATAAACAAGAAGAAATTATGCCAGGGTCAAATTAAAATAAGCTAGTGAAACTTCCCTTGTGGTAGAAAAACTGACCGTTATTAAATAGAGTAAAGTCAGAACAATAATGATCATGATATCTATTAACCAAAAATGTTTAGTCTCGTCTCGTTTTATTACTGGTACGGTGTCGGAAAATCAAAACTTAATACACGATGAAGCCTTTTCATAGAAAACTATAACCCTATTAAATGATGGTATAGTTGCTGCCAGATAAGTTCACAATAACGGTCATTGACTCACCTACATTTATTAAAGTTCTTGACTTTGGAATCCAAAATTAAGCCTGTTCAAGTCTTGAATCGTCATCTATCGTGATCGTCAACATGTTTTCTAATGAAAAACAATACATGGTTCATTTGTTTTGGTTCGTACGAAGAGATATTAGGGAAAGGGCAATGACCGCTAATTGCGATCTTAACTGGCGCCAACTGTAGGATTTTATTCGCATCTGCTGGGCTAACAGGATTAATAAAAACGTACTCTTTTATCTTACCAACAAATAAATGTTCTACACAGAGGTACTTTTTTACAAAACTGTAAAATAAGTAAGGTTATGGAATATCGGAAAATTAAATTGTTCAATTTAATTTTCCGATATTCCATAACCTTCAACAATTACAAAGGGTGTAAAAAGACCCTAAGCCGGAAGCCGGAAGGCACTTGCTCTCCCCGTCACTGCGATCTCTTTTTTTTATTCTAGGCCATACCTGGGAACCTTCTAGTTACGGAGAAATTAAGGTTCAAAGTTTCAATTATTTCACATTTTTTATTTAAGTAATACTTTTTTTTTATGTACGATTTTATACACCTCCACGACCCCGTACTATTCAATCCATCCATTAGCACAATGTTCTGAGTGCTTTACATTGATTGTTACCGTAAAACATGATTTTTCACCCCAAATAAAAAGTCGATTCCCAGCAAAAATATTTGCGTATAAATAAATATCGCTGGACTTAAGTAGTATTATGTTTGTCGAGTTCACTTTTATTTTTAACAAACAACCAATCAGTACTCGTTGTTTTCCTGGTATTGGATTCTATCGATTGGGGTGTCAAACAGAAAGTCATGCGGGATTAAATATCCTGAGATGATTTATTTTCCAATTGTGCTGAACAAAAACTGAGTCCTAAAATCATCCATCTTTTCTTGGGCCTACCGTATTCATGATTATTTTAGTCACATGCGTTTTAGTCCTCCCTAATCAAATGGCTATTCCAATCCAAACGATTCCCTTTCGACGTTTCTGGACATTTTTGTTAAACTTATAACTCTTCTATGCTGACGAATGTTAGTAAGAACTTTGGTATAATACACAAACTTGTTACAAACATTGTAATATATAGGACGGGCCCAGAGGGTCATCCCTGGAGAATCCAACTTTTCCGCTGGTTAATTTGATGACATTACAAAGTTGTGTCGAACAAAGTACTGATGGATCGACTTTGATTTTCAGTGAACTTTCAGTTTGTTGGTTTTTCCTTAAGAGCCTATACTACCTCAGATTAGCAACTCTATTTGTAGTGGTTCAAACTTAGTTTGTAATACTGTTAGAATAAAGTTCTAATCAGCTTGCACTACAAAGCGGTTGTTACGTCAGTCACTGCGGCCGAATAGTGCGAAATGAGTGGTTTTTATTCTTTATAAAATTAAATTTTCGTCTTTTGGAAAAAATAAAAAACATAAGACCTGCTTTATAGTTAGTTCAGTTAGTATGCAAAGTTTCATGATTTAATTTGAAGTACTTTTTGAATACTAGCGGCTTATTTTTCGATTTGGAGGTAACTTTGGGATTTTTTTCTATCGAGAAAATTTTATGAAATCGTATTTTCGCCAAACATAAAACCTAACATTAATCCTCAACTTTACCATATATTTATTTCAAAATTATTGCTGCAGTATTTTAGGCGTAACGGAGGATCATGCTAAGCCATTTGAGGTAGTACAGGCCCTTAATTTATCTATGAAACGGTGTATAATATAATCAACTCGCCAAATGTGAGACTGAGCAGTGATACCCTAGTGGTGTGACCGTCGGTATTCCAAGTCCTCGGTCTTAAATTCGAACCCAACGCCACGTGGCTCCGATTTTTCGGATTCATTACTTGCTTCGGTGAAGGAAAACATTGTGAGGAAACACGCATGCCTGAGGGATATTCCTCGGAGGTATGTAAGGCCGTGTGGTATCCGGCAGAGTAGAATAGAACCAACCCATTACACTCACGGGTGTCGTATAAGGCGACTAATGTCTGAGGCAGGACACCTTGCGCCTCCGGAGACCTGAGAATGGGCAGCAGCTTTTTCTGTCTTTCATCACTGAGATCTCTAATCCGCCTGCCAAGCGTGGAGATTACGGCAAATTCCTCCCATCATGGGAGAAGCATGTCCAGCAGTGGACGTTATGGGTTGTTGTTGTTGTTGTTGTATGTACCAAGTTAGTCACAAACCACCCGAAAAGGAAGAAAGAAAGAACCCACACTAATTTAATATAGTTATCCTCCATGTGGGTATTATTTCCGTTTTGTAGTCAAAATGCTGTAGCTGTATGGGACCTGCCCCCGTTTTTCCACTTAATATTTTTGAGATTTCCTCGTAAAGGTGAATGACCCTAGCTAACCCGTGTTTCAGGTACTGTTGGGACCGGATATATACCTGAATTAGTATCGTGTGAAACAAAAGGGCCTTGTTGCTACGTAACCGAATTTATGAATCAGGTTAAGTTCCCGATCTGCCAATTTTTTTTTTTTATTTACGGCCTTTAGCAGAGAGAGATAGTTAGTTTTAAAATGCGACAATGTAACTTTCAGAATAAAATTACTTCGGTCCGAATATTTAATTTATTAGTTTTGTAAAGAAAATTTGAGAGCAGTCGTGGGTTCGAACCCAGGCAGGCGCATTACTTTGTTTAATTCATTTTATCACCACTGCTCTCAAAACTGGTGAAGGAAATACATCGTAATGAAACTGGCATGTCCTAGAACCAAAATATTCGAAGACATTATTTGTGACATCTACCCACCCGCACTGGGCCCGCGTGGTGGATTATAGTCCATTCCCTTTCAGAGAGAAGACCTGTGTCCCAGCACTGGGATCATTATAGGCTTTTTATGCTATGAAAAAAATTGCATTTACTGCTCGTAAAAAAATAGGACTCGCAGCATGCCGAAATTGAATGAAAATAAAGTGACGTTATTGAGTGCAAATATTTGTTTGATTACTGCAAATGCGATATCGTAAGTAATAAAAGTACGTATTTCCTTTCCAGCTGTAGAGTCAGTGTAGTTGAAATAATTTGATCTCACGGTACGGTAGGTATGAGTTTGATTTAGTTTGTGACTACGTATGACTAGCACTTCACCCGCGACCTTGTCCGCGAAAATTGTGATAGCTCTGCTAATTTGTATGATATCAATATAATTTATAGCCTATGTTACTTGGTAAAGATGTAGCTTTCTAACGGCAAAAGAATTTTGAAAATTGGTCCAATAGTTTTTAATTTTATTCGTTACATACAAAAATACAAATCTTTCCTCTTTATAATATTAGTGTAGATGAATACTGACTTTTATGCAGTACTAGCGGACGTCACGCGGTTTCACCGGCGTAGTTCCCGTTCCCGTGGGAGTACGGGGATAAAATATAGCCTATGTTACTCAAGGTGAATGTAGCTTTCTAATGGTGAAATAATTTTTGAAATCGGCGCAGTAATTTTTGAGTTTATTTATTACAAACATACTGATACTGATACTGTTAGCCTGCGTCATCCCACTGCTGGGCAAAGGCCTCTCCCCATGACTTCCAGTTTTCTCTATCCAGGGCTAATGTAGACCACTGGTCGTTGGTTTTATCCAGCTCGTCCCGCCATCTTCTACGAGGTCTGCCGCGACGCCTTCTGGCTGTGTCAGGGCTCCAGAAAGTGGCTAATTTGGCCCACAGCTCATTGGGCATGCGGCAGACGTGGCCAGTCCAGTCCCACTTCAGCTTAGCGGCTTTTTGAGCAACGTCAGTAATTTGTGTTTTGGAGCGCAGTGTGGTGTTGCGTACACGTATGTGCATTCTTCCCATTTTGACCTATGGATCCCAGACTTGGTCTTTGACAAATAATCAAAAGTCCAAACTCAAGGTCTGCCAGCGTGCAATGGAGCGCAGCATTCTAGGCGTCAAACTAACCATTACAAACATACACACAAAAATACAAATCTTTCCTCTTTATAATATTAGTGTAGATGACTGGGGTATCTAAATTTCATGTGAAAAGTTTAAGTATGAACGTGGATGGGTAAAAGAAGCTGGGGAAGACCAAAGAGGTGCTGGATAGATTACGAGAAAGATTATATGCTAGAAAGAGGGTCACTAGTGAGATAATCATAAACAAACGTGGTTATAGTTGCTACCAGTTAAGATGCCAATAGCGGTCATTGACTCACTTAACATTTATTAAAGTTCTTAACTTTAGAAACCAAGAATAAGGCTGTTCAAGTCTTGAATCGTCATCTACCGTGATCTTCAACATTTTTCAAATGAAAAATGATAATAGTTACTTCATTGTTTTGGTCCGTACGACTCTTCGTACGAACCGAACGATATTAGGGAAGGGGCAATGACCGCTATTGACAAGCTAAAACGCAACAACTATAGTACTTCTACAGTAAGATCGCTATCAGGAATTTCTCAATAGCAGCCACGGAGTCTGGCCCGCTTGTGCTCGGTTGATGGCAATAGGCTCGCTCCCTTTTACATGGGACTTAAACATAACTGGCGAAATGTAGGTGTACTATTCGGGAATTGATATTTCGGGGATTAGAGGCGTGATGTGAATGAATAGCTGACTTTATTATTCTTGTTACCAACTTTTTCGTATGTCATTTAGCACATTTCACAAGTTTACACTAAACGTATACAGGGTCAATCGTAAACCGAGTTATTGCAACATGCGAAATATTAACTAGTACCATTTCAAATTCCTATGAATATCCGGATTAACACTTTGCGTCACTGGCTATCTAGTTCACCATTAGTATAAATCGATAATGTGTCGAAATTTCGAAACTAGAAGCATCAATTTTTTTTATCGAGTTTCGGTTATTATAATTATAGGACTATTATAGAGTAGAAAATTCTTTATTATTTAAGATAACATTTCACTTAGGGTGACACAATGGGCTGTCTTGTCGCTAAAAGCGATCTTTTCAAGTCAACCTTTGGATGGATTACAAGAAGACAATACTGCAGGTTGGCTTTTAAGGTCAGCCTCAAAAGGTAATAGTACACCCATTATCTTTTAACACTTAACGAGGGATTATCTGAGCAGATATTATGTAAAACTGAAAAGTAAGCTTTTGCTGTTGAAAAAAATTAACCTGTGTTATGTTCACAGATCCGGTTTCTGATCACAGAATTGGAAGTTGACAAAGTGTCAAAGTCAACTTTTGAATTTTGATGCTGAAGAAGAGTTTGTCAACTTCATATTTTCAATTCAGAAAACAACAAATTGTAACTTATAGTACTTACGGGATTATATCCGTGATTTTCTTTATTAATGAGGTCCCGATATTGTACACAACAAGTAGTGTGTGTGTTTGTGTAGTGTGTAGTTGTATTGTGTTGTTGTGGTGTTGTTTTATTGTTGTACACAACAATTGATGACAATTATATGCAATATTTTAGTAGTATTATTTTAGGAATCGGCCTAATAGTAGAACTCTCGAATATTCTAACGACATTTAACTTTAAGACTTTCATGTTATGTCTATTTTCCATTATTTATAATCAGAGTAAAGTGACAATCTAGCATGAGACATTTGCATTTGAGTATTCGGCTGTTACTTGAATGAACGTGCTGCAGAATTATTTATGTATGCAGATTGACTCACGCGTGAAGAAATTCGTAAATATCTTGAATACATTAAATATGGATCTGCACTGTATTTACATGTCTTACTAGAAGGTTTAATTCATATAGGTAATATGGTTAGTTGCAGCTACATTTTCTATCCAAATAGGCGAAATAAAACAGCTGTTTGATTTTATACTAAAATTATGAATCAATACTTTCTAACTTCAAACTAATGAAAATGGGTACTCTTAAGGGGCCGGCGTAGCATGCGTAGTTCATACAAACGTAATACCAAAATAATTTGTAAATCAAACATATTCTTAAGGTAGTGTGCATTTATTTCGATTGAATTACAGAATATCAAGGTTCCCAAATATATATTTTAAAAGGACAATGATATTAAGGCGAGATATGAGGAATTTAAAATTTCTATAGAAAAAATATTTTTCTCATAACTCTTGTTTAAATCAGTGTCCATTCAAAATATATTTAGGAACCTTGATATTCTATATTCCAATCGGAATAAAGACACACCTTAAGAATATGTTTGATTTACAAATTATTTTTTTATTACGTTTGTATGAACTACGCTTCGAACGGGCAACTACAGTACTTTTTGTTTCGACAATTCAAAAGTGCCTGTAATTGGCCTACTTGACATAAATGCTTTGATTTTGATTTTTGCATCCATCACCGGCCTTTTAAACAACTAAGTAATCAATAATTTAATTGAGTATGTCTTGTTAAACTGCAATAATATGTTATGTTAAAATATGATAGAACACTGAACCGGTAGAAACACGGATGCCAGTTTTCACTGACACTATCGCATCCAAAGAGATGCCTAAACGCAAACAACTCTGTTCCCATTTTATACAATACACGGCCGACAGGCACTGTATTATAATTTCCATTCAGTAATGAACCATTTAAGCAATATTGTTTTTTTATTTTATTTTTACTTCTATGTTTTTTAATGTCGTAAATAAAGCATGCAATAAAAGTGAATTTGATCGCAAACCGGTAGCGTAAACACAGAGATAGCATCCACCAACACGCCACGTGATTGATTCTAACTGGGAGAAACACGGAACATTCTATAATCCTATGTAATTTGTGCGGAAGGGAAATAACCAACGCATTTATTAGCCGTTACGAAGTTATGCACTTTATTTAAATTACTTCTATAGTTACGTTGATCGAGTTGGCTATGTTATTAACATAGTATACTGCAGATGTAATTGAAACAGGATTTTTGCCAATACTTTTAACTCTTTTTGCTGCTTCGTTTGTCTAGTGGTGGTCACAGCTTAGGTGTTGGCTGTGTTTATCATGTTATTTACGTGGGACTTAAAGTAATTGGGGGTACCTACTATTATAGGTACACTTCGGTCCTACCCTTTGAATTACAGGCACGATGTTATGCTATACTTCCAGGTATAAACTGGTTAAGGGGATGTCAATACCAAAATGCGCGCACACTGTCTATTTGTATCGGAGTAAACGAGAGCGAGAGAGTAGTCTTTTCCCAACTATGTTGGGGTCGGCTTCCAGTCTAATCAGAACTGAATACCAGTATTTTACCTAGAGCGACTGCCTATCTGACCCCCACAACCCAGTTAGTACTGGGTAATACGAAACCCCTTAGTAAGACTGGTTGTCAGACTTTTTAGGCCACTGACTTCCTGTAACGACTGTCAAAGATCTACAAATGACAGCCGGGACCAACTGCGTGCTTTCCGAGGCATTGGTGTCGATTCTGTTGTGCGCAAACTAAAATTAATTTAGGCTATTGCTATCTTTTTCTCTCTAATAAAACGAGAAAGAGATGGACGTAATTTAGAGCTGTCAAATTTAGTTGGAACTAATATTTCTATACAAATGAAGGGTGCATGTAAAAACATGTCGACTAAAAACACGGTGAAGCGCAAGGCATATTTGACATCTCTAACTTAGTTCATAGCTAAGCCGTCCTTTTCTCGCACTGCCTTTTAGTAAAAGATAGCAAGAGCCTAAATTAAGTTTAGTTTGTGCACAACAGAATCGACACCATCACTGGCATTCATTATGTAGTAGTTAAAATATTGCTGATGAAGCAAAACTTGCAAAATAGCCTCGAGTATCTTGTCTACAATAAATTATAGTTTCTCACCTATGACTTCTGTCCCAACCACTTATTGCTCCACAGCTAGGTAATTCATCCGGTATTTACTGCTGCGGTCTATTTCATACAAAATCTATAATTTACGAGAACTAACCGTCAATATTAGTCTGTCATGCTTTCTGATTCGTTGCATAATTCAAGATAATCTTTAAGTAAATTCATGTCATTAACCAATTTGCTCGCGTGTTACATATCTTTCTTTGCTGTTATTTTTTGTAATCGAATACTTATTATAACAACATTCATGCACTGTAGTTGTTACACTAACTGTTTCGTTCATAAACAAATCTCGGAGATGTGGAGTAAATGTTTGTTGTATTATTATCTACACTAATATTATAAATATGAAAGATTTATTTTTTTGTTTGTTTGTAACGAATAAACTTAAAAACTACTGAACCGATTTGAATAATTCTTTCACGTCGCATCGTGTTTATGAGTACCTACAGTCCGTTAGGGTGACGAATTGTTAAATATTTAAAGATTTTGCAGGTTTTTATGACAAGTAGGTATATTAACATAATTTATACATATTTCTCCTGCGTCACGCGAGTTAGTTCATTGATTTCTATGAAAACTGATACCGTAAGATAGCTTTTAGGAACAAACATTTTGAGGTACCTTTATGAGTTATCTTTGACGGTTCAATTTCCTGGCGCTTTTCAAAGGATGCAATCTACTCCTAGGTAAAGATCATAGATACATCCGTTTTCATTTTATAATAAACTAGCTGATACCTGCGGCTTCGACCGCTTGACAAATTATATACTAAAATCTTCCTCTTGAATCACTATTTAAAAACTACTATTAAAAAAAACCCGCATCAAATCCGTTGCGTAGTTTTAAAGATCTAAGCATACATAGGGACAGACAGACAGACGCGGCGGGGGAGTTTGTTTTATATAACGTATAACGATATACGATATAACGTACCTACCATAGAAACTTAATTGCACTTTCAGAATTGCACATATTTATAAGTTAGTTTATACTTTTATAGGTTATTAAATGAGTACTTAGGAACAATATTAGTGGCAAGTGATTCAGTTACATTGATTCAGAGATTATCACAAAATATTACATTAGAGCACGGACTCATTATTTTGTGTTCAGGGTTTTTTGATAATGTCGATACTCGATAGGTATTGTGTATAAAAGTGATTGAAAGGGTAGGTTATCATCATCATCATTTCAGCCGAAAGACGTCCACTGCTGGACATAGGCCTCCCCCAAGTGTCGCCACATTGACCGGTCCCGTGCGACTCGCATCCAGCGGATTCCCGCAACCTTCACCAGGTCATCAGTCCAACTAGTGGGAGGCCTTCCAACGCAACGTCTTCCGGTTCGCGGTCACCACTCCAAAACTTTTCGGCCCCATCGGCCATCCGTTCTGCGAGCAATGTGCCCTGACCACTGCCACTTAAGTTTGGCAATTCTTCGGGTATAAAGGGTAGGTAATTCATGTAAAAGAATAATTTATCAAGCAACTTAGCGTTTTGAGTGAGGAGTTTGTACTACCCATAAAGCAGGCAGTACCTTGTGGTCGCAGCGCAAAGAGAACTATTTTCTTTTTTCTTTAAAGTCTTTGAATATAGTAGGTATATACTAGAACAAAGACTGCACTCTAAATTATCGGAACAAGCAGAGTATATTATCTTCCAAAATATTTAATAGGAGAGACTCGTGGGTAAATATAATATAGAATGTTATAATAAATTAGACACGATAATAATCCGGTTATGCGAATTTAGCCAATAATTCAAAAAGTCAATAATTTATCTATCTAACGTTACGTCAATATTGTTTAAAAAACAGTGACTACTTCTACCTCTTTATTTCCGGACATAAATGTAAGTAAGTGTTCGAGAGCTTATGTGACCTAACCACGGATAAAATCCAGTAATATAATGATGTAATCCAGTGTTAAAAAGCGACAGTTTTCCTAGTATATATTAATCTTACTATTTTATAAATTCGAAAGTTTTTGAGGATGGGTGGATGAATGTTTGTCACTCTTTCACGCCAAAATTACTGAACGAATTTGTATGAAATTTAGCACGGCACGTTTTTTTGGAACTAAAAATAACTACGTTTTATTTTGTTTATTTTTTCTTATCTCCTTATTCTCAACCAAATAACAGAAGTTATTTCATTTTTTTGCGGCTACTTTAGACAGCGATTTTACCAAAGAGATGAACGAGGACCCGTAGCAAGGGATGTGTGTGAAACTAACCAATAATATCGCTTCCTTTTCACAGCTTGAGCTCTTCTAGATACTTATCTCTCTCTCTCTCTTCCTCTTATCTCTCTCCTCTCTCTCTCTGTCTCTTATCTTGCTTAGTTTCACACACATCCCTCGCTACGCATCCTCGCTTATCTCTGATGGTAACACAGCCGCAAGGGATGTGTGAGAACCTAACCAATAATATCGCTTCTTTTTCACAGCTTGAGCTACTCTAGATACTAATATCTCTCTCTTATCTCTCTCTTTCTCGCTCTCTCTTCCTCTTATCTCTCTCCTCTCTCTCTCTGTCTCTTATCTTGCTTAGTTTCACACACATCCCTCGCTACGCATCCTCGCTTATCTCTGATGGTAACGCAGCCGCAAGGGATGTGTGAGAACCTAACCAATATTATCGCTTCTTTTTCACAGCTTGAGCTACTCTAGATACTAATATCTCTCTCTTATCTCTCTCTCTCTCTCTTATCTTGCTTAGTTTCACACACATCCCTCGCTACGCATCCTCGCTCATCACTGATGGTAACGCAGCATTAGTCTTGAGCGTAAATGGGTCAATAAACGGTTTATTCCGAACTTGACCCGAAATCCTAAACGGTTGCGGGTTAGGTTAGGAACTTGAAAAATTTAGTTCAGTTACCAATTTCATTGCATTACATCGATAACAATGAACAAAGAAACAGACAAAATTAGCGTTTAATGGATGCTCGTAGGTCACACTATTACGCTACAATATGAATTCGTCGTATTTGAAGTTATTCATAAACGAAAAAAAAATATTCCAAAGGAAATTTAAAATAAAAACGTCGTTCGTGGCGAAATTTAATTTTTTAACTTTCTTCTCCACTCCTATAAGAACTCAAAAGGCCAATGAAAATCCGACCACTATAAACTTCGTTCCACCTTATTGTCTAATTGCACTCGACCATAAACCCAATAAAAACCTTCGATTATTGTTATACTAAACTTTGATATAAGAATCTTTATATAAACATGTAACAGTATAAACAATTATTGTTGGTTGGCCTGATAAGAACAAATAACATTATAACTAACAAAACAACCATCTCTTAGGTTGAAACAAATAAAAACTTGTTTACTTTATCGACTCATCTGTGCTGAAACTTTCTCATGAATACTCACTTTATTTTTATTGCCTCTTAAATAAAAATGTTACTCACATGACGCTTCTTATCTCTGACTGTGAAAGTAAGTATGCGCTGTTTTACATTACAATCAGAATAAACCGATCACTTTCTCCCTATCCTTTGTGAATTTAAATACAATCGTATTGTCTATCATTCGGTCTGTACGTATTTTAGGTATACCATATATGCGACTAGGATTACTATTTCGAAATTTTAACGTGGTCGGGATGGATATGTGAGGCTTTAGAGTTTTAAAGCCAGAGCTTTTGCCGAAGGCCATTTCAGAACTAGAAATATGATATGGCTTTGGCAAAACTTAGCAATAGTGAAATTTGCATTTAAAATAGACGATGTATGTCATCATGGCACAAACATTTACTTAAGATACGGCACATGATTCTAAGACAGCGTTGATTTCGTTAAAAAAAAATGTAAAACCTACACGAGCAGAAATTAAGGTACTTATAGTAGTTTTTTAACTAATACAGACGAAAAATTTCAATGTTTGTGATATAATAATTCTGTGACATACCTATAAATATTGAAAATAAATTGGTGTAACCACACGTTACAGGTGTGTAGCGGGACTAGTATGTTTTGGAACATTTGCAATTTTTGCGTTTGGATAAACAAAGCGCTGTCAAAACTAACTAACGCGTCTATGTGGTGGAACCTCGAGTGGGAACATAACCACATAAAAGACTGAGTGAGTATCTATACTAATATTATAAAGAGGCTAGATTTGATTTTTTGTTTGTTTGTGTGTTTGTTACGATTCAACTCTAAAACTATTCGACCGATTTTAAAAATTCTTTTACCATTAGAAAGCCACGTCTTTACTGAGTAACATAGGCTATATTTTATCCCAGTACTCCCATGGGAACGGGAACTACGCGGGTGAAACCGCGTGACGTCCGCTAGTTGTTAAATAAACTTGGGTTAGTAGCCTCTCCGTGCGCAGCGGTGGGTGTCTTTAAATTGTAAGGCACTTGTGTGTCAGAAAGTACATAACAATATTACGCTACTTAATGAACTTTGTATCGAAAGTCCCGTAATAATAGATCTCGTAGTACGCGATAGTCAAGTCCTATTTAGAATTTGAGGTTGAGACTTTGGCAAACTCTATATATTAACTCAGATTAGCAACTCTATTTGTGTTGGTTCAAACTTCGTTTGTAATACTGTTAGAATAAGGTTCTAATCAGCTTGCACTACAAAGCGGTTGTTACGTCAGTCACTGCGGCCGAATAGTGCGAAATGAGTGGTTTTTATTTATTCTTTATAAAATCAAATTTCGTCTTTTGGAAAAAATTAAAAGACATAAGACCTGCTTTATAGTTAGTTCAGTTAGTTTGCAAAGTTTCATGATCTAATTTGAAGTACTTTTTGAATACCAGCGGTTTATTGTTCGATTTGGAGCTAACTTTGGGATTTTTTTCTATCGAGAAAATGTTATGAAATCGTGTTTTCGCCAAACATAAGACCTAACATTAATCCTCAACATTACCATATATTTATTTCAAAATTAATGCTGCAGTATTTTAGGCGTAACGGAGGATCATGCTAAGCCATTTGAGGTAGTATAGGCCCTTAAGATGATTCCATACACTGTAAAATAAAGTTTTGAAAAAACTCTAAAAAGCCATGTCTTTGTCTTTGTATTTTATCCATCCTTTCCACTGATAATGTTTCTAAATAAGTTCGAGGGTCAACTTAAAGTTTCTTAAATCCCACACGTTGACCTTTTCTGCAATATCCCACACATATTCATTTCATTTACAGTCTGAAAAATTAACATATCTTCGATAAAATTCACATAGATACTATAAAATCGAATGCTTTTAATCAGCATTTTGAATTTATGGTGACCATTTTACTGTATGCTAGAATTTCAAAATATTTCAGAGTAAATGACATGCATCACCCAAGCAGCACGCAAACGTTAAAGACATCAGAAAAGTAGCCCGTTCATAACTTAGAGTTTTAACAGACTTAAGTAACAGAGTGTAGAAAACAGCTTTTGGCTTTATAATTTTATATTACAACACAAAAAAAGGGCCAAGTGCAAGTTTGACTCGCGCACCGAGGGTTCCGTACAATTTTTTTTCAACGGGTACTACCATATAGGTTTTTGACCCAAAACCTATAGGGTACTTCCGGTTGACCTAGAATTGCGAAATTTGACGAGAAGCAATGTCTTAGAGCACATGTAAAGGGAAAATTCCGAAAAATAAATAAAGTTGAAAAATAAGGTAATATTTGGTACTTACAAGTTTCCGCGAAAATCTAAATTTGCATATTGACTCAGAACCTTCATAGGATTTTTATACACCTAATAGGGATTATAGACCTCAGTATCTGGTATAAATTTCTTCTACCCGTTTCTGAGAAAATCGGTGGTGTCAGACAGATAGACAGACGGGCATAAAAGTGATCTTATAAAGGTTCCTCTTTTACCTTTTGAAGTACAACGGAACCCTAAAAAAACTTCATACTGGTTTTTATTTCTAAAGCTGTATACAGGCTGTAGTACAGTATCACTTGAGACTTGTTTCATTCCAATGGTATACAACTACACCGTACATTACTGTTGTTCCAGCGTCTGATCTGTCTCTAGTCGATGGCTAATCTCCGCTAAGATTGGCCGCTGTGACTGAAAAGGGTCTTGAGGACTATACATCATCAGGCTATTAATGTTCCCACTGCTGGGACACAGGCCTCCTCTCTATGAGAGGGAATGGGCAATCATCCTTTTGCTCCGACTTCCTTTGTAATTCCAAATTCCGTTGTGATAACTAGTTTTGTCTTGGAACTTAATGCTCAGCATTATTAGTCTAATAATAAATAATATTAACTAGGCAGTAGTCTCACTCTCACTGAAATGTCATTGCGTTATTGCAATTTTAAAAATGCATAGGTCGATGCTGCATCGAACTGCGTCATGTCAATAAACTGTGTTTCGTTTTCGGATAAGTAGGTACTTATTTATTTAGCAGGTTTCTTCGTGTCTATTATTACTAGTATAATTATGTTATCCTCTGTGACAAAAATATTCATTGTATATCATTTATTTATTACACACTTAGAAACGCCAATTTAATAGAATAACATTATCTATTTATTTACTACCTACTACCCTCATCCGTGTGTCACTGCGGGGGGCCTACTGAAAACCAGCGCTGAGTGTTTTACACCCAGCATATGCTGAGTTGGTTACCCTTTCGTTATGGGCATGCTCAGCGCAGTTGAGCTGTTTAATTAATTGTTAAGTTGTTTGTTGTTATATGTATATGTATGTGCTGCTCTATTGTGTTGCTGCTGTCCATTAACGAATAAATGATTACTTATTCTATTCTATTCTATAATCCACCACGTATATGTAATGTAGATGTCACATGCCTTCGAATTTTTGTTTCTAGGACATGCCGGTTTCCTCACAAAGTTTTTCTTCACCGTTTTGAGAGCAGCGGTGATGAAATTAATTACACAAAGTAATGCGCCTACCTGGGTTCGAACTCACGACTTACTGTTCGTAAGTCGGGGCCGCCACCACTGGGGCCACCGCTGCTCCCTCCCAGGACTATACATACACTAACAAAAATTGAGTAAATGCATTGGTCCTGTGTTTTTCTGCGTTTGCACCTTGTCTAGGTTTTCCTACACGTATTTGCATCCCTTAACATGCCTTAGCAGATTGCCGTTAACAGGCTAAGACTAATTAAACTAGAGAGTAATGATAGCAACTTGTTAAATTAGAACCTTTCCCACCAGCCTCTTCTTTCAACTAGGAACTTTTTTACTAGGAACGTGACACGCGTCTCAGTATGTTAGAAACTTGATTGAAAACGAATGAATTAAATGCGTGTGAGATTCGAGATCAGTAATCTGATTTCTGATTTGACGACCCGAATGGCGCAGCGGTAGTGATACTGCTTTACGTTCTTAGGGTCCCGGGTTCGAATCCCGGTCGGAGCAAATGTTTGTGTGATGAGCATGGCCATTTGTTTCCGAGTCATGGATGTTTATATGTATAATAAGTATGTATTTACAAACAAAAAGTATCTATGTAGTATATCAACTATCTGGTGTCCACGACACAAGCCTCGTTGCTTAGTGTGGCACTAGGTGGCGCTGTATGTAATGTCCAGAAATATTTATTTATTTATTTTATTTATTTGTAAATTGGCAGGTGATTCCCTAAGCTTTGAATTATTGCCCAAACGTTAGCAACACAATGATCTTATTGAAAATAATGCAACGTTTCCTGTGATTCTATTCACATCCTCGTTTTGGGTACACGCTCCAAGTGTCACCGATGTTGAAGGCGCAAAATGAATTAATCGGGCCGCTGGCTACTTGCTGATGCTTTAAATTATCTTATAAATAAACTTAGCAGGGTAAAAAAGTGACCACGATCGATATCTAGGCCTTGAGTGCTTAAGCAGTGTAGACACTGTAAAGATTATAGATCGTAACGTATGCTTTGTAGTACGTAGTCCGACAGTTAAACTATACAAGAAACGTTTCTTTGAGTGTCTGTCGATCACACAGCTGTAAAAACTGAGGGCAGGCTAAATAGATGGAAAAAATATTTCGGCCCAAATTTCACTAAATATGTATAGAATCCGGGAGCCGTGTGGTATCCGGCAGAGTAGAATAGAACCAACCCATTACACTCACGGGTGTCGTATAAGGCGACTAATGTCTGAGGCAGAACACCTTGCGCCTCCGTAGACCAGAGAATGGGCAGCAGCGTTTTCTGTTAGTCTTTCATGACTGCGATCTCCAATCCGCCTGCCAAGCGTGGAGATTACGGCAAATTCATTCCATCATGGGAGAGGCTTATGTCCAGCAGTGGACGTAGGGCTGTTGTTGTTGTTATATAGAATCTCCTTGTCATAATTATTTAACCACTTGTCTATTGTAATTATATATTATACTGTCTGACAATAACAGTGTGCACACTGTTATTGTCAGAAGATTGTCGCAAGAATAAAACAATGAAGACCACTAGGACTCTCATGATTATGTTTTTCTGTCCTTTGTCCGCAACTAGAATACAGCAACATGTTTTTTATTTCTCGACTTCCCCCTTAAAGGTAATGTTTTCATTTTTACTTTGCTGTTTTATTTTCATCTCATCTTTCGACCCTTGGCCGATGTTACTTGGGGTCGGCGCAACACGTTTTTTTCTGCCATTCTCCTCTGCAACAGTCATCATTAACTCATTAACTCTTTTTTATTTCATACCACTCCTCACACAATCCATGGTCTTCCTCTCCCTCTCCATCCATCAACATTCATATTTAATAATATAATAATCTATACTAATATTATAAAGAGGTAACATTTGTTTGTCAGTTTGTAAGTTTGTATGTAGGGGGTAATCTCCGGAAGTAATGAACCAATTTTAAAAATTGTTTCACTGGTAGAAAGCTACATTATTCGTGAGTGCTATAGGCTATATTTTATTCCCGTACTCCCACGGGAACGGGAACTATGCGGGTGAAACCGCGTGACGTCCGCTAGTATTTAAATCAAGTTTTAATATATTACTTGTCTATACTAATATTATAAAGAGGAAAACTTTGTTTGTTTGTTTGTTTGTTTGTTTGTAATGAATAGGCTCAAAAACTACTGGACCGATTTAAAAAATTCTTTCACCATTCGAAAGCTACATTATCCACGAGTAACATAGGCTATATTTTATTCCCGTACTCCTACGGGAACGGGAACTACGCGGGTGAAACCGCGGGAAGTCCGCTAGTAAAATATATATTAAACTATTTTATTAAACACAAAATAATCATATTTACATAATTTACACACTAACTCTATAATAGAAATAAAAATATTTACTAGTATCAAAAAGGGTAAAATATATTGAATTAAAAGCACTCTTGTGAACAACAAAACACAATTCCCCTAAGTGTTGCATCAGTTATAATCGAAATTCTTTGAACGAATTTGCTGTCCCCTGTCCAGCTTTAATATATTTAAGTAATCGCAAATTTCAAATAGACTTCTGTCCACTGCAAGGAGGTGGCTTGTTTCATATGTTTTATTTTGGCTCTAAGAGGTTTCTAATTTTTATAAAAGATTTCTAACTTTTATTTGCTGAATACTTTTAAAAAGTAATACATAAATAACCAATCTAAAGATATGCTTCGTCCGTAAATACTCCTTTGTCGGATTACGCTACTAAGAAAACTAATGAGAAAGAAAATACTTGGAATGTAGGTTTTTTTTTTCGGATGGGTAATCATCAAATGACTCCGACCGCTCTGGGCGGAGCAAGAAGGTGTGTCAGGCTTTTACGGACTAAAACCCATCCATGTTCCTTCATCGCCCTTTGTGTTCCGGGGCCGCGGTATCTCTTTCGAATGTACTTGGAATGTACCTAAGGATTCTATTCAGCTTCAATCTGTGCTCAGTCTAGGACAAAATCGAGGCTTTAACGTATTAACTTGGAAACGAACACAGAGAACGCTGCTGCCCATTCTCTGGTAAGTCCCTTAATCGCCTCTTACGACACCCACGGGAAGATATGAGATGGTGCTATTCTTTACGTCCGACACCATACAGAACATCATCAAGTACAGAGCATCATAAGTTTATTATCATCTAGAAATTATGGAACGACCTCTAGCTTATAAAATTGGACTTGGTGTTTGGTAAACATAACCTTAGTCTTTGTATAGGGATATGAAAAGAAGGGGGTAAGGTTTTCATCCCCCATTTAAAAGGGAGCTCCTTTGACCAAACGGGTGTTTTGTCTTGTGGTCTACGGCCTGACAGGGTTGTTGTCGAGTGTTTCTATAATTTACTTACATTGACTATACGCCGAGCATAACTGATGATAGTTCTTCCTTTGTGGCATATATGTCGCTGTAGTACTTTTTGATATTGCTGTAATTTTATATTGACCGCTACAATGCCGTAGTAAAACTTCCACTAAGAATGTCAACTACGTATATATTGTTTGTACTTTGTCCTAACTTCACAAGAAGGTTTACAGGGGCGTAATCGATAGCTTTAATTTAATCGTGTATAGTGCTTGCTCAACTCCTGATACCTAATTACTATTCATGCTCACTAGACAGATAAAAGTGTTTAAACTAGGAAATCCGTGTCTTAAGTAGTGCCATTGCCATTAAGGCTCTTCTTCTTAGTGTGTCGATGTTAATTTAAATGGATTAAGCCCAAAATTTAGTGACGAGTTTGGCACTTTCAGTAGCGTCCATCAGGTCTTGTGATGTCCAAGCTACAGGACTGGCATGACAATCGTGTCCTGCCAGTCCTGTAGCAGACCAAAAACGATGGGACACTTGATATCGATCAAGTGTCCCATCGTTTTTGGTGCAACACCACATTCACACTCCAGGTCAGAGTCGCCTGTGGACGGTGGGCTATAGCTCGCCGTCCGTCCGTCTCATGACGACAGGCCGTGTCGACGGCGCGTTCGTGTTCCACGCGCGCCTTAAAGAGAGTCAGCAAAAAGGAAGGGGTCCATAAGGACCGATGCCTGTTGCGGTTGCGGGACTGTTCGAAAGAGATACCGTGGCCCCGGAACACAAAGGGCGATGAAGGAACATGGATGGGTTTTAGTCAGTAAAAGTCTGACACTTCCTCCTGCTCTGCCCAGAGCGGGAGAAGTCATTTGATGATGAAAAAAAAAGGGCAGAGTCGTCTATGAATCTCCACCTGAACAAGTTTTTGGTTTTCAGCCAACCTGTGTCCGGAGTCTATTCAAAGATTTCCTACCGATACGTTTTATTTGTTGCCCCTGCATTCTACAAATTTACATCGCCTGAAAAAATTCTCGGATGATGAAAATCTTTCAGAAATGTGTATTACATATATTGTAATTATAGTGCTTTTTGCATGTAACTTTAATGCCTTAGGTAGAAAACAAGTTTTGACGTAAAATAGAAAAGTTATTGTTCAGCAATATTATTTATTTAATTATTAAAAACATTTTAAAACATTAAAAAATAGTGGTTTACCGGTGTTGGGAGCAGGGCCCAAGCTACCGGAGGTTGGGCTCCAGATACAGGAATCTCCTCACAATGTGGCACGTATCGAGGAGTACTACCTTCTGAATCAGGCCCTTGATCCAATCGCCAATCGCCTAAAGAGAGCCTCGGCAAAACGTTCGTTGAGGCTATTGGCCATCAGGCAATAAAGGCAATTACATATTAGCAATAAATGATTTTGACTTTGACTTTGACTTTGGCCAAGGCCGTTACGACAATCCTATTCATCAATAATTATTCTGTTATCAAAGGCCTTCCATTTTTCGCGATCTAATGCAATTTTTGGCCAACCCTCGATAACATTTTTAGATCTATTACCTTCCCCGCAGCTCACGTATTAACAAGATTAACAAAATTGATGCTCTCCGGAGGAAAATATCGTCGGTCCGGTGATTTTAATAAAATTAGTAAGTATTTAAGTGAAATTATCCAGAAGTAGCGACAAGGTTGAATTTTCCACTGGTTTAGCAAAAATTGGTCACTTTCAGCTCAATCTTATTCTAATAACTGCTTTGCAAAGGTAAATGTCGTCGATCCTGTGTTATTTATAAAATTATGAGTTGAGTGACATTATCCAGAAATAGTGACAAGATTAGATTTTCCACAAGTTTAGCAATAATAAGAAATTATCTTACCAATATTGCCCGTTGGTCACTTGCAGCTCAATCTTAATCCAATAGCTGCCTTGCGGAGGTAAATGTCGTCGGTCGGACCAGCGTTAGTGATAATAAGTGAAATTATCCAACTCTCGAGGCTCACATACATTGCGTAACGCAAGTCTTCCGGACTGGCGGACTTACTGCGAGCCTTAAAACTCGATTCACTATCATAAAAACCAAGTTGTAAACTTGCTTAGCACTGATTTATTGTTAGTTATATGCACTTAAGCTTGACGAATAAGCCAGTCACACTGTTATGAAATCACTATGATTTATTGTAGAATTGGAATGCGCATGTTTCGTTGATACGCGACCTACGTAACACGTTATTTGTTTTTATAACGTTAAATTATGTGAGGTTTTTGTAATAAATTCTACATAATTATTAACCATTTTTAGGGTTCCGTACCCAAAGGGTAAAAACGGAACCCTATTACTAAGACTTCGCTGTCTGTCCGTCTGTCTGTCCGTCTGTCTGTCATCAGGCTGTATGTCATGAACCGTGACAGCTAGACAGTTGAAATTTTCACAGATGATGTATTTCTGTTGCCGCTATAACAACAAATACTAAAAACAGTACAATATTTAAGGGGGGCTCCCATACAACATACTATTACGTGATTTTTTTGCCGTTTTGTCTAATGTGTAATGGTATGTATCTAATGTATAATGGTAGCATATATAATGGTACGGAACCCTTCGGGCGCGAGTCCGAAAGGTTCCGTACCATTATATATGGTACACAGTATACAAGTCTCGCACTTGGCTGGTTTTTTTATAGGTTGCTGACAACTTAGTTTCATTATAATAAATATGGAGTTCGTCTCATTAAGTAGACTTGATTTCCAATTCTGTAGTGTCATAAAAAGCCTATGGATATGAATATTTGAACTGATTATAAATGACTGTTTACTATTGAATATGCGGAAAGTGGATTTCATTCATTGAACGTATAATTAAGTAGGTGGGTGTTTTTATATTTTCTAATCGATATCTAAATTTAAGCAACCATTAAAGAAATAAGGCTGAAAATAAGCAATAAAGTTGAATATGATGATCTTTAAGCAAATCTATCCATCTATGTTGAATCATCTTAGTCAAAGTAAACAAACTGCCTTCCTGATGTGCAAGGTGCATGGTGCCATAACTTTACAAAAGGCCGGAATTTGTGGTTGATAATAGGCGGTGCGCCTCAAGTGGACCTGGGCAGACACGGACGCGGAGCTACCAGGAAATTATTTTTCCCCTCATTAGGAGGGGCTCCTACAGCTCCTTTATCCCCTTATTGAGAACCTTATTTAAACTAGGATTGGAAATAGACCGTATTTATTTACATCAGATATCAGCGTCACCTTAGCTATGCTTTGTGGGATACTTATTCATCTCTATGTTTTACAGAAAGCATTACTGCTATTTTATCTACAGGAATAATGAAATCGTCGTTGTTGGAACATTGGTTTTAGAGTTAAAGGTTGTATCCAAAAAATGTTTTGGGAAATAGCTCCTCAGTCATAAAAAAACTTATGAAAAGTTATGCAGAACTTGCACATAAAAAAATGAAAAGTTATTCTGTAAATTGAAAAGGCATTACTACCTAGAGAAGATTACCATATGAGACGCTTTTATCCTCTATACAAGTCAAACAAATGGCCTATTGTGTTCCTCAATTACCATATCATTGCTGATTTAGAAGAGAAACAAACTTATAGTAAGCGGTTCACCCTTTTCATTGATACCCATGTCATGGGTGTGCATAGAAACAACTAGTTCACTAAATTGGATGTAGGATGACACCACTTAGCTAACCGAGCATTGTCATTCAATCTAGACCTGATTTCAGTTTATTCGTTGGGGGATAACTGTTTTCAAATTCAGTTCCAACCGTTGCAAGTTAAATAAAAGCTTGTAAACAAAGCTTATTCTAAAAGCTATATAAGGAACTATCTTATACTTTGCTAAAATAACCAACGACCATCTGCCGGCTTAGCATGACCACCGAAGAAACGGAATCGACAAATCTTTTGTTCAACTGTCATTTTGTCGATTCAATGACAGATGAACAAGATTTGTCGATACTCTTTCGTGTCTACGGTGGCCATACTAAGTGGGCTGAAGTACCTTCAAGAGTTAAGAAAGATCAGGCAGTCAAAGGTGGAACAGCTACAAATCTTCAATAGAAAATAAGTACCCTTTTATGTATTGTGACGTTGCATTCTGCGGGTTGCCCTCCTGTTCGTAATTGCCTACACAAAGGAGAACAGCATTAAAACGGTATTGTTAAGCTCCCGTTTTGTACTTGTTATCTTGACAAGTTAATTCAACGATTGCCCGAACCGTTGATTAAGTGATACCTGTATACCTCATAGTTCATTCTGAAAGATGATTGATAGAGGAAATCAGTTGTTACAGCGGGCGGGCGCATGCGATGTACCTTGATTATTAAATGCATTCAATACATTAGTAAATACAGTTTTTAGTTTTGAAGGCTGCAGTTATTCACACATCATTATCTGCCTAGCCTTTTGCCAACTATGCTGGAGTCTTCAATTCTAACCGGTTGCAGCTGAGTACCCTTATTTGCTTATAGCGCTTATTTAAAGACTGGGTGTCAGACATTTGGGGTAGTCCTACAACTAATTGTTTACTCAGTGTTAAAGATAATTAACCATTAAAATCATATTAGCTACAATATAAAAAAATAAAATCACATAAGCTAGAATAATAACTACCTAAATATTTATAAAAAAGGGACTGATTTAAATAAAATAAACTAACCAACTATAAGGCTGCTATTTCACTGAGGCGGAGTGGACCGCGATTCACCAATCACATAGCTTGAAATCCACATCTCTTCTCCTGCCAACTGATTATTGAATCCATTCTACTCCGCTCCGCCTCATTGGAACCGCAGCCTTAACTAACTAAATAAACAACAGGTCGCTTAGGTGTATAAGTACTCTTCCACAAAGAGCTCGCCCACGGGTCACGCGAAGCAGATTACTTAAACATTGTAATTTCCATAAAGATTTTCTTATATAAATAGCCAATGTAAAGTTCCATGAAATGTTTATAGCACATTTTTCCGAATAAAGAGAATCTTGGAACATTAATCCTGCATGCACCTGGTTTGACAGGTGCCGAGAAAATATGCTCTTTCTTATACAAGCATTATCAAAGCTTGGTCGAAGGTTATTTCTATGTAATTTGCGTGACATTTGAAATAGAGGTAGTTTTGTTGTAACTAGGTGTACCTATTAAACTAAAAATTATTTTTGATTTCTTTAAAATGTTTCTATCAATATAATGAAAAAACACAGTATATGGTTTATTTTGTAAATACACAATATTCGTATATCAGCCATTTAAACATATGAGAAAAATCGAGCTTTATATAGTATAATAACGTAAACTTTTATACCATTCACTCATTTCTTCCCGGTAAATACTCAGCTTGACAAAACAAAGCAGTTTTTCTTAGCTTTTTTAGGGTTCCGTAGTCAACTAGTAGGAATCCTTATAGTTTCGCCATGTCTGTCCGTCCGTTCTCGCTTAATCTCTGTGACCGTTGGCACTAGAAAGCTGAAATTTGGTACCAATATGTATATCAATCACGCCGACAAAGTGGTAAAATAAAAATTGGAAAAAAAAGTTTTATTAGGGTAGCCCCCCTATATGTAAAGTGGGAAGTGTTTTTTTTTTTAATTTCAATCCTAACGTGTGATATATTGTTGGAAAGGTATTTAAAAATTAATAAGGGTTTCCTAAAATCATTTTTTGATAATGTCAATAATTTTGGAAATAATCGCTCCAAAAGTAAAAAACAATGTGTCGTCCCCCCTCTAACTTTTGAACCATAAGTTTAGAAAATATGAAAAAATCTGAAAAGTAGAACTTTATAAGGACTTTCTAGGAAAATCATTTTGAACTTGATGGAAACAGTTTTTGTACAAAAAAGACAAAAAGTTGTACAAAATAATTTCTGGACTAAGTTTGTAGTATATTCGTATATGCAAGCATTTTTACATAATGGATACCCACCTTTAAACTCATAATAGGGAACACTTATTGTGACGGACGGGAAACTACGGAACCCTACATTGAGCGTGGCCCGACACGCTCTTGGCCGGTTTTTTTTTAATATCCCAAACTCCAAACATTCGACCTTTAACTTGAATCCGTAATAATAGTTACGGTCATGGAAATACATTGGCCCAATAACCCCGTGAATGTCATTGTCATTAATACTTCTCCGATTCAATAAATCAACTCAATTAATCGCTTCGGTTATCACACATTTTGAAATTGCGATTCTTGTTTAGTTTTATTTTTGTTTTTTTTTTTAAAGAAAAAAAATTGAGAAAAGAAATTTATAGAGTTCCATGCAAACTTTCATCTTCTATTATACCTCTTCAGGAGAATTAAAAAAAAAACTTTTGATTTCAGATTGTTACAAAATCGAGCAGTTGTTTTTGCTAAAAAGTGAAAAATAAAACTTGTTACAAATGACTGCGACACAAAAAAAACAGCAATACAGTTAACTGCATAAAATAGAGAGGCAAGAAATAATTGTACATAAATTAGACCACGTAGTTATGCAAATTAATATAACTGTCATGTTTCTTTACAAATAAATTAGAGCTAAATCAATTAAAATACGTGATTACCTCCAATTAAGATAGTGGAGTCACCACAGTATAAGAAACTATACCATGGTAAGAATGTCACTTTAAATATTAGCAGTCGATAAAAAAATAACACCTTCTTTAAAGAGTCTGGGGCCCACCGTTAGCAATAGGGTAATTGACACAATAAAAAAATATCTCTATAAAAATACTTTATGTTGGGCCTGAAAACCCGATTTATTTTCAATTAGGTACCTAATTGCCAAGTTCGATTTATCTTTTTTTTTTGTTTCGATTGTAAAATCGAATTTGTCATTGAGTTGAATAAACAGTGACGTCACAGTTGGCTACAAAATCTATGAGAGAACCGCGTTTTGACAGCTCTTAAAAAATATTTCAATGGGGAAGGCTGGTCAAAGTTGATTGTAGATGACGTGTCCTTAGCTTAGTCCCAATCTGTCCAATGTGGACATATTAGAAAAAAAAACTGAGGACTATTTTGAAATTTAAAATGACATTGACAGATTTTCAACCAATGACGATGATTGGCTATGCTAGCGCCATTAGTTCCACAGTTGCCATCCCCATTGATTGGTGTGTCATCTACCCCATTGACTTCTTGCCCTTCTGTCTCTGTCTTTGTGTCTTCTGTCTCATTCTACTTGCGGTCGGCGCAACACGTTTTATTCATCTTTTCTCTCTGACAGAAGTCACGGCAACATTTCCCCTTTCTCATGCATATAATTCCTCACTAAATCCTCACACAATCCATCCCATCTTTTCTTTAGCCTTCCTCTCCCTCTGTATCCATCAACGTTCATATATATAACTCAACCTCAACAACAATTACGGGTGTAAAAAGCTTAACGAAGCCTTCATTGCGATAAAAAATCGGACCAGTCTTTGGGGACTGCTGAAGTGCCGATAGAAGTGAAAACAAAAAGTAAACAGGCCCCGCCCCAGTCGTAGTACTGGTTATGCCCCGCGCATGCCTATGTGGTGCTACGCCGTAGCGGATGCTACGAGTGCTACGAACGGCTACGAAGCGTGACCGCACGTTACGTAACATGACGATGAGTTCAATGTTTTTCCTTCACCTAAAAAGTGCTCAACGCGCCTAAAGAAGTTTTCACTTCAAAAAGGCGTTTCCTCGCTATAATGTTTGGGCACTATTACTTAGTTTGAAGCTCAAAATACTTGGTTGACAGCTTATTGAAGGATCGTTCTTCACATAGCGACAGCTCTCTTATATAGGTACTACTAGACCTTCGTCCATGACATTATTATAAAAATACTACTCATTTTCCCCGTTTTTGCAACATTTTTCACTGATGCTCCGCTTCCTATTGGTGGTAGCGTGATGTTATAGGCCTATTATATAGCCTTCGTCGTTAGATCGGCTATACAAAACACTAAAATATTTTTTTCAATTTGAACCAGTCTTTATTGAGATTGAGATTGAGAACACACAAACCCTTCAGCTTTATATACGTAGTATTAGTATAGATGAAAACATGCAAGATTCAATAAAATAGACATTTGTAGCGCCAATAAATATCCATTTTCCGCTATTCAATAAATACTCGCTTGTACCAGCTGTATGTTGTGGTATTAAAGTGCAGTCGTGCAGCGCCCGTCAGTCTCACACTTAACCGGTCTACCTACCAATGAATTGCAAACGAAATGCCACTTGTTCAGGATATAACTAAGTGAGAAACTAGTACCTATTATTCTCAGCTTTTTCTCCTCTTGGCTTTTTTACTTACGACTTAAAGTTAATAGGCTCTATAGAGACATAAACGGATGTACTTTTAGACTATTGTCACAGAATTTCGTCATGAGACTCTCACGATATGTATTGTGAAATTGTATTCTTGATAATTATATATGGCTATTCAAGTTGGATTCCGTGTATTCTGCGTATTTTGTAAAAGCTTTGTGAGCATAACATTAAGTTGTTATTGAAAGTAATAACAATATTTTGTTCGCATAAAATGTTTCCGAGGAACATTTGGTTTATAAAATGTGAGTAAATGTTATACGGACATTATGTAGGGTGCCTTCTACGTAATTTATTTTATGTTTATTGATCCTTAATTTGACTTAGAATTTGAAAAGATGATTAATATATCGAACCAGTAAATAGCTAAGCCATTGTATTTACCTAGTGTTTTGAAAATAATATTCAGGAAACGTTTTATGCTATGCAAGTTAACTTTTATATTATTTTTAGGTTTTTCCCGACACCTTCTCTAGTTACTTATTAGGATGGGATCGATTAAGCAACGCTGAAATTTTTATTTTTAACCGAATCCTTGTAGTAGAAACCGTGAATTTAAAACATGCACCTTATTATCTACGCCTGTTTAAATCGTACCAATAATTATGGATAGCTACAATAATAATAATTGGTGAAAATATTTGTTTTGAATTTTAATTACCTATTTTGTTTGTATAAAAACAATAAATAAATAAAAATAACTAGCATAAATTAATACTAACTGTAACAAGTGAAACCTAATTAAAAACCTAAACTATTTTCCAATTATTTATAAAATAAGCGCGTAGACAAAAAAATCGCATAAGCAAAAAAAAAATAAACAACAATAATCGCAATGCGAAAAAAACTTTACCCTTACCACGCAACGGTAAACACTTAAAATCGCACGAAATTATACGAACACTTACGATTTAGCTGTCTCGAAATGGAATCTTGAAACGCGGGCGCACGCGATCGCCGTCTACGCACACACTGACCGCAGTCGCACGCGCACACCGTACCCCTCCTTAAACTTAAAGGCTTTCTTCCGAATACAGTCCATTTTTAGAGATCACCGATTGTGCGACAGTGACGTTGCGTCACAATGCGCTGTTGTAACTCCTGTGTTAAAATTGCACGTGAGCTCTTATTAAAAAAAGTAGGTACTTTAATGCCCACATATTAGGCATTCTTTGTCTTGTATATCATTCGAACAAAGCGAAATAAACTTCTTCAAGTCGCTAGAACTACATACTTCAAATATTGTTGGCCCAAACATCGCAATTTCCACGCTACACAGAAATTAGACCACCTCACGACTACCTCAATATTTTGTTCCATCAAGTCTAATTGAAACGATATCTTAACCATAAAATAATAATGAGACAGGATATCTAATAGAAGTAAAAGGGAAACGCCCATTCTTGGGCAAGTTTTGCCCACCAATGTGTTAAATACAAAAAAGATACCTACATATTTTCAACTAAAATATTGCTATTACTTATTTGCAATGAAACCTCCGGAATTAAAAGCCGAATTAATCAAGAAACTCAATCGTTTATTGCCCCATCTAATACTTCCGGTCGTTGTTAATACTAAAGGAAAAAATAAGACTAACCGATTTTTATGTACAAAATAGTGTTTGTTTCTTCATCTGTGATGTCAACCCTAATATCTATAGTTGGTTTCTTTCATGGGCGTCACTTGGCCAAAACCTCTTCATCAAATGGGCATTTCCTTTTATGTGCATCATAAAATGCTTGTGAAGTTGTGGGACATGCATTTTATGTGTGCCACATGTTAAACAGTCCTCGTCTTGTACTTCACTCTCAATGACGAAATATAATTAGCCGACCAAACATGACGATGACTTAGGTACCTCAATTTTTGGTGGCATCGTGTCTGAACGAAGTTATATATCTTATTTCAATAGTCAAAAGACGTGAAGTTCAAGAGCTAACGAAATGACGTTTTTAGGGTTCCGTACCCAAAGGGTAAAAACGGAACCCTATTACTAAGACTTCGCTGTCTGTCCGTCTGTCTGTCTGTCCGTCTGTCCGTCTGTCCGTCTGTCCGTCTGTCTGTCACCAGGCTGTATCTCATGAACCGTGACAGCTAGACAGTTGAAATTTTCACAGATGATGTATTTCTGTTGCCGCTTTAACAACAAATACTAAATATAGTCAATGGTACGGAACCCTTCGTGTGCGAGTCCGACTCGCACTTGGCCGGTTTTTTTTTTTTTTCCAACATCGTTCTTGAAGTGGAATTAGTTTGATGAATTGTTAGATTTATGATTATGATTAGTTGATTAAAAATAATTTAGTTAGACCTACTTCAATTTTTGGTGGCACCGTGACCGATCGAAGACAGTAAAATCAAGAGCTACCGGAATGAAAACACAATTCATAAAACTGGAATGTAAATTGCATTATTAATGTGCAAACATTGTGTATACATATTGTTATTTTCATTAATTCAGACAATAGCCCTCTGCCGGGGCTATTGTCTATATTGGCTACGAATAAAGCATCTCACACAAAATCACACAAAGCATTTGCATACGTTGAAACTGAAAGGAATCAATGAAAAGGCACCGATATATGCTTGAAGTTCCACGGGCCCGAACAAAGCGCTAGGCTTCCACATTTATCCATTGCCAGTCAGTGGGATGCATCGCTGCTGGCCTCTCTGTTTCCTAATAATTGTAATCTGGATATATGGTCCTATTCAAACAGTAACATTGAGTCTACCCGATTTAACTACATATAAAATTCAAATTTGTACTAGGTACCTGAAAAGGATAATAATAATAGTCTTTATTAAGATAATACAAGTTTGACTCGTATTAAAGTACACAACAGTCACTAGGGCACTGAAAAATTAGCAAACAGAAGTTGTGTGCGAGACTTGAATCCAGTACAGTCGATACAAAATTTGAGCCCTGACTCCTAAACTAGGAAGATCCTGTATCTTAGAAGAAGGAATAGCATTGAAATTCCTGAATGATTGTATTAAATTCACTCATCATCTGCCTAGCCTTTTCCCAACTTTGTTGGGGTCGGCTTCCAGTTTTACCGGATGCAGCTGAATACCAGTATTTTACATGGAGCGACTGCCTATCTGACCTCCACAACCCTGTTAGTACCGGGTTATACGATACCCCTTGGTAAGGCTGGTTGTCAGACTTTTTGGGCCTCTGACTACCTCACGACTGTCAAAGATCTACAAATGACAGCCGGGACCAGCGGCTTAACGTGCTTTCCGAGGCACGGACGAAACTCGGTATGTAATGGGCGGTCACCCATCCACAGACCAACCTAGGCAAGCACGGCTTAACCTTACGATCGACCCGAGCGGCTGTTATTATTTAGCCACGAGCTCCTCAAATTCACTATTAATGACATTTAATTTTTGACATAACTAGGTATTTTGGCCAACGGGATCAGTTGACCAATTCAAAAGTTCATTAGGTCGACTGATCCCGCGGGATCCACCTGTGTGGGACCAGTTTACTAAACACCCTTATTTTCGCTATTGAATTGTACAAATTAAATAAAAATAAAAAGATTTCGTAATAACAATGTTTAATGCATGCTAATTTAAAATGAGAAGGGTGGGCGAATTGCAATGCTTGTAAAAGGCTGCTAAGTCATAAGTACCTACTAACATAACACCACATTATACACTTGGTTCGCAATAAATGTTTTGACTTTGACTTCTATTTCAATTTCGCTGAATCGATTTCTTCTAGGCAAAAAACCGCCATCCTTACGTACGCCTTTTTTTTTTTTTCGCATGGGACATCATCAAATGACTCCTCCCGCTCTGGGCGCAGCAGGACGGAGTGTCAGACTTTTACTGACTAAAACCCATCCATGTTCCTTCATTGCCCTTTGTGTTCCGGGGCCATGGTATCTCTTTCGAACAGTCCCGCAACCCCGGACCGTTTAGCACGCCTAGATTAATAATTGTGAACTAATGACCAAAATAATTAAATTATCGACTTAAACCTCGACCTCGACTTCGAAGATTTGAATCAGTACAATTACCTATGCATAATAATATACAAGGTGTAAATGAACCCTTCGCGAAGCTGTCAACCAAGCATTCTGTACATCAAACTATGTAACTCTACGCAAAAATATTGCTGGGAAAAGAATTTTTTTTACGGGTTAAAAAAACACGTTTTCGGTAAAATTCAATGTAACGCACTCAAAACATTGTGCTGGTGGATGGATGAATAGTACGGGGGTCGTAGAGGTGTCTACAACAATAATTATCTTACTTATCATTAGAATTATAATAGTACATTTTGATACAAGTGGAGAAAGTTTGTTATTGTATACGAGGCGGAATTATAACACCCGAGCCGTAGGCGAGGGTGTTTTTAAGCCGAGAATTGCAATAACAAATGTCCACGTGTATCAAACGACGTTTTTCAATACACTTTTGAAGAAATTAAATAAACGAATAATATTTTTGTCACGAACTATGAAACTATGATTTAAATTTTCTTTTTTTTTTCGCGCTTTGGTCTCGCCAGGTTGAAGGAGAGGCAATGGTATGAAGCCGCTAGACAGCCTAATAAAAAAAATAGATTTATTTTATATTTTTGAATTCAGAACACAAATAAATGTTAATTTGTGTATAAAAGTAACTATTAGTTTTAAATAATTATGTTTATCTATGATATTCTATTTATAAACACAATTTGAATATTCAAAAAATATTTATGCCGTAAAGACGCGTAGTGCTTTGCAAAAATTAAAAAAAAAAACATTCACCTCAGACATTGGCATTGAACCAATTTGGACTAAGTATAGGTATAGTTATCTGTGGCAATTTTCATTCCTGCACACGTGCGGGAAAGTGGAAAAAATCGCACGCGTGTGAAATACATTGCATGTTGTACCTAATCGTAGTGCGTTAAGGACCAGTTTTCGAGGAAGTGTATTGAAAAGAATATTAACATATAACAATAACGCCATGGCGACAATATTAATTTCAAGTACCTAATTAAAATAATCAAATTAAGGAAAAGAAACACATAAAATTAAATGAAGTAAGTTTTCCTACTTATTATTGCATGGCATACTAGGCATTTTGAGTTGCAAAGCTTGTCTTTTTCTTGTAGAGACACCTGTTTGAAAAACATCTAAGCTGGCTTCCATTCATTTGTCAATGTTTAACAGTCTCCGTTCGTTTCAATCATCTCCCAACACACAATGAACTTTGATATCGGTTGAAAGTCTGAATCATTTCGACAAAATGGGTTTTCCATAATTAAAACTAGTTTTCACTGATATTCAAATCAGTTAATACTAGATCTAACTAAAGCAGTTAGTAAAACCTAGTTATAACTAGGTAAAACGCGTTTTCACAAAAAACGGGTTGTTAGGCACCAAATTAAAGTCTTTATAGATGAGGCGCAATTGGGTATAATTAATATTAAATCACAATATTTAGAAAAGAAAATATAGGTAAACCGCCCCGTTGCTAGCCAACTACCACACAACAAGACCTAGCAACGGGGTTGCCAGATCTGTCGCCAACACGGGTTTTAACTGTAACATATATAATATCACCAACAACGAAGTTAAAAATTTAAAATTAAAAAATGTACGGAATTTACACATGGACTTCCGAATATATTAGCTTTTCAGTCAATCCTGTTGAAGAACGTAGAAATACAATACCATTTAAAATACCTTGACCAGGTCCTGTGAGGTATTCCCTTAAAACATTGTTTTACTAGGTCCAGTATAGTACTGGAATTTTTGTGCCATCACCAGCGGCAGGTACCTAGGCAAAGAAAATAATGATAAATTAGTGCAAGAAGGTGGGCGCACCCTTAACCGCACTATAACGACCAAATCTGAAGGGGCTGCCTCCACGAGCGAGAGAATCGCGGCAATATTATCGTCCTTGCCACGTTTTTCTATTCACTCTCTTTTGGGCCGTCTCCACGAGCGAGAGAATCGCGGCAATATTATCGTCCTTGCCACGTTTTTCTATTCACTCTCTTTTGGGCCGTCTCCACGAGCGAGAGAATCGCGGCGATATTATCGTCCTTGCCACGTTTTTCTATTCACTCTCTTTTGGGCCGTCTCCACGAGCGAGAGAATCGCGGCGATATTATCGTCCTTGCCACGTTTTTCTATTCACTCTCTTTTGGGCCGTCTCCACGAGCGAGAGAATCGCGGCGAAATTTTCGTACATGTCAAATCGCCGCGATTCTCTCGCTCGTGGAGGCGTCCTCTTAGATCCTTGCTGATAAGTACTTTTGTTAGGCATTTGACGCTATCGGTCGAAATCGAATCCCCCTTAACGAGTTCTGCCTCACAATCATAACCTATAAATACATAAATGTCTAGGAAATCAAGAAACATAAGGCGAAATCGCCAAGGTAGCCCGTGAAATAAATTTATAATCTTACGTCTCCAGTGTCAGTGTATCAAATAATTCGCGACCTAACAAATGTTTGGATGACAGTTTTGAGTGAGTGGAAGCGAGAGTGTGTGAGAAATATAGAGGAAGTACAAGATGGTGGAGCGTATCATTTGACGTTAAGACGTAAAGACGCCATAAAATTTAAATAAAATTGTTCAAGTTATTTAAAGTGTTTTTTTTTTCGCATACAATGATGTATTTACAGAATTACACTCATTAAAATGCCAGAAAAAAAAATTAATGAAATTAAAAATGTCTAAATGTCATTAAGTCTTCATTCAATAAAACCATTTGAACTTCTCTAAGTCCAAATTGTATTGAAATTCTGAACTCTCTATTTGAGAACTTACATCCCTACTATACCCAGTCAGTATCTGCAAATTCAAAGAATTTCGTGGTAATAAGCCACACTCCCGACTTCCCGACTTCAAGACACTTGAATATGCGATAAGTTGGCGAAGGCTTTGGAGTTACAACCGAACAACCGAATGCCTGTGCCTTTGACGTCAAAGTTTTTAGTCGTGTAGTCAAGCATTCGGTATATCGTATGTCACCCTACTGATTAATTGCTGCAACACTCTAATTGGACTATTTCTCAAACGGAAAGCATTGAAACTTTAAACCACTTTTTATCCTACATACATTTAGCTAGAAAATGGTCTTGTGCGAGGTTTACGCCCAGTTGCATTATTTATACGATTTAGCGCTAATTGTTCTATTTATGCCAATCATTTGAAGATGCTATGTCTGGCAGAATGTTTTAAATCTGGTTCGTGTTGATTTGTAGCACAAGTGACCTAATTATTTATCGAACGTTATAGGAAAGCGTATGTCTCTCCCGGAACAAAAGTTTAAGTGAAAATAAACCTTTTAAACTGGAGTAGTGGTAATGGCCCCTGAGTTACTTGTCAAACTCAGACAGAGCAATCACTTTACTTCGTACAAAATATTTCAATATTCTCTTTAAACGGTGAAGGAAAATATCTTGAGGCTACCGGCTTGTCCTGGAACAGGAAGAATGCCGTTCGAAGACATTCATGTGACGTCACTGGACCGCATGGTTGATGTCAATCTCTCTCGCTGAGAGGAAGCTTGTGTCCTACTAGTGTGAAGTTGGGAACATTACATGCTATCCTTCGGTATGCTTAAGCGAAGATACCATTTTAGGTACTTGGAACATACCTACCGCATTCTCGAAACATTTTATAACTAACTCTTTTCCTGAACCAATTGGAAATAGACCAAGCCACTAGAGAAAGCACTCGGAAAAAGAAACTACTTCTGCCTTTTAAAGTTTCAAATGCACTTTATCTCTTTTCTTGTAATTGAAAAAAGGCTTCTTTACAGCAATATTGAAAAGGTATTCGTTGCCGGAAGGTCAACTTGATAGCGAAAAGTAAAAGTTGCAAAGAATTCTTCACGGTTGTTTACTTTAAAAGCATTTATTAAGTACATTTATAATTCGAATCAAGTTGAGCTTTCTTGACCTTTAAGAATGAAGTTAAACAGTTCAACTTATCATTATATTATTATAAAGGTGCCCTGTTTTTAAAAGATGTTAAAAATCAGGTTCTGATGTCCCTAACCTTTGTCTTTTTGACGCCAATTCATAACTAAAATGCCTGAAAAGAAAACAGCAAGTTCACATAATCGTATGATCATAGTTTATAACCGTTACAATTACGGAACTTCTGTACAATTTGTATGACTCGGGCTAATGCTATATTTTTTTCTGACATCACTGATTGATCGCTAGCACGCTCTATAATTTACTTGACGTTACGGTTGGCGCAGTGGCTGAGCGATTGACTGCTGCGCTGCGTGTCGCGGGTTCGATACCCGCACGGAACAAATATTCGTATCGCCTACAGATAGTTGTTCCAGGTCTCGCTGTTTGTGTATGTGAGTTTAAATGTTTGTAAACGCACCCACGATACAGGGGAAATTCCTGGTGAGGGGCAACGTTTCAAAAAAATAACTTATACATTCTCGACTTCTCGTCTAGAATTACGCATTGTTTTAGTTCCTATCCCTCCATAGTGTACGGATTCCGCTGCGTTCGTTGAATGCCTTGAGGGTATCTGTAACATTTAAAAGTCGGCACTCAAATATCGCCGTACTGATACGCATCTTTGTAAATGAGCTTTATGAAATATGATTTATTCCTGACGGAGTGACTCATAGACCGTTGGGGCATTAACAACCAATTGAACCAGCGAAGCATATTCAAGGATAGAGCGAACTTCTACAGACAAGTTGCGGACGCGATTGCGGACATGGACACACCTTAATACCTTCCAAAAGATATGTATTTGAACCGTACCAGTTTGACTGATCATCTACTTCCGTCAAATTTTACGATTGATGTGAAATCTGCGCCGTTTTTAGCGTATTCGGTCGAAACAACAATATGGTAAAAATGTGTTCCCCTTAACTTTACGACACACCCCCTATAGTGCGGTCCATCATCTGCCTAGCCTTTTCCCAACTATGTTGGGGTCGGCTTCCAGTCTAACCGGATGCAGCTGAATACCAGTATTTTACATAGAGCGACTGCCTATCTGACCTCCACAACACAATTAGTACTGGGTAATACGATAACCCTTGGCAAGACTGGTTGTCAGACTTTCTGGACCGCTGACTACCTGTAACGACTGTCAAAAAGATCTACAATTGACAGCCGGGACCAACTGCTTAACGTGCTTTCCGAGGCACGGAGGAAACTTGGTATGTAATAGGTGGTCACCTATCCACAGACCAACCTAGGCAAGCACGGCTTAACCTAAAGATCGACCCGAGCGGCAGTTATTACTTAACCACGAGCTCGTCCATCAGGTATGAAACGTGCTGTTATGAATATCTCTCGAATCGTAAAACTAAGCTTTAAATTCATGGTCAATACCAACACTGATGGACTAATTGAAGATGGGGCATTAACAAATATAATGGAACCGGATATTTCAAGGTAGTTACGAGTAAAGGTTAGTTACTTCTAGAAAAGCTCGCATTATCACCGAATGCGTGAGCTAGAGAGTAGTCAAGCACGCTAGTAGGCTGCTAGTGATGGCCTCGGATAATTGGATACGAAATCTGTATAAATTACATTAAGGCCCTTCTAACCCTAAAATTTGGCAACTCTATTTGTGGTGGTTCAAACTTCGTTTGAAATACTATTAGAATAAAGTTCTAATCAGCTTGCACTACAAAGCTGTTGTTACGTCAGTCACTGCGGCCGAATAGTGTTTTTTGCGATTTACAAAAAAACTATTGATTGGACCAAAAAAAACAAACACATAAGACCTGCTTTATAGTTAGTTCAGTTAGTATGCAAAGTTTCATGCTAAAATTTGAAGTACTTTTTGAATACCAGCGGTTTATTGTTAGATTTGGAGGTAACTTTGGATTTTTTTTCTATAGAGAAAAGTTTATGGAATCGTGTTTTCGTCACACATAGTACCTAGCATAAATCCTCAACTTTACCATTTATTTATTTCAAAATTAATGCTGCAGTATTTTAGGCGAAATTAGCCGTGTGGTATCCGGCAGAGTAGAATAGAACAAACCCATTACACTCACGGGTGTCGGATAAGGCGACTGATGTCTGAGGCAGAACACCTTGCGCCTCCGTAGACCAGAGAATGGGCAGCAGCGTTTTCTGTTAGTCTTTCATCACTGCGATCTCCAATCCGCCTGCCAAGCGTGGAGATTACGGCAAATTCCTCCCATCATGGGAGAGGCTTATGTCCAGCAGTGGACGTTATGGGCTGTTGTTGTTGTATTTTAGGCGTAACGGAGGATCATGCTAAGCCATTTGAGGCATATATGGCCCTTAATTATCATTCTCTGGCTCTTTTTCCAATTTATTTGAAGTCGGCGTAGCATATCTTCTTCTTCCACACTTCTTTATTACTCGTCATGTCATCAGACACCTCTTTTCTTTTCATCCTTCACACACAGTCAATTCATCGTTTCTTTGGTCTTCCTCTACTCTTATAACCAGCAACATTCACACGCAAAACTGTCCACACGTCGTTTTCTTTATTTCTTCGCATCACATGCCCATACTAAGACAACCGTCTACCACACAACTTTTCAGCTACCACCGCCACTTTCAGACTTCTCGCCTCTTTTGTACTCATTTATTGCATTAAATCCATTCGCGTAACACCACATACACCTTAGCATTTTATATCTGTACAAATTACATTGTAAATCCTATTTGTATAGAAGAAGGTATTCTATAATTGGATACAAGAATAAGTATTCGATTGTTAAGTAAAGTTTGTGATTGAACCGGCTGTTTATCGGTGGTTAGCAGTATATTTTATTTTGCTAAAACCTTTATTTCAATTGCCTACCGTCAGTTTACTACTAAAACACTTTATTTTATACTTGTTACTAATGCTGACCTTTTTAATAACTGTTATAAACTAAACACACGAGGAATTAGTTTTTGTTCGATTTTTATTCCATCACTTATCTTGTATTATACAAATTTACTTTTATATAATTTCTGGGACTGAGTGGTATAATATAAGTTGGTTCTCGACACTGACCTTTAAAAATGATTCATTGTTCTTCTTTTAAAGTTCAAATAGATCCATCAACTATCAAGACCAATATTTATTTTAAAGTTATGTCTATGGTCCCGCAAACGTTTGCGAAGTTAAAAATTCTGGTCTGGTATAGTGTTCCAAGGTATTAATTAATGTCCTAACAAGAGCGATGGGTCATTTTCTAAAGGTCAATCGATTTATCATTATTTGAACTTCACCTCAGTATCATAGCTGGACTTCAAATACATCTATGTCCTGAAATTCCAGCTTTGAAACTGGAGTAAAGTTTAAATTATGATAGATCGTATCATCATCTGCCTAGCCTTTTCCCAACTGTGTTGGCAATATTTATTATAGAAACGAATCTTATTTATGTTTATTTAAGGAACACTGTCATTATTACACCTATGTATTTATGACACTCCTTAAGATACAGTAAATTACTGTATTAAGGAGTGTAGAATGAATGCCAGTACATTACTGTCAGTAATGTACTGGCATTCATTATGTCATCACCAGCTATTCCCAACTATGTTGGGATCGGCTTCCAGTTTTACCGGATGCAGCTGAATACCAGTATTTTACATGGAGCGACGGCCTATCTGACCTCCACAACCCAGTTAGTACCGGGTAATACGATACCCCTTGGTAAGACTGGTTGTCAGACTTTTCGGGCCTCTGACTACCTAACGACTGTCAAAGATCTACAAATGACAGCCGGGACCAACGGCTTAACGTGCTTTCTGAGGCATGGAAGAAACTCGGTATGTAATGGGCGGTCACCCATCCACAGCCCACCTAGGCAAGCACGGCTTAACCTAACGATCGACCCGAGCGGCTGTTATTATTTAGCCACGAGCTCCTCTTATGATAGATCGTATAATGGTCTTTAAAAATCACATCGCTCTTATTATGGCTTTCATGTTCATAAGAAACTCCATGTGTTATTGAGGGATTCTATATATATGATAGTTCTAAATAAGAGCTTTGCTTTATTTACAAGATATTAATCCTATGTGGAAAATGTACCAAAGCTATTTACCGGAATCTAAATAGATATATTATTAGATAAGATATCAGTTGGTCCTAGGTATTATCGACATACTAAGGGATCATAGATCAAAGAAACGGTGGATGGATTGTGTGAGGAATGATATGAAAAAAAAGGTGTAAATGATGGTGTGACGGTTGACAGGGGAGAATCGAAGAAAAAAACGTGTTGCGGTGACCCCAAGTAGCATGGGATAAGGGCTGGAAGATGATGAAAGGGATTTGGCTTGAATTGAAATAAGTTTCTAGCATTGGTTCTTTACGGAACATACCTACAATACTTGTCGCGAAGTTATGTCAATTTTCACAAATATTTTTCAGTGTTAGTTATTATTTTATTGGCCGTATTACGAAGCTGAATCATGAAATCATTAATGCTACATAATACGGTGCATATAGTCAATTGCGAACCTCGCTAAGACTTTTCTAATTAGTTCACACTATTATGAGGCCCCGATAGAGATGTTTGATTGCTTCTGTACAAGGTAGGAGGGATCTCGTGAGACGAACTTTTATAATAGATTCAGTGTATAGACAGAACTACCATTATTTTGGCTAGCCTATATTGTCCCACTGCTGGGCAAAGGCCTCCCTCCATTTCTTCCAACGGTCACGATTCTGAGGAACCTCTTTCCAATTCTCAAGGCATACATCCAGTTCGTCCCGCCATATCCTTCGTGGTCTGCCGCGACCCCGTGTCACTGTTTCAGGGCACCAATCCTGAGCCTCGGGCTCACACTTCGTTTGGCATTCGACAGACATGTCCTGCCCAGTCACATTTAAGTTGGGCAGCCTTTTGAGCCACGTCAACGATTTGCGTTTTGGAGCGCAGTGTGTAGAGTTTCGAATACGATTTGTTAATTTTACACCGCGCTCCATAGCGCAAACCTTGAGTTTGGACATTTCTATGTTAGTCATAGACCAAGTTTGTGCACCGTAGGTCAAGATGGGGGGAATACACATGTCCATCAGCTTTTTCATCAGAGACATGGGCAGAGTGCCATTAAAATACTTCTTCATGGCCCAGTAATTCTTCCAGGCATTTTCGGTTCTTCTTGCAATTTCCTTGTCTTGCCAGGAAAGAGATTACTTGGCCCAAGTAGATATATTCCTGGACATATTGTTTATCCTCCCCGTCTACGTGTATGCTCCTCTTGGAGGTGTTGGTCATGAGTTTGGTCTTCGCCATGTTCATCTTCAGTCCAACCTCAAGGTTTGCATCGCTAGCAGATCTTGTAGCATTTACTCTAGACCTGTGGGTTGTGGGGGAGAAAACAATGTCAAATGACAAGAACTACCATAGTTGGTATTTTAGAGGTTATGTGAAAAATTAGCTGGCTTTCATACATTTTGACTGAGTAGGAATTGCAATTTTCAATGAAGCTGATCCGTTTTTCAGCTGCTTAAGTAATTAATTAATTAACTATCATTTACTTTATTTTATTCCTTTTTTATTGTATTTTATTCCATTCGTTGACTTCATTTTCATTATTAGGATACTACTTATGGGAAGAGCGAGACAGCCCCGACACAAGTACTATTCTAACTTACTGGGGCTGCCTCAATTTATGTATGACACACATGTTGGAGAAGTAATAAATATTTTTGTATTTTCTGTATTGTAGTTTTTAAATAACCGACAGAAAGCATAGAATAATTCTATGGTTTATAAATTGTTGTTAAATTGTTTGTTTATTAATTGTACTGTGGTTTTTGTCAAGATGTCCCTCTACCGGTTATAACATCTTGATTTTCTCTTAGTTTTGCAATTATTGCACGGATTAAGATTAACTTTAACTAATCAAATGTATGACCTTCTTAGAGTGATGCAAACGTGAAAAGAGGTTAAATTTTCACATTTTTTTACATAACATGCTATTTACGTTATCAACTCTAAATATTTATGAGTTATTATTATTCATATGTCTGCCAGTTAAACTAGTTAGTTCAAATAAGCAACATTATAAATTAAAATGGAGGACCATTAATTGGTTAACTTTATGATTGTTGAAAGTGTTCAACAATCATAAAGTTAACCAATTAATGGTCCTTCGCTGGTCGAGAAGTTGCAAGCACTACTGCTGAACATGCGGTGGTGGTTCGATTCCTAGGTTGGGTCAAGTGTTATTAGGTTTTTCATCAGAAATTTCTGAGTATACTCCGAAGCCTCAATTGTTACCCGGTTAGACTGGAAGCCGATCCCAACGTATTTGGGAAACGGCTAGGCAGATGATGATCCCGGCAATCAGCTCGGCCATTCTGTGAGGTCGCCCCTGTTACTGGTTACTGCTAACCTGAGCGATCCCACTGCTGGGCATAAGCACCTATTACATGGGAAATGCGAGTGTAATATAGGCTTACCTCTGCCTAACCTCTCGCTAAAATATAACCGTAATGTTATGTTATGTTATTACTAGTCTGTGAGTCTAGCTAGCCGATGAATATTTAGCTCGTTCCGCTTCGCTGCGCATCGTCAAGTGTGCATCGGACTTGCCACTTACCTATCTATTGTTATAGTTTATTGGATTCTAACACCTACGAGTAGGTACTGTAACTAATTGGATTTCCAGTGACGCTGGCATTTGGGTCCATGAATAGGCGTTACCTATGGAATATTGGCTTCGATGGTGGTCTATCGAGATGATCAGAAAATTATTTATCACTAACGATGCAGGTTATTCTTATAAAACATATTTTCTCACAAATAACTTGGTTATTCAAGTAGAGGTACAAAAAGTCAATTGAATAGTCATTGTCTTCAATCTTTTACTAAGAACAATCGAGAGGACCTCAATTTATTGACCAGAGGAACAGGAGGCGTAACTTCATAATAACATCGTCAAATAACAGACACAAGTAAGTAGCTTGAAAGTAAGCATAAATTAATTTTCACGTCCAATTTACAAATAATCTGTAGGTAGATAAATTGAGCAAGACGTATCTATGGTTATAAGTTTTGTAACACTCTCGTATTTTTCTCCTTACATCTAGGTCACGATAAAGCCCAACCGTCTAATGCTTGTAAATTTATTTCGAGTTCTGACTCAAGGACGGCTCTAGACATACTAATCTTCTGGAGAAAGATGCTAAAATTCATCTTTGGAAACCATAAGACAACAGAACAACACCTTCATTAACTCCGTGCATTCTAAAAGTTGGCAGCTTTGGAAATGGTTCTCAAAAATTACGCTATTTTATCAATTTAAATGAAAAATTAAACATCCGTCTGTGAAGCGCCCTCGCAATGCATTTAGAATCCTCTTACATGAATCGGCTTATTCCACTTCCACCGCTGGATGCGAGAAACGCATCTTGGATGTAGAGACTTGCGTTTCTCGTAAGCGTCGTTATTGCAACCGAATTGTTTCGTTACTATTTAGTGATCGAAGGTTTGCGACAGCGTCGGTATCTATGTCGAGACTGCCGGGCCCTGCGCTGAACTAAGAACCATCGTCCATCGTAGTTCCCCACGTCTATTTCATAATGGGCTACATAATGGCTTTATTACAAAATTCTCACTACTGCAACTTAACTCAATAGCTGAAATATTTATACGTTAGAAATCGCACATAATTTATACAGTATGCATAGTCGAACTGTAAAATTGCAACGTAACCAACTAGTATAGTAACTTCATTATAGTATACTTACCTACAGTCCGTTATTATTACACAACACACAGTTATTTAATAATAAAATGATACAATTATATCATACTTTTGCGAGTACATATATGCAAAGTTAAAAAGAAGAAAAATCTATACCTACTTTCTCTTCCGTTGCGTTGAATGAACGCATTAATATTTTTTTTCATACACACGCTGCTGATCGTAGATTCAATACACTGATTGTGTACTTTAACTAGTCCATAATTACTTGTACACCGAATAGCGAGTCGTTACGTAAGTGTGTGTTCTATTGACCCAATTTTCCAAAACATTATTTTTTTGCCAAATTAAGCAATTTAATGAAATTAAAATCATTCGTCTGAAAAAATCTGAGCAGGAACCTAAAAATAATGTTTGAATCGCATGAAAAACATGAAATCTCATCCCGAAAGCGTTAAAAGATTTTTCATTTGAGTAACTTAGTAAAACGGCCTCTCCCAAGACAGAATGCCCCGTGACAGGTAATCCCGGAGTTATATTGACAACAGCAGGATTAATCTGACAAAGTCTCCAATTACCTGTGATTCTCCAGGTAAGGTAAAGCTTTGAACGTAAGGTTACGCCAGGGGGCGCTCCGAGTGAAATTAATCTCTTGAAGACGAGTTGCTTAGTTATTCAAGGAAAAGTACTTCCAATAATAAAGCTTATAGGACTTGCTAAGTCCGTACATTTTGCTCTTTCGTGAAAGGCGAATGGCAGGCTTGTATGGGAATCTCGTACCGCTAATAAAATGTCGTGTTTTGAGATATTTTTTGTTTTAATTGGTAGTTAATATGATAGAAAAGCCCTTTTTAAATTCTTAGATTTTTAGAACTTGGGACGTAAAAGTTATAACCAGTCTTATTTTTAAGGTAATGCACCAGTGTACTTTGGTACGTAGAGCTGCCTTAACATTGTTTTGGTGATAAAGTAAATGTTCTAGTATAGTTTTCGCTATTTTTGTAGCAGGAGCTTAACTCAACGTAAATAAGGCCAGACAATCCGCTGAATTGCTCAGATGCAGTCACAAACTACAATCCAAAACAACAGCAAAGATCTGAAGTGAAGTGAAAGACAGATTTTCTTTACCTGTCAATAAATAATTGCCATAAGAACAAAAAAAAATATTGGTGACGAAAATCATTCCTATCATTAAATCGTTATCTATTAAGATTGTATGCAACAATTATGCTTTCTTATGTATAATAGTAAGTGTATAATTATATTTAATGTTATTTCTATGTATAAATAATTATTTTACATTTAGATTTTTGTGTTATTTTACTTATGGCAACATTGAAAAACACAGCCGCGTTTAGTTTACGATTTCATTACGTTTAATTATTAACAACTTTTTATTGATATTATTAATCAATCCGAAGTTCTAAAAATAGTACACTTACATGAAAATAAAAGGCTTATTTGCCTTAATAAGTGGTACAAATTCTATAACAAAACAACAAACTAAATTTGCGGTACGAAACCTGCCGTACGCCTTTAACACATTCATTGGTGTACGAGACATTGATGCGGCAACTACTATAAATGACTAAAACACAATTCTACATGCTTCGTTCCATTTTCAAATCACTGACTTACTCGCTCAATTTGAATCAGGAGCAACTGTAAAGCTGTTTGACTCGAACGCACATAGTAATAATGTCTTTATAAAAAGCATGTAGATCAAGAATACATATAACTGCATGATTTATGATTGTCGTCATAGAAATATACTCGAATAAAAAGGCATGACAACAACATTGAATACATTCTGATTTATCGTGTGATTCGCGGTGAAGTAGATTTCCACACGGATGTGTTTCTTGTTTGTAACTTTATGCATATTCAGTAAGTGTTTATTTAGCATGGCTTTTGTTATTTTAAAACAACGCCATTAGTACCGCGTATCGGATTTTAATACAAAAAAATGTAGTGCGTCCCGCCTGTGCTGTAAAGCATACAAAATGAACAAAAGTGACTTCAAAGGCTTTTTACGGTGAGGCCAGTCCTCCTTCAGCCTTTATAGTGCTTTTATATGACTTTTGTTCAAACCAATACGGCAGGCAAAATCGAGAAATTTAAATGTAAAAGTAGAAAGGACTTCAAGAAATCCCATTAAGAATCCGTAGAATGGAAAATTAGGTTGTTCTCATTGAGACATACCGCAGGACACAAGACATCTCCTTGTCGTAGACACAAGATCTCATCATGCACCTGATAAGTTGTAATATTCTGAGCTTACCTACTCTCTGCAGGTAAGGTAAGGCCAGCTTGTACTAGTTTTGTTACCTACTCCAACTTTTTTTTTTTGTTTCCGGGGGAAAATCCTCACTGATATCCACCGCCCTGGGGTGAGCGGAGGGGTCGTTCAGACTCAAGCCGACTAAAAACCACCCCGGTGTCCCACACTTGCACCGGGGATCATAGGAACTGTAGTGCCCCTTCCAAGATCCCCAGCTTACCTACTCCACCTAACCGAACCTAATTTCTGTTGGTAAAGTCAGAGTATTCCTATCACCGTGCGGTCGACTATATTATAACTTCTTCAATCTAGTGGTAAATGATCTTGCAACTGAAAGCATGGAGGGAAACACCAAACAAAAGGAACCCCTCGACTTTTTCTGCTCTTTGTAAAACAAATTACGCCGCAGTTTACGCCACCGCACTCACAGCACTCAAGCTGGTTTTATAGTCAAAGGAACCTGAAGACCCGGTATCAAAGAGCAAGCGTTCAACGTCCTGACAGTGACTGGCGTAGTTTTATACGTAAGCCACGAAGTTAATATTAATATTTACTTTGTTATAGCCTACTAGCCCTTGTGGTTGGCTAATTAAACGCAGGTGACCGGAATAGGCTAATGTAATTTAGGCTTTCACGATGTGGTTTGCACTTCAGTGCGGTTGTCTGTGTACACCTCCATTTAATAATTAGGTACACTTGGTAACCTCATGCGGGATTGTGAAACATTGGACCACAATTTTGGCTACTTCATGTTTTATAGTCTGGACTCGGAAATTTTACTAGCGTATATAGTGCGAACGGCGAACCGTCACAAAAATATGACAAAAAACACAAAAAAGTGAAAAGTAACTTTACCTTCAGAAGTCAGTTTTTTTTGTTTGTTTGATTCAGTTTTTTTTGCCACCGACTTCTGAAGCAAAACTTATTTATCACTTTTTTTGTGTTTTTAAAGACGGTTGCATATTGCAATTTTTTATATATTTTTTTTTACATTTTTAAGGAACTTTTCAATATAATAGACAGCAAATCTGTCTGTGATTGCTGCAATCGCTTGGATGTTTATTGTATAGACGACATCATTGTGTAAACAATAAACTTCCAAGGGATTACAGCAATCACGATCAATTTGCCGTCTATTATTGAAGGAGTTCCCTTGAATATCTCCGAAAATCAGCATCAGATCTTCACCAAACTTAAACGGGACCACCGCGAAATAAAATTCTTCCAAACAAAAAAACAACCATCAAAATCGGTTCACAATTGACGAAGATATCGCTGAACATACAAACATAAAAAAAAACAGACAGAATTGACAAACTCCTCATTTTAGAAGTCGGTTAAAAATGTATCATGAGTGCTGTTTGAATATTCAAGAACAACCTCCATAGTTACCCTAGGCATTTCGCAGAAATTAATCCACTGTAGTCTGTAAGACAAAGAGCATCTGCCTAGTGGCGATTAGTTCCTAGTCTGGTGCCGCAAGGCGTCGTTCTATTACAGAGGTGGTCATTGTTGACATTCACCATTCAAGGGAAGGAGGAAGGGAAGACGTCGTCAGTACATATCGATCGGCCGTATAAACGCATCAGGACACTTAAGAATATCTAATCACCACATATTGTTGAGGAAGGACCATAATATTGTGTATGAAAACACTCGTGCTTTACAAAACAACTCATACTACAATAAGGCAAGCAGACTTTCATGAAAGGAAATCTGTCTAACTTTGTGTTGCATACGCTTTTTCTAGAAAATAAATTCAACGTTAAAATTTCAACGCACATCATAAAAGAGCAGGGAGTGAAATAAGAACAACATAAAATTGACTGTCGTCTGTACTCGTTTAGTGTTCATAGACATTCTGAAATATTTATGTGTCGTATGCATATTCTTTTCTATATTCCTAGTTTCCGTAGTACTGTTTTGATTTTAGAGGGACCTAAAGCTGTCTAATGCGTAGTAAAAATTGGTGAAACGTTACGAGACTGAAGTAACACAATCATGATGAATGTAAACAATGAAAATTAATCACAAACAATGGATTGAACTGTGAAAGAGAGTCGTTTCCCGTGGTCCTGGTGGGACGACCCACTACCGGGTCCATGAGTAATTTTAATTACCCGTGGATCCATAGCATTAGGGATTGTTGCCTGGACTTCTGAATATATCGATAGAAAATACAAATCCATAATAACAACATATCATATTCCACCGGGACCACAGGTAACGAGCGATTGCATAATTTGACTACGGGTTTATTGGTTTTTATTTTTTATTTATCTACCAACTACCAAGAGGCCAGAACTATAAAGGAGGTCTTTTATATTTTTATCTACACCCATGCTATAAATCCTCTATAAAAGTATCTGAAACAGTTAACTTATGGCCAGCATTAAAACAGCCAGTGTCATAATAACCATTATAACACCCAAACGGGTGTTATAATGTTGTACTGAATTTCATTATGCAACTCGTTTTTAAAAAACGAACATTGTCTTGCACGTGCGATTCACTACCACAGCGACGTAATTTAAAAAAAAAAAACTTATAGGTTAATTCGAATTCACGTCGTATCCCGCCATTTTTGTTCGATATTTGGATATTAGTATTGCACTAAGTACTTTGTTGTTTACAAAAATGAGTGATACAAGCTTTGTGCATGTTAATAATTGTACAATCCAAAATGTTAATAATTATATTATTACCTATACATGGTTTGTTTGTATTAAATACTCAGCAATTAAATTTTCCATGAATTTACATAGACTTCATAGAACACTGCAACATCCTATGGTTTCAGAACCTTTTATGGAGGATTCATATCATGGATGTAGATAAAGTCTTGTATGCAACTGTACATAATTAGGTATTAAAACACTCATGTGATACTATTATCACACTCGGCTTCGCCTCGTGTGATAAACCCACACTCGTGTTTTAATACCCCTCATTATACAACAGTTGCATAAATAACTATTAACACCCATACAGTGTAACACAACATTGTGTAACTGAACGGGAAAAAACGTAAACAAGGATAGTGAAGTCTCGCAAACTACCAGGACGCCAGAATTATGAAGAAGTATTTTCTACGTTGCTGGCTGAAGTAGTAGTATAGTTAAATGCTGCGCCGACCTCAAATTGTAAATGACAAAAGACAAAAATATAATGTTGCGTTGTTGTTCATTTAAAAAAACACTCCTCCCATTTTGAATTTGTTCTCCGCTGCCGTTCTGTTTCGTGCTCGACTCGCAGCATCCGCTTTTGATTTTTAACCGACTCCATGTCTGATGTGTTCCGAGTTCTGTCCCTACTTGTTTTTAGTATTACATCTTTTTATCGTTTTTTAGGGTTGCGTAGTCAACTAGGAACCCTTATAGTTTCGCCATGGCTGTCCGTCCGTCCGTCCGTCTGTCCGTCCTCGCTTAATCTCTGTGACCGTTAGCACTAGAAAGCTGAAATTTGGTACCAATATGTATATCAATCACGCCGACAAAGTGGTAAAATAAAAATTGGAAAAAAATGTTTTATTAGGGTGTCCCTATATATAAAGTGGGACGTGTTTTTTTTTTAATTTCAACCCTAACGTGTGATATATTGTTGGAAAGGTATTTAAAAATGAATAGGGGTTTCCCAAAATCATTTTTTGATATTGTCAATAATTTCGGAAATAATCGCTCCAAAAGTAAAAAACAATGTGTCCCCCCCCTCTAACTTTTGAACCATAAGTTTAGAAAATATGAAAAAAAATCTGAAAAGTAGAACTTTATAAGGACTTTCTAGGAAAATCATTTTGAACTTGATGGAAACAACAGTTTTTGTACAAAAAAGACAAAAAGTTGTACAAAATAATTTCTGGACGAAGTTTGTAGTATATTCGTATATGCAAGCATTTTTACATAATGGATAACCACCTTTAAACTCATAAGTGGGAACACTTATTGTGACGGACGGGAAACTACGGAACTCTACACTGAGCGTGGCCCGACACGCTCTTGGCCGGTTTTTTAACGTAATGAATGACGTACCGCCTGTTTCGAATATGTATTCAGATGTGTATTTTTTGTATTGATTTCTGGTTTGTGTTGATGTGCTTTTGAATGGTTTGTATTACTATTATGGTTTATTACTTTAAGCTATCATTATTTTTGGGTTGAATAGATAAATCATTTTCACTTGGTGTGTTAAGAGCCTATACTACCTCAGATTAGCAACTCTATTTGTGGTGGTTCAAACTTCGTTTGTAATACTGTTAGAATAAAGTTCTAATCAGCTACAAAGCGGTTGTTACGTACGTCAGTCACTGCGGCCGAATAGTGCGAAATGAGTGGTTTTTATTCTTTATAAATTCAAATGTTCGTCTTTGAAAAAAATTAAAAAACATAAGACCTGCTTTATAGTTAGTTCGTATGCAAAGTTTCATGATCTAATTTGAAGTACTTTTTGAATAACAGCGGTTTATTGTTCTATTTGGAGGTAACTTTGGGATTTTTATCTATCGAGAAAATTTTATGAAATCGTGTTTTCGACCAACATAAGACCTATCATTAATCCTCAACTTTACCGTATATTTATTTCAAAATTAATGCTGCAGTATTTTAGGCGTAACGGAATGCTAAGCCATTTGAGGTAGTATAGGCCCTTAACAATGACATTATTGAATATAGATAAACTTGCATATGCATACACCATCCTGTGACCGATTGGTAGTATTACAAAAAAGAATCAACAAGGCTACAAAAACCGTGTTCTCCAAAAGTGTCTACCAAAAGGCAGTTTGATTTTGGTGATTTTATAATCAATCACGTTTTCTTGCAAACTTGGATCGCCGTCCTTGCAAGTCCTTGCAGTACACTGTATTATTTATTGATAGGCGCGTGTGGGTGCCTCGGATAATGAGTGGTCACTCGATAAGGTTGGCAGTGTCATGCCAGTGGGTGCCGTGCAACGTGTAAGGGCTTATAAAATGTACAAGCAATTTTGTATTCTGCTAATTGGAGGAAATATCAGAACACCTTGGTTTTTTTTGTATCTAATGCCCGATTTGAATAAAATATAACTTGTTTTTTCTTTTAAACGATTTAGGTGTGTTTGACCAAAACTGGCCTAATATGTTGCGATTATGAGGTATAACGTAGAGCACGCTTGCCTGCAATAAACACCGATCCCCTCGTGTAAAGATCCAGATTATAATGTTTTAATACAGGCTCTTTGTCATACAAATCAGTCAAGATCTTTTTATGATTACTCTTGGTTAAACCCGACATTGTTTGTATTGAAATGTATGAGACTATGTCCACGACACCGTCGCGTGCCATGCACGCACAAAGCGGACCGGCAACAATTGCCGGCGAGAATATTTGCCGGCGGCGGCGTAAGACGTGCATGACACGCAACGGTGTTGGTCCCTCGTGCATATTTCATGCTTTTAGTCTCCGCGATTTATACTATGCATTATGCGTGCGTTAATTGAAGATTTTTCAATCAATCAAGTCTACTTGACATGAGCCTCTCCCAACATTAGTATTGGACTACTGTCATCTATGTATTTCTATATAAGTATATATTTCAATATGACACTGTAAAATATGATAATGTTTATACAACGACGCAATACTTGTATAATTATGTTGATTGGCTGTACTTTGTATAATTGTTTAACCGCACTCGTAGCGAAAAGTTGATTTTTCGCTGGTATCTCGATATTAAACACGTGTCGCATTTAAACCAAGGTCAAAAAGAGTACAATGATAAAATTTTAATTACAAACACGAAGCAAATTAAACTTTATCTATTTATCAATCTTTTCTTCTTGAAACGGTGAAGGATAACATCATGAGGTAACAGAGGCCCTACTCCCTAACGCTTCGTCCGTAAATTCGGATCTATCCGTCTCTCTCACTCGCACTCTCTTTATTCGTACAATATTAGATTCTCAAAATAGCAGATTGAGAACTAGAAATTGGAACACAACCTAACGGCCACACCGTCCCTCAGAGTGGAGACCTGCGTGCGGTTTGTGCCTCTTAAAACTGCTAAGGATCCCCATTCATTCACATTTATGACACGAATTCTAATGGATTATTCCAGAAATCCCCACCGACAAAACCCTACTAGTGGGGATAGTTACTTTTTTTTCCAGAAATCCCCACTAACAGAACCTGCTCTTACGTGTTTTCGGGTAAAATTGAACAGACGAATATAAATTATAATTGACGTGTGAAAGTGAAACATGTATTTAGAGCAAGACGTCATTCACTCGGCGTTTAAAATGTCTGTAATAAAATTAACTTCTCCATTGCTTTCCGGCCAATTATGCCTTCCTCCTAGGTATCTATTGCGTTCAAAAGCGGCCTTATCTGGCATCCTTTACATGACATTTATCTGTTTAAACCAAATGGAGTTGTAGTGGTTCTCAATCTTTACCTTACATCTAAGTACAAAAAGGCAGTACATTGTAGAACGACTGAGCTAATATAAACAGCTTAGGACTGACAGCTTAAGGCTGTCCATTTCAAATGTACAGATATCCTGTATATCTGTACATTTGAAATGGACAGCCTTAGTGGTGCATAAGTCATGTGGGGGGTGCAACTAGTTAAATGTTTGTTTATTTAATTATTTATGATTATAGCTGTTATGTAATCAAATAAAACTCATTTCGATTTGTGAGAGCTAGTTTTATAATTTACATTCATTACATTGTCAATGACTGTCACCTGCAGCCTCACAAAAACTCTTTCGAGAGCATTAATTTCTTTGAAACTACTTTTCTAAATATAGATTTTTCATGATGCTCAACGCGCTCGTGGAGACCTGTCTCGGACTTGTTTGCTGATGAATGGAAGACGATGATGTTAGAATGTTTGTGGTTCTGTGAGTAAATAATTACTAACTTAATTTAGTATTAATGGCTCATGCTATAGTAAATGTAATAAATAAATAATCCATTCCTACTTAGTAGCAGTCCTCAAACCGCATTTTTTGCTTCGATTAAAGTTATCACAAATTGAAAAATCATCCTTTAGTCCATGAAAACGAGCCTAAATAAGTATATAACTACTAGGTGACCCGCGCAACTTCGTCTGCGTCACATAATATAGCTTATAGCTGTTCCCCGCGGTTTCACCCTCGCTGCTCAGCACCTGTTGGTCGTAGCGTGATGTTATATAGCCTATAGCCTTCCTCAAGAAATGGACTATCCAACACTAAAAGAATTTTCCAATTCCAACCAGTAGTCCCTGAGATTAGCGCGTTCAAACAAACAAACAAACTCTTCAGCTTTATAATATTAGTATAGATTTTGATTGATAGAGCCATATACGGCTGGATCTGGTAACCTGATTTTGGCAACAAAGCTACGCAACTAAACAAACATAGTTGCAGTCTAAAAATACAGAAGTGAGTTGTAATTTGATGCAGAAATAACATGTTTATTCTAACTGTCGGAGCACAAATTAAGCGAAGAAATGTCGGTTTGTCGTCTGTCGGTTTTATTAAATAAGCCCCTGAGGGCCTAGGCAAGTGGAAATCGCTTTAAAATTTATTTTTCTATAACGACTTTCAACAGATATTCCATTACTTTTATACCGACTGACCCAGAAGGACAGTAATGTTTTGCGAGCGCATGTATGTACGCTCGTATGTATGTTCGTTCCATTGTTGACCTCGTAACGGATGAACCGATGTAGATAAATTCTGTGTCGTTAATTTTTCTGGATGGCTCAATTGTCACTGGCTTCATACAAATAAAAAAGTGGCGATTTTGGGCGCCATATTGTGAAGTTTGAATTCTTTTTTCTTCAAACCTGTCGAGTGGGGTATCAAAATGAAGGGTTTTAAAAGGTGATTACAAAAACGTACATAACTTGCACGCCTTAAAGTTATTCGAAACGAAACATCGTATAAAAACTGAGAAATCGTTGAATAAGAAAAGATACATCCCTGCGAAATCATTGTGCTAAACTAAGCCGCAAAAGTTTCTTACGCTCCACTCAGGCTATTCTAGACAGGCCACCTAAAGTACGAAGCTTGTTATAGCAAGAGAGGTGTCCACCACCTCACGACTTCTTGGACGCCCAAGAACACCTGGTTCCCGACAGTGAACTATACAGTGGCCTATTTGGAAAGCTCTTAAGCGATTGCGTACCCAAGTAGGCTGCTGCAAACATAATCTCGCAAAATGGGGTATTACCTATTGGTCCTTCTAGCACAGAGTACAAGTGCGGCGCCCCGGATTAAACTATGCCCCACCTGCTGGAGTGTCCCAGGTGTCCGTTTACCTGCACTCTTGACGACCTGAATGGCTCCTCTGCCGCAGCCATAAACGTGGCCACTTAAACTGTATAATATGGAAGTGACATATTCGATACGACGAGAAAAAGATGATCCTTCCTTACCATAGAAGAAACACACTTTACAGCTTGCCTTCTACAATGTTAGCTGTCGGTCTTCTACAGACTGTACTTCGGTGAGTGTGCGCAGGAGCTCCACGACCTAATCCCACCATCACCCTTTTACCACCGGACTAGCAGACGTACTGCGGCGTACCATCCGCACTTGTTTGATATCCCGACTATTCCCGACGAGTCGTACTAAGAGCTTCTTCTCCACTTTTGCCTTCAAAGGAAGAGTGAACAGGCATCTTCTGGGCACGCTCGTTCCATCATAGATGTCATCTATCGCTTTCCATCAGGCGTGATCGAGGTCAAGAGCAGGCCCATATTGTAATAAAAAAAGCTGACAAATCAATTAATAACACAGCCAAATTAGGACACCACGGAAAAGGTCGATCTTTAAATTTTGTTAACCTGTTCTGTCTCCCTCCTGGGTAAAGACCCAGGAGGACTCAGGACCTCCCCACGTCTTCCACTTCTCTCTGTTTCGCCTCTTCTCGCTAATTAAATATCTTACCAAATAAAAACTTAGTAGTAAAAAAGTTTGAGAATCGATTGTAAGTAACGTGCTCACTGGCCAGATTGATTCGCAGGACGTTCGAAGCTTAAATGGCGACCCAAATAACTTGAGAACTGTTAAATTACATTGCGTTTCTCGATCTACAGTTCTACACTGACGGCAGTGATGAACAGTCAAAGGTCCTAGCACAAACACACGACGAATGATTTTTGAGTCAAGAATAATCCTTTCTACTTGGGCGTATCTAAATGGGTGTTACGACTACTCCCAGTAGCATGTACGTGTTACTTGGTCGGCGCAACAGTTTTCTTCATCCATTATCACCTGTTAACCACCACGCTATCATCTATATCTACACATAATAAACAGTAACGAAAGAAAAACTGTACATTCAGAATTTTCGAGAAAAAATAAGCGGCTTTTGTTAGAAAAACGTAACTGATGACAAAAAGTGACTTTTTATAATTTTTGTCTGGTTGTCTGTGTATGGTACGGCTTCTCGCCAAAAAAAAACTACTGGATAGATTGAGTTGAAATTCAGCAAAAATGTTCTTTGTAAACCAAGGACGGCTTTAGGCTAAATATTATCATGCCGTATGTAATGGGAGGTAAGTAAGGTTTTTGTTCGTAATTGAATGCACAAAATGACATGTTATAAGCTATATTATGTGACGGAGACGAAATTTCGCGGGTCAGCTAGTTCATAATACCATACAGTAAATCAGACCTTAAATTCATCAATTTGAATTCATCAAAACATACAACTGTGTGTGTTTTCGGTTTAACAAGCAAAACTAGTATCTTATCCTATCCTAACTAATATTGTAAATGCAAAAGTAAGTTGGGTAAACTTGCCTAATTCGTACTTACGCCAAATTCGTACTCCACTTAAAACTCGGCTTTGGTAACAGCTATCAGCGCCTCTAGTGTCAAAAAATAGAAATAACAGTCGGCCATTTCACCACCTGGCAGATAACATCTGTGAAGTTGCTCTCGACCAAAATATTGAAAAAGTAAGTTTTTTTTTAACTATTGTTGTAATATTTTTACACATTTCGTAAGAGTTTTATTCAAATAAGGTCGTGTATAACCTATTTTACGATTTGATACGTATTAATGTGTATCTTTGCGATTTCATCTGACGTGTTGTCATACTCGTAACTGTTGTCAATTTTTTTGGCGGAAAATTTAAAATTTGTTTGGCTCTTGCTCCTATTTCGTACTCGAGTTAAGTTCTTAAAACGTACTGGTACGATTTAAAGATTATAACTGCGATGATTGCCGAGAATTGGCGAAGACCATCCGTCTAATTTGTTAAGAATTACTACTTGTTTTAATAACACATTGTTGATTATGATGCTGATTCTCAATACTGTATACCAATGAATAGATCTCAAAGTACGAATTAAGGATATAGCAGTACGATTTAGGACGAATGGTCTTAAATCGTACTTTTTTGTTTTTTTTTTTAAATTGTTTATTTTAAGGTTTATGTTAAATTTGATTACGAAAACAATAAAGCAATTTAGCAAACAAAAATTACTTTTAATTAAAACTAATTTATCTTTCCTAATTTTCTAAATATGACGGTTTTCTCTTAATTAAGGGGTACGAATTAGGCAAGTTTACCCTTTATTTGTTTTTTTGTAACCTTTTTACACCTTAACCACTGAACCGATCGTCCTGATGTGTTGTATACACGTTGCCAGGTGTACAGAAACGGACATAGGGTACCTTTCATCCCGAAAAAAGTAGTTCATGAATAAAACAAAAAAAAACGTTTTTATCTAAAACCATAAAGACTCACTTGGAATAAACATGTCCAAGCAAAAAGAGATCAGATCAACCTCAAGTACAAGGGTCTCTACTGGTTGCTGGGTAGGAACTCAAAACTGGCAATTGACAAAAAGGTTCTCATATACAATGTTGTGCTAAAGCCAATCTGGACCTATGGTATTGAACTATGGGGCACAGCATGTAGCACCAATATAACAATAATACAAAGGGCGCAAAACTACATCCTGAGGCAAATATCAAATGCACCATGGTTCATCAAGACAAAGAAGATCCATGAAATTCTAACCTGCCAATGGTTAATGAAGTGATTGACTATTATGGCTCCAGCTACAAGCCACGACTACAAAAGCATCCAAATCAGCTTGCAGGACAGCTTAATATCCCTGAAACAATTCGTCGACTGAAGAAACGACGAGATCTCTTTGACGACAATAGTCGCTGAACGTTGACTATAAAAAACGAAGGGTGGGCTCCGGTGGGTACTCTAGCACCCTACACATCTACACCCCATCTGCTTATAGTCCAGACACGACTGATGATTGCAAGATAAGAAAAGAGAAAAAAAAACCAAAAAAAAAACGAATACCTGTAAACGAGCAATTTTTTTAAATACGTGTATACGGCTCCAACGATTATCATGAAATTTAGTATGCAGGGGGTTTCAGGGACAATAGTCATGATTGAATTATATTATTAAAGAAACTTTAGTAGTGTGATTGTCAAATTCTATTTTAACGCGGGCGAAGCCGCGGGCATGAGGTAGTCATCCATAAATATGAATGAATTCAATGAAGTCCTTTCAACTGACATATTCCATTGATTGGTCTAGTAAGTGCTCGCTGAGCATATGGTCCTGGGTTCGATTCCCAAGTCGGACAAATGTTATCGGGTTTTTCTATCAGAAATTTCTCAGTAGCAGCCTCGGACTCTATATTTGTGCCCGGTTGATGGTAATAGGCTCCCCCCTATTACATGAGACCTAAATATAACTGGCGAAATAATATTAAGGGATTACAGGCGTGATATTATTTTTATGTGAATATTTTCAATTTTAAAATCGTTCCACATTACAGGTCGCGGCACGAAAGTCTAGCGGTGACCGTTATTGCGTAGAAGTAAAAAATAAGAATGTCTTGGGAGTGCGTTGCGCCGATTGGCTCTCCAGTCGTATAACATGCGCAGATATCCCCCCCACGTTTCGTTCAGCGCTAGACTTACGTGCCACGACCTGTACAGTACCCGGCACGTAACTTGGCAAGAGTCGATAGATGCGCAGAAGTCGTTTTTTAGGTCTCTTTGGTGGTCAAGCGGGACGCGGGGTATGACGTAGCGCCGATCCAAGCGCGCGATTGGTGCGTCAGTCGACCCCTGCCTCCCGCACCGCGTCTACATTCCGTTCGCTCCCGATTACACTTGCGTGCACGAAAGTTGTACCCTTTGTTTTTGTTGACTTTTAGTTACGAGTTCAGTTTTAGTTTTAAATTAAGTTTTTGTTACGAGTTATTGTTATTGTTTTAAATTTAGTTTTTATTACGAGTTGTTGTTATTGTTTTAAATTTAGTTTTTGTTATGTTTATTACATAATATGCCAGCTCAAGTGGTAGTTCTAATTTGATGCCAGGGGTAATTTTTAATAATAATACTTTTTTTTACTTAATAAAAAAAATGCATAAGTATTATATTTTATTTATAACACCTAATAAATGTCATGAATTCCTCTGCTTTGTTTAACTACATGATTAAAAATAAATGATGGCAATAACCATATAAGGACAAACAATAAAAGTGACTAGTTTTTTGTTCCACTAAGTGCACGATGCGCGAACTTACCCCCACTACGCCAAAACCTTGCCAACTTACGTGCTGGGAACTGTACGTTACTTTTTCTTCGCGTGTCCGTGCTAGGTCCACTGCGGACCACATTGTGTAACCTCGTGATTTAGTCGAGTACAAGATTGCTAACGACGTCAATCATATTGAGAAGTTGCAATTGTTTTGTAAGGAGGACCTAGATCGTTAAAATAATTTTTAGATTGAGTTGTAAGTGTTGTGGGTTTGACGCAGAATGTGCACAAAGCAAAATGTGCACTTGACGCAAAATGTGCACTTCTCAAAATAGCACTTCTCAAAATGAGCACTTCTCAAAACGAGCACTACAAAAATAAAAACCGGCCAAGTGCGAGTCGGACTCGCACACGAAGGGTTCCGTACCATTGACTTTATTTAGTATTTGTTGTTATAGCGGCAACAGAAATACATCATCTGTGAAAATTTTCAGACAGCGAAGTCTTAGTAATAAGGTTCCGTTTTTACCCTTTGAGTACGGAACCCTAAAAACCGTTTGCCTACTATATTTTGCACGATTTTTTGCATAATCATGCCGATTCTACACCAATTAAATGGGATCACGCTAAAAATCGTACAACCTTGTTAAGAGTACTTATATACTGAAAAAGTGGTCGGGTTAAAAGAAATTAATTCCTTTATCCATGATGAGTGTTGATGCAAGAAATACTTGTTTAACTTTGTCAGCAGTAACTTACGGAAGACGACAAACTAAGTTATGATTGAGAGCTATTAAAACTTTATTCGTGTTTTCAAGGCAAAGTAGTGGAAGTTCAATCAAAGACTGCGTCTTCATAAGGGCACGGCTTTGTGCGTGGAACTTTGACAGCACTGACCAGCACTCAAGGCAAAATTAACAGAACGGGCTTTGCTAATTAAGCAATTCATCATCATTTGCATTGTCGGCTTCCAGTCTAACCGGATGCAGCTGACAACCAGTATTTTACTTGGAGCGACTGCCTATCTGACCTCCATAACTCAGTTAGTACTGGGTAATACGATACCTCTTGGTAAGACTGGTTGTCAGATTCGCTATATTACGTATTTTTCTATCTAGGTGTGAACTGACCCTTACTTAAAGAGTAAGTAAGGGTCAGTTCACACCTCCGTCTTTCCCAACTGGTTTGAGTCGTTCCGTCAATGATACAGAGTTACATCCTCACTATTTCATTTCAATAATGGGCAGGCCTTGAACTAATTTTGTAAAATCTTACAAGTAACTTCGAGTTCCAAATGTTTGTATCTAAAAACATCCGCTGCTTCGTCTAAAGGAAGCAATTAAGTATTGTAATTTGTACAGACACCAGCTCATCAAGGTTCCCGAAACTGACAAATTTTCCCAATCAACCTTGAACAAAAAGCTATAAAGTTGAAAATGTATTAAAGAAAGGCAGATTGTAGTAGCTTTGTGTTCTGGCGGCGTCTGTACCTTTTAAGAGTCCTCCCTTAGTTATACTTTTAAGTTTTCTTAGAGTTTTAAAAACATGTTCTTTCCTTCAAGGTGTCGCTTTGCATCCTAGTCAAATTTAAGGAGGTATCTATGCTAATGATTCTCGACCCGAATCGATCATAAAATGCTAAAAGGCTTGTTTTTTCTTATGTACGGAAATCGGTAAGTGTAAACCACCCGTATTAAAACGCGCCTTCACAAACACAAATAAAGGCACACAGAGACATGTCGCGCGATTGGTGATTCTTCTATTACTTTCGTATTATTCTGAAATACTGTCAAATTTAAAACAATTTAAAATAGCACCTTTATTAACTACTAACGGACGTCCCGCGGTTTCACCCGCGTAGTTCCCGTTCCTGTGGGAGTACGGGGATAAACTATAGCCTATGTTACTCAGGGTGAATGTAGCTTTCTAATGGTGAAAGATTTTTTGAAATCGGTTCATTACTTCCGGAGATTACCCCTACATACAAACTTACAAATAAATGTTACCTCTTTATAATATTATTACAGATTTGACCGGGTATCGTATTTTAAATTGACTATAAAAGTCTTTGTTGATAAGCTCCTGAATTTTGACCAGGATGCAAAACTACACCTTGTATATGCTTATGCAGCTCTTTAAAGTTTATTCTAATATAATTGAGTTTGTCGAGTTTTCGAACAACTCTAATTGGTAATATTTCAAGGCATAGCGGAAACCTACGCACAACTGTCGTAATTGATATACTTATTGATCATGTTGTAATAATAAATTAAAATAACTGTGGGAATTCAAGCGATAATTATTAGAGACACAGGCAAGGCACATGCTCATATAATACCTACATTCTTTACTACCTGTCCATTTTACTTTCGTAACTGGATGCGAGATGACGAAACATATGCGATTGTACACAAACTATTAGTGCAAATAAATTAATATTCATAGGTACACATATCTTTATGTAGTTACTCCATTTCATATTTTTATTTACATGTATTTGATCAAAATAAAACAAACTTTTGCATTTTAAAGTTAGGCTTTATTTACACAAAACGTAGCGTAGCTTAACTAGCAAATAGTAAAAACAATATTACTACCACTTATTTCCCAATATCATTTAAAAAAACCACACAAATCAGTCGTTGTTTTCGGATAGGAACCCCCAAATAGTCTAACTGGTGTTCTGCTCCAATCTATGTACAGCATTGGGTTGTCTTGTAATTCAGATTCCGCCAGGGAACACTTCTTATAATTCTGCATAATGAATTCTATGCCCGCATTCTTCAGTCTCACTGGCGAAACGATGTGTGTCATGTCAATACTCCCGTCCGGCTGCACATATAACATACGATCCAAAAGATCTATGTTTTTACAAACTCTTCGACCCAAAGACCCCGGTACCGATGAATCAACATTTTCCAAATCAGATCTGTATTTATTTATATCGGGTATGTTCTCGTTTCCACCAACAAAACTTTGTTTATTCTCCTCTGCGTTATCACCGATAGCGTGATGTTCGTTTAGTGCATTCCCTATTTTTATTTGTTTGTTGAAATTGTTTTTGTGATTACTATGGGTTTTCTTTTTCATTGCCCCATGGAGCATATCAATTTTCTTGTGATGTCCTGGCAAAAATCCATGATTATATTTCAAAATCGACACAGAATCCCTATTGTATTCGGATTGATTAGATACCTCCATAGCTAACGCCCGACTTTTTGCTAGATTTGGATTCTCTCTGTACGGTATGAAGTGACGATCTTCATGTTTATAGTTAAGTCGAATTGATGGGTGTCTTCTGTTCGCCTCGGCAATTGTTTGTTCAATAGCGCTTTGTCCGTTATCAGGGTCAAATTTTATTTTGCGCGGTGTATAGTCGTTGTTATACGATTTAGTATTATGCCATTTGTTACGTTGGGACAAACTTTTTGTATACATATCAGTATTTTGCTGCTCCTTTGGTTGCGTTTCGGCAAGTTGCCAGTTTTCTACAAAATATTCTAAAGACTTCAAAAAAGGAAGTATAGACAACAAATTATTATTTTTCAAAGTAAAATCCGCCGTATGTTTTGGCTTTGACGATTTATGAAATGGTGTAAAAGGTTGTGCATTGTGAACAGTTTCGGAGCTTTCATAACTACCTTGACTGTCAACGTTTCTATAAAATCTGTGTTCTTTGTTTTTCTTTCTAAATCCTCTATTTGTTACTTCAACTTGTAAAGGTTGAGTTTGTGCATGTGCTTTTAATATATTATTTCTTAAATCGTCTTCTAATATTTGAACATTAATTTGAGGACTTCGTTTACTAGTTTCAAACTGCTTTTGTACTAAATTCCTTCGCTGAATTTGAAATTGTGGTCTAACTTTACTAAATTTAAAATCAGATGCATAAGGGAAACTGTCTGATATTTTAGGCAATGGAATAGTTTGTGGTACCTTTTTTTGTACTCTGGAACGTAGCTGCATATTTTTCAGGTAATTTAAAACACTGCCTGCGAATTTGGAACTGGTCCATTGACCATAAACTTTGGGTTTCTTCTGCACCGGAGGAGGTGTTTCGATTTCAGATAATTCTTCCATAAACTTGTTACTTGATAAAAAGTTCGCGGGTTCTGTTGCCTTCAACTTAACCGGCCCTGCTGGAAAAGCTTTCTCAGTATCCACAGCATTATCAAATATTGACGGGGTTCTTGGTGCAGGTGGTGGCGTTTCAAATTCTGATATTGTGAAGGAGTCTTTGGTAGGTGGACCTCTGCTTGAGCTCGTAGTTCTGTCAGGAATTATATATCTACCAGAATGTTCATTATTATTTAAGTTCCAAAAGCTAAGGCTATCTGTAAATTCAGGTGTATCAGTAACCGTTAATCCCATAAACTCTTTATTAAAATCGTTAGGTAAATCCATTATAGAGGGTTTTTTTGTAGAAAATTGTACACCAACAGCATGATCGATAAAGCTGTGGGGTGTCTTAAACTTTATGAAACTCTTAGATGCATTTGTTTTTGCGGGAAGCTCAGTTGTCTCAAAAGTATTTTTTAGTTCTCCTGCTTCTAAATCGTTTAATATAATATATTTCGCGTGTTTCATTAAATTTTTCATCTTGTTTTTGTGAAACCTTTTCTGCTCGTAATAAGGATCTGTTCGAATCGTATAATTTCTTTCGATAGTTGATGTTAGTATCATGTTTGTGCCAAATACTTCGCCTTCTAAGCCGTTTGAAGCACCTGCAAGAATGAATAAGTAACTGTCAGTTAGTAGTAGTAAGTTAGTATTTGAATATTAGATGTTACGTTAGGTTTTGTTTCAAAAAAGGTCCTACCTCCATCCGCTGTGCCGTACCCGATAATGACACTGCCTCCACCTGGCAGCACAAAGCCTTGGAGCTGAAACATTAAAATATCGCAAGTTTTAAAAGTATACGGACAATAAAACTTTAAAGTGGGTGTACCGGCTGATTAACCAATACATGTAGGTATCCTTGCCATAAAATTCGCTCATGTTGCTCAACACAATATCAAGGTATTGATTAGCCGCAGATAATCGTGATGTTTTATGATGGAACTGTCTCTTTATGGATACTCGCGACAGCCTTGTCCGTAGATCTAGTTTCGTAATAACTGTCTATGTCGATTTATCACATGTTTATCTGTATGCTTAGTCGTGACCGGAGTGACCTCCGCAATCAGGATAAAGTTATGCGGCCATTTGTCTTTTGGCTGAGTAATTTGTTCGTGCATTTTCGTGGTTGCACACTGAACTTGTTGTGACCCCTGTTTAATAGATAATATGTTTATTCCTCATCACAAACGCTACAGTGAACAGGAACTATTTAGTTCAATTTAGGTACATAAACATGTTAGTATTTCTTTTATTCATTTTTCATACTCATCGTTTACCTACATTTCTGAATATTTCATGTTAGTTATTGTCAAGAGTCAATTAATGGTTGTAACTTGTTAAAGTGATCATCAATGGTCATAATTTGCTTACGGTTTGTGATTGCGAACAGGACAAGAGTCGGGAGTCGACGTATAGTGCCCATGCGCCAAAATCGGATTGGTAGGACAAACAGATGTGCCTCCAAACGTCCGTGGTGATGTCCACAGCCGAGCTGGACGTTACCTGCCCATTAATGGACACGTTGATGTGCTTCCCTCCCGAGTCCAACCAAAGCCTTACCACACGGTTGTTGCTGTTCGCTAAACAAAAATCAAATAAAAAAAGAAACATTAATCAAATGCTTGCATTAATACGTTGTTTAAAAAAATGTTTTATTGGACCGTGAAGGCGCGTATCGAGTGCACATAAATTATGCATGTCTCCATATTAACCCTAATGACGTGCAGTGAGTGCGGGTCTTGCGGAATTATTTGGCTATCATGAACGTTTTAAAATGCTTTTTTGCCTATTAACACCAGTATATTAGATTAGAAAAAATATTAACGTTAACGGCCTGCAGAATTGATAAGGTAAAAGATACCTACTTTTGCTCCAAAAGAATCGAAAATTGCACTATTAGAATTTTCGAATAACAGTAACGTATCTTGAATATGTAGGGTTGGTAGGTGGAATGGTACCTAATTGTTGAGAATCATAATGGCGAGAATGTACATTGTACAGCCTCAAAATACCTTTTGTTGTCCATTATTTATAGATCATGTTTTAAATAATAAACTATGACGTCATAAGCACTATTTAGTTACTATACAAACAATTTACCATACAAAATAGACACCGTTTTTGGTCTTTAAATATCTAGTACTAGCTGATGCCCGCGGCTTCACCCGCTTGACAAATTATACTAAAAGCTTCCTCTTGAATCACTCTATCTATTAAAAAAAACCTGCATCAAAATCCGTTGCGTAGTTTTAAAGATCATACATAGGGACAGACAAACGCGGCGGGGGACTTTGTTTTATAATAGTAGTGATAGTGATGATGAAGTTCTTGAGTGTAAAGTTGTTTTTTTACAAACATTAGTTCTTGAGTGTAAAGTTGTTTTTTTACAAACATTAGTTCTTGAGTGTAAAGTTGTTTTTTTACAAACATTAGCTTGCTGCGACAGTAACCACTTAAAATGTTTAGGCCGGGTACGCAAAGTAAAAAAAGTTTGTGATCACAAGCATAAGCTGATATAATTATTTATATTGAACATTTTATAGAAAAAACTTTATTGTGTGTTTTCTTCAAATAGAAATACCCTGTTTGAAATTAAAAAATAAAACTATTTTTTATCTACACTTCTACACTAATATTATAAAGAGGAAAGATTTGTATTTTTGTGTGTGTATGTATGTTTGTAATGAATAAACTCAAAAACAACTGCGCCGAATTCAAAATTCTTTCACCATTAGAAAGCTATATTCATCCTGAGTAACATAGGCTATATTTTAACCCCATACTTCCACGAGAAGGGAAACTACGCGGGTGAAACCGCGTGACGTCCGCTAGTCTAGGTATATAATTATCTATATCTGATCTGTGGTAGACAATCATGCACCCCTCCTATGTCCTTCAGCCTATTATTATAATTTTATTTTAGGCTTTTGTCATCCTATCATCATCCACAACCTGAATTCACCCGCACTGATGGGTATAGGCCTCTTCCGTGTGCCAATCTCCACATACCTGTGCCAGCCAGCTTTTTGCCCCGATGGCAACGTCATCCCATGTCATCCACTACAGGGCAATTACCACTATTTCCACATACCACGATATAATGCAAAAGTAAGCCAATCCTTTAAAATGTGCCGAACTCCAAATTCGCCTCAAAATAAATAGCTAACGAACTAGCCCAACTACACAAACGAGATAAAGAGGAATCGTGATTGTAAAAATGCATTTTAAGTATACCTGCATAGTGTACATAATAAAGTGAACAGACAATAATAATATCTGACTACCAAAATTGAACGCAATAGAATTGACCTCTAATCCATGAAAATTCCTTTCCCGATTTTATGAAAGAGAAAAATGAAATTTTCAATAATGTTTCGGAAAGGTCACTCCAAATTAACAAGCATTCGGCAATCACCATAATTCGTTAGTGATGTTTCGACCTTAAATTAACATATTTACTCCTTCGTGTCCCCTTTATGGAAGCAGACTCATCTTTGGAACAAAATGGATCCTATTATCAGGCATACTTTATTATCAATTTGTAATAATTTGTGTATTTTTGTGACTCTATTCATGTGTTCAATATTGTACAATTTAATTTAATTTAATTTTTGAACTCGAATTTTAATCTAATCTATTCTTTTAATTATAATTAATGTAATAATCATGCCCTAATTTATTTGTTATATTTATAGTTTTTAATTTATAATTGTGTTTCTATTCAATTTAATTTATGTAATTTTTATTTTTATTTATTTTTGAATTATACTGTAATTTAATTTAATCTAACTACTTGACATTTTAAATTCAATGTAAACTCTGTACTTAAATTTTAATTTTGTTGTAATCATATTTCCATTTCCATTCAATTTTTATTATTGATTATTATATCTATAGATTATACAAGTGCTGTGCACACCTATAAGTGACGAATTCACCGCAAAGCTGTTGAAATATAATCTAATTAATGTAAATGATTTAGTGAATAAGTCGTTGGTGTGTCAATAAATAAATAAATAAATAATGTGGTTTAGGATTAGGATGACCGAGCTGGGCACAAGTTACTCTTCCCATTAATATTCCCACTAAGTTCAAGTAGGCTTGCGTTTGGTCGTAACTAGTGATGATGTGGGCTAGGGTGGAGTACGCTTATAGATCGCCGCACGTAAGTTGAACCAAAATGGCGGTCGTTCGCGAAGCTACAATTATGAAAAAAAGTCGATTGAGGCCCAATAATGTGTTACAGATTGCATCCCGTAAGTTGAACTATGTCCTTGAATGCGCAGTTGCACATTTTCGGGTCTTACTCGATTTTTTTCAATTATTTTACCTATGCGAACGACCGCCATTTTGGGTCAACTTACGTGCCGCGATCTGTAGCTAGAAGAAGCCGATCCGATCTTTCGATCGATGATAAAAACACCTCAAAAAGCATGGATACATTTATGTATAAATCGTTCGCACACTGTATTAGCATTTGGTTTTTATTGACTTACTACTTTAGCCACACATAAAGAGTGATACAAATAATGCAAACCATATAATTTTAGTAATGCTAAAATTACGCAACACTATACCTGTAACAAGTTCAGGTTTAAGGAGGTCAATTTAATTATAATCACGCAATATATTTGCTCATTACTTTGATTTTGTGGTTTCTCCAGCGGTTTACTTTCACGGCACGACAACTTTTATACCGACCTTAATAAATAAAAAACTACAGTTGATACAGTTTACTCGTCAAAGCGGTATGGATAAATTGCGGATGCGGATTCGGACACCGGTCTCTGATTCATACTACACTGAAGTTTATGTCCGCAGCTCGTACTTACCGACGTATGTGAATATGCTCTGGTCTCCGTTCAGGTCGTAAATACGAATCCAAGTGCAAATAGTGAACTCTCTCAAGGGCGGCGTCTCCAGGTCATATTGCAAGAACTGGAAAATTAATCAGATCGTCAAATATCACGCATGAATCTACTGAAACAAACCATTCCTAAGTTTTGTTGACACATAATTTGACTATTGTATATCGATGTTATTTGTCGGTGTAAAATAACTCGTTAACATAGTCGGCGGTTCAGGATTGGTTGTGTTGACACTCAACTTAGGTAATTAATTGATGTTTTATACAAACCTGTGCATATCCTCTTTGTCTCAATACAATTTTGTAAACTGGTCTATTGATCGATAAGGCGGTCGACGCGACACTTAAGAGCACTATCAAATTGATCCAGGACATTATATAAAACTGCTATATTGAAATGTACGAGGAAATAGACGTAGATGTACTGGCGCTCATAAAACTGCAGCAGTAACTGATCATATCCCGAACGTTGAGCGGCTGATATCACAACTAAACGATCGCTTGATTATTCAATCGAGCTATCTATTGCAAAGCCGACGAGTGTTTTCTTTTCAAAAACGAACAGCAGACTGAGGACTCCTACCCGTTGCACGGGTGTCAATACACAATCGGCCTCATATTGTTTGTAAACCGCGATGTTATTTCTTACATTGTTGTTATGATTGCGCATCAGTAAATAATCTGTTATGTTCTGTTAATAACATACCGCTTTCTCACCGATCTGATGATTAGCCTTTGACTACACAAATGAATTGTTTGTGTACCTGAGAATGATCGAGATTCCTATCATAATTTTCATCACAAAGCGACTGACTAGTCTTAATATTTCACTTTGTTTTCTCTAACAATCGTGACATCGTGAGGAAACCAGTTTGTCTTAGAACGAAAAAATTCGAAGACATGTGACATCTTCCAATCCGCACTGGGCCCGCGTGGTGGATTATAGCCCATTCCCTCTCATAGAGAGCAGGCCTGTGTCCGAGCAGTGGGAACATTAATAGGCTGATGATGATGATGATGACTCTAAGAATGATGTAAATCCAAGCACAATACTTTGTTAGGTTGTTGCATGAACCGTGACTCATTGGTGTTTGGATCAATTAGAAACAATGTCTTACTAATAAACTATTCGACTCTTTATGATGTGGGTTAGGAATGTTTTGCCTTCCGGACTGTTGTGATAAACAAAGAGGTTTATTTTTTTTGTTTTCTCTTTGTGTAGCAGATGAAGGCGCCTGCTTATTACATCGGAGGGCAGCAGCCGAGCACTCTGCCGCGCGGGGGCTCCATGCTGCGCGCCTACTCACCCGCTGCGCCGCCCGTGCCAGCTGACCGTGTCAAGACTCACTCTACTTCAGGTGAGGACCCTAAAATCTTTCAAATCTAATAAACCTTAACAAAAGAACCAACTAAAAGCGGCGACACTTTTTATTAAGACGCCAGTCGAATCAGGAAGGGAGCAAATTGTTACCATCGCCCTTTCAATTTGATTTGGAAGATGTCTTCCGCAGCCTATCCTCAGTCAAAATTCGTCTCTAAAAATATTTTAAGAAGACTTTTTTGGTAAACTGAATTTCGAGATCCTGTCAATATTTGGGACAGTTCCGGGGTTATTAAGTTAGGTGAAAGCGGTGTTTGTAGGTCCTACAGCGCCGGCCAAGCCGTTGCGCGCGTACATCCCTGGCAGTGGGTCGGAACGCTGTTTCCCGTTCGCTGCGGCGGATTGCGCTCGGGGGGGCGAACAACTGTACACGATCCCCGGTAACAGGCCCTCGTCCTACAAACACGTTACTTTCGCTTCTAAAACTTAATTTGCTAATGCTTTACCTTAATAAACTTTTAATATTGCGCTAACGGACGCACTTTTGATTAATTTGTTTGATATTACATTTTTAGTCAACTCTCTGTTTGCCTAATTGGATTCTATACTTATTTTCAAAAAATAACTTCATTGATAACTACCCCAAAGTAAGTAACACTTCCATCGTCCTCACACACTCTAAGGTGCTTCGTCGTTGATTGATTCACTGTAAAAGTGTTATTTCACAAATATTCTGTGGATACAACTTTTGTGAGGTTTGAATCAGAAGGCATTGTATGTACGAGCTACTCGTTTTGTATTTACAATGGCATTAAACTCACATTTTGTAATACTTATTACATTTTTTTATAATCGCATGCTTTGATGATAACTTACTGTATTCTAGTTTTGATTACTCAATATTTATGAGAGATTGATAATGTCAGAATTTTTAAAATAACATTAGCACCACTTGAATTGTTGATGGAATGATTGTTAATGTAGTAGGTGTATGTGCAGGCCATGCCGAAGGGTACATGTCGTCTCCGGAGCGTGGCAGGACCCCGTACGAAGATCCTTACTACACGCAGTACTTGGGCCCGGCCGCCTCCAGGCCTAACATCGCTCCCATCATCGACGAGGAAGTCAGGTGAGCCATCACTTATACAAAATCCAGATTAGATCTTACTTTTACAACAAAGTTAGCTAAGAATTAGGATTCATGGGGAAAAATACGATAATTATGATAAAATAATAATAAACTCAGCAAGGGGGAAAATGTTTATTAGATATTTAAATTAGTGTTCCTCTTACACTGTGTAGAATTTGAAAGCGTTTTTCACAGCGATACTGGGCTCATAGATGATGCGTATGAGATGTACGGCAACCCCATCACGACAGCTCCGCGCCCCATGCCTCGCCCGCCGTACGACGCCAGGTAACTTCAAGAATCAAAACTTCAACTATTTCGATGACTTTCAATAAAATTTCTAACAAATTGTTTGTACTTTTTTTACTCAAACCACCCTGCTTAGTAACTATAGGGTCCCAGTAAAGATTCTTTTGCTGAGCGTGTTGTGGCCACAATATCAGAAAACAAAATCAATTTTCTAGTAACCTCCCTGTTAGATAGCGATGCGATTTTGGCCTAAAGCGACTTTACTGCGTATTACACGAACACTAGATGCATCGTGCAATGTATAAGCATAGATAGGATTTCTAATCATGATTTTGTAGGCCGGTATTGGATGACATGCAACGCCTGCGCGTTGAGAAGATGGAACGGCAGCTGGCCAACTTGACGGGACTCGTGCAGAAAGCATTGCAAGTCCCGAACCAACCTGCCACAGCAGCAACGCCAGCTCCGCGCCAGGAGTACCAGACTTACAACAATGCGCGACCAGCGAACCAAGGTAAGAATGTTACAAACAACACACCATTTAAAACTAATACTTTTGTGGGTGGCCCACAAAACGTCTTAAGTAAATGTTTTAAGGCTGAAGTATCTACTAGTATTTGGTACAATAATCTAACTGATGCCAAAAATAATCGTTTTCCATTGACACAGTCTAACGAAGTTTCAGCTACTTGGTGAACTGGGAACTTCTAACGTAGAACCTACATAAACCAAGAATTGAACCAATTCAATCCTAACAGATGGAATCTACTGTGGCTCTGCCAAACGGCTTAGTTGCTTTTGACTTAAAGCTTCATCCGTTAATGTAGCTTGCGTTTTCCTGCACTCAGATGCGGCACGATTTACCAGCAACGAGAGACCTCCTAAATTAGGCAGAGATAAATTTCGTAAGTGTGATCGGAGGCGGTTAAAGAGTTTACGCTGTTGCATTGCTAGTGTCAGGTGGAAACAATGCCATTTTGACAACTTCCAAGACCGGAGAATATTAAGACAATCATTCTCCGCTACAAGGAAACGAGTAATTTAAGTAAAAGCTCATAATTTAAAAGGTTACGACGCTTAACTGTGGTTTCTCCACAATTTCCAATGTTAGCGTTGTTTGTCGTCACACTTGACAGTTGTATCTAGGCAGTGGAGAAAAACAAAACCGCAAATTATGGGTTCTACCACATTCCATTACCAGCCGAGTTGATGCGATGGCAAAGATGCTTCCGCACATCTTGGCACGTTGGACAGGGAAAGCGTCACTTTCACGCCACCAATGTGTTCGGCTCGTAATTTCGCCAAGTGCCCTATACACCCATGACATTCGCAATGCATTTAGCGAAATATATCATTCTCACGCCGAACGCTTGCTTGCTAAGTCGAGTGGTATTGTTTTTATTTCAGCTTTCTAAAAACAATTGTATTGGGCTCGAGTGCATCTGTTTTGTATTATACCTTCGTTTTGAAATTATCGTCATCTCATCTACCTAATACAATCGTTGAATTCATTGTACATTGTGAATTTTGGCCAAAAAATAAAGTTACTGTTACTCTTATCATCAGAATGATGAGGTTTAGGAGTAATGAGGTAGTAAAGGCTTTGTTACGTAGAAAATATAATCATTGCTGGACTTGGTTATAACGTGCGCCAATTGTTTACGTAGTGTAGCCATCGTCTCGTGGTACATGCGGAAATATCAACTTTACTCACTGTTTACATCTCGTTTTGTTCATTTTGTAGAAGTTGCAAGTTTTACTCAGTTGTATTGTTATATTGTTTGTCTTTAGTATGTAATGTTTGTATATTGATTATTGTACAGTGCTATGATTTTATCATTTTTTCCCCCGATTGGATACCGAATGACCAAATTATTATAACGTTTTGAAATTATAAATTATTGATACTTTCTTCACATATATACATGATCCCTTTTTAATGTAGAATAAATATTGCACTATGCATTTTTTTTTCTTATTCACACTCAACACCACTCAAAACTACTCAACTGACCACTACCTTCTTAATTCCACCAAATTAAAATCAATTATTGCACTCTGCCACTGATTGGGTATTTTTATTAATTTTATACGTACAGAATGTCTCTGTACTTTTATTGTTAATAGGATTTAAAATTTTGATGCATCGTGCCAGAGCTTCAATTACTCTGACGTTAACTGATTAATGACTGACCAAATAAATATTTGTTATTTCAGAAAAGTCTGTCTCTTTTGAGAAATCCGTATCATTTAGCGATGATCCTCCTGATATGAGCTCGCCAAAGCAGCATTCACCCCAGCACACAGGTACGCATACAACCATTGTTTAATAAAGTATAACGCCCTTGTTGCAAGTTGACTGCATTCGTAGTCTATTATGTAGTTACGTAAGTAATTGGTGCAGAGAGTATGGTAATCGAGTCGCATAAACCCTCGGTGGTGGTTGTTTAATATAATAGAAGTACCTGGTATTTGTAAGGACATGACGCTCGCGTATCTCCTGTCTGACCAAGTCCGTCATCACGAGGATACAGAGCTTTGTATTTAAGAACGTGTGTTGCCTGTATTGTATGGTTTTAATCTATTTTAACGTTTATATCGACAACCCCTTTGATACTAGCCTTTACACACAAGTCAACTCCTCATATTTTATTTTATTTAATAACAGTGCCAGCAGTCAATCAAGTCCCTTGTGTGATATGAAACGATTCCCCACATTATACATCCAAATTAACGACGGTTATTAATTATTTTTGTTTATTTACCAGTTAGCATCATTATAATCATCGACACTAGAATGGCCACATCCTCGGCTCTCACATTGAGATTCTTTGTATAACTTCTGAGAATGAAGTGAAAGTGTATGTAATTGTTTCTTTTGCCGACGTGATCAATGTGGTCACACCATTCTCAAAGTCGATAGAATCCTCTGCTGGTTATTTTTTTCTAATCACTGTCGTAGTTAATATCATAACCATGTTCATAATTCTTGTATTTGATTTCTTTCCGCTTACTTCTTTGCCATAACAAGCTGATTCCAAACCCACCAAACCGGCTATCAAATCTTCGACCTTGCCGAGGACGTCATCTCAAGGTAACTCTTTGATATCCATTGATATTTGAATAACCGTAATTCGTAAAATTCAAAGGTTTATCTACTAATGCCATTAGCTTTGGATCATGTCGGTATTAATGATTACTTATAACAGTAATAAACGTGATGGTGGATGTAGACGGTGTACCGCGAGAGGAGGATTTATGGAAGCAGAGCGACCGATGAGTTCAATGTCCATCCATAAATTTGTTCAAAATGTATATGCAAATTGCTGCTTCCGTGTATATTTCTCTCGTGTTGTAAACATTAACAAGTGCGGCATCGTTCGATAAAAGCTTAGCAACAGCTTTGAATGATGTTCTTCTGAATGAAAACCACTTTGCTGGAGTAAAGCTAATGCAATCTAAAAAAATCACGCTTTTATATCTAGCTTTCTCCAAAGGGGTTACCTTGTAATCGTTTGATATATGGGAAAATGCATCGGTGTATTACAGAGCGAGATCGCCTGAAGCCGGCGCCTCCACCGAAGCCTGCTGGGCTGGCCAGCCAGCAACTGGCTCTGATCCCACAGAAGACTTATACTATCAACGTTACGCCTGATTTCCAAAGCCAGCTGCGTTTGCTGCAGAAGCAAGGCCACGATCTGAGGATTGAGGTATGTTAAGCAGTGTATTGATTACTACTCATTGGAAAATAAATGCTCTGGCTCGATCTAATGCGAAAGTTAAGATAATTCTGGGCGATTTTTTTTTTGCAATAGCGATTTTTAACATGAATTTTGTTAACGGTGTTAAGAATTATGTGATCATTTGATTCGCAGACCCGCAATATGCGTCGCTCGACTCTGACTCACGCCATGCAGATGAGGCAGCTCATGGGCGATGCTATCGTCAAGATTGGAGCTATCGCTGAGAGTTTCTGCGAGCTTGATCCTAACTCTGTGCGTATACATCTCCTTTATTGAGATAGGATTTGAAAATCCTTCCTTGTCACAAATCCTTGGCTCTATCGGGAATATGCAAGAAATTCAAAACTTTTTTATTCCTTAAAAATGCCTTGTATTAGCCCATTTATGAACATTGTGGACTTTGGTACACTTCTTTCACTTTCTAATACAACACTTATTTTACAATATTTTATTTTATATAGCGTGTTCTTAGTAAAACGGAACGAAAATTCAAAACGTATCGTCGCCGGTTTATTTGGAAATTACTTAAAGTTTCTCAAAGATGTTATTATAATATTGTTATTGCAAAGTTTGCTTGATTATATTAGTAAGATATGAAGGGTAAAAATTAGATGTAAACAAGGCAGATAGAGGGAAATGAAGTCCACCGCTATGACAGTAATGACCGCGACAGTCACGGACGTTTAAACTGTCGTAGAAAATTGTAGAAGTTTAATTTTTTTTTTGAGCGACGATCAGTACTTAACTTTTAAAGGTTTTTTTTGGGTTGTAGGTACTGAGAAAAAAAATACATGCATATTCCCTGTTATCACTTCTTTTTAGGGTTCCGTAGTCAACTAGGAACCCTTATAGTTTCGCCATGTCTGTCCGTCCGTCTGTCCGTCCTCGCTTAATCTCTGTGACCATTAGCACTAGAAAGCTGAAATTTGGTACCAATATGTATATCAATCACGCCGACAAAGTGGTAAAATGAAAATTGGAAAAAAAAGTTTTATTAGGGTAGCCCCCCTATATGTAAAGTGGGAAGTGATTTTTTTTTTTAATTTCAACCCTAACGTGTGATATATTGTTGGAAAGGTATTTAAAAATGAATAGGGGTTTCCCAAAATCATTTTTTGATAATGTCAATAATTTCGGAAATAACCGCTCCAAAAGTAAAAAACAATGTGTCCCCCCCCCCTCTAACTTTTGAACCATAAGTTTAGAAAATATGAAAAAAATCTGAAAAGTAGAACTTTATAAGGACTTTCTAGGAAAATCATTTTGAACTTGATGGAAATAACAGTTTTTGTACAAAAAAGACAAAAAGTTGTACAAAGTAATTTCTGGACTAAGTTTGTAGTATATTCGTATATGCAAGCATTTTTACATAATGGATGGGCCCACCTTTAAACTCATAAGTGGGAACACTTATTGTGACGGACGGGAAACTACGGAATCCTACACTGAGCGTGGCCCGACACGCTCTTGGCCGATTTTTTTCATATTATTATCATCTTAAAGACAATCTTTCTTCTTAATTCGTATAGCCATTCATATTCATACATCTATTCCTGTAACATGATCCCATGTTACCCTACATTTCCGACTGGCTCTTTTATGATGATTAATTAATGGTATGGTCATGGTGATTTCAGCAACTGTGCCGTGAGGAAGAGATCTATCGTCAGGACATGCTGCTGCTCGAGAATGATCTGTACGAGCTCGAGGCTACGGTCGAGCGGCTACGTGGTCAGGCAGCTAACAGGTATAGGTAATCTCTTAACTAACGTCTTGCGGTAACGGTGGCAAATATTTTAAGGTATTCGTATTGTATAATCATCGACCCCTTAAAGTATTTAACTATTATTTTTGGACGTTATTTACCTAGGACTACATTTTTGTGATGATAGTTACGGCCAAACTTACGCGTTAAGCATTTTTACCATCAATAAAACGTTGCGCGAATTGGAACAAGAATGCATGAGAAAAATGTTCATTAGGAACAGCGTTCATTAGGAACAGCTAGTCTAAATACAACCCGCTTCCTATACGCTGACGACCATGCACTTACTTTCCTTGTTTTCGTAATGTAATTTCATTAAAAATATGATTCCAGGGAGACTCGCGTGAACATGGCTGACATAGAGCGCATTGCCATGGTGCTATCGAAGAGCAGCAAGACCGTGGCTGATTGGAAGCTGAAGTTCCCGATTCTGCAGGAGACCATGAAGACCAAGCTGGCTGCTGAGATGGAAAAAGTGAGAAAATCAGTTTTTTTTACGCTTTGTAACCTACATATTATGGTGTCATCTACACGGGCGTATTTTAGAAACAAAAGATAAACTGTTTATTCCGCACGTTACAAATAAACTAAAAAAAAGCCTTTCTTGGCAGTCGGGTAAAAATGACAGTAAGTAGCCAGAAACCTCTAAACCAGTTGTTTCGATCCAGGGCTAATCTGGACCACTGCCCGCGTAGCATGGGCACCGTAGAAACGAGAATCGATAAATCTTTTCTTCATCTGTCATTTTGACAATTCAATGACAGTTGAACAAAACATTTGTCGATTCTCTTTCTTTTCTGCGGTGGTCATGCTAAGCGGGCAGGTCGTTGGTTTTTTCCAACTCGTCCCACCATCTTCTACGAGGTCTGCCGCGACGCCTGGTTACTTTGGCCCACAGCTCATTGGTCATGCGGCAGACGTGGCCAGACTAGACCCACTTCAGCTTAGCGACTTTTTGAGTAACTTTAGTTATTTTTGTTTTGGAGCGCAGTCCCCATTTCCATTAAAACAGTTTGGCGCCGCAGAACTAATAAGACTGTTTCTTTCCCATTTTATGACATTTCAATTCAATTATTTTATGTTGACGTTTGTACGTTCGTTAGTCAACGTATGCTAAAGTCTCATTACCGACGTGTCCAGGTGGTGCGCAAAGAGAAGATGTTGCAGGAAGAGCCAGAGCGCCTGGAGCTCGCACTGCGTCGTTGCAAGAAGCTGACTGGAACTCTGGTCACGCTTAAGCGGTATGAAAATCACTTTTCCCTCAGGCGATGTACTTTGAATCCCTCGCTACGCTCAGGATTCAAAATAGCGCCCTCGCCGTAAAAAAAATATTTTGCTCCCTTTTTATACAATCTACTATTTCATTACTTATACTCGGAAATGGCTGTATAGCTGGCCGGCCACAGAAACAAAAACTAAATAGGTGGGAAAGCGGCAATCCGATCTTCATTTGTTATTTCGAGTTGCTTCAAATTTTTATTATAACTCCTTGTACACAATTGTAATGAAAAGCACAGTGTTTACCTCGGGTAAAAGACTTATTTAGTCCCATGAACTATTGGCGCCCTCGCTACGTTCAGGCGTCCTCCGTCTCGGGCCTTGGGACTAAATAAGTTACTTTCATCCCTAGGGTAACTATTAACTTATAAACTCCGGGTGATCTTAAACTTAAAATTGTCACTTACGGGAGATCTTCCGCGAATATTGTTTATTTTGAGTCCCGATATTTCGACACTGTTGCAAGCGCCATGATCGCGGGTTAACTGGAGAATGCGGGTGGATGGAAAAAATTGTTAGGAGCAGACAAATCCGTCTGCTCCTAACAATTTAGGTAGTGCGCGCAGCAACAGACAAAGAAAGAGGGTTCTTTCTTTGTCTTTTGCTGCGTGCACTACCGGAACTCGACACTAAGTCACGGCAAAACACACTAACAGTATCACCAGGTTTTGTGAACAATAATCACGGAAGATATCCCGTAAGTGACATTTTAAGTTGAACCGTGATAGCTTAAAACAGTGTCCGGGTGAACCTATATACTGGGTGATTTATGATACTCGTTCAGAACCAGTATATCACTTGATGTAAAAAAAAAAACAATTAATTCGAATGTAATCTGAAAGAGCTTTGACAATGTAACTTTTTATCAGCGATAACGAAGGTGTAAATACCCTTAAATGTATTGGACTGCCATAAAGCTAACTTTTAGATAGCAGTTCGGAAACGCAAGACGTTATGAAAGCGGTCCATCTTGATGGAAGTGGTTGTACACATATAAGATACTTTGAAAGCAATTCTCTCTTGTCTCTAGGCTCTTTGGGATTCGATAAAAAAGTTAAGAATTATACAGGGTGTAAACAGACTTTTTACGAAGCCGTCAACCAAGCATCAAACTAAGTAACTTTAAGTAGGTAAGTACGCAAAAAATATTGCTGGGAAACGCCTTTTTTTGGGGTGAAAAATCACGTTGTACGATAAAACTCAATGTAACGCACACAAAACATTGTGTTTATGGACGCATTTAATAGTAAACGGGTTATGGAGGTATTTAAAGTAAAGTTATGACCTTAAAAACTAGTATTTGAAAAAAAAATTGTGGAAATATTTGAACTTTGACCTCCAATATCTCCGTAACTTGTAGGTTCCCAGGTCCATACCTGGGATCCAGAACAAAAAAAAATATCGCAATGACGAGGAGAACAAGTGCCTTTCGGCTTCGTTCTGAGTCTATTTACACCCATGCTGAGATAGGGGCCTTTTGGCCTCGTACAGGACCAATTTCATTTCATGTTTATTTTTTTTATTTTTTTTCTCTTTGTTTATTTTTTATTTTTACTATTTGTAAGTACTGGTAATTTAACCATTTTTATTTGTGTTTTGTCCTGTGCGGGCTAATAAATGCTTTTTCTTTCTTTCTTTCTTTCTTTAGATGAGACCAACTATCACCAACTATCACCTATATTTGAATATTATAATGATCTGTAATGTCTGCATCCTCCTGCAGCCTGGCTTGCGTCCAGGAGCAACGCCTGCCGCTGGCCGACGGGCGCGTGTCGCCGGTGTCGTCCCAGGGCTCCAGCTTCACCGCTGGTCCTTCCTCGGAGGAGTGCGTCTCTGAGAGCACCTGCCCCAACGCTGTGGCTCATAACAAGGTATTGAAAGACATTCACTTCTCAATCCTAGACAACAAAATCAATAGGTCTGTTAAAGAGAACAAAATATTTCGAGGTCGGTTTCCTATTTACATAAGAATAATGTTATAGCCCCTTGTACTAACTAATCCATTATTATAATTATCTCTTCTTGAAATCCCCAAGTAACACGAAGTATTAAAACTTCTTATTTACAGATAGATTAAGCAGAATATCTCTATGCTAAGATAATTCCAGTTCCTGATGCTCATACTTATTAATGTATACCATGCGCTTAACAATTGCAGGTTTGCCAAGAGTTATAAAATTTGCATTTTTTTCCAACACTTCGATTTATTTGCGAAGTGTTCGTTTTCGTTTGTTTGCTGTTCATGTCACCCGTAGGCATCATACCCGAACTAACATTAGATATAATTATACCAACAAATGCTTCGTTGTACTTGCATGTGCCCCTTTTCATTTCTGACACAAGAGTTAGCATGTTTTGTGCACCTGTTCTTAAGCGTATCCTAACATCATCTCTTACTAACTGACTATACTCGCTTATTTTTCTTTTATTTATAGTAAAATCGTTTCCTATAACTTTAGTCCATTACGCATTTTGGACAAACAAAAAGTTTAATTATTATTATTATTAAGTAATTGTCCTGTGTATTCTGGGTGTTAGCAAAATTATCGAAATTGGCCTCAAAATTTATCCTCACGCAAGTGTTGTTCATCAAAATTCAACTAAAAACAAAATTGGCATACAAAAATGAAATTCGCATCCAAAAATATTACGACACACTCTGGTTTATACGGTGATTTCGGTTTATTCGTTTGATTTAAATTCTTACCTTGCGAGTTCACATGCAGATAAGATTTAAAAAACGAACGAGTTCGAAAAAAAAAATTATTTTGTCGATGAAATTAATAACGTTAAAATATTTTTAAAAAGAATATTCAATGGTTCAAATTACTAGACTTAATATTGTCTGCAGATGGATAAATTCTATAAGTCAATAAGCATCAGAAACTAAGTATTGTGATTTTGACACATTTGCCACACAAGTCTTGAAACATAATATTTATTTCGAGTCTGATAGACATTGCGATAGTTTATTCGGGTCAGACCTTTGGGTCCAAACTACGCTTCGGACAATGATACCGTGATGGTCCTAAACACATCAAAAAATGTTTACAATTATTTTGAAAATTCGAAATCTTTGTTGTTATGGTACATTATAATTTATGATTTCTTCTTCTTGTTATTATTCATTATTGTGCTTATTTTTTCATTTCAAACAGGGTACTTCTATTTAAAGAAAACACACAACATAGATTTTTTCTTGATAAAGTTCAATTTAAAAACTTATATTAGCTTAGGCTAGTGATCACAAACTTTTTTTGATGTGTGTACACTCCACCTGTTGTAAATTAAATCCGACATACAAGTCAGTATTTATAACAGTGACAGATCTTCAATCCTTCCTACATTCGTTTACAAAGGCACTACTCATGTAATGTTCTTCCACGCAAAATTATTCATGGTTTTGGAGAAAGATACGTTCATCTTCAAAATTTACTTCAAAATGACATAGCTTATCATTACCATTCATTTCGAACTTTGGTGAAGCTGTATTAATAAAATATCTGAAATATAAATTCGAAAAACACGACTTCTCAGTCGAAGTAAAAAATGTATTATGGTAAAAGGTATGAGTACTTGTAACAAATGATACTGAATCAAATATTTTATAGTATCTCTGTTCAATAATGAATTTTGCTAGTTTAGTATTCTCGGTTTATAAGGTTTACAGGTGCACAGTGTCATCACCAGATGAAGGAGGCTGGCTCTGCGGTTTCCAACCTGTTTGCCCAGGCTGGTGCCTGTTTTAGAATGTAAGGTTAGATTCAAGTATATTCAAGAATGCAAATACAGGGTATTTTTTAGTAATAATAGTACCTATCTAAACATAAAAGCGGTAATAAACCAATATCCATGCTGATTTTGTGAAACAGCACTAGTATAAATCCCTGCACGACACGACCTGCTTTATAAACCTGAATACTAATACTTTCAAGTAAAACAACAACAATACGACTGATGCGGATAAACAAAGATCTCTCTTATCAAAAGTGTATGTGAATGTAAATTTAATTATCAGATAATAAGAAATGTTCACAACGATGATGCAAGATATTCTAGACACTGTTTATAACAAATAGGACAGAAGTCATAATGGGTGTAATCTATCAATTCATTGGTAAGTATCGTACATAAGACATAGTGTGACGTAATATTGCAGAATACAACGAATCTTGACATTCTTTTGCACATATCCCTGCAACCAATGCACTATCCGTAAACGTTGCATTTTATAATCCTTGCTTTCGGAAAATAATGCCAATTTTAACAATATTATGTCAAACATATCCAACATATTTAGAAGGACCTGCCACTCACTCCCACGCCCAAAAGTGTCATACAAACTTGATTGTACACTCCAACTAGATGTAAAAGTATTCGATGAAATAGGTAGCTATGATCCCATTGTAAGTTTCCAATATAATTATGATCATGTGGTTTGGCCAGGTTTTTTGACTCGCATTGTATTCGTTTGTAGCATTTATATTTCATTTTATAAAGAAAATTTTCGGAAATCAAAAGTGTTGTCGATAATATGTGGCAAAATATCAACCCTTGCGGAACACTTGTTACTATTATGTTGAGTAAGATAGATAAACGGTTAGTATAACGTAAAAACTATGATATTACCAAAAAGACAAATGCTTGAATTAAAATAAGATTGAAATGATATTTCTGTTCTTTCTTTCTTTGAAAATCAGTTGTTTGACCTACTCAAAAGCCGTCTAGTAATAATATACTTTAAATATAAAAGTTGGCAATTTTTTTTATATTATCTAACTAGCTGATGCCCGCGGCTTCGCCCGCTTGGCAAGTTATATACTAAAACCTTCCTCTTGAATGACTGTAACTATTAAAAAAACCTGCATCAAAATCCGTTGCGGACTTTTAAAGATCTAAGCATACGTCATAGGGACAGACAGACATAGCGGGGGGACTTTGTTTTATACTATGTAGTGATGATTTTAGTTGACTAAAATTTTTATTACTATAAAGTCGCATTCCGTATTACAAAATAACCGCGCACAGCGCTCACATCTATATTTTGCGTTCCGATTTATATATCACGATTATGACAGCTAAGAGCTGTTATCAATTCGGAACGTTCGTGAACGCGCTGACAGTAAACATAACCCCAAACCAAAACCTTTCACAGGACCTATTTTAGAAAATGGAAGTTATGTTGGTTGACTCTATCGACTCTGATAACTCAGATTTTGAGATAGAGAACGACAATTCGTCCAGTGATGAAAAGGATGATGGAAGTGTTTTTATTAGCGTATTTTGCTCCCGGCAAAGAATTACCCCTTAAAAAAATCCAAAAATCCCACGAATCAATAATTACCTAAATGCAACGATAATTAAATATAATGTTCACGAGTTTAAAACTCATTTCAATTTTTTTCAATCAAACAAAACAACACAACCTGTGAACACAACTGTCATTTTTGACAGCGTTCACGGTGATATTTATTTGGGGCATGGTCGGTGTAATCCTTCGATCAAGTGTAATCGCAAGATGGCGCATGTCATGACGTCATCTATGATGATTCAAGGGATATCGATATCGCGCTACACGGTAATTCGGAACGGGTTTATGGACGCTCAAATCGATTACAGCTTAATTCGGAACGCAGCCTAAGTGTCTTAGATTTAAATAGTTTTTGTAGAAGTGTTGAATTGCGGCTTAATAATAAATACATCTTCAGTAGTAACAGAGTTAGCAAATATAAGTACAATCGAGTCAAGGTACGAGTCAAAGAGAACCTTGTTGAACCACCTCATTGTAGATGTTTTGCATCACACGTGTCTATTGCATCTATCAGAAAGTCTCCACAGGCAGAGTCCTACAATGTAGGCACCAGGAACAGGACAGGCAGCAGTCTTGTCGCAGCTGACATTACTAATCTACGCCACACATCTCCACCTAACTCTTATACATTATGATATTTTATGTTGTGTCATTATTATCAAATTGTGTTAACAATGGATTTCATGGTCTTTTTTCCGTGATGGTTCCTGGCAGTTCGCTTGGAGAGAGAGTCTTAACTTCAAGGAAGCTATTGTTGTTAACGAGTAATAAAATCTCTTCATAATACTATAATTATCCATTATTATTCATAAATACGTTTGAATTATTTATTTCTATATTTTTATTCTACATCCGTATTTTTACTTTTTTTATATTTTACTTTCAATATATTTATATCGTCTATTTTTATGTAATTTTGTCACAAATTTTTGCTATACTCTGTAGGCATGGTGGTGCACAAAATTTTGTAAACAACGCTTTAGAAATAAAGTTTGTCCAAATTCGCTTGACTGACAGATTATATTGGAAAGACTTAAATATAGACATTTTCCATATTTTTTCTAGTTCGAACAGTATTGAAAGAATCGGTTCGCATGCTTACATTTATCAAAAGAATCGTGAATTAAACTTTTAGTAACGTTAACTAATATTTATAATAAAAACAAATCTTGAAATCTATATATTTAAAATCCAACGGTATCATTGAAGCGGTGTCTTTTGTACGATGTCTTTACGAGTTGGTTTACAATTATTTGAAGACAACTCTGCTTCTTTAGATATTAGTTGAATTTTAACTAGCGCCAATTACATGCAACTTTCAACTGATCATCCATTATCTGAATCTCTTTCTGTGTGTGATAATTAGTTTGGAAGATGATCTGATGAAAGTTGATTGTACGCAAAGTCTTTCAATATTACCTACAACTCAAATTATTGCCAACATTATAAATTAAGTAATAAATATAAACTTTTAAATTGGGCCTACTTTAATAAGAAATGTAAGGGAGTTCTGGGATAGTCAGAAATTTAAAAAGGCATTCGTTCTGTTTCATCTTAATTTAGTTGTACCTAACTCATAAATTGGTGGATTGCAAACAACCTGAATAATCTCTTATATTTATTCAATAACTATTGATAGAAAAACTTATTTGATTTACAAATCTTCTGACCTATAACATTAATAATTGATCTTCCTGACTTATTGTAATAGGGTAGATTGACACCTTAAATAATAATTCCATGACACACCAATCTCTAAAAAGAAAACGTTATTTTGGGCCTGAAAACCCGATTTATTTTCAATTAATTGCCAAATTAAATTTTTAGTTGCTTTGAAATCAATAAATAGTTGAGTCGTTGAGTTGACCGAACAGTGATTGGTATGTCATCTACCCTATTTGGAAGTGGCTATTTGAGTATCTGCCTTGGTGGTCGAGTGGTCTCAAGTGGGACTGCCGAGCACGAGGTCCTGGGATCGATTCCCGTCGGGTAAAGTGTTATTGGGTTTTTCCATCAGGAATTTCTCTTATTCTGGATTTGTGCCCAGTTGATGGCAATAGGCTCGCCCCTTGTAACATGGGACTTAAAATATAGGTAACTAGGTTACCTACCTAGTGTACCTAAAGGTACACCTTTAGGTGCACTTCTGCTTAACCCTTCGGGGGTTACAGCGTGATGTTATGTTATGTCGTCTGAGATTATTCGCTAAATTCCCGATTTTTCGAGCCCGAGTAAGCACTATATCGTAATCGGCCTAAAATGTTCGCACAGCTTGGACATAGAAGACAAAGTAGGACGTAACGTAGTCCAGGTCGTCGCATGACATCGAATTTACAAGCACCATGATTGTATGAAAGTCTTCACATTTCAAAATGAGATGATTAAAATAAGTTATCCCGGAACTCCCCTACATACCTAGATTTAGTCTGAATCGAAGGTTACATCGTGTCGCACGTTGCATGCGATAAAGCTGTGTGTATTTTATAGTCTCCAATAAATCGGAACGAACGGTTTATAAAACTTGTTTGTAGAACCTCAGATATTGTTAAAGCAACCTCTGACGCCGCAATAAACATAACCAATTACTGCGCCGAATCGATAGGTTTGTTTCCGTTCAGTTACACCATGTTGTGTTACACTGTTACCCATTGGGAGAAAATATCCCGACAGGTAACACTGTAACTCAATGCCACGTTTTCTTTCCCATTAATTAACACGCCTCAAAGGTTATCGCACCGCGTATCTCTAAAGCAAAGACAAGTAGGAGATGAGAAGCAATTATAATAAAGTCTCATAAACTACCAAGAGGCCAGAATCATGAAGGAGGTATTGTATTGTATAACGGGCTGGTGTCCGCAACTCCACGTCAATGCGCGTATTTTGCGTAGGTATTGTATATTGTTAATAGGAATCTCACAATCTATCAACCTAAATAAGTACATTTTGATTATCATGCAATGTAGATAAATACTTCTTCATGATTCTGACCTCCTGGTAATTTGTGAGACTTTAGTATCCTTGTTTCTCAGCTCCTACTTATCTATGCTTTCTTTTAGAAGAGACGCAGTGGTATAATCTTTTTTCATTAAGTTTAAGTGTGTTTATTAATGGGAAAGAAAACATGCCATTGAGTTACAGTGTTACCTGTCGGGATATTTTCTCCCAATGGGTAACAGTGTAACACAATATGGTGTAACTGAACGGGAACAAACCAAACAATGTAATAATATGGATGTTACGTTGAAATGAAATGAAGAAGAATTAAATATTTTTAATCAGTTCTTTGGATCTGACGTCTGACCCATTTTAGACAAACGAAACCCTGACCTTTTCAATATCTGATGTTGTGCTTATCCTAGTTTAAAGCCAACGAGTTAATATCACCATTTCTAATTCACGATTGAAGCGTGGTTCTGAAGCACATAGTTATTCAGACGTGTGTTCATATTTCTTTCATATTTAGTTTTTTTATTATTATTTCAATGATTTCCTTTGTTTTCTGTTTTAATCATTAAATTTTGATCATTTATGTGTGTGAAATATGAAAACAACGTCATAATCAATAGATTGAATAACAAGCATGTTGTAATTTATTGTAGTGGCTTTTAAAACAATAGTTTGTGCATCTTGCTGTTTTCTATTCTGTTGCAGCGCATTGTCGATATCAGGAGCCGCTCACAGCCCAACACTTCCGGAAATTAATGAATTGCCTTAACAAACTCCTTCACAATCCTTCTTCCCTAATACTATTATATTCTATCACCCTTGACGTGACTCCATTTACTATCATTTACTTGTTTCTATCGGACATATTCCAATGTCTATATTCTTCATTATTTTCTAATTATTGAAGATACATTGTGCTCCTTTCAACCTCCTTCGATATCTTCCCTTATTAATAATAAAAGCTAAATTATAAATAAACTAACACACGCCGTCGGAGCACAGGTAATTACATTAAAATTGTATTTGCTTTGAAATAAGTACTGTCGTTATGTAAAAGTATAATAACACCTTGCACATTGACGATAATGTTTTGACCATAGTAGCGATCGCAGTAATCCACTTTGAGCTTTTATTAGACTAGTTTTTGATTCAAATGTCAATTTGACATTAGCTTCCTTTAGTAGTATACTGTTCAAATAAATATCTAACATTGTTATATCCACTTTATATTTTTTTTGACTAATGGCAAAATCATCACAATTGTTAAGAGTGAAAACGTTTCTCAAATCTAATCACATATTATTCTATTCTCTAAGTCACCAAGTTAAATCATTGCGCTATGTATCCAATATCACGAAACCCAATATGTTTATGTAACTATGTATCTCTAATAATTATCAAATCTTACTTCTTCACCTGTTACATTACGTTATTCCAACGTTATCCACCACGTTTACTTCCCACTAGACATAGGCCGCTCGACTACACTTCCTTTTCGTTTTTTGTCGTTGAATAAGAATTACTCACCGGGATGTGGATCAATACTATATACGAATAACGAAAATATTTTTTTATAATGTGTAAGATCCGACTTAATTCTGTCTCTACCTTTGTTTTCTCAAATATTCAACCACAAAAAAAGAGAGGCATTCGCCTTTTTCGTTTCTATTTTATTCTTTGTGAATGATTGTGGTCGCATTCAGACATAGTCTTGTCCAACTCTATGTGTCTTCAATGGACTGAATGCGGTGTTAAATGTTTCAAATAAGTGTTTATAAATATACCTATATATGTATTAAAAGCGCGGTTGCAATAACGCTTTCAAGTTTTAGTTACTAGCTGTAAAAAAAAAATCAAACGAGTATTAAGTATTAGGGGCTTACTTGCAACCGCTCTTTTATAATGTCTGTTGGAGATCGGCGAGCACAGCTAGAAGTGCGTGGAATGGTGCGCAGGGCACCGGTGACGTGTGCGCCGGGAGAGGCGCTGCGGCCCGGGGAGCGGACGTGCGGCCAGAAAACGCCCTCGATGCGCTACTAGACGAGCTGCAGACGTTCGCGAAGCCGGCGGAGCGCGGCGGGCGCGGGGAGGGGCCGCTGCGGCGCCTGCACTCGTACCCCAGCGGTAGCGACACGGACGCGTCGCCGCCGGTGCGCGCGCGCGGCCAGCACCCGCCCAAGCCGCCCGTGCCCGAGCGCCACCCCGAGCTGCTGGCCATGGCGGCGCGCCGCGCGCCCCCGCCGCCCCCGCCCCGCACCACCTCGCGCTCGCCGCTCGCCTCGCCGACTTCGCCCGCCTCGCCGCCCCGATGCCACCTCGATCCCGCTCTCCTGCCTCACCCCCCCGATCCCTCCTCCGACGACGACAAGGCCACCAGCCGACACACGCCGCTCGAACAGCGACACCAAGAGCTGCTGAAGAAGCAGAAGGCGCTGCAGGAGCAGTACGCGCGCCTGCAAATGATCCAACGAAGCGGCCCTACGCTGCCGCCCACCGCGCAGCCAGACCTCAAGAAGACCGGCAGCGAGTCTAACTTGCTGACCAAGATGAACTTGAACCTGGCGCCCGCCGTTATGTCTGGCAGCATGACTCACCTGGCCACCGACAACCACATCGACGGATCACTGACGAACGACAATGGCAAGCTGCCTGAAGCTGTGGCCACTACTAATAAGGTTTACGAGACTGACATACTGTGACCTTGTAGTCGAAGCTTCATATCTGTCTAAGAGTTCGCGCGCATCAGACGCAGGCGACACACGCACAGTATTTCGAACCACACGCGTACTTAAGGACGTGCGACCGATGGCTTTAATCCAACCGGTTGCAGTTGCGAGCTCGCGATGCGTGGCGACCGACACAGTCGCTCAATACTGGCTGTCTAATGCGCGGGGCTCCTATTTATACATAATTGTTAGTATTTAATTGAATTAGTATTATTGCCTATTGTTACGTTACTAGATAGTTCGCTAATTATATTAGGTTTGTTATCTCGTTTTGATACCTACTTCGATATTAAGTCAGAATCCCCCATGCTTTTTTCCTAAACAACGACCTTCAAGCAAGTTCAACGGAAAATGAAATAATAATAACTTAAAAGTACTGGTATTTCTATTGATCTTAAATCAAAAAGAAATACCTATACTTGTTAACTTATAGTCAAACGATGTAATCATTATAATGGATGTGTAGTCAATAATAATATTCCATCATAGATATTTCAAGTGAACACTTTTCTACCTTGCCTGTCATTCTGTGCTATGAGCTGTTGATTGGTACCACAATCAGAGCTCGTAGAAATTTGTCTTTATCAATGTACATAATGAATCACTTTTAGGTGTAACAGTAGGTACCCTGTAACTTAGATCCTAACATTTCTTATTCTGTAACGACTAATACTTAGGATACCTTTCCATTCCGAGTGCCAAAATTCTTTCCCATCCTTGTCTATTTGCTATAATAATTTTCGGAAGTAAGCAACGATGTTTAAAAATCGTAGAAACGTACGAGGTCCGTATTAATGATTCGCTCTCATGAACTGAGAAAAAGGCACGGTATTGGAAATTCATTAGGTAAACGTCTGACAACCATGCATTACTGTTACTGTTAGGACTCTTGGGACCCACTGTTGGGATTCTTCTCATGATATTCAAATCTTCCAATCGCAGGCTATATAAGGTTAGAAATGTTACCACACTCTTCACGGAGCCGTCAAACAAACATCTGTATTTCAAACAAAATAACTCTGTGTACGGTAGATGTGGCCAGCTTAGACCCACTTCACCAGAAGAGTCTTATACTCAAAATCAGTATCTATAGCTTTAGAACCGCAATAAAAGATTTTTTCATTGAGATTGAGATTCGTTAAGACGGGCCTATACTCAAGGTTCCTTTAAACGCCATCAAATACAACGAACAATAAGTTGTATAACTAACAAATGTTACAAAACTACCTGCTACTAAATTATAGGAACTATTTAATATTCTTGACGGCTCGTTATACAAAGTACTGTATATATATATTTATATTCGGAATATTTAAATCGACTGTGATAAGAAAAAGTTACCTAATTTAAATGCATAAGAATTGATCAGAATAAAATCGTACTAGTTCGCTACTTTCCTATCTTGATCATATTTATTTATAATATTATGTCCGTATGTTACCGTCTTTGCTCAGACTTTTTGATAAAATTGCTCATTAAATCACAACCGTCAACAATATTAGATAATTACAGGCATTCACTCATACTCTAATCATGAATTCTATCAATATGTGCATATTAGCAAACAAAAAATATAAAAAAAACTTATGAAATATTGTTGTATTAAATAACCTTATTTTTAGACTCGAAATATATTATCTACATTAGAAAGATGGAATAGATCTAGAACATTAGTTAGTCATAGATATATGTTATTCAAACTAAATGTTTGCGCTTTTTAAATGTTCGTTGCAAATCACAAAATAAAATACAAAATATGCACTTGGAAATTCATTCTTGCGAAAATGAAATGTAGACATACTTTATCTTATTGGTTTGATTATTTTTGCAATAAGCTTGGCCTGCCTAACTACCGCCATTTTATTGTATGTTCAAAATAACAGCCACGCATTATGCCAAACAAGTATTGTAAGACAATTTGTTCAAAATTTTAATCTTAGAATAACTTATGCCCGCGGCTTCTCCTTCATTTGTGACAAAACTACCTGTGTGCCAAATTTCATCTACGTAAATTCGTTCAATAGTTTTTGCGTGTTGCATTTATAATAGTAGTAAGATGATCACTGATGGCGCCTTCCGGTACAGTTTTGTTTGTATTAGCCATGTTTTAAAACCTGTATTATTTTATCAACAGCTGGCATCAATAAAGACAAGTGTTTGTAATATAAGCCATCATAGTTGGATGGCGAATACTGTATGTAACCTGTGATTGTAATATGAAAATAAAATCGCGATAGTTAGACAGGCCAAAATATTCAAGCCCCTGTATGTTTTTTTAGCCTAAATCGCTGTACTTTTGGGCATACAAATAGAAAATGTGACTGTGTAGAAAAAATATATTTTCAAAAAATAAGCTTAGCCATCGTAAACGTAAATCACTAATCTTACACTAAGGAATTGTCTTTTATTTTCTTGTTTTAACAATTACTAGGTATCTTAATGAATTTATTTTTATTTTATCATGTTCATTCCTCTTGTTTTTTTTTTGTTAAATTATTTATATAATTATCTAACGTGCCAAATCAATGCTTCTTTTATATGAGTATTTTTCTAGTATTTTTACTTAGTTGATTTACCCATTTTTGAAGACGTTTTAAGCATAAACTTAAATAATCTTTTATAGAGCTGTTTATTATTAATTTCGATGTTTTATCGATTTTAAAGATTAGGTATATTATCTGCAAATGAGTTTTAGCTTAAAGCAACCTTATTATAATCTATTGTTAATATTAATTATATTATGATTAGTTAGTACTATTTGTTTAAGTTTTAATAAAAGATCATATTAATTGTATAATAGTTAAATCAAGATAGCTTGAAAATGTTTTAATGTGAAATAAATAAATAAAGAAAGTTTATTGGTGTTTTATTTTAAATTTTCACTTGTTTTTAAATTGGGCCAAAGTGGCAACAGATTGGACAACAGAACCCGGTGACGTGGTAGGCCCAGAAGAAAATGGCGTGACGAGCTGGACTCCTATCAAAAGGATTGGGCCCAAATAGCCAAAGACAGAAATAAAAGGAAAAAGGGAAAGTAGGCCTTTTGCCCTGCAGTGGGTCACAATCATAATAATACTTGACAGTGTTATGCGAGATGTCATCCTTGACAATGAGCTTGCACCCGCTACAAGCGCTCGTAGTAAACGCAGGCGATGGACACCTGAAATGAAGATTATCATTCTGCGCACTTAGTTTGAATGAACTATTATTAGATCACGATGTTGGTCTCATAGAAAGTTGCTCAGTTCGATGGCTACAAGGGTAATACTTGACAGTGTTGTGCGAGATGTCATCCTTGACAATGAGCTTGCACCCGCTACAAGCGCTCCTAGTAAACGCAGGCGATGGACACCTGAAATGAAGATGATCATTCTGCGCACTTAGTTTGAATGAACTATTATTAGATCACGATGTTGGTCTCGTAGAAAGTTGCTCAGTTCGATGGCCACGAACTGAGCAACTTTACTCTCAGGATCCGACGTAGAAACTAGACCGAAACCTGTTAATAAATAAATAAAATAAAATACATTTAATTCGAGCAACATTAACTCATTTAGGGAGTACACACAAATACAGACAACACACAAATAATAATAAAACAAAAATAAAATAAAAGGCAACATCTAACCGGCCCTGCTGACGGCAACATGCCTATCACAGCAGTGCCGTATGTATGGGCAGTCCATCCGGTCTGCGATCATCGCCAGGACAGCATTAATGCAACCGATGCCGATAAACCAGCTCAAAATTAAACAACTGGGTGCATTTCTTGTTTCAAAACAAGTATTCTCAAGCACCGCGACACTGCGTGAATTTTTACGTATTTTTTTTTTTTTTTTTTTCAATTTTCTTTGACAACATACAATTAAAATTGACAATAAAAATTAATCACTTCTAAAAGTTTAACGTGTTTTTGTAACTGCACACACAACGTTATTTCACTAGGTTTTATAATTTGCCCCCGTTTATGTTTACTTACATAATCATAAAACAATTTTTTGAGCAATAATATTATTATATTCCTACTTGTAAATTCCTACTTCTAAAATGTCTTCTAATCTTTAATCAAGTATCCATGACTCAAAAGCTGTTAGTAACACTTACGACTATGTTAGTAAGCACTGATCAAACAAACAACACAACAAATAATGGTGGATCACAGCAGCGACCCACATAAACACAGTCCAGGCGACTGACAATCTGCTGCCCCACACCCAGTGCACCAGGAAGGCGCACCTTTTACGCATTTGTGCGTAAAAACTACACTACAGAAGCAGGGCAGCGACACCAGCATCCTAAACGCATTATTATACTGAAAGCGGAGAACACTGTACGATCTTTGCGTACACCTAGCCCACAGTAGTACGCTCGAAAGATCGTGATTTTGACTGGAAGTGAGCATCCTGCAAACCTGCGAGCCAACATGTTCGCTCTAACCGACAATACCCTCCGCTCACGTTCAACGTCATCATCTATAGGATCCAAGAAACATTTTTCCTGTAGTGATCTAAATATCCCTAAAGACTATTCTTAGCAAGAACCAAAAAAGGTATATAATAGTAGCGGCTTTCGTTTGGTAGGAATATGTCGCTTCAATCACTTAGAGACTTGATAAAATGTCTTGACAAAATAATTGATGGACTTCAAGCACGAGTAGGTTATAAAGAATTCAACAAAGTAATCCTCTTTAAGAGTGACAGGGAACAACACTCCTAGCGGTATGGTAAGGATCTAAATCAGTAGAGATAGAACTGTGAAATTCCACTTTTGCAATGCAAACACTAGCACCAGTTTCTCGTACAAGTTCTTGGTAAACAAAAACATCCAGCACACTAGCACGACATCCGTCTGTAGATACAACGCGAACGTCAGGTCCTTCGTGTAATCGTTAAATAACGACCACGTTATCAGTAGGTACTCAAACACCGTGTTCATCAGTCTTGCTAACGTCAGCTACGAGAGGATCTTCTGATCCATTTTCCTTGTGTTGGGTCTGATTGTAAAGAAAACTAGTTGTAGAATTAAGCATAGCGATGACAGAATCTGCCCAGTGATCCAGAAGATACTCTCCAGCACCCCTAGCCAAGTTACAAACGTTTTGTATCGATTCTCTTTCTACAATCGTAAACGCCTCGGCGTAAGCGATTGTAGAAAGCGCCAAATTGGTAGCCAAGTTGACACGACTGAGTCAATCGGTCGTTCTCTAATGTCTGTAGAAAAAACCTACACTTTAGTCTATGCTGAGCGTTCCTACCAAAGAGTTTAGCGATCAAAAGAAACGATAACATTCTATCCTATCATTTTGAACGATGTAAACTTGTCTACGAAAGTGAGAAGTAGCCCTAATCAGAAGTAGCCATAATGAGAAGTAGTCCATTAGGGAGTCGGTTGCCAAAATGAGAATTAGCCTTAGTGCGCCTAAACTGAATTTTCTATTCGTTTGTGTTGATCACGTGATTTAACGTTGAGATGATGTCATTCCCATTCATTTGAATAGTTTTCTACTAGCGTTAACGATTGTAGATTGTCAACTTGGCTAGGGGTGCAGTTCAGTTGGGAGCCATCCGTCTTCCAAATCTGGAATGTTGGTTGTATTATCTAGGGTTACGTTAGACATTGTGTCGGTAGGTATGTCCTGACGCGGCGGTGGACACTATATAGTGTATTATGGTGGACACTAAGTTACTGTGCCTTAGATAATTTTCCCTCTTAAGCAATGAACTATTTGCGACACTATTTGCACACACGGTATTTCATTTGTGTTGTGTCAGATACCGAGTAGGTACGTCAAACATTCTCTTAGACACAGAAACAGAATAAATAATTGAATAGTACTTATGTACAGTCCCCACCACACCTAGTTACCACAAACTGTCAAACTCTAGATGATCTTAAACCATAAAAATATGTTGATGGTTAAATTCATAAAAATATTTAAACTACCAGATTGTGAAAATATTTAAACTACCTATCAGTAGGGTGTTATTAAAGGATCTGCGGCGCGAGAGATAAACATAAGTACAGTCAGAACTGTATAAAATAAAAGCTTCGCGCTGGGGATATGTGAAAGGGGTAATCGCGGCTAGGCTTACAAAACACATTGTAAAAAGCATTAAGCATATTGTGCGACGTGCTAGTAACATCAGCTCATAAAACTCATGAAGACTGCGGTTTTAATTAAGGAAAATTATGCCACGGTTTTTCTACGTGAGCTTCAAATACGATCTGGGGGGCCTAAAATGGCCGCGTTAGCAGTATCCTAATAGGTGAAAAATACGAATCACGTAAAAACTCGTGAAATGGTCACTGACGCAGTTATATTGAGAATTGTCACTTTGGGACCATTTTACGAACTGTGACGTAATTCATTATTTATCCTACCATGATTTTGCCCCCTATTCTTTTAAAATATTGGTACGAGAGGTAAAATCAAGCCACGAACGATTTTTAGTGGTTAATATTAACCAACAACAATTTTTATTTTTTTAATTACCAAGTTAACATAGCTACTTACATTGATAAATCTACCTATATTAAATGGTATGTGTTTACGGTTTTCAGATTTTTCCTTTACATGTGCTGAAAGACATTGCTTCTTCGCTAGGTGCCCCAGTTTTTTGAGATATAATCATTTATATCTAAGAGTCTTGGCCATGAGGCCAAGACTCTCTCCAGAACGGCCACCTTTAAAAACCCTTATATCTTTTGAACCAGTGACCGACAAATTCTGATATTTCTACTAGATAATTTTTTTGTGTTATCAAAATTAAAATCCCTGATGGTGGCCGAGCCAGTGTCAATGACACTTCTGATGCCCCTAATTTGGCATGAACTCGAAATATTTCGACTTGTCTTTTGTAAAACCGCAGTGAGACTTCATGGTCACATTGGTCACCCACCTAGTTGCCGTAGTTGTAGTTGTTAGTCTGTAAGGTATTTCTATGGGCCAAAGTAGCCTAAAAATAAATGATTATTCCTTTATTCATCTTTAAACAAATTTGTTACATTTTTAAATATTAATTTAAATAAATATAAAAAAAAAAAACATTTAAAAATATAAAAAAATTGTGGCCCACCGGTATCGGGAACAGGGTCCAAGCTACCGGCGGTCAGGGCTCCAGGGAGAGGACCTCCTAACCATTAATATTATTATAACTGGCCGACTGTGGATGTACCATCGGGGTACACCTACTGCCTAGCCCTTTGAAGATTTTAGCATGATATTATGTATATTTATGTTTTTTAATATTTCTAATGCAGCATAGCTATTTACAACCCGCTTCGATTCGATTTGCGATTCGGAAAGTCGTATGTCTTATCTTTTTTTGCCATTACGAAATCGAGCGAGATGGACATACGACTTTCCGAATCGAAAATCGAATCGAAAGGTTGTGAATAGCTATGCTGGGTCTCGTTAACTCTTGTATTCGCTACAAGCAGGACCTATCCACAGTAGACAATACTTACTTATTAGAGTGGTAGCATTTCTTACCACCATCATCATCATCATAGCCCGGAATCATCCACTGCTGGGTATTAGGCGTCCCCTTTTTTCTGCCATACTTCAAGGTTCTGTGCGTCCCTTATCCAGATGTTTCCCAATTCTCACGACTTTGATGATATCGCCGAAGTCGAGTATCCCGCATTTCTTATAATTGCTAATATAGTTTTGAACACATATAGATACGGTCGGTACAAGACATCAGAAATAATTTTGCATTCAACTTTTAACCCTTGCAGCACAGATTTTCTTATCAGGCCTGAGATGGGTACATCCGTCGCTTATAATTTTCGACAGAAACGATGTAAACCTTGTCTGGTGTCGAAATATGAGGATCTTTTGTTATTTCGGGATTGAAAATAAAGAAAATAAAATAAAACTCCATTTTCCTTACAGCTAAGAATTAAATATATTGTTCAAGTGGATACATAAATGATGATACATTAATTTTATTATAATGATCGCATAATACATAATAATCGCAAATTGTTGTTCAAAAATGAACTCTATCTGTCAAATGTATAAATATTTTATGGAAGAACATTTTTTTGGGGTCAATCTAGATAAGAAGCTCATTCTACAGGGATCTTGTGTTACAAAGGTGTCTACTCAATGTTCTATGGTGTTGGAAAAAGTGAAGGAACAAACTATATTTTTTAAGGTTTTGATTATAATTATTTGGCAGATACAATTTTCTTTTAACTTATTGGAGTGCTATTGTTTTTTCATATCGAAATAACCATTAGGTATCCATGGTGAAATGTCTTGCGGATTATAATTAAACATGAATAATTATGAAAAGGTGTTTTCAACTTGATCTGTTATGTTGTGATATGATTCGATATGCAAATGATTGATCTGAATTTTGACAGAGATGGTTATCATCTAAGGACAGTGGACCCCGATAACTCTACCTAAATAGCCAGTTAAAGTAGAGGTAAGTGTGTCCAATGCCTCTAGATGTGGTGCCAACCCATCTTACCAAACTTAATCAATACCTTGATTAAGTTTGGTAAGATGGGTTTACTTAATGTATTACAATCATTATCTTGTAGCTTATCTAGGAGGACAGAGCTTTGCACCCACCGTATTGTAGAATACAATTCTGTGTTACTATTGTGTTCCATTTAATGTGAAATATGTAAATCTGTAAACCTACAATATTTTTATTATTCTAATTTATAGAGTCAAGTTTTATAACCCGAAAGAGTACAGACAGATGTGTTACAAGAAGTCTTCTCCGCAAGTGGTGAAGGGCGGGCCTTGGGCAAACTTTTGTTGTTGTAAGTATTGAAAGACGCACACAGATAGTTTAAAAACGAAAGATGTGTTGTTGTAGTGTTGGGATCGGATTTGATTCTAACCGAATGCAGCTAAATCATCATCAGCTTCCAGTTTTACCGGATGCAGCTGAATACCAGTATTTTACATGGAGCGACTGCCTATATGACCTCCACAACCCAGTCAGTACCGGGTAATACGATACCCCTTGGTAAGACTGGTTGTCAGACTTTTTTTGGGCCTCTGTCTACCTAACGACTGTCAAAGATCTACAAATGACAGCCGGGACCAACAGCTTAACGTGCTTTCCGAGGCAGAAAAAAGCTGAAATGCAGCTAAATACCAGTATTTTATATAGAGCGACTGCCTCTCTGACCTCCACAACCCAGTTAGTAGGTAGTGGCAATACGATACCCTTTGGTAAGACCGGTTGTCAGTGCGGCTGAACCTTAACGACCCGAGCGGTTGTAACTATTTCGCCATAAGATCCTCGCCATGAAGTATGAAGGATGTATGTATATAAGAAGGTTCTATTTCTGTGTACAAAAGTATTTACATTTCAAAATTTTGTTTTGGCTTTTGGTGGGAGATGAATATCATCAAAGGAGCTGAAAGTGGCCCCTCACCACCATAGAAAGATAGGACACCGATAACTCTACTAAATTAGGTAGGTATAAAGAGTAGAGAACAGTATGTGTTTCCTAAGGCTATGGATGTATGAAATTTATGAAGGTTCTATTTCTGTGTACAAAAGTGTTTACATTTCAAAATTTTGATTTGGTTTTTGGTGAATGTGTGTAGTGGGGTGTTAGCGGCTTTAGGTGAATTGGTCGCTTACCACCGTAGAGAGATAGGACCCCAATAATCATAGAGTAGAGGTATGTGTGTCCTGTGGCTATGGATGTAAATGTTACGTTTTGTTGAATGTGTTTATGTATCTCGAAGTTTTTGGTCAAAAAAATATAAATAAGAGAGAGAGAGTAGAAGAATAAAAAGATGGCAGGAGATGATCTCACGATTATTTGAATATTGGTGTGCAGAGTGGCCCCTCACCACCTTAGAGAGATAGGACACCAATAACACTATTACATTGATTAGAGTAGTATGTTTCCTGTGGCTATAGTGTAAATATTATGTTTTTTCAATATGTTTCTATGTATACGATGGGTATTGTTGAATGTAGTTATATTACTGTGTTTAATATTATAATGAATGAATATGTGCTATTTGGACTGAATCCAAAACATTTTGAATTTAAGTAGTCAGAGATAGCTGTTGGTAAGTGGGCGTTAGACAAAAAGCGTTTTTCCAAATGCATAATTATTGATGAAAGTAGCCGCTCACCTTTTCACCGTTGAAAACAAAAGTTATTGGAACACCGCTAGCTACGGAAGAAGGCACATTAACCAACAGTTATACGTAAGTAAGTTATACAAATCAGCCGTTAGAGAGATAGGACACCGATAAACCCTACTTTAGGAAATGTATAGAGGTGTCCTGTGACTCCTGTGGCAATGTTGAGTTTGGTTGGATGAATACAATGTATGTATGATGGGTTGAATTTGGTTCTATTTCTGGGTTTATATTCTAGTGTAGTGGTTATTTGGATTTGAAATGTGTTTTTCTTTGTACTTATGATTAAAGGTGATCCTATTTTTATGATTAATTATGATTCTTTTTTATGATTATTTATGGTTATATTGTCACGATTGTCAATTATATTTGTTTATATTAATTTGTATTTGTATCAGGTTCTAATTTTATGGTTAATATTATGGTAGTGTTTTTTTTCGCTAAGATCACATGTTCTAAGTTCGTGTCTGCTATGGAAGTTTTTTTTTGTTATTTACTATAACTAACATTTTTTTTTTGTTTTTGATGCGCCTTTTTTTGTTTTTTTTTTTCGTGTTTTTGCTTTTTTTTGGTTCTATTTTAAGGTTATACGTGAATTATTTCTATGGTTAAATATGATGTTATAGCTATTTCGGTTATATATTGTTGTGTACGTAGATTAACAAATATTGGATTCCAAAATAATCTCGCTATGATAAGCCGACATAGGATACTTTTTTTACTAGCTATTACGGTTATATACGAGTAGATATGGTTCTATTCTTTGGTATGTTTTTTTTTTTATATATTTCTTGTAGTTTTAGATGGTTAATATTAATTGATTAAATTATAGCTATGATAGATTAATACGATTTTTTTTGCTGCATTTTGAGGTCAGCAGAGAGGTGCCGTCTTAGTGTGTGATGGGATGGTTGTTTATGAATTGTAAGAGCCGAATTTAAATTATAATGCATAAGAGGCTGTGAAATTATCATTTCCAGAGTGTTAATGAGTTCGAGAGCAGTAATACAGTGCGTCACGTCACATGCGTGGCTTCTTAAGAGGACACAAAACGGCCGTTTTTTCATATAAACGTAGTCCCCTGTTTCCTCCCTGGATAATACCAGTAGAGCTATATTTTCTTTTCATAAAAATCTATGACTACTATTGGCATCGGCACTATCGGCTCAAGTCCAGTGTTATGTTTTCTCTTTTTTCATATGAACCTTAAAAAACCTAAAAAAATGGCCAGATTTTCCGCTGTGTTCAAACATCCAGGAAAACTGTAGTTACTAAAAAAAAAGAAAACAGGAACACGGTCAAAATCTTCCTTTAATTATAAAGGAAGATTTTGACCGTGTTCCTGTTTTCTTTTTTTTTATATTATTTAGTTACTACAGTTTCCTGGATGTTTGAACACAGCGGAAAATCTGGCCATTTTTTAGTTAATGAAAAAATTAGTTAGTCGGTTAAGTTTTGGAGATGTAGTGTTGTGTACTTTTAATCAGTATTTTATGCTGTTGTCTTTTTCGCGCTCTGAGCGCGGTCGTTTGGGCACTGCGCGATAACAATAATTTTACAAATAGTGTAATCAGTGTGTCCTCTTAAATGTATGAAAAAAATTGTTTAGAAAATGTTAAAATTAAATGAAACTGTTCTATAAAGAATATGAGTAAGAAATATAAATTGATTTTTAGAAAAAGGTCGTAGAAAATCTTGTTGAAGTATAGTTTAGGGTAAGATATGTGTGAGAAGTCTTATATTTATCTCTTAATCTACATTTACTTTTAAATATATCTATAAGACTATATAATATACTGTGTTTAAATAATGTTCTTTGGATTAAAATATATTTTTTTGTGGATTTTTATGTGATATGTTAATAGACATCGAACGTAATCTAGTTAAATTGAACATATATTATCAGCTGTAGCTTAAGCTCCTAACAGTCTCTTGACCGTGTATCCTGGTACTGCGTATACGAGCAGAAGAATCATAATAGCCAGGATGATGATAATCGCGGCCTTCAAGATGGTCCATTTGTAGTTGTGCCACACGATGTAGCGAATAGACTTCAGTGGGTTCAGGAACCACATGAACGATGCGTCCGGGCGGCTGAAACAAGAGATGACATTTTTTAACAATCGGATTCAAAAACGAGTAATTAAGTGATCAATTTCTACTAAGAAATAACGAAAACGCATTTAGTTTCGCTTCGCCTAGAGATCAAAACGATGAACGGAAACATCTTGAGAAAACGACAAGTACTAAGTAGAACCTACTTAAAAAGGAGTTTTTCTTTTTTTTTTCTTTTTGAGATGAGACGTGTGACTTCCACTAAGCCGTACTAGGCCCGAATTCAGGATTATAACCCACTCCTCCTCACAGAGAAGTCAGCACTTTTTTTTTGTAAAAAAATAATCAATACTAACACGCGTGCATGCGTGTTCTATCGGATGCCAGAGCTTTTTATGTCCCTTGTGTGTATTTCCCAATTCAAATACTCACTTAGGTTTATCCAAGGGATCCGGTTCGCTCCTGCCAAGTCCCGCCGGCACCTTATCAGCCTCCTCTCGGGTCAGGAGATGTATCTCCGCCTCCACTTTGCCAGTCAACTCCATCTCTTCGGTATCGCGCTTGATGTAGAATGGCCACCAGCCTTTGACGCGCTTTTGTTTGAATATATTGACCATAGGCACAGAGCCGTCATACTTCAGCATGTCTAAAGTGCAGAGGTTTGAAGACTTGGCTCCGCGAGGGAATCGGCTCAAGTCCAGTGTTATAGCTCCTAAAATAACAAAGTTTACTTGTGTAATTGTTACAGCAGTGTTTCTCAACCTTTTTCATGACACGACCCCCTTAGTATGAAAAATATTTGGCGACCCCCTTCGCTTTTTTTTCTTGTATTAATAAGTTACAAATATATCTATACAAAATTTTATATACAAAAATGTTTTTAAAACACTTTTTTTTTTAAATTTGGAATTCGATTTAATTCTTAATGTAGCAAAAACGGATCCACGATGGGAGAAATTAGTTAATGACAAACAAGCTAAACCTCAATAAGAATGTTGTTGTATATGTTAATTTTAATGAACATACAAATGTTTATATCCTCTAATTAACATTTTCTTATTAAATCTATTTTTATAGGCTTTATTTTTTTGATTATTGACGTAGGCTTCGCGACCCCCAGGTTGAGAAACACTGAGTTACAGTAACCTAACATCACGTCTGTAATCCTCGAAGGGCTTGACCAAAGGCGTACCTATATCCCGCCCTATACTGCATGTGGGACGTAAACTGTGGGAACTATTAAAGGTACAATTCTACCTGTCCCTTTGGGTGACCCCAACAGGCGTGATGAGTATTATAGTTACAGTAAAATCAAATTCAGAAGCTTCTTGTAAGACATTATTATAATTACATCAATATTTTACACAGCGAATGAAGGATATGCTGGAAACCATAGCAATTCAGAGAAATGTTGGGGTCCTAGTTAAGAAAGCGAAGTGATACCTATTTATAAAACAAATTTCACCAGTATTGACAAAAGCTCTTAGACCAGCACGAGCAATTAATTTTGGCTGTTCCATCGTCACAATTTTGTCCAAGCGTCATTATGGTAGCATAGGATCAAGTGGCATTTTGTCTTTTCAACGAACTTAGGTTAGAAAAAAGCATGCAGTAAGTGAGTAGGTATCTTACCCAAGAAATCATCAGCCGAGAAATGGTCAGCATCCCACACTTGTAGCTCAAGCCGCGCTGGTATCTTGCACTCGGTCTCATCCCACGAGAACACAGACTCCTTGCGGGATATCACTATGCGTTCCTCTGCCTCCAAATAGTCGAATGGATATATGAAACGCCAGTTAAAGTTGCCCTCTCCGGTCAAAGAGCGGTAATGTATATCTGTGGATTGACAGTCGTCCGGACCTTTCACCCATCTGCAAAGAAACATTTTTTTTTTTGATGTGCAAATAATGGTGGAACGACGATGTATGATTTCAGTGAAGCGATTCTATTTACTTGGAATTTTCAATAAATTGTCTTACAGTAAATCATTAATATCAGTGGTCATCATTATCATCTGCCCAGCCTATTCCATACTCCATAAGTAGTCGAATATGTGTAACTGGCGGACGTCATGCGGTTTCACCCGCGTAGTTCCCGTTCCCGTGAGAGTACGGGGATAAAATATAGCCTATGTTACTCAAGGTGAATGTAGCTTTCTAATGGTGAAAGAATTTTTGAAATCGGTTCATTACTTCCGGAGATTACCCCCTACAAACAAACTTACAAACATACAAACTTACAAACAAATGTTACCTCTTTATAATATTAGTATAGATTTGCATAGAGCGGCTGCTATCTGACCTCCATAATCTATTTACTGGTTAACCCGTCTTCTTAAAAGACTTCTTTAGCAATGGAAGATTCAATTAAGTATTATTGTGAAAAGTACATTTACCCCTTGACATAGATGTCTGACATCTTTTCGCCTGTAAAGAACTCGTCGTCTTCCAGTACTACATCGTCAGTATTCCAGATGATAACCCTCATTTCGTACGACTTGGGCTTGCGCGCGGATATGTCCATCGGAGGCCCCGGGAGAGGCATGTCCATGGGAAACATGTCCACCCACATCTGGAGCCGGCCTTGTTCTAGACCTGTAGTTGAAAAGTAAGTATAATGGACTCAATTATAATTTTGCTTCAATCTTTTCGCACCGCCTTTTTGTCAATGTTCTACTTTGTCAATGTTCTATGAAGAATCTGCACATCATGTTTTAAAGGAGCTTAGTTTTTGGCAGAATGAACGCAAAATTACATTTTACATAGCTTTTGTGAAGTGCTTCCTAAAAGACACCTGTTCTCCTGCTGCTATGTGGTGCAAGCTCCCCGAACGTACGTGGCCACCAGTTAGTTGATATACTACACTACATAGAAACTTTTCTTTTATAAATACATGCTTAATATAAATATAAACATCCATGACGCGGAAACAAATGTCCATGCTCATCACACAAACATTTTACCCTACCTAGGATTCGAACCCGGAGCCCTAGAACGTAAGGCAGCCTCACTACCGCTGCGCCAATCGGGTCGTCAGCATAATTATAATTTCTATAATAATATATGTTCTCCTTACCAGGCTTACTAGGATTATACAGCGGCCTAGTCTCAACATGTTCCGTCACCAGTCGTGTGCCAACGCGGGGCACCTCCTGCCAGCGGCGCAGCACCACCAGAGCCATCTGCTCCTCTATGGTTTCGGGGTTCCCGAACAGCTCCATGTCGTGTATCGGCATGTTGAATATCGTGCGGCCGACCTTCACACGGCTTTGCTCGTATATCGGGGGATCCAGCTTACCATCCTTGCAAAGCTTCGCCAGAATCTGCGTCGGTTTCATAGCGTCCCGCCAGCGGTTATAGCCCTGCCTATAAAGTTTATAGTGTTAATATATTGTGTTGTTATATTATGTTGATAATAAACAAAGGGATAAGAATACTTACTCTTCGTATTTCATGGGCAGTCCGCAAGTAGCCCGATGTCGGCTATAAAAACGATTTTCAAGATCTATTTTGGTTTCTCCAATAAGATCGTCAGCTCCGAGTAAATCCCAATCCAAAACTTGTATCGTTAGTAAAGAATCTTGCGGGAATGTTGCTTCTATTTCGAAACACTTCCCAAAAACTGGATTTAGTTGCTTTGAAACATAATGGTCTTTATCGCTGATCCTTTTTGATCCTAAATGCAGCACGATATAAGGATCAGCTTTTCCATTCAGGTCCATTGGATGCAAATCAGTGGCTTTTACAATATATACGCGCACCAGCACGTGGATGGGTTCATTATTCGGAACTCCTTGAAAGAATCCATACTTTGGATCAAATCCCATAACGGTGTGGTCATCAATGCCTTTGGGAAAGGGCCATTTGTAGACTTTGACAGCACCCTAGAACAAGAAGTGAGAAGATTAGATATGAACAAGCACTATTTTCTTTGAGTTTTAGATCCAATACAACAGTGTATTCAGAATCGTCAGTTTTTTATATTATTATTGTTTATTTATATCGAACACAAGTGATTCATATTGTTGTTAGTAATACTTACAAACATTACCTTGAACTATAACACGTACCTTGAACTCTCCCACGACTCGGTTATCATTATCTGAATCGTCTCCTGTTTTCTTTCCCCTAAAGAGCTCAAAGGAATGAAGCCATTCCTTAAATCCATCGTATTCGGGCACTGCCTCAAGCTCATGTGGATATATCTGCAAAAATCAATTCAGTTTTAACAACAGCCAAATAAAAATCATAATAATTTTACTGGGCAACCGAATTCTACTTACTTTTGCCAGTGCCGACCGCGGTATTTCATTTTTTTTGGTCATTGTTGGACTGATTATAATCTTCGGTGACGTGTGCCGTTTTCTCCGTTCCCTATCACGCTCCCTGTCTCGGTCCTTCTCTTGGTCCCTTTCTCTTTCTCTGTCACGTTCTCTATCGCGATCTGATTTGGGTGAATTAATTTCTTCTACTCGGGGTGGACGACCTTCAGAACAAGAAGCGTAAGCCCCTTGGGAGGGCTGCATGTATCCTTGCCTCTCTCTCTTCGCCTCCTTTTCTTCTTCTATCATAGATTCTACTGAAGCAAAGTATTTAGTCCACCAATCTTTACTTCTCTCGTCTTCATCTAGCACTGACTCTGTGCTGCTATTCTTACGCTTCTTCATAGATTCGCGTTTGGTAATTTTCTTTCGGGCACCTTGACTCGGTTTGCTACCTGACCCATAAGACATAGCTCCCTTAACATCCCTCATCAGTAATGGGCAACTTTCTTTTTCAGTTTCAACAGCAAAGTTGTCGTCGGGTATGATACAATTTGCTCGTAAATCAATATTTTGTAAGGGAATCAATGATTTTTTTCTCTCTTCTATGTCTCTTTCCCGCTTGCTCATCGGAGTATATATGTATTTGTGAATAGAGTTTATCGTATGTGTTCCAACAAGAGTTATCCTTCCGAAACTACGACAATCTACCACACGGATAGTAAGAGGTGGTCTGTATAAATCTTGGTCTGGGAGTTCAACATCAACATACTTTATAGGACTTGTAAAGTTGGGATTTCGTTTTGCATTCTGTATGACAGTCGAGTAGAGTATGTTGCCCGCGCATTCAATATCAACTCGTGGTCTGTCCACCGTCAGTAGATGGATTCTTTTTAAATCACGCAAGCCCCAGAATAAAACTTCAATGCGATACTTCGATAGTGTTGGACGAATCCCTTTTGGTACAGGGAGTATTGGGCCTTTGTTGATATCTATTGGTGGCTTTCCATTGCCATCCCTGGGTGATGGTAGACTTGGAAGAATTGACGCATTTTGTTTGGGAGGTATTTCAAGCATTTCAAATGTTGCTAGTAATTCTCCAGCGGCATCGTCACCGCGAGTGATTTCATACCACTCTAAAGAGGGCAAATGTTGTGATCCTCTTTGGACATCTTCGTAAGCTCTTATGCGTGGTTTAGCTAAAGTCCGACCAATGAATTCCGACTTGCCGACTTTGTCCTGATCAAATATTTCTATGACGATTGTGGGTGGGTCAGCCCTTATCCGTTCAATGGTGCTGTAGAGTAGCACGTCATCAAAGACAAGAAGTTCATCCCAAGTGGGACTGAGTGTCTCGTCAATAACTTGTGTGGTTGCGGTGGCATCGCCGACAACTATACGGGCAAATGGATCAGACAGACCAGACGAATCAGATCCGATCAATGATCGGGCTTGGTAGATATAGGCCCGCATTTGGAAGTTCTGAAACATACAACAGGTTTTTTTTGCTTTCTTAAAGTTGAGCTATTCGAATATTTTTTGTTATACTTACGTGTTTTTCGGCGTAGAATATTGCAGACGGAGCGTTGGATCGAAGTTTGTCTGCATTCTTCAATTCCGAGCTAACTTCGTAGCCTTGAGGCAGTCCATCAATGTAATGTGGCTTGTCTTGCAGGATGCCGAGCCACAAATAAACACTGATCTTAGCCGGGATCGACCAGCCGCTTGGCGTTGTTGATTTTTTGCCGGGCCACTGTAATTAATATTGGGAAAATATAATAGGTAGGTATATTTAATTTTATATCTGTCATCCTCTATTGCTCGCCCCTACAACTGCTTTTAAAGCGCATCGTTTTCTTAAAACGACTTCCAACAGGATAGATTTTAAAACTAGATGACAAACTGAATGGATTTATGTAAAAGCTAGATGGCCGTAGCCCCACGCTAAAGTATTCCCCTTGCACATAGCCCTTGATCATTTTACCTTAAGAAACAGTGTCTGCATCTTGCCGCAATATTTGCCGGACTCGTCCGCGTAATCAGAGTAGATGATATCCCTAGCAGGGATGCGTTGATACGCTAAACGCTTTCCGTTGCTAATCATCCAGATGAATATGTCTGGCAATGCGTGCTGAGCCTGGAAGGGAAACAAATGTTTAAAAAATATTTCTTTCATATTTTCTTATATGTTAATGGGTGAAGGCTAAAATGAAGATGGATGGATTGTGTGAGGAATGATATGAAAGAGAAAGGAAAAAATATTCCGTGACGTCTGACAGGAGAGAATTGAAGAAGGAAACGTGTTGCGCCGACTCCAACTAGAATGGGACAACGTTTCGGGCATACCTTTCGTCCATTTCTTCTGACCTCATCTTAAAAAAATCTATAATACTTATGTAGTTAAACTTACATCTTCGCAGAGAAGTTTCAGTTTCTCTAAGTAGTCGTAAGCGGTGCGCAGACGCTCCTTGATCGAGTGTTTGGTGATCAAGGCCCGTAGACTTTTAGACATTGAGGCGATTTGTTCCTGTGGAATTAAAAAAAGGTATAGAGCAAAGGAAGTCCAAATAAACGAAAACGAAACGAGTGGCTGTTTGAAGGACGAGATGGCTAGAAAAGAGGATACTGCTGTGATTATAACTAATATAAAATTATACAGTCCAAGAATTCTCTGATCCGAACATCCGAAGTATGATAAATATAACAACAGCACATGTGTGAATACCTCTTAAAAGAAAAAACCTAGTCGTAAGGGTTTCCTACGTCAAGAAGCAAACTATTTGGTTTTATGTAGGTACCTATTAAGAGAACTAATGTAACCAACTGGGAACGCCGACATTATGAATTTATGATACTGCACAATGCACATTGTCTTTGACCTTTAAAAATCGTAGTCGTGCAAGTTTAAAGAACAGATTATTCGAGAAGAGTTAGATTATGTTAATCAACCGACGAGGGGTTGATAGTTTCTTAAGTGATTTTTTTTCACCATTTAAAAAAAATGCTTCTTCAGGAAATTAATAACGATCGTAGCGATTTATTTTCTACTAGCGGACGTCACGCGGTTTCACCCGCGTAATTCCAGTTCCCGAGGGAGTACGGGGATAAAATATAGCCTATGTTACTCAGGGTGAATGGTGAATTTTTTAAATCGGCGCTGAAGTTTTTGAGTTTATTCATTACAAACATACACACAAAAATACAACCTTTCCTCTTTATAATATTAGTGTAGAAAACAGCCTGACTGGCTGACCCAATTGTATTTAAATGCTTACAATCTCAAAGACGCAGAGTTTCTGACGTTCTTTGTCGAGCTTGGTGTTGCCCAAAGGCGGTGCGTTGGTCATGTGGCGCACGTAGCCGCTGCACGCGCTGCTCACCGCTTCAAGCGTATTCTTCAGCATGAGCACGCTGCTGCTATCTGGCAGGATCTCTGCGTCCAGCGCTGCTTGGCAGTCAGTGAGGCCTTCCTCCTGGAATTTGTTGGAATGTGATGTTTAAATTCGCCCTTCGTCTGTGCAGCGCGACCGAATCGGTCTGACGCCATTGTTTAACTATTGTGTCTACTTTGCTAACAGATGAAGGTATCAGGGTGTAAACAGACTCTTCACGAAGCCGTCAACCAAGCATTATGTACATCAAACTAAGTCATTATACGCAAAAAAAAATTACAATGATTTTCTTTTTTGGGGTGAAAAATCAAGTTTTCGGTACGATGGATTGAATATTTCGGGGGTCATGAGGTGTTTAAAGTAAAAATCTTAGGTACAACCGGTCAGGCCCAAAGGATCCGTAAATGGCACAAATAACGAACATGCCTTGAGCCCCGCTGTACCGTTTACGGAACAAATCTAAAGGGTTAATTAAAACATTTTTCAAAAATAACTTCTACCTCTAAACCGTTTCCGAATTTTTTCACTCTATGTCCAACTAGTAGTCGATTCAAACGATACCAAACTTTAGTAACATTCTAAACGGGGCATCACTATAAAAAAAAAGAAGCGCGTCAGTCGTTGAAACGTCAGTGTAGGTAAACATTGAGTCCCGCTCGAGTGATTTATTATGTTTTTGTTTAGTTAAGTGGTTGAAAACTTTGTGAAGTGAATGTTTATTACCTTATTATTGTATAATGCTACTTTGTAGCAAGATATTTACGTAGAACAATGAACCAAAATTATTTTGTGAGCCAACAAAATTTCGTCGAACGATTTTTTTGTCAACATGGCGTGAACAATTGAAAATGTGAATTTGACTGTTATAAAATGAAATATGGTCTTGGAAACAGCAAAAACAAGGTAAGTAATAATCATAATTCATTATTTACTATAAGAATAAGCATACATATTCATATTTATATAGATTTCAAGTGTTTTCAAATCGAGGTCAATGACAATAAAATGACAGTTCGCCGTATACGAGTTTTTTGTTACAATCTAGTTGAAATCTGATTAGAATGTATCAGTAAGACTCTTATATGAATTATGTATTAGGTTACTTGTGTGTTTGTTACATTGGTTCTAAAGTTTCGTGTAAATTGAATCAGTATTTTTACCAAAAATAAATAAAATACGGCCACAGGTCTTAGCGCGGCAAATTCTCATATGTCATCTATCTCATATCCTTTGTTTATAATACTGAAGTGGTTTACAAGTGTTGTTTATATAATAAAACACAAGTATGTTTCAAAACGATTCTGAGAATGTTTACGGCTTAAGATAAGACCGACTATAACGCGAGCGATAAGAGTTTCAAGAGGCGAGGTCGGGTGACTCATGCGATGACATAATGCGGCTGCGACGGCGGAGCGGGAGGGAGTTAATCGTTTTTTTTAAAAAAAAAAAACATGTATTTTTTTTGTTAAAAATTATTTTTGTTAAAAACATGTATTTAAAAAAAAAAACTTGTAAAAAGTTGGAACTTTGACCCCCAATATCTCCGTAACTGAAGGTTCCCAGGTATGGTCTAGAACAATTGCACTCAAAAGATTGTTGACCTATATGTTTCTACCCAATCATTTATTACATTTTAATGTTTTTATAAGGTTTAAAAATTAGGATCCAGACTCAATTTCAGCCCGTGGAAGTTTCTATTTCATCTGGAATTTTGAACAGTAGTACCTAGGTAGTAGGAAGTAAGTAAATTATATTTTATTAATTTTGGCCAACTCAATTAGTTTTGAGATATTTTTAAATGTATTCTATCAAAGTTTAGTAGTAACTAGCTAAGTGGCCATAATTTGGTATTGTTTCGTAATTCTACGACTTCCAACAGGACTGAGAAGATAATCTTTTAGATAGCTTCTGTCAAACCAATACAATGTTCAGTTCATCGAAAAGCTTAAGTTAATCCCGTTGAAAGTTGTTGTGGAAATACAGCGCCTTTCTTTAATTTTTAATGTTTGCCCCTCGCTAGGAATTCCTCCTGTATCGTTTACAAACATTTAAACTCACGTACACAAATAGCCAGACTCAAACAACTACTTGTAGGATGTTGAACACGCGACACGCGGCGGAGCAGCCAATCGCTTAGCTACTCCGCCATTCGTACCGTCAAAACTTTGAAGTAAGAGCTATTTTTTCAGGCTTTCCATAACCATAAATACATAGATAAACTCACTCGTCTTTCCAATGAGGGTAGTGAGAAACTACAGAATCATAACTGCTATGATCCTTACATACTCCGGTCGCCTCGTCCACTTTCATACATCTAGTTCAAAAAACGTACTAACATATTTCTCGATGATGTTTGCTATAAGGTTGGAGTTGTACATGCGCCTGCGGTGGTCGGGCCAAATGCTGCGTATATGCATACACTGCTTGTGGTCCCAGTACGGCAGATAATAGTATGTCTTATCTGTGGATGCCGCCTTCGAAGCCAGTGTCGTGCTCTGCCAATAGCCCGTATCAGCACACACCTCATCTGTTGATAGAATCAGAAGTTAATAAGGAAATAGGTACTATATCGATCCAGGGTTGTCTTGGCGCTAGAAAGACAGGGAACTTGTTACGAAATTATATTGAAAAAACGTTTGTATTCTTTTCGTTTTTGAGTCTTATCAGGATGAGATTTTTGTACATCTTTAGGGGCTGCACAGACGACAGACTTTTTGTGTGCGACAGACAAAAACTCTGCGACATATATTGCGTGATTGATGTTTTTGACTACGTTTTTGTTCAGTAGGATCTTTTCCATCAGTAGATCCGTCAACATCAATCACGCAAAATTTGTCGCAAAGTTTATGTCTGTCGCAGACTAATTGTATACACAAAAAGTCTGTCGTCTGTGCTGCCCCTTATTGGGATTTAACGGCCGGCAGTTTTAAAGGACAGCACTGATTAAATTGGATACGTTATTTGTGACTTAGTGCGAGTCAATGGTGACAAGCTGAGTTTGTGCTTTCAGCGACCGCCGAGTCTTTTCAGTGCTCTGTGTAGCCATGAAATGGAGAATTATTGCAACATAAGTTATGAGTGCAGGCAAGGCATATTGCCCGGCAATAACCCAGACTCCTAAGTTCAGTCCCCAATTTCCGTCACTGTGTTGATGTCCTTCGTAAGCACATGAACTTTAGTTCATGTGCTACAGGAAAGGAAATGTAATGTTAACAAAAAGAGACGATGTTTGCTATAACTTTAACCAAGTGTTGAGACATAATAAATAAACTCATTATAAAAATCATAAAATAAAAGTTTTAAATTAAATCTCCATGCTGGGTGGCCCAAATAGTGACGTCATAAAAAAATATTCCTCATGCCCAGCGGCAGGTATCCGAAAATATTTTCATGTAAAATTTCGCAATGACGGATAAACCAGTGCGGACAAAACCTAAATCTAAATTCATATGCCTAATCACATCTTAAAATCAATACGTTTTTTTTAACGTCAAAGGTGACAGTCTGCCAAAACGCCCTTTGACATTTCTGAGCTAGGGAGAACCATAGGGGAGAACAAGTGGCACAAACTCACAATGCGACAAATTGCAACATTATGCTAAAAAGTATCCGTCAGTTACCGACCTTTCTAATTTGGTGCATACCTGACAATGTGCAAGTTTTTCCTGATATGAATTGCACAACAGTTCTCTAAATCTCTCTGGATTTGCTCAAAATTTCCTGAATGGATGTCCTCCGCCTTGGGGAGAGCGGAGGGGCCTGTCAGACTCGTACTTACTAAAACCACACCGGTGTTGGGATTGTACACTTGCGTCGGGGGCAACGGGATCTTTTGCGACTTCGATCTTTTCCGGACTAGAGGCCCGCTTGACCCGCGGGCCTCGTCCCGGGGTGACCAAATACATACCTAAATCAACTTCTAAGTCGTGGGGCCTCTTGACGGACTCGTGGTGTCCATCCAACGAGTTCCCCGAGTTACCCATGCTGAGTTCAAATATCAAGGGTTTGTCTGCAAGTCGTTTGTCTATCAGGTTAGCTTCAAATACGCTGGAGAACAAAAAGAATTCTTCGTGCTTCTCAAAGCTTGTCTCGTTGATCGGCGGGATGGGCTCCACTTCCACATCCGATAGAGGGCATTCAATGCCTTCGATTATTTCCGTGCGAATCGAGATGAGGACTCTGTAATAAAAAAAAAGATTTCATTTTTGTGCAGTACGTCTTAAGCAAGTACAACATTCTTTGCTATTGTTCGTCGTTTCGTTGAGCTCCTTGAGTTATAAGTCGAGCTACACGTTAACTGACAAATGCTTGCACTGACTGGACAGGTCCACTCAAATCTGTATGGTTCTTTCTTCAAAAGACCATCTCAGACACTAATCTGCATAATCCTCATGTGAATTGAGCAAGATTGTCTGGACTTTAAAAGAGACTATGACCTCTGAGTTTGTTTCGGCTGTTTCTTCTCAACTCTGAGTGTCTCTCGGTGTTTCGTACCTGACTACTCAGTCAGGTACGAAACACCGGCCCCATCTAGTTTTAAAAAATGACGTGTAAAAGTGTTTGTAAAAACCTACTTGCAAAATAAACATAATTTATCATTTATCATTAACAATAACATAAATAAGTGTGAAGAAATTTTAATGACTTCACGTTTGGTCATCAAAAAAAGTGGACTAACACCGCTACTTTTTACATCTCGTCATCATCATCATCTTCTTATCCATGTTCCATGTTATTTGGGTTCGGCGAAACACGTTTTTTTTCTTCCATTGTCCTTTGTCAATCATCACAAATGTCATGCTTTGTTCACTGATTTAAGCTTTCACGGTTTAAAACTAAACTTATATTGTCACTTACGGGATATCTTCCGTGATAAGTAATTGTTTTGAGCTCCCGGTATTCGGATAATTTCAATCGAGAGGATGGCTTCAAATTGTCTAGTACGTGGAATCCAGTTTTGAGTATGCTCAAAAGTAGCAGCCGGCATCATGATAAGGACTCCACAAAACCTGGTGATACTGTGAGTGTGTTTTGTCGTGACTTAGTGGCGAGTTCCAATAGTGCGCGTAGCAAAAGACAAAGAAACAGGGTAGACAGATTTGTCTGTTTTTAACAATTTATTTTCCATCCACCCGCATTCTCCAGTCAACCCGCGATCATGGCGCTTGCAACAGCGTCGAAAAATCGGGAGCTCAAAACAATTACTTATCACGGAAGATATCCCGTAAGTGACAATATAGGTCATGCTTCGTTTTTTACCAACTTCCAGTCCCTAATTGTGGTCATCCTCCAGTCTAATTGGATGTAGATTTTTACAAGGAGTGACAGCCCATCTAACCTCCACAACTTAGTAACTGGGTGATCAGATACTGCTACTTTTACGACTATTTATGATCTAAGTAGCTATACGTCATTAATTTTGATTGAATCCTTTTCAAGTAATAGCTAAGATTTAGTGTTTGTTAAATAATACTATAGCTTTTCTCAATTTTTCAACAGGCCTTTCCAAACCGGCGGTCGTTAATTTTCTACTCTGTGTACCCCCCCCCCCCCATCACTCCCCGCAGTAACTTTTAAGTCGTCTTCCCATCTTAAATAGTTCCTAAATGCATGGTAATTACCTTCCCCTATAGGATACTCCTTCGCCCATGCCACTGTTGAGGGCTGCGTGCTGATCTAGCATGCTGTAGTCACGGGTAGAACCGTATAAGTAGATGTAGGCAGGCCCGAAGGTCGGCAGGTAACCTGAAACACGTCGGCAGTCCGGTTGAGTGGTATGACTTTGATAATGTGCATTTGGTGTAGGAACCATTCTGACTCCGAAATATTTTGACGGTGCTTGACACAGAACAGATAAAAGAGGTTAGAAAGGAAATAGTTCCTGATTTGTAAAACGCGAGTCGCCACTTACGCACACAAATAAACTACTCACACTTTGATCGCGAGCTTGCTATTGATTGTCACACTAACGGAAAACTGTGCTTGACGTGCACACACACACGCCAATGTTACGGTGACCAATGAGCAATCGATTGATGAATGAGGCTCTAATTGCCGTATTCTTGTCAAAAATTATAAATAATCATGAAGTTATTGAGAATTAAAATTGATTGATTCGATTCTTCGAGCACGTGGTATAAGATTAAAGATAAAAAAAAAAAACGAAACGTTCACACTGAAGCCGATTAAGTCCGTATCTAGTGGTAAAATTAAATATAAAACGCAATTAGAAACACATAAACTGAATGAATTTTTAATAACGACTTTTATGCATGTGAAATTTAAACATAATTGTGTCTAAAATGACACGATCAAAGTTATATCTGAAAAAATTACACCGAACCCAAGCCCTATGTGCAAACTTTCTTATGTACTGATAATTTTAAACTTAGATTTTCACGCGGCATGACGATGTCCTAATCTATACACCTAATCCACCTCCTGATCTGCTCTTTGTGCAACTCCACCCACCTGCACCTTGAAGGACCTGTCCGACTACTAACGCTATTGAAGTGGCAGAGTTATAGTCGAAACTTATTTAACACACGAAGAAGGAGAACCTCATCCTAACGGAAACCATAAGAGTGTGTGAGAAGAAATACTAAACTTGTAGCATGCACACACTAGTACTCTATAATGTTTCCTGCATTGTTGGTTACTCTCTACTGAGATTGGCGCCTCTAAAAACGAGGTACACTAAAAAAAAAAACCAAATACCGGATGACCTTTTTATCACTTTCCAAAAAAATGGGTAGGTATATTAGGTGAACGGAGTAGAAGCTTATGGCACACCTAGTTTTTTTTTTCTTTTTCCACAGCTTAAAAAAAAGTTGATCCATCACCAAAAAACGCTACAAACCTGTAAACTTTTCTTGTTCTAAGAAAAGTTTACTTGATTGTAGCGTAAAAAAAGAAAATAAAAAAAATAGTAAGTAAAGAAAAAAAAAACTAAATTTTGAAAAAAAAAAGAAGAATATCAAATTTCAAATCGTGTATGAATGAATTTCGAATTTTTTTGACCCAAAAAAACCTAAGTATGCCATTTGCTTCTACTCCGTTCACCTATTATACCCATTTTTTTGGAAAGTGATAAAAACGTCATTCGGTATACCAAATATAAAGTAAAAACCAAAAATAACATTGTGTGCTTACCTCTATCTCCATCATTAGAAATAGTCTTGAGATCGATGAAGTGCGTGCCAATTATGTTGGGATGCACGGGGTCATCGTCCCTCAGCTGCAGCTTGATTCGCTGGCACAGTGGCGGGAACATCTCCGTGAATACAATTTGCTCGTTCCAGACCGGAGTGTACGAGTATTTGCGGACGCACGTATTGCCCTGGAATTGGTTGGATAAAATTCGATAAGATCTCTGCACTATTGGTGATTGAGTTAATTCATCATAATCAGTCTAAATGTGCCCACACAGTTGGGAAACAGGACGTGTTCTCTCTATGAGAGGGAATAGGCTGTAGTCCCCACGCGGGCCCAATGCGGGTTGGCAGATGTCACAAGGCTTCGAAGTTTTGGTTCCCTGTTTTGGTCCTCCGTTTTGAGAGCAGTGGTAACAAAATAAATTACTGTATGATGGGCCTATCTGGGTTCGAATCCACGACATCCACGACCTTTTATTCGTAAGTCGGGGTGGTTGCCAATGGGCCGCCACTGCTCACGATTGAGTTGGGTACCTATAATTGAACGAGGGAAGGGAAAAAGAGAAATAGATGCAAAAAATGCTGATCTGTGCATGTTAACATGAATTATGATATCACCCTCAAAGTACTTAATCATCGCCTGAGAGGCGAGGCTCTACTCCCGGCTAACTTACATCGTTGCCGAGATTATATGTATATCGGCTATGCGATCCCTTATGAAGTAGCTGAACATGTTTTCTCTCTTTAAAGATTCCCGTAAAGCAGTGTCAGAGGGTTTAAAGAGGTGTATATTTTAATTTTTATAACAAATTCATTTTTTTTTAATATCTCCCTATAATTTAAGTAAGCAAGGGTATTTTCTTTCAAGATTTTTTGACATCAAACGAGTTTCCTCCGTGTCTCGGAAAGCATGTTTAAACATTGGTCCCGTCTGTCATTTGAGGATCTTCGGCAGTCGCGACAGGTACTCAGTGGCCTGAAAATCTTGCTACCAGTCATAATAAGGGGTATCCCAACTTAGTTGCGAAAAAGCTACAACAATTAAATTAAAATAGAAAATTAATAAATTGAGACTTACGGTCATTCCAGCGAAGGAAACTTGAACGTAAGCATTTACGAGATCCTGGCTCTCCCCTGTGAAGGCTCGTTTCATGTTAGCTAAGATTGAGTAGTTCATCTTCGGTAGACCGTCAGCTTTGTGGATCTTCACGATAAATCTGCATCTCTGGCGCTCCATTGGAATCCCATCAGGGAGAAGCAGGTTTCTATAAAAAATGTTAATAACAACCTGAGTTATTATTATCTTGATCTGGATGAATAATAATTAATATAACAATAATACTGTATACAGTGTTATTAACGCTTATAATTATCTGATCTAAAAGACAATACGCAGCTCAAATGCTGAGTTTAATTTGTAATAATAAGCTGCGTGCTTATATTAATTTCAAAAATATACAGAAACAAAAATAAAAGACCAATTCATCCGTTTCTTAATATACTTTTAATCAACAAAGATCTTTAAAAATATTTACGACCCACGCCCTCTATTCAATGGCCGGTTTTTTTGTGATATTTCATTAAAGAACTCATTTCATTTTCATTTTGTAATTTTCAGTCGGTTGGGACCACATTCGCGAATTATTTACAGCTTCATCAAAAACGAGGTCAGTAAACAAGCTTAATTATGTGCATTATATAGGTATGTGTTATAGCTTGTCTATACTTAATATTATAAAGAGGAAAACTTTGTTTGTTTGTTTGTTTGTTTGTAATGAATAGGCTCAAAAACTACTAGACCGATTTAAAAAATTCTTTTACCATTCGAAAGCTACATTATCCACGAGTAACATAGGCTATATTTTATCCCCGTACTCCCACGGGAACGGGAACTACGCGGGTGAAACCGCGGGACGTCCGCTAGTTAGTGATATAGACACTGATAAAAGTGTCATCCTGATCTTCGACTGTTAATTATTTCGAAATGGTCTCAATTTCGAAAAACAATAGTTCGACTACTCATTGCGTCGACAGAACATACTTCGACAACACACACCTTTGAAAAGCACTACTTCGACAGATCCCTTCTTCGATATGCACTTGTTCGGCGAATTCCGATTTCGACAGAACATACCGAAATATACGAAACAAAAACGTATTCTTGTACATATAAAATAAAAATAGTTTAATTCTCACCATTATTATATATATACATATATATATATATAGATTATATTTATATATATATGTATATATTTATATATTTATACTACCTTTAGTCTACCTTTTCACGATTTAATGACAAAACACGATGAAAATTAATACACAGAAGAGATAAAATACCTACCTACTTTTTATATAGAGTGCTTTCCATTGAGTTATCATAACTTGTAGGTACTCGGGCGCATCCTTGGGAAATTGCAAATATTTATTAAGGACCGCTTTTTAAGCTAAATTTTGGTAGAAACAGGCAAATATGTCTACGACAATGTTATATTTTTTGCAAGGCAACATATTATACCTACATAATATCCTATATTATGTACTTGCTACTGAGGCAACCCTAACGTGAAAGTTACGTTACGGCTTTTAACGTGTCGTGAAATATTAAGTTACTGAAAAGGCCGAATCAATAGATACATTATTTTATCCGACTTGAAAATACGTACCTCTACCTACCCCTAAACTGTGAACTTCTTTGGAAGTAAAGTTAGTTTAGTTTACTCGGATGAATACCTAACAAGCCAAAGGATTTTGATTAAATTAAACTTATGTACAGAGGATTGAATTACTGCATGAGTTTGTAATTACTAATACAATTTAATTTATTTTATTTCGGACAAGCAACATCCATGGAAGGTTACTAAAAGAAAGTAATAAATAATGTTAGTTACAACTTAGTATTTAAGTATTTAGACACAAGCTTGTTGTTTGAGATTCATCTTTGAAATTTTTAGTGTTTATAACATTTTTGCCAGTAACTGCATAGGTTGTCGAGGTCAGATGTCCAAAATAATAATTATTTCAATTTTACTAACATGAGTAGGTATCTACCTACTCACATAATATGGACTTGTATTAATGTATGTGCGCTTGGCCTGAAATAAGTATTTTAAATTTGAGAAGGGCAGTTGTTCCATGTGAAACACTGGTTTTCCGCTGCATTCAGTTAGATTGCCTAGGCAGAATGTGATGAAAAATGTCATTTACACATTCATTACACAGATATAAATTGATAGATGATAAATGAAAAATCTCAGCAATACACTGATCGAATAGGCCGCTGTGCCAAGCCAGCCGATACGACGTCATATCAACTTTACTTTTACATAATCAAGTTCTAAACTTCAGCCTTCATATAAATAATAAATGTATAATATAAAACAGTAGGCGAAATATGGGGGAAATGAGAATGAAAATTGTTTTTTCTCGACCCCCCCGGGAGCGGTACGGCTTTATACACATGCGTAAACCCGCGAATATCTTTGAGCTTTGCTACCCACTCTTTTACTGGGTTATAAACATACAGAAACTCACTATAGACAGGTAAGTTCACAAGCTTTTCATAAAATTCGCCACAGCTCCCCAGCTGTGGCGAATTTAAAATAATTGAATTTATAATTTTTTTCTATAAACTATGATTGCCTTGTTAGTTTAGTGGTAGCAAGTATTGCAGAGGATGAAGTCTGATTGGTAATTCTTGACACAAAAACTCATTTAAACTTTTCCCGATTTGCGAATCAAACCCTGAATTAATTGAATTGGGGGAATTTAGAACTCTTGGCAAAGTTTACACCGAGTAACGAGTAACACATTTAGGGTGGACAAAATGACAGTATACAACTTGGAATGAAGAAAATTACCACCTGTTTTTCCAGAGTTATATTCAACAGGATTGGTAATTTTGTATGGTAAATAAAATTTGCCCAATCGTCATAGTTTTGCTGATTCAAAATGCTATCGCTTTTTGTCGTATTTTTCATCAAAGTTTCTTATTTTTAGGGAAGTAGTCCAGTAATAGAGACACTATTATTTTGTGCTTGATATTCAAGATTTATTACGATATTTTCAATAAGATTATCAACAGAAAAAAATCAGGATAAATGTCGAATTATTGAGATAGTATTGCCAGAATCATTCTTCCCAAAGTTTCGATTAATGATCATGTTCCGTGCTGCGTGACATGTGGAGCCATTTGTTTGCAACCACGAGGTTTATAAACCTTACTGATTAATCACTCAAGATCTTATTCCGGTAGCGCTACTAGCCGTAGTCCCAGTAACAGCAGCATCTGTACCGTAATCTCCTCAAGAGAGAACGGTGCAATTACTAGATCTAATCAGTTAGTCAAAGTGGATTAAGGGGCCATGCGTGAGTCAAAAAAGGTTGCTCTTCCCCTAAAAACGTAAGAAAAAGAGTCCGAAATAAAATGTTGAAACAGTCTTTGGTCGTTCTTCAATCAGTTTACAGACTTTAGGAACACAACTACTAAAAAAGTGTGGTAGTTGACCTTTGAAATTATTCAAAAATAATTTGTCGCATTTCAACAAAAAATGTAACATCAAAAAACGGCTAAATTTGACCTCAAACCGAAATGGTGGTAAAAAAAGTTGTGTTATTTCGTTTAAATAATTACAAAAAAAAAAACTCAAGTTTATCCAATTAATGAATAAGCAAACTCTTATTACAAGAACACGGCAACAAGAAACTGGTTTCATGTTGCGCAAAGTTTTCAACTACTTACAACGCAATAATCCGGTGGAAAAGATGTCAATTGTTACCTTTGGCGTGGATACGTTGACTTTATTGACGCTTTGAAAACGGGCAGAAGAAAGTGCTGCGCTTTGAAAGTGGCCTTATTGACATTCGAATTTTTGTAAAGTAAACTTAGATCCTTGTCGATTCAAAAGGGAGAAGACGCGTAAGGACTAAGACTAAGAGGGACTTATTTTAATGTTACTAGTATGTATTGTATGTGCTTATCAAAACAATCACAGTATTGATGATAAAGTCATACCGTAATGTGAAATACCGTAGCGCATTCTAATATTCAACTTGAGCAACATTTGCAAATTGAGTGTTACACGATAATGAATAGCGTAAATGGCTCTTGACGAAGCCATCAACCACGCATACTGTACATCAAAATAGCTTAATGCAAAAAATATAGCTGGGAAACAACTTTTTTTTTTTTTTTTTTATTCACATTATATAAGCTTTCTTTGCACTTACGACGATTTGAATCGTGAGAACATTTACTTAATAATAATGCACGAATAATACATGAAAGGTGTAAATGTACCCTTCACGAAGCCGTACCATACCCAAAAATGATTGCTGGGAAACGACTTTTTGTTTGGGGGTGAAAGCTCACGTTTTACAATAGGACTCAACGTAACGCATTTAAAACATTATGCTGATAGATGGATTGAATAATACGGGGGTCGTGGATGTGTTTATATAATAAAACATTGTGCTGATAGATGGATTGAATAGTACGGGGGTCGTGGATGTGTTTATATAATAAAACATTGTGCTGATAGATGGATTGAATAGTACGGGGGTCGTGGATGTGTTTATATAATAAAGCATTGTGCTGATAGATGGATTGAATAGTACGGGGGTCGTGGATGTGTTTATATAATAAAACATTGTGCTTATAAATGGATTGAATAGTACGGGGGTCGTGAATGTGTTTATATAAAAAAATGTGACATGAAAAACATGTATTTCCAAAATCTCCGTAACTAGAAGGTTCCCAGGTATGGTCTAGAACAAAAAAAAAACGCAAAGATGTGGAGAACAAGTGCTTTCGGCTTCGTTAAGGGTCTTGTCATTTTATACTTTGGTCTAAAGTTAATTATGTGTTAGTAAGTGGGTTTTGACTAAGTTCAGTAGTACGGTTACGGTCCCAGAATACTCGCAGACTATGTTCTACCTCATATCCTGCCCTGTGTGCCTCAAAAATATGCCAATGTCGGGGAAGTGAGGAAGTTCTGTCAACAGAACTGGGCTTGAGCCTGAGCCCTCTGGGCCTGAAAACCAGCCTCAGTACATCTATAACTTCAATTTCTAATCTTCAGCTGTGGCCTGCAACCCCGACATTTTATTTAAACCTTAAACCTTGCTCCAAAATCATCTTTTGTTGGCCAATAACTGTTTGTTCAACCGGACCTACGGAAAAAATGTGGACATTGACAAATATTTTAGTAGGTACCTATAGTATCTATCAGAATCCGGTCTTCAGTACCATGTCAGCAATTTGTCCGTACGGGTTTCACCGCACCTTTAGTTGACTAAACACAAGTTACTTACGCTTCGATATCATCTTCATCCTTTTCACTCTTGGGAGGAACCTTGATGCTGTCACCCTTGCCGATGACGCTGATGTCGCACTTCAGGTATCCCTTGGCTCCAGCGCCCACATCTTCAGGGTCTGTTAGCAGGGCCCATTTGTGGTAGAACTGGCGATCTGTTGGCAAAGCAATCATAAATTCAGCTTGTTTATTATAAATAGTGTGAAGTTCTGCTAAAACTAATTGCACTATTATATGAATGCAACGATTAGAATAGTATATTCTTATGATGTTTACCTTACTGCTTAAAATAGAACCTGAAAAGCATTAAAATATCATCTATTTGTGAACAAAATAATGCTAAGCTTCTTAAATCTAATTAAGTATTGATTAGTAGGATGCAGGTTGGTTTATATCATTCCAGAACTTGACCGTTTGAATGAGGTGAGCGTGCTATTTTGTATGGCTTGCATCAACAAAGGATTTTTAATTGAAGGGAGTTCTGATCGTACCTAGGTTGGTTAATGAGCAAAAGAAACTGCACATTCTAGCCACTAATTAGAAGATTGTAAATTGTCTAGGTACTCTAGGTAATAGGCGAGCAGGCAAACTAGTTAAATACACAAGTTGAGACGCCATAAGTGGCTAAAAATGATCTACTTTCAGCTAGCTTACAAAAATAGTGTTGTTGCCAGTGATTAAATTAACTTAAAAAAAAAAAAAAAAAACTGTGTTATGGGATAGTTTTTGGTTAGATACAAACGCACAAACACTTTGTGATCTGTCAGTTCTTTGAGAAAAACTATGGAATACAAACATAATTATTATGGCTCGTCCGAACCGCCCTTGCCGAGTTTTTTACTTTGGATAATCAGCACCCCTAGCCAAGTTACAAACGTTTCGTATCGATTCTCTTTCTACAATCGTAAACGCCTCGGCGTAAGCGATTTTGAAAAGCACCAAATTGGTAGCCAAGTTGACACGACTGAGTCGATTGCTCGTTTTCTAATGTCTGTAGAAAAAAACCTACACTTTAGTCTATTGTGAGTGTTCCTACCAAAGAATTTTGCGATCAACATTCTATCATTCTATCATTTTGAACGAAGTAAACTTGTCTACGAATTTTCTATTCGTTTGTGTTGATCACGTGATTTAACGTTGAGATGATGCCATTCCCATTCATTTGAATAGTTTTCTACTAGCGTTAACGATTGTAGATTGTCAACTTGGCTAGGGGTGCAGCAGTTACTTGATTTTCCATCAAAAACACTGTCACAAACCAAGTCTTACACGCATCTTAATTTGCTTACAAACTCGTTTCATATTTACTTACATACAAGATATTTCTTAGCAAACTTATTGTATTGTAAGCAGGATATTTCTATGCAACACACATGAATCACTACGTTATAAGCATTTGATTCTAAACGAAGCGAAAATCTATGTCTACGTCTAATGTACAGTGTACATTGTGCTTGAAGTGTTTAATAAATACCTAAATACAGCCTTCAGCCGGTGAAGTTAACGCTCGATTTCTAGTTCATCCTTATAAAAGTTCCAAGTTAAACAAGAAAAATATCACTCGAGTGAATACTAAAGAACCACGTAAACAGGGGGCGATGCGTATAACATAGAAAACATAGCACCTCTGAGAGCATTGAATACCTCTTCATGTATTCATCTTCATAAAAAGGTCATCGAGTTCGTATTAGCTTAAATATTCACTAAATGAAAATTTCATGACCTACCAGCTAAGAGGTAATTCGTTAATATTTATAGACAGTTGAAATAGCTCGTAATACAATATTTAATTCATGAATTCGTTTCGCAATTTCAGTAGATACATTAATAATGTACAAACATAAGGTGGTGTCCTATTTACGAGTAGATAGTGAACTACGCAGCTTCGTCTAGTGGATATTTCGATTTGTATAAGACTTGGTATTCAGCTGTGTAGAATCTCTTTATATATTGCATACTGCTTTAACTAAAAAATGAGGGTACAATGCTATCAACTACCTTCATCCAATTCTCATACAAATCCATCATCTATCCATCATTGATGCTCTAAAAAGATTTTGATCTTCTAATGTAAATCGCCATTTTCTGGTGTTTTGCATTTGCAATTGCATTGTTTAAATGTCCCGCAGTAATCATAGTAATAACATTGATGCATTTACACTGCACTTCCCTCTCATTGAGAGGAGGTCGTGTCCCAGCAGTGGGAACATTATAGGCTGATGATGATGATTTACACTGACAGCTGTTGAACGTACTTTAGATGTTGATTGCGTTCAATTTGAATTTCACATTAACCGTAGGTAGGTTCTTCGTTCTTCTCCATAGAAAACGACTAACCTGAACTATGCATCTTTTCTCGACGTTGTATAAGTAGCCAAGTAGGCCTATGTGAAAAAAAAAATACAAAAAGAAACATACCTACGTGGTAGGCGTGGCGTGGCGTGGCTAGGTGATCGAAGTCACTATTGAACCTTGCTTGTATAGGTACCAGAGGTTTCAAAATTCGACAGTTTTGATTTTCGAATTGTCGATTATTTTTTCAGTGCTGTTCGAATATTTTTCGAATATTCGAATATTTAAAAAAAAAAAAAACATATAAAATATCAGCTTTTATCGCTTTCGGACAAGGCTGCTCAACCCCAGCCCCGCGGGCCACAATATGGCCCGCCAACGCATTTGATTTGGCCCGCTAACAGTGGTCAACTAACGACAGTCTTTTGAAAACATATTTCATCCAAATGGCCCGCGGCGTTGACACGGGAACAAAATGTTGGCTTTTATAATAAGTTCAGCAGATTTGCTTTAGGAACTATATTTTTATGTAGATAAGTAAACCTAGCACTAGCTACTTACTCATCTAAATTTAAAACTATTATTAAATTATTATACAAATTTAGAAGTCTTAAGTTCCTATAATATAAAACAAATTAGGTACTGATATATTAAAAATAAACAAAAACATTTAAATGAAAACTTAATTTTGTTTATTAACAAATGCGATGCATTCTTATTTATACATTGCAAATAATGTAACATAACAACACGAATAGAATCATCATTTCTCTTTAAACAATATAAACTCAGTGTTAACAAAAAAAAAAAATATCATAAATCTCACGATTATACATGAACACATGTCATATAAATCAAAACAATTATAAAATTATCAAACAAATTAAAAAGTCTTAAACTCGTTAATAATAAAAACAAAATTAATAGTAATAAAAACAAAAAAGTATCACAAATGTAAAGGTGTCGTAAAGACATTGCAGTATCATTTTCATATGCAATATTACACTAATAAATAAGGTTCATCAATAATATTTCAGAATTAAATCAGATTTACCTATTATAATATCTAAAATTACCACAGCGCATATTATTATTATTTATGCATTTTTTTAAAGTGAGACCTGAGAGAACTTAAGGCATCTATGGAATCATTCATTTTTTTGGTAGTATTCGAATATAAATTTGAAAAGTAAATTCGAATATTCGATTGCAACCTCTAATAGGTATACTCACTAATCTATTTGTATGAAAATGGAAGTTTCTTAAATAGTTGGAACTATTATTTTCATACAAATGTTCTTCTGAGCGTGTCGCATGCGTTCAAAAATAAACAATAATCCTGTAAGTGACATTTTAAGTATAGTTATGAACCGTAAAAGCTTAAAGCAGTGTAAATTGAGTCAGCCCAAAATTTGGCGACGTGTTGACGATTTCAATAGCGCCCATCAGCTCCTGTGATGTGCAAACAACAGGACAGATAGTACACGATATAAAGTGTCCCATCATTTTTGGGGCAACACCACATTTAAACTCCAGAGCAGAGTCATCTATGAATCATTACTGAACAGGTTTCTCTTGCTTCGGCCAACCTGTGTCCATCATCATCATCATCATCAGCCTATTAATGTTCCCACTGCTGGGACACAGGCCTCCTGTCTATGAGAGGGAATGGGCTATAATCCACCACGCGGGCCCAGTGCGGGTTGATAGATGTCACATATCTTCGAATTTTTTGGTTCTTGGGCATGCCGGTTTCCTCACGATGTTTTCCTTCACCGTTCTGAGAGCAGGGGTGATGAAATAAATTACACAAAGTAATGCGCCTGTCTGGGTTCGAACCCACGACCTGTTCGTAAGTCGGGGCCGCCACCACTGGGCCACCGCTGCTCAACTTGTGTCCGGAGTAAATTTAAAGACTTCCTGGTTAGCCATGGCAACTCGTGTTGAGGTGGGAGATTTTCAGCCAGGGGCACAAGGTGAGCGTTGAGTATGGAAATACTTTCTCGCCACAGCTTGAGTCTTTGCTTAGAGCAGTGGTTCCCAACCTTTCATGGACCAGGGACTACTCTGGTGTCTTTATTGTTAGCAAGGGCCATAAAGCCCTAGATAATAATAATAATAAGTCTTTATTAGGATAATACAAATTTGACACATATTAAAGTACACAACAGTCACTAGGGTACAGAAAAATTTACAAACAGAAGTTGTGTGCGAGAGATGAATAACAGTACTGTCAATACAAAAATTGAGCCCTGACTCCTAAACTAGGAAGATCCTGTATCTTAGGAGGCAGTGTCTTCGCATAAATAGTGGACAAGCAATTTATGAGCGTACTAAATAAATATAGATACCGACAGGATTATATCTAATGGGGTGAATCTTTACCTCACACAATACAAAAATTGGAAAATGGAACCACCTGTGGTCCATCTTTGGTCCACGTGCCGTAGGTTGGGAGCCACTGCCTTAGAGCGTTCCCTAGTGACCACACACTTTAAAAAACTGTTGTTGATACTGGTTTTTAGCCTTCAGCAGGCCATTTTGCGGCACAAATATGTTATTTGTGTAAACTGTAATTGGTGGAGGAGGATAGACGCATTCGAAATGTGGTGCTGGAGGCGGATGCTCCGAATTCCATAGACAGCCAAACGCACAAATGTGTCTATCCTTACCCAACTTGATATCAAGACCCGATTGTCTACAGTTTGCCTTTAGCGTATTTTGACCTATTTCGGCCACATAATGCGAAAAGGAGATAGCAGCCTTGAAAAGCTGGTCATTGTTGGTAATACCGAAGGCAAGAGAGCGCGAGGCCAGTCGCCAACACGATGGTCCGACCAAGTAAAAGAGGCTATGTCCTCAAGCAAATTTCAGCAGGTGGTGATGGCAACTTTGGACCGGAGTAGATGAAGGCAGATTATCCGTTTAAAGGGTTCCAGTGACCACGATCCTCAGTAATGAGGGACCGATTGAAGAAGAAGTAATTGGTGGGTGGAGTCGGAAACCATTTTTCACTACAGCTTGCCACCGTGCTACGAACGTCTGTAATATTTCAATAAATTAAACTGAATATCAAGAGGTTTTGAACTACATGAAATGTTAAATAAACTTATGTTAGTATTTCGAACTCAAACATTGCTAGAGAGCGAATTTCTCATTACATCCTATCTACATACGTTTATATTAGCTTATGAACAAAATAACACAAAGTTTAAAGAGAAAAGTGGGTCATCCTATTCTGTATTTCTTTATTAAATGACTGTTTGTAAAGGCATATTTTTCTTGAAAAAACATATTCGTAAAAAAGTAACATAGAGAGAAATGAAGTTGTTTTTATTAAAAAAAATACTGATTCGTATCTAGAAATGAAACGGGTTCAAATATAATTTGTTATTGTCATGATAAGGCAGGCAGGGTTAAGTTCTCGCAGAGTGATAAGTCCACCTATCCCTAAGGTGTCAGCTAGGGATATAATATTTTGTCTTTATAACTTAATTTAAAGGAAAAAGATATTTCGTATTTCTTGGGTCACGGTAAGTGTCAAACAAGCGTTTTGAAATTTCCTTGAAAAGGCTGAGAGCACTGGGACCCTACTAAAAATCACCTTGCTGGTAGCATTGCCCCGTTGAATGGCAATGCTGTTTTTTTTTTAATTAAGTAGGTATGTTATTTTAAGACTTTATATTATATCATTGTGATACTGCCAAATAAAGCCCACTAAGTATGTAACAAGCACTTGAAGATTCTGCCTAACCAACTGCTCTAATGTCTCATTCAAACATTGTTTATAACTCCTCTAAAAGTCATCAAAAACGTGGGCCTTTCCCATATTACTCGTACGTAACTACAACACATTACACCCCATCGTTTTGCAGCAAATTACAACATTAAACCGGTGTTTGAACCCTTCTTGTTCACGGTAAGTTTGAAAACGTTGGATAGAAACAAGATACTTTGGTGTTTTGATCCGGGTTAAGGGTGCTTGCGTAAAGATACAATTGTTTGCAATATGGACAAGCTGGAACGGATCAGCAGTGCAAGTACGTAGCACTCGATTCGATACGATTCGATAAATCTGACAGTTATTCTCGATAAAATGAGTTTTTAACCAATCGAAAAGTCGGATTTATCGAATCGTATCGATTCGATCGTTATCGATTGCTACGTACTTGCAGTGCAGTACCATTTGGTGCAAATAAAGTAATCATGTACTTTGTGGATTCAGAAAGTCACAAATGACGAATGGGCCAAGATCACAAGCTCTTGCAGTCCGTCAAGCAAAGAAAGGAAGCTTACTTCGGACACGTTTTTTGGCACGAGAGGTATGACTTACTACAACTGATAGTGATGGGTAAGTAACGGGGATACTCTGTGTTTGCATGGAGGAAAAAGTCTTGGCTGGAAAAATTAACAAATGGACCGGAATCGCTAGATCTGCTGAGCTGTTTCCTCGTAAATGACAAGGAGATATATTCAGAGCTGATGGCTAACCTTCAATAATTGGAGAGGCGCCAGAAGAAGAAAAATACTATCTGTGTGCGCTCGCACATTAAGAAAGTGATGCGTAAACACATTACAACAGTAAAATACGAGTAGTTAATTCTTTTTCAGTTCCCGACAAAACCATGACAGGAATACCTGTATATATAATTATGCAGCCCCCCTAACAAAGGCTTGGGTTCCCCTGTATTATACCAGCTTTTTCCAAACTCTGATTGGCCTCACCTGAATGTCTTAAGAAGGCCGAGTGAAACACATGGCCGTACCAACGTGCATGGGAGTTCAAAAACCAATATTGAATGTTGCTATGTGGAAAACAGCGGTGTTGAAAGTAGAAGCGCAAAATATTGGAACCAGTACAGCAGATATTGTGATTTCCCCGAAAAAGATCAACATAGAGTTTTGGAATAGGCTACGTTTTTGTTGCTGTTACAGGTAGTTTTTTAAATAAAGCTGATCTAAATTAAAAAGAAAATTTCTCTGGAACATATGACGTCCACAAAGTAAATATACAGTCACTAAATTACCCTTTTGTACAAGTAGCTACCAACTTTGGTATTCAAAACAGAAAGAAAAACATAGTCTAAAGTGCTCCCGGAAATTCGGTGAAAAGTATTTTAATTTATTGACCTACGAAAACTACGGGATTTTCAGATTCATTTTACGATCCAAAACCTCATAAAATGGGGGAGTAACTACCAAAACATAATGTCATTTGAGGCTGGGAGAATTTTGTCTGTAATCAAGTGGAATTATCACGTTATATTAGATGATATAATTTATTTCATCTTTTTTCGGTGAATTATTTCTTGAGAGGGGTTTCTGAAAATATGAAGATAAGGTAAAGTATTGACTTTACCTTATATTCATATTTTCAGAAACCCTTAACGTATTGACGTTAGTGCTATTTTCGTCTGCTTATTAGACCATGTGATCTGCTTTATCTGGCTCAGAATTAAAGATTGTGTCGCCATTACTTAACCGCAGAATGAGCGACTGCCTATCTTCTTTACATGACAAACCAATTTATAATAAGAAGAAAAGAAAAAATATTTATAACTGACGAAAACTGACGAAGATATAAAATACTCGACTGTACCTTAACAACTCCACGTAAACAAACTAATTCCTGAAGCTTATTTTTTAATTAAATGCTCCTTCCACCATCCATTAAAATAATGCGCTTTATATTCTTCCACTGCACCAAGCTTACATTGTAAGACATTTCTATTATCTTGGGAAAAGCCAAAGGAAGGTTCTTTGTTATTTTTTACTTAAACATTCTATAATACGTTTAATCAGTTAAATAAACTTTGTATTTTCTTTCTGAGAAAACTTAATACGAAGTCAGACGTGAAGATATTTGTATTCCTTTTCAATATTAGATTAAAAAAAACATCACGGCAAATAAATGAAGCTTGATGTTTTTTGACGATAAAAACATCCCTTGTCCGATAAATACAATTAGATTTATCATCCATTTTGCTTTATCTTGGAGCAACGACTAATATATGAAAGTATCAGTTTCAGTTCGAAAAATAAAACAATTACAATACTCGGATACTTATAGGTAAATAATTACAAGTTTAGGAAGAAAAATAGTACAAAACATGTTTCACCTAAGATAAGCACGAAAACTCACAAAAGACCAAAACGTTATAAAAGTATATTTTAATAAAAGTCTATAATAGTACATTTTGATACAAGTGGAGAAAGTTTGTTATTGCATTCGAGGCGGAATTGTTTTTGAGCCGAGAACTGCAATACCAAATGTCCACGTGTATCAAACGACGTTTTTCAATACACTTTTGAAGAAATAAAATAAAATATAACGTATAACAACATTTTTTGTTGTCACGAACTAAGAAACTATGATTTTAATTTTCTTTTTTTTTCGGGCTCTGTTTTCGCCAGGTTTAAGGAGAGGCAAATGTATGAAGCCGTTAAACAGCCTGATATAAAAAATAGATTTATTTTTATATTTTTGAATTCAGAACACAAATAAATGTTAATTTGTGTATAAAAATAACTATTAGTTTTTAATAATCATGTTTATCTATGATATTCTATTTATAAACACAAATTTAATATTCAAAAAATATTTATGCCGTAAAGACGCGTAGTGCTTTGCTGAAATTTAAAAAAAACATTCACCTCAGACTATAGGCATTGAACCAATTTGGACTAAGTATAATATAGTTATCTGTGGCAATTTACATTCATTAATTAACATTTGTGGAAAAAAACGCACTCGTGTATACACTGCATGTTGTACCTAATCATAGTGCGTTCTGGACCAGTTTTCGAGGAAGTGTAATGAAAAATATTTGTCTTTTAATAAAAGGCTTACTACTTTTTTTATTTATTTTTTATTACATAATGGGCCTGCTCTTGACCTCGATCACGCCTTATGGAAAGCGATGGACGAGATCTATGATGCAACGAGCAATTACTATTTCAAGGAATTCAGCGTTCTTTTGTGCCAACGCATGTAAATCTACATAAGTTTAATACGTTTCCCTTATAGCTAGAAGTAAACCGCATGGAGTGAGAGTCCAACTTCTGCGCATAATACGGTTCAACTAATAAACAATGAACTAGGTAGTTGGTTAGACTCTGGTAAATATGTGCTGGAACTAAAATATAAACTTTGATGAAAAACACTCAACATTTTGGCGAAAATTGTTTATAACATTAGTTATAAACAATTTTCGCAAGAAAGAAAGAAAGAAAGTCACTTTGTCCAGGTGCCCAGGGATTACCCTGGGCACCTGGACAAAGTGACTTTCTATGATGATTATTGACAAACCATTTTAAACCATAAAATGTCGATGGTTATATTCAAAATCGAATGCAAAAATTTGACAGTTTGTGGTGGCGTCTGTAAAAGCAAAAAGCAACATAATTGAATTAATTTATTTAGAAGCATGTCTTCAATTTTATTAAAAAAACAAAATCATCATCATAATAAAATAATAACAAGAAAATTATTAAGTATCATCAATGAATTCCATTTTCAGGTAAAGCTACTTTTAAGTCACATTAATCATTTTCATTGAAAATTGAGACAACAGATCGCATCGCAAGCATCGCATATATAGGACATACGCCAGCGATAACAATGAATAAATTAAATTACTGTCACGCGTCATTTTTGTTTTAATTATATCCATGATTAATATTTATTCAGTTACACAAACGAACTTTGTGTGGTGGATGTCTTATGAATATAAGACTGATTTCCTACTTAAGTTAAAATAATAAATTCCATGACTGAGCAACGAATTTCCAATTTTCTATTGGAAATTCGTTGCACGGCCATGGATTTTTTTTCATTAGCCTTTATTGCCCCACTGATGGGCAAAGGCCTGCCTCATAGCCTTTCACCCTTTTTGCGGTTTTCCGGAGAAAACCGCAAAAACCGGAGTGACCGGAGTCAATCTCGCACAAATGAATTTAAGTGCTCATTTCTGGAGACGCGGCGCGTCGGTCGGCGCGTTGCACGCCGCGTCCCCCGCCTTGTCCGACGCTGCATCTCAAGCAAACGCGCGTAAAAACGCCTCTCCGTAAACCCTCTCATACATTGTCATATGTTTGAATTTTAAGCGGGCCGCGCTGCTCGACGCGCCGCGCAACGCGCCGCGTCTCCGTAAATGAGCCCTTACAGCAGCGTTTTCTAGGCCTCGAAAATTAATTTAAACAAAATAATTGTGATTCATTGTCGAGCATTGTTCATTACAAAAGACCAAAAAACTGCGAAAAAATAATAATAAAAAATCCATTCAGTCACTATTAAAACTTGTATAGTCTGCGCCAGATAAGTATGAATTAAAGGTCATTGCTCTTTCCTTAATTTCTCTTCGTAGGTACCCCGACAATACATTATGAATCGTTTTTTATTACTAGAAAAAGTAAAGGATCACGATAAAGATAGTTTCGGGACAAGTTTATGTCATAATTTCTGTTTTCGGAATGATGTATTTTAATTAAATGTATACGGGTTAGTGACCTTTATTTCCTTTAATGCGTTAACAACCGTTTTACATTACCAGAATATTCGTTTGTGTTGGCCTTGTGACTGCATTGGATTAATCGTGAAACTCAAACATTAATTACATTGCTCTTAGTCAAGCCTTACCTTGAATTCACACAAATCTAGCTATCTTCTGCTTGACATGAACTCGGAGCTAGTTGTCAGGACCAAGTTGTGGCAAAGACGATTACAAAGTCAGATCATTTTCAGTGATAAATTGTCCAAATATTCAAATTATCTTAAGATTTCCATATAATGTGTGTTACGAGTCTGCTATGTTTAGCCGTTTGGATTCTTGGCAGGGAGCTATATTTTAAATATAGTTTTGGAATAATTTTGCATGAAAAGGCTACATTTTATTTCCACTTCATCGTTCAGAAAATATGTTCAATTTACTCCCAATGTTGACTACCTCTCTGCTAGATTAGTAATCCTCGTGGTAAAGCCACGAGGGTTCAAAGCGGGTAGGTATAGATGTCACATGTCTTGAAACTTTTGGTTTTATGACATGTCGGTTTCCTTAGGATGTTTTCCTTCACCGTTTTGAGAGTAGTGGTTAAATTAAAAGTAATGTGCTTGCTTGGGTTTACGACTCCAATACGTCAGTTAGTTAGCTCCTATAAGTTCACATGTTCGTAAAGCGTTAATGGTGTCTATTCTGTTATGCACAAACTAAACTTAATTTAGGCTATTGCTATCTATTACTAAAAGGCAGTGCGAGAAAAGGACGGCTATAGCTACGAACTAAGTTAGAAATGTCAAAATAGTTTATGCCTTGCGCTTCACCGTGTTTTTAGTCGACATGTTTTTACGTGCACGAGGGTGCAAATTTAGTTGGAGCTAATGTTTCCATACAAATGCCTTCATTTGTATGGAAACATTAGCTCCAACTAAATTTGACAGCTCTAAATTACGTCCGACTGTTTCTCGTTTTATTAGAGAGAAAGAGATACCAATAGCCTAAATTAAGTTTAGTTTGTGCACAGTAGAATCGACACCATTGTCGAGGGCTCATTTATTATCAAAGCTGTGTGATTGAATGCAATCTAGGATTTCAAAGTGTGTACAGTAGCTAGCACATCAAGCTTCTCCAAACTGACAAATTTTCCCAATCAACCATAAACCTAAATACTTTAGCGATAAAGTTGAGAATGTATTATAGAAATTTGACAGATTGTGGTTACTTGATGTACTGGCTATACTGTACATATAAAATCTATCATACCTGGTTACCTACCCACACTATGTAAATACCTAAGTATTATTCCCAGTTCGCAGTATCTGTGGAGTTCAAAGTCGTGTTCTGAATTTAATTTGATCAATTATGTAAAAAGCTTTATGCTAATTATGCTGAAGTGCTCTAGTGTTTGCGGAACTATTATCTCCGTCTACGTATTATAAAATCATACATAACGGTAAATAGCTTTCGTTTGAACAAGCATCTATGTGTTTTAAATCTACTAAAGCTCCGAAATTGACTTTATGATATATTTATAATTATGATCTAGTTCAACTATGATTACTTAATACATTATGAAAGTAGGTTTAAAAAATAAATAAATAAGGAACAAACTTACCTAGTAAGTTGGTACTACCACTCCTATAAAGCTTTACTTTTAATTGTTATTATAATTTAACTTGGATCTAATTAATCTTTGCTAATTAAAGCACTTTAATAAGCTACTGACTATTAGGATAATTTCTTGATGGTCAGACATCAGTTCGTAGCTAGGTTGATGGTTCAATTTAAATTAAAGCTTTGATTTCAAACGAGCTAAAAATATTTATTGTTATTGACAAATAACTTTACATTAAAAAAAAAGAAAACGAATAATTTGCACGCATAGCATTGCAAGCATAAGTTCCATTTTGTTTTACAATATTTGATAATTTTATCCGAAGAATGATTATGGGGGTTTAAATTAAAATTTTGTAAACAAAAACATCCAAACCGTAATTTCTGCTTCTTAGTTAGAAATAAGTTGAAGATTGAAACATTCGGTTCTAAATCTACAGTGGGATGTAACATAAACGCTACACAGTTAAGAAATCATAAATGTCGGTTTCACAATGCTTTTTGTGACGTTTAATCATCTCTTAACTTTAATGAGCGTTTAAATGTTAACCCCAAAACTACAGCAAAAATGACGTCTAAAGTTGCGAAAGTCACATGACAGGAAGCTTTTCAGAAAGTATATACTCATCACAATAGCGAAGACAGGCCCAGTCCGTCCCGGGGAGGTTCTGAAAGCGTGAAGTATAAGTAGAAAATAATAGGTGCCCCGAAGTAGAATGTAGATTACAATCACATGCAAAAGTATTTGAAGATAAAACACAATCACAAGATAGATAGAAGAAGAACACATTTAGAAAGAAAATGGAAAAGTGTTGAATTAGCTTATCGTTTTAGTAAAGAACTTGATCAGGTGATATAAGTTTTTACAAGCAAAAAGATAAATAATACCTTTAATTTATATTTATACCTATCAAAGAGATTTGAAGGACTATTATAGCGGACATTTGGAATGAATAATATTAAAAAAAAATACCTCGAACGTTTTTGATTTTAACACAAAAATGCTACCTGGCAAGTGGGCGTATGACGAGTAGTAACAAGTTTTGCGTTACGATTTTTAGGGTTTCGTACCCAAAGGGTAAAAACGGAAACCTATTACTAAGACTTCGCTGTCTGTCCGTCTGTCCGTCTGTCCGTCTGTCCGTCTGTTCGTCTGTCTGTCACCAGGCTGTATCTCATGAACCGTGACAGCTAGACAGTTGAAATTTTTACAGATGACGTATTTCTGTTGCCGCTATAACAACAAATGTGAGTGGTTGACCAAAAAGGGACCTCAAGGGAAAATAATTGATTTCGAGTAAATAGGTTAGACCAAAACAAAGCTAAAAGACCACAGATTAAAAAATTCAAAAAAAAAAAAATAACGGTTTCCAATCCCTCCAGGTCCCTTTTTGGTCAACCACTCACAAATACTAAATTAATATAGTCAATGGTACGGAACCCTTCGTGTGCGAGTCCGACTCGCACTTGGCCGGTTTTTTTTTTTTGTTTTCACGACTTTTCGTCTTGTCCCGTATATCGCTAGTAAACATTTGTATGTGTTTGATACCTAAGAAACATAAGGAAAACTGAAGAAACGCGAACTTTCATGAAACTAACCGAAAACTGAGTTTTAAAATGCTATTCTATTGTTTGAAAAAGTTCCGTAACGTGTGAGCTTTGTGTCCAGTTAGACAAATTGCCTATTGATCGCGGTACCTTGTTAACGGTACGAACTAACACGCCATTTTTTTTTCATATGAAAAAAACGACAACAATACCTAATAATATTTTTATGTTTTTGCTAACAATTAAATCAGTTGTAGTAATTTGGATGCGACTGCTTCATGGTTGCGCAGTGGTTGCACACACGTTTCGAATACGAGGTCGGGTAAAATAAGATACGGTTTCTCCATCAGGATGTAATTGTGAATGTTGGGTGTGGCAAACGAGGCATGAAAGTAGAATGAATGCTGTGGAAATGCGTTCCTTCCGAAGCATGTGTGGTGTAACTCTGAATAATACATTGAGGAATGAGATTATACGAGGACGTCGCGGTTTAAAATATGTAGTGACAAACATTTAAAAGAGGTAGGATAAATAACTAAATATCGCTGCACATTACACACATCTAGTAGTCCATCTAGTGCCACACTAAGCAACGAGGCTTGTGTCGTGGACACCAGATAGTTGATATACTACTACATATATACTTTTTGTTTGTAAATACATACTTGTCTAGATAATATAAAAAAATATCGCTGAATGTGTTGCTAAGCGCAAATCTCGAGAGTAGCTGAACCAATTTCACTAATTCTTTTTTTTATAATTTTCCTGGAAGTACGAGGATGGTTGTTTATGGAAAAATTTAAAAATTGCCTGAAAAAAATAATAATTAAAGAATCGACTGTTAGGCAGTACGAAGTTCGCCGGGTCAGCTAGTTATACATACATCCATGACTCGGAAACAAATGTCAATGCTAATCACACAAACATTTGCTCTTACCGGGATTCGAACCCGGGACCTTAAGAACGTAAGGCAGCCTTACTACCACTGCGCCATTCGGGTCGTCAAGATGGTTTCGTCATGTGGGGAGAATGAGTAAAAGGCGACAAACAAAAGGTTTATAAAGGGCAGATGTGAGGGCAACGCCGGGCGAGGACTCCCTAGAAGGACTTACACTGACTTTCACCTCATTGGTGAGGTTCTTCAGGAATTGCAGGATACATCTGGATGTATGAAGCGTGGACGAGGCAAAATGAGTTTGAAGGATCGTAGCAGGTGGCGTTCTGTGGTCTCTGCTTACCCCATAAAAAAAGGCGAGTGTATGTATGTATGTAATCAGTAGAAGCTCGGAGTATAAACTTGTTGTTGCCCTGTTGATGACAATCACCACGCCCTCTATTACCATGTAATAGCGTCTACATAATGACGAAATCTGGGTGTAGTAATATGACTAAGACTTCGAGGAAATACAGGCGTTATGTTTGTTACTGCCTTTTTATATTTTCCACTAAAACTTTCATTGAGCAGAATTAACATAAATGTGTGTCAGTAACATTGAGCTATTAGTAATAGCTCAATGTTACTACGTATAGAGAAGACAGCGCAAACAAAATCTGTGCTCCAGTCAACTGCTGTCAGCCGGCTGCAGTTCACTTAGTTGCTTGCTCGCCACAGCATTATGTGTGTCGCAGCCAATTCGTTTGACGCCATTTTACCTACTGGCGCGCCGGATTGAAAAACGGCGCTGTTATGAAATACGGCGTCCTCACGTTCAGCCGGATTACATTTCGACTGAAATAAAGTACGCAGCATTGAATGAGACCTTCCCGTTCGTCAAAGCGCCGTAATAACGTACCGCCGTTACACAAACGGGCGCATCGTCGATACGCCGCTTTGAAAGTTTTAGTTCCATTTATCGCCGCAAGTGGCGCTGCATGATCATTACAAAAAACATGGCGTCGCAATCGACAAACGGTGTCACAATCATATGGCCGCTTTTCCCGCTTTTCTGTATTTTTTTTTTTTTACCTACATGTTGAGAATTACGCGGCAGGGGTTTTCTAAAAGGGGGGCAAATTTTTCATTATTTTTGCGATAGGATGCACCGTTTTCGAGATATAAGCAAATTTAGAACCTGCTACGAATCCATGATGCGCGCTCGCTACGCTCGCATTTTACATTACACACCCACTTTCTGTCACAAATGTCGTCGTCGCTCCGCTGGCCTTCGGCCTACGCTCCTCATGCCAGCTAGCAAGACTTTTAGGACAATTTTAGTAGGTTATTTGAAATTACGGAATTGCTGACAATACGTCTAAACGTTGGACGCCACTTTGTCAAACGTATCGCCACCACAATCCGGCTGAACGTAAGGAGGCCGTATTACCGAACGCCGTATTACATAACGCCGCCGTTTTTCAATCCGGCGCGCCATTATGTAAAACGGCGTGTTATACGAATTGGCTGCGACATTATATACGGGGTTAGCCACCCCCCGCGCGCCCCGCACTGCGCACAGATTTTGTTCGCGCTGACTTCTCTATACGTAGTAGTAATAGTTCAAAGGTCAGTAATTACGCATTCAAACAGTGCTCTAGTGCATACAACAGCAAATGCATGCTTAGTGTATATTGTTTGTTTATATTTGTAGGCGAGAACCAACTCGGAACGCGCGGATCGAGGCGGACGAGTGCAGTTTCAAATAACCACCATTCAATATGCAGAACTTTTTAAAATAAAAATGGTCCCTACAACCGACGTATGTTTTAGGTTTTTTTAACATAACATACGATTGTTGAATAGAGTGGATGGATTGAGGATTGTCGGAATAGATTGCCACGGGCAGATTGGTCTGTTTTCATCTCGAGTATGTTAGGTAAATAATAATTTGAAAAGCGATTCCTTTTTTTTTCATGTAGATTCGCCGGGAATCGTCAAATTGCGCTCGAATAATGTTCGAATACATGTGAAGTAACATTAATAACATAAGCGATTGTTTTATGATTTTTCTCTTTAAAAATTTTTTTCGCATCGCGTTTTTTAAAACAAAAGTAGGTAGGTATATTATACAAACATTAAAAAATATGATTATAAAATTCAATATCACTTCGGAATCTGAATGGGGAAGCCGCTTAATTGTAATGTTCAGACCATAACGACACGGGTCGAGGGGCTTTCGGGACCAGGACCGCGGTCCCGGATTCCCCTTAAATATTTTTGAGTGGTATCACGACAGGAAACATTTTTACGATATGAAATGACTGCGTTAATATCTCTTCAACTGAGGATAGTGCTCTAGAGTTAAGTCGTTTCTGTTTACGGAATTTATCTTCTTAATATATTTATGTAGAAGCTACTTAACGGCGGTTGTCAACTGTACGTGGTTTATTTTATTTAAATATACGTATAGAAGTTATAAGTCAACATCTTTTTTCGTGAAACTGGTCTGATGTAAATAAATTCTGAGAATCTGAAAAGAACGACTTTTTGGTAAAATTATCCAATACCCGAGTTGAACGACTATTACTGCTAAACTAATAAAAATATCTGATCCGCTATAATTTTCCTTTAAAGTTCATGAAACGCATTAACATCATGAGTTTTTTCAGATTTTTTAAGCCAACAGTTTAACTTTTAGACTGAATCAAATTTTTTTGCACTTTATAGTTTAATTTTTCGTAAATGGAGCATTAAATCGAAAAATAGTAATAGCAACCCGTAGGTCATTTTAAAAGACTTATTTAACGATACACGAAGGCAGACGACGAAAACAATTAATTCTAACTTCACATGTAGGGGCGCTACCCTAAAAAAAAATATTTTCCAAAATTTAATTTTACCACTTTGTTGGCGTAATTGATATACACACCCTTACAAAATTACAGCTTTCTAGTACTAACGGTCTTTTAGCAAAACCTCCGACAGACGGACGGACAGACGGACATGACGAAACTAGCGTTCCTTGTCAGGAATACGAAACCCTAAAAAATTAACAAGTGACTGTGGAAAACTAATTTATGAGATAGCAAAGAAGAATATTACCCTCTGGGAGTGTTTTTTAAGGGGCTCTCCGCGTGCACCCTAGCGCCACTTTAGTAAAAAAATCAGAACTCGTTAAATACACAATTATTAAAAAATCTGATCGACAAAATCAATCTTTTGGTTTTCTAAGTTATTTACGTCTGCGTAACTCATTGAAACATAGCTCACTGTCGTTACAGATACAAAATGGGAAAAAAACGGCCGTTTTTAGCAATTTTTATATCTGTAACTACAGTGAAGTATATTTTAATGAATTAAATAGACGTCAATAATCTAGATCTCTAAAGCATTGATTTTGTCTATCAGCCCCATAATAAAATGCAAGGTAAATATGATTCTCGACGTAAGACCAAGTTGTATAGAAGAAATTTATAACTTTAAAATAATGCATGTTTGTCGGTATAATAATGAGTATACCTATGATATCGCATTTATGAAAAACAAGCCCCAAAAAAACAAGAACTGATTAATTATGTTCGAAACTATACAGTGGGTATCTTCCTAATTCTCTAGAATTACAAACGTGATGTTATGTTATTTTGAATTCAAAACATGTACCAAGGTAGCATATTGGTAATAACATACATACATCCTTGTACAGAAATTGCAGCCGATAGTGTCCGATATTATATATTCATGGAGCGACTATACGAAGAAATATCTACTACGATAAGGAAAAATATTTCAATATCGAGCGTAGGACAAATAGTAAAGTTCGCAGAAACTCCTCATGACTTTATGTAAACATTTTTCCCCGGTCAAGTGATATTTTTTCTTCAAAAGGTCGAATATACTAATAATAATATAGCTTATATGATGAATAGATCATTTTGACGAATCACAATATATGTTTACAATTCATTCGAACTAAAAACAAAATCGTGACTAGGATGTCCGATATTATACAGAAGTCCAGGATTTCTACAAGCACTTGTACGCGAAAGACGAAACCAGCGGGTATAGTAAGATGACCATCAAGCCGGATTATCATGCCACTGTGCGCTGGCTTGAACAGCAAGACACCTGGAGATTTTATGACAGAGCTCCTCAAAGTGGACGGAGCTCCAGATCAGTAAGAGGTAGCAAGTCTGTTCAAATCCATCATCCCTGAAGTTACAACGCCAGGAGGCGTGGAGCAGAGGTACGGTGATTCTGTTCTTTAACACGGATGACAAAACCTTCCAGTTACCAACATGCTGGAGACCGTTTGTTCGAGAAGCGTAAAAGACTAGGTACCTGATTTTGTGAGTAGTCATGCCCTGAGTGCCCTAGTAACTTGAACCAGCTTGGAATAACAATTCGTCGACCGCTACCGCGGCACCGCTCCCTTTTCATTCCGCTCTCATGGCTCATGACTGGTCAGTCACAGCTTGAAACCAAGTCTGTTTAATTGGTGCCAGTTAAGATGAGAATAGCGGTCATTGACCCACCTACACTTATTAAACTTCTTAAGTTTGAAAACCAAAAATAAGCCTGTTCAAGTCTGGAATCGTCATTTATCGTGATCTTCAACATTTTTTGTAATGAAAAACGATACATAGTTTATTTGTTTTGGTTCGTACGAAGAGATATTAGGGAAAGGGCAATGACCACTATTCTCATCTTAACTGGCACCAACTATAGTCGGAGCGTCTCATGATCACCTTTTCGATGTGCCCTAGCCTTCAACTGGACAGTCAGCATAATTCGTTCGTAACGAAGACAGTGAAAATTAACCAAGCATTGCAGTGTGCCAGAAACCTATCATGACTTTGTTAAACTATGTGTGTGTGTTCTGAGACTAAACTCTTTGAATAATCAGTGTATTCGACTAATTAGCAATAATCTCGATACTAGATATTACACCTGCAATATCTCCTGCTTTGACACGTTCATTTGACATGGTCTGTGAAGTATTGGATCGTTCCGGGAATATCGCCCATTGAACTGGAACATAGCAATGCAATAAAGTCGACTAGTGCAACATTATCTGGATTCAATATTTAATAAAGCCGAGGGAATTTAGGAATTTTCAGAGCAAATACTTCAGTCAGTAGATAACTAATACTTTAACGGCGCGGTTGGTGCAGTGGCTGAGCGATTGCCTACTGCGATTCGTGTCCCTGGTTTGATTCCCCGGCATCGACGAGACAGGGGAATTCTTATTGTGTAGCAACGTTTTTGTTATCAAACAGGAAAGACTAATTACTTCAAAAATGCTCACAGTTAATTGAGCTACATTTAATCATGACTTTGTTGCCCGAGAGCTAGTGAGAATAATAGCGTTCGTTCCTGATTTTATTACCATGTGAAGGCAATCTTATTATCTTGAAAAGAATGCGGCATTTTCTACTTGTTGCCTGTTGGCTATAAAATACATAATGTTGAATATTACAGTTCCACTATCGTCGTGGTATTTGCTTGTTCTTCGAACACAACTATGTGGAAAAGTAATGTAAACACCATTTCTAATACTTTGCGTTATTTACATTTATTTTGTGTACCCATAGGAAGTAATATTGTGGTGTTCGGGGGGCGAGCCTATTACCATCATCGGGAACATATCAAACTATATGCTACTGAGAAATTGGAAAAAGCCGATAACGTTTATGGCTGGCCTAGGAACCGGTCCCATAAGGACTTAATTCTAACAGTAGCGTTCGCGACCAACAAAACACGGGCTAAATAATGTATAAAGATCTCCACTTAAGACTCATATTGATAAACAGAAGCTTCTTGAATGAAAAGAGGCTGAATGTAATACATTTGTCACTGGGAACATAAATTATTCTCTATATGAGAACATAAAACATGACTTTAGAGCTCCCAAATGTGCTCTAGTCGGAGAGTTGCACGTGTGCTTACTTTTCTGAAATTATTTTTATCCATTGAATAGGTAAGTAGGGGAAACTCGTCGGAAAATAATAACAACGAACAATTAAAGGTTTAAACTACGCCACATTTTTCCGCAGATGGGTCTACCTTTCACTGGACCTTCCGAGCCTTGAAAAGCACGTTAAACTATATGTCCAGGCTGTCATTTGTTTAACATTGACACTCATTACGGGTATTAAGTTTGACCACCAGTCTGACCAAAGGGTATCGTATTACTCAGTAATTGTGTTACGGAGACCAGAAAAGCAGCGGTTTCGTCTATACTAATAATATTATAAAGAGCTAACATGTGTTTGTAAGTTTGTATGTAGGGGGTAATCTCCGGAAGTAATGAATCAATTTTAAAAATTGTTTCACTGGTAGAAAGCTACATTATTCGCGAGTGCTATAGGCTATATTTTATTCCCACACTCCTACGGGAGCGGCAACAACGGTGGGTGAAACCGCTAGTATAAAATACTGTTATTCAGTTGGACCCGGGTCGAGTGTAAGACAACCTCAACACAACAGGAAAAAGCTGCGCAGATGATGATGCTAGTTCATATACAAGTTGTAAGCAGACCCGAAGATGAAGCCGGCAAACAAGCATTCGGTACATCAAACTAAGTAACTCTACGCAAAAAATATTATTGGGAAACGACTTTTTTTGGGATTAAATAGGTACATAGCTTGTGGCAGGAGTGTAGGACTCAAAATAACGCCTTTGAAATATTGTGCTTATGATTTTGCATTTAATAGTTCAGGGGCTTTGGAGGTATTTAAATTTACAACATTAAAAACTTAAAATAATTGGAACTTTGGACCTTGAATATCTCCGTGACTATAGTCTCCACCAGATAAGTAAGAATTAAAGGTCATTAACCCGCATACATTTATTCAAATACATAATTCTGAAAACAGAATTAGTGACATAAACTTGTTCCGAAACGACCTTTATCGTGATCCTTGACATTTTCTAGTAATAAAAACGATTCCTATTGTATTTTCGGGGTACCTACGCAGAGAAATTAAGGAAATACCTTTAATTCCTACTTATCTGGCGGATAATAAAGAAAGTTCATAAGTATGGGTCAGAACAAAAAATATCGCAATGACGGTAATAACAGGTGCCCCTTGTGTTTAGAACATTAAGATTTTTTTGTATGGCCACATTGGGTTTTGATTTGACAGATGCTGTCACTTGTTAATAGAATAAAAAAGTTGCTAAGACATTGTGCACGAGACTTTTCCTTTTTAATATAATTTCGATCCTTTTTCATGGTCCTTCGAGCCGGATTTGAACCAGCGACGTATGGATTTACAGTCCACGGTGTTTTTACACTCTTTATTTTTGCCTACCAGAATTACTTGTATGGGATGAAAATACATAAAACAGAACAATCAAATAACAAACCACTATACAGTAAATCCTACTTATAGCACGACTTGGTAGCTCATAAATAATAAAGGTGCGTTACGTTAGTCATAATTCATAAATATTTAAATGTTGGCCCAAGCCCGGCTTAGACCCAACTTGCTAGGTTTAATTATCTGGCTTGTGTACGTATAATGTGTGCCAACCTGTAATAATACGAATACCTACCTGTTGGTCCGGTGTAGCAATGAAACCGAGATTGTTTGTTTGTACATAATATCTAGTTTAATTTGTTAATTGTTTGTTAGTCGTGGTTTATGGACGATTTATGGTTTGAATATGTTTGATTAGTTGCAGTATTGGGTTTTCCATTAGGAATTTCTTAATAGGAGCCTGGATTTGTGCCCGATTGATGGCAAAAGGCTCGCCCCCTATTACGTGGGACTTAAACATAATGACTGGTGAAATGTGGGCACTTAATGGAGTATAAGATACACCTCTGCCCAACCCTTCGAGGATTACAAGCGTGATATTATGTTCTAGCCCGCCACACTATTCCCAAACCACTGTAACTCCTGAAAGCCAGAATCAACAGTGGCGACCACCAGAAAAGCTCCGAGCCAATGAAGCTCGACGAAGTCCCAGCGAATGAATTTAACTGTCTTGGATCCCGCAACGAAATTAATCAGAAAAGTATAGCGGAGGAGTAGGAAAAACCCGTAATTTCCACTTCCCTCCATATCAGCAGGAGACAGAATGAAATAAGGCCAATAGGCACAAAGGGACGTTTACAACTGGGATGTTATGTTCTAGTTTGAATGTGTTTTTTAGAACTTGTCTGAATAGGGTTTTTATAACTTGTCTGGATTCGTGCCAGAGCAGTACCCGTTTTTTTTGTTATTAAACTACATAATTTACGGTTTTCAGATTTTTCTTTTTACATATGCATTGCTTCAAATTTCAAATTTCGTGATTCTAGGTCAACGGGAACTTCCGTATAGGTTCTCGACCGTAAACCTATAGGGTATTTCCGGTTGACCTTAATTTGTTAATTTTGGTTATAAGTTAGGTCTTACAGCACAAGTAATAGGGAAAATTCCGAAAATGAAAAAGTTGCAAATTAAGGTAAATTTTGGTACTTACAAGTTTTTGCGACACTCTAAATTTGGCTAGGTATATCTTTTTATCCATGCTATGTTGGGCCTCTCCCTCTATGACCGGGTGAGAAATACCGAAATACGAAGACGAACGAGAGTCACGGACATAGCGGTAATAGCAAAAAGAAAGTGGAAGTGGGCGGGCCATAAATGCCATAGACTGGATGGAAGATGGGGGAAGAAAATGCTGGAGTGGAGACCACGGACGGGTCGGAGGAATGTGAGAAGACAACCGACTAGGTGGACAGACGATCTCACTAAATTGGCCGGAAGAAACTGGATAGCCATGACACAAAACCGCCAAAAGTGGAGAGATTTGGAAGAGACCTACACTCAGCAATGGATGGCCAAGGGTTGAAGAAAAGAGAAGAGAAGAGATCTTTTTATCGTGTTGACCCAAGACATTGATTTTTATACACCTAATACTATTTAGACCGCAGTATCAAGTTTGTAGGACCACCCGTTCCTGAGAAAATCGGTGGTGACAGTTGGACAAGAAAGTAATCTTTCTTATAAGGGTTCCTTTTTTATCTTTTGAGGTACGGAACCCTAATTCATGACAAGAATTTTTGTGGTTAATCCACAACTAAAAAAGGGTAAAGTAAAAAACTTTCTGCAAATAACACAAAAAAACTGAAATAACATTACTTTTGGAAGTCGGTGACTTTATTTGTTTCATTGACTTTTTAACCTTCTTGTAAATTTTTTATCATATTATAATGTAGGTCCGATTACAGTGTTTATATTAGATGCTAATTGGAATCTAGCTACATGTAGTTACAGAGAGTTAAGTACCTAGAACGCGTGACATCTAATCGAAACGCCAATTCGATGATTGGTCGAATTAACGACGCGCGTTCGCGTTCCCCTAGGGTTTCGGTAAGCACATTATTTTAGGATCCGAATTTGAAGTTCTAGCTAGAGCCAGATTTATCGATACCTAGATAGTGTAACAATAATAAAATATTTGTACAGTGATCTCGGACTACGCTGCGGCCGGATAATCCTCAAAGATTATGTTGTAGACGTTGATAGAGGTGCAAAACCTTCCATTGTGAGGATCGACCGGAGGACACGGTGGAACACACGGTGGAGGTGTACCCCGCGTGGGCGGAGCACCGCCGTGTCCTCGAAGCGGCGATCGGCGGCGGCGACCTCTCGCGTCCGACCCTGGTGCAAGCCATGGTCCGGAGCGAGACGGAATGGGACGCCGTCACCTCCTTCTGCGAAGCAGTAATGCTAGAGAAGGAGGTGGCGGAACGTGAGAGGGAGAGAACCTCTCAACGTCCCGGCCACCGCGGCAGACGCCCCGGGCGTCGGGGGCCACCACCACGTGGCCCCCGGCCACCGTAGGCGCGGGCCTGTGGACGGTGGGCTATGGGCTAGCTCGCCGTCCGTCCGTCTCATGACGACAGGCCGTGTCGACGGCGCGTTCGTGTTCCACGCGCGCCTCAAAGAGAGTCAGCAAAAGGGAAGGGGTCCGTAGGGACCGATGCCTGCCGGGGTTGCGGGACTGTTCGAAAGAGATACCGTGGCCCCGGAACACAAAGGGCGATGAAGGAACATGGATGGGTTTTAGTCAGTAAAAGTCTGACACTCCCTCCTGCTCCGCCGAGCGGGAGGGGTTATTTGATGATTTCCCATCCGAAAAAAAAAAAAAAAAAAAAAGTTGCAAAACCTTTGGCATTGAGGTTATAAAATCAAAACCTTTGTGGCATTGAGGTTATAAAATCAAAACCTTTAGAATTGAGGTTATAAAATCAAAACCTTTAGAATTGAGGTTATAAAATCAAAACCTTTAGAATTAAGGTTATAAAATCAAAACCTTTAGAATTAAGGTTATAAAATAAAAACCCTTTAGAATTGAGGTTATAAAATCAAAACCTTTAGCATTGAGGTTATAAAATCAAAACCTTTAGAATTGAGGTTATAAAATCAAAACCTTTAGAATTGAGGTTATAAAATCAAAACCTTTAGAATTGAGGTAATAAAATCAAAACCTTTAGAATTGAGGTTATAAAATCAAAACCTTTAGCATTGAGGTTATAAAATCAAAACCTACTGTTACCCGTGCGCCTGCGCGTGTGCCTGTGACACTCACTGCTGGGCAAAGGCCTCTCATCACTTTTCAATTTCTCGATCCAGGGCCAATGTGGACCACGGGTCGTTGGTTTTGTACAGCTCGTCTTGCCGTCTCCTGCGAGGTCCACCGCGTCGCCTTCTACTTGTGTCAGGGCTCCACATCGTGGTTATTTTGGTCTACAGCTTGTCGGGCATACGGCAGACATGGCCAGCATAGCCAGCCCAGTCCCACTTTAGCTTAGCGACTTTTTGAGCAACGTCAGTTATTTGGAGCGCAGTGTGATAAAAAAAATAGTTTTTAAAATTATGTTAGTTTAGGAAACCCTAAAACCATTTAAATATAATATAGATAATTATGAATTCGGTTGATTCCGACTAGTTCTACTAACCAGTTCTACGAACTAATGGGAATAGTTTTTCCCAGAAGTTCTATGATTAAAGATTGTACAAAATCGTGGGACCAGACTAGTGGGACCAAAGATTCCCACTTGTTCAACTAAAAACTACCGCTGGTAATCCAGGGGAAACGGTCCAGTTTTTATATACCCAAGTATATTTTTTACGGTTAAACTTTATTTTTGTAATGGAATCTCCAGGCGTTGGCTGAATACCTTCATTTACACTCGTAATGAGTCGGATTACTTTCCAGACCATTATGTAATCGTTTAAGTTCTACTTTCCAGACATTTACAGGAACCTTTTAGATTTATAAAGATTACGAAACGTGAAGTTAAGGCACTTAAAACTGTATTTTCTTCACTCGATGTTTCCGTGAAATCTTGATCCTATAATAATCACAGATTTCAAACAATTACTCAGACAACATCAATTTAATAACTTCCACCTGAGTAAAACTTTTAGTCGTACAAAACCAATTTGTAGATCTTTCTGTATTTCTTTCTGGTTATAGGGCCTAGTTTTTATGCTATGCCCTGTGGCTTGCCTTTAAATGCCATTGAGAAATATCTGTCAAGCATGTTGGTATCTTTATATGATACTAGCTGACGTCCCGCGGTTTCACCCGCGTAGTTCCCGTTCCCGTGGGAGTACGGGAATAAAATATAGCCTATAGCATGAATAATGTAGCTTTCTACCAGTGAAACAATTTTTAAAATTGGTTCATTACTTCCGGAGATTACCCCCTACATACAAACTTACAAACATACAAACTTACAAACAAATGTTACCTCTTTATAATATTAGTATAGATTATTTTCCTTTACCGAAGTAAATGTTAATATTATTTTACAATACGCACATGAATCTGAAAAATCAGAAGTGCGTATCCTGGGTTCGAACTTGAGATACACCACTAGGACATCTGCTGATCTTTCTGTTTCCTAGGTTGAATCGTGATTATCGTGATGAATACGGTAGAAAAAAATCGAATTAGTCACAAATTGAGTAAATATTGGGCACATATTTTATCTTTTTTAACGTAAACAAAATATGAAGACGATACAGTGCGTCGAAAACTCGTGTGACGTCACATCTGGGTACATTTTTACCGGAAAGTGACGTCACAAACCCCCATTCATGATCTTTGACGCGTTTTAACTTCGTAAATTTTTATTAATTTGATAAAACAAAAAACACGTATCCAATAATTTTTAACAATGGTACTGACGGATTAAACAGAATCATTTTTTTAGTCAAAAATCATCCCTATTCAACGCGTAAAGGATAATACACAACAAATTACCTACTATGTCGTCCTGTAGTGCGTATGACACAAATTCTATAATAATATATCAGTCAGACAGGTACCTTCTGCAAAAGCCCATTATTTCATGACCTCAGATCATTCGGTTGTTTACACCCCCTAAGGGCTAACTGAACATGTAATGTAAAGGGTGGCGGTCAACTTACCTGCATCCGACAAAAGGGTTTCAACATGCCAAAAATACAATATTAAATGCATCGAAACGGGGCGCGAACTGCAGGAAGTCTGGTATATCTTGGTATTGTTGTACTGCCCGAGGCTCACGTTATGATAATATAGTGCATGGCACTTGGGAATAATGTAGCTACTCATTAGTGAAATAATTTACAGAGTCGGATCTGTGTGTCGACGAGTTCCTCTACATCCAAACTTACAAACTTTACCTCATGATAAATACAAGGAATATTCGAATTTCGGATCTTATAGGATTCTTAAAGAATAATTTGATAGTGGTTTGATTCATCATCTGCCTAGCCTTTTCCCAACTTTGTTGGGGTCGGCTTCCAGTCTAACCGGATGCAGCTGAATACCAGTATTTTACATGGAGCGACTGCCTATCTGACCTCCACAACCCAGTCAGTACCGGGTAATACGATACCCCTTGGTCAGACTGGTTGTCAGACTTTTTGGGCCTCTGACTACCTAACGACTGTCAAAGATCTACAAATGACAGCCGGGACCAACGGCTTAACATGCTTTCCGAGGCACGGAGTAAACTCGGTATGTAATGGGCGGTCACCCATCCACAGACCAACCTAGGCAAGCACGGCTTAACCTAACGATCGACCAGAGTGGCTGTTATTATTTAGCCACGAGCTCCTCAATAGTCTGATAGTGGTTTAATTATCATACCGTTATTCAAGCTTAGTTTTTGTTTAGCCTTATTTTATGGGATACTGATCATTATCTAATTACTCTTATTACTGGACTAAACCTGAAATTAGCTGAAATTGACACTCCAACAAACTAATAAACATTTTTACTTTCTTTTAAATAGTCGGTCTACTGTTGTTTAGTTATGGATCGGACATGAGTCATAGCAAAACTTATTTAGTATGACGGGTAAAATCAATACCTTGACGAATGCAGATAACTACCAGCCGTTTTATATAACTTACTTACGTATAACTGTTGGTTAATACGTCTACTTTCGTAGTTATCGGTGTTTCTATAAACAAAGAATATCCTCTCCGCGTCAACTACCTGTCACTTGATTCATAGAAAAATGAAAGAAAGCTTTTCTGTGACGTTTTGTTTCTAACCCTTTAAAGACGGTTAGAAACCGTCACAGAAAAGCTTTTTAGCAAAATGTCAAACGGACAGAGATAGCAACCTACCGAAACCGGCTAGTAAGTTATTGCATATGGCCGTAAATCATCACCCTGTATATGGTAACCATACCAACAGGGTGATTCGTAATTCAATGATTAAAGAGGTGCTACTATATTGCCAATTTGCACAAATTCAATCCCGAAAACTTGGGTTCGAAAAGGAATTGCATTTTGAGTTTTTTTTGTTCTTGACTTATTCCTTCGGAATTAATTACTCTAAATGGTTGTTTGGATAGCCTTCTGGTAGGGCAACGCTGTTGGCATTTTAATGCCTGCTAAGCCATAGTGTATTTCTTAAGCTTTCATGTGACACAGATTAACGCCCCGGTTGATTACTTTACAGCAGGTACCTAGATGTGTAAATATAATCAAATATCCGCCTACTAAATCGTAGCGTCTTGCTTTACGTTTCAACATCAAATAGAAAACAATAAGCTTATCCGTAGGTTTATGAAGCCACCAGGGGCGGCCGTGAACGTGAAATGTTGGTCGTAAAACTAAGTTTTATAGGTAGCGACAAAACAAGATATTTCGAAAGTCAAAATGGTTGAAAACACACATATCGACGCCATTTTTATAACATATTGTATTGTTGACAGGGGAAAGAAAGACGGGGTGAAAGAACGGTTGAGATTAATACCTATGTATGTATTAAAAATTTCTTTAACCTGTAAATTACTAGGATAATCTTAATTTTGTCACCCATCATTGATAAAACTTGGCAACTTAATGTCTCAAACCGATCTTTAAATTGCTGTCGATAACGATAAGTGTATTCGAACCTGAAATGTTAAAAGGTACATACCAGGTTGGCTCCACACCGTAGCAACGTCCAGTTTGAAGCTGCCCAGGAGTTTGTTGGCTCGCAGTATGTTGCGAGACTGCAGCACCTGCAACAAATCTCACATTGCATGGCATTCGCAAACAAACACATTATAAACTAGATCCAAACACAAATTACTGCCGTTGACAAAAAAGCCGCTAAGCTAAAGTGGGACTAGGCTGCCCACGTCGCCGTATGCTCAGTTAGCTTGGAGCCAAAATGGTCATGATGCTAAGTCCTGACACAAGCAAAAGGCGGCAAATTTCGAGAAGATAGCGGGACAAACTGGTAGTCCGGGCCAATGTGGACCACGGCCACTAGTCAATAGATTCGCATTGACTCGAGGTCCACATTGGCCCAGGAAAGGAAGGAGGTGGGGAGACGCCTTAACCTACAAGTGGAAAGACGCAGGCCAACAGTAACAACATTAAGAAAAAACCATGACTACCAACATTACCACATGACATAACTTGAGTTTATAGCGCACTATGGATAAGAATATGATTTATTTTAATGTTGCCACTACTGAAATTTTGAATGCTTGGCAGTCGACATTCGCTTTTGATATACTGTACTGTAAACATTTTATTACAGAAATAACAGTGTGGGTAATAACATTATATTGTAAAACGTCTTTTATGTAAATAAGGCTTTATTGTGTAGGTAGGTAGGTATAATTGTGGTGGTTATGACCACAGAACCATGCATGTTCTGCGGTTTTTATAACTTGTTACCTTGCGACGGAGTTCCTCTAATTTATCATCTAACACTAAACTAGTTGATCTTAATACACTTTACTACGTATCCAACCTTTGTAAAATAATGTAAAATATTTCAGGTTATTTGAGCTTTGTTCTGAAATATTACGTTTACTTCAAGGGGTTTATTAAAATTGATTGATTGATTTGATTTCCAGTTTGTTTCATTTTATAACATTAAGCGCCCTATTAATATGATTTATTTAAAAAAAATACCACGCCCAAAGATGACCAAAAAAATAAAACACAAATGTACCTACAGTATTGTTTTTACAAAAAAAATGTTAACAATGTTCATAAGTTTATTTTGTTTTTAGTTTTTAAGTTAGATTTACATAATTTCTTTACAAAACCTGTCAAGCCGCTATGTTTCTTTTATAGAGGAAAATGTTGACAAATCTGCTCTTTAAATATGAAGATAATTTATTTACGTAGGTTTAAATACTATTTGTAATTAACCTAAAGTCCTTCGGCACGCATTCTGTATGTAAATTAGAAATGTGCTGAAAATTGGAAATGTCGAACCATTTCAGGGATCAATCAAATAACTAAGGAATTGGAAATTAGCTTTCGTCAGTGCTTTTGTCATACTTATTTTATTAGATACCATTTTTTTTTAGTTACAATATGGGCCTGCTCTTGACCTCGATCACGCCTGATGGAAAGCAATGGATGAGATCTATGATGGAACGAGCGTGCCCAGAAGATGCCTATTCACTCTTGCCTTGAAGGCTGGCGGGTTAAATGTGGGTGGGAACTCAGACGCAGGCAGAGACTTCCACACTTTGGCTGTGCGCATAATAAAAGTGGAGGAGAAGCGCTTAGTACGACTCGTCGTCAACCAAGTGCGGATGGTACGCTGCAGTACGTCTGCTAGTCCGGTGGTAAAAGGGTGATGGCGGGATCAGGTCGTGGAGCTCCTGCGCACACTCACCGAAGTACAGTCTGTAGAAGACTGACAGGCAGGCAACATTACGCCGATGAGCTAGGCTGTGAAGCGAAGCTACCAACGTCTCGTCACCTATAAGCCTTTTAGCTCTGCTTTTCACCGAGTCAAGTGTTATGTAGCAAGCTGGTATTTTGCTGAGCCATCTCACAAGTGACTGCATAGATTTAGTAAGCTAACATTTAATCTCTTTTTAGGTATCTATTATTCTTTTTTATTATTATTACACACGAGTGGCTGGGTATCAAATACCCTGTTGAACGTCGATAACGTACACTTGTATAAGCGGTCGACTCGAAACTGGAGACAATGCCATTGACGTTATTGGAAAACCATCCGGGTCAGCCATCAAACGAGATCTGCCTTATAGGAAACTGGATTCAATGTGTGTAACGTGGGTCTGTGAGAGACTGCCTTTTATCTGCGGTTTCACCCGTGTGGGACGTAAAATATCCCACGGAAAAGTACAACCAGGATAATTATTTTTTGTAGATTCTATGTTCTTACTCATGTCATGGTCTCGACCACTTTGGTGCCTTTATTGTTAGCAAGGACCATAGGGTCCTAGATAAACATGGACGCCGACAAGATAATATCTAGGTGGGTGAATCTTTAACTCACAAACTGCAAAAATTGGAAAATGGGATGAAAACATTTAGAATTAAAATAGTAATGGATAAAGTGAGCTTGAAAAAATTAGCAATCATTCATACGGAAATAAAAATAAGTTAATAGATTCTCAAAAAAATTTAGAACCTCGTCTACGATAGGTCGGGTTGAGCTTGCATCTTCTGTGCAAGTTACCTTTCGCGGATCATATTCGAGGCTCCCGCGGACCACAGGTTGGGAACCCCTGGTTTACATGATGTGTGCATTTCATCAAAACCAATACAGCGTTTAAAACGAGAATAGGTGTTTAGTCAGCATCTTCTTGCCCTGGTCCCATGTTATTAGGGGTCGGTGCAACACGTTTTTTTCATCCATTCTCCCCTGTCCAATCGTCATGCTATCATTCACTCCTTTTTCCTGGATTATCATTGTAGCACAACAAACTAAAGTTTTATGCGGAAATGTGAAAACATTCAATTGCTTCGTGACACTTAACGATTTCGAGAACACGTCAAAATCCGGTTCGAAGGACCACTTTTTATGTACGGCTCAGAGTGGTCAAGTTGCAGTGAAGTGAGTTGACCATTAACAACCTAAGCGATAATACCACGGATTAGCATCCAACATAACTTTTGTAACTTTACATTAAACTACTTGGGATCGTGAAGTCTGTGGTTTTCGTCAACTCACTTCACTGCAATTTGACCACTCCGAGCCGTACAATCATTCCTCACGTACTGTTCCTCACACGAAATTCCGTCTTTTCTTTGGTCTTCTCTCTTCATCCATCAACATTTATATTCATCACTCTTTTAGACACAAATGTGTTTCCTCCCGCCTCATCACAAATCAAGATAGGTGCCCTTTTTTTCGGATGGGAAATCATCAAATGACTCCTCCCGCTCTGGGCGGAGCAAAACGGAGTGTCAGACTTTTACTGACTAAAACCCATCCATGTTCCTTCATCGCCCTTTGTGTTCCGGGGCCCTGGTATCTCTTTCGAACAGTCCCGCAACCCCGGCAGAACAGTCCCGCAACCCCGGCAGAAGATAGGCCCTTTCATCTTTTCTGTAATTGACGCCACTTTCAAACTTCCTCTCATATGCTCATTTCTTACTTTATCCATTTTAGTCACTCCTCAGTCCCCACATCCTTAATATTCTCATCTCCGCTACATGCAATCCTTTTTTATCCGTGTTCTTCATTGCCCAGAATTCCGATCCATACAGTACAACAGGGCGAATCACGGGCTTGTATATTTTCGCCTTTATATATAACTTGAGGGGAAGAAAGGGTATTTGGTAGCTACTATATCAATTATTTTGGATCAAAGAAAATTTGTGTTTACTCTGTGGCTCTCACTCGTTTTTCCATCGCCTCCACAGCTTTGTCGGAACATACGCACTTTTTTGTCGTTCTAAATAACCATTTTGCATAAATGAAGCTAAATTTCGTTCAGTGTTGAATCTGTTCCTTCAAACCACCCACCACACCACCTTCTTCTGTTTCTTTTGGGCTTGCATAGACTTTTTGGTTTCAAAAAACCCCACAAAAAGAAATCTAGTGGTGTTAAATCGCATGATCTAGAGACGAATTATAATAACCGAAACGGGAGAGTATGCTATCAAGAAAATGTCTCATGCAGTAAGAGTATTTAGGCGCTGTTCTCTCGTGTGGTGCTCTATTTTTCCTAACTGTAACTGTAGCTATCAGGTTGCGTAAATTTTGGTGCACCCTACATTTTTAAGTGGCAACAACTTTCTAAAACATTGCTGGGATGAACCGCGCTCGACAACATTTTGTCGTCCCATTATTTCGCACCGAAAAGCGAGATAAGGCATGTACGCATCTCTTCGTCGCGAGTGCACGTTACTCCAGACTAACTTTGTTTGTAAAAGAAAATAAAGTTAAAACTGTTGCGTAGATCCCTCCAAGTTAAGTTAGAGGTTCTCACTGTACAGTAGCACAATATGGTACAGTAGACGACACTTTAGAGCAGCCTTACTCAAGTCAGTACCCCTAGCCAAGTTGACAATCTACATACAATCGTTAACGCTAGTAGAAAACTATTCAAATGAATGGGAATGACATCATCTCAACGTTAAATCACGTGATCAACACAAACGAATAGAAAATTCGTAGACAAGTTTACATCGCTCAAAATGATAGAATAGAATGCTATCATTTCTACAATGTTGATCGCTAAACTGTTTGCTAGGAACGCTCACCATAGACTAAATATAGCTATAAATTTCCAGTACAACATAGCCTTGCTTTGTATAGATTTCCCGAACAATGAGAGATCCACATAAACTGGTTTTGTATAGCTTGATTGGTGGCCGTGCGTACCAAATGGTTCGCTCAGAGGGTCGCCTCCACCAATCTTACTTATAAACTGATCGAAATATTGTCACGGTATGAACATACTATAATTGTTTAGATTGTATCTAATAAAAAATTAGAACGTCGTTTATATTACGTTCCCAGGTCTTTTAAATCCTTAGAAAGAAATGGACATCTAAAAACAATTCCTGGCATTTAATACATAATGTCTGGAAGAATAAGCCATAAAAGTAACAAAACAAAATAAAACTTTCAAATAACCACAATTAATTTCCAAAGTTGAACAACTTTTATTAAGTGTATTCGTTCTTTGAAAGTAATTTGTCACTAAAAAACCAAGTCTATTTATTTTCTCTCAAAAAGTTTTATTTAAGTTATGCATATATAGAACAAAATTGTCAGAATTAAACGTTAAGATTAGAATTGATAAATAAATAGGTACTTGATATATTCATTTCTGCTTCATTGTACGCTACGCATGACATAATGGGTTCGATTCCCCGCTCGGACAAAGTGTTATTGTGTTTTACTATTAGGTACACCTCTGCTAACCCTTCGCGGGTTACAGGCTAGATGTTATGTTATGTTATTTCATTTTTACAATCTTTTGTTATTATTATTTTGTTTATGTCAAATCATCATCGTCATCGGTCTACAGCAGTCCAATGCTGGACATATTTACATACCTCCTCAATCGCTCGCCACTCAACTCAATTCTCGCAAGCCACCCTGTGAAGATCGTCGCTCGAACGAGTCTAAGGGCGTCCTACCACGCTCGCCACTCAAGAACACGTCTACCCTTAACGGTCATCGGTTCTACAGCTAATATGACCGGCCCATTGCCACTTTAGCTTACTTATTCCGTGAGCTAAAACTCTGGTTCTAAAAAGGTTATTTAGGTCAAATATTGCTACTGAATTTTAAAACAGTTGTCCCGGAACGATTGAGCTGAAATTTTGCACACACGATTAGTTTTGATGCCTGGTTGGCTAAGAGACGTCATTCTAGATCCGATCTTTGTATTAGGACATTCAGCCTTGAGGTTTTTGATTTTTGGATCTAGGATATGGCGGTTCCCTCACGATGTTTTCTTTCACCGTTTTGAAAGTAATGGTTTTTCTTAATCGTGTGGTTAGTACCTAACCTGGTTTCAGAGTTTATATGGCCGGCCATGGGCCTCTGATTTAACTTTACATGCCATCAAGAAATATTTCTCTGTAACAGTCGTCCCGACTAGGTAGCGGTAGCGAGCAGTGGTTCGCTAGCCTTCTTTTGAATCCATTAAAATAAAATGTTCTACTAACACTAATTTAACTACAGAATGTCTGAAGGTGTTGTCTCTCGACTCTGTTTATTTCTACACTCAGGGATTTTTTCAAAATTAAACCTAGTTGGTATTTATAAGTGGAGACCTGTAATTGGCTTTCAGTCTATTGTACTGTTCTTGATCTGTTTGTTTTAGCTGTAAGTCTCCCATGTTATTTAAATAAATAAATAAATAAATTACAAAAACAGTGTAGGTATTATCTTTTAATTGTAACAGCAATAGTTGTAGGTAGTACTATAATTAGGCAACAAGAAGCTTTAAATAGGTTTTTACATGTTTTCCGCCACCAATTATTAAGGGGAGACAATTACTAACATTATGTATTATAATAAAAAATAATTGGTGGCGGAAAATTAGTAAAAAACCTATTCAAAGCTTCTTGTAGCCTAATTACAGATTACAGAAGACGTGTGACATCTACCAACCTGCACTGGGCCCACGTGGTGGATTATAGCCCATTCCTTTCATAGGGAGGAGGCCTGCGCCCCAGCAGTGAAAACACTATAGGCATATTATGCTATGCTTCACATCACTATCACTACATCACTACATATTATAAAATAAAGTCCCCCGCCGCGTCTGTCTGTCCCTATGTATGCTTAGATCTTTAAAACTGCACAACAGATTTTGATGCGAGTTTTTTTAATAGATAGATTGATTCGAGAGGTAGGTTTTAGTGTATAATTTGCAGGCGGGCGAAACCGCGGGCATCAGCTAGTATGCTATAATACTTAAATATTTTTAAAATCTACTTTAACATCATCTATAAATAAGCATATGACAATAAGCTTGCCCCCTAATACATGGGACTTGAACATAACTGGCATAATGTGAGTCTACTGTAGGTGCTTCTGCCTTATCTGTAAAGAAAGAAAGAAAGAAAGAAAAATATTTATTTGGGACAAGCACAGGAAATACAAAAATAATATTAAAAAAAAAAAAAAAGAATTTAAATCTAAACAATAAAAAAAAAAGCAAACAAAAAAAAGCTTACATGCGTGCTAATAATATTCTAATTAATTATTATTTTAATTATTTATTATTATTGAATTTCATGCCTGCACTCTTAAGCGCAGCTAGTAAAAAGTTATGGGCTTAATGGCTATTTAATGAGTTTTACTAGGTTTTCTTACTGTTAAGATTGTCATAGACCAGGGAAGCATAGCACATAAAAAAGAAGAAGTATATGTCGTCGTGTGTGAAACATTGCTGCCAATGGTAACGTTGACAATCAAGATTATACGTTAAGTAAGAATCATCCAGAGAAGCTTGCTGGTGAGGATTATGGTATTGATATTGCACTAGAAACCAGAAGATTTTTTATTCTAGGTATGTAGGTCAACGACTTTCGGCCGCGAGTTATTGAAGTATCCAGTCTCTTTTGAGCCACGAACGAATAAATCCTATAACTTACGAGATACCAACACAATTCTGCGGGGAATTAAAAAGGAAACTCTTTGGAGAACAGACCATCCCCTTAGAACATACAAGTGCATAAAGAATGAAGAAACGCCAGGAATTTCTCAGCCACGGAATTTGTTTTTTTTTTAATATATTTTTTTATATAATAAGCTCGCACACTAACACTAACTTACACGGGACTTTATTTTTTATTTTTTTATATCTGCTATTAGCCCTAGAGTTTTAATCAGATTTGTTGATTTGTCATCTCTTGCTTGACTTAAACATAACTGGCCAATTTGAGTGTACTGGGTACACCTCTGCCTAACCCTTCAGAAATTACATGCGTGAGGTTATCTATACTTCTATGCTAATATTATAAAGAGGTAACATTTGTTTGTAAGTATATATGTTTGTAAGTTTGTATGTAGGGGGTAATCTCCGGAAGTAGTGAACCAATTCTAAAAATTGTTTCACTGGTAGAAAGCTACATTATTCGTGAGTGCTATAGGCTATATTTTATTCCCGTACTCCCACGGGAACAGGAACTACGCGGGTGCAACCGCGGGACGTCAGCTAGTGTTATGTTAAATTCCAGGACCACTTATTTTCTTCGTTGTTGATTCGAAATATCACACAGAGTTAACAAGATGTCTGGCACTGAGAATGCCACCTCTGCAAATTGGGTGTGTGAAGTTTAGCTGCGTAACAATGTCATAGTCAAAAAATCACGACCAAGTGTACACTTGGTCGTCGTTATATTTTTCATCATCTAAAGAAACTGTAGATGTAACTACGAGCACTTTCTAAAGTTTTAAGTATGTTTTGGTATATTTACTTAATTAGTGTTAAACGAAAATATTTTTGTGATGCAACTACGAATATGTAAAAGCAGCTTCAAGTCGCTCTTCAGTGATTATTAATTTTAGTTTTATATGGAAGGTATATCACTATGTATTGTATTGTATTGTATATGTAATCAACACGCATAGGTGCACCTAGGTGTGTTTAACATTCTGAAGATTTCATTTTGTAAATCTCTATTTATTGAAGTTTAGCTGCGTTACAATGTCATAGTCAAAATATCACGACCAAGTGTACACTTGGTCGTGATATTATTATCATCTAAAGAAACTGTAGATGTAACTACGAGCACTTTCTAAAGTTTTAAGTATGTTTTGGTATATTTACTTAATTAGTGTTAAACGAAAATATTTTTGTGATGTAACTACGAATATGTAAAAGCAGCTTCAAGTCGCTCTTCAGTGATTATTAATTTTAGTTTTATATGGAAGGTATATCACTATGTATTGTATTGTATTGTATCTGTAATCAACACACATGGGTGCACATGTGTGTTTAACATTCTGAAGATTTCATTTTGTAAATCTCTATTTATTTAGTAGGAAATAAAGAAGGCCCTGCGAACTACTTAGATAGATCAAATTAAATCCACAATTTGGGAGATGCGTAGATCTCTCCAGACGGATGGTATACATGATGATTTTCCCACAAACACGGGAAAATGCCATGGAAGGTTTAGATGTCATGTCAGGTCGCTACCTAACATTTGAATTTGACATTTCCGTTACTTGCAACTGTTATATCTATTGTAGTTATAGTTTACTTAAAAGCAGTAATTAGAAATAACACTACTGCACCTAAATGTACACTTTTGTAATATCTACTTTTTAAATAAATTATTCTTATTCTTAACTATTTTACAAATAGTCGTAGCTAGACAGATTTCCGGTAGGATTGCAAACCAGCCAACTGGCCAATATTTGTATAAAATCGAGGCGAGCTTCAAAAGGGTTGAAAGGGGGGGATGAAAAAACGGTCCCCATGCAAACAAAGTTTTTTTTTACTTTGCTTGTCTTCAATCGATCACGATTGATTTAATGTTGCTTCCCTACATAAATATTCAGGCAAATATTTGACCAAACAAGTTATATAATATTTGTACTTATAGTATACGTTTTAGGGGAAAGCAGTGTATAAGAAAAGTAGACGGCTTCAGGCTCTCTCCCGCTTGGAATTCTAGTGATCACTAAGTGTACTCGTCAAGTGAAATCATCTCAGTATGCGGTCACGTCTCAGTATGCGGTAGTGACACTAACAGTGTCCGCATACTGAGATGATTTCACTTGACGAGTACACTTAGTGATCACTGGATTCCAAGCGGGAGAGAGCCTGAAGCCGTCTTCGCGATTGAAATTAAGATACTTCTTGATCTCAATCGCTTCCCGTCGTAACGTCGAGCTCATATTAAAGGTAAAATTCGCGATAAATACTCGTTTACATGTATTTTATAACGTGTTCTGATCGTGAAAGTTTAAAAAGACAGTACAGGCGATGTTATGAATTTATGTGTATGAAATGTTAATGTGATAGGTGCATATATCAAACTGGGTGTACATGCTGTCCCGTCTACCATCAATTATTTAAAGTTGAACTTTGTTTTATTTGATGTTTTATTATCCACCACATAACATAAAAGCAGCGGTGGCCCAGTGGTGGCGGCCCCGACTTACGCGTGGGTTTGAACCTAGGCAGGCGCATTACTTTGTGTAATTTATTTCTTCACTACTGCTCTCAAAACGGTGAAGGAAAACATCATGAGGAAACCGGCATGTCCTAGAACCACAAAATTCGAAGACATGTGACATCTACCAATCCGCACTGGGCCCGCGTGGTGGATTATAGCCCATTCCCTCTCATAGAGAGGAGGCCTGTGTCCGAGCAGTGGAAACATTAATAGGCTGATGATGATGATGATGATGATGAACATAAAAGCAAAAACAAACTTCATCATTCTTCATCATCTTCCCGCCCTTGTTCCATGTTCTTACGAGTTTTTCCAATTTACTTCGTCAACCTTCACGCTATAATTCTAAGTCAAATAATTTCTCACAAATACACCAAAAAATTTCAAAGAATTTTAAAATAGCACCTTTGGATGGTCTAAAGAAAAACAAAGACTTTTTTTCTATCAAAACATTTCTCTGAAAGGGTCTTCAATGTGTATTCTGGGATCATAAGCATACAGATGGCTGAAAAAGATAGTAGTCGCTGAAAGATCAGTATCACTAGGAAAAGGGACTAAAAAACCAAGAACAGAAAGATACAAGTAACAATAAAAGTGTTTGCAAAAATAAACTCTAAAAAGTCTAAAATAACTTTACTTTCGGAAGTCGGTTTTATTCTGTTTTTTTGTAAGTCGGTTTATTTTTTGCAAAAAAGATTTTTTTTTTCGGGACCGATTTATTTTTCACAAAAAGATCCTCGTTATTTTGTTATTATAATTATAAAAAACCGGTCAAGTGCGAGTCGGACTTGCGAACGAAGGGTTCCTAACCATTATCTACGTATACTTACAACATTCGACAAAACAGCAAAAAAATCACGTTATATATTTATTTTATTTTAATTTAATTATTTATTTTTAAAGTGAATATACAACTAAACATTCTGTGAATATTTCAAGCATCTACCTGTTACCGTTATTAATATCGAGCAAAAAACGGCAAATAAATCACGTTTGTTGTATGGAAGCCCCCCTTAAATATTTATTTTATTCGGTTTTTAGTATTTGTTGTTACTGAAAGAGCATATTACAGTATAGCAGAGTATATGAAAGAGGACAAGTTTCTTCGTTCTTGAGATGACAAGGTTGTATTTTTTGACATGTTATTGTAATTTGTTGTATTGTAATTTGGTGTAGACATTTTAATGATAGTTTTTGTATTAGTGGTATTGTATCCATATTTTTATTGACTAATGTATTTAATGACTACTTTGACATTTAATTTTATCTAAATAATTATACTTGCTGAATTGTAATGATACCTAATCTTTAATGAATAATTATGATTTAATAAGTACCTACATAATTTCTATAATGTAATTTTGATGAATATTATCACGGTTTATGCACCATCTCTTCCTTCCAATTTGTACGCCACAATATGCGGCTAAACATGTTCGAACTTTTCTGTATTATTATTATCTTGCATGCAATGTATCATGTACACCATGTTTAAACAAATAAAATTTTACTTACTTACTTACTTGTTATAGCAACAACAGAAATACATCATCTGTGAAAATTTCAGCTGTCTAGCTATCACGGTTCATGATGACAAACAGACGGACAGACGGACAGTGGAGTCTTAGTAATAGGGTCCCGTTTTTACCCTTTGGGTACGAAACCCTAAAAACTGTGATTCTGAAATCTCTGAGAATGGGTAAAACGAAGCGTATGACGTAGCTGTTAGGCGGAGTACTCATGGAATTTTAATGATCATATGGCCAGAGCGCCCGAGGCAGCCTGACCCACTTTTGTCAGAACTACCCTACATGTCCTGTACTCTGCATTTGTTAGCAATGTTTATATTGGTACCTATGTTTTGGTTTCCCAAAGGACATCATTGGTTTTCTAAACATAAATCTGAAAATGGTGTGGTATCTACATATTAGTATGAGCAAAATATTGCAGTTGATTGTAAAAAGTTAAGTATCAAAACACTATTTTTTTTCTCTTTTTTAGGGTTCCGTACCCAAAGGGTAAAAACGGAACCCTATTACTAAGACTTCGCTGTCTGTCCGTCTGTCTGTCCGTCTGTCCGTCTGTCCGTCTGTCTGTCACCAGGCTGTATCTCATGAACCGTGACAGCTAGACAGTTGAAATTTTTACAGATGATGTATTTCTGTTGCCGCTATAACAACAAATACTAAAAACAGAATAAAATTAATATTTAAGGGGGGCTCCCATACAACAAACGTGATTGTTTTGCCCTTTTTTTGATAATAATGGTACGCAACCCTTCGTGCGCGAGTCCGACTCGCACTTGGCCGGTTTTTTTCGAAGTTTGTTATATGAGTCTACACGCAAGATGTGATTCGATTTCTCTCGAAGACATTAATATTCTTTTTTACGCTTCTTTTAATGTGCCTAATAAACATAAGTTAAAGTACGCTTTATCTAGACTATAATTGCAAACATAACATACGCACTTGGTAGTATTCAACTCAAGGAACAAGTATGACTTGAAGAGAAATTGTTGGATCTTGGAACTTATACACTTTGGCGCTTTGAACTTAAGATTGCCATACCAAAGCAAGTTGCACACATTTCTGAACTATGCATTCTCTCCTAAGTGTGCTAAGTTCTCCACCACCTTATTGTATAGAATACTAAAAGCATATATCATACATAACATATTACGTCGGAATTCTCTCTCTTGGTCACGCGAATCTCAGCAATTTAGGTATGCACCTAAATTGCTGCACAACTCGGAACAAAAGCTAGGTGCATTCGCTAAGGTAGCCCACAAAATTGATATTTTCTTAAGAGCCTATACTACCTCAGATTAGCGACTCTATTTGTGGTGGTTCTTTCGTTTGTAAAACTGTTAGAATAACGTTCTAATTAGATTGCACTACAAAGCGGTTGTTACGTCAGTCACTGCGGCCGAATAGTGCGATATGAGTGGTTTTTATTCTTAATAAAATCAAATTTTCGACTTTTGGAAAAAATAAAAAACATAAGACCTGCTTTATAGTTAGTTCAGTTAGTATGCAAAGTTTCATGATCTAATTTGAAGTACTTTTTGAATACCAGCGGTTTATTGTTCGATTTGGAGGTAACTTTGGGATATTTTTCTATCGAGAAAATTTTATGAAATCGTGTTTTCGCCAAACATAGGACCTAACATTAATCCTCAACTTTACCATATATTTATTTCAAAATTAATGCTGCAGTATTTTAGGCGTAACGGAGGATCATGATAAGCCATTTGAGGTAGTATAGGCCCCTTTCTGCACGAGATAATGATTCGTATTTAAATTCGAGTGAACTGATCCAATCTCGAACAGAGTTTTTTCAAAGTAAAGAATGGTCACAGCTTCAGATTTCTGAAAGGTACTATACTGATACCCGAAAAGAAGTGTAATAAGGAAGTCTGTGCAGTTAAATGTATTTCACCCTTATTAAATAACAATTTCCTGCCGCAGCTAGCAGCCGCCCGTTAACAAGCTTCCGTGTTTTGTTAATAATTTATGTAGCTACTCTTGTTACATTCCTATATCTATAAATATTCCATAAATATCCTATAAACTCCTTTTGTGTGTCTGTGTGATTAATTAGATCAGAGGTTCCCTAACATTTTTTTTTTCTGGTAGAAACTAGAACACTTTCATAATTGTATGGTTTCGGTGGACCCTCCAATGAATAGCAAGAAATTTGCAATAATATTTTTTTGCTAAAGACCGATTTTTTTGGTAAAAAATCTGAAAATTAGAATCTTATAGCTTCGAAATGCTTTTTTAAAGTCCCAATACGACCATTTTCACCGAAATACAACCGGTCATCACCGGAATATTTGTTTCTTTTTTTACTTTTTCGAGTAGCTTATTATCTGCCTACATTGATAGATAAAGAAGTCAAGTCAACATTTTTGTTCTTTAGTATCGAAACCAGATAAACTTTAGTGGGACATCCACAACTCACTAAAACTGCTTATCAGACTTTTTGAGCCGCTGACCTGTAACCACTGTCAAATATCTACAAATGACTCCCGGGATTGGTCCCGGTTTATCGTTCTTTCCGAGCAGTGATAGGAATAGGTAGTGCTTATTAGCCTAAACTTCGAAGAACAGAGACAAGAATCGGAGACTTCCTTAGACTATATTTTTTTCCGGGACATCACGTAAGTACATCAAAAATTAATGTTATTTGGAATAAGTAATTGGTCTATGTTTACCTAAAGTTTGCGACTAGAGATAACATAACACAGTCGTTACAACCATCAAAATTTCTGAAAGTTTTCTTTTTAAGAACATTTTGGAAACGACTTCTTCATCATAAAACTATGATACGCTCTCTTAGGTACGCACTCTTAGAATTTACAAAAAAAAACTCGCCGTGGTCGCATAATAAAATATAGTCTAAGGAAGTCTCCGATTCTTTTCTCTGTTCTTCTTCGAAGTTTAGGCTAATAAGCACTACCTATTCCTATCACTGTTTCCGAGGCACGGAGGAAACTGGCAGGTCACTCATTCACGGACCAACCTAGGCCTGCGCGGGTTAACATTAAAGATAGACCCGTGCGGCTGTTATTCAAGTAAGTACCTAAACAAAAATAGTGCGGACCAAAAGAAGACTGCTTGAATAAATAAAATACGATTGCCGTTGGACGAAATAAATAATATTTCATTCAAAAAAGGATAGAAACCGAATCAAAGCTACACAATTGAAAAGCTAGCCTCCTACGGGATTGTGAACAAAACACTTCAAAAACAGAGTAGGTACCTAACAAAAAACCGGCCAAGTGCGAGTCGAACCATTAGGACGTTATCGTCGACAGCAAGTCCATCAAATAATAATGTTTGCAAGTACATCACAAAACGAAGCGACATGGCTGTACTTGGTTTTGCATCTTAACGATGAAGTTTCGCAATTTCAAATAGGAATCTAGACATTATAATAATAACAAACCATTTATTTCAGGGAACAAAGGCCTATAGATAAAATACCTTTACCTAAAAATATATAATAATGCATTACGTCAGCAGCAATGAGCCGATTTGGAGAATCTTTGCATTCGCCATACACGAACGAGTAGAATACGGAATCTCGACGCACAAAACGTCATCCCACTGTGGTATTTAACTGTGCATCTGGAGAATGGACAACATGGCTTATTTTACCACCAGCATCAACACTTAATTTTTATTATTTGTTGTTATAGCAGCAACAGAAATACATCATCTGTGAAAATTTCAACTATCTGGCTATCATGGTTAATGAGATACAGTCTGGTGACAGACAGACAGACGGACAGTGGAGTCTTAGTAATAGGGTCCCGTTATAACCCTTTGGGTACGGAACCCTAAAAAGAAAATTTAATCTGGGTATTGACCAAAGAGATGAACGGCCATTTTCAATAACTTACTAACAGATAACGGAAGGTTGCTATCTCTGTCTGTTTGACATTTAGCTTACGGACCGTTAGAAATAAAACGTTACTGAAAAGCTTTCTTTGATTTTTCTATGAATCAAGTGACAGGTAGGTGACGCGGATAGGATATTTCAAGCTAACTATGTTTATAGAAACACCCGATAGCTATGAGACGTAGGCATATTAACAAACAGTTATAAAACACGACCGTTAAAAGACTTGACATCGGGAATCTTTTCATACAATAATTTTGATTCCGAACATATTCGATTATGACACACGAATGCTAGCTACCTGACAAGCGGGCGTATGACACTCGACTGACCGATTGTATACTAAGTAGTAACAAGTATTGTATACTAATTAGTAACAAGTATTGTATACTAAGTAGTAACAAGTATTGTATACTAAGTAGTAACAAGTATTGTATACTAAGTAGTAACAAGTATTGTATACTAAGTAGTAACAAGTATTGTATACTAAGTAGTAACAAGTATTGTATACTAAGTAGTAACAAGTATTGTATACTAAGTAGTAACAAGTATTATATACTAAGTAGTAACAAGTATTATATACTAAGTAGTAACAAGTATTGTATACTAAGTAGTAACAAGTATTGTATACTAAGTAGTTACAAGTATTGTATACTAAGTACTAACAAGTATTGTATACTAAGTAGTAACAAGTATTGTATACTAAGTAGTAACAAGTATTGTATACTAAGTAGTAACAAGTATTGGATTACGATTTTGTCAATGTTTAACCGTTCCTTTAATATATGTATTCAGCTGAATACTTAGCAAGGCATTTTTAATGTCCCAGTGTTTGCAGAATATATTTTAGTTATTAATTATGTGACAAATCCTGTGAAAACGGTGCCCAAAGGTATCAAACCTTTGGCCACCAAGTTTACACAATTTCAATATCAATTGAAATTGTGTAAACTTTTTTGTTCCTTTTTTGTTTCCAAATTATTTAAAGAGTTTAATTGTCAGATTACCATCAGGATTAAAAACTGGATTATTCAAATTATAAACAAGTTCGTTGTATGAGCATTTGAGAGCAGCAGTTAAGTGTTCGTGTCTTGTAATTCTAACACCACTTTTGAAAAACACAGATTGTACCACATTGTATTTCAATATTATGTAACACAAGAATCAATGAAATTTTAATTAAATCCTCATCCGGCAACTAGATTTATGAAGACATGTGTACAGGTGTATATTACAAACTAATCTAAAACATTAATATAAGTCTTAATGAGTTTTTGATCCAATGCAACTGCGTAGCCTTTGCTACGAGATCTCGTAGCGGTCTTCGTAGCAGAAGTCATGTAGTTCGAGCGTAGCACCATTAATACTAAGTTGTTGGAAAGTTGTTCAAATAGACGTAGTTTGATATATTGCCATTGAAGAATTTTACCATTGTAGAACATTACACTTCTTAAGTGTTTTAAACATGACACGTGACCGTAAATTAATAGGTACTTTGTAATAACAAAATAAAAACTTAATTTTTGCAAGTCGTCATAAATAAATTTATTAGTTTTGGCCGCGGCTTTTCTCTCGAGGAGGTCGAAAATTATCCCACGATAATGTATACTGGGATAAAAGGTATCCCATGACCATATTGTGTTAATTTAACGTAATTCGTTAATGGGGCTCTCATCATTATGATTTTGGAAATAGGGATAATTATTTTTCCCAGATTATATTCGGCGGTCCCTGTAGCCCGGCGGGGTTTATGATACAGCTGATACGGCAGTTGCTAACCCTTTGTGTAGATACTCCAGAATTTACTAATCCTCACTTGACGGTATTACAAAGCCTTTGTATAATTCGGGGTTCTCGCTAAGCTATTCTAGTGGTGGCTACAAATTTACGGTAATTTTAAGGCCTGGGTCAAAGTGGTCAAAGTGTTCTTTATTTGAAAGTTTAAAACCTGTCCTGCATAAAATAGAAGACATTTAATACCGTGCCTTCTTAGGCAAAGGTAACGAAAGTGACTGATGTTGTATTTTTGTTACGTCACGCCAGTATCGCATCACTACTTATAAGTATAGTTGACGGTTTGATAATATTATAACAGCCAGAAGATGTTCACAGCTGAACAAAGGCCTCTCCCAAGGGTCGCCTCGTCAACCTATCCGTCTTTGCGTTTTGACACCAATTCCCAGGGATTCAATCTCCTTGGTCAATTTTCATATAGCAGCTGTCTAACTACCAATTACAATGTCGACTACATCTACCGGGAACCACACTTTTTGTGTTTTTTTTGTTCGAATTTTACTTTACCGAAAACTATTGACCGACGTCTTTTTTGCTATAAGCATTATTTGACATATTTTAAGATCATCGAAATATCGTGTGTAGGTAGGTAGTATTTTACCGAATTATATTTCGCCAATTAACAAAATAACTTTTATAAAGCCTCTTTTGAACTTTTTTCATTTGCCAAATAATTATTTGCCATATTTTCACTACATCGACAACATTTTACGAAATATTATTTAGTCACAAATATTTAGCCGGTTACTTGGTAGCATTTTCAATATTAAATTAGAATAGTGTCATAAAAAGTCAATAGGTATGTTGTGCTACTTTATTGACAGAAACGAATCGCTGCAAAACCGACTTCACGCAGTCTTGTCTGCCCTACGACTAGAGTGTAATTTAAGCCAGCAGCTTCAGCTTGCTGGCCTTCAAACCACCTGCGATAAAAAGTTCGCGTGGAGCCACCCAAACCTCGCAGCGCCGGAGCCGTGACAGAAACAATGTTTGCTGCATGTTGTATGCCTGCTTGCGTGTAGCATACTTGTTTGCACCCTACATGCTTGCTTGCATGCTGCATGCCTGGTTAATAAATGGTTTAATGAATGTTCAGAAACATAATACTTCGAACAAATGTTATTTCGGTTAAGTGCAACTTCGGTAAAAAGTTTTTTCGACCAAATGAAACGTAAGATACGGATTTACGGTAACAGCTGGTCGGTTTGTTGTTCCACAAATATTGTCGAATCGAATCTGCATACTAAGAAAAAACGGGCAATACCTAAGCCTTCAGGTTTTATTCTCCGTGTTCGTTAAAATTTTCAGTGAACACACCCAAATAAATATTGTTCGGCTTTGGTTGATTTGTATGAAGAATTAGATTGATTCGATACTCGGGCAACACAAAATACCATGAACGTTGGAACTGTATTGAACTTTTCTTCAATAGTGTATGTAGACCATACGGACTGAAAGCCGATTCGAAAGGTTTTCAGGAGAAAACTATTGTCCTCTCTTGAAAACCTGATAGGATTTATTTTAACGAGTATCAAGCCGTTGCCTGAAAGTCGTTTGACTTGTAGACTGCGATATTGTCCGGAAATATTTTGCAGTGAACCCGTTCAACTAAAACCTTTTGCTATCTTCCAATACCACAATTTAACGCACCGGTAAGAAATTAATCGTATTAACGAATATATTCAGTTATTAATTATATCCTACATAAATATTACATTTCTTTTGTAAGGTCTTAAAAGGCCTAATTATTACGTGCCATATTTTTTTTTATTTAGTGATAATATGCACAACAGAATCCTACTTAAAATTTATATTTTATTACAGAAAAAACAAAACTTGGTAAATTTTGACGTGAATTTATGATACCTATCCCAGCTTTTTATCCCACTGCAGATTAACCTTACAGAGGACCTAGGTAGGTGGCGTTTTAAAAATGTCTCATATTTCTGCAGCAACATTTAACAGGATCGTTGCCCAAAGTTTCTAAATCATAAACCTTGTATTTATGTGTGTTGTATGTATTCTAGTTAATTTTAAGAATTATTTTCAATGTTACGGAAATATTTGTACGGGCGCGCGCGCGTATTGTTTGTTCGTCTAAAAATGATTGGACTCAAACGATTTTACAGGTTGTTACAAACAAGTAAATATGATTACTCATATGGTAAATTCTGGAGCAAAAAGAATATTAATGTAATCAATTTGTATTTTTTTTCTGAGTAATTAACTCAGTCGATGTGTGCATCTACATCCCGAAATTATTTTGACATAAACTGATTTCATTTTGCTGTACCTTCAATATAGTGTGACCTAATCTTCCCAAGTTTTTGAAATTCAAATGAGGATTTTGAAAAGGGTACATTCATTTTAACGAAAACCAGTGTCGTAATTTTCCTCATTCACAAAAATGTGATGTTTCCACATCTGGCCTCAAATATTACGGAATGTGATTTGTAAGAAAAATAATGTTGAAATTCTGACATTTCATTTATAGAACAGTAATGGAATATATAATGTAGGAGCTCGTGGCTAAATAATATCAGCCGCTCGGATCGATCGTTAGGTTAAGCCGTGCTTGCCTAGGTTGGTCTGTGGATGGGTGAGCACCCATTACATACCGAGTTTCCTCCGTGCCTCGGAAAGCACGTTAAGCTGTTGGTCCCGGCTGTCATTTGTAGATCTTTGACAGTCGTTAGGTAGTCAGAGACCCAAAAAGTCTGACAACCAGTCTTACCAAGGGGTATCGTATTACCCGGTACTAACTGGGTTGTGGAGGTCAGATAGGCAGTCGCTCCATGTAAAATACTGGTATTCAGCTGCATCCGGTTAGACTGGAAGCCGACCCCAACATAGTTGGGAAAAGGCTAGGCAGATGAATGGAATATATAATGTAGGCAATCGCCTACGTTTCAGTTAGTAGGTACTCGTTTATCAACGAAGTTCAACTGCGACTGCTATAAGCGTGGGTTCGATTCCCTGGTCGGGCAAAAAAGTGTTGATGGGTTTTTTCATTACGAATTTCTCGTGGCAGCCCGGAGTTTAGAAGTTGGCGGTGTGATACCCCCGTACCTCGGAAAGCACATTAAGTCGTTGGTCTTGCATCTGATCTCTCTCTCTCTCTCTCTCTGCTCGTATCGACTTGCCGTCTCATCGGACTATGAGAGTAAAGGAACAGAGTACCTGTGTTTACCACACACTTATGCACTACAATATGTCCTGCGTACTTGGTCAATCTCCGTTCAGATTAGCCGCCGTGTGGCCAAATGCGGTCGGGAGTATATTACTGTAGTGCTGTATGGCTTTTTAGTGGATCCATGAACGACATTGTGGATTGCGCTGTTCGTGAAAATTTGTGAATTGTTCCGTCAATATAGTATTGTAAAAACAAGATGGCCGTAACGTGCACGTCTTTCTAAATCGTTCTCACATATACATACTCGTAATCATATATAATCTCAGCATGAATGATGTAACCAAGATTTTGTACCAATATTTTAATTTTAAATTGTCCATGGAGTTTTTTGCCCATTCTAGTCCATTGAGATCTACGCCTTGGAATGGGCAACTACGGTACTTTCACAAGTTATTTTGCCTTGTGACTATGACTATAGCTTTGTTTTTTTTTTCGTTTTTTTAAAAGTTTAAAAGTTTAAAAGTTTATTGACCATATAAAAGAACAACCTTAACATACAAATCGCAACAATCCTGTGATTTGTGTCTGCTAATATACAATTGTAATTTCTTATTATAAATACCTGTGTAGGTTATACGGTTGTTTGATCTTGATTCACACTGACCTCCGTACTAGTGAAAACTGTATCACGGCAGATCAGTCTTCCTCGTTCACAAACACTCGCACACTTTCACAATAATACACATAACTTGCATTTAACTGTTAGATAAACATAGATTAATTTATGAGTTTGCAATACAGTGGGTATTATCTGGACATTTGGTAACTTGATTACAACAATTTGTGAGGGTAAATTGTAAAATATTTAAAGTATATGCAAACCTTTCAGACAAGAAAAATTTAGGATTTTATGAGTTACGGTATGAACTTAGAACATTAAGATAACAATCAAAGTTGCCAATAATGGCATTACAGAAACAACCAAAAAGTAAATATAAGTATAAAGAATTAAAAAAACAAAAAATAATGGTGTATGTGTGTGAAATGTATATGAATGCGCGTGTTGTGTAGGTGTGTTTGCATGGAATGAGAGTGTGTACGTCTTTCTGTGAATGTATTTATGATATGGATGTTAATAGCTTTTCTGTGTTATTATAGTTCATTTCGATTAGATATTTATTTAAAGTTTTTCTGCAAACAGAGAAAGTCGAATTGCGTAAATTGATGAACTTAGATAACTGGTTATATAAATGTGGTCCGAGATGATCAAAAAATTTATCTGAAAAAACCGTCTTACGTTTAGGAATGGGGTACACCAGATCTTTTCTTCGTCTAGTATTGAAATTAGTTACCCTTGAAGTTAGTTTTGTCATTCAAAAGTGTCTTTAATGGTCTAACTGAAATAAACAGTTTGAGTTTGGTTTTTGTTTCTTCTTATTGCTCGGAGTAAATAAACAATAAACTATCAGGAACCCAGTAATAAGGTATTATTAAAATAAACATCATTTATCATTAGGTTGATCTTAGGCTCAATATATAGACGATTTTGTTACATAAATTAAAAAGTTACGTTAAGTTTCTTTAGTTAATTTGTTTAGTAGGTAATTTAAATAGTAGTCTTATTCATAGTTGCATTAATAAGTATACCTCTGTGATTTAGTATATAAAAATTACTATTGCGGTGCTTGTTTTCATAACATAAAATATTCCTGAATATTTAAAATATACATTTTTTGTGCAATTTTCTGTAAGGTTTCCGCCCAAGATGATGGAACGAAGTTGAGTTAAGCAAACTTTTTACATTTTTTCTTTATTGGTGCTCCAAAAGTGACAAAGTTGAAAGAAATCCTCATCACACTCGGACGCTATCGCTAAAGACAACTTGACTTTTTCATTTTAGTCGTTCTTTCAAGAAGTTAAGCGATAAGTTTGTATCATTGTGTTTTTCTCTTATTTTGATAGTAGAATCGAGATATGAATCCGACAAAATATGTGTGAACCCACTATAGTACCTAAAAAAAGAATACCTGACCCGGCGATAAATATAGCTAATCGAGTTGTAATCGATTTTAACGAGGCGACGATTGTAGGAAATTGCACCTGGCGAGTTAAAGGATAGTGTGCATACCAGCTATAATAATTAGTTAACCCCTTTTCTTAAGTTAAGTTGATAGCGATCTTAAAAGTTGCAATAGTTGGCTTCCACTTTTGCTTGCTATTCTTACTTAGAAAACTTAGCTTGCCATGATTGTTAGCATGGTAAGAATTGTTTGATGAAATCACCATCTGGAAGTTTTCTTGCTTTAGTAGTAGTTGACCGACAAATTAAAATGTCAAGTGCTGTGATGGATTGACTGAATCATTAATAGTCAAATGGATAGCTAGCCGTGTGGTATCCGACAGAATAGAACAGTACCAACCAATTACACTCACGGGTGTCGTATAAGGCGACTAATGTCTGAGGCAGAACACCTTGCACCTCCGTAGACCAGAGCATATGCAGCAGCGTTTTCTGTTAGTCTTTCATCACTGCGATCTCCAATCCGCCTGCCAAGCGTGGAGATTACGGCAAATTCCTCCCATCATGAGAGAGGCTTATGTCCAGCAGTGGACGTTATGGGCTGTTGTTGTTGTTGTTGTTGTTGGATAGCTTGAATTGCGTTTAATTTAGACATGTTGTTAGTATATTTAGACGCCCTAAGTATTTGGTTCCAATTTCAACGAAAAAGGGTAGGTATTTTCTTGATCTTGAGCTTTAAATCTTAATTAGTACTGTTGTGATAGGCGGTTGTAGCAAAGCATTATACAGTTTCACTGGTTTAGTTTAGCCTTATTTAACCGGTATGTTCCCAGGCGTTCCCGAAAGGGAACAGAACATTGTTTTTTAATTATGTCTTTTTTTATAATATATTATATTTATAACAATAGTATTAAGTAAGTAATTAAGTATTTTAAAGAAGTGTAATATTTAATTTATGTATCTTATTTTGTAAGGTATATAATATATATATAGATATTATTTATTTATTTATTAAAAACTTTATGCACAAGTAAAAAAACTGTACAAAGGCGGACTTAATGCTTAATTGTGATTGAACTTCACGTACAGGTAAGTTCGTTTAATCATCAATTACTCTCAAGCTTCGTTCTCGATATTAGCATTAATACACATGTAGATGTTGAGAGATATTAATCATTTGTGAAATATAATCAATAACATGGTTACAATTTGACTGAAGGAAACAATCAAATTCAATATTTACTATATTTATAAATATCGTCAATCACATTGAATAGATTTTCAATGAGAACAATACTACATAAAACAAATAAGATCCATTATTCATTTAACACACATGTGACAAAATCACCTTTAGTAGACATATCGTCTAATATTGTTCTATTAGAATATTTGGCAAATACAGTAGAAATTAAACTCCACCCGGCAGTAGGTATAAGCTTTAGAAGTGGCTGCGTGCCTGGTGCAATGCGCAGTCAACAGAGAGATATCAATGCCACTGGTTAGTAACACGCTTTTTAGCCATTGCTCAAAGCCTGCAATGTTACTGCTGGGTATGGTTTTCTAAATGAAATGAATTTATTATTAATACATGATTGGTCCTATCAACATAAACATAAAGAGCCTTTGTGCAAAATACGGTAAGGAAAATAGTGGTTGTGGAACCCACTCGTTAAGTTATAATTAAATAAGTTATTTAAATAATACACCCTGAATCAGATTTGATAATATCAACATGGATTTTTGATAATGTCTACATTCTATGAGCTGTTACCAGAGCTAGAAGGATTGCTAACTTTTAACTAAGATTTTCAAGACTTAAATTTTCGTTGGGATACAATTCCGCCAAATAATGTAAAATTTCATCAGTGTTCCACGTTAAATTGTATTTAGGAACTGTGGTACTGGGCCACAATCGAAGGATTCCCTTGAAGAATCTCAGTCTAAATTCGTTGTTCACTATAATTATCGTGTCCAAGTAACAACGACAAAGGACGATCGCGAGCTATTTAGGGTACCATACCGAGCTCCGGTACAATTGCGTTAGAAAACAAAGATCATTCGATGTCACAGATTTATAGGGATCTATGTTGTTTTCGTGACAGTACGCAAATCACTTCTTAAGGCAAGTATCTTACTGCTTGATATTGTTAAATCTGACAAACATGCTAGTGACGGCTGTGGAATTCTTCTTCGGAGAAGAGATGCCCGAAAAATTTCCCGACACGCACGCTCGCTACAACGAGAAATAATTAAATCACCCGCCGACTTTAAAAAGAGCGGTTTTGATGTGAGGAGTTTTCAACCCTGGTAAAAATTTGTCCATGGTGTATTGAACACGTTAATTACATAAGCGTCAGGGTGATAATCGGGAAACATAGATATCGCACTTATGATTTATTCTGCTCGCGAACAAGTCAATGCAAGGGACACCCAAGTGTTGCGTTATTACAAGCTTTTTTTTTTTATACTAATAGCGGTTTGAAAAAATTCCCAATTTTCCCTTCTTGATTCAGTGTCCGCAACTATGTTATCAGAAGAACGTATATAACCAGCATGAACATTAATGTAGGTACGATATTGCCGTTGTATTATCAATACGAAACAAAATTTGAGAATATTTCAAATCTTGTACAAAAACTTTAAGCCCAAGAAAAGCTGTAAGAATTTTCCAAATAATTTATATGAAGAGTTTGCTCATGTTGACTCCAAGGTCCACTGGCAGTCTCGTCACCACAGGCGGCGCCCCATCCCGTTGTTGAGGCATCACTAGGTACTGATTCCTTTATCGCATTAAGCCACCAGTCAAAGATGGGAGACAACTCAATTGGTAAGATAATAAACTTATCATAGTTTTCATCACCTTTGAGGTTTAGATATTTACACCTCTCAAAGTCGTTGGTATAAAACCATTCGTAGTCTACGGCCTGACATGCGGATGTAAAAAGGCCGATAAAGCGAGCTAAATCTCTTATTTTATTACATCGTTTGAGCTTCTTATTTCTTAGTAATTCTGTTTAAATTTTCTTTCTTTTGTCATTATGTAATCTTACTTTTATTTTTGAATATATAATTTCCTAAGAACTTGCAACAATTAATAGGCACAACAGAACATTTTTCTGTGTTAACGATAAATCCTAACGATTTTAATAATTGTATTGTTATTCACATTTTGTAAACAGTCAGTATTTATGATTGACCAACCAAAATCAAATCATCCAAATAAAATGTTGATAAATATCCTAAAGACCTCAGTAACTTTGTGACTGGTATAAGAATTTTTGTAAAAATATACGGGAACGGTAACATGATAAACTCGTACAGATCCATTAAATAGTTTTTTTTTTTTTAATTTGTATGCTAATAAAAAAATAGGCATCTTTTAAATCAATTGTCAATTGGTAACATAAAATAGTTGTTTGATAAAAGTTTTAAAGGTGTTCTTAAATCTTCAAGTTTAAAATGTTAGGTTGGCATTTAATTGTTTTAGATTTAATATTGTTTACCGTTTGACCTAGAAACAAGAAATATACTGGATATGTATTGACCAGTGCATGGTTGACATAAGGACACTATGCCAGTACTAATAAGATCTTATATGGATGCTTTAAAGGCCTTATATTCGTATTGCAAATAAATAGGCTCTGATGGAACGGTTGTTTGAATAACTGGGTCAGAAAACATAATTTGATAGCCAGAAATCCAAGAGAGTATAACAGGGTTAGCATTCAATAAACACCACTGTTCATAGAAAAACGAAAGACGACCCGCGGGGCTTACCGGCTCTAACGTCGGTGACCTGCTTGCGGCTGACGTGACAATGGCCTGGAAGCGTTGATGTGCGTCGTCCTCGTCTGCTGCCTCTGAGTCGATTTGATGGTGTCGCCCGCGCATATCTCGCGCCCACCGGCAGCGGTGCGGTAGGAACTGTCGATGACGGCGACGCGCCGGGAGGGCTCGGTCGTTTAAAGGCCTGCAGTTGACTGCCTTAGCCGGTGTATTAGCCGTAGAATGCATTGTGGACGACCTTATATCAGCTCCAGATTTTATAATCGTTTTGGCTGATTTTAATGTTTCTGATAAGCTATTGCCAAAGAGAATTTCGTCTATTTTGGTTTTATAAAAATTATCTTTGAGCTCCTTCTTGACAGTTGAAAGAATAAAAGAACGTCGTGAGATCGAGTCCGTACACTGAATATCGCCGACTATTAGAGATACTTGAATCTGCGGATTGAGGGTAGGCACTTTTATAAACTTTCAGTTCACGGGCACCAAATATCTGCCTTTCAAGTCCTTGCGGTTCTCTTTAGCCAGAGATCGTAATGTGGTTTAGTCTAATTGCCAAATCCTTTTGAATTTCCCTGCCATATTCTTTAGTTGAGGTGGGGTCTTCACCACATATTTCCATTAAATCTGGATCTAATTCGGGAACGTCTTGTTAAGGAGCAGGGGCCTCCGGTTCACTCGTCCTATCGAAAGGTACGGTGGCGGTAGATTCCACAGCAGGCGCAGTAAGTACTTGCGCGGGTGGCAGTGCGGCGGTAGTGGAGCTCGGCAGCAGTATGTGTATGTGCCGTGATGTTGTCGGCGGTAGGCGACTGTGTGACAACCGGGGCCGGGACCTCCTCCTCATTAATAAATTCGGCTGGGGCTGGTTGCCAGTACGAGCACCCAGGTTGTGGATCTGTATCGACGTGATAAGTGGCACAATCGTCATCGATTGGGATTGGTTCACACTCTGGCAGCAAAATAAGTATTTTACATATATAAACCTATAATTGGTGGGAAGTGAGACTCCTTGTGAGAAACACGCAATCCCAATAGGTGGCTAATATAAACCTTTATTTGGTGGGAAGTGAGACTCCTTGTGAAAAACACGCAATCCCAATAGGTGGCTTACATAAACCTTTATATGGTGGGAAGTGAGACTCCTTGTGAGAAACACGCAATCCCAATAGGTGGCCTAAATAAAACTTTATTTGGTGGGAAGTGGGACTCCTTGTGAAAAACACGCAATCCCAATAGGTGGCCTAAATAAACCTTTATTTGGTGGGAAGTGAGACTGCTTGTGAGAAACACGCAATCCCAATAGGTGGCTTATAAAAACCTTTATTTGGTGGGAAGTGAGACTCCTTGTGAGAAACACGCAATCCCAATAGGCGGCTTAAAAATTATATTAATTGTTCTAGAAAACCGCTTTAATTCCTAGAGGAATGATGTAGTAGGTACATGCTATGGAAAAACCCCACAGGTAGATCCGAGCAGCAAGTACTTAATTTAGGAAGTGGAAGGCCCCCAAAGGACAATCCGATTTTCCGTATTATAATTACACTTTTAACCCGATATGAATTCAAAACCACAACGTGAGAAGCCAGGCGGTTGCGATGCTCAAAGTAACCAATTGAAATATGCACCCTGCATGTTTTAAAAGGCGTAGAAAAAACACCATCCGACGACGATGCACTGTCTTATCGAGTACGTCGCCCAAGTTTTATTTCGCGTTCTAATTTTTTAAGTTTTTTACATAAATAACTATAATTATCTCGCTAATCACTCTTTCTTTTCGACATTTTATGGCTAAATTATAAAAACGCACTTGAGAACAAAGAAATGATGCGAAACAGCGAAGCACTGATACGTGAATGAGCTGGGTAGGTGAGAATGTCATAGTCAAGAACAAAGTTTTGAATCTACCTTACTTTGATTCATATTTATAGTTTTAAATAATTTGTGTTTTTCTCCTAAATTCAATGCGAAATGGTGAGTCTGTAAGTGAAACTACATGTGTATTAATGCTAATATCGAGAACGAAGCTTGAGAGTAATTACCTACACATAAATCCAGATTGAATAACAGTAACTAGACCAACTACAATCAATGACACTGTATTGATTGTAGTTGGTCTAGTTACACAGTGAACATGACTATGTGTCCTCGACTTTCTAACCACTAAATCTAGGTAAGCTGTGGTTACAAGAAACAGAAATATCTAGGCACTTGAAAGGTCAAACGAGACGCTCACCCTTTAGTTACACTTTGTAACTGGTTCAGTAGCCAAAATAGTGTGGGTAATAAATAGTAATCCATTATTAGAATCTTTACTTGGGTATCTCGAGAAACCTCTCGGATAAATGTGAGTTATTTAGGAGGTAGTCGGCTGCTCAGGGTACTTAATATTGTAAGGATATATGCCTGCCTAAGTTGGTCTAGTGGTAGCATAGGACTACGAGGCTGTCCTGGGTAAGTTTTCAAATTAGGGAATCTTTAGAACTTGCCTATGGCATTCCTTAGGGAAATAAGACATCACTGTACCAGGAAAAGGTCGTGAGGGAAGTTTTGAGTTGGAATGTGTACTTTAAGAGTAGGGTAACTACAGAGAAACAATTAATGGAATTGTAAAATATGAAAGCTGCTTTGCCGCCAATTATATTGAGGGAAGGGTACAGGAATGATTATTGCTCTAATTAACGCCAAATGTTTTTAACAGCATCACATTTTATCAAATCTTTGGAAGCATCATGTTTATTCTTGTCAAAATGAGAAGCCAGATGGCAAAGTTTGTACGGCGGTTGGCTACATAGAGTGCGCCAAACGCCTAAAAGTCCCATCGCTTATGTAGACCGGAGACATCGCTGCATCCCAGCAGTGGGCTGCGGCTGGCGGGTTGTGGGCCCTTTGTCCCGTGGAGTCAAATTATGCCCGTAAACATACGGGCACCGTCGATGGGGCGGCCATGTAGGCCTCAGCCAATGGCGAGCGCGCTTTCGCCGCTTTCGCCGCCTGTGAGTTAGTGTCATTTTGTGTCGGTAGAGGCGCTACGGTGTTAACCGTATCTTCACGCGGTCTGTCACCGCCAGGTGGAACTCCCGGTGCCCCGGATGATGATGATGATGTAGATTTTTTAATGTATTAATTATATACGGAGACATTGCAGTTGGTTTATCCTATACCAAAAAAATATTCGAAAGCATATTCCATACACCAATCCCCACTGGGTCCGCATGGTGGATATATATGGCTCACGTCAAACAGAGAACAGCCTGGCGTAATGTTGAAACATTTAAGTCTGCATAATCTAAGTTGCAGTTTGTGTTACCATGAATACAATGTTTTTATTAACTTAAGTTGCTCTGGTTATAGTTTTTTGGTTAATACATATATTAATTATAAAGCTGAAGAGGTTTGTTTAGTTGAACGCGCTAATCCCAGGAACTAAAAGAAGGTTGGAATTGGGAAAATATTTTTGTGTTGGATAGGTAGTCCATCGAGGAAGGTTATAAGCTATATTATGTGACGCAGACGAAGTTGTGCGGGTAATCTTGTTGACAACATCACATAGATTTTAATTTTATAAACTTTTCTGTTATAATTAATTCTTATTTACAATTCTGAGGAACATAAAGTCTGTGTGGTTCATATAGTTGGACCCAGCACATAATTTAGTAAACCACATCCCATAGATTAAAATGATAATAAACTTTTCTATAATTTAACTCTTATTTATAACTCTGAGGATAACGAAGGCCGAGTGGTTTATTATAGTGGTTTATTCCTTAATCCCATAAGGTGAGAATGTACCTTACCTTTGTAATATTACACGGGAAGCAACGCAATATCATGAACTAAGGTATACCTAATGGCCTATTTTCCGTCGAGAACTTTCTATTGTGGTAGCAAGGGTATATTTTGATTTGAAACTCTACATAACTAGTTGAGTTGTTGAAACTAGAACAATTTGACAAAAATACGGTTAATAAGTTTTATAATAATATGTAGGTACAGAACAGACTGTTCATCTGCTTTTGGAGGCTTTAGCTACAATTAATGTAAGGTTAAGTACTCCCTATGACTGGTTCATAGACCACTGATATGATTATTGTTAGCTTTAAAGCGTTTTAGTAAAAACTGTTAGCTTAGAATGTAAACTGTTAGCTTAGAATGCATTTTTGAATAAATAAATCACTGCTCAATATAAGAAAAATCACTTTTGAACAGTTTACTTAAGAGCCTAGAGAAATTGATATAGTGTCAATCAATCAAAATTAATCACGATAATGAATGTAAAGATTTGAGTATCAATGTGGATGTGAATAATAGTAGAGGGGGACCAAAGAAACGATGGATGGACTATATAAAGGATGATATGGCAAAAAAGAAACGTTCGATGGACTATATTATTATAAAGGATGATATGGCAAAAAAGAAACGTTCGATGGACTATATTATTATAAAGGATGATATGGCAAAAAAGAAACGTTCGATGGACTATATTATTATAAAGGATGATATGGCAAAAAAGAAACGTTCGATGGACTATATTATTATAAAGGATGATATGGCAAAAAAGAAACGTTCGATGGACTATATTATTATAAAGGATGATATGGCAAAAAAGAAACGTTCGATGGACTATATTATTATAAAGGATGATATGGCAAAAAAGAAACGTTCGATGGACTATATTATTATAAAGGATGATATGGCAAAAAAGAAACGTTCGATGGACTATATTATTATAAAGGATGATATGGCAAAAAAGAAACGTTCGATGGACTATATTATTATAAAGGATGATATGGCAAAAAAGAAACGTTCGATGGACTATATTATTATAAAGGATGATATGGCAAAAAAGAAACGTTCGATGGACTATATTATTATAAAGGATGATATGGCAAAAAAGAAACGTTCGATGGACTATATTATTATAAAGGATGATATGGCAAAAAAGAAACGTTCGATGGACTATATTATTATAAAGGATGATATGGCAAAAAAGAAACGTTCGATGGACTATATTATTATAAAGGATGATATGGCAAAAAAGAAACGTTCGATGGACTATATTATTATAAAGGATGATATGGCAAAAAAGAAACGTTCGATGGACTATATTATTATAAAGGATGATATGGCAAAAAAGAAACGTTCGATGGACTATATTATTATAAAGGATGATATGGCAAAAAAGAAACGTTCGATGGACTATATTATTATAAAGGATGATATGGCAAAAAAGGAAGTGTCTGACGAGATGACGAGTGATAGAGAATTGTGGAATAATAATAAATAAATATCGCTGGACATTACACACAGCGCCACCTAGTGCCACACTAAGCACCGAGGCTTGTGTCGTGGACACCACATAGTTGATATACTACATAGATACTTTTTGTTTGTAAATACATACTTATTATACATATAAACATCCCTGACTCTGAAACAAATGTCCATGCTCATCACACAAACATTTGCTCCTGCCGGGATTCGAACCGCTGCGCCATTCGGGTCATCATCGTCGAAGGAGACAAGCTGTGCCGATCCCAAATGGATACAATTTTTTCTTCACATATGTCAATAAAATACAGTAATATCAACCTAAGAAAAGTATTAAAAGTGAGGTTCAACTAATGCTTGTCGCACAAAAATAATATTAAACCCCTACAATTTTCTACGACAGTTCAAACGTCTGTAGCTGTCGCGGCCATATTGTGACGTCAATATCCACAATCTGCATTGTTTACATCAAATTTTTTTCGCTTTTGTAAAATAATTTTAATAATTGTATGTGCTTGATTCAAGTAAAAATTTCAATAACAATATTACAATAACATTTTAGTGAAACTAGCACTTTTCAAATACAAGTGTTTTTTTTGACAAAATGAACTTCGACGTCAATACTGGCGTTATAGAGGACAATGCGTTTTGAGAACGCGTTCCGTTTCACCAAAAACATGCTACATAAAACAGTAAATTGTAAAGTCACTGATATACCTATTAGAAACTTAGACAAGTGTACCACAACGTTTTTATGCACCATTACAAGGCATTTTTCAAAAATACATATAGTTTCATAAAATAAGGTTTATAAAACCGGAAGATGACAAATTTTAAACTCAATTTCATCATAAACCTGTAACAATCCAGACTAGTTCAGATTTTTTATCAAAACCTGAACTAGTTTGGGTTTATGATAAAGTTCTTGTCAAAATCACGGGTTTGCTTTGTTTTATAACAAATAAATCAATTTAAACGAAATAAATAAAACAATCCATCATCATTTGCAACGTAATAGAAAGAAAACAATTATTTATTTATCAACATTTTTCATCCATGATCCAATCAATATTCGCCTCCTTCAATCCAATTATGAAGGGGGGGAAATATAATGACCATCAAAAATAACTTTGTGACCACTAACATCTATCACCTAAAATATCAATCGATAACCAAATTTAGTAAATTGAACACCAAATTTTAAAGAGGTGGTTGATGACAAACTAGTTTTGCCTAGGCCGTCTAGGGGAACCTCGACACGGATAGATTAGGTTAAGCAGGGCCGCCATACCCTTCGTGGTTATTTTTCTATAAACCATTCAGGAGTAGGAGCCCCACGGGGCGGGGCTCCGTCAACCGGGTCTCCCTCGATTCGGATGCAAGAGTATAACAGTTCAATTTCTGGTGGTCAAAAATAAATTTTTGGTTCTAATTTTACGATAAATGGGGATTAATTTTGGTTATCATTTACTAATTTTGGCAATCAAAAGTAATTTTTTGCTGTTACATTTAGCTAAATCTGGTGGTTCGTTAACTGTATGCCATTATGAAGTCCCTAAGTCGTTGTCAACGGAAATGTATATCAGATTGAATCATAAACCCAAACTAGTTCAGGTTTTTGATAAAAAATCTGGATTGTTACAGGTTTATGATGAAATTGAGTTTAAAATGTGTCCGGTTTTTGATCAAAAACCAAATTTTATGAAAAACCTGCGACATATACAGGCTGGAATTTTGTAATGCCACCTGGAGGGAAAGTACTCTTAATACTGTAGATAGAAAATTTTACTCAAAGGAAACATTCCTTTATTTTTAAAAAGAAATTAATCTGCATTCAAAGATTTTGAAAATTCGCGTGCCACACTCGGGAATCGAACCGACTAAATTGAAAAAAAAATAACACCCTGTACTTTTATGGCACCAATCGATAGAGTCAATCATAAAGATCAAATCCGTCTTACAAACATGATAAATTAAATGAAAGGAAAACCATGAAATCTTAACTTATAAATTCAATGGGACAACATAAAGCACTTTTACTCAAAGGTCCGATCCAATTACTTATGTTAGAACCTAATAAACAATTATCTTTTGACTACATTTATTGTTTAAAATGAGAAGAACTATTTAGAAAGGAAGATAACAATTTGCACAAACAAACACGTGCAAATTGAAATCTTTTTTCTTCAATTGTAAAGGTCCATCCTTTGAATAAAATTGCTTTATCATAATAAATTTATCCCATTGAATTTATAACTTTAGATTTCATGGTTTTCCTTTCATTTAATTTATAATGTTTGTTAGAGAGATTTAATCCTTATGATTGACCCTATCGATTGGTGGCATAAAAGTACAGCATGTATTTTTTTGGAATTTAGCCGGTTCGATTCCCGAGTGTGGCACGCGAATTATAAAAATCTTTGAATGCAGATTAATTTCTTTTTAAAAATAAAGGAATGTTTCCTTTGAGCAAAAATTTCTATCTGCAGTATTAAGAGTACTTTCCCTCCAGGTGGCATTACAAAATTCCACCCTGTATATATAATAAGTGCAGGTTAATGATGATGAATCACGATGATAAAAGTCAAGAATGTGTTTAAGCTCACACTCTGAAAGCGATTCCCACTTGGTTAGCTTGGCTTGGCTTGGCTTGGCTTGGGTCTGTGATAGGAAAGAGATGGATATTAAAAATATAAGTGCTGTTTTACCCACTTTTATTCAAAAGTGCACACGATCAAAATACATAGAACGCACATTTTGTTTCATTTATTTCAGAGTTGGTTCCATTGCAAACGTTGTTCACATTCATGAATAGTTACAGGATACCTGGACAGACTTTTGTGTCGCAGTTTCGGTGAGTTTTCTGTTATAGTCAGTCCAAATATTAAATGTTGGGATTTTATTTAATACTTCCACTAGCTTAATTTTGCCATAAAGTCTAATAATAGGTTGAAATGCTCGTTCTTTTTCAACCTCCAGGCTATCAGCCCATTTAAGCAATAACAGTAAGTATAGAGTTTATACTGGGTGTGCCTTAGGTTCGATTCATGGATACATAACGGGTGTAAAAATACCCTTAAGGAAGGCGAAAGACAATATTGTTCTCCCCTAATTGCAGTCTTTATTTTTGTTCTGGATCATACCAATTAGTAGTTACTTTCCAATTTTTAAATTACACGTTTTTAATGTTATACTTTACTTTAAATATGAGGGGTCCGTGGCTAAATAATAATAGCCGCTCGGGTCGATCTTTACGTCAAGCCGTGCTTGCCTAGGTTGGTCTGTGGATGGGTGACCACCCATTACATACCAGGTTTTCTCCGTGCCTCGGAAAGCACGTTAAGCCGTTGGTCCCGGCTGTCTTTTGCAGATCTTTGACATTCGTTACAGATAGTCAGTGACCCAAAAAGTCTGACAACCAGTCTTATCAAGGATATCGTATTACCCAGTACTAACTGGGTTGTGGAGGTCAGATAGGCAGTCGCTCCATGTATAATACAGGTATTCAGCTGCATCCCGTTAGACTGGAAGCCAACCCCAGGGAACCCCAAATTGGGAAAAGGCTAGGCAGATGACTTTACTTTAAATATCTTCATGACGCCTGTACAGTTCAATGCATTCATCACACAATGTATTGAGAATGAATCAAAATCAATGTGTTGAAAACACAACACACACACACATCATGACACACATGATGTGTTGCGTTGTTGTGTTGTCTTGTTGTGTTGTGTGTGTTGTGTTGTGTTGTGTTGTGTTGTTGCGTTGTGTGTTGTCTCAATGTGTTGAAGTATTGAGTGCACTAAACTAAGCCCTACCATAAACCGTGGTTATTAACCCAAAAAAAAGTTATTTTCCAGCAATAATTTGATGAACAGAATGCTTGGTTGACGGCTTCGTGAATGGTACGTTTACACCTTGTATTACTCGCATCTGTGCGACGTGATTGTCACCAAATGTCTATTCACATTTGGTAACAATCACGTCACACAGATGCGAGTAGCAGTAGCAGGTAAAATAAAAAGGACTTTAGTTAAAGTTGTTACATTTTGTGAGTGGGCAACATGTACGAGCTACGCTGTACATTGACCTTTCTGTAGTTTGTACGTCATACTCATTTTATGCATATCGATATTGTTTAGGTGTGCGTTTCTGTGCCTTAGTATACAACCTGTTTTTTTGATATGCCATAACTCTAGGGTATGATTAAGACCATATCAAAGAATCAACTGGCATATGAATTATGTTTCGATCATGCTTTTTTTTTCATTTTTCATGCACAATAATTCGGCAAAGTCACGATTATTAACGTAATACAACACCCTTACGTAAAATATGACAACGTCGCATTTTCTTAGCTTTAAATATGAATGATTGGTTTGAATTAAAATGAATTACTCGTATTTATCAATGAAACTTAGATACATATTTTATGATTGATGATATCTCCGAAACTATGCATTTTTGGACCACCTATTCTAGGAGTTTTAGTATTATTTTTACCTACAGAATATAACCCTAGAGTATAAAAAAACAGGTTGTATAATCGTATCATTATAATTCAGTAGCAATAAATCCATCAAGGGAATCACTTGTCTGCTCATTTACATAACATAACATACCTTACAAGTCTACATAACATTTTCACTGTTGGGAGTTACGCCACAGCTTGTTTAATCATTGATCCACATAAAAGTATAATAGAGGTACTAGGGTGGCGTTTAGATCTTCTTAAATCTAAATTCAGATGAATTGAAACCTACATATACTTAAATAACGTTGGTATTTGTACATTAACAAAGATTTGAAGATGGAATTGGATAAGTACCCTCGGGCGCTTGAATACAAAACATCACCAGCGGCGGCAGCGAAGATCTAACCTTATTCAAATGTCCATCTTAATAACACTCTTGTACAAACGCGTTCTTAATACAAAAAAACCGTAGCACAGTATACTAAATAACTTCGTCAAAAGAAAAAGGAAAAAACCGGCCAAGAGCGTGTCGGACCACGCTCAGTGTAGGGTTCCATAGTTTCCCGTCCGTCACAATAAGTGTTCCCACTTATGAGTTTAAAGGTGGGTATCCATTATGTAAAAATGCTTGCATATACGAATATATTACAAACTTAGTCCAGAAATTATTTTGTACACCTTTTTGTCTTTTTTGAACTAAAACTGTTGTTTCCATCAAGTTAAAAATGATTTTCCTAGAAAGTCCTTAAGTATAAAGTTCTACTTTTCAGATTTTTTTCATATTTTCTAAACTTATGGTTCAAAAGTTAGAGGGGGGGGGGATACATTGTTTTTTACCTTTGGAGCGATTATTTCCGAAATTATTGACATTATCAAAAAATGATTTAAGGAAACCCCTATTAATTTTTAAATACCTTTCCAACAATATATCACACGTTAGGGTTGAAATTAAAAAAAAAATCATTTCCCACTTTACATAAAGGGGGGCTACCCTAATAAAACATTTCTTTCCAATTTTTATTTTACCACTTTGTCGGCGTGATTGATATACATATTGGTACCAAACTTCAGCTTTCTAGTGCCAACGGTCACAGAGATTAAGCGAGGACGGACGGAAGGACAGACATGGCGAAACTATAAGGGTTCCTAGTTGACTACGAAACCCTAAAAAAGACGAAGAATATTAAAGAGTAATCCAAGTATCTATACAAATAAATAAAATTGAGGTGTCTGTTTGGAATTTGATGAAAGTATCATTATCTGCCTAGCCTTTACCCAACTATGTTGGGGTCGGCTTCCAGTCTAACTGGATGCAGCTGAATACCTGTATTTTACATGGAGCGGCTGCCTATCTGACCTCCACAACCTAGTTAGTACTGGGTAATACGATACCCCTTGGTAAGACTGGTTGTCAGACTTTTTGGGTCACTGACTACCTGTAACGACTGTCAAAGATCTGCAAATGACAGCCGGGACCAACGGCTTAACGTGCTTTCCGAGGCACGGACGAAACCCGGTATGTAATGGGTGGTCACCCATCCACAGACCAACCTAGGCAAGCAGTTATTATTTAGCCACGGGCTCCACGGGCTACAATTTGATGAAAGTATGTTCGGTATTTATAGCAAAAAGCACTTATTTTAATTTTTGTTTTTCTGTCTGTCTGTTTGCTCCGGCTAATTTAAAAAATGGCTGGATTGATTTTGACAGGACTTTTACAGGCGGATTGCTGATGTTAGGCGTGATCTTAATATATATAAATTACGTGTCACGTTGTTTGTCCGCGATGGACTCCTAAACTACTAAACCGATTTTAATCAAATTTGCACACCGTGTGCAGTTTGATACAACTTGAAAGATAGGATAGCTTACATCTTCATTTATAGTCGCAATAGAAAAAAATAAAATGTCCACCCGTGCGTAGCCGGGACGGGCAGCTTGTATAAATATATATATACGTATATATAAAAAATCCTGATGAAGAATCCCAATGACTTTTAGCCTGACCCAGGAATGGAACCCACAGCCTTATGATATGTAGGTTAGCTTAGCAACAACTAACGGATTCAACTACTAGAACAACGAAAATCAAAATACTATCGCATGACAAATTGAAAAAAAAGACGATTAAATTCAAAGTACCAGTAACATTTTCACAATGTCGTATCTTCTCACGTAAATACTTCAGGTGAGAAGCTATCTCACTGCCGCCGCTCATTTATATTAATTAGGCAATAAACTGCTCAACATAAACCTTACTGTGCACGAAATAGAGTTCAGAAAGTAGAGTACATTTTACGGGTACGTCCCATCTGGTTACTTTCCCATTTCGACAACTTAACAAAATCATCATCTGCCTAGCCTTTTCCCAAGTATGTTGGGGTCGGCTTCCAGTCTAACCGGATGCAGCTGAATACCAGTATTTTACATGGAGGGACGGACACAACCCAGTTAGTCCTGGGTAATACGATACCCCTTGGTATTAAGACTGGTTGTCAGACGTTTGGGTCACTGACTACTTGTAACGACTGTCAAAGATCTGCAAATGACAGCCGGAACCAACGGCTTAACGTGCTTTCCGAGGCACGGAGGAAATCCAGTATGTAATGGGTGGTCACCCATCCACAGACCAACCTAGGCAAGCACGGCTTAACCTAAAGATTGACCCGAGTGACTGTTATTATTTAGCCACGAGCTCCGCCCAACTAAACAAAATAGCATCACAAAAGTCCCATTTCGTAACTATTTTGATCTTCATAGAGCGATATTCTTGAGTCTCATTACTTTTATCTTGGATTCAGGCCAGCCTATAGTACTGTTCGCAAGATTACTGCCCATAACTTGCACAACAGATACTACTCGTTCCCATAGAATGTTTTTGAATAATATTTTATTACTCAAAAATACGGTGGGGCCAACGGGAACAATTTTTAATTAATTTATCAATTCCCGCTTGCTCCACCAGGACGGCGATGTGGGGCCAACGAAAACAATTTTTAATTTTAACAATGTTGATTGTGATACTGGGTAAGATGATTTATACTTAAATGGTTAGAAATATTTTATTATTGAGTTATTGTTTAATAAGTACATTTTTTTTGTTGACTACCTTTAAAGTACTTGTAATTTGGGACGAAGCACAGCTTCAATAGTAATATAGTAGAAGTAGTAGTTGTAATATGTAGTAGTAGTAGTAGTTTAAATCCGCCTATGTACCAATATTGTACATGAAGTTTAAATAAATAAATAAATAATATGGCACAAACTAAGATTTTTTTGGAATGTGGGACAAACTTCAGGATGAACGAAGAATAATTACTTATAACATTAACTATCTGCCCGTAAAAGTCACGTCAAAACCGGTTCAACCATTATGGAGATTAGCCGGAACAAACGGACAGCCAAAAACCATTATTTGTACAGTTTTTAATTTACGTAGTACAATTCGGTGATCTGTGATTAATGTAATTGCCTTTTCTGATAGTTTTATTCCAATGAGAGTAACTACATGCGATCGCAAAGTCTTTATAACTTAATCAGTTTTACAATCTAGATTAGCACTCGCAAGACAATCGACTTTCTCGCGAAACAAGCGATTACTGAATCTAAAGTACAACCATTGTTGTTGTCAACCCAGCCCGAACAATCCCGAACATTACCGACCTGTTGAAGCAGGATAAGATCTACATATTCACCCGGTTTATAACAAGCCAGCTGGTCTTGGGGCACAGCGCTGGGTTACAATCTCGTGAATTCGAGTTCAATCCCAGCTTATTTCCCAGGATTTTCTTTTTGTGAATCGAGTCTTTTGTTTTTATTTAATTTTTGTATTTCATGAAAATAAATGAATATTGAATAAACTGAAATTATTTTCAGGGAAATATTAGTAATTTTTTGTTTTTTCACTAAGCCATATTTAGTTCCTGTCGTAATCTGCTGTTTGCATATTACTTGTACAAAATAACTTTGATGTTTCACATACAATGTGCCAGGCGTCCCGTGACGGCTCACAATTTTTACTTTACTGCACAATTAACTTATGTTACCAAACAGGGGCCCGAAAAACTAATTGCATATCTGACTAAAACTTTAAAAGATAAGCAATTTTTCGGAAGCTTTTGCGGAAAAATGCAACTAAATCAAATATAACTAATAATTACAACAGATAGATTACTCCTTCATCTTCAAATAATAGTAGCTTTTTATTCGAAAATATTGGTTTATAATATTGTAAAAAATAATTTTCGGTGCCTCTCCACACAAAATTAACGATGTCGTGTTGAGTTTAGGATCAGTTTTCTTCTATTTAATAACAAAAAATTATATATTAAAAAATATTTTATGTAAGCACATAGAACACTCAAAATGGTATAAAAAAAAACTATCAAAATTTTACAAACGCCATCAGAAAAAAAAAATTGTATCTATATTTTCAACAAATTTTGCTTAATATGATGAATCTTATGGCCTTGAGTTAAGGGTTATTTTGCTTGTCACTATCTTGGATTTAAAGCACAAAAATGTTAACAATATATTATGTCTGTTGTTATGTGTGAACAATAGAAGCGCGGTAATTCGTAAACGCACCGCGCATTCGAGCTAGACCCACGAAACTCTCTTACCGATCGATACTCATAAAATAAACACACAATTACACGACCCGGTACAAGACCATTCTCTTTCCTAAAAATAATGTTACAGTCTTTTTAGGGTTCCGTACCCAAAGGGTAAAAACGGAACCCTATTACTAAGACTTCGCTGTCTGTCCGTCTGTCCGTCTGTCCGTCTGCCTGTCACCAGGCTGTATCTCATGAACCGTGACAGCTAGACAGTTGAAATTTTCACAGATGATGTATTTCTGTTGCCGCTATAACAACAAATACAAAATATAGTCAATGGTACGGAACCCTTCGTGTGCGAGTCCGACTCGCACTTGGCCGGTTGTTTCTCTACAGGAAATGTTTTGATATTCCCGCTGTCGTAAAAAAATATTGTATTACAGAATATTTACCCACATGACTGCTGAGTAGGTATATCTTCTATTTCCGCGTTTTAACCAAAGCGATCGTAAAAATCTGACTCGCGTAGACTGGCGCGTAAAATCTAAGATATTTTTTTGGGTTTATTCGACTTCGACTGTATTACAACAATTAATAAATTTAATTGTTTATAAACGAAACTAAGTATTATAATACAGCTGTTTAGTTACCTACATCATTTTAAAACATTTTCAAAATTTTGTATAAAAATGGACAAAAATTTACAGGTCAAATAATGAAGGTACGAAAACATTATATTACACTCCAAGGTTGTGTTTGATTACAATCACCGAACGACGAATTATTTATGTGCTCCGTGATAAATTAAAAATAGAATTTAAACAGTTAAGTCAAATAGGGGTTCCGGTACGGTAATTTCTAGGTAAATCGTCTTCGTGTCTAATTTAGATTTAATGTTCAATCTAGGTTACTGAAGAAAATCTTTAATTCATTATCACTCCTTCGTTTTACCCACTACAGCGAAGCCAAAAGGAAGGGTTATGATTTTAGCAGGCTTTAAAATTAAGTATGTTTGTATTTTAGCAGGCTATATAATTAAGTATGTTTGTATTTTAGCAGGCTATTTAATTAAGTATGTTTGTATTTTAGCAGGCTATATAATTAAGTATGTTTGTATTTTAGCAGGCTATTTAATTAAGTATGTTTGTATTTTAGCAGGCTATATAATTAAGTATGTTTGTATTTTAGCAGGCTATTTAATTAAGTATGTTTGTATTTTAGCAGGCTATATAATTAAGTATGTTTGTATTTTAGCAGGCTATATAATTTAGTATGTTTTTATTTTAGCAGGCTATATAATTATGTATGTTTGTATTTACGCATGTTTCTCCGTAGCGCCTGAACTATACATCCGATTTTGATGAGTAAGATGTCAGTCGATTCATTATTATGGCCCGGGTAACATAAACTACATTTTAACCGACTTTAACAATAGGCGGAGTCGATTTACCTTGCTAACCGAATTTAATTAGAGCGCGATCAGTAGTCGGGTTTTTTAGTGATAGTATACCTACCTTATAAATTCTTGTTAATTTTACATTTGTTTGCCATAGTGAATAAATATTATAGAGTTATTGATAAAGGTTTTTGTATTTAAAGATGAAAATTCGTCTATATAGCATCGTAAAAAAATTGTTGAAAAAATGTATGAAAAATAATTGTAAAAAATTGACAATATAAGAGCGATAGCGGTGATGGAAGGACAAAATGTTAATACTGCTCTTCAACCAACTCAACCAACACTGACCTGTGCAGGCGAGACAACGCAGAACTAAAATAAATGTACCAAGTTTGACATATTGATGCACTAGCTTCTGCCCGCGGCTTCACCCGCGTGAAATTTGATAATTGTCCCATGGGATCTGAGTACCGGGATACAAAGTATCCTATGTGTTAATTCAGGTTATAAACTATTTGTGTGCTAAATTTCATCCAAATCCGTTCAGTAGTTTTTGCGTGAAAGAGTAACAAACTTACACACTAAGTCACACACATAAAAACTTTCGCCATTATAATATTAGTGATTTTTTCTTTACTGGCAGCCAGCGTCACTTAGACTCTACTTAGACCCTAAATGGTCATAGTTTACCTAAGAAATACGAAAGTCTTTAGCCAAGAGCGATTCGGACTCACGCACCGAGGGTTCCGTACAAACTTTTTAAAGGACAAATTTAATTTTGCTGTTCGATCCCTAGAAACGGCTATTACACCAACCGCAAATAATAAGTTTGTAATAGTAAAATCGCTTTTTTTTGTTATTAAATCACATATTTACGGTTTACAGATTTTTCCCTTTACATGTGCTGTAAGACATTGCTTTTTGCCAAATTTCGTGAATCTAGGTCAATGGGGACTACCATATAGGTTTTCGACCCAAAACCTATAGGGTACTTCCGGTTGACCTAGAATTGTCAATTTTGATTAAAAGCAAAGTCTTACAGCACAAGTAAAGGGAAAAGTCCGAAAAATTAAATAAAGTTATTTAAGTAACTCTTGGTACAAGTTTTCGCGAAAATCAAAATTTGCCCATATCTTTTTATCGTGTTGATTCAGGACCTCAATTTTTATACACATAATAGGGACTATAGACCTCAGTATCTGGTATAAATTTCAACTCGATAGGTCTATCCGTTCCTGAGAAAATAGGTGGTAACAGAAGGACAGATGAACAGACGGACAAGAAAGTGATCATATAAGGGTTCCTTTTTTACCTTTTGAGGTACGGAACCCTAAAAACGATTGTAAATACGAAAGTCTTTAAAAAAAAACGATTACAATTTTTCTAAGGCCTCAAGTAAGTATCATAAAAAAGTTAACTTAATTGAATTATTGTGATAGAAAAATATTTTGGTTCGTGCATATTATCATATTTTCTGGACCTACTATGTAGTGATGGATGACTTGTCATCCAACGTACACGATAGGTAGAATTTATGATGAACGGCTTAATATTTAACACGCTAACAACTGTATGCAGGTAGTAATTTAATAAATACGAAATTTTCTTGAAAATAAATTTTAAGGGCATATCAATAATTAAGTTTATCCTCGAGCTAGGTAGCCGACATTCTTAAAATTGTATTTGGACTAACGACTTTTTTGATTGATCAATGTAACAAAATCTTATTAAATACTCACGAAAATACACTGCAGTAACAGATAGACGAACTGAGATCCATTTTCAGTCTTTTATTTGCTACATTATTTCGCTGTATTTTATACTAAAATAAATATAAGCGTTTTTTTGTAACCAGGCTAGCAACTCCTAGCCTTGTTAGCTCTAGTTGGCAGCTGCCGCGATACCTCCGCAATAATTTCGTCGGCCATCATCATTAGAGGTGATTTAAAATTTATCATTTCAAAAACTTCACTAACCCCTCTTTACTTAATAGATATAGCATAAATCATTCTATGAAGGTTCTTAGATAAAATTGTAACTAATAAATATGCTATCGTATTGGCCTTGGAATAATCTTCTGAAAATGTTGAATTTGCTTGAAATAAATATGTGCTGCTTACTGAAATTTTCTACGCTCACTTTGATTTACGCCAAATGGCGTCTGTTATAAATATTTTACGACACTTTCAGTTTAATGTTTAGTAAACAGACCTTGAATTTATTTGAATTAGCAAGGAAATTTTAATTATAATGTGACATTTACGATCAAGTTACTTTGTGTCGGAACATTTCCTATATCAACCTTTCATATGGCTACGTAACATTTAAGTGCTACGCGGCTACGCTTACTCGTAGCAACAAGTTCTTCGCAACCACGCTCACTCGTAGCAACGTGTGCTACGCGACTACGCTCACTACACAAATGTTCGTAGCATAAAAAAAATCTTGAAAGTTGCTTTTATGTTTATTTATTGAATAATAATGTTTTTATACCACACTATTATTTAGTAAGCTTATATTATTATTACTTGAAATAGCCGCGCGCCTACTTTCAACAACGAGAAATTCGCGTCGCAAAAAATTTTGCATCGCATGGGTCTGTAAAACTAAAATAAGTAACTAAAATATTAGAACAACAAAAAACTTACCGAAAGAACAATAATCTTGTCGAACAGCATGACCGGGGGCATGTGGAAATCGAACACGAAGTACTGTGGACAAAAAAAATGTTATTAAATGAGTGCGAGTGAGAGAGCTGGCTGCTGAGGAGTTTGGCCGTGTGGTATCCGGCAGAGTAGAATAGAACCAACCCATTACACTCACGGGTGTCGTATAAGGTGACTAATGTATGAGGCAGAACACCTTGCGTCTCCGTAGACCTGAGAATGGGCAGCAGCGTTTTCTGTTAGTCTTTCATCACTGCGATCTCCAATCCGCCTGTGAAGCGTGGAGATTACGGCAAATTCCTCCTCTCCTCCTCCAAAAGCCAGGCAAATTGCATTTTGCTTGCCCTTGAGCCCATCATGCAATTTAATTAGCATCATCAAAACGTCTACATCAACACCTTTTAAAGTTTGCTTTGACTAATAGATGGCATTTGATTATTTAAAGGGTTAGTTGTATCCATTTCGTTGATAGTGACATTTGAAGTAAACTTTTTTTGTTGAGAGAGGTTAATGAACCTCTCTCAACAAAACTGACGCCTTCTGCAACAACTGTTAAACATTGTTTGTGAATAAATATGGCGACGGTTATTCAAAACTTTTCTCTTCATGGAGCGTTACTAAAAGCTACCCGTTTTCAAGTTGAGTGTTTTTACTCTATCACTGTATTCTATTGTCATCATAACGAAGAAATCAGTCTTAATCCTCACGAATTAATAAGGAAATGATGTTTCTAGAATTATTGGATGAGTAGCAAACAACTGTGTCACGATACAATCCTTTAATTAAACTGTTCCGAACTGCTGGATCAAGCCATTATAATGGCATAATCCTCAACTCAATTTGAGCTCTGTGTATTTTGGTCTGGCAAAGTGGCAACAGAAATTATGCCAACATGTTGTTAATCTAGGACGTGTAAAGTGTTCACCACAATATTATGTTGATAATAATCTTCAATATGAAACACGTACTGTTGAGATTCTAAACTAAGATGGTCTTGCAAGTACCTAACCATTCTTAGGAGCCTCGTGGAAGATTTGAAATCGTCGGATTAGCTTTTTTTTAACTAGCGCATTCTATTGCTCTGGCTAAAGAGCTCCTCAACTACTTTCTATTTCTCTTTGTGTTTTACGCTACCCGCCCGGATTACTTTCTGTTTCGTTGACCAAGATATTTGGATAGTGTTGTCTCGATCAGTGCTCTGTAAATATGATTTCAATCGTTCTATTCTAGGTGTGCGAGCTCACTCTTCACAATGTAGATGTCGCGGCCGAATTAATTGACTTAATGTTGTGGCCGACCATTTCATGCAATGGAACGTAACATAAATTGTCACGACCTGAGTACGGTGACGGTACATCTAACGTTAATGTTTGTTCCTTATTAAGTTGGTCGTAGTTTGCATGTCGCTTCATCTAAATTATTTGTTCAACAGAGTTATAGTTTGGCCGCTGAGAGAATGCGTTCCTGACGTCTGTCAGTTGGTACAAAAATTTAGCGCGAAATTATAACATTTAATGATAATTGATTTAATGATATCGTTTTTAATAATATTATTTGTTAGAAGGGCAAAAGGGGTAATAATAGTTAAGTTATAATTATAAGCAATAAGTTATCTATCATCTTCTATATCTATATTCTATATTACATATAATAAAACAGTAGAAAAACTTTGTCTGTACATTGAATATATTAAAAAAAAAATAATTGAGGGGGGTTTAGAAACAGTAAAAGAGCACGAATCCAAAAAAAAAAATTCTGTCTGTTTGTTTGTACACGCTAATCTTCGGAACTACTGGACGGATTTTAATGATTTTTTTGTTGTTGTATAGGTATTAAGTCTGGGCAAGATATAGGCTATAATTTATCTTCGAAACTTGAACACCTGTTGCAGAGCCGCAACAGACCAGCTAAACTATAAGAGATACAAAAATGGTACCATAGCAAAAATTGTTCCATGTGATGAGCATTTTCTGCTGAGAGAATAAATTTGAAGATCTGGAACACCTCATGTAGAACTCCAAGAGCCCAGCTACACTTTATGATATAAGGAATGACGTTTTAGCAAAAGTTGTGCAATCTGATGAGCACTCTCTGTTGACTTATAAAAATCGAAGATCTGGAACACCTGTTGTGGAACTCCAAGAGCCCAGCTATGCCATAACACATATAGGAATGACGTCTTAGCAAAAGTTGTTCGGTCTGATGGGCATTTCCTGTTGACTTTTATCTTGAAAACAAACACCTGATGCAGAACCGCAACAGACCAGCTGAACTATAAGAGATACAAAAATGGTACCATAGCAAAAATTGTTCCACGTGATGAGCATTTTCTGTTGAAGATCTGGAACACCTGATGTGGAACTTTAAGAGCCCAGCTACACTAACATATATATAGGAATGACATTTAGCAAAAGTTGTTCAATCTGATGAGCACTCTCTGTTTACTAATAAAAATCGAAGATCTGGAACACCTGATGTGGATGTCCAAGAGCCCAGCTACACTAACATATATATAGGAATGACGTTTTAGCAAAAGTTGTTCAATCTGATGAGCACTCTCTGTTGACTAATAAAAATCGAAGATCTGGAACACCTGATGTGGATCTCCAAGAGCCCAGCTACACCATAACACATAGGAATGACGTCTTAGCAAGTGTTGTTTGGTCTGACGGGCATTTCCTGTAGACTTTTATTTTGGAAACAAACACCTGATGCAGAACTGCAACAGACCGGCTGAACTATAAGAGATACAAGAATGGTACCATAGCAAAAATTGTTCTACGTGATGAGCATTTTCTGCTGTGAGAATAAATTTGAAGATCTGGAACACCTCGAAGGTCTTGAACACCTGTTGTGGAACTCCAAGAGCCCAGCTACACCATAACACATAGGAATGACGTCTTAGCAAGTGTTGTTTGGTCTGATGGGCATTTCCTGTTGACTTATAAAAATGTTTAGTCTGATGGGCATTTCCTGTTGACTTACAAAAATGAAAGATCTGGAAGGTCTCGAATCGTCTCGCGCATCCCGTTGTATTCCCGTCCCCGGGCTCTTAAAATTCGACATCAGACGTTTCAGATCTTCGATTTTGACGACCCCGTTGTCGCTGGCATAAGCAACAGGATCCGCGTACGAAGTCGCGGGCAGAAGCTAGTCACCAATAATACTAAAACTAGCGACCTGTCAGGAACGCATTCTCTCAGCGGCCGAACTTTAATTGGTATATTTAAGTTCTTCAGGATCAGGTTTTTTTTGTTTCTTTGAATCGTTTAAAGATAATAGAGATAGAATGATGTTTTAAAATATGTATAGTTCTTAACTTAAAGTGAGTTCTGGGCATAAGTTTGTGATTTTTTGCTAAAATTGTATAGGAAAGGCAACGTATCTAAATAGAGTAAAAAGACTCTAGAAGCCGAACGGCACTTATTCTCTCGTCCTAATTTTTTTTTGGACTCCACTGTACCTGGGAACCTTCTGCTCGTAGTTATGGAGATATTGGAAAGCAAAATACCAACATTTTCAAAGTAAAAAAAATACTAGTTGTTAAGGTATAAATTGACTTTAAATACCTCCACGGCACGCTTACTATTCAATGCATTCATCATCTCAATGTATTGAGCGCGTTACGTTGAGTTTTATCGTAAAACGTGAGCTTTCACCCCCAAACAAAAAGTCGTTTCCCCGCAATCATTTTTGGGTATGGTACGGCTTCGGGAACGGACACACCTTCACACCTTTCACACCTTTTATAGAATATTCGTGCATTATTATTAAGTAAATGTTCTCACGATTCAAATCGTCATAAGCGCAAAGAAGACTTAATGAGTAAAAAAATTTAATGAGTTAGTTAAAAAAAAAACAAGCTGTACAAGAAAATTATAGAACAAAAACCGGCCAAGTGCGAGTCGGACTCGCGCACGAAGGGTTCCGTACCATTATTATCAAAAAAGGGCAAAAAAGTCACGTTTGTTGTATGGGAGCCCCCATAAATATTAATTTTATTCTGTTTTTAGTATTTGTTATTATAGGGCAACAGAAATACATCATCTGTGAAAATTTCAACTGTCTAGCTGTCACGGTTCATGAGATACAGCCTGGTGACAGACAGACGGACAGACGGACAGACGGACAGACGGCGAAGTCTTAGTAATAGGGTTTCGTTTTTACCCTTTGGGTACGGAACTCTAAAAAGTAATGATAATATTGTAATGTTGATTGAATATGAATAAAAAAAAAGTAATTGAATACAAATTCAAACCTTACCTCGTTGTAATAAGGACAGTTGGTGCTCTCCTTGACGCTGGTGTACTTGCGCACATCGCCGATCTGCACGCAGACCACTGGATCCATGTTCAGGCCGGCCAGCTGCCGAGCTTCAATGACTGTGACGCACACTTGGAAGTCAGCTGCCTTTAGGGCCGCTGGGATTCCGGTCTCGATGACAGAGCGTCTGGGGTAAAAGTAAAGATGTTTTTTTTTTGGACCAATTAAATATAGCGATATCCACCAACCAACACTGGGTCTGCTTGGTGGTGACCTAATCTCACAGAGAAGAGGCCTGTGTCCCATCAGTGGGAACGTTACAAAGAGATTATGCTTATAATATACCAATGCCTATTTTTTTAGAAGACGTTTGAAGTTGGCGCTTGTGACAGAAAAGTGAAAAAGGAAGTCGTTCGTCTTGAAAAGGGGATTTGGTGCGGAGGGGCGAAACTCATGTGACTAAAAGGATGACGAATATTAACGTGACACGAATGGATAAAGTGAGAGCAAGACAAGAGAAGCAATAATAATATTTTACAGTTTGTAGTAGGTAACATTGGTTGGTCCTAGAACGTCGACACGTGACTTTATTTATCATTCATTGTAGATGGCTTCCGTCGGGTTGTAAAAGCTTCTGCCATGTAACATGTTTTACATAATAATGCGGAGAACCTGTTTTTTATAGTCCTTATCCCACTACCATACAAAAAATCCCTTCGGCAAGCCGCAAGAGGAGGTATATTTCAAAGAAGGTTCCACCCATATGGGGATATGGGTGGAACCTTCTTTGAAATATACCTCCTCTTGCGGCTTTCCCGAAATCTACTTAAAACTAAGATTTTAAATTTTTCAGAATTGAATGACAGTACTTACGTCTTCTTAATCTTGCGCTGGTCAGTTGGCGAATGAACGTCAACCAGCACTTCGTCCGAAGACACAGAAGTCTGGCTAGGGGGGCGGTCTGGCTCCGAGGAAGAGATTGCACGATTGTCCAATAGACCCGCTTCCTCGTCGCTGCTTCCTCGAGGAGGGCGGGTCTTGCCGAGGCGCATGAAGGTCTTAACTGTATGCAGAGTAGATGGACGTTTGCGCTCTGGCATATCAAGAGAGACGCGGTCGGCGCCGCCTAAGGTGAATCCGCGCCTAGAGAGAAAAACATCTTGTTTAGTACATTTCATATCAACGATGTTATATGCACTGCACAGAATCAGCACTGACTCAACGACAGCCATTCGGTATTCTTTCCACAAAACTCCCTAAGCATGTAGGTTATACGTATAAACCCGTAACGTCATCACCTCATATTGGGTCAGGTAATAAAAATTAGGTCAATGCGGGTCAGTGCATCATCGGTGTTTGTCATCCAGCTCGACTTTTTCGCGTAAATCTACAATAAAACCACGATAAAACTAGCAGATAATAATTTAATTAATTAGTTACAGAAACTCGGTTATGTCAATTTTAAATTAAATCTGATCAGATCGAAACAGATCGATGCTACGCCATGGTTTGTTAAAAAAAATAATAAACTGAAAACTACTGGGTCTGTAGATCTGGAATACCTCTTTCAAATTGAGTGCGTTAAATTGATTCTTTTCTTACTTCTTTTTTTTATATAATCATCGTACAGATGGTAACTTGAAAATTAAAGTTAAATAATAAACCTTATTTTCATCTCTGATTTTCAAATAAAAAAATATACAAAGGTAAAAATTACAAAAAAAAGTAATAATAATAATTTTAAAATTGTATTCATAAATACTCAATTTACAAAAAAAAACAAAACAATAAAATAATATCGATTCCTGTGTGTGCAAGAAAATGGCGGCATTGCCACATTGTATTACAATATAATAATGTTATTCAAACAAACGTATGTAGGTTGTACATTGAACCGCTCTTATGACAGATGAATTTACTTTAATTAGTTATTAATACGTGATTAATGCTTTATATTATAATTTGACTTTAAAATAGTTTGTTTACACTTTTTGTGAAATTATAGTTTCCAAACAGACGGTTAATTTTTAAAATCAGGTATTTGACATCGGTTTCTGAATTGAGAATTTGAAGTTGAGCTCTTCTCGAACTCTACTTTAACATTAAGGTTCAGAATTGTACGTATAAGACCGCCACACGACGCTGGGTGTAAGATATGGATATCGTAACACCCAGCGTCGTGTCGTCGTGCTTACAATAATCAGATACGAACATATCCTACCGTCCCTATTGTAGTTCTTCCCTAAATAGGGCGGTACGATTACGCACGGTACGAGTACCGCACCATCACAATTATTTCAAAGTTAAAAAAAAAGATAAAAAGTAAAAACCGTTCTCTCGTCGGGCAACACTGTGTAAATGTCATTTTGTTTAAAGCTAGTAATATTAAACAACCCTATTTAGGGAAAAACTACAGTAGGGACGGGTTGGGAGACTCTGTCTCCGAGAAGGAGGTTGGTATAATTATGATAGAACTTCACTTAAGGTAAGTTCGTTTAATCACATAATTATACTTACTCCTCCGAGACAGATTAACGTGTAGATGTTTGAAGTCAGTCAGGGTTGTTCATGAGTTAATAAATACCTAATATAACTTAGAAATTCTTACCTGAGGAAGCGTCTACCAACTGTCTTCAGCCTATGTGTGCGTGATTCAAGTGGCTCCGGGGGCTCAATATCTACAATCACCTCCCTGTCACGGAGGGACTGTTCCAGAGTCGCGATATTGCGTTGCACATCGTCTAAGACATTTTCATCAGAATCCTTAAGAGAAGTTCCTGCGACGGAATCTCGGGAGGACCCAGGCGTTGAAACATTGCCTGAACCAGATGCTTGCGGCTGAGCCTGGCTTTCGTGGGCCGGCAGAGCCTGGCTTTCGTGGACCGCCACAGGCCCGGTCCCATGGATTGCTGGTATGTTGAACGATGATGATTTAGAAGGACGCAGCTCCGCTTTCACTAATGTTTCCGCAACGGGTTTACCCATCGGTGGGCTGTAGTATACTTCCATGTCGACGAAGACCTGTAAAAAAGAGATATATGTAAAATCTAAATCAATATTAAAACTGCCTTTAAATCATACGTAGTTTTTGCTTCATCATCATCAGCCTGTAATGTTCCCACTGCTGGGACACGGCCCCCTCTCAATGAGAGGGAATGGGCTATTATCCACCACGCAGGCCTAGTGCGGATTGGTAGATGTCACATGTCTTCGAATTTTTGGTTCTAGGACATGCCGGTTTCCTCACGATGTTTTCTTTCACCGTTTTTGAGAGCAGTGGTGATGAAATAAATTACACAAAGTAATGCGCCTGTCTGGGTTCGAACCCACGACTTACTGTTTGTAAGTCGGGGCCGCCACCACTGGGCCACCACTGCTCCCATTTTTTTGCTTCATACCAACCGAGATTTTCTATGGAGTAGGATTTTACAACAAGTTAATGATAAATCGGAGTTGTTAAATTCGGAATTATCATAATACTCTTTCGGAAAAAAAATCGGACTTATGTGTTAATTAATACAGTTGTAGTTGCATTAGAAAACACTAAATATAGCGGGTACAGCGTATTCTAGTGAAGTTGTTTGGATGACTTTGTCAAAATTCTCCACGAATGTTTATCAAGTTCTCGAAATACGAAAACTGGCTCGTGGGTGATATTCAAGCTAAAGTTGGATCTTGTTTTGTAACAGGAACTTACGGATTCAAAAACGCTTATTAAAGCCCAGAAAATTAATAATACAAAGTGTCATTTGTCAACAACAAAAGACCGGACTAACAGCATAATGTATTTGAAAACAACGATAAATATTCCTTATTACAGACCTGTCTAAAATCTTCCACTAAAATACGCACAAAAGACGAAAATCACCTGTAAACTAGCTCCCTTGTTATTCCTGGCAGAATGGAAGGTCTATTCAATTTATATTAGGTACTTTGCAAGATGCGCAACAGTTGGCTCGTTTATGATACCGCATAGTAGGTAAAGTCAGACGAACGGCCATAGCAAGAGATCTGACAGCGTATGTATTTACGTATAGTAACAGCTGAACACTTTGTGACCCAGTTAAATGAAGCTCCAGGCATCTTGAAAATATACGAGAGACATCTAGGTACAGTTATTACAGCATGGCAGAACAGCGACCGTTTCACAGGCTCAATGTCAAACTCAAACTCAAAGCATTTATTTCAATTAGACCATTACGGCACTTTTGTATACAATACAAAAAAAAAATACTACAGTCACAGTCACAAGGCATAATAACTTGAGAAAGTACTGTACTTGCCAATTCCCTAGCCTAGATCTCTATGGAGAAGAACGGGCAAGAAACTCCATGGACACCTCTTTTAAATCAAAATGTTGTTACAAAATCTTGGTAGTGTAGTTTGAAGGACCTGGTCTGAAGCCACTACCAACGCCGTCGCGGTGGCACGGTTCTGGTATCAGCTAATTTGATTATAAAAAGGGGAATCATTGATACGATGAAGAAACGATTATAGAGTAGTTTAGCTCAGGACCTTAGGTGCCTAACTCGCTCTGTTTTTCCGGCGATAAAAAGAACCTTGTCTAACAAGTTTTCCCGGAAGCAAACAAGTGTCAAAAGATTTAAAAAAAAATGTTTCAATCCAAGAAACCGCTGACCTTATAGACACGTCAATGACGGTGTATGTGCTGTATAGTTTTCGTGTTCTCTCTGTCATGCATGCGGTTAACTGTACGCTGTACAAGTATTAGCCATTACATTCCGTCGGTCATTATTTATACAACATTTTACGACAGAACTGAACCCCGTGGCAGGAGTTTCAAATTCCTTACTCGGTAATAATGGAACAGCAGTACCTCGAGATTGTTTGCCACTGATTTATCTTGCATTCTGCTATTTATTTATTTAGTACAGCATAACCATAAATCATTAACACTAAATAAAATGATCCTTTTACTCGGTCTTCTCACAGAACCACAAACATTCTAACCATATCCTTTATCTTCCATTCATCAGCAAACAAGTCCTATTCATTGTTGGTCTCCACGAGCGTGTTGAGCATTGTAAGCATACGCGGTATAGGGGTATACATTTTATTAATGAAAGTAGCTATTCGTGTCTATCTGTGTGGCCAGAGTTGTAGTCTAAACTAAGCAACGGTTTTTTATACAGTTTAAACCATCATAACATTTGAAAACTGAGAAGATATATTCAAGAAATGAAATGAAATGAAATTATTTATTTTGCAAATAGGATATTAAACCACTTTTACACGTCAAGAACGTTGGCGCCGATGCCGTTGATTTTCTAACTGACTAGCCCTGAGAAGAAATACCGAAACAAACTCAGGGATCGTGGTCTCTTTTAAAGTCCGACACTATTATTTGAAATGATATCAATGTGAGTATGTAATTATTATAATTACAGTTACATCAGGCATGTAGGCATTGTCTGGTATGGTTAATTAATAAAAATTAAAATTAAAAAATTAAGTATTGTTATTTTGTCAAGCTGTTAAAACAGTTCGTGGAGGTTCGTGGTTGGCATTTCACAAGATACTTCATAGTACCTAGTGAAACGAACACCTCACCATCTTCTCTGCCTGGCCTTGTCTCAACAGTATTGGAGTCGGCTTACAGATTATCCGGACGCAGCTGAATACCAGTATTTTACATGAAGCGACTGCCTATCTGACCACCACAACCTATGTAGTACGGGGTTACCTTCCTTTGGATGCTTATAACGTTGACTAGGTACTCGTCACAAACAAATAACTTTTTTTGTACTTTCTAGTTGTGTTTTGTCTTTGATTAATGATCCATGTCTTATGAAGGAAAAACACGTACTACATGAAAAACAAACAAATGATTTTCTGGAAACTAGATAATTACCAATACGTTCTAAGCTGAGCACCCTGATGTAACTGTAATTATAATAATTATTATGTTCTGTGCAATTATTTTTTTAGCAACTTTGTTGTACAAGTCCCTTCACGAGGCATTATGTTACTAAAGTAATAAATAGCCTTTTTTTTGGGACAAGCCCGCCATACAATTTTTAAACCACTGCAACTCCTGAAAACCATAATCAACAGTGGCGACCACCAGAAAACTGCCGAGACAATGAAGTAAGAAGTCCCAAAGAAACAATTTAACTGTCTTGATAAATGATAAATGATAAATGATGTTTATTTTGCAAGTAGGTTTTTACAAACACTTTTACACGTCATTTTTTAAAACTAGATGGGGCCGGTGTTTCGTACCTGACTACTCTGAGAAGAAACAGCCGAAACAAACTCAGAGGTCATAGTCTCTTTTAAAGTCCAGACAATCTTGCTCAATTCACATGAGGACTATGCAGATTAGTGTCTGATATGGTCTTTTGAAGAAAGAACCATACAGTTTTGAGTGGACCTGTCCAGTCAGTGCAAGCATTTGTCAGTTAATGTGTAGCTCGACTTATAACCCAAGGAGCTCAACGAAACGACGAACAATACCAAAGAAAGGACATTTGGGTAGGTCGCTTAGAGTACTCAAACTGTCAGACAGTTGTGGGAAAAAATAAACAAAAAATATAAATGTGACCCACATGGTCCCCACATTCACAATAATCATATAAAATTCATAACAAGTTCTATTAAAAAAAAAATGTAAATAAAAATCACAAAAATCATTAAAAGGCAAAGTATCCATGTCAAATCAATAAATGACAAATAAAAAAATAATAAAATACATGTCAAGACATTACATGTCAGAGTGTATAAAAAATAATAAAATACATGTCAAAACATTAAATGTCAGAGTGTATAAAAAAAGGAAAAGAAAAAAATAAAAAAAGGAAAAGAAAGGAATAAATAATAAACAAGCGAAGTCCGAAGCTTCGACATTCACAGAGCAAATTTCATTGGAGCAGCTTAATCCCAAGCCTTTTCATCTTCGAGATAGTGATTAACATGATAGTAGGCTCTCAGGCACAGCTTCCGTTTTATAAACGATTTGAATTTATTTAGGCTTAGTGCTTGAATTTGGCTCGGAAGTTTATTGTAAAAACGTATACATTGGCATCTGAACGTACCCCCTATTTTTTTGAGCCTCGTTGCAGGAACAACAAATTTGTGTTTGTTCCTCGTATTTATGTTGTGGATATCACTGTATTTTTTAAACAAATTAATATTTTTGTGTGCGTACAAAAGGTTTTCATAAATAAACTGAGAAGGGACAGTAAGAACATTAATCTCTTTAAATTTTTCTCTGAGGGAGTATCTGGGACTTAATTTATAAATTGAACGAATTGTCCTTTTTTGCAAAACAAATATTGTCTGAATATCGGCGGCATTGCCCCACAAGAGAATACCGTACGACATCACGCTATGGAAATAACTAAAGTAAACTAAACGGGCTGTCTCTAAATCAGTTAACTCACGAATCCTTCTAACGGCGTATGCTGCAGAGCTAAGTTTTTTTGACAATTTGTCTATATGCGGGCCCCACTGAAGCTTGGCATCCAAAGTTATGCCTAGGAACACTGTGCTATCTTCCGGTTTCAACTCTTCATCCTTAATTAGTACAGTAGTTTCCACTTGTCTTACATGGGGTATCGTAAATTTAATACATTTCGTTTTTTTCTCATTTAGGAGTAGGTTATTAACATTAAACCAATTAACGACTTTTGCCAGGGCGCTATTAACATCATCCGTAACTAACTGCTGACGTTTGAGTTTAAATAAAAGAGAAGTGTCGTCTGCAAACAATACTATGTCATGATTATCCTTTATGAGGTGAGGCAAGTCATTTATGTAAATAAGAAACAAAAATGGACCAAGAATTGAGCCCTGTGGTACCCCCATTCTTACTACGGATCCAGGAGATCTCTTCCCGTTAACATCAACTCTCTGAATCCTATTACTCAAATATGAAATAAGAAGATCCAGAGAGGCGTTACGGATTCCGTAGTGGTGTAGTTTCCTGATTAATGTTTCATGAAGAACGCAATCGAAAGCTTTAGATAAATCGCAAAAAATGCCCAAAGCATCGCATTTGTCCTCCCAGGCATTATAAATGTGTCCTAAAAGTTCAACACCGGCATCAGTAGTTGAACGACCCCTTGTGAAACCGAACTGTTTTTTATGCAATAACTTATGTTTATTGAAAAAACTTTGCATTTGTGCCAAAATTAATTTTTCGAAAATTTTACTAAAGGTGGGTAGTACTGAAATGGGTCTATAATTAGTGGGGTCTGATGTACTACCCGATTTAAACAATGGTATTATTTTACTATATTTCATTAGATCAGGAAACTCACCACGGTCAATACAATCGTTAAATATTACAGCTAATGAAGGAGCTACAATGTTTATAATGGATTTAGCAACGTCTACAGAATGACCCCATAGATCGGCGGTCTTTTTAACATTTATGGTGTGAAAAGTTTTAATTATATCTTTACAGGTAACATATTGAAAATTAAATTCGGATTCACAGACTGAAACGTTTTCCCTTAGTAAAGACTCGGCAGCAGCAGGTGACGAGTTTAGCGATTTAGTAGTCGATACGGGAATATCCGCAAAGAAATTTTCAAAGGCTGTGGCAACTTGAGTATCTGAATTTAAAATATTATCGCCAATAGCAAGGCTGTAGTCACTATTTCGGTTGCAAGACCTTCCCGTTTCGCTATTAATAATGTTCCATGTCATTTTAACCACATTACTACTATTTTTAATTTTTGAACTCAAGTAACGTGACTTTGCTATAAAACAAACTTTTTTAAATAATTTTGAATAATTCTTAACATACAAATTAAATTCTACAGTTTTTACATAAGTCCGCTCTTCATACAGCTCATAAAGTCGTTTTCGACTCTTATGAATACCAATGGTGGCCCAGTCGTTGAAAGAAGCGTTACTAATTACAGATATTGTCTTAGGGACAAATGTGTTTTTTATATTTATTGTGTCTTGTATGTATTTTTATTGTGTCTTGGATCCCGCAACGAAATTAAAAAAGAATAGCGGAGATTAAGGAAGTCAAATAAGCCTGCAATTAATGTCCTCAACTAACAGGCATAATGATAACCACGCAAAAAAAAAACATGCATATACCCTATATGCATGATTTTTTTTATCACTCTAAACAAAGCGTATTAACATCAGAAATAACAAAGTAAAATTATTTTTTTAATATCTATAAAAAATACTAAGTTATAAGCATTTGAAACTGCTGATTAGACAGAGAGATCCGATACAGCGAATGACGTCATTCGCTACATCGACGTACAAAATCCATACTAAATTCCGTTTATCTAGAAAGAGATAGAAACAAAAGTTTAAATGGTATTATTTTTTATTATTATTTAGTTTTACTTTTGTGTTGTTTGGCCGATTTATGTCTTGTTTTCGCTTTTAGTCATTATTTTTATAGTATTTTAACATTCCGTATCGAAATGAAAAAAAGAAAATGTATGCATATTCCCTATTGCATCTTCAAGTTTGCAGTCCCGGTTTTCTTCCACAAATAAAAAAGTCAACGGAAAAACTTAGAAAAGCTATGATTTTGCAAAAAAATAAGGTTCATGTCCATGTGTTTGCAACCCACGTGCTTCTTTTTTCTTTGGGAATGACATCTCGCAGATCTACTTGAGAGTTCGTTGGCTCCTCAATTGGGCTATCCGGTGCCTTGAATCTAAGGTCTCGAGCCAGAGCAAAAAACTACAAAACAATGACAAAATGTATTGAAGTTCATCTGACCATAACCTTTGATTACTGCTAGTTAATTAACACCCCACATCAAAATATCAAGCTGAGTGCATTACTCGTTAATATGCTATTTACCTCCAGAGTAAATAAGTGCTGGTGAGCCGAGATAATCAGTTAATACTTTGAAAGCTTTCATGTGATTTACTTTGATGCTGCCTCATTTATTTTTAAATTTAAACAATTTTATAGTAAACAAAATATCAGCGAACGAGATTTTCTTTGAATACGTTTGAAACGTTCAAGCGAGAGGTTTCTAAAACCTCCGGTGTTTACCATTGTGTCAAAAATCGCCTACCACGCGGGATCTACAAGCATAATATTGGGTGCAATTCTTCCATACAGGTATAACAATGCCGAGTTTTAGATCCTCCAAAGGGGTAAAATATACGGTATATAAGCGCAATATAAGCGTTAGTGAAGATATCTTCTTCTTTATCGTGTGGTTAGTCCATAAGATAAATGCTCCAGGTATCCCACGAAATTCGAATTTTCTTACGTTTTTTGCAACATACAACCTAGCACTGGCCTGCAAATTGCAAAAAACGTAAGAAAATTTGAATTTCGCGGGCTACCCTGGAGCATCAGCATCATAACCTGGTGTCACAGTTTGCATGCCACCCATGGACCTATGACTTGCCCCCCCCCCCGGCCTTTGCTTGAGCCAACCAGCGAATCCCGCGATGCTGAGCCAGTAGTATTAAATCAGCCCATAAATAATATAACTCAAAACCAGCCTGTCTCCTTGCTGCCCCCCCAGAGACGCCTTACGCTGAGGCTCGTACCCACAGGGGATGCCCTTAGCGTGTGGTCGCTTAGTTTACAAGTTTTTGCCCCTGGTTGGGGGCCCTAAGGCTACAAGATGCCATATCCAAAAAAAACTGTAACTTGGTTTTAAATGCCGCTGGTTTCCTCACGACGTTTTCCTTCAATCATGTTTTTCACCTTCAATTCAATTCATGTGCTTCGGGCACATGAATCCTAAAAATCAGAGGTGCCTTGTGTTCGAACTCGAGACCTATAACTTGGCATTCCGACAATCACACCACTAGTAGTCTATCACTGCAATTTTTTATATGCAATTTACTGCTAAAGTATAAATATCGCAATTACGAGTACAATAAATGGCACACTTTTGAGAAAAATAAGTATATACTCTTGTACTCATTAAATATAATTGAACTCAGTCTTCATTATCACAGTCACGGGCGCTGTTACACCTTAATAAGACATTTATTCAAGTTGAGATCGACGTTTTGCCTAGTCAGCAACCGTTGGGAAACTTTCGAGTGTAAAATACCTAATAAACGGACAAAGACGCAAAGTTAAACCTAGTGTAAAATGTTTGATTATGATCGCCTAGGAAGTGGTAAAATTGCACGAAAATGAGAAATAAGAAAAAGCTTTTTTTTTAATACATATTATTTTACATTTAAACATTGCAATATAAAACTATAAAAAACATTAAAAATTAAAAAAAAAAAAATAGCCCACCAGCGCTGGGAACAGGGTCCGGGATGCCGGTGGTCAGGGCTCTTTAGACAGGACTCTACTAACAATACGTGCCGTGTCCAGAAGTGCTGTATTTCTGTTCTGAATCAAGCCTTTGATCCAGCAGCCAAGCGAGAGCCTCCTAATATGTTGGTCGAGACTATTGGCTATTAAGCCATTGGCTGACACGACTATCGGCACAATGACTGCTGTTCTTATTACTATTAAAGTAGTGTACACGATAAGGCGCATTTCACAACCTTTCCTCTTACCTTATACAATTTATATTTGCATGAATAAGAGACATCTTGACTGTTTTCGGTCATGGCGGTCAATCTCAGCGGAGTTTAACCATCGGTGTCAGCAAGTGCGTAAGTGTGTGCTCAGACCCAGGTGCACTCTCTCATCCCTCACTTTCATAGATGGACGGCATTAGGCCACGCTTTACGTACTTTCCGATGCACGGGGCTGCTAAGAAATTCCTAATAGCAAAACCTAATAACAGTTCAGGACCTCATTGCCCAGCAGTCTCGTTAATGACCTAAATAGCGAATTAATTTCCTAAATTCTACTAATGTACTCTTCAAAATTAAAAAGACTATCACTTTCGGAAACAACGTTTGGCGCAACTGTTGCTACTTGAATTCGAACCCACTCATCATCTGCTTAGTCTTTCTCCAACTATGTTGGGGTCGGATTCCAGTCAAACCGGTTGCAGCTGAATACGAGTACATATTTTACATGGGGCAACTGCCAGATCAGACCTTAATAATCCATGTAGTACTAGGTAATACGATACTCTCTTGGTAAGACTGGTTGTCAGACTTTCGGGCCACTGACTACCTGTCACGACTGTCATATATCATGACAGCCGGGACGTTGGTCTCGGTCTTCAGCTGGACAGCTGGGCTCAACATGCACTTAGATGAATTAGAGTTAGAAAGTTTCTAAGTAATACAAATGTAACTCAGCCATATAATCATTGTCACAGTTCTTTTTAGGGTTCCGTACCCAAAGGGTAAAAACGGAACCCTATTACTAAGACTTCGCTGTCTGTCCGTCTGTCCGTCTGTCTGTCACCAGGCTGTATCTCATGAACCGTGACAGCTAGACAGTTGAAATTTTTACAGATGATGTATTTCTGTTGCCGCTATAACAACAAATACTAAAAACATAATAAAATTAATATTTAAGGGGGGCTCCCATGCAACAAACGTGATTTTTTTGCCCTTTTTTGATAATAATGGTACGGAACCCTTCGTGCGCGAGTCTGACTCGCAGTTGGCCGGTTTTTTTTTGACAGCACAACTCATCAGCTGCCCTTTGAAACCTGTGACCTCCAAAATATTTAGCAAAGGTGTAATATAACACCAACATTTCTCCAATAATGTTTAGGTCCCGTGTAATAGGGAGCGAGAATATTGCCAAAAAACGGACACAAATCTAGACCCCTGATGTAAAAACCAAATAAGACTTTGCTCTACCTGGGAATTGAACTCAGAATCGCATTCTCAGCAGTAACTTTTGCAAACACAAGACCAACGAGACAACCACCTTATTGTGATCAGCATAGAAATCACTATGCTTGTGACAGTGATACAAAGGAGCTAACAGTGAAAGGACTTAAAGTGATTCGGAAATTCTTGCAATAGATTTTCCTCTTTAGTTTGAAACGATTGTCGTATAGTAAAGCTGCCTCGCTTTTGAAATTCTACCGAACAAACAGATTTCTGACCTTTCCCTCGTTCGAAACACATCTTTCATTATACATTTGATTGACACAGAAAAATAAGAACAGCAACACTCGAACGAACAAAAACAACAATGATCCACACAATCTGCATTATTCAGGTTTCTTTCCTTTTCAAAGTGAATGCTTGAGAGACAAGTGGCGGAGGTTGGAGGATCCTGTGTAAAATTACTTCATTTTTGGATTCGTTTCTGGTAGGTACCGATAAATTAGAAGACGTTCATTTTTGTATCTACGTACATATTTCGGATCTAGGTTCTCGGATATGTTTTAAAATAAGCTAGGTGTAGGTATTTCAGATTTAATCATTTTTAGGGTTCCGTACCCAAAGGGTAAAAACGGAACCCTATTACTAAGACTTCGCTGTCTGTCCGTCTGTCCGTCTGTCCGTCTGTCCGTCTGTCCGTCTGTCCGTCTGTCCGTCTGTCTGTCACCAGGCTGTATCTCATGAACCGTGACAGCTAGACAGTTGAAATTTTCACAGATGATGTATTTCTGTTGCCGCTATAACAACAAATACTAAAAACAGAATAAAATTAATATTTCAGGGGGGCTCCCATACAACAAACGTGATTTTTTTGCCGTTTTGTCTAATGTATAGATAATGGTACGGAACCCTTCGTGCGCGAGTCCGACTCGCACTTGGCCGGTTTTTTTTTATTATTCACTTAAAACAAATATTTTGAAGTATTTATGAACCGATTGGGTTTTTCCTTGAAGAGGAGATCACAGTGGTGACAAGGAATCTGGGTTTGTGGCCCGCTCCCTATTTTTTGGGGCAACAACGGCTAAGGCAGTACTATCGAGGACACTCCCGCCTGACCACCACTAAGCTTATTTTTGCTTGCACTCGCAACATAGAAACGCTCTCTAGCCCCGCCCCGTTCAATTTGTATAATGTAAATAATGAATGAAAAGATACCGAATCGGCCGAGCGCACTGACGACGCACGCCAAACGAGAGTTATTGTTATTTTGCGCGCCAAAGTAGAGACTTTCCTAATAGGCCCAAACTTTAAGGGGGCGTGGCTCGGCGCCTCCGCATATTTTAAGCGAAAAAAATTTAAAATGGTCAGGCTGAAAAAACCCCGACTGTACATTACTTAACAACAAATAAGTATTATTGGGTTCCAGTTTTCAACGTCAACCAGGAATCTGGTTTCTTGCTTGATTGATGGCAGAGCCTATTGCCATCAATCAAGCAACCCCGATAATATGGGACTGAAAGAAGTAGAAAAATGAAGCTAACGCCTAATAATTGGGGAAACCAGTTGTGACGTTCCTTGTTATGTTAAAACTAGCTCACTCCCGTAAGATTGCAGGCTCAGTTTCGAATCTTCATGTTTGTTATACTACACTTACGTAACTTTCGAAAACAGGGAAAGTTGAAGCGCGATCCTGCGTTCATTTTCCATCTTAGTTGCGAGCAAAGTTTTGAACATATACCACACAGGCGCCTCGTATTCGGGAATTTAAACTAATATTGTTATCAATGGTGTCGATTCTGGTGTGCACAAACTTAACTTAATTTAGGCTATTGCTATCTTTTACTAAAAGGCAAGGCGTGAAAAGGGCGGCTATAGCTATAAACTAAGTTAGAGATGTCAAACTAGTTTATGCCTTGCGCTTCACCGTGTTTTTAGTCGACACGTTTTTACGTGCACCCTTCATTTGTATAGAAGTATTAGTTCCAATTAAATTTGACAGCTCTAAGTTACGTCCGTCTCTTTCTTGTTCTATTAGAGAGAAAAAGATAGCAATAGCCTAAATTAAGTTTAGTTTGTGCACACAGAATCGACACCATTGTCTTTCTTTAACACTAATTAAACGATCGGACACTTGATATCGTGTCCTGCCAGGGGGCCCAATTCTGTAAAATTACCAACTTGTCAATAGTGTGTCGGTAGATACTAAGTCTATGGTCGGTAGTGTGTAAGTAGTGTCTCAATAGGCTAATCATTGACATTTGGTATTCTACAAAGTATCTATGGTCATTGACTTACCACTGTAGTGCTATTGAAACGCCATAGAAGTCTATTGTAATAATTGGTATTCTGCTCCACTATAATGTGTCAATGTCATCATGATGGCCAAAGTTACGGTAGTCTGAAAATATTTAAGTGTATTTGAAAGTTGTGTCTATCGTGTTTGAAAAGTGTTTTGGCCATCGAACCGCCATTGTAAAGCCATCGAACAACGAAAACACTGAAAAATTGTACCGCCACACTATCGACACACTACTGAGACACCACTGAAACGCCATTGAAGTTTTTGCAGAATGCCAAATTTGCAACAGTGGCAACATAATGTCTGTAGTGTGTCGATAGAATGTCAATGGCGTGTTGCTTAACACTAAGTTACAGAATTGGGCTCCAGTGCTGTTGTTTACACATCACAGGAGCTGCTGGATGTTACTGAAAGTGCGAAATTTGGGATGACTCAATTCTAAGAATAAGAGACTAGTTATTATTTATTTTTAATTGTCGCAAACAATCTTCAAAACGGTGGCAAAGAGAAACTATACGATACTCTCGCCGCTTTATTTACTCTTCACGTAATTGAATAACACACAATGTAAAGCCCGGATGGCTGCGTATTGTGTGTTATTCATTAGCTTATATGCACAGATTGAATATTCAAATACATTACCTTAATACCCGTATTCAGAGTTGTCAAATGAATTTGAGAGATAACGCTACTTCTCTTCGTACAGTTTTAACCAACATAACATAGAAAGACGTCTGTAATCAATCCCCGTGTTTTATTAGTGTAAGACAAGCTTTTACCCTTGATTTAGCTCGCAATTATTATTATTGTCTTAATTGTTATTATTGTCTTTCTATATCACTAATTAAGGCCCTTCTAACCCTAAAATTAGCAACTCTATTTGTGGTGGTTCAAACTACGTTTCAAATACTGTTAGAATAAAGTTCTAATCAGCTTGCACTACAAAGCGGTTGTTACGTCAGTCACTGCGGCCGAATAGTGCGAAATGAGTGTTTTTTGCGATTTACAAATAATCTATTGATTGGCTTAATATTCTTTGACCGCTCGCAAATCATCTTAATGGAACGTTTTAAACATACCTTTGCTTCCCCTTTTATTATGATACCGAATATTACCCGTACATTAAAACTTTACCTCTTTTTAATATTATCTATCTACACTATATATATAATATAATATAATATCATTGTAATTGTATTTTTGTGTGTGTGTGTGGATGTTTGTAATGAATAAACTCAAAAACTACTACGCCGATTTCAAAAATTCTTTCACCATTAGAAAGCTACATTCACCATGAGTAACATAGGCTATATTTTTATCCTGTACTCCCACGGAAACGGGCACTACGCGGGTGAAACCGCGTGACGTCCGCTAGTCATAGATATGGCTGCTACCAAAAACTATAGCATTACCACGACGAGTGAAAAGTGAAGTTGAAATTAACCCTGTTAAACCAAACAGTCTAGAATCTATCCTATCCTCTCCTAGCTCTAGAACGCTACATGATTCCACGAAAATTACCCCGTATGAAATGCATACATTTCCTTTACTACGAAATACAACAACAGACATGAGATACCCTGCAGATGTAAACTGTCTGCCTTGTCATTAGCCGTAACAGCGAGTCACTAACAATATTATTAGGACAATAGGTATTGTGTCTGGTCATAATGACTGACAGTTTGATAATATAATAAGAGGACAGAGAAACACAATAGACAGTTATTAGAGGTGTGCGTAACCCTGGCAAAATGTTGTGGATTTGAGAGATGAGATCATAAAAAATAATTAGTGTATCATGAGGAGCAATTTGTTTAATAGTAGCAAAATTTGTGTGAATTGTAGTTTTAAAGTTATTTGAGAAAAACACATTTTGCTGGAGTAACGTTTGAAACGTTATGCTGGCAAAATCGATTTTCAAAAATTCGTTCAGCCTGGAACCAAATACATGATTAAATAGCTTTTGTTGCGTAGTAAATGTTTGTAAATGGCAAAATTTGTGTGTGGTATGGTTCGTGAGTTATTTAAGACTTTGCTGCGGTAATGTTTTGGGATTTCTCAGATCTCGAAAACGGCTCAACGCAGAAGATTGAACAAAATATCAATAAGAGACCTTAATTTGTTTAAATTAGTTTAAACATTAGTTTTTGATTTGGTTGTCGTAAACCAATAGAATTAAATGGTTTCAAAAATCTGATAAAAACGGATTTGCAAGTAAACCAAAACACTTATAACCAAATAAACAGCTGTAAAAAATACCTATGGTAGACACTTAACATGTCAAGTAAAATAGATCATGTAACTTTATACGATATGAAGATAAAAACAAAAATGATTAATTTTAGACTGGTCGTACGTTAGCGATGAAATACGCAGTACCCAAAACATTAAGATACGTGGCATACTTTAAACAAATTAAAATAATTCATGAACATTAACTCCTGTTAATTTCAGCTTTCAATTACGGCTTTAATGAAAGTTATATCAAAATCAATAATATGTCAGAAATTCTCTAATAAGCCGACAAAATTAAAAAGGACATGTAAAAGAGGCCGCACCGTGCATACGAGTAGTCTTCGCAAATTAGCAACTTAGTGTCCGATGTTTTGTACAGTTAAGCAGAAAAACGTTTTACGTGTAACCGATTTTTTTATGTTCGAAGTGCAGGTACCATATCACACATTTTCTATTTTATAAACGAAAATCATGTTAATTAACAGTAGTTTAACAATTTAATGGATCATAAATAATTATTTAAAGTCAAAAAAACTTTAAAAAGGTAAGTAATAATCTCAGTAAATAATTTATAGTGTGATTTTGATTGACGACGCGTGGTTCACACGTTGATCACCTGTAACAGTCACATGTAATGTTGAAATAACCAATCTAAGTAACATGTTATAAAGCTCATATTTAAATACCATACTGTAAGTCGAGGGGAAATGGAGTCCACCTACCTACCTACGTGTTTAGTAGGTACCTATCTCCCTCTTAAGGAAAATTGTACAAATTATGAATCAACATTGTATTTAAGTTTTAAGCTATTTATTATTATAGTTACATAAATGTTTTTCTGTTTGTCAAGTACCAATTGACGACACGATTGGCGCAGCGGTAGTGAGGCTGCCTTACGTTCTTAGGGTCTCGGGTTCGAATCCCGGTCGGAGCAAATGTGTTTGTGTGATGAGCATGGACATTTGTTTCCGAGTCATAGATGTTTGTATAATAAGTATGTATTTACAAACAAAAAAAATAACTATGTAGTATATCAACTATCTAGTGTCCACGACACAAGCTTAGCTTAGTGTGGCACTAGATGGCGCTGTGGGTAATGTCCAGCAATATTATTATTATTATTATATTATTATTACTTGACAAACAGAAAAACATTTATGTAACCAAATATTACAATTAAGTACGTACTCAAATTATCTGAGATTTTTTCATCAATATGTTAATGCTATGGCAAAGATGTACAATAATTTGTATGAGACTGATTTTTAAATAAAAATAAAGAACACCATGACCAGCAAACTACACAACAGTAACAACAACGTACGTACGCAACTGTACTAACAAAACATCCGTATTATCCCATTCATTTAAGATGGTTACGATTATGTATAGTGCGGCCGCTTTTTCGTGACCTTTTCGATTTGGTTGTATTATTAGAGAATTGCTGACAATTTCTTGTTTTTGATATAACTTTCATTACAGCCGTAATTGAAAGCTGAAATTAACAGGAATTAATGTTTATGTTCATTAGCCGTGTGGTATCCGGCAGAGTAGAATAGAACCAACCCATTACACTCACGGGTGTCGTATAAGGCGACTAATGTCTGAGGCAGAACACCTTGTGCCTCCGTAGACCAGAGAATGGGCAGCAGCGTTTTCTGTTAGTCTTTCATCACTGCGATCTCCAATCCGCCTGCCAAGCGTGGAGATTACGGCAAATTCCTCCCTTCATGGGAGAGGCTTACGTCCAGCAGTGGACTTTATGGGCTGATGTAGTAATGTTCATGAATCATTTTAATTTGTTTAAAGTACGCCACGTTTCTTAATGTTTTGGGAACTGCGTATTTCATCGCTAAAGTACGACCAGTCTAAAATTAATCAATTTTGTTTTTATCTTCATATTGTTTATAGTTACATGATCCATTTTACTTGACGTGTTAAGTGTCTACCATGGGTATTTTTTACAGCAGTTTATTTGGTTATAAGTATTTTGGTTTACTTGCAAATCCATTTTTATCAGATTTTTTAAACCATTTAATTTCATTGGTTTACGACAACCAAATCAAAAACTAATGTTTAAACAAATTTAAACAAATTAAGGACTCTTATTGGTATTTTTTTCAATCTTCTGCGTTGAGCCGTTTTCGAGATCTGGGAAATACCAAAACGTTACCGCAGCAAAATCTTAAATAACTCAAGAACCATACCACACACAAATTTTGCCATTTACAAACATTTACTACTCAACAAAAGCTATATAATCATGTATTTGGTTCCAGGCTGAACGAATTTTTGAAAATCGATTTTGCCAGGATAACGTTTCAAACAGAAGAAGTTGGCGGGACGAACTCGACTCCTATCACAAGGATTGGCGCATAACAGCACTAGATAGGGATAAGTGGAAGGAAGGAAGGGAGGCCTTTGCCCTGCAGTGGGACACAAATGGCTGATAATAATAATAATAATAACGTTTCGCTTAATAGCCAAGAGCCTCGACCAATATCTTAGGAGGCTCTCGCTTGGCAGCTGGATCAAGGGCTTGATTCAGAAAGCAGTACTTCTGGACACGGCACGTATCGTTAGGAGGTTCCTCTCTCAAGAGCCCTGACCACCGGCAGCTCGGAACCTGTTCCCAGCGCTGGTGGGCTACTGTTTTTTATATTTTTAAATGTTTTTTTAAGTCGTTTTACTAAGAAATATTTAAAAATGTTAAAAACATGTGAATATAAATAAATAAATGCAAATAACGTTTCAAACGTTACTCCAGCAAAATGTGTTTTTCTCAAATAACTTTAAAACTACAATTCAGACAAATTTTGCTACTATTAAACAAATTGCTCCTCATGATACACTAATTATTTTTTATGATCTCATCTCTCAAATCCACAACATTTTGCCAGGGTTACGCACACTTATTAGAATTGTGTCGGCAAATAAGGTAACGGTCACATCAAAAGATATTTCTACTATCATGTTCCCACTGCTGTGACACGGCCTCCTCTCAATGAGAGGGAATGGGCTACAAACCACCACGCGGGCCCAGTGCGGATTGGTAGATATCACATGTCTTGGAATTTTTGGTTCTAGGACATGCCGGTTTTCTCACGATGTTTTCCTTTACCGTTTTGAGAGCAGTGGTGATGAAATAAATTACACAAAGTAATGCGCCTGCCTGGGTCCGAACCCACGACTGTTCGTAAGTCGGGGCCGTCACCACTGGGCCACCGCTGCTCTCCGCATGCATAATTGTGTGGCAGCAACGAAAGGAAAATATCGGTAAAACGCTCGCCGTAGCCTCGTTACTCGAATCCTAGGTTTCTAGCTTAGCTCGATCCTCGCGGTGACTAATATCACTAGCGGCGAAGCGATTGAGATCAAGATGTATCCTAATTTCAATCACGAAGACGGCTTCAGACTCTCTCCCGCTTGGAATCCAGTGATCACTAAGTATGTATAGTATCATCTCAGTATGCGGACACTGTTAGTGTAGTGTGCTGTCCTAGTGTGAACCGGCCCTAATTAACATTTATGAAGATCAAGTGAGGGTAGTTGAATAAACACCTTCGCTTTGCTGTGGCGGTACCTCCAATACTTCAGTCTTCCCGCGACCACGGCTGGTGCAATCCGGTCGAAACGTCGGGCTAATATTAAAGGTAAAAATTCGCGAAAATACCCGTTTACATGTGTGTATTATCACTAGCGGTGTAAAAATGTCCTTGTCTCATGGTGCATTATCAGATAAATTATACAATGTATCCGGTAATGCCACATTTATTTGTATAAAACAATGTTTTCATGCACACTAATAACAACTAAAATATACATTTTAAACTTCTTTAACCAATAAAAAGACCGTAATGAAATGTTTCATTCACCTGCAATTAAAAGTTTGTTGAAACTAGATTCCAAGCTTACATTTACTCGTAATATTTAATTTGCATATTTACATTTAAATTTCAACAACATACTGTGCTGGTCAGTGTTGGGTTCAGAAATTAGTTTGTAACCTTACTTATTATCTGAGTAATTAAATGTTAGGGCATATAATAAATCTGTAGACGTGGTGTTTCTATACATTGAAAATATTTAGAAAAAAAATACTAGGGGTCTAATAGGATCACTAACAGAACTCATTTCTACCATTTTTAGAATTTTTGTCTGTGTGTCTGTATGTGTATGAATAATATGTACCATTTTGTTTAATAACTTGTTGTTATATACCGTTCCTGTAGAAATCTTGGGATTTTTGATTAAAAAGTAGTTTTGACAGTCCTCTCTTGATGTTAGCCTAACACTACCAAAAGAATTCTGAAGAGACCGAAACTGGTGAAAATATGAGGGTCCAGGATATGGTGCACTGACGAGTCGTTACCCGTGGTGCCGGTGGGTCGACCCATTGCCGGGTCCATGAGTAATTTTAACTACCCGAGGTTCCATGGCATTAGGGTTTGTTTCCCGGACTTCTGAATATATCGATAGAAAATACAAATCCATAATAACAGCATCTCTATCCCACCGGGTGACCGGGACCACGGGTAACGTGATTATGACATGATTAGACTACGAGTTTATTGGTTTTTTATTTTTTATTTCTCTACCAAGTACCAGGAGGCCAGAACCATAAAGGAAGTATTTTATATTTTTAATAGGAATCTCATAATCAATCCATGTACATTTAGATTATCTATCATGCAATATGCAATGTATAAAATACTTTTTCAATACACTTCCTCGAAAACTGGTCCATAACGCACTATGATTAGGTACAACATGCAATGTATTTCACACGCGTGCGTTTTTTTCCACTTTGCCGCACGTGTGCGGGAATGAAAATTGCCACAGATAACTATATCTGTATTTAGTCCAAATTGGTTCAATGCCTATAGTCTGAGGTGATTTTTTTTTTTTAATTTCAGCAAAGCACTACACGTCTTTACGGCATAAATATTTTTTTAATTTAAAATTGTGTTTATAAATAGAATATCACAGATACAGATGATTATTAAAAACTAATAGTTATTTTTATACACAAATTAACATTTGTGTTCAGAATGCAAAAATATAAAATAAATCTATTTTTTATATTAGGCTGTTTAATGGCTTCATACCTTTGCCTCTCCTTCAACCTGGCGAAAGCAGAGCGCGAAAAAAAAAGAAAATTAAAATCATAGTTTCTTAGTTCGTGACAATTTTTTTCGTTATATTTTATTTTATTTCTTCAAAAGTGTATTGATAAACGTCGTTTGATACACGTGGACATTTGTTATTGCAGTTCTCGGCTCAAAAACACCCTCGCCTACGGCTCGGGTGTTATAATTCCGCCTCGAATGCAATAACAAACTTTCTCCACTTGTATCAAAATGTACTATTTCATGATTCTGGCGTCCTGGTAGTTTGTGAGACTTCACTAGACTTGTTTCTCATCTCATACTTGTCTTTGCTTTTCTTAAGTCTAGGTGTATTTCAACAATAATACAGGTTGTAAAAGACCTCATCACGAAGCCGTCAACCAAGTATTCTGTACATCAAACTAAGTAACTTTACGCAAAAATTATTGCTGGGAAACGACTTTTTTTTGGGGTTGAATAATCATGTTTTGTGGTAGAACTCAATGTAACGCACTCAAAACATTGTGCTGATGGATAGATTGAATAGTACGGGGGTCGTGGAGGTGTTTAAAGTAAAAATCTCACATTAAAAACTTGTATTTAAAAAAAACTTGTTAAATAGTTGGAACTGTGACCCCCAATATCTCCGTAACTAGAAGGAATGGTGTAAAACAAAAAAATGATCGCAATGACGGGGAGAACAAGTACCTTTCGGCTTCGTTAAGAGGTGATTTACACCCTTTATAATTTAAAAAGGTGTAACTTGCGGGAATACAGCGTTTTGTTGAGTTACAGTGTTAATTAATGGGCAAAAAAAAACGTGGAATGAGTTATAGTGTTTCTTGTCGTTATATTTTTTTCCAATACAGTGTAACACAACATGGTGGTAACTGAACGGGAACAAACGTAAACAAGAATAGTAAAGTCTCACAAACTACCAGGACGCCAGAATCATGAAGAAGTATTTTCTACATGGCATACTGCATGATAATCGAAACGTACTTTGGTAAGAGATTCCTATTAAAAATATAAAATACCTCCTTTATGGTTCTGTCCTGGTACTTGGTAGATAAATAAAAAAACAATAAACCCGTAGTCTAATCATGCAATCACTCGCTACCCGTGGTCCCGGTGAGATAGGATATGTTGTTATTATGGATTTGTATTTTCTATCGATATATTCAGAAGTCCCGGAAACAATCCCTAATGCTATGGAACCTCGGTAATTAAAATTACCCATGGACCCGGCAATGGGTCGACCCACCGGGACCACGGGTAACGACCCGCACTGACTGGTAACTATATGGTGCTATGGTGCATTCACTTATATCAGAGAAACAATTGAAAAATGGCGGGAAAGTGATTTTTACTTTTTTATTAGGGTTCCGTACCCAAAGGGTAAAAACGGAACCCTATTACTAAGACTTCGCTGTCTGTCCGTCTGTCCGTCTGTCCGTCTGTCTGTCACCAGGCTGTATCTCATGAACCGTGACAGCTAGACAGTTGAAATTTTCACAGGTGATGTATTTCTGTTGCCGCTATAATAACAAATACTAAAAACAGAATAAAATTAATATTTAAGGGGGGCTCCCATACAACAAACGTGATTTTTTTATAATAATTGGTACGGAACCCTTCGTGCGCGAGTCCGACTCGCACTTGGCCGGTTTTTCTTTTTCGTAATGTCCTATATTTATTGATATTGTATTAAAACCAGCCAGATACAAAGAGTTAAAAAAAAAAAGATTTTTCTTTAATTTTATATATCGTGGGCTTAGTTCAAATACCAACTAACTCGAAATTTTGGCAAATTGAGTTTAATATACAATTCGATTCCAATTTTTTTCCTTTTTCTACAGGTAAAACCGACTAACGCTTGCGATGCTTCGTTTCGGAGATACTGAATCTTAAAACCAACTAAATTAAGCTTTTAATTGTATGAAAACCTAATATTCCTTGTTAGTCAGTGAAAATATATATTTTTATCGAAGTCAAACAAAATACCTTCACTTATCAGTTTTCAAAATAAAACTTTGTGACTAAAACACGGAACATTTAAAAAGTGAAACGATCTTACTCTGTTTAGTTGGTTTTAATAAGTAATAAGTTAGAGAAATCACATAGTTTTATAATTTTAATAACAATTACTAGAGGTTAGTTGGTTTTCCTATTGATCGCGTATTATCTAAGTGGACACAATATAGAAGAAGTCATTGCGAGTAAATTGCTGTAATAGGTTTTACTTCTATAATTTTGCTCATATTCCACGCGTAATATCTAGAGGTAAAATACCGGCTAACCCAGGGTAGTTGATATAAATTCTCGAGTTACCGATGGGCAGGTAGGCGCAGCACATGCGTTAGTCGTTTCGCTCTCGCGCCGCGAGAACACCTCGTGTCATTTTTGGTGTCGGCATAAAGAAAGAGCGGCTAAAGACAGGAACTTTATTTCGGCAACTTTTGATCTGCAAATTTTCCGTAAATTGACGGTCTACAACTCACCATTTATGAAATTGCCTTGCCTAATGAAGCTTATTGCTTTGGTCAGAGGCACACGGTAAAAAAGGCAGCGCGGAAATCGGATCTATATTATCTAGATATCTTTATTTGTCTCAGTATGTACCGAGACATGTCAACGAAGTGGCTCCGACACATGCGGAGGCCAGAATCGCAACCAATATGTGGCATCTGTCTTGCTATGGGCAGTGCAAACCATTGCAAATTTAACAATAATTGAGCATACATTTTTGGAATCGGGCCACTTTTACATGGAGGTTAATTCGATGTATAGTAGCATAGAGTCGGCTCAGAAACACTCACAGAATTATTCTATGTCGGAATGGCTTAACGTTTTCCGACGGGTTAGGTCTTCTCTATCGACGAAAAATAAAAACAAACTGAAGCCTGTTGACGTAAGAGAGATGAAATTCAACGACTTTTTCCATTTAAAAACATTGGCAGGCAGCATCATGAAAAACAAGTATAAAAACACAGAAGGAGACAAAGCGAATTGGTTAAATATAAAACGCATGAAATATGAAAAGGGTCAGATGAAGATCTTTTATAACTATGACGTGTCCGATAACTTCTTCGTTATAGATCAGGAAATAAACACACTGAAAAAACTGGTCTCCTATCAAGTTGAAATTTTGCTTGATTGTGTAAAATACGATTAAATGAATCATTAATCATTTTGAAACAACAAACCACAATTGATTGGGAAAATCAAATTTATGTGACTGTACGCTTATAAAGTGAAATATATTTAAAACAATAAAATTTCTTATTTAATTTTGGTGACGTCATAAACCATTATTTAATCTAATAAGATAAAATGATTGGGGTATTTTAATCATTTGCATTTATTTCAGTTACAAAGCTACGTTATTGATGTAAATGTAGTTCATGATAAATCCTACTATTATTACTTATTAATCCTATTATTACTTGATTATCAACATTAATAAAATATCTTTATTACATTTATAACAGTCTTCATTATATTTAATGTTCGGAAAATAATATGAGAAATCAATAACTTTTTAAATTAATGTTTCCGTTTATAAAATGGAAACTTCGTCTTTATTTTTTCAATCATGCAGTCGTTGTTACAATGACGTATCTTGATTGATTTTATAATCTGTGTGTGTGGCGGTATATAATTATGTTCTGTGGTGGCGCGCGCGCGCACTTTTCGTTCGTGTCGAAACTTGTAAAAATGTTATTTTCCTAGTGCAATTATTGTCCCGTGTTAAATTTAAATTTCTGATTATTTGCCATTATAATATTAATATTAAAAGTGGTCCGGGTATCAAGTCGGGGCGGCAAGTGAATAGTGTGTGATGGAGGAAGCTGGTGACTTACTGGAGGCGTGGGGCCTCTCGGATTTAAAACCCATTTTCACCAGTAAGTATTTTGCATCTACTTTCCAAGTTTCCACATTACTTGTCAATGAGTACTGCTTATTTTCTCTTCAAACCAATCACAATTTCGTAAGAATACTATAATACTGGTAGGTAACGGCGCAATGCGAGATTTTTCTGAAAATTCTGGAATGAGTACCTACCTACTGTGGAGTGTAACCTCGTGGTTGACACTCCACTGGCTGGAATTATTTGATATTCTATACACATTCTAATCGACCCATTTTGTGGTAGCTTTAACCTATAGCGCCTCCGGCAGTTTCACTCCAAGAAGCGCAGTATCCTTGGAGTGAAACTAACTGAGCGTGTAAGGAACTCGATACTGCGTTCCAAAACTCAAATTGCCGATGTAGGTCACACGGCTGCCAAGCTCAAGTGGAACTGGGCTGGCCACATCTGTCGCATGCCGGAGGAGCTATGGGCTAAAGCTACCACAAACTAAAAGTATTAAAAGTGATTTTATTGCTAGTGTTAGCACAATCAATTCAATTGTACCTACCTACCTATATAAGGTTATAAGATGCGCAAATTCTTGTGTAGGACCTACTTTGCTTGCCACAGGCACTGCATCACTCGTTCAGTCTCTCTCTGTTTGGCAAGTTATGAAGTCGAACAATATAAAAAAAACATTGCAATGGAACCCGTCTACACTTCTGTGGTGTCCGAAGTAGGTAATTGGTACAACACACATTTTGTTTGTTACAGAAAATGCGATTAATTTGCACGCCCTAGCCGCCCTCTCGCTAGAAGATATTAAAGAATTAATCCCTCAATTGGGGCCCAGGGCTTTATTCCTAAGGTGCTGGAAAAATTGGCATTCAGAATACACTACAAGCACTACTCTGAATATATCAGCATCAGATCTGAACAGTATTTCCATAAGTGTAAGTTTACCTACCTACTTACTAAGTACCTTACTTTCATGATATAAAATAAAATAACATTTTGCCATTTTTTTTCCTGTGCTGTCCTGAAGCCATGCTACTTAGTGGCAGGATGAAAGACCTGAAAGATTGTGCTGCTGATAGTACAATACATTTTTTTAAATTACTTTTTAGGCACTAGTCTTAAAAATATCAACCAAGATAAGATGTGATAGCAGTGTCCAAGTGGTAACCTAACTTCACTCCGATGTACCATTGTCATCATTTAATGATTTTACATTATGTATGTTTATTACAGGATCTTAATTTTGAGACAGAATCAGGAACTCAAAATATTTCAATTCCCGAGTGCATTGCTACGGATTGCCCTTCAGTTGTATCCGCAGTGCCAGCTACATACACATCAAGAGATGCTTTTACATCGCACACTACATTTGAGGCAACAGCTACAGTGCCAAGTACATCTTCAGGGGTTATGCTAACAAGCACTTCACCAATAAAGATAAACATAATTGTACAAAATGTGAGTAATCTTATACTTTTATCAATACATGGTATAAGCCTTATTGTAAGGAGTCCCAAACTACAACTTCAAACCTCAACTGTCCGTGGTGGACAAGGCTTTAGCTATCTGCCAGCCGGCACTGAACCATATGTCATGATCGTCTGATCTGCAACGGATGCCATTGAGTCACAGAATATTGGGGGATGGACCTACTTAATATGGTGCTATGTAATTAGTGTACTTCCCTTTAGTATGAATTATAACTTAGAAATTTTACTGTTAATAATGCATTGATTTTAGGTAGGTAACTAAAATATTTTTTAGGGTTCCGGTGACACTCGGTCTGTCCGTTTGTATGCCCTACCTCAATATAACTCTCTCATTTCTGTACTTGTTCACAACATGACAATTTGGAAGAAGATAGATATTTTTAATGCAATATGAGATATTGGTAAAAAAAATTCGAACTTTCAATGAAACTAAGTTGTTTCAATGAAGTATTAAGTAAGCATTGACTATGGAACCCTATAATGAGCGTGTCCGATACGCTCGTAGTGGGATTTTAATATTTGCTCCTGTTGTGAACCCCACCCTGTTATAAGTACAGGATGTAATAAAATTAGTATTATTAGTAAACTTGTTCAGTTACTGGGCTGGTTCACCCCTTATAGTATTTCCAACTCATTTTTTACACCCTGTGTTACTTTCTATGTATACATATACATCCATCCCAATAATTTCTGATAGGATGCTGTTATTTATGAACTGCTAGTAGTATGCAATCCCAATTATGTTTTTTTTTTTAGAATTTACTCAAAAAACTAAGAGAAAATTTTGAAACAAAAGGACTATTGAAGTATGTGGGTTCTGCATTAGACAATGAATATGAAAGAAACCTTTTAGCTTCCACAATCTGTAAGGAAATTCTAAAAGAGCAAGAAAACTCACCGGTGACTAGTGCTATTTATAATTCTTGGTGCAAAGAAATAAAAGAAATTTTTCCATATGAAAGGATTACTACCTATTATATCCCACCTTGTGTCACTGCCCAGGGAATTACCCACCAAGCAAGAGGTAAACTCGTTAGTCAGCTATTGAATACTAGAAGAAAATATCAAAAACTTGGAGTATTGAATACCAAAGAAAAAAACAAGTATAATTCTGCTGATTCAAATTCTAAAGCACCACCACCACCAAACTCACCGAGACCCATAGCTAAAGATTTGCCAAAAAACAGTAACATTGAAGAAGATATTAAATGGCTAAAAAGCCTTTCAGGACCTTGGGATATAGTACAGTCCAAATGGGATGCAACATTACAAAAGCGCTCAGAAGATATAAGAGTTCCAAACTATTCTATTGAGCAGTACTTTCAAGAATATCCCTGCTTACAGAAGCCCGAAGGGTGTCAATTGGTAAAAATAAATTAGTTCCTTATTTTAAAATTACATTTATCTTTGTTTACATTCCCTATGTTGTGGCGCCTCCGTCAGTTAAAAAAATCCGGTAGATTTTTCATATTATTTTTTTTATTTTTTTGTGTATATTTTTCCCTTCTATTTGAAAAGTGTCGTTTTGTTCAATAAGCGATAAGCGGGAGCAAAGTAGCTCTTTTCTCCACTAGACTTTTTAGCGGGCAGTAATGAGATTTGAATTTGGAACATGAATCGTTCATTGAAATCGAACGCAAATTGTTGGTTGTAAGGTGCGGGGAGGCGCGTTAATTAGAAAAAAAAACAAAATCGCGCGATTTACTTCCCTGTTCTTGTAATCGGTATGGACTTTAGTGTATTTTGCAAAAAAAAAAAAAAGTTTTTTTCTTCATGTGTGTTGTTTTCGTGATTTTTGGGGTCGCTGATAATGAAAATGAACTCAAACTAAAATCCAAGATAGTTCCGGTCACTATTCTAGAATCCTTCGCTTTGCTCTGGATTCAAAATAGCGCCTTCGCCGTAAAAATATTATTTTGCTCCCTTGTCATACAATCCACTATATTGTTTCAGCTCGTGGAGGATTTTGACCAGTCTTATCCTAATCACGCCAACAATTTGTACTTAAATTTTCCTTCTATAAAAATAAGATTGATTGAACTATTGAAGAAGAAGAACTCGAAAGACAGTTACTGTGATGATATCAAGAAGCTGGCAGATGGTAAGTGTCACCCTTATATAAGCTTAACACCCATAGGTAATAATTATAATTGCGAAAGTCTGTCGGTCTGATAAGCTTTCACGATTAAACGCTGCACCGATTTTGATGAAATTAACTGAGATAGCTGAAGAAAGACCCATTCATTCCTATGAGTATATCTAATTTTCAACAGGCGAAACCGCGGGGCGGAAAGCTAGTTATAGAGCCAACGTTTCTGGTTCACCCGCATGTAGTGGGTTCGATTCCCACCAGGGACACAAATCTAAAATTTAATTTTGTAAAAAAAGGGGAAAGAAAAAATAAGTACAGCCTCTAAAGTTTTTCTTAGCATTTACAACCCAGCGTCTTTTTTATTTATTTATTTATTTGAGTCCGTAGTCAACATAGAACCCTTAAAGTTAGACCATGTCCGTCTGTCTGTCTGTTCGTCCGCGGTCCAGCTCAAAAACTATTGGTACTAGAATGTTGTAATTTGGCATGAGTACACAAGTTAATTACGCCGACAAAGTGGTAGAATAAAATCGATACCTCCCCTACGTGTAAAGTGGGGATGATAATTTTTTTTTGCGTTCCCTATCGTGTGGGGTATCGTTGGATAGGTCTTTCAATAATACTGGGGGTCTCAGGAGACCGTTTTTTGTTTAGTAAACCGTTTGTGAGTTATTAAGCTTAGAGTCAAGTGAACTGAGTTATAGCACGGTCTGGTCTGGGGTCACTGTTTCTGACATTGGTTTTTACACAAACCTCTGACAGCAGGGATTGCAAGCTCACATGAGTGTGTGTGTGTGTGGGGGTGAGTGAGTGGGTGTATGTGTAATATATATTAATATAATACCTTTCTTTTTTCAGGTGACACTGAAGAAAATAAAAACCTTGCAGCTATACTATCCCTAACGGAACTTATAACGCCAAGTATTGTGGCGCTGCCTACTAGATCTGGAACAGAATCTTCTCCACCAGCAGCTAAAAAAAAAAAGGGAGGAAAAGAAAGCAAATGGAGACCATCAAAGTCAGAGAGTCGCGAAGCGTTTGTGAAACATATCCCAGATGAGAGTTATTTGATGCTTGTCCTAACTCAAAGACACAAAAAACTTAGCGACAAAGGGTTTACCCAGCAACCATACGTCGTAGTCGTGGGTGATTTACACGATATTAAATCATACTTTGTTGTGGTAAACCCCAAAATTTATTACAGCTGTCCAAATATCTTGAAAGCAGTAGATACCTGTTTTAAATTAATATGGGCACTAAACCTGGAGTATGCTCCACCTTGCTATGGGCCGTGGCTTTTTTTGCAAAAAGCATTATACAAACTTTCTAGCACATTTGATAAGGGCTCCACGTCTGTAGAATCTTTAATGACTGACTGTAACTTAGCTACATAAGCATACTTTGATTTTCATTTTGTTTTTATGTTATTTTGATGTTACTACCTCAAAAAAGGCTGCAACTTATGATAGTATATTTATGTTTAAGAATATCTCTTATTAATAAGCATATGGTCTTCATAAGATATAACTCATTTAGGTGAAAATCAGTCGTATTTAAATATGGTGCTCTGTTTCCTGTGTAGAAATAAATTTCAATCTTTTGGTGCTTTTAAAGCCCATCTTACTTTGGCACACAAAAGCTCGGAATATAAAACGTTGATTTGCGCTGAACAAAACTGTGACAGAAACTTTCAGTTATTGAGGTCTTTTAAGAGGCATTTGCAAACTCACGGCATTGAGTCTTTAGAAGATAGCTATTCTTCAGTTTTACGAGTTGAAAATACAGACGATGGTGATGTCACTTGCCAGACAGCTTCATCTTCTCAAAACAATCTTGATGTAGATGTTGCTCCTTTACTAGAGCTAGATAGTGAACATACTTCTTTTGAATCATCCATATCTGAATTTATAGCTCAGTTATATGGTAATCAAAATCTTCCTAGAAAAATAGTCGACACATTTATTGGTGGACTGAAAAATTGCTTATCACAGTCGTTAATTTCAGCAATTAGTAATCAATTGGAAGAATTATCACAGTCTCAAAAAATACCAGCTTCATGTGTTGAAGTCATAATGAATAGCATAAGACCAGTTTTAACCTTGCCTTGGGAAAAATTCGATACTGAACATAAAAGGCTAAAATATTTTGAAAAAACCTTTATAAAACCTCAACAAGTTGTAATTGGGCAGAGATTAGATACTGTCAAACAAGACGGTGTGACTAAGCTGGTACCGGTAGTTTGTGTACAAAGTTTCATTAGTATCAGACATGTATTAGAAATGTTTTTCTCTCTCGAAGGAATCCTTGTTGAAACTTTAAACTATATGACAATTTTGAAAAACAACTCTGAGCTGCTTAATGGTGCTCTTGAAAATTTTATACAAGGCTCTTATTGGAAAGAAGTCATGCAACGTAACCGAGGAAAAATTGTGATGCCTCTTTTTCTATATTATGATGACTACGAAACAGGAAATGTACTGGGAAGCCGATCAGGGCATCACAAATTAGGCGCTGTTTACTTAATGATACCTTGTTTGCCACCTTGTCGCATTTCGTCCCTGAATAATATTTTTCTGTTTCTGTTATTCCACTCGTCAGATAGAGTGCAATTTGGTAATCACGTCATATTTCGGTGTGTTATAGACGAACTTAATTTTCTCAGTAGGCAAGGTATTGAGCTGGATGTCTCTGGATTTACTGGAAAAATTTATTTTGAGCTCGGTTTGATATTAGGGGACAACTTGGGCATCCATTCGATTTGTGGATTTATGGAAAGCTTTTCCGCAAACTTTCCATGTCGAACGTGTAAAACTAGAAAGGACGTATTAAAATATCAGTGTGCAGAAAATTTTTCACTTTTGCGGAATTCAGTAAATTACAGTTTTGATCTTTTAACTAACAATCCTTCAGAAACCGGAATAAAAGAAAAATGTGTTTGGTCAGATCTTGATAACTTTAATCTTTTTGATCAAGTAGGAGTCGACTGGATGCACGATATTTTAGAAGGCGTAGCGAAATACGTTATGTGTGCAGTAATTAAAAATCTCACTCAAGATGAAAAAGTTTTTACTTTAGAAATGTTGAACCAAAGATTAGAGGCATTTTCTTACGGTCCCGATAATAGAAACAGACCATGTGCAATGTTGATTGAACATCTAAACCAGGGAAATATACGATTGTCTTCATCTGAAATGTTAACATTAATACGATATTTTTCTATACTTGTTGGAGAATTTGTACCTATGGAAAATGAATATTGGAAACTTTACATTAAACTTAGAATTATTGTTGAAATACTCTCATCTACGGCAATAGCAAAAGGCACCGAAGAGCTTTTACAATCAAATATTACCGAATTAAATTCCCTGTACCTTTTACTTACTAATGATACACTAAAGCCCAAATTTCATCATTTATTGCATTACCATACAGCTCTTCAGAAATTTGGTCCTTTAATTTTTGTGTGGTCCATGCGATTTGAAGCCAAGCACAGAATTTCTAAAATAGCAGCTAGAGCATCATTTAATAGGAGGAACCTTACGTTATCTATTGCTACTAAACATCAGTTAAAGTTAAACGAAATGTTTCTTAAAGGCAAAATGGATGATATTATTAACACGGGTCCTGAAACAGAATGTGACATTTTTGAATCGCAACATATTACTCAAACCTTCAATTTGCCAGCAGGACAAAAACTAACAAAAACTTCTTGGTCAAAAGTATCTACTACTCATTATTCTAGAGACACTATACTTGTTTATAGTATGAGCTCAGACGACGCTTTGGTTTCTTTTTTCAAATTAACTGATATTTTTGTTCTGGATTCTAAACATGATTTAATATTTAAAGGAATTTTGTTAGAAACATTGAATTTTGACGAACACTTCTACGCTTATGAGGTCATAGATTCTCCAAATTTGAGGTATGTAGCCAAACGTCACAGTCAATTAGAATCTCCTATTCCCTGCAACATGAGCAAAGTAAATATAAATAAAAGATTGGTTACTTTGCGTAGCCCAATCTGATTTTAGTGAATAAAATATATTTTTCTATCAAGAGTCGTTTTTAAGTTTCTGCGATGGCAGCCTCTTTATTAAAAATTAAAGATATAGAATATAAGATACTTTTATAAGCAATAACTGGCACAAGACTGTTAAATAAGGCAAAACTGGTATACAAGACTTACCTGTATCTAGTTTTATAAATGTTATAGATATTATTAAACATGTTTTAATTAAGCGCTTTATTTTAAAAAGGATAAAAAAATCTACTTTCGGGTTTTATCATGGAACTACCAAAACGTTGCGCGGTAGTAAAATATATATTTCTTACACCCTTTGTTGTACCCGTCACAATATGTTTCATGTTCAATGAAAGTTGATCCAGTTTATTATTTCTTTCATGGCATCCGTACTTACAAATAGAAAAAAAAACTTTTTTTTATGTAACGTAGGCAGGTATGCATGATGTTAAAAAGGGTATTTAAGAAAAAGGTGTATTTTACTATCAAGGTATGTCTAAGTGTTTATATGCAAAAGCAACCTGTTTTGGAGAGGCTCATTTAGAGGTGTAAGATATTTAGAATAAGATAAGACTGTGTACTTGGGCACTGTTCCATTAGGTACCTAAGGTCATATCCTGTTGTCATTGCTCGTAAGATGGTGCGATGGTTGTGAACAAAAGTTGTTTAGTTTAACGAGTAGAGTACGCGCTAAAGATATCGGGAACTAATAACGAAGCACCCTCTTAATTTAAGCCCGATTCTCTTACTGGGCATTTAAACAAAATAATCTGTTCATTATTTAAAATAACGTGTTAATTTGGAATAACGAATGTTAATTTTTTCAAATTTTTATTAATTTCCGGTGAATCTGGGAAAGAGTACAAACAGCATCAGTTCATGAAACTAAACATTTTTCACAAAAACTCAGGAAAAGACTAAACATTTCTACCTTCCAGAGAATCAGTCAGCATTTCCTATACAGGAACTAAATTAGAAGTCAAAATATTTTTGACGTTTCCTGATAAAATAAATTGTGAAAATTTGTTCAGTTTCATGGACTGGTCACTCTACGAAGTTTTTGGAAGGCCGTCCATAACACCCGTTTATTCTAATGTTATAACAATTTCGTTCATTTTATGTTGATTATTTAACTTACTGTTTTGATTAAAAATAAACGAGTCAAATTACTTGATTATTTTATTTCAGTACCTAACACTTATGAATATTTCAAATTATCTTTATTACGTTTAAGTTGTATGTTTGTTGCTATTGTTTGTTTTTTGCGTTTAAGTTGTATGTCTTCTGTTACTATTAAGTCGTTTATTTGTTGCTTTTGAGTTGTTTGTTAAGGCTCAATTTACACCGAAATCGAATCGAATTTTTGCAACGAAATTGTACATAGCATAATGAACCTTGTGTAACGTACGTAATTTGTACGTTAACCAATTGACTTAAAGTTCATTATGCTATGTAGAATTTCGTTGCAAAAATCGTCGCTTCGCTTCCATTCCGCGGCGATCTAAATTGAGCCTTAACAAACAAATCAATAGCGACAAGTATACAACTTAATCACAACCAACATACAACTTAAACGCAACTAACATGCAATTTAATAGCAACAAACATGCAATTTAATAGCAACAAACATACAACTTAATAGCAACAAACATACAACATAATAGCTACAAACAGACAACATAATAGCAACAAACATACAACTTAATAGCAACAAACAAACAACTTAATAGCAACATACATACAACTTAAGCACAACAAAGAAGTACTAAATTCAGATCAACACTTTTAATTACTTAACTTTAATAAGCTACATGATCTATACAAAGACGTACTTACATCAATCAATTAATTGTCATTATTAAATATATCATCTGACATGATCCTATCAAACAAATCACCTATCGTCATAAGTATATTTCATTTTAAAACTTACAATTTTAATGATTTAATCTATCAGATAAGATGTTGAAATCAATCAAGTGACTTAAACATTGGTCATGTGCTTTATTAGCTTAAACAAGATACCTAAACGCTTTGTTAAAGGGCAAGTTAATATCAGTCAAGTTAATTATTCAAATTAATCGAGAAAATTTATAAAGCGACTATTTATACTTAATTACGCTTTGCGATTGGCCAAAAAAGTGAACAAGTTCTTAATAAAATCTACAAAAATCATAGCGAAATCCATAAAGTAATCTTATTAGGGACAACTCAATATACTTTATTACTGTAATCGTACACCTTTGTGCGTTCCTATATAAATAAGTTACATGAATGACGGAGACACATTCTTGATACATAATATCATTTATTTTTCTCAGTGCATGGAGTCTGTTCTTCCCAATGCTGCTCATAATGTCGGGCGGGCTCATCGTTATGGAATGAGACAAAAAAAGACCATGCTAAATTCGACAGCTATAACTACAAACTACAACGAAGCCGAAGCAAAAAAAATTGATTTACTGAAATTGTGTACGAAAGAAGTAATTCCAGAAGAATATTACGCGTGGTTTGAAAATTTAGCGACTGATAGACCGTACCCAAGGTGTTACGCAGTCTGTTAAGTCTTCTGATGAAGAGTAATGTTTTTTTTACAATTTCAAATTCCTTTCAAATGTTTTATTTGATAATAAAATGATTACCTACTTTTAAATATTGTTTATGTTTTTTATAATATATAAAAAACATTATTATTGATAGCTGTTAAAAGTTTTTCTTAGTGAATCAGTATTTCTAGACAGAAAAATATGGTTAATAAAAAAAAGAAAACTAAACTTGAGAAGTAAAACCAACTAATATTTTACATATTTGCGTTTTTATAGAAAATTAAAAGGATTATTGAAATCTTCGTATGCTTAATTTTTATCAACATTTAAATTATTATATATAGATCTAGTAGCACTCAGCAATAGCTTTTAGTTTCCAAAATACAGCGTTTTCTTGTTAGAGAGGTAAAAGCAACTAAATAGGGGGGTTCGGGGCACAAAGTGTAATTTTCTGTGAAACACTGTGACTTTTCTTTGAAAAAATATAAATCAAAGCATACTTTATTAAATTATCAATTGGATACCATTTCTCAATTATCCATTTTCTGAAGTAATATATTTAATTTTAGGAACCAAACTTTCAAAACATCATTGCTCATTTTCATTATTTTCGAGTTAGTTGGTATTTGAATTATGCCCACGATATACAAAATACGAAAAGACATCACGACCTATTAGAATATTGTTAAAAAATAAAAATCAACACTGCCAGACACTTCCTGTTGGCGGAAATTTCTGCTAGACGCTTGAAAGCTGGGGAAAATTTCATATTAAGGATCGAATTGCCGGCTGTCATTTGTAGATCTTTGACAGTCGTTACAGGTAGTCAGTGCCCCAAAAAGTCTGACAACCAGTCTTACCAAAGGGTATCGTAATACCCTGCAGTACTAACTGGGTTGTGGAGGTCAGATAGGCAGTCGCTCCAAGTAAAATACTAGTATTCAGCTGCATCCGATTAATCTGGAAGCCGACCCCAACATGGTTGGGAAAAGGCTAGGCAGATGATACTAAGGATCCAATTATTTCAGTTCTAAAAAACTGTTTAATCCGTGACTGCTGAACATGAGATCGCGGGTTCAATCCCCTGTTCGCGCAAAGTGTGTTTGGTTTTTTTCCATCAGGATCAAGATTTCTCAGCCCGTTTGATGACAAAAAACTCAACCGGCTAAATGTGGGTGTACTTACATTGTAACGTTACATTTTCCTGGATAGGATCCACAAAACTGTAAGGTCACTGAGCACTCACCTACCTAACTTTCAGTCTGGAGGGGAGCACTATTAAAAGAAATAAAGGGGACAAGTTATAAGAATTTATTAACAAAGATAATCTAAAGGCTGGAGCTACTTAATTACTAATGCCAGTGAAGCTGGCGGAAAGTACTGAAGATGAAACGCAGAATGGAATAAATAACTGAAGAACGTCCGTCTTCAGACTCTGGAGGAGGACCGAGGAACCATCAAATCTCAGGCCGTAGAGAAGGGCCGAGGGCATCTGTCTTCAGACGGTGGTGAACGGCCGAGGACCGTCAATCCTCAGACCGTAGGAGAAGGGCCGAGGGCATCCGTCTTCAGACGGTGGTGGACGGCCGAGGACCGTCAATCCTCAGGCCGTAGGAGGAGGGCCGAGGAGCATCAAATCTTCATCAGGCTTGTGTAGCTCAAACATCAAGGTTTCCAGGTGTTCTTGGTGCGGCACGGAGGGAGGCCGACTTAAAACCGAAGAATAAGGGAAACTGCCCTTTTAAATATAATTTTATGGAGCTTCTCAGAGGTGTTACTGCTCTCAGCTCTGAACGTAGACTAGTTACTATACTCTATGACGTAGACTGCCCATTCCACCACCAGGCTCCTGTCAACTCCAGATATTTACATTTTAAAATTAGAAAATTATTAAAAAGAAAATCGAATGAGGTCGATGTGATTTACCTATACAACCTACAACTAGCTCCAGCAATAAATTAAAAATAAAACTAGGGTTGCCACTAACTGACATCACAAAAAGTAAACAAAGATTTAATAAAGATAAAAACTTAAATAACATAAATTACAAGGTAAAAAGGCCAAAGCCGTTGCTAAGCCTCCAAGAAATGACCATGAAGCTACCTAGGGAGGACGAATGCTTAAATTTTCAGGTTAATAATATCCAAAAATGTAAGTAAAAAACATGTAAAAGACATACACATTACAACATTAGATACACCTCTGCCTAACTTTTTGGAGATTCAGGCGTGCTGCTATGTTATGGATCATTATCCACAGAAAGAATAACAAGAAATTTAGTCTTTATATCAAACATTGCTGCAGTACCCCTTTACTCGAACCAAACTTACATAATTCCCACTAGTTCTATTGTGGAACTGTGTAGTAGAAATAGCGGGAATGATCCATTCGATAGGCGGGGCAGTCAATATCGATAGAAATCTAAAGTAAGATGGCATAGAAAAAGAAATCAACACCGTCAACACCCGTAGTAGAAATAGCGGGAATGATCCATTCGATAGGCGGGGCAGTCAATATCGATAGAAATCTAAAGTAAGATGGCATAGAAAAAAAAATCAACACCGTCAATAGCAGCAGTAGTCTGCCCGAGGCAGAGTTTACCAACCCTTTGTCGTATAAGTGTACTGGACCAAAGGAACAAGACAATTCATTAGCTTGCGGTCGTTTTTTCCACTGCAGTGGCTCTGAGCTCATTGGCTTTGAGGCTTTCAATATTAGAGCCAGATGTCATCCTCATTTCTATGGCAGACATGCTTCCCTTGACCGTCTAATTAATTTCGTACTTCATTTTTTACTCAGGTTTATTTAACCCGTTTTAAAGCCCATAAATGCTTAAAAGTAAACATATAGGCTCATTATGGATAAGGGAAGGATACAACCCCCCATATAGGTAATATATTTTCGTAAAGAGAAGATTATTAGAGTGTTATTAGATAATGTTATGTAAATACGGTATTATACGAGTACCATTAGTATATAAAGTACGATTAAATTAGTATAAATTCACTAAAACTACAGCCAGAAAAATACGATGACTTCGAGTTTCAATTAACTAAACCAGAATAATTAAATCCACAGCCACGTGAGCAAAGCCACGTGCAAAGCTAGTACGGAATAAACCTGCAAAATTCAACCACGTAAATTAAGCCAAAAATTGTGATTAAAATTTCAACGTGTCAGTCATCCATAAGGCTTAACCAATTCGTTTGAACGAACATGACTGACATGAACCAATTTTGTGTTTTTTTTTCCTGTTAAAATTTACCCGAGATGGAAAAATGTATGAAAATACAATTCTGAAATATGCAATTCGCTTACGGTCCTAAATCCCTCAGAGCACGGACACGCCTCGGAGACCACTGTTAGGGATTGTTCTGTCAAAGACTCAACACTTTTAATTTAAACCAAGCGTGTAAAAGGATGTCTCCGTTTAAAACTGACTTTCGGTGACGATTCTAACAATGTCCTGGTTTTGCAAGAACCTTCTGGCGCGTGGCTCTACTCGAGACTTCTCGCCCCTTTATCCGCATAATATTAGATTCTCAAAATAGCAGATTCTCAAAATATATGATTCGCTAAATATTATATTCTCAAAATAGCCGAAGTATAATCAAGCACTATAATAACAATAAAATCTTAGAGGACCCACTAGTAAGTCTTGGGAGACATATCAGTATTGGGAGACCCACCGGTGGGTCTGCTTGGTTTAGTCCCATCTCGGCACCCATGAATTAAATTATCATCTTTACGAAAAATTCCCATCTCGGCACTCCGTCATTAGTCGTTGCTAAGTACAGTCATCAAAACATGGATGCACTGTATCAGTATAGTTCGTAAATCAAATTGACTCAAAACTAAAAAATGTAAAAAAAGTACTTAGAAAATAAGTTTAATTTTAAATTTTAGTGTTTAGTGGACAAAGTATGCTTGGTGGGTCCTTGAAGGCGAAGTGCGAAAGAAAACAATTACAAATAATCCTTTATAGGCGGGGGCTTGGGCAGGCCGTAGGCCGACAAAGCAGGCCGGCGGACCATAACAACGAATATTCACCAAGAAAACTGTGTGAGTGAAACTCATACTTTTCGGGCCTGATGTAAGTATGTAAGAAGCGAATTTGTTTGTAAATACCACCATAGAATGATGTTCAGTATTGTGCAGGAAGAGGAAGTTACACAAGAACTAGAATTAAACAGGCCAAGTGCGTGTCGGGCCATGCGCAGTGTATGGTTCCGTAGTAGCCCGTTAATAATTACAAAAAAAAGTAAAATAATAGATCAAATTTGACATCTGTCACAACAAATACTTCATCTTAGTCACTTTAGAGGATTTTATTCTAAGGATTTTGTATTTGGTACAAAATTATCCAACACCCAAGTTCAACGACTATTACTGTTATAGTACATTACGATATTAGTGCGTTATAACCAATACGCACGTATATCGTACGACGTTTTTTAACACATTTGCGAGGAAACAGAAAAAAAAAATTACAATACAAGTACAAAGAAAAGAAAATTTGAGAAAAATGGCGTGAGGATTATTTTCTGCCGTGGCTGCGTGAAAATGTTGGCAAAGACGCTAGAGCATGCAGCCAAGTTTTTAAACTACCGAATAAACTGTTTTTTTTTATCTATATCTATACATATAATAAATCTGTAGAAAAATCGTTTTCGTACATCAAAAAATTGCCAGGGTGTGAAAGGATAACCAACAGAACTCCTTTCGAGCATTTTTGGAATTTTTGTCTGTTTATCTGTTTGTCTGTTTCGATGATCAAGCATCACGTAAAATATACGAAACCAATACAGATAACCTTTATACATAAAAATTGTGCGTATCTTGAGGTATTATTTAGTTTTTGTTTCATCGTAATCGGTTAATTCTATCAGGAGATATACGAATTTAAATTGTTCAAGAAGAAATAATCATCAAATGTAAGATGCAGCGACATCTATTGTACTAGAATGGTACTAATGACTAAAAATGTGCTCACCAGATAACTTTTAAATTGACTGACCAGCTTTATAATCATCATCATCATCATCATCATCATCAGCCTATTAATGTTCCCAATGCTGGGACACAGGCCTCCTGTCTATGAGAGGGAATGGGCTATAATCCACCACGCGGGCCCAGTGCGGATTGATGTTTTCCTTCACCGTTTTGAGAGCAGCGGTGATGAAATAAATTACACAAAGTAATGTGCTTGCCTGGGTTCAAACTCACGACTTACTGTTCGTAAGTCGGGGCCGCCACCACTGGGCCACCGCTGCTCAGATTTATAATAGTACATTGTAAAACAAGGGGCTAAAATGACCCATTATATACGAGGTAGTTTTACTACCGAGCTTTAGCGACAACTCACGCAGTAGCGTGATGATGTAAATTTAGTAACTAAGAGCGAAGCATCAATGATAAATGTTGCAAAAACGGGGAAAATTTATTTCTTTTGAAAACTACCGTTGCGAGCGCTGCATAAACGGTTAAAGTTACGCAAAAATCATGTATTAGGGAATTGTTCCTCTTAAAAAGTTCAACACAAAATCCGCAATAGCATAAAAATGTCTATCTTTTAAGGTTGACTCACACCCTCTCTGACCCTGTCTCTCTCTCATGTGACGCAGACGAAGTTGCGCGGGTCAGCTAGTTTTAAATAAACTCAATCTGTGAATGCACACTATTGCTTTCCCGCCATTTTAACAGCGCGCTAGCGCTGCCTATTGACTGGCGCCGCGCGGCGATTAGTTCAAAATTTGAATAGCAACAGCGCGCTGCTCACTAGCTGGAGTCGTGCGGCGGCGATCAGTTCCATAATGGCAAATAATACTGTTATGGAATTTGTATGGACTATAACTTAACTATTTGTTTTGGTAACACACGCGTTTTTTATGACCCGCTTTACATATTTAAAACCGGTGGAATTACATCAGCTTTACGAGCAAGGGTGTTAAAAAACTAATAAAGTTATCTTAACCGCTATAACTTTTTTTAAAGTTCATTATATGTACTATCATCGTGAATTTTTCCAAAAATTTTTAAGAGACCTGTCATTTTAATTCAACGATTCCCCATACGATGGGATAGACAACGAAACAAAATTCATCCCCACTTCACTTGTAGAGGAGCTATCCTAAAAAAATATTTTCCAAAATTTTATTTTACCATTTTGTCGGCATAATTGATATACACACCCTCTACAAAATTACCGCTTTCTAGTACAAACAGTCTCTGAGCAGAACCTCGGACGGACGGACGGACAGACGGACATGACGAAAGTATAAAGGTTCCTTGTCAGGACTAGGGAACCCTAAAAACATCGATAACATAATGATTAAAATAATAAGCATGACATAAAAAAAATCCGAAATAAAGAATGATGGGCCATTTCACGAATCAAAAGGAAAATAGGAATTTTTATTTGGTGCCAAACATAAGTGAGTCGTGTGTTAATCCGGAATTAGGCGAGGGTGACAAAAGAAACACTACTAATCGTGGACACTGAAATTACAATAGTAGATGAGCATGTACCGGTGACAGAGGAGATTAATTAGGTAAATGGACGAAATATGTATTTAATCGAATTCGCGTTCATGTTATGTACATAAGTATAAAATAAATTACAGTAAGATACCGACTTGCTGAAAACAAAATATTTAATAAGGCACTGGTAAAGATTTTTGTTAAACAAGCTGAAATAAGAAGTAGTACCTGTTTAGGCTGGAGACTCACAATTTCTGAATTCCTCTCCGAATTCAGAGTCGGAATTCATATTATTAATTGAGAAAGCCCTTTCTGATTTTTTCAGATCTTATTTTCTCAGATCAATCTGTAAGAATGACTATGACGAGCTTACTGAATTCCGGATCGGAATATTTAAGATTATGATTTCATAATGCGCGTTTTCCTATACATTTAAACTGTTGCGAACACACACACTGGAATCAGATTATGAATAGTTTTAGTTTATTGGAGGTCGCATATATTTATGTATGCACTGGCCTGTGAGAATAATCGTATTCACATGTCTGTCACTGGTTTTAAATTAGCTTAGTTACGGTTTGTTGATGTTCTAATACAGTTGTAACTTGCGTGTAAAAATATTGTACCACGAACGAATATTATACTCTACCATCCCACTGCTGGTCTTGTCTTTATTCCAATAGGTTATGGGCCCAGGACCCAGAAGCACAAATGCTAGAGCATAATTAATAAGTTGAGTGGTTTAAATATTAATTGTGTACTTGTGAAACTTACGAAATCTTAATTATGTCAGCTGAAGTTGGCGTAAGTAGTATTAAGAAGCTGAAAAATTCGTCCGACTACCCAAACTGGAAATTCCTGGTGCGAAATTACTTGGAGAATAAAAACTGGTGGGGAGTAATTTCTACAGATGTAGTAAATGCTGACGTAGACCGGCAGGCACGAACGACAATATGCTTGTTGTTAGAACCAGAGTGCTTTACCCACGTCTACAATGCGAAGACTGCGAAAGAAGCCTGGAATAACTTACGGAAAGCGTATGAAGACAAAGGTTGGGGAAGACGTATACATATTCAGCGAGAGCTTTTCAACTGTAAGTTAGAAAATTTTGATTCTATGGAAAGCTACATATCCAAAATTACATTCCTGACACAACAATTGTCCGATATTGATGCTCAAATCCCTGATGATTGGATCATATCGATTTTGCTGGGTGGATTGACCGCTGAGTACAGCCCTCTCATTATGGCTGTAGATAATAGTGGACAAGAAATCACGTTAGAGCAGATTAAAATTAAATTGTTACAAGAAGGAAGTAGACAGAGTAAGTTGAACACAGAGAACGAAAAAGTTTTAGTTACACGTAAAGTGCAGAACGATGCAAGATCTAACACTAAAACTAATGATCGTAAGCAGAAGTTTATCTACAAGTGTTTTAAGTGCCACAAGCAAGGACACAAGGCGTCCGAATGCAAGGAGCGGATCAAAACCGCGAATATCTGCCTGAATACGAAAGGGGCGATAAACAAAGATAAGTGGTATTTAGACAGTGGGTGCTCAAATCATATGACCCATGATAAAAACAAATTGTTGTCTTACACACAAGTAAAGGGCAACATGAAGATCGCAGTAGCAAACGGAGAGAAGTTATTGGTGAAAGGACGAGGAAATGCTGAGCCACGAGTCGGCGAAAACGAAAAATTAATTTTAGAAAACGTTTTACATGTTCCTGATTTATCCATGAACCTAATTTCGGTAAGCGATTTGACTAAGAAGAATTATTGCATGAATTTTGACAAAGGAGGTTGCATGATTCAAAATAAAAATGGAATTGTTGCAAGATGTCAAGAGGTCGGCGGAATTTATGAGTTGACAGAAAATCAAAATAACGTCGTCAATGTGACATTGTCAAAACAAAATGAAAATATTTCGAACATTTGGCATAAAAGATTAGCTCATTTATCGCGTAATTATATGAATAAAATGAAAGTTTTAGTAAGCGGTATGGAATTTAAGAGTACCGATTTATGCGAGCCGTGTATTCCATGTATTGAAGGAAAGACATGCAAAAGTCCCTTTAAAAAGCAAGGTACGAGAGCAAACGAGGTCTTACAGTTGGTTTTTAGCGACGTTTGTGGACCAATCGAGGAGCCGTCGTTCGGTGGTTCGAGGTATGTTCTTCTATTTATCGACGATTATACTCGAAAGACTCATGTTTATTTTTTGAAGAACAAAAGTGAAACTTTCGATAAGTTCCGTGAATACAAGGCGGAAGTTGAGAATGAGACATGTAAATCTATTAAATGTCTGAGATCTGACAACGGCGCAGAGTACTGTAATGGTAAATTTAAATCATTTTTGAAGTCTGCAGGCATAAAACACCAGACGACTGTACCGTACACGCCGGAACAAAATTCTGTCGCAGAAAGAGCGAATCGGACTATAATAGAAAAGGCAAGAACATTACTCTCAGAATCGAACCTGAGCAAAAAGTATTGGGCCGAGGCTGTAAATACTGTTGTTTACTTAAAGAACAGAAGTCCCACGAAAGCATTGAATAATGCGGTACCAGAGAAGCTTTGGACTGGAAAAGATGTGGATGTGAGTCATCTGAAAATCTTTGGTTGTTTGGCATATAGATTGATACCAAAACAAAAGAGACGCAAACTGGACATGAAGACGGAACCGATGATTTTTATTGGATATCCAGATAATCAGAAGGGTTATCGTCTGATGAATCCTAAGACAGGTGAAGTGACGACTGCGAGAGATGTCAAATTTCTGGAAAACGTCTTTCTCCAAAAGGAAAACGGAGAAAAATCGGAAGTAATCATAAACCTGAATAAAGATTCTGTTCCTTCCAGTTTACCCAACGGGTCTACAAGCAGATCTGAACGCTTGGAGACAAACGATGATATGTATTGTGATACTGTAGACGAGAACATAGAAGTATCGGAGGAGATAGCACCTGAACCTGTAGTACCAGAGCAAGTACCTGATGACGTATTCACTGAAGAAAAAGTGAGACCTGAATCAGAAAGAAGGTATCCTGTAAGAGAACGCAGACAAGTCGATCGGTACGGATGCAATGTTATGTATGCCAAGGAGAGCAATCTTGATGGTGATCCATTGACTATTAATGAAGCTTTGGCGAGACCAGATGGTGATTTATGGCAAAAAGCGATAGATAATGAACTTATGTCACTAAAGGAGAACCAGACTTGGACGTTGGTGGATCTTCCAGCTGATAAGAAGCCTATCCAATGCAAATGGGTGTTCAAAATAAAGAAAGATAGCGATGGCAAGGTAACGAAGTACAAGGCTAGACTTGTAGCAAAAGGCTTCACTCAGGTATGTGGTGTAGATTATACTGAGACTTATTCTCCTGTAGTTAGAAGCTCTACTCTAAGATTGTTGTTCTCGCTAGCTGTTGAATACGGTTGGTTTATTGATCAGTGGGATGTCACGACTGCCTTTTTGTACGGCAAAATTAAAGAGGACATTTACATGCTCCAACCAAAAGGAGCAGTAGTCAAAGGTCAAGAAACCAAAGTATGCAAACTGCAGCGTTCTTTGTATGGATTGAAACAAGCTTCAAATGCTTGGTTCAAGGAATTAGATAAAGAAATGTTGAATTTAGGCTTTGTACAATCAAAAATAGAACCGTGTTTGTATCAAAAGCAGCTTAAAAACAATAAGAAGTTGATTGTCGTTATTTACGTAGATGACCTGTTTATTTTTGGAAATTGTGAACAAGAAAAGCAAAAATTAAAAACCAATTTGCTTGACAAGTTTAAAGTGAAAGATTTAGGGCCGGCTAGGCATGTTTTAGGCATGAGGCTGAGGAGAGACAAAGATGTTATTTGTCTAGATCAGCAACAGTTCATTTCGGACATTTTGAATGACTTTAACATGACAGACGCTAAGCCAGTTTTAACCCCAATGGAAGTATTAGAAAGATCGACAAATTCCCATAGTGATCTGCCGTATCAAAGCTTGATAGGGTGTCTAAACTATTTGGCCTGTAATACGCGACCAGACATAGCACATGCGGTAAGTGTACTTTCACAATTCAATTCGTGCTATGATGAAATACACTTTAAATGTGCGAAACGGGTTCTAAGGTATTTAAAAGGTACGTCTAAACTTTGTCTCATTTTTAGGAAGTCGGGAGATTTAGACTTACGGGGCTACGTTGATGCAGATTGGGGAGGGGCACTTGATAGAAAGTCTTTCACAGGATTAATTTTCAAGATAGGTAAAAATATAGTGTCATGGGAGAGTAGGAAGCAAGCGACAGTATCCTTGTCTACCACAGAGGCAGAGTACGTAGGATTGAGTCAAGCTTCAAAGGAAGCTCTTTATTTACGTAGTTTACTGAACAGTTTGACATCTGTCGATAGTAAAGCGGTAGTAATTTACAATGACAATCAGTCGGCGCATAAAATCGCAGCTAACAAAATGATGCATAATAGGACAAAGCATATTGACATTAAGTATCATTTTATTCGTGAGTGTGTACTGGCAAACAAAATTGAAATAAGGTACATGTCAACTGATAAGATGATAGCGGACATTTTAACTAAAAGCGTTCACAGCCCGAAGCTTAGAGATTTTTTAAAGGATTTATCCCTGTCAAATTATTCTATTAAGGGGGCGATGAGTAGTTAAATGTTTTGATGTTTTAGGTTTTGTAGAAGTGCTTTGTGTAATAGATAATTTAGATTTTATTATGCATACTTTATTTTGTTAGATTTCTTCTGTTTTTGTACTATACTTTTGAATACAGCGTAGTACAGTCGAACACAGAAGTGTTAGTGATTTATTTAGTTTTATGTACCGAGTATTGACAAGTACAGAAGTAATCATACGCATGTGTAATAGATTAAGGGGGCGTATTGGAGGTCGCATATATTTATGTATGCACTGGCCTGTGAGAATAATCGTATTCACATGTCTGTCACTGGTTTTAAATTAGCTTAGTTACGGTTTGTTGATGTTCTAATACAGTTGTAACTTGCGTGTAAAAATATTGTACCACGAACGAATATTATACTCTACCATCCCACTGCTGGTCTTGTCTTTATTCCAATATAGTTGACACTGCGAGCGGAAACAGTTGTCTAAAACTAAGTAAAAAAAACAAACAAAACCCTCTCAAAAACTTACCATAAACAAATCGCTAACATTATTAAGATGAATGAACAAATCGTTTGTTTCCGATTAGCGGATTTTACGAATTCTTAGTAAGGTTAATTTAGGTACATTTTATCCGAGAACATTAAATTTTAATTGGCTATGAATTATTATATTATTAGCGCTAGGCGCCTATGTAGATACTTAAGAATGCCGATTCATAATTTAAAGTAGATTATAATAATCTAACTTACTTATAAGTAATAGCTTTACTTTCAGGAGAAGCTGCGTAAAACTCTTGTTATAAATAGCCGGTTGACGTTGCGACGCGCGACTCCAACGCTTATGATTATGGTGTTCTCTATGTATATTAGTCATAAGTACATATCTGTGGTGTTCACTCGTACACTAGTAAGGGTTTAGAGTAAAACCACCATATGTATGGTGTCTTCGTTCAGGGTTGGGTTGTACAATAAAACACTGTTTCCAATATTACGGCGTTAGACGTGCTGTCGCTACGGCTGTTCGAAATAGACAGAGTGCGGCGCATCGTCCTGCACTCGCTCCACCGCGCATCCACGACCACAGCACGCATAACTCATGTATTAAACGTCACAATTATCTTTAAAGCTGATCAAATGTGGTATTATCTAGGTGTTGTGCGTGTGTGTGTGTGTTCTATCAGTCTTCCACATTACGTTCTTATCCTCTATATATATATCTGTCTCTTAAGATACAGGATACCCTAGTTTAAGAGACAGAGTTCAATCAATTGTGTACAGATTTTTGAAGCATCCAAATGTTTAATGTAATTGTTCTATATTACTAATTAAAAATTGTAAACTGTAAGTACAACTATCTGTGTATTTGGGAAATAAAGTTATTATTATTATTATTATCCTGAGAGTTTGCTGTTCTGAACTCAGTCAGTCTATAATACATAGTCATCTTTATCCCTCCGGGAAAAACAGGCTAAATGTTTTAAGTTCATGTTATCTTTCTAGCAACACTTAGTTACGTGTTCACATGTAATCACCATTATTTTAATTCACTGTAGACCAACACGCACATCCACGCATTCCAACTCCAACACTGTGTTTAAAAATTACGCCTAAATTTGGGCACAATGCTACAGTGTTTTACCGTGTCTCAAGTTTAAAGAGCTTGGATTTGAACAATCTTTCCGAAATTAATTTAGCGTATTTGTGGATGTTACAAAAAGGGCTGAGTTGTATGATTAATGGAAGTTATGAGGGGTACTAAATGTCTGGTATACGTCATGTCCGGAACGTCGGGGTATATTATATTATTATTTGCACAGGTATACAAGCTATCACGGCTATGTTCCCGAGATTTACATTTATTTCTCTAATTGGCTGGTTTTGTATTCGGAACAAAACAAAAAAAGAAATCTGTTTCACTGTTGCTTTTGTAACGAATAATAGATAAAAGTCGGAAACATTTGTGTTTTACGGTAAACAGAGAAATGTGTTAAAATTTCTACTTTACAATTTATTGAAAAACGTAATTAAGTGGATGACAGTAACTGATCCAGTTGTTTGTTTGTCTTATAAACTATTGCATACTGTTTTATTATATATTATCATCGAACTTCTAATCTAATTAAGGTAAGATATAATGAGTTCATTTAGATAAACCGAAACAGTTATTCTTCTACACAATATTATAAAGAGGAAAGATTTGTATGTTTGTAATGAATACACTCAAAAACTACTACGCCGATTTCGAAAATTCTTTCATCATTAGAAAGCTACATTCACCTTGAGTAACATAGGCTATATTTTATCCCTGTACTCCCACGGGAACGGGAACTAGGTGAAACCGCGTGACGTCCGCTAGTTAAAAATAAATTATCTATGACGGGATTCCGTTAAGTCTGTGTTAGTAATTTAGGCATACATACAATAATTATAATCCATGCATATATAAAAACACTTCATGATCACAAAACTATTCGTACCTACTCGTACTTGAAAACATGTTAAAAAAAACGAAAATCTGTGTAAATGTAATCTAAGTGTTAAAAGGATGTGTCCAGAACCTGTCGACCATTTTAGTAGGTAAGCACGTTTCTGTGTTTTTGTTTCATTAGGTGTTTTTCATGGGTAACGATCGTCACTCATTGGACGCCTGTCGGAGGCGCGGCAGACCAACGACGGAGGTGTGACGATCTGATCTCGTTTGCGGGGCGAACATGGCCAGATATCGCACAGGATAGAGAGGTTTGGAAGGAAAATGGGGAGGCCTTTGCCCAGCAGTGGGAAATTCAAACAGGCTAACAAAAAAAAAGAGGTGTTTTTCAGCAATTTCCCCTGTAAGCTTTTTTTGTGAACCCAGAGTGGGTACACAAATAAAGCTCTTTTAAGAAATACTGTGAGACTAGTTTCTTAATAATCCTAATAGAAGATGTCTTAATACCTAATAATAAAATGTCATCTACTTAGCCTTTTCTTAACCATGTAGACGGCTGACTTTGGCTTAATAAAACCTATAAAGTATCATTTTTCAAAGCGTCAGGTCCTTATAGTCTGGTAGGAAATAAAGGTCATTAACCCGCATACATTTATTCAAATACATAATTCCGAAAACAGAAATAATTACATAAACTTGTCCCGAAACTACCTTTATCGTGATCTTTGACTTTTTCGAGTAATAAATAAAAAACTTTTTTGCAAAAAAATAAAACCGACTTCAAAAAAACACATAAAAGTGAAAAATAACTTTAGCTTCAGAAGTTGGTGACCTTTGGTTAATTTATTTAGTTTTTTTGTCACCGACTTCTGAAGCTAAAGTTATTTTTCACTTTTATGTGTTTTTTTGAAGTCGGTTTTATTTTTTTGCATTTTTTATTTTTATTTTTCCATTTTTAGTTGTTCCCAAACAAATATTTGCCATGAAATTATTTGACATTGTTCACAATACATGTCATGGTAATAGGCGTATCCCCAATATAATTATGCAACTTAACATACCATGTTTTTTTTTTCGGGTGGGAAATCATCAAATTACCCCTCCCGCTCTGGTCAGTAGTCAGTAAAAGTCTGACACTCCCTTCCGCTTCGCGAAGGGAGTGTCAGACTTTTACTGACTAAAACCTATCCATGTTCCTTCTTAGCCCTTTGTGTTCCAGGGCCGCAGTATATCTTTAGAACAGTCCCTTTTGCTGATATCTCTTTGAGGCACGCGCGGAACACGAACGCGCTAACTTAACATACCTAACTGTCGAAATCTGGGTGTATTGTATACATCTGCGTACCCCCTCACAGCATACAGGCGTGATGTTACGTCATTTGAGGTGCGCGCAGAATACGATCGCGCCAACTTAACATACCTAACTGTCGAAATCTGGGTGTATTTTACACATCTGTGTACCCCCTCAGATCATGACGTAACATCACGCCTGTATCGTGATGTTACGTCATGATGTTGTATAAACAATAAACATCCAAGCGATTGCAATATTCACGGCAGATTTGCCGTCTATTTTTGAAGAGTTCCATTGTATCTCCGAAGATCAGCATCAGAAGTTTACAAAATTAAAATGGGACCACACGGGAAGCAACAGCTTTCAAATAAAAAAAGAATCATCAAAATCGGTTCACCCAGTCGAAAGTTCTGAGGTAACAAACACAAAAAAAAAAAAAAATACAGTCGAATTGAGAATCTCCTCTTTTTGGAAGTCGGTTGAAAACGATTCATAATGTATTGTCGAGGTACCTACGCAGAGAAATTAGGGAAAGAGCAATTACCTTTAATTCTTACTTATCTGGCGCTGACTATAGTTACCTAATTTGAAATAACACAGTTAACCTAGGTAGGTAGCATCCTCTTGGACCCATTTACTTTTAATTATCATTTTATTTACGTAAGTTAATTGGCAATCCTAACTCCGCAGTCACTACACCAAAGTTGGTGTAGTCAGTGCCAACTTTATTGTGTTTATTGTCTTATACATCTACATATCTATATCGATGGACAGGTCCACTCAAATGTGTGTAGTTCTTTCTTCAAAAGACCATCTCAGACACTAATCTGCATGGTCCTCATGTGAATTGAGCAAGATTATGTCTGGACTTCAAAAGAGACTATGACTCAGAGGGAGTTTGTTTCGGCTGTTTCTTCTCAGAGTAGTCAGGTACGAAACACCGGCCCCATCTAGTTTTAAAAAATTACGTGTAAAAGTATTTGTAAAAACTTACTTGCAAAATAAACATCATTTACCATTTATAAAATTACGAATTAAAAATAGTCTCCAAAATTAAAATGAAATAGAGGAAAATGTCGTGAGGAAAGTTTTGAGTATAAATGTGGATGGGTATATGAGTAGAGGGAGACCAAGACACGATGGATGGACTGTGCTCACAAAGAATGATACGGCAAAAAAAGAAGAGTTTGATGAGATGACGAAAAATAGAGAAGTATGGAAGAAGAAAATATGCTGCGCCGACCACAAATGAATTGGGATAAAAACAAAAGAATGATATGATGATGAAGTAAAAGTCTCCAAATAAAAGAGAACGAAACGAACTCTATCCCGGCCATAAAGGAAGAACGGATTAAGCTAACTGATTTCTTGTCTTCGGAACAGTTTTAGGCTAACATCTTAAGGTTCCAAGCTAACATTGAGAAAGAAGTGGACCCTATTGAAAATGAAATAGCTTCACTTGAATTTTGCTACGCTTCCACAGTTATCACACCTTTGCTCAACTACGAGGACGTTATATCGGACACCGACCTCAGAGGGACAAAAATGTCTTAATACGAGGAGTTAAAGAAATAAGATCCTCAAACTCTGAGAGAGACAAATTCTTGACAGCCAGGAGGTAATGAAAGTTCTAAAAATGTCGGTTCAGACTGCACGGAACTAACAAAAACCATACGACTAGGACAATATAATCCTGATGCATCTAGACCTATAAAGGTCATATTCTCGAAACAACGAAATCCATTCCACGCCATAAATCAAATATAACCGTTAGAGTTTATTTATGTATGTAGTCACAAAGCTAACTTACTCGGCAATCCATACGGGACAGGCAGAAATTACTTTCACATACCTGTGAGCTCCTGCACAATAACTAATACAATTTCTTATTACTACTCCCAAGTTCCTAAACGAATGTAGGAGCCGCGTAAAACTAGCGCTTAACTTCAGTTCAAAACTCCTAACGTGAATACTTTATTACAATTAGCTTTCCACTTGTTTTCATTTCAGGTGCATGGAAATGCTCTCAAGTAGAGACCGTAGCGCGTGGTCTCATTTTCTCGATATTCTGAAACTTGCATTCGAGTAGTGCAATTTTATGGGCAAAGTTACAAAATTAAACCAAAAGTGTTCAGGTTTTTTGAAGTGAAAACTTCTTTAGGCGCGTTGAGCAGTTTTTGGGTGAAGGAAAAACATTGAACTCATCGTCACTTGACGTAATGTGCGGTCACGCTTCGTAGCACTCGTAGGCGATCCGCTACAGCGTAGCACCACATTGGCATGCGTGGGGCACCAGTGCTACGACTGGGGCGCGGCCCGTGTACTTTTTGTTTTCACTTCTATCGGCAGTCCCCAAAGACTGCCCCGATTGTTTTTTTTTTGAGATTCGCAGGTCTGTATCAGGTTGCCTTGTACAAGTATGTACCGAAATATTTTCATAAAGTAGGAAGTACGAGTTGGTGAGGCTGTCACTTGAAAGTAAGGCCACGACGGCGGTAACAGTATCTCTGGGTACTGGCATCCATTATTCTATTTGTCGCGTTAAAGAGTTGTATTCTCAATCGTATCCCGCAACGCCATATTTGTTTATAAAAAGTCAGCACTTTCAACGCTTCATTTATGGGTATGATTTTTTTGCTGCAAATAGACATTGTAGCGCTAAAGCGGTCAAACGCGCTGAGTGAATACGACATGATCAAAAAAGTTTCACATTGTTGACACTAGCTTGACAGTCGTCAGTTGATGAACGCAGCGCATAAAGGTAAAACTGATTTTATTTACTGAACTGTTTATATTTTTTTGATATGATGAATACGTCTTTAAAATTGCTTCCAGAATGGGGGGCAAGTCAAAAAAACGAATGATAACAATATCTGCGAATACAGTTTGGTGTTGCAGCTTCATATAGGTTTAAAGATATTTATTCTCAAAAAAGACACAAAGCCATGAGAAAAATGCTTAAAATAAATTATAATTAAAGTTCGTCACAGACGTCACGGTAGCGATTACATATTAGATATATTAGATATACCCATCCACTGCATTCAGATGTTAGGAAGGTTGTTATTTGTCATTATATATTCAGATAATAGACTTTTGAATGCATTGAATGAGTGCACCCTTTTAATACATTGTTGTATAATTGTGCTCCTTCAAATATTAACATTTTTTTGCCAAACTTAGTTCTCGTCTTCGGTAAAATCAGAAAACTAGCTCGGCGAGAGCTACGTTGGGTTACTTGTTTCACTTAGGTAAACGATAAATTAGTCTGTATACTTTTGTTGAGTGCCTTACGAATGAAAATACATGTATTGTAAATATATAACTGTCTAATGTTCATATCAATATAAATGTAATTACACCACTGGATAGCTAAGGAATCAAAAAAATTGTGACGCTAAGTGAGGACTATGATGAATCGCGCGCGGTGGTGGGGGAAGCCCCACCATTTTGACGTAATTTTACTGCGTTTTGAGATTTCCATTTAGTAATATACGTAGAGCCAAATTCAAGCACTAAGCCTAAATAAATTGAAATCGTTTATAAAACGGAAGCTGTGCCTGAAAGCCAACTAACTATCATGTTTATCACTATCTCGAAAATAAAAAAGGTTCGGATTAAGCTGCTCCAATAAAATTTGCTCTGTGAATGTCGAAATTTTGGACTTCACTTGTTTATTATTAATTCCTTTCATAAATATACGTACCTACACTTGTTACGCAAGCATAGCCGAGGCAAATTGCTATAGCATGCATCGCCCTGATTTCACACGGCAACAACACCGCGCAGTATCTAGAAGCTGACGCTGCACACGTGCCTCGTGTCGCCACGAAGCCGACACCGGACGCTCGCTACCTGATTCCGCAATTCATCGACATTCTTTGGTCAATCGTCGACTGAACAATCCGTATAGTAATTAGTTAGACTTGTAATATAATTGTAATTTTTGGTACTAATTAAATTCTTTTAAATAAAATCGTTTTTTTTTTGCATCTTCTGCTGCCACCGAACTTATTTCACTCTGACATTGAATGTTTTGACATTTATTTTATTCTTTTTTATTATTTTATGTGACATTTACTGATTTGACATGAATACTTATTTTATTAAGTATTTTACTTTTTTTTATCACCATATGTTGTGACATTTAATGATTTTTGTGATTGTTATTTACATTAATTTTGAAAAGAACTTGTTATTAATTTTATACCACATTTTATACCATAGTGGGGACCATGTGGGTCACATTTTTATTTTTTCCCACAATGTCTCGCAGTTTGAGTATAAGTGACCTACCCAAATTCTAAGTGACCTACCCAAATGTCCTTTCTTTGGTATTGTTCGTCTTTTCGTTGAGCTCCTTGAGTTATAAGTCGAGCTACACGTTAACTGACAAATGCTTCCACTGACTGGACATGTCCACTCAAATCAGTATGGTTCTTTCTTCAAAAGACCATCTCAGACACAGTTCAGTCATGTGAATTGAGCAAGATTGTCTGGACTTCAAAAGAGACTATGACCTCTGAGTTTGTTTCGGCTGTTTCTTCTCAGAGTAGTCAGGTACGAAACAACGGCCCCATCTAGTTTAAAAAAATAACGTGTATGTGTTTGTAAAAACTTACTTGCAAAATAAACATCATTTACCTAACATTATCATTTAAAACTTTTGACTTGAAGAAGCTACGACGTTCTTTTAATTCAATCGTCAGCTCTTGTCGTAATCTATCGATGCTTAGGTATATAAAACGTTAGTGTGAAATAGTGACAGTTACATTCTATATTTTGAAATAATACAACGAAAATTAATTAATTACGTGTTTTTATTGCTCTCGAGTACAGCGCTTGTCAAAGCCACACAAGAAGAAAGTTGCCAACGAAAATAAACAAAAATCTTATTTCTACGGTATGACATAACATAAATGGTGTTAAAATAAATAAAAAAAAAAACAAAAATATGTAATGTACGCGTCAAAAAGCCAAATCCATGGTATAATAATATACTTCGCCAGGTATAAGCATTCCGAGACACAGAGGTCACGTGGGTGACACAAGTCTACGTCATCAACACTAAACAGTTTGGGAATCACTATTTGCACTGGCACTGAGCGAGACAGGCACACGTGTTAAAAAAGAATAGCGATACACGGCGAAATGGCGGAATGTCAATGAGACAGCCCGTTTCTGTGTTACCAGTAGTGTGAAATAATAACTCCTTAACCACCTATAATACCTGTGCGAATCCAATCAAACATTAAAGTTTTAAATTACAATTACTTTAGTATAAATGATTAAATTGAATTTATTCGTTTGATCTTATATATATTTTTAAACATAATGGTGGCCGAAAGTGTTTCCATAATTTAGTGTTTTGTTGCAATAAAGTGGCAACTGGATAGTGACGTAAACATGTGTCACTCCCGGAATGCCAAACCGTGTTTTTTTAGACCATGGCCAAATCCATCAATCCATTCAGACATAAGTGTGATGTGTGTCGTCTATGGTTTCTACGCTCATTGAAGCCAACAAAAAAAAACACCGCTGCTTAATTAATGATAATTTCCCTGAAGAGCATAAATAGTAAATTTATATTATAACACAGCAATAATTTGTTTACTTGATTTCATTCCTGAACCCGTTACAGGAAATAGCTGCCATCATAAACATAACATGGAAACCCGGAGGACTTCTTAGTGTTCAAACATGATTATGACTTATGTACACAAGGTAATCGTCTATAAACACAACATACGGCCGTGTCCATGACACAGCTACACCCCATTTTTTAATGTTTTGTTTTTGATCAATTCTTTGTGAATGAAATAAATAAATGTATTTTCGTAGTTCCTGGGAATGCACAGATTAACGCTATGCTCAAAACCCGAAAGTATTTTGGATTATTAACAATTTCCATAAGTCAAACAAGTAAGTTAAGAACAAGGAATAGTACATTTTGATAATTCATAATTCATTTATTTATTGTTTTATACAAGTGGAGAAATTTTGTTATTGCATTCAAGGCGGAATTAACTGAAGCCGCAGGCGAGGGTGTTTTTGTGCCGAGAACTGCAATAACAAATGTTCACGTGTATCAAACGATGTTTTTCAATACACTTTTGAAGAAATAATTTATTAGAACGAAAAATATTTTTGTCATCTATAATATAAAAATTAAAAATGAATCGCTGAATGTGTTGCTAAGCGGAAATCTCGAGAGCAGCTGAACCGATTTCTCTAATTCTTTTTTTATAATATTCCTTGAAGTACGAGGATGGTTCTTGCGGAGCGAAAAATTTAAAAAATTGCCTGAAAAAGTCTAAAAACAACACCTTTCTATACTCCCATACAAAAGATTCGTAATAATGCTTAAAAGTCAATTTGAACTTTAATACCATACCATAAAGTTGAAGTGTTAGTGGAGAGGTTCCGGGAAGGCAAAACAATTGAGTGACGTTAAAGAATCGACTGATAGGCGGTACGAATCGCCGTGTCAGCTAATTACTAAGAAACTATGAATTTAATGTTCTTTTTTTCCTCGCTTTGCTTTCGCCAGGTTGAAGGAGTGTATTGAAATAGCTATTTATTCACCAAGGGGAGTAAGGCACAGATTACTAATCGAGTGTGCATTTGAGGCCCGACGCGAAGCGGAGGGCCGTGAACCACACGAGTTTAGTAATCTGTACTTACCCTCGAGTGATATATACTGCTTTATACTACACTTAAACACAAAGAAGTAAAAGACAAAATAGCAAAAAATCGAGACGAAGTCGAGAGCTTACCATAGTCACGAGTTTGTAAATACCAATTTCTGCAAGTGTGTCATACAATTTTTTTCAACACATTTGCGATAAAACAGTACAATATATAAGGAAACAAACAGCGACCCCAAAAACCACGAAAACGACACCCATGAAGACAAAAACGAAAATTTTCGTCGGCGCCATCTTGGATTTTTATTTTGACCTCATTTTCATTGTCAGCGACACCAAAAACCACGAAAACGACACCCATGAAGAAAAAACCGAAAATTTTTGTCGGTGCCATCTTGGATTTTCATTTTGACCTCATTTTGGTTATCAGCGACCCCAAAAACCACGAAAACGACACCCATGAAGAAAAAAAACGAAAATTTTCGTCGCCGCCATCTTGGATTTTAATTTTGACCTAAGTAATTTAAAAAAAACCGTAAAGAATACGCACGGTGCTGCTATACAACGGGGTATGCGGTTAAATAGGTACTTAGGTGAGAGTACCTATTTTACCGCACGTTCCGTTGTACGGTGTGTAATTTTTAACTTTCAAACAATGTATACAGGCTCCGTAGCCCAGTACTTTTTATGGTAAAATTAATTGATATAAAAATATAAATAGATTGCCAACGTCTATTGACGTTGGCAATCAAACGATTTTATTTTTTTTGATTTGATTTTTTTTAAGTTTTATTAAACTTAAAAAAAAAACAAAACGCGTTAGTAATGGATTACTACCCTGATTTTCAGGGCAGTAATGAAATTCCATACAAATAACTGCCTAGATTTTTGAGAAGGTATAATGAACAGCTTTCAAGCCTTTTATTAGGGTAGTATTGGTACACTTGTGGTGCTGCTATACAACGGAACGTGCGGTAAAATAGGTACTCTCACCTAAGTACCTATTTAACCGCATACCCCGTTGTATAGCAGCACCGTGCGTATTCTTTACGGTTTTTTCTTTAATGAGGGCAAAATAAAATCCAAGATGGCACCGACGAAAATTTTCGGTTTTTTCTTCATGGGTGTCGTTTTCGTGGTTATTTTGGTTATATATTGTACTGTTTTCTCGCAAATGTATTGAAAAACATTGTATGACACACGTGCAGAAATTGGTATTTACAAACTCGTGACTATGGTAAGCTCTCGACTTCGTCTCGATTTTTTGCTATTTTGTCTTTTACTTCTTTGTGTTTAAGTTTAGTATAAAGCAGTATATATCACTCGAGGGTAAGTACTGCAGATTACTAAACTCGTGTGGTTCACGGCCCTCCGCTTCGCGTCGGGCCTCAAATGCACACTCGATTAGTAATCTGTGCCTTACTGCCCTTGGTGAATAAATAGCTATTGCATCACTGTTGCTTCTTAGGAAAATAGTGTTTGGCTGCTGAACAACGTCCCTTTCCGTTTTCCGATTGAGCTGAATTTTGTTTCATCATCATTTCAGCCGAAAGACGGCCACTGCTGAACATATGCTTCCCCCAAGTGCCGTCACATTGACCGGTCCCGTGCGACTCGCATCCAGTGAATCTTCGCAACCTTAATTTAGTTTTGGTGACAATACGTGGCTAAGTGACGTCATACTAAATCCAATATGGCGGACTCCCAAAGAGGAGGGGCTAGTTATTTTTGCATTCCCATGATATGTGTATCAAATGAAAGAGTTTGCTGAGAAGAATACGAGATATAAAATGATGCCACTTTAGAGCGTCGTTTTTAGTTTTTCCAAACTGTCATAGGTATTATTATTTTGGGATTGATTAACATATAACTATAATTCTGAAAGTAACTCTGTTATCTTTTCACGTCTTGCCGACAGTGCAGATTTGGATTAAATGCAAACAAGTAGACCATGACCTAGGTTTGCACATACGATTTCAGTTATCCTGTTAACTACTTGTAGAGGGTTTTCCGTGGATGCAATCAAAGACTTGAGGAACTCGTACACCAGATCATCATCTGCCTAGCCTTTTCCCAACTGTGTTGGGGTCGGCTTCCAGTCTAACCGGATGCAGCTGAATACCAGTATTTTACTCCACAACCCAGTTAGTACTGGGTAATACGATACCCCTTGGTAAGACTGGTTGTCAGACTTTTTGGGCCACTGACTACCTGTAACGACTGTCAAAGATCACAAACGACAGCCGGGACCAACTGCTTAACGTGCTTTCCGAGGCACGGAGGAAACTCGGTATGTAATGGATGGTCACCCATCCACAGACCAACTTAGGCAAGCACGGCTTAACCTAAAGATTGACCCGAGCGGCTGTTATTATTTAGCCACGAGCTCCTCAGAGTAAAATAAAGTTACTACAAAATACATAAGCGCAGCCATCAAACGGTCACATTGACGAATACCAAGAGTCATTCTCCATTTAAGAATAGAATGAAACCCACAAATCAAACAGTGACTGCACAAAGAAGGTCCACATTCAACATATCCTTGTAGTAGATTCCCGTGGGACAATTTCCTGCCAAGCTACGCAGGAGGAGCTGCTGGCTAGTGCTATAGTATAATATAAATAGCGGTGGGGATAGTAAGCTGCGTTTTCCCAGAGCAGTCGTTTCCCAATGAGCCACGTTCGTTGCCACGCGATGCAATGGCCAATATGGCTCGGCATGACAGGATAGCTCCCAGAAGAATTGCAATGCCAGGCAATCCTACGGTAGGTACCTATCCTTTTATTTTATGACAAGCAGATTGTTAATTGAGAACCGTAAATATTTTTCAATACGCTTCTTCAAAAACGGGTTCTTATAGCACAACGATTAGGTTCAACATGCAATGCATTTCACACACGTGCGTTTTTTTTTCGTAAGTTCCACAGATAACTATACTTATCTACATGAAATGAAAGTTCAAATCGGTTCAATACCTACCTATAGTCGGAGGAGAATGTTGTTTTTTTTAATTTTGGCAAAGCAACATGCGTCTTTACGGCGTACATATTTTTGGATTATTCAAATTGTGATTATAAAAACTAATAATTACTTTTTTAAACAAATTAACATTTATTTGTGTACTGATTTCAAAAATAAAAAAAAATAAAAACAATTTTTTATATTAGGCTGTATAACGGCTTCATACCTTTGCCTCTCCTTCAACCTGGCGAAAGCAAAGCGCGGAAAAAGAAAATTAAAATCATAGTTTCTAATATTTCATGACAAAATCATTTTTCGTTATTTCATTTCATTTCTTCAAAAGTGTATTGTAAAACGTCGTTTGATACACGTGGAAACTTTCTCCGCTTGTATCAAAATCTACCATTATGGCAGTACCAGTATTTTCAGAGATATTACAACACCTGCATGATACTTTCATACTGCACTAATGAAATATTGGCGCTAAGATTCCTGTGTTGAAATTTAGCAATGGGTTTTGTTTAGGGAATCACTTAAGTGTCGTTTAGAGTTAGGTACTGAAAATTAGCTTAACTGATATTAAGTCGATTTAGAACAGCCTTACTTTGTGACGCTGAACGATGTAAAACACTAAAAAATATTGGCATTTAACGAACCACCAGATTTAGCAAAATGTAACGGCAAAAAAATCACTTTTGATTGCCAAAATTAGTAAATGATCACCAAAATGAATCCCCATTTTATCGTAAAATTAGAACCAAAAATGTATTTATGACCACCAGAAATTGAACTGTTATGCTCTTGCATGCGAGTCGAGAGAGACCCGGTCAACGGAGCCCGCTTCTCGGGGCTCCTACTCCTGAATGGTTTATAAAAAATTAACCACGAAGGGTAGTCGGCCTAGGCAAAACTAGTTTCTCATCAACTACCTCATTAAAATTTGGTGTTCAATTTACTAAATTTGGTGATCAATTGATATTTTAGGTATTAGATGTTAGTGGTCACAAAGTTATTTTTGGTGGTCATTAATTTTCCCCCAAAAATATTTACGATTACGTTTGCATAATTCGGCAATATGTGTGGACCAAGAGATTTTTCTTGCTAGTTTCTAAAACACATACACATCGATGAGTAAGTACAATGACTTCTGAAAAGGTTTTCAGTTATCCCATCATAATCATTCTCTGGCCATTATCCCAGTTCATCTGGAGTCGCGTCGGAGCAGCATGTCTGTTACTGGTCATCACATCAAAAACCTCCTCTTGTCATATGATCCTTTGCACAAAAGTTTGTAGTTATTCCATTAGTATGTTATTGTATGAAGACATTGTACTACGCTCACTAACGAACGACCACTTTTCACTTTTATGAACTGAGTCATAAGGTTGAAAAGTGATCGTCCGTTATTGAACACGATAGTTCTTACACCTCATCAAGGTGACGTAGCTCAAAACCACATGACTATTAGTAGTGGTTACATGACACCGCAAAGGCGATTTCCGTTTAGGTAGGTACGTAAGATGTGGCCAATCCTGCTTGAGAATCCGAGATCAAAGGGAATAATCTTCATGCGATACCTTCATAATGTATTATGTAGGTCTAATGAAACTAGCTAAGGCAACTTTGGATTAGTCATATATCTATACATATAATAGGAATTTTCGAGAAAAATAAGTGGCTTTTGTTAGAAAAACGTAACTGATGACAAAAAGTGTTTTTTAGAATTTTTATCTGTTTGTCTGTGTGTATGGTACGGCTTCACGCCAAAACTACTAGATAGATTGAATTGAAATTCAGCAAAAATGTTCTTTGTAAACCAAGGAAGGCTTTAAACTACGTATTATCACGCCGTATGTTATGGGAGGTAAGCAATATTGATTTTAAAAGGTTTTTGTTCGTAATTGAATGCACAAAATGATGACATGTTATAAGCTATATTATGTGACGCAGACGAAGTTGCGCGGGTCAGCTAGTTTATCAATAAGGTAAGTGGGTATGTATGACGGACACGAATTAAAGGTCTTCGAAAATGCTCTGAGGTTGCAAAACGACCATTCCGGTGTTATTGAGATTTTCCATTACGAATTTCTTAGTTGACGATGTGACAGCCCCGTGGCTTGGAGAGTACGTTATGCTGTTGGTCCTACTTATGTGAAAGACTGCATCTTTATTTGCGCATATAACTGTGCACTCTCTTCTTTGGGATTTTGAACATTAAATGTCACATAGAAAAACCCCGGCATCCAAGCTATAAATAATAATAATAATAAATCCTTTATTTTCAGGCTACTTTGGCCCATAGATAAATACCTTACAGACCAACATATATATCATAATAGAACAAAGTGTGTTAGTGTATAAACTTAAAAACTATGCTAATAAAACACACTTGACTCGGGCACCGTCTTTGTGCGATCGTGTGTCCGCGGACGCGACGGAACATTACACCTTGCGGCCAAAAGTCCTCTGCCATGACGAGGTGCAGGTAGTATGTAGGTACTCGCACCACGAACGCCTTGAAGTTGACGTTGCGGCGCGATTCAAGCAACTGCACTCTCGGCCCGTGCTTGGTCCTTTGGCACACGTACTCCACGATGTCCTCGGCCTTAGTGGTGTAGCTATGTATGAAATAACGCGAAAAGACACAATTTACTGCGTTTCCTCGTGATATTTGCGACTGAATGGGCAGAGGTAACCGAGCGTGTGAATAGAGGACTTGTTGCCTTCCTGCCATGACACGTCGAATCGCAATCTATCTAGTTTCGTGTGGTGTGCGCTATCTCACAAGGCAGAAAATTAATAACTTACGCGCGGCTTTGTGACGCATCTAGAGGACATTCGAGATGCAAAAGTCCTGATATAGTGAATTATGGATCTGCGGCATAATAGCCTAACACAAATTTCATTTTTAGGATTCCGTACCTCAAAAGGTAAAAAAAGGAACCTTTATAAGATCACTTTCTTGTCCGTCTGTCTGTCCGTCCGTTTGTCACCACCGATTTTCTCAGGAACGGGTGGATCTAGCAAGTTGAAATTTATACCAGATACTGAGGTCAATAATCCCTATTAGGTATATAAAAATCAAGGTCCCGAGTCAACATGATAAAAAGGTATGGCCAAATTTAAATTTTCGCGAAAACTTGTAAGTACCAAAATTTACCTTAATTTTCTACTTTTTTTATTTTTCGGTATTTTCCCTTTACTTGTGCTGTAAGACTTTGCTTTTAACCAAAATTGACAATTTTAGGTCAAACGGAAGTACCGTATAGGTTCTGGTATGAAAACCTATTATGGTAGTTCCCGTTGACCTAGAATCACGCAATTTGGCGAGAAGCAATTTCTTACAGCACATGTAAAGGGAAAAATCTGAAAACCGTAAATATGTAGGTAGTTTAATAACAAAAAAAAGCGATTTCACTATTACAAACTTATTTTTTGCGGTTGGTGCAATAGCCGTTTAATGGGATCGAATAGCAAAGTTAAGTTTGCCCTTTAAAAAGTTTGTACTTACGGAACCCTCGGTGCGCGAGTCCGACTCGCTATTGGCCGGTTTTTTAAGTTCAAATGAGAGTTATCAGTTTTCGATGGCCAAATAGGTTCAAAATTTTCAGGTATTCAACCACATTTTCCACTCGGACACACCTTGCAAATGCAGATGCGCATTTACTGACCTAATTTCACAGTTGGGTTTAGGCAATGACAACTACCTACCTTGTATGTATTAATAACAGAGTAGGCAAGAGATCGTCTAGCAAAGTGCTGTCAGTTTTTGGGGTTCTTTAAGTTACGTAGTTTGCATAAAAGTGACGAGAAAATTGTTTTTTTTTTATTATTGTTTTAATAAATAAAAATAAAATAAAATATTTTTTATTCGAGTACGAGTATCACAGACTCATAATAGAAATCATACAAATTCATACAGTCACATTACATAGGTATGCAATATTTTTAATTTGTAACAATTTAATTTGCTTAATTCAATACAATTAAATACACAATAAAAAAACACTAATAAAAAATAATTCAATTATTAGTCGACTCTTCACGTGACCAGAGGGTGGGCCTATTTTTGGCCAAAGAATCAGCATTGCCATCCAACGTGGCAATGCTGCCAGCCTTCTGGGCACTTCCTGTTAACAGCGATGTGGACGAATTTTTCGACGCCCTGTACCTAACTCTTTTTTATACTTCTAAATAATTTTATTTCTATTATAGAGTTAGTGTGTAAATAATGTAAATATTATTTACATAAAAATAATCCTCATCATCTGCCTAGCCTTTTCCCAACTATGTTGGGGTCGGCTTCCAGTCTAACCGGATGCAGCTGAATACCAGTATTTTACATGGAGCGACTGCCTATCTGACCTCCACAACCCAGTTAGTACCGGGTAATACGATACCCCTTGGTAAGACTGGTTGTCAGACTTGTTGGGTCTCTGACTACCTAACGACTGTCAAAGATCTACAAATGACAGCCGGGACCAACAGCTTAACGTGCTTTCCGAGGCACGGAGGAAACTCGGTATGTAATGGGTTTTAACACTCATTCCAATTTACAAAATAGACCAAATAAAATCTGCTAATGATTTAAAGTATACCTGGTCACCGGTAACCATAGTTACACACAACAGCTCAGTACAATAAAATTATTGTAAAGAAAGTTAATGTTGCTTGTGTCTTCACGACGACTTCCAGTACCCAGTTACCGACTTCGGACACTTTTTGATCAGCAACGAGTATACGTGTCAAGTGGAAGCAACTGGACAAAAAAAATGTTTACGTCTGCGCAGGGAGTGGCTGATTTCATACTGGTTATATCTAGAAGCCGTGGAAGCCGTGTGGTATCCGGCAGAGTAGAATAGAACCAACCTATTACAGTCACGGGTGTCGTATAAGGCGCCTAATGTCTGAGGCAGAACACCTTGCTCCTCCGTAGATCAGAGAATGGGCAGCAGCGTTTTCTGTTCGTCTTTCATCACTGCGATCTCCAATCCGCCTGCCAAGCGTGAAGATTACGGCAAATTCCTCCCATCATGGGAGAGGCTTATGTCCAGCAGTGGACGTTGTGGGCTGTTGTTGTACTTATATCTAGAAATCAAATATTCATTGGTAGCTAGTATCATACACAAAACACAAAAGTGTCCACGTTTGCGCAGCCCCATAATGTCACGAGACCTTATTTAAAACCACAGTATCTACACAGCGTTCTCTATTCATAATCAAATATCGGAATACCCTTTTACCTTCCCACCTTTATTTGTCTACATGTTGGAAGTTCTTTGTCTTCCTATTTCAAAGTTCGCTTCCCTTGACAGAGTGTGTGATGTGCGTACATATTGTACTTTGGTTAATGAGCGCAGTTCTTTTGTCCTGCGCACCGTATCTCTGTGTTTAAACTTTTCGTAATTAACCAGACAAAAATCCGTACTCGTGTGCAGCAACGATCACTGATATGTGCACAGGTGCAAGTTTTTTCTCGTATTATATTTTCTTTAATTGTATGTTGTTACGGAGTATTTTGGAACACATACTATGTATTACGAAAGAGATTTATCTCATCGAAACGAAATACGAATATACGAAATCATCAAATGTCTCCTCCCGCTCTGGGCAGAGCTGGAGGTAGTGTCAGACTTTTACTGACTAGAACCCATCCATGTTCCTTCATCGCCCTTTGTGTTCCGGGGCCACGGTATCTCTTTCGAACAGTCCCGCAACCCCGGCAGGCGTCGGCCCTTGCGGACCCCTTCCTATTGCTGACTCTCTTTGAGGCGCGCGTGGAACACGAACGCGCCGTCGACACGGCCTGTCGTCATGAGACGGACGGACGGCGAGCTAGCCCATAGCCCACCGTCCACAGGCCCGCGCCTACGGAGGCCCACGTGGCCCCCGACGTCCGGGGCGTCTCCCGCGGCAGCAGCTTAACCCTCTCGGTAAGATTTTGAGTCAATAGCGAGAGGTTTAAGTTCAACATTTTACTGTATTTAATTCCCCCACTAATGAACATGAAACAGGTAGCCTGATAACATTGAATTTTATGTCAGATTCCTGCGAGTGTTTTCCTTTTGAATTTAGAGTTTGATACTTGAGCTAAGCCACTTTAAACTGTCCGTGTAACGGATACTGTTGTGAGTAATGTATGTATAAAAACATTATGTACATAGTGGCAACACTATTCCCTTCCATCTGAGACACTGGTACTATATACTAGACGTGCATAGTATTACTTGTCATATTTTTGTCGTACCAGCACCAGCACCTCTTCCGCTACCCACCATCTATCTAACTCCAAGCTACACACAGTTTAGTTAATACTAGCGGACGTCACGTGGTTTGACCCGCGTAGTTCCCGTTCCCGTGGGAGTACGGGGATAAAATAAAGCCTATGTTACTCAAGGTGAATGTAGCTTTCTAATGATGACGGAATTTTTTAAATCGGCGCTGTATTTTTTGAGTTTATTAGTTACAAACATAGACACAAAAATACACATCTTTCCTCTTTATAATATTATAGTGTAGATTATTTAGTTAGATTTGAGTTGTTAAAAAAAAAAAAATACCAATCGAATTGAAAACCTCCTCCTTTTTGGAAGTCGGTTAAAAATGAAAAAATATTGAATAGTTCAAAGCTCAGACCTGTCTCCTACTTATTTTATTTCAGGGATTGAAGTCTAAGAGTTTTTTCGTAAATGGGATTTACTTTATTATTGTAAAAGCACTACTTTCCTAAAATATTATTTAATGAAAACTTGCTCTTTGATCTTACTACTCTTGAATAAGATAAAAATATTTAAATGCTTATTCGCTGAATATTATTATGTAAATAGTACAGTACAGGCTCTCTCCTTCGGCTCCGGCCCATCTCGTAACTTTCCCATTTCGACAACTAAACAAAAGACGTGCGAAACAAGAGACAAAGTGTGCCAACTCCTAACTATTTTAATCTTCATACATTGAATCCCATTTGGTAAACTTTTTGTTCGGCAAGTACAGTTAGCACTCAGGAGAACTACTAAGAAAAATCACAATTACCTACTGTTCGGAATTATTTTTTTCTTTTCTAACTTTAATATTATAAAGAGGAAAGATTTGTATTTTTGTATGTTTGTAATGAATAAACTCAAAAACTACTGACGCTACTACTGATACTGACGATAAGTACGCCTTCTTTCTTTAAAAAAAAAAACTTAATTGCACATTTAGTTTAAGATATGATTTTCAGCCGCGCCGCCTAAACATTATGGTTGAGAAAATCACTCATATACTGATACTCGTATTAGCGACCATTATTAATATTTATTTCGTACAGCCTACACTACCTGTACGATAACTCGTTTATGGAGAAGATTTGCTAAAAGCTAATTTACTTGAGAGTATAGGTACCGTAGCGTCATCATTTTGTCTAACCAGATTCCACAGAATACCAGTTTTTTACTTGGAGAGTCAGCTGATCTGATCTCCACAATAATCCAGTAACTGGGTAACATGATATCCTGATCCCCTTTTGTAAGTCTGGTAGTCGGTAGTAGTAGGCTGGTAGTATTGTAAACGGCGGGACTAACAATTTCTTCACGATTCTGTTCTCCTAGTACTTATTGTTGGGTATTCACTAAAAAGACGATTTCAGCGGCACCAATATCTCCTTCTTGATTCTTTTCTCTTAGTACTTTCTGTTCAAATTCAAAGTTGAGTATTCTCGTAACAAACATTAGTGTGCAAGAGAGAGACAAAAAATAGCAACATCAACTAATGGTTTCCTTGTAACTTTGGGAGCTGACTCATCATCATCTGCCTAGCCCTTTCCCAACTATGTTGGGGTCGGCTTCCAGTCTAACCGGATGCGGCTGAATACCTGTATTTTACATGGAACGACTGCCTATCTGACCTCCACAACCCAGTTAGTACCGGGTGATACGATACCCCTTGGTAAGACTGGTTGTCAGACTTTTTGGGTCTCTGACTACCTAACGACTGTCAAAGATCTACAAATGACAGCCGGGACCAACTGCTTAACGTGCTTTCCGAGGCACGGAGGAAACTCGGTATGTAAGGGTGGTCACCCATCCACAGACCAACCTAGACAAGCACGGCTTAACCTAAAGATCGACCCGAGCGGCTGTTATTATTTAGCCACGAGCTCCTCTCTCACTTGTCACTTTGGGAGCTGACTGTACAGTACAAAAAACAGTTGAAATTTACGGTTGACAAAATGGGATTCAATGTATGAAGACTAAAATAGTTACGAGTTGGCACACTTCGTCACTTGCTTCGCACGTCTTTTGTTTAGTTGTCGAAATGGGAAAGTTACGAGATGGGCTGGAGCCTCCCCTTCTCCCTGTAATCTATACAAAGATTGTCTTGCGACGATCATTTTTAGCGATATCTACGACAGTCCATTGTATCACCCTATGTAGAAAAGTACACAATTACATAATTACCTATCGTAAAAGTACATCATCATTCATCATCATCATCAAAAAGAACTAAAAAGTTAAAAATAATTTAAACCTTTTAAGAAAAATAAAAGCGTGTTACATTTTTTAGCATATATACACCTTCATTATTTTTCTTTTGCAATCAAAATGTAACACGCTTTTATTTTTCTTAAAAGGTTTAAATTATTTTTAACTTTTTAGTTATTTTTATTAATAAGTAATAAAAGCTTGTTTTTAAAAATATTTTTTTTCTTTTAATTTTAACTTTTTAGTATTTTTTTGTTCATGTTTTTTCCATGAGTATAGGACAAAAACGGTCCATCCCCCCAGAGGTCCGTTGTAGGGGGATAAGCGTTTCAGTAAAACAGGGTTCACCCTGATACCCTGAGGCGCAAGCGCAACGTTAGCGATATGACATATTTATACACTCTCATACCATTTAGCCCTGCACGTGCTCACCTTGGCATTGGGTCATCCATCTAATTAAAAACAGAATCCGCATTCATAACAAACGGAACGAACGAACGAATGAACTTATTTTCCCGAAGATGGTGTCGCATATTTACGTCCACCAAACCACCACCAGTCACACTCACCACCCATTAAAAACGATCCACCCATCACGACGAATCAAACTCGACACGGTGACGCATAATTACTGAGTTCCTATGGCCACCTTTCTGCTCCACCATCAGACCCTGTTACCATCTAGCACCAAAGTACTCATCAAGATGAATCAAACGAGCCCAAACTCGATGGGGTTATGTCGTTCAATTACTGAGTTCCTATGGTTATCTTCCAGCTCTATCATCAGACCCTGGTTACCATCTAGCACCAAAGTACTCTTCAAGACGGATCAAACGAGTCTAAACTCGATGGGGTTAAGTCGTTTAATTACCGAGTTCCTATGTCCATCTTCCAGCTCCATCATCAGACCAAGGTTACAATCTAGCGCCAAAATACTCATTAAGATGAATCAAACGAGCCCAAACTCGATGTAGTAACGTAGTTTTATTACGGAGATCCTATGTCCACCTTCCAGCTCCATCATCAGACCCTGGATACTATCTAAAGACAAAGTACTCATCAAGACGAATCAAACGAGTCCAAATTCGATGGGGTTATGTCGTTTTATATCGGAGTTCCTATGGCCACCTTCCAGCTCTATCATAACTCCCTGGATACGATCTAAAGACAAAGTACCCATCTAGACGAATCAAAAGTGCCCAAACTAGATGTGGTAATGTAGTTTTATTACGGAGATCCTATGTTCACCTTCCAGCTACATCATCAAACTCTGGTTACCATTTAGGACCGAAGTACTCTTCGAGACGAATCAAACGAGCCGAAACTCGATAAGGTTATGTCGTTTTATAACGGAGTTCCTATGGCCACCTTTCAGCTCCATCATCAGACCCTGGGTGCCATATAGAGACAAAGTATTCTTGGAGACGAATCAAACGAGCCCAATCTCGATAAGGTTATGTCGTTTTATAACGGAGTTCCTATAGCCACCTTTCAGCTCCATCATCAGACCCTGGGTGCCATATAGAGACAAAGTACTCTTCGAGACGAATCACACGAGCCCAATCTCGATAAGGTTATGTCGTTTTATAACGGAGTTCCTATAGCCACCTTTACGCTCCATCATCAGACCCTGGGTGCCATATAGAGACAAAATACTCTTCGAGACGAATCAAACGAGCCCAATCTCGATAAGGTTATGTCGTTTTACAACGGAGTTCCCATGGCTACCTTCTAGCTCCACCATCAGACCCTGGATACCATCTAAAGACAAAGTACTCATCAAGACGAATCAAACGAGTCCAAATTCGATGGGGTTATGTCGTTTTATATCGGAGTTCCTATGGCCACCTTCCAGCTCTATCATCAGACCCTGGATACGATCTAAAGACAAAGTACTCATCAAGACGAATCAAACGAGTCCAAACTCGATGGGGTTAGTTTGTTTTATAACGGAGTTCCTATGGCCACCTTCCAGCTCTATCATCAGTCCCTGAATACGATCTAAAGACAAAGTACTCATCATGACGAATCAAACGAGCCCAAACTCGATGGGGTTATGTCGTTTTACAACGGAATTCCCATGGCTACCTTCTAGTTCCACCATCAGACCCTGGATACCGTCTAAAGACAAAATACTCATCAAGAAGAATCAAACGAGCCCCAACTCGATGGGGTTATGTTGTTTTATAACGGAGTTCCTATGGCCACCTTTCAGCTCCATCATCAGACCCTGGATACCATATGGAGACAAAGTACTCGTCAAGACGAATCATACGAACCCCAACTCGATAGGGTTATGTCGTTTTATAACGGAGTTCCTATGGCCACATTTCAGCTCCATCATCAGACCCTGGATACCATATGGAGACAAAGTACTCGTCAAGACGAATCATACGAACCCCAACTCGATAGGGTTATGTTGTTTTATATCGGAGTTCCTATGGCCACCTTCCAGCTCCATCATCAGACCCTGGATACCATCTAAAGACAAAGTACTCATCAAGACGAATCAAACGAATCCAATTTCGATGGGGTTGCGTCATTTCATTAGAGACTTCCTATGGCCACCTTCCAGCTCCATCATCAGATCAGCTCCATGTTCTCATAATATTGCATTGTCCCACGATATACATATGAGTGCAAAATTTCAGCTCAATTGGTAACCGGAAAGTGGGTCAAATTTAACTTGCAAGATTTGATTACAGACAAACACCGGGACAGGTGAAACTAAATAAAAGCTTGTAAAAAATAAAAAATAATGAATATTTTTCGCAATTTACCGTTTATAGTATACTAACACTTCGCCCGCGACTTCGTCCCCGAAAATTGTGATAGCTCGGCTAATTTGCATAATTGTTACTTGGTAAAAATGTAGCTTTGTAATGGTGAAAGAATTTTTAAAATCAATTGAGGAGAGTTTGAGTTAAATCGTAACAAACAAACAAACAAAAAATCAATCTTTCCTCTGTATAATATTAGTTTAGACTAGCAACCCGCCCCGGCTTCGCACGGGTGCAATGCAGCATATACATATAAACCTTCCTCTTGAATCACTCTATAAGTGCATTAAAATACGTTGCGTAGTTAAAAAGATTTAAGCGTACAGACAGCGCAAGCGACTTTGTTTTATACTATGTTAAGATTCTTACTAACAATTTAACTTCATAAGCTACTCACAGCTATATTATTTTTTTATAGTCACCTATATTTAGTTACTATTTACTGATCCAACTATTTACACAAAATAGCTCCAGCTTGAGCACTTTAGCTCGTGGCTAAATAATAACAGCCGCTCGGATCGATCGTTAGGTTAAGCCGTGCTTGCCTAGGTTGGTCTGTGGATGGGTGACCACCCATTACATACCGAGTTTCCTCTGTGCCTCGGAAAGCACGTTAAGCTGTTGGTCCCGGCTGTCATTTGTAGATCTTTGACAGTCGTTAGGTAGTCAGAGACCCAAAAAGTCTGACAACCAGTCTTACCAAGGGGTATCGTATCACCCGGTACTAACTGGGTTGTGGAGGTCAGATAGGCAGTCGCTCCATGTAAAATACTGGTATTCAGCTGCATCCGGTTAGACTGGAAGCCGACCCCAACATAGTTGGGAAAAGGCTAGGCAGATGATGAGCTCCAGCTTGAGCATATTTCTCTTTAAGTACTAGTAAAATTTTATGCCACTAACTGTTAGTAGTGAACGTTTTTATTGTTTTGAAATTTTCATTCAGTTATAAGACAGTTCAGTTTGCAGTTCAGTTTTCAAGTGTTTCGTTTCATAGATTATGTAGTATTTGTACGCTTTTATCACCGCAAAATTGTGTTTTATTTTATCTCCACCCATAAGTATAGTGCAGTGATTTTCAAACCTTTCCGCTCCTTAAAACCAACTTCGCATCCGGAACCTATAGGTACAGGACGGTTAGTGGCTCAATTTGGATCCGATGAAAGTTTAAACTCCTAAACACAAGACCGCCATTCGGGTGCAAAATCTAATAGCATGTGTGATAACAAAAAACTTGCTTAAAAACTTAAAGTACACATTATGTCATCATCTGCCTAGCCTTTTCCCAACTATGTTGGGGTCGGCTTCCAGTTTTACCGGATGCAGCTGAATACCAGTATTTTACATGGAGCGACTGCCTATCTGACCTCCACAACCCAGTTAGCACCGGGTAATACGATACCCCTTGGTAAGACTGGTTGTCAGACTTTTTTATATTTTTTTTTTTGGGCCTCTGACTACCTAACGACTGTCAAAGATCTACAAATGACAGCCGGGACCAACGGCTTAACGTGCTTTCCGAGGCACGGAGGAAACTGGGTATGTAATGGGTGGTCACCCATCCACAGACCAACCTAGGCAAGCACAGCTTAACCTAACGATCGACCCGAGCGGCTGTTATTATTTAGCCACGAGCTCCTCTAAAGTACACATTATGTACAGAAGCGAAATAATGCAGAGAAAAATTTCAAACATCATAAGGTCTTTTAGAAATCTTGAGATCTTCGCAAATAGGTATGAGATTTTCACTGACAACATAAAATCGAGTGTCATTTATTCAAATAAGGCTGATCAAAGCTATAAGAACGTCAAACTTATGGCAGTCCTGCATAGCACCTCCCTTTTATGACTTCCTAGTATCCTAGAAGGGAATTGGTCCCCAGCAATAACAACAGCAAATCACATATTTACTACGATCAAATAAAATAAACAAGTACCCAAGGTAAACAAAAGCTTTTAACAACTTAAGAAGCTGAGTGAGTATCCACGTACCTATTAATAACGTTAGTATTCTGAAAATATACCGGAGAAAATGAAAGACGCAACTTTATTTGTACTAAACTTTTGCCTTTATTTCAAGGCCACTCAAAGTTTTGTTCTTATTTACTACCCATTTTGTATACACCCGTGACTAAACTTTTAGTCGTCTTTCAACAGCAGCCCACTTCAAGTATCCAACGACGACCAGACATTCATAAAAAATGATAGAATAAAATTAAAACTTAGTTTGAACAACTAGTTACTAAGTCTATATATTTGCCGGAAAACTTTCACACGTTTAAAATGTGCAATTAATTTACAGACGGGTTGCATCTGATCAGCTTAGCCTTTTCCCAACCAAGGTGAGGTCAGTCCTCAGAGTAACCGAATGCAGCTGAAAATCAGTATTTTACATCCATCCGGTTTAATGGATACCCACCATTCAGTTACAAGGTAACTCTCTTCTAACGGTAGGTCCGTTAGAAAATACCAAAATCTAACAACTTGCATTCCAGCCACGGAGAGTTCTCGTAACGTACTGAAATATCATCCATCCACTGATCGACACCACAAGCATTGTTTAACTTTAAAGATCCACCTTACAACATGACGAGGGACCACGAAACGATGCAGTGAGTGTGCAATTGAGGCGATTCAGCCTCGTTCACCCATGACTATAGTACTCGTAAACTATTTACTGTTATTTCATAAAATAATCAAAGAAAAAGGTGTATTTTGTGCCCATTGAATAAATACCTTTTATATTGTAGCTGTTTCCGTTTCCAAGTTGCTTTGTGTATAAGTATGCCAAAACATGGGGAACAACAATTACTGGCCTCCAAATATGTAGCTTCAAAACCTTTCACGGAAATGATGGGTAGCTGAATAATTGGATTGATTCAAGTTTACCTATTCTAACGAACCTCTATATTTGACGTCACTACGTTGCTGATTGCTTTACATTAATGGAAAACCATGGTTTTGCAACTTCATAGTCACATTTGTGTGTCAGTTCTGAAACCCTCTGAATTCCATGAATAAAGAGCGTTTAAGTTTCATTATATCATGAAACTGCTGTAGCAAAAAAACCGGCCAAGTGCGAGTCGGACTCGCACACGAAGGGTTCCGTACCATTGACTATATTTAGTATTTGTTGTTATAGCGGCAACAGAAATACATCATCTGTGAAAATTTCAACTGTCTAGCTGTCACGGTTCATGAGATACAGCCTGGTGACAGACAGACGGACAGACGGACAGACAGCGAAGTCTTAGTAATAGGGTTCCGTTTTTACCCTTTGGGTACGGAACCTAAAAAGGAAAAGTATTTTCGTGAAACGTCATTATTATGATCTTCTTTGAAGTGTATATAATGGAACAAATTCCTACAGCCCAACAGACAACAAACATGTGGGAACAACTGAAATAACAACGCTGAAATACCACGAGTGCACTTCAATTCTGGATAAACTCATGACTTTAGTAAAAAACACACAAAGCTTGTATCTCCAAATGAGGACTGTTCAGTACGGTCCAGGGCCGATCCCATTATAACGATATTAACAATAGTGTGTGTTACTTTGTGTTTTCGAAAATAATTATATATTCTTCCGAAATATGGATACCTACGTTTGGTGCCATGCTCGATGTGAGTTGCGAGTAACAATTCTCAATTTCTATAGTGTAAATTAACTTTACTCTAACTACGAAACAAATGGGAAATAAAACAAAGACGATAGACAAAACTGATGTGATCAACGTTGGGTGATACGAATTTTGTTAGTACCTACTACCTGCAAAATCAAAATCAATCAAAATCAAAGCATTTATTTCAAGTAGGCCAGTTCCAGGCACTTTTGAATTGTCGAAACAAAAATGAAAATTAAATGTAGCTACAGTCACAGTCACAAGACATAAAAACTGTGAAAGTACTGTAGTTGCCCATTCCCTAGCGTAGATCTCTATGGAGAAGAACGGGCAAGAAACTCCATGGACACTCTTTTAAATCAAAATGTTGTTACAAAATCTTGGTTACATCATTCATGTTAAGATGGTATATTATGTGAGAACAATGTAGCAAGATGTGCACGTTAAAAGTGTCCATAGTAAAAACAAAAAATACAATTAAAAAATAAACATTCAAATAAGCCATGGCAACTAAGAGATGACCAGTCGCAACTGACAGCGCCCGTTCACGAACATGACGCATGGATCAGCACCATTCAGCTCAACCATTTCGAAGGGAACTAAATGATCCAACACACGCGCCACCATCAGCAAGACATTAGAGTGAGCATGACATACTCTCAACCGCGAGGGCACATTCAAGTCAAGAAATAAAAATAAAAACGTAGGATTTCAGTGAATGATAGCTTTCTAGTACATAGTACTCACACAATATGGGCTATGCGATTATATAATACTAGAGATTGATTCTATACAATGCAAAGATCAATAATACAAAAACATAAAAAATGATGGGTTTTTGTACAATCTTCAGCAGCTCCAACAATTCTATTTAATGCTATCAATTTATGCGCCCCTGTCCATGTGGAGCAGGACCAGCATTGAGCCACGCATTTTTATCAGCGATATAATCGCCCAACTTGTAATAAGCTTGCTTACATAGTGTGCGTTTGATACATGTTTTAAATTTCGTCTCATTCAGTTCAAGAATACTTTGTGGAATTTTATTATAGCATCTCAAACAGTACCCCATGAAAGATGAGTCTACTTTAGCGAGTCTGAAGCCTGGCTGAACGAGTTGGTCCCTATTTCTAGTACTGTAATTATGTCTATCACCTCTTTTACCAAAAAGGTGCAGATTTTTTCTGACGTACATTATGTTTTCGTAGATGTACTGACAATGTACCGTCATGATGCCAATATCCTTAAACAGTTCCCTTAGAGAATCGCGCCTACGAAGATTATATATGGCTCTGATGGCTCTTTTTTGCAGAATAAATATAGACTCAATATCTGCAGCCCGTCCCCATAGCAAAATGCCATAAGACATTATACTATGAAAGTAACTAAAATAGACCAGTCTAGCGGTATCCACATCAGTAAATTGACGAATTTTTCTAATAGCATATGCCGCTGAACTTAGCCGCGCCGCAAGGGATGTTAAATGAGAACCCCATTGTAGCCTTGAATCAAGCGTAATCCCCAGGAAAACCGTTTTATCTACGAATTCAAGTTTCTCTTTATTCAATATTATTTCACAATCACTACTTCTAACATTGGGTAAAGCAAATCTTATGCATTTAGTTTTTTTTTCATTTAATACTAAATTGTTTGCTGTGAACCAATTATGGACCTGAAGTAGGGCATTATTCACGTCATCTAGATTTTGGGCCCGTCTATTTATCTTAAAAATTAGGGAAGTGTCATCAGCAAACAACACCATATTTTGAGGTTGGTTTTTCAATAAATAGGGTAGATCATTTATATACACGAGAAAGAGGAAAGGACCCAATATTGAGCCTTGCGGAACCCCCATTACTACTTTTAAACCCTGTGAGTTAACACCATTTATTTGAACATGTTGTTGTCTATCACTCAAATATGATTTTACCAAACTAAGTGCAAGTTGACCTAATCCGTAATGCTCAAGTTTCAAAAGTAATGTGTCGTGATCTACGCAATCAAATGCTTTGGAAAGGTCACAAAATATTCCTATGGCATCTTGAGACTCTTCCCACGCAGTAAATATGTGCTTTAATAAGGTTACACCGGCGTCAGCCGTACAACGTCCCTTGGTGAAACCATACTGTTGATCGGTTAAAATTTTGTTGGTGTTAAAATGATTGAGCATTTGATTCAGCATTACTTTTTCAAACACCTTGCTAAAAACCGGCAACACGGCCTGCCGATATTTTCATTACAGCCCTCTCCCTCTCAAACAGAAGACGCCTGTGTCCCAGCAGTGGAAACATGTACAACAACTCGTGTACTTACCGGAACTGGTTTATTCCGATCATCGAGGAGCGAGTCAGTGATGGCGATTTGTCCGTCGTTGACAATGATCTGTAGGCCAAGGCGGTACACCCCCAGGATTTTGGGGGAGCCCCAGCGCGAGCGAGTCATGAGGTGTACGGTCACCACCTCGCCAGGGTCTATGGGGCGCATCACCACCCATTCGAAGCGCTGCGGACAAAATAAATAGACAAATTAAAATAAAGTTTTCTTTGACATTTTAACAATTTGTTTGAACTTAAAAAAATAAAGTTCGGTTTCAGGAAACAAAAAAAATGCTTAAGTACAAATTGTCAAGCGCATGTTAACTGACTTGTGCCTTATTGAATCTTACGTTTAGAAACGAGGTGTGAACCACATCAAAGGTACTAAATAAGTTAAACAGATCAGGACATTCGCTTTTCAGCAATTACATTTCGCATTTCATACATCAATGCTTTCCTAACGCAAATTCACGTGTTATGAACATGCAAACGTTTGTAATGAGGTCTACAACAAATAAAGGACTCATTTCGTACAATTAATTACATAGTTTTGTGGTATTTACAATAATTATGTGTATAATTTCAGTACAGTCCATATCTTCTATCTATATCTATATGTCGGGTTGTCGGGATTTATTTCTCTAGGCTCGAGCTTATGTGGGCAGAAGACGGGTTTCGTGCTATGAAAACACACTGGATGCGATACACTATTTTATTTCATATTGCACGGTTCGGTATAGTAGTTTCCATGGAGAAGAACCGGCAAGAAACTCCATGGTTACTCTTTTCTTACAGATACACTGAGCCTAACAAATTACTTGACATTACACTTTGACACATTAACACTGATTCGGGTACAGTTTCAAGACTTCTTAACTCCGCTGCGATCAGACATAGAATGTCCACCTCGCCGCGTGTTGTTAACATCAGGACTCTGTAGAAGCCGCCATGGTGGGGTAGACTGGTAAGTAGGTCGCGTGATGTCACCACTGGCGCGCTTTCGATACATTCGCCCGTCCGTACTCATGACCTGATCCGACACGGCCATCCTGCTAGCACACGTCCTCGTGTGATGGTAAGCCTGCAAACAAAAAGTCCACAACAGAAATTTGTTCCACTCGGTCACTCCTGACCAAACTCTAGATTCATCGGGTCGGTGAAAGTAAAGAACTTTACCGTTTTATTTTAACCACATATTACTCTAATAGAATCAAACATCATAACTTAACACCTGCAATCCCCAAAGGGTCTAACAGAGGTGCACCCAACAGTACACTCACATTTCGCTAGTTATGTCGAAGTAATAGGGGGCGAGCCTATTGCCATCAACTGAGCGCAAATCCAAACTTCGTGGCTGTTACTGAGAAATTCCCGATGGAAAAACCCAATAACACTGCCAGACCTGGGAATCGAACCCAGAACCTTCAGACACAATTGCGACCACTTGACCAACGAGGCAGTCGACTAATTCAAACACGGTTAAATTGGGAATACTCTAAAATAGAACAACCCCCTGGTCCGGCAATTATTTTTTTGCCCTTCGGGTATGTCCCTTCAGTTAAACTGGACCGGACTTAGCTAGGCCGAACAAGTATCGTTCCTTTAGCTTTCAATTTTCTTGGTCCGGTCAACTTCTGACCCTACAAGATCAACCCCCTGGTCCGTCAATTCTTTTTTTGCCCTTCAGGTGTGTCCCTTCAGTTAAACTGGACCGGACTTAGCTAGGCCGAACAAGTATCGTTCCTTTAGCTTTAAATTTTCTTGGTCCGGTCAACTTCTGACCCTACAAGATCAACCCATGGGCCATGTACCATAGTCGTTCGAATCAACCTTTAAAACTACTGCTATAAAATCTGCCAAGCTTACAGAAACCCTCAAGCAAAACCTCTAACGCCTTGGCACTCCAGCCGACCAGCAATCGCATTGCTCTCACATCCCTCAAATGGATCTGCCTTGTGTATCACCCAGTGACTACACACTACGGTCTTTCTAGACCCCAACCTCCGCCAGAGTTAAACACGCATCGCGCCCCACGGACCACGACTACGTAATAACTACTGGTACGGTCAAACACACTACTACAACCGAAAGGGTACTAAAACAGTGATACACAACGTATGCAACGCACACACTACGCATGTAACGCACACAATACGCAAGCTACGCACGGACTATGCAACGTACACACTACGCAAGCTACGCATGGAGTACGTATGTATCTCATACTCTACGCATCCACTACGTATGCACTACGTATGCACTACGTCTACACTACGCATCCACTACGCACGCACTACGTATGCACTACGTTTACACTACGTATGCACACCATTAAAGCTCCCCGCCCTACAGGTGCCACACAGGCTGCTACCACTTAAGCTTGCTCATCGTCATTAAAATCCTTATCAACATCGACTGGTACGTGACCCACTGGCCTCTTTCTTAGCCTACCCTGTGCCCTGTAGGCACCCTTATAATTCAAAGCTTTTAGTTTTTAATGATGAAACAGAATTAGCACTCTGCTCCAGAGTCATAACAAAATGAAAACGACTCACCAAAGTACTTTCACATTCCGGCTTGACGATGAAAAGGTCGACTCGCTTCTCCACCAGTACAGCAGCACTGGACCAGCGCTGGCCTGCTGCGCAGCGACTGGCAATGTGGGCCGGCGTACCACACTTGAAGCACACCAGTGAGCTGCTGCTGGCCTGCGGTGGCTGCCCAATGCCTGTAGCAGGCAACACAGGCAACAGCTTCTTGATGGCGGTCGTCTTCGTCCGAAAATCCGCTTGTTTGTCACTACTCACGTAAACGACGTACGACGTACATGAATTTGGCACTGAACAATTCTTTAAACGGGTCCACAACACTATCTTGCTATTCACTGGCTAGGTTTTAAGAATTTGTAAACGATACAAAGTCTTTGTTCTGCATTTTAAATAGTAACCGTCACTGATTGTCACTAACACTAAAAAACGGTGTTTATCCAGATATTTCGACGCTGTTGCAAGCACCGCTTTCTTGATCATTTTTTGCACTCGGTACCCGACACACAAAAGTCATCGCGAACTTTTTTCGGCACTTTTTCGGGTTTTACACAGTTGACACGGATTGTTATTGACACTGTCCTCGCGACATGATTTCATTAGCACGATTTTATCCCATTTCTGATGTCGGGTTGTCGGGATTTATTTCTCTAGGCTCGAGCTTATGTGGGCAGAAGACGGGTTTCGTGCTATGAAAACACACTGGATGCGATACACTATTTTATTTCACATTGCACGGTTCGGTATAGTAGTTTCCATGGAGAAGAACCGGCAAGAAACTCCATGGTTACTCTTTTCTTACAGATACACTGAGTCTAACAAATTACTTGACATTCCACTTTGACACATTAACACTGATTCGGGTACAGTTTCAAGACTTCTTAACTCCGCTGCGATCAGACATAGAATGTCCACCTCGCCGCGTGTTGTTAACATCAGGACTCTGTAGAAGCCGCCATGGTGGGGTAGACTGGTCGCGTGATGTCACCACTGGAGCGCTTTCGATACATTCGCCCGTCCGTACTCATGACCTGATCCGACATATCTATATATACATATAATAAATCTGTAGAATAATATTTTTGTACATTGTAAATATTTAAAAAAAAAATTGCCAGGGTGTGAAAGGATAACCAACAGAACTCATTTCTAGCATTTTTGGAATTTTTGTCTGTTTGTCTGTTTATCTGTTTGTCTGTTTCGATAATCAAGCATCACGTAAAATATACGAAACCAATACAGATAACTTTTATACATAAAAATTGTGCGTATCTTGAGGTATTATTTAGTTTTTGTTTCATTGTAATCGGTTAATTCTATCAGAAGATATACAAATTTAAAGTGTTCAAGAAGAAATAATCATCAAATGTAAGATGCAGCGACATCTATTGTGCTAGAATGGTACTAATGACTAAAAATGTGCTATCCAGATAACTTTTAAATTGACTGACCAACTTTATAATCATCATCATCATCATCATCAGCCTATTAATGTTCCCAATGCTGGGACACAGGCCTCCTCTCTATGAGAGGGAATGGGCTATAATCCACCACGCGGGCACAGTGCGGATTGATGTTTTCCTCCACCGTTTTGAGAGGAGCGGTGATGAAATAAATTACACAAAGTAATGCGCTTGCCTGGGTTCAAACCCACGACTTACTGTTCGTAAGTCGGGGCCGCCACCACTGGGCCACCGCTGCTCAGCTTTATAAATAATAAATACAAATTAATAGTACATTGTAATACAAGGGGCTAAAATGACCCATTATATACGAGGTAGTTTTACTACCGTGTTTTAGCGACAACTCTCGCAGTAGCGTGATGATGTAAATTTAGTAACTAATAGGAGCGAAGCATCAATGATAAATGTTGCAAAAACGGGGAACATTTATTTCTTTTGAAAAATTCCGTTGCGAGCGCTGCACGGTTAAAGTTACGCAAAAATCACGTATTAGGGAATTGTTCCTCTTAAAAAGTTCAACATAAAATCCGCAATAGCATAATAATGTCTATCTTTTAACCTTAAAAGCCCAATCTACGTAAATTTGACGTATACCGCGGCGAAATTTCTCTGTCTCTTTCACGTTTACCGTCGGATCGCCGCCAACTTCTGAACCAACTCAGTAGCCATCTATATTACTATACTCTATGGTAGCCATTGAGACCTCGCAGGACACAGTTGCGTTATCTCGGTAAGTGCCGCCATTTTGTTGTAATAGAGAGGTTGCACGTCATTTTGACGTTTAATTGGGCTTTGTGTAGGGTTGCCACCTTTTTTTAGGACGAATAAAGTATTTTTTCATTTTGGTAGAACAAAAATAAAGTACCTACACAGCATAAAAAAGAGTATTTATTATTATTATTTTTCCTTAGAAACGTATTTTTGTTGCTCATAGCGACATTTATCAAACGCTCAAATTTTGTGGCTGTGGTAACCACTTTATTTAGTTTCTTAGGTACTCATAACGAGTAAAGAGCCAGTAACAATCAATTTTACGTAAATAGAGTATTTTAGCGTACTTTATTGGTGTCGTAGATTATAAAGAACGCCATTAAAAAGAGGACAATACTCTATTTTAGAGTACGGGTGGCAACCCTAGCTTTGTGTAACTTTTGAAATTGTTTCTATTTTTTTTTATTTTTGTGATTTATTTGAGTTAATCGTATTGTTTCGTTACATTTTTCATATAATATTAATATTTTCAGGTTGAATACAAAATGGGAGTCCCGTCAACGGCTAAACCAGGACGAAATAGCTACAATTTTAGAAAATGATGACGATTATTCTCAGCTGGATTCGAACTCCGAGGAAGAAGATCGTGTAGTTGAAGATGATGTCTGGAAAATATTAGTGATGAGCCGGAACCAAAGAAACGACGCTATTGTGAATTTTGTTCATATAAAAAAGGCGAATGACCAAAGCGCAGTGTTGCAAATGCAAAAAGGCTATATGTGGAGAACACAATATTGATGTTTGTCAAGACTGTATATAAAGACTGTTTTTTTTCTAAGAGACTTATAAAGTATTATTACAAGTTGATTTAATTTTATAAAAACATTTAAAACTAGTTGTTTTTTTTTATAATTACATAATTTTAAGAAAAAGTGTTAGAGGCTTGATTGTTTTGTTGATTTTTTTCTAAGATTTGATTAAAGTGCCATAATTGTAATAATAAAGAGTATTTTTAACTTAAAATGTATTTTATTTATTAATTAAAACTTCAATTATGATAACTCATGCAAAAATATAGTTCATTAACAACATCGGTTTATTAACAGAAAAAAATAGGAAAACTCTGAAGTTTTATTTTTACACGTCATTTTTACGTATGATTGGGCTTTATAGCTAGTTAAATATGATTGGGCTTCTAGGGTGGTTGACTCACACTCTCTCTGACCCTCTCTCTCTCTCATGTGACGAAGTTGCGCGGGTCAGCTAGTTGTCTAATAGAAATGAGATCTGTATCGATAACCCTCGTTGCAAGTGCGTGTATATTTATGTCGAAATTCCTCCGACTTAATTTCAGTAAAATATCTAACAGCTGGCTATACAAAATATCTTTACTAATGTGACAGTGTAGGTACCTACCTGTCGTAAGGGATGGAGTGGCATATAATACGTGCATTGCCCACTATCTATTAGGTATTCCATTTGCTCTACAATTTACGAGTTTTAATATAAGGCAAGGCGTAACTATACGTAAGTACCCATTTCGTTACAAACAGCTTTGATTTTGAGCCTTACTAGATATTCTAGTAAGGTTCACGCTGACATTTTTAGACGGTCGGGCACCGGCACCGTACTGACCGTACAAATAGAATTATGGTTTTGTAATCGAAGCTAGGGTTTAATGAATATGCAGCATGTCTTATAGTTGGTGCCAGATAAGATGAGAATAGCGGTCATTGCACTTTCCCTAATATCTCTTCGTATGAACCAAAACAAATAAACCATGTATCGTTTTTCATTAAAAAAAAAGTTAAAGATCACAATAAATGACGATTCAAGACTTAAACAGGCTTATTTTTGGTTTTCAAAGTTAAGCAGCTTCATAAATGTAGGTGGGTCAATGACCGCTATTCTCATCTTAACTGGCACCAAATATAGAAACGAGGAGAAACTATTCTTCCACATTTATTTCGCGAACCGCTCGCGCCAGTCTATGGAATTAACTGCCGGCTTCTCTATTCCCTGACCATTATAATCTGGATCTATTTAAAGTTTAAGTAAATCGGTTTCTTTTAGACAAGCGTGCTTTATCCTAGGCCGCATCATGACTTCACATCAGGCGAGTTGTGGCCAAACGCAAGCCTATATAAATTTAAAAAAAAAACATTCTTCACGATGTTTGCCTTCACCGTTTTGAGAGTATTTCCGCGAAGTGAATACTGCCTAACATTTCAAATACTTGCATATTAATTTCTGGTTAAAGACATTTAATTCTCATAAAGAAATTTACATTTCACTTACATGAGAACAAATTTAAACAAAGTTCCTTCGACACTCGGACTTACAAATTAACTTGATGTAAAATGATTGCAAATTACATATTTAGGTTCGTGGGTACTCCCAAAGTCCTCTAAATCGGTTTATTTTAGACAAGCTTGCTTTATCCTAGGCCGCATCATGGCTTCACATCATTATTTAAAATAAAATAAAAAACATTATTCACGATGTTTTCCTTCACCGTTTTGAGAGTATTTCCGCGGAGTGAATACTGCCTCACATTTGAAATACATATTAATTAAATGTAGGTACTCCTACTGAAGCCGAATTCGTTGAACATAAACAAAGACTTTGCATTCAAACAAAGGAACTTAATTGTTGGTTTCTTTGTTAGTATGTTATTATAGAAAACATTGTAGTGTGGTTAACGAAAGGGTTTGTGGAATTGGGTCACCGGTGAATTAAATGCAAAGGAAATTACTATCGTGGTCTTGTTTACTTGTGGTTCAAGTTGTTAACCAGCAGTCAATATTTAAGAAGCTAAGTTAATGCCGATTACTTTGACGAGCAATTGCTTTACATTTCGGACCGAATTTAGATTTTCGTCGTGACATCTGGTTGTTTTAACCAAAAGGCATTAGGGAACGATGTAGTATGTACCTATATAATTATGTTGTAGATACAACATTCACTAGTACCATACAAAACCCTTTATCTCGGGAACGCGTGGAGGGTATTGAATTGAAATTAAAACCATATACACAAGACTACAGTCCCTTGAAGCTGTGAATAATCAACTCTTCTCGGTTAACCCTAAAAACAGATACGGCCGTTTATACCGCAAGAAACGCATATTTTCACACTCTCAAGGGAATCAAAATTTATTGGTTACTTCCCATTGACCTAGAATCATGAAATTTGGCAAGAAGCAATGTCTTACAGCACCTATAAAAGAAAAAATCTGAAAACCGTAAATATGTAAACCTAAGTACTTACACACAACACCCCCATCCCCACACGTGTACCTATAATATAAAAATTATATAAATGTTATGTAAGTATTCTGTTCTGTTAAAAAAATGTCTAGATAAGAAAGAGCGGAGTCTCCTAATACAGGCTTTTTCTTTGCTTAAAAGGAGGCTCCAATCATCAACTTGTTGTTCTGATTTGGTTAAGGATCAAACAATTTTTTTTTTTTATGTACTTCAATGACATACCTACAAGTTTATACGGAACCCTCGGAGCGCGAGTCCAACTCGCAGTGTACCGGTTTTTTTATATTGTACTAGCTTCTGCCAGCGGCTTCGCCCGCGTGAAGTTTGATAATTGTCCCGTGGCATCTCACTACCGGGATAAAAAGAAAAATATCATATAATATCTTATAAAAAACATAAGATTATTATATCATATAATATAATAATCTTATGTTTTAATCTAGGTTATAAACTATAGCTGTTCCCCGCGGTTTCACCCTCGCTGCTCAGCACTTGTTGGTCGTAGCGTGATGTTATATAGCCTATAGCCTTCCTCAAGAAATGGACTATCCAACACTAAAAGAATTTTCCAATTCCAACCAGTAGTCCCTGAGATTAGCGCGTTCAAACAAACAAAGAAACAAACTCTTCAGCTTTATAATATTAGTATAGATGGGCTCTTGACCTCAATCTAGTCCTGAGGAAGGTTGACGATAGAAGGAAAAAAAAAAAAAAAAAAAGAAAAAAAACCAAAAGAAGCCTATTAACTCGCAACTTACGGGTCATATGAACTTGGTGTTATAAATATTTAAATTATACCTATATTTATTATTTATGTTGGCAACTATTTACAATTATTTCTAGGAACTTGTATGATCAAAAGTAGTTGTTTTGACTTCATGTGATTGGTCAAAACTTTGACAGTTGTCGACGACCAATCACAAGCAAGTAAAATGGCGGGAATGAAATTAATACTTAGTCAACGGGCATTTTGAGCGATCTAAGGCCTGCTATGCTCTGGTATTCGTGTTTCGACCTCGGTGCTAGACTGCAGCAGCTAGTAACTTGCCTTGTTTATCTAAATCAAACTATTGCTGTAATTATAATAAAGCTGTACTTTAAAGTTATTACAGAGTGATTTTTATATTCAAAGTCCCTGCTTCTGAGTATTGAACCAGTACGGTTCACATTGGGAACACCGACGTGGGCGGGGAATTCCACTCCTTGCCGGGCGCATACCTAATAATCGATGTAGCAAAGCGCTTCGTGCGACGGTGTGTCTATAGTCTCTGTGCCCATGTCGGTAGTAGGACGATACTTAATGCTCCGTGAGTAAACTTTTTATCTTGACCCGTCGAGGTAGCTCGCGAAATTCTAAATTCCTTGCGGTTTTTGCAAATTCCAGAAGTGAAAACTAAGTATGTAACTTGTGAATTGTATCGTCGAGCTATTAGATTATTCTTTTTTAATTATTTTTGGTTTGTAAAGAAGTGTTAATGACCAATTTAAACTTTAAATGAGCGATAGCTCATTTAAAGTTTAAATTGGTCATTCTGGTCATTCAAATTGGTCATAATGACATCCGAGTAAAGTATAAGTGAGATATGTTAAAACCCTTAATTTAATACGTGCTTCAATTTGAGTGGATCCGAGTCTACCGTACCGAAGGGACAAACGTCAAATGTTTGACAGGAAAGTAGGTAGAAAATTTTATAAGGGAAAATGAAATTGTTGTTTTTACTATCTTCCTCGCAAATTTTCCATATTTTCTCACCGTTTAAACCTTCCCTGGACTACGACAAACATTTATAAACCAAAATCAGCTAAATCGGCCCAGCCGTTCTCGAGTTTTAGCGAGACAAACGAACGATGACGCAAGTTCCATGATTTTTGTTCACCCAAAAAGTGCTCAACGCGCCTAAAGAAGTTTTCACTTAAAAAAAAATACATGTACAAACCACTAGCAAGTTGCAAAAAACTTAAGAAAGAATTTCGCAGAGAGAGAGAGAGAGAGAGATAGAAGAAAGAGAGAGATAGAAGGAATCACTTCAATGCTAATCCGTAAACTCTGAACAAACTGAAAACACGAGATTTCAGAAGCGACGATGTGTTTAAGTTCAAGTTACAAATTGTTTAAGACTAAACTGAAACAAATTTAGTAAAGTTTTTACATTCAACATGTTTAGTTTTTACCGACTTCCAAAAAGGAGGAGGTTCTCAATTCGATCGGTATTTCTTTTTTTTTTTTTTTTTATGTATGTACACCGATTACGCTGAGATTTATGATCCGATTTACGTGATTCTTTTTTAGTTTGATGCGGAATAGTTGCCATTTGGTCCCATAAAAATTTTACATAGTTTGGCCCAGTAGTTTTCATTTTATGAATATTTTTACTTCAGTCGTGTGGTATAATTTCATGTATGTTTACCGATTTCTCCTCCATTTGTGGAGTGATTTTCAAAATTATTTTTTTATTTGAAAGAATATACTCCTGAAATGGTCGCATTTAAATTTGGTGAAGATCTGATGCTGGTCTTCGGAGATATACAATGGAACTCTTCAAAACTAGACGGTAAATCGGTCGTGATTTTTGCAATCGCTTGGATGTTTATTGTTTATACAACATCATGACGTAACATCACGCCTGTATGCTCTGAGGGGTACGCAGATGTGTACAATACACGTAAATTTCGACAGTTTAGATATGTTAAGTTCAATTTATTGGGGATAAGCCTATTACCATGACATGTATTGTTAACAATGTAAAATAAATGCATAGTATATATTTGCATAGGCTATTACGACTAAAAATGAAAAAAATAAAAAAACTTTTTGCAAAAAAAAAACCGACTTCAAAACACAAAAAAGTGAAAAATAACTTTAGCTTCAGAAGTCGGTGACAAAAAAAAAACTAAATGAATCAAAAAAGGTCACCGACTTCTGAAGCTAAAGTTATTTTTCACTTTTTTGTGTTTTGAAGTCGGTTTTTCTTATAAAAACACAGCGTATAATATGGCAAACAAACAATAACACTGTTGTTATTGTAGCAAGACGGATCGTGGGACGCGTGAGCTAAATCGGAACAAAAATTGTTTTTCAATACATAATTATTTCTCAAAATAAACTTACACAAGTTTTCCAACGTCTTCCCAACGATAATATACCTATTCTTGAAGCACATTGATATTAATGATGTACATGCTTTAGAACGAAAGTAAAAAAACCGGCCAAGAGCGAGTCGGATTTGCGCACCGAGGAGTCCGTACAAACTTTTAAAGGACAAACTTAACTTTGCTGTTCGATCCCTAGAAACAGCTATTGCTCCAAACGCAAATAATAAGTTTGTAATAGTAAAATCGCTTTTTTGTTATTAAACTACATATTAACAGCTTTCAGACTTTTCCCTTTACATATTATGCTGTAAGACCTTGCTTTTTGCCAAATTTCGTGATTCTAGGTCAACGGGAACTACCATATAGGTTTTCGACCCAAAACCTTTAAGGTACTTCCGGTTGACCTAGAATTGTCAATTTTGGTTAAAAGCAAGGTCTTAACAGCACAAGTAAAAGGAAAAGTCCGAAAAATAAATAAAAATTAAGGTAAATTACAAGTTTTCGTGAAAATCTAAATTTGCCCATATATTTTTATCGTGTTGACTCAGGACTTTGATGTTTATACACCTAATAGGGACTATAGACCTCAGTACATGGTATAAATTTCAACTTGCTAGGTTCACCCAATCCTGAGAAAATCGGTGGTGACAGATAAACAGACAGACGGACAAGAAAGTGATCTTATAAGGGTTCCGTTTTTCCTTTTGAGGTACGCAACCCTAAAAACATGTTTTCTTCAAATAAAACGAGTAGGAAACTAATGTATTGTGAATCCTAAAGGATCTTTGTGTGTGTATTGACTCTAAGGGCTACCGCACACTTGCGAAAAAACTGTTTTGAGACAGACTATTTCCCTACTAGTGCGAACGAGATAGACTATTTATCTCTCGCTCGCACTAGTAGGGAAATAGTCTGTCTCAGTTCATTTAAAACTGTTTGTACTCGGCTTGCAATAATATTTTATAATTCAGTCATCATTCGAAAGACGTGGCGCCATCTATTATCGTATGAATGTTATAGTTATTTTCCTCGGGTACAGTACTTCCCTATCCCTAGCAATAATAATAATAAATCATTTAATTAGGACCAAACGCTACCGTAGAAGGTCTAGATTTCTGTAAAATACCTTGACTAATGGCACGTATTTTAGATGGCAAAGACCGTCTCACGCACGTAAGCAGACTCAAACGTTTCTTTTGCCATGTTTTTCCTTTGATTACCCTCTCTTCAAGCTTACATTTTATACTGGAACAATATACAGATTTGTAAAATGCATTTCCACATTAAAAAATAGGAAAAAATTATAAATGAGGATCTTGCAAGGAGGATTCTATTATTGTGGTAATACTGCTGTGATACTGGAGGCTTAACTCAAACTGTCTCATAAGGATGATTTCCACCAAACAGCTCGCATCGGATCGGATCGGATTTACAATTTTTAAACGATAGCAAGGATATGAACGTATGCGTCGACAGCGTGCCGGACGCGATCGATGGCGTCGCATCCGTTCATATCCTTTCCGATGCGATGCGAGCCGTTTGGTGGAAATCATCCTTTAAGAGATAATATCTTCCGTGATTTTAAATTTTTATAACTCCCAATATTTCGACGCTGTTGCAAGAGCAATGATCGCGGGATGAATCTTAATAGAAGGGTTCTTAGAAAATAGATATTTACGGTTATTGCCTCAGCCGTTGCAACTATTTAATAACCATGAATATCGTTTAGTTGTGAGTAAACTGTAGTGTTGGATAGTAGTGACGTCACACAATCAGCATCTTTCTGCCCCTGTTATATGTTACCATGGGGTTGCCGCGTTTTTCCGATCTCCGCTGCATGCAGTACTTATGTGTTCAGCTGTCCTCCTGACGGCCCAGCATTCTGATCCAGTACTGCAGGTCTACCTAATCACGGATTAATCTGACTACGGAAGGCAAAAGGACTATTATGATTTCTTTCTCCTTTTACTTCAGAGGTTTCCGTAGGACGTATTTTAAGAGTAAATAATCGGAAACTAAAAAGCTTATGGCAACACACACGGTTCACTCTCTCATCATCTGCCTAGCCTTTTCGCAACTATGTTGGAGTCGGCTTCCAGTCTAACCAATTGCAAATGAATACCGGTATTTTACATAGAGCGACTGCGTATCTGAAAACCTCCTGAACTGGGTTATACAATACCCCTTGGTAAGACTGGTTGTCAGACTTTTGAGCCACTCATTAGCTGTTACGACTGTCAGTGCTTATTTACGAAGACGAGGAGCGTCGGGCGGCGCGTCATGCGGCGCATTGCGCGTTTTTCCTTTAACGGAGAGGCGTTCATCTGCCATATGTTTGTATTTGCGCGTGTGATGCCGCAGCGGACAACCAGTGGCGTAGCTACGGGGGGGGCGGTGGGGGCCACGGCCCCAGGCGGCATACGAAAGGGGGTGGCAGGAAGCGCCAATGTATTAGTTTGGAAATTGTAAAAAAAAAAAGGGAAATCGCGCGTGCAATGTCATGCCATTCTTACCATAGAAAACGATATAAATGTTGATATACAGGGTGATTCGTAATTGGGTGCAGGCCTTCAAATGGGTTATACCATTAAACACCTTATTTGCTACAGTTTTGACCCGATAACTCGAGGTCCAAACTGGGTGGTTTTTGAGAAATCGAACTTTATTTTAAAATTTTATCACCTCTTCACCATAAAGTGTTGATTGTGAGAAATCTCAGCCGTTCAGGATGTTAATCTGATATTTTTCTGATAGCAGAAAATTACAGCTTTAACTGTCTGCTACGAAATGTTAAAAAAATACACCTGAGAGAGACAGATTTTACCTGATCTGATCGACCAGAAAATCTGCAACAAGGAAGACGTACATCGAAAAAACTGTACTACCTATCCAGTTTTATTAAAATACTACCTTCTCAGGAACAATCGTTGTTTTCAGGTTATTCAATTACTAAAAAAAGTCTACTGTGGCACCATTTTGGAAAACTAATGAGACAAGGAACTCTGTTCTGCAATTTGCATGACAAGTGTTTTACATTTATTTTGAGAAACCTGCCTCGAAAAACAAGGGAAGTTTCTAGATGTTTTCAGAACATGACCTATATGGCGCTTATTTTCCAAAGGCAGATGTCTTTTTTGACAAATTGGTTTTCGAAGGGTACATTCGTTCATGAACTATCAGAAAGTATCAGTTTAACATCCTGAACGGCGTAGATTTCTCATAATCTACGCTGATCTCAAAAAACACCCAGTTTAGACCCCAAGTTATAGGGTTCAATAAAAAATAAGGGGCGGCGTATTTCCGGTCAGCCCCAAGCGGTGAAAACCTCCGCTACGCCACTGCGGACAACGCTGCATTTCAGAAAACGCGCGTAAAATCGCTTCTCCATAAACGCTCTCATATGTAGGGTCTACACCTATATTTAGTTTACGTACATGTATTGTATATTACACAACACAAAACATTTACATACCTACAAACAGATTTATTTACATGTATTTATAATAATCACTTATACACATCACCGGCATCTATATTGACAACATCAATATAATGTCGGATGATGTCGGGCCACTGTATACTGGAACCGCACCGCGGCCGACCTACGTCATCGTGACGTGTACCGAGCGAGTGAGGTGGGAGCAGCGCGCGATCATTGACTGACCTCTCCGCGACCTTCAGTCGGTTCTAACTACACAACGACGCGTGCGCATGATTTCTTTGACACCTCTTGAAATCGCGCTATTCCCGTGTTTCGCCTGTTATCTTGTGTTTACTGTTATCCATAAACTGTTGTACGTGTTTTGTGACTATTGTGACTGTGACCTATCATCTCTGTTCTCCTTCTTCTGTTTTGTGTTGTGCGTGTGGACCTTACTCCAAATAGAACTGTGAGTACTAACTAGGCAGTGACTTTTATTTATACTCCTGCCTACCCCAACACACCGACGACACCGCTATACATACATCGTCATACTCGTATGTTTGTATTGAAAGCGAGCCGCGCCGCACGACGTGCCGCGTCTCCGTAAATGAGCCCTCAAAGATCTACAATGATGACAGCTGGGACCGACGTGCGACGGACGGATTCACGTGCTAAGAAATCCTTGTTGGAAAAACTCAATAACACTTCGCCCGACCTGCGAATCGAACCATGTCCCTCATGCTCAGCAGTCACACTTGCAACCACTAGACCAAAGATTGGTCGGTTGATAACAAGCTTATTAAATAATAGCCCCGCTCAAATTAACTTCTGCCCACAAGAAATATAGCCTCCTTTAGCACCATTAATTAACTTTTCTTTCATAAGTATTCTAATTTAGCAGTAGCCTTTTCTCTTTAAATTCGACCTCTAAGGGGCTCAAAACAAATTTTGTTTGCAATGCCGCGGGACACATTTTCAGGACAGCTAATAACAACTGTAATTACTCTTAAAGCCATCACGGATAGAACGTGATTTGTATACAAAAACGATGCTGCGGACATGGAATGTTGTAAACAATGTAACAGTTAATACTATCAACGTCCTAAAGAGTACGGAAAATTCAGCATAAAATAGATACATTATACCTTATACCTTCATACATTATACCTTTACATGCATTATACCTTCTTTTATACAGAGTAAAATGGATATAAGCTACGGTTGTGCCCGCAGCTTGGCCTGCGTAAAGATCGGGAATTTTCCCATGAGAACGTTCTTACACGATAAAAGGGCGTAATTGTGTAATCTAGTTTACACTAGTGTGTGTGTGACTAGTGTTCTAGTGTACACTATGCTTGTATCATATTGCTTGTATTATTAGAATAAACAGTGTAACAGTTGTAGATAGGCCAATAAATAAATAAATAATGTAATAAATATATTGATAAATAAATAAATAAATAAATAAATAAATAAATAAATAAATAAATAAATAAATAAATAAATAAATAAAGAAATAAATAAATAAATAAATAAATAAATAAATAAATAAATAAATAAATAAATATATATATATAAATAAATAAATAACAAATAAATAAATAAACATTGGTAATCAAAACGGTCAAAGACAGCACCGGGGAAACAGGGATCTCTTAGAATCAAAATTTCAAAGACACGTGACGTCCACCAACCTTCAATGGACCCAAGTGGTGGATCAGGCCCACTACATCTCACCGACCGTATACCAGCAGTGATAGGATAGGTCTAAGTTCAATACTAGTAGCAGCCCGTCCCTTGGACATTTTTATTTTTTTTATTAATATGGCCTATGTTACGCAAGGGCATATTATGTTATGTTATTCTAATGGTGATAGAATTTTTTAAATCGGTCCAGTCGTTTTTGAGTTTTTTCACATACAAACATAGAAAAATACAAATCTTTTCTCTCTATAATATTATTGTGGATAAAGTTGACATTTTCGCTTTTAAACAAAGATGAAATTGTACACTTTTCCAATAAAACTCTAGATGTAAACTAGCGCACTCGAAGATATATAATAACGCTGTTTGCATTAGCTAATAAGTTTGTACTAATTGGAACCACATCTCCGTGCAATCAAACGCGAAGAAGGTTGCTTCGAAATGCACCAATAAATCATTCCCTTTACGTAGATTCGTGTTGTAGTTAAGATATCGGAATTAATTAATGGAAATTCAGTCTGAATACTATTTAAGTTGTCAGTTATTTTGCAGCGTATTTATACAAATAAATAAAATTAAAGTTTGTATTTGTAATATTTAAAATAACAGCTTTTAATTATTATTTATTGTGTGACAACTGCCTAACACGTTATCAAAGTTTTTGTGCCCCCATGGGCCTCTGACTTGGCTTTACATGCCGTCGAGAAATTTAAGCTTTTACTAAATGCATAATTACGAAAGTTAACTTTTGTCTCTCTGTCTCTTTTTTTCGGATTATCTCCGAAACGGCGGCACCGTCTTCGACGGAAGGCATGGAACGGCAGAAAGCTAACGTTATATCGAGTAACTTAGGCTACTTTTATAATGTAAAAATAATAAAAGTCCCGTGCAGAAAAGTTGAAACAAAATTGGTTACAAAATCCGATTAAAAAAGGGAAGTAATATATATTTTTTTACCATAATTTCACGCGAACTTAGATCGAGGGCAACACCTAGTGTTATAATAAAAAACGGAACACGGGGACGATTTTATAGGACCAGCTTTTGCTGTGGGGCCCGAAAATATCATAAATAAATTATGTCCTAACCCTTATGCAAAATTGGAAATTATTTAAGGCGTAAAAAGGTAACAGAGAGAAAGAGCTACTTGTTAATTTATTTTTTTAATGTAAATAAATAAATATTGCTGGACATTACACACAGCGCCACCTAGTGCCACACAAAGCAACGAGGCTTGTGTCGTGGACACCAGATAGTTGATATACTACATAGATACTTTTTTGTTTGTAAATACATACTTTTTATACATATAAACATCCATGACTCGGAAACAAATGACCATGCTCATCACACAACCATTTGCTCCGACCGGGATTCGAACCCGGGACCCTAAGAACGTAAGGCAGCCTCACTACCGCTGCGCCATTCAGGTCTTCAATGTGGATATTATGTTGTTTTTATATTTCATGTCATGAAAAAGAAACAGTACCGTATGACGTATGGAATTTGTGGGACTTTCAACCTAAGTGCTTCAATTTGGATGAACCGTGTAATTACACTATGAACTACGCTAACAATCTACGGGTATCACTTTACACTATGAACTTCGCTAACAATCTACGGGTATCACTTTACACTATGAACTACGCTAACAATCTACGGGTATCACTTTACACTATAAACTACGCTAACAATCTACGGGTATCACTTTACACTATGAACTACGCTAACAATCTGCGGTATCACTTTGCATTTCATTTCTTCCGTTTCTACTGAGGTCATGATACATGGACTGTTTGGTATTGCACTTTCAATTCTGTTTAGTTTTGCATTTGTAGATTTTTGAAATCCGTTACAAGTGACTTTCATATACCAGTTAAGCTAATTACATATTGAATATCCATCTCCATAACACTCTTCTTTGCAATTGTACTCATCATCATCATCATCATCATCATTTCAGCCGAAAGACGTCCACTGCTGGACATAGGCCTCCCCCAAGTGTCGCCACATTGACCGGTCCCGTGCGACTCGCATCCAGCGGATTCCTGCAACCTTCACCAGGTCATCGGTCCACCTAGTGGAAGGCCTTCCAACAACGCAACGTCTTCCGGCAATTGTACTAACCGCCTTTAATTGATTTTAAGAATCTTACACCCGTATCTATTTAATTCAATTGACAAGAATTTACACGAAGTAAGAACCGTCAAAGAAAGCAAAGCAAAAAAACCAGATTAATATTTTTGATTGCAAATCATATCTTAAGTAAAATAATTACTTTTACTCATCACTTTTTACGTGTTTATAGATACGAGTTTCCACAGCTTCGTAGTTTTACTTATTAATGTTACTATTTTTACGCGTGACGCCTTAAAGTCCGTCAACCGCAACCAGTCCTGGTCATCATCATCATCATCATATCAGCCCCGAATCACCCACTGCTGGGTATAGGTCTCCCCTTTCTTCTGCCACACTTCCCGGTTCTCTGCGTCTCTGATCCAGGTTTTTCCCGCGACTTTGACGATATCGTAAAACCCAACGAGCTTTAGGACCTATTCAGCTGTGTTCAGATAAACTGGAAGCCGACCCTAACATACATATTTGGGAAAAGACTAAATAGATAAGGTTGATGACATCCCACTATGGGACCCCTTATAGTAATTGGCTAAGCGTTCCGAAGTGTTCAAGAAAGGCCATGAACAGTAACTATGCCCTCGGTTTACTTTTACCAAATTTCTGTAATTGTATGCCTCAGGCAGTTAACTAATTAGAAACGAGCAAGCTCGATCCGGGCTTACCGGAGTCCGGAATTGCGGCCGAAATACTGTTTTGAATTTAGACACAATTTGATACTGTCTTAATTATACAATATCTGGATGACACGAGCCTTTTTTTTTTTCGGTTGGGATATCATCAAATAACTCCTCCCGCTCTGGGCCGAGCAGGAGGGAGTGTCAGACTTTTACTGACTAAAACCCATCCATGTTCCTTCATTGCCCTTTGTGTTCCGGGGTCACGGTATCTCTTTCGAACAGTCCCGCAACCCCGGGGATGACCGAGCCTTGATCGGCTTTTTTTTCGTTGGAGCCGTTTCGGAGATTCAGAGGTTTACAAGGTAAAGGAGAAAACCAAATCTCCTAATATTATAGGTAAACGCGAAAGTTTGTGCGGATGGATGGATGGATATTTGTTACTTTTCGATAATATTTGATTCGATATTCAAAAGAGCGCGTACTCCGAAATCAAAAGATTTAGTTTTTTTTCGTGTGTACTTCAGTTTCAAAATTTTGCAATATAGTTTTTATAACTTCTTTCTGGTTGAAAAGGAAAACAAAAGCTATTCTTGTTCCCTTGTTAGTGTATTTAATTAGAGTAGGTATCTAATTTTTAGCCGACTTCCAAAAAGAGGAGGTTGTCAATTTGTTTTACTGTTATTTTTAGTGCTTATGTACAGCGATAATATTCTGAACCACGTCGGCCGATTTTAAGATTTTTTTTTAAATTAAAAATGGGATATCACAGGGTCAGTCCAATATTAAATTTTTTTGGTCAAATTCTGATGAGTAGTTTTTTAAGGTGTTTCCAAAATGCGTCTCTAATCCACTACACTTATGTTGATGATGTACAGACGCCAGCACATCAAGCTACCCGAAACTATCAAATTTTCCCAATCAACCGTGAACCTAATGCTTTAGCTATAAAGTTTAAAAACTATTAATAGCTTGATGTGAAGGGTCCACACAACTGGATTCCTACCGGATTCCCTTTGAAAAATGGCATTCAGTTTTCAATAGACAAATAATATGTATAATCACATTAAAGAAATGAACTCCGGCTTACCTTTTACAAAAATTGACCCTTCGCTACTGATGTGTTGGCATCTGTACATTAATCCCATAACAAAAAAATGTATAGGATTGTTTGAAAGAAGAAGAAAGATCCGAGGTAATTTATATTTGTTGTTTACACAATTCCTTCAAACAACATCACCACTGTATACTCTGAAGGGAGGGAAGGGGTCTGTATGTAAGGTATACAGTGTACCTACATAACGTCGCTTATGTTTAATATCCATTTTATTAATTATATATACAACGACACGTAAACCGACTTCTAAATTAGGTCTCTTCAGGGGTACTTCCATAAAATTATCCATTTCCAATGAGCTATTTTTGGGTCTCTAAATACCTTCATTGATGTTCAAAGTATTTTTTCCACTTTTCTGTAAAAGAAAACATCGAGAAAAGAGAGATAGGAACACGAGATTCCCTTTGGCACCATTCCGATGTGTTCTTAGTCAAATGAACAGAAAGAAAAGAAACCGAGTGAATACGTATTACTGATTTCCGGACAATCACAAAAAATACACAATCAAAGCCCTTCTTTGCAATTTACTTGAAAGTACGTCACTTTCGACGACAACCCGTCGTAGATGGAAAGGTCTGTAGTTAAAAGAGTTATAGGTTTATCGTCGTGTTGCTGAAACATTTTGCAGTTGGAAAGGCCTGTCGTCGAAATGTCCTTAGATGAAAGAGTCATTGAGCCGGGGAAACGGAAATAAATTAATCATCCTGTCGACGAGTCCAATGGCGAATCAGTCTTAGGAGAACGGTTGCGAGATCCTGAGTTTGTTTCGGCTGTTTCTTCTCAGAGTAATCAGGTACGAAACACCGTACCCATATAGTTTAAAATAAAACATGTAAAAGTGTTTGTAAAAACCTATTTGAAAAATAAACATCATTTATCGAAATATATTAAGTCGAAGTGCCAGATGATCTGAAATTCATTGCTTCCTACCTCATACAACTTTCTATAACAATCATCGTGCTTTTATGTACCAGTGCCTGTAATTCACTAGGTCGAGATAAATAAAGCTGGATAATTATAAGTTAGTACGTTGAAGAAATTTGTTTTAAATTAATGAATTACCTACTGAGATGAGTGTTGATTAGTTTACTAAATGGTCTAATGTTTTAGATTTACAAAACAATTTCAGAAATGTTTACAAACAGCACCCTCCTTAACATAATTTGAGAACCAAAAGATTTTCGTAGCACTTAATAGTGTCTTTATGTTGAAGTGGTCTTAGGCCTTGTAAAGACTATTGTAGTATTTGATATTTTATAATAATTCGCTAAAACTAAATTTCAGAACGTGTATTTGAGAAACATCCCGAAAATGAATGTACCTATTTGACACGAACACAAACGAGAGAAGAAATTTAACTAGTTCAGTTAACTGAACTGGTCAACTGAACTATAGTGGGAACAGACGGTCACAGTCATTGCTTTTGCCCGACTTCAGGTGAAGCGATGGAAAAGGTGGTAGGATGATCTGCCAAAAGGTTGGCGAAGAACTGCTCTGGACATGAATGAGTGAAGGGAAATACAGGAGGCCTATATCGCAAGACAGTCTGACCTGGTAGCTGATTAATGGTAATGAAGTGTTAACAATCATTAGAAAATGTTATTAGTGTAAAGTTGTTTTGTTTATAAAGGGTGTTAAACACCTCTTAACGAAGCCGAAAGCCACTTGTTCTCCTCGACATTGCGATATTTTTTTTGTTCCACACCATACCTGGGAACCTTCTAGTTACGGAGATAATGGTGGTCAAAATTCCAACTTTTTGACAAGTTTTTTTTTTTAATGCAAGTTTTTAATGTAAGATTTTTACTTTAAACACCTCCACGACCCTCGTGCTATTCAATCCATCTATCAACACAATGTTTTGAATGCGTTACATTGAGTTTCACCACAAAACCAGATTTATCACCCCAAAAAAAAAGGGCATGTATTTAACGCGGTGACAAACTAATCTGATTAAAGGTTTTAAAAATAATTACAATAGGTAGCAAAAATAATACGTTGGCAGCTACAGTGAAGTAGCATTTTAAGTATAAAGTAGCAGCTTTATTTGGAGTTGTAAGCTTTGTTTAAATTTAAATTTGAAGTGATTTTTAGGTGTGGCAATTGAATTTATTGTTAGGCGACAACTTGACGGCGGATAAAAAGTAGAAAATAGGCTTTCATAAATTAAACAATGAGGTTGTTTATAAAATTAACTGAGATTTAAAACCTGCTACGACTCTATGACGCGCGCTCGCTTCGCTCGCATATTGAATAACACTCTTTGACTTCTGTCCCCAAAGTGCCGGGCCTCCGCCGGCCTACTTCGTCGGCCTACGGCCCGGTGCCCATGCCGCCCATAAATGATTTCTTAAATGAAAATTTGAAATGTTAGCCGCCCAGTCATTATTTTTAATACCTCACCTATTATTTAATTGGCCCTGTTTAATATATTTGCTAACTTATAGTAGCAGCCATTATTTCGTTTTTATAGAACCTTGACTTTTGTAGCTCATTTATTGTGCTAAAAATATTTAATCGCTACCACGTTATATTTTTTGTAACCAAGTAGTTTAGTCGCATAATAAATTGTTATTCGCCTGAAATATAATTAGCCAAAAAAAAGTCGTTTCCCACCAATAATGTTTGCGTTAAGTTACTTAGTTTGATGTACAGAATGTTTGGTTGACGGCTTCGTGATGAGTGAGGTCTTTTACACTCTGTATATTGAGAAGGTCAGAGTAAATAAAGGCTATTGGTTCCAAAAAGTCAACATAGGCAAGGTTTTTTACCTGATGGCCCGCCGTTGACACGGAATTAAAATTTCAAACTAAGGTCAACACCAAAATCGCGCACACTGTCTATTTGTATGGGAGAAAACGAGACGTCATTATTACTGGGCGGCCAGGTTTTAGAAGAAAATAATGAATAAATATTGATATAAAAAAAGTATGGATTATTTGTGAAATATGACTCGTTAGCGGTTTAGGTATGAATATGTTGGATTTCATGTTTTTAATTGCAGACCCATACGTCAAAAAAATAAAGACATAGGACCGTTAATGATGATTTTAAGACCAACCTTTGCAATTATTTTCTATCAGCCGATTTCGTCGAAATATGTATCGAGTCCGTCCAAGGTCTTTGAAATATGATCAATATTAACATTATTTTTTTGCCGTGCTAGAACAAATAGTTTTTCTTAAAAAACTGCTTAAATAATATCAATTTCAACAAATTAGGTGCTGTCAGCCCCGCAATTTCTTTAATTCGTTTTTATCTGCAATCGCTGTGATCAAGCGTGGTGCTTGAGCGAGAAGCTTCTGGTCAAGCGGTAATACGGTTTGTGGATATAATTCTTCACAGCAACAGTTGGTTTATTCCGCTGGCTACCGCTAACTAATTCAGAGATCTCATTTCAAACCACTGCATTGTATATGAAGGAATTCGCGATAATACCTAATGTCCACCACCGTCGTTCATAAATAAGATGCGGTTACTCTAAGAACGTAGGCTACTGAACTCTCTATTGCTTTTCATAATATATAAATGGTAGTTTTCTTGTATGTGTGGGTAGTTAAATAGCAATTTCGGGATGTTAGTGTAAATACATGTGTAAATAACTACTTTTAATGAATTACCTACTTAGAAATTTTAGGGAACTCTGATTGAAATATTTTCTAAATAAGTTGCGTAAATGAAATACATTTTAGCTTTCATGGTTAGCTGCGTTTTATCATTGTGATTTCCTGAAGCTTGAGGTTGTGGTCGCCTTTGTTTTCATTGTTAATAGAGTTTTTACACAGTTACAGTAAACAGAGATCCAAGAAAATTATGAAAGCTACCACTTTGCAATACAACATGAATTAAAAACAATGTGTACCAAAAATGTGTAAATAACTACTTTTAATGAATTACGTAGAAATTTTAGGGAACTCTGATTGAAAAATATTTTAGAAATAAGTTGCGTAAATGGCTGACAGAAAATGTTTCTACAGTTTACAGGAAGTTATTTAAGACACAAAATAATATTCTACTGGCTTTTTCGCTAAACGTCGTCAGCGGGACAGTTGCCCCAGCCTGACCCGTCTGGTGTAGTTATATGAACACTTATTACTGCGCGTTATAGCTATTTGTCCTGTATCTCATATCACAGTGAGCCTATTTGATTGCCTATACTTGGATGTTACTCACGCTAATCGGTCCATGTATCTTAGCACTTCTGTTTTTTATGAGCACTAAATGCTACAAAAGTGGCTTAAAGTTCTTATAAAGTACTAGCTGTTGCCCGCGGCTTCGCCCGCGTGAAGTTTGGTAACTGTCCCACACTGGATCATACCAAAGGGATAATAGTGTCCTACATGTTAATCCAGGTTATAAACTATCTATGTGCCAAATTTCATAATCATCACAATTATTATCATCACTATCACAACCACCATCATTATCACAATCACCATCACTATCACACTCACAGTCACCATCATTATCACCAATCACCATCACTATCACAGTCACCATCATTATCACCAATCACCATCACACTCACCATCACAATCACTATCACAATCACAATCACCATCTCAATCACCATCACAATCGACATCACAATCACCATCACAATCACCATCATAATCACCATCACTCACCATCACAATCACCATCACGATCACCATCGCTATCACCATCACAATCACCGCCAAACTCACAATAACTATCGCAATCACCATCACCATTACAATCACCATCAAAATCACTACCACAATCACCATCATCGTTATCACAATCATTATCAACGTAATCACAATCACTATCATCATTATCACAATCATTATCATCGTAATCACAACCATTATCATCGTACTCACAATCACCATCATCACAATCTCCATCCTTGTCATCACAATCATTATAATCGTAATCACAAACATAATCGTCATCACAATCGTTATCATCGTAATCACAATCACTATCATCTTAATCACATTCGCCATCACTATCACAACCACAAACATTATCACAATCACCATCATTATCACAATCACTAACACTATCACAATCACTATCCTCGTTATCACAATCATTATCATAGTAATCACAATCATCTTCATCATTATCACAATCACCATCACTTTCACAATCACCATCACCATCGCTATCACTATCACAATCACCGCCACTTTCACAATCTCCATCACAATCACCATCACAATCACCATCAAAATCACTATCACAATCACCATCATCGTTATCGCAATCACCAGCATCGTAATCACAAATGTTATCATCTTAATCTCAATCATCATCATAACAATCTCCATCCTCGTCATCACAACCATCGCTATCACAATCACCATCACCACCACCACCATCATAATCACCATGACAATTACTATCACAATCACTATCCTCGTTATCACAACCATTATCATAGTAATCACAATCATCTTCATCACAATCACCATCACCATCACCATCACAATCACTATCACAATCACTATCCTCGTTATCATTATCATAGTAATCACAATCATCTTCATCATTATCACAATCACCATCACTTTCACAATCACAATCACCATCACCATCACCATCACCATCACAATCACCATCACAATCACTATCCTCGTTATCACAATCATTATCATAGTAATCACAATCATCTTCATCATCATCACAATCACCATCACAATCACCATCACCATCGCTATCACCACCACAATCACCGCCACTTTCACAATCACCATCACCATCACAATCACCATCAAAATCACTATCACAATCACCATAATCGTTATCACAATCATTATCATCTTAATCACAGTCGTTATCACAATTGCCATCACAATCAGCATCACAATCACCATTACAATCACCATCACAATCACCATCACAATCACCATCACAATCACCATCACAATCACCATCACAATCACCATCACAATCACCATCACAATCACCATCACAATCACCATCACAATCACCATCACAATCACCATCACAATCACCATCACAATCACCAAATACAATCACCATCACAATCACCATCACAATCACCATTACAATCACCATCACTATCACAATCACTGTCCTCGTTATCACAATCACTAACATAGTTATCACAATCACCATCACTGTCACAATCACCATCACAATCGCTATCACCATCACATTCACCGTCACTATCACAATCACCATCACTGTCACAATCACCATTACAATCACAATCACTATCACACTCGGCAATGTCCATCAGAGCCAGTCTTCACTGCAATCACAATCATCATTATCACAATCATCATCATCGTAATCACAATCATTATCATCGTAATCAAAATCATCATCATCACAATCATCGTCATCGTTATCACAATCATCATCATCGTAATCACTATCGTTATCATCTGGATCTCAAAATAAATGCCATTTTCGTAATCAGTACCCCTGATAATCTCGGTATCGACACCCATATTGATTTTTAGACATTTCAACCCCATCGCACCCCAACAGGGAATGGTAGTATTTCAGGTCTGCCACATTAAATCTTAAAATCGTTGTTTATGTAATACACCCGACCCAATTCACCATAAAAAACAATACCTATGTTGAATTTCAGGCTTTGTTACCCCATTTCTCCCTTTGAATTCTGAAAAAACCTGAAACACTAATGTTAACTCATTTACCGATGGGAGTACTCCCGTTAAGTTTCGAATAAAGTAGTCTACTGTCTAACTAATCCTATTTCCCCATGTAATCTTTGGACCCCCGTTTTAACCCCTTAGTCGTTAAAATTCACCCCAATTTTGAAAAATCCTTTCTTAATGCACCCCTAAACCTCATAAAGAATCTATAAGCCAAATTTGGACTCTAGACTCAGCGGTTTGGGCTGTGCATTGATTTTTATACTTTTCCACCCCATTTCCCCCTCTTAGGGGTTGAATTCTGAAAAAACCTGAAACCCGTTTCTACTCATTTATCAATAGGAGCACTCTTGTGAAGTTTCGAATAAAATAGTCTAACTGATCTTGTTTCCCCATACAAACTTTGGAGCCCCGTTTAACCCCTTTAAGGGGTGAATTTTGAAAAAATATTTCTTAGTGCACCTCTAGATTACATAAGGAACCAATGTGCCAAATTTGGAATCTCTAGACTCAGCGGTTTGGGCTGTGCATTGATTTTTACACTTTGCCACCCCATTTCCCCCTCTTAGGGGTTGAATTCTGAAAAAACCTGAAACCCGTTTCTACTCATTTATCAATAGGAGCACTACTGTGAAGTTTCGAATAAAATAGTTAAACTAATCTTGTTCCCCCATACAAACTTTGGAGTCCCGTTTAACCCCCTTAGGGGGTGAATTTTGAAAAATCCTTTCTTAGTGCACCCCTAGACCACTTAAAGAACCTACTTGCCAAATTTGGAATCTGTAGACCCAGCGGTTTGGGCTGTGCGTTGATAGATGAGTCAGTCAGTCAGTCAGTCAATCAGTCAGTCAGTCAGTCAGTTTCTTCTTTTATATATTTAGATTTTAAGTAGTTATGGCCGCAATCAGGTCGTATCAAAGCCGATATTATGAACTGGCCTCTTATGTATACTTCTATAATGGGTGTAAAAATACCCTTTACTTAACAGGTTCACTGTCCAGGCTCCAGAGTGGGAATGGTCCATAAGTCCAGTTATGTTTTTATTAAAATTATGTGTGCTCCCAAGTCCGCATTAAATATGAGACTTTCTCCTCACGTCCACAGTATCAGATGGCTTAGAAATTGTACAGGCGAACAGACCACATATTACGGTCTTTGGACTGATATGGAAGTCTCTCTACAGACGGTTTGTGGTCTGTGGACAGTGAACCTGTACTTTACTTTAAATACCTTTATGCACCCCGTACTATTCAATGCATCAGAATTATGTTTTGAGTGCGTTACATTGAATCCCAGCGTAAAACGTGAATTTTCACCCTTAATAGAAAAGTCGTTTCCCAGCAATAATTTTTACGTAAAGTTACTTAGTTTGATGTACAGAATGCTTGGTTCACGGCTTCTTAGAGGATCTGTGTACATCTTGTATACCAACTAACACACATAACAAGACAGATTTTGATGTAGAGGGTAATTTATCTTTGGAACTACTGATCCGAATCCTAAAAAATCTTTAACTAATAACACACAGCACCGTCCATGTATATATTTGAGTCTTGTATTTTCGTCAAAACAAATCAGTATCTATACAAATCGTTTGCTGAATATTGTAATTTTAAAACCCGTTATCCCAATAGCTTTCCCTTACCAAACATAAAAACTGATCTGTATAGAAGAAACTGTTACACCATGTCAATTAAATTATTTAACAAATTATCTAATGATCTAAAAGACCTACAAATTAGTTTATTCCGAAAAAAATTGTATGCCTGGTTAGTCAATAAATGTGTTTCTACACGACCCAGGAATACCTTAGTTATAAGTGCAATAATGATAGTTAAGTTCGTATGCATAGTTATATCACCCATTTCGTTTAATTGTTATTATAAGCTTTTATTTTACATTTCGTATACCAGAAATGGTTAATTTGAGGATCCTCATTGTTATATTATGTAATGTAACATTTATCTACCATCTATTTACCCATATTATGCGAATAAATTATTTAATTTGATTTGATTTAGGAAGCTATATTACAAGGGGATGATTTATAAAACCATGGTTAGACCTGCTCTCTTTTATGGATCAGAATGCTGGCCTACAAAACAGATGAATGAAAGGAATTTTGAATGTGGCTGATATGGGATGTGTGGTGTAACGCGAATGAATAAAGTAAGAAATGAATACATAAAAGTAAATCTATGAAAGTGGCGCCGGTAAGTGAAAAGTTGTGTGGTAATCGGTTATCAACACGGTACGGTCGTTATTTGATGCGGAGGAATGACGGAAATTTGAGTGTAAATGAATAAGAGTAGAGGAGTAGAGAGTAGAGATATAGCTAGAAAGGAAGTGAATGCTGAGATGACGTGTAATAGAGAAGATGAGAATTATGGATCATTCCCACTAGTTCTACTACACAGTTCTACGGTAGAACTAGTGGGATTTTTTTTTCTCACTAGTTCTACGATTTTGTACCACCTTAAATCGTAGGACTAGTGGGAACAAAAAGTCCCATTAGTTCTGTAGAACTAATGGGAATTTTCGTTCCCACTAGTCCTACTATAGGGAGAAGAAGACGTGTTGCGCCGATCCCACACAAAAAATAAGGGTAGGAGAATGATGTAGGAAGCTTTACATTATTTCCGAGTCGAGTCGTGAGCTACTTATATTGAAAACGTTAACGTGAGATAATATCCCACCGTAACGCATGTGAAGCCACGGTCAAATACTAGTTCTTTTAAAAGTCAGAATACGCTGTTTTAGACTTTCACGGTTTCTCACTACACTTATAGTACTTACGGGATAATATCCATAATTCTTTTTTTTTTTTCGGGAGCTCATAGAAAAAGCAAATTAAGGATATTATCCCGTAAGTCAGAATACGGTCTAAGTCAATGTGTAGGTGCCTCTTAAGGAATACGTATAACGTTTTTTGTCCGTTTTTACCCACACAAAGACTCTGAGGGCACTGTATAAAATATTGAATATAATTTACCGGCCAAGTGCGTCTCGTACGACGCATGGGTTCCTTCGTCAAAAATAATAACTATTTAGTTACATATGCACATTATATTTCTAAAAGAAACTATGTCAACAGTCCAAAAGTCAGGAAGAAAAATAGCAGTGACATACGGACAGACGAACTGTACGAAATAAAGGTTAATTTTTTTTCCAATAAGGAGTATGCATAATTTTACTATTTTTTATTTCGATACGGAATGTTAAAGTACTATAAAAATAATGACAGAAAGCGAAAACAAGACACAAATCGTCCAAACAACACAAAAGTTATAACCATTTAAACTTTTGTTTCTATCTCTTTCTAGATAAACGGAATTTAGTATGGATTTTGTACGTCGCTGCAGCGAATGACGTCAATCGCTGTATCGGATCTCTCTGTCTAATCAGCAGTTTCATATGCTTATAACTCAGTATTTTTTACAGATATTTTAAAAATAATTTCACTTTGCTATTTCTGGCTTTGTATAGAGTGATAAAAAAAAACATGCATATACCCTATTGGATATGGAACCCTAAATAAAAAGGAAACAAGCGATGTGTAATACTAATGTGTTTCTTTTGTCCGTGAGCTCCGTTTGCGGTCGTTAGCTAAAGGTTGTATTTTTAGTCGGAAAATATAATAAAAGTATCTATGTACCTGTGCTTTCTGTTTATCTTACTTGTGTTATTTATTTCAAATGCTTCTTTGGTTTTAGTGTAGATTTTATAACCGACTGCTGTTTTAAGTATGTGTCCTGTATTTTCAATCCGATTTTGTCTTACGACATCAAGTCATCGATGATTGATGATCGATCTTCTTCAGTAGTTAAATGTATTAGTTTCGGCCAGAATTAGGCCATTTCGACAGATATCATCACCATCGTCTGCCTAGATTTTTCCCAACTATGTTGGGGTCGGCTTCCAGTCTAACCGGATGCAGCTGAATACCAGTATTTTACATTTCGACGAATATATAGATAGAATACTCTTTATTATATAAGTCACAGGTTTTTCATAAAATTAGATTTTTGATCAAAAACCGGAAGATGACAAATTTTAAACTCAATTTCATCATAAACCTGTAACAATCCAGATTTTTGATCAAAAACCTGAACTAGTTTGGGTTTATGATCAATCTGATATACATTTCCGTTGATAGGGACTGAGGGACTTCATAATGGCATACAATAGGGAATATGCATAAATTTTATTTTTATTATTTTGATACGGAATGTTAGTACTGTGAAAATAATGACAAAAAGCGAAAACAAGACATAAATCGGCCAAACAACACTAAAGTTATAACCATTTAAACTTTTGTTTCTATCTCTTTCTAGATAAACGGAATGTTGTATGGATTTTGTACGTCGATGTAGAAATGACGTCATTCGCTGTATCGGATCTCCCTGTCGAATCAGCAGTTTCAAATGCTTATAACTTAGTATTTTTTATCTATTTCTGATGCTAATACGCTTTGTTTAGTGATAAAAAAAAATCATGCATATACCCTATTAACGAACCACCAGATTTAGCAAAATGTAACGGCAAAAAAATCACTTTTAATTGCCAAAATTAGTACCTAAATTATCACCGAAATTAATCCCCGTTTTATCGTAAAATTATTAGAACCAAAAATTTATTTATGAGAAATTGAACTGTTATGCTGTTGCATCCGAAATCCGAAAACTAGTTTGTCATCAACCACCTCATTAAAGTTTGGTGTTCAATTTACTAAATTTAGTGATCGATTGATATTTTAGGTGATAGATGTTAGTGGTTACAAAGTTATTTTTGGTGGTCATTTTATTTCTCCCCCTTCATAATTGGATTGAAGGAGGAGAATATTGATCGGATCATGGATGTAAAATTTTGTTAAATAAATAATTGTTTTCTTTAGGCTTTAGGTTAGGTTAGGTTTTTACGTTGCAAATGATGATGGATTGTTTTATTTATTTCGTTTAAATTGATTTATTTGACGACCTGATTGGCGCAGCGGTAGTGAGGCTGCCTTACGTTCTTAGGGTCCCGGGTTCGAATCCCGGTCGGAGCAAATGTTTGTGTGATGAGCACGGACATTTGTTTCCGAGTCATGGATGTTTGTATGTATATTAAGTATGTATTTACAAAACAAAAAGTATATATTTAGTATATCAACTATCTGGTGTCCACGACACAAGCGTTGCTTAGTGTGGCACTAGATGGCGCTGTGTGTAATGTCCAGCAATATTTATTTATTATTTATTATTTATTTGTCATAAAACAAAGCAAACTCGTGATTTTGACAAGAACTTTATCATAAACCCAAACTAGTTCAGGTTTTTGATAAAAAAAATCTGAACTAGTCTGGATTGTTACAGGTTTATGATGAAATTGAGTTTAAAATTTGTCATCTTCCGGTGTTTGATGAAAAACCTAGGTTTTCGATCAAAAACCTTATTATATGAAAAATCTGTGACATATACACCATACAAATTTCAATTTACGTAAAAGAAACATTTCACATTTTTGGTAACACAATGTGCGGCCAGTGTAGTATATGTATACGTATAATTGGCGTCGCAAAGGTATCTAAAGTGCCGTTCTTAATTTTGCACACGCTATGATTGATTTAAAGACTGAATATGGAACCATAACAAGAGAAGTGATTTTTTTCGTGATTTTTGAGGTCAGAAAAGTGGCAAATTATCAGCTATCCATAGGGGTCGAGTAGGTTTAATGTTCTGTAAGGTGGGGGTTCCTGTCGGGGCTGCGGGACTGTTCGAAAGAGATACCGTGGCCCCGGAACACAAAGGGCGATGAAGGAACATGGATGGGTTTTAGTCAGTAAAAGTCTGACACACCCTCCTGCTCCGCCCAGTCATTTGATGATTTCCAAAACGAAAAAAAAAAAAAAAAGTTGGGGAGTTGGGGACAGTTGATTTTATCTCTTCGCGATTGCTATTTTGGTGGCTGAAAAATACTGACCGGATTTTGATGAAATTTGTCAACGAACGAATGAACGAACTCCATGCGGGCGAAGCAGCGGGCATAAGCTATTAAATAAATTAATAATTAATCAAGAACTTCGCCTACCTACAAACGAAGTCTTCATTCATGTAAAATTAACACCCGTTTCTTAATTTTTTCTACTAAAACATCTTTTTTAATATTAAATTTTTCTCTCTCCTTTTCAGTATATGAAGATGATTACGGCAGAATTAAGTCTCTTTGTTTTACTTTTTATTTACAGGAATTCGGCTTTTTCTAATTATCTTTTATTGTACTTTATCTTTTCTCTAATGCCCAGTGTAGGTACAATGGAGATTTATGTGTGTTATACAAAATGTATACACCCAAAGAGTACTTGAAACCTTAAATAAAATAAACATATGTATTACTTAGGTAGGATGTTTATTTTTGTTTACTTATTTAAAGTTTTTTTTTGACGTAAGTATTTATCAAAAAATGAATTTCAGAATGTCGTAATTTTATGTAATAATTCATAGTATAACACACCTTTAATTCTCGAAAGGTGTGTCGAATGCATAACCACATTCTGGCACTTTTGTTTAGGTACCATGTAATAAAGGGTGAGCCTATTGCCATCAACCGGACCATCACAAAACCGGACTGCGTGGGTTTTTGTGAGAAATTCAACACTGTTTTTAAAACATTCTGCAATTATTCTGGAGGTCTAAATGAAAGCCAAATCCTGCACGGGACGCAACTGCGCTCGTCGATTGATTCAAAATTGGAATGTCAGTGAAGTTTGAAAACCTCCATACAAGTTAATCAACACAATCGGGGCAAGTGAAATTCGTCACGTGAGTTTCGCTTTGTTTTGGGCAAAGCAAGCTCTGGCCATGTGCTCTGGCCCAATTAATGACCATTTGATGGTCAGGAAAGTGGAGCTCGTAACTGAATAATAACAGCAGCAGCGCTTGCCAAGGTCAGTCAGTGGATAGGGTCACCACCATCCAGTACGTACCGATTCCGTGCCTCGGCATCTCGTTAAGCCGTTGGTTCCTGCTGCTTTTTCACTGTGGTTACTGTAGTCACTGCCTTTATACGTAGTCCGTAAGTGTGACAACCAGTCTCACCAAAAGGTGTAGTATTACCCAGTACTAAACGTTTTGCAGGTCAGAAAGGCAGGCGCTACATGTAAAATACAGCTGCACCTGGTTAGACTGAAGGCCGACTTCAGCAGTTGATTGCCCAGATTTCATCCTTAGACCAGTCTCCCAGAATAAGTATAACTCCATATCACAGTATATAACACAGCCTTTCTTACATACAAAGGACAATCATCGTTCCTTGATCACTTCGAATTCGCAGATTTTATTCATCTTGAGCTGATCTTTCTTCATTCGCATTGAACGTATAGAGAAGACAGCGCGAACAAAATATGTGCAACAAGCGCGGCAGTCGGTGAGAGCGGGGGTCGGGTAACCCCGTATACTATATAGATGTTCTGTAGCGAGCTAGCGACTGAGTAAATTGTGGCCGGCCGACCGCAGTTGAACGGAGCACACATATTGTTCGCGCTGTCATCACTATACGTAGTGGTAATAGCTCAATGTCCATGTTACTGTTTTTGTCGCATGTTAACTCAGGGCTGACGCATCACGGTTTTTTCTTCCGGTGCCGTCTCTCGCTATCATTTACTCCTTTTTTGTTAACTTTGCCACCCATTCACTTACGAAAATGTATTTTTTTTTTCTTTCAATAGCTTCCCTTGCCCGATCACTCTTCGTGATAACTAATAGAACTTAAACATGCCTTGTATAAAACTAAATAAGTCAACAATGGTATGTTAGTTCAAGGGCGGTTCTCGGTCAAGTAACTTGCACAAGTCGATTATCTACAAAAATTCTGTGGATAGTCTGCAAGAGGTATGATCTGCTCCCTAAGGGCGGGTAATACAAGTTGCAAGACTAGCAAGTTATGTTTGAATAGTTAAACTACATTCATTAGGGTCGACATATGGGAAGGAGTGTATATGCGACAACTCTTGAATACTTGATAAGTTAAACCAATAAAAACTAACCATGATTTTTCAAAAAAAAAACGATGTCTTTCCACCATTATACTCGCAATCTCAATCCCACTTTGAAAAACCATCAGACAAAATTTTCAAACATGTTCAGAAGACAATTCTCTTTTGACGACATTTATTAATTAAAATGACGAAGAACTATTTACATAGGAATATTGCAATTTGCACAAACAAACACATGCAAATTGCAATCTTCTTCTGCAATCTTATTCTCTTCAATTGTAAAGGTCCATCATTTTATTAATGTGCTTTATCGTACCTATTGAATTTATAACTTAAGATTTCATGGTTTTCCTTTCATTTAATTTATCATGTTTGTTAGAGGGATTTGATCCTTATGATTGACCCTATCGATTGGTGCCATAAAAGTACAGGATGTTATTTTTTTGGAATTTAGACGGTTTGATTCCCGAGTGTGGCACGCGAATTTTCAAAATATTCGAATGCAGATTAATTTCTTTTTAAAAATGAAAGAATGTTTCCTTTGAGTAAAATTTGCTATCTCCGGTATTAAGAGTACTTTCCCTCCAGGTGGCATTACAAAATTCCACCCTGTATAATGGGTAGAAGTACCCTTACTGAAGCCGGATACACTTGTTCTCCCCGTCATTGTGATCAGTTCGTTTTAGACTATACCTGGGAACCTTCTTGTTACGGAAATAATGGAGAACTTTTTCACATTTTTTTTAATTCTAGGTCCTAAGGTTATAAGTTTACATTTAATACCTCCAAGACCAGTTTACTATTCAATGCATGCATCAGCCAATGTTTTGAGTGCGTTACATTGAGTTGTAAAACGTGATTTTTCACCCAATCAAAAAGTCGTTTCCAAGCAATAATTTGTACGTAGGGTTACTTATTTTAATGTAGGTATGTAATGTTTGGTCGTCGGCTTCGTGAAGATTATGTTAACACCTCGTATATCTATCGCATTACCTGCAGTTTACCTTGAAATACGATTCGCATCAGCAGGAGACATTTCGCTAGTTACGCGGTGTCAGGAATAAATGGAGTAATGAATTATGTTGGGAGATTGCGTGACTCGTTAGAATAGAATAGAATAGAATAGAATAATTTTATTTGTGTGAAAACATGGTACATTAAGGTCTTATAAATAGGGTTGTGAACTTACATGTTTCGCCATAGAATGGCATACAAATATTAAAACTTAAACGAAACATCAATTTGCTCAACTATTAATCTAACTAGGTAATAGGAATAACATTTACAATTTAGGATTCGTATCTATTCGAAATTTTAACAATAATGCTTATAAATAAAAAAACCAGCCAAGTGCGAGTCGCACTCGCGCACGAAGGGTTCCTTATCTACCATTATCTATACATTAGACAAAACGGCAAAAAAATCACGTTTGTTGTATGGGAGCCCCCCTTAAATATTAATTTTATTGTTTTTAGTATTTGTTGTTATAGCGGCAACAGAAATACATCATCTGTGAAAATTTTAACTGTCTAACTGTCACGGTTCATGAGATACAGCCTGGTGACAGACAGACGGACAGACAGCGAAGTCTTAGTAATAGTGTTCCGTTTTTACCCTTTGGGTACGGAACTCTAAAAACATGTATCAACATAAAAGACTTTGTAAAACTCAATAGCCATATTTATTGTAAAACTCAATAGCCATATTTATCTATTACTTTGATTTCAAGAAATTCTTTTACACTATAAAAACAATTATCAGTAAGCCATTTTCACGTTCAGGATCTACCGGTTGTGTTTGCCTGACGTTCAGGACCCTTTTAGCCCAAAATTTGATTTTAGATAATACCACCAAACAAACATATCACCGAATAAAATAGTTTTCAAGAGAAGCCATTTATAAGACTACCACCCGACTTGAGGTCACACCGTCACACTTAAGGTACCGACTTGAGGTCACACCGTCACACTTAAGGTACCGACTTGAGGTCACACCGTCACACTTAAGGCACCGACTTGAGGTCACACCGTCACACTTAAGGTACCGACTTGAGGTCACACCGTCACACTTAAGGTACCGACTTGAGGTCACACCGTCACACTTAAGGTACCGACTTGAGGTCACACCGTCACACTTAAGGTACCATCTTATTTATTTTTTAATAAATTAAATTACTACATTTATTATAAAAGTGAAATTTTGTGAGGATGGATGGATGTATGTTTTTACTAGTTTTTTACTAGCCCGAATTTGATTTTAAGTAATACCACCAAACAAGCATATCACCAAATAAAATGGTTTTACAGAGAAGCCGTTTACAAGACTACCACCCGACTTAGGCCACACCGTCACACTTAAACGACCATCTTATTTATTTTTTAATTATTAACTACTACTTTTTTATAAATGTGAAATTTTGTGAGGATGGATGGTTTTTTTCACTCGTTCAAGCAAAAACTACAGATTGGATTTGGAACTTTGGCACACAGATAGCTAAAAACTACAGATTGGATTTGGAACTTTGGCACACAGATAGCTTAAAACTACAGATTGGATTTGGAACTTTGGCACACAGATAGCTTAAAACCTGGGTTAACACCCAATATAGTTTTAATCTCGGTAGTTATCTAAAGCACGTTAAGCAGTTGGTCTCGGCTGTCATTTGTCGATCTTTGACAGTTGTTGCAGGTAGTCAGAGGCCCAAAAAGTCTGACAACCAATCTTACCAAGGGGTATCGTATTACCCACTACTAACGTACTAACCTAGTAGTTGGTTGTGGAGGTCAGATAAGCAGTCGCTCCATGTAAAATACTGGTATTCAGCTGCATCCGGCTAGACTGGAAGCCGACCCCAACATAGTTGGGGACGTGGGACAAATATCGAACTCCACGCGGGCGAAGCCGTGGACATAAGCTAGTGGTTCTATATTTATTCTAGATTTTACTTGGTAGTATAAGTACGTTTTAAGAAATCAAGTCTCGTGATTTGTAACAACAGTTTGGGAGATTTGAGAAGAGGGCACCCCTTCGTCGTTTTAGGGTTCCGTACCTCAAAAGGTAAAAAAAGGAACCTTAGAGAGGTCTAGTCTCTATTAGGTGTATAAAAATCAAGGTCATGAGTCAACATGATAAAAAGATATATGGGCAAATTTATATTTTTGGGAAAACTTGTTAGTACCAAAATTTACCTTAATTTTTAACTTTTTCTATTTTTTGGAATTTTTCCTCTAATTGTGCTGTAAGACCTTGCTTTTAACCTAAATTTACAAATCTAGGTCAGCCGGAAGTACCCTATAGGTTTTGGGTCGAAAACCTATATGGTAGTTCCCGTTGACCTAGAATCACGAAATTTGGCGAGAAGCAATGCGAAATTTGGCAATAACACAATATGTAAAGGGTAAAATCTGAAAACCGTAAATATATAGTAAAAAAAGCGATTTTAATATTACAAACTTATTATTTGCGGTTGGTGCAATAGCCGTTTCATGGGATCGAACAGCAAACTTAAGTTTGTCCTTTAAAAAGTTTGTACGGAACCCTCGGTGCGCGAGTCCAACTCGCTCTTTGCCGGTTTTTTAAAATGCATAGACTCGAACCGAAACGTTAATTGTTTATTAATTGGTTAATAACTAAAGAAGCTGAGTAAACTCATCTAACATTCAGTGAACATCTAATGGAAGCACTTTGTTGTCTGTTGTCCTCGAAGTTGACGGTTTCAAGGTCCTGAAGATTTTCATATCGCATTTTATCATTTTGTATAAAATATTTAAATTAGTTGGGTTGGAGAAAGAAAGAGGAGCTCGTACTCGTAGCTAAATAATAACAGTCGCTCGGGTCGATCTTAAGGTTTCCGTGCTTGCCTAGGTTAGTCTGTGGATGGGTGACCACACTCACATACCGAGTTTCCTCCGTGCCTCGGAAAGCACGTTAAGCTGTTGGTCCCGGCAATCATTTGTAGATCTTTGACAGTCGTTACAGGTAGTCAGTGGCCCAAAAAGTTTGACAACCAGTCTTACCAAGGAGAATCGTATTACCCAATACTAGCTGGGTTATGGAGGACAGATAGGCAGTCGCTCCATGTAAAATACTGATATTCTGCTGCATCCGGTTAGACTGGAAGTCGACCCCAACACAGTTGGGAATAGGCCAGGCAGATGATGATGGGTAGGAGAAGGAAAAGTGGTCGTTTTGCGCCAAGAGATGGTCACGTTTCTTTTAGCCCCATTTGAACAGTACTGTGGGCTCACCCCCTCTTACCTACATGGGACCTTAACATAACTGGCGACACGTATAGGTGTACTAAATGATAAATGATGATTTTGCAAGTAGGTTTTTACAAACACTTTTACACGTCATTTTTTAAAACTAGATGGGGCCGGTGTTTCATAGCTGACTACTCTGAGAAGAAACAGTCGAAAAAACTATTAGTGCTCATTTCTGGACACGCGGCGGGTCGCGCGGCACGTCGTCGGGCGGCGCGTTGAGCGGCGCGTCAGGTGGTGCGTCGGGCGGCGCGTTGTGCGGCGCGTTGCGCGTTTTTCCGTTTACGGAGAGGCGGTGTGTGCAGCGGCGGTGTCATCTGTCATATGTTTGTATATGCGCGCGCACTGCCGCGTTGACCGCGGCGGTGCACGGTGCACGCGGCGGGCAACGCTGCATCTCAAGCAAACGCGCGTAAAAACGCCACTCTGTAAACGCTCTCATACATTGTCATATGTTTGAATTTTAAGCGGGCCGCGCCGCACGTCGCGCCGCGCAACGGGCCGCGTCTGCGTAAATGAGCCCTTAGGTCTTAGCCCCTTAGGCTTAGATTAAAAAATGACCAGATTCCGTGTATATACCTCTGCCTAACCCTTCGGGGATTACAAGCGAGATGTATATGATGTTACACGCGATGTTACGTGTAACATCATATCGCCGGGTTAGAGGCAAAACCAACTATCATGATTTTTTGCAGTTTTTCACTTTAATATACCATTCGAATCAGTATTCGATTCTCTATCTAATGGTAAAACCAACTAAACCGCAAGACTTACCGTTTCCGAGTTACTGAATGTAAAAACAGATTAAATAGATAATAGACTGAAATAAGAAACGAATAAATAAAGATAGTGTATTTTTAGAGAATTAAAAACCTTTAATTCGTATTATTTTGCCTAAATATTTCGAAATATAGATGCAAAAAATACCAAACTTTTTTAGTAGTTTTTAGTCCTACAATAATGTCAAAGAAAGGTCATATTCATTAATGGTAAAAAATAATATCTTGGATTAGCTCCTTTTTGTTCTTGAACATTCAAACTAAATGAATATAGTCGATTTTGGCATTTGGTTTTTTGATTTCTGTTTAGCAAATTGCCTAGAAGCAAAACCGATTAAATTATGCATTTCCCTGCGCTGCCGCTGTCGCTGCTGACTACAAACCAGATGCATCACCCACAATCATCGGTGATGAGACTGTACATGCCGCGGAAGTGCGAAGATCGAGGCTTACTAAACGCGAAGACCTCCACAACCGCGAGGTGTGCAGTCTCCGAGAATATTTTTTAAAAGCCGAGGTGGGTATATGCCCCGAGATGTGATCGCAGTGGACCAAGGGACTCACCCCGCTGTCCATGGCTAAAGAAAACTGGCACAAACTTGAAGTACTTACTACAGGCAAAACTTTCGGTTTCCCGAAAATGTCAAAGAAGCGAAGCCAGGATACCGGACGGTAAGAAGTCTACATCAGGCCCATGTAGGGCCCGGTAAAAGCACTCGTGAAGCTATTTGCCCTGCCACACCTCTTGCGGTCATTCGTGTCTAATGCTTTAGGGTTGCGCCAGTTTTCGTTAGCCAGGGAGAGCGGGGTGAGGCCTTTGTAAACTGAAACCACATCTCGGTGCATCTCCACGTCGTCGGCTTCTAGGAAGTATTCCCTGAGACCTCATGGTTGTGCAGGGTCTTAGCATCGAACCTGTTGGCCATATCATTGAGAAGCAGCTCCTTAGTACCGCGGGACCCGTTCCTACGTCCATTCTGAGAGGCAGACATGATAGAATTACTCTCAATAATTATGTTGGTTGATTTTAGCTCTCAAAATGGATGTAGGAACTGTATAGACCGTTAGTAGATTAGTGATTGGTCTATAATTTTTAGCTCCGCAGTACTACCCGATTTATGGTGCAGGAGGGTAATTCCTGCCGTCAAGAACTGGTGAAGCGACCCTGACTCATAACGTTGATTGAAACTGAGACGTCAAGCGAGTGTGCGATCTTTGGAACCACTTGATCCAGAAGCTGTGCAGTCCGTCCGGCCCTAGAGATTTCCAGTTAGGCAACGGACGGACTGCACGAGCTACGTTGGAGGATGTTGATGATTGCCCCCATTTCTGGTATTGGATCACACGCTTGTTCAACCTCCCGGGTCTAATCGCCCTCAGTGTGACTGACAGGCACCGACCAGATGCTGCGCCAGAATGAACACATGGAGTCATCATCCGGCAGACGCGTGTCAGTTACATCTTGGTCCGGTCGCTCCCAAGCCCTATATACCCACCTTACATCGCTTTAGAGTGTATCGCTCTACGCACCGCTTGTAGTGACGAATACAGCTTGCCTATGCACAGATCTTCTGCTTCAGGAAATCGATACGCTCTGTAATGTGAGCCAAGTAATATCCCGAGAACGCCGGCTTCACAAAGCTCATCACTCTAGGACGAGTATTGCCCTCCTTGAAGCAGATTAATTTGCTGATGAGTGCTCTAGCCTCACTGATACGCCGCTCAATTCTGCACTGCCAAGCTGGAACAGCTAATTTTGGTCGTGTAGCCCTGTCGCTGTTGGGGAATTAATCGTGAGCTACTCGACATGCTGCTACAGCTCCACAGTACAGGTTTTTGCTACTGTCATAGCAGTTTGACAGCTGCGAATCTAGAGCACACATCAGCGCTTTGTTTTTGTTGTGCATAGGCAAACGATGTAGACGTGGTCTAAGTTCAGGCAGTGTGGAACGGTACTCCCGAAATGCACCCTCCAAAGTGCTTCTCGATTGTGCGTTGCACTGGGTACTCACGGATATTTTAGTTAGGATGGCAAAGTGATTAATTATTTTAGAATTAATTTCTAAAGGCCAATTATTGTTTGTATTGATTACGAAGTTTTTATGTTCATACAAAGTAAAAAAAAAAAAAAAAATGCTTCTTGTTGTGACCTGTCGGTTTTATTTTCCGAGGGTTTTCTCGTACTGGCTGATACTAGCTGGTGATAGTAGTAACACAATTATATTTCTTTTTTATTTTGTGTGCAATAAAGTATAAGAATGTTATGTTATGTCTCGCTGACTGTTACTCAAAATCGTGTCGATCGTAACATATGGCATGAGTGAACTCAGTACTGTCAACATTAAGGTCTTTGTTTTATAGTAATTTGGAAGTTCGACGCCAGCGTGTTTAGCGCAGCGCCCAGCCGGTCAACGCAAGCATTTTCGCAGATAAATCTTGTGAGTCGCAGGGTGTGGTTGCAGTTTACGTCTAAAACTAAATAAAATAGAAATAGCCTTTATTTACTGAACGCAGGATAGGATATACAAAGACACTAATAACAAAAGTAAAAATATTAAAAGTGCTTTAGACTAACAAATACCTATTTTTTTTCCTATAAAGAATTATTTGACTACTTAAAATTATTAAGGCGGCTCCCCGAGCAAATGACCTTGAGCAAGCAGTTTTTAGTAGCCTACTCCTCTTTATCCAAAAGAAATACCAACTAATAAAAAATACATTAAATTACTACATATTCTTGAATCCAAAATTGTCGTTTCATTTTTTTTTAAGTTCCTTAATATTTAATAAATCCCCTCACAACGAAACCACAGAAATGAGAAATAATGATTTATAAAATGCTACTCCTCGTAAAGTAACCATTATTTTGATTTGCTACTTACACTAATGGATAGGCAATTTAATAATGAACATAATTGTCGTTTTATCTTTTCCAAAAGACGTAAATTTGATTTTATAAAGAATAAAAACCACTCATTTCGCACTATTCGGCCTGCAGTGACTGACGTAACAACCACTTCGTAGTGCAAGCTGATTAGAACTTTATTCTAACAATGTTTCAAACGAAGTTTGAACCACCACAAATAGGGTTGCTGATTTTGCTCGGGGAACCGCCTTAATATAGAATGTCCCTGATGACAGTGTGCCTATTGGCAAAGGCCTCCTCTAGCTGTTTCCACTGCCGTCTATCGTTCTCTACTACTATTACTACTACAGCTACTCTTCTCCAGTTAGATCCTCTTGTAAATTCAATGTCGTCATCCCATCTTCTATGCTGTCTGCGTTTTTTCTGTTTCTACGTCCCTCGTTTACCAATTTGTTACTGTTTTGCTCAATTTTTCCTACTTGTCTCTAATTATATTATTATGGTCTATCCAGCTCCATTTCTGTTTGTCTATACGTCCAAGTATGTCCGTCAATTTGGTCTTCACTCTATTATCTATATTTCTTACTCCTATCATGCTTCTGTCCATTGCTCGTTGGCATACTATATTTTTTTCTGTTGGGCTGCTGCGCCCACGTCGGAAAGGAAAAATACAAATATCAAATACTTTTCTTTATGCAGGTACAGTCACGGACTATAATTGATAAGCCACTTTCAAGATTTCCAATTTTGCAGTAAGTTGTATACATTCACGAGATTACACGATTAAACACGAACTCAAACCGAATGCTCGGAAACAAAATGACACATAATAATCGGAAATAGTCTTATCCATAGAGGTTGAAAAATGACTTATCAGTTGTCAATGATAAAACCATACAATGGTGCTGACGTGTATCCCAATCTATTTGATACTGACCTCCTTTGAAGAAAATAGTCCTTATTAAATACTCTTTATTTCTGAAAACATATCTAAAGCCAGAGTGACAGTTGAAATGTCGATGTTAGAAAAGATAAAATTTCTCCGTACGCCTTAGATTATATTATTATACCACGCCAACGTTACTATGGCTACGCTAAAACAATATTGTCGCTAGGTTACGGTTGCTACACCTGCAATTCGTCGACTTTAGGTAGTCACTCTGTACTAAGTACGAATATAACCGACTAAACCCGATTTGCATTACACGGCTAAAATACGAATGGTGGCAAGTGGCTCATCATTTATAGTCCGTGACTGTACCTATGCTAAAAGAATATTTAGACTGTGAATTTTCATTGCGCTTGTACTGAACTAGTATTGCTGAGCTAGTATGGGCAAATTAATATTATGGTGAATAAATGTTATGGAAAACGACATTATTGAAAGTGAAAAATATAGCAAATAAATTTATGGATTAAAATTATTATGATACTTAATCGATTATGATTATGACCAATGATTTTAGTGAAAATGATTTAATGTAATTTCACGATTATGGCAACTGAAGCGTTATTTCTAATGAAATTATGGCAAATACAAGTATGGTATATAAAATTATTGCATTTTAAATTAAGGCAAACATTGTAAACCGATTGATTCAGTTTTTTTGCCACCGACGATTTCAAAAGCTAAAGTTATTTTTCACTTTATTGTGTTTTAGAAGTCGTTTTTTTTTTTGCAAAAAAGTTTATTTATTTTTCCATTTTTTGTCGTAGGTAATATCCAATACAAATATTTGCTACGTATTTATTTTACATTGTTAATAATACAGTTCACGGTAATAGGCTTATTCCCAATCAAATGGAACTAAATAAACTAACTGTCGAAATGTGGGTGTACTGTACACATCTGTGTACTCCCTCAGAGCATAGGAGTGATTTTATATTATGATATTATGTAACAATAATCATCCAAGCGATTGCAGCAATCACGCTAGATTTAAAGTGCCATTGTGTATCACCGAAGATCATAATATTATTCTTCCAAACAAAAAAAAAATAATCATCGAAATCACACATAAATAAACATTCAGACGAAATGATAACCTAATCCTTTTGGAAGTCGGTTAAAATGTAGATGAAGCCGTTGTTTCGCACCTGACTACTCTGAAAAGAAACCTCCGAATCAAACTCAGAGGTCATAGTCTATTTTAAGGTCCAGACACAATCTTGATCAACGCAGATAAGTGCATGTTGGACACTTACGTACCTGATTTACAACTATGATGTCATCTTCTGTAAGAAGCAATTGACTGTACTTGTTGACACCTGAAACAAGTAAGAAATAATGTAGTAAATAATGTTATAAAAGTTAAATAACAATTAATTTGTTAGGACCTAGGTACCAGTCATCACTCCACTTTCCTCATCAATCTAGGCCATTTATCAGACAAAAAATTAACTTCTGAGTTTCTAGGTAGATTTCGTTTGTTAAAATCTGCCTATTGGTCTTGCACCTAAAATCGAGTTTTCCGAAAATTTCACCATAGGGGGTCTAGTTATGACCCCTAGAGCCAACCACCAGTTAAAAAGTTTATAGATATATAACATTTGTATACGTACACACATCAAAAAAAGTTTGTGATCACTTTGAAAATTCGAAATCTTTTTGTTACGTTTTCATTTTAAAAAACTAGCGGACGTCACGCGGTTTCACCCGCGTAATTCCCGTTTCCGTGGTAGTACGGGGATAAAATATAGCCTATGTTACTCAAAGTGAATGTAGCTTTCTAATAGTGAAAGAATTTTTTAAATCGGCGCAGTAGTTTTTGAGTTTATTCATTACAAACATACACACAAAAATACAAATCTTTCCTCTTTATAATATTAGTGTAGAAGTGTAGATAAAAAATAGTTTTATTTTTTAATTTCAAACAGGGTATTTCTATTTAAAGAAAACACACAACAAAGTTTTTTTCTTGATAAAGTTCAATTTAAAAATTATATCAGCTTAATGCTAGTGATCACAAACTTTTTTTGATGTGTGTATGTAATACTAGCGGACTTCCCGCGGTTTCACCCGCGTAGTTCCCGTTCCCGTAGGAGTACGGGAATAAAATATAGCCTATGTTACTCGTGGATAATGTAGCTTTCGAATGGTGAAAGAATTTTTTAAATCGGTCCAGCAGTTTTTGAGCCTATTCATTACAAACAAACAAACAAACAAACAAAGTTTTCCTCTTTATAATATTAGTATAGATGTAGGGCGCCAAGCAAAATTTTGCCATACTCTACAGGTCGCAATTATGCACCGATTGCTTTCAAACTTAGCCCAAAAATCGAAAGGGTCAAAACTTATGTTAAGTTCGTGAATGGGCGGAAAAAAAATATTTTCGAAAAACCATCCCCTCGCTGCCCCAGCGAAGGGGTGGGTTTTTCTAAAATATTTTTTTTGGCCATACCTTTTTTTCTTTGGAAATTTTTTGAACCGTTTAACATTTTTATCATTCAGAGTAAGAATACGGACTTTAAAATTAAACTTTTTTGATGCAACCCCTTTTCCAAATTATTTTGAATAAAAATTATATCTCCGAAACGGTAAACATATTTACCGTCGCAAATATTTTTTTTTAAGTAAATAGTTTATTCTACAATTTTTACTTTCAAAGTTTTAAATAAAATATAATAACAGAAAAATTGAGGGATTCCATGCTAAACTCTTTGGGGAGGATTTTAAACTGTATGATAACCATTATGACGTTTAATTATCAAACGTCAACAAAGTCGTTGCTATGACGACCAAGTCTTTTGGCGACTGACGTATTTATAAAGGAGGTACCTACCAGTACCTACTGCAAACAAAAACAAAAAAAAATCTGACAAAAAATCGGCCAACGCAGCTGTGGCTAGCTATAGCCTCTGAATTTCCAGAATAAATATGGGTGGAACGGGTGGAACCTTCTTCGAAATCTACCTCCTCCTGCGACTTGCCAAAGGGATTTTTTAGTTTTAATTTCGTTATTTCGTATTCCTCATTTCCTTTTAATACAGTTTACATTATTTTACTAGACATGCCTATCATTTTGATACCCATATTGCAAGAGTTTTGAAAAAAATAATGTAATTTACCGTTTTGTGGTGGCGGCCATCTTAGATTTGAAATTTATCATAGTGTATAGTATTCTACTAGTCAAGCCGATGATATTTTAAAGAAGATACGCCATGTTCATGAATGGCGTTCAGATATCGTTGCGAGTAATTTAAAACTACGACAGCGATAGATAATACGGAACGTATAAGATAGAAAGAGATAGCTAGCTATCAAAGTGCAACAATTGTATCACTTTATCCTCAACAATTTGTGCGTGCTAGTGCGATATCTACCTCTTTTTACTATACAGGGTGGAATTTTGTAATGCCACCTGGAGGGAAAGTACTCTTAATACCGGAGATAGCCAATTTTACTCAAAGGAAACATTCCTTCATTTTTAAAAAGAAATTAATCTGCATTCAAAGATTTTGAAAATTCGCGTGCCACACTCGGGAATAGAACCGTCTAAATCCAAAAAAAATAACACCCTGTACTTTTATGGCACCAATCGATAGGGTCAATCATAAGGATCAAATCCATCTAACAAACATGATAAATTAAATGAAAGGAAAGCCATGAAATCTTAAGTTATAAATTCAATGGGATAAATTCAATAGGTACGATAAAGCACTTTAATAAAATGATGGACCTTTACAATTGAAGAGAATATGATTGCAGAAGAAGATTGCAATTTGCATGTGTTTGTTTGTGCAAATTGCAATATTCCTATGTAAATAGTTCTTCGTCATTTTAATTAATAAATGTCGTCAAAAGAGAATTGTTTACTATGTTCGTAATTAGATGGACCATTGACTAAAAGTGCTTTATCTTATCCCATTGAATTTATAAGTTAAGATTTCATAGTTTCCCTTTCATTTAATTTATCGTATTTGTTAGAGGATCGTTATGATTTACCCTATAGATTGGTGCCATAAAAGTACAGGGTGTTATTTTTTTGGAATTTAGACGGTTCGATTCCTGAGTGTGGCACGTGAATTTTCAAAATCTTTGAATGCAGATTAATTTATTTTTAAAAATGAAGGAATGTTTCCTTTGAGTAAAATTTGCTATCTTCGGTATTAAGAGTACTTTCCCTCCAGGTGGCATTACAAAATTCCACCCTGTATAATATAATTGAGTCAAGCCCTTTCATTTGATACCCATATGAGGGAGTTGTGAAAAAAAAAATACGTAAGTATATGTAATCCGCCGTTTTGTGGCGGCGGCCATCTGGGACCGATTTTCACTAAACATCTAAGAACACTTCCGAATAATTCACCTTTCAAACAAAAAAAAAAACAAATTCCAGACACACACACACACACTGACGATCTTATAACACTCCGTCGTTTTTGCGTTGGGGTTGTTAAAAACAAATTAAATGTTAAAACTAAAACCATCATAATATTTAATAAAAACTTCTCATGTCGCAGTTTGGTCAATTTCGTAATCGTAAAAGTGACCTTTGTTTATGGGAATAATTCAAAACCAGACGAAGTTTTTACCAACTCGACTGTACAACGATTCATATTCTGGTCAAGTCTAAAATTACCTTCTAATTGAAATAAAAGCTTATTTTTATCGGCTGTATGTAACATTTACAACCCACAATTAACTATACATTCTTTGTACTACTCGCTCGGAGCATTTGAGGATCCTGATCAAAGAGCAACAACAAGATGAAAGGGGCCTCATTCTGAATACCTAATAAAATCAAAATAATAGAAGGTAATATTTTTCTTTTGAGCTGAAAGCAGATTCAACTGAATTTCAATTTTTTTTGCCCTATTTTCAAATATTACCTTCATTATTTGGTATTTACCTACATAAATGGGCAAAATCTTCACGATATTTGGTTCACCATCATCATAATTTCAGCCGAAAGACATGCACTGCTGGATAATTATAAGCCTCCTCCAGTGTCGCCACATTGACCGGTCCCCGCAACCTTCACCAGATATCGGACCACCTAGTGGGGGGCCGGGGGCCTTCCAACGCAACATATTCCAGTTCGCGGTCGTGACTCCAGATATATTTCTTTACAGATATCCACATACATGGTCTCCACTTCGTCGTTGGGGTGTGCTGAAGTCGGGGCGTAGACCTGTATGACCTTCAGCTAATATCTTGGGGATATTCTGAGTATAAGGTACGCCACCCTGGTCGACATACTCTCCATCTTCACCACGTTATTCACAAGGGACTTGTGGATGATAAACCTCGTCTCAGAAATAGAGCAGGTTGCCAGATTTCTGCATTATCGTTCTTCCCTCTCTTTGAAAATCAGATAAAACCACAATACTCCATCGCAGCCTGCTCAATTCATCTTCGAGTTCCGTTAACTTCTCGACGGTCCGGAGTGTACGCGTGTTTTATGTTACCAGGTCAAGTCATCGGTATAGGTAACTTTATCCCTTTAGGAGATCATTTGTACCCCTTGCCACGCCTCGCCGTAACCTCGGCCGCTACTATAGGGAATCAAATAAAAACTTCATCGCATCATAGACTTGCTGCCTCTGTTATTTTTGACTTTGTGATTGTAAAAAGTTATGTAAAATAATTTTCAATATAACTTAATATCATCGGAGTTGTGAGTTACTCTTTCTCTTAAACATCCTTCTGATCCCAACAATTGGTGACCCCGACGTGATATTTAAATAGCATTCATGGAAAAATTCGACGACGCTGTGGGCGAATCAGAGATGAACGAAAAGGAAATTTCTACCATAGCTCTGCAAGTGAAAATTCCACAATTTTGGCGTAAACAACCAAGGCTTTGGTTTGCTCAGTTTGAGTCGGTCATATCCCAACACAAGACTAGCGATGAACAAAAATACAACTTGGTGATTCCAGTCCTAGAGAGAAAAGATATCAAACAAATTGACGATATCATCTGTAAACCACCAGAAACAGGAAAATACGTCGCACTGAAGAAACGTTTGCTGTCGGTGTATGAAGAAACCGAGACCTAACAATTTCAAAAGCTTCTAAGCGGATTAGAGCTTGGTGATCAGAAGCCAACCCAACTCCTGAGAGTTATGCGAGAACTGGCTGGAGTAAAGGTTCCCGACGACGCGCTCAAAATACTATGGATGGGCCATCCAAGTATCTCGGAGTCATACTAGATGAACACCTGTCCTTTGCGACTCACATCCAAGCAGCTCGTAGCCGAGCTGCTTTTGCTATAATTAGACTCCATTTCATGTTAACCAAAAAGAGCAAGTTGTCACTCAAGTGCAAAAAGCGTCTTTACACAGCAGTAATCCGACCCATTATGACATACGCATGTGTCGTATTTGCCCATGCCCATCCCCGCCACATCCATAAGATGCAGACCTTGCAGAACCGTTTCCTCCGGAAAATCACCGGTGCGCCCCCATACGTCCGTAATGACAGTCTTCATTTAGACCTCCGTATCCCTACCATAGAGCAGTTTATCAAACGCCTTTCAAAGCGTTTCTTCGATTCAGCTATCAAGCATAGATACCCCCTGATCGCATCGGCCGCCCGATACGACCCATCGCGAATCAGTTCAGTCCGCCATCCAAGGCATGCTCTTATCACCCCCGACGATGCTATCACCCTCTTACAGGAAAGTAGTACAGACACCAGCACCGTTCGTAGAAAACACAAATACAAACCGGCAACATTCCAACCTCGCCGCCAAGGTCCGGCGCGACGTCCCCGTTCAAACCCCCCCCCGACCCTTGCTCGAGCCAGCCCGCGATGCTGAGCCAGTAGTTTTAAATTAGCCCCAAATTAATAATAACTCAGATCCAGCCGTCTCCTTGCTGCCCCCCAGCGATGCCCTAAGCCGAGGTTCGTACCCCACCACCAGATTATAGTTATGCCCCTGGCTGGAGGCCTTACACTCAAGGCATCCACAGGACTAGCCCGGTTAAGCAGTAGCCAGTCTCCTAGACTGAACTGCGAGATGCCATACATAAAAAAAGTGCATGTGGCGCTCGTGGAGCCTCACGGGGTCATCGAAAGTTAAGCTATGCGTTGTCTAAAACAGAGGTATTGATGGGTGTCAGTGACCAGTGTATCCCAGTTCGCATCGCGTGCCTAACTAAAATTAGTAAAACTAGGCAGATGACAGATGAAAAATTGTTTCTAATTAAAAAAAAACAGGAAACAGGAAATATTTCACGATTTGTAACTAATAATTATGATTACATTACGACAATAATAATACAAAATTCAAAAATGTAGATGCCTCCAGCTATTGCCCAAATAAGATAGCGGAATGTATTTTGCCAGCCGTATCCAATTTCTTTTGTTTTCCTTTTGTAAGTACCCCCGACCCCTTGAGATAACCGCGACACTGTCCTTTGTTTTTCGGAATAGTTAAACATTAATGTAATAAATGTCACCGCACACCGGGTCAAAGAAATTCCGATTATCTAAGTCAAATATGTCTGAATTCTTTTTCGATTTTTTTTTTTGTAAAACTCGCCGTCTTGTATAATTCTACAGGTTCTGAAAGGGAAAACTATTGCGCTTTTTATCACCATTGTGTTTCCAAAGAAACACAGTTATACCCGTAAGGGTCTTGAACAATGTGTTTAATTCGTGGTAACAGTTTAAGCATTATAAATGTTCCTTACGTGTATCTAGAGCATTACGTATGGTCGGGCGGGGTTTTTTCCGCTGGAGGGGCCTGAAGGGGCTAATACGTCGTTTCGCTTTAAAATAATGGAGACGACGTATTAGCCCCTCGGCGGAATAACCCCGCCCGACATTATATAATAAGACCGATCTGAAAATCACAATACCTGAACCATTACACAAAATCTTAATGAGTCATTTGTTCATAGGCGTTCGAATCATTAACTGCATAATCTTGAACCAGAGTGCTCATTGAAGTAGCAGGTGGGTCATCATATTAGCCGTAGAACAGTATGATCGTTGGAGTAGACGTTTTCTTGAGTGAAGACCGCGAATCGATGAACGTTAAGAGGGCCCTTCCCGGCCCGCCTTTCGTCAACGCGAGCATGGTCGAAAAGCTTGTTGTTTCATCCAGAGCCACAGCGGTGGTATTCTTTCAACTCCCCTGTCTTACCTAGCCCCGAACCCGCACTTGCCTTCCGCGTACCTCATACCGCCTAACGCGAGAACATTGAACGAAAAATATTTGTAGTGTTCACTATCACTACCTACTTATCACTATCACTGGCTCACTACTACACGCAGGCAAGGGCTCAAGCGTACGTCCTACTCTCACGGTGTCTGTCGTTAGACTAACCGATTGACAGCGATCCCCTCCCTCGTGTACATGAGACAATGTATTATATCTATTGCATAGATACAAACACCACAATATTGTTCGAAAATTTATAAAACTTGTTCCAGGAAATACGTGTTTTTGAATTAGTCTTACAAGTATGTGAAATAAATATTTATATTTAGAATCTCCACTCCATTTGCAAGGCTTCTATCAGGATGCTTTCTTTACTTCTACAATTTATAAGTACATTATGAACGGCCAAAGTTGAGGTAAAAGTTGTGCAAAACAGCAATTTTTGAAGGCTGAATTTGTTTCTACAAATTTTTATTTTCTGCTTCGATAGAAGCCTAGATATAGTCCACAAGATACCTATTAGTTCAAAAAATTCAAAGATATATGTCTAACAACGGCATAATCACGCACGAGCTATTGTCAAAATTCTCGCGAAAAGTATGGTGGGTTGGCCGCTCTTAAGGGCCTATACCCCCTCAAACGGCTTAGGATGATTCTCCGTTACGCCTAAAATACTGCAGCATTAATTTAAAAATAAATATATGGTAAAGTTGAGGATTAATGCTAAGTATCATGTGTGACTAAAACACGATTCCATAAACTTTTCTCGATAGAAAAAAATTCCAAAGTTACCTCCAAATCGAACAATAAACCGCTGGTATTCAAAAAGTACTTCAAATTAGATCATGAAACTTTGCATACTAACTGAACTAACTATAAAGCAGGTCTTATGTGTTTTATTTTTTTAGTCCAATCAATAGATTTTATGTAAATCACAAAAAAAAACACTCATTTCACACTATTCGGCCGCAGTGACTGACGTAACAACCGCTTTGTAGTGCAAGCTAATTAGAACTTTATTCTAACAGTATTTCAAACGAAATTTGAACCACCACAAATAGAGTTGCTAATTTTAGGGTTAGAAGGGCCCTAAATATGACGGCGCGGCGGTCAGATGGCGCAATACTCTTCGGTTTGTAGCAGCTGGATGAGAATCGCCGAGGATATCTTAGTCCGAGTAAAAAAAAACAATTCTTTAATTCCGAAATACAGTCATGTTCTACCACCAAGGTTACTTACTACTTAATTTCTCTACTTACTAAGCATAAGGGAATAAGTGGACCAAATAATAGACGACTCATGTAACGCAACTGATACAGAAAATAAATTGCGAAATTCCCTCATAACAATGTGTTCTTCCAATACAAGATTTTCGTTTCCAAGGGATAACTTTTTTGTGCGGAAATAGCCCTGTCTCGGGGTAATTGAAGCGTCGTCGTGGCGTTTCGTTCATCAATATTGCCACGTGATCCGCGTACGTGACCCGTAATGTATTTTATTGCTGTTTTGTTTGTAATTTCATGATTTGTCCGTGTTGTAAATGGTGGTTTTGTTTATTAAGTGCTGAAATTCTCTGAAAATTCACGTTACGTGAAGCTATTATGCACCTATTTCAAAAAGGCTGACCTTGTAAATTCATCTTAAGTAGGCTTTAACTTATTTGAGATTTCCTTTTTTAAAGTGAAGGGTACTTTTGATGTAAGTGTCCTCTTAAATGCTCTTCTTCTTGACATTTTGGTTAAAGATATTCTTTTTAAATCTTAGATTTTTCAGCTTTTTGTGTTTTAAATGCTTAGCTTAGTGGCAGCAGTTCGATTGCAAGTATGAAGATTTATGTCACAAGATTTATGACACGTAATTATGTCACTTCTTTTTGTACTATAATTTTCATTTTACAAAACTGGTAATAGCGATTCGGCAAACAAAATCTGATGATTGGTTTACAAACCTAAATGTACCTAACCTTTCATTCCCTAGTATACAATGAACTTTCGCGCCTTCGCGGTACAGATAAGCTAATCTCAGAGCTTTTAAATAAAATACATTTTTCTCGGCGTACTCCTCCATCCATCTTATAACACAAAGAGACGAAAAATTTAGTGTTTTGTACCTACCATGCATCTTTTCACATTGCAAATCCGTTCTCTGAGTACCTACTCATCTTTCTTTGGTATCTTTAAGAGATTCCTTTTACAAGAAGCTCGCTGCTTACCCGTGGATACCTTTGTAATGAATAACCACGAGAGGTAGGCGATGTAGGTGGTAGGTAGGTGTGGCAGAGTGAAGTTAAACAGTCACCGTCGTCGTAAGGTTTCAAATTCTTTCCGTCGACATATCTAATACCTTTAAACGAGCAATTCTTGTATGTATGAATATACCTATATAATCTAAATCTCGGAAACGGCTCCAACCTTTTTCATGAAATTTAGTATGCAGGGGGTTTCGGGGGCGATAAATCGATCTAATTATAGGTTTCATTTTTAGAAAAAAAAAACCGATCAACGGTCGGTCATCCAGATATTTACTATTATACAGACAGGAAACTTTCAGCAGTAAGGGGAACTACCCTAACCTGAAATTAGTCTTAGGATACCATCCAAAAGTTTCGTGAAATTTTGATCCACATTCACAGATTTTCAAATTGGTATGATTTTTGATTTTAAAATTTTCCCAAAAATTCTGACAACCAGTCTTACCAAGGGGTATCGTTACCCAGTACTAAATGGGTTGTGGAGGTGTGATAGGCAGTCGTTTCATGTAAAATACAGGTATTCAGCTGCATCCGGTTAGACTCGAAACCGACCCCAACATAGTTGGGAAAAGGCTAGGCAGATATACAGATTAAAAAAAAAAAAAGAAGTTCACTAGAAAATTACGATTTACTGGCAGATGGCCAAGATAAAGAATAACTTAGAGTACTGTTATTTTAGTAAAAGTTAAGAGTTCCGTGCAAAAAAAATATCTGATTCTAATATGGAATTAATATTTTTATTATGATTTCACGCGAACGAAAGTCGCGGAGCACAGCTAGTCTAAAATAACAATTCAATAACGTACCCTAGATAAGTTTGTAATAAACCATTTATGAAACGCCCGCAATAGAAACATACTACATGAACATTTTTGTATTCTGTGTTCAATTCCGAGTACTGACTCATTATTTATGGAAACATTATTAGAATACGATGTATTTCTGTTGAAAAATCGTGGGCATTATCTAACAAGATACCACATAATATTATAATATGAAATGTGCACGTTATTCCACCATTATTTGTTTTCATTTGATCTCGATCTACATAGTTTAAGTTGGAAAACATAATGTTTACTTTGAATATGTATGCGAAAACTTTGGGACTGTTGTTACACCGATGGCTGTAACGCTTTATACATAAAATAGTGTTCATAGTCATTACATGATGTATTTTTCGAATCATCAATCTTGACTCATATAAATAATAACATCAGCACCAGTCGATGAGGCGGTATGTGTATCGGTAACCATCAATTACATACCGAGTTTCTTCCGTGCCTCGGACACCACGTTAAGCCGTAGGTCCGGCAGTCATTTGTAGATCTTTGATAGTCGTTACAGGAAGTCGATGACCCGAAAGTCTGACAACCAGTCTTACCAAGTGGTACTGTATTACCCAGTACTAACTGGGTTGTGGAGGTCAGATAGGCAGTTGCTCTACGTAAAGTACTAGTATTCAGCTGCATCCGGTTAGACTGGAAGCCGTCCGTTAAGACTAGAAGCCGACCCCAATAATGTTGGGAAAAGGCTAAGCAAATGATGAGTCTTTGCTCATCTATGTGGTAGCTACGTCAAGTATTTGGTCAAGGAAATATCGGTCGTTTAATCAGGAAAATACATCTTAAATATATCTTATCAGATAACTCCATGTTCCAGAAATTATTAGTACCATCCCAGCCTTCTTCCACCCACGTTACAGTATCTACCTTCTCCCTTTCGTGCGCTGTTTGTTTAGTCTGCACGTGTAGCATCGAAAGGTCTTTGACATTTATACTGATAAATGTCAGCGTCAAATTGTAAAACCCGTCAGATTGTAATCTGACTAGTGAGATTGTAAACTGTCGAAATATTGTCAACTGAACATACCGCTTACAATAACGTATTATTTTTCGGCAGATTAAATATGTCGAAGTGAAACCGTAAAATTGTAAAATGCATGCGATCAAATTATCTCTGCCCCCATAATCGGAACTTATGGCACCCCGACGTTAGGTTAGTTAGATTCCTTTAAAAGATTATTGATACAGTAATCCTGTCAAAATCTTTGTAGAACGACGAAGTTCATGGTCAACAGATAGTCTATAATATACATATAAAGAAGTACATAAATAAAAACAAAGTGTCTATTTGTAATTTAAAAAAAAACTGACGAATTGATAACCTCCTCTTTTTGGAAGTCGGTTTATAACAGTATTTTACTGAATGCATCATCATCATCATTTGCCTAGCCTTTTCCCAACTATGTTGGGGTCGGCTTCCAGTCTAACCGGATGCAGCTGAATACCAGTATTTAATATTTCGACAGATATATAGATAGAATACTCTTTTTTATATACACCATACACATTTCAATTTACATAAAAGAAACATTTCACATTTGGTGACACAATGGGTGGCCATTATTTTACACTAGCGGACGTTATGCGGTTTCAACCGCGTAGTTCCCGTTCACGTGGGAGTACGGGGATAAAATATAGCCTATGTTACTCGCTGATAATGTAGCTATCCATTGCTGAAAGAATTTTTCAAATCGGTCCTAGTTTTTTTAAGTTTATTCGTTACATCATCATCATCAGCAGCCTATTAATGTTCCCACTGTTGGGACACAGGCCTCCTCTCTATGAGTGGGAATGGGCTATAATCCACCACGCGGGCCCAGTGCGGATTGGTAGATGTCACATGTCTTCGAATTTTTGGTTCTAGGACATGCCAGTTTCCTCACGAAGTTTTCCTTCACCGCTTCGAGAGCAGTGGTGATGAAATAAGTTACATAAAGTAATGCGCCTGCCTGGGTTCGAACCCACGACTTACTGTTCGTAAGTCGGGGCCGCCACCACTGTGCCACCGCTGCTCTCACGACTCGTTACATACAAAAATACAAATCTTTCCTCCTTAATAATATTAGGATAGATATAGATGGAGCGACTGCCTATCTGACCTCCACAACCCAGTTAGTACTGGGTAATACGATACCCCTTGGTAAAAATAGTTGTAAGACTTTCGGGCCACTGACTACCTGTTAAGACTGTCAAAGATCTAGAAATGACAGCCGGGAGTGCTTTCCGAGGCACGGAGGAAACTCGGTATGTGATGGGTGGTCAACCATCCACAGACCCACCTAGGCAAACGCGGCTTAACCTGAAGATTGATCCGAGCGGCTCTTAGTATCTAGCCACGAGCTCCTTTTTACTGAATGCATAATGAAAGAATGTACTTATGACAATAGGGAATATGCATAAATTTTCTTTTTTTTATTTCGATATGGAATGTTAAAGTACTATAAAAATAATGACATAAAACGAAAACAAAACCTAAATCGGCCAAACAACACAAAAGTTATAACCATTTAACCTTTTGTTTCTATCTCTTTCTATTATAAATAAACGGAAATTAGTATGGATTTTGTACGTTGATGCAGCGAATGACGTCATTCGCTGTATCGGATCTCTCTGTCTAATCAGCAGTTTCAAATTCTTATAACTTAGTATTTTTTACAGATATTAAAAAAAAAATCACTTTGCTATTAAGATGATAATACGCTTTGTTTAGAGTGATAAAAAAAAATCATGCATAATTATTACCCTACTGTTTTTATTTTTGTTAGTGTGATTTTGACGGGACTTTTGGCAGATAAGTAGCTAATGTTGGAAGGAGTTACTTAGGCTACTTTTATTTTAGGAAAAGGCTTCTGTGCAAAAAAGCCCTTGAAATTGTTAACAAGACCCAAATCAAGTAAGTCATCAATCATCATCATCATCAGCCTATTAATGTTCCCACTGCTGAAACACAGGCCTCCTCTCTATGAGAGGGAATGGGCTATAATCCACCACGACTCATATCAATCAAGTGTGTAGGGAAGTATAATATGTAATCGACTTTTTTATAAAAATTTGATGCGGATGAAGGTAACGGGGCAAGGCTAGTTTAATATAAATTAGGTCGACCGACGCTGCTGTGAAATTGTTATATTGCATCTTCCTCGACTAACCAAGTTTTGCTAGATAGGTCGGAAAACTGGCATCGCATCTCATTGAAGAAGTCGGTGACTTTGCTTGTTTAATTGACTTTTTGCCACACGATTCCGAGAGTAAAGTTATTTCAGACGTTTTTTTGTCTTTTAAGGAAGTCGTTTTTTTTCCAGAAACGTTTTTATTTTACGTTTTTTAAACTTAAACTCAAAGCATTATTTCAATTAGACCATTACGGCACTTTTGAATGTCAAAAATACAAAAAAGAAAATCAAAGCTACAGTCCCAGTCACAAGGCATAATAACTTGAGAAAGTACTGTAGTTGCCCATTCCCTAGCGTAGATCTCTATGGAGAAGAACGGGCAAGAAACTCAATGGACACTCTTTTAAATCAAAATATTGGTTACATCATTCATGTTGAGATTTTACATATATGTGAGAACGATGTAGAAAGACGTGCACATTAAGAACGTCTAGTTGTAATATACCACACAGATTCTTGTCATCAATTTCACATGGTTACTAGAAGTTATTAAAAGATCATCCTGTCGTCAACATACGCCAAGAAGAAAAAATACGTAATATAGAAGCTAACTCATAAACTACTCAAGCAAACATAATAAGAATTTATGTGGGACCTACGCTCGGGCTGCCTCTACTAAATGAAAAAAGACTCTCGTAAATCGGTCCAGTAATTACGGAGGAATCGGTGTACATACATGAAAAAACAAAAGATGGAGGAATACATAACCTCCTCCTCTTTTAGAAGTTGGTTTAAAAAATTACGCACGGTCGATGGTTTGGCTGAAGATACCTATACAATGCATTCGAACAAAAGTTTAGTTAGTACACACACAGGATCATTGGTAATTGGGTGCATTCCTTGAAATGGGTGAGGGTGATAATGAACCTAATTTGCAGAACAGTTTTGACCCCGATTACTTGGGGTCCAAACTGGGTTGTTTTTGAAATATCGAACTTTAATAACCTACGCATTAAAAATGAACATTCTGAGAGTAGTGAAAATATGACATGGAGAAGGCTTTTGCCGCTACTTTCCAGTATGTTGTGTAGTGGGTACACAAAATACTGCAAAAAGCGGCAACCATGTTTATGTTTAAATATGGCTGTATACAAATTAATTTGCTCAACTGTACCAACACGTAACTTCGTCTCCTCTTACGTAATTAGAATTCGAGTAAGTAATACTTTTTAAGGATCAGAGATTGTTGGGGTCGTCGGCGTCGGTCGACGTTACTCAGATCGATATAGGTGTTTTAATTCATCTTGTAACGAATATTATCTACCATTATTTAATTTAATGTAATATTAGCTCTTTTTTGTGTTGTTAGTACCTATAGTCTGCGCCAGATAAGTAGGAATTAAAGGTCATTGCTCTTTCCATAATTTCTCTGCGTAGGTACCCCGACAATACATTATGAATCGTTTTTTTAGGGTTCCGTACCCAAAGGGTAAAAACGGAACCCTATTACTAAGACTTCGCTGTCTGTCCGTCTGTCCGTCTGTACGGCTGTCCGTCTGTCTGTCGCTGTATCTCATGAACCGTGACAGCTAGACAGTTGAAATTTTCACAGATGATGTATTTCTGTTGCCGCTATAACGACAAATACTAAAAACAGAATAAAATTAATATTTAAGGGGCCCCTCCCATACAACAAACGTGATTTTTTTGCCCTTTTTTTGATAATAATGGTACGGAACCCTTCGTGCGCGAGTCCGACTAGCTCTTGGCCGGTTTTTTATTACAAGAAAAAGTCAAGGATCACGATAAAGGTAGTTTCGGGACAAGTTTATGTCATTATTTCTGTTTTCGGAATTATGTATTTGAATAAATGTATGAGGGTTAATGACCTTTATTTGCTATTTAACTGGCGTAGACTATAGCCTGGTGTAACCATACCTAACTGGATAGCCTTGACACAATGCCGCCAAAAGTGGTGATTTGGAAGACACCTATGTTGAGTGCGTTGGGTGCCCAAAGATTGAAGAACAGAGAGAGAGAGATAGAACCTGGTGTTTCTTTTTTTTCACCGAGCCAAGTGATAATTACATAATTACTGGGCTGGTCACATCTGCCGCATGTCGGAGGAGCAATGGGCAAAAATTACCACTCAGTGGATACCAAATAGCAGGAAACGACAACGCGGCAGGCCCAGAAGGAGATGGCGGGATGAGCTAGACTCTTTCGCAAAGGATTGGCCTACAATCGCACTAGATCGCGAAATGTGGAAGGAGGGAAGGGAGGCCTTTGCCCTGCAGTGGGACAATACAGGCTTATAATAATAATAATAAGTGATAATTAATACAATACGCACATGAATCTGGAAAATGAGAAGTGCATGTCTTGGGTTCGAGCTCGAGAACTATGACTTGCCACCCCAACTAGTTAATTTTCCCTGGTTCGCAGTGTTTTTAAGACTTGACAAAACATTGTAAAACATTTTCTTTCATAAGGAATAAAGAAAAACGCATAAAAATCAAATTTTAGAAAAGAAGGTTAGATGTCAGGTCGTATGTTGATGAAAATCTGATTCGTGCAAGTAACACGTATGTATTTAAAGTACAGAATAAAATAATTATAATCATACAACCACATAAGTTCACGTAAGGGCCTATACTCCCTCAAATGGCTTAGCATGATCCTCCGTTACGCCTAAAATACTGCAGCATTCAATTTGAAATAAATATATGGTAAAGTTGAGGATTAATGCTAGGTACTCTTTGTGACGAGAACACGATCCCATAAACTTTTCTCGATAGAAAAAAAATCCAAAGTTACCTCTAAATCGAACAATAAATATTCTTTATTGCACACAAAAAAAACTTAGAAATTACAATTTTATAGCTTATGTACAAAGGCGAGCTTAATTAACACAGAATTGGGTTTTCTTACAGCAAACTTTGATAGCTAATTTTGATAGCGAGATTTGCATAAGAGGATACACAATGATACTAAATAGTAAAAAGAGGTAGATATCGCACTAGCACGCACAAATGGTTGAGGACAAAGTGACACAATTGTTGCACTTTGATAGCTAGCTCTTTCTATCTTATACGTTCCGTATTATCTATCGTTGTCGTAGTTTTAAATTACTCGCAACGATATCTGAACGCCATTCAGTATGAACATGGTGTATCTTCTTTATAATATCATTGAGGATACACTTATGAATGTGCAATAACATAACAAGCTGTTGCTGCTGCTTGCTGATGTTGCTGTTAATCTTACAACGTCGACTACCCGTAATCTATCAATAACCGTCTTATCCTTAATGTGCCGTCGTTCTATAGTAGGCCACATCCTTCGCTTGAGGTTATCTTAAGAGGAGAAGCAGGTCTTTTCATCATTATGTCTAGCTTTGTCTTTTCTCCACCAAGTTAGGGTCGGCTTCCGGTTTAACCGGATGCAGCTGAATACTATTATTTTACACGGAGCGGCTGCCTGTATGACCTACACAACCATCGCTGGGTTATAAATATATGTTCCCGTACGTAAGAAATCTTTGTATAGCCTATAGGTAGTTGTTCCGGGTCTGGTTGGTTGTTAAAGCCCTTTTAAACCTCAAATTAGCAACTATATTTGTGGTGGTTCAAACTTCGTTTGAAATACTGTTAGAATAAAGTTCTAATCAGCTTGCACTACAAAGCGGTTGTTACGTCAGTCACTGCGGCCGAATGAGTGGTTTTTTGCGATTTACAAAAAATCTATTGATTGGACTAAAAAAATAAAACACATAAGACCTGTTTTATAGTTAGTTCAGTTAGTATGCAAAATTTCATGATCTAATTTAAAGTACTTTTTGAATACCAGCGGCAGCGGTTTATTGTTCGATTTGGAGGTAACTTTGGATTTTTTTTCTATAGAGAAAAGTTTATGGGATCGTGTTCTCGTCACAAATAGTACCTAGCATTAATCCTCAACTTTACCATATATTTTATTCCAAAATTAATGCTGCAGTATTTTAGGCGTAACGGAGGATCATGCTAAGCCATTTATATATAGGCATATAATATGGCCCTTAATCGCACTACAATACAGTAGAAATTCCTAGTGTAGGCCAGACCTTAAAAAAACACGTGTGACTCCCCCTTATCATTTTTCAGGCGTTTGACTAACGACGTGAAATTAGGTATGTTAGTGAAAGAAAATAAAATGATGAAAAAAACCAATTACCTTTCACAAGCAGAAATAGATACAGTCAATTACGTTCCATAATTAAAGTTTAGAGAGGTCGAGAAAAAGGTCACATAATATTTATCTTAACGAGCTTTTATTCAAGAGAGGGGCAGTAGGGCTTCTTTTATACTGGACGAGACATAAAATATAATTTTCCTGGGAGTTGCCTTTACTTAGAAGTTATTTTAATACAGGGTGTAAACGACAAAGCGTCCTACACATTAAACTAAGTAACTGTAAGCAAAAATTAATCATAGGAAACTACTTTTTTTTTGGGTTAAAATTCACGTTACGACTCAATGTAACGTAGGGCTTTCAATCCGGAGTTCCGAAGTTTCAAGAAGATTTTAAGCATTTTTCAAATCCGAAGTTGAAATAGAACACCGGAGTTGAAACCGGTTTTCAAAACTCATGTTAACATTATTTACAAAACGACGAAAAACGCATCTTGAGCGTAACCCGTTGTTTGATTTCTTCGCACAACACTTCGATATTATTCGGTAGTGCTCGGCGTCGGCCCGAAAATACCGACTCTCTGAGCATAAATTTAGCGAACAATCTAAGAAAACAAATAAAAAAGAGAAGACTTGCAAAAATAATCGGAACTCTACACTATCTTCACGACTGCGAAGATTTTTTTTCATCAGAAGATGGATACTTTTAGAAAACCTAATAATGCGCAGATGTCTGAGACATCCCCACAGAGAACATCACAACAGATGTTGACGTTTTGAAAAGACTAAAATACCGCGTAAACTTGCCATCTGCATCATCAACAGAATCACCAATGGAAACGTATGAACCAGAGTTGCACCTAAATGTTGCAGAGCAACTGGAGCAGGAGTTAAGCAAATTAAAAAATAAAAAACAAAGCACCTCCATCTGCTAATTTGGATCTGGATGGATTCGTAAGAGTAGAAAATAGTACATTTTGATACAAGTGGAGAAAGTTTGTTATTGCATTCGAGGCGGAATTATAACACCCGAGCCGTAGGCGAGGGTATTTTTGAGCCGAGAATTGCAATAACAAATGTCCACATGTATCAAACGACGTTTTTCAATACACTTTTGAAGAAATAAAATAAAATAACGAAAAATATTTTTGTCACGAACTATGAAACTATGATTTTAATTTTACTTTTTTTTCCGCGCTTTGGTTTCGCCAGGTTGAAGGAGAGGCAATGGTATGAAGCCGTTAAACAGCCTAATATAAAAAATAGATTTATTTTATATGTTTGAATTCAGAACACAAATAAATGTTAATTTGTGTATAAAAATAACTATTAGTTTTAAATAATCATGTTTATCTATGATATTCTATTTATAAACACAATTTGAATATTCAAAAAATATTTATGCCGTAAAGACGCGTAGTGCTTTGCAAAAATTAAAAAAAAAATCACCTCAGAATATAGGCATTAAACCAATTTGGACTAAGTATAGGTATAGTTATCTGTGGCAATTTTCATTGCCGCACACGTGCGGGAAAGTGGAAAAAATCGCACGAGTGTGAAATACATTACATGTTGTACCTAATCGTAGTGCGGTTTTCGAGGAAGTGTATTGAAAAGCAATTTATGACAATGCAGAGGAAAATACCTTTCAGAAGCGTACTACCGAGACCGTCGGAAAAATACACAGCACAGCATATAGTGATATGCTGTGCTGTGTATTTTGCCGACGAGCGTGGAATCAGAACGAGCATTCTCGGCAGCAGGCTTTTTCTGCACGAAGCTTAGAAGATCTCTTTCTGACTCATCTTTAAATGCCTTATCGTTTCTCAAAACAACCACGAACTTCGATCTCAAAAAAAGTAGATCTTTTAGATACCTATAAGTTCATGATCTTGCCAAACAAATGTTTATTTTTTTATGATTGTGATTGTTTTAATATTTTATAATGCGTATTAGTTGTCTTTTACAACGTCTGTCTTTCAGACAGTACATTTTTAAACGAAAACACTGATTCCTTAACAAATAAAACTTCTATTGATTAAAATAAAGGGCCTTTTTATTAATTTCTAAAAAAGCTGTTAACTCCGGAGCCAACTACGGAGTTCCGGATTTGATTGCTCAATATCGTAACTAGCTCCGGAGTTGATAACTATCCGAGTTTGAATGCCCTAATGTAACGCACTTAAAACCTCGTTTTAGGTGCGAAAAAAAAAGTAGTTTCTGCTGATGGATGGATGCATCTAGTTCAGAGGTCGCGGAGGTATCTTAATTTAAAAATTATAAACTTGTTTAACTGAAAGGAGATCCCCCATTATGGGCCTAGCCGTTACACAAATCATATATGTACCAAAATAATCTACTATTTTGCTTAATCAACCCATTTCATCTTAGCCTCAATTAGAATGGCCAAGTGTAGAAAATAAGCAGTTTTAAACTTAGGACCGGGGGGGGGACTCAGATGATCGATTGTCAACAGTAACACTTCTGCAAATTCCTAAAACTACTTTCGGTACTCTACTGAGTAAAGCTAGAAGTTCTGTCAACCCTCAAAGTCAATAAAAATTACAATGAAATGAAAATTCCTGGAACAGTTTAAAAATCTAGATGAAATACTTTACAATTTTACCATATTTCCTAAACGAATGGAGTTATCTATGTGAATCCTTTTGTGCTATTGGTTTTAAATACACACATACCTTGAGCACCAATTTCGTTAAAATATCTCTATTAATTAAAAATTTGATTTTCAAACTACGTAATTACATAAGATCAATTTTCTAAGTCAATTTTTCCCTTTAAATTAAAATAAACCAGTCTTGTGATGAGGAGCTCGTGGCTAAATAATAACAGCCGTTAAGCCGTGCTTGCCTAGGTTGGTCTGTGGATGGGTGACCACCCATTACATACCGAGTTTCCTCCGTGCCTCGGAAATAACGTTAAGCAGTTCCCGGCTGTCATTAAAATTTGTGATCTTTGACAGTCGTTACAGGTAGCCAGTGTCCCAAAAAGTCTGATAACCAGTCTTACCAAAGGGTATCGTATTACTCAGTACTAACTGGGTTTTGGAGGTCAGATAGACAGTCGCTCCATGTAAAATACTGGTGTTCAGCTGCATCCAATTAGACTGGAAGCCGACCCCAATAAAACTTGGGAAAAGGCTAGGCAGATGATGATGAGTCTTGTAATGACTCTAGTAATAAAACAACTATAAGTAACCTTTTTTAAAAGCTAACTAGAAACTAAATCACAATAACTGAAATAGTAAAATAACCTAAAATGTAAAAATTGTCTGATTTTACCAATTTGGCCATTGCTGGGAGACGTGAAAATTGGGCTTGTGAAACCTTTCCAAATGCTCGGCAATTTATGGCAAAATTCTAGCCCTGTAACGCTAGGCCCAAGTTTATATGAAGTTTGGAACTTCTCCTTTTAATACCTCCGCGACCCCTGTACATGGATGCCTCCATCAGCGACAGGGCTGTAGCACTTTTTATGAAACATATTTCAATAAATCTTTCAGTTCGCCTGTTGCTGTTTTCATAGACTTGAGTACCAGTGTTAGAGAGTTAAGAAAACCATTTGTTTTACTGCGCTCGGTAATTACAATTTGTGCAATAAAACTTTGCTGTTACCTGTCTATATCCCTTTTACGAGAAAGCACGAAAGCACTTAGGCTTACAAGGCATAAAATCTCTTTTAACTTATATTTTTAATATTTCTTGAAAGTGCAATCAGAAAGTTGGCAACATCGCAAATGGCTGTTAAATATTCTACCGGGTTGATTAATTTTTCATTTGAAAGAAAATATGTAATATCGCTCCTTGAGAGAAAATATGAAATATCGCTCCTTTAGCACGCCAAGACATTGATTCTGAAATTGCAATAGCAACGCTGTAGTTGTAGCAGTTTTATGTAAGCTATCAAATTTAAAAAGGGCAAACAAGTATTTTTTTTCAGTTTGGATTAGATTGAGAAGTTAATCATTTATTTCTTATGATGACGAGTGGAGACTTCTTGTATGGAAAAAAAATTGGTGACCAATCGGAACAGTGACGAATTGGGCATAACATTTTTACACGACAGCGTCCGCGCATTTTCGCGAAATATTTGCACGTAATTTGACACGTTATGCAATAACACTTGACGATCGCAAACTACAATAATATGAAACAAAAACGTTGTGAAGAATAATCTAGATGTATTTTCATGTCAATTTAATTCAAGTTTATTACAAATCTTTTGAAAACAGGAATATAACGAATATAACATTGGCATGATAGGCAGTATGCCGTGTGGTATCCGGCAGAGTAGAATAGAACCAACCCATTACACTCACGGGTGTCGTATAAGGCGACTAATGTCTGAGGCAGAACACCTTGCGCCTCCGTAGACCTGAGAATGGGCAGCAGCGTTTTCTTTTAGTCTTTCATCACTGCGATCTCCAGTCCGCCTGCCAAGCGTGGAGATTACGGCAAATTCCTCCCATCATGGGAGAGGCTTATGTCCAGCAGTGGACCTTATGGGCTGTTGTTGTTGTTGTTGATAGGCAGTATTCATTTAAATGTGGCTTACGTTGCATACACTGTCATGTCTTGTCTGTTAATTTTATATTCAAAATGGAAAATTAGAAACATTTTCCATATTTACATTTCGTGGTATTTTAACGTTAAAAATCATGATTCTACAGGTTACCATGTACTTATATAACTTTATGCTACAAAAACTTTCAGTGGATGTTATATCAAGCAAAAGTTTACCAAAATACACATTTTTTTTTTAAATATTTTGCATGATATAACACGTGATTGGCAGCCGATAGATTGGCTTAGTTATTTTTTTAGGCAATAAGTTATGTATCATAGTTATGTTCGTGCATAACTTCGCGGCTATTTCCTTCTCAGGGGCAGCACAGTGTAAGAAGGCTAAGTCGGTAGTGTAAGTTTTGTAATAAATTACATAACATAACACCACGCCTGTATTCTCCAAAGGTTTGGCAGAGTAGAGGTGCAGGGCTGGAAATTGGTCACGGGAGGAGAGGTTACCTTCCTACCGTTGCTATATTGGATGGCAATGCTAATTCTTTGACAAAGAAATAGGACAGCCTATTATTATTATATATTCTGGTCACGGGAAGGTTCGACCAACCGCTTGGCAAAGTCCCGAAAGACAAGTCGGGTCCTCGGACCCCATGCCCATAGTGTTTCAACCCCAAACGACTCAAACACTAGCTTAGGTATATAAAGCTATACCAATGAGGTTATTGTGTTTGCGCCGTTGAAGGTTTTTAACACCGGCAGCAGCCGCCCTATAGTCTAAGATCCCTTGAAGAACGACCTTCACCGAGCTGGTTATTGGATGAAAAGTGTTTTATTTCAAATTAAATATGTCAAAAAATATATTGCAAATGGGTTGTCTAAAAAAATTCAGTCCAGAATATGATTAATTATCAATTTATTTTTTAAATATATTTTTTAACTTTTCTCTGGTTTGCTTAATAGACAAATTCCATACCAATTGAAAGTATGAAGCCTATAGAATATACAGGGTGGAATTTTGTAATGCCACCTGGAGGGAAAGTACTCTTAATACCGGAGATAGCAAATTTTACTCAAAGGAAACATTCCTTCATTTTTAAAAAGAAATTAATCTGCATTCAAAGATTTTGAAAATTCGCGCGCTACACTCGGGAATCGAACCGTCTAAATTCCAAAAAAATAACTTTTTTTTTTTTTTTTTTTTTTTTTTTTATTAATATGTCAATTGCATATTTTATTTTACGTATAGTTATTGTAAAATTTCAAATAATTAAATTTAAGTACCTACTTCCAACTTTAACTCTAGAATCTTGACTTATTTTTGTTGTTAAAATTAAAATGTTATATTATATAAGCCGGAGAGGTGATCTGTACCTCAGGATTGTCCTACTTCAGACACCTTTCTCTATTTAAGTTTGTGCATAATACCAGTGCCTGTAATTTTTGATGTCGAGATAAATAAAGATTTATGATTATGATTATAACACCCTGTACTTTTATGGCACCAATCGATAGGGCAAATCATAAGGATCAAATCCCTCTAACAAATACGATAATTTAAATGAAAGGGAAACTATGAAATCTTAACTTATAAATTCAATGGGATAAGTTAGAGCACTTTTAGTCAAAGGTCCATCCAATTACGAACATAGTAAACAATTCTCTTTTGACGACATTTATTAATTAAAATGAAGAAGAACTATTTACATAGGAATATTGCAATTTGCACAAACAAACACATGCAAATTGCAATCTTCTTCTGCAATCTTATTCTCTTCAATTGTAAAGGTCCATCATTTTATTAAAGTGCTCTAGCGTACCTATTGAATTTATCCCATTGAATTTATAACTTAAGATTTCATGGTTTTCCTTTCATTTAATTTATCATGTTTGTTAGAGGGATTTGATCCTTATGATTGACCCTATCGATTGGTGCCATAAAAGTACAGAATGTTATTTTTTTGGAATTTAGACGGTTCGATTCCCGAGTGTGGCAAGCGAATTTTCAAAATCTTTGAATGCAGATTAATTTCTTTTTAAAAATGAAGGAATGTTTCCTTTGAGTAAAATTTGCTATCTCCGGTATTAAGAGTACTTTCCCTCCAGGTGGCATTACAAAATTCCACCCTGTATACTACGTTAGGTTGACCGGTTAACCTAACGTTTGCATGTTCTATAGGCTATAGAATATGCAAAAGTTATGCAGCCTATAGAATGTGCAAATGTTAAGTTACCTAACCTAACCTAACGTTTGCATATTTTACAGGTTTCATACTTTCGATTATGGAATTCGTCTATTAGCCAAACCAGTGAAATGTTGAAAAAAAAATAAAAAATATTCTGGACTGAAATTTTTTAGACAACCCATTTGCAGTATATTTTTTGACATATTTAATTTGAAATAAAACACTTTTCATCCAATAACCAGCTCGGTGAAGGTCGTTCTTAAAGGGATCTATACTACTAGTATTCCGCCTGGAATAGGTTGGTTTCTATAGTTGTCCGATATTTCAGGAGGGGTTTGAACTTTAAACCTTTCTGGTAATTGAAATCATTTTCCATTACCAAAAAAGGTGAAAATGTAGCAACCTGTTTACGTCATTATCTTCACGCCCTTGTCCCGATAAGACTAGCGGTTGGCACAACACGTTTTGTTCTTCCATTCCCCCTGCCAGCCGTCACGACAGCATTTACACACAAAATTATTATAGTTCTTAAACCGACCTTACAGTCAACCATTTTTAGGGTTCCGTAGTCAACTAGGAACCCTTATAGTTTCGCCATGTCTGTCCGTCCGTCCGTCTGTCCGTCCTCGCTTAATCTCTGTGACCGTTAGCACTAGAAAGCTGCAATTTGGTACCAATATGTATATCAATCACGCCGACAAAGTGGTAAAATAAAAATTGGAAAAAAATGTTTTATTAGGGTAAAAAAATCACTTCCCGCTTTACATAGGCCCCCCTATATGTAAAGTGGGAAGTGATTTTTTTTTTTAATTTCAACTCTGACGTGTGATATATTGTTGGAAAGGTATTTAAAAATGAATAGGGGTTTTCTAAAATCATTTTATGATAATGTCAATAATTTCGGAAATAATCGCTCCAAAAGTAAAAAACAATGTGTCAAACAACCCTCTAACTTTTGAACCATAAGTTTAGAAAATATGAAAAAAATCTGAAAAGTAGAACTTTATAAGGACTTTCTAGGAAAATCATTTTGAACTTGATGGAAACAACAGTGTTTGTACAAAAAAGACAAAAAGTTGTACAAAATAATTTCTGGACTAAGTTTGTAGTATATTCGTATATGCAAGCATTTTTACATAATGGATACCCACCTTTAAACTCATAAGTGGGGACACTTATTGTGACGGACGGGAAACTACGGAACCCTACACTGAGCGTGGCCCGACACGCTCTTAGCCGGTTTTTTTCATATCACGCCTCACACAATCCATTCATCGACGGATGTAAAAGTCTTATAAGAAACGTGTGTACCGATTGAAACGTGCTGAAATCGAATGTAAACAGATACAATGGATGGGTGTGGAAGCTTTCTCCTTTTGTACCGCCAACACCACAAGCTTGGGCTTAGTACACTGTGATGTGTCTATAATCCGAATCTTACAATCGTCAAAGGGATCAGGCAGAGCATAAAGACTCTTGTACAAAGTTCCGAAACGCATCGGACGGATCGTTCAAACGGATAGCAGTGCCGATTACATGAGCTAAATTAGCAACTCTATTTGTGGTGGTTTAAACTTCGTTTGAAATACTGTTAGAATAAAGTTCTTATCAGCTTGCACTACAAAGTGGTTGTTACGTCAGTCACTGCGGCAAAATAGTGTGAAATCAGTGGTTTTTTGCGATTTACAAAAAATCTATTGATTGGACTAAAAAAGTAAAACACTATGGTACTAGTATGTTGCTTGTAGAATTATTTGTCAAAAAATCAGAATGATCGCATGTATTTTAGTATGGTTTTTACTCTCTAAAATAAATTTTTAGACATAAGTTCGTGATTTTTTTCTATTCAATAAAGTTTGTTGTATTATGTTTTCAAAACACTATGGAACTAGAATATAATATCCTGAAGAATATCATATCTTTTTCTGGTTTTGTTTATTGCAGTAAATCATATGCTTTTTTGCATTATAAAACTCGCGTTTAGCTCTTGTAATCACCTTAATTGGAGTCCCCTGTTCGCCTACACGCATGACGATTTGAATAAGGTCTCTGAAGCTTAATAAACGTGACCACTAATGAACCCACATCATCATCATCAATCTCCTTTCCTTTTCCCAATTTATTTTCTTCTTCCATAATTCTCATGTCGTCATCTGATCAAGCACCGCCTTTCATGCCAGTCATCATTCACATATTGCATCCATCGTTTCTTTGGTCTTTGTAGAGTTTGTTTCTATTCAATAGATATACATTGTCTCATGTACACGAGGGAGGGGATCGCTGTCAATCGGTTAGTCTAACGACAGACACCGTGAGAGTAGGACGTGCGCTTGAGCCCTTGCCTGCGTGTAGTAGTGAGCCAGTGATAGTGATAAGTAGTGATAGTGAACACTACAGTCTTGTTCTCATCCTTTAGCCATCAACTTTCATATTCAAAAGTTTCATCACAACGTTTTCAAGAGAACCGATTAGGTACCACACAACTTTTCAGTCACCGGCGCAACTTTCACAGTTCTTCTTGTATCTTCTCATTTCTCGTTTTATTTTTCATATTTTTGACTGAAAATCACCCCCATCCCTAATGTGGCCAAACCTTTTCTGTTCCATACAAGTGCTTATTTTAATTTTGGACATGGCTGCCAGACTGGATAAGAACCTGCACAAACTAAAATAAACATCTTTACCCGCGACAAAATGGTTGACCACCCAGTACATGCCGAGTTTTCTCCGTGCTTCGGAAAGCACGTTATGCCGTTGGTCCCGGCTGTCATTTGCAGATCTTTGACAGTCGTTACAGGTAGGCAGTGACCCAAAAAGTCTGACAACCAAGTCTTACCAAGAGGTATCGTATTCCCCAGTGCTAACTGTGTTGTGGAGGTCAGATAGACAGTCGTTCCATGATGTATAATATTGGTATTCAGCTACATCCGTTTAGACTGTAAGCCGACTCTAACATAGTTGGGAAAAGGGGTTTGTCTCCGCCGATCACACTATCAGATCACGTTAGCCACGGATCACGGCGAGTTGTATCCACTGATACCATGATCCGATTTTCTCGTTGTCGCGGTACCCGCTGATCACGATATCCGTGGCGACATGAAAAAAAAAATCAAAACAGATCATATTTTTCGAAACTGTTTTTTTTATTATTTAGCCAGGCAGATGGATGGATCCTCTGTTTCTCTCACTTCGTAAACCCATACGCACACAACACTGAGCTTAAGAGGTGTCTTCTATTGAATGTCATTCTCTAGTTTTCTTACAATACAATCATTTCTAGCTCTTGACAGGACCAAGATCAAAGGAAAGAAAATATTCTGTCAGCGTTATTCGTGATGAAAAGTCATAAAATGTAATGAATTATGTTAACGAATAACTGTCTCTTCGCTTGAAAGTCCCTCATTTGTAGGTTCATAAACGGCTATCGGACGTACTATTCACAAAAACTGAAGTATACAAGGTGTCGCTTTGCATAATGGTCAAATTCAAGAAAGTATCTATGCTAATGATTCTCGACCCGAATCAATAATAAAATGGGTAGGTTTTTTTTGCTTAATTACGGAAATGTAAGTGTAAACCACCCGCCGTGTGGTATCCGCCAGAGTAGAATAGAACCAACCCATTACACTCACGGGTGGGTGTCGTACAAGGCTACTAATGTCTGGGGCAGAACACCTTGCGCCTCCGTAGACCAGAGAATGGGCAGCAGCGTTTTCTGTTAGTCTTTCATCACTGCGTTCTCCAATCCGCCTACCAAGCGTGGAGATTACGGCAAATTCCTCCCATCATGGGAGAGGCTTATGTCCAGCAGTGAACGTTATGGGCTGTTGTAGTAGTTGTAGTAAACCACCCGTATTTAATCGCAGCCCGTCTGTTACTAGCCCTATAACCGCGCCTTCACACACACAAATAAAGGCACACACATGTCGCGCGATGGGTGTTTCTGTTTATTTTTTCGTGTTATTCTGAAATACTGTCAAAGTTTAACAATTTAAAATAGCAGCTTTATTAATTATTGACAGACAGGTATCGTAATTTAAATTGGTTATTTATGTTTTTGTGACAAGCTCCTGAATTTTGACAAAACTACACCTTGTATAATATGAAAGCAATAATTATACATAAACATCTATGTGTGTATTCAACCCAAGTGTTTTAATAAGTGTAGCTTATCCGATGAAGTTGAACTTAGGTTAAGTTTAGCCCGCGGTGCGACCTGCCGCTTAGAAGTTACGGCCCGTTTGGTTCACCTGTTGCTTCCACCGACTCAACAAGGTTACAAGCGTCTTTGAGGCCGATGTTTGCATTACAAACAGAACAAGGTTCTGTTGGATGCTTTGACAAGGACTTTGTCTATATTGTGTAACCGGCTGCTTTAAAAATGTTTCGCTTTGAATATTCTTTGTGCGATTGTTGAATGCGTTTTTTATTCATGTATTTCGCGAAGGGATAGGCATAAATATACATAATAGTACACCCATATTTTGCCAGTTATGTTTAGGTAAGTCCCATTTAATAGGGGGCGTGCCTATTACCATCAAATGGGCACAAATCCAGACTCCATGGCTACTGAGAAATTCCTGATAGAAAAACCCAACAACGCTTTGCTCAACCCGAGAATCGAACCCAAGACCTCCCCTTATCGAGGCGTTTTTTATTCACATTACAATTTTATTATGAATCATTCATTTTTAAACCCCCTGTTGATTTTACGTTTTAATTTTTCATGTTAATTGCATAGCGTTTTTTTAAGGCGGGACTATAAAGGGTGTAAAACACCTTTTAACGAAGCCGAAAGGCACTTGTTCTCCACGTCATTGCGATCATTTTTTTTTATAACACATTTGCTCGTAAAGGGTCTCTTATTTCACCCATTTCAATATCGTAATGTATCTCATTACGTACTTGTGCAGTAATGTAAATGCTCCGTCTAAAACGAACGGTACTTTTTTAAATCTTAGCAAAGAATTTTTATGTCAGAAAAGTGGTCAACATTTTATGAATAAAATTAACTGTGGGAGATGAAAAATAAAAGAAAAATAAAAATTTAATTCTTTAATTTAATTAATTTTGACAATAAATTACAACTATTTATCTGTAACAAAAACACAAAAATATTAGTTTACTTTATTAGTAATACTGGCTGTTTTGTGTCTTTGCCTTAAAAAAAATGCGCTGATGCGCGGGCATCGCTAATTTGTGAACAAGTAAAAGATTTATTCGTTTAAAAAAGTCCGAGTTTTATTTATTTCCTCGCAAATATGTTATAAAACGTCGTATGACATACGTGCGCTTTGATAATTACAGCATCTGCTTTATTATAGCCCTCCCCTACGGCTCGGGCTAGCAATATCACCTCTGCTGTAATTTTCAACTTACCGCACTTATATCATAATGTACTATTACCTATACCTGGGAACCTTCTAGTTACGGAGTTATTGGGGGTTAAAGTTCCAACCTTTTGACATTTTTTTTTTTTAAATACAGGTTTTTAATGTAAGATTTTTACTTTAAACACCTTTACGACCCCCGTACTATCCAATGCATCCATCAGCACAAAGTTTACTTATTACTTAGCTACAAGACCTTTTCTTGTCTGTAACACGTCTCCCAATTTAATTTAATCATCAATTTTGAACTATTCTGACGTCTTTTCAAACTAAGCTCCAAAGTCTAAAACACAAGATTGACATCCAATTATTTAGTTGACCTCATGTAATAATGCCCTCCGTTTAGCGTTGACTATTGAACAGTATTGTTAACGTTAACAACGTGACGCGTGAACAATCGCACGACTTGACGTACCGTCAAATCAACACCCAGTTTACAACCGTATAGTTTAAGCTGAGGACACAATATGACACACGGCAGTGTAGCCTTTGACCACTTGATGACGTTTCTGGCGCCTCGTATGACTGGGACAAAGGTTGCAAAGGGAGCTCCCTCTCACTCTGTGAGAGGGAGCTGATTGTATTCCCTGCCTGAGTGAGTCCTGGGCCTCGGCTCGCGTGTTGCTGTCAGCGACTTATTCCCAGGCGCTCCATAATTTTATTCCCGGCGGCTCCAAATTAAAAAAGTAATATAATAATAATAAATAAAATCTTTCCCATGAGCTCCAAAATTTTCAAGTATTTACCACAAAATTATAACTTTGATGGTAGCAATTTATGTTTTGTTGACCTTACGCAATTTGGTTTGGAGCCGCTGGGAAAAAATTTAGTATTTTATTATTTAACTAATAAAATTATGGAGCTGTTGGGAATCAATGTATGGAGAGACATTGTTTGGAGAACAATCGATTTGGAGCTCCTGGGAATAAGCCCTGTCAGCATGCGACAGCCGCAATTACATTTTCCGCCAGAGTATTGCGCACTTAGGCGGCATAGTGCACTCACAAACAATACAAGCCTTCTCCATCAAACGGCCGTGGTCATCCTCACATCATAGGATATCAAAATGCTATTAATCTGGCATTCAAGTCCGCAAGTGAAGTTATGTTGGAGTAACTGACAAAATGACGCCGTAATTGTTGATGTTGACAGTTTTGTAACGTCCTTATTGACAGGCCAAACCCCAATGTCTTTCCGATGACTAGACACTAAATTCATTGGTCCTGCGTAGGTACCTATGATTTTTCGATAACATGGAGACTAAAACTAATACCCTATGTTACGTACCTACGTATGTTTGCCAAGAAATTCTTATTAAGGTGATTACATGAGCTAAACGCGAGTTTTATAATGCAAAAAAGCATATGATTCACTGCAATAAACAAAACCAGAAAAATACAAAATATTCTTCAGGATATATGCTAGTTCCATAGTGTTTTGAAAACATAATACAACAAACTTTATTCGATAGAAAAAAATCACGAACTTATCTCTAAAAATTTCATTTAAAGAGTAAAAACCATACTAAAATAGATGCGATCATTCTGATTTTTTGGCAAATAATTCTACAAGCAACATACTAGTATCATAGTGTTTTATTTTTTTAGTCAAATCAACATTTTTTTTGTAAATCGCAAAAAACCACTGATTTCGCACTATTCGGCCGCAGTGACTGACGTAACAACCGCTTTGTAGTGCAAGCTGATTAGAACTTTATTCTAACAGTATTTCAAACGAAATTTGAACCACCACAAATAGAGTTGCTAATTTAGCTCATGTAATCGCCTTAACACAGAAAACCGAATGTTTACCATGTTTACAAACAAACACACACATACATGGTAAATATCCCGTTGTGACCAGTCAGTTAAAAAACTTAAATCTAAAATACGGCAGCAAGCCAGGTTTATTTATAGTTTAGTTTATAGCTTGCATAAAAAATCTATAAAGATACGTCTAGATGTCATGGCCAGATTTTAGAATAGCTCACTTCATGATGTGTTTGATCATTGTTTTAAGCTTACACGGTTTTTAACTAAGCTTACACTGATATCGATACGGGATATCTCCTGCGATTTTCGTGTGGGGAGCTCAGAATAATTGAAAATCACAGAAGATAGTACTTATAAGCGATTTTATGAAATGGTCGAACAAATCATGAAATAATCATTTATAAAACCAATGTAGTTTACATTAAACGAGACGAACGATAGAATTCAGAGAATCTATAAAGTTGATATAGATCTAAAAAGTTGTTTATTTAAGTTGTTCTTCCAAGTTTATTCAAGAATCCAAATACGTATTACCAATTTTATATTCAAGTCAAAGAAGTTCTCGCGCGTCCCTGAAACTTCATCAGAAAAACTCAAGCTCATTTCGTCAATATGTCCCAAAGTTTAACTATCAATATAAAGGGAGTAAAATGTTGGTGTTTATAACGTTTATAACCATTTAGCACGCGCGCTCGGAGTGAGGTCATTAAATATGATTTTATGAAGCAAACAGTTCGAACTTAGCGTCATACGGCTTTCTTATTGGACATAGTTGCTTGATGGTGTTTATATAAGGACTAGCTAGTGCCCGCGGCTTCGTACGTAGTAGTATGTTAGTACGATAATTGTCCCACGGGGTCATACAACCGGGATTAACTTGGTTTAATACTAGGATACTTATCCTAAGTATTAAACCAAGATAGAAACTATTATTGATAGGTAAATACTCTCCCGCCCCGCACGCCCTGCGCCAAGTACGATAATTGTCCCACGGGGTCATACAACCGGGATTAACTTGGTTTAATACTAGGATACTTATCCTAAGTATTAAACCAAGCCATAAACTATTATTGATAGGTAAATACTCTCGCGCCCCGCACGCCCTGCGCCAGACTTGCGCCATGCATTAATTAATTCTGTTGGGGGATGATTTTGGAAAAACTGTGATCATTTTAATTAAAGAGTGTGTACACCAATTTTGGAGCCATCGACCCAGAGAATATAAAGTTTTACAGAAAATTCAACACCCCATCTCACCCTCTTAGGGGTGTAATTTAGAAAAACCCTTTCTTAGTGGACACCTACTGTTCACAAAGAAAGAAAGAAAAAGTATTACAAAAAAACACCAGCGGTTTTAGCTGTGCGTTGATGTTACTCAGTCAGTACGGACTTTGAATTTTATATTGGGAGCAATCTCACATAATGTATTCCAACAACAGTCCATTGTCAATGTGATTGAAGAATTAAAAGATCCTTGTACTGTCCTTTGAATTTGTGAAAGGATAACGATAAGGCTAGCTATTAAGATCCATATCTTTAAAATCAGGATCCAATGAGAAAAACAATTCTCACTAGATCCATTATGGATCTGGCCAATGGATCTTTTGAGAATGATCGAAGTTGGCTAACTTGAAGATTAAGTAAGAAAATAAAAATAATTCAGAGGAATCATTCAACTAATACAACAACACTTTAGTAAATAAAATTCATTGTTCTCTTTCGCTATTTATTCTATTTCTGTCAATAAATACATCATTACTTATCTCTATGCTAGTATACAGGGTGGAATTTTGTAATGCCACCTGGAGGGAAAGTACTCTTAATACTGCAGATAGAAAATTTTACTCAAAGGAAACATTCCTTTATTTTTTTAAAGAAAATAATCTGCATTCAAAGATTTTGAAAATTCGCGTGCCACACTCGGGAATCAAACCGGCTAAATTCCAAAAAAATAACAGCCTGTATTTTTATGGCACCAATCGATAGGGTCAATCATAAGGATCAAATCTCTCTAACAAATATTATAAATTAAATGAAAGGAAAACCATGAAATCTAAAGTTATAAATTCATTGGGATAAATTCAATACGTTAAAGTACTTTTATTCAAAGGATGGATATTTACAAATGAAGAAAAAAGATTGCAATTTGCAAGTATTTGTTTGAGAAAATTGCAATCTTCCTATCTAAATAGTTCTTCGTCATTTTAATCAATAAATGTCGTCAAAAGATAATTGTTTCTTAGGTTCTAACATAAGTAATTGGAGGATGGACCTTTGAGTAAAAGTGCTTTATGTTGTCCCATTGAATTTATAACTTAATATTTTATGGTTTTCTTTTCATTTAATTTATCATGTTTGTTAGAGGGATTTGATCTTTATGATTGACCCTATCGATTGGTGCCATAAAAATACAGGGTGTTATTTTTTTGGAATTTAGGCGGTTCGATTCCCGAGTGTGGCACGAGAATTTTCAAAATCTTTGAATGCAGTTTGCTTTCTATTCAAAAATAAAGGAATGTTTCCTTTGAGTAAAATTTTCTATCTGCAGTATTAAGAGTACTTTCCCTCCAGGTGGCATTACAAAATTCCACCCTGTATTTTATATAATTTGAAGCTAGTTTATCAAAATATTTTATAGGTTGTTATTAGCAAAGAATTCTAAGGGTGTAAATAGAAACTTAACGAAGCCGAGAGGCACTTGTTCTTCCTGTCATTGCGACCATTGTTTTGTCCTGGGAACATGTGCACAAAGCTAAACGTGCACTTGACGCAAAATGCGCACTTCGAAAAATGTGCATTTCGCAAAATGTGCACGTCTCAAAATGAGCACTTATCAAAATGAGTAATTCTGAAAATGAGCACTATAAAAATCAAAACTGTTTGGCTACTATATTTTTTATTATTTTGCACGTATTTTAGTTTGATACCATTTAATTGATGTAGAATTGGCATTATCACACATATTGCGTCAAGTGCACATTCTGCGTCAAACCCCTGGTAACCAACTAGTTACGGAGATATTGGCGGTCAAAGTTTTTTCAAATACTTACTAGTTTTTAACTTTACTTTAAATACCTCCATAACCCATTTACTATTAAATGCGTCCATCAGCACAATGTTTTGAGTAAGATACATTGAGTTTTACTGTAAAACATGATTTTTGTTCCCAACAAAAAAGTCGTTTCCGAGCAATAATTTTTGCGTGAAGTTACTTTAATATGATGTATAATCGTGGTCTTTTCCGCCTGACCAGTTTACATTTTTTTCGCTTAAATCATGCGGAGGCGCCGAGTCACGCCCCCTTAAAGTTTGGGCCTATTAGGAAAGCGTCAACTTTGGCGCGCAAAATAACAATAACTCTCGTGTGGCGTGCGTCGTCAGTGCGCTCGCCCGATTCGGTATCTTTTCATTCATTATTTCTATACAAAATCAACAGGGTGGGGCTAGAGAGCGTTTCTATGATGCGAGTGCAAGCAAAAATTAGCTCAGTGGTGGTCAGGCGGGAGTGTCCTCGATAGTACATAATGCTTGGTTGACGGTTTCGTGAAGGATTTGTTTACACCTTGTATGTTTGACATATTTAAACATCTGCAGAAAGATATGCTTAAAGATAGACAAACTCAAGCAACACAATAGCATAAGAAGTAATGAAGCTTGACAATTGAAGAGGTTATGGTACAATAATTGTAAATAGGTTTAAGTCTTAAACAAATAAATATTGTTTATTGTTTATTATTGTTTATTCAAATCGAGAACTAGGACTAGAGCTGCCGCCTCGTTGGTCTAGAGGTCGCAAGCACGACTGCTGACCATGGACCTGGGTTTGATTCTCAGGTTGAACAAAGTTTTATTGGGTTTTTCCATCAGGACTTTCTCAGTAGTAGACGCGGAGTCCGGATTTGTGCCCGGTTGATGGCAATAGGCTCGCTCCCTATATAGGACTTCATAACTGGCGAAATGTGTGTGTGTAGTGTGTGTGTATACCTCTGCCTTGGGGATAAGAAGTATGATGTAGTGTTCATCATCATCTCATCTGCTTAGCCTTTTCCCAACTATGTTGGGGTGGGCTTCCAGTCTAACCGGATGCAGCTGAATACCTGTATTTTACATGGAGCGAATGCCTATCTGACCTCCACAACCCAGTTAGTACTGGGTAATACGATATCCCTTGGTAAGACTGGTTGTCAGACTTTTTGGGTCACTGACTATCTGTAACGACTGTCAAAGATCTACAAATGACAGCCGGGACCAACGGCTTAACGTGCTTTCCGAGGCACGGAGGAAACCCGGTATGTAATGGGTGGTCACCCATCCACAGCCCAACCTAGGCAAGCACGGCTTAACCTAAAGATCGACCCGAGCGGCTGTTATTATTTAGCCATGGGCTCCTCTAAGCATGATGTAGTGTGAATCATGAATCATTAAAATCTAACCGGTTATTTAACTTACAAGTGGTAATGGTGGACTTATTTTTGACCTGGTTCTAAGAATAATAGAAAAGCTGCAACGTTTTAGGAAGTTTTCAAATTACGTAATTAATTACCTACTTCTGTAGTGGTAGCAAACCATTCCCTTAGGCCCGGTTTCCACCAAAGCGGAGACCAGCGGCGCGGAGAGAAGTGCAAGCTTGAACTAATCACAGGACAGACGAGAGAACTAATGTAGATATTGGTGTCGATTCTGTTGTGCACAAACTAAACTTAATTTAGGCTCTTGCTATCTTTTACTAAAAGGCAGTGCGAGAAAAGGACGGCTATAGCTATAAACTAAGTTAGAGATGTCAAACTAGTTTATGGTGCTGATTCCCTTGTTTACAAACTAAACCAAATTTAAGTTCAGTGCATCTTTTTCTTTCTATTTCATTAAGAAAAGGACAGAAGATAAATTTTAGTTATGTTCTGTCAAATTAATAACTTAAATTTAGTTTGTTTGTGAACAAGGGAATCGGCACCATTGCCTTGCGCTTTACCGTGTTTTTAGTCGATATGTTTTACGTGCACCCTTAATTTGTATGGAAATATTAGTTCCAACTAAATTTGACAGCTCTAAATAACGTCCGTCTCTTTCTCGTTTTATTAGAGAGAAAAAGATAGCAATTGCTTAAATTAGGTTTAGTTTGTGCACAACAGAATCAACAACTTTAACTATGTGATTGGTGGGTTTCCGCACATCTCTCTGGAATGGTGGAAACCGGGCCATATACGAGTAATGTACTTGTTAATATTTGACAGGCCTGACAAAAACTTAAACAATACATAACTATCTCCAAGCTAGGGTACGAATACAGGTCGTCACGAAGCAGTTTTTCCGAGAAAGTCTTCATTTCATCCATCAAATCGTGATTAAACTTTTCAAAGGAACAAAACAAAGTTAAGTAACTATATGATAAGAAATAACTCACTCACTCACTTACTTATCTTCGTTATTATTAGCGTCGTACGTAAATAAGTTTAAATAACATGGTTAACTTTTCAGAGACTAAAGAAGTACAAGGACGGCAGTAGGTGGTGTTTTATAGTTTCTGTCAACTCTGACGGGACTACGGCATGAGGCTGAGGTGTACCATAAACTACGCCTACATTAATTTGCCAGTTACGTTTAAATCCCTTGAAATAGGAGTCCCTAAATCTACTTTATTGTGTACTATATATTACATGCTTCTTGGTCCTATATTGAGTCCAAGGTCCAATTAGCCGTTAGAAAACTGGGTGTTCTCTCATCATCACCATCATTTCAGCCGAAAGACGTCCACTGCTGGACATAGGCTCCCCCATGTGTCGTCACATTGACCGGTCCCGTGCGACTTGATGTTCTCTCAAAGGTACGAAATTACTTCACGCCAGAATAGCTCCTCACGTTGTACCAAGCACAAGTTCAATTGTTAATTGTGTAGGTGGTCAAGTACCAGCTGCAAGCGTTAGAGCTGTTGAGCGACGTGCCAAGAAGCTTTAGGCGTTTACGATTGTAGAAAGAGAATCGATACGAAACGTTTGTAACTTGGCTAGGCCTACTGATCTGATTTTGAAAATTCTTTCCAATAATGGGAAAGCAACATCATTGCAAAACATCTTATATAACCACAAACTGACCACAAAACCAGTATCCAGGATACTACTAAGTTTCTGATGAGAAAACCCAATAACAATATCTGACCTGCCCGCTTAGCATGGACGCCGTAGACACGAAAGAGAATCGACAAATCTTTTGTTCATCTGTCATTTTGTCGATTCAATGGCAGATGAACAAAAGATTTGTCGTTTCTCTTTCGTGTCTACGGCGTTCATGCTAAGCGGGCTGGGATCGAATCCTTGACTACTAGAGCAACGAGCTAGTAAATAATGTTATTATTTCTCATTATTATTATTTTCATTATGTAAGTTATTTAAAAGCAGTGAGAGTGTAGTGGTCCGTCGGACTGTCAAGTCATAGGTCTCGAGTTCGAATCCACGACACGCACAACCTCTGATTTTTCGGATTCATGTGCGTATTGTATTATTATCACTTGCTTCGGTGAAGGAAAACATTAGGATGCCTGAGAGATATTTCTCGACGGCATTTAAAAGCCAAGTCAGAGGCCCTTGGGCAGCATAAAAACTGTGACACCAGGTTATAGGTACTAACCACACGATAAAGTTTATAGTTATAGTAATTTTCATGTACCAATATTATGTGTAAGGGCATATACTACCTCAAATGGCTTAGCATGATCCTCCGTTACGCTTAAAATACTGCAGCATTAATTTTGAAATAAATATATAAGTAGTAAAGTTATGTTTGGCGGAAATACGATTTCATAAAGTTTTCTCGATAGAAATAAATCCCTAAGTTACCTCCAAATCGAACAATAAACCGCATTCAAAAAGTACTTCAAATTAGATCATGAAACTTTGCATACTAACTGAAGTAACTATAAAGCAGGTCTTATGTTTTTTATTTTTTTCCAAAAGACTTGATTTGATTTTATAAAGAATAAAAACCGCTCATTTCGCACTATTCGGCCGCAGTGACTGACGTAACAACCGCTTTGTAGTGCAAGCTGATTAGAACGTTATTCTAACAGTATTACAAACTAAGTTTGAACCACCACAAATAGAGTTGCTAATCTGAGGTAGTATAGGCTCATATTAGAGTTTAAGTTAATCAAAATAATTTTGACTTGTAATGTTAAATATTATAAAAAGAAATAACTACTGTCCTACATACAGCATATTGCTAGAGCTCCTGAAGCCTGTGATACAGGATTATCCTAGTACAGGCATCATACATTATTATAGGTACCTACATTGTTATTTTTTAGATTCATATTGTATTTTAATTACCTTTTAAGATTCTGAATAAAGATTTTATTATTATTTATTATAAAGTTATTATATATTATGGCTGCCTGAATTTAAGCTCAATTTGGCGTCCAATCTTGGCGTTGAATGCGAAGCGGTCAGAGGTAATACGTTATGAATAAATTAACTAAGCTGGACAGCCGGGGATTGCAGCTTTGAAAAAATGAACCAACACTGTAAATTCACAATTGTTATTATTAAAGCAGAGTGTTTTGGAGTAATAAATAGAATTTTAAATATCATTAGGTTACCTCCTCATAGAATAATTTTTGTTGGGTAATATTTACAGTCCCGAACTGGAAGGAGGACGCGCGGGTTCGCGAGAAGTGGAAAGAATGGAGGGAGGCCTTTGCCCAGGAGTGGGACAGAGCAGGCTAGAAAAAAAAAAAAAAATATATATATATATTTACAGAATTCACCACGCTTACTAGTATCCGTCCGGTTAGTTCCATGTACGGACATGACCGTTATCATTATCATAAATTATCTACCAAAATCTGTATTTGTAACTTCCAATTGTCACTTCAATAATAATAGAAGTTTCCATAGTACCTATGACCATTATTTCACCAGTTATTTTTAATGATGATGATGATGATGATGACATGATACATGTCATCATCATCATCATCATTTCAACCGAAGGACGCGCGCCTTAAAGAGATTTCAGCAGAAAAGAAGGGCCGCAAGAGCCGATGCCTGCCGGGGCTGCGAGGCTGTTCGAAAGAGATACCGTGGCCCCGGAACCACAAAGGGCGATGAAGGAACATGGATGGGTTCTAGTAAGTAAAAGTCTGACACTTCCTCCCGTTCTGGGCGGAGCGGGAGGAGTCATTTGATGATATCACATCCGACAAAATAAATAAAAAACCGGCCAAGAGCGTGTCGGGCCACGCTCAGTGTAGGGTTCCGTAGTTTCCCGTCCGTCACAATAAGTGTTCCCACTTATGAGTTTAAAGGTGGGTATCCATTATGTAAAAATGCTTGCATAAAATCAAAATCAAAATCAAAGCATTTATTTCAAGTAAGCCAGTTACAGGCACTTTTGAATTGTCGAAACAAAGATGAAAATTAATACATATACGAATATACTACAAACTTAGTCCAGAAATTATTTTGTACAACTTTTTGTCTTTTCTTTTTTGTACAAAAACTGTTGTTTCCATCAAGTTCAAAATAATTTTCCTAGAAAGTCCTTATAAAGTTCTACTTTTCAGATTTTTTTCATATTTTCTAAATTTATGCTTCAAAAGTTAGAGGGACACATTGTTTTTTACTTTTGGAGCGATTATTTCCGAAATTATTGACATTATCAAAAAATGATTTTAGAAAACCCCTATTCATTTTTAAATACCTTTCCAACAATATATCACACGTTAGGGTTGAAATAAAAAAAAAATCACTTCCCACTTTACATATAGGGGGGCTACCCTAATAAAACATTTTTTTCCAATTTTTATTTTACCACTTTGTTGGCGTAATTGATATACATATTGGTACCAAATTTCAGCTTTCTAGTGCTAACGGTCACAGAGATTAAGCGAGGACGGACAGACGGACGGACGGACAGACATGGCGAAACTATAAGGGTTCCTAGTTGACTACGGAACCCTAATAAAAAAGGATGGTAGTAGGTGGCGTTCTGTGGTTTCTGCCTACCCCCATGGCAAAAAGGCGTGATTTTGTGTATGTAGGTACAACATATGTAATGCATATTATGTTGGGCACAATTCCAGACTTCAGGCTTCCACTAATTCTAGATGTATTCTTGCTTATTACCAGACAGAACATAGAGGTTTACACCACTATTTGAAAAGGTCATATAAAACACATAACAGGTCGTTTTGATCACAAGTCGAGCGAGCCTCTAGAGAATTCTCCACACTAACGAGGTCCACTTTTATCTCCTATAATAAGAAACTCCCGCAATTCGAGGAAACTTCTCAATTCGACGGTAAGTTTGTCAGTTTTTGTGTTCGTAAACCACGAAGTAAATATCCGTCCGAACAATTTCTCAAAGTAGCATCAATCGTTTTTTCCGACTTCCTGAAAATATTGATAAAAAAACTAGACAACTTATATGATCTTTTGAAGCCAGTTTTTATAAGTTCCAGTTTAACGCAAAAAAATATTTTGAGTTTGGCTTTCAATAATGCAAAACGGAGATACTCTGAATCTTCCTAGGACGTATTACACTGTTTTCGCCAAGCTATTGTTTACTGTGCAGCGAGGAGTTCACGACTCAAAAGTTAGACAAGTTAAAGCAAGTTTAGTGTAGGAAACTGACAGGCCCAGGTCTCTGCGGGTTAACTAGCTTCTCCGAATGTTAAGTAGTTGTTACCAGTTTAAAGACAGTGAGAAGTCATTTTAATCTCACTCTTAGACATACGATTTCCTCAGTTAACGGTGCGTCAGATAAAAGTTGTAAATATAGTCCCGTCCCAAATACAATGCCAGTGTAGACCCCCTCTGCAGGATATGACGACCTCCTTTCTTGCCCATCCTACACATCCACCTGGACCTTCCACGATTCCAACGAAACAGCTGTGCAGGTGGCTATATTCTGGTCGGGTATAATTTGAGTTCATCGACACGCAAAGAAAAAGAATCTCCCACTTATGCCCCAATTGTTTAGGGGTATCGTAGGCCCAGCCCAGTAACTGGAATTTGGATGGTCTCCAACTGCATTTGGTCAGACTGGAATCCGATCCCAACTTAGTCTAAGGCTACGCAGAATATGTTGATGGATGATTATACCCTAACATTTTACTGATTGTGCATATAGAGTAGCCTTATTCAATTGATTTCATTTATTTTAGTCAGACATGAAAATATCCCTAAAGTAGTACACAGATTCGACAAAACATAAAATAATAATAATTAAATAACATAATAGGTATTTAAAATTAATTATTTACACGAAATTATGTTTCTATCTAATGTTGAAATTAATTCATGCATTCAAAGCACGCATTCACTGTTACTGGCACGATAATGTATCACGCAAATGACGCGGTATCCTGACGTCACTCCGAAACTGCAGACTTAAATATAGTAGGTTTTGAATGGCATTTGTACTAAATGCCCCTTGTATAACTCATGTGTTTGTCATAATATGTATATAGAACGCACAAACCAACACAAGAAAAAATCAGTTTTACGGTCATTAGTGAGGTTGTGATTTTATGAGCTCGTGGCTAAATAATAACAGCCGCTCGGGTCAATCGTTAGGTTAAGCCGTGCTTGCCTAGGTTGGTCTGTGGATGGGTGACCACCCATTACATACCGAGTTTCCTCCGTGCCTCGGAAAGCACGTTAAGCCGTTGGTCCCGGCTGTCATTTGTAGATCTTTGACAGTCGTTAGGTAGTCAGAGGCCCAAAAAGTCTGACAACCAGTCTTACCAAGGGGTATCGTATTACCCGGTACTAACTGGGTTGTGGAAGTCAGATAGGCAGTCGCTCCAAGTAAAATACCTACTGGTATTCAGCTGCATCCGGTAAAACTGAAAGCCGACCTCAACACAGTTGGGAAAAGGCTAGGCAGATGATGAGTGAGGTTGTGTTTTTACACGACCGCCCAAAAAAGGAGTGTTATTATCTAGTTAATTCATTATACAGTTTGGAAGGGATACCAATGCACAAATGGTTACAGTATTCAATACATCATTCTGGACACCCACCACATAAACAAAAACCAGCCAAGAGCGTGCCGGGCCACGCTCAGTGTAGGGTTCCGTAGTTTCCCGTCCGTCACAATAAGTGTTCCCACTTATGAGTTTAAAGGTGGGTATCCATTATGTAAAAATGCTTGCATATACGAATATACTACAAAATTAGTCCAGAAATTATTTTGTACAACTTTTTGTCTTTTTTGTACAAAAACTGTTGTTTCCATCAAGTTCAAAATGATTTTCCTAGAAAGTCCTTATAAAGTTCTACTTTTCAGATTTTTTTCATATTTTCTAAACTTATGGTTCAAAAGTTAGAGGGGGGGGGGACACATTGTTTTTTACTTTTGGAGCGATTATTTCCGAAATTATTGACATTATCAAAAAATGATTTTAGAAAACCCCTATTCATTTTTAAATACCTTTCCAACAATATATCACACATTAGGGTTGAAATTTAAAAAAAAATCACTTCCCACTTTACATATAGGGGGGCTACCCTAATAAAACACTTTTTTCCAATTTTTATTTTACCAGATTGTTGGCGTAATTAATATACATATTGGTACCAAATTTTAGCTTTCTAGTGCTAACGGTCACAGAGATTAAGCGAGGACGGACGGACGGACAGACATGGCGAAACTATAAGGGTTCCTAGTTGACTACGGAACCCTAAAAATGGTTGACTGTAAGGTCGGTTTAAGAACTATAATAATTTTACGTGATAACATCATAAGAAAACATTGATGAAAAATTGCATACTTTTATGAATTGAATTGAATTATTATCACTGAATTATCATTATTTTTAACCGACTTCCAAAAAGAGGCGGTTTTCAATTCGTCAGATATTTTTCTTTTTGTGTGAATGTTCAGCCTTTTTTTCGCCAATTGTGAACCTATTTCGATGATTCTTTTTTTGTTTAGAAGAAAATTACCTCGCGGTGGGTGATCCCGTTTAAATTTGGCGAAGATCTGATGGTGGTCTTCGAAGAAATACAATGAAACTCTTCAATTATAGACAGCAAATCGGTCATGATTGCTGCAATCGCTTGGATGTTTGTTGTTTTCACAACATCATAACATATCATCACGCTTGTATGCTCTGAGGGGGAATGCAGATTTGTACAGTACACCCACATTTCGACAGGTATGTTAGGGTTCCATTTTATTGGGGATAAGCCCATTACCATGACATTAACAATATGAAATAAATGACTGCCTCGTTGGTCTAGTGGTGGCGACTACTCAGCATGAGGTCCTGGGTTCGATTCCCAGATCGGGCAGAGTTATTGGGTTTTTCCATCAGGAATTTCTCAGTAACAGCCACGGAGTCTGGATTTGTGCCCTGTTGATGGCAATAGGCTCGCCCCCTATTACATGGGACTTAAACATAACTGGCGAAATGTGGGTGTAGGTAGGTACTATTGGGTACACGTCAGCCCAACTCTCCGGGGATTACAGGCGTGATGTTATGTTAAAATAAATGTGTAGCTAATATTAGTACCTATAGAAAAAACTTAACAAAAAAGTTTTTTATTCGATGTTTAACATTTATTTGCACTTGTTAGATTAAATAATATAAATTAATAAATAAAATTCAAGCAAATATATGACAAGTATTTATTATAAATAAACCATTTCAACAAGATAAAGCTTCATTAACCTCAATACCAAATCTTTGTTATCCAAGAAGGTAAATTATAATTTATTTTTCAACAATATATCGAACATGAAATAATGATATCAGAGATGTCGTTAGTACTACTAGTTTTTAAATTTATCATTACCCATTGATATCATTATTTATTTAATTCACACAACATTTCGGGAGAACACAACATAACTTATACTAATAGTCCTAGTTACACATTTAATTTTTCTACTTCACAATAATTTATGGAACAGGAAGAATACTTAACTGGTGATCTGCTTGGTCCGACAGCTGGACAAAGAAAGTGCTTTCATTCGTGTTACAACCGTTTTTATACACAAAATTAGCCCCAAACTGTGGCGCCAAACTATACCGACCAATAGAATTTTTATAAATCAAGCGGATATGTCAAACCAATTTAATAATATTAACTCCACAGGAAGTGAATTACTTAAGTTAAATCCTTATTATTATACTAAAGGAAATTACAATTTAAATAATTCAAACGGATGTGTCAAGATAAATCCTTTCTACCAACATAGAAACTTAAAGCAAGGTCAATCGGAAACACAATATTTTAAATAAATCGAAAGGAAGTAACAAGATAAAATCTTTATATAAATGAATCGAAAAACTATAATTATGTTATGAAATAAATATTGTAATAAACAAATAGTGTAAAGGCGGTTTTAACAATCATTTTATGGTTTGAATCAAGGAAATTTAAAAACATAGTGCTAAAAATTACAAAAATAATTAAAACGATTGTTTCCTACAAGAGTGCAATACCTAAAAAAACGTAAAGAACAGCAATACGTTAATAGTTACCGATGAAAAATGTATAATAGGCATGACGACAGAATCAAAAAATTGCAAATCTATTAAGTCCGTCAGTTAGAGTAGTGGAAAATAATGAACACATATTTTTTTGTTTTTGTAAATCAATGAATATTGAGAAAGATAAAACGCATCAACTCGGGAGTGGGGGCTCGTGACGTCAAAACTAGCTAAAAATTATACCTAGGCGTGACGTATTGAGAATTTTAAAAGCTTCATATCTTCGTCAATTTTGGTTTACGTAACAAAATAATACTACTACTACCCAGGCGCGGATACAGGGGGGGGGGGGCAATGGGTGCAATTGCCCCCCCCCCCCCCAAACCGGACCAAGTTGTAATGGTTGTAGTTGTAATGGGCGTCGCCAGGAGGAGGCAGCTGCCCCTAGAGGCTCAGGATTTTTAAAAGTTATAGCTTTTCCTGCCTGATGCCATGGAATTGTATTATACGTAATAAATTGTAGCGTAAAATGGAATCACTTAAATTAAGATATTGTTTAATTTAGATATTGGCTCCTTTTTTCTACCTCTGGATTGGCATTCCTATTGGATTTTTGCATGATCGATCTATAGTATAGATCGATCATGCAAAAATCCAATAGGAATGCAGTGCAATGCAATTTATTTCAGGCTTTGTCTATTGTATAGATTCTATACAATAGACAAAGCCTGAAATAAATTAAGTAGGAGTCCCTTGCCCGAGGCCTTATTTATATATGCAATTATAGCATAATTATCTGAGGCAAAGTTGTAAAAAATTTCGAGCTCGCTTCGCTCCCTCTTGAAACCTAGTTTTTCTTGAGTCTTAACTTTGTCTATAAGAGGCCCAGGTAACTCCAGTAGGTCGGTAGGAAGTGTTAAAATTTTCGAGACTTTTAGACTACTTTTTCTTGAATTTATCTAAAATTCGACCTCCTATACGAACGTTCGAAACCAACTCCTATATGAAACCAACTCCTATATGAACGTTCGAAACCATTCTAACCTGTACAAGGCAAGGTGTCATTTATAAGAATTTCTCGCTACGCTCCCCACCCCCCCGGCCCAAAAGCTGGCGGCCCCCTTGTATCTTGCATATCATGGATTTCTGTAAAGTAACGCCCATTTATTTTCAGAAATTATCAATTTTTTTTGTATGAATTTTCCAAAAATTGCCCCCCCTTAAAGGAAATCCTGTATCCGCGCCTGCTACTACCTACTATTTCAGCTGAAAGACGTCCACTGCTGGACATGGGCCTCCCCCGAAGAGGGGTTTTTGCCATAATCGCCACGCTTGGCAGGCGGGTTGGCGATCGCAGTACGGTTGTTAAAAAAGCAAAGAGAACGCTGCTGCCCATTCTCCGGGAAGTCCCTTGTCGCCTCTTACGACACCCACGGGAAGATATGGGAACAAAATAATAAAAACGTGTCAAATATTTTTTGGAAATCTATTTGACGGACTAATTAGATTTTTTTGTCGTCTCGCCTATGTACTGAATCAGTGGTAGGCGTTTGTGTGTCAGTGATCCTTCCACAGGTTAATTAGTTGATGTTACTGTAACTGTTGGTCCTGTAGCTAGACAAAGGCCCATATGAGACCCAGTTCTTTAAATCTAGGGCCAATATGAAAGACTGGTCGTTGGTGTTGTTCCACTATCCTCTTCGTGGCACATATTCCACATAGTGGCTCATTGGCTTTTTGACAAAAGTCAGTTATTTGTGTTTCGGAGCGCAGCATGGTGTATGGCATGGTCAGTTAGATCGACGCCCAGAATACTGCGCACCATAGCGTTCATTTAATTACTTTTCCTCGCGTTGTGTACTCACGGGAACGTTTTAAATGTAGTGTACACTCGGATATAATGTACGTGTATGTATGTGTGTGTGTGTGTGTATAATGTATGTGTGTGTCAACCAGTCTTACCAAGGGGTATCGTATTACCCGGTACTAACTGGGTTGTGGAGGTCAGATAGGCAGTCGCTCCATGTAAAATACTGGTATTCTGCTGCATCCGGTAAAACTGGAAGCCGACCCCAAGAAAGTTGGGAAAAGGCTAGGCAGATGATGACACTCGGATATAATGTAGCTTCCCGTTAGTAAAAGAATTTTTGGAATCGGATCAGTAATTCCGAAGATTACCCCCTATATACAAACTTACAAATACCACTTCATAATATTAGTAAGTATATAGATTTATTTTGATGTTGAGATGGAAGATGTTTATATTTTTAAAAAGAGAGTATAAATGCAAAAGAACGAAAATGTTTAATAATGCTTGGTTTTATAAAAGTATTCTGTTCAAGTGCACCTGATCCGTAAGCCCGGCTTCAACACAGCGACTTCACGCCTTTTAAACTTAGCCGCTGTTACCATTTATTTAAAATATTTTTATTCTATTTATTTTTCACTTACACAATGATGAATTTTATCAACACGAGAAGCTCGTGACTAAATAAAAACAGCCGCTCGGGGCACTCTTTAGGTTAAACCGTGCTTACCTAGGTTGGTCCGTGGTGGGTGGCCACCCATTACATACCGAGTTTCCTCCAGGTCTCGAAAAGCACGTTAAACTGTGGGTCCCATCTGTCATTTGTAGATCTTTGACAGTGTCCCGAAAGTCTGGCAGTCAGTCTTACAAAGGGGTATCGTATTACCCAGTACTAACTGGGTTGTAGAGGTCAGATAGGCAGTCGCTCCATGTAACATACTGATATTCAGCTGCATCCGGTTAGACTGGAAGCCGACCCCAACATAGTTGGGACAAGGCTAAACAAGTGAAAAAAATGTTAAAAGAATTAGTAAGACCTATTTGTATTCTATAAATAAAAACAAACCAAAGTTTCATTCAGAAAAACGAAAAGTAGACGTCTAAATTAAAAGCTTTCACCAACAAGCATATTCGGAGTTCTCCAAGTAAAATACGACCATAAGTTTTTTAATTTATTGATCCAAAAATTTGCTTTTTCCTTGACCTTCTAAAATCTAGTAGACGACGTAAATATGCAGTCCTGACATCTACGAAAATAATAGAGAATATTCGTAATAATAACAATTTAGCAAAAAGTAAGCCTTCTCATCAAAGCCATCCAACTGGAAATTCACGTTTTCTGCTTAAAATTCTTAGAGTAAAGTAGGGGGATTATTAAATTGAAACTTTTCACAAAGAATAAGCTCTCGGAAGGGCAATAAAATTCTCATCTGCATCGGTTATGCCGTTTTGATGTTCCTCCTCAAAGGCGTCAGCCTTGCCCGCCACGTTGTGCGATTATTGTAATAAATAAAATGGAAAGGTTATTATTATGTTTTGAAAATGTTTTAAACTGGCACAAAGGTTTTGTGTATCTCTACTGCACACACACAAGACCTTAACCACAGAAAACAACAAGTTCTAATTTCAAGACAAAGCTTTTGGTTTTAGCTCCATTGTTACAGTGCCTTTTTATTCATTTATCACAATAACAAAGTGACATTTTTTCAGCAAAGCAAAATTTTATTCTACAGAAAAAGCTGCCTTAAGTAGTTGTGTAAAACTTAACTAAAAGCGTTTGTCACTTTCGATAAAAAACTGCTTTTCCTCATAAACTCAATTTATCATACGTACGTACTTATCTATTGTAGTCTTAATTAGTCGATTATTTTTGTTAATTATCCCTCTTTGGTCTTGTGGCCGCAAGCGTGAACCCTTTTTTTCGGATGGGAAATCATCAAATAACTCCTCCCGCTCTGGGCGGAGCAGGAGGGAGTGCCAGACTTACTGACTAAAACCCATCTATGTTCCTTCATCGCCCTTTGTGTTCCGGGGCTACGGTATCTCTTTACACGAGAAGCTCGTGGCTAAATAAAAACAGCCGCTCGGGACACTCTTTAGGTTAAACCGTGCTTACCTAGGTTGGTCTGTGGTGGGTGGCCACCCATTACATACCGAGTTTCCTCCAGGTCTCGAAAAGCACGTTAAACTGTGGGTCCCATCTGTCATTTGTAGATCTTTGACAGTGTCCCAAAAGTCTGGCAGTCAGTCTTACCAAGGGGTATCCACCACAACCCAGTTAGTACTGGGTAATAACCCAGTACTAACTGGGTTGTGGAGGTCAGATAGGCAGCCGCTCCATGTAACATACTGACATTCAGCTGCATCCGGTTAGACTGGAAGCCGACCCCAACATAGTTGGGACAAGGCTAAACAAGTGAAAAAAATGTTAAAAGAATTAGTAAGACCTCGAACAGTCCCGCAGCCCCGGAAGCGTAAACCCTGGGGCTCAGACCTTTTGGAATTTCACCATCTCCGTCGGCGGCCGGCCAGGCGAGTGAAGTAAATATTCAATTACAAAACAAATGTTGGCAGCATTGATTACTTATAATCGAACTATTCGTATGAATCGAAAAAAGTACTTATATTCATTTTAGAAAATTATTTCTAAATGTTTACGCAACAGTCCGAATCTTGCTCAAATTCATAGTTCTCAAGATTAAAATTGATTTATACCCATCTACTTGAGAAACACGATGAGCTAAGACTCTAAGCAAGACTATCTGCGCTTTTCTTTCAATTTTAGACTGTAATAGCAGCTGGTGTTAGCTAGTCTTGAAAACAATCTGTGAAGCGAAAAGCCGAAAAGTTTTTCCATCACTGGGATTTCAGGGATTAGTTACAGCCGTGATGGCGTTATCTGAACAAGACAATGCCTGGATTTCAAAAGAGAATGTGACCTCTGACCTTCAACTTAGATAAAAAACACCGACCTCATCTACATAGTAGATATGTAAAAAAAAGAAAAGTTAAAGTTTTTTCAAGAACTCACTTACAAAAATAAATACCTATAATTTACCGTTTGATGTTATGTTATCTAAATGACGTACTTTAATATAATTACTATGTTACGACAACCTACTTTCAAACTTGTCACGTCATGAGATGACAAAATAATGAATGTCGAAATCATCCAAATAGGTATGTATGTATATCCCTACTGTATTTGTTTTCCAAGAAAATTGGTTCGTCCTTCCCTTCTGTTCAGGTTAAGGGACCTATTCAAATATCAGTTACAAGGCAAAAACAACGAGAGATATCTTTTTACGTCACAATAATATTATTTTTACGAAAGATATTCTATTTCTTTCAATTTGGAAGCGGATCTGTTTACTTTTCATGTATTTAGGCACTTAATTAATCATTGGTTGGCTGGACAAGTTATTTTTTAGTTTTGATTTTTTTGTAAAAAAGGGACGTTGTAATATTTTTTTTTGTAATTTTAAAGCCAGGGATGGAAATGTATTTAAAAGAAAAGTAATTTACATTTGCTTCTTTTTCGGAAAAGATTTTGGAATAAATGTAGTCATAATGGCTAAACGAGGGAATTTTTCACGCGGTTTTCAAAACGGAACTTAAAATAATTAATTGATGTTAAGTGGCGCGAGAAAAGAGTTTGTTGAAGGAATTGGAGGATGCCTTTTCCCAGCAGTGGGACAGTATAAGAGCTAAGTAATAAAAGATTTCGAAAATAATTTAGACTTAAACTCATCATTTGCCTAGCCTATTCCATCTACGTTAACCCGACGGCTTCCAGTCACACCGCATGCAGCAGAATAGAAGTGATTTAAATGAAGCGGAATATCCAAAACCTTTCAAATTCCTGGTCATATTATTTTTATGTCTGACGTATAATCTAATCCATAAGTTTTGTATTGATGCTGCTATTATATTAAGTGGCCACTATTTTGAAAATAAAATAAAATGGCGAAAGTTACTCAGGCCACAATTTTGAAACCTCACTGGAAAGTAAACAATGAACTTGAAAACATTTAATTTAAAACCAATCAATGCAATTTCTTATTAGGCTAATGACTTTCAGTAAATACAACCATCAGCTTTCTCTTTTAATATTTTATTTAAAAACAATAATATTATATACCGATATACTTTAGATAGGACTACTTATCTTGTTTGCCCTAATTAGAAGATTTTTCATACACATTGACTTGTTATGGATAAAACCATCATTAAAATCTATAAAACAAAATATATTTTTTAAAACATACCTCAGTAGTGTTGTCAGATATTTAAGCTAAGAAAGGTTGCTTGTGACCTCAAAAATAACGTTTTTGCGTAATTATTCAAGGAGTGGGCGAAGTAATTTGTCTCCGTAGATTGTAGGTCCTCACAGAGCCGGTGTCCTGTAGCCCGGTGGTTCACTTATTAGTCTTGTTTTCGCAAGTCTCATCAGGATACCACTTTCAAGTACTTTTCTAATTACTGTTTTGTAGGTTTCTTTTTAAAGACTTTTTGTACTTAATTAGGTATGCGTCGTTTTTTAGGGTTCCGTAGTCAACTAGGAACCCTTATAGTTTCGCCATGTCTGTCCGTCCGTCCTCGCTTAATCTCTGTGACCGTTAGCACTAGAAAGCTGAAATTTGATGACAATATGTATATCAATCACGCCGACAAAGTGGTAAAATAAAAATTGAAATAAAATGTTTTATTAGGGTAGCCCCCCTATATGTAAAGTGGAAAGTGTTTTTTTTTTTAAATTTCAACCCTAACGTGTGATATATTGTTGGAAAGGTATTTAAAAATGAATAGGGGTTTCCTAAAATCATTTTTTGATAATGTCAATAATTTCGGAAATAATCACTCCAAAAGTAAAAAACAATGTGTGTGTCCCCCTCTAACTTTTGAACCATAAGTTTAGAAAATATGAAAAAAATCTGAAAAGTAGAACTTTATAAGGACTTTCTAGGAAAATTATTTTGTACTTGATGGAAACAACAGTTTTTGTACAAAAAAGACAAAAAGTTGTACAAAATAATTTCTCGACTAAGTTTGTAGTATATTCGTATATGCAAGCATTTTTACATAATGGATACCCACCTTTAAACTCATAAGTGGGAACACTTATTGTGACGGACGGGAAACTACGGAACCCTACACTGAGCGTGGCCCGACACGCTCTTGGCCGGTTTTTTTCTATACAAATTTTGACTAGCTGCTTGGAGTCTTATGCCCGGGGAATGGCAATCGGCTCGCCCGCTATTGTATGAGATTACCTACTAAAGGTGCCTGCATAACATTTCAGAATTTACAAACGTATGATATGCTATGCCATGAACCGATTTTCTTTCTTTTTCCACATTCTCATCACACGTTCAGTGGTTATGAAGCAATAGACAATGGGACAGGGTTGATACGAGATTTTATATAGCAAAACAAAGAAATGCCGCAATATCTTTGTGTTTGTGACAAAAGAGACTAACCTTCGCCGCCGTTTCATGATAATAATATGTTGAAAATAATTTTCCGTCGGTATCTGATTGCATTAACGTAATTAAAACGAGTTAGACGATAAAAAAAATTTTTTTATAACACGAAACTTAAAATTAGAACATAAAAACTACAACATAATGTATAAAATATTTTTTTATTGAAATAAAATAACAAAATATAAACATACATAACTAATACAAATAACAATCCACATAAAAAAATTAATGAAACAAGAAACATTTAAAAAAAACTGTACAAAAAGAATAAATTAAAAAATGCCGAAAAATAACTTACCTCTGAAGTCGACGCGTGCGAACTTCTCGTTCTTACACTTCAGTATTTTAAAACGGTTTAGTTTAACAACGAGCGACATGATTGAGAATTTTAATAAATCACGTCACAGAAAAACTCACAGGGACCCAGGAAATAAATATTTTCCTGGGCCATTAAAATTAGGAACGGCGCGAAAGAGCAGACTAGCAAATAGAACGGTCGAACTTTCGCGCGTGGACTGGGCAACCGAGCGAGCAGGCAACCGGCTCGGGCCGTAGTTGCCGATAGAATGGCGAGGGCTGCCGGAGGGCGGGAGGATCCAGGCAGCAGTACCTCCCTCCCTCCCCCGCAAGCCTCAAGGCCTTCAAAGCTCGCTCTCCTGCCGCCTGTAGCGTATTTCAATAAGCTCCAGGTGTTTCGATACGCAAAAGCGTACAGCACGAATGATAAATATTTATAAGTGTGTCTTGTGTTTTACATGATAGGTACATATTTGTTTGGAGATAATAAATAGGAGACTTGAATAACAATGATATTTTAAGTTTGCAATAAAATATTCGTTCTGCGTCGCTAAATAGGCGCCATTTAATAAAAATGTGGATGTCTTTCATAACTTAATTCGCAGGCAAATAGTAGATACGAATTATGTTATATTCAACACTGAAAAAGTTGGCATAGTTTCTGAAGTTTTTATCAGGCCGTGCAAAATGTAATTCTTAAGTTTTTTGCATTTGGGAACGTTCTTACATATTAAATAAAACACATTTAAAATATTTTCGACATTGTTATTATAATGAAACCAAATTCCAGCATCTTCTCCATGTTTGGGCCCAATTTAAAACTTCTTAAATCGCAACCGGGGGCCTAGTCTACTAAGACAAGTAATAATGGTTTCCAAAGCGTTTCAATGACTGTGATCTGGATTATCATGAGGTATTTATGCCACACATAAACATATTTTGAACTCCTCATTTACCGTTATTGCAGACGGAAGATATACCATGACATTTTCTAGACACTAATATTGGTAACTCCAAAGACGATCATTCTTTGATACTTACGATGCAATATGACTGGCAACGCAAACAAAATCGTAATCTGTTTGCAATAGCCGAGCCATTGCTCGCTCGTCTAATTTTAGTGATTATAACTTATTAGAAGTTGCATATTGACAAAATTACTTCAAGCTGTTACCGAGACAATGGATGACTTTTGTACTAATAGTCTCACAAATCTCCTTGGTTAGCTCTGATGAATTATGATTACGATGTTGATGATGATGCCAGCTAGCCGATTTCGGCCACAGCGACTACATTCGATGGGTTTTTAGGGTTGTTGTCGATAGTTTTGCTGCTCTTGCATGCGCTTGCAAGGTGCTAGCATGTCCAACTTCAGCCGAAAAACTCCGAGCACTAAGCGGACATGTCTTGTTTTAATTTAGTTTTAAAGTCTGTTTATTTCTATATTTTTTGTAAGTAACGACAACGTTTTGTGTGCATGCAGAGGCGTATCTTGGGTGGGGCAAGTAGGGCACGTGCCCTGGGCGCTTTTCGAAGAGGTTGCAAAAATCGCCAAAAAAAAAACTATATAAAATATAAAAAAATATATATGTTATAGGCAATGTGTATAATCCGGCATTGTATAGAATGCCTAGGCTTTATATATATTGCCTAAAACGTTCAGGCAATGTATATAATACGATTCATTTCATACATTGCCTAGGTATTTTATACATTTCCTAGGTAAAGTGTAAAATAGTTTAAACATTGAACATCATTTCATACATTGCCTGAACAACCCCGGATACATTTCCTAGGTATTGTATAGAATGCCTGCATTGTACACATTGCCTTTAACATATATATAAAAATCAGAGTCCAAAACTAGATGGAGTACAAGGGTTGAAGCAGTAAAGCCAATCCAAAAATATCTGGAAGATATGCTGAACCTTCTCCAAAATATGACAGACGATAGCGATCAAACCAGTGAAACAAGAAGTGAGGCCAGACTTCATAGTCGCATGTTATCCTACGATTTTCTGACGTTGTTAGGGTTCTGGAGCGATGCGCCTCCATTGACCGTGTCCAAAAGCGACTCTATGACCCATTGAATTTCCATAATGCTGCCTTGGACATAAAAGCCCTCCGAGACTATTTTTCAGATGGAACAGAGAGATTAGTTAATGAGGCATTAAAAAGAGGGCTCAATCTTTGCCAGGAATGTGATGTAGCCACGGAAAGGCGTCGAAGGCGAAAATGTATGGCTGGAGAGAGCGCATCGGACGCAGGGTTGACCGATAAAGAAGAAATGGAACGAGTAATGAAGGCCATCCTCTGGATCGTATTGTGTGTGAAATAAGTGAAAGGTCTTTTAGTAAGCTGAAATTTTATACTTTCGTATTTGCGGGCTACAATGGGTCAAGAAAGGTCATGAATGCGACCTAGCTTTGCTCAGGGTAGAGCGAGAAGAGACGGATAAAATTTTTCGAAAACATCATCGATATGTTTGCGTCGCAGAAGGCATAGGAAGGTGCAATTGTAAATGCAATTCTAAAAGTTTTACGGACCAATACAAAAAGAAAATAAATGTTTTATATTTTATAAATAAAATTCATGATTTTTTTATTAAGGTAGTGTATGTTTTTTTATATAAAGATAATTAACGAAGAGGCGCAACTATGATGCGTGCCTTATGCGCCATTTTAGATTGGTACGCCCCTGCCTGTAAGTGATTGTTACACTTTATTCCGATTTGTTACTTCTGTTTCATTTGCTTGTATTAGTGTGTAAACAATATTGTTGGTGTACCAAATAAATAAACACATGTTAGAACACCATTGACTTGAAAGAAAACTCCTTTCAGTACAAGTGCTATGCCAAGCTATTTAATTTAGCACAGACTACATGGGTCCCCCACGCTTTGACATACTCGTAATGTCACCAAGAAAATTATACTTGACTTTAGTTGACAGCACAGACTACATGGGTCCCCTTGCTTTGACATACTCATAATGTCACCAAGAAAATTATGCTTGACTTTAGTTGACAGCACAGACTACATGGGTGACCTTGCTATGACATAATGTCACCAAGAAAATTATGCTTGACTTTAGTTGACAGCACAGACTACATGGGTCCCCTTGCTTTGACATACTCATAATGTCACCAAGAAAATTATGCTTGACTTTAGTTGACAGCACAGACTACATGGGTCCCCTTGCTTTGACATACTCATAGAAAATTATGCTTGACTTTAGTTGACAGCACAGACTACATGGGTCCCCTTGTTTTGACATAATGTCACCAAAAAAATTAAACTCGACTTTAGTTGATGTTATGTTTGTTGGAATTAAAGACACCGTTGATTAGACTTGGTTTATTAAGACGAGGAACACATTATATACAAAGGCAGTTTAGTAGGAGTATCACAGACGGGATCCGACATAGCAGTGCCGGAGTGACAGGTATAAACCGGAACCATAGATATTATATCTAGTGGTGTACACACTACTTTATAATAACTAACTAAATAGTGATGTTACAACAGTTGACAGCACAGACTACATGGGTTACCTTGCTATGACATAATGTCACCAAGAAAATTATACTTGAATTTAGTTGACAGCACAGACTACATGGGTCCCCTTGCTTTCACATAATGTCACCAAGAAAATTATACTTGACTTTAGTTGACAGCACAGACTACATGGGTCCCCTTGCTTTGACTTAATGTCACCAAGAAAATTATACTTGACTTTAGTTGACAGTACATACTACATGGGACCCCACTTGCTTTGTTATAATTTCACCAAGGCCGTAGGCATGTGGGACCAGTTGATGAACGACTCAAACGAAATATGTTTGGTTGACCGTACTTTCCCAAGACATAAATTTGTTTTGTTTTCTTGTGGTCCCAAAATACCACAAAAAAATATTTAGGGGGAATCTGGGACCGTCGTCCTGGTCCCGAAAGCCCCCCGACCCAATTAAACTTGGCTTTAGTTGACATAACAATAACAAAACTGAAACGATATGACAATAATGATGTTGTACACACGGCGACACATCAAGCTTTAATTTCCTGTATAACATGGCCTCGCTTTATATAGATTTCCCGTACAATAAGAGATGCGCATAAACTAGTTAACCCATAACTTGATTGGTCGTCACCCGTACCTTACTAATGAAGGGTAAATCTAAGATATTATAACATCACACACACACACACACATTCACACACTCACATTTTTGATATTGTAACATCTATATGTACCATGTCCTGACAAATAAACATTTTTGATTTGATTTTTGATTTGATATTAAGGTTTGCGTAAATAGAAGGTAATTATGATTGTTATGTGTTTTTTTATTTTTATAAATAATTACATGTGAATTAAAAAAATACCTAATATTGCATCAAGCGCCATTCTTCAAATATTAATAAACTTACAGATAACATTTTGGGTACGAGGCATGACATATGTAATCTAAACTATAAATAATATAATCTATACTTAATATTATAAAGAGGAAAGATTTGATTTTTTGTTTGTTTGTGTGTTTGTTACGATTTAACTCTAAACTCTTCGACCGATTTACTAAAAATTCTTTCACCATTAGAAAGCCACGTCTTTACTGGGTAACATAGGCTATATTTTATCCCCGTACTCTAACGGGACCGGGAACTACGCGGGTGAAACCGCGTGACGTCCGCTAGTAATATAATAAATACTAATATTATAAAGAGTAAAAGATTTCATTTTTTGTTTGTGTGTTTGTTACGATTTAACTCAAGAACTACTTAACAGATTTTAAAAGTTATTCCACCATTAAAAAGCTACATCTTTACTGAGTAACATAGGCTAAATAGGCATAAATTATATTGATGTCATGTGAATTAGCCGAGCTATCCTAATTTTCGCGGACGAAGTCGCGTGCTAGTTTAAGAATATTGGCATACAGGTACCGTTAACGACGTATTTTTATGATAGCATAAGGTAGAGTAGCAGTAGCGAAGGGTCAAGTTTTGTAAGAGGTAAGCCGGAGTGTGATTTTATTATTTGTCTATAGAATACTGACTGTGCCATTTTTCAAAGGGAATCCGGTAGGAATCGAGTTGTATGGAAGCTTCGCCACTGTAGAGTAGGTAGGTCTGTAGTGAGCAGTGGCAGTTTGTACGCACTAGGCACATAATTAACCAATCACCGCAACAAACTGTCAAGCCATACAGCTCCACGGGACCACGGGTTGTTGTGGTTGGTCTGTGGTTGGGCGACTTTCTAGTACAAAGAGTGCAACCGTTCGTCTAGAAGCACGTTAAGCAATGAGCTCTCCCTATCTGCTGTTTCAATTCAAACATCGGTGATCTCTCACCATTTACGGTAAAACCATACATTCATAATGCACTAAGTAATGCTTATTTGAGTATTCAGTAAACGATTAGCGGTCATCGCGTGTGCTCCCTCGCTGCTTTATATTACTAAACCTTTGGTCCGGACAATATATTTAATTTGACTTTATAAGCAGCAGTATCATTGAACCAACTTCCTAGCCTTTACACCGCATTTACTCAGCTAATAACTTTTCGACCTGATTATGCTTTCATAAAAGCTACCATGCCGTTGTTGGTAATATCAGGCAAAGCAGGGTTGGTAAACACGTGGTCGAGTTGGCATGATATACTACTGTAGAATTGTAGACTGCCTCGTCTAGTGGCCGCAAACACGACTGCTGGTTTTGGGTTTGATTCCCGGGTCGGGCAAAGTGTTTTATTTATTTATTTATTTATTTATGTACACACAAAATACTTTACAGGACAATATATTTACATAGAAGAGCACAAAGGTACTGCTTATTTCTTATGAAATTTCTTCCAGCAGACCTGCGAGAGGAAAGTTGGATAAGAAAAGTAGGGATAAGAAAAGTAGGTTTGGGATTTTCCATCAGGAATTTCTCAGTAGCAGCCACAGAGTCTGGATTTGTGCCCGGTTGATGGCAATAGGCTCGCCCTAAACATAACAGGCGAAATGTGAGTCATCATCATCATCATCAGCCTGTTAATGTTCCCACTGCTGGGACATAGGCCTCCTCTCTATGAGAGGGAATGGGCTATAATCCACCACGCGGGCCCAGTGCGGATTGGTAGATGTCAAATGTCTTCGAATTTTGTGGTTCTAGAACATGCCGGTTTCCTCACGATGTTTTCCTTCACCGTTTTGAGAGCAGTCGTGATGAAATAAATTACACAAAGTAATGCGCCTGCCTAGGTTCGAACCCACGACTTACTGTTCATAAGTCGCGGCCGCCACCACATGGGCCACCGCTGCTCTCAAAATGTGAGTGTATTATTAGATACACCTCTGCCTATTCCTTCGGGTATATACAGGTGTGATGTAATGTATTTATGTACTACTGTATAAAAACTCGAGGAGCTCATGGCTAAATAATAACAGCCGCTCGGGTCGATCGTTAGGTTAAGCCGTGCTTGCCTAGGTGGGTCTGTGGATGGGTGACCGCCCATTACATACCGAGTTTCCTCCGTGCCTCGGAAAGCACGTTAAGCCGTTGGTCCACGGCTGTCATTTGTAGATCTTTGACAGTGGTTAGGTAGTCAGAGGCCCGAAAAGTCTGACAACCAGTCTTACCAAGGGGTATCGTATTACCCGGTACTAACTGGGTTGTGGAGGTCAGATAGGCAGTCGCTCCATGTAAAATACTGGTATTCAGCTGCATCCGGTAAAACTGGAAGCCGACCCCAACACAGTTGGGAAAAGGCTAGGCAGATGATGATGTATAAAAACAGTTTCTAGAAAAAGCCACTCGGCCGACCCGATCATGATTCAGCAATGGTGGATTCCGGAGAGTTTAATACTGATCGGCGTCAACCGAAAAATGACGAATGAGTACCTACAGTAATTACTTCAGATAGGCTTTGTTGTTGAAGGCCCTTCTAACCCTAAAATTAGCAACTCTATTTGTGGTGGTTCAAACTTCGTTTGAAATACTATCTATACTAATATGATAAAGCTGAAGAGTTTGTTTGTTTGTTTGTTTGTTTGAACGCGCTAATCTCTGGAACTACTGGTCCGATTTGGATGATTACTTCGAGGAAGGCTATAGGCTATATAACATCACGCTGCGACCAAAAGGAGCGGAGCATAAATGAAAAATATTGCAAAAACGGTTAAAAATGTATTCCTTTTGTGAGCTGTTTCTCTTTTATGTGACGCAGACGAAGTTGCGTGGGTCAGCTAGTGTTAGAATAAAGTTCTAATCAGCTTGCACTACAAAGCGGTTGTTACGTCAGTCACTGCGGCCGAATAGTGCGAAATGAGTGGTTTTTGAAAAACAAAAAATCTATTGATTGGACTAAAAAAATAAAACACATAAGACCTGCTTTATAGTTAGTTCAGTTAGTATGCAAAGTTTCATGATCTAATTTGAAGTATTTTTTTAATACCAGGGGTTTATTGTTCGATTTGGAGGTATCTTTGAATTTTTTTTTCAATCGAAAAAAGTTTATGGAATCGTGTTTTCGTCACACATAGTACCTAGCTTAATCCTCAACTTTACCATATATTTATTTCAAAAATAATGCTGCAGTTTTTAGGCGTAACAGAGGATCATGCTAAGCCATTTGAGGCATGTTAGGCCCTTCATCATCATCATCATTTCAGCCAAAAGACGTCCACTGCTGGACATGGGCCTCCCCCAAAGGGGGGTTTTTGCCATAATCGCCACGCTTGGCAGGCGGGTTGGCGATCGCAGTACGGTTGTTACAAAAGCACAGAGAACGCTGCTGCCCATTCTCTGGTAAGTCCCTTAGTCGCCTCTTACGACACCCACGGGAAGATATGGGTTGTTAGGCCCTTAACAAATATCAATAAAATCGAATGTACCTACCAACCCAAACTAGTGTCAAGTTCTACCATGTCATTTTACACCGATATCAAATTAATTAATGACTAACGACATGCATACGTTCCCGCACATCATGCATAATTTTGGTTCAACGTAATTAGTTCGGGAGTCAAATAACAAAATAGAAAGCCAATTTATCGTTGTCATATGGGATTACAATATGGCGCCTATAAATTGCAGTAATTGGCAATAGCTACGTTGCATGTTTTTGTCACGAACTCAAAATCACAACTAAAGTATATGAGTCATGCTCTAATTATGCACACTATGCTCCCTAAAAGGAATGCAACAATTTTAAAATAACTGACGTGTCGCTAAAAAACGTCAATCGTTCACAGATGGCATCGGGCGCCCCGCACTCCCTCTACGTGAGCGCATCTGAGCTGTTGATACATCGTTTGTAACTGAGTAACGTTCACCGCTGGCTTTAAATGATTGTTTAGTCATCGCCTGGGTATGAGACGGACGGTGTATGCGGTATTTCTGTGTGTTGTGACGTAGTCGACGTGGGAGTCGCTCTTCGTCTGTATCACAGCGAGTCATCAGACTCAGGAGGACTCAGTTGTGACTCGTTTCTTGTCGAAACCGCTCGTTGGTGCCCTGTTTTCCATATTCTTGAACACGCTCTACCATGCACGATACTATACGGAATCAGGTATTTATTTATTCCTTTTGTTTTCAAAGCTGTGTCAATGGCGAGGCGTATGTTTATTTTTTGTTTTATTCTGTGTTCTGCATCGCTATCTTGTTTTTTCTGTTTTTATTTTTATGCCGAAACTGCACAATGATGGTGTTTATTCGTGTTTTAATTTATGATCTGATAGTCAAAGCACTGAATTTTATTTTGGTTTTGTTGTATTATGTGTACCGTACATTTATTTGCACATTTATCTAGGTACATTTTATTATTCTGACGTAATATTTAAAAATGGAGAAAAAATTAAGAAATTTATTCTAGTCACGTAGTAGTCCGTCCGTAGTCCTTTTATTTGATGTATCAATTATAAATTTAATAAAAAAGTATGGGTTTAAAAACCACACGTGATTAATTCGCGACAATCTGTTGCGCAGTGCCACAGAAGGCCAAGGTCTCAGTTCCGTAACTGGCGACACTTCGTATCCATGATAACATTATCACTATTATACGATAAGGGTGGTCAATAATAACTACATATTTTAACTTTTATTAGACAATTAACATAATAGATGAGGCTTTTGCCCGGCAATGGGACAAAATAATGTAAGTAATGTACTATCGGGGTCTTTTCCGCCTGACCATTTTAACATGCGGAGGCGCCGAGCCACACCCCCTTAAAGTTTGGGCCTATTAGAAAAGCCTTAACTTTGGCGCGCAAAATAACAATAACTCTCGTTTGGCGTGCGTCGTCAGTGCGCTCGTCCGATCTTTTCATTCATTATTTCTATACAAAGTCAACGGGGCGGGGCTAGAGAGCGTTTCTATGTTGCGAGTGCAAGCAAAAATAAGCTTAGTGGTGGTCAGGCGGGAGTGTCCTCGATAGTACCTAACAGGCTTGTAATTATTATCTATTGTTTAATGTTCTTTAATGGTTTAATAGACTCGTCCTATTAAGATGAGGCTTAAACAGAACTGACAAAATGTGCGTTTACTATTAGGTCTACTTACGCCTAAACCTTCCGGAGATTACGGGCGTGATGTTATGTTTCTGTAATGCTTTAATTGAATATATTTTTAAGAGCGTGCTCATATATTTTCGGCGTTTGACCAAAAATACGTAGTTTTCCAAGTCCTCAATATTTGTTATATAAAGATAATGGCATAATATTTCAATGAAGAATCATAAATCTGGCTTTGTTTTAGTTCGTAGATTGATTAGAATTTTGTTATAATAGTTAATATTACGAGAAATAGCAATTTTGCGACAGCCAATTTCAAGCAAACGTTAAACATTAGGTTTTCTCCTGCCTGCTGTATCAAACTGGTAACACGAAAAAATAAAAAAAATATATATATGTACTGGTCATATAGTCCTCAAGGTTGTAGATTGATTAGAATATTAAAATAAAAATTGAATCGACGCAAAAAAGAAACGATATTCAAAAGCAATATTGATCTAAAATGTATGCATTTTCAGCGTCCATTATATTCCAAATAAACTCAATTTTATCAAATAAATTAATAATAAATAAAATTAAAGTACCTACTATCATTCTCAATTCAGCTCGCTCCTCAGTCTCATGTCAGTCTCGTCTCTAATTTTCGTCAATAACAATCGACAATCGTCCGGAGATCAATATTATTATCGAGTCGTGTAGGCCGGTCGAAAAAATTTGATCCAGGAAGGAAAAATCAAAAAATTGCGAAAAAAATGTAACAGCCCTCTTAAAAGAAATGGGAATAGTAAGTAACGCTTACATAGTAACAAAAACATTAGTTCGTTATGCCACAAATATTTTAAAACTATTCTTATAGTCTCCGCTAGATAAGTAAGAATTAAAGGTCATTAACCCGCATATATTTATTCAAATAGGTACATAATTCCGAAAACAGAAATAATGACATAAACTTGTCCCGAAACGACCTTTATCGTGATCCTTGACTTATTCTAGTAATAAAAACAATTCATAATGTATTTTCGGGGTACCTACCTACGCAGACAAATTAAGGAAAGAGCAATGACCTTTAATTCTTACTTATCTGACTTAGACTATAGTCATGTTTTTCGAATGCCTTGTCTTCGTAAAACTCGATAATATTCACTTAATTTGTAAACAGCTAGTGTCAATTTTGACGCCACAATATTTTAAATTTATTATGGCAGGGTTTTTACAAAGATTCACGTAGTACTTGAAGTCTTGAATTCAATGACGTATTATATATAGACAGTAGACACGTCATGAACCAACATCGCGGCGCTTAAAAACGGCGAAAATACTAGAACTACTTATAAGCGTGAAGAAAGAGAAAGAAAATATGACACCGAACGGCGGGATGCCTGTTGCGAGAGGGAGATAAATATACATCTTCAGTCACGTCACAGGATTTATTAAATTATAAACAAACGTAGCGTCGCGCGACAGGTTGGTGCGTAACTAAGCGCGATGTGGCCAATTGGCTTCATTACATGTTATCATTTTAGAGTGCGGACAACGTATCTATAGTTTATATATCATTGCTTGAATTGAGCGAGATGACCAAAAGAATAGGGCAGACACGAGTCTGGAATAGGGAAGATGCATAAATTTTCTTTTGTTTATTTCGATACGGAATGTTAAAGTACTATAAAAATAATCGACAAAAAGCGGAAACAAGACATAAATCGGCCAAATAACACAAAAGTTATAACCGTTTAAACTTTTGTGTCTTATCTCTTTCTAGATAAACGGAATTTAGTATGGATTTTGTACGTCGATGCACAGCAATGACGTCATTCGTGTTATCGGATCTCTCTGTCTAATCAGCAGTTTCAAATGCTTATAACTTAGTATTTTTAATAGATATTTTAAGAATAATTTCACTTGGCTATTTCTGATGTTAATACAAAGCGTATTAAGAGGGCTATTACAAATTTTCTTGTTTTTGAGTGTTTTAAGAGTCTAGCACTCAAATATAAGAAAAATTTTGATTTTTATTTTGAGCACTCCATAGAGAATTAATCAAACTTTCTCGGGCATATATCTTTTTTAATTTTGTGGCCATATCTAAACCATAATCACACTTCTAAACTGAGATTTTAGAAGTGTGATTATGGTTTAGATATGGCCACAAAATTAAAAAAGATATATGCCCGAGAAAGTTTGATTAATTCTCTATGGAGTGCTCAAAATAAAAATCAAAATTTTTCTTATATTTGAGTGCTAGACTCTTAAAACACTCAAAAACAAGAAAATTTGTAATAGCCCTCTTAACATCAGAAATAGTTTAGAGTGATAAAAAAAAATCATGCATCTTCCCTATTGTGCCCGTTTGATGGCAATCGGTTCGTCCCCTATTACATGGGACTTCAAACATCTGGCAAAGTGTGGTGTTTTAGGTACACCTCTGTTCAACCCTTCAGGTAATACAGGCATGATATCATGATATGTCTACAAAAGAATCTGTAGGTAAATTGCATTGTATTTTGTACTAGCGGACGCCACGCGGTTCCACCCGCGTAGTTCCCGTTCTCGTGGGAGTACGGGGATAAAATATAGCCTATGTTACTCAGGGTGAATGTAGCTTTCTAATGGTGAAAGAATTTTTGAAATCGGCGCAGTAGTTTTTGAGTTTATTCATTACAAACACACACACACACAACAACATCAACAACAGCCCATAAAGTCCACTGCTGGACATAAGCCTCTCCCATGATGGGAGGAATTTGCCGTAATCTCCACGCTTGGCAGGCGGATTGGAGATCGCAGTGATGAAAGACTAACAGAAAACGCTGCTGCCCATTCCCAGGTCTACGGAGGCGCAAGGTGTTCTGCCTCAGACATTAGTCGCCTTATACAACCCACCCGTGAGTGTAATGGGTTGGTACTATTCTACTCTGCCGGAAACCACACGGCTAGCCACAGACACACACAAATACAAATCTTTCCTCTTTATAATATTAGTGTAGATATATTGTATATTAAATATACCTATCTATATACTAATTAGTATATTTACTTCATATCCACATATTATCAGTAGGGCGTGAACTGTCAGTGTAATAATAATATGTAGGTACAAGTACCTACATATTACAACCAACGAGGCAGTCTTGTATGATGATAACAAGTATCATCATACAAGACTGCCTCGTTGGTCTAGTGCAGTGTTTTTCAACCTTTTTCATGACACGACCCCCTTAGTATGAAAAAATATTTGGCGACCCCTTTCGCTTTTTTTTTCTTGTATTATTATGTTACAAATATATCTATACAAAATTTTACATATTAAAAAAAACACTTTTGACGTGACAACGTCTTATAAATTGGTTTGCCGGGTGACACTTCAAGAAACTGCGTTACGCTCCCGCTCACGTTATGCGCTCACAATGAGAGCGAGTGAGAGCCCGCCTAAGAGCGAGAGAGACAGACATAAAAAGTTTATTTTACCACTCAAAGTCGTTGTCACGTAAAACTTTCGCCCGTATACCGACTTTACAGGCAACCAATTTTTTTTTCAATTTGGAATTCGATTTAATTCTCAAATTCTCAATGTAGCAAAAACGGATCCACGATGGGAGAAATTAGTTAATGACAAACAAGCAAAACCTCAATAAGATGGATGACTACTAATAGGTTTTTATTTTGTTAATTTATATGAACATACAAATGTTTATATCCTTTAGTTAACATTTTGTTATTAAATCAATTTTTCTAGGCTTTATTGTTTTGTTTATTGAGGTAGTTTTCGCGACATCTTGCGACCCCCCTATAAAAGCTTCGCGACCCCCCAAGGGGTCGCTACCCCCAGGTTGAGAAACACTGGTCTAGTGGTCACGAGCTCGACTGCTGAGCATAGATAGGGTCCTGGGTTAGATTCCCAGATCGGGCAAAGTGTAATTGGACTTTCCTTCAAGAATTTCTCAGTAGCAGCCCTGGTGTCTGAATTTATGCACGATTGATAGCAATAGGCTCGTCCCCTATTGCATGGGGTTTCAATATAACTGCATGGCGAAATGTGGGTGTAGCCTCTGAGGCACACCTCTACCATACCCTATGAGGATAACAAGCGTTGTGTTATATACATATGATATGAAATACTTATTGTTGAACATAAAACAGCGTAAGTAAGATAAGAGGGAAAAGTTTCCAAGATATTACTTTGAAATCGCCTTATTTTGATACAAGACTAGTTCGATGATGAGGTCAAAGGTGGCCATATCTACATTCTGGCAAACATTACGACATCTTTTATTAACATTGTTTACACAAATGTGTAAGATTATGTTTATTTACTAACTAACAAGACATGCTTCAACATACGTAGGTACACGATTATTTTTAGGTCGTTCTGAAACCGATAGCCATAAACTCGATCATCGAACTCGAAACGATTGGGACGGTTTTTTTTTTTCAAAAAATTACAATATTTTTTTTTATTAATAAATAAATTTAATTTATTAAATTATTTATTTAATTATATTTTGTATTTTTTTTAATGTATATTTGATTAATTATAAATTTAATTTTTCGTGATTTTGTTTGAATTTTTTTATTTTTAAATAACCAATAATTAAATTTATACTATACTAGCTGACCCACGCAACTTCGTCTGCGTCACATAAAAGAGAAACAGCTCACAAAAGGAATTTTCATTGTCATTTTTCCCCATTTTTTGAAATATTTTTCATTTATACTCCGCTCCTTTTGGTCGTAGCGTGATGTTATATAGCCTATAGCTATATAACATCACGCTACGTATTCCTCGATAAATGGACTACCCAACACTGAAAGAATCATTCAAATCGGACCAGGTGGCCTACCATGACGTCTTAAAGCAGGATCGTTTTATTCTTGTTCGACTGAGGGTAAGAGATGGCGCTATACGTCCTCTATAGCTCCGTCTCTTACCCTCAGTCGCACAAGAATAAAACGATCCTGCTTTAAAACGTCATGGTAGGCCAGCAGTAGTTTCAGAGATTAGCGCGTTCAAACAAACAAACAAACTCTTCAGCTTTATAATATTAGTATAGATATAAGTATTAGTATATAGTATATTAGTATAGATATTTTTTTTGTTTAAAAAAAAAATACAATCCCAATCGTTTCCAGTTAGATGATCGATTTTGTGGCTTTCAGTTCTAAAAGACCTAAAAATAACCGTTTATAATAATAATGTGACGAAACAACGAGAAAGTTGGAATAATCATTATTTATCATCATAATAATCATCTTCATTGTGTCGATGATACCCATAGTTATTTAACCTTCCGTCCATTACTAAATCTCCAGGAGATGTATGTCGATTGTCGTTAAGTGCGAAACGAGGCCTAAATCACCCCTCATGCAACTTCCTTGTGGTGCGGCAAGGTAAAACGTGTACATCTCTGTCGTGCGAAGGGCATAGCTTTGGTTTGGTCCAGTGTAGAAAAGAGATAAATGTATATTTGAGACGCGCTAATGGTCCCGGACTCGGTGGTATACCTACCTTGGTACCGGATGTCTTAGGCCTCGTACCGCACTGAATTAATATAATTTTAATGCAGTGCGGAACGAGGCTAAAACGTCCCATATCCCCCCGGACCTCGTACCGCACCCAACGCGAGCTTCCCGTGACTAGTGTTGTGCATCACGTCGATTGGAGAGCACGTCCTTTTACATCGCCGAACATGTCTAAACGATGTCGGAAGAAGTTAATTTAAAAAAATACAGAAACCGAACCAAAACAGATAAGTTTTTAATTGATATTGAGCTGAAAAAAAATCCAAAAAGATTTTGACTCAGTGCTCTGTGAAAAAAATCTTATTGTCTACCCTGTTTCAATGAAAAACACTCATAATAAGTACAAAATATATATTGCCATTTTTTATAAAAAAAGTATATTGTTACTGATTTTTTTATGTTAATTCAAGTTCTATTAAGTGTATTTTTAAAGCCCGAGGCAGAATACATAGGATAGTTTCTTTTCTACTTCTGGTTTTCTTTTTTTTCTATTCTGTGAACCGCATTAAGATTTTCACACAAAAACAGATAAACGTCGTTGCGTCGATATTATTTTTCCCATCACTAATCTTAGCGAAAATTTACCCTATTTCAGTGCGTTACGAGGTGTATAAGATCCCATATTTTGTTTTGCCAATAATTCCTAAACTAGCTGTCATATCCCGGGGCGACGGTAGATTAGGGTTCATCAATTCACTGTCTAAATCGATAAGGCCAAAATTTTTCATTTATCTTTGATTTCGCGCCAGAAAATGGATTTTAGTCTGTTAAAGGAGGTGGGGTCTAATAGACCGCGTGTCGCCCTAACGTCTGGTCACGGTGCGGGCCGATAATACCTCGTGCCGCAGGAAAGGAAAGTTTGCAAAAATTGGTGCCGCAGCTAACGTGTTAATGATTGTGTCTACTAATAAGTCGTTTAAAGGTCTAATCAATAAGCTAATTAGCAATAATAGTAATTGGTAATTAATTAGCTTCGTCTTTTGGAAGTCGGTGGCAAAAAATAATTGTAACAAACAAGCCAAGGCCTTCCGAAAGTTATGTTCCACAGTTTAGAGTTCATTTTTAAAGTCGGTTGTTTTCTTTTGCAAAAAAGTTAACCAAAACAAACTTCATCATTTATCTGTTAAGGGCCTATACTACCTCAAATGGCTTAGCATGATCCTCCGTTACGCCTAAAATACTGCAGCATTAACTTTGAAATAAATATATGGTAAAGTTGAGGATTAATGTTAAGTCTATGTTTGGCAAGAATACGATTCCATAAAATTTTCTCGATAGAAAAAATACCAAAGTTACCTCTAAACTGAACAATAAACCGCTGGCAATCATAAAATACTTCAAATTAGATCATTAAACGTTTTATACTAACTGAACTAACTATAAAGCAGGTTTTAAGTTATTTATTTTTTTAGTCCAATCAATAGATTTTTTGTAAATCGCAAAAAACTACTCATTTCACACTATTCGGCCCGCAGTGACGGACGTAACAACCACTTGCAAGCTGATTAGAACTTTATTCTAACAGTGTTTCAAACGAAGTTTGAACCACCACAAATAGAGCTGCTAATTTTAGAGTTAGACAGGGCCTTAATGCCAATTTTCAAGATATTTCGTTCGAGGAATATCGTTCCTCTCACCCCCACTGAAACTTTGCTGTGAAACATTTAACCGACACCGGGAACACGCAGGTGGCCATCTTTCTATCATGTTGTTCTTCCATTACAATAACACGAAAACGTATAAATTAAAAGCAATCGTTGAGTTTCGAATCCGTGAGAAAACAAGCACAAAACTATAAATGGAAAATAATCCTTACGTTATAATATCCATACTATTATTATTGTATTGACTGAGAGCATGCATCAGTGGCCCAGTAGTGGCAGCCTCGACTTACGAGTAGTAAGTCGTGGGTTCGAACCCAGGCAGGCGCATTACTTTGTGCAATTTATTTCATCACCTACATCTACTCTCAAAAACGGGGAAGGAAAACATCGTAACGAAACCGGCATGTCCTAGAATAGAAAAATCGAAGACACGTCTATCAACACGCACTAATGGGCACGCATGGTATTATAACCGGAATGGGTTATAATACCATGCGGGCCACACACACACACAGGCCCAGGCCTCTCTATGAAACGGAATGGGCGATAATCCACCACGCGGGCCTAGAGCGGATGGTAGATGTCACATGTCTTCGAATTTTTGGTTCTAGGACATGCCGGTTTCCTCACGATGTTTTCTTTCACCGTTTTGAGAGCAGTGGTGCTGAAATAAATTACACAAAGTAATGCGCCTGCCTAGGTTCGAACCCACGACTTACTGTTCGTAAGTCGGGGCCGCCACCACTGGGCCACCGCTGCTCTCTTTACAGAATTATTATCATTGAAATCATCAATCCTTTTTTTTTTTGGTGGGAAATCATCAAATGACTCCTCCCGCTCTGGGCGGAGCAGGAGGGAGTGTCAGACTTTTACTGACTAAAACCCATCCATGTTCCTTCATCGCCCTTTGTGTTTCGGGGCCACGGTATCTCTTTCGAACAGTCCCGCAGCCCTGGCAGGCATCGGCCCTTGCGGTTGCGGACCCCTTCCTTTTGCTGACATCTGTTTGAGCCACGAACGCGCCGTCGCGCATGGCCTGTCGTCATAGACGGCTAGGGCGAGCTAGCCCATAGCTCACCGTCCATAGGCCCGCAACCTGACAATTTAATTTCGCGGGCTACTGTGGCGCCCTTAGGGCTTCTAGAAAGCAAAAGTCATTAATATTCTTTTTCACACCACCTGCTCGAAAATGTCAAATTATATGTCAAGCAACCTTAACCTAAAGTGAGTCATTAGTGGCCGGGGGCACAGCCGGTCAATAATGTTGTACTGGATTTCATTATGACCCGCTGGTCAATAATGTGATTTGAATTTGGAATCTCACATGCTCAGCTAAATTGGCAGTATAGTACTAACAAACACCCTTTGGTGCCAGACAGAGGAAAGCTATTTTCGATACCCTTACTACGCGTGGATGATATTCTCGATTTCCTACAAAATCATAACGACTGCTTCTTCACATCGTTGCCATGTTTTCGGAGACATAATATTGTAAGAATAATTAGATAACTACGAACCATTTTTTAAAAGGAATGGAATAACATTAAAACTGGCATTAATAATAACAAATACCGTACTGCGCCGTAATACCGTAATAGTAATTGGCTGTAGTGTAACATTAGTTAATTATTCTGTTTGTTTATTTAATAAATACTTTGTTTTTCATACTATGGCTATTATTTTCTCACAGTAGGTGTAAAAAGTAGAGTATCCTCCTCTGGGCTAAAGGTGTCTTTGCCTTGGGCTAGCTTGAATCCCTCGCTGCATTCAGGATTCTTGTATTAACTCCCTCGCTTCGCTCGTGAGTTAAACTCTTAACTCCCTCGCTGCACTCGGGAGTTAAATCCCGAATCCTTCATAATTGCGCTCGAGATTCAATATGACGCCCGTGACATAAGACACAACTTTAGCCCCTCGGTGCATAATCTACTATTGCAGCTTCAGTAAGTAGGACCGGCCAAATTTCCAGAGATGGTTTAGAATCGATAATATTTTCGACAACGAAAAAAAAACTTTATTTTTTTTATTTATTTTTTCCTGTCCGCCACTGAAAAGCGAACGTGTGGATTATATTGCAACAGCACAATTCAGTTTAACAACCTAGATAGGTAGCAGTTAGCGCACACATAAATTTGGCGTTGCATGCACGCACACAAGTGCATTGATTCCCATGAGGTTTATGATTTAGGAAATTTTTAGGATATTTTCAAGTGAATGCTATTATTTTATTTCATATTTTTCGACAATCATATGCGCAGCATAATGTCTTCTTCTTCCATACTTCTCTATTTTTTGTCATCTCATCAGACACTTTTTTTCTTGCCATATCATTCTATAAACAGTCCATCCATCGTTTCTTTGGTTTTCGACAATAATATTTAAAATGCACTTTTGGTTTGATATTATCTAGATCTTAATTTTAAATTTTGGCTGGTCATTGAATACAGTATATTACATACATAATACAAAATGAGTCAGTCCTGAACTAGGTTGACGTCGACGCGAGGTGAATTAAACGTTACGTAAAATCGAATGTTTTTTTGCATTTTAGTTAAATTATTTGCTAGAGGAGCTCGTGGCTAAATAATAACTGCCACACAGGTCGATCTTTAGGTTAAGCCGTGCTTACCTAGGTTGGTCTGTGGATGGGTGTCCACCATTACATACCGAGTTTCCTCCGTGCCGCGGTAAGCACGTTAAGCTGTTGGTCCGGCTGTCATTTGAAGATCTTTGACAGTCGTAACAGGTAGTCAGTGGCCCAAAAAGTCTGACAACCAGTCTTACCAAGGGGTATCGCATTACCCAGTATTTACTGGGTTGTGGAGGTCAGATAGGCAGTCGCTCCATGTAAAATACTTTGACTAAAACTCATACACTCACTTTGACTAAAACACATTCAGCTGCATCCGGTAAGACTGGAAGACGACCCCAACATAGTTGGGAAATGGCTAGGCAGATGATGAGTTAAATTGTTTGCAACAAGCACAAAACATTCTTAAAATTGCGGAACGGGCATTTTTAATTTCAAAATCGTCGTATACTATACTATTTACGTTGCGTTTAATTAAACCATGCGCTCGCTCTAGGGCCACTGAATTCGGCTTTTACGTGACGCGGATACGAACTTCATCACGGCAACTGTTTGGTCACAGAGTCTCATCATTCGAACTAAAGCTTTCAGTATTTTAGGAACTTTTCTCATGAATTATGAGCAACTTTGTTTAACTCTGTGTTTATATGTGAGTAATCCCTAACTCGCAGAGCTAGCCAAGTCAATATACCTACGTAGTGTTTCCGTGGGCAGAGCTGAGCATTACGCTAATAATAATTCATCCTGTATATGCCGCACACGACATTTCAATAATCAAGGTGATAATATGAAATATGGTGAAACGCTTGAATGCTGAAATTGCTCTTCAAAGAGTGTTTCACCACTTGAAAATTATTTATACGCTTCGAGTTTTAAAATGGAGAAGCTCGCGGCTAAATAATAACGGCCACTCGGGTCGATCGTTAATGCTTAGGTTGGTCCCTGGATGGATGACCAACCATTAAATACCGAGTATCTTCTGTTCCTCGAAAAGCACGTTAAACCATTGGTCCCGGATGTCAATTGTAGATCGAATATCTTTGACAGTCGTTACAGATAGTGACCCGAAAGTCTGACAACCAGTCTTACCAAGGGGTATCATATTACCCAGTACCAGCTGGGTTGTGGAGGTCAGATAGGCAGTCGCTCCATGTAAAATACTGGTATTCAGCTGGAGGTAAGACTAAGAGGTATTTTGTTTAAATCTTCACATAATGCCTGAATCTCCAAAGGGTACAGACATAACATTTCTCCAGTTATGTTGATTGAAGTATCTTAAGGGTTATAGGGGCGAGCCAATGGGCAACGACCCAAATCTCGGGGCCGCTACTGAGGAATTTCTGAAGTAAAAAACCCAATATGACATTGCCCGATTTGGGAATCAAAGTAAAAAACCCAATATGACATTGCCCGATTTGGGAATCAAAGTAAAAAACCCAATATGACATTGCCTGATTTGGGAATCAAAGTAAAAAACCCAATATGACATTGCCCGATTTGGGAATCAAAGTAAAAAACCCAATATGACATTGCCCGATTTGGGAATCAAAGTAAAAAACCCAATATGACAGTGCCCGATTTGGGAATCAAAGTAAAAAACCCAATATGACATTGCCCGATTTGGGAATCAAAGTTTCATTGTCAATAATAGTACCATTTTCTACCACTGACCCCGCAAGGAAGTCAATCTACATTTCAGTAACTTGATTTTTACTAATCAAACTTTAAAATACGTACGTAGTTGATAACCATTGCATTAAATAGTTCTAGTAAATTACATGCTAATCAGATACCTAATTGATATCCATAGTTCATTACGTGAGTGATTATTTGTAGAGTCGAGGACTTTATAATTGTTAAGCCACTTTCCAATTTTGCACTTTTATTCATTCACGACTACGAATATAACCGACTAAACCCGATTTGGCTCGATGTGGCTCATCAATTAAAGTCCTCGACTGTACATAGACAGTCATGAGCGCAATACGTTCAAATCTCAAAAGAGTCAAAATTTCAAAAAGTTCTAGTTGCTGAATGTTCAACTCTCAAAACATACATATATCTCATAATATGCAATTATTTGTACGTACGACAACTAGGAAATGCAATCTCGAGACGAGATCGCAAGTCGAGATCTCGAGGGATTACAAATTCGATCTCGGCGAGGTCTCGGCATTTTCGAGATCTCGATTGGTTTTCAAAATGTATTGTTTTACTTAGATAAGTGAAACATGATTGAAACTGCTTAGTTAGGATTATGATGCGAGTAAGATACGACATTCATTATTGAAAAAAAGGATTTATTTTTATAATTATTTACTTAGGTTATTGAACACACAAATCACGATTAAACCCGTAAAAAAAAATATTTTTAAGAAAGTACGAATTTTTACAAAAATTATGAAAGTGAGACAAACAACACAAATGGATTCGCCGTCGTCGCTGACTACTGCCGGTTGATCTCGTCAATCTCGGCCGAGATCTCGTCATTTTATGTTTCGAGATTGATCTCGAAAAATGAGGCGAGATCTAGCAATCTCGATCTCGAGATTGCGTTCCCTAACGACAACCAATCAACCAACCAAATCAACCAACCAATCAACTCGACCGATGAAGATTGTTGGAACTGCAAAGGAATCAGCAGAAAACAAGAAAATTATTTAACCGAGGTATAATTATGTTACAGTTAAAACGCGTTTTCCCTAGTTAAAACGGGTGTTTACTAGAATTGCTGTTAAAAATGAATATCAGTGAAAACTAGTTCTAACTAGGAAAACGCGTTTTATCGAAATGATTCAGTTAAAACTGTTTCATTTAATTTCATATAATGTTTTTTATTAAGCTGTTTTTGACTTGTCTTTATGTGATTATTTTAATTGTTATGGATATTGTTTATTAAAATAATAAATATTAATTCTAGGTATATGTTTAACAAAAATAATAATCTGACTTTTATAATTATTATAAGCCTGTATTGTCCCACTGAAGTGGGAATGGGCTGGCTACGTAGCACGAATAAAGAACGTAGAGAACAATGGTATGCAGGCAGACTCTACAGAACGCTAATTGCAGTGATTCTTACATACTTTTCTGGTTTGTTCAAATAAATCTAGTCATACACACATAATTTTCCTGCCCATTTTCCAATTTATTTACGACCCGAATGGCGGAGCGGTTGTGAGGCTGCCTTACGTTCTTAGGGTCCCGGGTTCGAATCCCGGTAGGAACAAATGTTTGTGTGATGAGCATGGACATTTGTTTCCGAGTCATGGATGTTTATATGTATAATAAGTATGTATTTACAAACAAAAAAAATTTGTCTATGTAGTATACCAACTATCTGGTGTCCACGACACAAGCTTCGTTGCTTAGTATGGCACTAGATGGCGCTGTCTGTTCGCGTTATTTGGGGTCCGCGTTGCGTGTCATTTTCCATACTTCTCTATTTCTAATCATCCTACATCTTTTACTCAGTCCATCCTTCGTTTCTTTAGTCGTTCCATAAGTACTCTTAAAACTATCCAAATTCATGCTCAAAAATTTCATCTATAGTTGGTGCCAGTTAAGATGAGAATAGCGGTCATTGCCCTTTCCCGAATATCTCTTCGTACGAACCAAAACAAATAAACCATGTATCGTTTTTCATTTCACAAAATGTTGAAGATACCTAACGATAGATGACAATTCCAGACTTGAACAGGCTTACTTTTGGTTTTCAAAGTTAAGAAGTTTAATAAATGTAGGTGGGTCAATGACCGCTATTCTCATCTTAACTGGCACTAACTATACCAGTTTTTGTTATAACAATAAATATAAATTTTCAAATGACTCACGTGCCGATGCAGTCTAGATTTTTCTGAAATGACGTCATGGGTTGCGACGATCACTTCCAATGATTTCTTGAGTAATTCATCAACTCGTCCCACGGCCCATTTGGGACGAGTTGATAAAAATCAAAATAAATAATATTTTCGTTCTGCAGCTCGTCCCACGTTTCTTTTTGTGTGGAACTTTACGTAAGAACATAAATGGACATGTCATCATACAATGTTATTCTATAGGCGTTGACAAGTAGGTAAGGTTGTACCAATATGCTACTATGTGCTGTGTATCATCATTATGTCAGCCCGGAATCACCCACTGTTGGGTGTTGCTTCCCCTTTCTTCTGCAGTTCTCTGTTCTGTGCGTCCCTTATCCATCTGTTTCCCGATCTTGACAATATCGTCCATCCAACGCGCTTTTGGGCGGCCCTGGTTTTTTTAGACCCAACCTTAGCCACCATTGGGTCAAAAACTTAGTTACTTTATAGGGTGTAAAAGACCTCATCACGATGCCGTCAACCACGCATTCTGTACATCAAACTAAGTAACTTTACGCAAAAATTATTTCTGGGAAACAACTTTTTTTTTGGGGTGATAAATCATGTTTTGTGGTAGAACTCAATGTAACGCACTCAAAACATTATGCTGATGGATGGATTGAATACTGCGGGGATCGTGGTGGTGTTTAAAATAAAAATCTTACATTAAAAACTTGTATTTAAAAAAAAACTTGTCACAAAGTTGGAACTTTGACCCCAAATATCTCCGTAACTAGAAGGTTCCCAGGTATGTTCTAGAACAAAAAAAATATAAAAAATATCGCAATGACGGGGAGAGCAACTTCCTTCCGGCTTCGTTAGGAGGTGATTTACACCCTTTATACCTTTCTTGTTTGTGGACTATTAATTAATCCTTGCATTTCATGGGTGCCTTTTTTGGATTCTGTTGATATCGATCTAGCAGTATGTACTAGCAGGAAACATTTTAAATCGAAATTCCTAAGCGTATTAGTTCCTTTCAAAATTCTGTGAACGAAGTCGCCAACTAGTTGTGATGATAAACCTTAGTTTCTAGCACAAATACGAGCGAATGCTTTTACATAAAAGTAAGTTACAGGTCTTGTCAGAAAAATGAAGATAAAAAATTCCATTTTAAAACAGAAAAGATGCGCTGTAGGTATAGCCTTTGTAGGGCAAGTTTGAAATTACTTAGAAACCATGTTCTTGGCAAAGTAAATAAACTAATTAAAAAATATGAAACCTGTTGAATGCACTGTGCTCTATGTTTTTTGCTTATTAAATTAATTCCTGCTGCAGACAGACCCGTCAAAGAAAGAAAGACCATTCTGGTGGAATAAATAAATAACTAATAAATAAATATCGCTGAACATTACACACAGCGCCACCTAGGGCCACACTAAGCAACGAGGCTTGTGTCGTAGACACCACATAGATACTTTTTGTTTGTAAATACATACTTATTTTATATAAACATCCATGACTAGGAAACAAATATCCATGGTCATCACACAAACATTTGCTCCTACCGGGATTCGAACCCGGGACCCTAAGAACGTAAGGCAGCCTCACTACTACTCTTGTGGCTCAATGATAACAGCCGCACGGGCCCACCTTCTTGGTTAAGTGTTATGTACTTACTTGGTGCGATGCAAGATGGCCGCCCAGTTACTGCACTTCACTTGAGACGCTTGATTTTGGCGGTAAATTCAAATGTCACACTGTTATTGTCTTTGCTACTTTCCTACCTATGTTTACCTAGATATGTAATACACCACATTAAGCAACGATTGATAAAGTCTACTCGTGAAGGAGTGGCCATCTTTTACATACAGAGACACCTCCACGCCTTTAAAAACATGTTAAGTCGTTGGTACCGGATGTTTTACGGTCAGTCAAAAGCCCGCCGAAAGTGTGACAGTAACTGAGTAGTTCCTTAATGACACAACATAACAGATGTCCGAGGTCATCGGAAAATCTTAGAATAGAGATGCCTATGCATTTTTCCAGCTTCTACGACAAATATTTTACAGTCGAAGCAGTACGGCTATGAAATGATTTGCCTGTGTGTCAGTAAGGCGCGCTCAATCCTTATCCAATTTAAAAAATATGGTCAAAAACCACTACCTCTCTCCATGAACTTCACTATCCATGGTTCTTTAAACTTGTTACATAATAATAATAATAATAAAAGCTTTATTGTTTAAGACAGCATTACACAAATTGAAATATCACTAGCCTCCACACTAGGATTCCCTGTGTCGTGGAGACTAGTCTCCTTCGTGATTATTACTTATTTGTTGTATATCTTCTAATACACTGGCCTGCAAAACGAAGTACTACACTTTAAATTTTTTCAAAACTCTACCTATAGAAGTTAGAGATTTAAAATAAAAAACGTTTATAGCATTTTTTATTAGCTTTATTAGTTTTTATGTACAAAATTAAACTCTTTTTCGAGTCCTTTTTGTTTCGAAAGTATATCTTGTGTACTTAAAAAGTTATTGCAATTTTAAAAGTGTGATACTGATTTTTGCAGGCCAGTGTATATCAAAAACTGGCGACACATTATTTGTTATCGAACTCCTCTGAAACGGCTTGACCGATTTTTTTTTTGTGTATATTTGGTAGCTGTGAGATTAGGTCGTAGGCTATTTTTTTCATACACTTCGTAATTTCCACGCGAACGAAGTCGCGGGCAACAGCTAGTATGTATTAATTTGTACATGCTTCACAGACTACCTGCAGTATTATCTCACCCTCTTCCGGCAATCCATCCAAAGGTTGTTTAAAAAATCGCTTTTATCAATAAGACCGCCCATTGTGTCACCCTATATGTGAAATGTTTTCTTTTATTTTACTTGTATAGTTTTTTTTATCTTCTTCTCCTATGGTTTTTTTTTAATAAATATTTTATTATAATAAAAATAAAAAATAATTTTATTTCCTAAAACATGCAGCAATAAATTTAAATCCATAATTTTGCCTTAAAAAACGAATAACAAATATTATAGCTGGTGCACAATGTTGCTCGTTTATTTATAATAATAATACAGTTTTTAGGGTTCCGTACCCAAAGGGTAAAAACGGAACCCTATTACTAAGAATTCGCTGTCTGTCCGTCTGTCTGCCCGTCTGTCCGTCTGTCTGTCACCAGGCTGTATCTCATGAACCGTGACAGCTAGACAGTTGAAATTTTCACAGATGATGTATTTCTGTTGCCGCTATAACAACAAATACTAAAAACAGAATAAAATTAATATTTAAGGGGGGCTCCCATACAACAAACGTGATTTTTTTGCCGTTTTGTCTAATGTATAGATAATGGTACGGAACCCTTCGTGCGCGAGTCCGACTCGCACTTGGCCGGTTTTTTTTATTTCAATTAGCAACTTCATTGTTATTAACTTACTTACGGAAGACAGTTAATAAAGGGCATACATTTCTATTTTAGGTTCTAGAGGTCAAAGAAGCAGTGGCTTCAATTAAAATATTGGTATACAGCTGCACCCAAATTCATCAGAAGCCAGCCCCAAGTTGGGAAAGGCAAATATTAATTGATAATAACTCAGAAGTAGAAAAAATACTCCTTTTATTGGTACCAGTTTTCTACTTGCAATAGGCAGGCGATAAAATTGAAAGAGAGGTTTTCTTTTTAAGGTATTAAAAAAAAACTTAGTTTCCAAGAACTCTATAGATGGCGTTGAACTTACTATGATAGTTGGTGCCAAAGCCAAAACGCTTGAAAAAAAAAACATTGTGTCACGTCACATACTCTCGTTGACTGACACTTTCATTTGCTTAACCTTTTGAGTTTTCTCGCGCTTTGTTAAAATCAGTTTTTTTAGGTTCCGTTCCTTGCATTATCATACTAACTCCTAGCGCCATCTATCCAGTGACTAGGGAAGAGCTAAAAAGAAAATCCCTCATTACGAAAGAGAAGCGTTATACTTATATTTTAAAGCAGTGAAAAACAATATTACAATATTATAGACATGAGTGACATTTGGCATCACTTTTTAATTTCTTGACATCTGTGGTGTAACCGGCTGATCACACAATGAAACATACAAAGCATTTTTCTGGCAGATGCGTGTGTTTTAACGTGAGTCCTGTGGGGTAATGTTACATGTCTGACATTCAAAGACAGTGGACACTAATTGCATAATGAACACGCCTTCACGAACTACTTAATTACAGGGCTGACAGAACGAACACAGCTGTCTAGGGTTTGTAACGTGGTTGCGAGTGAATGAATAACCTAGTTATCTATAGACTAGTAGAATAAGGTATCTACGAGAAAATACTAACAAGGTCAGGATAAACTAGGTCAGGATCAAAGTCACTTTTCGTATCTCTATAGTGCTCAGATGTTTTTTTCAGAATGTTATTAAGAGTCCGCCGTATAAAATCCACTCGCTAGAGTTTAGGCAAATTCGTTGCGATCCTATGTTTGTGTGCATTGTTCATGCAGATACACGCACACACGGGTTAAGATCGAGTGTAGTGATCGCTTAAACCATTTTGATCTTTTAGTTATTTTTAAGTACCTAACATATTAAGTAGTAAGTACGGTTTAGAAATAAAAGTCATGAATGTGTGCTTATCACAATCAAAATGTCGTCTTATTGGATTTTCCATCAGGAATTTCTCATTAGCAGCCATGGAGTCAGGATTTGTGCCCGGTTGATGGCAATAGGCTCGGCCCCTGTTACATGGGATTTCCACAGAACTGGCGAAATGTGGGTGTACTGTACTGTTAGGTGCATCGCTGCCTATACCTTCGGGGATTAAAGGCGTGATGTTATGATGGTTAAGTAATAATTATTAGATCCACGCAGATTAATATCTAAGATGATTTTGAGGAAAGAACCGTACACATGTGATATACAATCACCATTTGGAGCATTTATTTCGGAAGGAAGGCAATCTTAATTATAACTAGCTGTTGCCCGTGACGTTAGTGCGCTTGAAATTATTATAAAAATATGGCTGCCCTAAATTAATTGGATTTTGTCAACCAATTCAAGGGCTTTATTTTTTTTTACACGTAACGCGAATCCGTTTTCTAAAATAATAGCCTAAGTTACGCCTTATAACCTCAGTTATATAACAATATATATCTTTCAAAATTGGTTCAGCCGTTTCGGAGATTAGCCGAAACAAACAGTTAGACAGACAAACCGACAAAAATTAAAATCTACACTAATATTATAAAGAGGAAAGATTTGTATTTTTGTGTGTGTGTATGTATGTTTGTAATGAATAAACTCAAAAACTACTGCACCGTTTCAAAATTCTTTCACCATTAGAAAGCTACATTCACCCTGAGTAACATAGAGAGGCTATATTTTATCCCCGTACTCACACGGGAACAGGAACTACTCGGGTGAAACCGTGTGACGTCCGCTAGTAAATAATATTTTTGTTATAATAATTGTTATTTGCAACTATAAAAAGAGAATTTATTTATTTGTATAGATGTACAGATCTTAATGTAGTTGTCAACTCGTGGGAATCGTATAAAGAACAGATGCTAGATGAAGTGGGTACTATCGAGGACACTCCCACTTGACCACCACTAAGCTCATTTTTGCTTGCACTCGGAACATAGAAACGCTCTTTAGCCCCGCCCCGTTGACTTTGTATAGAAATAATGAATGAAAAGATAACGAATCGGCCGAGCGCACTGACGACGCACGCCCAACGAGAGATATATTGGTATTTTGCGCGCCAAAGTTGACGCTTTCCTAATAGGCCCAAACTTTAAGGGGACGTGGCTCGGCGCCTCCGCATGTTTTAAGCGAAAAAATTTAAAATGGTCAGGCGGAAAAGACCCCCATAGTACACCTATTAACTTTTTGCGCATAGATATTCTTTTAAGTGAAAGTGTTGCCGGTGATTGAAAAGTTGTTTGGTTATTGGTTGTCGATGCATTCGCATACATGCATGTGTTATGGAGGAATGAGGAAAATGTCGTGAGGAAAGTTTTGAGTATGAATGTGGATGGGTATATGAGTAGAGGAAGACCAAAGAAATTATGGATGAACTGTTTAAAGACGGATATGGCAAGAAAAGAGGTTTCTGATTAGATGACGAGTGATAGATAAGTGTGGAACAAGAAGACTTGCTGAGCCGACCACAAATGAATTGGGATAATTAAGAACAAGAGAATGAAGATGCTATTCTTTTATTAAGAGCGGCCAACCCGCCATACTTTCCGCGACAATTTTGACAATAGCTCGTGCGTGATTATGCCGAAAAGTTTGTGATCACTAGCATAAGCTGATATAATTTTTTAAATTGAACTTTATCAAGAAAAAAACTTTGTTGTGTGTTTTTTTTAAATAGAAATAGGTACCCTGTTAGAAAAAAAAAAAAATATCTACACTTCTACACTAATATTATAAAGAGGAAAGATTTGTATTTTTGTGTGTATGTTTGTAATGAATAAACGCAAAAACTACTGCGTCGATTTCAAAAATTATTTCACCATTAGAAAGCTACATTCACTTTGAGTAACATAAGCTTTATTTTATCCCCGTACTACCACGGAAACGGGAATTACGCGTGTTCAACCGCGTGACGTCCGCTAGTTTTTTTTATAAAACCGTAACAAAAAAAAAGATTTCGAATTTTCAAAGTGATCACAAACTTTTTTTGATGTGTGTTGGCATTGAATTTTTTGAACTAATAAGTATCTTGTGGACTATATCTAGGCTTCTATCGAAGCAGAAAATAAAAATTTGTAAAAACAAATTCAGTATAAGCCTGCAAAAATTGCTGTTTTGCACAAATTTTACCTCAGCTTTGGACGTTCATAATGTAGGTACTTATAAATTGTAAAAGTAAAGAAAGCATCCCAATAGAAGCCTTGCAAATGTAGTGGAGATTCTAAATAACAATTTTTTTTTTCACATACTTGTAAGACTAATTCAAAAACACGTATTTCCTAGATCAATTTTTATAAATTTTCGAACAATATTTTTCGTTCAATGTCCTCGCGTTAGGCGGTATGAGGTACGCGGGAGGCAAGTAGTGCGGGTTCGGGGCTAGGTAAGACAGGGGAGTTGAAAGAATACCACCACTGTGGCTCGAGATGAAACATCAAGCTTTTCGACCATGCTCGCGTTGACGAAAGACGGGCCGGGAAGGGCCCTCTTAACGTTTAATCTTGTTTACTTACCTTTACAGTAAGTCGTGGGTTCGAACCCAGACAGGCGCATTACTTTGTGTAATTTATTTCATCACCACTGCTCTCAAAACGGTGAAGGAAAACATCGTGAGGAAACCGGCATGTCCTAGAACCAAAACATTCGAAGACAGTGACATCTACCAATCCGCACTGGGCCCGCGTGGTGGATTATAGCCCATTCCCCATAGAGAGGAGGCCTGTGTCCCAGTGGGAACATTAATAGGCTGATGATGACTTACTTTTACCCCTGTAGAGCTCAAACGTACTAGTGTAAACGTTTGTCTCATCTGTCTTTTTAGAATCCATTTAGGTAATATTATAAAGGATGTAAAAATACTCTTACCGAAGCCGAAAGGCACTTGTTCTCCCCATCTTTGCCCCGTTTTTATGTTTGGAATGCAGGCGCGTTGTTTATAGCTTTAACTACTACTACTACTACTACAACAGCCCATAACGTCCACTGCTGGACATAAGCCTCTCCCATGATGGGAGGAATTTTCCGTAATCTCCACGCTTAGCAGGCGGATTGGAGATCGCAGTGATGAAAGACTAACAGAAAACGCTGCTGCCCATTCTCTGGTCTACGGAGGCGCAAGGTGTTCTGTCTCAGACATTAGTCGCGTTATACGACACCCGTGAGTGTAATGGGTTGGTTCTATTCTACTCTGCCGGATACCACACCGCTTATAGCTTTAACGGTATTCAGTAAACCCTTAAACAAATACAGGGTGTAAACGGACTCATCGTGAAGTCGTCAACCAAGTATTATGTACTTACATCAAAGTAAGTAATCCGACGCAAAAAATATTGTTGGGAAACGACTTTTTTGGGGTGAAAAATCATGTTTACGGAAAACTCGAAAGTAATGCACTGAAAACATTGTGCTGATAAGAATAGGAACAAGAATAAATTTATTGAATCATTGTTACAATCATTTTCTTAAACTAACTTAGCACTTTGACAAAATCGTAACGAGTAAAATTTTAACATTAATATTTAGAAAACAGAGGTCCCCAAACTAGGCTGCACCGGTATCTTGGGGGCCGGAGTTGCTTTTACTTAAAATTAAACCACAATCATATAATTTGTTGATGTGATACATGTGAGGTAAGCAGGTAAATGAGAAACACCTTTTTACAAAAATAAAATGATATAGTTGAATTGAATAGTGAACGGGTCATGGAGGTATTTAAGTAAAGGTATACAGGGTGTAAAAGACCTTTATCACGAAGCCATCAACCAAGCATTCTGTACATCAAACTAAGTAACTTTACGCAAAAATTATTGCTGGGAAACAACTTTTTTTTTGGGGTCAAAAATCACGTTTTATGGTAAAACTCAATGTAACACTCAAAACATTGTGCTGATGGATGGATTGGATAGTACGGGGGTCGTGGAGGTGTTTAAAGTAAAAATCTTACATTAAAAACTTGTATTTAAAAAAAACTTGTCTAAAAGTTGGAACTTTGACCCCCAATATCTCCGTAACTAAAAGGTTCCCAGGTATGGTGTAGAACAAAAAAATGATCGCAATGACGAGGAGAACAAGTGCCTTTCGGCTTCGTTAAGAGGTGTTTTACACCTTTCATATACCTCTATAACACAAAATTTGTGATGAAGTTCGAATTTTAACCTCCAATATCTCCGTAACTAGAAGGTTCCACGGTCCAGAACAAAATAATATACATACAAAACGAGGAGAAAAAGTTCCTTTCGGCTTCGATAAAGGCATCTTTACACCATTAAAAATAAATCACTTTGAAGCAAAAAAAAACTAAAAAAATAACACTATTAAAGGATTCCACATATTGAACTTTATGGATAACCGATTCCAATACCCAAAGAATTTCAATATATCTGCGACACATTTAATAAAATCCAAATGTCGAATTGACCCCTTTCAGAATAAAATGTAGCTGAAAACCCGTAAACGGCTAGAAAATTATATCTTGTTTTAAACTCAATTGAATCGGGCTCAGGCCGGAGACGGAACGAGCAATAGGGAATATGCATACATTATCTTTTTTTAATTTCGATACGGAATGTTAAAGTTCTATAAAAATAATGTCAAAAAGCGAAAACAAGACATAAATCGGCCAAACAACACAAAAGTTATTACCATTTAAACTTTTGTTTCTATCTCTTTCTAGATAAACGGAATTTTGTATGGATTTTGAACGTCGATGCAGCGAATGACGTAATTCGCTGTATCGAATCTCTCTGTCTAATAAGCAGTTTCAAATGCTTATAACTTAGTATTTTTTATAGATATTATTAAAATAATTTCACATTGCTATTTCTGATGCTAAGAGTCCTATTACATGTTTTACGCAAATTCATGATTTTTGACGCAGTAATTCTCAGCAGCAGTAAGATATTTTAATTATGTGCTTAAGAATAACGATAGTGCCATTCTCTTTCTTGTAAGTTGGAGTTACACATTTTCATTTTTCTTTTCGTGTAATTTACTATAAATATTTTACGAACTCAGTTTGCAAGAAAAACCGTCGACGATGGAACTTTGACGCTCAAATTCACATAGTTACATTCAATTCTTATAAAAGCTAAAATTACTAAAAGATAAGTTGAACGTTTTACTTGTTTATTGGAGTTTTAGAATTTCTTTAAATTCCTTGAGTTTTCTAGTGTCTTAATTGTGTCTTAATTCAGCGTCCATTAAATTCCATATAAACTCAAATTTATCAAACAAATTAATATAATATAAAACAACAATGAATAAGTTTCATTAGTTTTCGTTTGTCAATATAATAAGACAAAAATACAATAAATAAAATTAAAGTACCTACTATCATTCTCAATTCAGCTCGCTCCTCAGTCTCATGTCAGTCTCGTCTCTAATATTCGTCAATATCAATCGACAATCGTCCGAATATCGCTAAAATTATCGACTCGTGTACGCCGACCGAAATAATTTGATCGAGGAAGTAAAAATCAAAAATTTGCGTAAAAAATGTAATAGGACTCTTAATAACGTGATAAAAAAAATCATGCAAATACCCTATTGGACCTACGACTACGACGCAGTTCTTGGAAAAACGCACAACCTAGTTACGATTATTGGATAACAACTATTAGCGGTGAAGTGCGAAACTTTTATAACTATCTCCTCCTTTCTATTCTATCCCTCTTAGATATATTTGAACAGTGATCCAGTTACCGATAAAATAAACAACAAAAATAATAACTATAAAATTAAACTAAAAATCATTAGTAAAACATTACAATAACAAATTTAATCCAGCCCAATTTAGTTCAAAAAGCTTTGTCCTTGACGCATTATCATCTGCCTAGCCTTTTCCCAACTACACTTGCGTGCAAAAAAATTGACCCACCCCGTGCTCTTCCATTTGGAACACGATAATTCAAAAAAGTCAGATAATAAAAAAAAACTTTTGATACCGTGTGGTAGATGAAAAGGTAAGATATCAATAACCTTATTGGAAATTGTAGATTTTTTTTTCTAACTTAACAGGCCTAAACCAAAAAACGGTTTCAAAAGCACAAATTTTTAATCACCGATTAAAAAAGAATAAAATAATTTCATGCAAAAAAAAAGCAAATAAACTCGTTTCAATGGCTCGTATTGCCACCCCTTACCCTAATTGTAGCTTCAATACGGTTTTTCATCGACCTTATCAACTTTACGACGAATTCCTGAGGGATACCTTCCCACACCTCTTGGATAGCCTCTTTGAGTTCCTGCAGTATGAGTTCAAGCTCTGACCCTTCTTTTAAGCTCATCTCATAAGTTTTCTATGGGATTAAGGACAGGCCTCCTTGCTGGCCACTCCATAGCAGGAATTTCGACCTCGTACTGGCGAAATACTGGCAACCTGATGCGGCAACATGTGGTTGGGCATTATCCTGCATGAGCGTGAATCCTCCGCCTGCAAAACCAGCTTCCTTTCCACACCTTCACATAATATAAAATAATTAAATTATTAATTTAAAAATTTCAAACATCATCTCTCAAACATAAAATAAAGAGGTGGGCCGATTTTTTTGCTTGCAAGTGTATGTTAGGGTGGGCTTCCAATATAACCGCATCCAGATTATCCAGATTTACCAGAATTTTACATGGAACGACTGCCTATCTGACCATCACAACCCAGTTAGTACTGGGTAATACGATAGATACCCTTGGTAACGATTGTCAAAGGTCTACAAATGACAGCCGGGAGCAACGGCATAACGACCTTTCTGTGGCACGGAAGAAACGTGATTAATTAATCCCGACACTTTTCAGTCCCACTCTTTGTGCAACAGGCAATTACACCCATTAGCAAAGCTGTGACAAAGTACATTTTTCTAAAACAACAAAAAAAAATGCGGCGGTCTTTTGTTTTTTTAATTTTATTTATGTTTATAAACGATTTACTTTCGGTGTCGGAACGACAATCTTGTGGACTTTGTCTCAAACAGAAGCGTTTAATAATGACTTGGATCCAACGAGGTTTATTAAAGACCTTTTCCCGGAGTGTTCCTTATTACTATGATTGGAGTTAATTACTCGACCACTGTGTAAGCCTGGCTTTGTATAGGTACACAGGAAAGCAAAAAACCGGTCAAGTTCCGTACCATTATTATCAAAAAAAGGGCAAAAAAAATCACGTTTGTTGTATGGGAGCCCCCCTTAAATATTAATTTTATTCTATTTTTAACAGAAATACATCATCTGTGAAAATTTCAACTGTCTAGCTGTCACGGTTCATGAGATACAGCCTGGTGACAGACAGATGGACAGACGGACAGACAGCGAAGTCTTTGTAATAGGGTTCCGTTTTTACCCTTTGGGTACGGAACCCTAAAAAGTAACATTTTTGTTGTGTGAAAAATTCCGTATGTTTACGTTAATTTAAGTATGTTTCCGACAGTAATTTCGTGTTTCTATAAATAAGAATGCGCAATGCGTTTTTTTTGGGGTAGTTGAACTCGGTTTAATAAATAGCTTTTGAACGTATCTACAGTGGCTACACAACAGGAAGATGAAAACATTATGAAAGTTTCATTTTAGTTTTTGAAGCGGTTGTTTAGTCGACCTGTCGTCATGAGACGGACGGACGGCGAGCTAGCCCATAGCCCACCGTCCACAGGCCCGCGTGGGCCCTACGGTGGCCGGGGGCCACCACAACGTGGCCCGGGGCGTCTCCCGCGGCGGCCGGGACGTTGAGAGGTTCTCTCCCTCTCACGTTCCGCCACCTCCTTCTCTAGCATTACTGCTTCGCAGAAGGAGGTGACGGCGTCCCATTCCGTCTCGCTCCGGACCATGGCTTGCACCAGGGCCGGACGCGAGAGGTCGCCGCCGCCGATCGCCGCTTCGAGGACACGGCGGTGCTCCGCCCACGCGGGGCACACCTCCACCGTGTGTTCCACCGTGTCCTCCGGTCGATCCTCACAATGGAAGCACCCGGGCGTTTCCTCCCGCCTGATTCGGTGCAGGAACCTCCCGAACACTCCGTGTCCGGTGAGGACCTGCGTCAGGTGGAGGATGAGGACGCCGTGGCGTCGCTCAAGCCACTCCTCAAAGAGGGGACTTATCGCCACTAACGTGGCGTGCCCTGCACGGGGTTGCGACAGTCGCTCTCTCCATGTCGCCATGAGATCCCGCCGGAAGTCTGTCCGCTGAGCGACAATTTGCCGCGGCAGCGGAGTTTCCCCCCGGCGTAGCGCCTCCGCGCGCCATTCATGTAGGCGCGCGAGGACTATTGCCTCCAGATCCCATGGCGGCAATCCGGCAAGGAGGCTCGCCGCCTCGGGGAGATCGTGCGGTAGCCCCGGGCCAGCCTTACGGCTACCACCTTTTGGGGCGCGTTCAGATAGTGGGCGGCTCGTCGCCTCAATGAACGCGCCCACACCGGGGCCCCGTAAAGGGCCATAGACCGCACGACTCTCGCGTAGAGCCTCCGGCAGGAGGCGTTTGGCCCCCCCAGGTTGGGCAGGAGCCGCCTGAAGGCAGCCCCGGTCCGTTCCAGTTTGGGGGCCAAACGTCGGAAGTGCTCCACGAAGTTCCACCGGCTGTCGAGGACGAGTCCTAGGTACTTCAAGGTCGACTCGACATCGATGGATACCCCTCCTACCGTGAGTAGGGATCCCTGAGGTGGCGCATTCCGAGGCCCATGAAAGCACATGGCCTCGGACTTGTGCAATGCCACCTCGAGTCCCAATTGCCGGATCCTCTCAACGACTATCGCAACCCCGCGTGTCATCGCTTCGGCCGCCGCCTCGTGCGACCCCCCCTGTGCCAGCACCAGCGTGTCGTCTGCATAGCAAACCACGCTGACACCGCTAGGGAGGTCAGCGCGCAGCACCCAGTCGTAACCGATGTTCCACAAGGACGGCCCCAGAACCTAACAATCACAATTCCTAACTACTCTGTCTCTAATGTTCATAATTCCGAAGCATTCAACTTCATAATGTCAGTAGCAATAAACATCTATTATACTTTTATTTGCATTATTTTCTCTACACTATTATTCAAAGTCATATTTTTTTTGTTTAGATTTATTTTTATTCATAATAATCAGTATTATATACATTAATTTTACGTAACTTTATTTTCACATAACATGTATAACATATAAGAATAATAGTACCATACAAAATAATAAAAAAATATAATGACCACCAAAATTAACTTTGTGACCACTAACATCTATCACCTAAAATATCAATTGATCACCAAATTTAGTAAATTGAGCACCAAATTTTAATGAGGTGGTTGATGACAAACTAGTTTTGCCTAGGCCGACTTGGGGCACCCCGACACGGATAGATTAGGTTAGAAGGGTATGGCGGGGTCGAATGAGCGAACGAAGCGAGCGAATTTACCCCGCCATACCCTTCGAGGTTATTTTTTTATAAACCATTCAGAAGTAGGAGCCCCGCGAAGCGGGGCTCCGTCGACCGGGTCTCCCTCGACTCGGATGCAAGAGCATAACAATTCAATTTCTGGTGGTCAAAAATAAATTTTTGGTTCTAATTTCACGATAAAATGGGGATTAATTTTCGTGATCATTTACTGATTTTGGCAACCAAAAGTGATTTTTTTGCCGTTACATTTTGCTAAATCTGGTGGTTCCTACTTGTATGCCTAATAATAGTACGTTACAAGTAGTTAAATACATGTTTTCATATATATTTATAGCGGTGTGTACCTGCAAAGATATCCATAGGTTAGGTTAGAACTGTGACCAACTACGCTACCTCGTAATTGGTCGCGAAACTTTTATAAGTATTTTTTTCATAGTGCCCCATGACGACACTCTGACCTGAATTTCATTCATTTAAGACAAAAATCAGTGAAACTACCTTTAATCATTCTAAACAGTTGGTTTTTTAGACATAATTATCTCAGGTATAGTTATAGTAATAAGTCTTGTACGTTATGTAAAGCATACCCCCAAATAATAATCATGTCCTCAAATCAAAACTATAAATATCATTTTTTACCCACATATATTTTTTATTACACTTGGTAAATGTTTTTTTCTGAGTATGAGTGAAAATATTATGGTAATTATGTTTAGGGATAAAAGCGTTATGATAAAAAACAGTAGGAGTTTAAATATATTCACATTAATGATATTATTAATTACAATTTTCGGAAACATGAGTGTTATGAACATCGGTAGCACTACAAATAGTATGAATGAAAACTTTAGGATGAAAAATTTTAGGAAGAGTGATCATTCGGATTACAAATCATTAGGAAGAACAATTTCGGGTAAAGAACTTTAGGTGAGCCAATATGGACCCGCCCTCTACACCAACGAAGCACTCCATTGTAGTAGTAGAACTAAAGAAATAATAAATCCAGCCTATTATGGACCCACTACACGGCAGAAGCCCTTCTCATACACAGAAGCAATGATACCACCACGCTTGCTCATGGAGGATTGGTCATGTCAAACTGTCCAACACATTAATGTTCTCCTTTGCTAAAGACAGTGATGCCCAAGGGTATACTTAGAAAGTATATTTGAATTGTCAGAAGTAGCCAGAGATTCTGGATTAGTGCCCGATTGTTAGCAATAGGGTCGACACTATTACGTGGGACTTAAATATAACAGTTAAAACGTGAGTGTTTTGTTAGATACACGTCTGTCTAACTCTTCGGGAGTGATGTTATGTTATGAATTATAGTAACCTTATACAACTCAAACTCAAACTCAAAGCATTTATTTCAATTAGACCATTACGGCACTTTTGAATGTCAAAAATACAAAAAAGAAAATCAAAGCTACAGTCCCAGTCACAAGGCATAATAACTTGAGAAAGTACTGTAGTTGTTACAACTAGTGAGCTATCATGTCATGATATTAGAATTACTCTCAATTAGGAAAATACGTTCGGTATGTTCCAGAAGCGAATGGTAAAATTTTGTAAAAGGTAAGCCGGCCAGCTTAGCGTAGCTTTAATGTGATTTTATTATTTATCTATGGAATACTTTCTGTGCCATTTTTCAAAGGGAATCCAGTAGGAATCGAGTTGCATGGACCCTTCGCCACTGGTATGTTCTGTATGGCGTCGGAGGTAAAGAATAGCATCATCCCATATCTTCCCGTGGGTGTCGTAAGAGGCGACTAAGGGACTTACCAGAGAATGGGCAGCAGCGTTCTCTGTGCTTTTGTAACAACCGTACTGCGATCGCCAACCCGCCTGCCAAGCGTGGCGATTATGGCAAAAAACCCCCTTTGGGGGAGGCCCATGTCCAGCAGTGGACGTCTTTAGGCTGAAATGATGATGATGAATGAGGATAATACGTTTGATGCAAGAGTTTAAATAATGAATAGTTTTGTAATGTGAATCACCAAAACATGAAACTGACGCTGTCCACTAAAATAACAATTTATATAAAATAAATTAACGATGTCACGGCTAATAATTATCAAAATAGTAACTCTTGAATAGTAACCCTGATTCTGTCTGGGTTTGTATTGTGTTTTTCAGTGTTTTTAATTAATTGTTATTTTCACATTTTGTAACTTGTACATATTTTTTGTATTATTTTAGATCTATTTGTTGTTTGTCGCCATTTCATCTGCGTAAGTATATTTTATCAAAGAGATTTGATTTTTTGTGAGTCAGCTGGCATTGTCCACTTCCATTTTGTTATTTCTTGTAACTGCTGCCCACGGCATTCAAGGGCTTTTGTTTGTTGTTTTTTTTAGCCTATAATGTACACCACTGCTAGCCAAAAGCCTCTTTCTCTCTCCTTCCAAACCTCTCTGTTTTGTAAGGGTAGAAAACAAAAAATGTCCAGTGATATGATAAAGTGCCGAGTATTTAAATGTAAAGCTCTTCTAACGATCATTGGCCTCTGAAGTTTAATTCCATAGTGTTAGTTGTAATGTTTAGATGTTTTAAATAAGAAGCGATTAAAGATATTAACTAGTTTTATTAATTACACACGTCTTGTTCTTATGTCTAATGCTCTTGCGGACCCGGAAGCTGCTAGAGCTGCTGTCATTTTGACAGGACTGGTGTTGCCCTATAAATTGTATATCTATTACATCTCCCTCTTTTAAACAACAAAATTACAGAAAAATATAAATTTTAAGTACCTGTAGTATATTACGTCTATCCCCCTCTTTTCATCAAACCAAAAAAAAACAAAGGAAGTTAAAGAAAATAAACAGAAATAACTGCCCTTCTTGTTATTAACATGAAACAAACAGAATTACACAAACTTACTATGAGATATTACTTATTTTAATATTAAAACTATATTTATGACTTAAAATACCAAAGTCCAACTAAATTTAGCAACTTCTCAAAACCAGCTGACTTATTTGTTAACAATATACTTACTTACTTACTAACTTAATAATATCCTATTATATGTTATCAACTTTTATTAGTTTGAGGAATCCCTGGAACCCTAACACCATACCTGGAGAACCACCAAATTAACCACGAATGTGGTACGATGTTCTACAATAGCTCACACCATCCTTATCTATTACATTATATGATCTATACTTATTTTTATTTATTATAGTTCCTGGTAACCACTTCCTATCATTTACATCTTTCTTGAACCATACATTTTGTCCTACTACAAATTCAGATTTATTTTTAGTTTTTATATTGTAACTTCTTATGTTCCTATTTATCGATTTTAGCATTTCAGTCTTTACATTTTCATTCAGCCTTGGTTTTAAATATTGACATGTTACTGGCAGTTTTGTTTTTAAATTCCTGTTCATTAACAATTGTGCAGGGGAAAATTTTGTGCCTGCAACTGGTGTATTTCTATACTGTAACAAGGCAATTCTATAATCTATATTATCATCCCTACATTTAAACAACATTTTTTTAGCTATCTGTACCGCCCGCTCTGCCATTCCATTTGATTGGGGGTATTTAGGACTGGAAAAAGTAAATTTGAAATTCCATTCATGTGAAAAATGTCTACACTCTTTAGAATCAAATGGTACATGGTCTGAGACTATTTCAGAGGGCACTCCAAAATTACAAAATAAATCTAATAATACATTTATTACACTATTAGCAGTCTTGTTGTGTATTAATTTTATTTCCAACCATTTAGAATAATAGTCATAAATTACCAAATAGCTGTTTTTTCTGAAATCCATGATGTCAATTCCCAACTTTGAAAAAGGTAATTCCGGCACATTATGTAGTAACAGAGGTTCTTTTACATTATTGTTCTGATATGTTTGACATATACAACATTCTCTCACATACTTATCGAGATGTGAATCCATCTTAGGCCAATAATACAATTCTCTGGCTAACTGTTTCATTTTTGTCATTCCTATATGACCTTCATGCAAGATCTTCATGTACAACAACCTAAGACTCTTAGGTACTATTAATCTATGGTTCATAAATACTAATTTTCCATCAACCGTGATATCTATTCTAAATTTATAATAATAACAAAGTGAATTTGGAACATTTTTTATATTTTCTGGCCACCCTTCTTTTGTGTATTTTATAATTTGTGACAATTCTTCATCTTTACCAGTTTCAGAAATTAATTCTCTTTTTTGCTCTTCTGAACACTGCAAGTACTGGGATAACCCTATACAATGAATAACCTCATACATATACGACTCATCTATCTCTGAGTTTGATAAATATGATCTCGAAAGTAAATCAGATATAAACATTAGTTTTCCTTTTAAATACTTATACTCTAGGTCATACTTCAATAATTTGAGTTTAAGTCTTTGGAGCCTGGGTGAAGGTATCTCATGAATACTTTTTCTTAATAATGTCTCCAGTGGCTTGTGATCATTTAAAACTATACATTTAGTCCCATAGATAAAGTAATGAAACTTTTTGGTAGCCCAGACTACACTCAGCAGCTCTTTTTCAATTTGAGAAAATCTTTGTTCCGCAGGTGTTAGATTTCTAGAAATAAAACTTACTGGCTTTCCATTCTGTAGTAAACAACCACCCAGACCATCCTTAGATGCGTCACACTGTATGACTACTGGTAAATTACTATTGAAGTTTTGAAGAACAGGTGCTTTGGTAATAAATTCTTTAATTTCCTTACATATTTTTTCATGTATTTCCGTCCACAACCAACCTACATTCTTTTTCAACAATTCTGTTAGTGGTGACAACATCTTGGCTAAATTAGGAATAAACTTTCGCAGATAATTAACCATACCTAAAAAAATTTGCAATTCCTTTTTATTTGTTGGACTTTTCATTTTAACAATTGAGTCTATCCTATCTGGATCAATTTTAATTCCTTCCTTGGAGAATATATGACCAAAATACCTGACTTCCCGTAACTTATACTGAAACTTATTTTTATTAAATTTCACATTACACTTTCTTGCACGCTCAAAAACTTTATTCAGTATTACATCATGTTCCTCCTCAGAGGATGCAGCTATCAGCAAGTCATCACAATAGATTATTACACCAGGAATATCTCCGAAAGCTCTTTCACTATACCTTTGAAAAATCTCTGGTGCTACTGATATTCCAAAAGGAACTCTTAAAAATTTATAATTTCCAAAAGGTGTACTAAAAGTGCATAGATCAGAAGACTCCTTGGTAAGCTTAATATTATAGAATCCATCAGATAAGTCTAATACTGAAAATACAGTCTTATTAGTTAGTTTTGACACTATTTCTTCATATGTAGGTATCAGATAGTGATTTTTTACCAGAGCTTTATTAAGGTCTTTTGGATCTAAACATATGCGTAGTGATCCATCTTTTTTTTCTATTATTACTAAATTACTAACAAAACTTTTTGGGTGTGGTACCTTGCTAATAATTTGGTGAGTCTCCAGGCTTCTTAGTTTTTCTTCTAACCGGGATTTCAAAGCATGAGGAACTCTGCGAGGAGGTTTTACCACTGGTTTAGTCCCAGGCTGGATACAAAGTTCCACAGGTTCCTCAAACTGTCCTACTCCCTGAAACAGTTTACAGTTTTTATTAATAATTGTTTCTTTATTCTGTATGCTACTTATATTTTTTAATATTCCTAACTCTCTTAAGGTGCTTAGTCCCAGAATCGGCTTTACTTTATTTTTTATTATATAGAAATCAGTGAAATGTACTTGGTTATCTCTTATTACTTTTAAAGTTGTCTTTCCGACAGGATAAATTTGTTCCCCCCCAAATGCTTCTAAGATTACTTTAGTCTCAGACCATTTAGGTATTTCATCATCGACTATTTTATTATAGTCTGTTATTGATAAAACATTAACCTGAGCACCTGTATCGCACTTGAAATCAACCCTTTTATTTTGTACTCTTAGTGTTAAAATCCACTCATTACATTTTATTTGAGTATTCCCAATACCATGACATACTTTTATGAGTCATAAGTCATGCACATTATTGTCTTCAGAGACTGTGTTCTCTGTTTCCGTGTTATGACTTGTACTAATTTCATTAATGAATTTACATCCCTTTTTATAATGATTTGGCTTGTTACAGTTATGACATATCTTGCCAAAGGCTGGGCAATTTCTGGCCTTGTGCCGAGTCCCACATTTTTTACAATTATACATCACATCTTTACTACTGGGGTTATACTTAACTTTTGATTTGTCTTCCGCATTCTTGAATTGTGAAGCCTGTACTGCATCCACTGCTACTAGAGGCTGCTGCTGATGCATCATCTTGATATGGTTTTCAGATAACTCTGAGGCTCTGCACATGTCAACGGCTTTCTGTAGACTTAGGTCATTGACTTCCAACAATTTTCGTTGTAATTTCTTATTGAGAACACCCAAGACAATTCGATCCCTCAGCATTCTTTCTTCTTGATCTTTGTAGTTACATGTTTTTATGAGTTTTCTTAGATCTGTGTAGAACAAGTCGAAATTCTCCCCGTCTTCCTGACATCTTTTGTGAAATATAAATGTTGAAATAAGTTCGTTTTGTTTCGGTTCAAAGTACTCGTCCAAACTCTTCAATAGTTGGTCGTACTTGACGGTTTCCTCTGTTTTTAGTACATTAAAGTACAATTCTTGTACTTCATTCCCGGCACAGTTGAGCAAGATCAATGAGATTTTACCAATAGAGACGTCATACTGATTTTAAAGAAATAAAAACATGGCGATATTTTACATGAGCGGCTAGCTGGGTGACGGCCAATGTCAGTCTATGACAGCAGCTAGATAGAGTGAAATGGGGAAAAATGGGTACCTATCAGGCAACATGAAGAAAATAAACAGTAAATTTTCAATATAAAAATGTTTATTTACAAATAATAATATTATGTATGTTTTTTTGTTTCACTATCACTTCACTATCACTAAAGTTGAGAACAAATAGTTGAGTATGTTGTTGGCATCCATTCATCTTCTCGTCTTTGGGTTCTAACTACTTGTACCCATTTTTCTTTATTATGAAATCTAAAACGAAATAGAAGTTAATGATGAAAGGCAAATGTTATATTTATCTAATAACAATGATATTCTAGTAAACAGTTATGTTGTGAGCGCAAAATCGTGAAGACTCGAAAACGGCCCAATTGGGCCGTATAGCCTTTAGTCTGCAACACGCATGGCGACGAGCGATACGCTGCTACGAATTTAGATAAAAATTGTAAAAATGCCATCGTGCGTGTTCAGAAAGTGTACCAATTATGATACCAAAGTAAATAAAACACAAGGGATTTCATACCACATGTAACTACGCAATATACTTCGATTTATTAATATTTTTCATTTATTTTCTTAATATTCTGATATTCGGAGGGTAGAAAAGAAAGAAATGGGTAATGCATTTTTGTCGTGAGTACGACAACGACGCGTTAACTCTAGAGTCCAGACATAGAACAACACTATCTGTCTCTTTTTTTCTTATTGGTTTTATCGAGCTATCCCTTTTGTGTCATTTTGACTTGTAGTGAAATGTAGAATGAATAAAAAGGTGTGGTGTCGCTGCTGCGCGAAACACTTTTTTCGGTGGTTTTGTAGGTGTATAACATATCTGTTTATTAGAATATCATTGTCTACTATGGATAATATTGGACACCAGTGGTGAAAAATAATATGTGATATTCGAATAATATATTAGGCCAGGCCCCATATGGCCATATCACCCCAACATCCTTTAGCGTCGTTCGAACTGACAACACCGCGCGCCATTATCTCGTTTTCTCTATCACTCATAAATGCAACATGCTACTTGTCTCTTTCGTGTAGGTGACAAAGCGGCAACAGCGCGGCAGTCATTTTTGAGTAAAATTAAATTTATGATTTTCCATTTTAAATAGAATAAACAGTACTTACAAATTAAAAGACACATCCTTCTTGATTTTTACAGCCGGCCCAGTATAAGTATTGCACTTTCTGAACACACAACTGCCTTATTTGTTTAATTTCCTATAGCAAACTCTCGTTAAACGTCAGTTCGCGTCGCGACCAGACGCAGGACGTGCGCAGGACAGACTGAAGTCACACAAGCTGGTCAGCTTGTGTTTGCATTGCCACGCTGACGTCAGTAAAACGTATCTACCTCAGTATTATATATTACATCATTGAGCAAGATGGCTGCTTTTCTAGTTTCACTCAGCCTTTCCAATCCGGCCGCCGACACAAAAATTTTAAATTGTTGTTTGAATAATCTCCATTTAGGGAAAAGATCTTCCGTTGTGTCCAGCTTTAAAGGTTGCGGCATCCTGTACTCCACTCCTGCCATTATATTTTCTTCTTTTTGAGTCTCGGCGTCCAAGTTTATTTGCGTCGTGGTCATAGCCAGTTTTTGGAATTAAGTAGAAAATATATGTTCTTACAATTTTGTTTCGCTATTTGATGTCAGGCCTTTTCCGGCTGCGCCATGTAATGTTTAGATGTTTTAAATAAGAAGCGATTAAAGATATTAACTAGTTTTATTAATTACACACGTCTTGTTCTTATGTCTAATGCTCTTGCGGACCCGGAAGCTGCTAGAGCTGCTGTCATTTTGACAGGACTGGTGTTGCCCTATAAATTGTATATCTATTACATATTACTATTATGTTTTAATGACCATAATACAAAGATAATGCACACTCAACGACTGATAATTTTATTTCCTGTTCTCCGTTTCAACACGGTTAAAAATAAATTCACGTTAAAAACCATCCAATTTGACTGCGACGCCCTATCTGATAAGTCCCTTTAAATTTTATTGGGACGTCTGTGTCTGTCTGTCTTTAGTTTTATACATGTGGAGCTAGATTGAGACTACGATGTAAAATTATGTCCCTGGAGAAAAGTCTCTGTGTAGTAGAAGTCCCCGCAGACCGCAGACTTTCTATCGGCCGATATAGAATCGGGCTCTTTATCAGTATCAGGCGCGGATACAGGGGGGGCAATGGGTGCAATTGCCCCCTCCCCCCTGAACCGGACCAAATACGTCATTAGCCAAGCTTGAACTAGTTTGACGGAATTTCTAGTTGTATATCTTGTCATGGGCGTCGCCAGGAGGAGGCAGTTGCCCCTAGAGGCTCAGAATTTTTAAAAGTTATAGCTTTTCCTGCCTGATGCCATAGAATGGTATAATTATCTGAGGCAATGTTGTAAAAAATTTCGATCTCGCTGCGCTCGCTCTTGAAGCCTAGTTTTTCATGAGTCTTAACTTTGTCTATAAGAGGCCCAGGTAACTCCAGTAGGTCGGTAGGAAAAGTGTTAAAATTTTCAAGCTCGCTCCGCTCGCTCTACAGACTACTTTCTCTTGAATTTATCTAAAATTCGACCGTAATCGATGTCGTAAGAATTTCTCGCTACGCTCCCACCCCCCCTCCCCCGGCCCAAATGCTGCCGGCCTCCTTGAATCTTGCATATCATGGATTTCTGTAAAGTCCTAATGCCCATTTATTATAAAAAGATTATCAATTTTTTTTAACGAATTTTCCAAAAATTGCCCCCCATTAAAGGAAATCCTGTATCCGCGCCTGATCAGTATAAACATGTACTTAAATAAAAATAAATAATAAATATTGCTGGACATTACACACAGCGCCATCTAGTGCCACACTAAGCAACGCTTGTGTCGTGGACACCAGATAGTTGATATACTAAATAGATACTTTTTGTTTTGTAAATACATACTTAATATACATACAAACATCCATGACTCGGAAACAAACTAAAAAAACTAAACTAATTAAACTTATGCTAGTGCGCATATTACAGCGTTTATGTGTCGGCTGATAAGTCAGTCGGATGGGCTGCTCGAATGCCTTTAAGCTATAGTATCGGAAACCTATCGGTGAAACTGCTAGATCAATATGGCACTATTATCTCTCTTCTGCCACTGTTGATCTGCTCGCGTAGCATGACCACCGTAGAAACGAAAGAGAATCGACAATTCTTTTGTTCATCTGTCATTTTGTCGATTTAATGACAGATGAACAAAAGATTTGTCGATTCTCTTTCGTGTCTACGGTGGTCATGCTAAACAGGCTGGTTGGCGCATTCATCACCAACCCGACCGTTTAGTCGGCTTCGTGTGCACGCTAGCAGCTCAACCCGACCGGTAGAAAGTCTGCCATCTTCGGGGACTCATCTATACTAATATTATAAAGAGGAAACCTTTGTATTTTTGTATTTTTGCATGTTTGTATTGAATAGGCTCAAAAACTACTGGACCGATTTCAAAATTTCGTTTACCATTACTTAGAGGGATTCTTCCGAATCCGTATAGGCTATATTTTATCACCGTACTCCCACGGGAACGGGAACAACGCGGGTGAAACCGCGTGACGTCCGCTAGTAGTCTATAATCAGGGAAAATTATTGTTAAGCAAGTTTGTACCAAATGAAATACCTTGGATATCCTTCCTAAAGACCTAATTCCTAGATCTTTTCTATTACTCGATATCTCGCCTGTCACCTCTTATCTACTATAATCATCCTTCACACTGATATTGTCTGATTTCTGTTTTTTTTTTTATATCTGTAATAAGTAAACAGTATGTGTGCACAAAACTGATGATTCGATATAATATTACACCCAATGACGTATTATATATAGACACGTCATGAACCAACATCGCGGCGCTTAAAAACGGCGAAAATACTAGAACTACTTATAAGCGTGAAGAAAGATAAAGAAAATATGACACCGAACGGCGGGATGCCTGTTGCGAGAGGGAGATAAATATACATCTTCAGTCACGTCACAGGATTTATTAAATTATAAACAAACGTAGCGTCGCGCGACAGGTTGGTGCGTAACTAAGCGCGATGTGGCCAATTGGCTTCATTTCATGTTGTCATTTTAGAGTGCGGACAACGTATCTATAGTTTATATATCATTGATTACACCTAATTATTATTATTGTAAGTAATGCTGGCTAAATGCTCCGCGATTTAATTATAACAATAATAATACGCGATTGCTTAGCGAATGAACTAAAATAGCCCAACGTTTGCTTGGCGTGTCTATTATTACACCTTAAGTATTTAAAACAAAAAAACTTGGACTGTTAACAAAATGACATCGTTAGGGTAATATTATGTATGGAACTTTTCGTTTGCTTTGCCAAATTCTTCTTTTACCAATCCATAATTATTATTTTTGTAGATGTTTAAAAAACAAATGACCATATTACATTGATTTCGTTAATAACTAGTCAAAACCATTGTTAATTTGTATATAGGTAAAAGTACAATTTAATCGGAATTCAATTGTCTATCTAAGAATAAAGTATAAGATTCCTATCAAAGTAAATATGCTATAAAGTTTATTTAATAATGCCGACAGAATAAAATAAATAAATAATATGTATTAATTAACTACCAGGTCGGTAACATTATAAAAATCCAACTCATAAATGCGAATGTTTGTGTGGATGTTTGTTACTCTTTCACGCAAAAACGACTGAACGAATTTGGATGAAATTTTGAACACGGATAGTTTATAAAATAAATAAATATTGCTGGACATTACACACAGCGCCATCTAGTGCCACACTAAGAAACGAGGCTTGTGTCGTGGACACCAGATAGTTGATAAACTACATATATACTTTTTGTTTGTATATACATACTTATTATACATATAAACATCCATGACTCGGAAACAAATGTCCGTGCTCATCACACAAACATTTGCTCCGACCGGGATTCGAACCCGGGACCCTAAGAACGTAAGGCAGCCTTACTGCCGCTGCGCCAATCAGGTCGTTTATAGCCTGGATTAATACATAGGATACATTTGATTCCGGTAGTATGATCCCGTGGGTAAATGATTAAACTCCACGCGGGCGAAGCCGCGGGCAAAAGCTAGTAGGTATTATAAAACAATCAAACATAAAATTTAAATGTTCAGTTTTACAACTGTTCTCTCATTAGTAAACTTTCGTATTTTTTAATTGCGGATGTAATAGTTTACATCGTAAATATACAGTCACGAGCACGATATGTATTCACGTGATTTTCTTACCAATGTAAAGATGCGGAAAGCAAAAATTATACTACTACAATACCGAAAAGTGAAATAGTACCTACTAAATTGTACTCCTATTTCACTTTTTGGTAAGAACAAAAATAACCTATTTTTTCCGAGAATATCATGATATATTCGTGCTCAAATATCGTTCATAAGTTTTTCTTTACTAATTAAAAAGCAGAATTAGCCGCATTTCCATAACAAAGGACCAAAGAAAACCTATCAAGTGGTGATTTAAAATATCTAAGCTCGCTACGCTAGCTCTTGAATCCTATTTTTTTCGATTGATGGGCTTTTCTGTACTATAGATCGACCAAGTGAGTAACTTGAACCTAACATATCCGAGGAGGAGTGCAAAAAAATGAAGCTGTTTTCTGAACTGAAAGTATACCTCGGTCTCGAAGCGGCGATTGGCGGCGGCGACCTCTCGCGTCCGGCCCTGGTTCAAGCCATGGTCCGGAGCGAGACGGAATGGGACGCCGTCACTTCCTTCTGCGAAGCAGTCATGCTAGAGAAGGAGGTGGCGGAACGTGAGAGGGAGAGAACCTCACGTCCCGGCCGCTGGAGACGCCCCGGGCGCCTACGGTGGCCAGGGGCCACGTGGTGGCCCCCAGCCACCGTAGGCGCGGGCCTGTGGACGGTGAGCTATGGGCTAGCTCGCCGTCCGTCCGTCTCATGACGACAGGCCGTATCGACGGCGCGTTCGTGTTCCACATGCGCCAAAAGAGAGTCAGCAAAAGGAAGGGGTCCGCAAGGACCGATGCCTGCCGGGGTTGCGGGACTGTTCGAAAGAGATACCGTGGCCCCGGAACACAAAGGGCAGTTGCAGTAAAAGTCTGACACTCCCTCCTGCTCCGCCCAGAGCGGGAGGAGTCATTTGATGATTTCCCATCAGAAAAAAAAAATGGTATACCTCGATGGAAAAACCCCTGCTGGCGCCCATGCTCGACTGTACATTAGTATTTACTTGCCACCAGTACCCAAGGCCCTCCGCATCGCGATATTGAAATAAGTTGACGAAAATAGCCGCACCACGTGGGGGCGGCAGCTATAGAACGTGCGCGCACGCATCTCGAACACAAACATAAACAACACGGCTACTGTGGCCGGCGGGACGGGCAGAAAACATCGTTAAATGTTTCATAAAATCTAATTACTTTAATCGGTATGATAGTTTTAATGTAATATATCTCTGGTCTTGATTAGGCTTATTATGTCTTGAGAACCAATATTTTACCGATTCGTTATTTTTTTCAAACCATATTGTGATATAGAGATGGTCGAGCTGATGTACACATGTCCTATTTATTAACATATAAATGGCCTAAGAACACAGCTGAGCGGTATATTTAAAGTAATTGATATCTTACGTACAGTTTAGGCTACAAAGTTGCTGACTTTATTGAATTAGTTTCGTCTGAAGACCTTTGCCCCTGACCATTTACCTACCTTTGCCTTTGCTCTAGCCGTGTGGTATCCGGCACAGTAGAATAGAACCAAACCATTATACTCACGGGTGTCGTATAAGGCGACTAATGTCTGAGGCAGAACACCTTGCGTCTCCGTAGACCTGAGAATGGGCAGCAGCGTTTTCTGTTAGTCTTTCATCACTGCGATCTCCAATCCGCCTGCCAAGCGTGGAGATTACGGCAAATTCCTCCTATCATGGGAGAGGCTTATGTCCAGCAGTGGACGTTATGGGCTGTTGTTGTTTTTGTTGTTGTTGAAGACCTTTGCGAAGTCCCACTCATCAGCTATAACGATGATATAAAATAACATAGGCTACCTGCCCCTACTTACCGCAAAGCCTAGGCCCTAGATCAATCTTGTTGGTTGGCGCTGTGGCTGAGTGATTGGCTGCTGCGCTGCGTGTCGGGGGTTCGATTCCCGCATGGAACAAATATTTGCATGGCCTACAGTTAGTTGTTCCGCGTCTGGATGTTTGTGTATGTCAGTATAAACCCACGATACAGTAGAAATTCCTAGTGCGAGGCAACGAAAAAACTCTTTAAAAACTATTAGCAGTTGACTACGCCTTTAGGTCTGAATGTTTTTTGATAATTGTATTACTAGCAAAAAAAAGCCAAACATGGACCTTATCACAAAACACGAATAGTAAACTCGCAACATGCCAATACGCAATGGAAAGAAGCATGATGAATGTGAAAAAATCAGACCGACTATAAGAAACCGTGTAATAAGAAGCAAAACAAAGGTCATAGATATAACGTCTAAAATTAGAAGGCTTAAATGGCGATGGGCAGGGCATATAAAAAGAGGAAGAGACAAATGGATCCTAGAGAAGATAAAAGGAAAAGAGGTAGACCACTAAAAAGATGGGATGACGACATAAGACAAGTGGCAAGCGTCACATGGAACAGAGTGGCTCAAGAAAGACATGAGTGGAAAAGGTTGGAGGAGGCCTTTGCCGACGGGCAAACAGATCTTCAGAAAATAAGTAAAATTCAAATAAAGGACTAGATTAAGGTTTACATTAAATTTAATTTTTCTTTATATTGTTCTTTAAATATAATTGTAAAATGGATCTGAATAAAAGGCTATATTATTATTAGCAAAAAAATCTTTAAATTGATTACAGATAACGCAAACATTAGTCTATGAAAAACCGTTATGATTATAATATTATTTTATTATATCTGTTTCGAATATTTCGTCACAAATAGGTAGGTACAGGAACGGCAGCCAGGGACTGTATATTTCAGTATTCACTTTCAGTCAGCATGTTTGTCTAATTTATGGCCTATTACGATTGGTCCGGATGTACCTGAGTTTCTGCCTAGAATAGCGGGCTAACACTAGCTAGACAGTGATTCATCGAAACAGCCATCGGGGAAAATTATGTTATGAAGTAAACTAGGAAATATCCGTTAAGGCAGCTCCCCGAGCAAATGACCTTGAGCGAGCAGTTTTTTTCCTCTTTATCCAAAAAAAATACCAACTAATAAAACATACATTAAATTACTACATATTCTTGACTCCAAAATTGTCGTTTCATATATTTTTTTAAGTTGCTTAATGTTTAATAAATCCCCTCACAACGAAACCACAGAAATGAGAAATAATGATTTATAAAATGCTACTCCTCGTAAAGTAACCATTATTTTGATTTGCTACTTATACTAATGGATAGGCGATTTAATAATGAACATAATTGTCGTTTTATTTTTTCCAAAAGACGTAAATTTGATTTTATAAAGAATAAAAACCACTCAATTCGGCCTGCAGTGACCGACGTAACAACCGCTTCGTAATGCAAGCTGATTAGAACTTTGTTCTAACAGTATTTCAAACGAAGTTTGAACCACCACAGATAGAGCTGCTAATTTTGCTCGAGGAACCGCCATAACACTGTTTTAATAAGAATAGATTAAATAATCGGACGTAGAGGTTATCTGTGGGTACGGGCAATGGTTCACTCCAAAGACATTTAATGTTTACGAGCTATAGACGGGAGCTAGTTTATATTATTACTAGCTTTTGTTTGATAAATTGTTTACGAGCTATAGACGGGAGCTAGTTTATATTATTACTAGCTTTTGTTTGATAAATTGTCCCATGGGATCTTACTTCCGGGATAAAAATTATCCTATGTGTTAATCCAGTTTATAAACTATCTGTGTGCACAATTTCATTGAAATCCGTTCAGTAGTTTTAGTGAAAGAGTAACAAACATCAATACTCACAAACTTTCGCTTTTATAATATTAGTAGGATCCTATTATGATTTTGCTAAAGCGGTCCCCTAAGATGTTGGTCGAGGCTCTTTGCTATTAATAATAATAATAATCATTTAATTCAGACCAAGATCCATAATTTAATAGTTACACTTATGTCTATGTTAGTAAATTTACATAATTTAATAATGTCATCGTAATAAAACAATCGAAACACAATCCATACAATAAAATACCTAAATAAATAACAAATAAGCACTCAGTTCATATATCTATTTCCCGTCGCACTGGAGCCGCCGCTGTGCAAGCGGGTCCAGTACCCCAGGAAAGGGCAGTCTGGCTTATCCGCAATAACTCTTATAGGATACCGATTGCGCTCCCCCGCATCCTGCTCATCAGGGATGCTTTTTCTTCCGCATTACCGCCTGAAAACTATCCGTTTTTGCTTCTGCAAACATCCCTGATGCGCTACAGAAACGTTGGAGCCCCAACAATATCCTGAAAGCGTTATTATACTGGACCCGGAGAACGTTGTAAGCCCTCTGCTTATGTCTAACCCACAGACTGCACGTGTAGAAGGTCTGGCAATACGCCTTGAAAAGTGTAATTTTCACTTCCCTCGTACATCGCGCAAACCTGCAGGCCAGCATATTGCATCAGATTGACAACGCCCTCCGTTCCCCTTCGATGTCATCGTCATCGAGAGGGAACGGATTATTAGTCCAATAACCGTAACGACTATCAGTTCAATAACTGCAGATTCCACGTTCCATTTGTCAACAACCTCGTGTGCTTGCTAAATGCTAAGTCAAGATATTTGTGTTATTATCTTCTTTATCGCTGACAGAATTCAAATTCATGTATGAATTATTATTTTATTATTTGGTTTTTTAGAATGTATCTAAAAGGGTGTAAAAATACCACTTGTTCTCTCCGTAATTGCGATATATTTTTTAAACTGGACCATACATTCAAATTCAAGTAACTAAAAGGTCCCCAACCTTTTAAACTACTTGAAATTGAAGGTTTCCTTGATGAAGTTTCAAATTTACACAAGGTTTTTTTTTATACTAGTTTTTAAGGTAATAAGTTTACTTTAATTTTTTTCATGACTCTCTTTTACTATTCAAAGCATCCATAAGCACAATATTTGGAGTGTGCTAAACATTGAGTTTTACAGCGTAAAACCTGATTTTTCACACCAAAGTAGAAATTAGTTTCCCAGCAAGAAAATTTGCGTAGGGTTACTTAAGTTTGTCATCATCATCATCATCATCATCAGCCTATTAATGTTCCCACTGCTAGGACACAGGCCTCCTCTCTATGAGAGGGAATGGGCTATAATCCACCACGCGGGCCCAGTGCGGATTGGTAGATGTCACATGTCTTCGAATTTTTTGGTTCTAGGACATGCCGGTTTCTTCACGATGTTTTCCTTCACCGTTTTGAGAACAGTGGTGATGAAATAAATTACACAAAGTAATGTGCGTGTCTGGGTTCGAACCCACAACTTACTGTTCGTAAGTTGGGGCCGCCACCACTGCTCTCTTAAGTTTGTAAATATAAGTAATGCTTGGGTGACGGCTTTGTGAAAAGTCCGTTAACACCCCACGCCTAGGTTTTCAGAAGTCGACTTCAACTTTGACGACCCGATTGGCGCAGCGGTAGCGAAGCTGTCTTACGTTCTTAGGGTCCTGGGTTCGAATCCCGGTCGGAGCAAATGTTTGTGTGATGAGCATGGACATTTGTTTCCGAGTCATGGATGTTTATATGTATAATAAGTATGTACAAACAAAAAGTAGTATCTATGTAGTATATCAACTATCTGGTGTTCACGACACAAGCCTCGTTGCTTAGTGTGGCACTAGATGGCGCTGTGTGTAATATCCAGCTATATTTATATTTATTTATTTATAACTGCATATCATTATGATACCCTCTACCAATTCAATAATCAAATATATTTTGTGACATTTCAGGTCGAACAGGATGGCTACGCGATCCTAGATGACTTCCTGTCTCCGGCAGAATGTGATGACATGCTGCAAGCTGGACTGGAGTTCACTAAGACCATACCAAGCAAAGAAGATAGGATCATATTCTCTACAGTTGATGCTGAAAAATCGGTAAATACCTTATTATTCTAATTTAAAGTTAGTGAGAGATTTAAGGAGTCCGTGGCTAATTAATAACAGCCGCTCGGGTCGATTTTATGTTAAGCCGTGCTTGCCTAAGTTGGTCTGTGGATTGGTGACCACCCTCACATACCGAGTTTACTCCGTGCCTCGGAAAGCTCGTTAAGCCGTTGGTACCGGCTGTCATTTGTAGATCTTTGAAAGTCGTTACAGGTAGTCAAGTGGCCGAAAAAGTCTGACAACCAGTCTTACCAAGTGGTATCATATTACCCAGCACTAACTGGGTTGTGGAGGTCAGAAAGGCAGTCGCTCCATGTAAAATACTGGTATTCAGCTGCATCCGGTTAGACTGGAAGCCGACACCAACATAGTTGGAAAAAGGCTAGGCAGATGAAGATGTTAAAACAGCCCATGGCTTCATTCTTAAGATGTGGGTGAATGTGGTACTTACATCTCGGCTTGGTCCTCCAAAGAAAACATGAGTGTTGCTGTAGTAAGTGTTTAACAAAGATCAGATGACTTCCTCTTCTTATTGCCGCTTCCCCTTATACAAACACAAATCCAGACTAGTGTCCATGAGCATAAGGTTCAATTCCAAGTTGGACAAATTCTTATTCGGTTTTTCCACTTGGAACTTAGCAGTAGCCCGACGGCGAAGTACCAATAACACCTAACTGACGAAGTCAAAAATTTACACAAACTAAAAATGTTCAATTTCTTAATAAATTAAAAAGGAGCTAACGTATTAAATTTAATTAATTTTGAATAATAACAATGTATGCTTTTTAAAGTTAGTTAGGAGGTAATGCCATGAAATAGACACGTTGGGAGTTGGGAGGTATATCCACATTTTAATTGAATGCTTTTGCAATTAAAATACACTAGAAGATTTAAATAAAACATGCCATTAAATTCAAAACGATAAAAAAGTGAATTTCTCGAAAAATGTCAGTTAGGAAGTATTGGCACTTCACCGTCGAGCCGATGAACCTCTTTTGTTTTTCTTTTTTTTTCTAAACTTTTCTAAGATGTATATTGTAGCTAGCTACCATTGTAGCTTTTTAGAACAAAAAACAGAAAAAAGAAGTAATTTACTCGAAGTTTCTAGTTGAAGTTGAAGTTAGAAAAGACTAGTTTGTTTAGATTTTATAGGTATGTCTGTACCTTACCTTTCGGAGATTACAGGCGTGGTATTATAATATGTATGCAAAACGTTTTTTAGCATAGAATTTGATTACAAACTCAACTCTGCCACTTTATTAAAAGCTTATATTTATTTTCAGCAACTAAAAGACGACTACTTTTTGAAGAGCAACGACAACATCAGCTATTTCTTCGAGGAGTCTGCAGTCGGACCTGATGGAGAACTTACAGTAGACCCCACCATATCACTAAATAAAGTAAGTTCAAAGTCTGTTTAGGTTCAATTTAAATTAGGTAACTAAACTGCAGATCATCTAAGGTGAAGCAGCAGGCCTAAAATGGCTGCTTTAGCAGATACAGTATGAATCACGTCAAAAATACAAAATTCTTAAAATGGACTTTACGGTTATGTTCTTAAAGTCCATTTTAATAATTTTAAGGAAGTAACTAATATTCGAAAATACGTAATTGAGAAATGTCAAGAATCTAAAATTTTAAAATGGGAATCAATAATAAATCAATAGAGAAAATTTGTTAAGAAATTTTGATGCATTTCAATGAGATGGCTAAAATGAATCGATGGCTTGATGAGTTATTTTTAGAAGATGTACAAAATAATTCCTATACACAGGAATAACAATAAGTAACTGTAATTATTCGTGTGTTATTAATGAAATTACGTGTCGTTTTGTATGGAGTCAAAAGATACGTTATATTTATTTACTCCGTTGAAGCAGTGGTTACCGGAAAAGCAGCTCATAGCTTAGTAATAACAAGCGCACCGGTCGATCTTCCAGTAAGTAAAGCAGCTCATAGCTTAGTAATAACAAGCGCACCGGTCGATCTTCCAGTAAGTAAAGCAGCTCATAGCTTAGTAATAACAAGCGCACCGGTCGATCTTCCAGTAAGTAAAGCAGCTCATAGCTTAGTAATAACAAGCGCACCGGTCGATCTTCCAGTAAGTAAAGCAGCTCATAGCTTAGTAATAACAAGCGCACCGGTCGATCTTCCAGTAAGTAAAGCAGCTCATGGCTTAGTAATAACAAACGCACCGGTCGATCTTCCAGTAAGTAAAGCAGCTCATAGCTTAGTAATAACAAGCGCACCGGTCGATCTTCCAGTAAGTAAAGTACGCAACGTTTACCGAGGTCAGTGCCGGGCTCCACACTATTCAATCCATCCACCAGCACATTGTTTTGAGTGCGTTACATTAAGTTTTACTGCAAATCGTGATTTTTCACCCCAAAAAAAGGCTATATTTGCGTAGGGTTACTTAGTTTGATGTAAAGGATGCTTGGTTAACGGCTTCGTGGAGAGTATGTTTACACCCTGTATGTTCTGTTTCCAGGTAGGACACGCATTGCACCTCCAGCATCCCATCTTCAGATGCTACACTTACTGCGATCGTGTGCAGAAAGTGACCAGAGAGCTAGGCTTCAGGGAGCCGGCGGTGGTGCAGTCCATGTACATTTACAAGAACCCTGGGATTGGTGGCGAAGGTATGATTGTGTCACACTACTACTACTACTACTACAGCCCATAACGTCCACTGCTGGACATAAGCCTCTCCCATGATGGGAGGAATTTGCCGTAATCTCCACGCTTGGCAGGTGGATTGGAGATCGCAGTGATGAAAGACTAACAGAAAACGCTACTGCCAATTCTCTGGTCTACGGAGGCGCAAGGTGTTCTGCCTCAGACATTAGTCGCCTTATACTGAGGTGTGGGGGGTTCCGGAGGCGACAAATGATATGCGTGTGTTCAGTGCAACGTTCCTTTTATTACTAACTCTCTAATAATACAGTTATCAATAATGCCTTATGCTATAATATACGTATACTACTAGGTACCATTCCACATATGGGGGGTTCTATTGAAAAAAAAAATAATGATTACATTTTTTTTTTTTACATACTTAATTAGTAATATAAGCTTACATTAACTTAATTAGTAATATTTGAAAACAATTTTTTGTTATGTATATAATTTTGTTCTGTTTTTATGTACTACATCAATTTTTCCATTTGTATCTATCTTTACATTTGGTTCTAAATCTTCTATAACAGTATATGGTCCTTCAAACAATTGATTTAATTTACTTGCATTTTCATTTCTAATTAATAGTTTATCACCTTTTGTATAAGTTACAGGTTTTGTTTTCTTGTCAAAATTACATTTTCTTAATTGTTTGCTCTTAATTACATTTTCTCTTGCATCCTTACATGCTAACTGTAATCTATACTTAAGTTCTAAACAATAATCATTCGGGTTATACAATGGTTCTACTGTAGTGCTGACTCGACATGGAACATTACTAGGTTTACCAAATACTAATTCATATGGTGTATACTTTGTAATAGTGTGGACTGTATTGTTATAAGTAAAAGACCAGTATGGTAACCAGTGACTCCAAGCTTCTGGATATTTGTCACATTGAGTTCGCAAATAAGCTCCTAGGTGTTTATGAGAGTTTTCTAGGGATCCTATAGTTTGATGATGGTAAGATGTAGAATTGAGTTTTTCTATGCCTAGTAATTTGCATACTTCTGTCATCGTAGTAGACATGAATTCGGTGCCTCTGTCTGTTAATATTGTATTTGGAATACCGAACCTTAATATAAAGTTATTAGTTAATGCTCTAGCTACTGTTTTACTTTCCTTATTAGGTAATGGGTATACCTCTACGAACTTACTTAAGTCACACTGTATACTTAATATATATGAATTACCTTCTAAATCCTTATCTAATGGGCCCACTATATCTAAGAATATTTTTTGTAAAGCCGAGGTCGCTGTTGTTGTGACAACCATAGGCTGAATGGTATTACAACCATATTTCATTATTTGACATTTATCACATTTTTTAATAAATTGTCTTACATCTCGTTCTAATTCTGGCCAGTAAAATGATCGCCTGATATTATTTATCATTCTACGTACCCCTGCATGACCGGCAGTAGGTAATAGGTGATAGTCATTTAAAATGAATTCTTTTTCGTCTTGTGTCTCTATTCTTTTAATACCTCGTAATATGTGTATTGTTGGGCCTTCATATTTACTTGATTTGTTTACTTCATTCAGAAGTTCTTTTATAAATAACGCGTTTTCTTCTCTTTTTATTAAGCAAATCTCGTTTACTTTTATTATTTTACAAAAATCACACAATTTTTCCACAAATTCGGCTCGCGTAAATTGTGAATGAAAATCATGGTTTATGTATATAATATTTTTTCTTTGTACAAATATAAAACATTCATTTTCGACTATATCGTTTTGTTTCTTTAATTGTTTTATTTCCTTTCCCTTAACAAATGTCATTTCTACTGTGCCATTTGGAATCCTCAATATTTCCACGACTCTGGGCTGATCACACCTTTCATCTGTGGCTTTACTAGGGATTACCAATTCCTTATTCTTTTCTCTTTCTCTCATTTCCTGTTCCCTCAATTTTTGTCCTCTCGTCATTACAATCATACTCTTTTCATTCATCTCTTTTAATTCATCTGAAGTGATTGTTATACGCGATAGTGCGTCCGCAACTACGTTATTTTTACCTTTTATATACGTTATATTGAAGTCATACTCTTCTAAAGCTAATCTGAATTTTAAAAGTCTACTTGAAGGATCTTTCATTCCGAATAGATATAATAAAGGTTTGTGATCCGTCATAATAGTGAATTTTCTTCCAAAAAGATATGGTCTAAAGTATTTTACTCCCCATACTATTGCTGTTAGCTCTTTTTGTATGGTTGGGTAATTTTTCTCAGCTTTGTTTAATGGTCTACTTGAGTATGCTATTGGTCTCATATTTTTGTTACACAAAACTGCTCCTACTGATATATTTGATGCATCTGTTTGCAATATAAATTCATTTTTATTAGAGAAATCTGGGTATTCCAAGATTGGTGGGGACATCAGTGCATTTTTTAGAATTTGAAATGATTGCACACATTCGGATGTCCATACAAATGGTACATTTTTACGTAAAAGATTATTCAACGGAATAGTTATATCTGCAAATTTATCAATGAATTTCCTATAATAATTACAAAATGCAACAAATCGTCTTAGCTCATCTACATTGTTAGGTACTGGGTATTCTTTAATTATTTTTATTTTTTCAGGGTCAGGTGAAACTCCATCTTTTGAAACTACATGACCTAAGTATAAAAGTTCTGTCTGTAGAAAATTAATTTTTTTTGGATTTAACTTTAAATTAACTTTACGTAGCCTTTCAAATACGTCTGTAAGGTTTTTATTATGTAGTTCTATTGATCTACCACTGATCTACTACTAGGTCATCTAAATATATAAAACATTTGTCTAAATTAAGTCCTGACATCGCTATGGTCATAATCCGTGAAAAAGAACTTGGACTAATTTTCAGTCCCATGGGTAATCGTTTCATTTGGTATTGCCCAGTGTTTGTACAGAAACTAGTTACTTTTCGGCTGTCTTCTGACAAAACCACTTGATAATAAGAATTACTTAAGTCTAAATGTGAAAAATATACTGCTCCCGACAACGAATCTAATATCTCAACTATGTTCGGTAGTGGAAATCTGTCATCTTGTATTTGTTCGTTAAGTTTACGATAGTCAATTACTAATCTCCAATTTTTATTTCCCGTTTCAGTCGGTTTTTTAGGTACTAACAAGATTGGACTGGACCACTCACTACTAGCTTCTTCAATGATGTCATCTTCTAATAGATTTCGTATTTGTTGATCTATTTCTGGTTTTAAACTATTTGGGGTTCGATAAGGCTTCACATAAACTGGATTAGTGTTTGGCTTTAAATGTATGGATTGTTCATAAATGTTTGTAGTAGTTAGCTTATCGCCTGGTAAGTGAAATATGTCACTGTACTTAGAACATAATGACGCAATGCTACTTCGCTCGCTGGAATGTAAGTGATCAAGTTTCAATAACTGTAATAATGTTCGAGCTCTTTCTGCATTAGCATTTGTCTTGCTGAATGTACATATTTTATAATCTTTTAATGGATGAATATTCGGCTGAAATATTGGTATGGATATTGATTGTTCACTTGTGTTAAGTATTTGTATAGGAATTACATTATTTTTTGGTTTAACTATAACTCCTGCTAAAAAAATATTTTCTTGTAACTCTTTTGGATAAATGACACAATCTTCTGTAACTTTTTCTTTTAACTGAATATAATGAATAGATTCACTTCGCGCTGGTATAGTGATATAACTCGTAGATACCTTTGGTGATGTAAATATGGATAAATCACAATAGGTGTTAAAATGTTTTAATCTTAAATTTGAATTCTCCAAGTCAATGTTTGCATTGAACTTCGTCAAAAAGTCTAATCCAATAATACCATCTCCTTTACAAGGTAATTTGTCAAATAAATAAAATTTATGCTGGTAAATCGAACCATCATGTAATTGTAGGTCTAAATAAACGTAACCTTTTGAATAAATCTTCCCACCTATACCATTTATAAGAATGTTATCGCAGTGTACTTCTACGAACTCCGATACGGCTTGCGACCGTACGGCGGAAATTGATGCTCCAGTATCAAGTAACCAAAAGCATTCCTTATTATATAAATTCATAGAAACGTACCTTATATTTTCGCTTAATGTTAAAATGTTCTCTTTATTCACGAAAAAATGTTTTATTATCTGGTTCCGATTTATTTTCTTGTGTATCGACCGACTTTATAGGTTGAGCAGAATAAACATTCTGTCGACCTCGATGGTTTTGATTATAATTTCCTCGAAACGAACGAACTCCGCTTCTTCCTCTCTCATCAGTCTGACCACGGTTATTATAAAACCCTTGGTTATAATAAGTTCCTCTGTGCGGTCGGCTAGGCCGATATTGATGAAACTTTGCACGTGTACCTTGCTGATAAAAACCTCGATACCCGCGCACAGGCCTACCTCTATAATAATTTCTAGACTTACCTTGCATGTTGAGCACAGCTTGGGACGACTGGAGCTGCGCCAGCTCTTCATCCTCTGCTGCGCGCACAGCATCTTTTAAATTTGCGTAGTTTCTAGCTGCAATTATTGTGCTTAATCGTCTATTTCGCAACCCGTCGGCAAACTTTTTTAACTGTTCATTTATGGGCCTTAAAATCTCGTTTGCTTTATCATTAGAATTTGCCTGCGAGATTGTAAGGTTCACAAAAAGGTCTTCAACTTTTTCACCGAATTGCGAAATCGATAATGCTTCCTGAGAAATATTATTTAATTGAGTCATTAAAGATATTGCAGACTTCTTAGGCAGTAAATACTGTTTTATATCGTGAATCAAATCACCGCAAGATGCGTAGCTAGATTGTAGCTTCAATTTTGCATTTCTAGTCATCCTAGTCTTAAGTACAAATGTAATTAAGTGATTTTTGCAATCCTTACTTTTAAGAAAACTATCATACATCTCTACTCCTTCAATGATCTTTTCAACCGTCTCATCTTTGTCGTCCATTACCGGCACTAAGGTTGCTCCAGTTTTAAAATCAAATGTTTCCATTTTTGCTGTATTATACTTCTCCCTTTCTGAACTAGTCTCTGGTAAACTTTTGCTTAACTCTATATTTAATGTATTATAAGTTTTCATTTTTTCTTGTAATAACAATATGTTCAATCTGTTAGGCTTTCCTTAATACGTACTGATAAAAAATTAGGACTGTTTTCTTGCTCGCTTGCTAGTTCTATTAACTGTATAAACTCCTCATAATATTGTTCTGCTAACTCTATTTTACTGATCGTATTTTCCCTATATTTTTCTCTCCTTTCACTTCCTAATTTCCTTAAATCTACTTGTATTTTTTCTAATTTCGTGCAAATATTTTCTAAATGCGATTCCATAGGATTCTAGTAGCAAAGACATAATATCTAAATCATAATTAAAAAAATAATCAATACAAAGGCATTAATGTCAATTTAAAATATCTATATGCTATAATTAATATGCTAAGGATACAAAACTAATGTCCATACTTAAATGCTTAACCTATATTTTTTCCACTCAATTTTACGCTTGCACTTCACTTTTAACACTTTCACTGTACTCACACGTTTTGAAGTCCGATGTCGGCTTCTGCGCCTCCTGTGAACATGGTTCCCCCGGCAGCAGTCCTCCTTGCAGAGAGTCTGGACACCATTCGCCTCAGAAATTCGACGTTAATCTGCCGTTGCATCCACTTTTGCTGGTTACTCCTGTACCGGCGCCACATCAGATACACCACGCCCACAGCTACAGCAGCCAAAATAATACCCAAAAGTATGGTATTTACTTGCAAATTTGCATGTTGTTCCAAATCCTGGGTTCTCGCATTGTTTTGTCCACTTTGAGCGATTATAATTTCCTTCTCTTCTTGTTTCGAATAAGTTTTTCCCATTGCGAGTTTGTCCTTCGTATTTTTCGTGAAGTTTTATAATTATCAAATGCTCACTTGCACGCGTTATTGTTCTCCAATCGAAGCAATATTCAACAGCTTACCCATAGGGCCTCAGCGCCTACGTGTAAGAATGTGCTGACCACAACAAATACCCGCGCCCGACACAACACGGCTGGCAGGGTCGCCATGAGGTGTGGGGGGTTCCGGAGGCGACAAATGATATGCGTGTGTTCAGTGCAACGTTCCTTTTATTACTAACTCTCTAATAATACAGTTATCAATAATGCCTTATGCTATAATATACGTATACTACTAGGTACCACTCCACATACGACACCCGTGAGTGTAATGGGTTGGTTCTATTCTACTCTGCCGGATACCACACGCCTAAGAGAGTGTGTCACACAGAATATCTGTATTGTTTTACGTAGCTTCCGCCCGTGGTTTGGACCCTAATTTCTTTTTTTACCCTAACTTCTTTTTCCGTACCCAAAGGGTATAACGGCAACAGCTAGACGCTTGAAATATTCACAAAATATTTAATTGTAATTACTCTAAATTCACTTTAAAAATAAAATTATAATAAAATAAATATTGAAGGGCTCCCATACAACAAACGTGTTTTTTTTGCCGTTTGGTTTAGTATAAATAATGGTATGGAAGGAACCCTTCGTGCGTCAGTCCGACTCGCACTTGGCCGGTTTTTTTTTTACACGTAATATTTATTAATTATGGCCTTGTATTATTCTGATGGATGCAATATACAGCATGAGAGGAGCTCGTGGCTAAATAATAACAGCCGCTCGTCGGTCGATCTTTAGGTGCCGTGCTTGCCTAGGTTGGTCTGTGGATGGGTGACCACCCATTACTTACCGAGTTTCCTCCGTGCCTCGGAAAGCACGTTAAGCAGTTGGTCCCGGCTGTCATTTGTGATCTTTGACAGTTGTTCCAGGTAGTCAGTGGCCCAAAAAGTCTGACAACCAGTCTTACGTTCTTAGGGTCCTGGGTTCGAATCCCGGTCGGAGCAAATGTTTGTGTGATGAGCATGGACGTTTGTTTCCGAGTCATGGATGTTTATATGTATAATAAGTACCTACTTATGTATTTACAAACAAAAAAGTATCTATGTAGTATCAACTATCTGGTGCCCACGACACAAGCCTCGTTGCTTAGTGTGGCACTAGATGGCGCTGTATGTAACGTCCAGCAATTTTTTTTATTTTTTATTGATTATATATGTAAAATGATAATTCAAAAGATGAAAATAAGAATCCACCACGTGGGCCCAGTGCGGATTGGTAGATGTCACATGTCTTCGATTTTTTGGTTCTAGGACATGCCGGTTTCGTCACGATGTTTTCCTTCACCGTTTTTGAGAGCAGTGGTGATGAAATAAATTACACAAAGTAATGCGCCTGTCTGGGTTCGAACCCACGGCTTACTGTTCGTAAGTCGGGGCCGCCACCACTGGGCCACCGCTGCTCTCGCTAAATAATACCTGCATAAAAACAAAAGATTTAGCAATTCTTAGAAAATAAAGTTTGCTTAGCTCATATATTTACACTTTTAGCCCGCTGCTTCGATCTCTTGATCTGGTGGAGGAATAATATCCCTCCTACCAAAATAAAAAATAGTACTTATCCTAATTAGTATGTCCCAACCCAAGTCATCTACATCTACTCTAATATTATAAAGAGGAAAGATTTGTATTTTTGTGTGTATGTTTGTAATGAATAAACTCAAAAACTGCTGCACCGATTTCAAAAATTCTTTCACCATTAGAAAGCTACATTCACCTTGAGTAACATAGGCTATATTTTATCCCCGTAAGCCCACGGGAACGGGAACTACGCGGGTGAAAGCGCGTGACGTCCGCTAGTAGTCTATACATTGCCAAACATCGAAAGGACATCGGCGAAAATCGACATCATGGAAAACTGAAATGAAATATGTACCAATAACATCAGAACATACGTGTTTGTCCATTTATTAGTTGTTTGTATAAAGTCCGTCAGCCGGACGTGTGTTTTTATCGTCTATTATTTAAATGTTTTCATGAAACTTTTTATGTGTAAGTCAAATATCGCCAAAGATTTTCTTCGCTTTTGCACTTTTACGCTAGTCTGGATACTGATGTGACTTTACCAATTAAATAAACTATGTAGAACCATTACAGTGTCGTCTGTAATTTTCAAAAAACCAACAAAAACAAAACATACCTAGCTAATACTAAATCCTATAACCAAAAAAGTTTGTTTATTACTTAATCTAATCATTTTTTATTTATATGATAAATCATCATCCGCCTAGCCTTTTCCCAACTATGTTGGGGTCGGCTTCCAGTTTTACCGGATGCAGCTGAATATCAGTATTTTACATGGAGCGACTGCCTATCTGACCTCCACAACCCAGTTAATACCGGGTAATACGATACCCCTTGGTAAGACTGGTTGTCAGACTTTTTTTTTTTGGCCTCTGACTACCTAACGACTGTCAAAGATCTACAAATGACAACCGGGACCAACGGCTTAACGGGCTTTCCGAGGCACGGAGGAAACTCGGTACGTAATGGGTGGTCACCCATCCACAGACCAACCTAGGTAAGCACGGCTTAACCTAACGATCGACCCGAGCGGCTGTTATTATTTAGCCACGAGCTCCTCTTATTTTTATTTATATGATAAATATTCATTATAATGTACATATATTCATCGTTAGTTATGTGTGTATTTAGCAGTGATTTGATTTAATTATCAACCTTGTTCGTCGATCTACCGTAACTAGGCCTGTCTTATTATAGGCGTTTGCCAATCTACTTTGTTCAGTCGTGTACCCATTAGTAAAGTTATGTTTAAAGTCCCATGTACAGGCGTGGTCTTTTTCGCCTGACCAGTAATTTTTTTTTCGCTTAAATCATGCGGAGGAAAGCGTCAACTTTGGCGCTCAAAATAACAATAACTCTCGTTTGGCGTACGTCGTCAGTGCGCTCGGCCGATCGGTATCTTTACATTCATTATTTCTATATAAAGTCAACGGGGCGGGGCTAGAGAGCGTTTCTATGTTGTAAGTGCAAGCAAAAATTTGCTTAGTGGTCATGAGGCGGGAGTGTCCTCGATAGTACACCAGACACACAAACCCAGACTCATGGCTGCTACTGAGAAATTCCTGATGGAAAAACCCATTAATCACAGGCGCAGCAATCGCAAAAGTATATGTTATATCTATTTTAATGATTCATCTTTCTGTGTTTCAGTAACACCGCACCAAGACATAACCTACCTGCATACGGAACCAGTAGCTCCAATCGGCTTCTGGATAGCTCTAGAAGACGCCACTATTCAAAATGGCTGCCTCTGGGTAGTCCCGGGGTCCCACAAGTCCGGGGTCCACAGGCGACTGGTGCGGAACCCTGATAAGAGCAGCAAAGAAACGTTGATATACGACAGATCAGCACCTATTTACCCATCGTCTAGTTTTACACCAGTTCCCGTGAGCAAAGGTGAGATCTCCCAAGTAGTTTGCGTTACTTTACCTATTCCTAAAGCGATTACCATGAGTTGAGCTGGTTTACCAGTTGAGATGTGTGACCTTCCGCCTGACGCAGGTCCTCACGGACACGGTGTTTTCGGTAGGTTCCTGCACCGAATCGGGCGAGAGGAAACGCCCGGGTGTTTCCACTGCGAGGATCGACCGGAGGACACGGTGGAGCATACGGTGGAGGTGTGCCCTGCCCTGCGTGGGCGGAGCACCGCGCCGTGTCCACGAAGCGGTGATTGGCGGCGGCGACCTCTCGCGTCCGGCCCTGGTGCAAGCCATGGTCCGGAGCGAGACGGAATGGGACGCCGTCACCTCCTTCTGCGAAGCAGTAATGCTAGAGAAGGAGGTGGCGGAACGTGAGAGGGAGAGAACCTCTCAACGTCCCGGCCGCCGCGGGAGACGCCCCGGGCGTCGGGGGCCACCGTAGGCGCGGGCCTGTGGTCAGTGGACTATGGGCTAGCTCGCCGTCCGTCCGTCTGTCTCATGACGACAGGCCGTGTCGATGGCGCGTTCGTGTTCCACGCGCACCTCAAAGAGAGCCAGCAAAAAGGAAGGGGTCCGTAAGGACCGATGCCTGCCGGGGTTGCGGGACTGTTCGAAAGAGATACCGTGGCCTCGGAACACAAAGGGCGATGAAGGAACATGGATGGGCTTTAGTCAGTAAAAGTCTGACACTCCCTCCTGCTCCTGCTGCTGACGTAGCTAGGTGGTGCGAGGATGTGTAGCGTCGATGTGAAACGGTGTATAGCCGAGTGGTGCAAGGATGCAAAGAGGACCCCTCCTCAGCCCTACTTCCTACACCGCTTCGCTCAGTCACTCAATTTTTGTACGTATACTGAACCTAGCTCCAATAGCCCTTTTTCCACCAGAGAAAATGAAGTAATCCTATTGATTCGTAGAGTTTCCTTGCGCCCCGCATAGATACAACACATCACTTTACATTAATAGGGAATATGCATGAAATACAAAACTCTTTTTATTTATTAAAAATGCCTTGTATTGGCCCATAAAAACATTGTGGTACACTTGTTTAAGTTGCTAATACATCACTTATTTTACAATTTATTGTTTTATGTAACATGTTTTTAGTGAAACGGAACGCACTCTCAAAATGCGTCGTTTTCGATCACACCAGTAGTGACGTCAAAGTCTATGATTGTGTCAAAAAAACACTTTTATCTGAAAAGTGCTTAAAGTTTCACTAAGATTTTATTATAATGTTATTGCAATTTTTACTTGACTGAAGCACATACAATTAGTAAAATTATTCTATTAAGGGCAAACAATTTGATGTAAACAAAGCAGATTATGGTAAATGACGTCACATCATAGCCGCGACAGCTACGGCCAATGATATTCTAACAAACAGATATGTTATACACCTACAAAACCACCGAAAAAAATGTTCCGCGGGGGAGAGCCATCTCACATACACGTAGTGACGCAGAATAAAGGCAAAATAGGCCAATTGGCTCGTTTTCGAGTCTTCACGATTGCGCGCTCATAACATATCTGTTTAATAGAATATCATTGGCTACGGCCGTTTCAACTGTCACAGAAAATTGCAGGATTTTAATATTATTTTTAAGTGACAAGCAGTAGATAAACTTAATTTTTAGGGTTCCGTACCCAAAGGGTAAAAACGGAACCCTATTACTAAGACTTCGCTGTCTGTCCGTCTGTCTGTCCGTCTGTCCGTCTGTCCGTCTGTCCGTCTGTCCGTCTGTCTGTCACCAGGCTGTACAGTTGAAATTTTCACAGATGATGTATTTCTGTTGCCGCTATAACAACAAATACTAAAAACAGAATTAAATCAATATTTAAGGGGGGCTCCCATACAACAAACGTGATTTTTTTGCAGTTTTGTCTAATTTTTTTAAATAATGGTACGGAACCCTTCGTGCGCGAGTCCGACTCGCACTTGGCCGGTTTTTTAATACTTTTCTTGGGTTGATAGTACTGTATTTTATTGATTGCTTCAGGGTAGTCCGCGAAATTCAAATTTTCTTACGTTTTTTGCAATTTGCAGGCCAGTGCTAGGTTGTATGTTGATTAAAATATTATTCGTGGTTGTAAGATGTATGTAGTTACCGAATTATAATCATCCAAGTCATCAATCAATCAATCAATTCTGTAACTACATACGTCTTACAACCGCGAATAATATTTTAATCAACATACAACCTAGCACTGGCCTGCAAATTGCAAAAAACCGGCCAAGTGCGAGTCGGACTCGCGCACGAAGGGTTCCGTACCATTAGTATCAAAAAAGGGCAAAAAAATCACGTTTGTTGTATGGGAGCCCCCCTTAAATATTAATTTTATTCTGTTTTTAGTATTTGTTGTTATAGCGGCAACAGAAATACATCATCTGTGAAAATTTCAACTGTCTAGCTGTCACGGTTCATGAGATACAGCCTGGTGACAGACAGACGGACAGACGGACAGACAGCGAAGTCTTAGTAATAGGGTTCCGTTTTTACCCTTTGGGTACGGAACCCTAAAAACCTAAGAAAATTTGAATTTCGCGGGCTACCCTGGAGCATCAGCCCTGAGTGAAGAAAAATTTACGTGCATATTCCCTATTAAGAGGTGATAGTTTGTTACAGCTTCTATTCAGATGCAACTTTTTTATTTATGGTATTCTTCGTCACTTGACATGAGAGTTCAACGTGATAAAAATGTAGTGAATGAAATGTACCAACATTTTACTACATTTTTCATCAGGCTCCGGCAATTCCATATCTAGTAAACAAACACTAATAAAAGTGAGAGCAAATATTAAATTTGTTGCAGAGCAAATAATATTCTCGACTTCTACCCACTTTACAGAGCAACCTAACTAAGAAAACTTCAATAACAAACGGATTTACAAGAGCTGGGACAAAATTACAAACTGTATTGAAATACTGCTAAGTTAGCACAAGTGGTTCTTGTGTAAAGAAAGATAGCTTCAATATCATTTAAGGTGCAATTCTGAAGAAGGCATGCAGGAAACATATTATATCACATAACATAATAATTGTAATCGCCATAAGGTTACGCTGAGGTATACCTAATAGAACAAACGGATTTCACTAGCTATGATGTAATGATGTAATAGTGGGAGAGCCTTGTGCCATCAACCGTGCACAAATCCGTAACCCGTGGCTTTATCTGAGAAATTCCTAATGGAAAAAACACAATAATGGACTCACGAGATTACAATGAGATGGAATTATTAATACAGGGTGTAAACAACCTCATCACGAAGCCGTCAACCAAGCATTCTATACATCAAACTAAGTAACTTTACGCAAAAATTATTACTGGGAAACGACTTATTTTTCACCGTTACATTTAACGCACTCAAAACATTGTGCTTGTATTAAAAAAAACTTGTCAAAAAGTTGGAACTTTGACCCCCAACATCTACGTAACTATAGAAGGTTCCCAGTTATGGTGTAGAACAAAAAAATGATCGCAATGACGGGGAGAACAAGTGCCTTTCGTCTTCATTAGGAGGTTTTTCCTACTATAAACAAAATCAAAATCAAAATCAAAGCATTTATTTCAAGTAAGCCAGTTACAGGCACTTTTGAATTGTCGAAACAAAGATGAAAATTAAATGTAGCTACAGTCCCAGTCACAAGACATAAAAACTGTGAAAGTACTGTAGTTGCCCATTCCCTAGCGTAGATCTCTATGGAGAAGAATGGGCAAGAAACTCCATGGACACTCTTTTAAATCAGAATATTGTTACAAAATCTTGGTTACATCATTCACGTTGAGATGGTATATTATGTGAGAACAATGTAGCAAGATGTGCACGGTAAAAGTGTCCACAGCAAAAAAACACAAACAAAAAAAAAATACAATTCAAAATAATTCATTCAAATAAGCCATGGCAACCAAGAGATGACCAGTCACAACTGACAGCGCCCGTTCACGGACATGACGCATGGATCAGCACCATTCAACTCAACCATTTTGAAGGGAACTAAATGATCCGACACATGCGCCACCATCAGCGAGACAATAGAGTGAGCATGACATACTCCAAACCGCCAGGGCACATTCAAGTCAAAAAAAAGACGTAGGTTTCCAGTGAATGATAGCTTTCTAGTACATAGTACTCACACAATATGGGCTATGCATTTATATAATACTAAAGAGATTGATTCTATACAATGCAAAGATAGTTGTACAATCTTCAGCAGCTCCAACAATACAATTTAATGCTATCAATTTATGCGCCCCTGTCCATGTGGAGCAGGACCAGCATTGAGCCAAGCATTTTTATCATCGATATAATCGCTCAACTTGTAATATGCTTGCTTACATAGTGTGCGTTTAATGCATGTTTTAAATTTCGTCTCATTCAGTTCAAGAATACTTTGTGGAATTTTATTATAGCATCTCAAACAGTACCCCCCGAGGAGCTCGTGGCTAAATAATAACAGCCGCTCGGATCGATCCGATAGGTTAAGCCGTGCTTGCCTAGGTTGGTCTGTGGATGGGTGACCGCCCATTACATACCGAGTTTCCTCCGTGCCTCGGAAAGCACGTTAAGCCGTTGGTCCCGGCTGTCATTTGTAGATCTTTGACAGTCGTTAGGTAGTCAGAGGACCGAAAAGTCTGACAACCAGTCTTACCAAGGGGTATCGTATTACCTGGTACTAACTGGGTTGTGGAGGTCAGATAGGCAGTCGCTCCATGTAAAATACTGGTATTCAGCTGCATCCGGTAAAACTGGAAGCCGACCCCAACACAGTTGGGAAAAGGCTAGGCAGATGATGATGATCTCAAACAGTACCCCATGAAAGATGAGTCTACTTTAGCGAGTCTGAAACCTGGCTGAACTAGTTGGTCCCTATTTCTAGTACTGTAATTATGTCTGTCACCCCTTTTACCAAAAAGGTGCAGATTTTTTCTGACGTACATTATGTTTTCGTAGATGTATTGACAATGTACCGTCATGATGCCAATATCCTTAAACAGTTCCCTTAGAGAATCGCGCCTACGAAGATTATATATGGCTCTGATGGCTCTTTTCTGCAGAATAAATATAGACTCAATATCAGCAGCCCGTCCCCACAGCAAAATGCCATAAGACATTATACTATGAAAGTAACTAAAATAAACCAGTCTAGCGGTATCTACATCAGTATACTGACGGATTTTTCTAATGGCAAAGGCTGCTGAACTTAGCCGCCCCGCAAGAGATGTCAAATGAGAACCCCATTGTAGCCTTGAATCAAGCGTAATCCCCAGGAAAACCGTTTTATCTACGAATTCAAGTTTCTCTTTATTCAATATTATATCACAATCACTACTTTTAACATTCGGTAAAGCAAATCTTATGCATTTGGTTTTTTTTTCATTTAATACCAAATTGTTTGCTGTGAACCAATTTTGGACCTGAAGTAGGGCATTATTCACGTCATCTAGATTTTGGGGCCGCCTATTTATCTTAAAAATTAGGGAAGTGTCATCAGCAAATAACACCATATTTTGAGGTTGGTTTTTCAGTAAATAGGGTAGATCATTTACATATACTAGAAAGAGGAAAGGACCCAATATTGAGCCTTGTGGAACCCCCATTTTTACTTTTAACCCCTGTGAATTAACACCATTTATTTGAACATGTTGTTGTCTATCATTCAAATAAGATTTTACCAAACTAAGTGCAAGTTTACCCAGTCCGTAATGCTCAAGTTTCAAAAGTAATGTGTCGTGATTTACGCAATCAAACGCTTTGGAGAGGTCACAAAAAATTCCTATGGCGTCTTGAGACTCTTCCCACGCAGTAAATATGTGCTTTAATAAGGTTACACCGGCGTCAGTTGTACAACGTCCCTTGGTGAAGCCATACTGTTGATCATGTAAGATTCTGTTGGTGTTAAAATGATAGAGCATTTGATTAAGCATTACTTTTTCAAAAACCTTGCTAAAAACTGGTAACACGGATACAGGTCTATAATTATTAGTATCTTTACTGTCCCCGGATTTGAAAACATAATTATAATCTCCTTGTTAGAAAGTGACGCGAAAAGCTTCTACGTAACTCTCTTGCTTCCGTTGCAGTTGCAGATAGAGACAATGTCGCAGTTTAAATAGAGTTAAATAGAGTTAAATCGAGACTAGTCCCTACGGGTTATCTTGACTTGGCAGCTCTGCTGTTTAGGCTTGCGGTTGTAGTCGACTTTGGAATTGTACCTTTAGCGTTTAGTGCAATCAAAGGTCAAGTGTGTAGTGAAAGTAATTCCAGTGGGGATAAGAAATTGCATTTTGTTTACAATTTACTTTTCTCTGTTCAGAAGGAGCTTGTGGCTATACAATAACAGTAGTCCAGTAACTTTATACATCACAGCATGCGTCAAATCCAGTAGTTCTAATTTTTTGCAGACTTGTTTATGATGTTGGCCTAATGAATAATCCAAGTTTGTGACCTCGGGCACCCAAGGCAACTTTGTCAAAAGTCGAAAAAACTTCGCTGTTTTTTCGATTATTCATTAGGCCAACATCAACAAGTCTGCAAAATCAGGATTTGACGCATACTACCCCATACTTTCAGGCGACAAAGTTACTAGATTACAGCTTCTTGTGTCGATATTTAGGCTTATAGCCTCATTTGTTAGGATTGCAGAAATTGTATTCTCTTTATAATTAAATTTTCTCTGTTATATTAATCTTATACCTCGATCTTCAGGAGGAGCTCGTGGCTTAATAATATCAGCCACCCGGGTCGATCTTTAAGCTTTAAGTTAAGCCTCGCTTACCTTGGTCTGTAGATAATTGACCACCCATTACATACCGAGTTTCCTCCGTGCCTCGGAAATCACGTTAAGCCGTTGGTCCCGGATATCATTTGTAGATCTTCGGCAGTCGTTACAGGTAGTCAGTGGCCCGAAAGTATGACAACCAGTCTTTTCATAGGGTATAGTAGTAACGTACTATTTACCTAGTACTAACTGGGTTGTGGAGACCAGATAGTCAGTCGCTCCATGTACAATACTGGTATTCAGCTGCATTCGGATAGACTGGAAGCAACATGGTTGGGAAAGGCTAGGCAGATGATGATGGTGCCTTGAGCTTTAGCTTAACGCTAGGAACCACAACACTTAGATCAATCAATACTTCACTGACAAACAAAGCTCAACCTAAACCTGGGTTTTAACAGCATGAAATATTGCACAAGAGCTCTACACATATTTCGAAGGACCCCGACTCGCTACGGATTTATGAAAATTCTGCTCCTTTTTGGGATGAAAATTGTGTGAAAGTTATCCAATGATACTATCGTGGTGCGTTTACTCGCACTGTAGCACGAATAACGTATACAGACTGACTTTGAATGGGTGTCTTAGGGAAAAATTGTGAGCACCGGGAGCGAAACTTGATCGCTCGGCGCGACTATTCTGTTCTCTGTACTTGAAAGTCATCTCTTATCTATATCCGTGGGTTCACAGCAGCATCTTTCATTCTGTCTTTTTGCTACATCATCATCATCCAAAGCCCAACTTCTCCCACTGCTGGGAATAGGCCTCTCTTTGTTTGTGCCTAAATCCACGGTCTTGTGCTAGCCTCTTCCATATTTTTTCCATACTTCTGTATTATTCGAGTGATGCAACCAAATGGGATGCAAATTGAATAACCTGTCAACGTGTAGGTACATGATAATTGACTTTTGTATCTGCAAGAAGTAACATCATCTTTTCTTCTTCTAGGTACTTGCATCCTTCTCCACGGCAACGTCGTCCACAAAAGTGCTCATAACAAATCAGACAAGAGTCGTCATGCGTATACCTTCCACGTTGTAGAAAGAGAGAACAACAAATACTCAGAAGATAACTGGCTGCAAGAGGGAGAGAACGCACCTTTCGTCAACATGTATACCACACGACAAATCGTTTAGTCAAGCTATTAATTATTTAGGACCAATGAGAGGACATGAATATTTTGTCTAAATTCCGCGAATCGAAAATGTCGATTAAACTTTTATTTTTGCCCAAATTCAAAATAAGGAAAAGTTTGTTAATTTTTTTTTCTATGGATTTACACCGATTTCTTCGTAGCTCCAATTCGTTCGATAGCTTTTATTTTTTTAGTGAAAATAGGTTTAGTTTCGGAAGTTAATGGTAAAATTAAAGAAATCAAAAAATTATTTGAATGCAGATCCTCCTCCTTATTGGAATTCGGTTAGCAACCTAAAACACTAATTTCCGAAACTAAAATATTATTCACTTACGGCCATTTTCAATAACTTACTAGCCGGTTTCGGTAGGTTGCTATCTCTGTCTGTTTGTCATTTTGCTTACTGGACGGTTAGAAACAAAACGTCACAGATAAGCTTTCTTTGATTTTTCTATGAATCCAGTGACAGGTAGATTACTTGGATAGGATATTCTTTGTTTATAGAAACACTGATAGCTACGGAAGAAGGCACATTAACCAACAGTTATACGTAAGTAAGTTGTAGAAAACGGCCGTTAGTGGAGCGCAGGAAGTCTCTGCAAATTGACTTACTGAAGGCAGTAAGGGAATTTACAAAGTCTAAATAAGTACCAATATATTTTGTCTGACATGTAATATAACATTTATTTTTTTAAATAAATACGTTTTTATTATTAATTGATTTTATTTTTGTTTTGTTGAAATGCTGGGTACCTAAAACTAGTTTTTATTTTATGTCAAAGAAGTTCTGAAAATACTTTGATCGCATGAAGATGGGTGTGCAGGATAGTGAAGAACTGTTTGTCACTTCTGATTTCAACAGGCATGTAGGAATAATGAAGGATGGATAAGGGGTGCATGAAAGGAGCCTCCCTGAGCGAAGTATCCACTGAACCATTCTACGTCCAGCGCACCCTGGGCAGTCAGCGAGCACCCTCGCTGACTGGCTAATCCTTGAGTTAACCTAATGACATCGATAATAGTTATTAATTATATTACACGTTTTTAATTAATAAGTGCAATAAGAACAATTAAAGAGACAAGTAACAATATTTTGATTTGTTTTGCGTCGAGTTCCTTGCCCATTGTTCTCCATAGAGATCTACGCTGAAATCGGAATCGGAAATCAGCATCTGAAGTCCATTCACCAGTAATATTTTGGGGGCCAGTACCTAGGTCTTTAGCCCCAGCGTTAGTGGGCAGTGTGTGTGGCAGTGGTGTAGCAGATAATGGGCCATTATACACAGTCCAGAAAAGTATTTTTCATCCAGAAAACATTGTGCGGGGCCTTTGTTGCAGTAGCCTGCTGCGAGGACGACTATGAAGCAGGTGCTGTTGCTCTGGCTCTTGATTGACCTTTCGCACTGCTCTTGGGTGGAACACAGGTGGCCTACCATGACGTGTGTGTACCAGTGTGGGTAAGAGACAGAGCTATAGAGGACGTCTAGCGCCATCTATTTCCCTCACAGGAATAAAATTAAAACGATTCTGCTTTAAGACGTCATGGTAGGCCACCTGGTCTTACTACCCACCCGATGTTCCGACAAATTGATTAGTTACATAATATCGCACCTGCAATCCCCGAAGAGTATGACAGAGGTGTATCCTACCCGATACGAAACTGAGGATTATTTGACAGTTTCTCATTGCATTACGTTACGAACCTGAGATAATCTCAAAAACAAAATGATACGCTACCGTTTGCATTGAATTTCGTGGAACGTCTTATATGCAGTTCGATGAATACAAGGTACAAGAGTATACGGTAAGTAGTAAAATATATAAAACCAAATAAAATACCTTTAATTATTGAAAAAACATGCAATTGGGATACATTTTTAATTATGCCTCGTTGCATAGTGTGGCACTAGATGTGGGGTGTGTCCAGCAATATTGATTCCAAAAAAACCCCAATCAAAATCCATTGCGTAGTTTTAAAGATCTAAGCATACATAGGGACAGACAGACAGACAGACAGAAGCGTCTTTGTTTTATACTATGTAGTGATTACATAAATAGTTGCTAGGCTCCTACTGAGTGACTCCTTATGGAAAATAGCAGTTGGCCCAAAAAGTTTCATTAGCACTGCACATTATGATAATCTTGGACCAAAAACAAATTGTAAAGAAGATGCCAGGAGTTACCGCAACGCGACTTGCAACAGGACGGTGCTCACGTCAAGTAAATTAGTGACAGAAGTCGCGTAGCAAGTCGAATCGGTTAAGCTACGTGTCAAGGTTGGTCCTTGGATATTGTGATTATCCATTATACCAAAAACCTAACGTATCTTAGAAAGCACGTATAGCTGTTGGTTAACCGTCATGCGCAGAACTTTGGCAGTCATTACGCTTTAAGGCCGGTTTAAACCAGTTACCGAGCGGTTGAGAGGTGTGAGGAACAGCGAAACATGGAAAAATATTTTTTTTTTTTCAAAAAATAAAACCGACTTTAAAAACACAACAAAGTTGAAAAATAACTTTAGCTTCAGAAGTCGGCAAACTCCTAATGAAAAAACCGAAAAGTCTCCATGGTCTGGATTTGTGCCTTAATCTCCCATACTTGTAAGCTGCTTTTTTATTATTTATTTATTTATTTAATTTTAAAGAAAGTTTACAGACTAATAACAATTTTAAATATCATGCATAAGTAGTGACATTAGACGAAATGATACCAACCCTTGCTGATACGAAGTCTTCACTCCAGGGCTAGTTTGTTCCACCTACCATCGGTCCATCGACAAAATAATGTTGCCGTTTTTCTGTCGCTTCAGATTACTTTACTCTGCAAGGTACTTCGGTACCCAGATTATTTTTTGTTTCCCGGGTGATATCATTTTGAAAGAAACTCCGAACACAACTCGCTTCTTGTTAAATAGCGGTATTCGGGAGCATATATCCAAGATAGTTCTGTATATTTAAGTTAGTTCAGAAAAGACTTGGTAGAAAATGAGAGTAAGAAATAAATACAGTTCCTACCCAGTAAGTTTTAAGCATAAAACTGTGCAATTCCTTGGCATAGGCCTTCAATTCCTAGTACTTCTCTCGTTGTTGTAGAAGAACAACCAACAATTTCAACAACAATTTCAGTAAACCATTTAATCCCTACATAAATTAATTTTCCTGTCAAGCATTTAACTTACTTTTCCTTAGCCTTATCCTGATTATTATCAGGAAAATGTTTAAATAACTTTAATGAATAATACTTACTAAAATAGAAACCGTAACCAAAATATACAATTAAAAGGTCATACTACCCCACAATTATTTCCACACACGAGGTGTATTATTTCTCAATAATTGGCCAGAATTGTAGCGGTACAACTTTACTGTGTAACCGAGTATCACCATTTTTTGTATTCAAAATAATTATGTCCTCTAGCATAATAAAAATCAAATCATCAACTTTCGAAATGAAGTACCTACCCACTGAATGTGACATCGGTGATGAATGCCTGTTGAAGTTAGATTAGCTAAGCGAGGAGCTTCAGCAGCAAAGCCTTTTTTTAAATTGGACGTATACAAGCTCGAAGACTGTACCCAATAAGTCAATGAGACACAGGACAACATTTAGAAATATCTAAATCAAATCAATCATGTGAAAATTTATCAAATAATCAGCACTTTTTGAACGTCAAAGTTGGACGGTAAGGCGTAAGAGATGTATCCTATCCTACCCGATACGAAACTGAGGATAATTGATTAGTTACTAGTTACATCACACCTGCAATCCCTAAAAGGTAAGTCAGAGGTGTATCCTACCCGATACAAAAATGAGGATAATTTATTGGTTTCTTTACAGTTTCTCATTGCATTATGAACCTGAAATAATTTCAAAAAGAAAAATATTTTGGCTGAAGCTATTTGTTATGTCCCAAAATCCCAGAGATGCCAGAGATTACTTATTTTCTGATCAACAAAATGTGTCGTAGGTATCGAGTAGATAGTTCTAATATGTATTGTGAACGTATGCGTACTTGCAAACTTTTACCGACGGCCAGTTTTCAGATTATATCAGGTGCTTACGTAAAAATATAAATTATATGGTTAAAGAAATTTATTTCTCAATAAGAAATTACACTATTTCACTTACCTAAAAACAAAAAAGAAATATATAGTTTTTTGGTTACTTATCGATGATAGGTTGATGTCTTGCCTCATAACGGCCGTAAATCTGCTCAATACTAGAAAAAGGCACAATCGAAGAAAGCTAACATCACAAGAGACCACGGTCCACGACTCGTGTTGAGGCAATCAATGGGTCTGATGATTCATCTATACTAATATTATAAAGAGGAAAACTTTGTTTGTTTGTTTGTAATGAATAGGCTCAAAAACTACTGGACCGATTTAAAAAAATTTTTCACCGTTCGAAAGCTACATTATCCATGAGTAACAGAGGCTATATTTTATCCCCGTACTCCCACGGGAACGGGAACTACGCGGCTGAAACTGCGGGACATCCGCTAGTTTATTATATTATGTTTCTTTAAATCAATCGACTTACAAAAAAGCCTCTCAAAAGGTAACTTATTAGAGGTCTCATAATATTTTTTGTTATCATAAGTGCATCTAGTTTTCATGAGCTACCCATGAAGGTTGGCAAGTTCTTTCTTCCTTCATCGTTAGTGACGCATAAACGCATAGTTATACGGCTGCCAACATTTATCGTGTTATAATGAGGGATTTTCTTTTTAGCTCTTCCCTAGTCGCTGGATAGATGGCGCTAGGAGTTAGTATGATAATGTAATGAACGGAACCTAAAAAAACTGATTTTAACAAAGCGCGAGAAAACTAGGTAATATTCGGAAGGTTGAGCATTTGCTTAACCTTCCGAATATTACTCGACTCGTTACTCTCGTTCATTTGAACGAGAGTAACGAGTCAACGAGAGTATATGACGTGACACTATGTTTTTTTTTTCAAGCGTTTTGGCTTTGGCACCAACTATCATAGTAAGTTCAACGCCATCTATAGAGTTCTTGGAAACTAAGTTTTTTTATAATAACTCAAAAAGAAAACCTCTCATTATAATGCATTCTTACGGTTCAGAAAATAAGCCTGTTGTTTATATAACATCACAGGTACTTTGCAAAAAATCACCATCTGAAAAGATACGATTTTTTTGTGTGTAAACTACTTGCAGACTTAGATAAGTTTTTTTAGTACTTACAAACAGAGCGTGCAATCATAGTCTATGAAATTCAGAACTCTTTGTTTATATAAAATTATCGTAGTCGGATAAATTATTTCTGTAGTTCGAATGCACGCTTGTGCGACTCACTGTAGTTCGACATCACGCTGTCTACTGTTAACTCAATTTAAGATTTAGAAATCCAGGAATCTACTAAAAAGAAATATAATAAAAGGGAGAGGAATTAAAGAATACGTACGAGTGTCGCTTTTTAGGGTTCCGTAGCCGTCGCAAAAATGAAGTCTGGATTGCACATAGCCGTTTTACTCGGACACCATTAACACATCGATGACAAGGTTTTAGTGCGTTACATTGAGCGCTACCATAAACCGTGATATTTCACACCAAATAAAAATTGGTCTCCCAGCAGTAATTATTGTTGTGCAATGTTGCTTAGTTTGATGTACAGAATGCTTCGTTGACGGCTTGTGAAGGCAGGCGCAGATACAGGGGGGGGGGGGCAACGGGTGCAATTGCCCCCCCCCCCCCTGAACCGGACCAAATACGTCATTAGCCAAGCTTGAACTAGTTTGGCGAAATTTAAACTAAATAAGTAGTTGTACCTATATCTTGTCATCCGCGTTGCCAGGAGGCTCTTTAGTAAATTGATCCCGCTCATTTGGATCCCGCGGGATCAGTTTACTAAAGGAGGCAGCTGCCCCTAGAGGCTTAGGTTTTTTTAAAGTCATAGCTTTTCCTGCCAGATGCCATAGAATGGAATACGTAATAAATTGTAGCGTAAAATGGAATCACTTAGATTAAGACATTGTTTTACCCTGCGAAAAAACATCAAAAAGGCTCCTTTTTTCTACCTCTGGATTGGCACTAATTGGATTTTTGCATTATCGATCTATACAATAGACAGAGCCTGAAATAAATTAGGAGCGCCTTGCCCCGAGGCCATATATTATATATATGCAATTATAGCATAATTATCTGAGGCAATGTTTTAAAAATTTTCGAGCTCGCTACGCTCGTTCGTTTGTTTGGTGGGCTTCTTATAGACAAAGTTAAGACTAAAAACTAACTAACTCCAGTAGGTCGGTAGGAAAAGTGTTAAAATTTACGAGCTCGCTTCGCTCGCTCTACAGACTACTTGCTCTTAAACTTATCTACAATTCGACCATGTAACTCCTTTATGAATTTTCCAAAAATTGCCCCCCTTAAAGGACATCCTGTATCCGCGCGTGTGTGAAGGATCCTCTAACTAACACCCTGTAAAGACGCAGTATCGCATAAGCGTTTGTCGCACTTGTAGTAAGTCTAATATAACTCTACGATTTTATTCCTATAAGAAAACAGGCGCTTCTTGCTCAAAAAGATAATAACTGAAGAAAGCAGCAGAAAGACCAAATATTCCGAGAGACATAGGTAAGAAAGCAAACACACCCTCAAACAAAATACAATGAGAGGTTTTCTTTTTGAAGTATTAAAAAAAACTTAGTTTCCAAGAACTCTGTAGATGGCGTTAAACTTATACTATGATAGTTGGTGCCAAAGCCAAAACGCTTGGAAAAAAAAACATACAACAACAACCTTCCGAATATAACCTAGTTTTCTCGCGCTTTGTTAAAATCAGTTTTTTTAGGTTCCGTTCCTTGCATTATCATACTAACTCCCAGCGCCATCTATCCAGCGACTAGGGAAGAGCTAAAAAGAAAATCCCTCATTGCGTCATTTAAAATATTCTTTTGTAAGTAAATTTTCTTTGTGCTGAAAATGTAAATCAGAATGAAAAAGTAGAAAGAACACAAAGAGAGATGTGGTATTACACCAATGGAAAGAATAACATTACATTAAGCCATCAATCGAGCAATTCTGTCATAAACATAATTTCAATTTTCATAAAATATTTTATTTTATTACAAAAACGTGCGCCTCTGCTGAGATAACAATACAAAACTGTTGTTATCTGTGGAAGTAAAACACTAGTTGCGTTTTTTTAAATTGCGGCTGTAAAATACATTGCATGTTGTACACGATAATCGTAGTGCGATAAGAGCCAATTTTCGAGGAAGTGAATTGAAACAATAACTAAAAAAAAAATTTGTGTGTGCGTGTGTGCTTAAATGTTTGTGTGATGAGCATGGACATTTGTTTCCGAGTCATGGATGTTGTTAGGTAAATAAGTATGTATTTACAAACAAAAAGTATCTATGTAGTATATCAACTATCTGGTGTATGACACTAGCATCGTTGCTTAGTGTGGCACTACTAGCTGGCGCTGTGTGTAATGAATGTCCCACGATTTTTTTTTTATAATATAATTATTCCCAGAAAATCTTGCTCTCTTGATCGAGCCTGTTGGTTTAAACATTTGGTGGTTTCGCCAATGGTTGAACTAATACGCAGCACGACACTCTCTTGATACTAGCATTTTAGAAAAGTGCCATCTAACTGCGGACTGATACATTTGGTTGATTCTGTGGGCTATAAGCTCAAAACATATATACAAACACAAACAGTTTTCCTTTTGAGGTTTTAAAAAAAAACTTAGTTTCCAAGAACTCTATAGATGGCGTTGAAGTTACTATGCCAGAGCCAAAACGCTTGAAAAAAAACCATTTTGTCACGTCACATACTCTCGTTGACTGACACTTTCATTTGCTTAACCTTCCGAATATAACCAACATTTCTCGCGCTTTGTTAAAATCAGTTTTTTTAGGTTCCGTTCCTTGCATTATCATACTTACTCCTAGCGCCATCTATCCAGGGACTAGGGAAGAGCTAAAAAGAAAATCCCTCATTGATGTGTAATGAATAGATGGCGCTACTCGAGTGTTGCCAACATTTGTAATGTAACCTCCGTGAATGTAACCATTTATTTAAATTATTTCAGTTTTCATATTTAACGCTCGATTTTAAAATAAAATTATGCAATGTACCCTTTAATTCCTAATTTTATTATTTTAAATGGTTAATGGGTTTAATGGTTAAACTAACATTTGACTCACACAAGTCACACATGACTCCAGGACACTCCAGATGGCGCAAGAATCGCTTTAAAGAAATAATGGGTGTAAATGTACCCTTAACGAAGCCGACGACACTTCCTACAGATCTCCCCGTCGTCATTGCGATGTTTTTTTTGTTCCAGATCATACCTGTTACTGAGATATTGGGGGTCAAAGTTACAACCTTTTCACAAGTTTTTTTATTTATTTTTATTTAGTACATGGAGGACTTACAGCTAATAAAAACAGATAAAAAAGGAAATCAGGGTCACTATAAAGCCAATTAAAAATCCTCACGTAGGTGTAGATATCATCTGCCTAGCCTTTTCACAAGTTTATTGGGGTCGGCTTCCAATCTAACCGGATGCAGCTGAATACCTGTATTTTACATGGAGCGACTGCCTATCTGACCTCCTCCACAACCCAGTTAGTACTGGGTAATACGATACCCCTTGGTAAGACTGGTTGTCAGACTTTTTGGGCCTCTGACTACCTGTAACAACTGTCAAAAGATCACAAATGACAGCTGGGACGAACTGCTTAACGTGCTTTTCGAGGCAGGGAGGAAACTCAGTATGTAATGGGAGGTCACCCATCGACAAGAGCGGCTGCTATTCTTTAGCCACGAGCTCCTCCACTACACGTAGATGTAGTATAGACTTATAAAAATAATCTATAGTGTGAGCCCAAAAACCAAAAAAATTCATCGCGTAAAAAGCAGTTTAGATACTTGATATAACTTTAGTCCACGAATCCCATATACTATTCAATGTATCTATTTGCACGATGTTTTGAGTGCGTTACCTACCGGAAAACGAGATTTTTCACCACCAAAAAAGTCGTTTCCTAGCAATAATTTCTACGCAGAGTTAGGTACTTAGTTTGATGTGACGGCTTCGTAAAGAGACTGTTTTCACCCTGTATGATTATTATATTAGGGGTAGGTTACCATTAACACTACAAATATTAGAGTAATATGAAAACGGTTTCACCCACGTAGTTCCCGTTCCCGTGGGAGTACGGGAATAAAATATAGCCTATAGCACTCACGAATAATGGCAAAATCACGAACAAAGGCAACCTAGCACTGGCCTGCAAATTGCAAAAAACGTAAGAAAATTTGAATTTCGCGGGCTACCCTGACCTGAAGCATTCACCTTAATGCGATGCGTCCGATGCATACGATGCGGACATATTATGGACGCTTACCTTAACTTGACTCAATGTTGAAAACAGCCGACTCATTTTTTGCCAATAATTTCACGTTTAGTTCTACAGTAATTTAAAATTCATTAAACTAGTATGATTACCTTTTTTCAAGTACCTAATCTTAAAGGCTTCAACCCGAGGAAAAATTTGGTAGCTAAACAATTGCGCTCTGGGAACCCTAAATGGGGTCAAAACCCGAAGGGGTCCGGTCTAGCGTCTAGACATGCGCGCGCAGTAGGTACACAGGGGCGAGCAAGGGGATGGAAACCTTATAAAAGCCGGCTGCTGTGGTTCAGACCTCAGTAGTTTGAACTATTCAGGGGGTAGAGAACTACCTGAGGAATTCAAACTACTGTGCAATACCCTGTCATTGGTATTAATTTTCCTGAAGAGTTATTCATGTTTTGATTTGGGGAAGCCTATGTTGAACAGTGGACGACTTTAGATAAATAAAATAAAATTATAAAGATGGTGATGATGCGTGTATCAGATTACTAGTGTGTAGTGCAAATAATATTTAGACATCAACGAGGTGCATTAGATATTTGTTCATTTCTGGTATTCGACAATACCCCACGACATGTATGTGTGTTCCGCGATTCTTGAAAGATTTTGCGTATTTTTTTTCTAATTAAAAACCAGTACAGCACAGCACAGTTCTTTTTAAACACAAAACTCGATTTTTTGCGTCTCTGGATGAGATTAAAAAAATGCTAAAACAGGTATTTCTTTATTTTTATTAATAAATAGGTATTTATTCTGAGTTTCATGATTCTAGAACAATCTATTTTTTTATTTCATACAAAGTTTACCACCCTCTTCCCCTTTTCACCCCCTTTTTCCAAAGTTTATATAGCCTTGATGTTATTCCGAATTTATTTTAATAGATTTGTGAACATTTCAACAATATCCTTTCAGTAGTTTTTATGTGATGCGCAGTCAAACAAACAAAAATGGTTATAAATTATGTTACTTATAACTGAAAATAAAAATTGTTATTATTTTAAGTCACCCTGGTCGGTTTTTTTTTATTCTTCTTTTATGTTCAGCTTTTTTTGGTCTCAACGATTTTATTATATGTAATATTATATTATAGTTACGGTAATGTACCAAAAAAGTGTGTAAAAATTATTAATAATTACCACATGATTTGGTAAATGTCAGAAATTTATCACATTAGCAGTTATTATTAATAATTCTAATATACAGGGTGTAAAGACCTCATCACGAAGCCGTCAACCAAGCATACTGTACATCAAACTAAGTAACTTTACACAAAAAATTTTGCTGGGAAACGACTTTTTTTTTTGAGGTGAAAAATCATGTTTTGTGGTAGAACTTAATGTAACGCACTCAAAACATTGTGCTGATGGATGGATTGATAGTACAGGGGTCGTGGAGGTGTTTAATAGTAAAAATCTTACATTAAAAACTAATATTTAAAAAATAAAAAACTCGTCATAAAGTTGGAACCTTGACCCCCAATATCTCCGTAACTAGAAGGTTTCCAGGTATGGTGTAGAACAAAAACATGACCGCAATGACGGGGAGAATGGCGGCTTCGTTAAGAGGTGTTTTACACCCTTTATGAACCGCAAAATAAACATAGTACTAATAAAAAATCCTACTTCTGAATGGTTTATAAAAAAAATCAGATTGCTGAAATCGGGGTGCCCCAAGTCGGTATAAAAAAGTCAATATTAAAACAAACACAAGAAAAAAAATATTGCAATAATCGCGCATTTTTCTGCATTTACAGCGTTTATTTATTACATTTATCGGTACTTAGGTTAAATTATTAATAATAATCACGGATAAAAGTGTAAGATTAATTTCTTACTTTTACCTCGACCTTCGGTAATTATGAATAATGATCGGTAATTATTAATATATCTATAATATATTATTAATATATATCGGTAATTTCAATTAATCACAATTACCGTGACATATAGATAATTGTGTTCATAACCAGAGTTTCAATTTCTCTGGGTCAGCTATTGTTAATTAAGAAGAGCCCAAAAAGATAAAACATTATTTATCTTTAAATTTCATTTAATATCTAATAAGTGCATTATCCGTTTTATGTGAATGTGAGGACAGTGACCTGTAATTTCGACAATATTTTCATTGTCACACCACCAAAGATAAAAACAACAATTTTAAACTTGTATGAACTTCGCTATAGATAGTGTTGACCTTAGGTACTTTTATTATTCTCGTTAATGATCAAATTTTTTTTATCATTCACGGAATAATAAACAGCGCTGTGTTTGTTTATGTTAAAAAAGTTATTACAAGTTCCTTATTTTTTAGAAATTGTTCGAGTTCGAGAAATATCAAGAATATCACGCCAAGTGACAATATTTAGCAGCACCCCAATCATGCTAGAAAAATTGCCCGAGTAAGGATCTTGATGGCTCAAGGTTCTCCTTTGTAAGTACTTCTAAAGGTTATGTTTAGTAGTTTATGTTTACTAGACATATAAAATCAGGGACCGATCAGAATTTTGCAGATTGAACGGTGTTTTTGGTTTTCGGGAAACATTCAGTACTCAATACTTAGGAAACCTTTGGTTTATAGCGTTACCTCCAGTGAGAAAGACATCAATGAATTGTCAATCAAGCGCATGTTTTGTATATTGTAATATTGTAGCGCGATATCAAGCAGCCGGCGCTCAAATTTAAGGGTGTTAGTTAAATGGGATAGATAGTTCGTGATATGACGGCCGTTCACACTGGTCGGAGGAAGCGCCTATCGATACACCAGTCCAGTTCAGTTCGGAACCTCACTGTGTGCACAGCTACAAGCCACAATGCGTCCCAGTTTCCTGATCGTCATTCTCGTCAGCATTCAATGTAAGTACCTTGCGTTACGCTTCGCAATCGGCAATGCATTTAATTTTTGTCAACAGCGAATTTATTTTGGCGTTTCAATTTCAAAACTTCGCCTGATTCCAGATATTCTTTTTTTTTTGGAGCTTCGTTTATTTGGATCCGCGCATTTATATTGAGAAATAATTTTCTATTACCATTTATTTATAGTTTTTTATATATCGTGTCGTAACCAATGTATTATCGCTACGCATAGTCAAGTCTCTTGTTTGGTAGTTAGATATCGAGAGGTCATGGGTTCATTCGGGTAAAACGAGGAATATTTTATGGATCGTTTTACATTGCGATGTGATCTTGATTCAGGTGGCTTCAATGTTTTAGTAATAGGTATCTAAATGCAAGTTTCATTCTGATTCAGAAATCATTTACGTATCCCAGAGTTCCTATTTGTTTGTTAGCCTTTGCTCGTATTTATTTTTTCTATCTGGGTTAATTTTTCAGCTTGATTAAGTTCCTACTTATCGGCAAAAATGTTCCTCACACTCCTACTCACTTCCAATACGTAATGCTTGGGTAAAGTAATTTGTAAGTCTTGGGATATACAGTGATTTATATATATTTCCGCTCCGTGTAAAATACAGTTGTTCAGAGCTGCATCCGGTTAAAATGGAAGCCGATCCCAGCGTAGTTGGGAAAAGGCTAGGCAGATGATGGAAGCAAAGATACCATTACCTAATAAAATAAAATAAAATAAAATACCATTTCCAAGATCTATGGGATTGGTTAAATTGGACTGTCCCGTTGGTCTAGTGGTGGCAAGCGCGACTGCCCAGCATGAGGTTCTGGGTTCGATTTCCAGGTCAGGCAAAGAGTTATTGGGTTTTTTTATCAGGAATTTCTCAGTAACAGCCACGGAATCGGGATTTGTGCCCAGTTGATGGCAATTAGCGCTCGCTCCTATTACATGTGACTAAAACAATACCGAGAACAGCGACGGCCCCGATTTACGAGCAGTAAGTCGTGGGTTCGAACCCAGACAGGTGCATTACTTTGTGTAATTTATTTCATCACCACTGCTCTCAAAACGGTGAAGGAAAACATCGTGAAGAAACCGACATGTAGAACCAAAAATCGAAGACATCTACCTACCTACGCACGGTCCTACGCACCTACGCACTGGGCCCGCGTGGTGGAACCCTCTCTCTCCCTTTCCCTCTCTTAAAGAGGAGGCCAGTTTCCCAGCTGTGGGACATTACAGGCTGATTATGCTAAACATATCTGGCACCCACATTTTTGGGGGTTACTAATGGTTACGTCGCTTACGTACCTTCACCTGCCTAACCCTTCGGGATTGCAGGCGTGATGTTATGTTATATTAAACTGGACTGTTTACCTAGTACAATGGCCCATTCATTATAATACGTACAAGGTGTAACTGTAAGAAATGACATACCAGTATTGAAATTTTTCGTCCGATGTTCTACCGACGAAAAATTCCTGCACCATGACCACCAGAACCATGTGCTGATTAAGTTTGGAGTGACTTGCACTTACAATATTCTGAGATGATAAGGAGTTAATTTCTATTCCACGGCTCTCAGAACAATACTGGAATTTCGGCCAATGAGAGGTTTTCTTTTTGAGGTATTAAAAAAAAAACTTAGTTTCCAAGAACTCTATAGATGGCGTTGAACTTACTATGATAGTTGGTGCCAAAGCCAAATCGCTTGGAATAAAAAACATTGTGTCACGTCACATACTCTCGTTGACTGACACTTTCATTTGCTTAACCTTCCGAATATAACCTAGTTTTCTCGCGCTTTGTTAAAATCAGTTTTTTTAGGTTCCGTTCCTTGCATTATCATACTAACTCCTAGCGCTATCTATCCAGCGACTAGGGAAGAGCTAAAAAGAAAATCCCACATTTCACTACCCGCGTCTTACTGCAAGAATCCTTTATTGAAGCGCCCGGCCACCATGTGAAACCAATTTTTATTCAGCTCATAATTATTATCCTTCAGCTAGGCAGAAGAATCCCACACTTCCACACTTTCTATATGATGCTTTAGTAATACCCCCATTTTGTTAATACCCCATAACCTATCACACTTTCTGTGTGATGCTTTTTATTAATACCCCCATAACCTATCACACTTTCTGTGTGATCTTTTTATTATAACCCATTTTGTTAATACCCCATAACCTATCACACTTTCTGTGTGATGCTTTTTATTAATACCCTCATAACCTATCACACTTTCTGTGTCATCTTTTTATTAAAACCCCCATTTTGTTAATACCCCCATAACCTATCACACTTTCCGTGTGATTCTTTTTATTAATACCCCATTTAGTTAATAACACCATAACCTGTCACACTGTCTGTGTGTGCTTTTTATTAAAACTCCCATTTTGTTAATACCCCCATAACCTATCACTCTTTCTGTGTGATGATTTTTATTAATACTCTCATTTTGTTAATACCTGCATAACCTATCACACTTTCTGTGTGATGCTTTTTATTAAAACCCTCATTTTGTTAATACCCCCAGTTTGTTAATTCCCCCATAACCTATCACTCTTTCTGTGTGATGATTTTTATTAATACTCCCATTTTGTTAATACCTCCATAACCTATCACTCTTTCTGTGTGATGCTTTTTATTAAAAGCCCCATTTTGTTAATACCTCCATAACCTATCACTCTTTCTGTGTGATGCTTTTTATTAATACTCCCATTTTGTTAATACCTCCATAACCTATCACACTTTCTGTGTGATGCTTTTTATTAAAACCCTCATTTTGTTAATACCCCCATTTTGTTAATTCCCCCATAACCTATCACTCTTTCTGTGTGATACTTTTTATTAATACTCCCATTTTGTTAATACCTCCATAACCTATCACTCTTTCTGTGTGATGCTTTTTATTAATACTCCCATTTTGTTAATACCCCCATAACCTATCACACTTTCTGTGTGATGGTTTTTATTAAAACCCTCATTTTGTTAATACCCCCATAACCTATCACACTTTCTGTGTGATTCTTTTTATTAAAACCCTCATTTTGTTAATACCCCATAACCTATCACACTTTCTGTGTGATGCTTTTTCGCTTCATGCCATCGCGTCAGTGTATTTCTGTGGCAATCTTCGTTTCTTTCAACATCAAAATCGAGTTGCCCTTCTTGATCAATCAGTATCCCAGAGACGATCTAGAATATCATTGCGACCTTATTGCCTTAATGCGCCCAGGATGCTCCTAGAATCCTTGGCACAGATGTCTTCAAAGCAAATTCAGCAATTTTGCAATTTAGAACGTCACTCTTCTCACGAAAGGATTCTGTGCCTACGTTGCAGTGATGCGCTTCCCGTGCAAATTGGATCAATCAAGCCGATATAGGTCAGTGTTATCCGTTGGGTGATGCACTAGAAACTAATAAATTGGCAATTGATAGTACTTGCACCCAATGGGAGCAAGGATGGAGGATCGTTGCATTGGGTCTCTGATGGGTTTCGCATTTATAGTTGGTGGATCCTTCCTCTTGTATTACTTCATCACTAGGCTATAGTAGTACTCGCTTTTGGTTATTCCGTGAACTACTCAATAAATACTTCATTTATACTCCAAAATATATTGTGCATCCGCACAGGAAAACGATCAGAAGTAAAAGACAACTTTACAAGAGTGACATCTGTCTAGAAAACTTATTCTATACTACCACAATGTACTACCAGGGGTTATACTGGGAGTGGGGCATAATACGAACTCCATGATGTGTATTAGGCACATGCCAAATTGCCAACATCATTGTTGTAATAAAGTTATTTCCAACAATAGCCCTTGAACCAATATAAACTCATGTAAATCACATACACACATTGAACACAATAAATAATAATCTAAGCATAGACACATCCGCTGTCTAAAAATAACAAAACATTACAACAGCAAAAACATAGCAAAAGTATAAATTTATCAAAGTATCCGTCACATATAAACAGTAAATATTCAAAACTATGTGATACGGATCTAAAACAAATTATACTTCTGCAAGTATACCTTACCTACTGCTTAGAACCATTATGTCATTTAATTAACGATAGAAATAAACGACATACAAACTTACGTGTTTTTCCTTTGCCAACGGTTTCGTTAAAACGTCGGCCACCATTTCATCGTAGAAAAACAAAACGACAAACACGTAATTTAAACACTCGCTTTTGGTAAGAGCTTTCTAAGTTTATCTTGGACATCACTAACATTGGTGAAATATGGAAGTTAACATCGCGTGAGGAACTTGGACTTAAGAGCGGCCAACCCGCCATACTTTTCGCGAGAATTTTGACTATAGCTCGTGCGTGATTATGCCGTTGTTAGACATTATATCTTTGAATTTTTTGAACTTATAGGTATCTTGTGGACTATATCTAAGCTTCTATCGAAGCAGAAAATAAAAATTTGTAGAAACAAATTCAGTATAAGCCTCCACAAATTGCTGTTTTTCACAACTTTTACCTCAACTTTTGCTGTTCATACTCAGATTAAAGAATCTGAGTGTTTATAATGTACTTATAAATTGTAAAAGTAAAGAAAGCATCCTGATAGAAGCCTTGCAAATGTAGTGGAGATTCTAAATAACAAATATTTATTTCACATACTTGTAAGACTAATTCAAAAACACGTATTTCCTGGAACAAGTTTTATAAATTTTCGAACACTATTTTTCGTTCAATGTCCCCGCGTTAGGCGGTATGAGGTACGCGGGAGGCAAGTAGTGCGGATTCGGGGCTAGGTAAGACAGTGGAGTTGAAATAATACCACCACTGTGGCTCTGGATGAAACAACAAGCTTTTCGACCATGCTCGCGTTGGCGAAAGGCGGGCCGGGAAGGGCCCTCTTAACATCAATAACCGAAGGGGTATATGGAGGTGTGCCTCAGTAGCTACCACCATGTTTCGCCAGTTTGTTTGGGATCCTGGACTTATAGTTCATATATGTTTATGATGCTACCAATCTCCCACAGTGATAATACGAAATATAGAGCGGTCGCTTAGGACCCTTCTAACCCTAAAATTAGCAACTCTATTTGTGGTGGTTCAAACTTCGTTTGAAATACTGTTAGAATAAAGTTCTAATCAGCTTGCACTACAAAGCGGTTGTTACGTCAGTCACTGCGGCAGAATAGTGCGAAATGAGTGGTTTTTTGAGATTTACAAAAAATCTGTTGATTGAAGACCTGCTTTATAGTTAGTTCAGTTAGTATGCAACGTTTCATGATCTAATTTGAAGCAGGTACTTTTTGAATACCAGCGGTTTATTGTTCGATTTGGAGGTAACTTTGGAATCTTTTTCTATAGAAAAATGTTTAAGGAATCGTGTTTTCGTACTTAGCATTAATCCTCAACTTTACCATATATTTATTTCAATTTATATATCTAAATATATAAAAGAAGAAACTGACTGACTGACTGACTGACTGACTGACTGACTGACTGACTGACTGACTCATCTATCAACGCACAGCCCAAACCGCTGGGTCTACAGATTCCAAATTTGGCAAGTAGGTTCCTTATGTGGTCTAGGGGTGCACTAAGAAAGGATTTTTCAAAATTCACCCCCTAAGGGGGTTAAACGGGGCTCCAAAGTTTGTATGGGGAAACAAGATTAGTTAGACTATTTTATTCGAAACTTCACAGGAGTTCTCCTATTGATAAATGAGTAGAAATGGGTTTCAGGGTTTTTCAAAATTCAACCCCTAAGAGGGGGAAATGGGGTGGCAAAGTATAAAAATCAATGCACAGCCCAAACGGCTGGTTCTACAAATTTCAAATTTGGCAAGTAGGTTCCTTATGTGGTCTAGGGGTGCACTAAGAAAGGATTTTTCAAAATTTACCCCCTAAGGGGTTGAAACGGGGGTCCAAAGATTACATGGGAAAATAAGATTGGTTAGACTATTCGAAACTTAACAGGAGTACTCCTATCGCTAAATGAGTTAACATTTGTGTTTCAGGTTTTTTCAGAATTCAACCCCTAAAGGGGGAAATGGGGTAACAAAGCCTGAAATTCAACATAGGTATTGTTTGTATGGTGAATTGGGTCAGGTGTATTACAAAAATAAAGATTTTAAGATTTAATGTGGCGGACCTGAAATACCATCATTCCCTGTTGGGGTCTTGGGGTACGATTGGGTTGAAATGTCTAAAAATCGATATGGGTGTCGATACCGAGATTATCAAGGGTGCTGATTACGAAAATGGCATTTATTTTGAGATCCAGAAGATGGCGGATTCGACTTCTGTACAGGGTTATTGTTGATTTATTGTGATGATTGTGATAACGATGATGATGATTGTGATAATTATGATGATGATTGTGATGATTTTGATTACAATGATAATGATTGTGATTACAATGATAATAAGTGTGATAACGATGATAGTGATTGTGATTGGGATTGTGACAGTGATGGTGATTGTGACGGTGATTGTGATTGTGATAGCAATGGTTATGATAACGAGGATGGCGATTGTGATGATGATTATTGTGATTAAGATGATAATGATTGTGATAACGATTATGGTGATTGTGATAGTGATTTTGATGGTGATTGTGATGGTGATGGTGATTGTGATTGTGATAATGATTATGGTGATTGTGATAGTGATTTTGATGGTGATTGTGATGGTGATGGTGATTGTGATTGTGATAGTGACGGTGATTACGGTGATTGTGATGGTGATAGTGATGGTTATTGTGATTGTGACAGTGATGGTTATTGTGATAATGATGAAGATGATTGTGATTACGATGAAAAAGATTGTGATAACGAGGATAGTGACTGTGATAGTGATTGTGATGGTGATTGTGATTGTGATGGTGATTGTGATGGTGATGGTGATTGTGATAATGATTGTGGTTGTGATAGTGATGGCGATTGTGATCATGTTGATTGTGATTAAGATTATAATGATTGTGATTACGATGATAATGATTGTGATTACGACGATACTTATTGTGATTACAATGATAATGATTGTGATAACGAGGATAGTGATTGTGATAGTGATTGTGATTGTGATGGTGATTGTGATGGTGATGGTGATGGTGATGGTGATTGTGATAATGATTGTGGTTGTGATAGTGATGGCGATTGTGATCATGTTGATTGTTATTAAGATGATAATGATTGTGATTACGATGATAATGATTGTGATTACGATGATAATGATTGTGATTGTGTTTGTGATGGTGATTGTGATTGTGATGGCGATTGTGATGGTGATTGTGATGGTGATTGTGATTGTGATTGTGATGGTGTTGGTGATTGCGATGATAATGGTTGTGATTACGATGATAATGATTGTGATAATGATGAAAGTGATAGTGATTGTGATCGTGATTGTGATGGTGATGGTGATTGTGATGGTGATTGTGATGGTGATTGTGATTGTGATTGTGATGGTGATTGTGATGGTGATGGTGATTGTGATGATGATTGTGATGGTGATTGTGATGGTGATGGTGATGGTGATTGTGATGGTTCACAATCACTATCACAATCACCAGCACAATCACCAGATTGTGCTGGTGATTGTGATAGTGATTGTGATAGTGACGGTGATTGTGATGGTGATAGCGATGTGATTGTGATTGTTACAGTGATGGTGATTGTGATAGTTATTTTGATGGTGATTGTGATTGTGATGGTGATGGTGATTCTGATAGTGATTGTGATAGTGACGGTGATTGTGATGGTGATAGCGATGGTGATAGTGATTGTGATAGTGATTGTGATTGTGATGGTGATGGTGATAGATATTGTGATGGTGATTATGATAATGATGGTGGTTGTGATAGTGATGGTGGTTGTGATAGTGATGGTGATTGTGATTGTAATAATACATTGTGATGCTGATGATTATGAAATTTGACATAGGTAGTTTATAACCTGGATTTACATGTAGGACACTATTTATCCCTTTAGTATGATTCAGTGGGACAGTTACCGAACTTCACGCGAGCGAAGCCGCGGGCAACAGCTAGTATATATATAAAAGAAGAAACTGACTGACTGACTGACTGACTGACTGACTGACTGACTGACTGACTGACTCATCTATCAACGCACAGCCCAAACCACTGGGTCTACAGATTCCAAATTTGGCAAGTAGGTTCCTTATGTGGTCTAGGGGTGCACTAAGAAAGGATTTTTCAAAATTCACCCCCTAAGGGGGTTAAACGGGGCTCCAAAGTTTGTATGGGGAAACAAGATTAGTTAGTCTATTTTATTCGAAACTTTACAGGAGTGCTCCTATTGATAAATGAGTTGAAACGGGTTTCAGGATTTTTTAGAATTCAACCCCTAAGAGGGGGAAAAGGGGTGACAAAGTCTAAAAATCAATGCACAGCCCAAACCACTGAGTCTGGAGATTCCAAATTTGGCACATTGGTTCCTTATGTGGTCTAGGGGTGCACTAAGAAAGGATTTTTCAAAATTCACCCCCTAAGGGGGTTAAACGGGGCTCCAAAGTTTGTATGGGGAAACAAGATTAGTTTAACTATTTTATTCGAAACTTTACAGGAGTGCTCCTATTGATAAATGAGTTGAAACGGGTTTCAGGATTTTTTAGAATTCAACCCCTAAGAGGGGGAAAAGGGGTGACAAAGTCTAAAAATCAATGCACAGCCCAAACCACTGAGTCTGGAGATTCCAAATTCGGCACATAGGTTCTTTATGGGGTTTAGGGGCGCATTAAGAAATGATTTTTCAAAATTAACCCCCTAAGGGGTTGGAAAAGGGGGTCCAAATATTACATGGGGAAATAAGATTAGTTAGACTACTTTATTCGAAACTTAACAGGAGTACTCCTATCGATAAATGAGTTAACATTTGTGTTTCAGGGTTTTTCAGAATTCAACCCCTAAAGGGGGAAATGGGGTAAAAAAGCCTGAAATTCAACATAGGTATTGTTTGTATGGTGAATTGGGTCGCGTGTATTACAAAAAACAACGTAATGTGGCGGACCTGAATTACCATCATTCCCTGTTGGGGTGCGATGGGGTTGAAATGTCTAAAAATCAATATGGGTGTCGAAACCGAGATTATCAGGGGTGCTGATGTTGAAAATGGCATTTATTTTGAGATCCAGAAGATAGCGGATTCAACTTCAATACAGGGTTATTGTTGATTTATTGTGATGATTGTGATAACGATGATAATGATTGTTATAATGATGATGTTGATTGTGATGATGATGATTATGATTAAGATGATAATGATTGTGATTACGATGATAATGATTGTGATAACGATGATGTTGATTGTGATAGTGATTTAATTGTGATTGTGATGGTGATGGTGATGGTGATGGTGATTGTGATGGTGATGGTGATGGTGATTGTGATAGTGACGGTGATTGTGACGGTGATAGCCATGGTGATCGTGATTGTGACAGTGATAGTAATGGTGATTGTGATAGTGATGGCGATTGTGATAGTGATAGTAATGGTGATAGTGATAATGATTGTGGTTGTGATAGTGATGACGATTGTGATCATGATGATTATGATTAAGATGATAATGATTGAGATTACGATGATAATGATTGTGATTACGATGATAATGATTGTGATGACGAGGATGGAGATAGTGATGATGATGATTGTGATTACGATGATAGTGGTTGTGATTACGATGATAATGATTGTTAAAATGATGATAGTGATTGTGATTGTGATAATGATTGTGATGGTGATTGTGATGGTGATTATAAATAAATAAAATAAATAAATATGATTATAAGAGTAGTATAAGAATAGAATGAATTGAATATGATTATAAGAATATATTATATGAATTATAATATGTGATTGTAATAACGATGATAATGAACAATCATCATCATCGTAATCACAAGATTACGATGATAATGATTGTGATTACGATGATGATGATTGTGATTACGATGATGATGATTGTGATAACGATGATGGTGATTGTGATAGTGATTTTGATGGTGATGGTGATTGTAATGGTGATGGTACGGTGATTGTGATGGTGATGGCGATTGTGACCATGATGATTGTGATGTAGATGAAAATGATTGAGATTACGATGATAATGATTTTGATGACGAGGATGGGGATTGTGATGATGCTGATTGTGATTACGATGATAATGATTGTTAAAATGATGATAGTGATTGTGATTGTGATAGTGATTGTGATAGTGATTGTGATAGTGATTGTGATCGAGATTGTGATGGTGATTTTGATGGTGATTGTGATAGCGATAGTGATGGTGATTGTGACAATGATTGTGGTTGTGATAGTGATGGTGATTGTGATCATGATGATTGTGATTTAGACGAAAATCATTGAGATTACGATGATAATGATTGTGATGACGAGGATGGGGATTGTGATGATGATGATTGTGATTACGATGATAATGATTGTTAAAATGATTATAGTGATTGTGATAGTGATTGTGATAGTGATTGTGATCGAGATTGTGATGGTGATTTTGATGGTGATTGTAATGGTGATTGTGATTGTGATTGTGATGGTGATGATGATGGTGATTGTGATAGTGATGGTGATTGTGATTACGATGATAATGATTGTGATAACGATGATGGTGATTGTGAGAGTGATTTTAATGGTTATTGTGATGGTGATTGTGATAGTGACGGTGATTTTGATGGTAATAGCGATGGTGATGGGGATTGTGATGGTGATTGTGATTGTGATGATGATTGTGATGGTGATTGCGATGATGATTGTGATAATGATTGTGATAATGATAGTGGTTGTGATAGTGATGGTGATTATGATGGTGATTGTGATAATGATGGTACCTGTGATAGTGATGGTGATTGTGATAATGATGGTGGTTGTGATAGGGATGGTGATTGTGATAATGATTGTGATAATGATGGTGGTTGTGATAGTGATGGTGATTGTGATGATAATAATAAATTGTGATGATTATGAAATTTGGCACATAGATAGTTTATAACCTAAATTAACATGTAGGACACTATTTATCCCTTTAGTATAATTCAGTGGGGCAGTTACCAAACTGCACGCGGGCGAAGCCGCGGGCAACAGCTAGTATATATATATTTATATAATATATTTATTACAATTATATTTTATATTTATTTCAAAATTAATGCTGCAGTCTTTTAGGCGTAACGGAGGATCTTGCTAAGCCATTTGAGGGAGTATGACCCTTAATTATAAAATAATTTCCAAACTTTCAAAATGAAGGTGCATGCCAGAAATATGGGAGGCGTCTCGTCAAGTTCTGCGAACGATTGGAATTATGCTCTGCTCTTCCGCTGACTGCCTTAATTCGACCCCGGTACGAATGCTGTATCCACTTTCTGGAATTGCGCCTCTAAAAGTTCTTAGGACTAATTAAACTTTTCAAAAAGGTGTGGTGGGTACTTTTCTTTGGGCACTAATTAATAATGAGCTCCTCTTTGACCGTAACTACCTACTTCTCAACTGTAAACTGTTACAGACGGTTAATTGATTAGCAGAACATCAACCAATTACTACCAAATTAGAACTTGAACAGGTTTATTTTTGGTTTTTAAAGTTATGAACTTATGTAGGTGAGTCAATGACCGCTAATGTCATCTTAACTGGCAGAAACTATATCTAACTCACTACCTGTCGCTCTAACCAAGCCAGCCCAAAGTCAGTTTTACCAAGGCGGGTGCGCTCAACTCAGAAATATCAAAAAAACGAATGAGAGGTACTAAAATCCCCTATAATTTTATGCACGTTCTACAAATCTCGGTCTCAATCTGAAAAAAATACTTCTAATTTGCCTACATTTCATTTCAGGGAAAACTCTCGCATTGCGGGCGTTTATGTCAAATAACTTCATATTCATATTCATTTAAGTATTACGTTCTACAAGGTAAAAATATGGTGTTAACAAAAAAGGCTTAGAGCTAAGACCCGTTGTCTGACCCTGTCAGGGCACAGCAAAATCGAATTCTTACAAGCTAAATTTAAACTTACTATTATGAATACCAGCTTACATTTTCATCAGTGCTAACTGTCGGTTTGTTATAATTTCCAGTGACGGCTTGGGCCTGTGACCCGGACCAGGCTCATAATGGGTGCAAGATCTACGGAGCTTCGTGCACCTGTGGGTACGGCTGTAGGACCGAATTCATCTACCGGACCCGGCGGGCCTGCCTCAATGCCTTGAGAGGTAAGTTATCAAGTCCACAGGCATCAATAGAGGGTGACCGCACGTAGTGACGTGGCGTTAGCTTGAACCGCTCAGAAAGAACTTCACGTTCAGTCACGAGCACCAGGGCCGTTTTTACCCAGTGTGCAGGGTGTGCGTTGCACACGGGCGCAGCGGTCCTAGGGGACGCCGAACACTGCTCGCTACGGAGCTCAACACGGTGCGCGCGTTGGCCGGCCGTGGCACTTTCAATGACCAACGAAAGAGCTACGCTTACACTTTGTAACCATTCCATTTTGACCGCGCGCCTCCTCGGGGGCTCTAGGGTAATGTTTGCACACGGGCGCTACATGGGCTAGAGACGGCTCTGACGAGCACCATACCGATTTAAAGTTTATGGGACCAGAATGACTTCCTCGTTGGTCCAGTGGTCGCAAGCACGACAGCTGAGCATGAAGTTCTGGGTTCGATTCCCAGGTTCGGCAAAGTGTTATTAGGTTTTTCTATCAGGAATTTCTCAGTAGCAGCCAAGGAATCTGGATTTTGGTCATATCTTTCGTCAAAATCGTTTGACCGCAACAAACTTAGTCTTTCCTTATGAGGACGCTTTGTTTTGAACACAGAAGCGGGCGGTCGCGTATCCGTAGGTACCAGGTGAGGATCCGGGGGGGGGGAGCAATGGGTGCCATTGCCCTCCCCCCCCCTGAACCAGGCCAAATACGTCATTAGCCAAGCTAATTTAAGCTTGAACTTAATGGATCTTGCTAGTTTGACGGAATTGAAACTAAATATTCTAGTTGTATATCTTGCCATGGACGTCGCCAGGAGGAGTCAGCTGCCCCTTGAGGCTCAGGATTTTAAAAAGTCATAGCTTTTCCTGCCTGATGCCATAGAATACGGAATAAATTGTAGCGTAAAGTGGAATCACTTAAATTAAGAGATTCTATATAACCCTGCGAAAAAACATTTCTCAAAAAAGCTCCTTTTTTCTACCTCTGTGTTGGCACTCCTATTGCATTTTTGCATGATAAATCTATACAAAAGACAAAGCCTGAAATAAATTAGGAGCCCCTTACCCCGAAGCCTTATATATTTAAGCAAATATAGCATAATTATCTGAGGCAATGTTGTAAAAAATTTCGATCTCGCTGCGCTCGCTCTTGAAGCCTAGTTTTTCATGAGTCTTAACTTTGTCTATAAGAGGCCCAGGTAACTCCAGTAGGTCGGTAGGAAAAGTGATAAAATTTTCGAGCTCGCTCCGCTCGCTCTACAGACTACTTTCTCTTGAATTTATCTAAAATTCGATCAAGTAACTCCTATATGAACTTTCGAAACAAGTCTAACCTGTCCAAGGCAAGGTGTCGTAAGAATTTCTCGCTACGCTCCCCCGGCCCAAAATCTGGCGGCCCCCTTGTATCTTACAAATCATGGATTTCTGTAAAGTAATGCCCATTTATTATCAAAAGTATATCAATTTATTTTCATGAATTTTCCAAAAATTGTATCCGGCGAGGGTATGACTATTAAATTACGTATAAAAACCGGCAGAATAAATGTAGTGTCTAGACAAATTTTTGAATAGGTACTTAAATCAGTCTTCTCCATCCACTCACCACATTATTTCTCCAATTTCACAGACAGGAGTTCAAACGTTTGCAGCCGTTTGCCATGCGCGGGAGGTATATGTATCCAGACAACCCAAGACCCAGGCTTTACTTGCAAATGTGAGGGTACCGGATTTTATGGGCAGCGCTGCGAGAAAGGTAAATTGCATCAACGAGTAACTGGTTTTGTGGTTGTTAAGGTCAGATTGGCAGTTGCTCCATGTAAGATATTTCAACTAAATCCATTCGATAAGATTAGCAGATGATGCTACGAGAAACGTAATTACGATATAAAAAGGACTGACTAAAAAAAACACAGAACCTTTGTAATCTCACTCCTCGTCAATACTTCCATGTGAGTCCAACTAAGTCACAACAATCACATGATCAGTTGGGGTCACACGCCTACACCACACTGTTCATATGGAAACTGGCATGTTATCCAAATAATATGAGAATTCTGAAATACCATAGTGATCTCCGTTTACTGTTCAAATTCATATCAAAGAAAATACGGAAAATATAATACAATACTAAAATCTCATCTGTAAAGTACCTAGGTACCTACCTATCCCAACTTTGTAGAACCACAATAACAGAATAGGAATGATTCCTGACTAAAAAAATATGATTCTGTTTATTCCGCCAGTTTGATTATCGAAAAATATTGAATACGTGTTTTTTGTTTTATCAAATTAATAAAAAATTAAGAAGATAAAACGCGTCAAAGATCATGAGTGGGGGTGTGAGTGACGTCTCTTTCCGGTAAAAAATGTACTCAAATGTGACGTTACACCAGTTTTCGACGCACTGTATCGTCTTCATTTTTAGTTTATGTGAAAAAAAGAGAAAATATGTGTCCAATATTTTTTTGAAATCTAGGTATCTGACGGGCTAATTAGTTTTTTTTTTGTCATCTACCCTATTATCGCAGCATCAGAAAATACCTGCCAGCACTAATATTGCAACACAAATAAAGATCACTTCCATTTTAACACTGATGCCCCTTATAATGATTAACAAAATTTTGCAACAAGTCAAGGTGCGAATTCAGAGGTATCTATCTAGGTACAATAACTTTACTATGAATAGACTGAAACAGACTGACAGAAGCGGAATGCTAAATTCAAAGCGTAATCAGAAAAACTTACTACTTACAAACAAAAATTTGTGTTGTTTAACTACAACTATAAAAACCGACTACTGAAAACTACGCTGTAATTAAATTACGGGTTTACAAGGTAAAATCGACTCCTCCTATTGTCGAAGTCGGTTAAAAAGTACCCTATGTTACCCGGGCCCTAAAAACGAATCGATTGACACCTTATTCATTAAAATCGGATGCATAGTTTAGGCGGTACCGAGGAACATACGTAAATACACACATAAATACCTACATACATACATACGTAACTGCTAAAATCAAGATCCTTCCTTTTAGCTTCGCTGTAATCGGGTAAAAACAAGACAACTTTCGACTACTAGATACTGAAGTGTAATAGATACAAGAAGAAGTGGTAAATACAGAAAAATAACTTATTCTAAAATCATTTTTATACAGTCGCGCACTGACAGCCGTCTAGACCAGAGGCCTGGGTTCCGCCTCACCTTTTTCTAATTCTTCTGATCATAAAATCAGTGTTTCAGCATCATCTGCCTAGCCTTTTCCCAGCTATGCTGCGTTCAGCTTCCAGTCCTATTGGATGCAGCTGAATATCAGTATTTTACATGAAGCGACTGCCTATCTGACCTCCACAATCATGGGCGCCGGCAGGATTATTTCCTGGAGGGTGCATTTTCAATTCCATGAAAGCAAAATCACGCAAGCGCACTTACCTATCTTTCTTCGAGGTTAAGATAATATTCGACTCACAACAAGCAACCGCACCAACAACACAAGTCTGTCCTCTCCAATGAGGATCGGAGACAACCTGCATGACCACCGTAGAAACGAAAGAGAATCGACAAATCTTTTGTTCATCTGTCATTGAATCGACAAAATGACAGATGAACAAAAGATTTGTCGATTCTCTTTCGTTTCTACGGTGGTCATGCTAAGCGGGCTGTTCTACATACTACTATAGAAACAATTATTTTTGCGATTATACTGAACTGTGATATTAACAGAAGATTTTTATGTTTCCAGCATGTCCCTCTGTACCAGTACATGGAATGATCTTCCCTCACGAGTGTATTGTCATCTGAAGAGAAGACAAGAAACACACAATATGTAGGTTATTTATTAAAAACCTAAAAGCTTAGCTTTCTAAAGTTATATACCAAATAAGTGAAACTAATATTTTATCAAAACAATTTATATTCGACCATAATAAATATTTTTTTAAATTATAGATTTTTTTTTTAAATATCGTTACCTCTGCAACTGTATCTGATAGACAAAATACCCTGTCGGTATTCTTTAAATGCAATACTCAAAATAAAAAAAAGCTTTAGTTATAATTAACCTGTCGAAAGTTATTGTAAAAATATCAAGCGCTTTTTATGCGTCTGGTCTGCCTTTTGTCTAGGTAATCGTTAAAAAGACAAAAGCATTTTTATGCATGCATTCCAAAAAGTCTGAATTTTGACACCAACACTGTAAAAGCGACTCAAGAAAACAATGGCCTTTAAATAAAATGTAGGGACATAAATAATTAACAGCTCGTACTATAATAAGATTTTTCCAAAAATAATATCTTCGTAATTCCAAATATTATTCTTTTAATTTTTTATGCATAAAATGTTGTAAACACTAGTACCAAAAACGGGTTAAGACACTGACTCCTGTAACACAGGTCTCACCTAGCACAGGAGTCAGGGTTTCAAATAGAAATGTATAATTTTTTCTTGCATCAATAAAACATAAATTTTATTATTTATTATTATTAATTTACATGAGATGATGAGACTATCGTTTTGCCTAAAATGAAATTGGATTCTCTAGGTGTGTTCCTGCTGGTTTTTCCTTCAAGAAGGCGAGGATTGTGAGGAGTACTGCATAGACATAAAATTTGCGTAAATCCGGTCGCATATTAATTCTAGTTCTGTAAAATTAAGTATAAAGTAATCAATAAACGTAGGATGTAATGCAGAAAACGCGCCAGATTTCAATTTCGCGGGCTTTCAAAGAGCTTTCTAGGTGTTTCCAACGTAATAAAATCGTACCAAATGTTAGAAAATATTTTTTTACCATTGCCACTCGTAATGTATATATTATGTGGCAACCAATTCGTATAACAAGCCGTTTTACATAATGGCGCGCCGGATTGAAAAACGCCACCGTTATATAATACGGCGTCCTCACGTTCAGCCAAATTGTGGTGGCGATACGTTCGACAAAGCGGCGTCCAACGTTTAGCCGTATTGTCAATATCATCAAATAACCTACTAAAATTGTCTTAAAAGTCTTGCTAGCTGGCATGAAGAGCGCAGGCCGAAGGCGACGACGACATTTGTGACAGAAAGTGGGTGTGTAATCTATAATGCGAGCGCAGCGAGCGCGCGTCTCGGAGTCGTAGCAGGTTCTAAAGCTTATATCTCGAAAACGTGCGTCCTATCGCAAAAATAATGAAAAATTGCCATCTGAATAACCCCACTGCCACGTAATTCTCAACATGCAGGTAAAAAAAAGAATAGCGGCCATTTGATTGTGACACCGTCGCGTTGTCGATTGCGACGGCGTTTCTTGTTATGCTCATAGAGCGCCACTTGCGGCGATAAATGGAACTAAAACATTCAAAGCGGCGTATCAACGATGTGCCCGTTTATATAATGGCGGCACGTTATTACGCCGCTTTGACGAACGTGAAGGGCTCATTTAATACGGCGTACTTAATTCAGCCGAATTGTAATCCGGCTGAACGTGTGGACGCCGTATTAAATAACGGCGGCGCTTTTCTTTCCGGCGCTTAATTAATATATAATTTATCGATAACAGTGAATAATACTCTCTTTTACTCAATAAGTGAATAAAGACATTTAGAATTTGGAACAAGGAACAAGTAAGAAAAAAAAATGGAACGTGCTGAAAAATAACACTGAATTGCGAAATATTGTTCTAATTTAATCAGTATTTTACATGGAGTGACTGCCTATCCGACCTTCACAGCCCAGTTAGTACTGGATGCGTAATACGGTGTACCCCTGGGTAAGACTGGTTGTCAGACTTTCGGGCCACTGGCTTCCTGTAACGACTGTCAAAGAACTACAAATGACAACCGGGATCAAGGGCTTTACGTACTTTCCGACGCACGGAGGAAACTCGGCATTTAATGAATTAGTGGTCACCCATCCACATACCGACCTTGGTAAGCGTGGCTTAACCTCCATCGACGCGATTGGCTGCCAGTATTAACCCACGGGAATTATAAATATTTTTTTCTTCTTCTTCTTTTGTATCTGCAATCAGTCATGTGTACTTTAAGCAGATGTGGTAAGTGACATTTGGCAGTTGGAGTGTGCTCTCCAGCGAGAGCAACTACTCATAGGTGTAGCATGTATTTATGCCACTCAAGAGGGTATAGACAGGATGTCTTTTCTTTTGAGACGCTTTTGGTACGTGCGTGTTGTCAATCCAGCGGCCAGTTCATTTGGATGCCTCTCCAGCCTTTCCAAGTATGTTTTGGATATGGCCAAGATTTCCTCTTTCACCGAGTTCATCTGAAGTTGGTTATGTATTTCAGCATTTGTAATGAACCAAGGCCCATTGTATATATGTAGTTCTCAGAATCACATTTTGCATTCGCTGTATGATGGAGATATTAGAGTTGCTACTGCTCCCCCATAGCTGGATGCCGTACATCCAGACAGGCTTTAGAATAGTTTTATATATTAGGAGTTTGTTGTCAATCGATAATTTACTGTTCCGCCCTAATAGCCAGTGTAGGTTTTTGTAGCGCAAGTTGAGCTCATCTCTCTTGGTCTTTATGTGCTGTCTCCACGTTAGGCGGTGATCGAGGTGTAGTCCTAAGTATCTGACACAATCTTTATGTGGTAGTAAGTTGTTATTTAGCTTTACTGGCGGACAATCGCCTCTGCGTAGCGTAAAAGTGACCTGTACCGACTTAGATGGGCTGACTGCTATTCGCCACTTTTGGAGCCAGTCAGATATTTTGTCTAGACCTTTTTGCAGCGTTTGTGAAGCAATTGTGGGGTCATGGTTGCTAGCCAGAATTGCAGTATCATCAGCAAATGTGGCTGTAGTCACGTTGTCCTCTGCTGGCAAGTCTGATGTATACAGCGTGTACAGAATTGGCCCTATAAATATTAGACTTTTATTTATTTTCTCGCAGTCAATAGTAAAAAGTACAGTACTCAACTTGTGAAACAAAATCATCTCGGTTCCTGTATCACTCGCTCCGCTCAGGATTCTACTCTAGAATCCTCCGCTGCTCTTAGGATCCAACTTAGTCCATCGAATTATTGCGATCATTTTTTTGTTCTACACCATACCTGGGAACCTTCTCGTTACGGAGATATTCGGGGTCAAAGTTCCAACTTCTTTTTTTTTTTTTTTACAAGTTTTTAATGTAAGATTTTTACTTTAAACACCTCCACGACCCCGTACTCCCATCCATCCATCAGCACAACGTTTTGAGTGCGTTACATTGAGTTCAACCACAAAACATGATTTTTCACCCCAAAAAAAAAGTCGTTTCCCAGCAATAATTTTTGCGTAAAGTTACTTAGTTTGATGCACGAAATGCTTGGTTGACGGCTTCGTGATTAGGTCTTTTACACCCTGTATATAGGTTAGATAATAATATAGGTTACACAATATTTTGTGACTCACAAAAATTCATGACTCGTCCTTAGCATGGCAATTCTATCTCTACTCTACAAGGCTCGACAAAACTCTTTTCTATACAACTTGACATGTCTTAATGTCTTGACATGCCCGAGCATGCGGCGACCCATCGACTCGAGTTTGTACGAAGACAAAGACATGACATGAATGTCTTTCCATAGCAACGGAGTGACATTGAGGATTTTGCACTCAGCATCTGCGATCTAGAAATAATAGAATTGATTATATTTTTTTTAGATTGTTTGTTGATATTATATTCATCACATTAGAAGAGATCACAGGATCTCTTGCATCCCTGCAATCTCATATCATCTTTAACAATCTCATGCTTTTTGTACTTATCGTAAAATATCCATCAATGTTCAGTCGATATTAGTTTCTCACCAAGTTTTGTTGTTTACTTAAAAATAATGTTACACGGGAGGTGGTTAATATCAGGCAAGGTGGACGATGACATTAAATTTGTTTGAAAGGAAAAAGATACAAACAAACAAATTGATGCAAACCGTAGTAACAGAACCGGGAAGTGCGGCGGAATAAAGGGAGCGTTTACTCAGCAGTGGTTGATTCCGGGCTGATATGATTGATGATGATGCATGCTAGCCACTTGATAGCACATGAAAGAGCAGCACACCAAAGCACTCGACATCATCATATACCTAGCCTTTTCTCAACTATGTTGGGGTCGGCTTCCAGTTTTACCGGATGCAGCTGAATATCAGTATTTAACATGGAGCGACTGCCTATCTGACCCCCACAACCCAGTTAGTACCGGGTAATACGATACCCCTTGGTAAGACTGGTTGTCACACTTTTTGGGCCTCTGACTACCTCACGACTGTCAAAAATCTACAAATGATAGCCGGGACCCGGAGGAAACTCGGTATGTAATGGATGGTCACCCATCCACAGACCAACCTAGGCAAGCACGGCTTAACCTAGCGATCGACCCGAGCGGCTGTTATTATTTAGCCACGAGCTCCTCCAAAGCACTCGACAACCACCCTAAAAAGCCATCGAATGCAGTCGCTGTGGCCGAAATCGGCTAGATGGCATAGGAACTCATTTTCCGGGATATCGAAAGCCCCGGTTAGAGCTCGTACAGCGTTTCTTATGGCATAAAACTGAGGGGATGGCGACGGTAGGTCCCCGACATGTTTTTAAAAACAAACTGGCTTGCAAACACAAATTATATTTATAAAAATAATCTTGTCTAGCCCGCGTAGCATGGCCGCCGTGGAAACGGGTTTTGTCGACTGACAATCGACAAAATGACAGATATTTGACAGAAAAACTGTGGACGGTAGGACCCCGACATGTTTTTTAAAAACAAAATGGCTTGCAAACACAAATTATATTTATAAAAATAATCTTGTCTAGGTCTAATGTGTTGTAGACTTTTTGACATTTGCTGACAAGAAACGATTCCTACAACCAGTGTCAAAAGTAGACAAAAAATGATCGCCATGCTCGGACGTTGTAGACTTTTGTCGCTTATGAAAAGAAACCTTTCTTTTCCACATGTCAAACATCGCCATGCTTAGGACGATAGAAGTCTTTCGAAAATCTGTCAAATATCTGTCATTTTGTCGATTGTCAGTAGACAAAACCCGTTTCCACGGCTCGGCTGCCATGCTACGCGGGCGAAATTCTAGGTAGCCTGTGTGTATGGTAGGAATTTTGAAATATAGGTTTGCCATACCGACATTAATGTCATTTCCGTCGGTTGGCTGCTCTGCTTCCCTCCCAGACTATTAACAGTGCTGCCAGCTTATAGAATATTTAGATGGACACGATGATACTGACGTAAATTAATTTCACAATCAATCTTGCTTGGAACAGTGCGGTTGTGCTCTGATTCAACTTCTATCAAAAGTGAAAAAGTAAAATAAAACAACACGGAAATGGAGCCCGCAAGAATAAAATATCTCGAACATCTTCATACATTGTTTATGCGAAGCATAGAAATTGACTACAAAATTGATAATTGGCGGGAGGACGTGCCTCGAAGCCTCATATTAATGTACAAGTTCTATGCCATACAATGGATAGCCATTCTGCTTTCGGGTTACGATCCGCGTGAGAGTAACCTAACCGGTGATTTGGAGCGAATCCGACAAAATATGATGGCATACGAGAGGCGCTATCCCAGCTCTAATCCTTTGGCTATGGAGAACATCGCAAGGATGTACAGTAAATTATACAAATTGTAAGTGAATACTTACATGTGACATGCTATTAAAATTTAAGGTTTTAGTGGTTTAGTGATTATTAGATTTCTATAATTCAACATCAGTGTGGACGTCAACTTATCGTGGTTTTAGACAGATGTGAAGTGCAGAGCAGTTTTTAAATTTTATTAAGTATGAACTTTATCGTACTTTTACTTTTAAACTATTTGAATTATAATAAGTAGGTACTTTTTTTTCTTATTTATACTATTTTTATTATTTCTTATTTGTACCTGGTTAAACCTCAGTTTTGTGCAATTTCTGACCATGTTTGCCCCGCGAACATGATCGACAAATAATATTAAAAATAAACATATTTCCAAATACGTAGTGTTAAATTAGTTAAGTTTAAAAGTAAGAAAGTGTGATTTTCCCCTTCATTTATTATTTCACATGTAATAACTAAATAAATGTAATGAGTAAGAGTATCTAGAGTCAGAATTTTGAAGATGTAGTACATCAATGAGTAGGTAAGTGTGTGAATATGTGACATAAATCAATATAATAATAAAATTGTACTTTTATTTACTTTTACTTTAATTGTAATAAATTAAAGAATTCTCTGATGGTATAATAGGTATCCGCAACAGCAATGTTGCATGCGCATCTGCAACAGCAATGTTGCAGATAGCATGCTTATCGATTCCTTTTCTCCATTCGTATACAAGAGGGGAATACAGAGTATTAAGGGTACCGTCAATATTAATTGAATTGTAAAATGTATTGCAATAAAGTTAATTATCTAATAATAAAATTGTTTATGTTGAATCGGCAATCCGATCTTCATTTTTGTTTTTAGAGTTGATTCATTGCTTTATTTATAATTTCCTTGTATTCGTAATGAAAAGCACAGTGTTTACCCCGGGTTAAAGACTTATTTAGTCCCTCGAACTATTAGCGCCATCGCTGCTCTCGAGCACCAAACTCCGTCTCGGGACTAAATAAGTTACTTTTACTGTTAGGGTACCTAGCAATGTACTACTATTCCAATTTTGCCGCCCTTCTAATGGTGGCACCCGGGGCAGTCCGCCCCTCCGCCCCCCCCCCCCCCCCCCCCTCACTACGCCACTGACTCTCATGTAAGTACTGTACGGTTGCCACTCGCCAGCGCATCAAGTTCCTATAAACTGTCAAATTTTCTCGTTCGATTTTGAACTTAACTCCCAAGTTTTATGGTTTAAAATCATTTGGTGAAATTTGAGTTTGTGGTAACTTGATGTGCTGGTGACTGTACAGAATAGGCTATATGCACGTAATTTTTTCTTCACTTAAATCAATAAAATACAGTAATATCAACCCGAGAAAAGTATTTAAAGTTCAACTACTGCTTTTCGCTTAAAATATTAAACTCGTAATTTAAAAAAAATTCAAACGACGGTTCAAACCCAAACGTCCGTAGCTGTCGCGGCCATGATGTGACGCCATTTACCACAATCTGCCTTGTTTACATCTAATTTCAGATTTTTTGCCCTTAAGGTGAATGCTTCGACCAGCCCGCGAAATTAAAATTTTCTTACGTTTTTGGCAAATTGCAAGCCAGTGCAAGGTTGTATGTTTATTAAAATATTGGACGCGATTGTAAGACGTATGTAATTACAGAATTATAATCATCAAAACCATCAATACAACCCTCCAAGTTCATAAAGGTCTAGCAATGACTTTGACCTTGAAAAAATCGTTTCTCGACCTTTATGAACTTGGATTGATTATAATTCTGTAACTACATACGTCTTACAATCGCGTCTAATATTTTAATCAACATACAACCTAGCATTGGCCTGCAATTTGCCAAAAACGTAAGGAAATTTGAATGCCTTAAGGGTAAAAATATTCTATTAATAGAATAATTTTACTAATCTATGTGCTATAGTCAGGTAAAAATTGCAATAACAATATTATAATAAAATCTTAGTTTTCACTAAGATTTAAGAACTATAAGCACTTTTCAAATAAAAGTGTTTTTTTGACACATAGACTTTGACGTCACTACCAGCGTTATCGAGGACGACGCATTTTGAGAGTGCGTTCCGTTTCACCAAAAACATGCTACATAAAAACAGTAAATTGTAAAATAAGTAATGTATTAGCAACTTAAACAAGTGTAGGTACCACAATGTTTTTATGCGCACATACAAGGCTTTTTTAATAAATAAAAAGAGTTTTGTATTGTATGCATATTCCCTATTGTGTGGAACTCAAATCTCCCAGAAGAAAAGACACTGTAGACATACATTTACCCCAACTACCACGTAGTCGAAACATAAAGCGCGAACCACACCATCAGCTAGCGAGCGAGCTTTTTGATAAGCTTCTATAGAACGCCAATACGCGATAGCCAGTCACACCAAGTAAAATACTGGTAAAGCGCAGGCCACACCGCCAGCTAGCGAGCGAGCCAAGCGAGCATTGTTTCACCTCTTTTCATACTTCGGTTCGTCACTTTCAGCAGTTCGCAATGTGAACCGAAGTATGAAAAGAGGGGAAAGATGAGCTTCGGATGTAATCAAACCGATTCCGCACCGAACGCGTTAACAACTAGGTACTTTAAGAAAACCTTGGTTTGCTGTTGAGTGCAAATTGGCGTATCATGAATGAGCGTTAATAGTACATTTTGATACAAGTGGAGAAAGTTTGTTATTGCAATCGAGGCGGAATTATAACACTTTTGAAGAAATAAAATAAAATAACGAATAATATTTTTGTCACGAACTATGAAACTATGATTTAAATTTTCTTTTTTTTTCGCGCTTTGGTCTCGCCAGGTTGAAAGAGAGGCAATGGTATGAAGCCGTTAAACAGCCTAATATAAAATAGTACATTGTTACCCTAGGGGTGAAAGTAACTTATTTAGTCCCGAGACGGGGTTTGGTGCCCGAGCGAAGCGAGGGCGCTAATAGTTCGAGGGACTAAATAAGTCTTTAACCCGAGGTAAACACTGTGCTTTTCATTACGAATACAAGGAAAGTAAAAAAAAACATACAACTCGAAAAAACTAATGAAGATCGGAATTCGAATGGGCTAGATGACACACCAATCAATTGAGATACTTTTTAAGAGCTGTCAAAACGCGGTTCTTTAATAGACTTTGTATGGCAATAGCCTACTGTGACGTCACTGTTTATTCAACTCAATGACTCGACTATTTATTGATTTCAAAGCAACTAAAAATCGAATTTGGCAATTAATTGAAAATAAATCGGGTTTTCAGGCCCAAAATAAAGTGTTTTTTTAGAGAAAGGTGTCTTGGAATTATTGTGATATGGTGTCATCTACCCTATTGCCGCTTTCCCACCTATTTTGCTTTTTTTTCTGTGGCTGGCCAGCTATTCAGCCAATACCTATTTTTCATTTTCATCATCGAAAAATGGTAAATATTTTTCCCAAATCTATGTTATTTTAAAGAAATAGTTGAAACTTAATTATAATAAAGATATTTAAAATATATATATTCTTTAATTAATACTTAACTTTATGTTATTTCAATTTTACATCGTGGCTATAGAGAAAGTTGGAACATGGTTCAATAGAAAAATGAAATATTTTTTTTTTAATAATTTGACAGCTGTCAGTTGAAAACGATTCTCCCTAGGGCTGAAAAGTATTACTTTCAACCCGCTCCTCAGGCAACTTCAGACCTACTTTCAGAGTATGAGTAATGAAAAATAGATTTATTTTATATTTTTGAATTCAGAACACAAATAAATGTTAATTATACTATATAAAGCTCGATTACCACTCACTGACTGACTGACTGACTCACTGACATAATTGTTCTCCCAGATGGTGGTTGGGGAGGTGGGTATATTTTCACAGATTCGTAAACAAGTAACTCCCGCGAGTATGGGAAAAGTGCCCAACCTCCCCTTTTCGCCCCCCTTCCTCCCCCTCCCTATCGTATCTCGGAAACAAAGAGACTTGGAACATTTTTTTTTCAGATTCGTATAGAGGAGGCTCGGAAAAGTAAAAACCAGTTTTCAAATTTGACCCCTTTTTCCCCCTTCTCCCCCCTTTAGGCGGATCTCGGAAATTGAGAGACTTGGAACATTTTTTTTTTTAGATTCATATAAAGGGGCAACGCGTTAGTCAAAATCATTTTTCAAAACTCCCCACTCTCCCCCTCTTCACTCCTCCCCCATCGTATCTCGGAAACTAGGACACGTAGCGGCTTTGTGATTTTTACTATAAATTATTATTGAGGAGCGTTTAAATTTGTATACGGAGGGTATCCTCTTCTCCCCAACCTCCCCTAAAAATAAAAGGGCTATAACTTCGTAACGGTCAGAGATAGCCATTATGTGTTTGAACAAATATAGTAGGCGTCGAAACCTGTCTGGTGGTAGGTAGGTTCTGAGTGGAGCGAACTCAAAGAAGCGTAACTCAGCTTTTAACGTTTCTAATGAATTTTTTTTTTTTACTTTTTTTTTATTGAGTTAGGTTTTAGAATGTTTTAGGGGTACTTAAGGGTTTTCATACTGATTTAGGGGTAATTCTAACGGAGCATCCAATTCATTTTAGGATTCCTATGGATTCTCAAAATGTTATGATGGTGAGGAATACTTCTCAAGAACACGACAACACGCGAGCTGCGCGCAGCTCGCGCACCCACGCAAATACTAGTTATACTATATAAAGCTCGATTACCACTGACTGACTGACTCACTCACTGACAGAATTGTTCTCCCAGATGGTGGATGGGGAGGTGGGTATATTTTGACAGATTCGTAAACAAGTGACTCTCGCGAGTATGGGAAAAGTGCCAAACCTCCCCTTTTCGCCCCGCTTCTCACCCCCCCCCTATCGTATCTCGGAAACCAAGGGATTTGGATCGTTTTTTTTTCAGATTCATATAGAGGAGGCTCGGGAAAGTAAAAACGAGTTTTAAAAATTGCCCCCCTTGCCCCCCTTTTCACCCCCTTTAGACGGATCTCGGAAGTTGAGAGACTCGGAACATTTTTTTTTTCAGATTCGTAAGAAGGGGCCTAGAGTTAGTCAAAATCATTTATCAAAACTCCCCACTCTCCCCCCCTTTACCCCTCCCCCCATCGTATCTCGGAAACTAAGACACGTAGCGGCTTTTTGATTTTTGCTATAAATTATTATTGAGGAGCGTTTAAATTTGTATACGGAGGGTATCCTCTCCTCCCCAACCTCCCCTAAAATTGAAAAGGCTGTAACTTCGTAACGGTTAGAGATAGCCATTGGGTGCTTGAACAAATATTATAGTAGGCGTCGAAACCTGTCTGGTGGTAGGTAGGTTTTGAGTGGAGCGAACCTGCGAGACCGAGTGGAGCGAAGGGGGGAGGTGGCGAGCGAAGCGAGCCGGCGACCTCCGCAGCGTAACGAAGGTTGAGTGGGTGAAGCGTAACTCAGGGCGACGACAAGCAACTTTAGGGTTAAGTTTTTAAGTAAAGTTTTTACTTTTATTTTATTAGTTTTTTTTTTTTTAATTAATTTTATAATGTTTTAGGGGTTCTTAAGGGTTTTCAAAATATTTAAAAGATTTTATAAAAAAAATAAAAGCTTTTAAGGACTCTAATGGAATTTTCAATTCGTTTAAGGATTCTTACAGATTCTCAAAATTTTATAAGGGTAAGAAATAATCAAGAACACGACGACACGCGAGCTGCGCGCAGCTCGCGCACCCACGCAAATACTAGTTATACTATATAAAGCTCGATTACCACTGACTGACTGACTGACTCACTCACTGACATAATTGTTCTCCCAGATGGTGGATGGGGAGGTGGGTATATTTTGACAGATTCGTAAACAAGTGACTCTCGCGAGTATGGGAAAAGTGCCAAACCTCCCCTTTTCGCCCCCCTTCTCACCCCCCCCTATCGTATCTCGGAAATCAAGGGATTTGGAACGTTTTATTTTTCAGATTCATATAGAGGAGGCTCGGGAAAGTAAAAACCAGTTTTCAAAATTGCCCCCCTTGCCCCCCTTTTCACCCCCTTTAGGCGGATCTCGGAAATTGAAAGACGTGGAACATTTTTTTTTTCAGATTCATATAAAGGGGCAACGCGTTAGTCAAGATCAGTTTTCAAAACTCCCCACTCTCCCCCCCTTCTACCCTCCCCCCATCGTATCTCGGAAACTAGGACACGTAGCGGCTTTTTGATTTTTACTATAAATTATTATTAAGGAGTGTTTAAATTTGTATATGGAGGGTATCCACCCCTCCCCAACCTCCCCTAAAAATAAAAGGGCTATAACTTCGTAACGGTCAGAGATAGCCATTATGTGTTTGAACAAATATTATAGTAGGCGTCGAAACCTGTCTGGTGGTAGGTAGGTTCTGAGTGGAGCGAACCTGCGAGACCGAGTGGAGAGAAGGGGGGAGGTGGCGAGCGAAGCGAGCCGGCGACCTCCGCAGCGTAACGAAGGTTGAGTGGGTGAAGCGTAACTCAGGGCGACGACAAGCAAACTTTAGGGTAGTGTTTTTTTTAATGGGTCTGAGTTTTTAAATAAGGTTTTTTTTATAGGTAATATTTTTTAAATTGGTTTTTAGAATGTTTTAGGGGTTTCTAAGGGTTTTCATACTGATTTAGGGGTAGTTGTAACGGATTTTTCAATTATTTTAAGGAATGCTATGGATTCTCAAAATTTTATGATGGTAAGGAATACTTCTGAAGAACACGACAGCACGCGAGCTGCGCGCAGCTCGCGCACCCACGCAAATACTAGTTTATATTATATAAAACTACAAGACCACTCACTCACTCACTGACTCATTGACATGTCGTTTCTCGGAGTGGGTGAGAGATGGGTTAGGGGAATGTTTGGGAAAAATGTAGAATACCATAGAGTGAGTAGAGGAAAATTATAGAGGAGATTCAAATCCAAGATGGCGGCCGAGTCCATTTCCGGTTTCGGTGGGGAAAAGACTTGGACGAGTTTCGACTCATAGGTCCTATTCAAAATCTAGAATGGTTTAAAAAAAAAGTAAAAAAAAAAAAAAAAACAAGATGGCTGCTGCGCTGGGACGTTTTGAAATCTTCGACTTTTTGCACTAAACTTTGACGAATTGTTTTGTTCTACCGATTTAAAACGTTAGCAACACCAATTACACCAGTCGGTGGCCTATAACCTTGAAATTTCAGGAAAATTGTGACATTTCAAAAAAACAAAATGGCGAACAGTATGGCGGCCATCTTGTAAAATGTTGGAATTTTCGACTTTTTTCAAATCCATTTTTCGGGTAGTTGGCAACATCTGACGGGTTCGAATTGTACCGAGCGGTTGTGTGTTTTGTTGAGCAGTGTTGCCTGATATGAAATTTTTCCCCATTTTTTGGGTAGTTTCCCAGTTTTTCCCCAAAAACATGAAAAGTAGAAATAAGGACATTTTGAATAGAGACTTACACTAGCTGGCAACATTGGGGTCCTTTGAATGACATTTGACCATTTTGGTTCGTTTTAATTGGCAACCCCAAAAAATATTGAATATTTTAATTTTTGGGACTTTTTGACTTTGGCGAGTTCTTTTGTTCTACCAAACTCAAAAGTTGGCAACACCACGTACACCGATCGGTAGCCTACATCCTTGAAATTTCAGGAAAATTATGACTTTTCAGAAAAACAAGATGGCGGACGCTGTGGCGGCCATTTTGTAAAAACTTGAAATTTCGACTTTTTTCAAATCTATTTTTCGTGCAGTTGGCAACATCTGAAGGGTTCGAGTTGTACTGATCGGTTATGTGTTTTGTAGAGGAGTGTTGCCTGGTGCAAAAAAAATCCTCATTTCTAGGATAATTTACCAGATTTTCCCCGAAAACGTGAAAAGTAGAAATAACGACATTTTGAATAGAGACTACTACTAGCCGGCAATATTGGGGTGCTTCAAATGACATTTGACCATTTTCATCACTTTGAGCTGGCAACATCGAGAGCCATTGGAGCTTATATTTTCGGGTCAGACCCGTATTTGGCGAGTTCTTTTGTTCTATCAAACTCAAAAGTTGGGAACACCAAGTACACCGGTAGGTAGCCTATATCCTTGGAATTTCAGGAAAATTATGACTTTTCAGAAAAACAAGATGGCGGACGCTGTGGCGGCCATTTTGTGAAAAGTTGAAATTTTCGACATTGTTAAATGCATTTTTCCTGTAGTTGGCAACATCTGATGGGTTCAAATTGTACTGATTGGTTGTGTGTTTCGTTGAGGAGTGTTGCCTGGTGCAAAAAAATTTCCCATTTTTGGGATATTTTTCCCGATTTTCCCCAAAAACATGAAAAGCAGAAATAACGATATTTTGAATGGAAACTTTGACTATCCAGGAACATTGGGATCCTCCAAATGACATTTGACCATTTTCATCAGTCTCAGCTGGCAACCCCTAGAGACATTGGGGCTTGAGTATTCGGGCCAGACCCGACTTTGGCGAGTTCTTTTGTTCTACCAAACTCAAAAGTTGGCAACATCAAGTACACCGGTCAGTAGCCCATATCCTTGAGATTTCAGGAAAATTATGACTTTTCAGAAAAACAAGATGGCGGACAGTGGGGCGAACATCTTGTAAAAATGATGAAAAATCCCAATTTTCGACACGATAAATGGGACTGCTGGCATCCCCCGACTGGATCGTGTTGTATAAACCGGTTGTAAACTTTGCTGAGAAGTGTTGCCTGGTGCAAAAAAACCCAATTTTTAGGGTATTTTCCCAGATTTACCCAAAAAACGTGAAAAGTAGAAATGACAACATTTTAAAAATAAATTTTACATAACCACCAAGAATGGGGTGCCCGAAATGACTTTTGACCATTTTCATAACTCTCAGCTGGCAGCCCCGAGAGCCATTGGGGCTTGAATTTTCGGGTCAGACCCGATTTTGGCGAATTCTTTTGTTCTACCAAAGTCAACGTACAGGCACAGTGTTTTTACTGGCAGGTACCTTGTATCCTGGTTACTTTAGAAAAATTGAGACATTTTAGAAATTCAAGATGGCGGCCGTGCCATTTCCGGTTTCCGAAACCTCACTCACTGACATATTGTTCTCCTAGGTGGTGAAGGAGGAGGGGGTATATTTTGACAGATTCGTAAACAACTAACTCTCACAAGTCGGGAAAAGTGCCAAACCTCCCCTTTTTGCCACCCTTCCTCCCCCTCCCTATCGTATCTCGGAAACTAAGAGATCCGTGTCCAATTTTTTTTTACGGATTCATATAAAGGAGGTTTGGAAAAAGTAAAACCAGTTTTCAAAATTGCCCCCTTGCCCCCCTTCTACCCCCCTTTAGGCAGATCTCGAAAGTTAAGAGACTTGGAACATTTTTTTTTCAGATCCATTTAGAGGGGCAATGCATTAATTAATATAATTTTTCAATTTCCCCCCTCTCCCCCCTTCGCCCCTCCCCCCATCGTATCTCGGATACTAGGACACGTAGCAGCTTTTTGATTTTTACTATACGTTACTATTATTGATGGGCGTTGAAATTTGTTTACCCTCCCCTCCCCAACCTCCCCTTAAATTGAAAGGGCTGTAACTTCATAACGGTTGGAGATAGCCATTAGGTGTTTGAACAAATATTATACTCGTAGTATAGTACTCGGTGGTGGTGTAGGGATAAAGTCACGATAGCTTTCTGGTGGTAGGTAGGTCCTAAGTGGAGCGAAGGGGGAGGTGGCGAGCGAAGCGAGTCGGCGACCTCCGTAGCGTAACGAAGGTTGAGTGGGTGAAGCGTAACTCAGAAGCGACGACAAGCAAACTTTAGGGTATTGTTTTTTTTTTTAATGGGAAAAGCTCTGAGTTTTTAAATAAGGTTTTAGATTGTTTTAGAGTATCATAAGGGTTCTTAGACTGCTTCGTACTGATTTAGGGGTTTCTAAGGGTTTTTTTTGCTGCTATAAGGGCGCGGCGCTCATGAAGGTTTTCAAAATGTTTGAAAAATTCAGTATTTTTTTTTAAAACTTCCAACGGAGGTACCTAACCGTTTTTTCAATTCATTTTAGTATCCTTATGGATACTCAACATTTTAGAAGGGTATCTACCTACTTCTCAAATTGTTTACTTGATTTTATCAAAAAATGTTGATATGGGTACCTATCGTTTTCAAGTGATTTGGGGATGCTGATTTAGAATATTATGACATCCGTTTTTTTAATCCAAGATGGCGGACTTTAATTTTATTCAAAAATTAGAATAAGAATATCGTTTACGAGTGATTTGGAGGTCTACTATGCTTACGTTATCACAATATTAGAAATATCGATGCGAAAGCGTCTGTCAAAATGAGTTACAGTGACTATAAGCCACGATGAGCACAGATGACGTCATATTTGATCGCGACTGGTCATACATAATACGAAACTAACCTTTTGACAGTTATTTAATGGACACTGTGCCCAGTTACTATCATTTCGAGCTGTCAACAGAGATACGTAATAGGCCTGCTGGAGTCGTAGCAGGTTCTAAATTTGTTTATGTCTCGAAAAGTCTTGCTAGATCGTAGGCCGAAGACCGGCGGACCAACAGCGACATTTGTGACAGAAAGTGGGTGTGTAATGTAAACTGCGAACGTAACGAGCGCGCGTCATGGAGTCGTAGCAGGTTCTAAATTTGCTTATTATCTCGAAAACGGGTCCTATCGCAAAAATAATGAAAAATTTGCTCCTTCTCCCTTCTCAAGAACGGTGCGTCGCCTTTACATGGCAGTGGTACCAGGGCACAGGGGGCACCACCCCCTCCCTCCTTCTGCCGAACGGTACTAAATTTTACTTCTTTTCATTCTAATAACTAAATAACGCTATTTTCCTGTACCCTCAAAAGTTGAACCATGGATATCTCCCTAAGTTCCATAAACATGGGACTGCGCGGGGTGGGGGTGGTACAGAAAGGTACCTACCCCCCTTACCTCCCCGCCCCTTAAATCGTTGTCCATCAATGGAAAGTTTAACCCGCTGCCCAAGGCGGGGAAAAACATTCTGAAGCCGGAGAGCTATCGGCCCATCACGCTGTTAGCTGCTATCTCCAAGGTGTTTGAAAAACTCCTGCTGCGGCATCTCCAGCCGCACATCGACCCAAGGCCCGAACAGTTCGGGTGTAGGTCGGAACATAGTACGACGCTCCAGCTGTCGAGGGTACTGCACCACATGGCACAAGCCATTAACAAGAAGGAGTATGCGGTGGCAGTACTCCTCGACATGGAGAAGGCCTTCGACCGCGTGTGGCACGACGGCCTTATTTACAAGCTGTCCACGTCCGACGCGCCTCGCCGCATCGTAAAGGTGGTCCAATCTTTTCTCACAGGAAGAAGCTTCCGCGTGGTGGTCGAGGGAGCGCTCTCCAGCGCCCGTCCGGTGCTGGCCGGCGTGCCTCAAGGTAGCTGCGTGTCGCCAGCGTGTTACTCACGTTACACCGACGACATCCCCACGACGCCAGAGGCGATGCTCGCGCTGTACGCCGACGACGCCGCGTACAGTAAGTGTCAATAAGTTCAGAGGCACGCTAAGGATTGTATTGCTGTGGACGCACGGTCGAGCGTCCGTGCGTCTGTATGTGTAAGTGGTCTCAATACAGTACGCACACCACAGCCACAGAGTTCGCCCAATCGCATGTCGCGCGTCACACTCCAAACCTTATTATTTGTGTAGCGACCTGTTCTTACCATTGGATAGCTAAAATTCACATCTATTTACTATGTGTTGATAGCTGTTGGGGTAATCAGTAGGATTCACGATCAAAGAGATCCGAGTTCGAATCCTGTTAACAACGTGGGGTTTTTGTTTCTTGGCAACATCAGTTACTGGTTCATTATTTATTTTTTATAAGAATAAGTTAAATATTAGTAAAAAAAACATAGTATTATTATTCAACTATTTATTTATTATTTTAGCTGTTCGGTGTTGGAAGGTGGAAATAAAAAAGTCGTGGTGAATGATAACAGAAATGTTTATTCGTTTTATTTATTTATAAAATTAACAAACTTTCATGATAATTGTAACGTCACATTCCTACCTAGATGTAAAAAAGTTCTCTTGTAACCGATCATAAGATTTTTTATTGTATCGGTATACACACTTACTTTCAATTCATAATAACATACTTAAGTAACAAGGAAAGCATATTCTAATCACACAAATATAACATATAGGTAGTTGATACCCACTTATTATAAGTATCGGTAATCAGCAGAGTTTATTGAAAACTAATATAAATAATTTAGACTTTATGAATATATTTTTTGTGACGTCACAATAAATGTAACTCGTATTTTAAGTGTTCATTTTCCCGAAGAAAAGAAGATTGAAACTTAACCTCAATTTAAGATCATTAATATAATTACGGATAAGTTAATATTCACTAAATATTTTGTTACACATATAATTAAAACTAAAGCATCTAGGGATTAATTTTGTTGCATGACATCTTCTAATACTTATACATAATTAAGTAGAACTGTTGGCGCGTGGAGATGAAGCCTGCCCTTTTGACTTGATTTAAAAAGTCAGTCTTAGTATTCCAGTAAAAATCTAAATAATCCCGTGCGAAACGTAATCGTTCTTCTATAACTCTTTCTGTCAAGAAGGGCTTCTTAGCTGGTCTTCGTGATACAAGCCTTCAGCGTGGAGGGCACTGCGAACAGTTTGCGATGAGGTGTCAAATAATTAAACAAAGTGTCTCGTAGGTGTGAAACCATTTATTTCTTATTCGCCAACCATATATTATGTCGTCGCTGCGCATCGCTAATAAGCGACGGCTTTCCACTTCATTGTCGATTATCAAGGCCTTTTGATCTGACTCACAGTATTCCTATAAAACAAAAAACATAAAAATGATGTTAGGCAGCTATAATAAAATACTGAAGTTATCATTCACTCTGCATTTAAAAATCCAATAATTAACACTAATTATTTATCTTTTATGCCTCATGATAGATTTAAAATCAATTTATTAATCCATACGTCACCAAATAAATAAACAATAACAAATTATGTTTTAATTTTTAATAAAAACTTTGTTACAATAATTCATAAATATAATACTCACATTAGTCCGGTTTCTTCAGATATTTGCCACTTTTATGCAGCACGATAATATTAGTCGCCCTCGCCTCAATATCAATATTTACCTGCATTTTGAGAAATACCAACAACAATACCGCTATCTATTAAACCACACGTCACTAACCAAATTTAACACAACCAAACGACAACGTTCATTTCGATCAAGTAAAATATTCATAAAACTCAAGTTTACCTCACAGAAATATAAATTAATATAAAGACTTATTTTTTTATGATCTACCTTCTTCTAACTTTACGAAATGTGTGAACAAAGCGAGAATATTTTTCTGTCCCATTACTTCAAATCGAGTAAAAACTTACAAAAAGTCTAAAAGTAACAACGTGAGATTTGAACACACGGCTTACTGATTCACTCTTAGATGTGGACGCGCCTAACCACTAGGCCATCTTGACTTATATTTCAATGTTGAAATTTTGGACTACATTTACTTGAAGATGACAATGTCTATTTTCTTGAAAGTAGAAGGTCGTAAGTCAAACTAAACGTCTAGCTATTGCTTTGTGAGATTGCCTATCGACTTTTGGTCGACACTGTACATCACTACATCGCTCAACGCGAAGTACGCTGCGGTCAAGATGCAGCGCGCGCTAAATTTGCTGCCGGACTGGCTGTCCAAGTGGTGGCTGTCGGTTAACGTGGATAAGACGCAGGCGATGGTCACCGGATCAGCGCCCCTCCCACCACCCCTGACTCTACTTGGCGCCGACGTCGAGTGGTCGCCCCGGGTCAAGTACTTGGGTGTGACCATTGACCGTCGGCTCACCATGGGGCCACACGTCCGCCAGGTCGCGGCGCGGGCTGGAGTAGCCCGCCACCAGCTCCGCCCAGTGCTCTCATCTCATCTGCCGGCGCGCGTCAAGTTGAGCGTGTATAAAACCTATATACGCCCGATACTGACGTACGCCGCCCCCGCATGGTACGTCCTCGCGTGCGAGGGTCACAGGAAGCATCTCCGCACGCAGCAAAACACTGCGATGCGGACCATCGTCGGCGCCCCTCGCTACGTGAGGAATGACGTCATCGTGCGGGATCTCGGGATCGAGAGCCTGGACGCCTTCATCCGGCGCCTTGCGACGGGAATGTTCGCGCGTGCCGAAGCATCCGCTTGGCCCCACGTCAAGCACATTGCGCCCTGGCACGCGCGCCCCCCTGACGCGAGGCGCCCCCTCCCCCGCGACCTGGTAGCGGAAGTTGACCCCTCCCCACCGGATTTGACGCCCGGGTAAGCCGTTTTCCAGGCTACACACAGCTTACCCATACAACAACGACTCCACACTCACTACATACACCCAGCTGCGCGACCTGTTCTAAGTTAATATAGGCAGGGCGTGCAGCCAAAACCACACATGCATCTCTCTACAAGCACGTAGACACACGCGTAGGGTCGCGACGCGGGCTCGCAAACCACGCTAGCACTGGGCGGTGTTTACACAGCACAATACCGCTCATACACACACAACGGTTCCCCGCCCGTAACGTAACCGGCTAGCTCTGGAAGCGGGGCAGGCGGGAGCCACTACATCCTCCGTAGGTGCGTCGGAGTTGGCACCTCTGCCGCTGGTCGTCCTCCGCCGGGCCTCCTTCGGGTCTCACCTGGTGGGGACAGACCGCCGAGGTGTCGTGAAGAAAACAGCGCTGTACTAACAGCGCTGTAGGCGCGCCTACGGAAAACTTAATGGCAATCACTCACAGGCGTGCGGCATGATCGCACGCCACCAGGCCACAGCCTATATTGGCCACCCAATGACGGGCTTGATTTCTCAGGCCGAGGTACTGCATCCGCGGCCAGGGGGCATAGCCCCGACGCCGCCTGCCGCGCCCCCTTGTGGGGGCGCAGCGACATCCACGAACCGGGTCGCCAGTACACGGTTGGCAGTGGCAGTGGATGTATGGCTTGAAAAAGTTTAACCCGATGGTAGAACAAAAATTTAATGTTTGTAGATCAAATTGATCTAATTAAGACGGCCAACCCGCCATACTTTTCGCGAGAATTTTGATAAACGCTCGTGCGTGCTTATCCGTTGTTACACATAATTATATCTTTTAATTTTTTGAACTTATAGGTAGGTATCTTGTGCACTATATCTAGGCTTCTATCAAAGTCGTAGTCGTAGTATAAATTGTCGAACAATAGTTTTAGTTTAATGTCCTCGCGTTAGGAACTCGGAGAGTTGTATCGATGATTTTGATAATTATTACGTCTTACAGCCGCGAATAATATTGTAATCAACATACGACCTAGCACCGGCCTGCAAATTGCAAAAAACGTAAGAAAATTTGAATTTCGCGGGCTGCCCTGGAGCATCAGCCTTAGGAGGGCCCTTCCCGGCTCGTCTATCGTCAACGCGAGCATGGTCGAAAAGCTTGTTGTTTCATCCAGAGCCACAGCGGTGGTATTCTTTTAACTCCCCTGTCTTGCCCCGACCCCGCACTACACATCTCCCGCGCACCTCATATCGCTTATAGGTGTAGAAATTACTTTTTCCGTTGTTTTTTGGTTCCTATACCTTTATGAATTTGGAGGGTTGTATTGATGATTATAAAGGTGAACGCAGACTTGGCCGCACCGCACGCGCCGCATTCACCGCAGTCATCGCTTTGTTAATGGCCTCGCACACCTGTCTGCGTTGCAGTCACCGTAGTCGTTCCTATCGCCGCACGCTTCGCACCACAGAACATGAATACTCTCTCTCTCTCTCGCCCTGCAGCGTCGGCGTTGATAACGTCATCTGCTGCTGGGGAGTACAGCCGCTTCAGGGACTGTGGCGACTGTGGTGCGGGTGGGTGTGCGAGGTTGCATTGAACTTCATACGAAGAATTCGAATGCGGTGACTGCGGCACGTGCGGTGTGGCTAGGTCTGCGTTCACCATAGTTCTGTAACTACATATTGTCTAACAGCCGCGGATAATAATTTAATCAACATACAACCTAGCACTGGCCTGAAAATTGCAAAAAACATTCACCTTAGAGGCTGCTTTACGCCGGGGCAACACTGTGCGACATTGCAGCATGCCACAGGGCCCATGCTACAATAATTTAAAATGTTGCCTAACGTGCCAAGAATCGTGCGGCATGGCAACATCTTGCGTTATGCTGCTAAAGTTACTTCATCAGCCATATTCTACGTTATCTTGTCCCCTCGATCTATCAAGTTGATAGACCAAAACACTCCAATAAAATTTACAGCACGTTGCTTTGAAAATTAGGCAGGCACGATGTTGCCTCGGTGTAAAATAGGCTGCCGCATACTGCAACTGCCGCATAAAGCCTGCTTTACACCGGGGCAACACTGTGCGGCATTGCAGCATGCTACAAAATGTGAAGTGCGTCATCTTGTGGTCTGCTACAAATAATCACCCTATGCGGCAATTGCGGTATGCGGTAGCCTATTTTACGCCGAGGCAACATCATACGTAGATAATTTTCAAAGCGGGTCTAAAATGGCCACTTTATCAGAATCGAAAATTAAAAATTCTTAATATTGACCTTATGTTCATAATAATAAAGTCCATTTTAGGAATTTTAAATTTAAACAATTTATATTTAGATTCTGCGTGGATTCTGCTAAACCGGCCATTTTAGACCCCCTGTTCCTCGTGAATAGATTGAATACAATATTCATTTGACTTAACTACCTACTTGCGTAATTTTCCGTTATAAAATGTGAAAAGCGTGTGATCCGCTTGTGATCTCCACAGGTTTTCAAACACATACGCGGAATGTAAAAATTCTTTTCAAACATTTTATTTTGATGATGATTATTGATTAGCTGTGTTAAAACAATCATTACTTGTATTGGCAATAGTTTGGTGTTTTTTTCTTCGGTATTTTCGTCTAATCTGGTCACACTGAATATTTTTTTTTTTTCATTATTTTGAGAATTGGTTTCAGGTGAGATATATTTTTTATAAACTTTTAATAAAAATAATCGATATCAACCAAAAATAGATTAGTATGATAGTAATTAGCAATTAGATGATTGTAATCTACAAGTTGAAAACAAATCCATTGTTTTAAACAGTTGTTAAATGATAAAAATCTTATGACGCCAACTTTTTACTCGTTGGTTTGAATTTCGAATTGCTTTTTCCCACCATTTTAAAATGTGTTGATTTATTTATCATTAAAAAATAATTTTTAACGTTGAAAACTATTATTCATGGTAATCTAAATGATAATCAGTTCTTTTACTATAAGTTTTTAGTAAAGGGGAGCAGCTATTTTCATTAGAATAACTCTCCTCTTTCTATGGCATCACTGCTGCTGTCATATCTAACGGGCGGGAAAATTTTGTTTGTGTCGTATTGTGATTGTTGTGAAGTGAATTACTGTATCTGAATTAATAGAAGTTATGGTAAGTATAAACCTAAGTACTTTCAGTCCAAATGTAATAAAATTCAACAACACACCTTGTGTCGAAGAACTTTCATTCACAATTCTGTTTCAATTTAAGAAGATCTACAAACAAAGACCACGTAAAATAGTTTAAATAGTGGCTAATTTCACCACCGATGAAAAGGCGATAGGTACTCACTCAGCTAATTAAAAAGAGACCAATCGTGGTACTTACCTATCTAAAATAACGGATGGCAAGTCGGTCGCCAAGAAACAAGCAGCATGGGATGCAAATTATCCAAGGGACCAAGAGTTCAACTATAATGCCAATGTACACAAGGTAGGATAGTCACTGTTGTATATGTACTAAATATATTTACTGCTCTGAATGATTTATAGTATTTTTCATACTGTTTATTTTAGCGTGAGACTATAACTTTAGAAAGAGCATGGGACAACATGAAAGCATTGACACGTAAAACTCTGGGTAAAGAAAGAGGGAATAAGCTAAACGTGGAGGTGGACCGCATGCACCACCACCAAAACATGAAGCCATATTATGTATTGTTGAAGAGGTTGGTATCATAATAAAATTATCCTCTATATTGTTCAGAAACCATTGTGTGGCTCACTTTAAATATTATTGTCTGCTTATTTATTTTTAATTATAGTGTTCAAAAATTATTACCAGAATATATTCAATCTTATCTGATTATTATGTCAAAGCTTTCTTCTAATTTTCTATTATTATTTATCAGGTTGCACCTGTGATGATGATAGAAATCAAAAATACATTTGATAGTGATGGCACCAGTTGAGATACAACTGATAACAATCAAACTACCGAATTGATTGATACCATAGGTATGTAATTGAATTTCTAAAATGTTTTTTTACCCATAATTATATTAAACTGACCTGCGCTTCGTCTGAGTGACATAATATAACATGTCATTTTGTGCATTCAATTATGAACAAAAACCTTTTAAAATCAATATTGTGGTAAATTAACGGTGTGATAATATGTAACCTTCCTTGGTTTACAAAGAACATTTTTGCTGAATTTCAATTCAATCTATCCAGTCGTTTTGGCGTGAATAGTGTTGGGCAATGATAATAATCCGGTTAATATAATTTGGCTATTAATAGCAATTATGGATGATAACCCTGCTGTTAATGTTATTTTAATGATTGAAAATTTCCCTTCATGGTTTTCAGGCTTAGGACTGTCAGATTAGACTTCATTTTCATCATCTTTCTTTGTAATAAATAAATGTGCAATTTAAAACTAATCTGCCCCATTTAAAAATTTTCAATCAGCTATTTACATTGATTTTTGAACATTCGATTTTTTATGTACTTACTTAGTTTTTTTTTTAAATTCTTATTCAGTCATTTATTTGGGATATTTTTTTGAGATTTTTTTATTTTCTTTTTTAGTTGTTTTTTTTTTGTTTGTTGCCTCAAAAATAATTTTCAGCCTAATTACTGCTAGATTCCACACGAGATTGTTCTTTGGTCTAACCATTTTATGATTATACACACAAACCAGGAACACACGAAAAAGGACTTCTTCACCGAAACATATCAGTCGACGTACTATGACGACTAAAATGGCCACTTTAGCAGAATCGTAATATGGATCAAGTTAAAAATTGAAAATTGTTAAAATGGACTTTATGATCATGAACATAAAGTCTATTTTAAGAATTTAAACATTTTAACGTGATTCATATTATTATCCTATTATGATTCGACTAAAGCGGCCATTTTAGACCCCCAGAGGGTCTAAAATGGCCGCTTTAGCAGAATCCACGCAGAATCTTAGTATGAATCACGTTAAAAAATTAAAATTCTAAAAATGAACTTTATCCTCATGAACATAAAGTCCATTTTAAGAATTTTACATTTTTAACTTGACTCATATTTCGATTCTGCTAAAGCGGCCATTTTAGACCCCCAGTTCATGCATCTGTTTCTGGCACGAAAAATATTAGCACCAGAAAGAGATAGCACGAGAAACGGGGGTGCGGGGATGCATGTTACCTACTAACCGCTCGGGTATTTTCCACTGTTTATAATTTACCTACGTCGTATTCACAGAAAAGAGCTATTAAGTAACTTATAATGAAACTTACATTTTTAGGTATCGGTTAAAATTTATTTGTAGGTATACATACACCTGCATATTTAGCTGGCTTTGTTAAGAGCATACACTACCTCAGATTAGCAACTCTATTTGTGGTGGTTCAAAATTCATTTGAAATACTGTTAGAATAACGTTCTAATCAGCTTGCACTACAAAGCGGTTGTTACGTCAGTCACTGCGGCCGAAGAGTGCGAAATGAGTGGTTTTTATTCTTTATAAAATCAAATTTTCGTCTTTTGGAAAAAATAAAAAACATAAGACCTGCTTTATAGTTAGTTCAGTTAGTATGCAAAGTTTCATGATCTAATTTGAAGTACTCTTTCAATACCAGCGGTTTATTGTTCGATTTGGAGGTAACTGTGGGATTTTTTTCTATCACGAAAATTTTATGAAATCGTGTTTTCGCTAAACATAAGACTGCTGTAGAATAAGAATGCTGCAGTATTTTAGGCGTAACGGAGGATCATGCTAAGCCATTTGAGGTAGTTTGGCCCTTTTTTTTTTTTTTTTTCTAATGGGAAATCATCAAATACTCCTCCCGCTCTGGGCGGAGCAGGAGGGAGAGTCAGACTTTTACTGACTAAAACCCATCCATGTTCCTTCATCACCCTTTGTGTTCCGGGGCCACGGTATCTCTTTCGAACAGTCCCGCAACCCCGGCACGCATCGGTCCTTACGGACCCCTTCCTTTTTGCTGACTCTCTTTGAGGCGCGCGTGGAACACGAACGCGCCGTCGACACGGTCTGTCTGTGTTCTTTCCCTCTCACGTTCCGCCACCTCCTTCTCCAGCATTCCTGCTTCGCAGGAGGTGACGGCGTCTCATTCCGTCTCGCTCCGGACCATGGCTTGCACCAGGGCCGGACGCGAGAGGTCGCCGCCGCCAATCGCCGCTTCGAGGACACGGCGGTGCTCCGCCCGTAGATGGTTAAATCACAAAGCGATGTGTCAATAGTAATTATGGTTTTTAACCGACTTCAAAAAAGGCGGAGGTTATATGTTCGTGTGTATGTATTTTTTTTTTTAATGTATGTTACCTGATTTCTCTCCCATTTGTGGACCGATTTTCAAAATTATTTTTTCTTTTGATAGAGTACACTCCTGAGGTGGTCCCATTTTAATTTGGTGAAGATCTGATGCTGACCTTCGGAGATATACAATGGAACTCTTCAAAAAGAGACGGCAAATCTGTTGTGATAGCTCCAATCGGTTGGATGTTCATTGTTTATACAATATCATGACGGAACATCACGCCTGTATGCTCTGAGGGGGTACGCAGAAGTGTACAATTTACCTGATTTCTCTCCCATTTGTGGAGCGATTCTCAAAATTCTTTTTTTATTTGAAAGAGTATACTCCTGAGGTGGTCCCATTTTAATTTAGTGAAGATCTGATGCTGATCTTCGGAGATATACAATGGAACTCTTCAAAAATAGACGGCAAATCTTTTATGATAGCTCCAATCGCTTGGATTTTTATTGTTTATACAATATCATGACGTAACATCACGCCTGTATGCTCTGAGGTGGTACGCAGATGTGTACAATTTACCTGATTTCTCCCCCATTTGTGGACCGATTTTCAAAATTCTTTTTTTACTTGAAAGAGTATACTCCTGAGGTGGTCCCATTTTAATTTGGTGAAGATCTGATGCTGATCTTCGGAGATATACAATGGAACTCTTCAAAAATAGACGGCAAATCTGTTGTGATAGCTCCAATCGGTTGGATGTTCATTGTTTAAACAACATCATGACGTAACATTACACCTGTTTGCTCTGAGGGGTACATAGATGTGTACAGTACACCCAGATTTCGACAGTTATGGCATGTTATGTTCCATTTATTGGGGATAAGCCTATTACCATGACATGTATTGTTAACCATGTATAATGAATGCATAGCAAATATTTGTAAGTATAGGATATTACAACTAAAAATGGAAAAATAAAATAAAACTTTTTTGCCAAAAATAAAACCGACTTCAAAAAAAAACAACAAACAAAGAAACACTAAAAGAAAAACAAAAAAAAAACACTAAAACAAAACCACAAAAAAGTGAAAAATAACTTTAGCTTCAGAAGCCGGATCAATTAAACAAGGTCACCGACTTCTGAAGCTTGACCTTTGATTGATTTGGTGTTTTTCTCACCGGCTTCTGAAGCTAAAGTTATTTTTCACTTTTTTGTGGTTTTGTTTTAGTGTTTTTTTTTTGTTTTTCTTTTAGTGTATTTTTTTGTCCTTTTCTTTTTGTTTTTTTTGTTTGTTGTTTTTTTTTGAAGTCGGTTTTTATAGTATTGGATCTCTAAATTAACAAAACTGAATTTCCCGAAAAATGTGTATTTATTTTATTATTAACACTTTTTCACAAACAAAAAGTGAAAATAAATAAAAACAATAACAATACATTGAATCACACTGTGTATACGCAACCAATTTATGTTCACACCCACAGATTTTACAATAAAAATAAAACAAAAAAAAAGCATGATTTTTTTAACAATACAAGTAGGGTTATTAGCCATTGCAAGGCTATTAATGGACACTTATGGATTATAATCGATAATAACTCAAAGCATCCGGCTATTAACCCAACACTAGCTGCGTGAAGCCGTACCATACACACAGACAGACAAAAAATCTAAAAAGTCACTTTTTCATCAGTTACGTTTTTCTAACAAAAGCCTCTTATTTTTTCCTGAAAATTCTTAATGTACAGTTTTTCTTTCGTTACTGTTTTATTATATTTTTAAATAATAATATTTATTCTATCTAGCGTCTAAGAAGTTAACTATTCAAGTTTGTTTTTCAGATGTTTTGGACATGGGAAAATTGGTGAAAATGTGTATGAAGTCCAGGGCAGTACAATTGATGAAAACACTTATGAAGTCCTGGACAATAACAGCACCCAAATTGATTATATGAAAAATAGCACAGGTATTGTACAACTTAAGTTTTAAAAAATATAAAAAAAAAAAATATTTAAATAGCTTTATACTAAAACCTTATTATATATTTTTAATTGCACTGTTACAAATTCAGTTAGACCAAGTACGTAGACCTACAGACTACATTCGACAAGAAGCTGTGATGCGAATAAATTTACTAGAAAATAAGAAAAAGATGGTGTCATGTACATGATTTAGTTTGTTAGTATGGATATTTATTTATTTATTTATTTATTAAAACTTTATGCACAAAATGTACAAAGGCGGACTTAATGCCTATGGATATGTGTATAGACTATTGAGAGTAAGTACTTGTTTCTCTTATTGACATATAAGATGAACTAAGTTGGGGGTAGGTTTGTGAGGCTACCTAGCTGAATAAACATGCAGTTACCTAATTTCGTATTTTAATGATATACCCTAACTATGAATTCCATCAACCTTTGTAATGGGTTATTACCATGTTTATTGCATAACATGTTTATATTTTATTTTACAGTTGGAAGTTGAACAAATAAAAATAAAATCAGTATTAGCAGAGGAAGAGAGAAACAAAATATTGTTGGAAAAAGCAAAAGTAGAATTAGAGGAACTGAAAAATCAATTGCAAAACAAAGTCAACCTAACTGATTTGACGGGTTCAAAATACTTTAAAATATACCACAAAATAATAATAATAATAATAATAATAAAAAAACTAAACCCCAACTACAGAAGCATCATGTTTTAAAAAGTATGAAACAAGTGAATCGTCTATTATGCTATAATCATGCCACTATTTTTTTTGTTTTACTTGCTGACTCGACAGACGTTGTCCTGTCTTTAACTATTAATATTGAAATGCACTTTTCCTACCTACTACCTCCTTATACTTTTTACTACCCTACCCTTCCCCTAGCTACCCTAACCTACCCAACCTTACCTACCTACCCTACCTACACCGGTAGGCGTCTGGCGGGAATAACTGATCGAGTGGTAACTGATCAATATTGACCGCCGAAAGTAGTAAATTATTAAAAAATTAATATCGCTATTATAAAATAGCAGTTGGTGGTAGAATGGTGAAAATTTACGGTTTTAGTATTTTTTAATGCCGAATCATAATATAATTAAAATATTTTTTTTTTTTTTAAACAAAAAGAAAAGAAAAAATTGGGGGACCACCCTTATCATTTAGGGGTATGAAAAATAGTTAACGTCCTATCCTCAGATCTACTGAATATACACACAAATTTCATAAGAATCGGTCAAGCCAAGTTTCGGAGGAGTTTTATTACACGAAAATTTTATATATTAGATTTTAATTAACTAATTTTATCTACAGAATTACGCAAATTCAACATCATCGCCATGCTTCACAACGTCGGTCGTCCGAAGAAGGTACGTCGTGGTCAACGCACTAGCAGCGCCTCCACATCGGGTCAGGTAAGTGCGAATCTCATTCCACCCTCAGCGGATGCTGCCGATGGAGCGTCGGGAGTGAAGTGCATTGCAGCAGGGACAACCCATCAAGGTGGAATAAGGTTCAAGGGTAAGGGCGTCCAGTGCGTCGCAATGTCATGTATTGCATCCACTTATTCATGTGTAAAGAACCGCGAGACATTCACTACGTCTGATATTGATAACATTATCCTCCCATGTGGCGATATTCTTTATTGCAATACCCCACGTCCGACGGGAGAGGTTTTTTTGAACCCCGACGAGTTGCCTCCCCATGTTGAAATTCAAAATTATTCGGCAAATATAAATATAACGTGGGTAACAAATGGACTTTATCCATCAAATCAACAAAATTTTATTGATGCCGTCGAAAATCTAAAAATTAATTTGTTAACGTGTTTTAATCCGGAATACGTCGAAAATACCATGAACTTCCTGTTCACTGGTCAAAATTCCACCGTGTCCTTTTGGAAGAGCAATAATAGGTATTTCCTATTTAACAGTCATGCCGTTGACGCCTCCGGCAAAAACAACCACCAAAATCCGAATTTAAATGTAGCGCGTTTATTTCAATGTCTCGATGTAAATGCTTTAGCACAACTTTTGTTTGTATGCGCTCAATTCGATCAAGGCGAGTACAGCATACATCGACTTACAGTACTCAGTATCGAAAACCAACAAATTCCCCCAATTGCAATTGCGTCGGTTCCCTACGTAGCCCAAAATGACCCAAAATTCTCCACGTTAAAACCGGTTGTTGTTATAGAAAAAATGCCGCTAAATTTGACATTGAAAAGAAAAATAATCGAAAGCGACCCAAAATTAAACGCGAAAAAGCCGGTGGTTGTCATAGAGAAAATCGCTGCTAATCCGCAGTTACAAAAAAAATCGGTTGGACGACCTAAAAAACAAATAAGGGCAAATGATAATTCACATCAAAAAGCGGTCGAAAAATATAATAAAACGCATCCGGAAGTGAACAGACAAGCCGTTGAGCGTTATACGGCTCTACATCCGGAAGTGCACAGACAAGCCGTTGAGCGATATAGTGCTCTTCATCCAGCGATAAACCGACAATCGGTCGCTCGATATACGCAAGTTCACCCGGAAGTGAATCGAGATTCGGTCGCCAGGTACGCGCTAACTCACCCGGATGTAAATAGACTTGCCACTGAACGTCATCGAGCTGTTCGAAATATCGAGCCATCTTTGCGAAACTCAGAAAATTTAATTGCGGTTAAAAATGGGGACGAATTAAATGCGGTACGTTTGTATGGTTTGCGCAAACCGTCGTTAAAAGCCGATGACGTTTTTAAATGTTTGCATTGTGGCACGCGTCTGTTTTTCGAAGAAAAATCGCGAACCCAGTGGTGTTGTGGCAGCGGGTCTTATAACGTTCAAAACTTTCCCCCGTTGACGGAAAGTTTTTATAACAGTGACTCTTTCAACAAGTGCCCTCGCGCGTACAATAACTTGTTTGCCTTCAGCGCGTTAGGAGTCTCTCACGGTTTCCAACATCCCGATACCGGACTGGCGTTTATCAAAATTCAAGGTAGAATATACCACCGCGTTTTTGATTTGGGCTACACGAACACCACTAATCCTATCGGTCTTTATATAGAGGACAACGAAGAACGCCAGAGACTCGCGGCAGGTCTGCGGTTAGATCGTCAAATCGTCACGGAAATTAATCATTTCCTGCACGAAGTCAATCCCTTGATTGACTGTTTCAAACAGTTGCATAGAGAAACATCTCAAGAAGCGCATTTAAGGTTCGAACGTACAACGCGTCAAACTCACGGTAATATTCTCGGTGATATGCCATTAGGAAACGAGATTGCCGCGATTATTAGCACGGAAAGGGAACGGTTTCTCCCACGGTGTATTGCCATTTGGAAAACGGGCGCGAATAAACCCCACACGGTCGACGTCTTTCATCCGTTGTATGAAACGTTTCAGTACCCGCTCTTGTACCCGCATGCCACCGCGGGGTGGTACATAAACAAACTTGACAAAAAGAACGTGAAATTGACTCAAAACAAATACGTTCGCTGTTTGCTGTTGTCAGAGCCGCGCTTTCATGATTTCGGTAAACTGTCAGAGGAATGGTTAGTAGATATGTATTGTCGTATCGAGGAAGAACGATTGCGCTACGTCAGTAACATGCAGAACCAATCTTCGATGAGATTGGCACCTCTGCATGAACTGCAAGACAATGTCGAAACATCGGCGCGCCAAATAAACACCGACGAAACTGTACAAGGAGAGGGTGGCGTCGTTCCGGGTCGCATTTACTTACCAAACACGTTTACGGGGGGGCCACGTTACATGAAAACGAAATACATGGATGCGATCGCGTTAGTTAACAGACTAGGTACACCATCATTTTTCCTAACAATCACTTGTAACCCAAAATGGAACGAAATTCAACAATCCTTGTTACCGAGGCAAAAGCCATATGCGAGTCTATGCGCACGAGTATTTAGCTTAAAATTAGCACAACTGCTGAAAGACCTGCGATCGGGCGCATGGTTCGGTAAGCACATGTATATAATTTATGTGATAGAATTTCAAAAACGAGGTTTACCCCACGCTCATATATGTTTTCGCGTGGAAGGTGGAGGACCCGTACAGAATTCAGACATAGACAAATTTGTCAGGGCCGATATCCCGAACGCAACCGAAGCCGAAGGCAAGTTGCGCCAAATGGTCATAAATCACATGATTCATGGTCCCTGTGGGCCGCCTCACAGGACCGACCTTCCATGTTGGGACAGTACGAAGGAGAAGTGCTCCAAGTACTTTCCAAAACGCGAAACCGAAGTAACGCACCATGACGACAAGGGGTTCATCCACCTCCGTAGGAGTAGTAACAACGAGGCAATAATTAAATTCAGAAACCGCGAAGTTACTATCAACGATCTGTGGGTAGTTCCTTACAACGCCGCCATCCTCTTGAAGTACGATTGTCATGCGAATTTAGAAGCTTCCTCAGCTCGAAAAATCGTCAAGTACTTATTCAAATACATGACCAAAGGTAAAGATGAGGCGCGTGTCACGATAGTTGCCGAGGAAGATAGGAACAACGAAGTAGAGCAGTACGTTACGAAACGATACATAGGTGCTTGCGATGCCGCGTGGCGAGTTTTTGAGTACGATTTGACGATGCGCGAACCCGCTGTCCAACAACTGCCAGTCCACCTCGAAAACTACCAAGGCGTATTCTTTAGGCAAGATTCGGTAGCTGACGCCGCTCGGAGCAGTAGTTCAGCTCTGCTAGATTATTTTAACCGGCCGGCCGGAGACGAGTTCGAAAACCTGACGTACTTGGACTTTTACGAAAAATACATTGTACACTCAAAACGCCCAACTACAAAAAATGTGGAAGTCCACCAATTACAAAACAAATTCGTCACAAAAAGGCAGCGGGGGGTGAATGTAGCTCGTCTTTTTTGGGTAGCGCCAAATAGGGGTGAACAATTTTACTTAAGAATGTTATTGGCTTTATATCCGTGCCGCGGCTATAGTGATCTCTTGATAATCGGAGGGTTGGATTGTCGAACGTTTCAGGAAGTCGCTCGAAATGTAGGCATCGCGAATGACGAAATCGAATACGAGAGAGCTCTCGAGGAAGCTGCGAATTTTCTAACGGGACCGCGACTCCGTCGATTTTTCGTCCTCTTGGCCGTAAACGGCGCTCCGGTCGGTTTATTGTGGGATAAATTCAAAAACCAAATAAGCGAAGATTACCTCGAACGTATGTCAAATGATACCGACAGGGCCTATAAAATGAGTCTCATCCAAATCGACAGACTTTTGCGTAAACACGGGACCAGTCTTGTAGAGCAGGGGCTGCCCAATATCCGCGACGATACCACCGAGTTGGGTCGAGAGCAGATCGAATTCAGTGCGGGCAGGTTAAATGCGTACGTCGAAACATGGCAGCCTCGCTTATCTACCGATCAGCGCGCAGTGTTCGAGTTTGTCGACACACTTGTAGAAGACCCGGTCTTTAAACGTGCAAACAACAGTTCCATTTTCATAGATGGCCCTGCCGGTACGGGAAAAACACTTTTACTCAACGTGGTCGCAGCACATGTCCGTGGCTCGCGTAATAATGTAGTTTTGTGTACGGCAACATCGGGCATCGCGGCTCAGAATTACGAAGGCGGTACTACGGCTCACAGCATGTTCAAATTTCCCTTAGATCTTGTGGACGATCACGGTTATTGGAACATAACGAACGGTTCCCAACGCGCAGAGTTGATACGCCACGCTTCGGTTATTATTTATGACGAAGCCCCGATGGCTCATAAATATCTGATTCACTTGCTCGACCGTTCGTTACGCGATTTGATGCAAACTAATGAACTTTTCGGCGGTAAAATAGTCATTTTTGCAGGAGATTTCCGTCAAATTCCACCGGTGGTACCGAGCGCGCGAAGTAATGCCGACGTAGTCAATTGCTCTGTGAAAACGTCTTGGATTTGGCAACAGATTAAAATCTTTAAATTATCAACCGCGCAAAGATCTAGGGAAGACGAAGAATTCTCGGAACAGCTATTGAATATCGGCTCTAATTCAATAGTCTCAGTTCCAGTCCAAACCGGTAGAGTCACACAAAACCTAATTGACGTGTCGCCCATTCAATTTGTCACAGATCTCGATGATTTAATAGACTTTGTTTTTTCAGACGTTTTAGAGGAACCAGACGTTTGCTGCCACAGAGCAATATTGTGCAACTATAATATGAACGTTAAGGAAATAAATGCAAACATTTTAGATCGCGTACCCGGTGAATTAATACATTTCTATTCGGTAGATCAAACGGCAACCGATGACGCGGACGAATTATTCTTAGGATCGGACACACTCAATAGAATGCAACCGAAAGGCGTTCCTGAGCATGATTTACAACTAAAGGTAGGATGCGTTTGCATGATAATGCGAAACCTTAGTTTCTCGGATCGCTTAGTAAACGGCACTAAAGTTATAGTAGTAGGTCATTCTCCGCGTCTGATTAGGGTACGAAAACCGGACGATAATGAAGATTATTTAATTCCGCGCATAACTTTTAAAGCACCGATCGATTCAAATAGCCCCATAGAAATGATCCGTCGTCAATTTCCTTTGCAAATTTGTTACGCGATGACAATACACAAAAGTCAAGGGCAAACAATATCAAAAGTGGGAATAGATTTAAGATCCGATGTCTTTAGCCACGGACAGTTGTACGTCGCGTTAGGTAGGGTTCGCAACCGACGGGATTTAAAGCTATTGCTCAATAGAAATCGTGTAATCAATAATAAACCGTTTGTAAATAATGTCGTTTTTCCGCAATTATTGTTGTATTTTTTTTAAATCACCCCTATTTGGGTGGGGCGGCTTCTCTTCGTAATTAAGTTAATCATTAAATCATGTTGACATTGCTATTCAATGAGCGTTTTTTATTTAATTTGTTTTAGTTTTTTTATTAATCACAATATATTGGTATATATATTATTTACATTACACCAATAAATATTTTATAACCTGTGTTTGTAGCAGATGTTCATTGAGCGTTATGTCGAATAATAGCTCTGGTCTAAGCTGTCTATAATTATAAATAAATTAACGGTTCAAAGAGGTAAGTTTTTGGTGATATGCGTCTCAGTGTGAAATCGATTGAACCATGTTGGTCTGTAGGGAATCTTTCCGATAGTAGATCGGAAGCGGATAATTGCCGGGTTAACTGTCCGATCTGTAAGTAGTTGGGCTTTGGATTCTGGTCAGAGTCGGCTTACTGTCGAGAACATGCTCTGGTTGGTGATGAAGTCAATAGAACCGAGTGATTGCGAATTCGTCGATGAGGTGAGTTATCGCACCGATGATGGGGGTCAGTAAAGTGGTCGATGTCGGCTGATTGCTGGGATGTCTTGCGTTGTCTGTGGCGCGAAAGTCAGGATGGGAGTCGATGTCAAGTTGTGGATGCTATCTGACTTGTGGAGGTGAATCGGTAGGGAGGGATGGTATGTCTGTTAACATGGGTAAAAGTTGTTGTCTTATCAATAATCAGTCGTAGTGTGCATAGGTGAGGGTGGAGTCATATGTATTGGTTTAATGAGTCATATGGCATGGTGTTATGAGTTATGATACGAGTTAATTTTTACTAAAAAGTAAAAAGCCGTGGACTGCTGTGTAGGGTAGACTGGATACGGTTGAAACAAAGGACGGTTGAAACAGAGCAAATATCTCGTAAACGGTTACGCGGGGAGTGAGGGGTGCAAGGGAAAAACAAAGCGGACGACAGCCCCGAACACGAATTCAGAATGAATTGCCGCGCCGCTTCCTGCGCGTTGTCTTATCAGTAACGAGTCGTAGTGTGAAAAGGTGTAGGTAGAATCATTGGTTCATTCATTCAATGGGTTATTTTCTTTGTACTGATTTAGATAAAAATGATAGGATGTAAAGCAATGTATGTACTTTGTACCTATGACGGGTTCGTTTGTTTTAATTACCGTGCGAGAATTATGTTCATCAATATGCGATTTTTTTTATTTTTATAAGGTAGTTCTACAATCAGTTTCTTGCGATGAATTCGTCATTAATGTTAATGAATCGTCTCAGTTTAAAAGCTTTCTAAAAACTGCACTCTTAATATTTTATATAATTATCCCTTTTATGTTTTGAGTATTTAATATAAGACAAATTTTGATTAATCAAAAATGCCGTATATTGTAACTACAGTTTGGCCGCTGAGAAAATGCGTTATATAACCTACCAATTCCTATTATTACCCTTTTTGCACTTATTGTGTGGCGCGACGCGGCGCGATCTGCCAGAATGACACGGAAATTTTGGCCACCGGGCTTTTTGCGCGTCGTATGCGTTACCACATACTTATAATTGTTTAGGTTCTATTTTCACAGACTAAAAAGTGCGTCACGAATAGTCTGTCGTCTACGCAGGCCCTAAGTGCCTGCTCTCACTCTGTTTTTCTCTCTTACCGCGTGCATGAAAGGAGCCTAAAAAGGCGCACTCAATCCTTTCGCTCTGTCTTCTATTTTCACTCTTAGGGCCTGCGCAGACGACAGACTATCCGTGACGCACTTTAGTCTGTGAAAAATGAACTTAAGCAATTAATGTGGTAACGCATACGACGCGAAAAAAGTACGGTGGCCAAAAATTCGGTGTCATTCGGGCAAATCGCGCCGCGCCGCGCCGCACAAAAAGTGCGCAAAATAAATAGAATGTTTGCTCCAACACGTGCTAACCTGCTAACGCAGACGGCTCACACTTTTAGTATGAAATCTGTACTATGAAGATGTGCGTCGTGTGCGTTGAGTCTGCGTAAAATCCGCGACGGACTTTTTGTATGCCATGCAGACATTTTGTGCGCCGCACTTTTTGTGCTTTTTGTGATCTTTTTTACTCTTAGGAGTAAGAAGATTAGAGGTAAAGTAATTGTGAAATTAAAAGCCAGAGAAAGTCATAGTCCAATTTTCACTCTGACTGCCATTTTGATACACTCTCTTTCTAATTTTCAATCTTTTTTTTTCCAAATTCGACCTTTTTGTTAACATGAACCTTTAAGCAAAACATATTTTATCCGTCTGTTCGAATTGAAATAATGTAGTTACAAATATACGGCATTTTGATTAATAAAAATTTGTCTTAATTATTAAATACTTAAAACATAAAGAGATAATTAAATAAAAAAATAGAGTGTTAGCTCGTAGTTTAAAATACCATTAGGTGAATTATCTAAAGTTTCTTACTTGCTTAGTCTATAAAGGTTACTTTTGGTTTTTGTAATTTAATTTATTTTTATCTAAATGTTAGCTCAAAAATTGTATTTTCTAAATTATTACGACTGTTTACTGAATAACGGTATCATAAATTACATTTATAAAATTAATTAGCACTCTCTCAGATTTGATTGTGGAGGTTTTAATACGTCTTGGCTGAATACACAGGCTGGTTTAATAACTGACAGTTGAGATGTCAGAATAAAGTCAAACATCAACTTCAAGTCATAAAAGGATTTTGGAAGAGAAATATTTGGAAAAGCTCTGAAGATTTTCATTATAAAAGGGGTGGCGGACGCAATCCCAGCAGTACGTCTGGGTTCTAATGATGAATCATCTGCTACCAAAGTTTACGTCCAGATTCTGGTGGACTACGAGTTTCTCCATACTGAAAGTAAACAATAAAGATACTAACACTGACGTATCCCTTTATTATTCTAAAGTCCTCTATCAACACTTTTCACTTATGCTGAAGCCTGAACTACAGACCTACGTCAACTCCTTGACTACTAAACTACGCTGTCCGAGCTGATCTACACGTCCACATCACGAAGCCGATCTCCACGTCTACGTTACTAAGCTGATTCTCACGTTTAATCTGCGGAGTTGATCTTCACGTCGACAGAGCAGCTCTGGCCCGTCGCCTGCAATGTCGCCCAAGTCTGACGCCTTACCAAATACAACATTCTAAACCTCTTACTTCAATTCCTCCGGAGAGTGCGTGCTTCATAGGTTTTTTTAATCATACATTGTTTTTTATATTTCTTATTATTGTTAAGAAAACATGCAAAAAAATAGCATGCAAAATAAGGGCATGTATGAAAACAAAAAAAAAATAACATGCAAAAAAAAGGGCATGTATAAAAAAAACATGCAAAAAAATGAGCATGTATAAAAAAAAAAACATGCAAAAAAAAGGGCATGTATAAAAAAAAACATGCAAAAAAAAAAGGGCATGTATGAAAAGAAAAAAAAATAACATGCAAAAAAAGGGCATGTACGAAAACAAAAAAAAATAACATGCAAAAAAAGGGGCATGTGTGTAAAAAGCGAACTATTATGTACACTAAACTTAGTTATTATAACTACTATAAATAAGATTTTGCTCTTTATAAATGTTAACTATAATACATATTAAAATGTAGGTAAGTAGTCAAGAAAAACGCTAGAAAACATAATATAAATGTGATTCTTAAAGAAAACTGTCCAAGCCGATTCAAAGTGTAAATGCCTTTTGAATTGAGACGGGTCATGTTTTTTAAATTTACATTTATCTTGGAATGGGACCTACAAAACTTACATTATTTAAGAACTTACTTTTAAAAAGAATTACATATTGAAGCACTTCTCCTCGCATGGTACTGAAAACAGCTATTATATTTTGATTTATACCAATATGACAACATAATTTCTTATTTTCATTACATCTTTATTAAACGAATCAGGACTTTTGGTATCTGCCATTCCCATTTACACTTTCGCGTACTACAGCAGTCCCCGGCTCTTAATTTTTTACTTTACCGTTACACAGCAGTCCACGGCTTTTTATTTTTTACTTTCAGTAAAAACTAACAGACATTTGGTATCTGCCTTTCCATTCACACTTTCGCGTACTACAGCAGTCGCCAGCTCTTTATTTTTTACTTTACCGTTACACAGCAGTCCACGGCTTTTTATTTTTTACTTTTTTGTAAAAAGTAACTAAGACATTTGGTATCTGCCTTTCCATTCACACTTTCGCGTACTACAACAGTCGCCGGCTCTTTATTTTTTACTTTACCGTTACACAGCAGTCCACGGCTTTTTATTTTTTACTTTTTTGTAAAAAGTAACTAAGACATTTGGTATCTGCCCTTTCCATTCACACTTTCGCGTACTACAACAGTCCCCGGCACTTTATTTTTTACTTTACCATTACACAGCAGTCCACGGCTTTTTATTTTTTACTTTTAGTAAAAAGTAACTAAGACATTTGGTATCTGCCCTTTCCATTCCCACTTTCGCGTACGACAGCAGTCACCGGCACTTTATTTTTTACTTTACCGTTACACAGCAGTCCACGGCTTTTTATTTTTTACTTTTTTGTAAAAAGTAACTAAGACATTTGGTATCTGCGTTTTCCATTCACACTTTCGCGTACTGCAGCAGTCCCCAGCACTTAATTTTTACTTTACCGTTACACAGCAGTCCACGGCTTTTTATTTTTTACTTTTTTGTAAAAAGTAACTAAGACATTTGGTATCTGCCCTTTCCATTCACACTTTCGCGTACTACAACAGTCCCCGGCACTTTATCTTTTACTTTACCATTACACAGCAGTCCACGGCTTTTTATTTTTTACTTTTAGTAAAAAGTAACTAAGACATTTGGTATCTGCCCTTTCCATTCCCACTTTCGCGTACGACAGCAGTCACCGGCACTTTATTTTTTACTTTACCGTTACACAGCAGTCCACAGCTTTTTATTTTTTACTTTTTTGTAAAAAGTAACTAAGACATTTGGTATCTGCCTTTTCCATTCACACTTTCGCGTACTGCAGCAGTCCCCAGCACTTAATTTTTACTTTACCGTTACACAGCAGTCCACGGCTTTTTATTTTTTACTTTTTTGTAAAAAGTAACTAAGACATTTGGTATCTGCCCTTTCCATTCACACTTTTGCGTACTACAGCAGTCACCGGCACTTTATTTTTTACTTTACAGTTACACAGCAGTCCACGGTTTTTTATTTTTTACTTTTACGCGCAGGAAGCGACGAGCACTGAATTTGTGTTGGGAGCTGTCGTCCGCTTAGTTTTCTCCTTGTACCCCTCACTGCGTAACCATTTACGAGATATTTGCTCCGTTTCAACCGTCCTTTGTTTTAACCGTACCCAGTCTACCCTACACAGCAGTCCACGGCTTTTACTTTTTAGTAAAAAGTAATTCATATCATAAATCATAACTCCATGCCATATAACTCATTGAACCAACACAATGACTCCACCCTCATCTTTCCACACTACGACTCATTACTGACAAGACAACAACTTTTACCTTTGTTAACGGACATACCATCCCTCCCTACAGATCCAACACCACAAGTCAGATAGCATCCACAACTTGACATTGACTCTCATCCTGACTTTCGCGCCACAGACAACGCAAGACTTCCCAGCAATCAACCAACACCGACCACACTTTACTGACCTCCCATTATCGGTGCGACAACTCACCTCAACGACGAATTCGCAATCACTCGGTTCTATCGACTTCATCACTAACCAGAGCATGTTCTCGGCAGTAAGCTGACTCTGATCGGAATCCAAAGCCTAGCTACTTACAGATCATTCAGTTGACCGGGCAACCAACCGTTCCCGGTCTACAGTCGGTCAGATTTTCTACTGACCAGTAACATGGTTCAATAACGGTCTCGCATTGTTGCGTATTCATCTTAAACCACCTCACGTTCCGTTTTATTTATTTATAATTAAGAAGGATAGTTTAGGTTGGAGTGTTTGTTTGCCATGATTAACAATGACTATTTGTTATAATCATAGATTTATATTTATTTATTTTTCATGTACACATACACTTTGCACGCACGTAGTCCGTATTATGTATATTGCTAGCAATTAGTATGTAAAATATTGAATAAAAGGATTATGAATGAAGTCAAGGTGAAGTATGTATGTGTGTATATGCGAAATTGCTAGCAATTAGTATGTAAAATGTTGATTAAAAGAGTTATGAATGAAGTCAAGGTGAAGTATGTATGTGTGTATATGCGAAATTGCTAGCAATTGGTATGTAAAATGTTGATTAAAAGGATTATGAATGAAGTCAAGGTGAAGTATGTATGTGTGTATATGCGAAATTGCTAGCAATTAGTATGTAAAATGTTGATTAAAAGGGTTATGAATGAAGTCAAGGGGAAGAATGTGTGTGAGTATATGTGAAAAGAAGGATGTTAAGAGAATGGTGTAGAAGTATGTTGTGAAACTTGTGAACTTGTAATAGTTTAAGAATATATTTGAACGTATTTGTATCGTTTTTATCATATAACATACTATATCACACTTATCAGAAACACTGACACACATAGTATTTATTTTTAGGTATTACTATTTTTTTTTTCTATTTATTACTAGGATCAAGCTCGTAATTATTTTATATGTAATAATATTTACAATAATTTGTTATCTTACCTAATAGTAATAATATAATATGTAAGTATACCTACCTACTGCGTGAACGAAAATGAATGAAAATAAGATGATTAGAGAGTGATGGTTAAGTGGAAATATATTATTTGTTATTACAATCTGACACACCCACACTAACATAATATGTGTTTAATTCAGTTTATTTATTCATATTAAGTAAATTTATTTTATTGTAATTAGGCAACTTTGATTTTAGAAAGGTGTAGTATAATCATGTATGTAGGTACATAGAAGTACATGTATTTAAATGTAATTAGGCTACTTTGATTTTAGAAAAGTGTAGTATAATCATGTATTAGGTACATAGATGTAGTTTAGGTGGATTAGGCCTCTTCGAGGGGATACCACGTAAAAAAAAACGCGCCTCAAACCTTACCTCTCCAGGTGGTGTGGAAAAAGGTTTGTAGTTATCTGTACTTAGTTTATTTAAAATAGATGTAATTTAGTTAAGATTTAGTATTATGTAAATCGAGTAATTCAGGTGGATTAGGCCTCTAATGGGGATACGCTTGTAACGGGGATACCTTGAAATAAAACGCACCAGGAACCATATCTTCTGGTAGCCCGGAAATTGGTTTTAGAACTGTATACCTACCTAATAACAAGTAGTTAGCTGTAGTTGTTTTCAATAAACACAATTTCACAAAGTAGTTTGTTTCAATAATTCTAAGTGTTGTAGGTATACCTACCTACCTACCTAATCCGCTGCCAATATTTATCAGTAGGTTGGTGCTGTGGCTGGCTGGGTGCGTGCGAGTGCGAACGAATGCGCGCGTGGGCGCCACAATAATGCCTGCGTTGCGTCCCAAGGCCAGATGCCAGTCTGCTACGACCTACGAAGCAGACTGCATGCCGCACCCCTGCACGTCGCGCGTGTAAACACACCATCATTGTCATCTTGCTTCATCGTCGTGTCAACGCTCTGTGGCGTTTCTTTACGAAAGTAAGTGAAAAAGAAATAAAATCACCGAATCCAACGTGCAAGCGAAACAAAACTGGGATTGGTGACAGAGTTTCGACTATATGAAGATTATAACAAAGAAATAAAAATAAAATTAAACAAGTACTTACTTAAATTCCATTCATAAATCAATGACAGACACAGATGACTATAGTACAAAAATTGTATTACTTTCAATCATTTCTTAGAAACAAAACTATGCTTTGATCAAAAACCTGCCCAGCTATGATAAGGCTATAAGAATTTTGCATGATTGATAAAAGTAATAATAGTAGGTGTGTAGGTAGTCATGGACCTCTATGGTTGTTGATGTTACTCTATTAATGTTTTCTGTCCTGTAAATTAGATGCATACACATCAATGGCCTACCAGCTTGATAGAGATATCAATGCACCACTAAGCCTGGAGGAGTATTTGGAGCACCGGCATTGGAGAATGCTGAGCCACCACAGCCAGCTACAGGGGTAACTATAAGTATAACCACAAATTGTACACTTGCAAAACTTTTCAAATGCTTCCAACCAACGGTTGAATGCATGAAGTTCATCATAGAATTTGTTGAGGGGCACATACACATAAGGGAAATGCAAATTTCACTTTCGGTGTGCAGTTTGCAGAGGGCTACACAACTTTCTGATATACTGTTATAATATTCCCACCATACAATTTCATTAAAGTTAATAGACAGCAGATAACAGGTTTCACTGGTAACATCAAAGCTTTTTCAGCTATCAGAACTAACACTAAAACACAATGGTTAGTACCTATACTAACATCATTAACCTTTTATTCAATCAACGATAAAAAGTATGGTATTCCATTACAAATCCACTCACTGAAAAAACCATACAAAACTGAAATGACAGTTCATTTCAGTTTTCATGGGGTAGAGATTATTGACAAATTATTTCAAAAAAGGATTGACATTTCCAGAGTGATCATACTCCTTAACATCACATTGTTTGATGACAAGTTCAATGTACCCAGTAACGTACTTATATTAGCTGGTGTTTTTCCAGACAATGCAGTCCAGAGTCAGCAGCCGATGAAGCTGGCAGAGCAGGCAGCCAGCACATACTAGATCATTACAGCAAAATAAAACACAGTTCGATATTAATCAACACCTATTTTGGACATATTGTTAGAGGCAGCCAACCTGCCTTACAATTTGATACAACAACCAGAATCAATCTTTATTTACAACCATGTAATAAATAGAGAGCTAGCATCCTCCGACTGGATTGTGTTGTATGAACCGGTTGTGTGATTTGTTGAGGAGTGTTGCCTGGTGCAAAAAAATTCCACATTTCTAGGGTACTTTACCAGATTTTCCCCGAAAACGTGAAAAGTAGAAATAACGATATTTTGAATAGAGACTTTGACTAGAGGGTAACATTGGGATGCCCCGAATGACATTTGACCATTTTCATCACTTTGAGCTGGCAACCCCGAGAGCCATTGTGGTTTGAATTTTCGGGTCAGACCCGACTTTTGCGAGTTCTTTTGTTCTATCAAACTCAAAAGTTGGCAACACCACGTACACCGATCGGTAGCCTATATTCTTGAGATTTCAGGAAAATTATGACTTTTCAGAAAAACAAGATGGCGGACAGTGTGGCGGCCATCTTGTAAAAATTACAAAAAATCCCAATTTTCGACACGATAAATGGGACAGCTGGCATCCCCCCACTGGATTGTGTTGTATGAACCGGTTGTGTGTATTGCCAAGGAGTGTTGCCTGGTGCAAAAATTCTCCCCACTTTTGGGGTATTTTTTCCAGATCTTCCCCAAAAACATGAAAAGTAGAAATGACGACATTTTAAATAGAGACTTTGACTAGCCGGCAACACTTGGGTCTCCCAAATGACATTTGACCATTTTTATTATTTTGAGCTGGCAACCCCGAGAGCCATTGGGGTTTGAATTTTTGGGTCAGACCCGAATTTGGCGAGTTCTTTTGTTCTACCAAACTCAAAAGTTGGCAACACCAAGTACACCGATCGGTAGCCCATATCCTTGAGATTTCGGGAAATTTAGGACTTTTCAGAAAAACAAGATGGCGGACAGTGTGGCGGCCATCTTGTAGAAATGACGAAAAATCCCAATTTTCGACACAATAAATGTTACAGTTGGCATCCCCCGACTGGATTGTGTTGTATGAACTGGTTGTGTGTATTGCCGAGGAGTGTTGCCTGGCGCAAAACTTCTCCCCACTTTTGGGGTAATTTTGACCAAAAACATGAAAAGTAGAAATTACGTTATTTTAAATGGAAATTTTGCATAATCACCAAGAATGGGATGCCCGAAATGACTTTGGACCATTTTCATCACTCTCAGCTGGCAACCCCGAGAGCCATTCGCGCTTGAATCTTCGGGTCGGACCCGACTTTGGCGAGTTCTTTTGTTCTACCAAAGTCAACGTACAGCCACCGTGTTTTTACTGACGGGTAGCTTATATCCTGGTTACTTTAGAAAAATTGTGACATTTTAGAAATTCAATATGGCGGCTGTGCCACTTCCGCTTTCCAAAACCTTGTCCGATTGGGGTCGTTCAAGCGGTTCATCCCACTGAGGGGTATTAGTTTGTAATGGTTTTTTGGATAACGTGTGGGGTAAAAGTGCCAAACCCCACCTTTTTGCCCCCCTTCTCCCCCCCTCCCTATCTCGTTAGTCGGAAACTAAGAGACCCATGTTCTGTTTTTTTACGGATTCGTATAGAGGAGGCTTGGAAAAGTAAAAAACATTTTTCAAAGTTGTCCCCCTTGACTCCCTTCTCTACCCCTGTAGGCGTATCTCGAAAAATAAGGGGCCATGTTTTTTTTTTTTCGGGTTCATAAAAAGAGGCCCAGAGTTAGTAAAACTAATTTTTCAATACCCTCTCTCCCCCCCTTGAGCCCCTCTCTCCACCCCTTTTTATACAACTGAAAAATCTTTTGATTTTTACCTAAAACTATTGAGGGGCGTTGAAATTTGTATATCTTCCCCTCCCCACCCCATCCTCCCCTAAAATTGAAAGGGCTGTATTGTAACTTCATAACGGTTAGAGATAGCAATTAGGTGTTTAAACAAATTATATAGTAGGCGTCGAAACTTGTCCGGTCTCCGACGGTGGTACGGCAACGATAGCTTTCCGATGGTAGGTAGGTCCTGAATGGAGCAAACCTGCGAGATCGAGTGAAGCGAAGGGGGAGGTGGCGAGCGAAGCAAGCCGGCGACCTCCATTGCGTAAACAAAGGTTGAGTGGGTGAAGCGTAACTCAGTGGTTACTATGTACATTCTGAAAAAATATTTTCTCAAAAAAAGAAAGGGCTGTAACTTCATAACGGTTGGAGATAGCCATTAGGTGTTTGAACAAATATTATAGTAGGCGTTGAAACCTGTCCGGTGGTGGTACCGGTAAACCGAAGGGAGGAGCGGGCGAGCGAAGCGAGCCGGTGACCTTGTAGCGTAGGAATAAGGTCACGTTAGGTTTCCGGTGGTAGGTAGGTCCTAAGTGGAGTGAAGGGGGGAGGTGGCGAGTGAAACGAGCCGGCGACCTCCGTAGCGTAATGAATTATATAAAACTACAAGACCACTCACTCACTGACTCATTGACATGTCGTTTCTCGGAATGGGTGAGAGATGGGTTAGGGGTATGTTTTACAATAATGTATAAAACCATAGATTGAGTAGAGGAAAATTATAGAGGAGATTCAAATCCAAGATGGCGGCCGAGTCCATTTCCGGTTTCGGTAGAGAAAAGACTTGGACAAGTTTCGAGTCATAGATCCCATACAAAATCTAAAATTATTTAAAAAAAAGTAAAGAAAAAAAAACAAACAATATGGTGGTTGCGCTTGGACGTTTTGAAATCTTCGATTTTTTGCACTAAACTTTGATGAATTATTTTGTTCTACCGATTTCAAAAGTTGGCAACACCAAGTACACCAGTCGGTGGCCTATGTCCTTGAGATTTCAGAAAAATTGTGACTTTTCAGAAAAACAAGATGGCGAACGCAATGGCGGCCATTTTGTGAAGAAGTGGAATTTTCGACTTTTTTCAAATCCATTTTTCGGGTAGTTGGCAACATCTGTCGGGTTCGAGTTTTAACAAACGGTTGTGTTTCGTTGAGAAGTGTTGCCTGGTTTGAATAAATTCCCCATTTTTAGAAATAAGGACATGTTGAATGGAGACTTTGACTAGGTGGCAACATTGGGGTCCCCCGAATGACATTAGACCATTTTGGTTCGTTTAAGTTGGCAACCACAAAAAATATTGAATATTTTAATTTTTTGGACTTTTTGACTTTGGCGAGTTCTTTTGTTCTACTAAACTCAAAAGTTGGCAACACCACTTACACCGGTTGGCAGCCTATATCCTTGAGATTTCAGGAAAAATATGACTTTTCAGAAAAACAAGATGGCAGACAGTGTGGCGGCCATCTTGTAGAAATGACGAAAAATCCCAATTTTTTACACAATAAATCAGACAGGTGGCATCCCCCGACTGGATTGTGTTGTATGAACCGGTTGTTTATTTCGTTAAGGAGTGTTGCCTGGTGCAAAATTTTTCCCCATTTTTAGGGTATTTTCTCAGATTCTCCCCAAAAATATGAAAAGTAGAAATAATGATATTTTTAATGGAGAATTTGACCAGCCGGCAACATTGGGGTCCCCCAAATGTTATTTGACCATTTTCATCACTTACAACTGGCAACCCCGAGAGCCATTGGGGCTTGAATTTTCAGGGTCAGACCCGACTTTGGCGAATTCTTTCGTTCTACCAAAGTCAACGGACAGCCACCGTGTTTTCACAGACAGGTAGTTTGTTTCCTAAATACTTTAGAAAAATTGTGACATTTTAAAAATTCAAAATGGCGGCCGTGCCATTTCCGGTTTTCGAAACCCTGTTCGAATACCACTCACTGACATTATTGTTCTCCCAGACGGTGGAGAGGGAGAGGGGTATATTTTGACAGATTCATAATCAAGTTACTCTCACGAGTAGGGAAAATGTGCCAAACCACTTTTTGGCCTGCTTCTCCCCCCCTTTAGGCGGATCTCGGGAGTTCAGAGAATTGAAACTTTTTTTTCAGATTCATAAAAAGGAGCAATGCGTTACTCAGAATCATTTTTCACAACACCCCCCTCTCCCCCCTTCACCCCTCCCACCCATCGTATCTCGGAAACTAGGACATGTAGCGGTTTTGTTTTTATTCTTACCTAAAACTATTGAAGGGCGTTGAAATTTTTACACTCTCCCCTCCCCTCCCCAATCTCCCCTAAAATTGAAAGGGCTGTAACTTCATAACGGTTAGAGATAGCCATTAGGTGCTTGAACAAATACTATAGTAGGCGTCCAAACCTGTCCGGTGGTAGTACCGGTAAAGCGAATGGAGGAGCGAGCGAGCGTAGAGAGCCGGTGACCCCCGTAGCGTAGGGATAAGGTCACGATAGCTTTCCGGTGGTAGGTAGGTCCTGAGTGGAGCGAAGGGGGGAGGTGGCGAGTGAAGCGAGCCGGCGACCTCCGTAGTCGTTATGCTACAGAGGTCGCCGGCTCGCTTCACTCGCCACCTGTTTTTTTCACGCGGCCTTTGGTTAAGTGGGAGAAGCGTAACTCAGAAATGACTATGTAGTGTATATGATGACTACGCACTCAAAACATTGTGCTGATGGATAGATTCAATAGTTCGGGGGTCGTGGAGGTGTTTAAAGTAAAAATCCTACATTGAAAACTTTTATTTAAAAAAAAACTTATCAAAATGTTGAAACTTTAACCCCCAATATCTCCGTAACTAGAAGTTTCCCAGGTATGGTGTAGAACAAAAAAAAATGATCGCAATGACGGGGAGAACAAGTGCCTTTCGGCTTCGTTAAGAGGTGTTTTACACCCTTTATAAGTACTACGCACGAATACGCATTCGTATTGATTCTGACCTAAAACTATTGATGGGCACTGAAATTTTGAACACCCTACCCTCCCCTCCCCAACCTCCCCTAAAATTGAAAGGGCTGTAACTTTATTATGGTTAGACATAGACATTAGATGTATGAACAAATATAATTAATAGCAGGCGTCGAAACCTGTCTGGTGGTGGCAGAGATAAGTTCATAATAGCTTTCCGGTGGTAGGTACAACAAGCAAACTTTAGGGATTTTTTTTTTAATGGGAAAATGTCTGAGCTTTTAAATAAGGTTTTAGATTGTTTAAGGGGATCTTAAGGGTTCTTAGACTGCTTCATAATAATTTAGGGGTGCCTTAGGGTTTAGGGTTTTTGTACAGCTGTAAAGGTAAAGGTTTTCAAAATGTATAAAAAGTTCAATATTTTTTTTTAAAAGCTTCAAACCGAGTTAGCTAAAGGATTTTCCAATTCATTTAAGGATTGCTATGGATTCTCAAAATTTTATAAGGGTAAGGAATACTTCTCAATAACACGAAACCGAACCGAACCGAATAGAATGATAATAATATGCATGTTACGGGCAACGTGATTAACTGGGCATTATTAATAAGGACCGGCCATTATTAATAATAATAATAATCATTTTATTATCAGGCAACTAGGCCCATAGATAAAATACACAAAATACATTGAACATCAATAATAAACTAATACATATTTTAAACCTTATTGAGACTATAACTATACACGCAACGTTGTCGGCATCGTGTTTTGCTGCGTGGTGGTGTCGCGTAATCGCCCTCGGAAACGACGATATACGACACCCTTCGGCCAAAAGTCCTCCTTCATGCAGGTCTCTAGATGGTGGGTTGGAACTCGTACCACGAATGACCTAAAGTTAATGTTGTGGCGCGATTCCAACCTTTCGACCCTCAGAGTCCAGCTGGTCTTCACTTTCAAATACTGCACCACTTCCTCAGTTGTAGTGGATAATGCCCGACGGCCCGTGGTCTATTATTTTGTGGTCTATATATTGCCCTGCATAGGCCGACCACCAAGATTGGTTCGAATTAGTATTACAACTTAATGTCCCAGAAGTCCGAATTTGGGACATGAGGAGCGTAGGCCGAAGGCCGGCGGAGCTCCGACGACATGGCTGACGGGAGAAAGGGCGGCAGCTTTTTTTTTTAGACCGCCCGATCCGACCATCTGTTTAGTGTAATTTCTATTTTTACATGATGACAGTGTTTGTTAGGTAATATTTTTATCAAAATAAAAGTAGGTAACTACTGATGTTATTACATTTTTGATTGTTTATTAAAACTATTGAGGGGCGTTGAAATTTGTATACCTTCCCCTACCCATCCCAACCTCCCCTAAAATTGAAAGAGCTGTAACTTTGTAACGGTTAGAGATAGCCATTAAGTGTTTGAACAAATATTATAGTAGGCTTCGGTGACCCCCGTAGCATAGGGATAACGATACGGGGGTCACGATAGCTTTCCGGTTGGAGTTAGGTACTGAGTGAAGCGAACCTGCGAGACCGAGTGCAGTAAAGCGAAACGTAGCGTCCGTAGTCCGTAGCGTAACGAAGGTTGTGGTTGAAATGTTACTCGGGGCGACGACAAGCAAACTTTAGGGTAATGTTTTTTTTAATGGGAAAAGGTCTGAGTTTTTAAATAAAGTTTTAAATTGTATTAGATTGTATTTTTTTTTACTTTAATTTCATTATTTTATTGAATTAGTTTTTAGTAAAGCGAAGGGCGAACCCCGTAGCGTAGGGATAAGGTCACGATAGCTTTCTGATGGTAGGTAGGTCCGTAGCGTAACGATGGTTGAGTGGGTGAAGCGTACCTCAAGGGGGCGACGACAAAAAGAGAGTCAGCAATAGGTCCGAATTAGTATTACAACTTTATGTCCCAGAAGTCCGAATTTGGGACATGAGGAGCGTAGGCCGAAGGCCGGCGGAGCTCCGACGACATGGCTGACGGGAGATAGGGCGGCAGCTTTTTTTTTTAGACCGCCCGATCCGACCATCTGTTTAGTGTAATTTCTATTTTTACATGATGACAGTGTTTGATAAGTTATATTTTTATCAAAATAAAAGTAGGTAACTGCTGATGTTATTATATTTTTAACTGTTTATTTTTTAACTACTATGTTCAATAGTTTATTTTTTGTTAACTTTTCATGAAAATTTTGTAAGTTTAATTGCATTTAATAAACAAAAAGACTACAGTTCACCTATTTTATTACGTTACCCAAGATAGGGTGGGCATTATTCATCAAACTTTAGGGTAATATTTTTTTTTTTTAAATGAGAAAAGGTCAGAGTTTTTAAATTGTTCAGAGTTTTAAGATTTTGGCGAATTCTTTTGTAGTACCAAAATCAACGTACTATGGAGGACACTCCCGCCTGACCACAACTAAGCTAATTTTTGCTTGCAGTCGCAACGTAAAAACGCTCTCTAGCCCACCCCGTTGACTTTGTATAGAAATAATGAATGAAAAGATACCGAATCAGACGAGCGCACTGACGACGCACGCCAAACAAGTTACTTGTTATTTTGCGCGCCAAAGTTGACGCTTTCCTAATAGGCCCAAACTTTAAGGGGGCGTGGCTCGGCGCCTCCGCATGATTTAAGCGAACAAAATTTAAACTGTGGAAAAGACCACGATAGTACAGCCACAATATTTTTACCGACAGGCAGCATGTATCCTGGTTACTTTAGAAAAATTGTGACTTTTTAGAAATTCAATATGGCGGCCGTGCTATTTCCGGTTTCCGAAACCTCACTCACTGACATATTGTTCTCCCAGTGGGGGAATATAAAGGGGTATATTTTGACAGATTCGTAAACAACTAACTCTCACAAGTAGAAGAAAGGTGCCAAAACTCCCCTTTTTGCCCTCCTTCTTCCTTCTCCCTTCCGTATCTCGGACACTAAGAGACCCGTGTTTTGTTTTCTTTTACGGATTCGTATAGAGGAGGCTTGGAAAAGTAAAAACCAGTTTTCAAAGTTGCCTTCCTTCTCCTCCCCTTTAGGCGGATCTCGGAAGTTAGGGACTTCGAACTTTTCTTTTCAGATTCGTGTAAAGGGGCAATGCGTTAGTCAACATCATTTTTCAAAATAATTTCCCCCCCTCTCCCCACCTTCACCCCCCCCCCCCCCCCTCTTAAACCCTTTTTTACTACTGAATAAGTTTTCATTCTTAGCTAAAACTATTGAGGGGCGTTGAAATTTCTATACCTTCCCCTCCCCACCCCAACCTCCCCTAAAATTGAAAGATCTGTAACTCATAACGGTTAGAGATAGCAATTAGGTATTTGAACTAATTATATAGTAGGCGTCGAAACTTGTCCGGTTTCCGGTGGTGGTACGGGGTAACGATAGCTTTCGGATGGTAGGTAGGTCCTGAATGGAGCAAACCTGCGAGACCGAGTGGAGCGAAGGGGGAGGTGGCGAGCGAAGCGAGCCGGCGACCTCCGTTGCGTAACCAAGGTTGAGTGGGTGAAGCGTAACTCAGAGGTGACTATGTATATTCGGAAAAAATATTTTATCAAAAAAAGAAAGGGCCTTAACTTCATAACGGTTACAGATAGCTATTAGGTGTTTGAACAAATATTATAGTAGGCGTCGAAACCTGTCCGGTGGTGGTACCGGTAAAGCGAAGGGAGGAGCGAGCGAGCGTAGCGAGCCGGCGACCGCCGCAGCGTAGGGATAAGGTCACGATAGCTTTCCGGTGGTAGGTAGGTCCTGAGTGGAGCGAATGGGGGAGGTGGCGAGCGAAGCGAGCCGGCGACCTCCGTAGTCGTTTTGCTACGGAGGTCGCCGGCTCGCTTCACTCGCCACCTGTTTTTTTCACGCGGCCTTTGGTTAAGTGGGAGAAGCGTAACTCAGCGATGACTATGTACATACGGAAAAAATACTTTGAATTCTAATTTTAAATTTCGCGCCACGCCAAAACGCTCCGCAACTAACTATATAAGGACTACGCACGCATACGCATTCGTATTGATTCTGACCTAAAACTATTGATGGGCACTGAAATTTTGAATACCCTACCCTCCCCTCCCCAACCTCCCCTAAAATTGAAAGGGCTGTAACTTTATTATGGTTAGACATAAACATTATATGTTGGAACAAATATAATAACAGGCGTCGACACCTGTCTGGTGGTGGCAGAGATAAGTTCACGATAGCTTTCCGGTGGTAGGTACAACAAGCAAACTTTAGGGTAATGTTTTTTTTAATGGGAAAATGTCTAAGTTTTTAAATAACATTTTAGATTGTATAAGGAAATCTTATTGGTTCTTAGACTGCTTCATAATAATTTAGGGGTTCCTCAGGGCTTTAGGTTTAGGGTTTTTGTTCAGCTGTAAAGGTAAAGGTTTTCAAAATGTTTAAAAAGTTCAATTTTTTTTTTAAAAGCTTCAAACGGAGTTAGCTAACGGATTTTCCAATTCATTTAAGGATTACTATGAATTCTCAAAATTTTATAAGGATAAGGAATACTTCTCAATAACACGAAACCGAACCAAACCGAATAGAATGATATGCATGTTACGGGCAACGTGATTAACTGGGCATTATTAATAAGGACCGGCCATTATTAATAATGCCCAAGAGCGATGGGCAAAGTGATTAATTTATCACTTTGACCGGCCATTATTAATAATGCCCGAAGGCCCGAGGTCTATGTAATAAGTCAGTGTTTGAGATAGCATCATTGTTTTCTTTAATACTTGCCCTGCATAGGTCGACTACCATGATTAGTCCGAATAAGTATTACAACTTTATGTCCCAGAAGTCCGAATTTGGGACATGAGGAGCGTAGGCCGAAGGCCGGCGGAGCTCCGACGACATGGCTGACGGGAGATAGGGCGGCAGCTTTTTTTTTTAGACCGCCCGATCCGACCATCTGTTTAGTGTAATTTCTATTTTTACATAACTTTTCATGAAAATTTTGTGTTTTATTTCATTTAATAAACAAAAACACTACAGTTCACCTATTTTATTACTTGGCCCAAGATAGGGTGGGCATTATTCATAATGGCCGGGAAAAGTGATTAATCATGCTGTTTTAATCACATTGACCAATTGAGTCGGGCATTATGAATACAGACTGGCCATTATTAATAGTGCCCGGACTTATCAAATTGAACATGACATAATTATATACAGATTAATCAAGTGGAAGCCTTTCGGGTCCTTTTGAGCTTTATTTGGCTTTCACTAGAGTTTGAAAAGTGAAAGACTCATAAATGGTTAGGTATGTTTGACATTTTTACGACATTTAAGGGTTTAAAAGTGAAACATCTACCAGGACAAGCACGCGAGGTGCTTGCACCTCGCGCAACACGCAAATACTAGTTTATATTATATAAAACTACAAGACCACTCACTCACTCACTGATTGACATGTCGTTTCTCGGAATGGGTGAGAGATGGGTTAGGGGAATGTTTGGGAAAAATGTAGAGTACCATAGAGTGAGTAGAGGAAAATTATAGAGGAGATTCAAATCCAAGATGGCGGCCGAGTCCATTTCCGGTTTCGGTGAGGAAAAGACTTGGACGAGTTTCGACTCGTAGGTCCTATCCAAAATCTAGAACGATTAAAAAAAAAAGTAAAAAAAAAAAAAAAACAAGATGGCGGCTGCGCTAGGACGTTTTGAAATCTTCGACTTTTTGCACTAAATTTTGACGAATTGTTTTGTTCAACCGATTTCAAAAGTTGGCAACACCAAGCACACCAGTCGGTGGCCTATATCCTTGAGATTTCAGAAAAATTGTGACTTTTTAGAAAAACAAAATGGCGAACAGTGTGGCGGCCATCTTGTAAAAAGTTGTAATTTTCGATTTTTTTCAAATCCATTTTTCGGGTAGTTGGCAACATCTGACGGGTTTAAGTTGTACCGAGCGGTTGTGTGGTTTATAGAGGAGTGTTGCCTGGTGCGAAAAATTTCCCAATTTTTAGGGTATTTTGCCAGATTTTCCCCAAAAACATGAAAAGTAGAAATAACGACATTTTGAATGGAGACTTTGACTAGCTGGCAACATTGGGGTCCCCTGAATGACATTTGACCATTTTGGTTCGTTTTAGTTGGCAACCCCAAACATTATTGAATATTTTAATTTTTGGGACTTTTTGACTTTGGCGAGTTCTTTTGTTCTACCAAACTCAAAAGTTGGCAACACCACGCACACCGGTCGGTAGCCTAGATCCTTGGAATTTCAGGAAAATTATGACTTTTCAAAAAAACAAGATGGCGGACGCTGTGGCGGCCATTTTGTAAAAACTTGAAATTTCGGCTTTTTTCAAATCTATTTTTCGTGCAGTTGGCAACATCTGAAGGGTTCGAGTTGTACTGATCGGTTATGTGTTTTGTTAAGGAGTATTGCCTGGTGCAAAAATTTTTCCCATTTCTAGGGTACTTTACCAGATTTTCCCCGAAAACATGAAAAGTAGAAATAACGATATTTTGAATGGAGACTTTGACTAGCCGGCAACATTGGGGTGCCCCGAATGACATTTGACCATTTTCATCACATTGAGCTGGCAACCCCGAGAGCCATTGGGGTTTGCATTTTTGGGTCAGACCCGAATTTGACGAGTTCTTTTGTTCTATCAAACTCAAAAGTTGGCAACCTTACGTACACCGGTTGGTAGCCTATATTCTTGAGATTTCAGGAAAATTATGACTTTTCAGAAAAACAAGATGGCGGACAGTGGGGCGGCCATCTTGTAAAAATGACAAAAATCCCAATTTTCGACACGATAAATGGGACAGCTGGCATCCCCCCACTGGATTGTGTTGTATGAACCGGTTGTGTGTATTGCTGAGGAGTGTTGCCTGGTGCAAAAATTCTCCCCTCTTTTGGGGTAATTTTCCCAGATCTTCCCCAAAAACATGAAAAGTAGAAATGACGACATTTTAAACAGAGACTTTGACTAGCCGGCAACATTATGGTCTCCCAAATGACATTTGACCATTTTCATTATTTTGAGCTGGCAACCCCGAGAGCCATTGGGGTTTGAATTTTCGGGTCAGACCCGACTTTGGCGAGTTCTTTTGTTCTACCAAACTCAAAAGTTGGCAACACCAAGTACACCGATCGGTAGCCTATATTCTTATGATTTCAGGAAAATTATGATTTTTCAGAAAAACAAGATGGCGGACAGTGTGGCGGCCATCTTGTAAAAATGACAAAAAATCCCAATTTTTGCCACGATAAATGGGACAGCTGGCATCCCCGCACTGGATTGTGTTGTATGAGCTGGTTGTGTGTATTGCCAAGGAGTGTTGCCTGGTAAAAAAGAACTCCCCATTTTTGGGGTAATTTTCCCAGATCTTCCCAAAAAACACGAAAAGTAGAAATAACGATATTTTTAATGGAGAGTTTGACTAGCCAGCAACATTGGGGTGCCCAAAATGACTTTTGACCATTTTCATCACTCTCAGCTGGCAACCCCGAGAGCCATTGGGGCTTGAATTTTCGGGTCAGACCCGTCTTTGGCGAGTTCTTTTGTTCTATCAAACTCAAAAATTGGCAACACCACGTACACCCGTCGGTAGCCTATATTCTTGAAATTTCAGGAAAATTTTGACTTTTTAGAAAAACAAGATGGCGGACAGTGTGGCGGCCATCTTGTAAAAATGACAAAAAATCCCAATTTTCGACACGATAAATAATAGGACAGCTGGCATAGGACAATAGGACAGCTGGCATTCCCCCACTGGATTGTGTTGTATGAACCGGTTATGTGTATTGCCAAGGAGTGTTGCCTGGTGTAACATTTTTCCCCACTTTTGGGGTACTTTTCCAGATTTTCCCCAAAAACATGAAAAGTAGAACTAACGACATTTTTAATAGAGACTTTTACGAGCTGGCAACACAATGGTCCCTGAAATTACATAGCCTATATTCTTGAGCTTTCAGGAAAATTATGACTTTTTAGAAAAACAAGATGGCGGACAGTGTGGTGGCCATCTTGTAAAAATGACAAAAATTCCCAATTTTTGACACGAGTAATGGGACAGCTGGCATCCCCCTACTGGATTGTGTTGTATGAACCGGTTGTGTATATTGCCAAGGAGTGTTGCTTGGTGCAAAAATTCTTCCCACTTTTGGGGTAATTTTCCCAGATCTTCCCCAAAAACATGAAAAGTAGAAATGACGACATTTTAAATAGAGACTTTGACTAGCCGGCAACATTGTGGTCTCCCAAATGACATTTGACCATTTTCATTACTTTGAGCTGGCAACCCCAAGAGCCATTAGGGTTTGAATATTCGGGTCAGACACGACTTTGGCGAGTTCTTTTGTTCTACCAAACTCAAAAGTTGGCAACATCAAGTACACCGGTCAGTAGCCCATATCCTTGAAATTTCAGGAAAATTATGATTTTTCAGAAAACAAGATGGCGGACAGTGGGGCGACCATCTTGTAAAAATGACGAAAAATCCCAATTTTCGACACGATAAATGGGACTGCTGGCATCCCCCGACTGGATCGTGTTGTATCAACCGGTTGTGTATTTGGTCAAGGAGTGTTGCCTGGTGCAAAAATTCTCCCCACTTTTGGGGTAATTTTCCCCAAAAACATGAAAAGTAGAAATGACGACATTTTAAATGTAAATTTTGCATAACCACCAAGAATGGGGTGCCCGAAATGACTTTTGACCATTTTTGTCACTCTTAGCTGGCAACCCTGAGAGCCATTGGCGCTTGAATCTTCGGGTCGGACCCGACTTTAGCGAGTTCTTTTGTTTTACCAAAGTCAACGTACAGCCATCGTGTTTTTACTGACAGGTAGCTTATATCCTGGTTATTTTAGAAAAATTGTGACATTTCAGAAATTCAATATGGCGGCCGTGCCACTTCCGGTTTCCAAAACCTTGTCCGATTTGGGTCGTTCAAGCGGTTCATCCCACTGAGGGGTATTAGTTTGTAACGGTTTTTTGGATTAGTAAATAAAAAATTTCCACGTGTGGGGTAAAAGTGCAAATTCCTACCTTTTTTCCCCCCTTCTCCCCCCCTTCCAATCTCGTAACTCGGAAACTAAGAGACCCATGTTCTGTTTTTTTTCGGATTCGTATAGAGGAAGCTTGGAAAAGTAAAAAACATTTTCCAAAGTTGTCCCCCTTAACCCCCTTCTCTACCCCTGTAGGCGTATCTCGAAAAATAAGGGGCCATTTTTTTTATTTTTTCAGATTCATAAAAAGAGGCCCAGAGTTAGTAAAAATATTTTTTCAATACTCCCCCCTTTCCCCCCTTGAGCCCCTCTCTCCACCCCTTTTTATACAACTGAAAAAACTTTTGATTTTTACCTAAAACTATTGAGGGGCGTTGAAATTTGTATACCTTCCCCTCCCTACCCCAACCTCCCCTAAAATTGAAAGGGCTGTAACTTCATAACGGTTAGAGATAGCAATTAGGTGTGTAGGCGTCGAAACCTGTCCGGTGGTGGTACCGGTAAAGCGAAGGGAGGAGCGAGCGAGTGTAGCGAGCCGGCGACTCCCGTAGCGTAGGGATAAGGTCACGATAGCTTTCTGGTGGTAGGTAGGTCCTGAGTGGAGTGATGGGGGGAGGTGGCGAGCGAAGCGAGCCGGTGACCTCCGTAGTCGTTATGCTACGGAGGTCGCCGGCTCGCTTCACTCGCCACCTGTTTTTTTCACGCGGCCTTTGGTTAAGTAGGAGCAGCGTAACTCAGAGATGACTATGTACTATCGGGGTCTTTTCCGCCTGACCATTTTAAAATGTTTTCGCTTAAATCATGCGGAAGCGCCGAGCCACGCCCCTTTAAAGTTTGGGCCTATTAGGAAAGCGTCTACTTTGGCACGCAAAATAACAATAACTCTCGTTTGGCGTGCGTCGTCAATGCGCTCGGCCGATTCGGTATCTTTTCATTTATTTTTTCTACACAAAGTCAACGGGGCGGGGCTAAAGAGCGTTTTTATGTTGCGAGTGCAAGCAAAAATGAGCTTAGTGGTGGTCAGGCGGGAGTGTCCTCGATAGTACATACGGAAAAAATATTTTGAATTCTAATTTTAAATTTTGCGCCACGCCAAAACGCTCCGCAACTAACTATATAAGTACTACTCCACGCACATTCGTATTGATTCTGACCTAAAACTATTGATGGACATTGAAATTTTTAATACCCTACCCTCCCCTCCCCAACCTCCCCTAAAATTGAAAGGGCTGTGTCACTTTATTATGGCTAGACATAGACATTAGGTGTTGGAACAAATATAATAGCAGGCGTCGAAACCTGTCTGGTGGTGGCAGAGATAAGTTTACGATAGGTTTCCGGTGGTAGGTACAATAAGCAAACTTTAGGGTAATGTTTTTTTTAAATGGTAAAAAGGTCTAAGTTTTTAAATAAGGTTTTAGATTGTTTAAGGGGATCTTAAGAGTTCTTAGACTGCTTCATAATAATTCAGGGGTTCCTTAGGGCTTTAGGTTTAGGGTTTTTGTACAGCTGTAAAGGTAAAGGTTTTCAAAATGTTTAAAAAGTTCAATATATTTTTTTTTATCTTTAAAAAAAAAAACGGATTTTCCAATTCATTTAAGGATTACTATGGATTCTTAAAATTTTATAAGGGTAAGGAATACTTCTCAATTCTTCAATTAATCTTAATTCTCAATAACCGAATAGAATGATATATATGTTACGGCCAACGTGATTAACTGGGCATTATTAATAAGGACCGGCCATTATTACTAATGCCCAAGAGCGATGGGCAAAGTGATTAATTTATCACTAATACACTATCTAATAATCTTTAACACTATTTTTTTAATAATGCCCGACGGCCTGTGGTCTATCTAATAAGTCAGTGTTTGAGATAGCATCATTGTTTTCTTTAATACTTGCCCTGAATAGGTCGGGCACCATGATTGGTCCGAATTAGTATTACAACTTTATGTCCCAGAAGTCCGAATTTGGGACATGAGGAGCGTAGGCCGAAGGCCGGCTGAGCTCCGACGACATGGCTGACGGGAGATAGGGCGGCAGCTTTTTTTTTTAGACCGCCCGATCCGACCATCTGTTTAGTGTAATTTAAATTTTTACACGATGACAGTGTTTGGTTATGTAATATTTTTATCAAAATAAAAGTAGGTAACTACTGATGTTATTACATTTTTGACTGTTTATTAAAACTATTGAGGGGCGTTGAAATTTGTATACCTTCCTCTCCCCACCCCAACCTCTAAAATTGAAAGAGCTGTAACTTCATAACGGTTAGAGATAGCAATTAGGTGTTTGAACAAATTATATAGTAGGCGTCGAAACTTGTCCGGTCTCCGGTGGTGGTACGGTAACGATAGCTTTCCGATGGTAGGTAGGTCCTGAATGGAGCGAACCTGCGAGACCGAGTGGAGCGAAGGGGGAGGTGGCGAGCGAAGCGAGCCGGCGACCTCCGTTGCGTAACCAAGGTTGAGTGGGTGAAGCGTAACTCAGAGGTGACTATGTACATTCGGAAAAAATATTTTCTCTAAAAAAGAAAGGGCTGTAACTTCATAACGGTTACAGATAGCCATTAAGTAATTGAACAAAATAATATTATAGTAAGTGTCAAAACCTGTCCGGTGGTGGTAGGCAAGATGGCGGCTGCTCTGGGACGTTTTGAAATCTTCGACTTTTCGCACTAAACTTTGACGAATTGTTTAGTTCTACCGATTTAAAACGTTAGCAACACCAATTACACCAGTCGATGGCCTATAACCTTGAAATTTTAGGAAAATTGTGACTTTTCAGAAAAACAAAATGGCGAACAGTATGGCGGCCATCTTGTAAAATGTTGGAATTTTCGACTTTTTTCAAATCCATTTTTCGGGTAGTTGGCAACATCCAACGGGTTTGAGTTGTACCGAGCGGTTGTGTGGTTCATCGAGGAGTGTTGCCTGGTTTGAAATATCTCCCCATTTTTAGGGTAATTTACCAGATTTTCCCCAAAAACATGAAAAGTAGAAATAACAATATTTTAAATGGAGACTTTGACTAGCTGGCAACATTGGGGTCCCTTGAATGACATTTGACCATTTTGGTTCGTTTTAGTTGGCAACCCCAAAAAATATTGAATATTTTACTTTTTGGGACCTTTTGACTTTGGCGAGTTCTTTTGTTCTACCAAACTTAAAAGTTGGCAACACCAAGTACACCGGTTGGTAGCCTATATCCTTGAAATTTCAGGAAAATTATGAATTTTCAGAAAAACAAGATGGCGGACGCTGTGGCGGCCATTTTGTAAAAACTTGAAATTTCGACTTTTTTCAAATCTATTTTTCGTGCAGTTGGCAACATCTGAAGGGTTCAAATTGTACTGGTCGGTTATGTGTTTTTTAGAGGAGTGTTGCCTGGTGCAAAAAATTTACCCATTTCTAGGGTACTTTACCAGATTTTCCCCGAAAACGTGAAAAGTAGAAATACCGATATTTTGAATGGAGACTTTGACTAGCCGGCAACATTGGGGTGCCCCAAATGCATTTGACCATTTTCATCACTTTGAGCTGGCAACCCCGAGAGCCATTGGGGTTTGCATTTTCGGGTCAGACCCGAATTCGGCGAGTTCTTTTGTTCTATCAAACTCAAAAGTTGGCAACACCACGCACACCGGTTGGTAGCCTATATTCTTGAGATTTCAGGAAAATTATGACTTTTCAGAAAAACAAGATGGCGGACAGTGGGGCGGCCATCTTGTAAAAATTACAAAAAATTCCAATTTTCGACACGATAAATGGGACAGCTGGCATCCCCCCACTGGATTGTGTTGTATGAACCGGTTGTGTGTATTGCTAAGGAGTGTTGCCTGGTGCAAAAATTCTCCCCACTTTTGGGGTAATTTTCCCAGATCTTCCCCAAAAACATGAAAAGTAGAAATGACGACATTTTAAATAGAGACTTTGACTAGCCGGCAACATTTGGGTCTCCTAAATGACATTTGACCTTTTTTATTATTTTGAACTGGCAACCCCGAGAGCCATTGGGGTTTGAATTTTTGGGTCAGACCCGACTTTGGCGAGTTTTTTTTGTTCTACCAAACTCAAAAGTTGGCAACACCAAGTACACCGATCGGTAGCCCATATCCTTGAGATTTTGGGAAAATTATGACTTTTCAGAAAAACAAGATGGCGGACAGTGTGGCGGCCATCTTGTAGAAATGACGAAAAATCCCAATTTTCGACACAATAGATGTTACAGTTGGCATCCCCCGACTGGATTGTGTTGTATGAACTGGTTGTGTGTATTGCCGAGGAGTGTTGCCTGGCGCAAAATTTCTCCCCACTTTTGGGTAATTTTGACCAAAATCATGAAAAGTAGAAATGACGTTATTTTAAATGGAAATTTTGCATAATCACCAAGAATAGGGTGCCCGAAATGACTTTTGACCATTTTCATCACTCTCAGCTGGCAACCCCGAGAGCCATTCGCGCTTGAATCTTCGGGTCGGACCCGACTTTGGCGAGTTCTTTTGTTCTACCAAAGTCAACGTACAGCCACCGTGTTTTTACTGACAGGTAGCTTATATCCTGGTTACTTTAGAAAAATTGTGACATTTTAGAAATTCAATATGGCGGCTGTGCCACTTCAGGTTTCCAAAACCTTGTCCGATTGGGGTCGTTCAAGCGGTTCATCCCACTGAGGGGTATTAGTTTGTAATGGTTTTTTGGATAAGTAAACAAGAAACTTCCACGTGTGGGGTAAAAGTGCCAAACCCCACCTTTTTGCCCCCCCTCTCCTCCCCTCCCTATCTCGTTAGTCGGAAACTAAGAGACCCATGTTCTGTTTTTTTACGGATTCGTATAGAGGAGGTTTGGAAAAGTAAAAATCATTTTTTTAAAGTTGTCCCCCTTGACCCCCCTCTCTACCCCTGTAGGCGTATCTCGAAAAATAAGGGGCCATGTTTTTTTTTTTTCAGATTCATAAAAAGAGGCCCAGAGTTAGTAAAACTAATTTTTCAATACCCTCTCTCCCCCCCTTGAGCCCCTCTCTCCACCCCTTTTTATACAACTGAAAAATATTTTGATTATTACCTAAAACTATTGAGGGGCGTTGAAATTTGTATACCTTCCCCTCCCCACCCCAACCTTCCCTAAAATTGAAAGGGCTGTAACTTCATAACGGTTAGAGATAGCAATTAGGTGTTTAAACAAATTATATAGTAGGCGTCAAAACTTGTCCGGTCTCCGATGGTGGTACGGCAACGATAGCTTTCCGATGGTAGGTAGGTCCTGAATGGAGCAAACCTGCGAGATCGAGTGAAGCGAAGGGGGAGGTGGCGAGCGAAGCGAGCCGGCGACCTCCATTGCGTAAACAAAGGTTGAGTGGGTGAAGCGTAACTCAGAGGTGACTATGTACATTCTGAAAAAATATTTTCGCAAAAAAAGAAAGGGCTGTAACTTCATAACGGTTGGAGATAGCCATTAGGTGTTTGATCAAATATTATAGTAGGCGTCGAAACCTGTCCGGTGGTGGTACCGGTAAAGCGAAGGGAGGAGCGGGCGAGCGAAGCGAGCCGGTGACCTCCGTAGCGTAGGAATAAGGTCACGTTAGGTTTCCGGTGGTAGGTAGGTCCTAAGTGGAGTGAAGGGGGGAGGTGGCGAGTGAAACGAGCCGGCGACCTCCGTAGCGTAATGAATTATATAAAACTACAAGACCACTCACTCACTGACTCATTGACATGTCGTTTCTCGGAATGGGTGAGAGATGGGTTAGGGGTATGTTTTACAATAATGAATAAAAAAATAGATTGAGTAGAGGAAAATTATAGAGGAGATTCAAATCCAAGATGGCGGCCGAGTCCATTTCCGGTTTCGGTAGAGAAAAGACTTGGACAAGTTTTGACTCATAGATCCCATACAAAATCTAAAATTATTTAAAAAAAAGTAAAGAAAAAAAAAAAAGGAATATGGTGGCTGCGCTTGGACGTTTTGAAATCTTCGATTTTTTGCATTATACTTTGACGAATTATTTTGTTCTACTGATTTCAAAAGTTGGCAACACCAAGTACACCAGTCGGTGGCCTATGTCCTTGAGATTTCAGAAAATTTGTGACTTTTCAGAAAAACAAGATGGCGAACGCTGTGGCGGCCATTTTGTGAAGAAGTGGAATTTTTGACTTTTTTAAATCCATTTTTCGGGTAGTTGGCAACATCTGTCGGGTTCGAGTTTTAACAAACGGTTGTGTTTCGTTGAGAAGTGTTGCCTGGTTTGAATAAATTCCCCATTTTTAGGGTATTTTCCCAAATTTTCCCTAAAAACATGAAAAGTAGAAATAAAGACATGTTGAATGGAGACTTTGACTAGGTGGCAACATTGGGGTCCCTCGAATGACATTAGACGTTTTTGGTTCGTTTAAATTGGCAACCACAAAAAATATTGAATATTTTAATTTTTTGGACTTTTTGACTTTGGCGAGTTCTTTTGTTCTACTAAACTCAAAAGTTGGCAACACCACTTACACCGGTTGGCAGCCTATATCCTTGAGATTTCTGGAAAATTATGACTTTTCAGAAAAACAAGATGGCAGACAGTGTGGCGGCCATCTTGTAGAAATGACGAAAAATCTCAATTTTTTACACAATAAATCAGACAGGTGGCATCCCCCGACTGGATTGTGTTGTATGAACCGGTTGTTTATTTCGTTGAGGAGTGTTGCTTGGTGCAAAATTTTTCCCCATTTTTAGGGTATTTTTTCAGATTCTCCCCAAAAATATGAAAAGTAGAAATAATGATATTTTTAATGGAGACTTTGACCAGCCGGCAACATTGGGATCCCCCAAATGTTATTTGACCATTTTCATCACTTACAACTGGCAACCCCGAGAGCCATTGGGGCTTGAATTTTCAGGGTCAGACCCGACTTTGGCGAATTCTTTCGTTCTACCAAAGTCAACGGACATTCACCGTGTTTTTACAGACAGGTAGCTTGTATCCTGGTTACTTTAGAAAAATTGTGACATTTTAAAAATTCAAGATGGCGGCCGTGCCATTTTCGGTTTTCGAAACCTTGTTCGAATACCACTCACTGACATTATTGTTCTCCCGGACGGTGGAGAGGGAGAGGGGTATATTTTGACAGATTCATAATCAAGTTACTCTCACGAGTAGGGAAAATGTTCCAAACCACTTTTTGCCCCCCTTGCCACCCCTCCCTATCGTATCTCGGAAACTAAGAGACCCGTGTTTTGTTTTTTTACTGATTTGTATAGAGGAGGCTCGGGGAAGTATAAAAGATTTTTCAATGTTACCCCCCTTGCCCCCCTTCTCCCCCCCTTTAAGCGGATCTCGGAAGTTCAGAGAATTGAAACCTTTTTTTCAGATTCATATAAAGGAGCAATGCGTTAGTCAGAATCATTTTTCACAACACCCCCCTCTCCCCCCTTCACCCCTCCCACCCATCGTATCTCGGAAAATAGGACATGTAGCGGTTTTGTTTTTATTCCTACCTAGAACTATTGAAGGGCGTTGAAATTTTAACACTCTTCCCTCCCGTCCCAAAACTCCCCTAAAATTTGAAGGGCTGTAACTTCATAACGGTTAGAGATAGCCATTAGGTGCTTGAACAAATATTATAGTAGGCGTCGAAACCTGTCCGGTGGTGGTACCGGTAAAGCGAAGGGGAGAGGTGGCGAGCGAAGCGAGCCGGTGACTTCCATAGTGTAACGAAGCTTGAAAGGGTGAAGCGTAACTCAGAGGCGACTATATACATACGGAAAAAATATTTGAATTCTAATTTTAAATTTCGCGCCACGCCAAAACGCTCCGCAAATACAGTTCCCGGCACGTAAGTTGGCAAGGTTTTGGCGTAGTGGGGGCAAGTTCGCGCATCGTGCACTTAGTGGAACAAAAAACTGGTCACTTTTATTGATTGTCATTATGGTTATTGCCATTATTTATTTTTGATGATGTAGTTAAACAAAGCAAAGGAATTCGTGACATTTATTAGGTGTTTTATATAAAATATAATATGCATTTTTTTTATTAAGTATGTAAAAAAGGTAATATTATTAAAAATTATAGGTTCTCGTCGTCACTATCGGTTAATAATACTGTTACCCCTGGCATCAAATTAGAACTACCACTTGAACTAGCATATTATGTAATAAACATAAAAAAAAAATGAATTTAAAACAATAACAACAACTCGTAACAAAAACTAAATTTAAAACAATAACAATAACTCGTAACAAAAACTTAATTTAAAACTAAAACTGAACTCGTACCTAAAAGTCAACAAAAACAAAGGGTACAACTTTCGTGCACGCAAGTGTAATCGGGAGCGAACGGAATGTAGGACGCGGTGCGGGAGGCAAGGGTCGACTGACGCACCAATCGCGCGCTTTGATCGGCGCTACGTCATACCCCGCGTCCCACTTGACCACCAAAGAGACCTAAAAAACGACTTCTGCGCATCTAACGACTCTTGCCAAGTTACGTGCCGGGAACTGTAACTATGTAAGTACTACGCACGCATACGCTTTCGTATTGATTCTAACCTAAACTATTGAGGGGTGTTGAAATTTGTATACCCTCCCCAATCCCCACCCCAACCTCCCCTAAAATTTAAAGGGTTGTAACTTCATAACTGTTAGAGATAGCCATTATGGGTTTGAACAAATATTACAGTAGACGTCGAAACCTGTCCGGTGGTGATACCGGTAAAGCGAAGGGCGAACCCCGTAGCGTAGGGATAAGGTGGCGATAGCTTTCCGATGGTAGGTAGGTCCGTAGCGTAACGATGGTTGAGTGGGTGAAGCGTAACTCAAGGGGGTGACGACAAATAGAGAGTCAGCAATAGGAAGGGGTCCGCAAGGGCCGATGCCTGCCGGGGTTGCGGGACAGTTCGAAAGAACAACCGTGGCCCCGGAACACAAAGGGCGATGAAGGAACACGGATGGGTTTTAGTCAGTAAAACTCTGATACTTACTCGTGCTTCGCCCAGAGCGGGAGGAGTCATTTTGATGAATTCCCAACCGAAAAAAAAAATAGGGGCGACCACAAGCAAACTTTTGGGTATTGTTTTTTTATGGGAAAAAGTCTGAGTTTTTAAATAAGGTTTAAGACTGTATTAATGTTTAAATCTTTAAAATAAATTCTCATTTTTTTTACTTCAATTTTTTTTTTTTACTGAATTAGTTTTTAGAATGAGGGGCTCTTAAAGGTTTTCATATTGATTTAGGGGTTCCTTAGGGTTTTCGTACTGCTGTAAGGGTTCTCTTAAAGGTTTTAAAAATTTTCAGAAGTATTTTACAAAATCTTCTAAGGGCTCTAATGGATTTTCCAATTCATTAAGGATTTTTAAGGATTCTCAAAATTTTATAAGGGTAAGGAATACTTCTCAATAACACGAAACCAAACCGAATCGAATAGAATGATATATATGTTACAAGCGACGTGACTAACTGAGCATTATTAATAAGGACCGGCCATTATTAATAATGCCCAAGAGCAATGGGCAAAGTGATTAATTTATCACTTTGACCGGCCATTATTAATAATGCCCGACGGCCCGTGGTCTATGTAATGAGTCGGTGATTGAGATAGCATCATCGGTTTTTATTTTTAAAGTTTAGAAGTTGTTTTCTTTAATACTTGCCCTGCGTATGTCGACCACCATGATTGGTCCGAAGTAGTATTACAACTTTATGTCCCAGAAGTCCGAATTTGGGACATGAGGAGCGTAGGCCGAAGGCCGGCGGAGCTCCGACGACATGGCTGACGGGAGATAGGGCGGCAGCTTTTTTTTTTAGACCGCCCGATCCGGCCATCTGTTTAGTGTAATTTCTATTTTTACATGATGACAGTGTTTGATAAGTAATATTTTTATCAAAATAAAAGTAGGTAAATACTGATGTTATTACATTTTTGACTATTTATTTTTTAACTACTATATTCAATAGTTTATTTTTTGTTAACTTTTCATGAAAATTTTGTAAGTTTAATAAACAAAAAGACTACAATTCACCTATTTTATTACTTTGCCCAAGATAGGGTGGGCATTATTCATAATGGCCGGGAAAAGTGATTAATCATGCTGTTTTAATCACATTGCCCAATTGAGTCGGGCATTATGAATACAGACCGGCCATTATTAATAGTGCCCGGACTTATCAAATTGAACGTGACATATATACAGCTTAATCAAGTGGAAACCTTTCGGGTCCCTTTAGCCCAAAGGGACCCGAAAGGTTGGCATTTTACTGGAGTTTGATAAGTGGAAGACTATAAGGTTCTTATAAGGTTATATTTGACATTTTAAATACATTTAGGGGTTGTCAACCGACTTCCAAAAAGAGGAGGTTCTCAATTCGACTTTGTTACCTCAGAACTTTCGACTGGGTGAACCGATTTTGACGATTTTATTTGAAAGCTGGTGCTTTAATCACATTGCCCAATTGAGTCAGGCATTGTGAATACAGACTGGCCATTATTAATAGTGCCCGGATTCATCAAATTGCCCGTAACATATATACAGCTTCATCAAGTGGAAACCTTTCCGGTCCTTTTGGGCTATAATTGGCTTTCAATATAGTTTGAAAAGTGGAAGACTTTATATGGTTCTTTTAGGGTCCTAATTGTCACTACATTTAGGGGTTTTTAAAGCGAACAATCTACCAGCACAAGCACGCGAGGTGCTTGCACCTCGCGCAACACGCAAATACTAGTTTATATTATATAAAACTACAAAGCCACTCACTCACTGATTGACATGTCGTTTCTCGGAATGGGTGAGAGATGGGTTAGGGGAATGTTTGGGAAAAATGTAGAATACCATAGAGTGAGTAGAGGAAAATTATAGAGGAGATTCAAATCCAAGATGGCGGCCGAGTCCATTTCCGGTTTCGGTAAGGAAAAGACTTGGACGAGTTTCGACGCATAGGTCTTATCCAATATCTAGAACGATTTAAAAAAAAAGTAAAAAAAAAAAAAAAAACAAGATGGCGGCTACGCTGGGACGTTTTGAAATCTTCGACTTTTTGCACTAAACTTTGACGAGTTGTTTTGTTCTACCGATTTAAAACGTTAGCAACACCAATTACACCAGTCGGTGGCCTATAACCTTGAAATTTCAGGAAAATTGTGACTTTTCAGAAAAACAAAATGGCGAACAGTATGGCGGCCATCTTGTAAAAAGTTGAAATTTTCGACTTTTTTCAAATCCATTTTTCGGGTAGTTGGCAACATCTGACGGGTTTAAGTTGTACCAAGCGGTTGTGTGTTTTATAGTAGAGTGTTGCCTGGTGCAAATTTTTTTCCCATTTTTAGGGTATTTTGCCAGATTTTCCCCAAAAACATGAAAAGTAGAAATAACGACATTTTGAATAGAGACTTTGTTTATGTGGCACCATTGGGGTCCCCCAAATGACATTTGACCATTTTGGTTTATTTTAGTTGGCAACCCCAAAAAATATTGAATATTTTAATTTTTGGGACTTTTTGACTTTGGCGAGTTCTTTTGTTCTACCAAACTCAAAAGTTGGCAACACCAGATACATCAGTCGGTGGCCTATATACTTGAAATTTCAGGAAAATTATGACTTTTCAGAAAAACAAGATGGCGGACGCTGTGGCGGCCATTTTGTAAAAACTTGAAATTTCGACTTTTTTCAAATCCATTTTTCGTGCAGTTGGCAACATCTGAAGGGTTCGAGTTTTAATGATTGGTTATGTGTTTTGTTGAGGAGTATTGCCTGTTGCAAAAAAATTCCCCATTTCTAGGGTACTTTACCAGATTTTCCCTGAAAACGTGAAAAGTAGAAATAACGATATTTTGAATGGAGACTTTGACTAGCCGGCAACATTGGGTTGCCCCGAATGGCATTTGACCATTTTCATCTCTTTCAGCTGTCAACCCCGAGAGCCATTGGGGTTTGAATTTTCTGGTTAGACCCGACTTTGGCGAGTTCTTTTGTTCTATCAAACTCAAAAGTTGGCAACACCACGGACACCGGTCGGTAGCCTATGTTCTTGAAATTTCAGGAAAATTATGACTTTTCAGAAAAACAAGATGGCGGACAGTGTGGCGGCCATCTTGTAAAAATGACAAAAAATCGCAATTTTCGACACGAGTAATGGGACAGCTGGCATCCCCCCACTGGATTGTGTTGTATGAAACGGTTGTGTGTATTGCCGAAGAGTGTTGCCTGGTGCAAAAATTCTTCCCACTTTTGGGGTAATTTTCCCAGATCTTCCCCAAAAACATGAAAAGTAGAAATGACGACATTTTCATTAGAAACTTTGACTAGCCGGCAACATTGTGGTCTCCCAAATGACATTTGACCATTTTCATTACTTTGAGCTGGCAACCCCGAGAGCCATTGGGGTTTGAATTTTCGGGTCAGATCCGAGTTTGGCGAGTTCTTTTGTTCTACCAAATTCAAAAGTTGGCAACACCAAGTACACAAATCGGTAGCCTATATCCTTGAGATTTTGGGAAAATTATGACATTTAAAAAAAAAAGATGGCGGACAGTGTGGCGGCATTTTGTAGAAATGACGAATAATCCCAATTTTCGACACAATAAATGGGACAGTTGGCATCCCCCGACTGGATTGTGTTGTATGAACTGGTTGTGTGTATTGCCAAGGAGTGTTGCCTGGTTAAAAAAAACTCCCCACTTTTGGGGTAATTTTCCCAGATCTTCCCAAAAAAACACGAAAAGTAGAAATAACGATATTTTTAAGGGAGAGTTTGACTAGCCGGCAACATTGGGGTGCCCAAAATGACTTTTGACCATTTTCATCACTCTCAGCTGGCAACCCCGAGAGCCAGTGGGACTTGAATTTTCGGGTCAGATCCGACTTTGGCGAGTTCTTTTGTTCTACCAAAGTCAACGGACAGCCTCCGTGTTTTTACAGACAGGTAGCTTGTATCCTGCTTACTTTAGAAAAATTGAGACAGTTTAGAAATTCAAGATGGCGGCCGTGCCATTTCCGGTTTTCGAAACCTTGTTCGAATACCACTCACTGACATCATTGTTCTTCCGGACGGTGGAGGGGGAGGGGGGTATATTTTGACAGATTCATAATCAAGTAACTCTCACGAGTAGGGAAAATGTGTCAAATCACTGTTTGCCCCCCTTCCCGCCCCTCCCTATTGTATCTCGAAAACTAAGAGACCCGTATCTGATTTGTATAGAGGAGGCTCGGGGAAGTATAAAACATTTTTCAATGTTACCCCTCTTGCCCCCTTCTACCCCCCTTTAGGTGGATCTCGGAAGTTCAGAGAATTGGAACATTTTTTTTCAGATTCATATAAAGGAGCAATGCGTTAGAAAGAATCATTTTTCACAACACTCCCCTCTCCTACCTTCATCCCTCCCATCCATCGTATCTCAGAAACTAGGACATGTAGCGGTTTTGTTTTTATTCTTACCTAAAACTATTGAAGGGCGTTGAAATTTTTACACTCTCCCCTCCCGACCCCAACCGCCTCTAAAATTTGAAGGGCTGTAACTTCATAACGGTTAGAGATAGCCATTAGGTGCTCGGACAAATATTATAGTAGGCGTCGAAACGTGACCGGTGGTGGTACCGGTAAAGCGAAGGGAGGAGCGAGCGAGCGTAGCGAGCCGGCGACCCCCGTAGCGTAGGGATAAGGTCACGATAGCTTTCCGGTGGTAGGTAGGTTTTAAAAGCTTCAAATGGAGTTTGCTAAATTAATTTATCACTTTGACTGGTCATTATTATTAATGCCCGACGGCCCGTGATCTATGTAATAAGTCAGTGTTTGAGATAGCATCATTGTTTTCTTTAATACTTGCCCTGCATAGGTCGACCACCATGATTGGTCCGAATTAGTATTACAACTTTATGTCCCAGAAGTCCGAATTGGGGACATGAGGAGCGTAGGCCGAAGGCCGGCGGAGCTCCGACGACATGGCTGACGGGAGATAGGGCGGCAGCTTTTTTTTTTAGACCGCCCGATCCGACTATCTTTTTAGTGTAATTTCTATTCTTACATGATGACAGTGCTTGATAAGTAATATTTTTATCAAAATAAATGTAGGTAACTACTGATGTTATTACATTTTTAACTGTTTATTTTTTAACTACTATGTTCAATAGTTTATTTTTTGTTAAGTTTTCATGAAAACTTTGTAAGTTTAATAAAAAAAAAGACTACAGTTCACCTATTTTATTACTTTGCCCAATATAGGGTGGGCATAATTCAAAACGGCCGGAAAAAGTGATGTGAGTGCTGTTTTTATCACATTGCCCAATTAAGTCGGGCATTATGAATGCAGACTGGCCATTATTAATAGTGCCCGGACTTATCAAATTGCCCGTAATATAAATACAGCTTACTCAAGTGGAAACCTTTCGGGTCCTTTTGAGCTTTATTTGGCATTTCACTAGAGTTTGATAAGTGGAAGACTATAAGGTTCTTATAAGGTTATATTTGACATTTTAACTACATTTAGGGGTTTTCAACCGACTTCCAAAAAGAGGAGGTTCTAAATTCGAATTTGTTACCTCAGAACTTTCGACTAGGTGAACCGATTTTGACAATTCTTTTTTTATTTGAAAGCTGGTGCTTCTCGCGTGGTCCCATATAAATTTTGTGAACATCTGGTGCTAATCTTCGGAGATATACTATGGAACTCTTAAAAAATAGACGGCAAATGTGCCGTGAATGTTGCAATCGTTTGGATGTTTATTGTTTATACAACATCATGACGTAACATCACGCCTGTATGCTCTGAAGGGGTATGCAGATGCAGCCCCGGATCTTGAAATTTTTCGAGGCGGGGCAAAAACTAAGAAATGCCGCCCCCGCCCGTCTATATTTTTATTTTTATCATTATCATTATTTCACCCATCAGACGCCTAATGATGGCCATAGGCCCAGGGGTGGACCGTGAGTTTTTTGGGCCCTAGGCTAATACTACTTGGGGCCTGGCCAAGGGCGTCGCCAGCTTTTGGGCCAGAAGGGGGGCCTATCGGAAGGGTGCGATTTGTAAGTTTACTATTTACGGATGTAGCTGAAGTGCATATAGCCACTTCAAAAACGTTAGCACCTCCGTGACCTCGGATTGGTTAGTTTAGGTTTTGAAGAGTTATTTGAAAAGGTTAGGCACTAAATGAAAATTAGATTCTTAAATAGATGCTACTAAATCAATTTAGGGAGACAATTTAATGAGAAAGAGGAACTAAGACTCTAAGAGCGAGCGAAGCGAGCTCGAAAATTTTAACATCCTACTTTGGACAGATTAGAATTATTTCGTCACTTCATACAGGAGTTACTTGGTTGACTTTCAAAGTTAAGATTTAAGAAGAACTTGACTGCACGAGCGAGCGAAGCGAGCTCGAAAATTTTTTGACACCTTGCTTTGGACAGGTTTGAATTGTTTCGATCCTTCATACAGGAATTACTTGGACGACTTTTAGGCAAAGTCTAAAGAAAGTAGTCTAAAAAGCAAGCGAAGCCAGTTCGAAAACTTAACAGTTTACCTACCTTGGACAGGTTAGAATTGTTTCGAACTACCGGAGTTACTTAGGTGACTTATGGACAAAGTCAAAATTCAAGAGAAATTAGGCTGTAAGAGCGAGCGAAGCGAGCTCGAAAATTTTACGTCTTTCCTCAGAAGAGAGAGATCTAAATCGATGGGCTAGTATGCATATGGGGTGTCTGCAGGGCGCTCCTTCTTCTTCAACAGGAACAGTTTTCCAGTCTTCAACAGAAATCAATGAGTTGTATCGTTACAACTCATCATTAGGTATCGCAACTTTGACCATATTATGTCTGCCAAGCTTGAATTTGCCGCCCCCTAAACTTGCCGCCCGGGGCATGGGCCCCGGCTTGCCCCCCCCTAGATCCGGCCCTGTGCAGATGTGTACAATACACCCAGATTTCGACAGTTCGTTCGTGTTCCGCGCACGCCTCAAAGAGATGCCAGCAAACGGGACTGTTCTAAAGAAATACTGCTACCCTGAAACAAAGGGCTAGGAAGGAACATGGATGGGTTTTAGTCAGTAAAAGTCTGACATTCCCTTCCGCTCCGCCCAGAGCAGGAGGGGTAATTTGATGATTTCCCATCCGAAAAAAATAGGTATGTTAAGTTCCATATATTGAGGATACGCCTATTACCATGACGTGTATTGCTAACAATGCAAAATAAATTCATGGCAAATATTTGTTTGGACACAACTAAAAATGGAAAAATAAAAAACTTTTTTGCAAAAATAAAACCGACTTCAAAAACACAAAAAAGTGAAAAAAAAATTGCAACAAAGTTTTTTTAAAGTGAAAAATCTACCAGCACAAGCACGCGAGGTGCTTGCACCTCGCGCAACACGCAAATACTAGTTATACTATATAAAGCTCGATTACCCCTCACTGACTGACTGACTGACTCACTGACATAATTGTTCTCCCAGATGGTGGATGGGGAGGTGGGTATATTTTGACAGAATCGTAAACAACTAACTCCCGCGAGGATGGGAAAAGTGCCAAACCTCCCCTTTTCGCCCCCCTTCCTCCCCCTCCCTATCATAACTCGGAAACAAAGAGACTTGGAACATTTTTTTTTTCAGATTTGTATTGAGGAGACTCGGGAAAGTAAAAACCAGTTTTCAAAATTGACCCCTTTTTCCCCCTTCTCCCCCCTTTAGGCGGATCTCGGAAGTTGAGAGACTTGGAACATTTTTATTTTCAGATTCGTAAGAAGGGGCCTAAATTTAGTCAAAATCATTTCTCAAAACTCCCTACTCTCCCCCCCTTCACCCCTCCCCCCATCGTATCTCGGAAACTAGGACACGTAGCGGCTTTTTGATTTTTACTATAAATTATTATTGAGGAGCGTTTAAATTTGTATACGGAGGGTATCCTCCCCTCCCCAACCTCCCCTAAAAATAAAAGGGCTATAACTTCGTAACGGTCAGAGATAGCCATTATGTGTTTGAACAAATATTATAGTAGGCGTCGAAACCTGTCTGGTGGTGGTAGGTTCTGAGTAGAGCGAACCTGCGAGACCGAGTGGAGCGAAGGGGGGAGGTGGCGAGCGAAGCGAGCCGGCGACCTCCGCAGCGTAACGAAGGTTGAGTGGGTGAAGTATAACTCAGGGGCGACGACAAGCAACTTTAGGGTTATGTTTTTTATAATGGGTCTCAGTTTCTATGTAAGGTTTTTTACTTGTTTTTATTAGGTTTTTTTATATTAATTTTATAATGTTTTAGGGGTTCTTAAGGGTTTTCATAGTGATTTAGGGGTAGTTGTAACGGATTTTCCAATTATTTTAAAGATTTATATGGATTCTTAAAATTTTATGAGGGTAAGGAATACTTCTCAAGAACACGACAACACGCGAGCTGCGCGCAGCTCGCGCACCCACGCAAATACTAGTCTTCTTCTATAATATAAAAATAAATCACAAAATGTGTTGGTAAGCGCATAACTCAACAACGCCTGGACCAATGTGACCAATTTTTTTTTTAAATGTTCGTTGGAGTTCAAGGATGGTTTTTACGGCGAGAAAAAGAAAAAAAAAGAAAGGTAGGTAGGTAGTAGGTAGGTAGTAGGTAGGTAGTAGGTAGGTAGTAGGTAGGTAGTAGGTAGGTAGTAGGTAGGTAGTAGGTAGTAGGTAGGTAGTAGGTAGGTAGTAGGTAGGTAGTAGGTAGGTAGTAGGTAGGTAGTAGGTAGGTAGTAGGTAGGTAGTAGGTAGGTAGTAGGTAGGTAGTAGGTAGGTAGTAGGTAGGTAGTAGGTAGGTAGTAGGTAGGTAGTAGGTAGCTTATGTGACGCAGACGAAGTTGCGTGGGTCAGCTAGTTTGTGTATAAAAGTAACTATTACTTTTAAATAATCATGTTTATCTATGATATTCTATTTATAAACACAATTTGAATATTCAAAAAATATTTATGCCGTAAAGACGTGTAGTGCTTTGCCGAAATTAAAAAAAAACATTCACCTCAGACTATAGGCATTGAACCAATTTGGACTAAGTATATGTATAGTTATTTGTGGCAATTTTCATTCCCGCACACGTGCGGGAAAGTGGAAAAAATCGCACGCGTGTGAAATACATTGCATGTTGTACCTAATCGTAGTGCGTTATGGACCAGTTTTCGAGGAAGTGTATTGAAAAATAATTTTATGATATTGTTTGGTGCACGAATCTGCAGTTCCTGATGATCCTGGAATAGATACCATTTTCAACTAGGACTTACAACTTTATGCCCCATTGCAACTAACATCTCCATGGGAACTGTCTAGATTGATATCTACGATGAACTCTAAAAAGGCACCCGGATTCGATCTAATTACTCCGAAAATCCTGCCACGAAAGGGGGAGTATTTCTTACTATCGTCATTAGTGCCTCTCTCAGATCTTCTTATGTCCCTGCTCTCTAGAAAATATCACAAATTGTAATGATCCTTAAGCCTGGAAAGCCAGAAAATGAAGTTTTATCTTACCGTCCTAGCCTTACTATCGAAGTTATGGGACAGGGTCGTCCTGAACACGCTGAAAACTCACCACAAGAAAACCAAGTTGCTGATCACCAATTCGGATTTCGCGAGCAACACTCCACCATAAAACATGTACACCGAGTCTACCACACCACAAGACAATGCCTAGAAAAGAAGAAGTATTGCTCAACAGTTCTCCTCGACGTCCAACAAGCCTTTGACCGAGTAAGGCTTAGAGGACTATTATTAACCCCTGACCAAAATATGAGGTGTTATAAATTTAACGTGCCTGTCTGTGTATCTGTCTGTGGTATCGTAGCTCCCAAACGGATGAACCGATTTTCGTTTAGTTTTTTTTGTGTCATAGATAATTTTATCCCGAGTGTTCTTAGTCATGTTTCATGAAAATCGGTTCAGCCGTTTGAAGATCATCAGCTCTTTTTTAGTTGATGAGGGGATCTGACTAACTTCCTTATATCCCGAGTGTTCTAAGCCATGTTTCATGAAAATCGGTTCAGCCATTTGAAGATCGTCAGCTCTTTTCTAGTTGAGGAGGGGATCTGATCGATTCGAAATTTGGTACCGTATGATATTGAAAGTATATGGTAAGGTAACCATGACGTGATCAGCCGTTTTAAGACCATCAGCTCTTTAATAGTTGATGAGGGGATCTGACTACCTTCCATATGTCCTATCGATTCGAAATTTGGTACCGTGTTACTTCAATGATATTGAAAGTATATGGTAAGGTAACCATGACCTGATCAGCCATTTGAAGAACATCAGCTCTTTAATAGTTGATGAGGGGATCTGCTGACTACCTTCCATTAATCTATTAAATCAAAACTAATATGATACCTAGTACCTAACTAAGATACTAACTCAACTAACTAATCACTATAAATACTTTCCTAATACTTCATCATCTGCCTAGCCTTTTCCCAACTATATTGGGGTCGGCTTCCAGTTTTACCGGATGCAGCTGAATACCAGTATTTTACATGGAGCGACTGCCTATCTGACCTCCACAACCCAGTTAGTACTGGGCAATACGATACCCCTTGGTAAGACTGGTTGACAGACTTTTTGGGCCACTGACTACCTAACGACTGTCAAAGATCTACAAATGACAGCCGGGACCAACGGCTTAACGAGCTTTCCGAGGCACGGAGGAAACTCGGTATGTAATGGGTGGTCACCCATGCACAGACCAACCTAGGCAAGCACGGCTTAACCTAACGATCGACCCGAGCGGCTGTTATTATTTTGCCACGAGCTCCTCCTTTCCTAATACTACTTTCCTAATACTTATACCTACTTTAAAAAGGACAAAATAAAAGTAAAATTACAAATTTTAAAAACCCCCCGACAAAAAAATATAACTCTAAAAACTAACAAATAATATTTTAAACATATTATAATTATTATCGTCACTATTTTGTAAGTTCAAATATTTTTATTTTTCAAGCGTCGCGTCGTCGCCGTCGCGTCGGGAGACAGCTAAGTGAGAAAAATCAAGGCGGAATTATAACACCCGAGCCGTAGGCGATGGGGTTTTAGAGCCGAGAACTGCAATAACAAATGTCCACGTGTATCAAACTACGTTTTTCAATACACTTTCGAAAAAATAAAATAAAATATAACGAAAAATATTTTTGCCACGAAATATGAAACTATGGACCAGTTTTCGAGGAAGTGTATTGAAAAAGAATTTACTCCTAAAAATTCGCAAAATCGACACAACCGTCAACGTCGTCTGCCCTCACATGTCTGCACAGAGTACCTATGCATGTCTGCCCGGCCGGTCTGCCCGTTCGGGTCGCCGCACTTAGTGACGCCCACCCCCGCCAGCATACCGCACACCGAGCTTGCCGCACGCGGCATTACGTAGAGCAGTGTTTTTCAACCTTTTTCATGACACGACCCCCTTAGTATGAAAAAATATCTGGCGAACCCCTTCGCTTTTTTTTCATGTATCGGGGGGCCCCCGGGGGGTCGCGACCCCCAGGTTGAGAAACACTGACGTAGAGCGTAGACTAGGTATGCATGAAACTTAAGACCGCTCGTACTTATATGTAATTCGTAATAATTAATTAGCTGTTGTTGGAAAAATACTATAGAAACTTTTGCGGTCCCCCGATGCGACGACGCGCGACGCGACGCTTGGAAAATAAAAATATTTGAACTTACATATTAGATGTGACGATAATAATTATAATATGTTATTAAATAATATTTGTTAGTCTATTAAAGAAATATATTTTTGTGTCGCGGGTTTTTTAAATTTTTAATTTTACTTTTTGCAAGTAAAAGTTGCTTTTGCCCCATTAAATGTTACTTGCTCATGAAATCATACCTTAGTGATAGGCAACTTCAAGTAAAGGTACGAAACGCTAGACCCTCTAGGTGCGTTGCAGGGCCCGTCCCAGGAACCCAGTTTCGTATAATATATTTACCAGTGACCTCCCTCAATGCCCTGACGTATTTTTAGCAACCTACGCTGATGATGATGTGTTCCCGGCCTGTAATCAGGCTGCAAAATCAACTTAACAGGACCCACGACTGGCTAAACAAATGGCGTATAAAGGCAAGTGCGCCTAAATCGCATTACATCACCTTTACACACAGACATGGAAATTACGAAATTATGGTTAGACCTGCTGTCTTGTATGGATCAGAATGTTGGGCCAAAAAAGGGATGTATGAAAGGCATTTGCATGTCGCGGAGATGACATCCTCATCTCCGCTACATGCAAATGCCTTTCATACAGGTTCAGAAGTCTGTGACAAAAACATTATTTAGAAATCAAACAAAGTTCACCGACTTCGTAGCTTCTTGACCTTTGTTTGATTAATTTGGTGTTTTTGTCACCGACTTCACGTTATTTTTCACTTTTTTATTTTTTTTTGTTTGTTTTTTGTCGGTTTTTATTTTTTCGGTTTCATGTGCCTAGTGTCACCATTATACTTGCTTTGGTGAAGGAAAACATCTTGCGGAAACCAGTATGCCTGAGAGATATTTCTTGACGACATGCAAAGCCAAGTCAGTGATGATCCATGGGTGGCATAAAAAGTCTGACACCAGGGTTGTTAGGCACTAACCAGTAACCACACGATAAAAAAGAAAGAAAGAAGAATCGTATTATGGTAATATTGTTACCAAAAGGACGAATATTTTAATCTGGCAAAATGCTAACTTGGCAACACTGAACTTCGAGTTACGTCAAAAACCCGCAATACTACCATTAGGTCATTGCATTGTTGTCTCACATTGTCTTGTTGTCGTGTTTAGTGGCAAACGGTGTTTCACTGGCGGCATATTTTTAAACAAATTAAAAAATAAAATAGTTAAAAAGTATCGTTTTCCGTGTTATAAACTTTAACTCGTAGGATAAAGAAGACCAAGGTGAGAATAAGAATCGTGTTTTATGTATAGTGTTTCCAAACTCCGGTTTTCAATTGTTTACAGACAAAACTTTCTGTCATTGTTATTCTTTTGTTATCTTGAAATATCAAATACTTTCTATTGTTTCCTTTGTAAAATCTCAGGATATCTGTGATATGTGCAGATCTGCATCTACTTACCTAATTTAATAATGATGCATGACTGAAACAAACAAATTGCCAATGACGTTTACAAACAAATTGAGCGTATTTTGATCTACCTCTAACAATGTAAAGAGCAAGTTTTACCATTATTAAACTATATTCAAACAAATCCTTCCTTCTGTATTATCAACAATGGGATAAAATTATTGCAATTCTTTTTACAACTTAGCATATTGGTAGAACAATGGCCAGTCATTGTAAAAAATTGTACATAGAGTACTGTTACTTTCTGTAGCATTTACTTAGTCACAAATTAAATTAAACACTAACTTAAATTAGTACTTAAATTATAAAATTTCAATCATCAAGAATGAAAAGAGTTACAAATACAGGTATCTTGAAAAAATTTCATCCTTCACATATGTTCCATGTTGTGACCTTATTTTGACACTTAACTAATCATTGATTATATGTTATGTGTAATTTAAACTTGATAAAAGGCCTTATTACATTACACGATTTATCGGGCCCTGTCGATTGTGACCGCTCATTATGTAGGGACCCCCTGACTCCCTGTTTCTTATTACACTTCCCTGTGTCTATTTTCCTTCCCTTCCCCTTCTGGAAGGGCCCGATAAATCGTGTAATGTAATAAGGCCTTGAGGCCCAAACAAAAAAACACCCACCAACTCAGGCAAGCTCGTCTTAACGTGACGATCAACCTTAGGGGCTGTTATTATTTAGCCACGAGCTCCTCAAGCATTTTATTGTCATTTACATGAATAGAATAATATTTAATGTTGCTGGAAGTAGTCAACAAAGAGAAACGAGTCGAAATTTATAAAAATATCTCTTCAAATCTAGGTTTTACAAAATATATAAAAAATATAAGCAGAAAACAATGCAATGTGTTCTTAGTAATAATAAAAGATTGAAATATAATCCGCACTGGGCCCGCGTGGTGGATTATAGCCCATTCCCTCTCATAGAGAGGAGGCCTGTGTCCCAGCAGTGGGAACATTAATAGGCTGATGATGATGATGATGACAAGAAGAAAAGAATAGGTACATGCTTTCGAAAGGTTTTAAAAAACATCCAGATATTAAGATGTCATCATTGCACCATATTGTGTTCAAAATTAATTGAGAACAATGAAGTTGGGATACATAAACATGGTGCTTCAATAATCTGATCTCAAGCAAGCCCATAGCAATAACAAGCAACAAGTTATCTGTGGCTATGCTTTTGTTATTGTCCAAGTCACATGTGCATAGAAAGTTGTGCCAGAATCATTGTAACAGAATCATGCTTATGGTTCAAAGTTTGGTGTGTTTTATTTATTTATTATGATGCGCTCTGTATATTTACTGACATTCAGCATTTTTTGTGTAACAGTTTGGTGTAAATACAAAACATATATCTTACTCATAATGAAAAGCAAAAAAGTCATCTGTCTGTTATTATTGCTGAAATTAACCTATTTGGTGTTGCTCCGAAAAACAGTGTAGGTATATTTTTATTTATGTTAGTTTTTAAGTGTGCTTCTTGCATATTTGTAATGTGTCAAATAAACATTTTTCTTTAGAATGATTTATGCTAGTGAGACTTATGAGACACATTTCATCCAGACAAGATAATCTGTGTTTACAGACCAATATCATAACAATAATACAATTTGAATATCAATACTTATCATAGATAACATAATATTATGTACATACTTCTTAAACTAAGAACATAGCAATGTATGTACATAAGCAAGAATTTATGTATCAGATAAATATAAGTTGTACCACTTCAAGTACTGTGTGTTTATCATATTAAAATATTGCTTTACTGGTTATTAACTTATAACACTTAAATTTTCTTTTATTGCTAAGGAACTTGGTCTATATGAGTTACATATAAGGGCTTATTTTTCATGACTCTTGCTTCAGTTTAGTTTTTTATATCCATGCCTATCTTAAGGGTTAAGCTGCGCTTGCCTAGGTTGGTCCGTGAATGAGTGACCGCCCATAACACACCGAGTTTTCTCCGTACCTCGGAAAGCACGTTAAGCCATTGATCCCGGCTGTCATTTTTAGATCTTTGACAGTCGTTACAAGTAGTCAGTGGCCCAAAAAGTCTGACAACCAGTCTTACCAAGTGGTATCCTATTACCCAGGACTAACTGGCTTTTGGAGGTCAGATAGGCAGTCGGTCTAAGTAAAATACAGGTATTCAGCTGCATCTGGTTAGACTGAAAGCCGACCACAACATAGTTGGGTAAAGGCTAGGCAGATGATGATGTTCCATTTCTAGATAACATAATCTAGATGGCCGCAACTGACTAGTTGTAAGTAAGCTTAAACTCAGACAAACACAAGCAGGTGAAGGAAAACATTATGAGAAAACCAGCATAATTATCCTTTAATTTAAAAATAAAAACGAAATCAACATCCAAGAAGCCACACTCGGCCTGCTCGCTGAATGATAACCGACTCCCTCCCACAAAAGGGCCTACGTTCCAGCACTGGGAATATTAACGATTGATTACACTTTTGAATACACTTTAGCTACATAGTGTACTAGATCATCTCAGACACTAATCTGCATTGTCCTCATGTGAATTGAGCAAGATTATGTCTGGAACTCTGGACTTCAAAAGAGACTATGATCTCTGAGTTTGTTTCGGCTGTTTCTTCTCAGAGTAGTCAGGTACGAAACACCAGCCCCATCTTGTTTTTAAAAAATGACGTGTAAAAGTGTTTGTAAAAATCTACTTGCAAAATAAACATCATTTATCATTAAAGTCACCATGAATAATTATGAAAAAGAACAGAATTTTCAGTCGTCTCTAGATGGAAGCGAGGCTTTCAAATTATTTTGATCTTTCTTAACATCATGTGTCTGTTCCAGGATGGCGTGGACGCCGTATCAGAAGTTTCTAGCAATTATGCTTGTAGTGACAGGCTCCATAAACTCTTTGAGTACTAAGTGGGCTGATAAGCTAGAAGCCAAGGGTTCTGACGGACAGGTCAGACCCTTTGAACATCCATTTCTGCAGGTAATGACGACCGTTTATATACAACCTTAGTTACGTTTAATTTATTAATACCTTTTGTTCGCGCCGTATAGTGACGGATATTATGGGGTCGAAGTTCCAACAAATTCACAAGTTTAAAAAAATTAAATCCAATTTTTTAATGTTAAAACCTTACTTACCAGTACCTACATACCAGTACTATTCAATGCATGCATCAGCTTAATGTGTTGAGTGCGTTACATTGAGTCTTAACGTAAAACGTGATTTTTTACCCCAAAAAAAGTCGATTCCCAGCAATAATTTTTGCGAACAGTTACTTATTTAATTTGATGCACCTAAAGCTTAGTTGACGGCTTCGTGAAAGGGTCCGTTTACACCTTGTTTAAACATTCATTAAGTATTACTTATTATGCACAACAATGTAATTTGTAACATCGTTAAGATAATTAATTTGTAATACATGTTTAAATGTACTTATCTAATATATAATCTGATTCTCGAAAACGGCTCCAACGATTTTCATGAAACGTACATGTGATGTACGAATAGGGTTTCGGGGGCGATAAATCGATCTAGCTAGGTTATATTTTTAGAAAAAAAAAAACCGAGCAAAGCTTGGTCATCCAGATATTGGAAATTAATTAGCTTCAAGTAGAGCACGATGTAATGGGCATCGACGTAACTGCATTTAAGACTCCCAGCCCGCTTAGCATGAAGGCTGTAGACACGAAAGAGAAACGACAAATCTTTTGTTCATCTGTCATTGAATCGCCAAAATGACAGATGAACAAAAGATTTGTCGATTCTCTTTCGTGTCTACGTCGTTCATGCTAAGCGGGGTGGGTAGACATTTATCGTTGGTTTTACAGAAAAATAATCTGCTAAACTGTTAATGTGCCCGTCGACTTTGGCCAGCAGTGGGATCTCCTTCGTCATGTCGATGATTGCATATATTAGAGTCAAATTAGCTTCGACAAGAACTCTGAAGTAGGTACAGGTCCCACAAAGTGCAGGTCGAATTACACAATGACGCAGGCTAACAGTAGGTACCTAACAGTAATCGTTATTTCCTATTCCTCAAAACTATTTTTATTTGTGTATCTGAGTTGTTTTGCTCTCATTTAGGCGACGGCTATGTTCTTTGGTGAGATGCTGTGCCTCCTGACTTTCAAGCTGATTTATTTCAAGACCAAGAACACCGGTGGCCACCCCCTCACAAATGGAAACCAGGACTTCAATCCATTTATCTTGATGCCTGCCGCTATGTTTGACCTGGTAAGTAAACTAACGTTTAAACGGCCCTTTCATAGTTAATTTCCCTCTGAATGCTATTTATTTCAAGGAGAATGAAGATCATTCAGATTCTTCTTCTTAGCATGTCGGTGGCAAAAGTGTTTAAGGCAGGAGCTAAATTAGCAACTCTCTTTGTGGTGGTCCAAACTTCGTTTGAAATACTGTTAGAATAAAGTTCTAATCCGCTTGCACTACAAAGTGGTTGTTACGTCAGTCACTGCGGGCCGAATAGTGCGAAATGAGTGTCTTTTTGCGATTTACAAAAAATCTATTGATTGGACTAAAAAAGTAAAACACTATGATGCAAATCAAATCAAATCAAATCAAATCATCTTTATTTGTGAACACAGGTAATATTATGCATGCTAATATTATGTTGCTTGTAGAATTATTTGCCAAAAAATCAGAATGATTGCATGTATTTTAGTATGGTTATTACTCGTTATAAGAATTTTTTAGAGATAAGTGTGTTCGTGATTTTTTTTTATCGAGTAAAATTAGTTCTGTCATGTTTTCAAAACACTATCATACTAGCTTATATCCTGAAGAATATCATATATTTTTCTGGTTTTGTTTATTGCAGTGAATCATGTGGTTTTTTGCATTATAAAACTCGCGTTTAGCTCTTGTAGTCGCCTTGTAAGCGCCAGGTAGGTAGCCCGCAAATTTCAATTTTTCTTAAGTTTTTTTGCAATTATCAGGTCAGTATTTATTTAACCCCATTGAAGGACGTTTTCATGAAATTGATAAACATTATACGAGTTACGGACGCGAATCATATTTTTATCAACATACAACCTAACCGTGACCTGGAAATTGCAAGAAAAAATTGAATTTGGCGGGCTTCCCTGGCCTTAAATATGTTTGGCCCAAAGTTCAGCTATACGAACTCCGCTCGCTGATGCAGTCATAAGATCATCTAGCTAGATGGAAGGTGGATCACTATCTGTGAAGAAACGCCATATAGGTACACACTTGAAATATAGATCACTATAAATAGTTACATATGTTAAATAGTTATATTAACTCTGTAAGGACTAGCTGTGCCTAACTATTGTGTATTCCTCGACTCCACTCGCCAAGATTTATCAGGGAATCTAAAATGGCCGCTTTATCAGAATCGTAAAATAAATCACGTTAAATATTTAACAAATGAATTAATAAAACATTTTTTTTTAACGTGATTCATACTAAGATTCTGCGTGGATGCTGCTAAAGTGGCCATTTTAGATCCCCTGTACTATGTACAGACGCCAGCAAATCAAGCTAGTTGAATCTGCCAAATTTATTTTATCACTGAGGTATTAGGTTCAACGTTGTGCTGTTGTCTGTAACTAAAACAAAGCCGCAGGATTTTTTTTAAATTGAATCATTTAAAAACCCCTCTGCTATATTCTGGTAAAAAAAACAATGAGAAAGTGTTTCTCGAGTATCAAATTATTATTATTTATTTATTTACACTTTTAAAATTTCATTTTTTTCTAAACTCTAGAAGTTAGAGATTTTAAATAAAAAAACGTTTTATAGCAATTTTTATCAGGTTTTTTAGTTATTGTGTACAAAATTAAACTCTTTTTCGAGTCCTTTTTGTTTCGAAAGTATATCTTGTTGTGTACTTAAAAAATTAATTGCAATTTTAAAAGTGTGATACTTATTTTTGCAGGCCAGTGTAGTATGAAAAGTAATAATGGCACTTTACGATGGCTTCTGACGTTTGAATGTTTTTATCAGTTTCCGTTAATGAGGAAACAAACCAAAGCCATACCTACTACATTGACGTATATGGTCTCTAATTGGAATTAATTACTATCCAGCAGAATCAGTCCGTTAAACAGCCAAAACGTATGCTTCGAACAGATTTAAATTAATTATCGGTTCGTTCAGTTTCGTTGATTAATCAGTTTCGCTGATTTGTGTGAATTCGACAGTTGCGTCAACTCGATAATTTCCATAATTTGCCAGTTTTTGCAATTTGTCAGTAAACTCGAGGAAAAAATATAATGATCAAAATTAATGTGACAAACGCGACTCTGTTTTAAATGTACAGAATATTGATATGACAAACAACGGTTGGTTTTATCACTATCAGCGCAATAAACAAAACAAGATGGATTCTGTGCCGTCAGATATGCATTATTGATGCTATCTCGAGTTACGGACTTATGACATTTATGCTTTGTACCTGAAACAGTAATAGCGACAGAAAACCCATATTTTTTTAATAATCTGTGAATACTGTTTATGGCTCGATTTATACAAAGGGAAGTGAAAGAGCCGCTATCGAACTGAAATCTATTAATTCTGTCGCCTCAAATCTTACCTTGACATCTACCATACCTTACATACCTTTCCATATACGTATTCAAAGGTAGGTAGGTACTAGGTTCCAAATTCCAGACAGAATCTGCTCGATTAGTTGGTTTAGCCATTACTTATTGGTCGCAAATCGCAATGGGGTGGCTAAGGCAAAGTAAATCTCAGATGGCGTCACCATAGTTGGTCTCAATCTGACTAATGAGGTTAAGGCTGATGCTCCAGGGTAGCCCGCGAAATTCAAATTTTCTTACGTTTTTGGCAAATTGCAGGCCAGTGCTAGGTTGTATGTTGATTAAAATATTGGACGCGATTGTAAGACGTATGTAGTTACAGAATTATAATCATCAAAACCATCAATACAACCCTCCAAGTTCATAAAGGTCGAGAAACGATTTTTTCAAGGTCAAAGTCATTGCTAGACCTTTATGAACTTGGAGGGTTGTATTGATGGTTTTGATGATTATAATTCTGTAACTACATACGTCTTACAATCGCGTCCAATATTTTAATCAACATACAACCTTGCACTGGCTTGCAATTTGCCAAAAACGTAAGAAAATTTGAATTTCGCGGGCTGGTCGAAGCATTCACCTTAAGCTATTTTAACCTTTAGGGTCCCAGCCGTGCCCGTGCATTGTTATTTTAATTGTGTCTGTAATTGCGGGTATTGAAGTATAATATATTACGATATTATTACATCGACATTACCACATTTTCAACCAATGACGATGTTCGGGTAAGTACCAAATATGCCTCCCCATTGCTACTGCTGAGGAGGTCCTGAGTTCATTTACCGGTACGGGCGAACTAATTGGGTATTTCTATATTATTATTTAAATTTTATCGGTAGCATCAACGGAATCTAGTTTTGTGACCGGTTGGCTCGCTCCATTTTATTGGAAACTTAAACAGAACTTGAGAAATATAGGTACTGCCTAATCCTTTAAATGTTTTCATTTAAAAATATGTCTCCAGCCAGATCATTCCTTCGTGAAAATAATATTTTTGTTATCGTGCCGTTTCGTTTGTTGATAAAACACCGTACATAGAGCACGGCGACGCGACGCCTCGGAAGCTGCTAAGTATTAGAGATTGTTTTGTCAACATTTTTCGTACAAGGTATGTGTGAGCGGCACTACTATTACTGAAATATGGGTGTAAAAAGACCGTTGAAGAAGCCAAAAGGCACTTGTTCTTCCCGTCATCGTCATTGAGATCATTCCGTACCTTAAAAGGTAAAAAGGAACCCTTATGAGCTAGACCTAGCAAGCTGAAATTTATTTATTTTATTTATTACTAGCGGACGTCCCGCGGTTTCACCCGCGTAGTTCCCGTTCCCGTGGGAGTATGGGGATAAAATATAGCCTATGTTACTCAGGGTGAATGTAGCTTTCTAATGGTGAAAGAATTTTTGAAATCGGTCCAGTAGTTTTTGAGCCTATTCATTACAAACAAACAAACAAACAAAGTTTTCCTCTTTATAATATTAGTATAGAAAACTTTATGCACTTAATGTATACGTACAAAGGCGGACTTCAATGCCTTTGGCATTTTTACCAGTCTACATTAGGGTGAGGCAGAGACAAAACAGTTTATACCATTCTGAGGTCTTTAGTCCCTATTAGGTGTTTAAAAATCAAGGTCCTGAGTCAACACGATAAAAAGATACGGGTAAATTTAGATTTTCGCGAAAATTTGTAAGTACCAAAATTTACCTTAATTTTCAACTTTTTTTTATTTTTCGCAATTTTCCCTTGTGCTGTAATACCTCGCTTTTAACCAAAATTTACAATTCTAGGTCAACCGGAAGTACCCTATAGGTTTTGGGTCGAAAACCTACAACACACATCTCTAAATGGCCTAAAAACCCTATTAATTTTCGAATAATTATTATTTAATGACCTAATTTTTAGTTGCTTTTAAATCAATTAATAGCTGGGTCAATGTGTTAAAACATTTTTTACGTCACCGCGGTCCACCATACAAAATGAACGGGGGATGTGGTGGTGTCGACACTGTCAAGTACCCTATTCTGCCAATGCCCTGTGACAGTAACTGTATACGTTTCTAACATACAGAGTGGATACAGAAGCTAAAACGTTTACCACTTATCAGTATTATCAGTACTTACATCATTTTGAACCCCCCATTGCACATGATATTTTTCGTCTGTTATTAAAAAAAAAACGCTATTTCCTTGCACGAATTCTTGTCGCGCTGACGATCGGTCGCGTACGGTCGATCGTGACGTCATGTCAGCGAGAACATAATACGGCTGTCTGCCGCCGCTAACGTCAGCGTCGCAGTATGCTGCTCTAAAGAACACAATGTATACACGTACGCGACCGACCGTCAGCGCGACAAGAATCCTGCCTGCACCGGCCTGCACGGTCAAAATTTATGGAACAACATTTTTTTCCTTCTATCTAGTATATAAGGAAAGACGCCCGTCTCTAGTTGCACGTTGCCGATGCGACGATTCCGTGCTCTGTGGTTAACTCTGTCGACTCATATAAACTGATTCCCCGTGTCAATTGAACAAATTACAGAAACTTGAGCTCAGCGCTAAATCTCACGAATCAGTTCAGTCAGTACCCTGCTACTGCATTACCAGACGGTCTGGTAATGTCAGCAAGTTCTTTAAACAAACCAGACCTTTCGTTTAAAGAACTTGCTGATACAATAATTGTGCCAATTAGCGCCAAGCGCAAATTTTGGAAGTCCGCAACGACTTGCGTTATTACCTCTAGTCTGCCGGCCGCGGCGATTCCGGTTTTGCTCTATGATAAAACTCAAACTTTTACGTTAACTGTATTTGCGAAAAGGTTATCGGAGCAACAGAAGCATATGTACGCGCTACTAAATAAAGACGCTAGAAAAGACTACAATAAAATTATGCGATTATTCGTAGTACCAAACACAAAAAGCTTTCATCTTCGTTCACATCATTCATCGTCAACGTCATCCATCACCATTCATTCACTAGACTTGCGTTTAGTTCTGACGCGTCAATGATTTTCATTCAAGAAACCGTGTTTTGTTTCTGCTAAGCGTATCCGAGCAACAGGCAACTGCGACCGGCTTGCGTCTTCCTGAAGTATTTTTGTAGTATGTAAGTACCTGTTGCTTCCCAGCTGGCGACGTATCCATTCATGAAAGTGATTTACCCGTATCGTATATCCCTTTCATTGAAAGTTATGTGTCGCTGACCGTACGCTACACAGTATTCATTTTTAATTCGCGTATGATTTTTAATTTGTTTCTTTATAGTTAAAATTATTGAAAATACATGCTGCGCCAAATAAATTAGGAATCGGCCAAGAAAATGAAAATGTAAATGATGTTGATTGTTAGAATCGTGGACTTTATAAAGTACTAGCGGACGTCACGCGGTTTCACCCGCATAGTTATAGTCTAAGATCCCTTGAAGAACGACCTTCACCGAGCTGGTTATTGGATGAAAAGTGTTTTATTTCAAATTAAATATGTCAAAAAATATATTGCAAATGGGTTGTCTAAAAAATTTCAGTCCAGAATATGATTAATTATCAATTCATTTTTTAAATATATTTTTTAACTTTTCTCTGGTTTGCTTAATAGACAAATTCCATACCAATTGAAAGTATGAAGCCTATAGAATATATACAAACTTTAGGTTGACCGGTTAACCTAACGTTTGCATATTCTATAGGCTATAGAATATGCAAAAGTTATGCAGCCTATAGAATGTGCAAATGTTAGGTTAACCTAACGTTTGCATATTTTACAGGTTTCATACTTTCGATTGGTATGGAATTCGTCTATTAGCCAAACCAGCGAAATGTAGAAAAAAAAAAAAAAAAAAATTGTGGACTGAAATTTTTTAGACAACCCGTTTGCAATATATTTTTTGACATATTTAATTTGAAATAAAACACTTTTCATCCAATAACCAGCTCGGTGAAGGTCGTTCTTAAAGGGATCTTATACTATTACCGTTCCCATGGGAGTACGGGTATAAAATATAGCCTATGTTATTCAGGGTGAATGTAGCTTTCTAATGGTGAAAGAATTTTTGAAATCGGCGCAGTAGTTTTTGAGTTTATTCATTACAAAGGAGAGGAAAGATTTGTATTTTTGTGTGTATCCAGTGTCGCATACACACAAAAATACAAATCTTTCCTCTTTATAATATTAGTGTAGATAAATGCTTAGGTTATGGACATTTTTGGCGCAGCCGTGAGGCACACAGCTGTTTTCGTCCTTTTTTTGTATCTTTTATTTTATGTGTGCTTTTATCGGACGTCAAATTTTTTTTTTTCTTTCTTTAGGTTGGAGTATAAATGCTTAGTGCTTATTCTTATCATTCTCCTCCTGCCTTTATCTCAATTTATTTGTGGTCAGCGCATCATATCTTCTTCCATACTTCTCTATTCCTCGACATCTCATCAGACACTTCATTTCTTGCCATACCATCCTTTACACAGTCAATTCATACTCAAAACTTTTCTCACGATATTTTCGACTAAGTATAGGGCCAATAAGTTTTAAACTAGTACACTATAGTGATTTTCGCACAAAAAAATATCATTTATTCCGTCCGTTAAATGTATGTACCTTTTCTGTCTCTTTAATTTATATGTTAGTTCCTTTCGTACGTAATAAATAAGCAGAGAAAACAAGTGCTTCGATAAGATGTTTTAAAATAGGGCGAAGTAAAAATATCCAGGCACCGAGTGAACGGATGCTGGGAAATCAATAACGGCCACTCACACTCATTGCATTGCCTGCTGCACTGCGCAGAAGTGTCGGATTTCATTTTAAATTGCGGCCATCTTGGCTTCGATATTGCAAAATACAATGTACATTATTTACAAACATTTAACATTTATACATCTAACTTGATTAAAATAACAACTGGCAGTTGTTATTTTAATCAAGTTAGCCTTAGGCACATCGAAATAAATAATTAGAAAAATGCCTATTTAAGCAGACACTATTGTATGCTATGTAGGTAAATAAGTAGGTAAATGTGGGTATCAATCAATCAGAGTTCGGATAACTAAGTATCATTGATTATTATTTCCACAATTATTTTCTTAACAAAAATTGCTATCAATGTTACTGCACAACTATATCCGAACGCGTTTTGGCGTTTCTACGCCTATCTAAACGAGTTAATTAGCAACTTGAAAAAACCGGCCAAGTGCGAGTCGGACTCGCGCACGAAGGGTTCCGTACCATTATTATCAAAAAAAGGGCAAAAAAATCACGTTTGTTGTATGGGAGCCCCCCTTAAATATTAATTTTATTCTGTTTTTAGTATTTGTTGTTATAACGGCAACAGAAATACATCATCTGTGAAAATTTCAACTGTCTAGCTGTCACGGTTCATGAGATACAGCCTGGTGACAGACAGACGGACAGACAGCGAAGTCTTGTTAATAGGGTTCCGTTTTTACCCTTTGGGTACGGAACCCTAAAAACGGTCACAAACATTGTTTTTAATAAAAATATAGATTTTTAGTAGGTATGTACATTTTTGTTTAGTTTACTTTGTTACTGTTTCACTATTTATGAATATATTGGTGTCGATTCTGTTGTGCACAAACTAAACTTAATTTAGGCTATTGCTGTCTTTTACTAAAAAGGCAGTGCGCGAACAGGACGGCTATAGCTATGAACTAAGTTAGATATGTCAAACTAGTTTATGCCTTGCGCTTCACCGTGTTTTTAGTCGACATGTTTTTACGTGCACCCTTCATTTGTATAGAAATATTAGTTCCAACTAAATTTGACAGCTCTAAACTTCGTCCGTCTCTTTCTCGTTTTTTTACAGAGGAAAAGATAGCAATAGCCCAAATTAAGTTTATTTTGTGCATAACAGAATCGACACCCTTGTTAGTTACTAAAAAGCCGAAAAATAAAGAAATTCTTGTTCATTTAATCCCTTTGAATGACTTTTTCAGGTTGTATTGATGATTTTAATAATAGGGTATATGCATGACTTTTTTATATCACTCTAAACAAAGCGTATTTACATCAGAAATAGCAAAGTGAAATTATTTTTTTAATATCTATAAAAATACTAAGTTATAAGCATCTGAGACTGCTGATTAGACAGAGAGATCCGATATAGCGAATGACGTCATTCGCTACATCGACGTACAAAATCCATACTAAATTCCGTTTATCTAGAAAGAGATAGAAACAAAAGTTTAAATGGTTATAATTTTTCTGTTGTTTGGCCGATTTATGTCTTGTTTTCGCTTTTTGTCATTATGTTTATAGTACTTTAACATTTCGTATCGAAATAAAAAAAAGAAAATGTATGCATATTCCCTATTATGATTCAGTAACTACATACCCATGTGCTACGGTCGCGAATCATATTTCATCAACATACAACCTGACACTAATCTGCAAATTGCAGAAAACGTTAGACAATTTGAATTTCGCGGCCTACGCTAGCGCTTTCACCTTACCAATCTTACCATAGATAGTAAAGTAGTTTTTCGCGAAGCGCCTTTGCGAACTATGTACTTCGTTAACTTAGGCTGCGTTCACACTATGTCGTGACGACAGATACTCGTGTACTTTTAAATGTCGTAGCTTGTGTATCGTCCACGGCTTTTTCCAACTAAAAACCAACGATAAATTAATCGTCACGACATAGTGGCAACGCTGCCTTTCTCGAATTCTAATTTGTCGCTTTTTTCGATCTTCTGGGGATTCATGTCACCAATTATGAAACTGCCGTTTTGACGCACTGGCGCATGGCGATGGCGCGGCCCCAAATTACAATAAATGTTTGAAATAGATTACTTTTAAATATAAACTTGTAAATACCACTTAATTTACAGTTACAGTGGCGGTCTACATAGTGTTAGCGAACTTATTTGTTTTTCATTGCCGATTCTCACTTTTGCATTACGGCACGTCGTCGGACGGCAACACGGAATGTTTTTGCCGCTCGACCCTGTGCCGCCATTGCCATTGTGCCCATATTCGCACGCCGTATTTATAGAAAAACTGGAGAGAGAGAGAGGGTTAGGTTAGAGCAGATTCTGCTCTAACCTAACTCTCTCTGCAAGCAGAAGCTCAAAAAAAAAAAATCCACGTTTTGCAATTTTTGTTCATTGATGCTCCACTCCTATTTTTTTATTACTTAGATTGTCTTCACAACTAAATTTTATTTTCTTCTTCAGATTGGAACATCGATTATGTATATCGGTCTTACGCTGACTTACGTGAGCAGCTTCCAGATGTTCCGAGGATCCATCATCGTCTTCGTTGCTGTGCTGTCCATGACGTTCCTGGATCGGCGTATCATTCGCCGGGAGTGGGTTGGAATATGTAAGTACTTTGATACTAGTATAGGAAGAGGAACAAAGAAATTAAGCCAGCAAAAGGACGTATACACTGACCTTATCGGAGACTCACATTATCGCCTCATATCAGGCGGGTTTCGGCCAAACACAAGCCTTTAGGCCTGAATTCCTGCCACGCTGACGTCGGTCGCGCGTACGAGAATACATTGTGTTCTATATAGCACCATACTGCGACGCCGAGCGACGCAGACCAACAGCCGTATTTTGTTCTAGCTGACGTCACGACCGACCGTACGCGACCGACATCAGAGTAGCAGAAATTTAGGCCTTAAGGTGAATGCTCCAACCAGCTCGCGAAATTCAAATTTTCTTTTGTTTTTTGCAATTTGCTAGTTGTATGTTGATTAAAATATTATTCGCGGCAGTAAGACGTATGTAGTAACAGAATTATAATCATCAAAATCATCAATACAACCATCCAAGTTCATGTAACTCGATTGAATAACTTTTTCATGAAATAGTCATTCAATCGAGTAAGTAATCGAGTAAAGGGTTAACAGACTGCAATCGGCGGATCGATACAGCAGGGTGCAATGCCCTAAAGCTTAGGGCATTGCACCCTGCCTGTATCGATCCGCCCGGGGCGGGAGCCAGTGATTTTACACGCATACTTAAAGTAGTTAGTTTTGAACACTCAATGGTACAAAGTCTGTAATTTGGGATAACTAGAGCTACAAGTTGCTTGGTAGAGGGAACCAATATCTCAATTACCGAGCAGTGAAGACAACAGGGGTAAACAGGGGGATGAAATGATATGACTCCTCCCCCATCATCTGCTTAGCTTTTTCCCAACTATGTTGGGGTCAGCTTCCAATCTAACCGGATGCAGCTAAATACCAGTATTTAATGTAAGTTTTTAATGTAAGATCTTTACTTTAAACACCTCCAGGACCTCCGTACTATTCAATCCATCCATCGGCGCAATGTTTTGAGTGCGTTACATTGAGTTCTACCACAAAACATGATTTTCACCCCAAAAGAAAAAGTCGTTTGCCAGTAATAATTTTTGCGTAAAGTTACATAATTTGATGTACAGAATGCTTGGTTGACCGCTTAGTGATGAGTTCTTTTACACCCTGATAGGTTGATAGGATTTATTCTTCGTTTGGCCCACTGAGTTTCGTCCCACATAACAAAATCCTATTCTATTTATACGTATAACTAATTGGTAACATGATAAGGTTTCGATCTGATTAGAGGTTTTGTTATTGTGTTTAATAGTTTATTTATAAAAAAAAGAAACATTATTTCAAAACGAGCTCTCTCTAGCGAAGTGTTTTGTTTCTTTTGGCGAAGTCTGCTTGAATTTTATCATTTAATTAATGGACGTTGAGAAGACGATGATCCTAGATGAAAATTAGCCTAGGTACATCTTCAGGTAACTTATCAATCTAAGTTCATATCGACCGGTGCATGGCATTCAGATCGAGTTAGGTACTTTAACATTGCAAACTGAAATAAAATAGTACATTGTTCACCGAGAGGAGAAAGTGACCGATTACCGTCGAGGGTGTCGTTTGAAGCCCGAGCCGTAGGCGAGGGCTTTAAAACACCCGAGATCGGGAATCGCACCTTCTCTCGAGTGATACATAGTGCTTTATACTACACCTACGAGGAAAATAAAAAACTCAAACAACACACAAATTGGAAATGGCGCCAATGGCGTCTGCAATTTTCACATGTTCTTTTTTCAAATTGTTTATCCTGCCGCCGCAGGGTCGCACTGCCAGCCCGACACCATCCAACACACAGCTAGTGGCCAGTGTCATTTTGCGAACTTGGAGATAAAAACTCACTGTAAAAACTTTTTGGCTTTTGATATTTAGGTTACCGGCGCATAGTCTTACCCAAAATTAAAAAAGAAAAACCACGTAAGAAATGGATTTTCATACACTTTTCTCTCCCGCTCAGATGCGTTTTCTCCCCGCATATTTGTTCGATATGCAATGACATACTTTCTACCGTAAATTTGATAAAGTATCAAGGTACTTTCCAAGCAGGTGTAGTATAAACAATATTTTTTAATAACCATATCAGTCAGTCAAATAGATACCTACTTAGTTAGGTGCATAATGTTTAGTGTTCGCTTCGTGAAAGTACGATCGGGCGTTGTCGTGCAAAACAATGAGATGTTGTCAAAACAGTCGCTGATTTGTTTGCAAACGAAATAGGGACAACACGTTAACGTACTTACGATCTGCACTATTCACACTACTTAATTTTAGTCCTTATTTGGGGTTGCTCAGTGCTCAGCATGTCTTCCTCATTCATACATATCATGTCGTCATCTCAGCAGTCATCCCTTTCTAGCCTAGCTAGCATCCTTCACCCAGTCCATCCATAGTTTCTTTGGTCTTCCTCTACTCTTATTGCCATATAAGTTTCTTTGGTCTTCCTCTACTCTTATTGCCATATAAGTTTCTTTGGTCTTACTCTACTCTTATTGCCATATAAGTTTCTTTGGTCTTCCTCTACTCATATAAGTTTCTTTGGTCTTCCTCTACTCTGTGAGGGTAGCAATAAAATAATATATATGCATGTACCTACAAAAAGAATAAAGATCAGTGATTACTCAGCTATGGTGGTTTCAATAAGCGCTCCACTTTTACATGGCGCAGCCGGTTAATTAATTCGTTTTAAAAAGTGTCTCTTGTCGCGAATTGTTTGTTAAATGAACCATTAAACAAATATGGATAGCGTTTTATCGCCGCCGTCTCCGTTTCAATTCGACGGAAATTCACTTGAGTTAGCGTCTGGGGCGTTGAGTCAAAGATGGTCAAAATGGAGGAAAGGTTACGAAATATACATCAAAGCTTGTGAAATAGACAAGAAATCGGAGGAAATACAGATAAATATTCTCTTACATGTCATTGGAGAACAATGTCGAGAAATTTTGGAGCAATTAAACGTAAAATTTAAGACGGCAAAAGAGATATTAGAAGGATTGGATGAGCATTTTAAGACAAAGAAGAATGTAACTGTGGAGCGGCATAGATTTTTCACAAGGGATCAGAAAGAAAATGAAACTATTGAACAATATGTTTTTGAATTGCGGCGCTTATCTTCAACCTGTGAGTTTCAAACATTGAACGAACAATTAATAAAAGACAGGTTGGTGTGTGGTGTAAAAAGTTCGGCGATACGAGAAAGATTATTACGTGAAGAGGATTTGGATCTTAAAAAAGCGCTGGAGATATGTCGAGTAGCTGTTGTTTCAAGAGTGTATTCAGAAAACATAAGACGAGAAAATGAGCACTTGTATGAAATTGAGGGGCGTGAAGAAGAAAATAGTGGAGTGTTTTCTCTACGACGTGGTGTGACGTCATGGCGAGGTCGTGGTGGAATACGAGGCAGAGGCCGTGGTGCAGGACATGCAGGCGGAACGAACGGGAAGGGCGCGCGCGCGCCGCCGCTTGCGCCCCCTGGCGTGAGGTCAGAGTCAACAGCTGGCGCGCGTACCTATGGAGCGCGCGGATCAACGCAACGGCATAGTAAAAGTGGTGGACAGTGCGGTCACTGTGGAAGTGTGCATAAAAAATTTGAATGTCCGGCTTACGGAAAAGTGTGTTTGCGATGCTCGAAAATGAACCATTTTGCTCGCGTATGTGGTGTATTCTACGTTGAAGAATCACAGGACCAGGTAATACATTCAATTAATGGTAAAAATGATTGGAACTTAGATTTAGAAATAAATGAAAATACAGTGCACTTTAAATTAGACACAGGTGCAGATGTAAATGTTTTGCCAGCTTGTTATTTGTCACAATTAGGGATAGATACCAGTGATTTGTTAGAAACAAATACCAAATTAAATGGTTATTCAGGGGCAACGATAAAAGTTTTAGGAAAAATTAATTTACAAGCATATTACAAAAATAAAATGTATTTACTAGAATTTAAAGTAGCAGATGTACAGTCAGTACCAATCTTAGGTCGTTACGCTTGTATGGAGCTGGACGTAGTGAGACGTGTTATGTCGGTGCAAGAAAATAGTGATCGGAGAGAATATCCGGTATTAATTAATCGATATCAAGACGTATTTGAAGGAGTCGGTTGTTTGCCAGGAGAATACAAAATTCAGCTAAAAGATAATGTTGTTCCAGTTGTCCACGCCCCACGAAAATTGCCTTTTGCTATAAAAGATGATGTAAAGAAAAAATTAGATGAGATGGAATCGCAGGGTATTATTTCAAAAGTAGAAGGGCCGTCAGACTGGGTGAGCAGTATAACAGTGGTTAAAAAATCAAATGGTGACTTACGCATATGCTTGGACCCAAAGGAGCTTAATCAAGCTATCAAAAGGGAACATTTTAGGTTACCAACACTTGATGAAATAGTGTCAAAGTTGTCTGGGGCGAAATATTTTAGCACTTTAGACGCTTCATCTGGTTTTTGGAATATAAAGTTAGATAGCTCATCTGATTATTGCACGTTTAATACGCCTTTTGGCAGATACAAATTCCTGAGAATGCCTTATGGAATATGCTCAGCATCTGAGGTATTTCATAAGAAAATATACGAAAATTTTGATGATATTGAGGGTGTTTGCATGTATATTGATGATTTATTAATATACGGAGATACAAAAGAACAACATAACAGCAGATTGAAGAAAGTACTAGATAGGTGTAGGAAAATAAATTTAAAATTGAACAAAAGCAAATGTAAGTTTGGTCTGCAAGAAATAAAGTATTTAGGTCATAAAATTACTAAAAACGGTCTGTGCCCCGATGAGAGTCATTTATCAGCAATAATTAACATGCCAAAACCACAGAATAAAAAAGACATAGAACGATTATTAGGGTTAATTACTTATGTGGGAACGTTCATACCAAATCTATCTGATAAAACCTTACCGCTTAGAGAGTTACTAAAGAAAGAAACAGAATGGCATTGGAATGAGAGACACGATAATTGTTTTCAGGAAATAAAGAAATGTTTAATAGCCGCACCAGTGTTGCAGTACTACAACATGACCGATCCTATAATCATATCAGTAGACGCAAGTAAAAGTGGGTTAGGTGCTTGTCTCATGCAGAATGGGTTACCCGTTTGTTACGCGTCTAAATCACTAACTCACACAGAACAGCGCTACGCGCAGATAGAAAAAGAATTGTACGCGTGTGTGTTTGCTTGCGAGAGGTTTCATGCCTATATTTACGGGAGGCCCGATGTTACAATAGAAACCGACCATAAGCCACTGATTAGTATAATTAAAAAACCAATAGTAGATTCTCCTGCTCGCTTACAACGAATGTTAATGAGATTGCAAAAATATTATTTTAAATTGGTTTACAAGCCAGGTAAACACCTGTTTATCGCTGACGCGTTGTCACGTGCTTATGAGCCGGCCAGCGCGCTGCACGAGACCGCGGCATTGTTCGACGGCGAGGTCTGTGCGATTACGCGCGAGAGCGAAAACTACACATTACAGCTCGCTTCTCAGTACCAGTACATCAATGACAGATATTTCATTAAATTACAAAAACATACGGAAAATGACGAAGAACTCATTAAATTAAAACAATATATTTTGAAAGGATGGCCTAGTGATAAAAATAAAATACCGGAGGTGGCTTCACCCTATTGGAATTATAAGGAGGAGTTGTCTGTGTCATATGGTTTGATTTGGAAGGGAGAAAGAGTGGTTATTCCTAAAAAATTAAGATCAGACTTATTAAAAAAAATACATATAGGGCACGTAGGATTAGAAAAATGCAAGTTAAGGGCAAGGGAAACTGTTTTTTGGCCCACAATAAATAATGAATTAAAAAATTTAATTACAAACTGTGATATTTGTTTAACCTACAGAAAAAATAATCAAAAAGAAAAACTGCAACCACATGAAGTTCCGGAGCGACCTTGGTCGAAAGTAGGTGTCGATTTATTTCAGCTAAAAGGGTTAAATTACTTGCTGTTAGTGGACTATTTCAGTAAATTTTTTGAATTATGTGAACTAAAACAAACTGATTCACAGTATGTAATAAATTGCCTGAAAAATATATTTAGTCGTCAAGGGATACCTAATATAGTGAATAGTGACTGTGGTCCACAGTTTATATCGGCTGGCTTCAGGGACTTTGCCAATGAATGGAATTTTATCCATGTTACGTCATCACCGCATTACCCACAATCGAATGGGATGATTGAGCGAACAGTACAAACTGTAAAAAATATTATTTCAAAGAGTAGCGAAGATAGTTCGGATTACCGCCTAGCCTTATTGGAGTGTTTAAATACGCCCTTAGATAATGACTTGCCGTCTCCTGCTGAACTGTTACAAAGTAGGAAATTACGTAGTGTTGTCCCGATTTTCAATGAAAGACTAAAGCCAAAATTACAAGAAAATGTTCGTAGTAAATTGGTAAACAGACAAAATAAACAAAAACATTATTATGACAAAAATGCAAGAAATCTTCAAACATTGAAAGTCGGACAAAAGGTTAAAATACTAGACAAGACATTATTAAATAAAAGGCGCTGGAAACCTGGAACAATAACACGAGTAGTAACTAGCCGGTCGTATGAAATACAATTATTATCGGGTAGAAAACTGATAAGAAACCGTCGGCACATAATTAAAGATTCACAAAACCGACATGATACGCCTACATACAATTTTTATTATGATGACATACAGCTACCAACAGAATGCACTCAAAATAATGTAAATATTAACGAAAATGTAAACAATAATAATAATAACTATGTAACTCGTTCCGGCAGGATAGTGAGGCCGCCGATTAGATGGGGCATTCCGCAGTCCAGCTGAGGCTGCATAAATACCTACCTGCCCTGCTGCCTCTTACCTGTTTACCTAAGTATCAATGTGCATGAATGGTTTTTACTTTATAAAATAATATAATATTTTAGTATATTCATTAAGACCAATTTAGTTTAGTTTAAATTATGAAAATAATCTAATAATAAATAAATAAATAACATTTATTAAATAAGGATAATAATGTAATAAAAATTGAATAAAATATAAATAACATTTATTAAATAAGGATAATAATGTAATAAAAATTGAATAAAATATAAATAACATTTATTAAATAAGGATAATAATGTAATAAAAATTGAATAAAATATAAATACATCTGAATACAATAACAATAAAAATGTTATTATACAAAGTATGTGCTAATCCATATTTCTTGAAAATTATTAACTAGTATTCTAAATACTAAGTATCTCAATAAGTACATACATAATCAATTACATTTTTATCTTTTATCTTTCTTTGTGAAGAAAGGATGAAACGATATTATATAGTCTTATAATTCAATTAGGTGTAAGTTCTTAATAATAATGTACCTACTCGTAAAAATACATTGCATGAAATTTATAACAAACAAGCTTTTGGATGAACTTATAATTTGTGATTAATTTATATTTTTAAATTGTTAAGAAGGGAGATGTGAGGGTAGCAATAAAATAATATATATGCATGTACCTACAAAAAGAATAAAGATCAGTGATTACTCAGCTATGGTGGTTTCAATAAGCGCTCCACTTTTACATACTCTTATTGCCATATAAGTTTCTTTGGTCTTACTCTACTCTTATTGCCATATAAGTTTCTTTGGTCTTCCTCCACTCATATAAGTTTCTTTGGTCTTCCTCTACTCTTATTGCCATATAAGTTTCTTTGGTCTTACTCTACTCTTATTGCCATATAAGTTTCTTTGGTCTTACTCTACTCTTATTGCCATATAAGTTTCTTTGGTCTTCCTCTACTCTTATTGCCATATAAGTTTCTTTGGTCTTCCTCTACTCTTATTGCCATATAAGTTTCTTTGGTCTTACTCTACTCTTATTGCCATATAAGTTTCTTTGGTCTTACTCTACTCTTATTGCCATATAAGTTTCTTTGGTCTTCCTCTACTCTTATTGCCATATAAGTTTCTTTGGTCTTCCTCTACTCATATAAGTTTCTTTGGTCTTCCTCTACTCTTATTGCCATATAAGTTTCTTTGGTTTTACTCTACTCTTATTGCCATATAAATTTCTTTGGTCTTACTCTACTCTTATTGCCATATAAATTTCTTTGGTCTTACTCTACTCTTATTGCCATATAAGTTTCTTTGGTCTTCCTCTACTCTTATTGCCATATAAGTTTCTTTGGTCTTCCTCTACTCTTATTGCCATATAAGTTTCTTTGGTCTTCCTCTACTCATATAAGTTTCTTTGGTCTTCCTCTACTCTTATTGCCATATAAGTTTCTTTGGTTTTACTCTACTCTTATTGCCATATAAATTTCTTTGGTCTTACTCTACTCTTATTGCCATATAAGTTTCTTTGGTCTTCCTCTACTCTTATTGCCATATAAGTTTCTTTGGTCTTCCTCTACTCATATAAGTTTCTTTGGTCTTCCTCTACTCTTATTGCCATATAAGTTTCTTTGGTCTTCCTCTACTCTTATTGCCATATAAGTTTCTTTGGTCTTCCTCTACTCTTATTGCCATATAAGTTTCTTTGGTCTTCCTCTACTCTTATTGCCATATAAGTTTCTTTGGTCTTACTCTACTCTTATTGCCATATAAGTTTCTTTGGTCTTACTCTACTCTTATTGCCATATAAGTTTCTTTGGTCTTCCTCTACTCTTATTGCCATATAAGTTTCTTTGGTCTTCCTCTACTCATATAAGTTTCTTTGGTCTTCCTCTACTCTTATTGCCATATAAGTTTCTTTGGTTTTACTCTACTCTTATTGCCATATAAATTTCTTTGGTCTTACTCTACTCTTATTGCCATATAAGTTTCTTTGGTCTTCCTCTACTCTTATTGCCATATAAGTTTCTTTGGTCTTCCTCTACTCATATAAGTTTCTTTGGTCTTCCTCTACTCATATAAGTTTCTTTGGTCTTCCTCTACTCTTATTGCCATATAAGTTTCTTTGGTCTTACTCTACTCTTATTGCCATATAAGTTTCTTTGGTCTTACTCTACTCTTATTGCCATATAAGTTTCTTTGGTCTTCCTCTACTCTTATTGCCATATAAGTTTCTTTGGTCTTCCTCTACTCATATAAGTTTCTTTGGTCTTCCTCTACTCATATAAGTTTCTTTGGTCTTCCTCTACTCATATAAGTTTCTTTCGTCTTCCTCTACTCATATAAGTTTCTTTGGTCTTCCTCTACTCTTATTGCCATATAAATTCATACTCAACATTTTCCTCATTCCTCCGCATCACAGTCATGTCCATTCTACGATAACCGATTATCACACAACTTTTCAGTCACCTGCGCCACTTATAGACTTCCTCTTATGTACCTACTCGTCTATTCTCGTCTAGTTTTATTTTATCCATTCGTGTAACACCCCACATCCCCTTAGTATTCTCATGTCAGCCACATGCAAATTGCTTAGGGGTTCTATATATTGCGTTAAAAGTACGTATTGTTCCGGTGGTGACCTGCCGCCATTTCATCCAACCAGTTTTAATTCTGTACTTAACTTACTTACGAATTATATTAAATAAAAAACATATAAAATAATATCAAATTATACTAATATTAAATTGCGTTCGCAAGTTCAACCTGTTACTTGTCGGTTCTTATTTTATTATTCCGAAAATTTTGCTTGCTGATAGAAACTAACCATCGAATATAATAATTCGTATATGAGAACTAGCCAAGTCAGACCTTAGGCTACAATATATTCTCGTAAGTTATAAGAAAAAATGATATGTTATGTTGTTATTTAAATAAATTTCAGGACTGACCATTGAACTTGGCACCCATTTAGATTTCACTTTTTTGTCGTTGAAGTCAAAAACCAAGGCTTATATCATAATATTGAACTTGGCTCTCATTTCACATTTATGTTTTTGATGGGATACATCATTCATTATTTCATTCGTGCAACAAATAGGGAAGATGCATACATTTTCTTTTGTTTATTTCGATACGGAATGTTAAAGTACTATAAAAATAATGACAAAAAGCGGAAACAAGACATAAATCGGCCGAATAACACAAAAGTTATAACCATTTAAACTTTTGTTTCTATCTCTTTCTAGATAAACGGAATTTAGTATGGATTTGTACGTCGATGCAGAGAATGACGTCATTCGTGTTATCGGATCTCTCTGTCTAATCAGCAGTTTCAAATGCTTATAACTTAGTATTTTTAATAGATATTTAAAAAATAATTTCACTTGGCTATTTCTGATGTTAATACGCTTTGTTTAGAGTGATAAAAAAAAATCATGCATCTACCATAATAAATATCATTGTAGGGTGCACTTGAAATATTTGGCACATTTCCAGGGGTGTGAAAGTGCTTATGAATATAAACAGCACTGGGCGACGAAGGTTACAAAGCTCACAAAAGTACCTGTTGCTGATTCATATTTGATTTTTATATGCAACAGCCTTATTGGCATCGATATTTCAAACTCGTCTAGAAAGTAAAACTATTTTCCACTTGGCAGGGTGCCAACACTTTCAGTTTCGCTCTGTTGACAAGGGTCATGTTGACAAACTTCATAAATTAATAACGACGTAAAAAGAACGTGCATCATCGTCAGCTTTTTATGCCTCAAGTGCTCATTTACGGAGACGCGGCGCGTCGTGCGGCGCGGCCCACTTTCAATTCAAACATTAGGGCTCATTTCTGGTGTCGACGGCGCGTTCGTGTTCCACGCGCGCCTCAAAGAGAGTCAGCAATAGGAAGGGGTCCAAGCCGGTGGCAAGGGCCGATGCTTGCCGGGGCTGCGGAGATACCGTGGCCCCGGAACACAAAGGGCGATGAAGAAACATGGATGGGTTTTAGTCAGTAAAAGTCTGACACTCCCTCCTGCTCCGCCCAGAGAAGTCATTTGATGATTTCCCATCCGAAAAAAAAGGGCTCATTTCTGGACACGCGGCGCGTCGTCCTTTTCTACACAGTTGTAGTAGTTTATCATTTGGGTTTTTACAATCATGAATGAGAGCAGCGGTGGCCCAGTGGTGGCGGCCCCGACTTATGAACAGTAAGTTGTGGGTTCGAACCCAGACAGGCGCATTACTTTGTGTAATTTATTTCATTACCACTGCTCTCAAAAACGGTGAAGGAAAACATCGTGAGGAAACCGTCATGTCCTAGAACCAAAAAATTCGAAGACATGTGAGATCTACCAATCCGCACTGGGCCCGCGTGGTGGATTATAGCCCATTTCCTCTCATAGAGAGGAGGCCTGTGTCCCAGCAGTGGAAACATTAATAGGCTGATGATGATGATGATGAATCATGAATGCGCATCCCAGTGCACAGCTGGACTTAGGCATTCCCAATTGCACGCCACTGAGTTGGATCTCAACTCCTAGCCTATTTTTGGTACGGGGTGTAGGAATAGTTTGGAATCGATCGGTTTACTCTCCAATCAGCATTTTTCTCATCATTTTCGTCAAAAAGTACCTACGTGCTTTTTTATCATGTGAGTTAAATGTCGTAGTACCTTATGATCAGATAGTCATGTGCAACATAAGTAGATACTTTAATTTAACATTTGGCAGCTTCACTTGAAATAGTAGAGATCAAAAACGTTTCTTTGTTACAATATAATAAGGAAACGAAACTTTCCTTGGTTTGAATAGTCGATGTAATCTGCAACAGGCCGGGCAAGACGGGCATGTAGGTACTATCGTGGTCTTTTCCGCCTGACCAGTTTAATTTTTTCGCTTAAATCATGCGGAGGCCACGCCCCTTTAAAAACTGGGCCTATTATTAAAGCGTCAACTTTGGCGCGCAAAATAACAATAACTCTCGTTTGGCGTGCGTCGTCAGTGCGCTCGGCCGATTCGGTATTTTTTCATTCATTATTTCTATACAAAGTCAACGGGGCGAGGCTAGAGAGCGTTTCTATGTTGCGAGTGCAAGCAAAAATTAGCTTAGGGTCAGGCGGGAGTGTCCTCGATAGTACATTGTCAATGTTGTAATCTGTTTAGGTATAAATTTGTGAAATCCTTTGTTCTGAACCCTACAAAGAACTGCAATAACCAAACAATCTTATTACCCAAAGCCTTATGGCTTTTAATATACGTATTTTTCATCGATTGCAATAACATATAAGTCGGTAACACGAAAGATTTGTCATGATTGTAATCAAAACTTAGGTATTCCTTTGTTCTATACTAGGCTCATTCCTTTGTTCTCATTCAGTAGCCCGCACAAACGTAGATAGATAGGTGGGGGTGTTCTATTTTCAGGTGATCAGCCTCGAACCCACCCGGACGGATGCTGCAACCGGGAATAAATCAATATCCGACCTCTGTACCCACGCACAGGGTGCAGCTACCACAGCGCGCGCATCCTTAACGTCCCCCCCACACAACCCCGCTCCTACCCTGGCTAGGTTAGGCTATACTGCAGGACGATCAAGGCAAAATAGACCTGTAATTATCAAGGGTGTAAAAATATTCTTAAAGAATCCGAAAGGCATGTTCTCCCCGTCATTGCGATCATTTTTTTGTACTAGACCATTCCTGGGAACCTTCTAGTTTCGGAGATATTGGGGGTCAAAGCTGCAACTTTATTTTTATTTTTTAATACATGTTTTTAATGTATGATTTTTACTTTAAATACCTCCACGACCCGCGTACTATTCAATCAATCTATCAGCATAATATTTTGAGTGCGTTACATTGTGTCCTACTGTAAAACTTAATTTTAACCCCAAAATAGTCTTACCACGGGGTAACATGCTACTTAGTAAGAAGTCGTCCCAAACATAGTTGGGTGTAGGCAGGCACATGGTATGTGGAGATTCGTATCAATGGAAAAAGCGCCCGCTTCCATTCACAAGTGCAGCGAGTAAATCTACACACAAGCCTGTTGCTCCGAGCCGCAACTCCGCAAGTCATTGTTCCGTTCAGAGATTTTTTTCAAGCTCCTCCTGGTAACGGACCGGCTGACTGAGATGTTTGAAACTTTGAATGAACACTAACTTAATGTACGGAAATTGCGGGTTTCGTTCCAGGAAATTAGTAAAAATAAAAAGTAATTAAATAAAACTGTTGGAAGCAGGCGGGACCCATTTGAATTTAAAATTATGAATATATTTAGGAATGGAATGCCGCCTGCTTCTTCATTTTTTTTTATGTGCTTGTATTTTCTTCTCAGTTTTTCCAGTCAGAGTTTTTAGTTTTTGTTAATAAAACAAAGCACCTGCCATGTTCTCTATCTGCCATGTCATCTCTTTGCACGTAGTTTTAATAAAATAATATATAAATACATTTAATGCAGTACTAATATTGAATGCGGTTCCGAACATTTTTTTTTTTTTTTTTCGGTTGGGAAATCATCAAATAACTCCTCCCGCTCTGGGCGGAGCAGGAGGGAGTGTCAGACTTTTACTGACTAAAACCCATCCATGTTCCTTCATCGCCCTTTGTGTTCCGGGGCCACGGTATCTCTTTCGAACAGTCCCGCAACCCGCAACGGCAGGTTCCGAACATCACTCGCACTTGACCGGCCACCCATACCCCATAGGGGTGGAGGTGGTGGACGGAAGGGGGCGAGTGATGCAACCCTTTTTGGACTAAGTAGATATAACCAACCTCTGGGCTACCTACAGAGTGTAAACAGACTTCACGAAGCCGTCAACCAAGCATTCTGTATATCAAACTGAGTAACTCTGCGCAAAAATGTTTGCTGGGAAACAATATTTTAATCAAAATACAACCTAGCACTGGCCTGCAAATTGCAAAAAACGAAAGAAAATTTGAATTTCGCGGGCTACCCTGGAGCATCAGCCTTAAGAATCTATAATGAAAATATCAAGTTTTAATCAGCCTAATTCGGAGATACTAAACTGCAACAATAGCGTCAACTTTTAATTATATACAGTAATAGCCTTTTATATCTACACTAATATTATAACGAGGAAAGATTTGTATTTTTGTTTGTGAATGTTTGTAACGAATAAACTTAAATACTACTGGACCGATTTGAAAAATTCTTTCAGCAATGGACAGCTACATTATCAGCGAGTAGCATATGCTATATTTTATCCCCGTACTTCCACGGGAACGGCAACTACGCAGGTGAAACAGCGTGACGTCCGCTAGTGTTTTATGAAATTATCATACAGTGAACGTACCTATTTATAAAAACCGGCCAAGTGCGAGTCGGACTCGCGCACGAAGGGTTCCGTACCATTATTTAAAAACATTAGACAAAACTGCAAAAAAAAACACGTTTGTTGTATGGGAGCCCCCCTTAAATATTGATTTAATTCTGTTTTTAGTATTTGTTGTTATAGCGGCAACAGAAATACATCATCTGTGAAAATTTCAACTGTCTAGCTGTCACGGTTCATGAGATACAGCCTGGTGACAGACAGACGGACAGACAGCGAAGTCTTAGTAATAGGGTTCCGTTTTTACCCTTTGGGTACGGAACCCTAATAAATCGACCTGAAATACAGAATTCTGATGCAAGCAGCTCGAGCCTCCTCAGTTTTTACTCAAAAATCTAAAAATCAGTATCCTTTGCTCGCTAAGTAAAAAATATCTACAATTGTTGTCCAGTCGTGTAGGTACAGTGTATTTAATAAGTACCTATGTACATTAGGTACATGACATGAACTCAACATCTGTGTCGAGTGATTCACGTTATGTTTGCTCGGTACGTTTGTAACATTATCTACTCAAATGACTCATTAGTCATTAGGTACATATTTATTTAGAATTGATCGTGTTGTGTTCCTTAAAAGTTGCTATGACAATTCAGCATACTGGCTGCAACGACCAATGATATATAAACTATAGATACGTTGTCCGCACTCTAAAATGACAACATGAAATGAAGCCAATTGGCCACATCGCGCTTAGTTACGCACCAACCTGTCGCGCGACGCTACGCTTGTTTATAAATTAATAAATCCTGTGACGTGACTGAAGATGTATATTTATCTCCCTCTCGCAACAGGCATCCCGCCGTTCGGTGTCATATTTTCTTTCTCTTTCTTCACGCTTATAAGTAGTTCTAGTATTTTCGCGATGTTGGTTCATGACGTGTGTCTATATATAATACGTCATTGGCAACGACACTATAATCTTGCTTGCAGTCTTGTTTACAAATATACATTTTCAAATACTCTTAATAAATGCATAATAGAAAAGCCTGCTTAAATTTATGTATACTTTAACCCACGCCCTTTTGCAAAAAGGAGGTCTATGTATCAGTGCAACTGCAAAGTCATAGCCTGATTAGTGATTATGAAATACTAATATTATAGGTAGGTGCACCGTCATTCAATCAACGATTTGACCTGAATATAAATTCATTAATGCTGAGGCATTTTTATCAGTAACAACCTTTATTGTGTAGTTGAGAATACCTAAATTATATACGTAAATGTCGTGACTTCGTGAGCTCGTATCTTTCAATTCAAATGGATTTTATTCAAGTTTGGATAAGATTTTACCCGGTACTTTCGCATCTATTCCTATATTGATCTTTTTTGGATTCTTTTTAGAAATGTACAATGTACAAAATCATGGCATACATAAAACTTACGCCTTTATGCCTTGGGGGTGAGCAGAAACAACAGAATGCATAGGTACTACATACCTACATACTACTAATACTTTTCATATAGTTTCCGTGTAATCGTTTTTTTTTTTGCGAACGCTGTCATTGTTTCGGCCACAACTCAATAAGTATTAATATATTCAAAGTATCAAGTTTAAAGGAAATCGTGGTTATAGACGTACGATTCCAGTTGAACTTTGACAAAGTAGCAGTCATGTCAAGCATGCATGAAATATTAGAATGAGTGTTCAAAAACAACTTCAGACAAAAAATCATAATCAGGGATGAGGACTAGTTTTAGATTGTAATAGAAACCTATAATATATCTTAACCTATGGTGCACAGACTTGGTCTTTGAATAACGTCCAGAAGTCCAAACTCGAGGTTTGCCAACGAGCAATAGAGCGCAGTATCCTAGGTGTTAAATTAACGGATCGTGTTCAAAATACAATACTTCGCTCCAAAACAAATATAGCTATCGTGGCTCAAAATGCTTCCCAGCTCAAATAGGACTGAGCGGGACATATCTACCGCATGCAGGGCATGCCGGTCAAACTGAGGGCCAAAATAGCAGGAAGCCGGTCAAACTGAGGGCCAAAATAGCAGGAAACTGGTGATCTGACACAGTGGGTCGCGGCAGGCCACGAAGGAGATGGCGGGACGAAATGGAAGGAGTGAAAGAAAGAAAAAGCATTTATTAGCCTGCACAGGACAAAACACAAATTAAAATGGTTAAATTAACAGTACAACTAATAATAAAAAAATAAAAAAACAAAGAAAAATAAAAAAAAACTTGAAATGAAATTGGTCCTGTACGAGGCCAAAAGGCCCCTATCTCAGCAGAAGGCCTCCTGCGGGTCTCCTCCTGGGGGTCTCCTGCTGGGAGGCCTTTGCCCGCAGGAGTGGGATTGAGCAGGCGGAACCGACAGTCCTTTGTTCAAATAACGCGGAGATTCAACGCTTTTTGAAAGTCAAGTCACAAAATTAAAGTCAGCCTTTACCAGTTCCTATTACTCGAGCTACCACAAAGTGATGCGAAACTCCCTAGCAACACGCCGCTACTTACTATATTTATAGTTAAGAACCATTACAGAGATTACTAAATATATTAATGTATGTTTGAATCAATCGCTTGTATCTTTTACGAATTTATTAAGTCTGATAGACGTTGTGTTGGGAGCCCGCACACTAGGTGGACCGATGACCTGGTGAAGGTTGCGGGGATCCGCTGGACGGGAGTCGCACGAGACCGGTCAATGTCGACACTTGGGGGAAGCCTATGTCCAGCAGTGGACGTCTTTCGGCCTTGTCCCTTGTTTGTCGATTTGTTGAAAGAATATATCCTTTTTTTTCTGTTTGACTCGCATACTAGGAAATTCTATGTAGAGTAGAGTGACATGTACTTACCTATAGGCTTTTTATACCTATTACATCCACAGATCCTATGGGATACACCACGGTAGCGAAGCCGGAGTACAAGCTGATGTAGATATAATATCTTAGCCACTCGGGCCTGCTTTGCACTTTGCACTGAGTCAATATGTCAGAATGAAAATATATGTACCTATACTATTCATTCTAATGATACACCAATTATTCGGGCATAAATCCCATAGACCACCTACAATATCGTCACTCCTCCCTGAAATTCATCTGAAGATTGTCTTGAAAAGATGATCGCTTTTAGCGATGAAAACGCCCATTGTGTCACCCTATTTATAAAGTTCTACATTGTAATGAATGATACATGTTATTTGTATGGTTATGGACTTATGGTGTACATGTAAAAGAATATTCTGTCCATCGAGATTTCTGGACGATATTAAATATAACATTTACACCCACTCATCTATACCCATTGTAGTTATGAAGACCTAGCGATAGCTTACACCTTCATAAACTAAAATAGAATTTGCTGTTGTGGAATATGTTGTGCGCGTTTTATCATGTGGCAATATAATATATTTTCTTGTATCCAAATATATTTATAGTAAGTACACAACTTTTCTTTGTCTATTTCAGTGAGCGTCATAATCGGTCTCGTAGTGGTAGGTGTAACTGATGCCCTGTACCAGTCTCCTGGGGAGTCCAAAGGCAGAAACAGCCTGATCACCGGTGACTTGCTCATCATTGTGGCCCAGGTCGTCTCCGCCTGCCAGATGGTATATGAAGAGAAATACGTTGCAGGTAAGGGTTACTAAGTTCATCACTGGACGTCACGTCGGTGTAGGAAAACATTGTGAGGAAACTTGGACTTGTCAATATACGTCTAAAAACAAAAAAACTGCCTTGAGCAAGCGCCGTGGTTGGATGAAAAGAAACTGACGGTGGGACACTGATAAACTGGTATTAAGAGGACGCATTGGAAATCATGTAGTCAATGATCTCAATTTTTGTCAGTAATTACAAAACAAATGAAAATATAAGTTGGTGACCTGATAATTCATGATAAAAGCCTTATTTTGTTAGTTTTCAATACATGATTAAGTAACTTTTGTAACAGAGAAAAAAATATCAAACATACCTCTTTTTAAAAAGAGATTCACATTTTATGGGCAAACGGGACCAATTTAAGCCTCTTAACTTTCTCCGTAGATGAGCCTATACATACTCTTTAAAAAGGAATTTCTGAAATTATCGTTCCCAACTGAATTAAATAACAAAAACCATTTTGTCGTTTACGTCCTTTAAGTTATAAGCTAGCAATCCTCGCCCCGCTCAGACGCCCAGTCCCCCGCTCAGTCCCGATGCGCGCGTGCCCGGTTTTAGAACGATGCCTCGCCTTAAGGCTTACGATTGTCTGCTGTGCTGAGAAACTTGCACATAACATAAGTTTTTTTACGATTTCGTAACGTCTTCTTTACGTGTCGATGAAACTCAGATTGTATTAGACCAGTGTGTATTAGCCACCTAACACAGATCTAACATTTGTTTCGATTTAATCAAGTATTTGTTCAGGATGGGCAGAACAGAATGTAGAACATATCCTGTGCTCACACACTAACATTTTGTTTGGGATGTATCGTAGATACTCCGTTTGGCCAGATTATATCTACAGCGGCCAACCTGGACCCAAAATCGGTTAAGAGATTTCCAGATTAACCACTGTATTTCATATTCGGGCGGCAGGTGTACTTCCGGGTAGATGCAATGTGGAGGGAACGGATGTTTGACGTCGGTGAGTGGGATCACCGAGAGTCTTTATACTATCGGCCGTGCGGCCTTTTATGGGCTGCTGGGACTAAAATCTCTCTGTTCTGGTTCGGCCCTCCGTCTGTCAAAGGGCTTTATCTTTTGAACCATACCATACTATCTTGATAACATTAGTTTATTTTGATTCATGGTTGTGTCCATCAAAAGTAAACAAAAATTTCCAGCTGGTTACTCTAAAACCAGCGGTTCTCTAAATATTTTACTAAGTGTCACTTTTAACTTTTTACCCGACTACGGCGAAGACAAAAGGAAGGGTTATGATTTTTGGCGGTCAATTTATGTATGTATGTTCCACCGTAGCACCTAAACTATTCATCCGATTTTGATGAATAAGGTGTCAATAGATTCTTTTTTATGGCCCGTCGGTTAAAATGTAGCCTTTGTTACAGGATACATTTTAACCGACTTCAATAATAAGAGTACTCGATTTTACCTTGTAAACTCCGAATTAAATTAGAACGTGATTTTTTGTTGAAGTATACCACACAAATTCTTGTTTTTCTTTTTATAAATCATTCAGATTTATTGAACATTAATAAACCTTTTATTATATGCGCGTGTAGACGTTCTTTTTGTGCTTGATGAAGCATAAATGGATTTTATGTACCAGAAATATATTAGATATGGCTATTATAAAAAATAATAGCCAATACAAAACGTATTCGCGCAAGACATGTCCTGTGAGTACTTATAAAGTTAATGTTGTAGACTTGTAGAGCTGCAGAGAAAAATATAAATTATTTCGTGATATTTTTAGCAACTTTTTAAACCCAGGTGGGGGTTTACTGACTATTCCTCCCTCCCAACCCAAAATTACGTGTATTTTTTCGGTACCTATATCTTGAAAAAATTCAGAATAATATTATCTTTAAATACAGGTTAACGGGGTATATTCTGATTTAAGTCAGTTTAGAAATCGAGTCCATCAGCGTCTGTCGTCAGTCATCATCATCATTTCAACCGAAAGTCGTCCACTGCTGGACATAGGCCTCCCCCAAGTGTCGCCAAATTGACCGGTCCCATGCGACTCGCATCCAGCGGATTCCCGCAACCTTCACCAGGTCATCGGTCCACCTAGTGGGAGGCCTTCCAATGCAACATCTTCCGGTTCGCGGTCGCCACTCCAGAACTGTTCGGCCCTATCGGCCATCCGTTCAGCGAGCAATGTGTTGTCGTCAGTGCTGTCATAAAAATAACGCTTGGCTATTCAATCCCTTACATTAAACTAGCTTAGGACCAACATCCTGTGACCGCCAGACCTAAGTCCTTTTATAAAAGCTGACGGAAGTACCTTCCTACAGATAAGAACTATTGGCTATTATGAAAAGTCGGTCGTGGTGGTTTTGGCAGGTATCAGGTAACAAAGGTGTGCTGAATAGCTGCCAATTTACGTCATACTATAAGGCGTGATTTTTTATATTATTTAAGGAATAGTATGGTGATTCACCTCCTTCACCGCCAGACATTTTGTATGGCGAAAACCCACCGCCAGACACCTTAAAAGTTTGATGAATTGTAATTGAACTTAAGTTATTTTGTAATCACCCAATTAATACAGGGTGTAAAAGATCTCATCACGAAGCCGTCAACCAAGCATTCTGTATATCAAACTAAGTAACTTTACGCAAAAATTATTGCTGGGATACTACTTTTTTTTTTGGGGGTGAAAAATCATGTTTTGTGGTAGAACTCAATGTAACGCACTCAAAACATTGTGCTGATGGATGGGGTCGTGGAGGTGTTTAAAGTAAAAATCTTACATAAAAAACTTGTATTTAAATTAAAAAAAAACTTGTCAAAAAATTGGATCTTGGACCCCCAATATCTTGGTAACTAGAAGGTTCCCAGGTATGGTGTAGAACAAAAAAATGATCGCAACGACGGGGAGAACAAGAACGACGGAATTAACTTGAGACACAGAGGGAGTTTCCAAAAACAAGCTCGGAATACTTATTAAGTGCTAAAGCTCAATCACTATCATCATCATCATCAGCCTATTAATGTTCCCACTACTGGGACACAGGCCTCCTCTCTATGAGAGGGAATGGGCTATAATCCACCACGCGGGCCCAGTGCGGGTTGGTTGATGTCACATGTCTTCGAATTTTTTGGTTCTAGGACATGCCGGTTTCCTCACGATGTTTTCCTTCACCGTTTTGAGAGCAGTGGTGATGAAATAAATTACACAAAGTAATGCGCCTGTCTGGGTTCGAACCCACGACTTACTGTTCGTAAGTCGGGGCCTCGGGGCCACCACTGGGCCACCGCTGCTCACTATAGGTGCCAACATTTTGCTTAGATGACTCAAACAAGCTTAATTGTAATATATTTTCTCTATCAAAATTTTCAGGACAAAACATTCCACCGCTGCAAGCTGTTGGCTGGGAAGGCGTGTTCGGTTTCACGGTGCTATCCTCTCTGTTGGTGGTGTTCTACTGGATCCCCGCGCCCCCACACTTCGGAAACAACGCCAGGGGCACGGTCGAAGACGCCATCGATGGACTAGTGCAGATCGGTAAGGGTCAAGCAAAAAACCAACCAAGTGCGTGTCGGGCCACGCGACGAAAAAAAAATCATCCCCACTTCTCAATTTCTCATGTAGGGGAGCTACCTTAATAAAAAATATTTTCCAAAATATTATTTTACCACTTTGTCGGCATAATTGATATACGAACCCCTACAAAATTACAGCTTTCTAGTACTAACGGTCTCTTAGCCAAACCTCGGACAGACGGACATGACGAAACTATACGGGGTCGGGACTAACGTAACCCTAAAACGAAAGTTCTAGAAAAAAAAACCCCTCTCAACCTAACGTTTAACCTCAAGTACAAGTAGGGTTACCAGGGCCTAATATCAGAAATCCGGTCTTGGAGGATGAAAAATCCTGATTTTCGACAACAAAAGTCCGGTCTAGCCTAAAGTTTACCTACGATCAAACAAAAAAACGAAATTTTTATTCAAAGTTACAAAAAAAAACAATAAATTATGTTCAGTAATCAAAAGTTAAACGTAAAAGTGTTTATTATATTTTTGATTACTAAAAATAGCTTTTAAAATTTGGTTTTGACGGCAAAAAAATGATTAAAGAATTGCTCACAAGTATAATCTTTCCAGTAATACTTCTTAAGTACGATGGCTCTAATGGACTCCACTGATAGTCTGTTTCTTTCTTTCGTCCGGCATGAGTCGAAAAATCCGGTCTGGCACAAAATCCGGGCGAAGTCCGGTATTGGCATTAAAAATCCAGTCTAGACCGGATTTTTCCGGTCAGATGGTAACCCTAAGTACAACAGACGTGACTTGCAGTGACCTATATGGAAAGCAATCAATCGACCGCGGAGTAGGCACCTGCAAGCACAATCTAGTGAACAAAAGAGGATAACAGAGCCCACCGATACCGGAGCGGTTTGGTTTGGTTATAATATAACCGTTCACTTATTATGAGGATAAAAATGGGACCCTATTATTAAGACTCCACTGTCCGTGTGTCTGTCTGTTACCAGGCTGTATCTTATAAACTGTGATAGCTAGACAGTTGAAATTTTCACAGGTGACGTATTTCTGTTGCCGTTATAACAACATATAATAAAAATTAAAGGGAGCACCCCTACTACGATGGTGGGAAGCAGGGACCGATATCGATAAATAAAAAATACCGATATTTTCAAGAAGATATCATTATTGCAACTGATATTTTATGTTAATATCGATATCCATAACGAAATTATTAAATACTGCTATTAAATTATCCATAACTATATCGTTATTCTATATCGATACCCGTCGCGAGAGGGAGACGATGACGCGACCTTAGTTGCTCGCACTCGCACAGCCGCAACGCCGAGCGGCAACATTGTAACGGATAGACCAGACCCTGTGTAACTTATTTATATACGTACCTACCTATTTTCTTGGTTTTACTAGGACGATACTGATATCATTTTCGACTTATTATTACGCACTAACCATAGTGGTGATGGTAGTGGTGGTTTAGCTGCCTACTTCTTACCTTCCTACTTCTTAGTTATTTAGGTACCTAATTGGTAGTAAGTGTGATTTTTTAGATTTAGTAGAAATAGTTTGGTAAGTATAAAAATCACTTACTTACCTAACTACCTACCTACTCAGAAATAAGTTTGAACGATCACTATTTATTAGGTAATTACCTACTACGGATATTTATAAATGTAGTTATTTATCCCATTTGATGACAATAGTACCTATAGGGCGCTGTCCTATTGAGATCGCTCGTACGATGGTATGGTGCGATTCGATTGCATTCTTCGATGACATCGTGTGTCCTAGTTTGAAGCGATGCGATCATGCGTACTCGACATGTCTCTTATCATCAGAGATGCACAGTTTTTGGTGTCTGACAATATTCCTAAGGGTCCCTACAAGAAATTAAGTCATTTTGAACATTTTTGATCACTCCTTGTGAGAAAGGCAAGAAGAATTTGAACCTGCTTTATTTTTATTATAAGAGTCAGGTTCTTATTCTTGTCGACTGCGGGAACAATTGTTTTAAATAATGTATATATTAATGGCAATCACCCATATTCAAAACCCCTTTTCCGCAAAAGTAACGAGCGAGTGATGTTTGTGGTTCTCTGAACAAAGAACTACAAAATATTCTGAATATTAAAAAATATGAATAACATCAATATATGGTCTACTCGTAACATACGGGAAAACATTATTGATTTCTATACGAAATATAGCAGAAAAAAAATGTTGAAAAAACTTAATTTATGGAAAACGTCGGGACAAAAGGGTATTTTTTTCTATACCTTAGAAACACTTTAAAGAAAATTTAAAAATTACTCATTAATCTCAAGGTAGCCCTTTATTAGAATCTGAATTTTTATTTATAAATAAACAATAACTTCATTTCGTAAATTAAATGCAAAGTGAACTATATAATCGACCGCGCAAACCCGATCCCGTCAGTAACGAAAGGGCTCTCCCAGCGTGAGCTGAGCACGTATCACTTTGCTTCGCAAGCGCTCCCGAGTTATTACGTGAATATATTTCCGAGATATACGCAGACTACCACATTTCGATCCAGTATTTATATTAAAATTATTAAACTTTTTGATTGTACATATTTAGATAAGATTTTTTTTTGACGTTGGTTGTTTATTATGATTGGTAATATATTTTTTGTTTTTTACGGATTCGTATAGAGGAGGCTCGGGAAAGTAAAAACCAGTTTACAATAGTTGACTCACTTGTCCCCCTTCTCCCCCCTTTAGGCGGATCTCGGAAGTTGAGAGACTTGAAACATTTTTTTTTTCAGATTCATATAAAGGGGCAACGCGTTAGTCAAAATCATTTTTCAAAACTCCCCACTCTCCCCCCCTTCACCCCTCCCCCCACCGTATCTCGGAAACTAGGACACGTAGCGGCTTTTTGATTTTTACTATAAATTATTAATGAGGAGCGTTTAAATTTGTAAACGGAGGGTATCCTCCCCTCCCCAACCTCCCCTAAAAATAAAAGGGCTATAACTTCGTAACGGTCAGAGATAGCCATTGGGTGCTTGAACAAATATTATAGTAGGCGTCGAAACCTGTCTGGTGGTAGGTAGGTTCTGAGTGGAGCGAACCTGCGAGACCGAGTGGAGCGAAGGGGGCGGAGGTGGCGAGTGAAGCGAGCCGGCGACCTCCGCAGCGTAACGAAAGTTGAGTGGGTGAAGCGTAACTCAGGGCGACGACAAGCAAACTTTAGGGTAGTGTTTTTTTTAATGGGTCTGAGTTTTTAAATAAGTTTTTTTTTATAGGTGATATTTTTTTAAATTGGTTTTTAGAATGTTTTAGGGGTTCTTAAGGGTTTTCATACTGATATATGGGTAGTTGTAACGGATTTTCCAATTATCTTAAGGATTCCTATGGATTCTCAAAATTTTATGATGGTAAGGAATACTTCTCAAGAACACGACAAAAAGCGAGCTGCACGCAACTCGTGCACCCACGCAAATACTAGTATTAATATAATGTAGAAGTAAGTAAGTTTTGGGGTCGCTGATTATGAAAATGACATCAAAATGAAAATCCAAGATGACGTCGTCGACGAAAATTTTCGGTTTTTTCTTCATGGGTGTTGTTTTCGTGATTTTTGGGGTCGCTGATAATGAAAATGAGATCAAAATGAAATCCAAGATGGGGCCGATGAAAATTTTCGGTTTTTTCTTGATGGGTGTCATTTTCGTTGTTTTTGGGATAGCTGATAACGAAAATGAGTTCAAAATGAAAATCCAAGATGGCGCCGAGGAAATTTTTTTGATTTTCCGTCATGGGTGTCGTTTTCATGGTTTTTGGGGTTGCTGGTTACGAAAATGAGATCAAAATGAAAATCCAAGAAGGCGCCAGTATTTTTTTTCGGTTTTTCCGTCATGGGTGTCGTTTTCATGGTTTTCGGGGTTGCTGATTACGAAAATGAGGTCAAAATGAAAATCCAAGATGTCGCCGAGAAAAAATTTTGTTTTTCCGTCATGGGTGTCGATTTCATGGTTTTTGGGGTTGTTGGTTACGAAAATGAGGTCAAAATGAAAATCCAAGACGTTGCCGAGAAAAAAATTGTTTTTCCATCATGGATGTCGTTTTCATGGCTTTAGGGGTTCCTGGATACGATAATGAGATCAAAATGAAAATCCAAGATGGTGCCGAAGGAAAATTTTAAATTTTACGTCATGGGTGTACTTTTCATGGTTTTTAGGGTTGCTGATTACGAAAATGAGGTCAAAATAAAAATCCAAGTAGGCGCCCAAAAAAATTTTCGGTTTTTCTGTCATGGGTGTCGTTTTCATGATTTTGGGGGTTGCTGGTTACAAAAATGAGGTCGAATGCAAATCCAACATGGCCCCGTGAAAAAAGTTCGGTTTTTCCAACGTAGGTGTCATTTTCATGGTTTTTGAGGTAGCTGATTATTTTAATTTTAATGCTTCCTCGGCGCCATCTTGGATTTGCATTTCGACTTCAGTTTCGTAACCAGCAACCCCAAAATCCATGAAAACGACACCCATGACGGAAAATCAAAAATTATCCTGGGCGCCATCTTGGATTTTCATATTGATCTCATTTTCATTATCAGCGATCCCGAAAACCATATAAATGACACCCATGATAGAAAAAACAGAAGTTTTCCTCGGCGCCATCTTGGATTTTCATTTTGATCTCATTTCGTTATCAGCGTCTCCTTAACCATGAAAATGACATCCATGACAGAAAAACCAAAAGAAAAAACCACCTTCAAGTATAAATATAGTGCAACATAAAAGAGTAGAAATTAAATATTTGGGAACTAAAATTTTTCATTTTCTGGCAACATCTAAAATGAGTAATTGAGCTGTCAATTCTTCTCGAACGGTTTCGTTTTTCATTAGAATTTTGGTTTTTGTGTGTTATTTCTGAGTGTAGACAGGAAAACAGCGACATATCATGAATAAGGTAATTCGTGGAGGTGCCCGTGAAATAATGTTTAAGTTTTCATGTGGTGTTTGACCGAATTACAAGCTGGGAAGCTGCTATCCTACTTCGAAGATGTTTGCCATCGTACAGCAGATTTTACTGGTAACTATTGAAAGTTGCAGTAAACGTTAATTACAAACGATTATTACATTCAGGGAGCAACATTTTCGATCTAAATAGTATTTACAAATTATTTTTCTACCATTTTTGAGGTTATGCTAAGATAAACAAATACCATTGTAGTTATAGCGCGACTTAACAACGTTGATAGTTTGGCAAAAGCATTTAATGAAATTTAATTGCGTATTAACAAATACGTTTTTTGCCATACCATACTTGTTGAAGCAACCGACTAGTGGAAAGAAACAATTTTAAAATATTTTCACGTTATGAACATATGCGCGGGACTTTTTTCGTCGGACTGACTGCAGTTATATTATGAAGATAAAAGCACTAGTTTAAAGTTGTATTACAAGTTTATGTTAATACCATGCTTTGTTTGTTTTAGGTGTTTCTGTAAGCACAGTGCGCAGAATTGTGCAAAACGGCGGGTAATTCTCGACACCAGCTAAACACAGAAAGGGTCGTCCCTCGAAGTCCTTGATATTTGAGTGAACTTGTAATTTTATTACTATTACGTACCAAATCTATGATCTATGCGGAACTTATTGAAAGCAATGAATTAATAAACATATTTATTCAAAATAATTATTTACTTATTATTCCTAGCTAATAAACCAATAATACTAATCAAGTATCAAAATCAGTAAGATCGTACTAACTGGGTTGCCACCTGACCGATTGTGGCGCCCTCATTTACTTTCTACTCTTTTATGTTGCACTGTAACAGGGGTATGTTATGTTTACTCTACAGAGTGAACCTCAGTGGCCATTAAGTCGCGCTAAAGTCCAGTCGCACAAGTTTCCAGGCGCGCAAAAGTCCGTTCGCGCATAAGTCCAATCGCGCAAATACCATGCGCGCATTTGTCTTTTCGCGCAAATGGGTTCGCGCAAGTGTCCTTCGCGCAAAAGTCCCAGATCCAGAAAAATTAAGTTTGTCCTTTAAAAAGTTTGTACGGAACCCTCAGTGCGCGAGTCCAACTCGCACTTTTATTTATCATTTTGTAAAATGTTTATATGTATCTAAATTCTTCTAATACAAAATTAAACCATTTTTATTTTGATTGTGATAAATATACAGTAGACACACATTCCAGACTTTTATTTCTAAACCGTACTGATTTTATAATTATGTATCATAAAATAATATCGTCTACAGGATCAAAATGGTTTAGACGATTACTACGTTCGATCTGCACCCGTGTGTGCGTGTATCTGCATGAACAATGCACACCAACATAGGATCGCAACAAATGTGCCTAAACTCTAGCGACTGAATTTTTGGAAGGGGCTCTTAAAGTGTAAAGGAAGGAAGGTGCCACATCATTTTATTGGTAATATATCGTTATTTTAGGATCAGTACCGGTACCGATAAAGACACACATAAATACATATATTGATGAACTGAAATAAAATATCGGTACCAGTATCGATAAAGAGGTACCAAAATATCAGTTCCTATATCGATATTTCGATATCGATACAGGAATCATATCGGTATTACAGTCCCTGGTGGGAAGCCTTCATGCGAGAGTCCGACTCTCACTTTGATGGTATTTATTTAATAAGAAGTTAAATGTCTATTTTAATGATATTATGTAAATTTTCAGGCAACAACCCTCTGATTCTTGTGGCAACAATTGGCACTATCGTTTCGATCGCGTTCTTCAACTTCGCCGGTATCAGCGTCACCAAGGAAATGTCGGCTACCACTAGAATGGTGCTAGACTCTATCAGGTAACCTTTTTTTTTTTCGGATGGGAAATCATAAAATGACTCCTCCCACTCTGGGCGGAGCAGGAGGGAGTGTCAAACTTTTACTGACTAAAACCCATCCATGTTCCTTCATCGCCCTTTGTGTTCCGGGGCCACGGTATCTCTTTCGAACAGTCCCGCAACCCCGGCAGGCATCGGTCCTTACGGACCCATTCCTTTTTGCTGACTCTCTTTGAGGCGCGCGTGGAACACGAACGCGCCGTCGACACGGGCCCGCGTCTACGGAGGCCGGGGGCCACGTGGTGGTGGCCCCCGACGCCCGGGGCGTCTCCCGCGGCGGCCGGGACGTTGAGAGGTTCTCTCCCTCTCACGTTCTGCCACCTCCTTCTCTAGTATTACTGCTTCGCAGGAGGAGGTGACGGCGTCCCATTCCTCTATCAGGTAACCTTGAAATTAATGTAATACGAGTACTCACCGGCTAATCTAGGTTAGCCTTACTAACAGTCGCAACTCTTGTTAAAATGAAACCGCCAAAACACATAAATTATAATAACTGGAAAATGGCAATCACGCTGCTATTATATGCTTTGCTATCTGGCAGATTACGGTAAATGTTCGAGCTTAGATCTACGTTCCGTCATTACGATAAGTTAACAACTAGGGTCTAGATAACAAAAAATGTAATGGAGTCACTTTTTTTTGTGAATTTCCTCGTAGGTCAACCTAGGAGGTTGTGTCGAATCAGCGAAAGTGACGAATCAACGAAACTCAAACTCAAAGCATTTATTTCAATTAGACCATTACGGCACTTTTGAATCTCAAAAATACAAAAAAGGAAATCAAAGCTACAGTCCCAGTCACAAGGCATAATAACTTGAGAAAGTATTGCCCATTCCCTAGCGTAGATCTCTATGGAGAAGAACGGGCAAGAAGAAGACTACTGTCGAAATAAAAAAACTGACGAGTGAGGAAAACTGACCAGTGTTAAGCGGACTGCACCCCCGATGTGGGGTACGAGCCCAAGGATGTGATATTAGTTATTTATGCAACTGTTGTATAACGAGGGGTATTAAAACACGAATGTGGGTTTATCACACGAGGCGAAGCCGAGTGTGATAATAGTATCACATGTGTGTTTTAATACCTAATTACGTACAGTTGCATACAAGACTTTATCTACATCCATGATATGAATCCTCCATAAAAGGTTCTGAAACCATAGGGTGTTGTAGTGTTGTAAGAAGTCTATGTAAATTCATGGAAAGTTTAATTGCTGAGTATTTAATACAAACAAGCCATGTATAGGTAATAATATAATTATTTACATTTTGGATTGTACAATTATTAAAATGCACAAAGTTTGTATCACTCATTTTTGTAAACAACAAAGTACCTACATAATGCAATACTAATATCGAACAAAAATGGCGGGATTCGATGTGAATTCGAATTAACCTATTTTTTTTTTTTTTTACGGCGTTGTGGTAGTGAATCGCACGTGCATGACAATGTTCTTTTTTTAAAACGAGTTGCATAATGAAATTCAGTACAACATTATAACACCCGTTTGGGTGTTATAATGGTTATTATGACACTGGCTGTTTTAATGTTGGCCATAAGCTAACTGTTTCAGATACTTTTATAGAGGATTTATAGCATGGGTGTAGATAATAGTAGATTATACAACAAGTGAATAAAAAGGGAATTTAGTTCGAGGTACGAAGTTGGATCCCGAGAGCAGCGAAGGATTCTAGAGTAGAATCACGAGCGTAGCGAGGGATTCTAGATTAGAATCCTGAGCGGAGCGAGGGATACAAGTACCGAGATAAATTTTTTATTCACGTGTTGTGTACTCTACTTTTTACCATTGACTGTGAGAAAATAAAAAGGAGCATGGTATTTATATTTATCAGTTTTTATTATATAATCAGTATCATAACAACAAAGGATTAAATATTAAATTAAAATTAAAAATGTATAGTAAAATTAGAACAATTTTTAAAATTTAGTGTTAGGCTGGTTTGGGTTTGAAACTGTTGTATTAGACAACACTTGGGTATTTGGCAAAGTCGCCGTATTTTGTGGTTGCTGTTGCTGAGACAGCTGTAATGTAGTCGTTTCACAACCTTTCGATGTAGAAGGGCGCGCCGGAGATAGTGGCGCAGAAGGCTCAACAGCAGACGGTTTTAGATTTATACTTTCAACTATCCGGCTGCATCTTTTCGATTTATTTTCGATTGAATCCTCAATATAAATTTCTGCTACTGTACTGGACCTCCACCCTCCGTGGCGTTTTAGTTCTATAAAATTAGCACCTGAATTTCCTAAAAGGGTGGCAGAGCTTCTGCAGAAGCAATGTCCTGTGTACTCATCGGGATTCGATAGATTTAAGAAACTGGCAATCTCTTTTGGCATCGCACTTATTTTGTTGATTCCAATAGGTTGGCGCGTACATTTTCCGCCATGGTATTGTAAGAAAAACCTGTCGGTTTTTGTATTAGTGGGCCGTCAAGCTTGATATTTTTCGACGATTTTTACGTATTCTTGGCGTATTACAAACTTTCTATCAATTTTAGTTTTCGTATTAGTTAAAACGATAAGTAATAAATTATCCGAGTGTTTTTGGATGTCGTTTATAGTTATCTGTAATAATTCATTACTGCGACAGGCTCCATTCACGCCGAAAATTAGCACAACCTGTGAACAATAATTTAAAAAATATGTATTGAACTATTGACAGGAAAACCTTAGAAGCACAGTAGGTTTGTAAATAAATATACATATATTAAGTAGGTACTTACTTTTACGGCCAGAAAACTGTGGTCAGGCGCATCATTTAGAAAACGTTCAATGTTTTCGGAGCTAAGCACTCTAGATTTCTTTGGCTTATTACCCTCGGATAGCCATTTTAAGTATTTCACTAACTTTGAGTAGTTTGAAATATCAATGTTGTGTTTGATTCTCACTGTGGCTTTTAGCATAGAATATATGCTCCAAAGTGTCGACGGCTTCTTAGTCTTGGTTAATTCATTGAAATAGTTAAGAAATATGCATTCAGAGAAGGAATTGGCGCCATTCGTGGTTTTCCAGTCGCAGAACAAATTGTATGTTTTCAGGTACAACTCCCGAGATTTTGGCGGCAACAAATCATCTACTATAACTGCTGCTTTAGAACGAAATGATTCCGGAGTCAGTCTCTCATTTTCGATACCGGAAGAACTCATTTTATTATAATTACATAAGTTAATAGATTTTCCAATAACACAAAACAACCACAATAACAGATAAAAAAGAACGTAACTAAATTGGCGGTTTTTTTTTTAAAATTTGGAATAGAATAGCTCCATTCAGCCTCCCAGTACGTACTTTCAGCAGCAGCGTTTTTTTTTTGTACGTAATTCGTGTTTGTTCCAAATTCAAAATGTCTTTATTCACTCAGTGAGTAAAAGAGAGTTTTATTCACTGTTATCGATGAATAAAATGCCCTTTTTCGAGTGGCAATGGTAAAAACTAATAAACGTAGCGTGAGCTAAGAGGTTCCGTGTCGAGCAGTCCACACTTATCCCGGGCAGCGAGCACACAACACCACATTGGTCGCGTTGACAACATACCGCAGATCCACTGAAACTTAAGTAAATAATTGTTGAGGCAGATCCCCTCGGATTTTATTATTAACAGCTGGTAGCCTAGATTTGTGTCTTGTTCATGACAAAAGACTCCCAATAGGGAATATTCATAAATTTTCTTTTTTTATTTCGATACGGAATGTTAAAATAATGTCAAAAAGCGAAAACAAGATTTAAATCGGCCAAACAACACAAAAGTTATAACAATTTAAACTTTTGTTTCTATCTCTTTCTAGATTAACGAAATTTAGTATGGATGTTGTACGTCGATGCAGCAAATGACGTCATTCGCTGTATCGGATCTCTGTCTAATCGGCAGTTTCAAATGCTTATAACTTAGTATTTTTTGTAGATACTCGTATTAAAAAAGTAATTTCACTTTGCTATTTCTGATGTTAATACGCTTTGTTAAGAGTGATAGAAAAATATCATGCATATACCGTATTATCATCGTCTGCCTAGCCGTTTCTCATCTATGTAGGGGTCGGCTTCCAGTCTAACCGGAAGTAGCTGAATGTAATTTATTTTACATGGAGTGACTGCCTATCTGACCTCCACAACCCAGATAGTACTGGGTAATACGATACTCCTCAGTAAGACTGGTTGTCAGAGTTCCGGGCCACTGACCACCTAGGCTGTAACGACTGTCAAAATTCTACAAATATGTCAGCCCGGGACCAGCGATGGGACTTAAACAGAACTAGCGCAATGGTGTTATACTATGAAACACCTAAGCCGTTCGGAGTGTACTATCGAGGACACTCCCCCGTGACCACCACTGAGCTTATTTTTGCTTGCACTCGCAACACAGAAACGCTCTCTAGCCCCGCCCCGTTGACTTTGTATAGAAATAATGAATGAAAAGATACCGAATCGGCAGAGCGCACTGACGACGCACACCAAACGAGAGTTATTGTTATTTTGCGCGCCAAAGTTGAGGCTTTCCTAATAGGCCCAAACATTAAAGGGGCGTGCCTCGGCGCCTCCGCATGTTTTAAGCGAAAAAAAATTAAAATGGTCAGGCGGAAAAGACCCCGACTGTACAAGTGTGATATAGTTATTGTAACGTTACCGCAGGACCTTCGTCATCTGGATGGTGTCACTCGCAGTGTTGTGGCAAGACTTCCACTGGCAACACCTGATCGGCTTCGCAGTCCTGATCTTCGGCATGTGCGAGTACAACGGCGTCATCCCGCGGTGCAGCTTCGCCCGCGCCGAGCCTCTCGCCGACGACGCCGAGAGCCAGGTCGTCAACACCGAGGCTGAACGATCGGATACAGATAACGAAGACCAATAGGTAAAGCATTCGTTGCCAATTCCGTGTCCACCGCCTGCCCACTCGATTTACACGAGAAATCAGGAATGGCCACTGAATTTGTAAACGGTTCAAACGGTTAAGCAGTGTATACTCTTACATGGGAACATTCTATTTTGAGGAAGTTTATAAATATCAGGTTTAATAATCCACCTTTTATTAACAAGCTAAATACTCTTTTTGAAAAGTTCACTTTGGCAACATATTACGTGTGTGCAAGTAGTGAGTTTATTCCGCGTCTCACCGTGCTAAACGATAGCATGTAATAATGTGTTCTTTGTTCATGTGAATATTAATAATTATAGAAAGTGTGTAGAGTTTTATGAAAATACAACTTTTTGGATCATTGCAATTTATATAAGTAGATGTTATACCGGCATAGTCTTACATGTTCAATCAAATCAAACTGTTAAGTATATACGTTTCTGTTATGGTTTAAGTATGCAGTTACTGTTCTACTAATAAAACTCTAATTCTTGTCCTCTGTATATTAAGAACAAAATTATTTTCATTGTCACGAGATCTTGATATATTTTATAAATCTATTGACGTTTGTAACAAATAACTATGTATGTTTTTATATTCTGTATGTTCACTATGTAATGTTTGATCGTAGATAGGATGAAATTAGTCTGAAACAAATTGACTGGAGGACACTAGTCCCATTCGTAGGAGACACTACTAATAATTAATTATAAATAAGCACTACTGCATTTTTGCGAGACTAATGAAATACGCACTATCGTTATTGACTATAAAAAATTCTAAAGTATAAAATAAAGTTTACAAGTTACTTCATTTTGGAGTAAAGCTCACGTAAAAATGCAGTCGAAATCACTCCTTTTTATATAAATGATTATTAAGCAGCTGCACTGGCTGTATTGTTTAGAAAATATTGTAGAAAAAGATCAGATCTTAGCTCAACTCGTGTATATTAATATTATAAGATTTAATTATTGTTATAACGTCATTCACATTATCTGTAATTGTAAGGGGAGAATTAAGACGCTGGTCCATTGTTGCACTGCGCACGTATGCGTAGTTTCATAACGGCATGGCGTCTTGCTTGGTTACCATTTTATGGTCACCGACTATTCAAAATTGTCGACATGTTGGCCGTAATTGGTCACACGATGTGATCATAAATACGCCATGTCCCTAGTGGGAAACAAAAGAAATCATCGTCAAGAACTTTGCGTAGCCATAGTTCACAATATCCGTGCTCAGTGTAGTGAAAAGGGAGACACACGAATCTGACATATGTCGCCTTTCCGCACCAGAAGAACCGCGTCCTTATTATAGCAACTAAATAACAGGCAAAAGTAATATCATGATTGACTAGACTATAGACTTTTCACTATCTTGATTGACTCTTTAATGGTCAAGCATATTGGTAAGGGGGCTAGCGATGTACACAGCATAATATATTATTATAAATATTGTACTTTGAATTTTTTTCAGGAAGTTTATTAATATTTAATAGCTCGTCCAATTAATAGCGTAACATTTATACAGAAGTCTTTGGGCACTTGTTTATCTAAATTTAGCTATAGGATGTCATCAAATCAACAAAATAGTATATTTCATTACAAGTGCGGAAAGGCTGTCATTGCAAAGAGTTCCGACAAATGTCTACCCGAGCCAAGGCGCAGCCGAAGGCGAGGGTTGACTGTCGGAACAAGTTGCAATGACGGTTCCGCAGGTGTACTGAACGACTATTTTTAATACAGTTGCGAAAAAATGAAGCAATTTAATAAAACTATTTGCTTTTTTCTCTTCTCTCCACGCAATAAATTCGTCGTATGTAGATATGTAACGACTTTTTGACTTTTCCGGTAAAATGTTCTCCGAAGCATTTTGTGCAATTATACTGAGTTCCGGTGGTGTTAATTAAAAAAAAATAGGGTCGAAATTACTCATTTTGTGCAACAAACAACTAAACTAGCAAATAAATTTTCTGGAAAATGGCGCCAACCGTAGATGAGGTAGAATATAACTTATATTCTACCTCATCTACGGTTGGCGCCAAAAAAAAAATCTGCTTATATTATATAAGCAGAGTTTTTTTTTTCTTCACCCATTCATTTTGGTAGGCAAAGGGAACTATCCATACAGCTTAGTCTTCAGTAGATTTTTTTTATTGATATGAAATGAAAATGGAATGAAATGAAACCTAACCTAACTCATTCAATCTGATATTGAAATAAATTAGTAGCTTCTTTTTAGAAATATACGTATTTGTATGAATCACAAAAACTCTTTAGTAAAAACTTCATGGTTGGTTTTTCTTTTTAATAGACATTATTTTGACAGTTGGGAAAGCGAACGCACGAGTTCGGGAAAGGTAAAAAAAAGCACTAGTACGTAATAGCCCACATCCCGAACGCAATACGTCCCTGCAATACACCACTTTTTGAGCAACTGTATTAAAAATAAACTTTTCATTGACTTGGTGCTATGACATTATCACGTATTCTTAAGAAAATAAAAATATAGAAAGATTGAATAACTTATCGCACATCCTAGAACATATTGTAATTATAATATGTAAAACTATTATAAGAAGTATTCAATTCTACTTCGTAGAGAAATAAAAAGTATATAAACGATTAGTATGTATTTTAAAATTTCTACATTATACAAAATCGAATTAAATAAAAAAATGGCTAACGAGTATTTGGCCCTGTATAAATATCGAAGCATTTTTAACAATTTATACACCGTGACTCTTCGTCTTCCAAAGGTGGTCCACTCAATGTATCCGACATAAAATACCTCTAGGCGCGATTATTTATATTTTACCATTAATTTAGACAATAGGCACAAAGAAAAATAAATTGTATGTTAGAACTATGAAACATTCTGTTTAATGTTATCGTGTCAAACAGTAGAACATACCCAACCAGCGCACGAGTCGAGTAGATCATCGCTCGCAACAAGTGTTTCAACTGGAAACACCCAAAAATTTCGATTTTCCGATTATCAAAAGTCCGAATTTCATAATTTCAAAAAATTATGTCTATTATTCAAAATCCTGAAATTAATATTAAGAAAGTCATAAATACGAATTGTTTGTTGTCCGATTTTCATATGTCCGAAGAATCAAATGTTCGATGGATCGCTAGTCCGAAAAACGTTATTCCGACACTTCGAATAAAAATGTTAAAATTGTCCGTCTTGCTAGCTGGCATGAGGAACGTAGGCCAAAGGCCGGCGGAGCGACGACGACATTTGTGACAGAAAGTGGGTGTGTAATGTAGAATGCGAGCGTAGCGAGCGCACGTCATGTAGTCGTAGCAGGTTCTAAATTTGCTTATATCTCGAAAACGGCGCGTCCTATCGCGTAATTCTCAATATGTATGTAAAAAAATGGATTCGTATTTTTAATGTTTTGTATTATCAATAAGTCGGACCATTGAAATTCGGTATTTTGAGAAAAGTAATTATGAACGTCCGGAATATTGAAATTTAAGAATTACGAAAATAGGATTATTGATATAATTATATCGGAGTTCTTATATTCGGAATTTTGAACCATTCGGAATTATGAAAATCGGTGTTTTTAATTTCGGAATAAAGTTTTTCGGACTTAGTGTACCGTTTCAACTACGTCATGCGCAATAATATATATTTTTTAAACTAATGTTTATTAAGACTCATTGGATATATGAAGTGAGCTGCCGTTGTAAGACGACTAAAAAATCACGGTGTATGAAAAGGCAAAGCTCCCTAACCATAGTATAGTGAAAAATAAAATGAACGACTTTGATAATATCTATTCACCAAATCCCTTTTGATATAGTAGTTATGAATGTAGATAGATCATAAGAAATAATTCCATTGATGTATAGAATATAGAATATGTATGTAGGGATATAGTGAGACTAACTTTTACCTTGCTCTAATTTCACGCGGTTCATTATAAAAAAATATGCTGTTCTATAAAAATGTGCAACACACAGTCACACAACAAGCTATACATTTCCATTCCATAACATGGCCTCGCTTTGTATACATTTTCCGTCTAATAAGAGATGCGCATAAACTGGTTTTGTATAGCTTGTTCGGTCTTCGTGCGTACGATCAAAATGTATGGAACAGCTTCTATACTAGTCCTTGGTAAAAGTTTGTAAGACAATAAATATCCCATACACAGAGTTTAAGACACCGTACTACCGTAGTATGAAAAAATCTTGACAACAATTTAAGAGCAATACAATTAGTCCAAATTTACGCCTTCGTATAAAATACAGAATAAAATAATATGTCTACAAACCGTAAACGATCAAATACATTGGAACTTCACGTGTTCTTCACAACAAAATAATGATCAAAACAAACTGAGCTGTCACTAAAACGTAACAGACTATTATCAAGAACTTTATAAACATAACATCACGACCGTAATCCCGGAAGGGTTAGGCAGAGCCCAGAGGTATACTTAATTACCCTGCCCTAATGCAAAGTTATCTGGGGTATGCCGCGCAGGCGTATTTGATCGTTTACGGAACATAAAGTGACTACTGAATCTATACAATAAGACCTCGCGATATAAGAGCAATAAAATAAAATATTAGGTATTCTAAAACAATAAAATGTATACTATTGACCGTTATAACCTATGTTATTGTGTTACAAGTTGAATTTACATAGTTTAAATTAAGTTTTCACTCAATTTATTGTTATGTAAGGCTGCGCTCGTGGACATAATGACACGCAGGCTTGCAAAACAGTATCAGCTCTTTCACAGTTGTGATACTCTAACTTTGCATCGCTGCTAAAATCACAGTGATCAATAATGTTAATGTTCAGTTGCTACAACTGACAAGTCGGTCAAAATAACAATGATCTTTAAACCGACTCCATCAAAGCGGAGAGGACGTGCGGAAACCGATTGGGGACCGAACGTCCGCGTCGCCGTCGGTCGGTTTTCGCACCTCCCTGCAAACCAGTGATGTCCAAGATTCACAGGAGAGATCATGTGATTAGTCGAATCTTGCACATCTCTCCGCTTTGGTGGAATCCAGACGAAGTCTCTTTACGAAAATGTGTTTAAGGTAAAACAAGTATGAAAGGTACAGTCATCCTTATTCTGTGCTACAATCATTGCATGTCACATCCATTTCTAAAGTTTGTGCCAAAACTATTGTATGGGTGTGCGTCATCCCAGCGGAAATTTTTGGAAAGATTATGGTAAAATCGATTTTTAGTACGCCGTATCCAGTAATAGACAATAATTTTAAATTGGGACGTCTAACGGTTTTTTTGGGATATTCGGTAAATATTGTTTCCGCTGTGGTAACGTGACCCTGCCGGAATATTTTTTTCCAGTGGACTTAGCCAATTAATAGAGAGTTACATGGATACATAACATGAATACACCAGTTCTTCAAGGAGGTGCCCTAAAGACGGACTGTTGACGTTGGTTCGTACCTCACAACTACCTACAACGCATGTCAAAGTTGCATTAAATAGATTGCAGTTCAGTAATAGGCCTGTGTACTGAAAAAATCTGATTAGTCCGTCAGTTAGATTATCAAAATATATTTGAACCGTATATTTTCTTTTGTTACGTAAACCAAAATTGACGAAGATACGTTACGCCGTGGTATAATTTTTAGTGCGTTCTGACGTCACGAGCCCCCACCCGATTTTTGATGCGTTTTATCTTTGTCAATATATATTGATTTACAAAAACAAAAAATACGTGTCTATTATTTTCCAATGCTCACTGACGGACTAAATAGATGGTGGAAACAGCCTATTAATTACGATGCAGTATAAGTTTCACATAATCTTAAACTTGCTTGCTTGCTTGTTTTAAGGAATCCCAATTTTTAGGACGTTTTATATATATATCTATCTATATATATATATCCATCCACCTGTAAAATTTCATCGCAAAACACACAAAAGCGGCCTCATGGTTTAATGGGCTAATTATTATTGTAACGTTGTTGGTGTGACGTGTGGTGAAATTGCGAACACAATAAAGTTTTACATTTAAGAGGAAAGTGCTTTTATAATAATTTACCAAACCTATTAAAAATGCTTGTATACTCGTTAGTAAAAAAATATAGATACGTTTTTGTCTTCAACCTGAGAAAATTATCATGTTCGTCCAGCCTTTTAAAAAACTGAACCGAGTGAACGGTTATATATGTTACTCTCAGAAAGTCGTCCCAACATCAAGTAAAAGATTTGTCGACGTTTTTTTTACTGTGTTTTATATCCATTATGTATATTTGACGACGTTTATATAAGCCGGCTTCTTATTTGAAAGAATTTTCGAAGGCATTTTGGCGAATTTACTACAAGGTTACAAGGTTCATCATAACTATTATGTTTTACCAAAATGTGGGTATTTTGGTAAAACATAATAGTTATGATGAACCTTGCCTTTTTTTCCTGAGTATCACAGCTGGCTTTGCGAATTTTAACATGATCTAAAGCAACTGTCCCTACTGATTCCGTAGCTCTTAGCGATGGTATTTTCAATGCCGAAGCCGGCTTTTAAAAATACCTAATGTATGACAAAAATTTGACTGAAAAGGTTTTTTATGACCTTTATTTAATTGAATGTGCTATTAATGTAATAAAATGTTGTTAAGAAATGAGTCTTTTTCTTTGAATAGTGAATCAGAACACCAGGCCGTAAATACCCGATGATAGTGAATGGCATCTCGCCGGTCAGCCTAGGAGGTTATCTGACTGTGGGTTCCTTGAAATAAGGCCTCCAGCCAGGGGTTAAAACTTACAACTCATCGTAAAATGTTGCTTCTATAGCAGTTTAATACAACCGCTGGCAGAAATCTCGTATTGGCTTTGCGTGAGCGCGCCTACGTCCAGGCGCGGATACATTTTTTTTTTAATTCATTAAAAAAAAGATTAACTTTTGATAATAAATGGGCGTTACTTTACAGAAATCCATGATAATTATGCAAGATATAAGGGGTCGCCAGCTTTTGGGGGGGGGGGGGAGTAGCGAGGAAATTCTTACGACACCTTGCCTTGGACAGGTTAGAATGGTTTCGAATGTTCATATAGGAGTTACTTGGTCGACTTTTAGATAAATTCAAAGTGTCCTGTAGAGCGAGCGAAGCGAGCTCGAAAATTTTAACACTACCTACCTTGAACAGGATAGAATTGTGTCGACTTTAAGACTCAAGAAAAACTAGGCAACAAGAGCGAGCGAAGCGAGCTTGCCATTTTTACATCATTGCCTAAGATAATTATGCTATAATTGCATATAAGGCTTCGGGGCAAGGGGCTCCTATAGGATACATCTCAATATCGCAATTTAGAATATGGTTAGAAATCGACTGCGGTATGTCCTGACTCCGCTGCCACTTTACCATCCAACCCCGATATTCGTTTCCAACGTCAAAAACTGGAGTATTATCTAGTAACAAAACAACGTATAATCTAAATCGGTTGCTAGTCGTTTCAAAGTTTTCAATGTCTTGATTACGTATTCGCTTTTTGGCATAAAAACGCTTAGCAGAAACAAAATAAATATTTCAGGAGACGGTCTTGTAGGTCACTTAATACTAAATCCAGGAGAGGGATGTATATGGCTCTGCGGAAATATTCTTCAGCAGATTGAGCAGGTTGGTTATTGGCCCTATGTATTTGTCTTGACACTATTCTGGTACATTATGTTTAACAATTTTAATTAGTGGTCCACCTAGGTCCTAGACCCAGCCCAGGGGGGGTCATGACCCCCCCCTGGATCCGCCCTTGAGGGTCAGGGGCAGCTGCCTCCTCCTGGCGACGACGCCCATGACAAGATAATACAACTAGAATATTTAGTTTCAATTCCGTCAAACTAGTTCAAGCTTGGCTAATGACGTATTTGGTCCGGTTCAGGGGGGGCAATTACACCCATTGCCCCCCGCTCCTCCCCCTGTATCCGCGCCTGCCTACGTCTTACGTTTATACCTGTATTAGATATCAAGTTAGTGGCGATATCGAGATTTCGAGTCACAACGGCACCAAACTTTATACCCACGTTTGATGGGTTTCAAGGGCATGTATTGCTTCTTACTGTCTCTGCCTTAGAATTTTACCATGCTCTCGTCAATAGATTGATATCGACTCAATCAACATTTTGTTGGAAGGTCTGATAGATGCAGTGACCTGAAATTTTTTCAATATCACTTAGGTACATGGAAATTCCCAAGTCTTAAATCTTTTCAACTGCTTTAAGATGGCAATTTCCTGATTCTGAAGACCAATAAGATTCAAAGTCTGATTATGGATGCAATCCCAAGGTTTTTTTGACAATTTAATGTTTGTTTTGAAATGCACTGTAACAGTTCACTGTAGGTAATTATCTTGATAATTCTCAACAATATTTTTAACAGGCATATTGCTGATCTTGGTTTTCAGGTTAATTTCCTTCTGAATTACTTAAATTCATTGACATAGATGGCTTACTCTTCATAGGCATGTTGTTGGACCATCACGGCCCATGTGTATGGGAACCACCTCGGTCTTTGTTATTTGAGGCGGCAAGTAAGACACACGCGACAGATGAGGCCCAGCACGCTGAAGATATTCAATGCTAAGGCCATCGTAACCAGGTAATCACCATTACCCTTCATGCCCCGAATGATTCGAGCAACTTGTTCGCATTTATCTTAAGGTGAATGCTCCAGGGTAGCCCGCGAAATTCAAATTTTCTTAAGCTTTTTGCAATTTTCAGGCCAGTGCTAGGTTGTATGTTGATTAAAATATTATTCGCGGCTGTAAGACATATGTAGTTACAGAATTATTATTATCAAAATCATCAATACAACCCTCCAAGTTCATAAAGGTGTAGGAACCAAAAAAAAACCCGAAAAGGCCATTTCTTATGAACTTGGAGGGTTGTATTGATGATTTTGATGATTATAATTCTATAACTAGGTACGTCTCACAGCCGCGAATGATATTTTATTATACATACGACCTAGCACTGGCCTGCAAATTGTAAAAACCTAAGAAAATTTGAATTTCGCGGGCTACCCTGAAGCATCAGCCTTAAGTCTATACTCCTCCCCCCCTCAACTGTCTCATCATCGAGCATCGAATCAACAACACCAAGTGACGACTTTACAGAAAAAATATCTCTAGACAGGTTTGCAAGTTTTGGTGTCCGTTACACCATCAATGCTAGTAAACAAGCCAGGTCTATAGGTATCCGTTACACCATCAAGCTAGTAGACAAGCCAGGCCAGGCAATTCAGTTCCTTGGTACACTTCCAAAATCTCCTAAAAGTGTTCAAATGGTGAGATAAAATTATGTAGGGTAAGATGGTCAACAGTGGATCATTTTTTTTTGACGCATTGTGTTATAAAATCTAATAGTCAGATTTTTACGAAAATTTGCCAGGGGCACGTGTGGTTATTAAGCTTTAAAATATTATTAGCCTTTCTGACAAACAGTGTACAATAAAAAAGATGTATATTTTTTTTTATAGTGGGTTTTGATCCAATGTGTACACCTCCTGGTACTCAATGGATCCCCCCCTGGTTTACAGTGGATCAAAGAAATCTGAACAGGAAAGTAATAAAAGTCAATGTAAATAATCAACTGGATGTTTATTTTTAAGCATCGTAAACATCGTCAACAAGAGACATTACAAAAAAAAAAAAGTTCTATGAAACTTAAAGGAACTTTGTACTTTTACAGTCTTCATTCAATACTGCTATAACATTAACTAGAATCTACTAAGTCTTGAACGTTGCTTCTTTAACACTACTACAGATTTCTTTTTATTTTCAATTATCTTAAGAAATACACAGTGAATTATAATCCATAGTGTACACAGTGAATCAATCCACTGTTAACCATATTACCACTACAAAGTTCGAACTAAAATTTCTCAAAAACCACAGATACTTACATAAATGTATTAGCTCTCAATCATACTACATGAATGTACACAAACAACTAGAATAAAATATATAGGATGACACCAATTGATTATGATATATAAACAAAATTCAACTTACTTTAGCGACAGTTTTTGCTCCCGAAAATTAAAATGGCGGGCTCTCGGGTCTGTTGGTGAGCGCGTCCTCGCGGCGACTGCGGGAGTGGGAGGGGGTTCGCAAACGAGACACGGTTACGTATTTGGTTTACTGTTACATTAATAAATGGCGCAGATGTGTGTGTGATCATCTGTGTACCACTGATCCATTGTTAACCATGCGACCCTACGTACGAGTATAAGTATTTTAATGTTGCTGGCAACATTTGTGTTTAGATTTAAAAGCTTTCCGACATTGTACAAAGTCATCAAACACCTGCCTAGAGGAAGGTCTTCTACAAAGTACCCATGTCTGAAACCTAAGCCTGGCCTACCCATGCGCCTCACTAACGTGCTTATTCCACCCCAATGTTTGCCTCTCTTACGTCATTTGGCATCACCCAGGGGGCACGTGCAGCGTGGTTATGTTCGTGACTAAGATGGTCAAGCCTGCGAACACCACCACCGTGCACGCCCATTCTCTATTTGTAACAAAACTTATACTGTAGGACTGTAGGTAATTTGAAAACAAAACACCATTATATTAACATTTCAAGCTCTTCGCTAGTTTTATTATTGAAACAAAGTTGTTTTACAAGCAAATGTAAACCAATAGATGATAATTATCTATTTAGCATAACAAAAATAATATCTATATTCTCTTGAGGTCGTTTTGAAAAGAACATCACTTGAAGATACAAAATACAAAGATCATAAGTATTTACTAAATAGGTACTAGGTAATGCATAAAATCTACAATTGGTACCAATACTAGGTATTTGATGAAAGTGTGAACATGTAGAACATTTAGTTCCATTTTTGATTGTAGCACTCAATTTTATAGTACTAGCAAATTGACCTCCACATGTAAGAACGTTTTCTGTTCAAAATGTTTAAATTTCCATCAAATAAGTACGTACTTTTTGAAAAACAGATTATACACTTCACTTAGACCAAGTGAAGTGTGTTTTAATATTGTGTAATAAATAAAGTACTTGTATAAAATTTTGTACCCAACGTTACCTTTATGATATAACGTTGGGTACTTTATCAAGCTTTTTCTTTCTCCAACTGTTTGGGTTTCTCTCCTTCAGCTGAAAACAAGATTAATAAATAAATCTATACTAATATTATAAAGAGGTAACATCGATACTTAATATTATAAAGAGGTAACATTTGTTTGTAAGTTTGTATGTAGGAGGAATCTCCGGAAGTAATGAACCGATTTCAAAAAATTCTTTCACCATTAGAAAGCTACATTCACCCTGAGAGTAACATAGGCTATATTTTATCCCCGTACTCCCACGGGAACGGGAACTACGCGGGTGATGAAACCGCGTGACGTCCGCTAGTCTCTCATAAAATAATAACATGCCTATGTTATCTCTGGAAAATAAGAAACTTCATCATAATACATGACGTGTGAACCTGTGTGATACGTTATACGTAACGGGGACACAGGCACGCGAAAAATTGATGCGTGTTCGGTGCCCAGTAATGTATTTAATTGAGGTCAAATTGCAGTCAATCAATCAATAAAAAATCAGCCTCAGGTCACTGATATTAAAGTGTCCGTTTCGACCGGGCAGCGCACGGCGTTTTTTTTTTTAAAAAAATATGCCAAGATTTTGTAAAAGTTGATTCCCAAAACCATAAATTTGTCAAAGTTATGGTTAAAAAGTTATAAGGGTTTGAACGTGGCCGCGCCATCGAAACGCGGAGAACCGCGCGGCCACGGAGATCTTTAAAACTAAGCGTTGTAGAGACCTGAAATTTAGGTAAATAACAGATTCAATCTGTAAAAAAATTGTAAAAATATACAAAAAAATCCTAGGTTTATATCATAAGAGCTGTAAGACTTAAAACCCCATGGCCGAGCCATCGAAACGGTGAAAAATACGTTATCGCCGATATCTCGCTGAAAAAGCATCGCAGAGGTCTGAAGTTTTTTGTAAAACTTAGATTTGAATTTGTCAAAACTTGTAAAAATACACAAAAAAAATCCTAGGTTTATATTTCAGGAGCTGTAGTACGGTATTGCTTAGAAATAAGTCGTGATTATTTATCGAAGAAAGTAAGTATTAACTTGATTTTTTTTTTGTAAAGAAACCTAATTAAGTAGAACTAACGATAGTAGGCAAAAAAGTTTTTTTTTTTATAATATAAACCCTGTAATAACGTTTTGAATGTTTCGATAGGGTGACCATGACTTATTGTTTACAGAAAACTTTCCACCTATTGTATTAGAAGTTATTTCTCTAGGATCCTAAATTATAAACAATTATGTTTTTGTAACATATTGATTGACATCGAGTAACATCTACCAATCCGCACTGGGCCAGTGTGGTGGATTATAGCCCATTCCCTCTCAGATGAGGCCTGTGTCCCAGCAGTGGGATCATTAATAGGCTGATGATGATGATGATGAACTTATAGCTTTATTTTAGTTTTTTTTTTATTATAAAAAAAAAAACACTTAAATCACAGATTATTCAGTTAGGTGCTTTTTCAGCTATCAAGCAATGAAGGGGTCCATTGCTTAATAGCTGAAAAAGCATCTAAATTTAAAAAGCAATTGTTTTGAATTGGTCTAACTAAAGGATTTGAAATATACAGGGTGTTAAAGTAGTCGCGTGCCATAGCTTAGGGGTAGGTTCAGTATCATTAAAGGAACCCAGGCAAAAAAAATATATATATATATATAATTATATAAAAAAATATTGCAAGAAAACATAATTTAGTACGGTCTTACTAACTTAAAATAGCAATCGTTGAGAATTAAAATGATTTTATATGTTTAAATGCTTTAATTACTTAACGTGTTCATTTGTTTAAGAACACTCAATTTACGCGCGAGAAACAAACGGCTCGGCGCAGGGCGCGCGCTCCGACGCGCGCTCGCTCTAGCGACAGCTGACTGCGGCGTGATCGATGACCCCGAGTGCGCCCGTTCGGTGGTCAGCTGTTTCCGAGCGCATTAGGGTGAAATGATCTTGAGGAAAATAGTGGATTTTCTTAAAAAAAAAAAGGTTGCTTTTTTCAGTGGTTTTAGGTTCTACTAATGAAATCAAACCACTGGTTTCAAGGATAACGGTGTTCACACTAACACCCTAATTTTAGGTTTTAAAAATAAAATTAAAGGTATTTTATTTTTTACGGGTTCCTTTATCGATACTGACCTTACCCCTAAGCTATGGCACGCGACTACTTTAACACCCTCTATGTACAGAAATAAGTGTCATTGCATAGTATTTCCAGAATGATTTGTTAAGATGATGGTAAAACCGAAATGCACGAAGTTCTGAACAACCTATGACAATACATAATCTAACATAATTATGGTCTATACATAGATGATTAAGATATTAAAAAAAAACAGTAATTTTAAACACACTATACTTCATAGTCGTATTAAAAAAATACAATATAAAAAAGTTTCTTAGTGTAAGTAAATAATCTGTGATTTGTGGTTTTGTCAGAAATATGTAAGTTAACAATCTGTGATTTATGTGATTTTTTTAAGAAATAAACATGTTTTTGTATCTTATCATTTTAATTTAATTTATAATCCTTGAAAAATATTTTTTAATGTAATAAGTAGGTGGAAGTTTTTTGTAAGCAATAAGTCATGGTCACCCTAACCAAACATTCAGAACGTTTTGAAGGTTATAAGCGATACCGTACTACAGCTCCTGAAATATAAACCTAGGATTTTTTTGTGTATTTTTACGAGTTTTGACAAATTCAAATCTAGGTTTTACAAAAAACTTCAGACCTCTGCGATGCTTTTTCAGCGAGATATCGGCGATAACGTGTTATTCACCGTTTCGATGGCGCGGCCATGAGGTTTTAGTCTTACAGCTCCTAAAATATAACCCTAGGATTTTTTTGGATATTTTTACAATTTTTTTACAAATTCAATCTGTTATTTACCTAAATTTCAGGTGTCTGCAACGCTTAGTTTTAAAGATCTCCGTGGCCGCGCGGTTCTCCGCGTTTCGATGGCGCGGCCACGTTCAAACCCTTATAACTTTTTAACCATAACTTTGACAAATTTATGGTTTTGGGAATCAACTTTTACAAACTTTTACAAAAACTAGGCATAGTTTTTTAAAAAAAAAAAACGCCGTGGCCGCGCGGTCGAAACGGACACATATTAAAAAGGTAACCGACGAAAAATTTCTATGTGGGGGGGACATACAAATTTTCTGTCGTCTCAGAATGCTGTACTGAATACGTGGTGAACATTTTCCTGGTGATCCTTCCACGCTGTATATGTGTTTATACACAGTGCAATAGCGTCGGGCGGAGCGTTCTGCGGGGCGTCGAGCTGCCGACCAACGCGGCGGGCGTCTACTGAGGCCACTCACGTATAAATGCATGTGTTTGACATGAACGCTGCACGCGCCGCCTCCGGACGCTCGATTCGAGCGGCCACTGTGTTCGTACACTTTTACTCTTCAAAATTTTCCCACAACACCTGGTTCCCCACCAGTATTCAGACATTTTAGGATGTTCGCTCCATCATAAAGATATAGCCACCAGACAGATATCATCTTGATTGTCCTTAGTTACATAATAGTAGTTACAATGTCAAATTGATTCTTTAAAAGAATTTGTGTACAAATAAAAAGGGTAAAATAAAAAAAACCTTTTGCAAAAAAACACGTCTTCCAAAAACACTGAAGTCTCAAATAACTTTCGGAACTTTCGGGCAAAATAGACAATGAAACAAACGAAGGTCACCGTCTTCCGAAAATGAAGTTATTTTAGTCATCAGTATCAGCAGGTACAAAAAAAATGTTTTCGACCTCGAGGAGCATGTGGGTGCAGGACAAAAAAAAAATTTTGACCTCGAGGTGCCTGAAAACTTCGAAATTTTCGGACTGTTAGTATTTTTCCTCGGTAGGTACAAGACACAATTCCCAAGTTAACGAAATTTTGGGATATTGTTCCGGGGCGGCGTAGGAACAAAAAAAAAGTTGACACTCAGGCTTATGTCCTTTTACCATTTGAACGTTGTAACTTTCATTAAGCAACTTTACTACACCACCACACTAGCCATGTCTTTTATTGCCTCATTAACAAATCTTTGGTGTCAAATGAACAATAGTAATTACAAATCCTAATTTTCCATATACATACTTACTATCAATATAAGTACATTTATTATTTTTGTAAAACATTTTGTGATATCCAATTCGAAAAAAAAAAGAAAGGGATATCGTATTACCCAGTACTAACTGGGTTGTGGAGGTCAGATAGGCAGTCGGTCCATGTAAAATACTAGTATTAACTGTATCTGGTTAGACTGGAAGCCGACCCCAACATAGTTAGGTAAAGGCATCTGCCTAGGCAGATGATGATGATTTTTGTGCCTGACAGTACATTTGAAAAAAAATTGATCAATTTGAAAAAAAAAATCTTTGAATTAAATTTATCGAATCGGGAGCGTCGGCCACGGATGCCTCGACCACTGGTGGCCTAAGCCACGGACCCGTTTTTTTTTTTGCAATATTTTTTTTTAAATTTTATTTTATTAAGTTAGAAATTCAGTACCTATCTTTTGATTTCCCCATGGGTGTAGCAGCTGACTTTCATTTAGATAACATGAATGCATACCTATTAATTAACTAGCTAGGTACTTGAAAATAATTCCTCCTGTAGCCCTCCCGTAATACTAGGAGGGTGAGGAATGTAAAGGTCATGCCACAGTACACCGGCACCGCAACTGCGCAGCTGCAGCACGACGGCGTCACCTCCAATTTAAGCTACGGCTAGCCGCCAGCGCGCTAACTACTCGTCGTCCGCGAGGTGCAAGCTCGTACTCCGCGCACCGGTAGAGAGGTGCAAGCGTGCTGTCACCGCGAACACATTTGTTATTATGGTATTTGTGATTGATTGGTAGTACTACGAGTCGAGTTGTATGGTAGCGGTAGGGCCCGGCCGGTAGGCGCGCTAACTGCCCGCCGTTGGCTTTATTTAACGACACACGATTTAGTGCTCAAATTTGAATGACAAGTTAAATGCTAAGTTGGAGCGGTGCCGATGCCGTTGTGGTGCTGGTATAATGTGCCATGACCTTAAGTAAGTAATACAAGGTAACTTACGCAACATATCTCCATTAAACCAATAGTAGTACCGGATGAGAGACGTTCCCCGTTTTATAGCGGCTTCCCTATGTTCACCCTTAAGAGATTTTCGCAGGATTCCCGCAGCTATGTTGGAGTAATTGACATAACTGGAATAATGCACAAGAATCTATTAAAATTATTATTTGAGGAAATTTGAAAACCGTAGCGGCATGCGGCATGGTGTTCACAAGATGTACCTATATTATGTGGGCGTAATCGTAATGCAACCACACCGAACTAAAACTGATATCAAACAGTTAAACCATGAGCCACAATAGTAATCTAAAAAAATATCTAGGTATTATTAAAATCGAGAGCATATATTGATATACCTACTGACCACTGAGCACATGACCTATACTGATAGTGTCAATCACACAATCCCATAAACTTACAATCTGCATGTTTTTAACAAAAATGGTGTGCGTTTTGACGGCTGGCGCGGGCGCGGCCACGGCGTTTTTCTTTTAAAATACTATGCCAAGATTTTGTTAAAAATTGTAAAAGTTGATTCCCAAAATCATAAATTTGTCAAAGTTATGGTTAAAAAGTTATAAGGGTTTGGACGTGGCCGCGTGAATGAGTCAAATATGGTGATCAACATAACGTCTTATTTTTTAGAATACCCAATAATCCTATTATCAGAAATCTCCGTGGATAGACCGCATTTTTTTAATATCTACTATGACATATGGGAGAATTGTAGTAGCTGGTATCATTATTCACGCACACAGAGACATTAGAAGGACAGTGTAAAACACCGCCTGCACGCACACAGGTTTGAAATTGTTGGTTCGTTTTTTTGTTTCGATTGTAGGGCGACGCTCCATCTAGACCACAGTGTTTTACAAAAAGCTTCAGACCTCTGCGATGCTTTTCAGCGAGATATCGGCGATAACGTGTTTTTCACCGTTTAGTTTAGTTTTTAGTCTTACAGCTCCTAAAATATAAACAAAAAAAATCAGCGTCTGATTTCTGATTGCCACACATGTAGATCCGGCAATGCGTATGCCCCAATAATGAAAATGTGGAAGTAGTTGTATCTTTCTATCTCAACTAGAAAAGAGGTAATGATCTTCAAACGCCCGAGCAGATTTTCTTGAAATATGTAATTATGTAGGTATAGCTAAGAAAACAGATTCCTAATTAGGACACCTTTCAAATAAAAATTAAAAACTTATTCAAAATCGGTTTAGGAGGTAGGTATGATGCCACAGAAACACAGATACACTGCTCTTCAAACTAATTAAACCACCCTTTTTAGTCGGATGTTAAAGAGTGATGAATGGAGGAGCTCGTGGCTAAATAATAACAGCTGCTCGAGTCGATCGTTAGGTTAAGCCGTGCTTGTCTAGGTTGGTCTGTGGATGGGTGACCGCCCATTACGTACCGAGTTTCCTCCGTGCCTCGGAAAGCACGTTAAGCCGTTAGTCCCGGCTGTCATTTGTAGATCTTTGACAATCGTTAGGTAGTCAGAGTCCCAAAAAGTCTAACAACCAGTCTTACCAAGGGGTATCGTATTACCCGGTACTTACTGGGTTGTGGAGGTCAAATAGGCAGTCGCTCCATGTAAAATACTGGTATTCACCTGCGTCCGGTAAAACTGGAAGCCGATCTCAACATAGGCTAGGCAGATGATGTTAAAAAGAGTGATGAATATAAATGTCGTTGGATAGAGGCAGATAGAATACTCGTATAGCTAAAATCATCATCATCTGCCTAGCCTTTTCCCAACTGTGTTGGGGTCGGCTTCCAGTTTTACCGGATGCAGCTGAATACCAGTATTTTCAGTATTTTATTTGTATTTTTTGTGTAACTAGAAGGTTTTCCCAGGTAGGTATGATGTAGAACAAAAACATGATCGCAATGACGAGGAGAACAAGTGCCTTTCCGCTTCGTTATGAGGTGTTCTATACCCTTTCTAAAACATAGGGCAGGAACATGATGGAACATGGATAAAACACGAACATCAATAGGTAAACGTACTTAAGTCCAGCACTCCTCCAGCTACTCATCTTCTAGGCAATCCAACAATTCATTTAAATAAACAAAAACTTTTCTATGGTAGATAAGATTAGCACCTCACATTTCCGAAATACATTCAAAACGCCATTTTTATTAGTCATTTGACAGTTGCGTCATCTTTGTCAAAACTAAACCAGCCATGATGAAAAAAAAAATAATGAAAACGTCATTGACTTTTATTAAGTTTGTTTTTACCATACGGTATATATATTCTTAATGAGCCAAGAATGATGAGCATTATTAGGTGTTTTGATATACTGTAACACTCATGCGATAGTAAAAATTAACCCCATGTTGTATCGTATCGGTATCTTAAATGACCTTTTGTCAGCAATTAGGTTGAACTGGCAAATACCAGTAACCAGTAATATGATAATAAAAGTATTAAAATGACTAATTAGGTACCTACTTAAGATAAATTGCTGCATAACTGAAAGACAAAAAAAAACATTGGTTTAAAAATAAAAAGTTGAAGAATCCACTACTTACATAAAGGATTGTTAAACAGTGTTTAGTGCACCGTAAAGAGTCAAGTAGAACTTATTGAAGTTTACGCAAAAACTGATCGGCAGAACTTAACCAAATTAGGCTACCTAGCCATCCCTAACTACCCTTCCCAACCAAGAATCATCAAAATCGGCTGACGTGAAAAAAAACACCATAAAGTTTCACTCAGATTGAGAACTTCCTCATTTTGGTGACTAAACTACAGGGTGTGGAAGCCACACCGACGCTAAAACCACGGTAATTATAATATTACCGTGCTAAAACGGTGCCCGTTCAATACTTAAATCTTTCTGAAACCTCACAGAGAAATTTTTATTCATCTCCTTACATTTTGACATACCTACATACTCTAGTGTAGTGTGGACCCTTCCATCCTATAATACAGGGTGAAATCAGACCCTTCACGACCTGTACCTACATCAAACTAAGTAACTTTACGCATAAATTATTGCTGGGAAACAAATTTTTTTTTGGTGTGAAAAATCACGTTTTACGGTAAAACTCAATGTAACGCACTCGAAAGTCGAAACATTGTGCTGATGGTTGCACTGAATAGTAAACGGGTTATGGAGGTATCTAAAGTAAAGTACATACCATAAGCTAATAAGTACTCGTATCAAAGAAAAACTTGTGAAAAAGTTGGAACTTTGACCCCCAATATCTCCGTAACTAGAAGGTTCCCAGGTATAGTGCAGAACAAAAAAGTTATTGCAATGACGGGGAGAATTAAGTGCCTTTCGGCTTCGTTAGGTGTCTATTTATAACCTCTACATTATACAGGATGTAAACAACCTCATCACGAAGTCGTCAACTTAGCATAATGTACATTAAACTAAGCTAGTATCAAAAGAAGGAAAAAAATATTGCTGGGAGACAACTTTTTGAAGTGAAAACTTCTTTAGGCGAGTTGATATCATATATATCATTTTCCATCCTGTAATACAGGGTGAAATCAGACCCATGACCTGTAGGTAAGTACATCAAACTAAGTAACTTTACGCATAAATTATTGCTATTAAATTATTATTAATTATTATAGGCGTGTTGAGCACTTTTTGGGTGAAGGAAAAACATTGAACTCATCGTCACGTACCGTAACGTGCGGTCACGCTTCGTAGCCTTTCGTAGCACTCGTAGCATCCGCTACGGCGTAGCACCACATAGGCATGTGCAGGGCATAACCAGTGCTACGACAGGGGCGGGGCCTGTATACTTTTTGTTTTCACTTCTATCGGCAGTCCCCAAAGACTGCTCCGATTTTTTTTGGGGTGAATAATTATGTTTTGTGGTAGAACCTGATGGATGGATTGAATAGTACGGAAGTCGTGGAAATGTTTCTAGAAACTTACATTAAACACTTATATTTAAAAACAGAACTTGTCAAAAAGTTGGAACTTTGACCCCCAATATCTCCGTAACTATATTTGGTGCCAGATAAGATGAGAATAGCGGTCATTGACCCACCTACATTTATTAAACTTCTTAACTTTGAAAACCAAAAATAAGCCTGTTCAAGTCTTGAATCATCATCTATCGTGATCATCAACATTTTTTGTAATGAAAAAAAAAATAAAAATCCGACTGCGTAAAAAATAACGAATAACTTTAAATACAAACTGAAAAAAAGAATAAACCAAGTTTAGGAGACAGGACATATTGACTGCAACAGTCGGGACCCATGACCGAGACCCATGACCCAAGACTCAAGATAAGATTTTAGTCTAGACTAGCTGACGTCCCGCGGTTTCACCCGCGTAGTTCCCGTTCCCGTGGGAGTAAGGGAAAAAATATAGCTTATAGCACTCACGAATAATGTAGCTTTCTACCAGTGAAACAATTTTTAAAATTGGTTTATTACTTCCGGAGATTACCCCCTACATACAAACTTACCAACAAATGTTACCTCTTTATAATATTAGTAAAGATTATTTAATGGGTCCCGACTGTTGCAGTCAATATGTCCTGTCTCCTAAACTTATTTTATTATTTTTTCTGTTTATGTAAAGTTATTCGTTATTTTTTACGCAGTTGAGATTTTTAATTTTTTAAATTACTTATTTTTTTTTTACACTCTTTAATTACTTAAGTATACCATTTTGAAATCCTCATGATGAGCCATTTATTGAGCCGTTCAGGCAGCAGAGCGTGCCAAACATTTGAATTTGGCGCCAATAATCCGCCATTTTGTTATTTTTATAAATTTTGATATACCCGTGTCACTCTCACAGTAAATACGAATCTAACGACACCTCTCAAGCTAAAATCCATCGAGCCGTTCAGGCCACAGAGCGTGCCAAACAATTATACATACATACATACATACATACATACTCTCGAAAAACATAACCCTCCTTCTGACGCAGTCGGGTAATAAAAACGATGGTTTATTTGTTTTGGTACGTACGAAGATATAATTTATAGAAAGGGCAATGACCGCTATTCTATTCTCATCTAAAGTCAATGTCTAAAGTACCTAAATATTTTTATTTCAAATTGTGTTTCTAAATAGAATATCATAGATAAACATGATTATTTAAAACGAATACTTCTATAAAAAAATAAAATGTGTGTTCTAAATTCAAAAATACAAAAAAAAAACCATTTTTAAATTAGGCTGTATAAAGGCTTCATACTTTTACTTCTCCTTCAACCTGGCGAAAGCAAAGCGTGGAAAAAAAGAAAATTAAAATCATAGTCTATTAATTCATAACAAAAATATTTTTCATTGTTTTTTTTTTATTTCTTCAAAAGTGTATTTAAATACGTCGTTTGATACCCGGGGACATTTGTTATTGCACTCGCCTCAATAACACACGAGAATGTACTAACAAACTTTCTCCACTTGTATCAAAATCATCCAAGTCATCTATCGGAGAAAGAATAAGTACGAAATTTCAGTGTATCGTACAGAGTTGGATATTTTCAATCATAATAGGTAACTAGATTCAAGCGTCAACGTAAGCAGTTTGATATTTAAAACTTGCTTTCAGGTCCTGAAAGCAATCTAAACAAACAGATTAATATTTTCTATTTTTCTTAATGACATCGATAGGTACGCTAAGGTCAAGTATCATCCGAATTTCATAAGAAACTATTCACAACAATCATCCTCTTGTGTTACGACACAATTTTACGCATAGACTGTGAGTAGACGATATTAATCACGTAGGTACGTACCTACCTATTTATTTCTCAGGAACCGGTTACCGGCCGTGAGTCAGACAGCTAATAATAGCGATATATTATATAAGTAGGCAACTACTTATTAAACGGTGCTTTAACACCTCGCTTCGGGGGAGTGTGATACATGATTTAGAAAAGTGAAACACCCGGCTAATTATATAGTAAAAAGAGGTAGATATCGCACTAGCACGCACAAATTGTTGAGGACAAAGTGTCAACAATAATGAACAGTAAGCCAAATGTACCTATTGTTTATTTTATTTGGCTAAACTTCAAGCTAGTAACATGGGAACAATACTTATCTAATTTAACAGCTTTTCGGAACTCAAAGGTTACTCCGGTCAAACCCATTGAATTACTTTTTCATGAAATAGTTAATAAATTGTTCAATTATTCATAATTAGGGGGCGGTATTTATGATTTTTATAATTCTGTAACTCCACACGTGTTACTTGCGCGATTCATATTATCATCAACATACAACCTCACACTGACCTGCAAATTGTATAGAAAATGTAAGAAAAGTTGAATTTCGCGAGCTACCCTGGCGCCAATAAACTCTACTTATTCTGATTCCGATCTCATAGAATGAAGTTTCAATTTAGTGAGAATCTGTAAAAAATATAAAGAAACTACGATGACGTCACTCGATCCAAAGCGTTTACGTCTCTACGAGCACGTAGGCACAATAATTACACATGGTAAGTATAAGTAAACAGTCACATGTCAACCTGCAGGAAGTTCCCGTACCTATTACACTGCATTTTTTTTAAGGCTTGCGTTTGCCCGCATCTCGCCTGATGTGAAGCGATGACTCGGCCTAGCGTGGAGCACTCTAGAAGAAAGCGATTCACTCGAACTCAGAATAGATCCACATTATAATGATCACTGAAGACTGAACAGAGAAGCTGGCAGACGCACCACACACACCACCATCACCATCACACACCACACCACAAACCACACACATCACCATTATTTCACGCGAAACCCGTCCATTGACATAGAACATAAAGCTTCCATTAGGTACCTACGTACTAAACCATAATTGCATACTATAGTAGGTAGGCCGTAAGTATAGGTACTAGCTGTTGCCCAAGACTTTGTCTGGGCATTATTTTTATCGTTTATAATGCAAAAATCCAGACTGAAAATGAGGAACTTGTGGCTAAACAATAACCTCGGCTAGATTGGTCTGTGGATGTGTGACCACCCACTAATACAAAAAAAATACAAAAATATTTATTACTTCTCAAACATTGTGTCATACATAAATTGAGGCAGCCCCAGTAAGTTACAATAGTACTTGTGTCGGGGCTGTCTCGCTCTTCCCATAGGTGGTATCCTATCAATGAAAATTAAGTCAACGAATATAATAAAAATGCAATAAAAAGGAAATAAAAAAAATAAAATGATACTTAGTTAATTAATTAATTACTTAAGCAGCTCTCCTTGTATTTTTTGCGTGCGTGTGTATTTGTGTGCGTGTGTGTGTGTGTGTATTTGTCTGTGTGTGCGTGTGTTTTCGTGCGATAATCCAGATAATTATCCAACATGTTAGCCTACCCTGATCAGAATGTTTTCTGTTTCTTCATATGTTAGAGATCTTAACCAATCACTTATTGTTCTTTTACAATCGTATAACCGCATGGGATATATTTCACACTTAAGATTCAGTTTATTGTATATGTAGGTGGATTGTGTAACATATTGACGGCTAGCAAATGCTGATCGAACCCCTGGAGAGTAGGCCACAATATCTCTGCGCCTTCTGCTCTGAGTATCTGGGTTAAAAGGAAGACATTTATGCAGGGTTAAGGTCACATTTAGAACATAAAACTTTCTAATTGAAAGCAAGTTGCTGACTTTATAGAGGTCTGTTGTGGGGAACCTAAACGGTTTAAAATACATCACCTTGATAAGTGATCGCTGAGCTCTTTCCAGATCGAGGAATTTCATTTTGGAAGCACCACCCCATATCGGAATGCAGTAAGTTATTACGGATTGCGCCAGAGCTATATAGATCTTGTTTATAAGTTGGGCGGACATAACATGACGTAAAGTTTTGAAGACCCAAATGAGCTTCCTGATCCTTTTCATGAGGATCTCAAGGTGAGGGTGCCACGACAGTCTTTGGTCAACAAGTATGCCTAAATATTTTGTGGATCTGACTTGTTGTATATTCTGGCAGCCACAGTTACTTGTATAGTTATAGATGGAATAATTTGGACAAACATGAATAGTAATGCCAAAGTCAGTTCCAGGTTGTGATCTTTGGCTTGGGGAAAAACAAATAAAATTAGTTTTGTTGGTATTAAGGGTTAAAAGGTTTGCTCTAAGCCAGGCAGCTATCTTAATCAGACCCTGTTCAGCGACAGTTTTCACAAGGTTCCATGAGTTGCCCGAAAAATAACCGCAGTGTCGTCTGCGTAAGAGAAGATTTTCCCTCCAATGATCTGCATATTGCAAAGGCTGTTAATATAAACTAAAAACATTGTCGGACCCAAAACACTCCCCTGTGGAACTCCGTAATAGACATCCCCCTCAACACTACACAAGTTACTAATCTTTACCATTTGCTGTCTGCCTTTGAGATAGCTCTCAAAAAGGGAGAGAGGCGTGCCTCTTATACCTATGTTTTCTAACCTGCGCAGAAGGATCGGGACGGAAACGGTGTCAAAAGCTTTTTTCAGATCTAACAAGACTGTTAAGCATTTATGACCCCTATCCACCCTATCTACAATTTCAGATGTCAAAGCCGAAATAGCGTCTTGAGTTGAACGTCCTCGTCTAAACCCATATTGTGCGTTTGATAGAATATTGAATTTCTGTAAATAGTTGATTAGTCTCTTGTTTATTAACTTTTCTAAAATTTTTTGAAATTGCTGGTAGAACGGATATGGGACGATAGTTGTTGACGTCGTTTACGTCCCCGCCCTTGTGCACAGGAGTGACCACAGATCGCTTTAAATCTTTCGGGAAAACACCAGTTTTGAAACATAAGTTAGCTAACTGGCTTATGAGTGGAACTACAAAATCCCTCGATTGTTTTAAATATTTTGTAGGAATACCGTCCCAACCTGGTGCACTCTCAGAATCAAGATTCATTAGAATACAGTCTACTTCCTGTGGGTCAGTCTCTAACAACACAAACGAGGAAGCTCTAGAATCACTGCAGCAGCTTGTTACAACTGGCATGCCAGTTTGAGCTACGATGTTTTCTGCTAAGGATTTACCTACAGTGATGAAGAACAAGTTGACTCTATTTAGTGAGTTTAGAGGGTGTGCGGTAATGTTTAGGAGATGAGTATTTGAAGTTTTGGGTGGTTTAAACTGTGTGATTTCATTAATTGTAGACCAAAGATGTCTCGAACTTTTTGCTGATTTTTCAATTTGTTTTTTATAATATTCTCTCTTTGTCTTTTTTATCAAATTGGAGCAAAAGTTGCGGAAGCGTTTAAAGGTTATGATTAAAATTAAGTTGAAGGGGTCTAATCTTGTTTGGTGCTGCATTTTGTTTCTAAGTCTTATGCACCGCAGAGCTCCCGCAGTGATCCAGGGCTTCAGTGTTCTTTTGCCACAGGAAGCGGATTTAGTTTTTGAATTGTTAATGAGGGACGTTTGAATCACCTCCACCAGTTTAGTTGCAAAGCTATCTGGGACCGTGAAAGTATCAAAGATTGATATATCTATGTTTATAAGGTACTTATATGCATTTTCAAAATCTATAACAGTGGTGGTTTTTGAACAAGTACTTTGTCTTTTACTAGAGCTAGTTAAATTTAAGAGAACCATAGCATGATCCGTGATTGTTGTATTAAGTACTGCCACAAATGCTGAGGTTTTAGTTTTATCAAGCTTCAGGACGACATGGTCAAGGCAATTCCGTTCTCTAGTGGGGAGGCTGTGTCCCGGAAGGAGGCCGTGCACCGATAGCATATTCAAATAATTTAGTCTATTTGATCTTTGTTGTGTTATTTCTAAGGATTTTTCGATTATATTAATATTAATGTCACCCATGACAATAATATTTTTGTGTGTGCTACAAGCTTCAAGATGGCTGTTTAACGAGTTAATGAAATTGTCAGCACAGGTGTTAGACGGGGAACGGTATATACCTATAATAGTAAAATTAGACACGCTAATTTGTAGAGCAGACGCATGTGATATGGTTAGTTCCGTAACGAGAGGCATATGTTTATTGCTTACGTAGGCAACCACGCCATCGTTTTGATTTAGCTGAATTGAGGTAAAGTAAGAGGTGTAGTTATTAAGTAGTGGTATTTGTTTATTTTTATTTAATCTACACTCAGTAAGAATAAGAACATCCACGTCGGATTTCATGAGAGCCATATTCATCTGTAAGTCGTCAAAGTTACTGTAGATACTCCTCATGTTCTGAGTTACTACTGTCAAGAACGTATTTTCGAGTTTCACCAGCGTGGAAATATCTTCGATGTTTACTAACGCCGAGTTCGCAATTTCAATCTCGTCTAATTCATCAAGTGTATTTAAGTTACTATCCATTTTCGTATGAATAGTCTAATAAATATAACTCACGGGGTATTGTTTTGTTAAATATAAATGCCGAAGTAAATCCACATTGATCAGAAATATTAAATGAATATGCAGAAATTTTTGTTTTTTCTAGCTCGGGTGTATGTGTGAATGTGCGAACTAAGCGAAAAATTGATGAGTGTTCGATACAAAGTTCGTATGAGGTGTTGTGTATGTGTATTGATAATTGATGAGCATGCTTTACAGTAAAAATGTTTCTTGTAAAATTAAATCTAAAAGTTTTTGACAAACCATATGAAATATACCTTAAAAATAGACAAACAAATGAAATAACTATAATTAGTCATGCACTTTGAAGTAAGCTATGCACCTGTGATTCACTCTTCACTAGAACCACGTGAGCATCTTCGTTTTTCTTCAGAAAAACTCGACCAAATGTAGTCCAGCAGAATTTATACTGCTTTGATTTAGCTAGGTCCCGGGCTAAGAAAAATAGGCGAGCGTTGCGTGGAGTGAGTTGTTCTGATATAAATACAGGAGTGTCGCCGTTATTAGTGATAGCAAGATGCTTAGCTTGGAGTTTGGTTTTGTTTTTTATGTTAAAGGACTTAGTGTGTTTCAACAGATCCTGTTTTAGAATGGCAGAGTCCAGTTCCACTACGATGGGGGGGCAATTTACCCCCTCCTTCTTCCTCTGAGATCTGAAGATATCTTTGATATCCCGCTTACTCATATCGAGATTGATATTTTTGGCCAAACTGAGTACCATATTTATCAAATCATCTCTGGTTTCCTGGTTTTTCTTAGGTACATTCTTTATTTCGACATTGTTCTTGCGCGAGCATCGTTGCAGGTCCTCAATTCTATCCTCCAACACAATGATATAGTCTTTGTCTTTCCGTGCCTGTAGTTCTAACTGTGTTATCTTATTCTGGAACTCATCATTTTGTTTAGTCAAAAACGCGATAGACGTTTCGATGTTTGTATTTGTAAGTTGGATCTCTTTTAGATTAGCAGTGATGTTTTTCAATTCGGATTGCTGGGTCTTTATGAAAGACTGAAACAAGTCTCTCATTTCCTCCTTGAATTTGCAAAATTCTGAGGGTAGATCTTCTTCCCTTAATCTTTTGCGTTGAGCGACGAAGTTAGGAGGGGTGACATCCAAACCCATTTCACTGTCACAGTCACAGATGTTTCCGTCAGAAGAGGATAGAGGATGGTTCATATTGATGTTATTGCAGTTCCGTGTTACCAGGATATGATGAGCGTCAGAGCTTACTTGCAAATTAGCAGGTGAAAGGTCAGTGTGCGCGTGCTGATTTGTCTAGAGCTGTCGTCAGCTCGTTAGTTAGGAGTAAGTTTGCCTCGCCGGTATATTGATGACACAGATAATGAGTGAATTGTACTCACGTATTTGTTTACGTACGAACACCTGTGCTTATGCTGCCTTATTTTGTCACTTGTATTTAATTGATGAAATTGACTTTTATTAATTTGAAATTTGAAACAATACAGTCTTCTACACGTCTGCACTATACGGCGGTCCGGGGAAAGAGGAAACCCACTACATACCGAGTTTCCTCTGTGCCTTGGAAACCACTTTATGCTGTTGGTCCTGGCTGTCAATCGTAGATTTTCGACAGTCGTTACAGGTAGTCAGTGGCCCGAAAGTCTGACAACCAGTCTTACCGAGGGGTATCGTATTACCAGTAGTAATTGGGTTGTGGAGGTCAGATAGGCAGTCGCTCCATGTAAAATACTGGTATTCAGCTGCATCTAGGCAGTCGCTCCATGTAAAATACTGGTATTCAGCTGCATCCGGTTAGACTGGAAGCCGAACCTAATATAGTTGGGAAAAGGCTAGGCAGAAGATGAGTCTCCTCAGGCTGAAAAGTAGCAGTCAGTATGTTCTTCTCCAGAGATAAAGATCAATTCAGAGTTCTTGGCGGGCAACGGTAATATTACGTACCTACAGACAGACAGAATTACTTTCGCATTTATAATTTCTATATTTGCATGGATTATGACAAGTACGTTACCCCACAAGGTAAACGAACGACCTCTTGGAGGTCGCTGAATTTTGCTCTAGCCTAGAGCCTCAAGGTGGGGGGCGGTGAACGTATCGATGTAGTCGTACCTAACCTAAGTAATAAGATTCAGGGACAATGTCTTCTGTAGACATACAATGTCAAGTGTGGACATCTTCCTGCTGATAATGATGATTAGGAAATTTGACCCTTTTTTAAATTTTCTATTCCAAATTTCCAAATATGCTGTCTTGGCTTCCTTACGTTTTTCCTCAAGTGACCATTGGAAACAAACGCTGTGCTGTAGGCCCTTCATAGCACAGCATCATGCTAAGTATTCAGTGAGTGATGACCTGCTTTACGCAGTCACGACGACGTCCTGTTGTATTTATAAATATTTGTTATATGCGTTATGTTTATGTATAAGTTTTTTTTTTGTCATTTTGTATGCAGGTCATGTCTAAATATTTTTTCATTCTTTCTTTCTCTTAACCTAGCTGAGATGACTGGGATGATTTTTTTAGCTTTTGCTCCTCGAATTCGGTTACTTGGAAACCAAAGATTATCCCAGGAAGAGTGAGACGTAGGTATGTACTTCGGGCATGAAGTAATTACCACGTAGCTGAATTCTAGGTCAAACAGGTTTGATTTGCCATCAATAAGCTAGAAAGAAAAGTCTTATTCTTTGTCCCAATCTAGGGCGTGCTCCATCCACCGACAGACCACGACCTAGGTCCCCAAATGTCCCTCTAACAGGAGGTACCTATCCCTAATTTTCTCGAAATCAGTTCAGCCGGGCACAGCTTTTGCATGTAAGTATATCATTAGAATGGATTCGTATATCTTTCTTTGAGAGCCCGAGTTAAAATACTGACTTTTGCAGTGCGCCGCTAAAAATGCAGTTTGCTGTTATTTTTAGAAAATTCCCGGCATTTGCTTGTGCCAACAAGTTGTAATGTCCTCATTTGCCTTCAGGGTACACTTGAATGTTTTCATAATTTACGTTCGTTAATTTGGACAAGTGTTGTCAAATGGAAAACACGACTCTTATGAATCGAATCGTGTCTTGCTTGTTTACGTATGTTTATGTGTCTGTCTAGTATTCAATGGGCACGTACCGATTTAAGCCAGCTAAGCCTATTAGAAAGCTAATCATACGAGTATCAGTAACCTACCAATGTTTTTTTGAGCAACAAACATCGTATTTATTTCCTTTTTAACTGATCACGGATCATATCTAGTTTTGTATCTTTGGGGATCTCTGAGAGCGTTAAAATATTGTTACGAGGTGGGTACGGGATAAATTAATTACCACCGATGAAACAACAACTAACTGTAGTAATCGCAAAACACTCAAAACTTAGTCACAAATACACTACTGATCACTATTCGCTTAGATATCGCACTTACTAGTTCACTTCGATTCGCTTCGCTGCGTAGACAAAATCAGACTGCCGCTCCCGCAAACATGTCCGCTATTTATATGGTGACCAACCCTTCTAGCAAGATCCACGACTTACTCGATTTATTCTAGACAATTACATAGTCGGTCATTGTCCTTCCATAACTTGTACAAAAGAAAGAAGTAGGTACTTTATACCCTCGGCGTACGGTCGAAATTACAATGACAATTCCTATACCTACATCATTCGAGACTCGTCCTTACGAGTACGACGTAACAATATTATTATAATTGACCTTGACTATGCTGTCTTTGCACTGTGCTTTGCTTTGCCTATCACCATCATAATTTTCTTGCCCATATCCCAATTAATTTGGGGTCGGTGCAGCATGTCTTCTTCTTCCATACTTCTCTATTATTCGTCATCGTATCAGACACTTCTTTTCTGGATCTATTGACCATTCGTCACTCGTCACAATAATTTTTCTACGTGGCCGCTTATAGTTCATAGACTACGTCCACGTTTTTAGAAGAAACCACGGAACACAAAAAGATTCTGACAGATTGCCAAAAACTGTCAAGACCTCTAAAAAGAGTTTTTGTAGTGGGAAAACACAAACTGCAATTTTTTTGAAAATATGTTTCGAGTATTTACTTCTGTAGTTCCGCAGTTAGCTGAAAGTGTACCAAAGAGAATTTGTACAAACGCAAACAGCGTTCTAAATGAATCTTGTGAGTAAAATTACCTAGATATAGTACCTAGTTTGTCCAAAATTCATGATAAATAAATTAGCAACAGGCTGACAAACATGCAGAAGTTGTTGCGATTCGCAGAATGTTTAAATCATTACTTGGTATACCATATTAGTATTTACTTGACTGCCATTCCAAAGCATGTAACAACCGTTCCGTCGTCGCGGCGTCGTCTCATTTCATCATCCTGTATGAGCACTGCGATACAATAAGGAAAAGTATTTTTAAAACATATTACTGCACGTATTTGGATCACATCTGCATCCTTAAAATAATGCTGCGGCTGCTTCCAAATGCATGCCTGAAATATATGTATCTCTATAGATAGATTTACATTGCTTTTGTTGTCTTACGGTGCAGCTTCATAATGCAATGTACAGATGCTAGCACATCGATAGCTTCCCGAAACTGACAAATTATCTTAATCAACCTTGAACCTAATGCTTTACCATCATCATCTGCCTAGCCTTTTCCCAACTATATTGGGGTCGGCTTCCAATTTTACCGGATGCAGTATTTTACATACTTACCAGTATTTTACATGGAGCGACTGCCTATCTGAACTCCACAACCCAGTTATTACCGGGTAATACGATACCCCTTGGTAAGACTGGTTGTCAGACTTTTTGGGCCTCTGACTACCTAACGACTGTCAAAGATCTACAAATGACAGCCTTTCCGAGGCACGGAGGAAACTCGGTATGTAATGGGTGGTTACCCATCCACAATGGTTACCTAGGCAAGCACGGCTTAACCTAACGATCGACCCGAGTGGCTGTTATTATTTAGCCACGAGCTCCTCCTAACCTAACCACCTAATGCTTTACCGATAAAGTTAAAAATGTATTAAAGAAATTTGTCAGAAAGAAATTTGACAGTCTGTACTATTCCGCACGTGAGACCACAGACGCGGACTTTTTAACGCAACGTCAGCAACGTGACCTTGCTAAATTCTCTGGATTATTATTGAACCTGACGTCTGGGGGGAACTTTCATCTGAATGGCAATGCAGGTGGGATACTATCACCAACGGCCGACACCTCCACCAGTTCTTTCCATCCGTTCGTGAGCGGCTGGCCAGGTCAAGCCTGGAGGTGGATCACTGTGATGCCCAATTTCTCACAACTCAACTTATAGAGTAAATTATATACCTACCTTCAAGATTGTTGTCTTGCCTTTTTGTCTATGTTCACCAACTGTCTGTTGTGAATACAACTACGTGTGTTCTTTGGCAGAGCTATAGTTGGATAGGTACTGTATAGGCTTCTTCCGGAGTTATTTACTATACGGATCTTGTAGACAAACTAGAACAAATTACCGTGCGTTAAAACGTTTTTGCCATATAAAATATTGGAATCAAATATTTAATCAGCTCACAATTTAGGACCCATTAATATTAATAATAATTTTAATCCTTGTTGCTAGGCAGAGGCTTATTCCAGTTGCCCAGTTGCAAACGTTCCTTTGGACCTATTGGCTTTGCTCTGGTTTTGTCTCCTGCTTGATATGGAAGGAAGTGGAAATCATGGTTTTTCCGGCTCCTCTACTATTTTCGGATTAATTTCGTTTCGAGGATTGTTTCTCGACTTCCTAGAGCTTCATTGTCTCGGCGCTTTTCTGCCAGTCGCCACTGTTGATTCGGCTTTCAGTTACAGTGGTTTGGGATTAGTGTGTCCACCAAAAACCAAGACAACCAAGTCCAAAATAACTTAGAACTTGCTAGTTAGTAAGCTCAGTTGCCAAAAATAGAAATGCTGTTAATTTTAATCTGCCAGACGTCGAGGTCAATGATCGGAATCCTATTAGCACTGTGATAAAATGTAAACTCGGAAATCAATCCTATAAATGGCAATACGAAAACGCCCAGTGGCGAACGAAGCCTAATGTCATGGTCTATAATAATACGTCTAAATAACATCCATAGATCTAAAGTGTATGACCAGTGGCGAAGCTAGGGGGAGGCGGCAGGGGCAGCCCGCACCGGGTGTCACCCGCTTAGGGGTGACACCCGACCGTGAACATCACTAGTGCCACCTATAAAAACCGGCCAAGTGAGAGTTGAACTCGCGTGGAGAGGGTTCCGTACAATACCATTCTTATATTGAGTTTACCACTTTATTCTTTTTTCAATTGATAGTATTTTCTGTATATAAATCGACAAAATGACTCCTTGCCTTGTACGAATAGACAAACGTAATTTTTATTTTAACTGTTTTGATTGTTTTTGGGGTGACACCTACAATATCCGCACCGGGTGTCACCCATGCTAGCTACGCCACTGTGTATGACAGTGACCAAAATTAGCATATCAACACAACACAGACATACATTTCAACTGCTGGTCTCTTTTCTGTGAGAGAGAGCGGGCCCATAAGCTCTGGTTTCTTCCATAGCGGTGCTGTGCATATATAGCGGACACGGTAGAGAGGCCGCTAATGCACGGCACCGCTATTGACCGTTTTTTTTACGGAAAACAGAACACAAAGTTATCAACAGCGGTAAATGGACGACCTTGTTTGGAAGATGGGCAACCATCAGAAGACGAATAACCCTTCCTTTTGGCTTCGCCGTAGTTGGGTAAAAAAACGTTCGGAGGAATGTCCATTACTCGTAAATATCTGCTTCGCTTGCGCCGACTTCGGTGATTGTCCCACGGTATCGTACTACCGGGATAAATAGTATATGTTAATCCAGGTTCTATGGTATCTGTGTGCCAAATTTCATCCTAATTCGTTCAACCATTTTTACGTGGAAGAGGAACAAACATCCATACATCCTCACAAGCTTTGTCCCATGGGATCGTTCTAGATTCCAGGATCAAAAATAGCCTATGTGTTAATCCAGAATATAAGCTATCTTGATACAAAAAATCATCCAAATCCGTTAAGCCGTTTGAGCGTGAAGCAGTAACAAACATACACGCATACAAACTTTCTCCTTTTTATTAATAAGTGTGATAATAGGTCATGAACCCTCTCATCTTCGCTGCTCCAGATGGATTTCATTTATACAAAATTATTCACCGCTTTTGAAAAAAAACGTTCGAGGACTCTTCGCCTCCGCAAAGACTGCCGTCATGCAAATGACGGTAACGCTTTTAATCGACTTCAAAAAATCAGGAGTGGTTCTCAATTCATTGGAATCTTTTATTTATGTATATTCACCGACTAGCGGACGTCCCGCGGTTTCACCCGCGTAGTTCCCGTTCCCGTAGGAGTACGGGGATAAAATATAGCCTATGTTACTCGTGGATAATGTAGCTTTCGAATGGTGAAATAATTTTTTAAATCGGTCCAGTAGTTTTTGAGCCTATTCATTACAAACAAACAAACAAACAAACAAAGTTTTCCTCTTTATAATATTAGTATAGATTACTCGAAGACGCCTGAACCGATTTGTAAAATTATTTTTTGTTTGAAAGAGTATTCTCCCAACTTGGTCCGATTCTATTATTATTTTTCTTCGAAAGCGTATTGCAAACCGTCGTTTGATACACGTGGGATCTTTCTTTACTACTGCAGTTCTCGGCTCCATAACCTCGCCTGGCTGCTTGGGTGTGAATTCCGCCTCGATGGCATTATCAAAGTTTCCCCACTTATATAAAAATGTACTATTTTATATCAGGTACTAAGATTTATCGGAAATGATCTCTATCCCTCCCAATATTCGAATGTTTCAATTTGACTATCTTTTGGTGTACCAAACTTTGTGGTACCTAGTCAATAAAGTCATACATATAATCCTATATGGGGCCGCCTCCACGAGCGAGAGAATCGCGATTCAACGCATTTCTATACATAAATATCGCCGCAATTATCTCGCTCGTGGAGATGAGACGGCCAAAAAGAGAGTGTATAGATAAACGTGGCAAAAACGATAATATCGCCGCGATTCTCTCGCTCGTGGAGGCGGCCCCTAAGAGTGCCTGCTGCTTAATGTGGTATGATAAAGCACCCCATGACTTCATGTACAACTCTGATCTGTTCCCAATGATGAGTGCTCACCTGCTTCATCATTATCATCTTATCAGCCCGGAATCACCCACTGCTGGCTATAAGCCTCCCCTTTTTCTGCCATAGTTCCCGGTTCTGTGCCCTCATGCAGGTGTTTCCCGCGATTTTGACGTCCCCTGCTAACGTTCCAATGATCCTACGACTATTAAGTTAGACTTTATTTATTTCACAGATTCCAAATTCAGAAGCAGAAACTATTCAAAATACGTAACCCCGACACAAAAAACAGGAACTGATGATAAAGAGTCCTGCAAACAGTATACCACTTTAGCGAGGATGTTTAATTGTAACTCGCCCAGACATTTTGGCTCAGGCGACAAAGTCAGCATTGTAGGCCTAGATGATATCGGAATGGCTATAGTGTACACTTTACTTGTTAAGGTAAACTTTACTTGGTAAAGAATTCATTGTGCATCTTGGTACAGCAGAGTACCTACCGCGAAGGAAACCGCGAAGGAATGGAGCTTCGTGCCAGAGTCTGATCCACGACTACGCGGAATCTGATAAAAGAAAGAGTATGCAATATAAAAGAAAGAGTATGCAATAAAAACGAAAAAGAAATCATTCGCTTTCTTTCCGTTTGACTATTCGTCTCAAGCTGACTCCGCGTGTGGTCACTCCTGCGATTTTTTTATGCTCGACTGATCCTACTTCTAGTAAAGCGTCGCAAACTCGCAACAATAAGATAATTTGATGAAAGCCTCACTTTATTAAGTTCCTTACGTATCTTCAAAAAAAAACTTGTTGATTTATGGTACTTACAGGTATTTATTTTATGTTTTATTTTAGGGCATTACAAACAACATTTGCATTATTGATATGAACGAAGACATATTGCTAGGTGAACATATGGATCTTCAGTCAAGCGCCCTGTTTTTGGATAATCCTAGGATTTTGTCAAGCAAAGGTAATGTAAATGCATGCAAACTATTTTTTTTTACTAGTAGAAAACTAACATGACGGAGCTGCGCAAAGCTTTAGTTCGGATAATCGGGGGAAGTATTATATTATCTGTGGTCGGGGTAAGATTTCCAACATCAAATGTTCAAAAACGGATGGTACAATGATTTATTTAATTTGGTATAAAAACGCATAATCACGGGAATACGAGTATCGTTAGAGGGTAACAGAAGAAAATAACACCCGCGGTGAACCTAATAATACCATTGCACATGTTATAGATCCAGCGGAGACGAAAGACTCTAAAGTGTGCATTATCACTACCGGCACGTTTAAAGGAAGGGATGAGACTGCGCAAGATTTTATCACTAGGAGTGCTGGCATCATCAGAGCAATCGTGACACCGGTGGGCTCTTAAATATAATTTATCTTCACGTAGAAATATGCATATAGTTTCCCCTTAGTATAAGTTTCAGCCATAAGTCAACTTACTTGGTAGATAATTTTTATACTCGAAGTCATCATTCTCTTGCCATTATCCCAATTCATTTGGGGTCGGCGCAGCATGTCTTCTTCCATACGAGAAGAATTTATTTTTCGTCATCTCATCAGACAATTCTTTTCTTGCCATATCATTCTTAACACAGTCCATCCATCGTTTCTTTGGTCTTCCTATACTCATAAATCCATCCATATCTATACTAATATTATAAAGAGGAAAACTTTGTTTGTTTGTTTGTTTGTAATGAATAGGCTCAAAAACTACTGGACCGATTTAAAAAATTCTTTCACCATTCGAAAGCTACATTATCCACGAGTAACATAGGCTATATTTTATTCCCGTACTCCTACGGGAACGGGAACTACGCGGGTGAAACCGCGGGAAGTCCGCTAGTCATAGATATAAAGAAGTCCATATTCATACTCAAAATTTTCATTTTCAATTTTTATACTCGAAATACTAGTAAATTTTTAAGTAGGTCTCTACTATACCGATTCGCGAGACTGGGCTATGGCAGACCACGAAGGAGAGAAGAGTCCACTAGGGCGACTTTAAGGGCCAAGTTCACCGAAAAGATAAGTCTGATTATCTAAAAACAACTGTTTAAAACACATTTTTTCATATACAAAAATGTGTTTTAAACAGCTGTTTTTAGATAATCAGACTGTTATCTTTTCGGAGAACATGGCCCAAAGTAGCTCAGAATCATGACTGATGGAATAAATGGAGGGAAGTCTTTGCCCTGCATTGGGACAGTACAGACTATCTCCAATAATATAATAACCACCTGTTCGGGCTGACAAATAGGCTATTAAAGTTTATGAAGCATTTTGGTCATTAGTCACAATACCTGAACTAGCGTTAGCAAAGATTTCAACAGTTTATGCCTAGTTAGTTGTGTTTAGTTTATGCTGTAACTTCACGTTACGAACAGTAAAATTTTCCTTTACCAGCTAGCGAAGCACAGTCCTGAAGCCATATTCATAGTGGCGAGTGATCCAGTTGATGTCCTGACGTACGTCACATGGCGGCTGACTAACTTCCCGAAGGAACAGATCATAGGAACTGGCACCTTGATGGATACGGCTCGATTCCGGTACCTGCTCTCGGACAAGCTAGGAGTAGCACCCAGTGACTGCAACGCGTATATTATTGGAGAACATGGTCAACTAAATAGCGGTATGGTAGTTTTGCTGTTGCGTATGTATGAGTTTTTTATTGTCAAAAATGCACCTAATTATGTTATGGAAATACCAATTTTTCTCAGCAAGATGAATTACACACATCAACACGGTCTAGGGATATTTCATACTCAATTAAATATCTCGAAAAGTACTGGCCGCATTGGAATCTTTTATACACCGATTTGTTTGTAATTTATCTCAGACTAATTCCAAATTCAAATTTTTGAAAATTCTTTTGTTTCGGTGGTTTAAAAATGTCTTGATGTATAGGAGAGGGAATTTTCATTTGTGCGAAATTTAGAAAACAATACGAATTACGTTTAGTTACAGTTTTTTTTCATTTTTAAACGAAAGATAAAGTTAAAATTGAGGTATTGTAGCCATGCAACGCCGACATTTGACGAGGGCGGAGATGTTACGAGCAGTGGGAATGCTGGAAGCTGGATCTGTTCAGCGTAATGTTGCTGAGGCCATAGGGACCCATCAAAATGTAATTTCAAGATTGTGGACACGCTATCGTGCCACAGGTGAAGTAGCGGAGAGGCACCGGGGGCCAAGTCGCATCACTACCCCCAGACAAGACCGATTTTTGCAAATTACTGCGCGAGCACAACCAAATGCAACGGCGACTCAATTGGTCCAAAGGCTACGAGTGGAACACCAAGTGCTTGTGAGTGACCAAACTGTAAGAAGGCGACTGCATGAAAGCAATCTACGCTCTCGTAGACCACTCCGGGTCCCACCTTTATGGAGAGGCAATCGTGGACGACGATTAGAATGGGTACGGAACCACGTGGACTGGGGCCGTGACCAATGGTCCAATGTGCTGTTCACGGATGAATCCAGGTTCGGCTTCCATCCAGATTCACGAAGGACGCGTGTTTGGCGAGTTCCTGGACGATGGAGCCGTCTCCAGAACCCTCAGGAAGTTCACCCATACCAAGGAGGAACAATTATGGTTTGGGCAGGAATTCGTCTTTGAGGACGGACGGATCTCGTTTGGGTGCGGGGCAATATGACGGCAGAACTATACGTCCAACAGGTGCTGGGGCCCGTAATCTTGCCCCACAGAACACAAATGGGGCAAGATTTCCTGCTCATGCACGACAATGCCCGGGCACACACGGCGAGAACGGTAGCAGCTTGGTTACATACACATAATGTTAGGGCCTTAGACTGGCCTGCTCAATCGCCAGATCTAAATCCCATTGAGCATGCGTGGGATATGCTGCAAAGAAGAGCTCTGAAGGAAGTTCCTGAAAATCTGGCTACAGAAGATCAACTTTTTGCGCACCTCAGAAGGACATGGGACAATATTCCGCAGCAAGACATTGACAACCTTGTTCTGAGCATGCTCAGACTACTAACTTCAAGTTTATAAACACAAATTAAATGATTTTTCTATTTTTTTCAGTTTTTACTCACAAATTAAAAGTTCATTCATATACGGTTTCCGTCTATGCTTCATTTTTTTTCCATAAAATCCTGAAATTTTAATCTATACCTTACTTTTAAATATATACATGTCATATAAATAATTAACACATTGATAGTAATTCGCTTTTTTTAAAATATCCCTAGACCGTGTTGATGTGTGTAGTTGTTGCCTGCAGCCAAGCTTCTAATCGGACATTTGCGAGACGAGTGCGATCAGCGCGTGGAAACTGCGTATCCGGCGTATGCGTAGTGTGGGATACCCCCAGCTAGAATGTACCGATGACATTAAAAAATTGGCTGCGCAAGACAAGAAATGGCGGAGGACAGTGTTGCGGCGCAGCTTGGGAGTGTCCTATGTCCAGCAGCTGGCTGTGATAGGCTGTTGATTGTTTCTCAGCAATATAACTTTGTTCTTTTTCCGTAGTTCCCGTATGGTCAAACGTCAACGTAGCTGGTGTTCGCCTCGTGGACTTGAACCCACAGATAGGTTTAGAGGAAGACCCTGAGTTGTGGCACGAAGTTTACCAGGATGCCGTAAAGACTGATGATGCAGTGCGCCACCTGAAGGGGACCGTGACTTGGTCCGTAGGTCTTGCCGTGGCAGAGATCTGCAATGCCATATTTACGAATAAATACACTGTGCTCCCAGTTTCAACATATGTTAAGGTATAGCTATTAAGTAATAGATCATCCTTCGTACAGTGGTCTTTTGCACTGGCTTTTTGGCCATCTTTTTTGTAAATGTAAAACGACTTGATTCCAAGTTGCCAAATATCATTTAAAGTTATTTTGATTCTGTTTTCGGGAGCAAGCAGTTTTTACTGATTTCCTGGTCAAATGTTGGACTAGGCAGACTAAAGGCTTCGAGAAAACGAATTTTAAATGACCTATTATCATGTTGTCAGGATATAAGATTCTATTGCAATTGAATCACGTTTCCAAGACGATCCATTATAATCTGGTTTGGGCATCAGACTGTAACATAAACGTATTTGTTTGATCTCCAGGGTGAGCACGCAATAAGAGACGACGTTTTTCTCTCGTTGCCCTGTGTGGTAGGCGACAAAGGAGTTTCTAACATCATTCGGCAGGAGCTTACTGATCAGGAATCCTCACTCCTGCGCAGGGGAGCAGGACATATAATAAAGCAGTTAGAGTATACTCATAAAATAATAAATTAATGTACCTACCTACCTATCTAATGAGTTTTACGTGATTTAAACATTTTTTGTTTTATATTAGCTTTAATTCTTGTTTGGTTTCTGAACGGCTTTAAAGTATCTTTATTGAAGTTTATTGTAAGTGTTTTTTATAGATTTGCTTGCTGGTTTCGTACATAATAAATAAATTATTTATAATTTTGTTAAATCTTTGCAGTTTCAATAATATTGCCATGACATTTGTTCATACGAGTTCATAGTGTAATTCACAAAAGTAATTACCTACAACTTATCCAGTAACTTTCAGTTTTTACTTGCCATCAAACTGGATTTCACTGAAAGGTGACTGACCTTAGCCCCAAACTCTGAACGCTGCCAAATTATTTATTATGGCAGTAACAGCCATAATAATCTAGCTTCTAGACTAGTTTTATTCAACCTCCGATCTTATGGCGGAGCACTTTAAAGCCGAAATTGGCCGGGAGACTTATGAAGCCGTTTCGTAAATTGAAGTCCTGTAATAAAAGTGTTGTTGTTGGAAAAGCGACCGTATGTTGGTGAGGTTTATGGTGTGTTTTTGTGGAAGGTTTGGTTAATTCAGGCATGCGCATTGGTGTGGCGTCCAAAAGTAGCTGTTGAAGGTGACCTTGGCGGGCCCGCCGACGACGGACGCGACTCGACGCACGCCGCGCGCCCCCCGGTCCGGCAACAACACAACAGCATCAGCCGTGGCGGCCTCGTCGCCGGCTACTACGTGACCTGACTCACGGCATGACACCGGCAGACACCTCTTTGTTTACTTACTTCACATCCTTAGGTACCCAAGAGGGTGTTTTTAATAGGTACCTACCTACAAAGTTAATATCTAAACCCGAGATCTAAACCAAAAATTGTCTTCGGTTCAATGAACTTTCGAACTTGGTACTTACTTATTTTTTGGGTTACCGGCAGACAGACTATTGATAGGTAGGTACCACAAATCAACTTCATAAGAATTTAAAAAGGTGGTAGAAACTTTAAAACTTCTTATTAATTTGATAATTATTACATTCTACGAATCATTGATGATGATGATGACACATTGTAGGTAGGTACCTATTTTATCGTGAAAATGGGTCTGAATGAAGGTAGGTACATCAAGATATTAAATTGCATCATACAGCTGACACAGATCTTTTAATTACAACGCTAATGATATAGGTAATTTATGTACAAGTCATGCTAACTTTTTTAAAACAGCTGTCCTCTTTATTTTTACAGTTTCCCAAAATATTTTTATTTATTTTTTCCGTTTTTCCTTGTTGTTTATTTGTAGAAATCTTGTTTTTTACTGCTTTCTAATTCCTTAATTAAATGTGGGTGTATAGTAACTAGGAATAGGCATAATGTATTAGGTCCTTTTATTTCTCTATTCTTATAAAATGTTTTGTCATCGAATCAATACAGATAATAATAATATAGGTACTTTTTTCTCTATAGCCATTAACCCCTGTTGCGTCCTTGCTTCTATGACCTTTTTGACCAAGGTCAAAAAGGTCAAGACTCTCACCCAACACAGCCCGACTCTGGTGCAATGGGCATGCGCGTAACGGACGCACCCTACTTTTTCGCGCGCACGCAATCACATGGCGGCATCATTCGTTCGGTCGTTCACTCATTCAGTAAACAGACATAAAAGAAGACCGATTTAATCCTCTCATTCAGTCGATCCTTGACAGTGGTGGAGTGAACGCACGTTTTGAATAAAACTTATCGCATTTTATCTACGCGAAGTTATCGTAGTGTTTTGATAATTTAAAAATTATTAGGTATAGGTTACTGTATTGATCAAATATTTCGGAGATGGCTGAGAATAATTCTAACAACCACAGCTACGAGAATGGAAACAGTAAGTTTATTTATTTATTTTGTTGTACCTATATAGGTACCTTGCAGGCTTTGCACAATTAAGTACGCTCACAGCTGACGTCGCATAGTAATGCAGTAGGTACAATAGTAGGTTTGTATTGTAGGTAGAGGAAGGGTTCCTAATTGTATGATGTAGAGGAACATATCTTTGCGTACCAACCATAAACTTTGTAGGTACCTATTGAACTTGATAATAAAATAAAATAAAAATAGCCTCTAGCTAGTCTACCACAAATTTAACAGTTATTTAACAAAACTCAAAAATAATCATAATAATTGATGAATATACTTAGGATAATGTTTGAATTTAAGTTTTAAATTAATATCATTATTGAATAAAAATAAGATTATAAATTACCATTTTCATGCATAAATTAATATAATATAATTATTGATTTAAAAATATAAAATATCATTTTCGTGCATTATTATATAATTAATATTTATTATTTATTTTTCATTTAAGTATTTAATTTGTGGAAGTCGCCTCTTTGGCGTAGGCCTCCCCCAGCTTCCTCCAGTTGTCTCTGTCCCTAGCCAGTCTTCTCCAATCTGGTCCACATCCAGTGGCGTAGCTAGGTAACCAAGAGCCCTGGTGCAAATAAAAAAATGGGCCCCACTACTAGGGTTGCCAACCGTACTCTAAAATAGAGTATTGTCCTCTATATCATGTGGTCGTACTCTATAATCTATAACACTAATAAAGTACGCTAAAATACTCTTTTTTACAAAATGTTTAGTGCACGTCTGTAATAATACGCAAAAACCTTAATCAGAATAAAAAAGGTCCACTATTTACTGTTATTATGTTGGTATCGCCGATTCCTCAATCCATATTCGAACGTTCGTTAGTAATGATAACTGGCTGTATTCACTAAATACAATATCTTTAAAGACTACTGTTGAATTTAATCATTTAGAACAAATTATAGAAGGAAAACTTAATTTAAAAAGACTAAACATAGACATGGATACTTTATATTCAGAAGTAACAATTTTAAAATTGCTCCAAGCCGAATTGTTTAATAACGCAGACTTTATACAAAAATGCACCGCTGAAAAATGGCAATATATTTTTAAAAAATGTCCTCAAGAATTTGATTGTTTAAAAAAAATTATTAGCTATATACTCTCTGTTCCCGCCACTTCAGCATTTACAGAAAGAGTCTTTTCGGTCATGAATGTGAAGTGGCGAGAAGAGAGAAACAGAGCTTCATTGAATTTAATCAAAAATGAGCTCTTGATATATATAAATTTAGAGTTAGAATGTTTAGACTCATTCAATACCTTTAAAAATAATGAAAATTTGTTATGTGCCGCAAGAAGTACTAGAAAATACCTTTTTAAAAGATAAAAATAAATGATACTCTTTTTTCTAGGTGCATACTCTTTATTTACCTCCTATAAAATCAGATATACTTTATTTCTGCTAAAAAAAGTTGGCAACCCTACCCACTACTATCTAGTTAGGTTTAAAGTAAAAATATTAGATATACAAATACTTTAAAAATGCTTAGCTACTTTATCATCAGCTCTTTTTCGTGCACTGCAGGGCAGATAATAAAAATATTAAACAGTAATGACATAAATTACAATAATACTTAGTATCGGACAGTAAAACGAAATAGAAAAGAGTTTATTTTAAAACGACCTATCAACTGACAAGATGAAATTTTCGAAAGTTCAGTTCGATCGTGGTTTTCTGGTTTAGATTCGAGGGCCCCCTGAGCTTAAGGGCCCCGGGGCATTGCACCGCCTAGCCCCTAGGTAGCTACGCCACTGTCCACATCTTTCCTTAAATACACACATCAAAAGTATCTAGGGATCAACATATATTTTTGCAATAACTTTTCTCCTGATTGATATTAATTAAAATTTTCTTTAAGGATTCATCAAATAAAGTGTTTTCGTTTGTCACAGTAACGATAAACCAAGTCACCTTTGCATTAATAAAGAAATTTGCCATTTTCCTAATAAAGGGATTTCTGACATTTGAACCACTAACATTAAAGTTCGAAAAAATGACTGAAAACACAGTTTTCTTTAAAATTTTATTGGGTAACTTAAACAATTAATAATCCGTGTTTCTACCGCGAACACTAACAACACAAGAACATCGGTTTGGCATACTCAAAATGAGTTCATCCAAATCACGCTGTGGAATGGCCGCCCATGTTCGTTGCAACAACAAAAAAAGGTCTTCTTGCGACTGGATACCCTCCATATTCGGCAGAGCTCTTCTCTGTAGCATATCCCATGCATGCTCAATCGGGTTCAAGTCTGGCGACTGAGCAGGCCAGGGCAGGACATTGATGTTAGCTGCGGCGAGAGTCTGTCTTACAACTCTTGCGGTGTGCGGTCGTGCATTATCATGCATTAACTGAAATAAGGGACCGATTTGCACTTGTAGAGGAACGATGACGTCTGATACAATCGTCTCAGCATAAATTTGAGCGTTGAGGTTGCCTCTGATCCAAATCAACTCAGTTCTTCCGCCGATCCAAATACCCGCCCATACCATGATGGTTCCACCACTATAAGGATGGACTTCCTGGCAGGATTTTAATCGCTGTTGGCGTCCAGGGGTTCTCCAGTGTCGTATACGTCTTGTATCCGGTCTCATACCAAAACGAGACTCATCAGAAAAGCACACGAAACGCCATTGTTCTTCTGCCCAATTTCTGTGTTCAAGAGCCCATTGATATCGAATCCTACGATTGTGCATTGCTATAGGTGGTACCCGTAGCGGTCTTCGGGAATGAAGGTTCACTTCATGCAAGCGGTTTCTGACTGTTTGGTCGCTAATTAAGTTCCCTGAAGAGTGATGAAACCTCACGGCTAACATCATGGCGGTTATTGTTGGAGCTCTTCGAGTTAAGATTTGAATGTATCGGTCTTGTCTCCGTGTGGTGCAGCGATACCGTCCTCCATGGCGCTCAGCCACGGTACCAGTGCTTCGGTAACGTGTCCAAAGTCGACTGATAACACTCTGACTTGTATTCAGAGCTAAAGCTACAGTACGTTGCCGGGAACCAGCTTCTATCATTCCCACGGCTCTGAGCATTTCTTCCCTGCTTAAATGACGTCGCCGCTCCATAATAACGTTGGTTTTAATCAGTAGTAGGGAAACAGTAGCACTAATAATGTCTTCAATGCGTTGTATGTTTTTATAGGGAAAATATTGACAGCTTATTTTCATCTTTTACTCGAATTTGATTGAGAGTTCCTGATTCAAATTATGAAATGCACCAAAAAGGATCCATATAAATTTATAAAATCATAAATTTATTACAAAGCCACATCTCAATCTCAAGAAATCCGCATAAAAATGCTTGATCCCTAGACACTTTTGATGTGTGTATGTCCTCCCATCGTTTTTTCGGTCTACCTCTACTTCTTTGCCCTTCTCTTGGTACCCATTCTGTCAGTTTCTTGGTCCATCTGTCGTTGGTCATCCTGCACACATGGCCTGCCCATTTCCACTTTAAATTCCTTATTTTTTCAAGTATGTCAGTTACTTTGGTTTTCTTTCTTATCTTTTCGTTTTTTATTTTATCTGATAATTTTATTCCTAACATGCTTCTCTCCATTTTCCGTTGGTGTGTGGCTAATTTGTGTTCATCTATCTTCCTCAGCGACCATGTTTGGCAACCATATGTTAGGCATGGTAGGATTACTGTGTCATACAGTTTTCTTTTTATTTCAATATTTATATCCTTATTTTTCATAATTTCCTTCAAGCTCCAGTACTTTTTCCACGCAATTGCAATTCGTGTGTTTATTTCTTTTTCTGTAAGATCTTGGAATGAAATTGACTGACCTAGGTATATGTATTCCGTAACATACTCGATGCTTTCTCCGCTCACTCTGATGGTTTGAGCAGTACCATTAGTGATAATTTTTGTTTTTGAGGCGTTTAGCGATAAACCAACCTTGCTGCTCTTTTTGATTGAACTTGATAGGGAATTTAAATTTTGTAATACTTACCTCAGAATATCTAAATAAAAACTTGTTTCCGAAAACTCCAGTGCAAACATATTACCACGTAGTACCTATGTAGATGCGAGTTATAACAAAAAACAACATGTACCACCTAGTTCCATTCATGGAACTGTTAATCTTACAACAAGTGGAACTGCGATTTGAAAAAATCAACATTAGTTCCATCATGGAACTGTTAGTGGCAGGTATTAATGACAATGAAGGTAATTTATTCACACTATGTAGGTACATTTAAATGCGCCATTTTCCATTATAATTTTACTTTCTTTTTTAAATCTCAGTCAAAAAGTTTTTATTCGCCTAAAAGTTACTCACTAACAAACATTTGACTGATTTCTAATGTAAGTATTAGACTATTATTTTAAATTAAATTAAACCGAAAAATTAACCTTTTGATTTCTGTCAAAAAAAAGTTAAAATAAAAACGTTTTCAATATTTATTCAAAATGAGGCTGTTTGGCGGCTTCGTCAGTGCCTCCTTCCTTTTCAATATTCGCGCGTACAGTTGGAATCGCGCGCGAAATCAAAATCCACGCTCCATTTTCCTTATAATTATTATAAAATAAATGGACCATCTATTTTGCCTCACAATATTGTGTTGGAGTCAGCGTTCAGTGAGCATTTAGTCATCGTTACGCTCTCGGCTTTTGGAAGTTACCTGGTGCTCTTGGTGGAGTAGGAGTACTTACCTAGTACCTACTTCAAAGAACTTTGTGTGATGTGTTCAAACGTTGGGTGTAGAAGTAAGAATTTTGATGTACTTACATAAAATATTATTCGTGTTTTACCGCATTCAGCACTGCAGCTTAGTTAGGGCTTCTAGGGAAAATAGTGTTAAAAATTGCATTATTGCATTCAACGGCAAAATTACAACTCGGAAACACAAACGTGTAACTTTTGTGACAACTAACTAGCAAATAAGCACTAAAATGAGGAAATGCTCGTTGGATAAACTTAGTTATAAAAATGATGAAATATGTTGATAGTTAGTTTACTACGTAGAGCGAAGGCCACGGTCAGACAAAAAAACTCGCGCTCCGACAGAATCCAGCTAACATTTGCCGAGATCGCACCATGAGACGTTTAATTCAACATTTAGTTGTGAATAACCTGAAAAGGTCTAAGCAAAAAGAGGCTATATTAACCTCGCAAATTAATGTGTTGCTAGGCAAAATGGCGACAATCAAGAAGCTGCTGCAGTCCCAGCAGGAGAAGGTGATAGACACAGGGAATAAGGTGACAGTGGTCGGAGTGGGACAAGTCGGCATGGCAACAGTCTTCTCTTTGTTGACACAGGTAAATTATTTTTTTTTGTGCTATGCGAATGTCCTTTGCACTTCCGTGACGAACTCCTGATCAAATCAATGCATGCGTATAAGGTAGACATCAACAACACTCAACAACACCAGCAACAACTATCACCAAAAATCACACTAATAAATTGTCTTTGATCGTATTACATTCACTACAAAAATCCCAAAATATGCACGCAAATAATAATAATTATGCACAAAAAAGGGGGAAATATGCACAAAATAATTTATACACTCAAAATGCTATTTATTATTAGAATTTACGTTTATTTTCACAAAATATATAAATTACTACATTATTATTATTATGTTATAGCAAACTAGTGACTTTCTTACGGTTCATATTTTATTTGTAGCCTGAAAATTACCTCTAGCTCCCTACCCTACGTCAACTGACGTTAACTGGACAAAACTTGAAGTTTGGCGCCATTTGTTCAGAAAGCTCTTCATGGAGATGTGTGTGCCGTAGATGTTATATTAATAAATAACTTTTTTTTATGTAAACTTTCATTATTCCATCAAGACCCGGATTTTTTTATTATCCAGCGTAAACGCGCCTAATACATTATACTAAGTACAAATACAAATACAAATAAGCAGTGTCGATAAAAAGGTACCTACAAAATTATGCAACGCTTTAAAATTAGCATCATAAAATTAGCTTATTCCAGGCCTGTCTAGTATAATATAGGTACCTACCTTTATGAATATAATATCTCCAGAATAATTTGCTGATTTCTAAACTGTTGAAAAAAGGCTTGATCACAGATCCATAACACGTCCTACTTTACGAGTAGAAGAAAATGTTACTTAATTAATGAGAGGTTTTCTTTTTGAGGTATTAAAAAAAAATTAGTTTCCAAGAACTCTATACCTAGATGGCGTTGAACTTACTATGATAGTTGGTGCCAAAGCCAAAACGCTTGAAAAAAAAACATTGTGTCACGTCACATACTCTCGTTGACTGACACTTTCATTTGCTTAACCTTCCGAATATAACCTAGTTTTCTCGCGCTTTGTTAAAATCAGTTTTTTTAGGTTCCGTTCCTTGCATTATCATACTAAACCAACTCCTAGCGCCATCTATCTAGCGACTAGGGAAGCTAAAAAGAAAATCCCTCATTATTTAACGCTTACTGCATTTTCCGCGAACGATAAGTTTAAAAGTATGATGCGGTGTGTGTGGGGTATGATCATACTAGATCATACCACCCTTTAACGAAGCCGAAAGGCACTCGCAATGATCGCAATACACCCGTTATAGGCAGTCACTGATGTCGTGTCGGCCAGTATTTAGCGATACCTACCTGGATTTAATTTATTCCAATTGTTTAGTCCATTTGTTATTCTTTATTTACTACAATAGGTACCTAGGTACATAAACATTACAAAATACGGATGCGTACTTCCTAAGAAAAGAACTGTAAACAAATAAAGAACATATTGTATGTATTTCCTCACGATTTCAAGTGTTGCATGTGATTGTTACTAGGCATAATTTATTATATACTTACATACATACATAGCGACTAGCTCACGGTTTCCACTCGCTTACATCATCTACTCATAAACGTTCATCCAGAAGCAAATATGGCTCGGTTTTCCTCGTTTGTGAACAGTTTTTTTTGTACTTACAGTTTTCCGGTGATGTTGTTTATTGCGAACATGAGTACCTACCTATTGTTACTTTTTACATGGAAAATTGGACACAATTATAACGTTAATATCGGGACACTCGATTCCGAAATAGAGAATAGAATAGAATAGAAACGTAGAGAAAACTTACTAATAAATAAGTACAGTAAGTAATATGTATACAGTCTTGTTCACAAGTTCATTATTACCATAGGTGTAGGTACTATCGGGGGACTTTTCCGCCTGACCATTTTTTTTTTTTTCGCTTAAATCATGCGGAGGCGCCGAGCCACGCCCCCTTAAAGTTTGGGCCTATTAGGAAAGCGTCAACTTTGGCGCGCAAAGTAACAATAACTCTCGTTTGGCGTGCGTCGTCAATGCGCTCGGCCGATTCGGTATCTTTTCATTCATTTTTTCTACACAAAGTCAACGGGGCGGGGCTAGAGAGCGTTTTCATGTTGCGAGTGCAAGCAAAAATGAGCTTAGTGGTGGTCAGGCGGGAGTGTCCTCGATAGTACATACCTAAGTCTATAGTTACTAAATTTTACGGTAGTTTACGTTTTCATTATTTTGATTTCGGTGTTCATTTTACGGAAGTTGGGTAGGTAACTATTGCACAAATCCAATTTGGTTTACAACATTTTTAATTGTCAACCCACGGGTTAAACTAAATTACATTGCAAGATAGGTAATACATAGCTAGCTAGGTAGTACCATAATCATAACCAGAGCTGAAAAAAAAAAAACTTAATTTTGATTTGATTTGATTTGAAAACAAAAATTCTATCCTAATTTGGAACACACGGCGGGCGTCTCATCAAGGTATACACTTCCAGTATAACATGGCCTTGCTATGTATGTATAGACTTCTGATCCGCATAAATTTGTTTTGTATAGCTTGATTGGAGGCCGTGCGTACTGCGTACGAACCATAGGTACTTACCGGATAAAATAATACCAACCTCTAATTAGCGTGCAGCATTGCGAATATTCGTTATAATTGTTCACAAAACACAATAGCGTACCTACCTACTAGCTGAAGCAAATGCTGTGTCGTATCGTCGAATGAATATTTTATCATTGTTCAACTAAAAGCGGTAATTCCCTCGTCTAGCTAATATCCCAAGTGTTTTCTTTACTTTAATAAGTAATAATTGTCTGTAGTTATCCATTGACACATACTGGTACGGTCAGCAACAAAAGTCGATTAACTCCTTGCTTAAAAAGTTAAAAGCTATTTTATACATCCTCTATCTTCTTATACATTGTGTTCATCAGCATCTTACGATAGCTTAGTCTTGGAAATATTAAGATTTAAAATAATTACTGAAGTTTTAATCGTCCTTTGTCGTTTACAGTACTTACCGAACAAAAATGTATGGTTTTTAGGGTTCGGTACCTCAAACGAAAAACGGAACCCTTATCACGGATTACTTTGTTGTCACACAATGCGTGAAGGTATCAAATTGAAAATAAAACCATATAAGTACTCAAGTCTACAGTCCCTTGAAGCTGTGAAAAAATAAAAAAAGATACGGCCGTTTATGCTGCAAAAACTTAATTTCGACACTCTCAACTACTCTCAAGGTAATCAAAAATTTTAGGGTACTTCCCGTTTACCTAGAATCATGAAATTTAAGAATAATGTCTTACAGCACATGTAAAGGAAAAAAATCGGAGCAGTCTTTGGGGACTGCCGATAGAAGTGAAAACAAAAAGTACACAGGCCCCGCCCCAGTCGTAGCACTGGTTATGCCCCGCGCAGGCCTATGTGGTTTACGCCGTAGCGGATGCTACGAGTGCTACGAACGGCTAGGAAGCGTGACCGCACGTTACTTTACGTGACGATGAGTTCAATGTTTTTCCTTCACCCAAAAAGTGCTCAACGCGCCTAAAGAAGTTTTCACTTCAAGCCCTCTGTGCGCGAGTCCAACACGCACTTGACCGATTTTTTAAAATATGAATTTACTCACAACCACAGTGGATCTAGTCAGTGGTTGCATCATTATCCTTATTGAAAAAAAAAATATATATATATTTCAGAGAAATAAGTCCATAGGCAAGGTTGTTAGTAACAGGAATTTTGCTTATATCTAATGTTAGTAATTAAGAAGTCGGTTAAAAAGTAACAATAATTGATTAAAATGGTCTCTTTTCATTTCACTAGTAAGTCTGTACCTACCTACATTGTTTTTCAGCGTTGCATGACATCGTATGTTGCCATGGAATTAATTAACAACCCTAGGCCACTAAGGAGTAGATATTGTAGAGCAATTATTGAGAGTGTAGCTATCATGTCTCTTTCATGTGGCTTTATAGAGACGAAGCTTTTGAGCTGTAAAAGGCAATACATACCTAATCATTAGTTACCTTAGGTATCTAATAGCTATTTATGCAACTGTTATAATTATTATAATGAGGGGTATTAAAACACGAATGTGGTGATAATAGTATCACATGAGTGTTTTAATACCTAATTATGTACAGTTGCATACAAGACTTTATCTACATCCATGGTATAAATCCTCCATATAAAAGGTTCTGAAACCATAGGGTATTGTAGTGGTGTAAGAAGTCTATGTAAATTCATGAAAAGTTTAATTGCTGAGTATATAATACAAACAAACCATGTATAGGTAATACTATAATTATTTACATTTTGATTGTACAGTTATTAATGCACAAAGCTTGTATCACTAATTTTTGTAAACAACCAAGTACCTACCTACATAATGCAATACTAATATCGAACAAAAATTGCGGGATACGATGTGAATTCGAATTAACCTATAAGTTTTTTTTTAAATTACGGCGCTGTGGTAGTGAATCGCACGTGCTAGACAATGTTCTTTTATTAAAACGAGTTGATAATGAAATTTAGTACAACATTATAACACCCGTTTGGATGTTATAATGGTTATTATGACACTGGCTGTTTTAATGTTGGCCATAAGCTAGCTGTTTCAGATACCTACTTTTATAGAGGATTTATAGCATGGGTGTAGATAAATTCAATAGCTTACCTAGCGGACCTAATTAACCATTCCAAACGCAATGACTTTGAAAATAGTGAGTACCTTACTTGGCTTTTGGTTAGGTGCTGGAAAATTTCCCCATTTATTAGGTATTATATTAGTTACTTTTATCTCTCTTTCCCATATCTATAACATGATTTTTGGATAAGCCAACCCACGGGTTCTTTTAAGGGATATATATCCCGCAAATGGCTTAGCATGATCATCCGTTACACCTAAAATACTGCAGAATTAATTTTGAAATAAATAAGTTATAGTTGAGGATTAATGCTAAGTCCTATGTATGACAAAAACACGATTCCATAAACTTTTCTCGATAGCAAAGAAATCCAAAGTTACCTCCAAATCGAACAATAAACCGCTGGTATTCAAAAAGTACTTCAAATTAGATCATGAAACTTTGCTTACTAACTGAACTAACTATAAAGCAGGTCTTATGTGTTTTATTTTTTTAGTCCAATCAATAGATTTGTTGTAAATCGCAAAAAAAAACACTCATTTTGCACTATTCGGCCTCAGTGACTGACGTAACTAACAACCGCTTTGTAGTGCAAGCTGATTAGAACTTTATTCTAACAGTATTTCAAACGAAGTTTGAAACACTACAAATAGAGTTGCTAATTTTAGGGTTAGAATTTAGAAGAGCCTTATGCGCAATGTTTATACTGGGAACTGGATTAATAATAACTCTGTGTTTAACCGAACTATGGAAACCCAACAGTGCTCCACATGATGCACTCTGTAGAAAATAAAACGCGTGTTAAAATAAAAAATAAAACCGACTTCAAAAAAAGAATCACAGAAAAATGAAAAATAACTTTGGCTTCAGAAGCCGGTGACAAAAACACCAAATCAATTAAACAAAGGTCAAGCTTCGAAGTCAGTGACCTTTGTTTGATTGAGTGTTTTTGTCAACCACCTCAGCCCGCTTAGCATGAACGCCGTAGACACGAAAGAGAAACGACAAATCTTTTGTTCATCTGTCATTGAATCGACAAAATGACAGATGAACAAAAGATTTGTCGATTCTCTTTCGTGTCTACGGCGTTCATGCTAAGTGGGCAGGAGTATATAAAGTAAAAAAAGAATTATGAGAATAGCTCCACAAATGGGGGACGAAATCGGTGAACATATATAAAATTAGACCACACGACTAAAGTAATAAAATGACACAAAAAATGATACCGCGTTGATGTCTTTTTGAAGTCCCTTTCTTGGTTATAATACTCTCTATGTTTAGACAACATGACTGAAGTCAAAAAATTGAAACTTTAATAACGTTAATAAAATGAAAACTACTGGGCCCAACTATGTTACATTTTTATGGGTTCTTCTTTAAGAATCACGTAAATCGGATCATAAATCTCAGCGTAATCGGTGTACATAGATAAAAAACATACCAATCGAATTGAGAACCTCCTCCTTTTTGAAGTCTGTTAAAAAATGACGTTAAAAAAGCACCTCCGCGAACGTGGGCTAACAAAGACTCGAAAAAAAGAAAATACTAAATAGTTCCTTCCTTTATTTATCTCTGTCTGTGTCGGTTCGAAAACAAAATATTTGTGTGTTTGTGTATCCTAATAAAAAATCAAGAGATACGACGTCTATGAGTCATTAGGTACGCTTCGCGCAAATACCTATAAGCGTACTTGACCAGATGTTTTGGAGTATTTTAGATATAGGGAGATAGCAACACGCCACGGTTTTGTGTTGACGTCAATCTTGGTTTAAATAATTTTTTGACCAAATTAGAATGTAATCAAATATTAGCCACGGTGTAAGGGCAGTAGGGGCATCATACGCGCAAACTTAAGGTTTCTTGCTCTAACAAATTACGGTTCTGAGCGACGGAAAAGGATAGGAGCATGAAAAATGCGATTCCTTGCTGCTAGATGACACGCTACCCGCGCAAGCCTTATTCTATAGGTAGGTACTTCTCATTTCATGAATTTAGCTAAATGAGCATAGAATTCTTTCGCCTATGATAAATGAAATAGCTGATAAGAATTAGGTAAAACACAGCATACTTAGGTTTTTTTTTTTTGAGCTTACTTCTTTTTGTGCAAGTTTAACCGTCGAAAATCTTGGTGCTCAGGTGGTTCTATGAATCATGAACGGAATTTTATGGTACGTACCTACCTACCTAAATAACAGTTGTGCGTCGGCGTCCCTACTTACACCCTGCCCTTGTACAGTATCATGTGCTTATGTAATGGTAGGTAGGTATAGGTGTGGACACTGGATATATAGTGATTACGGATTAAAAAACTCATAGGCAACATGGAAAAGCTTTCCTAAATTTATCGTTTATCGAGTTATTATCGATGTTTACTTGTAACAATCTCTAAATTGGTCCAGATTAGAAGGCAGGACGTAAAAATCTGGACCCACTTTGAATTTATCTACTTATTTTTTATATTCGTTCAAGCAAATAAACAAGTGCCATACCAATGTGACCTTATTTGCATAACATAAGGTTTCTGTTCATATGAAATGCTAATTAGTGCGATCCTTGAATCTCGCCCTAAGTTTCAGCTGAAAACAACTGTCAACCTATGTTTCAAGTAGCCACAAATAAAGTAGGAACTTACAGTTGAGTTAGGGATTCGTCTAACTCTAAGGGCGAGGCCAAACGAACCTAAATCTATTTAATGATGAGTACGAGTCGCGTAATTTATCTACACCATATTTTCATACGAAAGTGTGGTTTGTGTCAGATGCCGCAGCCACCGTATTCCCCAGACCTTGCGACTGTTTCTTGTTCCCAAAACTAGAGAGATGAAAGGACAACGCTACGCCATTATTGAGGAGATAAAGACGACATCGAAAGAGGAGCTGAACTAGATCACAAAAAAAAACTAGTTCTTTATGGATTGGTAAAAACGTTGGCACAAGTGTATAACATCTGATTGGGATTACTTTGAAGGAGACACTTTAATAAAGAAACACTTTTTGAAAAAACACAAAATTCGCGATACTTTTTTAACAGACAGCGCACTTTGCGACTCACCTAATTACGCTCGTTTGGCCTCACCCTAAGCAATGCAATAAGACGTAAAAGGCGTGATCACGCAAATGTCCGTCTGTCGGCTATTATTGGTACGACTAGTTTAGTCTATTGACGACTGACGTCTACAGGCGTCCGTTTAATTCTTAGTTCATTGTTCGATGAGCACGATGTTCTAAATGAGGAGCTGGTTTCAAATGACTCTTAAAGTTTCGCTGTTGCTACACATTGTTCATGATTTAGTTTTATCTAATTCTGACCGAATAAACTTTCTCGGCCAACAGAAGTCCAGATCATAATGAATTTCTGTAGGTATAGATTTCTTTGCTCAAGACGTGGACGGACCTGTTAAATTCATGGAAAACGAAATTTTGCATTATTTTTTCAGCAACGCGTTTTTCTATTAGGTACTATCGACACTCCCGCCTGATCACCACTAAGCTAATTTTTGCTTGCACAACATAGAAATGCTCTCTAGCCCCCGCCCCGTTGACTTTGTATAGAAATAATGAATGAAAAGATATCGATCAGCCGAGCGCACTGACGACGCACGCCAAACGAGAGTTATTGTTATTTTGCTCGCCAAAGTTGACGCTTTTCTAATAGGCCTAAACTTTAAGGGGGCGTGGCTCGGCGCCTCCGCATGATTTAAGTAAGCGAAAATAAAAATTATTGATCAGGCGGAAAAGACCACGACTGTACCTATTTGAGATAATTATTATTATAATGTTAGTGTTACTGGCAACATGTTAGTTTCTTATTCATGGTCATCACAAATGTTGCCCGGAAGTTATCGAGTGATGACGGCCTGACCGTCACTCGCATCGTTACGATTACGACTCTGATAATACCTAGTCAATTTCTTTATCTAAGGTAGGTAGTTAAACCCGCGATAACGTTCTGATTTCATAAAGATTATAGGAACGGTAACGTTATTATCAATAATTGGAGTGTTAAAATCTTTCTCCGTAAATAGTTATACCTACCTACATAAACACTTAATTAATTAATTAACAAGAACGTTAGTTTTTTCAGGAAGTAAGTACCTACCTAACATATATATATGAGTACGTATATAATAAATTATATGAAAATCAAATTTGTAATTCGTGGCAAACACCTACAGGAAGTTTTTGCATGAGCCATGCATGACAGCTAGTGTGAGAAGGGAATAAATTTATCCAAGTTCCATATTTATGTTCCCATAAGTGGGGACAAATAGCGAAACTAAACATCTACAGGAACACTACCTAGGTACCTACCATACACCACCGTAGTTAATACCCGCACTACGAAGTATTATATTATCTGTGCGCGCACTATAACTGCGGTGATGCCTAGGTAGGTATGAATGCTGAAACTGATTACAGAATCAGTGATCGCTTAGCCAGTCATCCATCCTGATTCCTGAGCGTGCACGGTGCAGTGACAGACCGTTGCAATCTTATCAGTCGCTAGTCACTAGGTACTCGGAAATTCGTGATTTGTTGTAAAAATGACGCCCCATCCACACATGTCATATCGATAGCTGACATAGGTAACTTCTGAGTAATCGTTGCACAAATATAGAACGATTGAGACCATGAGTTTACGAGGTTTTTACCTGCTTGCCTTTATGTTTTGTTATTGCAGTCACCTTTTCAATTTATTCTTTTGAGTGATCAGTCATGTAGCGTTGACAATGTCGATGTGGGTGGGATTTTCTTACGGCATATTATTCTCGCGTTTCAATGTCATAAATGAGGAACTTCCATACCATATTTTCATTGAGCAGCAGTGTTAGCCAGTGGTGTGACCTTCGGTCCATCGAAATGCCAAGTCATAGGTTAGGTAGTTCGAACTCATAGCACACACTGACACACCTCTGATTTTTCGGATACATGAGATTCTTGTATAATTTATCTATTGCTTCGATGAAAGAAAACATCGTGAGAAAATGGCTGGAAAGATATTTCTTGACGACATGTAAAGCCAAGTCAGATGGGCGGCTCGGAACTCTTGAGAGCAGGTTAGGCACTAAACCTCGTCGTTTTCGTTTCGTCAATGATTGAATCTAAATTTTTAAATATTTAGATAAATCTTCTACTTACAAGGTGTAAAAGGGCCTTCACTAAGCCGTCAACCAAGCATTCTATTACCTTCATCAAACTAAGTAGAAAACCGAGCAAGTGACATAATTGAGTTCTTACAGACGAGCGGCACGTTGCCAACTGCAGATAAACTGCAGCCTTCGCCGCTTGCAGTTGTTGCGTCGGCGGCTGCCGCCGGCGCGTCGATGGCAGCCGTCGACACACATTTACGCGGGCTGCACAACTGCTAGCGTCGACGCTTCGGCGGCTGCCGCCTGGCGCGTCGACGGCAGCCGTCGACAGGTGGCGACGGCTGCAGTTTATCTGCCGTTGGCAACGTGCCGCTCGTCTGTAAGAACCCTACTATGGTGTAGACTCTACACCATCAAACAAAAACTCTACACTGTAGAGTTTGTGAAATTAGACCTTGTAGAGTTAGGGCGTGTAGAGTTAAAAGCTTGGCTCTACATGAGATCTGATAACTTTTTGACAGTGCGAGTCATATGATCTCGTCTTGGCAACATTTTACATGAAAATGTTTTTGGTGGTAATATCTTCATATTTCTTTTTACATGCCTTTGTATCTCACTTAACAGTTTCATGAACTTTTATGTTGCAGGGTGTGACGAACAACATAGCGATGGTCGACATGAACGAGGACAAACTGAAGGGAGAGATGATGGACTTGCAGCACGGGTCCGCCTTCTTGTTCAACGCTAACATTCAGGCCGGCACAGGTACAAATAGAACATTCTAAATGCTCACTGCAAATAGTAGACTAGCTTTTTAACATTGCGTGGGTACAGTCAGCTCTAAGCGATTCTGACCGCCGCCGCCGCGAAGGATTGTTCCTGCTTGTAGTGCCGGGCCGCTGCACGCTGTGCCTGTAAACACTTAAAAACTTAATCTTCTTTGGTTCTTTTTTTTTTTGTTTCATTCCTATTGGCCCAAAAAGGGTGGTCAAACATCTGTGATCATTAACAGAGCCTGAGAAGTTTTGTAAAACAAAATACTTACCTACTTTTAATTAATAGTGTAAAAAAGGTCGCACAGTTTTTTTTGGTTTTACTACTATTTGCGTTATTATATTGTCTGCGGACCAATAGTACATAAAATAGTCCCTTGAATTTTGGAGGGAGTATCATCCGACAGACATGAAAAGGTACCTACCGTAGTGGTGGATCTCTAGGGTATGCGAATGTCATCACCGGAATCGAACACACCACAAGTAACGCCAAAGTCAAGTTAACTTTTTACCATAGATTACGCAATAACGGAGAACTCCCAGATCTGCGTGATCGCAGCCGGTGTGAGGCAACAGGAGGGAGAGGACCGACGTAACCTCGTGCAGAGGAATGTGGAAGTTCTCAAAGGAATTGTTCCTAAGGTAAGGGAAATAACTAAAGTAGGTACTGTTCATTCGGGGTCATTGGTTGATGTGTAACTAGTTTCAAGTGTCAACGATAAAAAAGAGCAAATTCGCCTGTAATGTAACAATCCAAGATTCGGTTTTGTCTCGGTCGACGAGTAGTGTTTTTGTGACTTTTTATTTGTCGTTTTAACCAGCCTTGCCTGGGGGTACCGTGTTACTAATTTACTGGACTAAGGACAGAAAGGCAGTCTTGCCATGTTGCATATAACCTCTCGCTTTCGAGTTATCTCAAAGAAGCTTTTAGTGAGCGGATTAATATTTTTTTTGAAATCGTACCGTAATTATTAAAAGTAATGTTAACAGTTAAAAATGTCCACAGCTCCTAAAATACAGTCCGAACGCGATCCTACTAATCGCAAGCAACCCAGTGGATGTCCTCACCTACGTGACGTGGCGGATCAGCGGGCTCCCCAAGCACCGCGTCATCGGCTCCGGCACCAACCTGGACTCGGGCCGGTTCCGATACCTGCTCTCGCAGAAACTGACTATCGCGCCTACTTCCTGCCACGCCTATATTATTGGAGAACATGGTGATAGCAGCGGTAAGTGAAACATGTTTTACAAAGAAGATACCTAGGTACTTAATGAGTAACCAAAAAACACACACCCACACATACAAACTTCCGAATTGATAATAGTACCTAGTTAGTTCACACTAACTACTACGGCGCCCGCCGTCACTACATTCATCCAGATTTTGACTTACTAGGTACAGTCGGGGTCTTTTCCGCCTGACCATTTTATTTTTTTTCCCTTAAAACATGCAGAGGCACCGAGCCACGCCCCCCCTTAAAGTTTGGGCCTATTAGGAAAGCCTCAACTTTGGCGCGCAAAATAACAATAACTCTCGTTTGGCGTGCGTCGTCAGTGGGCTCGGCCGATTCGGTATCTTTTCATTCATTATTTCTATACAAAGTCAACGGGGCGGGGCTAGTTTTTATGTTGCGAGTGCAAGCAAAAATAAGCTTAATGGTGGTCAGGCGGGAGTGTTCTCGATAGTGCATAGGTATATGAACGGGGGTTACCATTTTCCACATTTGAAAAGTCTGGCCGTAAATCTGGGAATTTGCAGAAATGTCCAGACTTTATAGGGAACGTGCAGGAACTATAGGTGGCAGCACTAATCGACAAAAGAGACACTATGCGGACAGAAAAGGAAACTTATTACTTCTCATCATGCTTTCAATTTACACAAAATTGTCTCTTCAATTATATTATTTTTGAATAAGCTAAAAGGTATAAAATATGAGTTTCGGTGTATCAATAACGATCGTCAGCGTAATATAAATGTTTAATAATATGAATTTTATATCTTTCGTTTACTTTCTGATGAAAATTGTGGTGTATGAAGACATGGTGGCTGGCATAACTAAGATAGCTTTCTTATTTTCAACACATGTTATAATGGAAGGGAATCCTTTATCAGCGAGAACAGTATCTCCAGGCTCTAATAAATCAATTAGTTCACAATCATTTGATGAAGTAATCAATAAAATGCAGGCCGTAGCATTTAGATACAAAACTTAAAAAACCAAAGGAGTGCAGCCGACTAAAAACATTATTGTGGGTAATACCATGTTTATATTCTGAGGTGGAGTCTTTGATTAACTGTTGAGGGATATTCGGTGTGAACTTTAGTGCGGTCTAGTAGAACACGTGTATGCTGAAGTTTATATGGTTCTGGTATGTTTGCATGGACGGTTGATTTTGAGGGCCTTTTCAATGCAGAGTGTAACAAAAACAAGTTGTTTTCAAATATTTTTCTTTACTGCGTTAATCCATTTTTTGCGTTTTTCACCAAAACATGGTATGATGGTATTCTTTGGAAAGTAATAGAATTTTACGCTAATTGATTTATTTTCATGTGGATGTATTGGTACCTACATCCAGAAATGCAACAATGCATTATGATTAGTTAATTAATTTTCACTATAAAATTAATTCTGTTTACTTGTTAGAAAAGTCTATGTCAAGCACAAGATTCGGATTGGCGACGCCAGTTGGCAGCACCATCGTTGTGCACGTTCCCTATAGCTTATTCGATACGTATTAATATTTCGGTCGCGAAAGTGTTGGAACTGTTGGCACCGAAGTAACGATAACAATTTGACGTAGCTGGTCTATAATAATATGATCGTTCTTGATTTATTTATTTAACACTTCAAGCACAAAGTACAGAGGCGGACTTAATGCCATAGGCATTTTCTACCAGTCAACCTTTAGGTGATGCAGAGACAAGCAGTGGTAGGTGTCACTTCTGAAAATGAGAGAATAGTTGATTCCACAGCGGCTGGTTAATGTGCTTACTTCATATCGATAAAAAACAACGACGAACCTGATGATAACGTTACATTTCCACAGTTCCCGTCTGGTCTAGCGTGAACATCGCCGGCGTGAGGCTTCGGGACCTCAACAAGGACATCGGCTCGGACGACGACGACGAGAACTGGAAGGAGACCCACGCCCAAGTAGTGCAGAGCGCTTACGAAGTCATCAAACTGAAGGGATACACCTCCTGGGCTATCGGCCTCTCCCTCACTCAGCTTATTAAGGCTATTCTCACTAATGCCACCAGTGTGCATGCAGTCACTACTTGTGTACAGGTAAGGACATTATTAATTTACGTAATGAAGTACGTTTTAAAGTTTAAAGGAAAGATGGATTGTGTGAGGAATTATTGGAAAGGAATGAAGACAAGAATGGAACAAAACTAAAGGATTGTGCCGAACAAGTAACATGGCACAGGGGCAGGAAGATGATGGTTTTCAAAAGGAATATAGGTAGAACTGTCTTGTGATGAAGTGCTCGCAAGCGCTACTTAACTATGACTAAACATCTCAATCAATTGAGGATTTCCATCAGGAATTTCTCAGTAGCTCCCCTTATTATACAGGGTGTAAAAGACCTCATCACGAAACCGTCAACCAAGCATTCTGTACATCAAACTAAGTAACTTTACGCAAAAATTATTGCTGGGAAACGACTTTTTTTTGGGGGTGAAAAATCATGTTTTGTGGTAGTAAAACTCAATGTAACGCACTCAAAACATGGTACTGATGGATGGATTGAATAGTACGGAGGTGGTGGAGGTGTTTAAAGTAAAAATCTTACATTAAAAACTTGTATTTAAAAAAAAACTTGTCAAAAAGTTGGAACTTTCTTTGACCCCCAATATCTCCGTAACCACCGTAACTAGAAGGTTCCCACTTTCCCAGGTATGGTATAGATCAAAAAAATGATCGCAATGACGAGGAGAATAGGTGCCTTTCGTTTTCGTTAATAGGTGTTTTACACCCTTTATAACTAGTGAAATGTGGTTTGTGGGAAATACAGCAGCTTTATGTATTTGTATCATCGCTTTTGACCCGGATCTCAATATTTGTGAAAAATTCCATTACTTTTCGTCATTGCGAATGGATTTATGGCAACGTTCCCAAACCCGTAAATATATTAACTAACACTTAATCTCATTCTCGATTTTCCTCTAAACGAAATGGGATTAGATAGTCTCCATTTATCAACTATCTATCTATTACTACCAATGATATTCTAACAAACAGATATGTTATACACCTACAAAACCACCGAAAAAAGTGTGCCGCGGGGGAGAGCCAGCTCACATACACGCAGTGACGCAGAATAAAGGAAAAACAGGCCAATTGACACGTTTTCGAGTCTTCACGATTGCGCGCTCATAACATATCTGTTTAATTAAATATCATTGATTACTAACTATTCTATTCATTTCGTTAATACGTCATATTATCATCACGCCAGTAAATCCTGTACTCCCCCAAGGGTTAGGCAGAGTATACCGCCAGTTAATAAGTCCAATGTCCACCCAAAGGGGGCGACCTAACGCCATCAGGCAGGCATAAAACGAAATTTTGTGGCTGCTACTGAGAATTTCCTGCTGAAAAAACTCAATAACTGCCCGACCCGGGAATTGATCGAGTACTAGACCAATGAGGCAATTTTGTTTTGACAATAATGACAACTTTTATTGCATTATAATTTATTGTATATTTTTCTTTCTGTATGTTCATAAAAAACATAGGTTTATGACTAAATTGTCGTTGCCATTCTTGGACGTTCTTACTTCTTATTCATTTAACTGGTAAATTACGTATCCAAGTCTTTTACTTCAGAAAATTCGTAAATTTTTGGTCCCCTTGCTTTACGAATAAAGAACTACCTAGAATACTAAGGATATCCTGTAAGTAATTCTTAATTTGTAACAGACTTACAAGATACGCGCGAAAAACATAACACTTCCTTGGCAGTCGATATAACACAACAACAACAACAACATCAGCCCATAACGTCCACTGCTGGACATAAGCCTCTCCCATGATGGGAGGAATTTGCCGTAATCTCCACGCTTGGCAGGCGGATTGGAGATCGCAGTGATGAAAGACTAACAGAAAACGCTGCTGCCCATTCTCTGGTCTACGGAGGCGCAAGGTGTTTTGCCTCAGACATTAGTCGCCTTATACGACACCCGTGAGTGTAATGGGTTGGTTCTATTCTACTCTGCCGGATACCACACGGCTAATATCGATATAACACCGCCTGTAAATCTTCAACAAAGTTGTTGATTTCACTAGTTTGGTTTACTAATCTGTTTATTGTATCAGGGTGAGCACGGCATCACAGATGAGGTGTTCCTGTCACTCCCATGCGTGCTGGGCCGCAACGGTGTGCTCGATATCATCCGCCAGCCGCTCACGGACACCGAGAGGAAGCAGGTCTTCCAGTCCGCAACCCTCATGGCAGAGCTTCAAGCCAAAATTAAGTTCTAGAACAATCTCAAAGGATCCAAAATTAAGTTCTAGAACAATCTCAAAGGATATCTTTATCAATCTTATATGATAACATGATCAGTCACCGAGGATGTTTAGTTTTTTATCTCATTGCGATAGGAACCTACCGTATTTTGAACAAAATTTAGACCTACTGGTAATTCCGTAACACATTGACAACGACAATTCAATATGTTGATGAAAAACGAGTTTTTTAAAACATCCGTAACTTCTTAGGTTACGGATTAGCCTCGCAATCCTTCGGAATTATAATTGAGTGCGTTACGCATTTAGAGTGCCGCAGTAGCGGGCCATATACTTTTACACAAGTTCGGCTTGGCTGATGCTCCAGGCCAGCCCGCGAAATTCAAATTTTCTTACGTTTTTTGCAATTATTGGCTCTTGTCCATATTTATGCACTTACACGCAAATACTGTCCATTTTTAAATGTATCTTTGCATTTGAGAGTATATAATTGTTCTATGTGATGTTTTATTCTATGTACTTTCGTGAAGTGTGATTTTTTTTTCTATTTAAATTACTTTTAACTATACAGGATGTCAATGTATAGTATAGTCTCAAAAATTTTATAACAAACCTGACATTATTTTGATTATATCCAGTATTAAATAAATGTAAGTGGGCGAAATAAGTCCTTCCTATCTTGAAATGTCGCACATGGATCCGAAAAATGAAAGGTGCGTGTCTCTTGGGATGGTAGGTACTTAAGAAGTTAAGAACTATGACTTGGTAGTGCGAGTGGCATTTTTTAGAGTACCTAGTTTGCTACTGCACTTTTAGATAGGTAATTTCTTCTTTCTTATAATATATTATTTAAATATTTTTAAGTACAGTAACTTAATGTTCATATTTTTATCAAATTTTACATGATTTGAACGTGTTGTATTTTTATAAACCTGTTTGTAAACGATTTAAATAATCTCGACCGTATTGAAATCTGTCCATGCAACAAACTCTGTGAGATAAGCAGGTAACAGTCTAAACTAAGTACATTTTATTATACACTTTATAACAATATATAATATTTACTTTATGGTCTGAAACGTAGTGAATGACTCGCTAATGGCTCACACGTCTCAGTTAAACGAATTTATCGTATTTATTCACTAGTATCTATAAGATATCCTAATATCTACTTATTATTATCTAAGATGTCAACTTTCATAATATTTACTAGAGTAATTAATAAATCGATGTTGCTTATCAATGTGAAGTTAGTAATCTTTTTATTATCTACCTTAAATCCTGAATACTACCTAATTTGGTTCATAAATTAGGCTTAAAAAAACAAGTTTTTTTTTTCAAAATTATGTAATATGATTTAATAATATACATCAGCTTTAGACAATAATACAAATGATATCTAGAAATGACACTGGCGGGTAGATGGCTATTAGTAAGTCTGCTTTACACACTCGCTCAGACGCGAATGAAACAAGAATAGTGCGAAAGGGCGCGAGTTTGAATCTAAGCTAACGCGAAATCGTGGTTCTTTTCCCTGCACAATCCAGTATACTCCAAAGCTCTCGCAAAAGAACGTGCGTGTAAAGGTGGCATTGATTGATACAGATGGTGGCACATTTGAAGGCAAATGAAGAAAGCATAGATTATACAGGGCAACGATGACGCAGCAAAGAACAGGCGAAATTAGGCCACTACATACTTGAGAGCAGTATCTTTTTGTTTCACAAAAGTTTCCCTCTCTTGACTTAGATCACAACTAGCTACTGGTTTTAAGTGTTGCGTCAATGTTCTGATTTTTGTGTGCCTTAAGACAGTGCTGAACGCCTTAATAAAGTGGATACCGACAGAACTTAGAATGATTAATTAAATCTTTTTTGATCACAGATCAATAAGGCGTCTTTCATGTTCGAACAACTCTTATTCAACACCGTCTAAAATAAGAAATTTTATAGGAATCTGAAACTAATGATTTCAAACTCAAAAACATAATTGAAAGTAGTAAGAACAGAATCAATGAAATCATTTTAAATAAGAACATGTAATAGTTATCATATTTATATTAATCTGAATGCACCCCACTCGTATGTCATTCTGTTTAGAATTAAAAAGCTAATATTAATGTGTATGTTCAGTCAAAAACCCGTAGCCGGTTAAAACGACATTTGACTGGTTTCAGCCAAAACCCTTAATTAATATTTGTGTGTTGTATATTAGAAACCTCGAATCACTAGAAAATATTGTTGTTTTATTACTTTATATGTTGTTTTATTAGTTTATACCAACCCAATAGGTATATAATGGTGCCGATTCCCTTGTTCACAAAATAAACTAAATTTAAGTTGAATGTATCTTTTTCTTTCTATTTAATTATGAAAAGGACAGAAGATAAATATTAGTTTAATCCTGTCAAATTAGTCAGCACCTGACGTTTTATCTTCTGTCCTTTTCTTAATGAAATAGAAAGAAAAAGATGCACTGAACTTAAATTTGGTTTAGTTTGTAAACAAGGGAATCGGCACCAATGTAAATGTTCATGTGAGTATAACAAAAAGGGTTTTGACAGATTTTTGCAGTCAATATACTAGATTTGACCGTGACAAACACATTATATTAGTGTCTCCTTTAAAATAGTTGTCTCTGTATTTATAGTCGATTGAGATAGAAGCTTACAAATATCCAAAGTAATACTTTACTTACAATATCTAAGGTTACGAGTTACATTTCATTGGAAAGGCGTCTGTTGCGGCAGAGCGCACAACGGCAGTGTAGCGGCGTACATTCCTTCGATAAAACTATGATATAGGTACTACATAATATCTCACGTATATACTATAATGCGTGTAATCACGTGATACATCAGACATACACAATTAAAATTTGCATTTTGGTCACAAATTAGGATAAAAATGACGCACTAAAACTTAATCCTATATACAATTCATTAGTGTATAATCAATTTATTAATAATTAACAAGTACATACGATACGATTAGGAATAAGCATGAAAAATTCATTTTTAGCATAAATCACAGACACTTCTTTAAAAATCGGCCACTTTAGGAATATTAACTTTACAAATCGCCAACAGTTCTTGTTTGGTTCGTTTGTTTTACATGCAACATGCGGCCCGTCGATGTCGACGTTACGACTAGTCTCGCTGTCGGCGGCAAACATTTTGGTGGAAATTCCCAATAAAACGTTATAAGTCTGCAAACAAGTTGCGAACAAATTTCAAATAACTAAATCACCAAACTCAGTAGGTGGGCACATTGACTATAGAACAATTATTACAGTAAACTATAGCTTAAGACAAAATAACGTAATCCTATTGAGTGAATATTGAATAAGATCTACATTTGGCTAGCGCCTTTGTTCCTTAATTACTTGCACATAAAATGTTGGCTACAAGAAGAATGAATATTAACTGAGAATATTGTTTAAGGCAATGTTTTCATATCGCTTTATTTTATATCAGTTCGTGAAGCGACGCTTCTCTCGTGTCGCAGAAGACGTCGATGCATACACAACAATGTCTATCTGTCACAACGCAGTCGAATAAGTGGTTGTGATTTCAACACACGGTACTTAATCACATGGAACTGGCAGGCTTGGTTGTGATAGTAAGTCATAGGGTGGGTGTGTAGTTGTTGAGCACAAATGCATCAAGTTGGTGCGGCTAGTGCGGTCCCGGGGCGGGTGCGTCGCGTCAGGTGTCGTTGGGCGAGCGCAACGAGTGCAGCGCGTTACCGTGACCCGCCGGCCGCCGCCGGTCTAGGAACGTCTTTAGTTGTGTTGCCGATAATGCTGTTGTTGGTGCCTGGAGAAACAGTAATGATAACTTTAGAATTTAGTGACGGTAAAGCAGCGACACTAAGTACGATGGAAAACAAGTAAATAATGTCAGTCGCGTGAAGAGGGCATTTGTTTTTAAACTCCTCGTCTTACTTTGTTTCTTACAACATTTTATTGAACTTGTTTTAGTTTCCTTAACTTTTACACCAAAATAGATAGAGACAGATAGAGTCTGACAGAAGACGTCTCAGTAGTCTTCGTAGTCGATATCAGGACGAGCTGGACAAAACCAACGACCAGTGGTAAACAGTAGTCCAGGATCGAAAGACCTGGACCTCAGAGGGAGAGGCTTTTACTTAGCAGTGGGATGATGCAAGCTAATTGAAGCCGTCAAAACTAGATGACACCAACCTCGTCAAACCACGCGTCTTGCAGCGCCTCCCGGGGCGCAAGCCTGCGAGCGGGCGCCGGCTCGAGCAGGCCTCGGATCATGAGCTGCGCGCGCTCCGCCACGCCCGTCCAGTGCTCCGGGGGGAAGCAATAGTCGCACTTTATTATGTTGGCCGTGGTCTCCTCGATGGACTCATCCAGGAAAGGCGATAGCTGAGGAGTTAAAAAATTATTTAAAAAAAAAAAAAAAAAAAAAAAAAAATTGCTGGACATTACACACAGCGCCATCTAGTGCCACACTAAGCAACGAGGCTTGTGTCGTGGACACCAGATAGAAGTGTAGGCAATGGGCGAGGTTTTTATCCAAGACTGAGATAGTTCAGGAAAAAAAGTGTTTTTACTATAAATAGGACAATAGTGTAACTACTACGCATACCGAATTTTCTAAGGAAATTCGGTTTGCATTCAACAGCAAAACTTTTATTCATAGCTTCGATAGAAAAATCATTTGACTTGACGAATTATGACGAACAAACCAGAGTGCAGCAAATAAACAGTAGGTGACCTGCTGTTTGCTCAAATACTAATTACAGGACGCCACAGATAACCTCCTCTAGATTCAACATGTTGAATATTTTTTAGTATTCCATTACTAAGCACGGGGCGCGCGGGGCGGGACAGATGCAATCTTATTGGGTCGGAGGAGGTTATCGGTGAGAAGAGCCTAACATATAGCCAAATTCTGGGTCCACTTTAGATTGACACTTACCCCTGTCAAAAATACATAAAGAAACACGCCGGCAGCCCAGGCATCCCACGCAGACGCGGGGGGTCGGCCGAGCACGCACTCCGGCGGCGCGAACTCTAGCTGCGCGGGCGCAGGTGGGAGCACCTCTCGCCCCGCCGTCCCCGCCCCACCCTCGCCCGTCTCCACCGCTGAGCCCAAGTCGACGAGCTTTAGTTGGGGAACGGGCCCGCCTAGTTCTACTAGTACGTTCTCAGGCTGGAATAAAACGAATCAAAGTTAAATAATCTATTTTTATAGGTAAATTAAAAAATCCTTATTTTCTATTTAGGCCTGGGCGTGAATTGCAGTGACTTGTACGGAAGATACTCAATCTGTTGCGTACCTAGGTAGGCCGCTACAACTAAACTTAGTAAAGTGGGGAATTACAAACTGTCTCATAGGTACAATGCGAGTGTGGTGTTATCCAAAATATATTATGATTCATTGACTCGAATGTCTTAAGTGCCGATACAACTGCACTTTAGTGCCAAATGTATGCCACCGACCTTGCTTTGGAATGTCCCAACAGATTTAAAAAATACCATCGATTCAAAAAGAAGAAGACATAATTTGAGCATGCAACAAGATTCCTGGAGACCCACCCTAACGTCAAGATGTGCGACATTGATGGTGTGTAGCCAGTCGAGTGCGGACAGCAACTGTTTAGTGTGTTGCGCGACCATCTGCTGCGTGTAGATGTGCGGCGAGCAGGCGGCCCAGTCCAGCAGCGGCCCACCCGTCACCATCTCCAGCACCAGCGTGTGCGCACCTGCGCGGGGCACCTCCGCGAACAGCGCCATCGCGCGCACCACGGCGCCGTGCGCTGAGCGCGACAATATGCGGTACTCGCGCATTGCGTCCGCCCCGCGCCCTGCTAACACCTGGAAATTACAACGTGTGTTAGTTGTATGTCCAAAACAAGAAATTAAATTAAGTGAATAGTAAGTGAGCTGTAATGATGTTTACCTGTTTCAATGCTACTCGTTGACCGGTGCCGGTGTCGCGCGCGGCAAGCACCCGCGCGGTGCGGCCGCGTCCGATCTCCTCCTCCACGCTGTAGCGGCGCGCGAACTGCTCGCGCTGCCACGCGCCGCCCCCGCCGCACGCCGCGGGCCCCGACGCCGCTCCGGGCGCGCCGCTGCGCGAGCAAATCAGCCGGAAGCTATACTGTCCGGCGGGAAGTTCCTCCAGTGCCAGCGTGTTGGCGGCGGCCGGCGTCTCAGTAGCGCGCCGCCACTCTCCCTCGCCCACGCGGCAGTACTCGAGGTGCGCGGGCGCCGGCTCGTCCCACTGCACCACGAGCCCGCCGCCCGGGTGCGCGCGCACGGCGGGCACGGACGGTGCGCCGCCGCCCACCGCCAGCCGCGCCGAACTCTGCACGCCACCCAGCTCGTTGCTGACGAGGCAGCAGTACACTCCGGCGTCGGACGCGCGGCATGCGTGTATAGTCAGTGTGGCCAGTCCGTCTGCACTCAGCGAGATCGCGAACCGTCCGCCGTGCCGCAGTGCGCGGGTCTCCGGGGCCGTCTTGCGCCAGGAGGCGGAGGCGCGGGGCGCGACGGCACGGCACGACAGCGTGGCAGTAGCGCCGGGCGCGACCGTGACGTCGCTCGCCGGCTCGGACAGCTCGGGCGCGCGCAGCTCCGTCACCACGCCGTCGACGCTGGGCTCGCCCGAGCCGCCCGCGGCTCCAGCGCCCGCGCCCGCTCCTCGCCGCAGCTTGAGGCCCCACTGCCGCTTGGACAGGCCCTGTCGTATGTACACGCTGAAGACGCACTACCGACGGGGAGCGGCGCCCTATACGTCACAAGCGTCGCATGCATGCTCACCCACGCTCCACTCCGTCGGCATCGTCCAGTTTACGTAACAACTACTATTTACAATCAATAAATTAAAACTTAAAGTCAACGGCGGTTATTCCAAATCACTTAGCACAAAGTTGCGCGTCAGTCAAACGGCCCGCTATCACAGTCTATGTTAGAAATGCATTCCCATGTATATCATACCTACAACAAAAGAAATAAAAACAAGCGTTAAAATAAGACATGCAACCAAGAAGAAAAGCTAAACACCCAAGAGTATAAAAGTGAGAAAATAAATAAGTGAGAAGTAGGTAATTAAAGCTCCTAAAAATATAACCGCGGTGCTCCCGTTGGTATACTGAAAGTCTGATAATTAATCAGTACGTTTTTACCTAATTGTGTTACTAATTTAGCAACAACGCATTTCAAAACAAAAAGGCTTTTAGTATACCTGCGGGGGATAACAGAAAGAAACGTGTAGATATGGTGTCGTTTCTGTCGGCTGTAAAACAGTGCCCAACAAGGATCTTCTGAAATATTTATTAGTTCTCTAACAAGTGCTCCTCCTCCCGCACAATCATAATAACTCTCTCCCCTAGATTCCTAGTCAACTGCCCCTTGCAAAAGTCATTCTTATTAATTTAATTCTAAGATATAATTATAAGATTTCTCATTTTGTTATATTAAACCTTCATCAGTTTTAAGACATTATTTTGTTTAAAATAGTCATTTTCATTTTAAAGCTACTGGCCAAAAACTGAGCCGAATTGCGAGTAATTGGCGACAAAATAATGGGAGAAAACAGATCATCGCTAGGTGCCCTAGTTTTTGAGATATAAATGTGGCCAACCTGGGGAGACTCTCTCCAGATCGGCCACCTATAAACCCTTATATTTTTTGAACCAGTTACCGACAAATTCTGATATTTGGCGACAAATTTCGGCTAATTAGTGACAATTATTTGTGTTATCAAAATTAAAATCCCTGATGGTGGCCAAGCCAGTGTCAGTCACACGCTTAAGTCGGTTGTCGGTTGGTTGCCAATAGCTGATAATATAAAAATATTGAAGTACCTTCAAGATTATAGTTGCAAAAGTTGATAATTTATTACAATCAGTGCAAAAAACTTATGAGCAATCTTGACAAATGTAATAAAGATTATACTATCTTTAATTACGATGTTTCTGAAATCTAATAAGCTCAATTTGTTGCCAGCGGTATAAATAAATAAGAGTGAACGTTTATAATTATTAATTATATAATGGTGACGATTCTGTTTTGCAAAAACTAACCTTAATTTAGGCTATTGCTATCTTTTACTGAAAGGAAGTGCGAGAAAAGGACGGCTATAGCTATGAACTAAGTCAAATTAGTTTATGCCTTGCGCTTCACCGTGTTTTTAGTCGACATTTTTTTACGTGCACCCTTCATTTGTATAGTAATATTAGTTCCAACTAAATTTGACAGCTCTAAATTACGTCCGTCTCTTTCTCGTTTTATTAAAGAGAAAAAGATAGCAATAGCCTAAATTAAGTTTAGTTTGTGAGCAACAGAATCGACACCAATATTTCAGCAATAGACTCATAATGTGATCATAGTCGCAAAATTAACTGGCGAAATATGGGTTTACTATTTGGAACACGTCTGCCTAACACTTTGGGATTACTGGTGTGATGTTATGTTATGTAATCTTTCATGTTTATTGACGTAATGACATTTTCGCCATTTTTGTACCCAAGTCAGGTAGTTCATAATAATGCTTCTTCTGACCTGAGTGGTTGTGACCATGGGTCAATTGCATTTTTTTTTGTTATTGTCTCTATATAAAAAAAAAAATGCAATTTGTGATCGTTGCGACTATTTAGGGCCATTTTGTGTTTCTGTTGTTCTGATTTTTTTATTATTCTAATAAGATTTTCGAGTTGTCATGTTTTCCTGATTTTTTTAAACGTGAAACTATTTGTGAGATTTCTTTGAATTGTACTCACTAAACATAACATTAATTAAACTCAGTCTATTAAGACATAAGAGTTTTGAATTATCCCCCTAAGTGACCTTACGAATCTTTTGAACATTATGATCTGTGTTTCTATTACTTGTTTTCGCCCTTTCGTCACATTTCAATAATTTACCTTAAATACATATATATGCACTTATGCAGCAAGGCCAGAATATAATAAAAGCATGATAGGTAAGAAATAAAAAAGAAAGAAAATACGAGTATTGATTTTTATAGACAAGAAGTACCTATCAGGTCAGTTTTATCGGACTATTTTAGGAATTATTCTAGGTTCGGTTAATGTTTAAACCGTTTCCCTTCATATTCTGATAGTGTGGCTGTCATGCTAGTAATGTGAATATTTTGGGCAGCAGGTTAGGCCCGGATACACATAAAACCTAGCAGACACTGGAATAAGTGCTTTTCCGAAACTTGAAGGAAGTAATTCCCTCTAATTTAACAGGCATACTTTAGATCTTAAAATGATTCTGGGATTTTATATGGAGGTATTTATCCACTTGATACTTACTTCGTTGTTTATGGAAATAAACTCCACCTATTTCGACCTCTGGATGCAAGATTAAAAACAATGAAAGTTGTTGTACCAGAGTTCTCAGACCATGCAGTCAGGCAGGTGATGAATATCACTGCGCCTTTGCTATAAGCCACCACATCAGTCAGCCTTCTTTTGAAAACACAACACACATTTTGAGGTCGGCTAGATTCAATACAGGCCCGGTCCGCCAAAACGAATGCATATTTTACCAGCCCGTTTTGCTAATGCGTGTCGAATCAGGCCAACTCAAAGATGTGTCCTTAGGTTTACGACAGCCTATTTAAAGATGTGCTCTTTGTCAGTAAGAGTTAGCACTGCCCGCTGTACACTTTCCCGGATCAACACCATCAGATCGATGCGATAGCGCGTATTCGTATGCCTTGTGCGCTTTTAACTGTTTTGAAGAGTACCATCACATGGTCGGGCATTCACTATTATAAGCCAAACGATGATCAACTTTGATACTATTTTAATTTTCTAGTTATTTCGTCTGTAAATATGTAGGTATCTTATTATCATAATCAAGCCCCATCTCCCTTTGTGTCTTTAAGCAGTAGCGTATTGTTAGACTTAATACCTGTCGACTAAATGTGTTTACATAGGGTGTTTGCTGAAAATAAGTGTTTTAGGTAGTTTTTTGATATTTTCCCTTTAAATGTTATTTTTTTGTTGTCAACTACCCACCTTGCTTGACTATCAAGTGATAAACGGATAGTTGATTAACACCTTTTTGTTCCTACATTCAAAAATATAAGGCACTCGGACTAGTTCGTATTTCCTAGCTTAACAGATTCTTAGCTACTACAACTTGAGGTTCCTCTAGCTACGAGTATTTCATTATCAGAACGTATCGATTTTTCCCTTTTGTTTATTTCATTTGTATTGTGATATTTTTCCATGTAAACAGATTTCCCCGACCGACTATAAGCAGTCATCGCTTAGTGCGGTATACTTACGTAGAATGTTAACTTTACTAATTACTTACATTGGCTTGCGGCGGTGAAGTCGGGCTAACGGCAGAGCTGCCGCCGCCTTTTTTCCGCTCGTCGGCACGATTAGTGGTCGTCGGTAGGTTGATAGTATTCGCCTTAGCGTGAGGGCGCTGGGCCCGTTGCCGCAGTTCAGGCGCTAGGCGACCGCCTAAAGATGGCGGAACGCTCTCCGTCTTGCGAAGCCCGCACCAACCCTCGCCTACACTAATAGGACGGGAATAGGAACGTTAAAATCAAATAAAAGAAAATAAAACGGGTGCACCAGCTTTTGTTTCACTGTGTGGGGGCCGAGTACTTTCTACTTCGGATTATTGTCAAGTTGAGGAATTGCAGCTTAGCGGTATCGCACTAAGTCAAAAGGAAGAGTTACCTTGTTTTTTTTTTGTGATTTTTGTTTGAAACGATTTGCATGATTAATTTGAACATTTTGAGGTTATATTCAGATTAGTTTGTTGAACTATTTTACCTACTTACTTTTAATATTAAAATTCCCTGTGTTTTAAGAAGAAAGTACTCGTAATAAGGTTAAAAATAAAAAAGGGATAAAAGAAGTTAGTGTGTTTAATCTTAGTGTGTTCGTGAAGGCTGGTGTAGCCTCTCCCTTTGTTAGTATTTCGACCTGGAGAAATGACTGCGGTGTTTATATTAGTATGCACTACATGTTAGAGCGCTTTATGATAGCTAGGTCTCTTTACACTAATGTTAGTAAGTTAGTGTTAGTAACTACTGCGCTAGGCTCCGAGTTAGTCTATTAGCGCCAGTTAGGCAAAGCTGGGCCCCAAATTATAAACAAAAACATAAAAAGCATGCGGGACTAAAAGCACAAAACCACAAGCGTAAATTTTATTGACATTTAATGGTTACCTCATGTAACATAATAGTCAAGTATTACAGTGATTGTTAGATGTTAATTTATTTTATATACATAACTTAGGATCCGACAGGCGATATATACATACGAACAGTTACAAAACTATAATACTAAGTGCCGAAACACTCGAAGAAATAAAAACTTTTTGGTCAAAATTGGATAGCAAAAGTAGATACACTTTCGTAGATATACTAACATATAATATATACTAGTACAGATCATGATAGCCACAATCGTATAATATCGTGGAAGTGAAAACTACACAATTTTATGTTATTATTATGAATTATGAATAAGTTATCATTTACATAATGTTAGACAAGCAGAAAACATAACGCAATAATGCGCAATCACAAACAAATAGTCGGCAAGTAAGCCGCGCCTCAAATTATATTAAATCTAAAACCATAATACCGGATGACTTTTTTACCAATTTCCAAAAAAATGGGTATATTAGGTGAACGGAGTAGAAGCTTATGGCATACCTAGTTTGTTTTCTCTTTTTTCCACAGCTTAGAAAAAAATTGATCCATCATCAAAACACGCTACAAATTTCAAGTAAACTTTTCATATTAGAACAAAGAAAGTGAAATTTTGAAAATATAAAATAAAAAAATACTAAGTATGCCATTTGCTTCTACTCCGTTCACCTATTATACCCATTTTTTTTGGAAAGTGACAAAAAAGTCATTCTGTATAGTCTAAAAATAAGTGAGTAATTATCTAGATAGCGTTAACGAAGCGTGGTTAGCTCCTCTCTAAAAGCAAGGCTCTCCTCAGCGTAACAATGCTTAGTTAACTTAAGGTGGAAGCGCCGGGGGAGCCCGTCCGGCTCTACATTCAACAAATTATGATCAGCGGCCGTAACATGGTTATATGTATTTACAGAATTATAACCATTAAACTCATCAAAACATTTAATCCTATTGAAGGACTATTTCATGATGATTTTAATGATTATAACTGAGTAAAGCCATATTTGTTACGGTCGCGAATCATATTTTAATCAACATACAACCTGACACTGACATGAATTGAATTGAAAAAAAGAATTGAAAAAAAAAAAAACAGAATAAAAATATAATTTCGTGGGCTACCCGGGCGCTTGTATCTTAATACGTAGTGCGGCGAGTCACGCGCGCACTACTCTACACGCGTCACGCGTGCCTCTCCGCTCTCAAGCTCATTGCGTAGCGCACTTCCAGTACATAACTGTTAGGCTCCTCAGACCTCAGTAGCGTAGCACACTTTAGCAAACAATATACAATACATAACTTAATCTGCTCCTTACATACTAATATTATAACATCCAAAGCTTGTTTCATTATGCATTTCATTTTAATATTATCGTTAATTCTTACACACTATGTGGGATTAATGACTCTTAAATAAATGATAGGATGAAGTATAAATCTACGTATGGACAAACCAATAAAACGTAAGTGTTGGCCCCTAATGATAATTTTGAATAGAAACTCTCCAAACAAAGGGTTTGCTTTTAATTTAGTGTAACGGCGGGAATTGGTATCGGGGTTGGTTTGAGTTTGACACATTCATATTACGTTGTGCTTACATGTTTCCTTCGTGTTTCATATTGTTAGTAACGATTAAACTGTGGTTATAGTATTTAGTTATAGCTAGTAAACATTCAACGATCATTGATTGAGAGAATATTTTAATTTTTATTGCGGTAAATACGTTAAACACCTACTAAATATGTCACTTTCATGAAGAAGGGTAGGTTCGGGTGCGTTGCCCCGTTACTGATGTGAAGTGATGTGTACTTCGTAGCTGTGATACAATTTGACTATTCGAGTGTACGTCGGGCGTCTACTACTATCCCTACCGCGCACTAGAACATATCGCTGCTACAATACTAAGATATCTTCAAAAAATCATTGAGCTAAATTTTGTTTCAGGCAAACAATTTGATCTTGTATCTAATTCAAAAATAGGATATATTGTAAAAAAACAACCAAATTGCCTAAATGTCAATATCTGACTAACACATTTGTGCATATTGAAATAACTCCCAAACGCATTAAAAACTAAGCTATCATTTTAATAAATGAACCGCATTTCAAATAACGACAAGTAAATTACAGGGAATTACATTGACAGTAAAATCTTAAAAGTTTGATTTATTAGTCAAGAAAATTATCTTTCTATTGAACTAGGGCAGCGATATGTATGTGAAATGTATTATGTGATAAAAGTGTGTGTGTGTAAATATGTGACCTACCTAAGCATGCATTACTTTCTAAGTCCAAACATTCAAAATATCGTTCACTCCGTTTATATCCAGTCTTCTTCGATTCCTACTTAACAACTAAGTGAAATGTTAAATAATCGTTTGATCGGTGCGATACAAAACGATGCGGCATTGCATTGCGTTAGCCGGTGAGTTTCAGAGATAGTGGGCGAAACTCACGCGATCAAATCTACACCTTACAGCGTTGCGAAGTAAGTCGGAGTTTAGAAAACGTATCCTTCACGAACATAGTGTGAGCGTTACAACTGCGGATACAGAAGACGGGTACAATGGCTGATAGCTTATCAAGAGAACGGTTTTGAGTTTCCCTGCAATCGTTTTTTAATATACTCGCGATTTTATGTACCCAATGAGTATATTCATTACTGAGTAGTCATTCGAGGTTATTGGATGAGCACCCTTCAATGCTGCTAGGATATACAGGGTGGAGCCCACAATACGACAATAAATTAAATTTCGTTAGTTTTTAGTTTTGTTTAGTTAGTTTAATTTATTTTTGTATGATATTTTGGATTTATTTGATAGTCTAAAAATATTCCTTTGAACAAGCATTACCAGTGTTTTCGTTTAATGTCGTGTTGTCGTCGTCACCTTGTATTTGGCTGTGTGTCCGCGGGTAGGTGGAAATTCTCCTAGAATTATTCAAGTTGAGGGTACTCGGTCGGGTCAGTTCAGGGTGTGCGATATCTGTTCTGGTGAGGCGAGGCGAAAGCAGCAGTACTGGACAATATACAACGCCACTACTGTCTCGCAGCAATTATAATCTACGACGTAGTGCCAACCAACACTCCGCTGCCGCCTTCTTACCTTCGCCTTTGTGCATTTCCTTAGTAACGTTATTTCATAACGCGTGTATATATGTGTCGTGTTCTAACACTTTGTTTATGTACAATTATGGCCAGTGTTCAAAGCACTAACTTCATTGGCAGACGCTTAAATCTATTTAATGTACTAACAACTAAACATCATCTCACAAATCTGGGCAGTGATGAGTAAATGTGATAGTTAATGGCAGTCTGTTATTGCTAGGTGGGATCGAGTTGCGGTCCAAGGCATTATTCACAAAACAGTTCGTTCTAGCCGGGCCGGTGATGATCACTGCAATACCGATCAGATTGTTGTGACGATGTCGTCACGCACGGACCACGGCTCGGCGGTGCCGCTGACAAAAATCGATCAACACTTTAATTATTGCTACGCTTTAACATAATTAATTACCTATCTCAACGTTAAACATATCTAAATAAATGTATATCTAAATATCAATTCCAGTGTTTGTTAACCTAACATGGACATATAACACTCGCTGCTCGACGTAGTTTGACGTAAAGTCGCGCGTCGGTCGCGTGTCCGCCCGTTGGCTTCGTACCAGTGAACGAGAAAAACATAGAAGCATTCCTAGCGCCCGATAATGACCCAAAGCCGGGGCCTCGAAGCAGTTTAGTTCGGCTGTGACGGCACATGTCGTTGTTCGTAGTTTTGTTCAGTTTATAACTGTAAATGATGCCTTCTTGCGCAGCGAAATCGTGCATAAATCGATCTCATCTACATAATAAAATCCCTGAATTAGTTATCACGTGTAAGTAGCCCCGTAAACTACTACATTATTTTTATAATAATTAAAAACATGGAACATTTTTTTTCTATGGGGATGGTTTTATGCCCGATGGACTAAGTAAATTAATGTTGAATGTTTACAGTTCGAAGTAAAATATGTTTGTGTTTTCTTTTTGCTACATTAAAACACTCTGCTCCTTTGACAGATTTCCACAAGATCGAGTCAGAAAGAACAATGGACGAAAGCAGTTCGCTACGAAAGACAGGAAAACCACTGGCCCACCACTCTAGAACCTTAGTTAAACATAAGTATTGAATAAACGATACGGGCTCTTTTAAAAAAAATCCAACGTTTTTGACATTTTGGTAAAGCAAGATAATAATATGTTAACCGTTACTGTTATTCATTTTTAAACAAAAGACAATAAGACCTTCTAGTTAATCTCTAAGGAGCCCGTAGCTCACAGTACGTACAAGTACTAGGTGTGCAGAGTCCTTTTAAAGTGAGTGGGTATGTAATAGTCGTATGGAAATTACTGATAGATCACGGATACTGATACACCCAACGTTCGACTGACTGTACCCATAAGTTTCAAAACAAAGTCACTTTCTTGTGTTCCCCTAATTTTGCCGGTGTGTGTAAATGTGAACTTTTTGTTTTTATGCATCTACATCACACGCAAAATAAATAACAATACATTAAAAAAAAAAATCAAATCTTTCATTGCTACTTTTTACATAACTCGTCCACTTTGACAATTTTTGCAGCCCGTCAAATTAATGTCATGTGTTCATTTCCAGCGCCAATGATGCCATTGTTACTATGCGTTGCTTAGCCAATTAGAGACGAGCGTTGACAACCTACCCAATCATAACTTAGTGATGTTAATAGAGAACAAACTAGTTGTTCAAAGAAAACAAACGTCGTGGGGCCGTCTATCAAAAAGATTTTGTTTGAAGTTACCCTTCCATGGTTTTTTCGTTCACCGCTTCATACACAATCGATTCAATTATTTTATTCTATTATCGCATTCATCTCCACATTACTTACTAATGATTTTATTTTCTTAAAGATCGAACACTATCCACACGTCTGCACGTTCTAAACCACGTATTCCAACTGTTCGTTACTCGCCGAGGTGTGCGAGTTGTGGTGATACCTATGTAATGCACTAGCGTTGACGTGTTCCTATGAAGCAGGTTTCCTGCGTGTGTGCGTGTCTGTGCGTGTGCAGTGTTCGCCATTACCCGCTCGTGCGATTGTGTACAACCTGTCACCGTGCTCATAGTTGTTGTAAATATATTAATAACATTACCAGTTTACTACAGATCTAACTTCTTGTTCACAAACGTTGGTGGAATACCACTCCAGGCCTATTACTAGTAGTTGTTAACCTATAAGTGACTACACGATGACAGCTACATGACGCCGATAAACTACACACTATTGCTTATGGCAAGCCTGACAGATGTAAAGCTTTTGATTCCATGTCCAAGTAGTTTGCCGGCGGCACCTTCATGTTTCCTAGTTGGCAGTCCGCCGACGACATTTAAGATATTTTTTTCATACGTGATTTTATAACTACATTATTAGGTTATTCGAAAGTCGAGTTGAGATTTATTGGATGGATAACAGAGTCGCATTTAATACAAATATACAGTTGTTAGTTGTGACAATGTCGTTACTGAGACCAGTCAAACATACTGAGTGGGGTCTACAGACTGATGTTAAAAAAGCTCTTTCTGAAAGCAGGTTACAAACGTGTGGTTGGTATCAGTACGCGAACTGTCAGTAGTTAGTAAGCGAGTACGTTAGTCTGGTCAGGCACGAAGCGTCCGGGGTCGTGTTGCGGCGGGTTACTTACGCGGCGGGGTCGCGCGCCGGCTCGCGAGTCAACTGCTCGCGGAGGTAAGCTCCGGGGTTCTCGAGAGCGGCGCCGAAGTTCATCTGCAGCGTCAGGATGCTGGTGAGCGTGGACACCCAGTTGGCGCGCGTGGCCTCGGATGGCCGGCACATGAACGACATCTTGGGCTTGCGCTCTTTAGAGGCGTCGTCGGTGCGCACTATGAACGCGCCCTGAGCCTCCACCTCCTCCATCTCCATCTTGTTCACCTGAGCGATGCGATACACCAACTCAATATGTTGCTCAATTTTACAATATAGATCATTAATGCGAAACTGCCTGTGTCTTTATGTCATGATTAAACCGATAAAGTAATTCTGATTTATGTATCCATAGATAGAACTAAAGACAAGGGCATTTCTTTAAAAGCATCGTTGAGATATGACTTACTTGGATGTGAGCCTTGTAATTGTAAGTGGGGCTGCTGTACTGGCTCTTCTTGCCGACGGCATCGCTGAAGATGATGCACTGCTCGAACAGGAACACCTGCAGCTCCTTGCCCTTGTCGTTGCCCCCCGACAGATCGGATACGATCATTGACTCTTGGATCAACAGCTTGCCCTGGGCGGTTATGTTGCCCTGGAAATGACAACGAGCGACTCTTGTAAACTTGCTTATTTGTTACTCTTTACTCATTCTTACTTTACATATTTTCAAACCACCACTCGCTATTGACGATTAACTTCCAATGTGCTGAACTGGTTTAATATTAAACTCGGTTCTGCTCAAGCTGGAGATTCGAACACCAGAATCACCGAAGTCGCAAGTCTGCCACTGTGGCAACTATCACAGCTTGACCAACGCCAAATAAAACAGCGCAATGCTGATTAATGCCTAAGCAAGGGCTGACGCGCTTTGCACTGAGTGGCTATAGTAACAGAACAGATTGCTTCGCTTCGCTTTAGGGTCAAAACATAAAAAAATCTGCCTAGCTGTTAGTTTTCCGAAAATAATAAAATAAAATGAAATAAAATAAAATTGCATTGGCTGGAAAAATTGGCAAGAGCTATTATTATAAAGTAGGTCCTTACCGCGAATCCCTGCAGACGACCGACGTCCATCATGTTGTTAGCGTTCTTTGGTATGATGTCGGTGCACTCCACGGCCTCGCGCAGCGCCACGATCACGTGCGGGGGGCAGTTGGCGTGCTCGGAGTACGACAGAATCTTCTTGACCAGCAGGTGGTACTTCTGGATGCGCTGAATGGGCTTAATCAGCAGATCTCCGAGCTGGAAATCGACAACATACTCATATTACTGTAACCGCACGCTACACACAACAAGAATAATTCAGTAGCCAAGTGATAGCAGGTGTGTGTGACGTGGGAAAATAAATGTAATGACCCCCTAACAAAACGTAAGCATATGTGTGTGACGTGGGAAAATAAATGTAATGACCCCCTAACAAAACGTAAGCATATGTGTGTGACGTCGGGAAATAAATGTAATGACCCCCTAACAAAAGGTAAATGAGTTGTGATGTGGTAGCAGTCTGTCATGCAAGCGAGTATTTGCCGCCAGCGCGTCGTCGTCGAGAGCGGGTAACAACAACGTTACATACATTACACGCAACTCAACTGCCCAGTTCAAATTGTTGCGTGAAATAAATACACTCGGTACTGGCATAGCTACACCGTATGTCAGCCTACATGGCAGCTCGCCGCAGCCCCAATATAAATAGAAAATAAAAAATAATATTCAGAGCAGAGCTGGTAACGCCAGAATGGGGATGGCAACTGTAAAACTAATGGCACTAGCATAGTTTGTTCCAAGCATCGTCATTGGCAGAAAATCTGACAATGACATTTTATATTTCAAAATGGCTTGACCACATTGGTCAGATTGGGAACAAACTATGCTAGCGCCATCTGCTTTCAGCTTTCACCGGCCCACCCCATTGTGACAAAAATAATTTTGAATTTCGAATTTTTTTGTAAGTTATGTGTGTAAGAATTGAGTTGCCAATTCAGTGTTTTAGACACACAGGTACCGAGACAGAGTAATGCGAGCCCCGGGCAGAGAGGCCCGTTCACTAAGGCGGACCTACAATCAATCACATGTCACCCCAGTATTGGCAGAATTGGCGGTCTGCACATGATGCGCTCAATGAAGAAAAATGTTTCATGAAATGTTCAAAAATATGCGGTTATTATTAGTAACGTATCAGCAGAAATATTCTTTTTCTTTTTATGAAAGCTATGATTTTTCAAAGGAAAAAGCAATAAAGATTACATTACGCGGGAGTTTGGTCCAGCGAGGTGTCGTTTGTAGTGTCGGAACTTTTAAAGCTTAGTCTACTATGACTTTTTTTATGATCATGCGATTCTTGTGCTGTGCATGTAAGCTTTTTTGTAAAGAGAAAATGTTTGATGCAATGAACTATTTTCTGCATGAACTAGTTTCTGCATATCCAAAGAATTGTCTTTACATTTAGCGTGGGTCCAGCGAAGACAGCATAAACACTGCGTATTGCGCGATGGAAGGAAGTTTGGTTTTAAAAGTTTTCTACTAAGGAATATGCATGTAATTTTTTCTTCACTTAAATCAACAAAATACAGTACTATCAACCCAAGAAAAGTATTAAAAGTTAAGTTCAACTACTGCTTGTCGCACAAAAATAATATTAAACTCTCTGCAATTTTCTTCGACAGTTCAAACATCCGTAGCTGTCGCGGCCATGATGTGACGTCATTATCCACAATCTGTCTTGTTTGCATCTATTTTTTTTGGCCTTACTAAAATAGTTTTACCAATTGTATGTGCTTTATTAAAAATTGCAATAACAATATTATAGTAAAATTTTAGTGAAACTAAGCAACTTTTCAAATAAAAGTGTTTTTTTGACACAATTTACTTTGACGTCAATACAGGCGTTATCGAGGACGGTGTGTTTTGACAGTGCGTTCCGTTTCACCAAAAACATGCTACATAAAAGAGTAAATTGTAAAATAATTAATGTATTAGAAACTTGAACAAGTGTACCACAATGTTTTTTATGCGCCAATACAAGGCATTTTTAATAAACAAAAAGGGTTTTGTATTTCATGCATATTCCCTATTGTGCTCTGTCCGTCAGAGCTCTCAATGACATAATTGTGGACAACAATAAATGATAGAGTACAGAGTACGTATACTGGCAGGGGCTACACTGTCACGCTCGAGTGTAATCGTTGTGTCCGTGTATCAGCGTGACGTACCCGGCAAGCTAAAGCCTTACGCACCTGCAGCTTCTGTCCCAACTTGACGCGCAGCTCCTGGAAGTAGGCGTCGTGCTCCGACACAATGTACTCAGAGACGGGCTTATTGCGGCAGTACGCTTCGTAAAGAAACATGCGCTTCTCCAGGAAGCGGCGGAACAGCGGGCCCAGCAGCTCGGGCTCATCCACGCACAGGTGCAACTCCCTGACAAATTTACTGCACAAACCAAACATTTCATCATGTACGCATTTACATAGTGATTTTGTACATTATACATTTAGGTACAGGAGGATACGCAGCTATGTATAAGATTGCGCAAGCTCACAATATAATAAAGTTTTGGTTAGGGTCATCAGCATGATGACTGCCTTAAAATTTCAGCTGAAAAGAAAAAGTATTTTTTCAATATTCTAAGCACGTAGTGATGAGAACTCTTAGTAATCGACGTTTTAAAGCATAAATTAGGGTTATCTTTGTTTTATGTTCTATCGAATAAATTGTTACTGATTATGTTATATTATTATATGTGTGTGAGATAGGTACATAGTATTTCATTTTATATCATATAAGTAATACCAGATTCCAGATTCAAAAATGATAAAAATATCGCTAAAAGCCTTAAAGCTGTGCTTTAAACAAAATATATCTTATATTTATAAGCCAATTAATCAATAATTTGACAGTAATGTAGTTATAGATTATATTGTACTGAAAGTTTGCCAAGTATAATGAGATTTATGTATAAATATTATAAAATCGTATTTGCACGTACTTATTTTGTACTTGAAAACACAGTGTTTTATATGTAATAAGTGTTTGTACAAGTTACCTAAGTTTTGCCTGCCCAAAGCTTTTGATAATATTTTTGAGTATTATGTATGTATCTGTTTGATCGTATTTATTACTACTAAAAATAAAATGGCAATTAAATAGTCTGTTTGTATTATTACTAAAACGCCACTACTTTAAAAGGCCATTTCCCGAAATTAATTATTCTTCAAAACAAGGATTTTTATTTTATCCTGTAAATAACAAACAATCGCAATGCGCTGTGGCAAATTCGCACAAAATACATAAATGTAAGTATTACAGATATTAATATATTATCCGGTCCAGTAAAATCTATGTAATACTTCCGTAATGTCTCATAACAGGTCTCCAGATTAGTATTTCAAATCTGGGTGGTGTCTTTTAAAATAAACAGGCCTAATTGCCCATTGTTACTTCTAAATAAAGTTTCAATTTATATAATAATGAAGTAGTGTAGTACTCACTCGCGATGCCATTCATAGATAGCCTCAATGTTGCCAAATATCATGCGATGGCGACGATCACGCAAGCCCTCAGGCAGGACCGGCTCAGCATTCGGGTCCTGTATATAAAAGTTGCATTAATTTAATTTAATCACCATGAAATTTTTATTTGTAGAATTTTTCATTTTTAAGCGGTAAAGCTCGTTGTTAAAGACGTGTTGGTAATTTTTTATTTTTGTCCGGTATAAGACTCAGGATCAACAAAATGGCCAACATGTTTAAAATAATAATGCAAGCAATAATATAATAGGTCAAAGGTGATGTACCGTCTGACTTGCCTGGACGTGCTTCATATAGCCGTCGCAGATCAGCCGCAGGTCGGAGACATATATCTCCTCGGTTTCAACAAGTTCACGCAAAACGTACTCCCGTTTCTTGAGAGTGGCCTCGTAGGAGTCTGGTCCTGGTGTTACTGGGACCTCCTCCTCCTCCAACTCTCCGGATCGTCCAGAAGAAGATGCAACTCCATGTTGCTCCTATTTATACATCGTTACGTTTTTAAAACGAAAATGTTCAACTTTAAATTACTAATTGGTCTCTAAATAAAACATAAAAGATGCTGTTCTATAAGCTTTTGATTTAGGCTTAGAAATTCTAATGAATCCGTAATAATCAAAGAGTGTGGAGAAAAGGAAATTAATTGTGATGATTATGGAGCAAAACGTATTTGGACTAATCAAATTACTCTCCAAAAACTGATAGATGATAATATAATTAGCAATGCGAATTGTAACTGTTAGCTATGTCGTTGTACATTACCTGCTTACGCTAAATCAAACTAACTAAACATCGAGGCTGCTTTACGACAAAATATAATTAAGACAACATCATTAACACTGAAAACGGGATATTTACCATGTTTAGTATTTCTTTTGAGTTCCCGATATTACGGTGCTGTTGCAAGCACCATGATCAGGGACAAACTGAACTGGTGGTTGCAACAGCGGCGAAATATCGGGAACTGAAAACAAATAGTAAACATGGTCAATATTCCATTCTCAGTAGTGACCATGTCAGTTTAAAAACTTTTAATGAACACATGCTAAATAAAAACAATTAAGAAGCCTGCTGAACGCAACTCATGCATGTGACATGAAGCGTATCCTCCACTAGTTAAACAAAATATAAATGTGCTGCGAACTCTCAAAACGACACACATTCTCTGAAGCTCTTTTGCAAGATATAATTAAATATTTGCCGACGACATCAAAGTATAACGTAAGAGAAAATAAACTACGATAATATTGTACCAAGTGCTGTTCAAAGCAGTTATTTCATAAAAAGGAAAACGGTAGCTTTATATAAGTCCATTAAAGTGCCAATCGTCTCTTTTAACTAGATTCCGAGCAGAAGTCACTTCCGACTTTCGTTCGACGTTGCTACGTTGCCGCAAATAAATAACATGTCAATTTATTGCATTTGCGGAAGGTAGTCAAAGGATGTTGCGCCGGAGATGGCGTGGCGTCAATAGAATGAAGGCTAAATAAGGCATTACTTGTAGCAAAGCCTTGCTCTGTGGCAGTCCAATAAATTGCAAACAAGTCGAGATCGCGTCGCGAAGCACTAATAGTGCACATTAGTCACTTGACACTTTGAACAGTACGGGTGTTGACAAAATAAAGAAAATAAAACCAAACATGCAAACATCATGCACTGAGATAGAACCGAACCATTCTTTCTTTGACGATTTGCATGATCTCGTCAATGCATACGTCAGCTGATGGGCCATTGGAGTCGATCGAATCCATGGCTAAAGAATTCTGAAAATGTGTACGAATAAAGATGTACCAGATCCCGCGAGTTAGAGGCATTAACAGTGACAGGTTGGGTAGAGACGTGGTACTTACGCGCGCGGCCGGGGCAGAGGTGACCACGGCGGGCGTTGGTGCTTGCAGCACGGCTTGTGGGTTCTAACACAACACAGTAAAAATTAGATTTGTGGGTGACAGCGTAAATGATTTCGAAGCGATTAATGTTATAGTATTGTTTAAAACAAAAGGCATTGCAATTGTATATAAGTGCTTTAAGCAATTATCCTAATGGTTTGGTTAATATTTAGGACTCCCATGAGACTTGCAGGAAGAATGATTTAGAACTCAGGCTTTAGTGAAATTAAAACCCCATAGCAGGTGAGGAGCTCATTTATTAGGTCATCATCAATGATATTTTAGTAAACAGGTATGTTGTGAGCGCGCACTAGTGAAGACTCGAAAATGGCCCAATTGGGAAGTTTTGCCTTCCGCTGCTACGAATTTAGATAAAAATTTATATAAATTAATTAAAATTGTTGTAGTGTAATTTTTATCAGAAAGTGTACCAATTATGATACCAAAGTAAATAAAACACAAGGGACCTCATACCACATGTAACTACGCAATATACTTCGATTTATTAATATTTTTCATTTATTTTTGTAATATTCTGATACTTGGAGGATAAAAGAAAAGAGATGGGAAATACATTTTTGTCGTGAGTACGACAAGGACGCGTGCACTCCAGACATAGCACAACACTATCTGTCTCTTTTTTTCTTATTGGTTTTATCGAGCTATCCCTTTTGTATCATTTTGACTTGTAGTGAAATGTAGAATTAATGAACAGGTGTGCTGCCGCTGCCGCGCGGATCACATTTTTCGGTGGTTTTGTAGGTGTATAACATATCTGTTTATTAAAATATCATTGGTCATCATGTTACGTTTACATCATAATTACGCGCTTATTACTTTATCGGATTTACCATACGGAGCAAAAAAAAAATCCAAACCGTTTCAGTCTGTTTTTCCTGTTTTTATTTGTTCGGTTAACCTACCATAGTACTTCGCTACAGTATAACGTGAATGAAGAAGGAAAACAAACCGTTTTTATAGACTAAACACGATCTAATTTTGGTGGGCGTTACGTCACCCGTAATATCGATAAATAAACGGTTGGTACCTACACTGCCCCCGCAAGTCAAAAAGTGGTATCCAACAAATCTATGTTTCGAGAAAAAAAGGGGAATACGTGAAATGAGAGATCATTCGAATAAGAGAGCATTTTGAATGTTCCAAACATACGATTACTATGAGGTATTCAAGCAGTGTGATGCAAATCAAAAACAAAGTTTTTGATTTCTTGAGATAGGTACTGCTTTTTGGCTTGCGGGGGCAGTGTATGCAGTAACGTGTGGCTTACGATGTTGAAAAAGACGTCAAGTTTTCCGGAAAATTACGAACAGTCACCGACAACTTAGTCACACTGTTTGAACAAATAACCTCTTGTATTAAATTTTAATATGGATAATATCCATGATATAACTAAGGTACTAACTAAGGCACACAAAGTACTACATATTTCCAGTGATGGGGCGGCGGTTAATCAATTCGTCTGGTTTTCCTCATGACAGAAAAAGAGGATATTCACTTAAAATAAATGTATAATCACTGTCACACATTATGGTCATTTAATGTTATTTATTTTATCGTCATAGCCTTGCACTTCATTCTTGAACCGATATTAGGGAATGCAATCTCGAGATGAGATCGCCAAGTCGAGGTCTCGAGGGATTAGAAATTCGATCTCGGCGAGATCTCGAATGGTTTTCAAAACGTATTGATTTACTTAGATAAGTGAATTAATATGACTGAAGCTGCTTAGTTGTGATTATGATGCAAGTAAGATACAACATAAATTATTGAAAAAAAAAAAACTCGGCTCAAAAACACCCTCGCCTACGGCTCGGGTGTTATAATTCCGCCTCGAATGCAATAGCAATCTTTCTCCACTTGTATCAAAATGTTCTATTCCGCTCGCCCAACACTGTGAATACTCGGGATAGTTTGCGTATTGATCCGCTCTCTCTGTTTCGCCAGTCAGCGAGTTGAGCGAGTCGCTCGCGCGCCGAGTACACGCGTGATGCGTCGCTTGCTAGTCTACTGCCGCCCGATCTCGTCAATCTCGGCCGAGATCTCGTCATTTTATGATTCCAGATTGATCTCGAAAAAAGGGCGAGATTGCATTCCCTAGCCGATATCCATAAGGATTATTTTTGTTGGTCTACACTGTCCTACTTCTAAGCTAAGGTACAGTCGCCAGCACACCAAGCTACCACAGTCAATTTCTCCAAATGATTTTAAACCATAAAATGTTGGAGTTAAGCTCAAAATCGAAGTTTTTTTTTAGTTTGTAGTAATTTGACGCCCTGGTGACTGTACAATAAAAAATGCATGGATGTCATAACAACATTGCATATTCATCATCTGCCTAGTCTTTTCCCTACTATTTTGGGGTCAGCTTGCAGTCTAACCGGATGCAGCTCAGTACCAGTATTTTACATGGACCGACTGCCTATCTGACCTCCACAACCCAGTTCATACTGGGTAATATGATACCGCTTTTGTAAGACTGGAACAACATTGCATATTATCAGCCTATAATGTTCCATCTGCTGGAAAATCGGCCACCTCTCGATGAGAGGAAGTGGGCAATCCACCACGCCAGCCCAATGCAGGTTGGCCGTGGTCACATGTTTTCAAATGATTGGTTCTAGGACAATCATGCCAGTTTCCTCGCGCCGCTTTCCTTCACCAAACCAACGCACTTAATTAGTAAAATGTGTCTGTTATTGTGTCACTAGGGAGACACAAGCCCCATGTATGGCAACAATGAGTGTACGCGGTGGTTTCACTTGCCCGGCGAGTAATTAACGATTCGAGGACTTGTTTAACCGCATTGTACCCACGTGCCTTTGTGCCCGCACCCTTACGGAGTTACGGCGCGAGGCGGTGTGAACTCAGCAGTGAATATTCAACTTTATCACCGTTAAGTGCGAACATTCAGCTTGCTTCTGTGACAGATTATACAAACATGTTGAAAGCGCTTTAACGGTATAAAGGCCTGTTAAACAACACTGTTAAGTTACATCAACGAGTTGTTAATAATGTGTGTGGGGTTGAGCCCGCCAACAGTTTGATGCAGCCCTTTACAAAGAAGTTTAGTCTCCGTCTGCAAGCGCGAGCTGCTTGAAACTTGCTTCATTGTTGGTAGCGGTCTATCGACGACCTGATAATTCTACCATGGACGTTCAATCCAGTTTAAGTACGTCAATAGTAACATTTTTAACTACAACCTGTAGAACAATTAAGTTTATTTTGTGCTTTTTTTAGAGATCAAACCTCCAGTAAGATTTATAACTATAAATCCTCTCTATTGTAGAACACTGTACGTAAAGCTATGTGACGACTTTGACTTTGACCACATTTATGGGATCAGTATTACGATCAAAGAGCCTTTTCGTTGGTGGGTGGGTTCTAATGGGTATTGACTTATCCATAGTAGACAGATTCAGTGTTGGCAAAGGTATAATGTAGATAAAAGAGCACAATGGGAAGAACGTGTTTGAAGAAATAGGCTTACCTGTATGGGTTTCATGGGTGGTGGCAGTTCCACGTCTGCGGCCTCGTCTTCGGCCTCATCGAGCACTGGGACTGCTTTGCTCGCGTCATCTTCGGCGCGTCCATTATCGCCGTAAGGAAGCTGCACCAAGGAAATAATAATTGTTATAATGTAGCTCCATTCGATGTTACTTTTCCTTAACTTTACATTAAGACGATATTCAAAGAAAACCCTTGACAAATTACTTGGTTTTTATTTTATCCAACAATTATTGTTTAAGTAAAGTGGAAAAAGTACATTACACGACGTCACGGGGTTTGTAGATGAATATTTCTAAAAACTGCTAAAACTAAGCCGTATGCGACAATAAAGTTTATAATTAAATTCTTTAAACTTGGATGAAGATAATGAATCTTTGTGTAGGCATCTTTGCCGTATTTTATCTTTTTCACTTTGGTGACACCACAATATAATGAGACAATGTCAAAATATTGGACGTGTTAATATTGCATTTGTTACCTTTCAGTAAATATTGCAGACTATATAGGCTTTTCCACGATATTTCAATTCATATACCAGACAATCAACCCTTTTGTGAGTAAACTTTCCCATTTTTTCTCAGGTAGCATTGTTTCCGTAACAAAGAATGACATACTATTACGTTTCTCAACAAAGATTTTTCTGAAACAAACATTCCTAAATGAACATTCAAAAACATACCTTGAGTTTCTTGTCCGAAGGCATCTTCTTCAGAGGTGCGGGCTTGTCGGTAGTGGCGGGGGATTGAGCTCCACTCGGACCCTTTTCTGTCTTCCCCTGGGACTGCTTGCGAAGTCCTAGCCATCGTTTCCTATGTTCCGCAGAAAGGAAAATGTCAGTCAATCAAAAAAGCTAAATCATAATAAATACAATAGACTGAAACGGAAGATAACCCACATAATATGAATGAATATTATCAAATTCATCTTCGCTATTATTGAAAATAAAAATATAATATAGGAACAGATTACGTTACGTTCTAACACTTGACTATCGCACATATACTTTGTGAGAAAACTTTTAAAAACACTAAATAATCAATGTCTGTTTCCCGAACGTGTCAAGCCGGTTGCGCGTAAAACAAAACTAATCAGGTGAAGTTTAATGGAATAGTCGAGCGTTTACGGATAAAGTCACAGTTACCTACAATAAAACGTGGTGGGTATGTCGCAAGTATATTATCAAAGCCGTGATATTACAATTTCACTAGTGATATTATAATTATACGGGTAGATTGTCAGTTGACTTCATTTCTTACAATTTAACGGTCTGCTTTTAGTGTAATTGTAATGTCCGTCATTGTGGCACTTCACGTGCATTCAAAAGCAGCAGAAAAGCCTCTTATTTTCTTAAAACACAATGTTTTAAGAAAATAAGAGGCTTTTCTGCTGCTTAAGTAGCGCCATAAAATGGTACATGGTAGTAAATGGTAATGGTTGGTAATGGGTGGTTAATGTTTGGATGGTAATGATGGTTGCTTCTGAAACTGATTTCAGTTATGATTTAACATTTTGTGTCGCTACTTACAAATTGTAAAGAAAATAAGAGGCTTTTTCTGCTGCTTTTTTATATAGTATACTTTGACCTGGAGTTGTTATCGCATTCATTATGAAAGGTTTTATTATTGTTGTAGCGACAGTAAAATGTGGTATATCCTGTCTTTAAAAATAATGCTAGCAATCACAAAGATACTTTAAATCAAAGTGTAATCGCAAACTAGCTTATCACTGATGTTGCGCACATGCTCGGTTGTGCAAAAACATGCTGTGAGCTGCGGCAAGCCCAGTAACATGCCGAGCTGCTAAAACACTGAAGGTGTTGTACTAAGGGTTCACAGCTGCATCGATTTAGGCACAGCGCCTTGCGTTGGCCGTGCCCAGCTATGGACCACAATGCAAGAATGTAATCCAATATGCAAACCGCAATATGTATACTGGATAGTGGATACACACATGCTCCACTATTAATTATAGTTTTCCTCTTATTTGATTGACACAGCCAGTTTAACTCTGCGATTTCAAACACAAACAATAGGTTATTGTAACCATAACATTGAAATTACAATGTTTAATGTGGCCACTGTTTTAGCCTAATTTCTACGTCAGAAATAATGTCATTGTTCCGAGGAAATTTTCTTTGGAAACAAATGACTCTATTAAAAAATATGTTTATGAATGCATCTGCCAATTTGAATTATTTTCATTCGTAGGTATCTATCATCACCTGTGTGTGTTTCGGCTTATGACGTCGCAAATTGTTAGGTAGCAGTAGGTTGGCAGATGCACTATGTGAGTATGCAGTCAGCTCACTAGATATTACGCAGTCAGACGCCGCTGCTCTGCTGCATGATGACGTTAGTGAGAAACACGACAATGCGACTACACCACAGGCACCTATATTTGCTCTATTTTCTGACAGAAAAACAAAACTAAACATACATAAGTGTCGGAAAAACCGAAGACACACAATCATCAATACAGCACTAAGGCCAACTAGGTACGTTTAATCTAATCAAGATAGTGAAATATCTACAGCTGAGTACTGACTGTATAACTTATCACGTTCTGATATCAAATAAAACAAAGCTTTATTGTGTTGGCAGGTGATGAATGTTCTTCATGTCTTGAAAGAGGCCGTGTGGGTATATTCGGGCACGTCGGCTCAGTTTTTCAGTGTAAACAAACGGGCGGGCTCAGTTTGAACTATGGAACCGATAACAGGATTTGAATTAATTATTATTAATTAATTAATAGCGCGTTGCCGGGTCAGCCTCGAATTTTAAGCTTTACACGGGACACTTCCCCTGTTAGGTCGGTACACCTAGTTGGCTATCATACTACCTACAGGTACTAGCTATTACCGAAACAGTGTAGAAGCGTCTATTTTTATCACCAAACTAAAGATTAAGAGTATTATCTTGTCTGTAGAAACGTATACAGGTCTTCATCAGAAACTCTTAGAAAAGATTAGCCGCGTTGCCATTAGTACTAAATGTTTTAGGTAATATTGCTACCGTTTAGACGGATAAACTTTTGGAATTGTGGTCCAGATAAGACGCTTTACGGTGGATGAGTCAGCCAGAATTATGGTTAAATACTAATAACATGGAGAATATCTGCAAGGAAAATTCATTGAAATACTAAGCAGAAAGCTGTGGCGGAAGGTATAGATACTTCTAAATACAATTTCAAGGAAAACGATGGAAGAGGATATATTTAGTGGTATAGTACATAGTTTCCAGCAGTTAGTGATTGGATGAGCATTCCTTACGTACAAGTTTAGAGAAAACTCGAAATAACAGATCCATACCGTGATCGAAGTACGATAAAATATATGAAATGTATGTACCTATCCCAAATTTGCAACTGGAAGCAGTCGGATGTGCTAGTTTTGCTTTATTGTAGGAATATGAAATAAAATTACAGTTTTCGGGATTGCTACAGGTAGGTATCACTGGCTCAATGATCCACACAAGCATATTTCCTAGGTACAATTTATTTACGAAAGTAAATCCTAACTTGAAATTTCAGAACTGCATGTATCTAACATCACTCATATGTCTTGTTGTTTGTTCTTATCTTTTTTAGAGTTTATGTTGGACATCACAGACATCGATGAAGGAAAACATCGTAAGGAAAGTATCCTTAGTCCTTACGATGTTTTCCTTCATCGATGTCTTTGGACTTATAATTAATATAAGTCTGAAATCACCAACCCGTCTTGAGCAAGCGTGGTGATCAATGCTCGTGCTCTGTTGAGAAGAGGCCTTTGCCCAGCAGTGGGACAGTTAAAGGCTGGTATTATTATTATATAGGTCGTTAAGATATTAATTAGTTCTACACAAAAAAGTAAAAAGACCCAGCTACGTTTTATTTGTCAGTTTCACTCAATACACGAGGCTGCATTTAGATTTTAAAACATTGAAATTACACCGAGACGGTTATCACCCACATGAAAAGGTTTCATGGTTGTGATTAATGATACTGATACAAGGTAGATTAAGTGGACCAGTAATGTGAATGTAACACATGAGTAAATAAAATGTGTGAATTATTTTATTGTGAGTGATCTTAGTGTGGACGGGCGGTCCAGCGTACGCTGACCAAACCAAGGACTCGCCACCGCATTGCGGTCGCAGTCCGCGACGACCGCCGACAAAAAATAATATCCCAAATGCAACAATCCCAGTACGGATCTCCGCGTTGCGTAACTCGCACAGCGCACCAGATCACATCACGGTAGCATTCACTCGAGACTTACTTCACGCAAACAACTTGATTCCACATCGCCGTAGCGTCGCGCTAACATCACATCACTGTCACACACGTTCACTGCTGCGGTCACGTGTACACTGACTCACATGCAAAATGTGCACAAACACTGTTATCTAAGTTCTATTTCGAAGGAGTAAATAATCTGATCGGGGAACGGTCGACAAGGAGCGGTATCAAACGAGATACAGCCGCGATAATGTTGTAATTGTAATGAGCCCGTGTATGTGTAGGACGCGACGCTACGCCGCGCCGTCGTCACCGGCGCGCGGCCGCCCGCTCGCCGCTTGTCACACCGACGCGGCGCGACCATCAACGACACCCTAATTACATATCAATTAGGTAATGAACTCATCCGACCTGTCGTCGTATATTACCGCAAACATCCACCTAACTAGAACCATCGTATTCGGTAAATCGATGGAAATCTTTCAGTTACAGTTGATACCACCTACTAAGCACGCAGAGTAGTATGTCGAATTGTCGATGTGAATACATTACGAAATATTTAATTATCTATCTCTAGTAAAGGTATGTACAGTGTGAATAGAAGAGATAAGATAACGCAAATTGTAGAGAATTGATAAGAGTGACTTAAGGGTGCTATGTGTGTTTGTCAAAAACAAATAATAATTCACCTAACTCAAACAGACATTCTTTTTAGCTACGTGCACTGGAGCAAAAAGGTACACATAGCGAAGCTCTACAGATTCGCTCTGTTTGGTTGCGCCAGACAAAAGAGCAAGCGAGTATGATTCGCAAAAAAAACGGAGCGAACTACTGGGAAGTTAAAAAGAAACGATATCTGCATCCAGAAAAGTTAAAAAGAAACGATACCTGCATCCAGAAAAGTTAAAAAGAAACGAAATCTGCATCCAGAAAAGTTAAAAAGAAACGATATCTGCATCCAGAAAAGTTAAAAAGAAACGATATCTGCATCCAGAAAAGTTAAAAAGAAACGATACCTGCATCCAGAAAAGTTAAAAAGAAACGATATCTGCATCCAGAAAAGTTAAAAAGAAACGATATCTGCATCCAGAAAAGTTAAAAAGAAACGATATCTGCATCCAGAAAAGTTAAAAAGAAACGATACCTGCATCCAGAAAAGTTAAAAAGAAACGAAATCTGCATCCAGAAAAGTTAAAAAGAAACGATATCTGCATCCAGAAAAGTTAAAAAGAAACGATATCTGCATCCAGAAAAGTTAAAAAGAAACGATACCTGCATCCAGAAAAGTTAAAAAGAAACGATACCTGCATCCAGAAAAGTTAAAAAGAAACGATATCTGCATCCAGAAAAGTTAAAAAGAAACGATATCTGCATCCAGAAAAGTAAAAAAAAAACGATATCTGCATCCAGAAAAGTTAAAAAGAAACGATATCTGCATCCAGAAAAGTTAAAAAGAAACGATACCTGCATCCAGAAAAGTTAAAAAGAAACGATACCTGCATCCAGAAAAGTTAAAAAGAAACGATATCTGCATCCAGAAAAGTTAAAAAGAAACGATATCTGCATCCAGAAAAGTAAAAAAAAAACGATATCTGCATCCAGAAAAGTTAAAAAGAAACGATATCTGCATCCAGAAAAGTAAAAAAAAAACGATACCTGCATCCAGAAAAGTTAAAAAGAAACGATACCTGCATCCAGAAAAGTAAAAAAAAAACGATATCTGCATCCAGAAAAGTTAAAAAGAAACGATATCTGCATCCAGAAAAGTAAAAAAAAAACGATACCTGCATCCAGAAAAGAGAATCCCATGTGTTGTAACTTGTGATGTAAGTACTTTAATCTGGGTAGCTTGCGAGCAAGGAAGACAGTTTACAAGTAGTAGTTAACTTCACACTGTCGGAACATGAAGTGAGACAACATGGTTCCATGCAGGTTTCTTAGAGGTCGAATATTATTACCTAAACAACTTAAATAGACGGTTCATACCTACAATCTTGAATTAAGTTACGAACTTGATCGAAAACCCGTTTCTTATACGTCCAACTTAGGCTGTCATGTGCTCTAAGATTCTTTCGACGAATTCCAGACACTGGGGCTTTAATTTTAAAGGAGCTTCCTGAAACCGTGCTAGTGCGTGCGATGCATGAAGTCAAGACGTGAATCTAGAGTAGATGCATCTCATTTATCTGCTGCTATCATTGATACAACACCAAAATGTACGCTTACGTCATCGCGTTTGTTTTTGCGCCCTAAGGCGCATATTATGATATTACGATGCATTCGGATAAACACCTCAGGCATTGCAAACAACAGCACAGCAAACAAGTTTCAACGCGAACACTGACACATCACAGTATCGGCACAGTACGTGGGTCATTGCGGAACCGAAGTAGAATAAAATGAATTAGGGTGTGGAGTGAAGATAATGGCCGGTGGAGAGCAAACAACCTGATATGATGGAAACAGTTGGCACAACAAAGGCGCGAGCCGTCCGCGTCGGCGTGCATCGTCGTCTGCGCGTGAGACGCCTTCGCACCACTGAGCGACTGAAGAGCGCCTGAACCGCGCGCTCCGTATCGTCCGAGGAATTAGATAAAACCATTCCAAGATAAAAGATGACTAACAAATAGGAAACTTCGAATCATTCATTTGGAGTAAAGAATAGATAAGGTATTGTTTAAAAACCGGCCAAGTCCGTGTCGGGCCACGCGCAGTGTAGGTTTCCGTAGTAGCCCGTAATCGCAAGCAACTCTTCATCTTAGTCACTTTAAAGAATTTATTCTAAGGATGTTGTATTTGGTACAAAATTATCCAACACCCGTTCAGCGACTATTACTGCTAAACTAGAAAGTAATCTTAACCGCTATAATTTTCCTTTAGTTCATGAAATTTAAGTACTATCATCATGAAGTTTCCCAGATTTTTCAAGCAGTCCAGCTTTTAGAGGGCCCAGGGACGCTATACTGGAACAAATATTTGCACTTTGAAGTTTAATATTCTGTAAATGTAGCATTAAATCGAAAAATAGTATTAGCAACCCCCTAAGTAATTTCAAAAGACTTATTCAACGAAACCCCACACCATGGAATAGACGACGGAAAAACCATTCATCCCTACTTCACATATATTTTATATGGGAACTACCTGAACTAAAATGTTTTACACATTTTGCCGGCGTAATTGATATAGTTACACAACTCTACAAAATTACAGCTTTCTGGTACTAACAGTCTTTGAGCATAACCTCGGACGGACGGACAGACGGACATGACGAAACTATAAGGGTTCCGTGTCAGGAATACACTCACAAACTTGCAGGGAGAATCTGCAGGCTAAGTTTTATTTTTAGGGTTCCGTACCTACCTCAAAAGGCCAAAACAGGACCCTTGCAAGACTTCTTCGTTGTCCGCCTGATGATCTTTGTCTCAAGAACGAGTAGAGGTAGCAAATTCAAATAGTTAAAATATCAAATACTAAGGGGCCATGGACTCTAAAAAGTGCACATAAAGCGCACTGCTGGATTTTCATTATAGCACTACTCTTAGGTGTTTCCTAAAACGGGCATCAGTGAATAATATAATTGTGCATGCCACCACCAGTCACTCTTGCCAAGTTAATTTTGGTATATAAGCTGTTTAACGGACTTGTACTTCATATGAGTGAGTTATACAGAACCACAAGAACCAGATCTTCGTGAGCTACAGTAGGTACTTCTTAATTGTAATTCTTTATACCTAGCACCAGAACAAAAGCTACATTCACTCACCCGCTGAATGCCTTCCGTTGTTTCACGGGACTAGCAGCGCTGACGCCGCTCCCCCCAGGGTCAGAGTTCGAGGCTTCTGCAAAAGATGATACACGTTATCAAGGTGAAAATACTTTTACCTTATTTAGCACATTGAATCTTAATTTGAATAACTCTAATATTAATTAATTAACGTTTTTATGTATCAGGGAGAAATATTTGTGGTAGAATAAAGGTTATTATTTTATTTAAAAGTACTTATCATTAAATAATTATGAGTAATTATAGTTCAGGTACATATCATACTTGTTGTTTTAACTTTTCGTTGTCGAACAATGAACTTTGTTTATCAGTGTATTGTTCAAATCTATGCTTTATAATGTTTCAAGAAAATCAAATTCTTTATTGCGAACTAAGTGTACAGTATTTTGATGATATTAACAATAGGTACTTTCTTAGAACTTAGTTGCCAGTTAAGGCATTGCAATTTAAATGGTTTAAAATATTATATTAAATAACTACTCAATGGTGTCGATTCTGTTGTGCACAAACTATTGCTATCTTTTTCTCTCTCTAATAAAACGAGAAAGAGACGGACGTAATTTAGAGCTGTCAAATTTAGTTGGAACTAATATTTTTATACAAATGAAGGGTGCACGTAAAAACATGTCGACTAAAAACACGGTGAAGACTGAAGCGCAAGGCGTAAACTAGTTTGACATCTCTAACTTAGTTCATTGCTATAGCCGTCCTTTTCTTGCACTGCCTTTTAGTAAAAGATAGCAATAGCCTAAATTAGGTTTAGTTTGTGCACAACAGAATCGACACTATTATATCAATAATGAACATACAGCATTAACGAGAAGCATAAACGCGCTTTAACGGGTCTTTTGAATTATCCCGATGTTTAGACGGACACTCGGTTCTCAGTCCGACAAGGAATTCCTTGTTTATTCAAAGCGATCTTTCAGTAAACAGTTACACAGTCCAAACGAACAAAGCGACGCACGTTCATCAGAAATCCTCGTGTGAACGGAGCCATGAGCATAGGGTTACCAGATGAAAAAATCAAAAGTCCGGAGAAAAAGCCTGATTTCCATTGAAAAATCCTGAGATTTTTTACAGTTTCAAAAATTTTCAAACTTTTTTAAATTGTCAAGTTTAACAATTTTAAAAAGTCGTAATATTATCGTTTATATACCTACACTGTGGACCTCAGTCACGCGTTGCACATCGCACTCGAAGCGCGGGGGGGCGGGGTATTCAATATAATTTGAAGAGCTTAACATGTGGGGCATTTTATAAATCCATTATTAAAGAAAAAGCCTTACTTAAAAATGTATCATCACATATTAAGTATGATAAAACTGATTAAGTACCTACTTGGATAAATAAGTACTGATTTTAATTGTGCAATTATTACCAAAGGAAGATTATTTTTAGTTTAACTTTTTATTAAAGAGATATTTAAAATATAAGCTGTATTTTATTGAAAATTCAAAAAATCCTGAGATTTCATGAGATTTTCAAAATCCAGCCGCAATCCTGAGAAGAGTCCAAAAATCCTGAGATCTCAGGACAAATCCTGAGATATGGTAACCCTACATGAGCAACTCATTGTAAAAAATTATGTTGCACCTTTCAACGGTTTTCCGTTAACGTAGTAAAAAAGCGCTATTTAAATCTTCCAGCAGAAAAGTCAGAATAGTTTATTTGCACGATGGGTGCCGGCCGACGGACGGCCGCCGAGAGATTTTGAAACAGTCCGCACCGAGTTAACATCTCTCTATTGTCGTATGTATGACCTGTCATACTTGCGACAATATCATCATGTCACTCCTGCCGACCCTCCACTCCACTGAACACTGATAAGATTCTTGCAGTAAATGGAATGTATTGTGTGAAGCCTACTCCGAGAACACGCAACACGTCAGCCTCAGCTAACATTAGTATAGAACTCAAGATCAATCAATTTCGGATTATTACACGGCAAACGAACTGTTGGTTAACATGGAGCAGCTACTTGCTTTGAAATGAGCAATTTGTACGAAGCTATACAGGAGCTATATGCAGCCAGTCATTTCTAAGTACAGAGCTTTGCTGGTGTAGCAATCAGACGTAGGTAGACACAGAGTATATGTCAAAACCAAGTTCTGTGAAGACGATACGCAACCACTGATTGAAATAATTGACGACCTGAATGGCGCAGCGGTAGTGAGGCTGCCTTGCGTTCTTAGGGTCCGGGTTCGAATCCCGGTTGGAGCAAAATATGTTTGTGTGATGAACATGGACATTTGTTTCCGAGTCATGAATGTTTATATGTATAATAAGTATGTATATACAAACAAAAAAGTATCTAATATCAACGATCTGGTGTCCACGACACAAGTCTCGTTGCTGAATGTATCACTAGATGACGCTGTGTAATGTCCAGCGATATTTATTTATTTTTATATCACAAAGCGGTCGTTCCGGTTCACGCAGCCGGGGTTTCCATATAATTAATACGCAGCAATCATTGCGCTATGCATATTCTGCCGCCACCACATGCACAATGCGAATTAAGTCTACCTTCTGGTTAGGGATCGCATATTCTAATTTGTTCAATTCTTGGTCACATCCTTTCTTATGGAATGGTTAATCAACAATGAAATAATCGTTATGTTGAAAGCCAGAATAAATAGCTAGCAGCTAGCAGCTAGCTAGCTTAGCGACAAGGCACTCTTTCTCATGAAGAAATATCTGCCATGGGTCTCGCTTGTTTAATCCTCATCCCACCCCACACCATCCCTGCGGTGGATATTCCACGCTATGCAAAAGAATGGAGTGGAACCGCAGAATCTAAATCTAGTCCTTAAAATCTATCAAAGGCAACAATTTATGACCCTTGCACATACATTCCGTAAATAAAAAAGGTACCAATATCTTAATTAATAGAAACAAATATCAGAATAGAATCAATATTGTCTATGCCTGTGCGTTCGACAGGTTTCGAAATCTTAATTCATTCGGCGTTCCGCTGCATCGACGGCTCAGCCAATTTGAATCTGTCAGCCGAGCCGAGTGCATGTAGGCTCTTTAAGCTACTCACATAATATAACGTCAGTATGCGGTCTACGGGGGGTGGTCGGCGTGTCATGTGCAGATTCGAACCCGTTTTGGCGAGCCGGGATGATTCCCCCCTTTCACCCTTTGATGTTTCACATTGTCCTTTTATTTTATCTCTGGACTAAAAGCATCCATGTAAATATAGTTCTAAGAAACAGTTAAACATACTAAATTATGCATGATATTAGGCAAATAATGACCGGACAAAATTCAAATTGTAAGCTGACGATACAGTGATCTTAAAGGAATTATAACGGTAAAACCGAAATCAGCCGCTTCATTTAGGGTTCCGTACAAGATGTAAAATGAAAAAAAAAAAAATGGAACCCTTATAGGATCACTCGTGCGTCTGTCTGTCACAGCCAATTTGCTCCGAATCAACTCGACCAAATCAGGTGAAATTTGGTACGATGGTGTAATACTATGACCCAAACACAGATGTGCAAAGTAAATAAGTTTATAATTTTTATAAATTTCGGGGGACAAACTAGGAAATTAAAAAAAAAAGTTTTGCAAACTTTACTGTGTTATATTATATCAAATGAAAGGGCTCGTTATGAGTAACTCAAATATAGTTTTGTTATTATTGTAAAATAGTTTTGATTTTATTCATGAAAGAAGACGAAAATTGACCATCATTGGGCCCCCCTGATCTCCGAAACTACTGAGCCTAAAATTTTGATAAATACCAAATATAGTTCATTGCTTGTAGATTTATTTATTTAATCAAATACCAATGTTAACATAAAACACAAAAGTAAACATACAAGTAATAACATCTATGTGCACTTGACTTAAAAGCTAGTTAACAAAATAGGTAGGTGTTGCAACCAGCACCCTTACTAAGTTATAAAATAACTTGTATTAAGGGCAGCGGTACAAGCCCTTAGATACTTCAATATCACAAAATAATTGCAGGCAGAGCAAATGTTTTAAAACCAAGTTAACATAAAGCCATGATTGCAGAATTCAGAAAAAACATTTTATTAGTAACATTACAGGAAAACTTTTATGAATTCTATCAATTGAAAATAACGTGGTTAACTCAATATAATACGTTCACTTACGGAAAATTTAACTTTGGCACTGTAAGGAACCCACAGGGTTCCACGCGAGTTGAACTCGCACTTGGCCGGTTTTTAGGGTTTTCATTTATATTTGTCTTTCACTCGAAATCGTCACAACACAAAATAAATCAAAACTGAACTTTGCAGGAAACAAGAATGAACATTGACATCTGTTTAATCGACAGTGCACTGTACTTAAGTTCGATATGTTAACAAGCTAACAGGGATTATAGTAAATGATGATAGACTCAGATACGATCAGAATGCGTAGGTAGGACAAATTTAACTGGGGCACGTAAGGTATGCGTGCCGCAATTCCATTAGTACCCAGTGATGTCGGTCTGGACCTACACTATCGAGATGATAGGAGGTTAGGAGAGATCTGGTGTAGTCACACAGAACTGGGCTACAATGTATACGTAAGTCTATAAGTTTCACAACGTAATCAAGCTGAGTACAAATAGGGCACACAAACTGCCACCTGCAGTTATAAGTATATGGAAGAAGCTTTCAAGTACTCACACACAGTAGCACATGTTTCAGCGATATTAAAGTGATTGTTGGCCTGAAGTGGACGAGGATATCGTGGGTACGGGACTGTGTGAAGTGGCGGCACATGCGAAATGCACAACAAATTGTTAGGGTGGCATCAAGTCAACTGGAGTTGAAACGTGAACATTCTGTAGGTACGGTAGACGGTACCGATTAGACAGCTAGAATTTTAAACGCAAAAAAATTCTTTGAAAGCCACATTGTGAACGCATCTCAAATTAAAACTTGTTGCTCAGTGACAAGGTCTTTGAATGACCAGCAAATTGATTCGTAAGCAACACATCAGTTCGCTGCCGAATTAATAGCATCGAGTGTTGACTTGACGAATGGAAACTAAAACATGTTACGTTAATTGAATGGGATTTCATGGACGATTTACTTCTGTTGTGGCACACTTTACTAGCGTGAGCTATGACGTGAAGGTGGCACGTAACGCCGGCCACTACGGCCGCCACATGTTTCTTGTACTTATACGTACAAAGAGCCTGCTGAAATGGTCAACGCTCTACGGAGAATTAACAACATTGACATGAACCGTTTGAGGAATGAATGATTTGAAAGAAAAAGGAGTAATTAATGATAGCGTGTCACACGTGCGTAGTTGACAGGGGAGACTGGAAGAAAAACGTGTTGCGCCGGCCCCAAGTAACATAGAACTAGGGCAAAAAGATGATGGAAACTTTTTTCGATTTTAAAAAGGGTTATTTTGTTGCTAATTATTGATCGAAGGTTTTTTTACAGGGAAGGGTTGTCAAAAGTACCTGCCAAAAACCGCAGCGCTCTATAACACCACGAACAGAGGGACATGTGGGGCGGTGGCTGCCTTCGCCTCGACTGCGAGCTTCAACTGCCTTTAGTGTTGTCCATTCATATAAGCTAATTTTATTTTTTGGGTATTAGGTTTTTGCTCGTAAATTAGCGACACGAATTTCGTTGTAGTTTTTAAATGTGTATTAGGTACTTTGTTTCTGGTTTTGGACTAGACTTATTTTGAAGATTATAAACTTCATTAAAATATACCTAATATTTTCTGTTAAAACTTCATGAAACTATATAAATTAATGGAGAAGCTAAGATAATTTTCCCAATAATAAAAATAGTAGTGTCTCGTGCCTATTTGTGAGGCTGAGCTGAGTGTAGCCGAAATCATTGTTCCGTGAGATCGGCTTCGGAATCGGGCGGCGTGTTCTGACAGGCTTCATCTATCGATTCTCTCGCGGCAACTTCTGTCCGGCACTCCAGCCGCAAATCGCCGATCTTGATACATCTTTTAAATAGAATAAGTGGAATATTATGTCTTTATTTTACTCACGTGAAACGATGGATGGACGAGAAAAAGCCGTTTTTAGAACGAATTATAAGTGGACAGCGTAGAAATACTGGGATAAATAGGTACCCTAGATAACCCAGTATTTCTTCGTGATATATTTGTCCGGAAGACGTAAACAGAAAGTGTGTTTGGCGAGAAATAACAAAACATTATTATTTTTGTCTTAACTTATCTATCCATATCAGTTGAGGATAATAATGAATTAATATTATGTCGTGGAGGGAAACATGGTTCAGGTGATTAAATAAAACGTCTTAGACACCTATCTAAATATCCAGGACGGGAGACAGGATAGTGAACAAATAACATATTGGGGTTTGTCTGTTTGACCGCTCATTTCCAGACTCCGCACAATGGATTTTGATGCGGTTTTCACCATAAGTTTATGACCCCACGGAGGAGCTCGTGGCTAAATAATAACAGCCGCTCGGGTCGATCGTTAGGTTAAGCCGTGCTTGCCTAGGTTTGTCTGTGGATGGGTGACCACCCATCACATACCGAGTTTCCTCCGTGCCTCGGAAAGCAGGTTAAGCCGTTGGTCCCGGCTGTCATTTGTAGATCTTTGACAGTCGTTAGGTAGTCAGAGGCCCAAAAAGTCTGACAACCAGTCTTACCAAGGGGTATCGTATTATCCGGTCCTAACTGGGTTGTGGAGGTAGGCAGTCGCTCCATGTAAAATACTGGTATTCAGCTGCATCCGGTAAAACTGGAAGCCGACCCCAACATAGTTGGGAAAAGGCTAGGCAGATGATGCCGCTAAGGTTTATGGATAGATTTATAGAGGTCTCAGTAAATTGTTGCACCCTTGCTAAGAGCTAGGCGGTAGTAATACGACCTATTATTTTTATAGTGATTATTCATGTTTGAGGCTAAGTAATCCTTTAATTCTATACTGAGTGCTCGTGACAGGCCAAGTCATTTATAATTCATGTCTACAAATGGTTGTCCTATGACATGCTTGGTCCAAGGTTACTTGGACTAGGATAGGACTTGGAATAGGACAACCAAAACCAAATCAATGATAGGACACCTCATGTTAATGAGGGAAAGCCGTTTTATTACCTATGAGTAAAGGAATATTAAAGACATCGGCGAGACATCTACAATCCGGAGACGCGATATCTTCGAGATTAGCGTGGCTAAAAGTATAAAGTACATGCCATGAACAAGCCATAACAAAAGTGTGCGGTTGGCAAGCAGTAAAAGCGTAACAATATCTGTAATCTATTTGTTACCGATTAGACGGACGGACGGACGTGCGGAAACGGTTGGCGTCTGGCCCAATCGTAATTTTTTCGCACCGTACCGCGTAGCGGCTGCGATTGTCACAGAATAACATTATGGTTTCATTGTCACGCCTCGCCTGTGAGAGACGTCGTCGTCTCTCAACAAGCCAATTGTTTATCTTCTCACTCTTAAGAGTTTCAGATGGTATTGTTGTACAACGATGTCTTCTTTGTTTTGTACAAATACTTCAACGTCCGATTTTCAAGTGCTCGGAGTTGTGCTGGACTTTCGGTTGCATTGCATTAGTCTTCAAGTCCGGTCCACAGCGGGCGCTACTGGCAGCTTCAATGTGCCTATCGGTTTGCACCAAGGGTTGGACCTAAGCCCCTACCTCTTCCTAGTGATAATGGACGCACTTACGTCGGGCATCCAGGAAGAGGATCTCTGGTGGTAAAGATTGCAGGTAGCGGAGATGAGACTGTTAAGGTGGATGTGTGGTGTGACAAGAATGGATAACGTAAGGAACGAGTATATTAGAGGAAGCTCGAAAGTAGCACCAGTAACAGAAAAGTTGAAAGGGAATCGACTGTCATGGTATGGACATGTGATGAGGAAGGATGAATCGCATGTGACTAATAAGAGAATAATGAAAAAGAGAGAGTAATGAATATAAATGTTGATGGATGGAGGGGGAGAAAAGGCCAAAGAAACGATGGATGGATTGTGTGAGGAATGATATGAAAGATGAAGGAGTAAATGATAGCGTGACGATTGACAGAGGAGAAATGAAGAAAAAAACGTGTTGCGCCGACCACAAGTAACACGCGACAAGGGGGGGAAGCTGATGATGATGCATTGCACTTAAAGAGTCCTATTACATTTTTTTTCACAAATTTTTGATTTTTACTACCTGGATCCAATTATTTCGATTGGCGTACACGAGTCGATAATAATAGCGATCACCGGACGATTGTCGATTGTTATTGACGAAAATTAGAGACCAGACTGACATGAGACTGAGGAGCGAGCTGAATTGACGCAGAATTTTAGTATTTGAATTTTATTTATTGTATTTTTTTCTTATTATATTGACAAACGGAAACGAATGAAGCGTATTCATTGTAGATCGAAGTTTTATATCATATTAATTTATTTGATAAAATTGAGTTTATTTTGAATATAATGGACGCTGAATCAAGACATTTATGGCTTAAATTACGATTTCTTTAGGATTTTTTCCGTGAAAACTTAAGTAATTTAAAGAAATTCTAGAACTCCAATAAACAAATAAAACATTCAACTTATCTTTTTAGTAACTTTAGCTGTAACAATGTGAATTTGAGCGTCAAAGTTCCATCACCAACGGTTTTTCTTGCAAACTGAGTTCGTAAAATATTTGTAGTAAATAACACGAAAAGAAAAATGAAAATGTGTAACTCCAACTAACAAGAAAGAGAATGGCACTATCGTTATTCATAAGCAAATAATTAAATTAATATCCTACTGCTGCTGAAAATTACTACAAGTACGTCAAAAATCAGGAATTTGCGTAACAAATGTATGACTCTTAACAGTTTCGAAAAATTTTGTAGTTCTGTATTTCGTATTTACTTGTTTATTAAAATATCGTGAAGTAGGACAAATGAACTTGCATTTATAAGGTTGCTTGATGAAAATAAAGATTAGTAAAGGAAATAGCCAGTACTTTTACTCTTTTCAAATGAAATAGAGATTTTACTTGGGTGATAAAACTGTTATGGCAATAATATTTAGTAACTTTAGCTGTAACAATGTGAATTTGAGCGTCAAAGTTCCATCACCAACGGTTTTTCTTGCAAACTGAGTTCGTAAAATATTTGTAGTAAATAACACGAAAAGAAAAATGAAAATGTGTAACTCCAACTAACAAGAAAGAGAATGGCACTATCGTTATTCATAAGCAAATAATTAAATTAATATCCTACTGCTGCTGAAAATTACTACGAGTACGTCAAAAATCAGGAATTTGCGTAACAAATGTATGACTCTTAACAGTTTCGAAAAATTTTGTAGTTCTGTATTTCGTATTTACTTGTTTATTAAAATATCGTCAAGTAGGACAAACGAACTTGCATTTATAAGGTTGTTTGATAAAAATAAAGATTAGTAAAGGAAATAGCCAGTACTTTTACTCTTTTCAAATGAAATAGAGATTTTACTTGGGTGATAAAACTGTTATGGCAATAATACAATTCATTTTAAATTATCAAATAATGATCGTCCGTAGTGCAATAGACTAAAGGACAGATCACTGGTCAGCAGTGATGGCTAATAAACAGAACCGTGTTAAGTGTATAGAGTGTATCGCTAATTAGTATTAACAGACAAATCATCTTTACTATAGCTTGGCATAACCTTCTTGATCAATCGTTCACAAGGCTATTAATAAGATAAAAATACCTACTTGTAACCGATTTTTATTTACCAAGTTGGCGAGATTGATTCTAGGCGTTATTGCTTAGTAAGCGTTTAATGTGCTATAACCTCTTATTTTACGGTATGATTATGTTAGAACAAAAAAAAATCAACATGTGATATCGACGAACCCGTACTGGGTCCGTGTGATGTATAGACCCATAAAGAGGAAGGCTGTGTCCCAGCAGTGGGAACATCATAGGCTGATTATGCTATGGTGTATGTTTGAATCATGAATTTTCTCTCGGGATATAACGATGTAGGTACCTACAAAATATAAACATCACGCAAGTTCTGACGTACGCGGAACACGTTCTGATGTACGTCTTCGGGAGCGCAGCGTTAGCGCTTGCTGCTCTACGCGTCTGCGCTGTCATTTTAATAATTTCGGGTTATAATTGGATCAGCAGCCGCATTAGCAACTCATTATGATGATGACTACAACCTTGTCTAAACAACATCGCTGGAAGTGCCGACGTTACCTACTTACCTACACAGGAATAATATGCAAAAATAAGTTTTCCCTAATAGTTTTACCGTTTGTGATTTTAGGAATGCAGACCAAGTCTTTTTAACCCCCGACGCAAAAACGACAGAATCGCCACAAAATGGCGAATTAAATATTTTTTTACAAATCCCTCTTAGGGGTATCAAATGAAAGGGCTTGACTAGTAGAATAATGTACACTATATTGAAAGGGAATGAGGAATAGTAACTAACGAAATGAAACTAAAAACTTTTCTTTTTTTTGCGTTATCAATGCCCTACCTAGATTGAGGAAGAAAGTGGAGTGATGACTGGTAACTAGGACCTAATGAGTTATTTTTTATTAAGCTTTTTGACAGATTAAACCTGATTATACACCAAATTACCTGAATCTTAAAACGCAGCAAAATAAAAGAGAAAAAAAATAGGAGTCCCTACAAAAACGATTAAATAAAAAAATTAAGTACTTACTTAATTAAAATTTTTAAAAACCTCCGGCACAAAAAAAGTATAAACGTGAAACCCTATAAAAAGAAAAAATAACCTTGAAATTATGACCCTACGTGTCGGGGTTTTTTTTTATTTAATGTAACTTGTTAGTTGTAGTATTCCACAAACATTCTTGACACGACTTCAATTTGAATTGCATCTAGAAGTTGTTAAAAGATCAAGAGATCATCAGAAAAAAAAAATACGTTTCATAGAAGCTAACTCCTAAACGAGTGTTAATAGTGACGAGTCGGGTACTCTAGCAAAGATAGTAAAAGAAGGTAGGCAACACGCTTGGTTATAGGCGAATGAATGACCTTACGTTACACTATACAGGGTTAGTTTTCAATGACCGGCCAAATTTTCAGAGATGGTTTAGAATCGATAATATTTTCGATTTAATGAAAAAAAAGAACATTTTGTAAATAAAATTAATTCCTGTCCCCCACTAAAAAGCGTGTGGTATTGCAACAGCACAATTCAGTTCAACAACCTAGATAGGCAGCAGTTAGCACACACATAAATTTGGCGGTTCATGCACGCACACAAGTGCATTGATTTCCACTAGGTTTATGATTTAGGCCATTTTTAGGACATTTTAAAATTAATGCATGAAAAAAAATTAAATGAAAATGAATGAATGAATTATATTTTACGACAATAATATTTAAAATGCACTTTTGGTTTGATATCTAGATCTTAATTTTAAATTTTGGATGGTCATTGAAAACTAACCCTGTATGAAGCAATTCCAGGCTCCACTTTCTACGTAATATATATTTTTTTTTATATTAAGCTGCACAAAGAAAAAAGTAAGGAAAAACAGATATTTCACTAAATCTGAATTTGCAATATCTAACGGGTATCCGAAAAATCGCATTGTAAAATTAAAGATTTCAACTTTAGCACGGTCCAAAATCCTTCAATTTCTCATCAAACCAACAATGGCTAGTCCGTAACTAGTCCGTACAATTAAATTATTGTCTTGCAAGCGTACCCAACACTTTCATTAGTTTTGCGTTAGGCAACTATAATGCCATAATTATGTCAGACTTCGAGGATTGTGCGGGTCATATTATTTGTGCCTGTGAAAGAAATGGTTCATTGATAATAATTATGATGATGATGATTTTACATTAGATATCGACTTCTATGAACTGTCGCCAGTATCAATACTTTTTCATCCGAACAAAAGATTTTCTTTCGCGGGACACATTTTCAGTACCCATCCGACGTACGCCTGTAGTCCGGAGTTCTTACTTTGATTTATTTTCCGGTACTACGTTTGAGACACGCTGTACCTTCATGGAGCGGGTAACCCAGTGGCCGAGTGGTAGTTACGTGCGGCTCTGTGGCCTGTTTGTTTCTACACAACATCACGCACAACATAACCAGACAATTTACAACTCTAACAAGTAAATTATAGAGTTTATATTGCATTGTTGTATGGGCAACAAAAAGTTCGTACAAGTAGATGCGAAGTTATATTTAAATCACGGCGCTCATCTGCAATGTTAAGGTTGAATTCCGAAACGTTTGCGTCACTCTAGTATACCCGTGTATGGTATGGTGTTGTACAGTCGACCGCACGTTACTGGTAAGAAAACCCTACGGTGTTATAAGCTGGCCTCTTGATCTTATTGAACCACCACAAGTCCATGCTAACGCAACGTATCCTCAAAGTATTACAACCTAAATGCGATCGACTGTACATTTATGCGACGCCCGCCGCGCCGCCGCGCGCCGCGCCGCTGCGTCTTACATTAATGCGCAGACTATCTAATTAAAAATAGTGCGACGTATTTTCCGTAGGGTTTTTCAGTTACTTATCAAGTTATCAGTTTATAACAAGTTTTCCACCAAGTTACATTGTTGTACTTACAAATATTAAGTCTAGTCCGCCATTTAATTTTCAGCTCTTCTTTTAAACAGTAATTTGTCACACTATCTTTGCGTGGGCCTAACGCCATGTCAATTATTTTTTTAATAAAGCATGTTATTGTATGGTTTTATTTTGGTGAGCGCCATCTGCTATTCTGGTTAAGTACCTACATGACCTGCTCAACACCATTCATTTTTGCGACTCCCCCCTACCCCTCACCTGCGTCAACGGCGAGAAGACGCACCTACTAACGCACTCTCGGTATGTAATTTGCATTCCCGATTTTCCAGCAGTTGCGATGGAAAATTGCGAGAGTTACTTTTTTAAAGACCTTGTGAAAGCATCTTATGGGGTCCACCCTTTATAGCAGAACTTTTTATGTCATAATATTACTTTGCATAACAGCGGATAGCATAAACTTCATTTCGCAGAAAATCGTTTGGCAGACACTCATTTATCATACATTCAAAACTCATAATTTTGTAAGGCAGAATCATCTTTAGGCATAAATTTCATATGCATAAGAATTAAAAGTAGAACTATCTTAGCGCAGAAAGTTCACAGCCAGAATCATCTTTTGGCATAAATTTTATATCGGTAGTCACTAAAAGCAGAACTATCATATCTCAGAAAGTTAACAGTTAGAATCATCTTTTAGCATACATTTCTTATGCATAACAATGGAAAGACTCATCTATCAGATCCACATCACAGAAAATTCACACATGTGAACATGTGGTTTTTATTTTCCTGTAAGCAGGAGGCAAACATGCAAACAAGCATACATCTTGCATGCAGCAAGCATGCAGTATGCAAACAAGCATGCAGTATGCAAACAAGCATGCAGTATGCAAACAAGCATGCAGTATGCAAACCAGCATACAATATGCAAACATGCACACCAGCATACACCATTCATGCAGCAAGCATGTAGCGTGCAAGCAAGCATGCAGCATGCAAGCAAGCATGCAACATGCAGCAGGCATGGTTTCTGTCACGGCTCCGGCGCTGCGGGGCTCCGGCGGTCCCACGCGAGCTTATCGTCGCAGATGTGTTTAACGCTCACCACCGCAGCGCCTCAGCAGCGGCGGCGAGTGTTACAACCACCTGCTCCTCAACTCGCGGGCCGCCTCGCCCCTCCGCGCCTACGCGATTTTAAATTACACTCTAGGGGTAGGGCAGACAAGACTACGTAAAGTCGGTTTTGGAGCGATTCGTTTCTGTCACTAACTTTTGTAGCCCATCATATTACTTTTTAAGACAATATTTAAATGTTTGGTTAAAAATACTATTTTATAGAATAATGCCAAATACAATTATTCCAAATGAAATTCTGCCATCTTCGTAATATGCCAAGTGAAATTATGCTAAATTTGAACATTGCCAAAGGTAATTATGCCAAATAAAATTCTGCCATCTTAAAAGTATGCCATTGTAAATTCGGAAATACAAACATTCGGCTAAACAATAACTATATTAAATATTTTTTATGCCTTAAAAATATTCGTCTAAAGAAGATTATGCCAAGTGTGTTATGCCAAATAAATTTCGGAGTATCAAGATTCTGCCAGATAGAAGGAACCCCATCTTATGTCATGACATATCCTTAGATACGAAGATCCATGGAAGTTTCGCTTTAATATGAAAAAACTGTAAACATGTAATTAATCTTACAGTTAGTTTGATATTTTTGATGGGCAAGGTAGAATAACTAGTTTCATAACAGCTAGCGGAAATAGTATAAAAGTGACACAGTTTGTGGATTAAAATAATATAAAAGCTTTATTTAGAGCGCGTGCGAGACCGCGGCATCGGCAGTCGGCACCGCGATAGGCGCCGGCGCAGCTACACGCGCCGCGCCGTAGGACTGACACACTTATCAAATAAACGAAAATTAACCTTGTACTCTAGTATGTAATTTGGCTGCGAATAGTTTTAATATGGACGTATGTTGATATATTTATTTTCTTCGACACCAGTCGTGCTACTTGCAAAGAAGTAAATCTAAGGCGAAATTACACTTTTGTATATCCATTTTACTATTCTCTGAATTTATGGAGTTATCTATCTCGAATGTTGTTTGTGAATTAAAAAAAACCGGCCAAGTGCGAGCCGGACTCGAGTACGAAGGGTTCCGTACCATTATCTATACAACATTAGACGAAACGGCAAAAAATCAAGTTTGTTGTATGGGATGGGAGTTAATAATTTATTAAAATTTTATTCTGTTTTTATTATTTGTTGTTATAGCGGCAACCGAAATACATCATCTGTGAAAATTTCAACTGTCTAGCTATCACGATTCATGAGATACAGTCTTGTGCTATCACAAGGCTGTATCTCATGAATCGTGATAGCTAGACAGTTTTCATAAAACTTTTCGACAAATAACTGTGCCTCAGAAATAAGTCGTACAGCACAGATAGTTTTTCGGCTAACTGAGGACCTCCTAGAAGAATATGATCCAGCGTCAGACCATCGTGCCCCGGCGACTTACCGCGTTTCATTCCACGCACACAATCCCACACCATCTGTCTATACAGACGGACAGACTGGCCGACGGACAGACGGACGTGGAGTCTTAGTAATAGGGTCCCGTTTTTACCCTTTGGGTACGGAACCCTAAAACAAATTTATCCAGGCGTTAACCTCGCTAAAGACACGCTTTTAGTTTAATTAACTTATCCAGGTTTATGCGGTTACCAATTTTTTCTAGGAACCGGTAGATTAGTGGACGTTAATGAAATTGCTTCGTGAACGTAGTTTCATGTCACCGTATAGCATCCCGCATGTTGAGATGATTTACCTGAAAGTTTGCATAAGATAAACACATACCTAGGTGTCTTCTCATAAAATATTCGCGGAAACATAAAATGAAGTTAAAAAGTAAGTGCGTTGGAATTTTTTAATCTTCTGAATTATAATTTGATAACCGAGGTTCCTTCTATTTTTCTCTGGGGAGGATTTTTAGTGTTTATATTGAAAAGCCATGTTTAGTAGCCCGCCACACAAAATCATCTTGGCGGCCATCCTTTAATTAAAAGGTAAAAAAAACATTTTTTTTTGTACTACGAAAAAATACACGTGATTGTCACATTATCCCATCCATGGTAATTAGTTGTGATTTTTTTATGACCCCTTGAACCTCACGTGATTAAAGGACGGCCCTTTGACAATATCTTCAAGTACCTACTTATCTTTGAACGGGTCGAGGATAGGAATCGCGACGTTGTGACCCTTTGTACAGAAGTCAAGAGTTCTATCACATTTTCCATAAATTGTATCGTGTTCAATATTTTAAACACGATAAATTACAGCAATAGTTCTTGAAATCGCCAGAAGATAAACGACCGTTAGTCGATTCTGTTAGTATGTGTATCGAATGCGAGTAGAGATAACAGCGTCATTGAGCAGCTGCATCGGAGAATGATTGCTGAAATGGTAGGACAAACCATTTTGTGAAGCTACAGGCCCGATAGCCCAAAGGAATCAGCAAATTCTCAGGACCCTTAGGTATAGTTTTAAAAAATGAAGATAGGTACAACTATTTTTTTTGCTTTTTAAAACTCATAATTCAATGAAGAAGAGGGTATTATATAATTGGGAGTCTATAAAACCGCGTACCTACTTAACCAATTTCACGTCTAATTTGGAAAATAACTTCCACACAAACTTTAACCCTTATTTAGTGGAAAAAAAATTAATAAGCTATATTAAGTGCTAGCATACAATATTGTGGAAACTCGTGCAAAATTTCAAACTTCTAAACCCATAGGTTTAGGCTGTGCGGTTTCATAGTTTCATAATTTAATTATGTACCAAATTCTTAGCACGAAATACCTACTTTCAAAACTAAAAGGGATTCGATTCTGTAACTTGTTTTTAACGCACGTCAAAGTATTTTCAATAAAACTCCGTGATAGTCGGGTGGCAGTTAATTTGAAATTGCACGAACGAGCGAATGAACCGGTACCGTTTCATAATTAAATATTATGTGTTCTTGTCGAAATTAGATAAAGGTTTATTATTTAGGGCAGCTCTACCACAGCAAAACGCCGGAGTTTTCAATAGATCAGAACAAAGTATTGTTGAATGCTGCCGTAGGGCTGCATTCTGGCAATCTAATCTAATGTAGGGACGTCTCATGCAAGACAAAGCACGCAGAATATACCTAACACAAAAACGAAGCAAGTTGCCGATTAACAAATGAGCCAGGATGTTGTTAACATGTATGTGAGCCACGCGATGGCACCAGCATTACATTACTGTATATATATAGGCTTGGATTATTGATGTGATCATGTTGACACACAATTTGATATTCATAAAATCATGAAGTTGGTATCAATACTATCAACGCACAAGAGAACACTTAACAACAGAAATAACGTACCCATTCATAAGATCCTCAGCGTAACCGTGGAAGTACCTATATAACGGAGAGCGTCGATGAGGGGCGAAACTTTACGATTCCACGCCTGTTGCACGAGTGCTGCGACTGCGGTTATTACGTATTAATGTTCCGGTTATGTTTTGCAGATCGCGATGACACCGTAAGCCACGTCTTGTTCACTTGGCACTGACTTGTGTTAATTTCGCACTGGAGGTAATTTATTCCGGAGTGGCGCCGCGTCGCGAACCGCGTCGTCGTGGGGAAGTGGGCCGCGGCCGCGCTACACAACGATCCTCGCCGTTGTCTTTATCCATTTACACGCACCGGTGCAGCCATCAATCCGTGTTAGCTACGAGGATAGCTAATGACTGCACGGACGCCGCACGGGAGAGCCAGCACTACTCCTGCGCCGGCCACGAGTTCACTACTCCGACATTATTGTGCAAGCCTCGTGCCCAGTCCTATTCAATTTCAAATATGGTAACAGGCGCGCGCGCACGTCCCATTGGACAGTTACAGCATAGGAACAAATGATCACAAATGTAATCGTAAATAAATCATTATATCACTGCTAATGGGCAATACCTAATTGCTGCGTTTGTTTGGATTTTAGACAGTCAAATTCCGGTGCAGACCGTACGGGAAGTAACTGAGGTCTCGGTAAACAATTTACGAACGTTGCCGGTCTTATTTCATGCTATCGTGAAAAGCAAGTTTACATTTGCGAAGAAATAGGTACTACGCAATAAGTTGAGTCCCGCTTGGTACATAAAGGAAACGTTTACGAAGTGATAATAAATACAAGAGTAAATTGAATTAACTTCACCGAGCTCAGGTCTCAAGTAATCGTAAACGGGTAGCTAGTACCTTTTTTTTATTATAACACTTAGTATAAGAATAGCTATTTATTCACCAAGGGAGTAAGGCACAGATTACTATTCGAGTGTGCATTTGAGGCCCGACGCGCAGCGGAGGGCCGTGAACCACACGAGTTTAGTAATCTGTACTTACAATCGAGTGATATATACTGCTTTATACAACACTTAAACTTTTAACTTATTCTGTGCTTTTAAGCACAAAGAAGTAAAAGACAAAATAGCAAAAAAAGTATTTTATTAAAAAGTTATAATGAAATTGTTACAATTGTTACAAACTTTACCAAGAAAATTGTCTCTACAAAATACGTCAACCAACAATAAGTCTTTTTTTTTAATTTTAGCGCGTCAAACAGTTTTCGCGCCAAAAGACGTTAGAGAAGGTAAAAACGCTCCGTATCGCAGGTTCCAACTTACGCGCGTGTTAAAGCGAGAGAGTGTTATAAATCTCTCGCTCTACCGCATAGAGGCCGGATATCGGAATGTATGCTACCTCCTTTAAAAGTGCTAGTGGCCAGTACTTAATAAGGTAAAATTAAATCGTTTGATTGTCAACGTCATCAAGACTTTAAAAAAAAAAACAAAACGCGTTAGTAATGGATTACTACCCTGATTTTCAGGGCAGTAATGAAATTCCATACAATATAACTGCCTAGATTTTTGAGAAGGTTTAATGAGCAGCTTTCAAGCCTTTTAGTGGGGTAGTATTGGTACCTACACTTACTAAGCAAGTGTAGTATAAAATAAAAAAAACCGTATTACTTTGAGTAATAATAATGATTACTAACTCCAATTTAGCTCTCGGAAACCATATACAAGGTGGAAGCCTAAACAAACGGACCCTACAGGGAGCCGTCAACCGAGCGCTCTGTACTATCAAACTAACTAACTCTACGGAAATATTATTGCTGAGAAGCGACTTTTTTTCTGCGGTGACAAATAGCGTTTTACAGTAGGACTCAAAGTCATGCACTCCAAAGGTCTGCTGGTGCTGGTGAATGAGTTGAATAGTACAGAGGTCATGTAGATATTTAAAGTTAAGTTATCACATGAAAATAATAAATTAAAAAAGTTGGAACTTTGGCGCCGCATATCTCCGTAACTGAAAATATTCCCAGATATGGTCCAAAATATCGTAATGACGGGAAGAACGAAGTAGGTTACCTTTCGGCCGCATTAAAGGTTTTTTTACACCCACTATTTGCTGCGCAAAATACTATTTCATGAGAATATGATGATTTGTAGGAAAAATGAGCTTGCTGTTTTTATTAACGTTTTAATAATCATCATAATTGCCGCAAACCGAATATGAATCAACATAATGTACAGACGCTAACACATCAAGCTAACCGAAACTGTAAATTTTCCCAATCAACTTTGAACCTAAAACTTTAGCGATAAAGTTAGAAATCTATTAAAGAAATATGACAGATTGTAGTGCCTTCATGTGTTGAACAACAGCTTCGCGCCTGAACAACATAATGGAATCACCTTAAGCCTTAAGGCGATTACGTGAGCTAAATTAGCAACTCTATTTGTGGTGGTTAAAACTTCGTTTGAAATGCTATTTGAAGTTCTAATCAGCTTGCACTACAAAGTGGTTGTTACGTCAGTCACTGCGGCCGAATAGTGCGAAATTAGTGGTTTTTTGCGATTTGCAAAAAATCCATTGATTGGACTAAAAATGTAAAAAACTATGATGCTAATATGTTGCTTGTAGAATATTTGCCAAAAAATCAGAATGATCGCATGTATTTTAGTATGTTTTTTACTCGTTAAAAGAAATTTTTAGAGATAAGGTCGTGATTTTTTTTTATCGAATGAATTTTATTGTATTATGTTTTCAAAACACTATCGTACTAGCATATATCCTGAAGAATATCATATATTTTTCTGGTTTTGTTTATTGCAGTGAATCATATTATTTAATTTAATTTTTAGAACACTATGCAATTTTTCTAAGGATCATTTTATAATTACTTTTCAAAACCACAAAACTAGGCGCACAAAAATACCTATTAATTTTAATAAGTTAGGCAGACAAGTGTAATTTAAGGATAAATAGTATTTTAGCGTGATGACCTGGACGCGAAAAAAGTTCCTGAAAAGACGTGCTGGATATTATTAGTCTTCCAGATCGCCCAATATTTAGTTATCGTGACGTTTCGAAAACTTACATGATTAAAAATCCGCGAGCTATAAAATTAAAACTAGTAAGAGAGTCTGATTCGAGATTCTCAGTGCCGAAGTAGTAGCAGCGGTCGGATAAACAGCCGTACCAATATACTAGCATGATAGTGCGTACCGTTTACTATCCTCTTCGCTGGGACCGTGATTCACTAGCCTCTGTTTTGTGTAACGCGCGATTTTTCACACCACAAACGCGAATACTAACCGCGTACTGAGCAAACGAACCGCTACTACTTAAAAAAAAAGTCCTTAACAATATAATATTTGAGCACCACCTGTAATTTACTCATTAACTTATTTCTCGTAATTTCAATATTATTTCAACGCTAACTTGAATTTTTTGGTGAAAAAAAAAAACTTACCTGAAGCACCACCGGTAGTAATGTTGGTATTAGTGGAAGTGCCACCGTTCGTAGTGCCGCCGTTTCCATTGCTCGAACTTGTACCACCGTTGGTAGAAGTAGATGTCGAAGCACCATGGTTAATTAAATTATTGTTCCCATTAGTACCAGTATCATTACCAGTATTATCAGCGATAGTATTGATCTGTTGCCTTCTATATTTAGGCATAAATCGAGAAAGCCTATTAAAAGCAGCTCGCATTGATGATGGTTTGTACGGCGACGCCGCCGTGCTGGATGACGGGGGAGAGGTGTCATAATCTCCATATTCGTTATCAGTAAAAGTCGAAGAGTCAGAATCCGTCGAAACAGAAAATAAATCACAACAACTGATACACGCGCAGCAAAAAATTTTGAAGCCGGTACTTAACTTTTTAAAAGAATAAACTTCAACACTTTAATGTGTTGAAGTGAAGTTGAATAGAGTTAAAGTCGAACGCGGCCGGTTTCGGAACCAGTGAGTGAAGTTGCAATGCGTGCAGTCACACCGGAAGTAGAGCAAGTTATGAGCGCAACCGCGTAATGTCAGATGTTGCACGGGGAGCAGGAGGCGGGTCCTAGTGCACGGGGATGCAATCATGCAACAGGAGGGCAGACGCGAACAGCCATGGGTCGGAGGAGCGGCGCGAACGAGCTTGCGCGTCCGCCCGGTTAAAGCACACCCATCCATTGTCGACAACACCTCTACCACCGCACCACAGTACAGACTCCCGAAGCACACCAACGACCAACGCACAACACACGCGCAAGTGTTACACTTACGTGCCGCCGACACAGACGCACAAACAAGGCGATTGGGCCATCGTGATAGCGTTGTGTTTGTAGGCTTCTTGTTACTCACCCTACCATACCATAATAGTTACATTGAAACTTTCATTTAGGAAATACCGAGAAATTATTTCAGCAATTTAATTTTAATTTACATAATAAAATTATGTAGCTATAGTATCTACGGATACTAGGCTATGTCATTGCAAACGATTAATACAATAAGCTAATAAGTAAATAAGAATAGCGCGTTTGATTGTAGCGGCGAAGACAACAAGTCCACGGGTTGGTTTTCTTTGCACTGTGTGTTATTTAACCGCGATTATAAGCGTCACGACACACTAATAATAATAGTATAGTGTTGGGCAGCGGGCCGCGTACTGACAACGTAACATCGCGCGCTCCCGATTTTGCAATCGTTACGTGTTCAGCATAATGTTGACAATAACAAATAGTCTTTAACGTCAACCGCGTGTTTAGAAAGGACACATTATGCCTCGGAAAATTTAATTAATACAATAACCAACTGAAACATCATCATCTGCCTAGCCTTTTCCCAACTTTGTTGGGGTCGGCTTCCAGTTTTACCGGATGCAGCTGAATACCAGTATTTTACATGGAGCGACTGCCTATCTGACCTCCACAACCCGACCCTGACTACTTAACGACTGTCAAAGATCTACAAATGACAGCCGGGACCAACGGCTTAACGTGCTTTCCGAGGCACAGAGAAAACTCGGTATGTAATGGGCGGTCACCCATCCACAGACCAACCTAGGCAAGCACGGCTTAACCTAACGATCGACCCGAGCGGCTGTTATTATTTAGCCACGAGCTTCTCTAACCAACTGAAACATAACAAATTAAATTTGCAAGTTCTGCAACCAAATCCGATGTAATTGTAAATAATCTATACTTAATACTTAATATACTTAATAATATTATAAAGAGGTAACATTTGTTTGTAAGTTTGTATGTTTGTAAGTTTGTATGTAGGGGGTAATCTCCGGAAGTAATGAACCAATTTTAAAAATTAATTCACTGGTAGAAAGCTACATTATTCATGAGTGCTATAGGCTATATTTTATTCCCGTACTCCCACGGGAACGGGAATTAGGTACGCGGGTGAAACCGCGGGACGTCAGCTAGTTGATAATAAATGATCCGAAGTATGAAATGATGTAAATCCGCCTGGAGTTATGCACGTGTCCAAAAGTCCTTATTAGAAAAACTTTTGGTCAAATTTACATACCTATCTTTAATTTTGCAAATACATATCTAATACTGATCTCCTTATTTAAATCAAAACACCACGCCGTAATCATGTTCACGTCTGCGTGGAATCATTTACGTGACACGTGGGAAAAAAAGGGTTAATCACTGCTAAACGAGTAAATTTAAGTTTAAATTTCTCCAGAACGGAGATCTATATTTTATTTCTAATTATACCCAACCGCGACACCTTCCGGCTTCGCACGGGTGCACTTTACTAATCAAGGAAATGAGAAGTGCCGTTAAAAATATATTTCATACAACCTGTGTCCCGACAATTACGATGGGATTATTCCGATCTGTCACCCCGCTTTGTCCCCTTAAGGTGACTGATAGGAAAAAAATGTTTGATCTGTCCCCCTGTTAGCAATGAGGGGACAGTTCGAACTTTCTTTACTTTTTAACGGTTTCATCTGTCCCCCTATCACTGATAGGGGGACAGATGAAACTTTTTATTCCTGTTTGACCCCCACAGAATTTAATATATTAATTCTTAAAAGTAATGCCACACATACTGCAACATTACATTAAATTAAAGACTAGTGGTTTAGGTTTATAATCATCTGTATTTAAATAAGTTACAAATATTTCTTTGTTTTTCTATTAAATAATCTTAAAATATAAATTAACGAAAGTTACAAATGAAAACTTTTAAATAAACTAATAAAAAACTTAAAGTTGTAAATAAATAACAAAACAAAATATTCTTATTATTAGTATATTTTTTATTGTAATTAAGTTGAATTAAGTCAAATCAGAAGACTGATTGTAATTGTATCTACTATACGTACTGTGATTTATGGGACTGTGGCTGATTAATAGAAAAACAAAAGAAATATTTGTAACTTATTTAAATACAGATGATTATAAACCTAAACCACTAGTCTTTAATTTAATGTAATGTTGCAGTATGTGTGGCATTACTTTTAAGAATTAATATATTACATTCTGTGGTTGACAAACAGGAATAGAAAGTCCCCCTATCACTGATAGGGGGACAGATGAAACCGTTAAGGAGTGAATAAAGTTCGAACTGTCCCCTCATTGCTAACAGGGGGACAGATCAAACTTTTTTTCCTATCTGTCACCCTAAGGGGACAAAGCGCGGTGACAGATCGGAATAATCCTTACGATGATGCTCCCACACACCCGAGATCATTGATTTTATAAATAGGTAGATATAAAACCATTTCAACGCATGGCTATTAAGGCCACATGAACAGATCGCACGGTGAGTACAGTACCTGCAGTTTCGAAAAACTTGTTAGTAATTAACAAGTAAGATATATACCGGATGACATTTTTATCAAATTTCCAAAAAAATGGGTACATTAAGTGAACGGAGTAGAAGCTTATGGATTCATAGTTTTTTTTTTTCTTTTTTCCACAGCTTAGAAAAAAGGAAAAATATAAAAAAAAAACAACTTAATAAAAAACCCACGATTATCAGTCGGGGGCTGCCATGAAATGAACTAGTTTTGCAGTTTTATAGGAACTTGAATAATTGGAGATTTTTTAACGCTATACTTACACCCTTAATGGGTAGGCCATGCCCAGAAGGTAACCCACGGCGAGACGTAAATCTATCCAAAGTTGCCACAAAGGCCTCCGTCGAGAGGGAGGACAGTGGGGACCTTTAGAAGTTGATGATGATAGTTATTTTTATTTACGATGAAATTTAAAATAGTGATGGCAGCCACCGACGGATATTCCTGGGTTTTTTATAAAGTTGGGTTTTTTTTTAATTATTTTACTTATCCTTTTTCAATCACTTTTTAACCGTCGTGGGTTTTAAAAAAAAAATAATTTTGCTTTATTTTAAACTTTTTAGAGAGCATCATAATCGGACTAGTATTTTTGGAGAAAAATGGCAACATGGACTAACAAACATCATCTCATCCCAAACGCATATACCGTCTCCGTTCGGTCGTGAGCTGAATACCAGTATTTTTAAATACTGGTATTCAGCTACATCCGATTAGACTGGAAGGCGGCCCAAGTCGGGACAAGCTTTTATAAAAGCTTTTCGTTTTCATTTAATAAAAGGTTTATTTTCTACTTTTCAGTGCATATTTATAAAAGCTTATTTTTTAAAAGGATTTTTAATTAATATGTTTTTTGTGTTTGTCGTAATTATTGAATCCGTGCTATTTACCGTTGAGGAGTTCCCTCGTGAGAAGGCAATCCTGGCTATAGGATCAGGTCATGATAGAAATAATGTTTATCTATCAAATATGAACGCGTCTTCAAATTTTCGTATCCCTGCTATTTACCATTAAGGAGTTCCCTCGTGAGAAGGCAATCCTGGCTATAGGATCAGGTCATGATATAAATCATTTTTATCTATAAAATATGAACTCGTCTATAAATCTTCATATTCGTGCTATTTACCGTTGAGGAGTTCCCTCACGAGAAGACAATCCTGGCTGCAGGATCAGGTCATGATAGAAATCATGTTTATCTATCAAATATGAACGCGTCTACAAATTTTCGTATCCGTGCTATTTACCGTGAAGGAGTTCCCTCGTGAGTAGACAACTGGTGAGTTATCACCATAACCTATCTAAGAACATGCACCAATAAAAACCAAACCCATAACTGAAAACTGCAGTAAAATCGGACTAGTAGTTTTGGAGAAAAATGGCAACATGTATTTGCACAAACAAACACACAAACAAACATCCTCTCACCCCAAACGCATACACCGTCTGCGTTCCGTCGTGGGTAAAAAAATGATCCATCATCAAAAAATGCTACAAATTTCAAGTAAACGTTTCATATTAGAAAGAACAAAGAGAAATTTTGAAAAAAAGTCATACGCTGCACGCGTAAGAATGATGAATTTAGATTATTTTTTCTCAAAAAAAAAAAAATGTATAGCTTGATAGTGATACACCTTTGGAGGCTTTTCCAGTTCACAAACTAAATTTAATTTTAATTAAACCTTTCAGTCCCGTAAAAGGTATTAACGGACATTATGTGGGAGTTCCCGCCCTACGTTGCAATTATGTATTTTAAATGCGAATTTAAATTTATGTACTCTGCGCGATGTTTCTATTTAAGCAATGAAAATTCTGTTCTCCTCTATTTATCACGGGCGACAAACGTGATGTTTTATGTTTATATGTTCATATCCGATTAGTTAAATGTTACTAATTTTCGGCACGATTCGAAAACTATGTCGAATCAGGCCGTCTGGCACCCCATAGCGAATAACTGCATCATTTTTTTTAAGAATAGGAATCAGCATTAAGATAAGTACAAAAGAATGACGTTGCAATCTTTACAAAGTGAACCTTAGCCACACACACACACTGTTTGATATTCATCTTCCCTTTTTCACAGGAAACATGTGATTTGCTCCCTGCCCGCTTGACCTCTAGTCCCCCACATCTATGAGCGACTTGTACTTGCCCGGTAGGATACGTGTTGACAGAACCATAATTTCATATTGCCCTATATAGATCAAGCATTCGATACATTTTGCTGTTTTAATTTTATTAAAACGTATATTTTACTTGCTTTTCGTTTGGCTTCTAAAATTTTAACTCTGGATTTTTTATTTTTTTCTTACATTTCGATAGTCTACAACAATTAAAATTCAATAAATAATTAGGGTAATAAGTACCAACAATTTTGTAAAAATTATAAATCCCTATTTGCCTTGGAGATTTGGAATTTTATTTTCCTCTATTTATCTAATTCCTCTGTCTATCTCATTACTCTGTCATTCTCATTACTCTGTCTGTGACAAAATCGATTATTAAATCGATTTAAACGATTCTTAATGCTTAATTCTTTACTATACACAAATACTTAATAAATAGTATACGTGCAGTAATTGAGAAATGTACAAAGGCGAACTTTAGCGGTATGCGTTGGGGCGAGACGGGTGCCACGGCACGCGGCGGGCGTCTTTCATAGATTTGATTTTCCCATCACTAAATAGTGCTTGTGACGCACTTGTGACCTCATAGTAGGAAGTCAAAAAAAGGCACGCTTGGTTTTCATACAGATCGCGATACTTGCGTTATCTAGGTCTATCTATATCTGTGGTCGTAGTAGATAAGTAGACAGAAGCAAGTAGTAGCCGGTAGCGGGTAGTACGAGTCTGCGCATACCGTGGAATCACTAGGGCCTGCCTCAACAGTGTACGCGCTAACCCACAATTTATGAACAGCTTGAAAAAAAATTAAAACCAAGACTAGTAACATTTTGTTGTTACTAAAACCGAAATACCGATTAAAAAATAGATAAGCAAAATATTACTAATGGTACAGGAAATTTCAAGTTCACGACTGTTGATATCTTAGGTGAGACTTTTACCCAGGGCGTGGGACAATTCAGTAAAACAAAAAATAAAAGTTCATTTGACGAAGTTCATGTCATCATCTGCCTATCCTTTTCCCAACTATGTTGGGGTAGGCTTCCAGTCTAACCGGACAGGATTCCGAACCGGAACCACAACCCAGTTAGTACTAGGTAATACGATAGACCTTGGTAAGACTGGTTGTCAGACTCTTTGTGCCACTGACTGACTACCTGTAACGACTGTCAAAGATATTCAAAAGACAGACGGGACGAACTGCTTAATGTGCTTTTCGAGACACGGAGGAAACTCGGTATGTAATGGTTAGTCAGTGTCACCCATCCACAAAGCAACCTAGGCAAGCACGGCTTAACCTTAAGATCGACCCGAGCGGCTGTTATTATTTAGCCACGAGCTCCCAAGTTCATGTAACGAAGCTTTAAAATCAAAATAATCAATTAAACAAATATACAGGCCTAAGTCCCCAATTACTCTTCCTTATTTATTGGAACTAATTAACCGAGGTTAGAAGAACTTAAAGTGTGACGTAAGAAACTCCAAAAATATTCCAATAAACATATTTTCAGCTATAAATCTGATCATTATAATTATGAACAATACGACTGAGAGTTTCGTTTTCATTCATAGCAAACCTTGCCCAATCTCTGAGACCTTGGTCGGTATTTTGAGAGCAGAGTGAATCATCGTGATCCATAAGTGGAATATTAACGACCGTTTCACCGGGAACTAGATAATATTGTATTTATATGCTTGTACTGCAGATGCTCGGATCTGCACTGATTAATTCCTGACCAAAAGATACATTTAAAATATTTTTCAGTATTAATTCTTACTTTCAAAACCTTGTTTGTTTAAAAACGAGAAAGAGTTATTTTTTGAACAGAACTTAATATAAGCTAACGTTTAGTTTTTTTTTGAGCAATTTCACAAAGTCCGTTTATTAAATGGCAGCTCAAACGCGCAAAGCTCAAAAGTTTGAAACAAATATTATCATTTCCGTCTTTATTTTCATCTAGGCAAAGCGGGTTGAGGGTAGGATAGGAGGTATCGCATCATATTATTATGTCTGCGGTCAAAACTGCCGAACTATGCGGTCAAACAACGGAAGGTAAATCGGGTTCTTTCTTCATTTGCTAGACTTGTTTGTACGACTTGGTATTTCGATGGCATAGAACACAGAAGTAGTTTTTTTTTTAAATTGAGTTAAGTACACAGAGTTTGCTGTTGTAACGTATATTTTATTATGTACAAATGTGGTAAGCGTATGTTGTCCAGGTTATGATCTACGAATGTACCAAGTGTGGTAAGTTTACTAAAAATAAAAAAAATTGTAGCAGTCAAATTGTTGCTTGTGCCCTACCTCATTCGACTTTCACAACTTAACTGTACGAATGTGGTATGTGGCACGTTGCAGATTTTCTTTTAGTTTAAAATTCATTAATCTTGTACAGCAATATCCATGCTTGTATAATATTTAAACCTATATTTTAATTCATTATGAAAAGAGGTATTTTTTTCTCCTTGTAAACCTATCAAAAGCAGTCAAATGTGGTGCGTGATATAGAGTCGTACACAGAAGTGGTAAGTGCACATCTTATAGGTAATTAATTCAAATTTAAGCATTCAAATTTTACTTTTATTATTCTAATTACATATTATTGTGTTTGCCAATGACAATAGTTTACAGGTATAGCAGCTTTGTGTTTGACAATGACAATAGTTTACAGGTATAGCAGCTATAACAACAGAAGCTTGAATGCTACAGATATGCAAACTTTATAATAGCTGTTCTGTAAAAAATATTCCAATTCACACACACCACATCTGTGTGCTATGTATGCCATCGATTTATAAGTTATCGATTGGAGTCTGGCCCCGCGGGTTGAATGCCGAGACCGTCGCCCCTCTGCGAGCAGGATTACATATTCACGCGTGATTGTTTTGAATTAATTTATTCAATACCTGTTGATGGCATCTATTATTATTATTTATTTAGTACAGTATTTAAAACCATTAACACTAAATTAAATACTTAATCCGTTTACTCGGTCTTCTCGCAGAACCACAAACATTCCAACAATATCGTTTTCCATTCATCAGCAAACAAGTCCAATTCAGGGTTGGTCTCCACGAGAGCGTTGAGGTTCGTAAGCATACGCGGTACAGGAGAAGTGGATCAAGCTTATACAGTGCGACTAAATGGGGCATTAAACAATTTATGTTCCCTAGAGCGAATATAATTATTTGGAACAAATAATTGACACAGCTCAGCATGTAATTCCGTAATTGTAATTACATAATTAATAATATATATTATTATTGCATATTATTATTAATCTAGTGTGCTTTCATTAATTAATTAAAGTTGTAAGTATACCGATATTCGGATCCCTCGGCATAACGTTTTTCGTGGCAGAACTCTGCCAAACATAGTATAGACGAGCTCAATTAGACAAAAAATACTCAAAAGGTGGAACGTGGGCGGATTTTCATGGGACTTTTTTATTATGTTCCAAGAGGAGCGAAGAAAGTTTACAAAAAAATTAGCTGGTCGCGACTGTGGGCATCTGTTATACCTCATTAAAGATTAAATAAAAATCAGTGCCAGTCTTTTTTCCCAGGTCAAATAAGTAAACCCCCTTATGATGACATCATCAAGTGCTCGCTAGGCACTACATTATATTATTAGTAGGTAGGTACAACAAAATCGATCCTTTGGTAAAACTCATCTGATCGAAGCCACGGTGTGTTTAATGCATTGTTGATGCCGACTCGGCTGGCGATAGGACAGGTGCGCGCTACAGCACCTGTCCTATCGCCAGCCGAGTCGGCTTACTTTGCATTGAATTTGGGTGGACCCAAATGAATTGAATTTGGGTGGACCAGTGCAGCTCGGTCTAATCGCCGCTATCTCGAACAAGACTGGCCGGACGCCATCTGGTTTCGACCAAAACTCGCTTCTGCGGAAAATGTCGTGGTTCGTGTACTGTGTAACATTTTCATCGCTATCTCGCTCCCGTTCAATTAATAGACTATCATTGTTAGCATGTGAACTATACAGATTACTTTGATGGCAATTGTTTAAAGAATTAAAATAAATAGTAGTAGTAGTAGTACGAGTATTAGTTCTCCCGATAAAAATAAGAGTCCTTCATAAAAATATTTCAAGTAACTTTGTAGGATGCCCATAATAATATGATCGATGCTAAAAAGGAATTTTTTTTGTTGTTTTCAGTTTTCCAGAAGATAACTATGTAACGCATCATTGCTAAAAATTAAAAATCGGAAAAGTGTGAGTAATACTCGGCTAGAAAGACGTCCAATACGAATCTATAAGGGTTCTGCTTTTGCCATTTGGCAACGGAACCCTAAAAACAGCACGAACGGGGATCGTCCGCCTTCACAATGGTTATCCCTACCCGTTACCTTCCTGAAGAACCCCCAAAGTGCGTGACCTTGACCGATATCCGGGACTTTTCCCCCAAGGTTAGGAGGGGTGCTTGACTTTATACTATGGCCTGACGTTTCTTTTAACTGGATTTTAAGGCGATTACAGGAGCTAAATTAGCAACTCTGTGGTGGTTCAATTTATTCTAAAAGTATTTCAAACGAAGTTTGAACTTCAAACTTTGTTTGAAATACTTTTAGAATAAAGTTCTAATCCGCTTGCACTACAAAGTGGTTGTTAGTTACGTCAGTCACTGCGGGCCGAATAGTGCGAAATGAGTGTTTTTTTGCGATTAAAAAAAAAACTATTGATTGGACTAAAAAAGTAAAGCACTATGATGCTAATATGTTGCTTGTAGAATTATTTGCCAAAAAATCAGAATGTATTTTAGTAAGGTTTTTACTCGTAATAAGATTTTTTTAGAGATATGTTCGTAATTTTTTTTTATCGAGCTAAATTAGTTGTATTATGTTTTCAAAACACTATCATACTTGGCATAAAGGGTGTAAAACACCTCTTAACGAAGCCGAAAGGCACTTGTTCTCCTCGTCATTGCGATCATTTTTTTTGTTCTGAACAAAAAAAATGATCGCAGAAGAAATCGCAGATCCAAGGTATCAAGGTATGCCTGGGAACCTTACCTTCTAGTTACGGAGATATTCGGGGTCAAAGTTCCAACTTTTTGACAAGTTTTTTTTTAAATACCAGTTTTTAATGTAAGATTTTTACTTTAAACACCTCTACCTCTACTGGTTTTGTTCATTGCAGTGAATCATGTGCTTTTTTGCAATATAATGTCCCGTTTAGCTCTTGTAGTCGCCTTAAGTTATAATCAACGGTTTCGTTTAATGTTGCACTTGCAACGCTCAGTCCTTAAACATCCTGTATAGACAAACATCTTAACACTACAACAACAGCCCATAACGTCCACTGCTGGACATAAGCCTCTCCCATGATGGGAGGAATTTGCCGTAATCTCCACGCTTGGCAGGCGGATTGGAGATCGCAGTGATGAAAGACTAACAGAAAACGCTGCTGCCCATTCTCTGGTCTACGGAGACGGTGAGGTGTTCTGCCTCAGACATCAGTCGCCTTATACGACACCCGTGAGTGTAATGGACAAACATCTTAATTTTCGCAAATTAAAACATTCCATATACCTACTCACTTTGAGGAGCTCGTGGCTAAATAATGACAGCCGCTCGGGTCGATCGTTAGGTTAAGCCGTGCTTGCCTAGGTTGGTCTGTGGATGGGTGACCGCCCATTACATACCGAGTTTCCTCCGTGCCTCGGAAAGCACGTTAAGCCGTTGGTCCCGGCTGTCATTTGTAGATCTTTGACAGTCGTTGGGTAGTCAGAGGCCAAAAAGTCTGACCAAGGGGTATCGTATTACCCGGTACTTACTGGGTTGTGGAGGTCAGATAGGCAGTCGCTCTATGTAAAATACTGGTATTCAGCTGCATCCGGTTAGACTGGAAGCCGAGCTCAACAAAGTTGGGAAAAGGCTAGGCAGATGATGATGATAAATCAAAATCAAAATCAAAGCATTTATTTCAAGTAGGCCAGTTACAGGCACTTTTGAATTGTCGAAACAAATATGAAAATTAAATGTAGCTACAGTCCCAGTCACAAGACATAAAAACTGTGAAAGTACTGTAGTTGCCCATTCCCTAGCGTAGATCTCTATGGAGAAGAATGGGCAAGAAACTCCATGGACACTCTTTTAAATCAGAATATTTTTACAAAATCTTGGTTACATCATTCATGTTGAGATGGTACATTATGTGAGAACAATGTAGCAAGATGTGCACGTTAAAGGTGTCCATAGTAAAAACAAAACAAAAACAATTCAAAAATAAAATTATTAAATTCAAATAACCCGTGGCAGCCAAGAGCCGACCAGTCCCAACTGACAGCGCTCGTTCACGAACATGACGCATGTATCAGCACCATTCAACTCAACCATTTTGAAGGGAACTAAATGATCCGACACACGCGTCACCATCAGCGAGACATTTGAGTGAGCATGACATATCTCCTAACCGCCACGGCACATTCAAGTCAAGGAAAAACGTAGGTTTCCAGCGACTGATAGCATTCTAGTACATAGCACTCACACAATATGCGATATGCGGCTATATAATAATAAAGATATTGAATTTATACAATACAAAGATAGTTGTACAATCTTCAGCAGCTCCAACAATACAATTAGTGCTATCCATTAATGCGCCCCTGTCCTTGTGGAGCAGGACCGGCATTGAGCCAAGCATTTTTATCAGCGATATAATCGTCCAATTTGTAATATGCTCGCTTACAAAGTGTGCGTTTAATACATGTTTTAAATTTTGTTTCATTCAGTTCAAGAATGCTTTGTGGAATTTTATTATAGCATCTCAAACAGTACCCCATGAAAGATGAGTCTACTTTAGCGAGTCTGAAGCCTGGCTGAACTAATTGGTCCCTATTTCTAGTACTGTAATTGTGTCTGTCACCTCTTTTACCAAAAAGATGTAGATTTTTTCTTACGTACATTATGTTTTCGTAGATGTATTGACAATGTACAGTCATGATGTTTATTTCCTTAAACAGTTCCCTCAGAGAATCGCGCCTACGAAGATTGTATATGGCTCTGATGGCTCTTTTTTGCAGAATAAATATAGACTCAATGTCAGCAGCCCGTCCCCATAACAGAATGCCATAAGACATTATACTATGAAAGTAACTAAAATAGACCAATCTAGCAGTATCTACATCAGTAAATTGACGGATTTTTCTAATAGCATATGCTGCCGAACTTAGCCGCCCCGCCAGAGATGTTAAATGAGAACCCCATTGTAGCCTTGAATCAAGCGTAATCCCCAGGAAAACCGTTTTATCTACGAATTCAAGTTTCTCTTTATTCAGTACTATATCACAATCGCTACTTTTAACATTCGGTAAAGCAAATCTTATGCATTTCGTTTTTTTTTCATTTAGTACTAAATTATTTGCTGTGAACCAATTATGGACTTGAAGTAGGGCATTATTCACGTCATCTAAATTTTGGGCCCGTCTATTGATCTTAAAAATTAGGGAAGTGTCATCGGCAAATAACACCATATTTTGAGGTTGGTTTTTCAGTAAATAGGGTAGATCATTTATATATACTAAAAAGAGGAAAGGACCCAATATTGAGCCTTGCGGAACCCCTATTTTTACTTTTAAACCCTGTGAATTAACACCATTTATTTGAACATATTGTTGTCTATCACTCAAATAAGATTTTAACAAACTAAGTGCAAGTTTACCTAGTCCGTAATGCTCAAGTTTCAAAAGCAATGTGTCGTGATTTACACAATCAAATGCTTTGGAGAGATCACAAAATATTCCTACAGCGTCTTGGGACTCTTCCCACGCCGCAAATATGTGCTTTATTAAGGTTACACCGGCGTCAGTTGTACAACGTCCCTTGGTGAAACCATACTGTTGATCGTGTAAGATTCTGTTGGTGTTAAAATGATTGAGCATTTGATTAAGCATTATCTTTTCGAACACCTTGCTAAAAACTGGCAACACGGATACAGGCCTATAATTATTTGTATCTTTACTATCACCGGATTTGAATAGAGGTATGACTTTACTGTATTTCATTAAATCAGGGAAAACTCCTTGGTCTACGCACAAATTAAAAATTAAAGCTAAGTATGGAGCTATAGTCTCAAGTATGGATGTACAAACTTTGATAGACATTCCCCATAGATCTTCGGTCAGTTTGATTTTTATTTGCCGGAAAGCTTTAATAACTATCATCGGGTTTATGTGTTTAAATTTAAATTCAGCCTGGCATCCAGACACATTCGCCTTTAATAAACCAATTGAGACTTCAGGAGAGGAACTTAGAGCCTCCGTAGTTTTTAATGGTATATCGGTAAAGAAATTTACAAATTCTTGAGCTACTTCCTGATTAGAGCTTTTAGGACCACATGCTGTATCTAATGTGTAGCTAGTATTACGTGTTTTCTTCCTGTTAGTCTCGCTATTTATGACTTTCCAAACTGTCTTTATTTTATTTTCTGCTGTTTTGATCTTGTTGCTAATGTGCAAGGCTTTGGCAACCTTGCATGTATCTCTAAAAATTTTTGAATACTTAGCAACATATCTGTTAAAAGCTTCAGTGTTCATATAAGGCTTAAGGCCATAAAGCTCATATAGTGTTTCTCTACTTTTTCTGATACCTCTAGTTGCCCAATCACTAAATATAAATTTAGGGCAAATACTTTTTGTCTTCTTTTCAAAAGTTTTGTTGAATTCAGTGTGAACTATTGAAAAGAAATGATCATAAAATTGATTTATATTAATATCGTCATGGCTCATAACACTTAACTTGTTCTGTAGGGAAATATTATACCTATTTAATTTGTTAGAAGTTATGGGTCTAAATTTAATCTGAATTTTTTGCAATGGTGTATTACACCTAAAAGTTACAGTTTGGCCGCTATGGTCAGACGGCAGACAATTAACTATGGCTTTATCTAAGTAATCACAATCGCAGAAAACATTATCTATACAAGTAGCAGAAGATGGAGTGACTCTAGTAGGTTCTATAAAAGTGTTGGTCAAGTCAAATGACTTGAAAAGATTTAATAACCGACTGCTATTTGAATTTTCTTCTAAAATATTGATGTTAAAATCACCACAAATAATTATAGATTTATTACTGGCTGCAAGTTTTGCCAGGACATCTTCCATTATTGACTCAAATAAGGAAAAGTTTTGATAGTTTGGGGGTCTGTACACACACACAATAACATGCTTATCTAGCTCAACACAGGACAGTTCGACGCAATGTTCAGCCGAGAGACCTATTATGTCGTTACGTTGCTTATATCTTAAACAATTTTTTACAAAAATTAAGGAACCTCCACGAAGCATAGTTTTACGGTTATATTAGCTACCCACCATATAGTTCTCATAATTAATAAGCATTTGGTAATCCTTAAGCCAATGTTCAGTAAAACAAATAATGTCAAACTTACTATTTTCTAAAAACAATTCTATTTCTAATAATTTTGAAGAAATGCCTTGGATATTTTGGTGGAATAATTTTAAAGTGTTCTGCTGAGGCCCTTTTTTACTAGCTAATTGAGTGCAAGAAGATACCTTGCTGTTGGTAGGTTTAACAATATTGTTAATGGCACCTTCTGTTGTCTGACTTTCTAGTTTAAATTAATATTAATATCTGGAGAGAGCCCCGAGACTCCCGTGCCATCGCCAGACAACAAGATCCTATCACTAATATACCCTAATTGAGAATTTTCCACGGTGACATATGGATCCTCCTCAGTATAATGTTTGTAAACATCAATAGCACTAATGCTATATTTATTTAAGGTCACCACCTGTTCATTAGTATTATTACTAATAGTCGCAGTATTTACAATATAACTAAACTTAGACATACTACTTATGTCTGTGTGAATATTATAAGCTAATAGCCGAGCTATTTTGTGTCTACAACTAATAGGTAGATACACTTTACCCCGAGTCGAACTAAGTTTATCAACAAAAGTGTTGATATCAAGAAATATAAGTTTGTCACTGTAGTGACCTGCTAAAAAATGTAAATGTCTATTTAACAAGTGAATATAATTGTTTTTTCTGTTACATAAATTTTCAAAAAATGGAAAACTGCACAATATTATTTTACTACAATTTAATTTCAACAACTCTGAGACATAATCAGTGATGTCTTCCTTTTTAATCTTTGAACTATTACCAACACATATAGTAATGGTGGTACTAGGATCACAAACAGTCTTAGTTACAGATGCCATAATCTGTTTGTAGGTTGACCCTGGCATACAATTGTTTTGAGTACAATAACTCAAGTTATTACTAATTAATTTACCTAGCCCCCTACCTATACTGTCAGAGAACATAACTGAATGATTACAGTCACGACTAATAGGAGAAACAAAATTACCAATCACAGGCAGACTATCATGCAACTCAGGCTGTACTACGTGTGAATAATCTAATGTAATATTAGTTGTTTGTTGGTTTGATATGCTGTCCTGAGACAAATTCTCAACCTGGTATGGGTCCTCCATTACCTCAGGCTGGATAGTATCAGGCTGGATAGCATCATGGTTGGTAACTCTCTGGCAAATACATTGACCCATTACCAACTCATTTGCTGCATAAATATGTTCCCTAATTTGGTTCTGAGAAATCTTATACCTACTAGAAAGGGAACTTAGTGATTCCTGAAGTACCTGTATTTCAGACTGCAAATGCTGAGTATCAATTTCATAAATTTTTATACTGTCCTCTAATTTTATTTGGTAATTATTTAACTTATTAAGTAAATCAACACGCTCTTTCCTCAGTGGAATAAATTTGGAAAAGCGTTTATGTTGTTTCCTAAATTGATTACATTTTTTAATTATTCTGTTTAATTTTGCATATTTTTTAATCTTCCTATTGCTAACTATAAAGTTCTGTTTTAGTAAGGAATCTTCAGTTAGATCAATTGTTATTAAGGAAGGGGGGTTACAATTAGTTTTTAATAATTCATTATATAAGAGATTTGTTTCTATAACCTGAGTACATTCTTTTTCTTTCTGTAACTTAACTATACAAACCTACCTACCTACTCACATCATGCGGTTATTTGATAATTAATTATTAGTTCAAAGTTCGTGTATTTAAAACAATAAAGCCGAACCTATTTAGGCCGGAGCCAATGAGAGCTGCATTCCTGCGGCCATCTTGCATTATCGGATGTTCATTGAACACAATCATTACTAAGTTTATTAATTTTATTAAAACTTCATGTAGGTACAGTAGAGGTGACATCGATTTTAACATGTGGTATTTAAGACATTTGTATTGTATTGTATAACGGGCTGGTGTCCGCAACTCCACGTCAAAGACCTAAATATTGATTGCTGTATTAGAACAGAAATACAATAAAAATAATTGCTTTATACACATTTAGCAAAAACCTTTATGTGATGAGGATCAAACAAAAGTTTTGGCTAAGCCGAACATACTTCCGTGCAACACAGCTTAAAAGAACTTCGATTAAAAGCCGGGTTCTTGTAAAAACTGTACCATGTATTTCTGAAACGCAAGAAGTCTAACATAAGTAGGGATTTTTAAACCGTCGATCTGCCGTCCAATTTGTGAACGTAGTACAGACAAATTGGACGGCTCTACCTCTCGTTATATCGGGGATTAAAAATAACGACATATTGAACATCGCCAAGACATAACTGTTTTATAAGTATAATATACCCTTAACGAAGCCAGGGACTTGATCTCCCAGTCACTGCGATATTTTTTTGTTGCAGACCATACCTGGGAACGTTTTCGTTACGGAGATGTGATTTTTCACTCGAAAAAGAAGCAATAATTTTTGCGTATAGTTAATACTTAGTTTGATCTACATAATATGTTACAGTCAAAACTGTTAATCAGTCAAAACCAATTTTGACTGGTTTCAGTCAAAATCCTTATGAAGTTAAAATGCGTTTTCTGAATTAAGAATTGTCCTAGAATTATATGATGTTTTAAAAAAAAAAACCTAACAACATCACCATTTCTAAGTTTATGTTAACTAAAATTTACTTAGAAATTTATATTATATATTTGTTAAAATGGTTTTAACCGGTCAAAAGTTGTCGTTAAATCGAAATAATTATACATGTCTGTATAATTATTTTGATTTTATAGATTGCGTTACAGTGTAATCCAGATCTGCCCGGAAAAGAAAAAATATATTTAATATTAATAAATCCTTTATTTTCAGGCTACTTTGGCCCATAGATAAATACCTTACAGACTAACATACATATCATATTAGTACAAAGTGTGTTAGTGTATAAACTTAAAACTATGCTAGTAAAACACACTTCACTCGGGCACCGTCTTTGTGCGATCGTGTAGCACTAGTCCGCGGAAGCGACGGAACATTACACCTTGCGGCCAGAAGTCCTCTGCCATGACGAGGTGCAGGTAGCATGTAGGTACTCGCACCACGAACGCCTTGAAGTTGACGTTGCGGCGCGATTCAAGCAACTGCAGTCTCGGCCCGTACTTGGTCCTTTCGCACACGTACTCCACGATGTCCTCGGCCTTAGTGGTATAGTGTAGGCGGGAAATATATACGGGAGATTTCGGCTGGGCGGTTCGAACAGGGATGTCGGGCTTGATAGGAGCTGTGCCGCAGCGGTGCTTGATGGTTCTTTGTCGGCGCTTCTGCTATTTGCGAGAAATAACTATGCACGTAATTAATTGAAAGGTTAAAAAGGCCAAGATCGAGTCGGGTTCACAAAATTAAGGTTCCGAACCCAATCACACTGAGAAGAGTATCGATGCTGGTAGACCGAAAATTTAATTTTATTAATCACATAGACCTCGGAAAAACCTCTGTGACAGAACACAAAAACTATTATTTTAAGGTAAGCGTCCACCTGTCCGCATCGGACGCATCGCATCAAACGGATCGTAGTATTCTTTGTATATACGTAGAAGGTCACTGATCCGCACCGTACGGATCGCTCAAATCCGTTCAATAATATTAATAATGCGGACAGGTGGACGCTTATCTTTACAAGGTTTACGTTTTATGGTCGGAACCCTAATAATCAAAACTCTTACTCTACATAACGCAATCGCTAATGACAAAGGAATATCGATTATTATGTCGTTTTTCCGAGGTAACGTGAGGTGTGTGCAAGCTCTGTCATACTACGTATTGTACATAACGTACCATCATACCGTGTATTTACTTAAATGTATATATAACTTACGTTTATTAAAGTGTTTCTTAAAAAAGTCGTGAGAATTTCCATTTTCTCATCGTCAAAGCTTTATGATGAAATGATCTCATGGTGTGAATATTAAATAAGAGCATGTTTTGCAAGAAATTTTAATAACAGGCAAGTGCGAGTCCTGCTACGGCTCTTGTGAGCTTTTTGATAGTTATTTTCATATTAATAAGACCTGCATGTAGATATCAAACATCAGTGATCAAGACAAAAAGTCCACAAATATATGAATAACTGTTGTAATATAATGTTTGCAATTAATGTATGTTACATACATGTAGGAGGGACACCGACGCACAAAGTATTACCACGTATTATCATTTGAATATTTTGACTGTGTAGGTATTATCATTTGAATATTTTGACTGTGTAGGTATTATCATTTGAATATTTTGACTGTTTAGGTATTATCATTTGAATATTTTGACTGTGTAGGTATTATCATTTGAATATATTGACTGTGTAGGTATTGCACTTTTGTAGGAAAGGATTCGGAATGATATGATGTACTGAATTTGTAGTAATCTTACTATTAAAACTTTGTGCGTCAATGTTCCCTTTCACCTTGATATACTTGCAAAGGTGGTAATTTAGCAAAAGGTAGCAAAAAATATAATTGGCCATACTGTTGTTATTAACTAAACTATTGTGTCTGCCTAGCTGTAAGTTTTCCGAAAATAATAAAATAAGTAAGGGTAAACTATATGTTTTAAAGTTCATCCTAAAGTATGCTGAGAATTATTTACCCCGGTTTCAACTTCAAGTGAAGCTTGCGGCTTGCGTTTGGGTAGGATGGAGCACGCTTGAGCAAGACGAAACCGACTCCCTCGAACTTTGAATAGATCCAGATTATAATTATCGGGAAACTGAGAAACTAGCAGTGAATTCCACAAACTTGCGGTTCGCACAATAAATATGGATAAAGCGGGTCCGTGGAACTTCAAACAAATAACGGTGACTTCCGTCGTTTTTCTCTGTTCGTCCAATGATAGAATGGGGATGGGAATCCAAAAGCATACCCTCTGAAATGTAAACGAAAACTTCCCTGAAAGTAGAGGAAAGTAGATTGGACTGGGCGGGCGACAAAGGTCGTACTGAATGTGCAAAACAAATTCGTGTACGATTTGATTATGTCAGTTTGTGGAACATTATAATTACGTCCGCCATTTTAGTATAAAATCGGCTGAACCATGGGCGGAGCCTCAGGACACACCTCCCGTTTTGTAAGAATTGCCGTCGGATGTAGTGCATTCACTGTGCAATGGTACAATATTAATTACTGTTCCAACACAATTTCAATTAATGAAATACGAATATAGAACACTGCCTGCAGCCTGCAGCAATGATTATAAAATCCATTAGTGGAAAATTAATAAATTATTTATCTCTAGGCATGTTTTTCCTTAAAAAAAAAAACTAAAGTTTTTTTATGAGTCTTTAACCAGTAGGTTATGAAACATTAACATCCATAACTATGAAAAAAGATCTAACAAAGAAATTGAGGAAAGCAATAAAAAGTGGCATTAGTAGAGCAAACGTATCATTCAGTCAGATGGGTACGTGAGAGAAACTGTGGTGTCGTAGATCAGTCCGTGTCGTATCAAAGGGCAACGACCGAGCTGTGACAAAGCTGAACGAAATCGTATCATTCGAAGGAACTACTTAAAAATCAATCTAAGTACGACATCACTGCCCAGCTTATTTATGACACAATGATTAAATAAATAAAAAATAATAGGGCGATCAGATTTTTTCTAAATTCTTTATTTTAAAATATTCTAAAAGTGGTAGCGAACTTTCTTTAAGGCTGATGCTCCAGGGTAGCCCGCGAAATTCAAATTTTCTTACGTTTTTGGCAAATTGCAGGCCAGTGCTAGGTTGTATGTTGATTAAAATATTGGACGCGATTGTAAGACGTATATAGTTACAGAATTATAATCATCAAATTCATCAATACAACTCTCCAAGTTCATAAAGGTTGAGAAACGATTTTTTCAAGGTCAAAGTCATTGCTAGACCTTTATGAACTTGGAGGGTTGTATTGATGGTTTTGATGATTATAATTCTGTAACTACATACGTCTTACAATCGCGTCCAATATTTTAATCAACATACAACCTTGCACTGGCTTGCAATTTGCCAAAAACGTAAGAAAATTTGAATTTCGCGGGCTGGTCGAAGCATTCACCTTAATGAAACTTAAACAAACGTTTCAGTTTCGGTCGAGTTTTACTATGAAATATCAACATTTCCCTATGGCGCTATGGCTATATCATGTTATTGATTTCGCACGCATAAAACTGACCCACTTACCTGTAGTGTGCAATATTTTGGGGATGAATAATAAGGGTGAAAGCTGGCTGATCGATGGACATCGTTCCCAAACAGTAGCCATGTAAGTGGCGACTTGTTTTATCAGACTTCAAAGAAAATAATGATAAATCTTATGTCATAGCAAAAACATTGTTTTTTTATAAGTCGCTTTTATAATTGACTCCAAATAAAACAGCTGTTCACATATTGGAGACAGATTTATTACCAGATTTATTTTGACATGTATACGATCGACTATAGCATAAATTATATATTTAAGAAAAAAATCACATGCCCAAAGATCTAACCCAAACCTTGGTACGTAACTACGTATTTTAGAAATATAGAAATGAGGCACCTTCGTACATAGTTAAAAGTTTTGCAAGCTTTTTTTATGTTTATCCTGAAACTCTGAAGGGGTCGTTGCCACTCACCATTATGAATGTTTTACTATAGGTATCGAAGATAGGTATAGAATTTGTTTACTGTACATTTGTGTTCAAATAAATCGTTAGAAAGTATGAGACAACGTTTTATGGTTAGTTTCATAATGAAAATGGATTTATTATTATATGGGGAATATGCATGAATTTTCTTTTTTTTTATTTCGATACGGAATGTTAAAGTACTATAAAAATAATGACAAAAAGCGAAAACAAGACATAAATCGGAAAAACAACACAAAAGTTATAACCATTTAAACTTTTGTTTCTATCTCTTTCTAGATAAACGGAATTTAGTATGGATTTTGTACGTCGATGCAGCGAATGACGTCATTCGCTGTATCGGATCTCTCTGTCTAATCAGCAGTTTCAAATGCTTATAACTTAGTATTTTTTATAGATATTAAAAAATATATTTCATTTAGCTATTTCTTATGTATACGCTTTGCTTAGAGTGATAAAAAAACATGCATATACCCTATTGTGTTATGCTTGCTATCATCTATGTGTTGCCAACCGTTGCATACGGTTTTCAGCGAAACGTTTCCAAAACAAAGCGCCGTATTTTGGATTGTTTCTTCCGTACAGGGTGTCCCGATTTGTCATCATAAGAAAACAAATGAATATTTATTTATTATTTCTAAGTAAATCAATTTATTTATAAAACAATAAAAAAAATATCTTTACGTCAGTAAGCCTCAGTATAAAAAGCGTCTCATGCCTTTAAAGGTTATGTATGAAAATGAATTGTAATTTGTTCTTTTGACTGTACTTTAGTACCGATGACGAATCGGAACTATGGAAACAAAACTATTTGTAACGTTTGTGAATCGTGAATTCGTGACGAGTCGTTAAAACCGCTCCCCTACCCAAAAAAGAGTTTCTCACGTCTCCCTTAAATGCTTTCACTAGTGGTATAATCGCTATGTTATCATACGCGTAGGCCGCGCTGAACAATTTATCAGACGCCACAATTATTTTAAAAGGCGATTTGTTTTTGTTTGAATATCTGTATAAATAGTTAAGTATCTTGAAATAACCATTCCTATTTAACTTTCTAGTTTTTCTACTAACTTATAGAAACTGGGTAGCCAGTAGAATTCGGTCATTGACCCTAACTGCATCCATTGTCTGGTATTTGATGACCGAGCCAACTTCTAGGTTAGAATTACATAATTATTCCTGAACTAAGTTAAGAGCTACACCGAGTTCTAATTGGTCAGCCAAGGATTGATAATTATTAATTAGGCATAGGCCTGATTATAGAGCAGTATTCTATGATGACTAGGTATCTATACTCTATACCTACTAATATTATAAAGAGTTAACATTGGTTTGTAAGTTTGTATGTAGAGGGTAATCTCCGGAAGTAATAAACCAATTTTAAAAATTGTTTCACTGGTAGAAAGCTACATTATTCGTGAGTGCTATAGGCTATATTTTATTCCCGTACTCCCACGGGAACGGGAACTACGCGGGTGAAACCGCGGGACGTCAGCTAGTACTAGGTATATAACCACAATATGAAGGAGAAATCGTAAACCAATTATTACACTCGTGCACCGCGATTCATTGTTGCCATTTACACACAATACACAGTGTATCACTGGTCCGGCAAGCTGGTGCTAATTGATGCCTAAGAAATACAGGTAAGTAACAATAGGTGAAGCCGGTTTGAATTGATGAAACTTCCGTATGGTTTTATATCGGAAAAGTATGAACAAAAGGGACGCGAGATGAAAATGCATGTCGGCTTATATAGACTGTCGACTAGGCGTCCGTCAGTTTTCCAGGAAAGGCCGATGGGCATCGCTCAAAAGCAAACAGCGCAGCGGGCAGTCAGACACAGCCTACATACTGCGTTTTTTTTTTTAAATTCCTACCGTGTGTTCCAATATGAAAGTCCAACGTAGTTCGAACTCCAAAATAAGTTTTTAGCTACAAACTTTTTTAAAAGCGACATGCAAATAATCCGAAATAGAATGTTTCAATGACCAGCCAACATTTCTGGTGCGTTTCGCCTGTTTTCAGCAATGTTTTTTTTTAATTGGGACTCGTTCTGTGTTTATACGGTTCTGTGACTTAGTTTACCGAAGCGTTTCGAGGAAGGTGGATAAAAATATCTGATGACAGAAAAAAAGGAAATGGTTCGTTTTACAACAAAGGATTTTGACCGATAATATAACTTTTCGCCAGGCGGACGGACAACGGACAATGGCTACCACGCCTACCACCTGTCCATTTCAGTTATTGTGATATTATGTAGATTCTAATTAGCTTTTAAAAGAGTTACTTATAGTTGGTCTTCTTATTAGTCATTACAGGACTGATTTATGTTAATTTACAAGGAAAAACTTAGAAAATTTATTTCATAGTTTGAAAATGATATTTTAATTTATTAATAGAGATATTTTAACGAAATTGGTGCTAAATGGTAGGTAGGTCTATATTTAAAACCAATATCTAGCACAAAAGGATTCATATTACACACGTAAAGATTATAAAGTGTTTCATCCAGATTACATTTTTAAGCATAATGTTCTGGGAAATTTTATTTCATTATATGACAGAATTTCTAGCTTTACCCAGTAGAGTACCTAAAGTAGTTTTAGGAATTCGCAGAAGTGTTTCTGTTGACAATCAAATTTAAAACTGCTTATTTTCTACACTTGGCCATTCTAATTGAGGCTAAGATTTAAATGGGTTGATTAAGCAAAATAAAAGATTTTTGGTACATATCTGATTAGTGTAACGGCTTAGCCTTAGAAACGGGTTTCTCCAAATGTATTCAAGTAAAATTAATATAAGTTCACGTATACAGTTTCTAACTTTTCATACAATGAAGCGATTGCGACGAAAGAAGTACCTACTATATGTTGGAACATAAACATAATAATAAGGTCCTAGCCACGAAATCAGAAGGCGCGGGGCAGCGCACAGTGGGCAAAACTATTATTTTAGTGACTTAGGGACCAACTTTGTTTTTTTACTTTTTTCTTTATGTGGATGGATAGAGCTCATTAATCTAAATAATAATTGCCCCTACTTATGTGTTTTTTCCGGGTGCGTCTCATAACATATAAAATTATTTGGTATATTTTCATTTCAATAACGTTCACAAGATATAATAAACGTGAGTTATACCAACTGTTGATCTAATATTTTTAGATATAACATTTATATACTCTAAAACTTCTTTCGTATAACGTTATTGGATATGACGTTTATTTATTCGAAAATCATTAAGCCTATCGTTTAAAACATATAATATTGATATAACGTTTATTTAATCGAAAAGCGTGACAGAAACGAATCGCTGCAAAACCGACTCCACGTAGTCTTGTCTGCCCTACCCCTAGAGTGTTATTTAAAATCGCGTAGGCGCGGAGGGGCGAGTCGGCGCGCGAGCTGAGGAGCAGGTGGTTCTAACTTAAGTATGTTAAGTTCCACTTATTTGGGATAAGCCTATTACTATGACATGTATTGTTAACAATGTAAAATAAATTAATTGCAAATACTTGTTTAGAAACAACTAAAAATGGAAAAATAAAAATATTTTTACAAAAATTAAAACAGACTTCAAAAAACACAAAAAAAGTGAAAAATAAGCTTCAGAAGTCGATGACCTTTGTTTGATTGATTTAGTTTTTTTGTCACCGATTGCAGCAATCACATCAGTCATGGTAACAGGCTTATCCCAAATAAATGGAACTTAACATACTAAACTGTCGAAATCTGGGTGTATTGTACACATCTGCGTACCCCCTCAGAGCATACGTAATGTTACGTCATGATGTTGTATAAACAATGAACATCCAAGAGATTGCAGCAATCACGGCAGATTTGCTGTCTATTTTTGAAGAGTTCCATTGTATATCTCTGAAGATCAGATGTTCACCAAATTTAAATGAGACCAAATCTCAAAAAAGAAAAAAGAATCATCAAAATTTGGTTCATAAACGACGAAGTTATCCGCGAACACATAAAAAAATATATTATATAAGTAGTCGAATTGAGAAACCTTCTTTTTTAAATGGGTAAAAATAAAGTAAAAGGTTAAGCTAATTACAATCATTACACACACAAACAGCCATTCATTGAAATATACACATTATTTTTAAATAATAAATTTATTAGTAAATTTAAGCTAATTAGAGACCTCTTAAATGTATTTTTGTTAGTTGCTTAGTAATTATGTGTATTATTACGTGCTTTTACTTACTATTGCATATCAAATTTAACTTAAAAGAACTTACGAATACAAAAATTTAAGCTTTTTATTATATGTATTTTTTCATTTTTTTCCTTCCATTTATTCGGCAAACTTACAACTTTATGCACATGTTCAGCATCAAATGATAGTGGAATAAACAAGGTATGAGAGAAATAAAGTTTCAAAGCGGGATCACACGGCACTTAGCAGGAATTTATTTAATTTGATCCGCTCCACACAAAAAAATTACAAAACACATTTTTAAGCCCGAAGTATAAAGTTTAGGATAAAACACATATGGGCAATTACTATTTAGATTAATGAGCTCTATCCATCCACATAAAGAAAAAAGTAAAAAAACAGAGTTGGTCCCTAAGTCACTAAAATCATAGTTTCGACCCACTGCGCAGCGGCGCGGTAACGCACCGGACTAGACTGGTGCGTTAGTTGCTTGACCGCGTTAGGCCCAGCACACACCGCAAGAGGCGCAGCGGAGCGCATTTAAAGACAACAATTTATATATAAACCTTAACTACCTTGCGCCCTACCAACCTTTTCTCGAAGCGCTTCGTCGTCTTTTTGAACGCTTATGACTTGGGTTTGGATTGTACCAGATAAACATAATTCTCGGGATATGTTGCCAATAGCGGGCTTATTAATCATATTAAGTTTTAATTGCATAGCTTCAACAAATTATATACTTATACTTCTTATACTTTAGATTTTATTGATATCTAAAAAACCCTGATTTCGTCACTGATGACCATCAAAATACATATGGTACTTCCCAATGTCCTAGAAAGCTGAAATTTAGTATGTAAGCTAATTAGTATACAAACAAAAACAAAAAATATAAAACTAGTAAGTAGGTACTTATAAAAAAAACACAAGCAACTTCAAAAAGAAATGAAATCCCACCAAAAACATTTTCATGTAAAATGAAAATGTTGCCAAGACCAGACCATATGACTCGCACTGTCAAAACGCAGATCTCATGTAGAACCAAGCTTTTAACTCGTACACACCCTAACTCTACAAGGTCTAAATTCACAAACTCTACACCTTATAGTCAAAATATGTGGTGTCAAAACATGGGTACCACTTAAAGGCAGCGTTAAAATCTCTTTCAATGTTTTGTCCTGCTCAAAATTGCCTTCTACTTCAGTCTTTTAACATAGACTATCTTTTATCGCACTTATTCAGGTGTCTGTTTATATATTCATAACAAAGTTATAATTTGTTGAAACCTCCTGAAGGCATAAAGTAGTAGTAGTATTTTCTGAGTCGTGGACAGAAAACCGTCTCAAGTGCCAAGCATATTGATATGAAGTTTAATCTTATAAACTTAACACGAGTAACCATTAATTACTTCTAAGAAGTTCATCTGCAATACCTTTTTGAAACTAACTCAGTTTGTAAACACCGGAGTAGCTTCATTATTTACTTGCAAGAAGTTCATCTGTAGATTGTATACCTTTTTCAACCTATCTCAGCTTGTTAGTAATAGTACTTGAGACAGAGCATTCATACTCTTGGCAATAATGATGAAGAAGAAGAATAAAGTTGCACAACTTGCACAACTGCGGAATTAAATCTCTGGAGAAGTTACTATGCGTGAAAGTAATTTAGCATACAAAATATGTAATTTATATTTTAAAGTCGTACTAAAACATTATCGCAAGCAGCGGTTCATGTTTGCAGATAAGAAGCACTGTATTAAATAGTGATCAACTTGTGAAGCATTCAAATCCTAGCAATGCGCTTGGAGTGGCGTTGCTTTAGAAACCTATACTATATCAGAAGGAGCATAGCGTGTTATTTACCCAGTGATACTGGAGACGGCATATCAAAATGACCTGTTAAACTACTATCACGATCTCTCCGAAATCGCAGCTCCGACAGCCATGTTAAGCCTCATTTTTTTAAAGTTTTTCTACACAATTGTATTTTGTTAAGAAATAAGTAACTTACGACGGGTGAGACGTTAAGAGCGGGCCTAAAGCAAAATCTTCAATCTTTGATTAGATTTTTAGAGTAGTAAATCATGTTCCAATTGGAAAAAAAGTATATGTCAGGAAACTTCATTATGAATGTGATGGTTGACATTGGCGAAAAACATAATAGGATAAAATTTTCTCGATAGAAAACCATCACAAAGTTACCTCTAATTTTCAGCATTTTTGGTTTTTATTCTATTTTGGTGCATGTTACTGAACCATAAACTTGATAAATATTATCACTCATGTATAACCTATAGCTGACATTGGCATTTTTTCAAAATATTTTCTATTTTAAGAGATAACAGACTCAAAGCATTTGGCGCTTACTACATTTTTATTCCGCGCAATACGCAGTCTTCCGTCCCGCGTGACGCGAGCTTGAGACATCAGTTTGTTTCACCGATCAGTTGCCCTCGCTCTGTTGAGACGGGTAGTCTATGTCACTTTGCTCCGCGCCAATTCGCCATTAATAATATCATTGAATCAATTATTTTTTTTATGTAACATGGGTAACAAGAAAAATACAATTGAAAAGCGATAACTAAAACAGTTGAAGACTCAAATGATGGCTGATTGCCGAAGCCGAAGGTACTATGTATTTTTTACGTGCATAAGCTCATAGTAAACGCAAAATAAACGGATGATTGATTTATGTGCATTGTTTTTGTCCGAAATTATTTTAAATATATACAACCCGTCCGAATTAACCGGTAGGTAGGTAGTAGGTAGGTAGTAGGTAGGTAGTAGGTAGGTAGTAGGTAGGTAGTAGGTAGGTAGTAGGTAGGTAGTAGGTAGGTAGTAGGTAGGTAGTAGGTAGGTAGTAGGTAGGTAGTAGGTAGGTAGTAGGTAGGTAGTAGGTAGGTAGTAGGTAGGTAGTAGGTAGGTAGTAGGTAGGTAGTAGGTAGGTAGTAGGTAGGTAGTAGGTAGGTAGTAGGTAGGTAGTAGGTAGGTAGGTAGTAGGTAGGTAGTAGGTAGGTAGTAGGTAGGTAGTAGGTAGGTAGTAGGTAGGTAGTAGGTAGGTAGTAGGTAGGTAGTAGGTAGGTAGTAGGTAGGTAGTAGGTAGGTAGTAGGTAGGTAGTAGGTAGGTAGTAGGTAGGTAGTAGGTAGGTAGTAGGTAGGTAGTAGGTAGGTAGTAGGTAGGTAGTAGGTAGGTAGTAGGTAGGTAGTAGGTAGGTAGTAGGTAGGTAGTAGGTAGGTAGTAGGTAGGTAGTAGGTAGGTAGTAGGTAGGTAGTAGGTAGGTAGTAGGTAGGTAGTAGGTATCAAGAAACTTGCGCGAAAGACACTTACGCGACTGGACTTTTGCGCGACTTAATGGCCACTCAGGTTCACTCTGTAAACATTCACGCCTGTTATTGTCGTGGTATGTCGTGGGTGACATTTTCATGGTTTCGGAGTCGCTGATAACGAAAATCCAAGATGGCGGCGTGAAAAATTTTAGGTTTTTCAAACATAGGTGTCGTTTTCATGGTTGCTTATTACGAAAATGTGGTCAAAATAAAAATCCAAGATGGCGCTGATGAAATTTTTAGGTTTTTCCATCATGGGTGTCGTTTTCATAGTTTACGTGGTCACTGATAACGAAAATGAGGTCAAAATGAAAATACAAGATGGCGCCGAGGAAAATTTTAGATTTTCCGTCATGGGTGTCTTTTTCATGGTTTACGTGGTCACTGATAACCAGTGATAGGAATAGGTAGTGCTTATTAGTCTAAACTTCGAAGAAGAACAGAGAAAAGAATCGGAGACTTCCTTTTAGACTATATTTTATTATGCGACCACGACGAGTTTTTTTTTGTAAATTCTAAGAGTAGATAACTAAATGCGCAGCCATAAAAGTCCGCCCATTGTACTTTCGTTGCAATAAAGATTAATGATGTTTTTAAAGTTTAAGTGTGTTACTAAACAATGTAACCCGGCTATTATTTTAGAATTTTGAAATATACTTCAGAAATATATTTTAGTAAGGTAAAATCCAAATACCTTTTGTTTTTGAAATAATAAATCACTTGAACTTTAGAAATTTCAACAAACGTGGCCGAGAGTGAGCTAGAAAGTAGATATTTACTTCAAAACGTGTACGGCTCCTTGACAAAGATAGCGTTTCATAGTTTTATGATGAAGAAGTCGTTTCCAAAATGTTCTTAAAAAAAAAAACTTTCAGAAATTTTGATGGTTGTAACGACTGTGTTATGTTATGTCTAGTCGCAAACTTTAGGTAAACATAGACCAATTACTTATTCCAAATAACATTAATTTTTGATGTAGGTACTTACCGTGATGTCCCGGAAAAAAATACAGTCTAAGCAAGTACTATTATCTATTCTGTGGTCTAAGGAAGTCTCCGATTCTTGTCTCTGTTCTTCGAAGTTTAGGCTAATAAGCACTACCTATTCCTATCACTGCTGATAACGAAAATGAGGTCAAAATGAAAATTCAAGATGGTGCCAAAGAAAATTTTTGGTTTTTCTGTCATCGGTGTCGTTTTTATGGTTTTTAGGGTCACTGATAACGAAAATGAAGTCAAAATGAAAATCCAAGATGGCACCGGCATAAATTTTTGATTTTACGTCAAGGGTGTCATTTTCATGGTTTTCGAGGAAACTGATTACGAAAATGAGGTCAAAATGTAAATCCAAGATGGCGCCGAGGAAAATTATTGATTTTCCGTCATGGGTGTCGTTTTCATGGTTGACGGCATGGGGTTGACGCAAAAATAAATTTGTTTGGGCGCCATCTTGGATTTTCATTTTGATCTCATTTTCGTTATCGGTGACCACGTTAACCATAAAAATGACACCCATGATGGAAAAACCACATTTTTTTCCCGGCACCATCTTGCCTTTTGGGGTCGCTGAATACGAAAATGAGGTCAAAATTGACCTCATATTGTATTCAGTGACCCCAAAAACTATGAAAACGACACCCATGATCGAAAACCAAAAATGTTCTAGCCGCCTGGGATTTTCATTTTGAGCTCATAAATTTTACACATTCCTCCATTTTTACTTTTTGTTTCTGATTCTTAGTGTATGTCATCAAATTTATTTTTGTTATCAATTTTATAAAATTTTCGATTTTATCTTTTGTGCTTTTTATTATTATTGCCTTTTTGTTCTTTTTATTAACGGGCACAGTATTTTATAAATATTTATTCTACCAATGTTATTAATTTTACACATTCTATAATTTTTGTTATTGTGTCTTGATGTATCAATTTAAAACAATTTTCATCAATGTTTTTATCAATTAGGTATATATCATGTATAGGTATCATTAATACAACCTTATGCATTTTAAATATTAGCATAGTTATCAATATATTATTATCTTTATTTTTTTAATTTCATCAATTTTTATTCGTTACCTATTCAATTTTACCAATGTCATAAATTTTATACATTCTATTATTTTTACTTTTATTATTGATTTTTTGATTTTTTTCTTTTTTTTTTTGATTCTTATTGTACGGTATGTCCTCAATTTTATTATGGTTATCAATTTTATACATTTCTCGATTTTGTCATGTTTGGTGTTTATGAATGCCTTTTTGCTCTTATTAATGGTCACAGTATTTATAAATTTTATAAGTTATTAAAAAATCGAATGTTATTTATTTTATTATTTCATCATTTTACTATTTGTTATCGTTTTTAATGTATTTATAATGTAACATTTTCTTTTTAGTTGGTATTTGTGCAAAAAATGTAGACATTAATATGTGTTTGTTTATGTTGTCGAGCGTATGGCACTCATGGGCCAAAAAAACAAAAAAAAAGCCACCTTCAAGTATAAATAAATAAATAAATATTGCTGGACATTACACACAGCGCCATCTAGTGCCACACTAAGCAACGAGGCTTGTGTCGTGGACACCAGATAGTTGATATACTACATAGATACTTTTTGTTTGTAAATACATACATATTATACATACATATAAACATCCATGACTCGGAAACAAATGTCCATGCTCATCACTCAAACATTTGCTCCGACCGGGATTCGAACCCGGGACCCTAAGAACGTAAGGCAGCCTCACTACCGCTGCGCCAATCGGGTCGTCAAAATAACAGGCGTGATGATAAAACGAAATGGAGAAAAAAAATAAGATGAAATGGAGTACTCAAAAGTCGAAACTTTTATTTCACGACATACAAACAACATAGGAATGTATTGTATAGAAGGTGTTAAAAAATGAATACAAAAAAAAATAAGAAAAAAAAGTGGCTTTATTTAACTGTGTTGCTTGCATATACTACGCCCTACCCGCTACACTACGCAAGCTTGGTCCCGCGCTTCGCGCGTCGTGGCGCCGCGGCCGCCCGTGTTTGTTATCGGCACTAATGCGGGTGTAGCGAGACGCGCGGGGGAAATCAGAATTTATCCTGGCGTTAGGCCCGCTCTTAACGACTTCGTACCATTTTATCCCTGATATTATCGACTCACTGAACGAAATAAGGGTTTTAAAGTTGTTGTTAATTCAAGACAGAAAGCAAATATTTATAACCCTTTTAAAATACGCCACTTAAGAAACTTCAGTCATGTGAGAGAAAGCATTGCCTGCATTAAGGTGAAAAGGAACGTCTTCGTGGGAGCTAATGAGCTTTGTTGGCAGGGAGTTGTCATGAAACTTTAGCGTAGTTCTAGCAATCTTACAAAAACTCGTAGGAACGTATCAGATTGTCAGACACGTTTTTATAAAACGTATTTCTAAAACTATATGTGACGGATTTTTCTGGATAATTGTTTTTTATCTTATACAACTTTAAGCTATCAAACTCGTCATTTCAATAAACCCTGTACCTACGTATTTTTTGTTGCTGACTGTCCCAAAAAATCTGTTAATAGATTACTAGGGTATCCAAACGGAACAAAATATTTTAATTAATAGTGATACCCTGCACGGCGGATCAGAGCGGAATATAAAATGTTATAAAATAAAACTGATCCCCCAGGGGGTATCAAACACGGGTATCCGACCGGAACAACTCGTGTAAACTAGTTCAATTAGTCAGTGTGACAATTTTAGTTTTATGATATCAGATTATGTCGGAAGGATCTGGTTTGCACTAAACCCCAGATAAACATACTTTCACGAACAGATTTTATTTATTAGTAATGTCTTACTTTTATACAAGTAAGGTATTCACAAATTCACAAATCAGTACCTACATATTATAAAACAAAGTCGCCCGCCCCGTCTGTCCCTATGCATGCTTAGATCTTTAAAACTACGCAACGGATTTTGATGCGGGTTTTTTTTATAGATAGAGTGATTCAAGAGGAAGGTTTTAGTATATCATTTGCGGGCAGGCGAAGCCGCGGGCATCAGGTTATAAGGAGTGTAGTACAATGTTATTCGAATATTTAACGATACTAGAAGTGTTAAAATAAATGAAATAACTAGGTAACTTTACAGGTATTCTAGTAATTTCATAGATATATAATATAATAAAATAAAAAATATAAATACATATATATATATTTTTTTTTTCAATTATTTATTTATATATTTGATATATATATTTATTTATAGGTCTACTTATTCAAACACGAAATATTTTCAGAGAATAATCTAAGGGCTATAACGAAGCCACAGTAACGAAAAAAAAATATCTAACATTTTTTTTGATTTTACGAAATTATTATACTTACATAATTTTTTAAACTTTGTATTTAAATTAATTTATTATTTGGCGACAGTCGATCGTCAACACAGACAAAGTTTTATAGAAATTGTAGTTTGATTACGATATTCCCCCGTATCTACTTATGCATGTTTACAAAGTCTATTTTTAGTGTTTTTTGTCCCAATTAGCTTATTGTTATAGCTGTTAATAGACTAATTTTACTGTCCCAATTAATTTTTCCATGCATAATTTTATGATGGCGTGCAAAACCGGTTTGAATAACCTTACAGTGGTCGTCATAAGTCGAGCCACCTTATCATTTGCGTTTCAAGTTGTTATAACAAATATGCAGAGTACCATAACTCAGAATTAGATCGTCTTTTTGGGATGTGCTAAATTATCACGACCAATTTGGACGTAGTGGTCAGTCATCCTATTTTCAGCCGTCATGAAGATAATAATTGAGATTCAACAAGTGGTCGTGATGTATGATGAAAAAAATTGATAAAATTCCCTAGTAAAGAGTGAAATACTGTCAGCTAACTTGGTGAATGTTAACATACACAAGTGTAGCTAAGATAGATACCCTGTCTTTCAGAGTTACACATCTATGTAAAGCGAAACGGCTCGCAAAAATATCAGATGTCCACAGATCAAGGACGAGTCGGTCTGTTGTACGCAACGTTCTCAATTCTCATCTTTAGCATTATTGATTTCTTAGATCATTAGAAATGAACTGTAGCTTGAATACATCTAGCTAATAGTATGAACGCAGCGAAATACTTGAATCGATACTCTCATAGGATTAGAAAATATTTCCAAGTACCTAGTACGCTACCTTCTGCTACATTAAACCTACCTAGGTTGAGTATAGCAGAACGTACTCATATGAACATCTGCAGCGAAGTGTCTGAACATTGATTCAGTAAAAAATTCAGTTCGGAAAAACAATGGGCCGTTTGTTTGGACCCTTTACCCAGTACCGGCCGTTAGGGCCACTGACGCGATGGGCAAAACAATTTTGGCGCGCACTTAGGGAAATCATTTTCAAAAACCCCTGCACTGCCTATGCCAAGAGTTGTATACCGAACGATTTACTGACACGTACATTACCAGGGGCATTATCGGCGTACTTAGTTACATGGCAGAAACTAAGCTAAAATACCTCGTGGGCCTGAGACTTCACCGAAATACTCTTCCAAATTACATGCGGAGCACAGATTTCAGATACGTTTGAGTTGTGCCAGGTTGATATCAATCGGCTCGCTTACTCACTATTATACGGAACTGAAACATAGCTGGCGAAAATATATGGGTGTACTATCAGGTACTTGCCTTACCCAGACTCTTCGGGGATTACAGTCGTGATAATATGATGATGTGTTACGTTTTAGTTTAAATAGGCTATATGGACTTACCTATAGTTTCATCGCAGGGCTGGCTTAACGGCCGACGTGATGGTGAGGTCTTCGGCTGGGGGTGGTGGTGGGGCTGCAGTTTGAGCACGTGTGCGGGCACGGCGCCTTCCACCGGTGGCTCGCCGGGCACGCGCACCACCCACCAGTCAGCGCGCGCCTGCCATTGTTCTACCACTTCGACTTGCTGTCCTTTAGACACTGATAGTTCTCCCGCGCCTGAAGCGTTGTGTTCAGCCAACACCCACGTCATTTCTGGACCGGCCTGAACAAAGAGAAAGGATAGGTTAGTTAGTTGTGCGTAATTTCTAGATGTCAGATATCATTAAAAAAATATTCTTCACGGTTTTGTCATTGAATGGCAATGGTAACGCATCGGAATGAAAAAAATTATAAGCATCTACGCATCAAGATTGACTTCATGATAATTCATTTAGACTACAGGTTTATTTTACTATTGCAACATTATACTGGAAGCCGACCCAAAACAGTTGCTAGTGGATGAGGTAGTTTCAACCTAAAAGTGTAGCGTGTTGAATTTGCTACAACTATATTTGTCAAATATAGCGACCCACACCGGCTCCGCACGGGTGCCATTTACTAATGAAAATGTGCACATAGAGATTAGTCCTATCCGTCTATCTACACTCAGTTAGTAATGAGGATTTCTTCAACTATGTTTATCAAATATTATTTGAATGTATCAACGATAAATTGTAATTTCTTTACAAAATATTTAAAACGTTACAAATGAAATGATTTTCTTGTAAGGTTTCATGTACTCTTCAAAGATTTCCTTTTGGTGAAGTAATGTCAGAAGCTATAATAGTAGATTGTATCTTAAGGGAGCAACAATATTTTTACGGTGAGGGCGCTTTTTTGAACCCAGAGCGAAGTGAGGGATTCTAGAGTAGAATCTCGAGCGTAGCGAGGGATTCTTTAATAGAACCCTGAACGTAGCGAGGGATTCAAAGTACGTCGCCCGAGCCAAAAATATATTTTGCGCCCGAGTGATATACTCTACTTTTCATCACCCACTATGAGAAAATAAAAGGCGCCTCATAATTTTAACTGATTTAAAAAAGGAGGAGGTTCTCAATTCGACTGGTTTTTTTAATGTATTTACAACGACTGGTTTTTTTTTATGTATTTACAACGATTACGGTAATATTTATGAGCCGATTGACGTGATTATTCTTTAATTTGATGCGGAATAGTTGCCATTTGGTCCTATAAAAAAATAACATAGTTTGGCCCAGTAGTTTTCATTTTAAGAACATTTTTACTTCAGTCGTGTGGTCTAATTTCAACATGTAAAATAAATACATACCTAATATTTGGATAGGATATTACAACTAAAAATGGAAAAAAAAAACTTTTTTGCAAAATATAAAACCCAAAAACGTTAAAAATAACTTTAGCTTCAGAATTTGGTGACAAAAAAAAACTAAATGAATCAAACAAAGGTCACCGACTTCTGAAGATCTAAAGTTATTTTTCACTTTGTGTTTTTTATTCACTGTCACTTGAAGAACTCATTTTTCAAAACAAAACCATGAATTTCCAATTATCCACAAAATTTAATTTGATTCGATTTTTATTTTTTTTATTCAGCCGGCGCGGCGGGCGGCGGCGCGACTATGGGCCGTCCTACCAGCCAGTCTTTATTCAAACAATATTTGCCTTCGATTTCTTTCGGCGCTGAACACTAAGATGTTCCAAATCCAAAAAGTTCGCCGCATTCGGCGCACTTATAAAGAGAATTAAATTAACTGCTAAAAAATAAATAAATTAAATTAAAATTACTGCCCGCTAAAAGTTTATTATAGAAAACACCACCTTTGGGTGCACTTAAAGGCGAACCAAGTCGTCCTTTTCAAATAGATGGGATGAAAACTATATTGAAAATGAAATCCTAGGTACATTAGAAAATTAAAGTCCAGAGCCGAGTGCAACCACAGAAACTTTGAAAGCTGAGTAATCATAGAATGACGATATTGTTTCAACATGCGCCAAACTTTTGACAATAAATAGACCAAAAATGTATGGAGGCTGTGGGGTGATCTCCTTTATAGTGGTGGAGAGTTCCTTAAGAGAAGCGTATAGGTACCGGGGCAGGATCGATTTCGGTTCAATACGAGTTTACAGATAACCGAGTTCGCCAGATAGGAGATAAAGTCCACTGTCGACAACAATACGGACACTGATAAGGCAATATATTTAGATAACGTTTCTAGTGGTTTTTAGTAACCGTCCTATATGTTCGAGTGTAACGTTGATGGTCAAACACTCACTCGATTTACAAAACATAATCATCATCATCATCAGCCTATTAATGTTCCCACTGCTGGGACACAGGCTCCTCTCTATGAGAATAATAATAGAAGGAAAATATTGTTGTTATGATACGAAAATCTGAGTAAAATTTTGATAGCGTCAGTCCATTTGAATGAGTCATACATTCCGAAACGTGTTACGAAAGCGCTCGTCACATAGACAAATACACAAATTGATGTGTCGCTTCCGCGGCCGTCGCTCGCTTACCAGATAGATGAGCTGAAGGTCGCGGAAATCTGCAGTTTATAACAAATTGCTTTCAATGTAACTGTAACTAGCTTTGATATTAACTTCGGCGTCGTCTTTGTGTATCGACCTGTAGTCGCTCACCGTGGATCGCAGGTTTCATTATCTAGGCCTATGTAAAATTAACATGCGACAGCGGATGCTTATGGATTGGACAGTCTTGAGTTCAGTAACGTACATTTACGAAAAAGCGTTTAAAATGTTTTGATTGTTGGATTATTCGTTGGCGTAAATGTATCGTTTCTGAAGGAGCATTTTTTGAAGGTGATAAAATACATTTGGATGAATAACTAACATTTGGTGCATTATTGATCTTTTCCCGGTCCTTTATTGACAGAGTAGTACCTAATTTGTTTAATATTCTAAGCAGTAACAAACAAAACCAACCTTTTTATTTTATTTTATTTTATTCACAAAACTGATGTACAATCACAAAAGCAATAAAAAAGTTACAACACCATATTTCTGATTGACATCTACTGGATGTGAATCTAGCATGCATATTATATGTAAGACAATTAGGTAAAACTCACAAATTGTGAACCTTTACATCGAAACAATTATAATTTAAGCCACGAATCCGCGCGGCACAGGTGATACATCTACCAACGATGTGCTTGCTACAGGGGAACATTTTAATAAACGTTGATCGATTTGTGGAGGCCCGCCCCACATTACCATTTGCCTACGATCACGTCATGGGGCCTCTTCCTTTTATTCAAGTTCGATAGCCGAAAATATCAGATTGGGAGTTTCACGTTTCTTAACATTTATTTTTTCTTTTGATTAGAAAAGGGTCGAGTTTACATTTCCTTTTATTGATATATGAAGCGAATACAAAAAAAGAAAAGAAACTAGATCTATAGAATTACTTTCTTTAACCATCTGGAGAATTCATGTGCTATAGATATATAGTAACAACATAATATGACTGTGTGAATGATAAGTGTATATAGGCACTTAGGCATGTTTATTTAAAAACAGTATTGACAGCTAAAGTTCCAAAAATGTCTTCACAATGTCCATTACTTGATTAAGGTAACGCAAGAAATAACTTATGAATATGGAAACAAGCAATCCTGAAGAGTAATCGACTTGAGTGTTTTACGATATAGAAAAATTATACTACTCAGGAAAGTTTGTTTTGCTTCGAAACCATCTCATGAACTTTGTATGTATTCACGAATAATAAAAGCAATTTCGTGTAGAGTGGAAAATATAGAAAAATAAGCATAATGCAGCATATTCAACATGTTATTCAAAATAAGGTCTTTTAACGATCGAGTACACAAGTATTTACGAGTAGCCTCACACTTGTAAATACAAACGTAGTTTCAAAACTTGAAAAATAATACAGGCACAAGAACATTTTTTTGGGACAAGCCCGTGATACTAAACCAACCATTGCTAATAGCTAAAATCAACATAGTCGACGAGTACGGGAAAACCAATTAAACAGTCTTGGATCCAGGATCCGGCAATTAAATTAATCAGGAAAGAACAGCGGAGGAATAAGAAAACAAAAACTCACAAATCTACAACACTTCAATAATAAAATCGATTTATGTTAATACGGAGAGACAGACCGACTGCAACCCTTTCGGTAAAACCGTTCCTTTATGGCCGAGAAAGCCGCATGTTAAAAGTGGAAATACATTTTCCAGTCGGCCAAGCGACGTCAACGAAGAGGAGTTCGTTGCTTTGATAATTAACAAAATAATTAACGTAGAGAGAGACTGCGTTATGAAGAGCAAAAAGACGATAAAACTGACACACACTCAAGCTGACAAAGGCTTTCCTACCATTGACAGATTGAAACCAATTGATATTGAATAAGTGCGTTTATACAAAGAACGCTGGTTGGCAGCGCCTGGCGAGTCAGCTCCGATAATAGTATAGTTAGAGAACCCACGACACTAAACCTAGTTCGATAAGACTCCCGGATGATATATATACATATATATATAATTAGTCACGTTATTAATGGGGGAACACGAAATGGCGATGCTGCAATGCAAAAACCTGGAGGCACCATTAAAAAAAACCGGCCAAGAGCGTGTCGGGCCACGCTCAGTGTAGGGTTCCGTAGTTTCCCGTCCGTCACAATAAGTGTTCCCACTTATGAGTTTAAAGGTGGGTATCCATTATGTAAAAATGCTTGCATATACGAATATACTACAAACGTAGTCCAGAAATTATTTTGTACAACTTTTTGTATTTTTTGTACAAAAACTGTTGTTTCCATCAAGTTCAAAATGATTTTCCTAGAAAGTCCTTATAAAGTTCTACTTTTCAGATTTTTTTCATATTTTCTAAACTTATGGTTCAAAAGTTAGAGGGGGGGGGGACACATTGTTTTTTTACTTTTGGAGCGATTATTTCCGAAATTATTGACATTATCAAAAAATGATTTTAGGAGACCCCTATTAATTTTGAAATACCTTTCCAACAATATATCACACGTTAAGGTTGAAATTAAAAAAAAAATCACTTCCCACTTTACATATAGGGGGCTACCCTAATAAAACATTTTTTTCCAATTTTTATTTTACCACTTTGTCGGCGTGATTGATATACATATTGGTACCAAATTTCAGCTTTCTAGTGCTAACGGTCACAGAGATTAAGCGAGGACGGACAGACGGACGGACGGACAGACATGGCGAAACTATAAGGGTTCCTAGTTGACTACGGAACCCTAAAAAGAATCTTTAGTATGATAAGACTCACAAGTTTCGTAAAATTATTCGTACGTGCGTATTCAATCAGTACAAATCGAAAGGAACTGGGTGATTGCTGACAAAACGCCGAATCTGGGAGTCTTATCGAACTGGGTTTAGTGTCGTGGGATCTCTAACTATAAGCGCTGACAATTTCTGACAGCCAGCGTTCTACGTGTATACGCTCTAATCCTTTCATTATCTGACATGATGGTGCATACAAAAGATAACTTCAAATGTATTTTTTGAGTTTATTCATTACAAACATACACACACACAAAAATACAAATCTTTCCTCTTTATAGTATTAGTGTAGAAGTGTAGATAAATGCATGTTATATAGGAAAAATTGGCATTAGGTATACTTTATGACGATGTAAACACATGAAGGCTCAGTAAAAAGTTATTTCCCTATAAAATAAAAGTATTACGTTGCGATTTGTGTTTCATAAATCTGACTTATTTCACCTTACGTGATGTAAGAAATTGGTTGACAAATGAGGTAGGAGTAGTAAGACAGTCGAAAGTTTTATTTTACTTTTGTTTTGTTCGTGTAATTTAACCACAGTCTGTTATATTATATACTAGCTGATGCCCGTGGCTTCGCCCGCCCACAAATTACATACTATAACTTTCCTCTTGAATCATTCTGTCTATTAAAAAAAACCGCATCAAAATCCGTTGCGTAGTTTTAAAGATCTAAGCATACATAGTCGCCGTCGGACGAAAGTCTACGACGTTGGGGACCGGGCGGTGCGCCTCAAATGGACCTGGGCAGGACATCTGGCTAGACGCGGAGATGGCCGGTGGAGCAAGGCTTTGACCGAGTGGTGGCCAAAGTTAGGCCATAGAAACCAGGGCCGCCCTAAAGCTCGCTGGGTCGACGATAAGGGACGCACAGAACCGGGAAGTGTGGCAGAAAAAAGGGGAGGCCTATACCCAGCAGTGGGTGATTCCGGGCTGATATGATGAAGCATACATAGGGACAGACAGACAGACGCGGCGGGAGACTTTGTTTTCAACCGACTTCCAAAAAAAGGAGGTTCTCAATTCGGCTGTATTTCTTTTTTCTTTTTTTATTTGAAAGCTGGTGCTTCCCGTGTGGTCCCATTTAAATTTTGTGAACATCTGATGCTGATCTTCGGAGATATACAATGAAACTCTTCAAAAATAGACGGCAAAAGTGCCGTGAGTGTTGCAATCGCTTGGATGCTTATTGTTTATACAACATCATGACGTAACATCACGCCTGTATGCTCTGAGGGAGTAGGTAGATGTGTACAATACACCCGGATTTCGACAATTAGGTATGTTAAGTTGGTGCGATCGTGTTCCGCGTGCGCCTCAAATGACGTAACATCACGCCTGTATGCTCTGAGGGGATACGCAGATGTGTACAATACACCTAGATCTCGACAGTTCGTTCGTGTTCCGCGCGCACCTCAAAGAGATGTCAGCAAAAGGGACTGTTCTAAAGAGATACTGCGACCCTGGAACACAAAGGGGTAAGAAGGATAATGGATGGGTTTTAGTCAGTAAAAGTCTGACACTCCCTTCCGCTCCGCCCAGAGCGGGAGGGGTAATTTGATGATTTCCCATCCGAAAAAAAAGGTATGCTAAGTTCCATATATTGGGGATACGCCTATTCATCATCAGCCTATTAATGTTTCCACTACTGGGACACAGGCCTCCTCTCAATAAGAGAGAATGGGCTATAATCCAGCACGCGGGCCCACGGATTGGTAGATGTCACATGTCTTAGAATTTTTTGGTTCTAGGACATGCCGGTTTCCTGACGATGTTTTCCTTCATCGTTTTGAGAGCAGTGGTGATGAAATAAATTACACAAAGTGATACGCCTGCCTGGGTTCGAACCCACGACTTGCTGTTCGTAAGTCGGGGCCGCCACCACTGGGCCACCGCTGCTCACGCCTATTACCAGTCAAATAAATTCATAGCAAATATTTGTTTGGGAACAACTAAAAATGACAAAAAAAATATCAATCAAACAAAAGTCACCGACTTCTGAAGCTAAAGTTATTTTTCACTTTTATGTGTTTTTTGAAGTCGGTTTTATTTTTTGTAAAAAAGTTTTTTATTTTATAATATGTATTCAAGCGCTAAATTGCAGTCAACATTGGGACGGGTTTTAACCGGTTAAGTATTTAATGTTGAAATGAGGAGATTCTCAAGTCGAAGCGTCCCCCCATTTTATTGTATAAGTGTATTTCCGTTGTGCATCAACAATATTGTCGATTTCAAGGAGGAGTTGTAGGTTTTACCTTTCCGTATGTTTTCTCATTTCCTCCATTTTATTGCAGAAATTGAAAAGCAAGTCTTGTCTGCTATATAAATATTTCTGTTTATTTTTTTTATATTTTCAGGCTCCGCCTCTACGTTTTTCTCGTAGAGAAGGCTGGACTTGTGGTGGTGGCCCCTCCACTGGTTGAAGGTAGAGGCGGAGCTTGAAAACGTGTTTTAACATTTTTATTTGTTTGATCGGAAAATAGGGTTCATATTTACAACCACTAAAACCAATCAGGAAAAATACTCCTTGTTTGAGTTCTATGTTATCAAAATATGTTCAATAAGTGTTCTAAATAGGTAGGTACGTATAAATGCCAAAGTTTTGATGGATGTTTGTTACATCACGCCAGCTGAAGAGAGATAAAGGAGACTGTTGGCGCAGGGGCTAAGCGACTGGGTGCTGTGCTTTTTAAGTTTATGTTTAAGTTATATGTTATAGGGGGTGAGCCCGTTGCCATCAACCGGGCACAAATCCAGACGCATGGCTGTTACTGATAAATTCCTGATGGAAAAACTTAATTTCACGTTGCCCGACCTGGTAAGTAATCGAACCCAGTACCTCAGGTTCAGCAGTCGCGCTTGCAACCACTAGACCAACGAGGGCAGTTGATTACAGTAGTAAGTATGTTTTTAAGTTTATTATCAATCTTAAACAAATAAAATTGTTATTGTAATTGTTGTTGTTGTTATTGTTATAAATAAATAATAAACTGCTCCGTATGTATTTTGGCGCATAATCTGTACTAGTTGATATGCAAAAAAACAAGCACCAGCATGTCTTTCCCTTGATGCCTTGCCTTCACTTAATGATGACTATAAAGTTTTACCATCTTAGAGTGTAACAAAAGTAAAATACCTACTTGCCTTTGCAGACGAACTTACACTAATTGACAACCGCGACGCTAAGTGAATGCGAAGCCTCAGAACTAGGTCGGCTACAGCTTGTATAAGCATTTATCTTTTTTGAAAATGTTACCTCAATTTTATTTTGTACTAGGACTGTTTATACAAATAGGTACTTAATTGTATTACTTAACTGTTAAATAAAATAGACGCATTTACTTTATATAGATCGTACTTAATAAAATTAATGTATTATGTCACAGTCAAAACTACTTTTGACTAGTCGAAACTATTTTAACAATAACTAACATTTACTTAGGAACTTTTTTATGTTAGGTTTTTTTTTGTGACCTCTTTGAAAAACATCATGTAATTCTAGGACTAGGTAATTACAACTGAGGCGTTCTAAAACAACATATTTTTAATGCAGAAAACGCATTTTAACTTCATAAGGGTTTTGACTGACACCAGTCAAAAGTGGGTTTGACTGATTAAGAGTTTTGACTGTAACATAAAAAAATCCGAGCCTGTTTAGGAAATGTGTAAAATAAAGATTCTTTCAAACACACAAATTGTATACAATTCCTAGGAAATGCTGTATATAATTCCGAGATAATGATACTAGGAAATTTATAAAAACAAACGAATACTCTCTGGGAATAAAACACGAACAAAAGCAACATCTTCATCTGCCTAGCCTTTTCCCAACTATTTTGGGATCAACTTCCAGTCTAACCGGATGCAGCAGAATACCAGTATTTTATATAGAGCCTATAATATGACCTCCACAACCCAGCCAGTACTGAGTAATATGATGATACCCCTTGGTAAGACTGGTTGTCAGACTTTTGGGCCACTGACTACCTGTAACGACTGTCAAAGATCTACAAATATCAGCCAGGACCAATGGCCGGGCCATCTGAGGCACGGAGGAAACTCGGTAAGTAATGAGCGGTTACCCATCCACGGACCAACCTAAGCAAGCGCAGCTTAACCTGAAGATCAACCTGAGCAGCTGTTATTATTTAGCCGCGAGCTCTTCAAAATCAACGTCAAGTTAAATATCAAAATGTTGTAATAAGGCGTAGTCGACGTAGCCCCGCTAAGCGGCGTTCCTTTTTCTGTCTGCAGGGTTTTAAAGTAGCCTAACACGAAAGAGATGGCGGGGTCTTAGTTCGCTCGCTTTGCTAGCTCTTGCATACTTTCCTTGCCACACACAATGCCTTGTTTATGTTGTGTGTATAGTGCATTAGGGTAACATAAAAAAAATAGTCCTCTCGACTGGTATGTAGTCGCCCTTCGCACCATTATCTCAGCTGTTTTTAAGAACATCAAGAATGTAATACATTGTACGTTTGTATGTTTGTATTATTATTGTTTTTTTTTTTTTGCATAATTTTTATTTAATGTAAGTACCTACTGCTATTTTATGATCTAACTGTTGATTAAAATAAAGGAATTGAATTGAATTGAATTTCCGATCGCTATTTAGGAAATATATAGATTTCCTAGGAAATGTGCATAGATCATAGATTTCGTTTCTATTACAGGAATTGTACACATTTCCTAGGAATTGTATACAATGACGGATTACATACTTTTCCGTTAACATATTGTATACCGCCTCGCATGTATAAAAATAACATTGTCATTTAAGAATAAATTTTCAGTAATTCGTTCACGCCATATCGCTGAGCTTTTCAATAAAATAAACATTAATCAATGATAAAATTTAATTAAAAACAAACATAAATCTCATTTCAGCTACCCACGTTTCATAACGCCCACTCGTTAAAAACTTTACGCGTAGAAAGAATGGACGAGTAGAAAGTCAATCAACACGAAAAGAAGACAAGAATAAGTGATTATTTTAACCATTCCTTACGGCGCGGTGCGGCGCTTATAACCTTAAAAAGCTACATCGAAAATAGGAGCCAGCTAGTCCAACTTAAAAATTAATTTAAATAAATTCATACTTTATTGTTCAGGTGCAGTAACTTATTTACCACCAATACTGTGTTCACGAGATTGAAATGGGCTAAATTCCAAGAACTGTTTGAAATGTCATGATTTATGTTAGCCTCGCTTGATTTTGATCCTCACGTGAACGCACGTGAGTTGATATTCGATAATGTTCGTATGGATTAGCCGACTTGTTAGAATAAATCTAACTAACTATAACTATTTTTAACCGAATTCGAAAAATGAGGGAAATAATTTTTTTGCTAATAACAAAACCTTGGTGACTTTTGTTTGTTTGATGATGATCAGTTGTTTTGTCACCGACTTCTGAAGCTAAAGTTATTTTCAATACACTTCCTCGAAAACTGGTCCATAACGCACTACGATTAGGTACAACATGCAATGTATTTCACACAAGTGCGATTTTTTCCACTTTCCCGCACGTGTGCGGGAATGAAAATTGCCACAGATAACTATACCTATACTTAGTCCAAATTGGTTCAATGCCTATAGTCTGAGGTGAATGTTTTTTTTTATTTCGGCAAACCACTACGCGTCTTTACGGCATAAATATTTTTTGAATATTCAAATTGTGTTAATAAATAGAATATCATAGATAAACATGATTATTAAAAACCAATAGTTACTTTTATACACAAATTGTCATTTATTGGTGTTCTGAATTCAAAAATATAAAATAAATCTATTTTTTATATTAGGCTGTTTAACGGCTTCCTATCTTTGCCTCTCCTCACCCTGGCGAAACCAAAGAGCGAGAAAAAAAAGAAAATTAAAATCATAGTTTCATAGTTCGTGACAAAAATATTTTTCGTTATTTTATTTTATTTCTTCAAAAGTGTATTGAAAAACGTCGTTTGATACACGTGGACATTTGTTATTGCAATTCTCGGCTCAAAAACACCCTCGCCCACGGCTCGGGCCGCCTCGAATACAATAACAAACTTTCTCCACTTGTATCAAAATGTACTATTTCACTTTTTGTGTTTTTGAGGTCGGTTTTATTTTTTGCATAAAAGTTAATTTGTTTTTCCATTTTTAGCTGTAATATCCTATACAAATATTTGCTATGCATTTATTTTACATTGTCAACAAAAACAAATAAACCTGGTTGTGCGTACACCCTCGGAGCATACAGGCATTATGTTATCATTATGATATGTTACAATATTGTGTAAAGAACAAACATCTAAGCGATTGCAGCAATCACGAGTTCACGACAGATTTGCCGTCTATTATTGAGGAGTTCCATTGATCCCAGATGCTTTTTTCAGAAAATTTGAAATAATTATAAAAAAATGCGTATACATACGGAACCCTCTGTACGAGACGGTTTTTAACAGACTAAAAAGTAAGGAGGTGGTTTATGTATTCGGCCAGCGTGTTATTTCTTTTTCTTGGTCTGTTGTAACGAAGGTTGTAACTCTACAAGTTGGGGTAAGAATAAAAATGCCAAGCTACAAAACCTTTGGCGAGAGAGAACAACGAGTACTTGACCTAATAATATGCACTTCACGGAGGAGGTAAAAATAAGGCCTGTTTCGTATTGTAAGCTTTTCAGTAAAGCGGCGAGGTTTAAAAAACCTAGTATTGTTATTTTGCGATGCGTACTTTTTCACATTACACCACCACTTGCATGCAATATAATTTCAGAAACATGTTTTCTTTGTATAAGAGAAGATACGTCTCAATGGTATCAATTCTGTTGTGCACAAACTAAACTTAATTTAGGCTATTGTTATCTTTTACTAAAAGGCAGTGCTAGAGAAGGACGGCTATAGCTATGAACTAAGATATAGATGTCAAACTAGTTTATGCCTTGCGCTTCACCGTGTTTTTAGTCGACATGTTTTTACGTGCACCCTTCATTTGTATGAAAATATTAGTTCCAACTAAATTTGACAGCTCTAAATTATGTCCGACTCTTTCTCGTTTTATTAGAGAGAAGATAGGAATAGCCTAAATTAAGTTTAGATTATGCACAACAGAATCGACACCATTATCTCATATAGCATTCTACTTTCGCGAATAAACATAAAACCAGGCTCTTGACTCTTTTCAATTTGTTGTGATACCTAATCTTAAATTGTTATTAGCTTGTTTATTACTAAGAAACAAGGCAAGACCTTGAACATTAAAAAGTAAACATTGCCAAAGCCGTAAACATTGGGCAGTTACATGCTTAAAAAAAATGTCTAAAAACACAAAAAGAAAAGGACAAAAAATACACTAAAAGAAAAACAAAAAAAAAACACTAAAACAAAACCACAAAAAAGTGAAAAATAACTTTAGCTTCAGAAGCCGGTGAGAAAAACACCAAATCAATCAAAGGTCAAGCTTCAGAAGTCGGTGACCTTGTTTAATTGATTTAGTGTTTTTGTCACCGACTTCTGAAACTTGACCTTTGATTGATTTGGTGTTTTTCTCACCGGCTTCTGAAGCTAAAGTTATTTTTCACTTTTTTGTGGTTTTGTTTTAGTGTTTTTTTTTTGTTTTTCTTTTAGTGTATTTTTTTGTCCTTTTCTTTTTGTGTTATTTTTGAAGTCGGTTTTATTTTTGGCAAAAAAGTTTTATTTTATTTTTCCATTTTAAGTTGTAATATCCTATACTTACAAATATTTGCTATGCATTCATTGTACATGGTTAACAATACATGTCATGGTAATAGGCTTATCCCCAATAAATGAAACATAACATGCCATAACTGTCGAAATCTGGGTGTACTGTACACATCTATGTACCCCTCAGAGCAAACAGGTGTAATGTTACGTCATGATATTGTTTAAACAATGAACATCCAACCGATTGGAGCTATCACAACAGATTTGCCGTCTATTTTTGAAGAGTTCCATTGTATATCTCCGAAGATCAGCATCAGATCTTCACCAAATTAAAATGGGACCACCTCAGGAGTATACTCTTTCAAGTAAAAAAATAATTTTGAAAATCGGTCCACAAATGGGAGAGAAATCAGGTAAATTGTACACATCTGCGTACCCCCTCAGAGCATACAGGCGTGATGTTACGTCATGATATTGTATAAACAATGAACATCCAACCGATTGGAGCTATCACAACAGATTTGCCGTCCCTTTTTGAAGAGTTCTATTGTATATCTCCGAAGATCAGCATCATATCTTCACCAAATTAAAATGGGACCACCTCAGGAGTATACTTTTTCAAATAAAAAAAGAATTTTGAGAATCGGTCCACAAATGGGAGAGAAATCAGGTAAATTGTACACTTCTGCGTACCCCCTCAGAGCATACAGGCGTGATGTTCCGTCATGATATTGTATAAACAATGAACATCCAACCAATTGGAGCTATCACAACAGATTTGCCGTCTCGTTTTGAAGAGTTCCATTGTATATCTCCGAAGATCAGCATCAGATCTTCACCAAATTAAAATGGGACCACCTCAGGAGTGTACTCTATCAAATGAAAAAAGAATTTTGAAAATCGGTCCACAAATGGGAGAGAAATCAGGTAACATACATAAAAAAAAAAAAAAAATACATACACACGAACATATAACCTCCGCCTTTTTTGAAGTCGGTTAAAAATTGGTTTTTCGTAGTTAACGAGTTTCCTTCCGAGAAACGTATGGTGAAACGAGAGTTCTCGCTTTAGGATTACTTACGTTAGGCATACCTAGCTAGACGTAGTTTACCTTGGCGTTAAAGAAAACGTCTTGAAGCAATGAAACAAAGCAAAACATGGATTTATCTTATTGATTTTGTAAAGTAACCTCCTAAGTTACGTTGTTCCAACCTATTAGCAATTTTAATCGTCCTTCATTCAATTGCTTCGTCAGGTCATGCATATAGTACCTAGTACAGTCACGAGCACTCATACGAAAATTGTAAAGCCACTTATTCGTGAAACAACGATTGCAACTTCGAGATAAAGAGACCAATTTATTTTCATTTTATTTATTTTTTGAGTATGGATGGCTTCCAAAGTACTGTGTTTAGAATTTCAGTAGAAGAATTAATCACTTAAAAGTTGCTATAGTTCTTAGCTGCCAGTTAAGATTGCAATAGCGGTCATTTTATGACCCGCCGACATTTGTTAAAAATGAGTTCTTTCGTAATTCAAGTCTTTAATCGTCATCTATTTATTATTTAATTTATTTTGTCATCCTCAATTTAACTTCTTTTAGGTTAATCTGGAACAATGTCTATGATTGTATGTATTTTGAATTGGGCGTTGTAGCTGCGCCACAGTACTTTATTTTTGTAGTTATCTTCGTTTTTCCTGTGTACTCTGTAAACTTAAGTTGTTCCAAATAAACTTTATTATTATTATTATCTATAGTGATCTTCAACATTTTTTCTAATGAAAAACTATACATAATTCATTTGTATTGGTTCGTACGAAAAGATATTAGGGAAAGGGCAATGACCGCTATTGCGATCTTACTGGCAGCAAGTATAGGTAGGTATTATACGGTGATATTGTTTATCGACCTAATTTCATATCGGTTTCCTTATATCGTTAGACGTATTAGCGAAGTGCAGCTCTCTCTCTCTCTCGAGTACATGCCGATCGATATGTGATTAGAGTAGGTAATACCCAATTTCATAAGCCAAAATATTGCTTGTGCCACTTACTCCAAATATGTCCCGGTTAACGTATGTCGTACACGCCCCGGTTTCATACATTTGGTGGAAAATGCCTGACTGGAAGAACGTGGACGAGGCGAAAAGAGTGGGTTAGGATCGTAGCAGGTGCGTTCTGTGTTTCTGCCTCCCTGGGCAAAAGGAATGACTTTGTTTATCTATACTTATATTATAAAGAGGTAAAATTTGTGCGTAGGGGGTAATCTCCAGAACTTCTAAACTAATTCTAAAAATTCTTTCACTGGCAGAAATCTACATTATTCGTGAGTGCCGCAGGCTATAAATTATATTTATATCATGCATATGAGCCGAGCTATTACATTTTTTACGTACGAAGTCGCGGGCGAAGTGCTAGTGCATACTATGTAGGTATATGTAAGACAGGTTCTTGACTACTTTAAACTATGGCATAGCCCTTTTTGACTACAATAACTGTTAGGGGCCGCGTCTACGAGCGAGAGAATCGCGGCGATATTAACATCCTTGCCACGTTTTTCTATTCACTCTCTTTCGGGCCGTCTGACGAGCGAGAGAATCGCGGCGATATTTTCGTATAGAAATAGGTACGTCAAATCGCCGCGATTCTCTCGCTTGTGGAAGCGGCCCCTTAGCAGGTTTGTATTTTTCAGTTAGGTTACGTTCTAACTAATACTTATTCCCGTTACTAATACTAGGTTTCTTAATGTTAGCCTGAATAAAAGCGATATTGAAAACCTACTTCAATCCATATCTTTTAGATGTAACCCATGCCCCTGGCTGGAGGCCTTATACACTCAAGGCACCCACAGGATAGTCCAGTTAAGCATCATAAGTCAGCCTCATAGGATGACATGCGAGACGCCATTGCAAAAAAAAACTAAAAGATGTGACCTATTTATTTTTACGCCAGCTCTGTAATTGCTAACGCCATTAAATCTGAAAGTGTTTAATTGCTTTGTTTTAGGCGTTACTGCGTCATGTAACAGGGTGTGTTTGCTTCGAATATGTTACAGTTATACCTACAACGAAGGGAATCCGCTGAATGCGTGAAGGACAGAATCGACCGACGAAGCGACTCTTAGGGGAGGTCTGTGCCCAACAGTGGAAGTCTTCCCGCTGATACGATGATGATGATGAAACAAGGAAGTGGACTTCTTGAGTCCGTGTTGGCTTAGGTTTTAAACTAGCTGTTACACGTATGAGGACCCTGATTCACAACCATGCGATTACTCATTGAAGGCTAATTCATAATCGCGCGATCACCATTTTTAATGTCATTTGACATCTAAAACTATGACAAGGTTTTATGAACGGTTAAAGTTTTCCTAAGTTTTCTTTTTCGCACGTAGCACATACGAGTATGTATTATAGCTAGTAGCGGTTTGAGAAACAACATACCTAGTTTTTGTTTTCTTTTTCCTCAGCTTAGAAAAAAAATAAAACTTTTTTGCCAAAAATAAAACCGACTTCAAAAAAAACAACAAACAAAAAAAACACAAAAAGAAAAGGACAAAAAAATACACTAAAAGAAAAACAAACAAAGGTGACCTTGTTTAATTGATTTAGTGTTTTTGTCACCGACTTCTGAAGCTTGACCTTTGATTGATTTGGTGTTTTTCTCACCGGCTTCTGAAGCTAAAGTTATTTTTCACTTTTTTGTGGTTTTGTTTTAGTGTTCTTTTTTTGTTTTTCTTTTAGTGTATTTTTTTGTCCTTTTCTTTTTGTGTTTTTTTTGTTTGTTGTTTTTTTTGAAGTCGGTTTTATTTTTGGCAAAAAAGTTTTATTTTATTTTTCCATTTTTAGTTGTAATATCCTATATTTACAAATATTTGCTATGCATTCATTGTACATGGTTAACAATACATGTCATGGTAATAGGCTTATCCCCAATAAATGGAACATAACATGCCATAACTGTTGAAATCTGGGTGTACTGTACACATCTATGTACCCCTCAGAGCAAACAGGTGTAATGTTACGTCATGATGTTGTTTAAACAATGAACATCCAACCGATTGGAGCTATCACAACAGATTTGCCGACTATTTTTGAAGAGTTCCATTGTATATCTCCGAAGATCAGCATCAGATCTTCACCAAATTAAAATGGGACCACCTCAGGAGTATACTTTTTCAAATAAAAAAAGAATTTTGAGAATCGGTCCACAAATGGGAGAGAAATCAGGTAAATTGTACACTTCTGCGTACTCCCTCAGAGCATACAGGCGTGATGTTCCGTCATGATATTGTATAAACAATGAACATACAACCGATTGGAGCTATCACAACAGATTTGCCGTCTCTTTTTGAAGAGTTCCATTGTATATCTCCGAAGGTCAGCATCAGATCTTCACCAAATTAAAATGGGACCACCTCAGGAGTGTACTCTATCAAATGAAAAAAGAATTTTGAAAATCGGTTCACAAATGGGAGAGAAATCAGGTAACATACATAAAAAAAAAAAAAAAAAAATACATACACACGAACATATAACCTCCGCCTTTTTTGAAGTCGGTTAAAAATTGATTCATCATCAAAAAACGCTACAAATTTCAAGTAAACTTAAAGAACAAAGAACGAGAAATTCAAACGAATTTTATATATACGCAATACGCGTATGATTTGAAGTTCGATTTTTTTTTCGCACCAAAAAGAAAAAAACGGAGTACTGTATACCATTTGCTTTTACTCCGTTCACCTATTATAAGTACCCATTTTTTTGGAAAGTGATAAAAAAGTCATTCTGTATATTCTGTTAGATGCTATCATTTCAAATTATTGTGTTCCATTTTGTAATGTAGCTGGTATCTGGAGCCCTTGGGATACTGCGAAGATGCTTAGAGAGACAACTTTGGTTCTAGATACCTTCTTTTGGTATAGTCATAGGTTACTTATTCCATACAACGTTTAATGTTCCGCAAAACCCGATAAGAACTTTTCATTCTTATTAATCTTCTGGTATTCAATATCTTTGGTAGTTACGCTTTCCGGTGTCTTCTTTTCTGAAAGAACCCCAGGCAGCATCACTAGGTTGATTCATAACTTAGAAGAAGTTCTTCACAAAACTACCTTCATTTCGTTACCTTCTTTCTAAGCTTAGATTTTTCATTCCATTCCCATACAGAACTAAAATGAATACCAGAGTATCGATTATAAGTTGGATAGTTGCGATCAGCATCAACCTTTTGGGATTCTCAAGACTACAGCACCCTTCTCTCTAGGGGTCCACTGGCCCTGTTTTACTACCCGGACGTACTCACAAGTAATCACAGTTCTGTGTCACCTCGTAAAAGACACACACTTTCGGACCGACAACATACTGAGTATAGGTACTGACGCGGTTAAATCGAAATCGATACTGATTTGAATTGTATTTTGGCAATTCGAGGCAAGCCTGTGAAGGAATTACTCAAGCACCTGGATTGTATGCGAGAATTGCGATTTAATATCTTAATGTAGATATTGTTTATGTCGGAGAGACTGCTCGAGTGTTAACTTAGCTAAGCTAGCAATCTCAATTATGTACGTGTGCAGAAACACTGGGATTGTAACAACACTAATATAACTAGCGATATTCTATTTCCCAACAGCAAAATTAGGATAAGTGTTGTTGCCACATGTAGAAATGACTTCACTACCAACGGTTGGCTGACAAACATGAACTTTTTCATATGTTGGTGATTGTTATCTGTCGATAAAAAGACACTTCGTCGACCTCGTTATCATCATGATCTTCTATGTCAAATCATTTGGGTTAGACGGAATGCGCCTTTTCTTTGTTTATTTCACGAACTCGTTAATATTACATCATCATAAATTAAACTATTCCATGGATCCTTACCTAATGACTGTAATTTATTGGGTGTCAGTCAACGTTGTAGGGATTTTTATTAAAACAGAATCCACCTGTTGTAAAGTTGGCAGCACTACTGTTTGATAACAAGCGTAGAATGTTTTGGTTCAAACACGCATCGTATACATTATCCCTGAATTGACAGCAGCATTATCGTACTGTGTGCCGTTTGTTCCTTTTCAGAAGCGTGTGCCCGATGGCATTTCTCAACGTGGAACGTACTTCTATTCAAAATGTTATCTCCTAATTAACTCGTTGAGGGGATTCATTTTCAAAAATCCTTCGTTAGACCTAACGGTTCAGGCCGGCGTTACTGTTTTTTATTTTTTATTATTAAATAGTTTCTACATAGTAAATAAGAAAAATTAAACTCTATACTGAAGGATATAAATTAATAAGTAGTCCAATTTCCGTTTTCTGTAAAGGCAATCAGCACACCGAGATCAACACACAAGTCTGAATAAAGAAAAGAAGCAATTAATGTTTTCCCAAACTTCAGAATTGGCACTTTTCGTTCATGGCTTTTATTAGCATTTGAACTGGAGGGTCCCGTTGTTGAGAGCCGAGCCCTCCGGCAATAGCAATTATGGTACAACGGTGACAGTAATCAAACTTTAAACTGCGTTTGAAGAAAAAGCCTTTCAATCATTGATCCCGTATTGTTAAAAGGTCTAACGGTCAAATGCGTGGTGAGTTCAAGCTTATGAGATCGGCCAAATTCTTTTGTAATGAACTGAAGTCTTCTTACAAATGGTCTTTATGAAGCAAGCTCAGATTTTTCTTGTCCTTAGTGCCGGAAAACCTCATTAAGAGCTTCATTCGGAATTATTTTAAAAATGTAATCAACTGAATACATGTGTTGGTTTAACAAAGCTTTTGATAGTATCGTCTTTGTTCGCATTATTTTAATACAGTCGTAACTGTGTTAAAAGAAAAAGGTAGCTTTTTTATAGTAACTACAGTTGAACTACATTTTTTTGTATTAGTTGTTACATTCTAAACATTTTTCAGACGACATGTGCGCATCATAATTTTCCGCACATTTCTTTGGCAACATTCCGATCCATTCGTTTACATTATTTTCACGCTTCGATATCCCCGGACTTTTCACTAATGTTTTGAGAGATTTATTATTACATATAGAGAGAGACAAACGTTTTCGCTTAGGGTCCAGTCTACGAAGATTGACATCTGTCGAAATATTCGCGCACGTCTAGTATTTTATTTAGTTAAGTTATTAATTAATTTCCATTATAAGTATTTAGTGCAAAATAATTTTTTTAAAGTTCCTAAATCGCGCTATTGTTTGGTGAATCGGGCGTTGAAAAAAGGTCTCTCGCACCCAATGCAAATCCGAATTCTGTTTCAGCACTCCACGTGGCAACAGAGGCTATAGATATTGCAAAATCAATGAAACCAATAAATACCTTTATATTCATGTCTCCAAAGATTGCTCATTATTTTTGGTAAAACATCTAACTAAAATTTGTGATTTTTCGACTTCATTATTTTTTCGAGAGCTCTTGATGACCATGAAAATGTCACCCACTACTAAATTATTTCATAAATTTGTATTTGTATAAGTGATCTAGCGCATGTTTGCATCGTTTATTATTGTGTATTTTTTATAGTTTTGCATATCCCGTCTTTAGCCTTAAATCATCTAACTGATAGCTATTGCTCATATTACGGAGTGTTGAGTGTTGGAGCTAAAAGCTTTGAAATTATTATAGAATGTTGTTTGTCTTATAAACAACCATATCCATCATCTTGACCCTTAGAGACAGCAACTTGACAGATGTCACGAGATAATGCATATTTCATTTCAGGATGGTGCTTCCTTTCTTGAAACACAAACCTTCTGAAGTTGAGTAATAAAACAACCACATTATGGCTGAGCCATAAAACATATAAATATTTGCATCTATAAATTATCACTTGTTCATTAGGAGCTAGTTAGCGCTTCCACCACAGCAGCAGTTGTTACTTGTTTATTTATATTTAGATTTTTCCGTTTTCCTTGTCGTCTTGAAAGCGGTGAAGGTCATACGTTCGTAATGCATCCTATTTGTACATATATCACTATGATTCCCCATTCTCATGACAATTTGAAGCAGCGCTGTGAGATTGTGTACCTATCACTTTAGCGGCTGTCGTAGAATCTATTAGCTCGAGTGACAGATAACCGATTCGTTATCTCGGTCAATTGGCCAAGATTGCTACTATGTCACACCACTTATGAACGTTTATTCTTTACCATCTGCTTTTAATTGTCGATACAAATGGTGAAATGAGCTTATTTCAGGTTGTTGTTAGTGACCGGTTTCACTAACTAAGTAAGGGTTAGCATGCGAGTGGAATATAAGAACTTAAAATACGAATAATTGTGCCGATTGGTAAAATAAAGGATGTAATTTTGATAACGAAATAATAGAAAAAGTAATAATAAATGTACACTTGACGACGATTTTTATTGTTTCTTTTCCTTTCGTATAAATGTCAAAAAATAAGTATATCTAATATACAAAATGAATAAAAGAATATACAACTTGTATGTACATCAACATTAATTTCAAAGTACAACATCATTATCATTAAATTTTTAAATGTTTTTGAAAATATTATAAAATGATTAAGTACATGAAACAGACACAATTTTTCGTTATTATCTTTTACTTTAGTGATTGAAATTCTAATCACTGTACATACATTTATGATGAACGTGATATTATGAAAATGTTGCAAACAATAAATATCATTAATCTATTTGATTTACAAATAGTATTTACGTCATAACATGGACTCACATACCAGCACTTAGGTGTTAGTTTGGTAAAATTGTGCTTTGCTTATTGTTTTCAGCGGTTTGTTTGTTATCTTGTAACCGAAACGCTGTCAATTCAGCAAGCAGTCCCAACACGGAACGCAAAGGCGACGCAGAGGATGTCGGTTAGTGGTGTTATGATCTGAGATGCGTGTGCAGGTGAGGGCAAGCGCGGGAGTGGCCTGCGGTGCGTCGGACGCTGCAGTGGGGCGGCGGGGTGCGGCGGGAGGCGGCGGGGGGCGGGTGCATCACTTTGACTGCGTTCGGCGGCTGGGAGGCGGTGTATCACCTGGCGTTGCCGGTTGCCCTTCAGCAGGCGCGCGTGGAACGAGCTCGGCGTGTCGATGGTGTGCTGGCGGGAGAGCATCGCGTGGGGCGCGCTCACCGAGCTCTGACGGAACCATGGCAGGGATATTTTCCGCCTGCTCTTATGTTGTTTAGCGGCGGCTGGCGGTGGGGTGGTCCCCATCGCGCCGCCGACACGTGCCGGCGCGGTCTGCGGTCGCGACGCCTCCGTCCGTCACGGCGCGCGGCGCTGTCGCCACTGCCGCCACCGCGCGTCTCACCCGCGCCGCCCGCTCCTTCTCGCCTGGCTCGTCCACTCACTACGCAGCCTCCGTATCGAGCTACACTGCCCGAATTTATTCCACAAAGGCACACGCCGCAGCGTCGTGCGAAGGACGAGCCTAATCCGATCGTAGCGTTAGGAGAGGCTGTTGTCGCCGTAAGCGACAGCGGGGACGCCCGCCCCGCATGCGGCTGGTGGCCGGCGAAACCGATGAAACACACATTTTGAGTGACGTCTGCGATGCGGAATTAATGATGAATGTGACATTTAATTTTTGCACCGCAATTTAAACTTCCGGTTGTTTCCCCAGGAGGTAAGGGTAAGGTATCTTCGCGATGGGTCAAAATTTTCAATGTCCTAAATTTTGGAAAACCCAAAAACGCCATAATTGTGTATGATGGAAGTTTAAACAATCTGTTCCGGGTGGAGCTATCCGAGCGCGGTGTTATCGTTCTTGTCGCCATTACGACGAGATCGACGGGCTCAGTACTTAAGTCCCCCCTCACGCGAGAAAATCCTTCTAGGTGGAGTCGCTGCCACTTTTCACCGCTAAGGTATTGGGGACACGGCGCAAATTGGGACCTCGACATCAATCAAAAGATATTTTTAACAAAACAAAAAGAAGTATATTTTGTTAGGTGTCTTTGTAATTCATAGGGCACAAGAAAATATGGAGGGTCGCTTATTTTTACTTTCATTAAAGAACAACTATAAAATTAACTTGACCCTTAAAGTTCAATATCAGTATTTGGGAAACGCCTACGCCAAAAAATGACTTTTCTTATCTGGCAGCGACCTTTGGAACTTATTATTTACTAATAACGAATAGAAAGTATCACCCCAAGCAGCAGTACAGCTGAATACAAGCTGTTTTCAAGTTCGATTTTATACTGTAAGCTGTATAGCAATCAGTATAAGGGCTGTAGAACCGCTAATACGGCACTTAAATGCAAAAACGGCCCATGTTCTATTTTATAGCTTTTTGCGTTAGTTCAGTATATACAATAATACTATACAGCTTAAGTAATAAAACTATCGTCATAACTATTTGAACCACTTGCACCTCTGCATGGAAAACCGATCACCAGGTTCCAAAGTAAATCTACACATTTGACATAATTATTATGATCATTATTATAACTACACACATCAAAAGTATCTAGGGATCAACATATATTTTTGCAATAACTTTTCTCCTGATTGATATTAATTAAAATTTTCTTTAAGGATTCATCAAATAAAGTGTTTTCGTTTGTCACAGTAACGATAAACCAAGTCACCTTTGCATTAATAAAGAAATTTGCCATTTTCCTAATAAAGGGATTTTTGACATTTGAACCACTAACATTAAAGTTCGAAAAAATGACTGAAAACACAGTTTTCTTTAAAATTTTATTGGGTAACTTAAACAATTAATAATCCGTGTTTCTACCGCGAACACTAACAACACAAGAACATCGGTTTGGCATACTCAAAATGAGTTCATCCAAATCACGCTGTGGAATGGCCGCCCATGTTCGTTGCAACAACAAAAAAAGGTCTTCTTGCGACTGGATACCCTCCATATTCGGCAGAGCTCTTCTCTGTAGCATATCCCATGCATGCTCAATCGGGTTCAAGTCTGGCGACTGAGCAGGCCAGGGCAGGACATTGATGTTAGCTGCGGCGAGAGTCTGTCTTACAACTCTTGCGGTGTGCGGTCGTGCATTATCATGCATTAACTGAAATAAGGGACCGATTTGCACTTGTAGAGGAACGATGACGTCTGATACAATCGTCTCAGCATAAATTTGAGCGTTGAGGTTGCCTCTGATCCAAATCAACTCAGTTCTTCCGCCGATCCAAATACCCGCCCATACCATGATGGTTCCACCACTATAAGGATGGACTTCCTGGCAGGATTTTAATCGCTGTTGGCGTCCAGGGGTTCTCCAGTGTCGTATACGTCTTGTATCCGGTCTCATACCAAAACGAGACTCATCAGAAAAGCACACGAAACGCCATTGTTCTTCTGCCCAATTTCTGTGTTCAAGAGCCCATTGATATCGAATCCTACGATTGTGCATTGCTATAGGTGGTACCCGTAGCGGTCTTCGGGAATGAAGGTTCACTTCATGCAAGCGGTTTCTGACTGTTTGGTCGCTAATTAAGTTCCCTGAAGAGTGATGAAGCCTCACGGCTAACATCATGGCGGTTATTGTTGGAGCTCTTCGAGTTAAGATTTGAATGTATCGGTCTTGTCTCCGTGTGGTGCAGCGATACCGTCCTCCATGGCGCTCAGCCACGGTACCAGTGCTTCGGTAACGTGTCCAAAGTCGACTGATAACACTCTGACTTGTATTCAGAGCTAAAGCTACAGTACGTTGCCGGGAACCAGCTTCTATCATTCCCACGGCTCTGAGCATTTCTTCCCTGCTTAAATGACGTCGCCGCTCCATAATAACGTTGGTTTTAATCAGTAGTAGGGAAACAGTAGCACTAATAATGTCTTCAATGCGTTGTATGTTTTTATAGGGAAAATATTGACAGCTTATTTTCATCTTTTACTCGAATTTGATTGAGAGTTCCTGATTCAAATTATGAAATGCACCAAAAAGGATCCATATAAATTTATAAAATCATAAATTTATTACAAAGCCACATCTCAATCTCAAGAAATCCGCATAAAAATGCTTGATCCCTAGACACTTTTGATGTGTGTATTAACGATCATAATACGTAGTTATGTCAAATGTGAAGATTTACTTTGTTGCTTAACTTGCTTAAGGGCTATATATCCCTCAAATGGCTTAGCATGATCCTCCGTTACGCCTAAAATACTGCAGCATTAATTTTGAAATAAATATATGGTAAAGTTGAGGATTAATGCTAAGTCCTATGTGTGACGAAAACAAGATTCCATAAACTTTTCGCGATAGACAAAAATTCCAAATTTACCTCCAAATCGAACAATAAACCGCTGGTATTCAAAAAGTACTTCAAATTAGATCATGAAAATTTGCATACTAACTGAACTAAGTATAAAGCAGGTCTTAACTGTTCTATTTTTTTAGTCCATACAATACATTTTTTGTAAATCGCAAAAAAACACTCATTTCGCACTCTTCGGCCATAGTGACTAACGTAACAACCGCTTTGTAGTGCAAGCTGATAAGAACTTTATTCTAACAGTATTTGTAACGAAGTTTGAACCAGCACAAATAGAGTTGCTAATTTTAAGGTTAGAAGGGCCTTAACTGTAGATTTACCGATTTATGAATGTATCTCTATCTTCCTCAATAAATGATGGTTCACTATTATTTGGCTTGTAATTTGTAACGTCAAATACCTATAAATTTAGTATTTCCGTTATTGTTACGATGAAAACATATGTATTCAATCGACTCTTGTCAATAATAAAGACCAATGCTGCTTTATTTTCTAGCTGTCATTATTTTTTTGTTTTGCAAGACCGTGTACCTTATGAATATAAGCTTTAGTCCGTTCTAAAACTTATTCGTATAGTGTAACTGTATACCTTGTAACGAAACCAGTATCGGGTGGGTGATACTAAAACAGCCTGTATGCAGCTTTAACAATAAAAACTATTTTGGAGTGTCACAAAATAACTAACGCTGTTTAGTGGATGCAATATTTTCTTATAAAGATAAGAACAGCTTTTTACACTCTTCAAAAACTAAATTCAAAATGGGCTGCTATAATAACGTTTCCAACACTTTCGGACTGCTTGCGACGTATGTTATCAAAAAATAAGAGAAGAGAAAATTGGCTAATTTCAAGGTTTCTTATACTTAGATGCTGGTATATAGGTACAAGGTTATAGGAGATCAAGTAAAATTTTCTATTTCCAGTATTTAGAGTACCTACTTACCATCTAGGTGCCGTTGAAAAATTCCACCCTGTTTCACCTTGAACTTTTATTGCATCACTCGACAGGGTCAATCATAAGAATCAAATCTCTCTTACAAACATGATAAATTAAATGAAGCGAAAACCATGAAATCTAAACTTATCAATTAAATGAGATAAGATGAAGCACTTTTACGTCCGATTACCTTTGACGTCATTTATGGTATGAAAATTAGTGTAGTAGGTAGTAATGGGGTAAACCTACCATTGATTTCAAACTAGCCAATTGCCCGTCCTAGCCCTTTTTATGGTATTTCCCTAGGGCGTGGTTATTTTGTTGGAATTTAAGTAGCCGAGGAAGGGTTAAAGTGCTTTTGTGCGTTATTCTAGCAAAATATTCGTATTTATGTGCATATCAATGGTGGGATGTTATGTTAGTACATTTTACAAGGCTTAGGTAGATTTTAATCATGGAATAATGTCGTTGGTTGAAATCTATCGTTTAAATCTCTACCAAAGACTAATAAATAGGAATATTTTCTGAGGTGTCACACTGCCATTGTTATCAAATAGGTACCTAAGATAAAACGAAAAAGTTTCGATTTAAACGTACGGCTGATCAATCACCTTCGAGCCGTCAAAGCACTAACTTTTGATAGATATTTATTGCGGAGTTGATAGTATGTGAGCAAGACCAGTACCCGGCATTACGCGAGTGCTACGCTGCGAGGTATTTCAGTCTACGCGAACATTTCAATATGATTTTGTACCGCTGGATTAAATTAGCAAAAAGCGTTGGCAGAGTGCAATCATGTACGCTTATCGTTAGTTCGTATTCATCCTATTTCTTCTATGCAATAAGAAGGGTAAACAAGCCAACATCAATCCCAATATGTGTAACGGTATAAATAAACATGTTTACTATGCTTTGAAAAAGTTTGACGTAAGTCAGAGAATTTACATCTTTAGTTTATAATTGATTGGAGTAGAATCGATAAATAAATAAAGTTTGAACGATAATTCTAAATTAAAGAAGCCTAACAATGCCCTAAAAGCAATAGACTACGCGCTAGACTTTGAATATGAACCGTGTTTAAGTAGGCATAGTATTTCCACAGTCAGCCAGCTTAATGAAGTTGACTTCAGTTTATTAAAAAATAAAAAAGCCGTAAGCTTTACGGTTCGCCGCTTGGCGCAAGCGGCTGGATAAAATTGATGGCTTACTATGAACGTCCATATAAATTAAGATGGCCGGCAATCGTTTCTCCCGCGCCTTATTCCGCTCTTGTATTTTGTCTAACGAGCGGCCTTTTGTGTACGTAGATATACTTAACGAAACGTTTCGGTTTAAGGGTAACTCGCCCGTATTCCTCCCGTCCTTCCTGGCGTACCACGCTTGCGACGCTACTCACCAACCAGATCCGTTTAAATATTTTTGAGGTGCCTAAATCATACAAATATATAGGTACTTAATAATGTGCCTTCAAAATCTAGTCTGAAGTTTGTCTTCCTCGGAAGTTTCTCAATGACATGAACTTTGACCTTTGGTTTATTTTATTGATATGCCTTTGGATTAGCGAAAATCAGCTGTATACGTTTTGAAAATTAAATTAATTAGAGCTTACAGAGTGATACGTATTTTTTAAGTAGATAAGTACCTACCTAGTGAATTATTGGAATTGGCCTGAAATAAAGCCAACTCAGATTTTGATTTGTTGAATGACCGTTTCTTTTTTTTTCGGATGGGAAATCATCAAATGACCCCCTTCCCGCTCAGGGCTGAGCGGAAGGGAGTGTCCGTCTTTTACTGATCATAAAACCCATCCATGTTCTTTCTTAGCCCTTTGTGTTCCAAGGCCCTTTTTTCGATAAGTTAAATTAGAAAAAAAAAGAAAAAAAAAATTAAAAAACCCGACTGCGTAAAAAATAACTAACAATTTTAAATAAAAACTTGTTTTATTCTTTTCAGTTTTTGTTTAAAATTGTTAGTTATTTTTTACGCAGTCGGGTTTTTTTTTATTATTTTTTTATTTTACACTTTTTAGTTACTTAGATACACCGTTTTAAAATCCTCATGATGAGCACCCTATATCAAGCCGTTCAGGCTGCAGAGCGTGCCAAACATTTGAATTTGGCGCCAGAAATCCGCCATTTTGTTTTTATTTTTATTTTGATATAGGTACCCAGTATCACTCTCACAGTAAATGCGAATCTAACAACACCTCTCAAGCTAAAATCTATCGAGCCGTTCAAGCTGCAGAGCGTGCCAAACATTTGAATTTGGCGTCAAAAATCCGCCATTTTATTTTTTTTATTTTGATATACCCAGTGTCACTCTCATAGTAAATACGAATCTAACGACACCTCTCAAGCTAAAATCCATCGAGCCGTTCAGGCCACAGAGCGTGCCAAACAATAATACATACATACCTATACATACTTACATACATACATACTCTTAAAAAACATAACCCGTCCCTCTGGCGCAGTCGGGTAAAAAGATACTGACTGCTATAACCACATCATTGACGCAATCTAACATCCCTTCTGCCGGTGACTTTTTAGTTTTACAATGTAACCTACATTTTCGCTCGTAGCTCCTTTGCTTGTCGCAAATAAATATTTTCTTTCTTTATTTTCTACAAACAACCAATATTCCACACGAACCGAAATAGCATCAACTTGTTTTGCGAACAATGTTAATGTGTACTATAGTCTTCAAATACTTTATTATTAATAACAAACTTCGGATATAATGGATTGGTATATTGATTGGTATTGTAACTAGATAGTAAACAAAGGAATTTGTGGCGCTGGCTTGTTTGTAGGAAGGTGCTTACAGACAGATATCGGTAAGACACGAACTAGTGAACCTCTCAAATTACAAGTTGGTGACATTGATTAGTTACCCAGCCTCATGGGAAAAAGGCGTGAATTACGTACCTAAGCAAGTATATACTTGAGCGTTCTCAAACAGCACCCTAATTGCCCCCCCCCATAACACAATTTTCTATCTTATTCAGAAGGACTTTGAAGAAATTCTTAATACATCGTTTTATATAATTATGTTTGAAAATATCGCCTGCGTCAGTGATGCGAGCGTGTTACATATCTATTTCATCCTGCGCGCTGTTGGGTGAGGTAAGAAACGAGCGGAGCCCTCCCATTGCGAGTTGGTGACATAGATTAGCTACTAAACGTTTCTCGAGCAGATCACCGTAACCGCCTTCACATCCACGATATTTGCCCTTGCTCTCACCCCTAGCGTGTTTGCAAATAAAGTTCTTTAGATAATAGATTACCGTGAAAGGTTACCCGGTGAGCAGCAATTCGCCAATCAATAAAGGAGTTTGCTTTTCTACCCAGTAATTAACCTGTTGGTTCCAAACACTTCCATTGATAAAGGGCGCGTTGTTTATAAACTTTCTAATCAACCTCAGAGTCCGGTATCCGGACCCGTGTCCGCATTATACCGGTCTGGCCGTACCTTTAAATACCGGGCAACGGACATAAATTAAATTAATAGCCCGTAAAGCCCTTTACAGCCCAGACCACAGGCTCAATTTAATCAAGATCGTAATTGAAATCATATCATGTATAGGCGGAAGCATTATAACCAAACCAACGCTATTCGGTACTGAATATGATGTACACCTACAGTAAAATTGCTGTGAAATTCATTAAAACCTACACACACATATAGGATCTCGATAATTGGACCCGCCCGACGAGAGCTTTCGAACCATCCCTAAATATTGCGTGTACTCGGTGTACCGATTCCGTGAATATTTTATCACATACGAACCGAGATTTTACTCCGAATCATACAGTAACACAGAATTTTGTTATTGAGGAATTTTCCACGTAAGCGTAAGTGGAAAATGCAAAAACTATTGGTTCGAAATAGTTAAATAATTAAATAATTTCGAACCAATATTTTTTGCATTTATTCCCGGCACTTAAAAAGATTCTCTTGAATCGATATCTAAGTTCAGTTTGGAACCATTGGCACATATGGTGTTCAGCATTACATAGGGTCTATCTAAGAAAAGTTAAGTAAAGCCACAGATAATATTAAAGCATTTATGAACCACTCTATTCTATGTTCCAAACTCGAAACATAGTATTCTGTGTAGGATAAACGAAATTGCTACAGACAATCCAATTTAAAATGTTTAAAGCTGCACAAGCCGCTAGAGCACATAGACAGTGTTTTGTTTACTCTTCACAGCAGCATTTAACGCTGTGATAAACTGGGACACCTATAACACGTCAAGTAGAGGCTGTACACACAAAAACAGAAGTTGAATATATCAGCCCACGAAATATTTATATTATCTGTGATCAACCCCATCCTTTTCAAAATTAAAATCTCTAGTTGTGTCGAACGTGCAATCCTATTTCTAGAGTGCCACATAATAGAGTATTCGCGATTAGGCTTGTTGACTAAATTTGAAAAATTGGTTAATTTGCTAACTTCAAAATAAATATTATTTTAAAAAAAATGTACATTCACATTATATTTTAGAAACTACAGTCAATCAGATTTATTTGTAGTGGATACAAACAAGCCTATTGTAATGCATGATGCCATCAAAATTACTAGTGTTAAAATTGAATAAATATTGTTGGATTCATAACAAACAACAACAGCAGAGGGAATATTTTTTTAACGTGGGATAACTATAACGTCAAATACTATAAGACACCCTTGTCTTACGAAAGGATTTATAATTACTTTTAGGGCCTGCATAGACGACGGAGTTTTTGTGCGATCGAGTCTGTGGCGCACAAAATGTCTGCATGGCATATAAAAAGTCCGTTGCGGATTTTATGCAGACTCAACGCACACGACGGACATATTCAATAGTACATTACATCCCCCACTAAAGGTCATGGCACACTAGACAAGCACCGCACCGGCACCGCTCCAACCCAGCATTTAACTTGCTATTCAAATTAGAGAATTAAATCGTGTGTCATAAAATATATTTTATAATGTCTGTATGAAAAAGCTTACGGCGGGCGGTCAGCGCGCTTGCCGCTACCATACGACTCAACTCGCGGGCGACTCGGAGTAGGCGCGCGGCCCGCGAGCGGACCTCGAGTGGTCGGCGCGCAGCCGCCTGTCGCGCGGACCGCCTGCTTGCTGCGCGCCGACTCCAAGTTGCCCGCGGTTGCCCGTGAAACAATGTCGTAAACAAATGCAGCAAGCTCATAGTCCGGGAGATAGCGTTGCAATCAAAGAAGTCATGAAACTTTTTTCCTAAATAGTTTACATCATATTGAGCTTAAAAAAATCGCAGCTGCATGGCGGAGGGGGGGATTATGCGTCAGCCGCTTGCATAAACTTGTTTTTTGTTTTTGTTTTTACTGTAACTTTATTTTACGTGTTTCAAAAGAAACACGTAAAATAAAGTTACAGTACGCCGCCGGATGAAAAACAAAGAGATTTTTTAACTTGAAATTATCAAAAGTACGAAAACAACAATCAGCGTGGGTAGCGGTGGAAAGACCGTCAGCTGACGCAGTAAAAGTTAAAAATATTGGAGCATTGCTACTACGCTGTCGCCTCTTAAACTATAACAGAAAGGGTGTTAGTGAGGTAGATGAATTAATCCACGAATCCACTTAACATAAAAATATAATTACTGGACATAATAGGGGGCAGGTAGGTCTATGGTCACCATTTTTTTACCACTTCCGTAACTTCCCAATCCTCCACCCACCGCGGGTGCGTCAGCTGACGCTGGGTTCACTTATCAGTCATTCGAGATCGATGGACAAGGTGGCAAACGATCAGCGTAAAAACACTACCTAAAATGCAACGCTAGCTCCCGGACTATCCCGGCCAGTGCGCGGACTGCGAGCTTGCGCCTCGCGGACCGCGGGTGGACGGCGCGTCGTAGCCTAAATTCGAGGCAACACCGGGCAACAGCTGTCAAGCTGTGCTGGTGCAGTGCTTGTGCGGTGCTTGTGTAGTGTGTCATGACCTTAACGAGTGCCGATTGCATACTAAAAGTGCGCCGGTCTGGCAGATCGCGCGGGCCGGCGCGCCGGTCCGCGCGATCTGCCAGAATGACACGGAGTTTTTGGCCGCCGGATTTTTTGCGCGCCGTATGCGTTATGCTTAGGTTCTATTTTCACAGACTAAAAAGTGTGTCACGGATAGTTTGTCGTCTGCGCAGGCCCTAAAAAGTGCGTCACGGATAGTCTGTCGTCTGTGCAGACCCTTATGCTTCCATAAAATTATCGGTCGCTCGTCAGACGCTTTAAAGCGCGGAAAAAATAACTTGAAATATCACATCAGTCTATTTTTTTAAATATATTTTGATACTCAGAGGGTTTTTTTTAAGTCATTGTAAGCAATCAGAACAATTTGTAGGGTGGTAAATGTGGTAATTCATCATTTTTGTACGAGTTCAATAAACCAATGCGCTCATACAGCGACATTTAGGGATGTTTGGCCCAACTATGATTGGTCTGGCTAAAATAAGTACTAAAATTATTTCCTGAGTATCAAATATAAAAATTAAGTTTCAGACTATCGGTAAAATCAATTTTTTTTTTCGTGTTTCGAAGTGCATGACAGAATTCTGCCTACTAGCATAGCTATTCACAACCCTTCGATTCCATTTTTGATTCGGAAAGTCGTATGTCTATCTCGCTCGATTTCGTAATGTCAAAAAAAGATACTTAGACAAACAAGATAGAGTTTCCGAATCGAAAATCGAATCGAAGCGTTGTGAATAAGGGGCCTGAAGCATTTGGAAGTGTTAATAATATTTTTTTTAACACTTCCAAATGCTTTATTTTTTATTTTTTTACATTACTGAATTTAATTGAATATTTCGTTTAAATTAAAATAGCGATTGTCTTCCACTCTTCAGGAATATTACCAATAATACCGGCCGGTAATACTGTATGAAATATTCACCATCACCACCCCCCTATCGGGGAACCGAATGTGATGAATGTGAGCATTGGAAATACCGTGAAGTGGAATCCGTTTGTTGGGTTTTAGTCATATTATGTGCAAGTCAATTCTAAAAGAGTACGGTAAATGATGGATAATATTTTAGTTAGATATCCGAAGAGTCGGTTCTATTTCCGAGTTCTTTAAATTTCAATGGGTTGGGGAGAGTATTCTTACCAAATCTCCTTTCCGTGTTTGGCGACCGGGACGACGGAAATCCGGTATTAGCTGGTAGGTACTTATTAGAACTTGATGCGTCAGGGCCAAGGCAAATGGCGTAATCCGCGATAGTCATTATTGGGAGAGTGACGTCATCTAGTCCTGACTAACGGGGTAACAGTAACAATCCATTTGATTGAACCGATAACAACATAGTTTTTTTTTTAGGAAATTTCATTCTGAAATAAGTAAGTCAGGAGCTTGTTTCGTACAGACGTTTTATATGTATATTATATATATTATATTATTACATGGGTTTTATTATTTATGCGAAAATGTCGTTCGATGTAAAAGTCCGAAAAAGAAATATTTTATTTAAAACCTGGTACGATGAAACTGAAGACGAAGACAATCTTGAGAAAAAGCTTTGCTGCACATACATACATAAATACATCAAAATCACGGCTTATTCCCATGGGGTAGGCAGTAGCCACAGAACTCCACCTGCTTCGATATTTACATACTCCTTAGCAGCTGCTAATATACAACAACAACAGCCCATAACGTCCACTGCTGAACATAAGCCTCTCCCATGATGAGAGGAATTTGCCGTAATCTCCACGTTTGGCAGGCGGATTGGAGATCGCAGTGATGACAGACTAACAGAAAACGCTGCTGCCAATGGGCAGCGCCTCCGTAGACCGGAGAATGCTCCGGTCTACGGAGGCGCAAGGTGTTCTGCCTCAGACATTAGTCGCCTTATACGACACCCGTGAGTGTAATGGGTTGGTTCTATTCTACTCTGCCGGATACCACACGGCTAATATACATCTCCATAATAGAGCACTTACCTTATCGGAATCGGTGGTGTTCCCACTGCCGAAAGACGCGAGCGAGTTTCGGTCGAGATTCTCTGTCGTATCGTCAAGTATTGTGTCGTCCAGATCTCTGTAAACAAACTCGGAGTTTAGTGTTGTTAAAAATAAATTCGCTGGGCAATGATTTAACTCAGGGGGAACGAAGGTGGCGTACTTTTTCTAAGTCTTGTAAATAATATAGATTTCTTATCATTGGTTCTGGCCTTGCAAAGGGTTTTTTATAGTGTCAGTGTGGTTGCACTGAAACCCCGATAGGACGTGAGGCATCGTTTGAGACACACACAGCGCTCAATAAACTGACTTTAGAAGCTCTTTTTATAGTAGGACAAATAAAAAAAAAGTGACGTACCTGCTAGATCGTTGAGAACTGGTGGGTCTTACTCGAGCAGGGCTCCTAGGCGGCTGCTGCAAAGCACCGCTAAAGTACGTTTCCTGTTGAATGACGAACACAGATTAGGTTATTTTATAATAATGACCAATTTTCACATTTATTGGTGACTACGTGATTACCTAAAACTATAGCTACTTAAAGATAAAATAGGTCAAGGCAATTTTTTTGACAGTTGTTCAAAATAACATGACAAATTAACTTGTAAATTTGCTAATCCACTTTCATGTCTTTTATTTTTGAAAATGTAATTTAGTAAGATAATATGTATAAATTAAGAATAATTGTGTGGTTATAATACAGTGTACCATAAGAACCTTTTATAACATCTTCCGAGTCTGTTATGCAATTATACGATTTGCCTTGTATTTGTTATGCACTTTTATCATAAAGCTCATACAGTGTATCCCATAAAATTGCCAGTACCATCTTGAATACAACTAATTCAAAACACAAATACTGGCCACCTCAACTGCAATCGTCTGTAAAGTTGTGTAAGTACCTGTATAACTTCTCTGAGCCGTCGCACCCACGTCTGTTTGACTTCGAGCGACGGAGCCTTGAGTACGATGCGGCAGTCACTGGCCATGGGCTCGCGGCCGGTCCACACCGAAAACTTGCACTCGTCTCCTTCGATGTGCTCTGTCACACCGAGCTCGGAGGTCTACGTGATAAAAAGACAGTTCAAATCTAATCTAGTGACGTGTCTACACACACAGACTAACGCCTTTATCGATAGGCAAAAACTATAAAACGCCACCAGCTACGAATCTTAAAAGTTCTTATATACTACACTTGCTTGGAAAGTACCTTGATACTTTATCAAATTTACGGTAGAAAGTACGTCATTGCATATCGAACAAATATACGGGGAGAAAACGCATCTGAGCGGGAGAGAAAAGTGTATGAAAATCCATTTCTTACGTGTGTACAAGAAAAATAAATTACGTGAATACAAGAAAAATAAAAACATGAATCAACTCGAAAAAACAAATGAAGATCGGATTGCCGCTTTCCCGCCTATTTAATTTTTTTTTCTGTGGCCGGCCAGCTATTCAGCCATTACCTATTTTTCATTTTCATCATCGAAAAAATGATAAATATTTTGCCCAAATCTATGTTATTTCAAAGAAATAGTTGAAACTTAATTATAATCAAGTTTTTTTTTTAATATGTATTATTTAATGAATACTTTATTTCAATTTTACATCGTGGCTGTGTAGAAAGTTGGAACATGGTTCAATAGAAAACTGAACAATTTTTTTTAATAATTTGACAGCTGTCAGTTGAAAACGATACTCCCTAGGGCCCAACTTGGTAAGACGTACCCTCTACACGAAAAAATACTAAAGGCCAGTCACCCAGTCATAAACTCACCATAAACTTAGTCTTGTAAATGTATTTAGCTTTTCCATGCGAGTCCTTGACCTCTTTAGCGAGTAAGAGATGCAGATCGAAGAGGAACACGCGTCTCTCTCGTCCTTTCTTGATGATCTGGCGAAGGTCCCACACGTGGAAGGAGTCCTGTAGGACCACCTCGCCGAGGCTGTCTGTGGGCACGTCGCAACCCTCAAGAAGGGACAGGTGCATGGCGTCGTTGGCCTTCTTCGGCACTGATAGCATAACCTCGAGTCCGTCCTAGGGAACAATAAAGAAGAGTTATACGTTTGTCTTCTCTCAGGACTCTGACACATATATTAAACTAAGGCGATGACATAATTATAATGATAGTAAATACAAGTATGTCATCAATTTTGCCTGACGCAGGTCAAAGTTGATGACGTACATCATTATCGAACAGTATGGAAAAACAATTGGGAACATTGACATTGCAAATGGGAGACGGCTTGGGCCATTTCCTCATCTTCTACAAAGAGTATAGGCAGCGACAAAGGTAAGCAGGATCTTTAACAGCGTATCTAGTAGCCTACCATAATTAATATTATAATTCACACTAACAATGGTAAAGAGTAGAGACCGGATTATATGCAAATGCATATTTGCATACTGTGGCTGTTTTTTTTAATAATACATTTTTAGCTAAAAAATATGCATATGGTGTATTTTTTGGGGATATTTCTTTTATTTTAACTGTATGTGACTGGAAAAATGCAAAAATAGCCAGAGGTGATGTCCGTAAAACAAAGCACCTAAATTAAAATACTGCCCATTGAACGATCGTTTTCAAGTTGTAAAATATCTAAATTAATAGAAAGCTCAATCGTATCAATAGTACTCGGTTCTCAAGAAAATAAATAATAATATAAGAAATGTTGTACCTAAATTAAAAAATTAAACCATTTTGTAGGAAGTACTTATTTCAATTGTACGTTGCATATTTTGGCACTTTTGCTGCATCTTTCATGCATATATGTTTTGCGTTTACGAAGAGTTCTTCTTACCTATACAATAATCTTAGAAATCTGCCAATGACTATGCATAATTATGATTGCAGTCGCGAGACTAAACACAAGTAGGTACAGTCGTACATAACAGCAAAATGTTGTTTTAAGATTTTCGAAGAGTTCTATATCAAAGTATGTCAATCCTATCACTAAGCCTACTAGACTGTCTGTACCAGGACTGTATATCTTTTAACTTCCAGAAAACGAAAACAACACAAAATTGTACACGGAATAATAAACCTTGGTATAGTAAATAGTTTTAGTTCGCGACCGTACAAATGATGGAACTGCAAATACATTATACATAAGCGTAACGTTTATAAATAGGTATATGGGTGAGGAGACGTTTAATGTTAGCCGCGGAAGATTATTTCAATCAAATGAGTTTGTTATTCAGTTCAAGTTCATTTCGCACTTATTATTGTCGTAGGTAACTAAACCCTATTATTCAACGGCTTATCAATGTAAATAAACAAACAGAAACAATATTGGAAAAATTGGTATATGTAAGTAAAGGAGCCAAAAAGGCAATAACGTTGAATAAGTTACAAATCACATCATAAATTAAAGCATTCGCGCATTGCTGCCATTTTGTCCAGTTGATGACTTATGTTTGACGTAATCGTAGTCACTGAACACATCCTACCCACTTGACACGAAACTTAACCAAATAAAGTAAAATTATATTTGGTACTTAATACGCATATAATTGTTATATCGTCATCTACAAACCTGAATGCACATATCTAGCTAGCAATAAACAAAATAATGCATTCTTAGAAACACAAGCTTAACGATGTCATCATTACCTATGATCATATGTATCATCACATCACATAGCAAATTACTGACATCAACAAAAGTAATACGTACATGTTTAATAGCGAGCGGGCCGATCCTGTTTGCTCTCGAGTTCGTTCTAAACTTCAACATGATCGATGTTAGCACTTCCACTCCGAAGAAAACCATTACATTTTACGGATTTTTAAATGAATAAACACAAAACATTAACGCGACGTGCGAATACGTCCGAAGGGAACCAACTGTGCCACATGGGCGTAAGGTGGATGAGTCACGAGGAAAATATTGAAGTAAATCTATTGTTAATTACCACTAAGTGAACTAGTTGTTTAATCTCAAACAAATTCAACGTCCACTGTCTTTAAACTTTACTAAAAATGTCTGATACAACGTAATGGGTTGACGCCATTACCATTACCTCGTCGCAGAGTGATAATGTAGTCTGCCGGTTTATTCGGAATATTTTATTTGCATTGTCCTGAATCATCGAGGACAATGCCAACCAGATTACTAAACAAACGTTTCAAGGGAATATTCCTGAAACAATTGAAAAGTGGAATAACAAACTGAGCGCGGTTTAGGAAATCCGATTGTAGATTGAGGGACAGAAAGCGTAACTAGCGATGCAGATTTTTTCCGAAACTCATGTTAGGTACATACATCATGTATGTCTCATGTGAACTCTAGAAACAAGTTTTAATTGATTCCGTATACTTGTTTCTTTAGAAACAATTTTTAATGGATTTCCCGTATAGGTGAACATATTGAATGACCAAAAATAGAAAATAGGTTCATATTCTAAAATTGACTTTCGAAATCCTTTGAGGCTGCACCCAGAGCTCGTCAATTTGTACCAGGGTTCGAAGTGAAAATTATCTTGACAATAACAAAAATCGTAAAACAATAATAATTAATAAGCTCACGTGTATCCGAACGAGAGCAGCGGTGGCCCAGTGGTGGCGGCCTCGACTTACGAACAGTATGTCGTGGGTTCAAACCTAGACAGGCGCATTACTTTGTATAATTTATTTCATCACCACTGCTTTCAAAACGGTGAAGGAAAACACCGTGAGGAAACCGGCATTCTAGAATCAAAAAAATCGAAGACATGACATCTACCAATCCGCACTGGGCCCGCGTGGTGGAATATAGCCCATTCGCTCTCATAGAGTGGGAGGAGGCCGTGTGTCCCAGCAATGGGAACATTAATAGGCTGATGATGATGTAACAGATTTTTTTATACATTTGTGTTCAAACTGAAGAATGAAACAATTAGTAATGACAGAATCGTAGGACTAGTGGGAAAAAAAAGTCCCACTAGTTCTACCGTAGAACAGTGTAGTAGAACTAGTGGGAATGATCCATTCATGAATGTAAAAAAAACCGGCCAAGTGCGAGTCGGACTCGCACACGAAGGGTTCCGTACCATTGACTATATTTAGTATTTGTTGTTATATAGCGGCAACAGAAATACATCATCTGTGAAAATTTCAACTGTCTAGCTGTCACGGTTCATGAGATACAGCCTGGTGACAGACAGACGGACAGACGGACAGACCGCGAAGTCTTAGTAATAGGGTTCCGTTTTTACCCTTTGGGTACGGAACCCTAAAAAAAGATCAAGTTATGAATCAACATTGATTTTCCTATATATTATCATGATAACTAACAAAGAAAATATTTATCTTGATAATTCGAACCCTGGATCTAACCCCATACCTCAATAGAGTCGAGAGTGACTACGAGTCAAGCTCTAGTTAAAACTACCTTGTTGTTTCAACCCTATCACTGGAAACAAACGACCTAACATAGCGACATAAAAATGTTGCCATAATCAGCAATTCAAGTGCTAACAGTCCGGAAGTAACAGTTTTGTGTTTGTTGTTCGGATACGGTTGGGTATAAAGTAAACTATTGTAACGCAGGCGGTATGCAATTATTAGTAGAAAAGTCCCCGTTTTCTGACCTGTTTTCATACATGCAGCGGACTGAGTAATCCCACGCATTAGTCATGCATAAAACGCCATTAAATAAAACGCAAATAAGATTTAGACGTCTGAAATAAGAATAGGAACGTCAATAACGTAAACTGTCACTTGATAGGTAGGTAAGGGGTAAGGTTAGCAAAATAATTTTACTTACGAAAATATTTTTTTAATTTTTATTGTTGCTAATGTTATCTTAAAATGATATCGTATATTTAAAAGCGTGGAAGTGTTAAATCAAATTTGTAATAAACAGATGATGACAGATGTAGTTGAATTAACACTAGTACGTGTTGAGTCAAGTACATCTTAGAAGCGACTGGTTTTATGCACCAGATATTAATCGTCATTTATTTTAGGTAGTTTTTGTCTATTAATTTGCGTAAAATACGCTTACTTTTTATAATGTTTATGATCGTTGTTATCTTATTATTGTTATCTTTATATTATTATCGTTTTTTAAGAGCATGGTAGTGTTTAAGCCTTGTATTCATTAGGCAACATTTGTTGATAAACGCTTTACGACGTGTTTATCACCCAGTTTACCGTAAACACTGTTTCTGAAACATGGCCGTACACACCTGTCAGTTGTTGCTAGGGTGTCGCGTAATTGAAAATAAAATAAAATAAAATATTATAATAAAATTGTGAGCGTAGAATATCTTCATTTCCACTTCCTTTTGCGACATAGGTATTAAATTCAGCAGTAATTTCGGCCCAAGGATATCTTTTTTAAATTTATCTTTATAATCTATAATTGAAGAATTCCAAAGTACACAGAAACATGCTGTTGATAAAGCTCTATGAGCATCGTAACCTGGTTGTTGGACCACACTACTTCCATGTTAATAAACTCGCGCAACACACGTCCACACCTTTTGACTTTTGCTTAAAAAACAAGATGTTTCGGCTTGCTCTCCATTCGATTGGGGAGCACGGAAACCTGTTTCAGAAACAATGTTTCGTCACATTTGTTTATCAACTGTTTTCAGAGATGATGAAACATTGCGAAACACTGTTAATGAACTGTTTAAAAACAGTGTTTATCAAGAAATGTTGCCTAATGAATATCCGGCTTTAATCTACATCTTAGAAGCGATTGGTTTATTGTCTAATAATTATTTTAAGTGTATGCCACCGAATGTTTTTATTTTTGTTATGGCTAAAATCTCGATCTGTATTGGTGAGCAGGCTTTGCCTTGTTTGAGTCCAATCTACATCTCTTTTTGTATTTTTTTGGCAATAAAGAACTTTTTATCAAACGTATCTTTTTTTGCTGACTCTACCCAACTTCTTTGATTTGACAGCTATGACGTCTCAATATGGCGCGAAATAAATAAATACACCTACACTCGTTACAACTCTAATCAGAACACTAAACACGACTCATTATTTTTTCGATCCTAACCCTATAAATCCTGGTAATGATTTTCATTTAATAACTCAAAGTACGTATTTTAAACGGTATCTTATTTGGCAATTAGTTACTTAATACTGACGCAGCTTGTTTGCGAAAATGTCGGTGAGTGTAAAATAAGTTCAATGGGGTAGATGACACGCACCAATCAATTGAGATACTTTTTTAGAGCGGTCAAAACGCGGATCTCTCATAGATTTTGTATAACTGTGACGTCACTGTTTATTCAACTCAATGACTCAACTATTTATTGATTTCAGAGCAACTAAAAATCAAATTAATTAATTGAAAATAAATCGGGTTTTCAGGCCCAAAATAAAGTGTTTTTTTAGAGATAGGTTTCTGGGAAATATTGTTATAAGGTGTCATCTACCCTATTAGTAGATTCAAACTTACACTCGCGGACACAGAATACGGGTCAGTACGATAACGGTCAATAATAAAACAACACCAAGTTTCGGAAACATCATTAGTTTAAATGTCAAAATTATATATAAAAAAAAAACTAATATATTTTACATTGAATAAAAAATGGTTGGTTCCTCACTAACACAAAATAAACTTTAAAACAAAATTAATACTTTGATGTGCCTCCAAGGACTCTTCCCACAGATGCCAGGCGATTTGGTATATCCTATTTATTATAGTTATTTATGCAACTGTTGTATAATGAGGGGTATTAAAACACGAATGTGGGTTTATCACACGAGGCGAAGCCGAGTGTGATAATAGTATCACATGAGTGTTTTAATACCTAATTATGTACAGTTGCATACAAGACTTTATCTACATCCATGATATGAATCCTCCATAAAAGGTTCTGAAACCATAGGGTGTTGCAGTGTTCTAAGAAGTCTATGTAAATTCATGGAAAGTTTAATTGCTTGTATTTAATACAAACAAACCGTGTATAGGTAGTAATATAATTATTTATATTTTGGATTGTTCAATTATCAAAATTCACAAAGCTTGTATCACTCATTTTTTGTAAACAACAAAGTACATAATGCAATACTATTATCCAAATGTCGAACAAAAATGGCGGGATACGACGCGAATTCGAATTAACCTATAAGTTTTTTTTTTAATTACGGCGCTGTGGTAGTGAATCGCACATGCTAGACAATGTTCTTTTTTTAAAACGAGTTGCATAATGAAATTCAGTACAACATTATAACACCCGTTTGGGTGTTATAATGGTTATTATGACACTGGCTGTTTTAATGTTGGCCATAAGCTAACTGTTTCAGATACCTTTATAGAGGATTTATAGCATGGGTGTAGATAAAGTTTGTTATGCGATGTTGCGGGATATTGGTCCATTCTTCCTAACGCATGTTTCAGGTCTCGAAATGTAGCTGGAGCGGGGTTTTGATTTCTTACAGACCTTCCAAGCTCGTCCCAATCGTGTTCAATTGGATTCAGTCCATGCGATTGATGCCAACATCCTGAAAATAGACGTTTACAATTCAAGCTGTATGTGGGCCTGGCTTTATTGTGCATGAATATTGAATTTTCAACATGGGAGGACATGCTCATTCAGAATTTAAATTCTTCCGTGCGACTCCCTGAAGATAGCCCTAACCAATCCATACATATCCACCGCCGAATGGCACTTTATCCTCAAAACAAGCTGCAAGATAACGCTCCCCTGGCCGTCAGTAGACTCTTCGCCCAACCATCATGTGCATACAAATTCTGTATTCGTCAGAAAACATCATTTTTGGCCATTCTTGGCGGGGGCCAAGAATTTTGCGTGTTAGCGGGCGTAACGTAATCTTGCGACCCGATATTCCGTTTCAAGTTTTAGACCATTTGCAGGTCCATGTGGGGTCAAATTAGCTTCAAAGAGCTGCCGCCTTACAGTTCGCTCCCTTACGTCGTCTCTACGGGTTTCCTGATTTGTTACTTAACCTGCCGTGAGGTGCCGATTTCTGAGCCGGTCTGGTCTTATTATGTTCTGCCCAGTTTCTCGGAAACGTTGGACGACTCGCTGCATTGTAGAAAGTGACACGCCTATAATGTGCTTGATGTACTTCTCAGACTTCTGCCTTCTTCTAACATTGTGATGATACGTGTATATTTTTCTGGTGTTTGCGACGATGTCAAATCATGTTTTCAGTCGAAAACCAAAGTGAGAAAACAAGCACAAGTAAAACAACGGCCATTTGAATTTATTTCCATAAAGTTTTTAAAAAAATATACTTTTTTTAGTTACGTTGTAGATGATTTAAGGTTTTATTTCATACGATATTAAAAGTCTCTGTAGTATAAAGTTAATTTCATGCATGTACCATTATTAATTTGCAAGTTAAAGGGATGTGCGTCATTGACCCGTATTATTTGGCCGCGACTGCGTAAATGCTAGATAATCAAACCATTTTCGAAATATTTGGACTGAAATAACTAGACTAAATACTCTAATATAACTTGTCGATTATTTCTTACCTGTGTCAGATATTTGTTGAGTAAAGACAACAATTGAATGATGTTATCTGCCAGTTATAAAGCTAGCACTAATCAAGATTGTAAGAACAGATAATACAGTTCGTAGCCGCGGTAACCTCGGTTTTTTTATTGTATTTTTTCACGCAAATTGTTTGTAATATACTGTCGCGGTAACGTCTAGTGTCAGACTTGAGTTTTCCTGTCGTCTTTATCTTATCACTTACCCGTAATCTCTAACCGTCCTTTTTCCGATAATTTGGTGTATGTTAAACATATTACGTGTACAAAACGTAAAAATGAGTGTTCGTATTAGTGGTATTGGGGTATTAACCATATGATGAATGCAGTTGACCCTGAATAAAATATATTGTGGTTTATATTGAAGCACTTTACGCATCAATGAGATTAACGACGCAGTTTCTTAGGAATAATGTATATTTATGTGAAACATCATTTAATCTTGTATTATGGGGGCCAAAAATCCATTAACACCCAAATTGAGTGAAAAAGGGCGTAATACGCTCTCTAAATTTATATTAGGGGAAGATTACGGGACTATAGTTGACGGAAAAGGTTAACCCACACTCTCAGGTCTAAAGGGATCCCTACTACATCGTCAAAATGAACTTTATGTGCTTAACAAACAAACTGCGTGCTTGATAATGCTTAAATTCAAATTTATACTTTTTGCATTTTTGGCCGCGTAAACCCTGTGGCGGCTAAATGAAAAAAATAATGCACATTCAGTAGAACACCTTCTACCTTACAAACAGGATAATATTGTTTTTTCGCAATAAAAGGAAGGCGTATTTTCCTAGTAGTGATTAATAACATCATTCTCAAAAATGAGGATGTTAAAATATTACAAGGAATACGCGTTATTAGTCTGATGTTGTGTATGTAGCTAAGTCTCACACGTGCCCACTTTAAATCGTCACCGCAACTTTTTTGTCAAAGCATACTATTTAAACTACTTATACAATAGAATTTGGCATCAGTCCTATGTTTTGATTTTGAATACGGTCGTAATCCGCACAGACAAGAGAAAGCATGCAGTGTTATAAATATTTCTTGATACTACATTTCGTACAAAAAATACTAAAAATAAAATGTTTCGAGTACCTACGTCAAATATTTGTTCTAAAACTGTACAAGTATGAATCAGAAATCACAGTTGTACTGACTGACTGTCGTGTTTAAAAAAATATTTTGTGGTTATATAATCTAACAATGAGGATAAAAAACGTATTTGAGTTAGTATTTGACATCTTTATAGTGAATCAATGGCCTAGTAGAGTAAACCGTACAACGGAGAATAAATTATTGAACCATTTTAGCATTTGAAAAGCGTTGTAAACATTGTATAATGTGAGACACACACGTAATCTTGATATGATATGAACAACGTCTGTCTATATTAAATACTGACCTTGATCTCGCCTTGCCCTTCGGCGCAGCACGCCTGTAGATCTTTGAGCAGCAGCTGATACTTGGTGATCCGTTGCACTGGCTTGATCAAGTAAGCAGCGAGCGGGTGCTCCAATTTCTTCTTACGTTGCACCCTGCATCACAAAAGACAATCATGCACAAACTAAAGCACAGTCCACAGTCCGAACGAAATGACGGCCATTATCTATGTACAGTCTACACTGCTTAGTTAATGATTTTGATAACAGAGTCTTTTAGTGAAATAACTATTGTTGTTGTGTCCGGAATGCGATATCCTGCATCTGTACGTCCAGGACTAAATGCACAACGAAAACTAACATTTGTCTGTTCAAAGAACGAATGGTGATGACGCTTGTTCAATGATAAGTGCCTATTGTTCGAGACGTGCAACGGTTTCTATGGAGCTATCCTTTAAAAGGATGATAAGATGATAACAAACCATTTAATCGTTCAGTCTTCGAACCAATAGTCAGAACCAAATAAGAGTTAATGAGTTTCTCAATTGTTATGTTTCACCTTTGCAGCTATTTTGCGGAAACTACATTTATCTGACTATTATCATGTCTTACATAGCCGCCTAGTACAAGTGCAACACTAAACAACGAGACCCGTTGAATCGATAAGGGAGCTAAATGTGAAATAGTTTATCGGTGGCCACAAATAAACTTTACTATAAGTTACTGCAGTCATCTGCCTAGCCTTTTCCCAAATATGTTGGGGTCGGCTTCCAGTCTAACCGGATGCAGCTGAATACCTGTATTTTACATGGAGCAACTGCCTATCTGACCTCCATAAACCACTTATTACTGGGTAATACGATAACCCTCGGTAAGACTGGCTGTCAGACTTTTTGGGCCACTGACTACCTGTAACGACTGTCAAAGATCTGCAAATGACGGCTGGGACCAACGGCTTAACGTGCTTTCCGAGGTACGGAGGAAACGCGGTATGTAATGGGTGGTCACCCATCTACAGACAAACCTAGGCAAGCATGGCTTAACCTAAAGATCGACCCGAGCGGCTCTTATTATTTAGCCATGGGATATGAGTAACTGCAGTGTTCCTATTTAATACTAAATTTAATATGAGTAACTGCAGTATTCCTATTTACCTTATACACAGACCTGCAAAAATAAGTATCACACTTTTAAAATTGCAATAACTTTTTAAGTACACAAGATACTTTCGAAACAAAAAGGACTCCAAAAAGAGTTTAATTTTTTACATAAAAACTACTAAAAGGTGATAAAAATTTCCATAAAACGTTTTTTTTATTTTAAATCTCTAACTTCTATAGAGTTTAGAAAAAAATGAAATTTTAAAAGTGTGATACTTATTTTTGCAGGCCAGTGTAGTTTAGAGGTACCTACGTAAGTAGTTAGAAATTATTAACGGTCGTAAAAACTCATCTTAAAGACAAGTAAAGTTTCTAAATATGGCTGCCTGTCTCCAATTTTTCTGAAGGCGCATTCAATGCCATGGTAATTATTGATGAGATTCAGTTACCTCTAATATCCTAGTGATTGCAGCACATACTCTTTGTGCAATAGTCAAGGGTTGGGATGCGTCCCATACCCTATTTCTTATTCTCAAAACAGCCAATGCAATGGATATATATCTAGCACCATATTTGTTTGTTGCATCAGAACACCCAATATACGGGATTCGGTAAATGTAATAAAAGTCTTCATCCACTGCAGTGCATGTTATTGGCGCGAATTTCAACGCGCCCTGGTTTGCACAACGCGATGAATATTTATGAGTATTCGCGAAAACAATTCGTTGAACGTAATTTACAGCTTTATTAAAACCCTTTTGCTCTTTATATTAGATTTTGATGTAGTTTTTGATACAGATTGTGTAGAAACGATCACGGCTGAACTCAAATACATCAGGACGATTCAACCAAAGTCTTTCAATCAGGTCTCACAAGTACACCCCACTCACACCCCCTCGCCGCGGTCTACCTCGACGGTGATTCCCTCTGATAAATTGGGTCATAACTACGATAAATATAGTGTCGATATTAGCACTTATATTGAAGTTGCGTTTACTTCTAAGAAGACACGGTGAAACATACTCAGATGTCAAGGTCTCTATCAAAGTCCAGATATATGACGGTTGCAATAACTAGTTTTATGCGACGATATTTGCAAGGTGAATTCGAGCTATTTAAAACCTATTTACACCTAGTACCTTTAATACCACAATATACCATTTTTTTTCTTTCTTAGCCTGTCATTGTGTCCCACTGCTGGGCAAAGGCCTCCCCTTTCTTTTTCCAAACCTCTCTATCTTGTGCGATATCCGGCCATCACTATCACCATCACTATCACAACCACCATATTTCACGCAAATAAATATTATTTTTTTCTAAAGGAGTGACTATAGGGAACGTGCAGGAACTATAGGTGGCAGCACTAAATCGAAAAAAGAGACACTATGCGGACAGTAAAGGAAACTTATCAGACCTGTCATCGTGCTTTCAGTTATGTAAACAAAATTATCTCTTCAACTAGCTGTTGCCGGCGGCTTCGCCCGCGTGCAGTTCGGTAACTGTCCCACTGAATCATACTAAAGGGATAAATAGTGTCCAACATGTTAATCCTGGTACACTATCTATGTGCCAAATTTCATAATCATTACAATTTATTATTATCATCACAATCACCATCACTATCACAACCACGATCACTATCACAATCACCATCACTATCACAACCACGATCACTATCACCATCACTATCACTATCACAACCACCATAATTATCACAATCATTATCACAATCACAATCACTATCACAATCACCATCACTATCACAACCACCATGATTATCACAATCACCATCACAATCCTCATCACCATCGCTATCACCATCACAATCACCGTCACTATTACAATCACCATCGCCATCACAATTACTATCAAAGTCACTATCATAATCACCATCATCGCACCATTATCACAACCATTATCATCGAATCATTATCACAATCACCATCACTATACTTCACTATAGTTGGTCGAGAGTCTAGAGTCTGGTAGTGTTAGTCTGTAAGGTATTTATCTATGGGCCAAAGTAGCCTGAAAATAAAGGATATTATTATTACAATCACAATCACCATCACAATCATCATCACAATCACCATAACAATCACTATCACAATCACTATCCTCGTTATCACAATCATTATCATAGTTATCACAATCATCTTCATCATTATAACAATCACCATCACTGTCACAATCACCATCACCATCATAATCACCATAAAAATCACCATCACCGTCATCGTAATCACAATCATTATCATTTTAATCACAATCATTATCATCATCCTCGTTATCACAACCATCGCTATCACCATCACAATCCCCGTCACTATCACAATCACCATCACTGTCCTAATCACCATTACAATCACAATCACTATCACAATCACCATCATCGTTATCATACTTATTATCATCGTAATCACAATCATTATCATCGTTATCACAATCATCATTATCAGAATCATCATCATCGTAATCACAATCATTATCATCGTAATCAAAATCATCATCATCACAATCATCGTCGTCATTATCAAAATCATCATCATCGTAATCACAATCATTATCATCTGGATCTCAAAATAAATGCCATTTTCGTAATCAGCACCCCTGATAATCTTGGTATCGACACCCATATTGATTTTTGGACATTTCAACCTTATCGCACCCCAACAGGGAATGGTAGTATTTCAGGTCTGCCACATTAAATCTTGAAATCGTTGTTTTTGTAATACACCCGACCCAATTCACCATAAAAACAATACCTATGATGAATTTCAGGCTTTGTTACCCCATTTCCCCCTATAGGGGTTGAATTCTGAAAAAACCTGAAGCACAAATGTTAACTCATTTATCGATAGAAGTACTCCCGTTAAGTTTCGAATAAAGTAGTCTTAACTAATCCTATTTCCCCACGTAATCTTTGGACCCCCCTTAGGGGGTGAATTTTGAAAAATGCTTTCTTAATGCACTCCTAAACCTCATAAAGGATATATAGGTATGCCAAATTTGGAATCTCTAGACTCAGCGGTTTGGGCTGTGCATTGATTTTTATACTTTTCCACCCCATTTCCCCCTCTTAGGGGTTGAATTCTGGAAAAACCTGAAACCCGTTTCTACTCATTTATCCATAGGAGCACTCCTGTGAAGTTTCGAATAAAATAGTCGAACTAATCTTGTTTCCCCATACAAACTTTGGAGCCCCGTTTAACCCCCTTAGAGGGTGAATTTTGAGAAATCCTTTCTTAGTGCACCCCTAGACCACATAAGGAACCAATGTGCCAAATTTGGAATCTCTAGACTCAGCGGTTTGGGCTGTGCGTTGATAGATGAGTCAGTCAGTCAGTCAGTTTCTTCTTTTATATATTTAGACTAGCTGACCCGCGCAACTTCGTCTGCGTTACATAAGAGAGAGAGAGGGTTAGAGAGAGTGTGAGTCAACCTTAAAAGATAGATATGTGGTATCGTGAACTTTTTAAGAGAAACAATCCCGTCATACATGCATGATTGTTGAGTAACTTTTACCGTTTACGCAGTGCACGCAACGGAAGCTCTCAAAAGCAATATTTTTTCCCTGTATTTGCAACATTTTTCATTGATGCTCCGCTACTATTGATTATAGCGTGATCTTATATAATGTATAGCCTTCCTCGATAAATGGACTATCCAACACTAAAAGACGTTTTAACTCGAACCAGTAGTTCCTAAAATTAGCGGGTTGAACCAACCAAACAAAAAAACTCTTCTCCTTTATAATAAGTATAGATTCAAGTGGGTAACAATTAAATTTCTCAGAAATATTGTTTTTTTCCAATTAGAGGCTTCCCTCGACAGCCTTACGTTTTCACCCTTAGACACTCGATGATAGTTTTACCCTAGCAAGGTCGAAAGTTCTTATCAAGATACATGAAATGAGCCCAAACGCGATATATCTGCTGTATACTTTCGGGGACATCTGGCTACTGTCTTCAGTCTCCATCGTCAGACCTTCGATGAAAGTCATGCTCTTGTTAGGTCTAAAGTTCTCATCAAGCTGCATAAATGAGCCCAAACACCACATAGCTGCTGCAAACTCTTGCGGAGCTTTTGCAATTGCCTTCCGTCTCCATCGTCAGACCTTCGATGACTTTCATACTCCAGCTAGGTCTAAAGTTCTCATTAAGGTGCATGAAATGAGCCCAAGCACGATTTTTAAATTTTAAATAGGACCAACTTTGAGATAATTATACGCTTTTCACAAAAAAAAATATCATGCAATATCGGAATTACCTGTAAAAAGTTATGCATGGTCCTATATAAAAAAATATACGCGTTGAATTGAGAACCTCCTGTATTTGTTTCGTGTGCATAACACCAAATCTGAGGCAACTGACTCGGGCGAGTGTCATTCTATCACGAAAAATCTTAACAACGCGATTCAGAAAATTGAGTGAAATGAACAACGCCATCTATAGACACGGAAAGCGGTCCACACACACTATATTGGCTATGTAGATATTTAAAGCAGCGTCATATAGACTAATTTAGAGTACCTCTTGCTATCTTAACTTTTTTTAAAGACGGTCACAACAACAACAACAGCCCATAACGTCCACTGCTGGACATAAGCCTCTCCCATGATGGGAGGAATTTGCCATAATCTCCACGCTTGGCAGGCGGATTGGAGATCGCAGTGATGAAAGACTAACAGAAAACGCTGCTGCCCATTCTCTGGTCGACGGAGGCGTAAGGTGTTCTGCCTCAGACATTAGTCGCCTTATACGACACCCGTGAGTGTAATGGGTTGGTTCTATTCTACTCAGCCGGATACCACACGGCTAAAAGACGGTCACTCGATTTAAAAGTTAACTTGTGAGCACATGTTTAGTTATTAGTACCATTTTGGTTGAATAGATGTCGCTGCGAGTATCTTACATTTTAATGATAAGTTCTTCTTGAACACGTTAAGTTCATTTATATCATTTGATAGAAAGCACCGATTACAATGAAACAAAAACTAAAACCTTCTCTAAGTTATGGCTAATATTTGTGCATTAAATCTAACCACATTGTATTTATAATTTACAAGTGATGCTGTAACAAAAGACCCCGCACAGACATACAGACAAAAAAATTAAAATGGTAGAAATGGGTTCTGTTAGTGATCCTTTAACAGCCTACTATTTTTTTCTAAATATTTTCATTGTACAGAAACGCCACGGCATGAAATAGTTTGAACTAAAACGAAGACAAAGCAAACAACAATGATGACAAATATTTCAAAGCAAATTAGCAGTAATAGCAAAATATTGCAGAACAGAAATTAGTTTGAACGTGTATCGCGATCCGTCTGTGATTGATTCATTAGTTCGTTTTTTGAAACGTTTTATTTTTTACCTTTCGGCCTGCATACTGAAAAATACTGGCCACCTAGAAATTGGCATAAAAACTTTACATTTCATTACCTTTCAGCAGTCTCCTGCATTTTACTGAAACATACTGGCCACCTAGAAATTGGCCTAAAAACTGAAGATAAACCTCAAGTTCCAAATTCTTATTTCAATGTAAACTATGCATTAACGTGTTGTCGTAAAATTCAATTTGGATCATTATCGGCTTCCCAATTCTAATTTCAATGTAAAGCATGTAATAACGCGTTGCCGTAAGATTCAATTTGGATCTTTAACTTTTTTCATACAAATACAAAACACCCTTATTTATACCCCTAAGGGCTGAATTTCGTAAAACCCTTTCTTAGTGAGCATTTAGAAGCCAAAAGGAACATTCAGGCCCACATTCATGTCTCTAACTTTAAAAACATAGAACTTTCATACAAACTTTGACACCCCTTTTCAACCCCTTGGGGTGCGAATTTTAAAAAATCCTTTCTTAGTGCGTGCCTGCACCCCATAGAGAGTCCTTGTGCCAAATTCTAGACCTCACGGCCCAGTAGTTTCCGAGATTTCGTGATGAGTGGTCAGTCAGTGAGTGGACTTCTCTTTTATATATATAGATTATATTTTTTTTGAATATGATAAAAGTTATAAAATGGGTTCCGGTATATCAATAATGATCGTCAGTGTGGCCAAAATATGTCAAAAGCTCTTCGAGGCCGGCCATGTATTGGAGGTAAAAAATAATGTATATTACAAAAATTAGTTATTTTCACTACTAATATTATTGATTATTTCTAAATGCTCAAAACTCATACTTACGTATCCATTTTTGAGAGTTCCTATTCTTTGGAAAGTGATAAAATTTGACGCTATTTGATTTATTTTCATTTTTTGTGGATGTATTGGTACATCCAGAAATGCAACAATGCTTGATGATTAGCTAGAATAATAATTTTTACAAATAAAATTAATTCTGTTTACTTGTTATAAATGTCAATGTCAAGTATTATAATAAAGTATAAGATTCGGATTGGCGACTAAGTCGGCAGCACTAACTTGTGCACGTTCCCTAGACCGGTCGGTAGTTTTCGGAAAAGCATTATGATGAAACAGCTGTTGCATACTTGCATCTGCGACCTCAGTGTAAATAGAAGCGCCGAGGTAGCCCGGGAAATTCATATTTCTTACGTTTTTTTTGCAATTTTCTGGTCAGTGTCAGGCTGTATGTTGAACAAAATATAATTCACGACCGTAACACTTATGTATTTACAGAATTATAATCATTAAAATAATCAGATTAAGCTCTGCTCGCCTATGTTGGACAAAGCACGCACGTTAAACCGGCCCCGGCTTTCATTTGTAGTTCTATGACTAGTACTAAGGGGTGTCGTATTACCTAGTACTAACTGGGTTATCAGATAGGCAGTCGCTCCGTGTAAAATACTGGTATTCAGCTGCATCCGGTTAGACTGGAAGCCGACTCCAACTTAGTTGATGCAGTTATTGTTATTTTCTATTTAGGAACCAATTATCAGCATTAATGAATAATAATGAGGACCTCAGGGTTAAGCCGCGCTTGCCAAGGTTGGTCCGTGGATGAGCCAATTTCTCACCGAATTTCGAGGCTTTACAGGTAAGTACAGGTCGCGGCACGAAAGTCTAGCGGTGAACAAAACGTGGAGGGGATATCTGCTCATATTATACGACTGGAGAGCCAATCGGCGCAACGCACGCCCCAAGACATTCTTATTTTTTACTTCTGCGCAATAACGGTCACCGCTAGAATTTCGTGCCGCGACCTGTAGTCAGTGAGTGGCCCAAAAATCTGACAACTAGTCCTATCAAGGGGTATCGTATTCCCCAGTACTAAATGGATTGTGGAGGTCAGATAGGCAGTCTCTCCATGTAAAATACTGGTATTCATCAGCACCTGGTTAGACAAAGCCGACCGTAACATAATTGATGACATTATTATTTCAGCTCTGCCACTGGGTAATAAGCCTCTCCGTTCTCCTGCCATATTTCCCGATTTCGTTTACGTGTAAAGCGTCTCTTACCGCTCAAAGTAATCGCCGGCATGCTGCACGACGGCGGCATTGCTGTCGGGCTTGTTGCGGCAATACGACACGTACATGTCGAACTCGCGCGCCCACGTCACGAAACAATGGCCGACGTCCTCCGGCATCGTCTCGTACTTGTCCAGCTCCCGGAGGAACACCCGCTCGTGAAACCGGTGGATCTCTTCGATGTTGCCGAATATTATTTCCTCCTGTTTACAAACAAAAGCAAAGCTGTATTGTCTACTTGCATCAATACATGGTATTGTATTGTACAGTCAGCCTCAAACAAAGTAAACACCGAAAGAAATAAATATGGTTGACAACAATTTTGTGTTCCATAATATTGGTGTCGATTCTGTTGTGCACAAACTAAACTTAATTTTGGCTATTGCTATCTTTTACTAAAAGGCAGTGATGTCAAACTAGTTTTTGCCTTGCGCTTGACCGTGTTTTTAGTCGACATGTTTTTACGTGGGTTCTAAATTACGTCCGTCTCTTTCTCATTTTATTAGAGAGAAAAAGATAGCAATAGCCTAAATTAAGTTTAAGTTTGTGCACAACAGAATCGACACCATTGTAACAATATTTAGCTACAATGAAGTATCCAATGTGTTTTGTGTTTTCTGGCTCCAATATTACAGCACAAAGATTGCAGACATAATGAATTTTTGTCGATGTGTGTATCGGGTGTCCGAAAAGTGAGTATTTTGAGTGAACTCTTTTTTTTAGCCCTTTCTCACAGAGGAAGACAAAAACTACAGAACGCGTGCTGTTGATAAGGATTTTTCAATACACTTTCTCGAAAACTGGTCCATAACGCACTACGATTAGGTACAACATGCAATGTATTTCACACGCGTAAGATTTTTTTCACTTTCCCGCACGTGTGCGGGAATGAACATTGCCACAGATAACTATACCTATACTTAGTCAAAATTGGTTCAATGCCTATAGTCTGAGGTGAATGTTTTTTTTTGTTTCGGCAAATCACTACGCGTCTTTACGGCATACATATTTATTGAATATTAAAATTGTGTTTATAATTAGAATATCATAGATAAACATGATTATTAAAAACTAATAGTTACTTTTACACACAAATTAACATTTATTTGTGTTCTGAATTCAAAAATATAAAATAAATCTATTTTTTATATTAGGCTGTTTAACGGCTTCATACCTTTGCCTCCACTTCAACCTGGCGAAACCAGAGCGCGAAAAAAAAAAAGAAAATTGAAATCATAGTTTCATAGTTCGTGACAAAAATATTTTTCGTTATTTTATTTTATTTCTTCAAAAGTGTATTGAAAAACGTCGTTTGATACACATGGACATTTGTTATTGCAATTCTCGGCTCAAAAACACCCTCGCCTACGGCTCGCGTGTTATAATTCCGCCTCAAATGCAATAACAAACTTTCTCCACTTGTTTCAAAATGTACTATTCTTTTTGCTTTGTCTATGTTCATAAATCCCGTCTTACACGCATATACATATATAGTATATACGTAGTTCTTTTCAAAAGGCTAGAATCATAATAGACAGCGTTTTATTGTGTGCTTTGAACTGACATACAGGGTGTAAAAGACCTCATCACGAAGCCGAATTATTGCTGGGAATCAACTTTTTTTTTGGGGTGAAAAATCATGTTTTGTGGTTGAACTCAATGTGACGCACTCAAAACATTGTGCTGATTGATGGGTTGAATAGTACGGGGGTCGTGGAGGTGTTTAAAATAAAAATCTTACAATATAAAATTGTATTTAAAAAAAACTTGTCAAAAAGTTGGAACTTTGACCCCCAATTTCTCCGTAACTAGAAGGTTCCCAGGTATGATGTAGAACAAAAAAATGATCGAAATGACGGGGAGAACAAGTGCCTTTCGGCTTCGTTAAGAGGTGTTTTACACCCTTTATAAAGTAGCCAAACAGTAGTAGGTTTGATAATAGCTGCTGAAGTCAAAAGTTACTATTGAAAACTCTACTTACAGTTTGGCCACTGAAAGAATGCGTTTCTGAAGTCTGTCAGTTGGTATATAAATCTAGCGCAAAATTATAACATTTATTGTTACTCGATTTAATGATATCGTTTTTAATAATATTATTTGTTAAGGCGCTGTCAACACCAAAATCGCGCACACTGTCTATTTGTATGGGAGAAAACGAAACGTCACTATTACTGGGCGGCCAGGTTTTAGAAGAAAATAATGAATAAATAGTGATATAAAAAAAAGTATGGATTATTTGTACTCGTTAGCGGTTTAGGTATGAATATGTTGACTTCATGTTTTTAATTGCAGACCCATACGTCAAAAAAATAAAGATATGGGACCGTTAATGATGATTTTAAGACCAATCTTTGCAATTATTTTCTATCGAGCCGATTTCGTCGAAATATGTATCGAGTCCGTCCAAGGTCTTTGAAATATGATCAATATTAACATATATTTTTTTTGCCGTGCTAGAACAAATAGTTTTTCTTAAAAAACTGCTTAAATAACATCAATTTCAACAAATTAGGTGTTGTCAGCCCCTTAATAGGGCAAAAAACGATAGTTGTATGTTTATCGTAAATTCTTCGCCACTTCAAAGTTACATCGTCCTTTCGCTCACAACCTGTCAGGAACGCATTCTCTCAGCGGCCAAACTGTAGGATATATTGCACATAAGTACCCATAATCAAAAGTACTATGTTCCTTCTATTTAGATACATGCCTTCCCTTTATAAGAGGGACTGGTTTATAATAATATACCAATCGAGCCCGGTAGATGTTACTTCTCCATTTTTTTGTTTTAGGATACGTCGGTTACAAATTTTCCTTCACCGTAATTTGGTGGGATGTCAGTTTCTGTTAATTTCCCACTTAATTTAATACACAAATAACCGGCCAAGTGCGTGTCGGGCCACGCGCAGTATAGGGTTCCGTAGTAGCCCGTTAATAATAAAAAAACCGGCCAAGAACGAGTCGGACTCCGCACCAAGGGCTCTGTACAAACTTTTTAAAGGACAAACTTAACTTTGCTGTTCGATCCCTAGAAACGGCTATTGCTCCAACCGCAAATAATAAGTTTGTAATAGTAAGGTCGCTTTTTTTTTGTTACGAAACTACATATTTACGGTTTTCAGAAGCTTTGTGCCAAATTTCGTGATTCTAGGTGAACGGGACTTCCGGTTGGAATTGTCAATTTTGGTTAAAAGCAATAAGACCTTGCTTTCAGCACAAGTAAAGGAAAAATTCCGAAAAATAAAAAAGTTGAAAATTAAGGTACATTTTGGTAAGTACTTGTAAGTTTTCGCGAAAATCTAAATTTGCCCATATCTTTTTATCGTGTTGACTCACGACCTTCATTTTATACACCTAATAGGTACTATAGTATAGACCTCAGTATATGGTATAAATTTCAACTTGCTACGTCCACCTGTTCCTATGAAAATCGGTGGTGACAGACGGACAAGAAGTGATCTTATAAGGGTTCCGTTTTTTCCTTTTGAGGCACGGAACCCTAAAAATAATAGATAATTATAAAAGATCAAATTTGACATCTGTTAGTTTAGCAACAACAGCAAATACTTCATCTTAGTCACATTAGAGGATTTATTCTAAGGATTATGTATTTGGTACAAAATTATCCGACACCCAAGTTCAACGACTAGTACTGCTAAACTAATAAATTTATCTTAACCGCTATAATTTTCCTTTAAAGTTCATGAAATGTGCTATCATCATGAATTTTTCCAGATTTTTCAAGCCACCAGTTTAGCTTTTGGAGGGGGGGACGCCCTACTGGAACAAGTATTTGCACTTTGAAGTTTAATATTTCGTAAATGGAACATAAATTGATTAAATTATGATATGATGAATTATGAGATTATGTAATTTTATAAATCTATATTATTAATGTTGACTTGGATGACTATTTTAATTTTGGATGACTATTTGATTAAATTCTGTAATTTTATTAATTCATATTATTAATGTAACGGACGAATAATTTCTCGCATGTTCTTTTGTTATGATCTTCTTGTGTTTTTTTTTTTTCTTTCTTGTAGTGGACATTATTAAATTGATTATTTTGATGTATTTGTATAAAATTGATAGAAAATTTTGTTAACTTTGATGAACCTGACTTTAATATTTGTATGTCAACAATGACAAAGCATAGTGCAACACTTATCTATTTAAGACCTTGACATGTATGATTAATGTATATATGTTCTTCACCTATGTTTTACAAATAAATAATTCTGATTCTGAAATAATTCTGATTCTGATTCTGAACATTAAATCGAAAAATAGTTTTAGCATTCCCGAAGTAATTTTAAAAGACCTATTCAACGATACCCCACACGATGGGAAAGATGAAGAAAAAAAAAACGTCGCCTCTTCACATGTAGGGGAGCTACCCTAAAAAAATATTTTATTACCATTTTGTCGGCAATTGATATACACACCTCTACAAAATTACAGCTTTCTAATACTAACAGTCTCTAAGCAAAACCACGGACGGATGGACGGACAGACGGACATGACAAAACTACAAGGGTTCCTTGTCAGGAATACGGAACCCTCAAAAACAGTATCTGTGTCTGTGTACTAGGTGTAGGTATACTTTTACAGAATAGAAACATACCTTCCCCTGTAGCGCCTGTGGCACGGCGCCGGGGTCGGTGCGCATTTCTCGCAGGTAGCACGTGATGCACGTCTCCAAATCTTTCACGTACGCACGCTCCGTCTGCAGCAACTCCGCCATTATGAACCTAAATGAATAAGTATATGTTTAGTATATTATTATGGTATTCAGTTATAATCTAGGTTTATTACTCTTTTGATAGCATTGCAAAAGAACGAACCCTTTTTTTATTTTGAGTATGAATGTCAATGAATTATTATAAAAACGTGGCCAGTCGAACAATGAGTTTTATTTGCGACTGTCAATCAAGAAATGATCCTTAAACGGTAAATAATACGTACTCTTTGCGCCTGGCGCTGCGTCGTTTGTCGTCACCGACAGCGGTGGGCTGCGGCTCGGCGCGTGCGTCGTTGTCGGCCGACTGCGACGATGCTAGCGACGGCGCCACGCCCGAGTCGCTCTCCGGCTCGCTCTCGCCACCCTCCATCGAACCGCTGAACTCCGCATATCTGGGTACGATACACACCAAGTATAAATTATTACACTTAATTAACTGATTTAATTTACTCTTTTGGCAAGCTTTCTCAGCCATCGCTCCGAACGTGCTATCAATAAAAGTAATGAAAGTAGACTTGTGATTTAGTTGACACTTGGCCAAAAAGAACATATCTAGACATATGGCTATGAATGGAATAATTTGGCTAGTAATTACCTGGCATCAACGGCGGCGACCCACTCCTTGATCTGTACGGCATGCGGGTGTCCCTTCTCCACGAGCCCGTCGGCTAGCTGTGCGAGCAAGCGCACTCGCTCGCGGGACTCTCTCGCCACGCCGCCGGCGGCCGCCGCTGCCGCTGCGCCGCAACGCTCCTGCGTCTCCTTGATCCATTCGACGGCAGCACGGGCCGAACGCTCAAACAAAGCGAACTGCTGGCACTGCTCTAAACGCTTCTTGCGGACTGTCCAGTGTTCCAAAACCTATTGGAAATAAAGAGGCTTAAAATAGGTGTCAAAAGAACATTGCTTACTTACTACTTTGTTGTTTACGGATACTTTAATTGAAAATGTGGAGTAATTCCATCAATCATATTTTTTGTAATCACGCAGTATTTGCACACATTTCCTGGCTCTACACACTTGCAATAAACTTTTCATGGCATGAAAATATACCGGTTGTAATATCACCATAACAAAACTCTTTATCATGTTCACGCAGAACGCACGCTTGAACTAGACGACACATGGTATACGAGAGAGTTACCGCCCGGGGCTCATGTCAGTCTGTCCTCGAGATACCATCGCGCGCCATTCAACAAAACCTTTTTGTTTCCGACTCCATTCTGACGCGGCGACACTGACACTGGCAATGCCACACACAACTAATAATAACTCTCCAATAAATCCGACGTTTTGCATAAATGTTTTCTTGTCACGTAATTGGAATGGTCAATTGTTGTGTAAACAAACAAACAGTTTCGGATCGTAGCGAAGAAATTGTATATTTGTTTAAAAACAGTAACGCGCCGAAATAGCTTTGCTATGAAAACATCCGATTGATATCTCTGAAGGGTTTTCCATTCATGATTATTTTTACATTTCCTGCGAACAATTTTATTGTATAAACCAGTTCACCTGACGACCTTGCCAAGCTAAAGTACCGTAAATGTTTTATTTTAATCAAGTGCCTTTGAAATTCAATTCTAATTCGTGACATAACTAGGTTGCAACTACTCATCATCTCTGAGTGCGTATTATAGTCCGTATGTAATCACTAGTTAGACTGATGAATTATCGCAACAGACACATCTGTCACAGTGTTTCGAAATCAGCTATATCTGATTACGAAACACTTGCATCAATCGCTGGAATCAAAGTCATTCTACGGACTAAGGAGTTTCTTCTACTTATAAACCTAACGATGCGAATGAGCAACAATAGTCAATTCAATTTAATTCTTGTAACTTTCACTTTGTTTCTAAGAACCTACGACGTGTATCGATTTTCTTCATCACACGATCCAACAACTTCTAAATTATTCAAAAGTCGACACGTATACTGTAGCTAGTGCCATTAAATAGTATTCCACGTTAGGTTACAAATATCTTATAGCCTACATTTAACTTGTCAAGTCGGCACTCGGTCAGCTCCCCTCGTCGTAACTAATTAATATTGAACGAAGTGTCGAGTATATTTTACCTTTGCGATACCTATTTCAAGAAAGTACGCCACGTGCATCGTTAGAATGGAGCCCTGAAACAGCAAGATATGGTAGCGGAAGACCGAGGAGAAGATGGCAAAACGCCTTGGATGGATCCCTCGTAAATTGGCGAAAAGAAGCCCTCGCGAGAAGCGGGACAAATTGAGGAGCCCCTTGCCCAGGAGTGGGACAGTTCATGCTCACGAAAAAAACTGAGAAAAATTATTTTTATTACCAACTAGCGGACGTCACGCGGTTTCACCCGCGTAGTTCCCGTTCCCGTGTGAGTACGGTGATAAAATATAGCCTATACGGATTCGGAAGAATCCCTCTAAGTAATGGTAAAAGAAATTTTGAAATCGGTCCAGTAGTTTTTGAGCCTATTCAATACAAACATACAAAAATACAAAGGTTTCCTCTTTATAATATTAGTATAGACAAGCTGACCCGCGCAACTTCGTCTGCGTCACCTCAGAGAGAGAGGGTCCATAGGGAACCATAGTCTACTAAGTAGATTATCTAACATTTGGACGCAAGTTTGCAACATCATAGCACGATTTTTTTTTACAACTCTTAAATGAAGTTAATCGGCCATTCTGGTCCATCTAGTTTGGTGCAATGGCGAGCAATGGCGTGCGGTGCGGGGAGAGGGTCGGCGATTGCATCAAGCGAAGCGAGGCGCTTGAATTTTATTCTGGCGACCGTAATTTTTTTGCGATTACTCCTAAGATATTCGTTTAAATTATATGGTGTAAAAGAGTAAAATAATGTGCATGAAATGCTTAAAGCCTCTAAAATTTTTTTTAATGATAAGGATTAATACCGTATTTGTGCAAATAGCTTTCCAATTACCGCTTTATAATTGCCCATTTTTAAAGTATTAAAATGGATATAGTATGTTATCCCTAAGAGATAGACATATGCCATCGCGGACTTTTTTGTAGACCTCTATGAGATACATAATTCCACCATACATCATTTTGTTATATCTCAAAGGGTTTCGGTAGCGTTTTCGTTGGAAACTCCCAGAAGGCCTATTTTTTTCCGACACCTCCAACAAATATCATTATATTTCAGCCTATGTTTACAAAAACTTGATAAATTATATACTAAAACCTTTCTCGAGTACCACTCTATCCATTGACGAAAACAGCGTGAAAATCAGTGCAGTAGTTTTTGAGTTTATCGCGAACAGACAGATAGACGCTGCGGATGGCTTTGTTTTATAATATGTAGTCATGTTTCTTTTTTCTCAAGAATCGCAATTTGATTGAAGATGAATAAAATTGAAAATCCGTGATAAATTTCATATCAGATTATTGGAATTCAGACCTAAGTTATAATACTTGTAATACAGAGATTCTTTTTAATTACCGATGAAAAACTTCTATGACGGTAACCAAGTATCCGAACCGCAACGGTTCGGAGCGAATCGTAATAGTATAATACTATGACTTATACTGTTCCCGAGGAACAGAGGAATGTGTGTGTGTGTGTGTGTGTGTGTGTGTGTGTGTGTGTGTGTGTGAGGAATGATATGAGGGAAAAAGGTGTAAATGATTGCGTGACGGTTGACAGAGGAGAATGGAAGAAGAAAACGTGTTGCGCCGACCCCAAGTAACATGGGATAAGGGCAGGAAGATGATGATGATACTGTTCCCGAGGAAAACAACAATAACTTTCTATATGATAATAGATGGCGCCACGTATGTTTGGAATCATGATTGAATGAGAGGTTTTCTTTTTGAGGCATTAAAAAAAACTTAGTTTCCAAGAACTCTATAGATGGCGTTGAACTTACTATGATAGTTGGTGCCAAAGCCCAAACGCTTGAAAAAAAAAACATTGTGTCACGTCACATACTCTCGTTGACTGACACTTTCATTTTCTTAACCTTCCGAATATAACCTAGTTTTCTCGCACTTTGTTAAAATCAGTTTTTTTAGGTTCCGTTCCTTGCATTATCATACTAATTCCTAGCGCCATCTATCCAGCGACTAGGGAAGAGCTAAAAAGAAAATCCCTCATTATGTTATTACTTTCAGAGTACAACCTGAATTGATTGCCAAATTCTAAATTAACGCGAGCTGAACCGCGGGCGAAAGCTAGTAATAAATAAAATAGGATGGTTTCTTGCAAATTTGTATACTTCATTTTAAGACTACTTAATAGGTTCCTCACCTTGTTCTCTTGCGCCAACAGAGTGTCAAGTATAGCCCTGGTCTGTTCATGGTGAGCCTTGCTGGCCGCGGGGGTCTGGCCGTGAACTTGCGCCGACCGTGCCGCATACTTGAGAAAAGTCTCGGCAGTACGCCGCGCCAAAGTACAGGCTTTTAGAAAAGCCTCCTTCTGCTCACCATGCTTCACTATCAAAGCAGCCACCTGGAACGAAACGTCTCTTTAAGATAACATTAAGCCTATAATCCAGAGAAGTTTTGGCAGAAGAATTAATTGTTGGTAACTACATTCATGAACTTGTTTTTTTTTTAAAACTTTGCTATGCCTAGTTTTGTCTGACAATATATCAGCAAGCAAAAAAAAAGTCGAGTCGACATATAAAGTCCACTTGCACTCAGTTAGGCTAGTAGTTTTTACTCTCAAATAATAACTTTACTACAGTTTAGTTAGTGTGTGTAACTTTTTCATTGTTTTTTAATGTTCACAGACGTAAATAATTAACAGTAATAATAATTATTTACGTCTGTGAACATTATACAACAAGGAAACAGTTACACACACTAACTAAAAGACATAATTAAAACGCAGCACCTCAATTTCGGTTTGTGGCCTGACGCCGCCGTGGAGTGCGAGGACGGTTTGGTGGATTATTATTTGGGCGACCTGGATTCGGGGAGTTGTTGACACGAAAAAAATGATACAAGTAATACACAGCAGCGAGCCGACAATGATGACCAAAAAGAAAAATGTCTTACCATATTTTTTCCAGCAACGGTATCTTTAAATATTTATACTTTAAAATTCGGGAATATATATACGATAACAAAAAAAAAACACTTAATTCTTTTTGAAAAAATATGGTAAGGGTTTAAACTGGAGATCCGGGCTCTAGAGACTAGTGCACCTCACAAGAACCAGACGCTTGTAAAATAATCAATACTTCCATCGATTAACTAGAACCCTTACTGCTCACTTATGCAAATTGCCTCGGGGTAGGGAAATACTGTTGGCCATCGATAAAACAGTTGTTCCACCTGGGCTGCTGGACACGAAACAATTTGCAGAGTCATTCAACAACACTCTGACTCGGTTGGTCGACGTGACGAAATCCTCAGGAGAGGAGAGATTTTGGCTTACCATCCATCAATCCACAGTGGGTCTGTGTGGTGGATTATGGCCCACTCCCTCTTCACCTCTTATGCTAGTAGAGGTTACGTTATAGGCCAATTATGCTAAAAGTTTCCTGCTTGCAAATGGGTAAACAAACGGCATAGTTGTAATTTTGTTACCTGAGCGGCCTTGTCAATGTTGAGCTGCAGGGTCTGTTCGTCAGCTGGTGGTGCGGCCGCAGATCCGCACCAGTCCTCGTCGCGCCGGTATTCTCGCTCCAGAGAATCCAACACCGAACACACTTGCTCAGCAGTCTTGTAAAAGTTCAGCGATGCCGTCACTAACTTGTGACGCTCTTCGGCGCAAGTCACAAGCCGCTGCCACCGTTCTGTTACTTCTTCTGAGATTTCTCTGTAATATTTTTGTTTTATGAATTACATGATATTGCTACGGGCGACTCATGAGATGGTGACTAAAAGGGTTGTATGGTGGCACATCACTAGTTTCACACCAACATGTAGCTGTAACTACGTGTTGGCACTCACACAAAGCCGAATCATATATACATTTTTAATCAGTGATTTATCACGAATCGCTTTATTTTCTTTGCGGCCAGCTGCGCTACCTGCATGGTTCTATTTAATTATCAGTGATAGGAATAGGTAGTGCTTATTAGCCTAAACTTCGAAGAAGAACAGAGAAAAGAATCGGAGACTTCCTTAGACTATATTTTATTATGCGACCACGGCGAGTTTTTTTTTGTAAATTCTAAGAGTGCGTACCTAAGAGAGCGTATCATAGTTTTATGATGAAGAAGTCGTTTCCAAAATGTTCTTAAAAAGAAAACTTTCAGAAATTTTGATGGTTGTAACGACTGTGTTATGTTATGTCTAGTCGCAAACTTTAGGTAAACATAGACCAATTACTTATTCCAAATAACATTAATTTTTGATGTACTTACGTGATGTCCCGGAAAAAAATATAGTCTAAGGAAGTCTCCGATTCTTGTCTCTGTTCTTCGAAGTTTAGGCTACTAAGCACTACCTATTCCTATCACTGTTAATTATCGACAATAATGTCAGCGCATGCTTGCATCGCTAGTTTGAAAAGCATAAAAAACTAGACTAGACTGGTCATGGTGAATGTGTGTGAATAAGCCGCTTAAGGGGCTGACAACACCTACTTTGTTGAAATTGATGTTATTTAAGCAGTTTTTTAAGAAAAAAAAAAAAAAAAAAAAAAAAATATGTTAATATTGATCATATTTCAAAGACCTTGGAAGGACTCGATACATATTTCAACGAAATCGGCTCGATAGGAAATAATTGCAAAGATTGGTCTTAAAATCATCATTAACGGTCCTATGTCTTTATTTTTTTGACGTATGGGTCTGCAATTAAAAACATGAAGCCAACATATTAATACCTAAACCGCTAACGAGTCATATTTCACAAATAATCCATACTTTTTTTATATCAATATTTATTCATTATTTTCTTCTAAAACCTGGCCGCCCAGTAATAGTGACGTCTCGTTTTCTCCCATACAAATAGACAGTGTGCGCGATTTTGGTGTTGACAGCGCCTTAACTTGGGCAAGTACTCCGTAATTTACTTCAGTGAAAACATTCGCGATGCTGTTCCACAAACGATAGGGCACTTATTATCGTGTCCTGTGTGTCCTGTTGTTTGTTCACTACAGGAACTGATGGACGCTACCGAAAGTGCCAAACTAGTCGCTCAGTTCTGGGTTGACACAATTTAGATTGCCATCGACACGCTAAGAAGAAGATTAGCGGTTTGCAGCTGCTAAAGCTCCCACGAAGCAAATGTTGATCATTGCACTAGCATTTGATTTACAAACCTATTTGTTGGTATACAAGGAAAACGATGTTCAAAGAATTATGCAGTTGATTTACTGGTATTGTCGGTCAGGATGATAAATCAATAATTTAAAAATAGTATCGAAAGGTTGCATTTAAAACAGGCAACCAGATCATCTGTCAGCTACTTTTAACACGCATAGGTTAGCTTTACTTGTAACTAACTAACAATGTAATCAAATATTGGAAGTCAATTTTAAACTACTTCTGATTGTAGTAACGAAATGAAACCTTGTAAGGATATATGTAGTTCGTATGACATTACTATAATATGGTATCTTGGAGCTGATCTAGTGATGGAGCCAGGAGGTGGATAATGAAGTTTATCTAGTTTCGAGTTCACATCATTCGTTTTACCAGTCCAATAGATTGAGCTTGGTAACGAGGGACTGATGATGGGCCCAGGAGGTGGATAGTGCAATTCTTTAGTCTCTATTAGTAAACCCTTTGAGTTTGGGGTCATATGATAAGTTTTGATGAGTCCAATATATTGCATTTGGTGTCGCCCAATTTCCCACCCAAGCAAAGGTGAGAAACGTGCTGACTTCATGACTAAAATTAGTTTTTTTTTAGTGCGTGATAAAAGCTTGTTTTTTTAACTACTCGTGTCATTCGATGATAAAATGTCTCTTAGCATTAACATAGCAAGATACTTCGTAAAAGAAGCCAGGTGAATGCGCCCGAAGGTGTAGGTCGATAGAGCCATGTTTCGGAGTATAGGATACGCTCGATCACACATAATAGGCATGACGACAGTATCAAAAAATTGCAAATCTATTTAGTCCGTCAGTTAGAGTATTGGAAAATAATGGACACGTATTTTTTGTTTTTGTAAATCAATGAATATTGACAAAGATAAAACGCATCAAAACTCGAGAGTGGGGGCTAGTGACGTCAGAACTATCTAAAAATTATACCTAGGCGTGACGTATTGAGCATTTTAAAAGCTTCATATCTTCGTCAATTTTGGTTTACGAAACAAAAGAAAAAATACGGGTCAAATATTTTTTGATAATCTAACTGACGGACTAATTCGATTTTTTTTGTCGTCTCGCCTATTGTATACAGTAAAACTCTTATACTCTCTATTAATAAGCGCACAGTAAAGCTTAGTACCAGTGGCTATAAACGAACACTTTTTTTTTAGGTTTTTAACTAAATTAAACTTTGTGTTTTAAAGGGTGTGATTGATTCTGAGTCCACTGTTCAAATCCGGCGTTTGTTTGTTTTTTTATTAAATCAATAGTATGTACAATACAATACTCACCGAATCGTATGAGGGTCATAATGGTTTGCTGCCCTCAGCGCATCAGCCCTGTACTTGACTTGCACAGCGCTCGCGTGGGTCTTCTCCACAGCCACTTGGAATTGATCGTGTTCTCGTTTCAGTTGTTCAGCCTCTGATAGCGTGCCGGGAATCGAGAACGAAGCAGCCAACATCGCTTCCCCGTTTCGTATCCAGCTAACGACCTGAGCAGCGTCCTTTTGGAATTGGCCTGTCACAAATATTAGATAGTTTAGAACATTTTGATAATTATTTCTATTTATACCAACCCATCTCGATCTTGACAAGATGGCTGGGAAAGATTGGACGAGTAGGGTAGCAGAGGTCTATAGTGGGCTGTGTTGATAGTTCCGTACGTTGTTAGTGCCGTGTATTGAAATGGCAGTTGTCAATATTTTTATGGGCTCTTTACGGATTTTTACTAATTACTAGCTGATCCCGCAGACGTTGTTCTGCCATACACATTATGGCAGAACAATTTAATTCTTGGATTTTTCTGAACATGACTAGGTTTTAATATACAATTTAGCACATGCTAGAAATTCCAGTCACAGTTGATCCCTACACGTTACAAACGCAACGTAACTTGTGTCTACTAATTCTTTAAAGTAAGAACTATAAAAAAGATAATAAGCCGAGACACCGTAACTGGCAAATTAATGAATGGACATCTGTTTTAATTACCTTCTTCTCCCAGAGGGGTATATAAAATGTGTATACCACTGTGTCGTAATATCCAAAAAAACTGATCCATCGTTAAGAAAATAACACATACTCATAACTCTGTCAAAAGCAAACTAACCTATAATTATGTTTACAATAGATTTCCTTGTTACTATTAATTGCTTAGTTATTATACAACAGTATTAATAGATACGGCGTTGAACATTTTATTAGATTTTACCTAGTTATCAAAGACATTGGTTTACTCGTTTATTGAATTTAAATGTATCCGCTTCCTGTAGCAAACAAAGATGTGGTTTAATACTGGCCTATCCTGATAATGAATTTACTACTGAGTGATTATTATAAAAATAGTCTTAAATCATTATTAAATATTATGAATTCATGAGTTATTGTCACTCTTCTAAATTGTCTATTTATTTCACAAGAGGTATTCGTGTACTTAGAAACAGTTACTTCATACAGGCAGAGCAAACGGACGGACTAGAGCGTCAGCCTCATGAGCCCAGGATTCGTAAATAGGGCACACAGGCTACAAGAAGAGACGATGCGGGCTTTATTTTTCAATTCAGCCAAGTTGACAATCTACAATCGTTAACGCTAGTAGAAAACTATTCAAATTAATGGGAATGACATCATCTCAACGTTAAATCACGTGATCAACACAAACGAATAGAAAATTCGTAGACAAGTTTACATCGTTCAAAATGATAGAATATAATGTTATCGTTTCTACAATGTTGATAGCTAAATTCTTTGGTAGGAACGCTCACCATAGACTAAAGTGTAGGTTTTTTCTACAGACACTAAAGAACGAGCGATCGACTCAGTCGTGTCGTGTCAACTTGGCTACTAATTTAGCGCTTTTTAAAATCGCTTACGCCGAGGTGGAGTTTACGATTGTAGAAAGAGAATCGATACGAAACGTTTGTAACTTGGCTAGGGGTGCAGGGCTATAACCGGTCGAATACTGTACGGTATTGTATTCACTTTACCATGTTTGTACCGCGGTGTACATGTAACAAACACACGTCGATTTTTAGGGTTCAGTACAAAAAATGAAAAAGAAAACGGAACCCTTACAAATAATAAATAAATATCACATTACACACAGTGCCATCTAGTTCCACACTAAGCTACGAAGCTTGTGTCGTGGATACCAGATACTTGAAATACTACATATAATATACTTTTTGTTTGTAAATACGTACTTATTATACATACAGAGTGTAAACAACCTCATCACGAAGCCGTCAACTAAGCATTCTGGACATCAGAATAAGTAACTTTACGCAAAAATTATTGCTGGGAAACGACTTTTTTTTTTGGGGTGAAAAATCATGTTTTGTTGTAGAACTCAATATAACGCACTCAAAACATTGTGCTGATGGATGGATTGAATAGTACGGGGCCGTGGAGGTGTTTAAAGTAAAAACCTTACATTAAAAACTTGTATTAAAAAAAAAACTTGTCTAAAAGTTGGAACTTTGACCCCCAATATCTCCGTAAATAGAAGGTTCCCGGAAGGTATGGTGTAGAACAAAAAAATGATCGCAATGACGGGGAGAACAAGTGCCTTTCGGCTTCGTTAAAAGGTTTTTTACACCCTTTATAAACATCCATGACTTGGAAACAAATGTCCATGCTCCTCACACAAACATTTACTTCTACCGAGATTCGAACCCGGGACCCTAAGAACGTAAAGCCTCAGTACCGCTGCGCCATTCGAGTCGTCAAAATAGGATCACTCGTGCGTCTGTCTATCTGGCTGTACGTCTGTCTGTCACAGCCAATTTGCTCCGAATCTACTCGACCAAATCAGGTGAAATTTGGTACGATGGTGTAATACTATGACCCAAACACAGATGTGCAAAGTAAATATTTTTTTTAAATAAGTAATTATCGGAGGACAACTTAGGAAAAAAAAATGTACTGTGTCATAACAGCAAATGAAAGGGCTCGTTATGAGAATATGAAATATATTTTTGTTATTATTGTAAAATAATTAGTTTTAATTTTATTCATGGAAGAAGACGAAAATTCACCATCCCCGTAAGAATTCTATCAATTGAAAATAAAGGTAAACTCAACAATAAAATACTTTGACATTGTACGGAACCCTCTCCACTCAAGTTCAACTCGCCATTGGCCAGTTTTTTTAAAATTAAAAATTCTCCTTTCACATAGAATATTTTTATAATTTTAAGAATTTATTCATATCTATGGAATACCAATTGTGCTTGTTGCTAAAATTTCACTAAAATGCTACTGGATTGATTTGATTGATTAATTGACAATTTATTTTGATTTTTGTTTGCTCCTGACTCTGTGACAAATAAATTGGTTCCTTTCTTTCATTCTTTCTTTGATTATGGTAAAATAGATAACGCCTTTGTCGCAACAATAAAGGTGGTAATACTGTTGTTGAGTGGACGTCCACGGACCCTCACCTAACTGCACGCACTGCTCGAACCTCGCGCGCCTCTCTTCAGCCAGTTCCTCCAGGTCGAGTTGTCTGTCGTGCAAGAACTCGAGTAACAGCTGCACACGCGCTTGTGCGTCCAGAGGCGCCGCTTCGGAGCCGTCGGAACCACTCGATGCCATTACATCGGAAGCCTCCGCGATAGCCGCTGCGAGCTCCTGACCTTGCTGGACCACCTGGATACACACAAAAAGTTGTTTAACGTTTATTTTATACAAATTTTTGAATGATTTGAACCTAGGCAGGCACGTTACTTTGTTTATTTTTTCATCGTCACTGCTCTAAAAGCGGCGAAGGAAAACATCGTGAGTATACACACTTATCCTAGAATCAAAAACCCGAAGACATAGGATATCTACCAACGCCCACTGGCCCCGCAATACCCGCATGGTTGAGCGGCCCACTCTCTCTCTCATAAAGACGAAGCCTGTGTCCTAAAAATATAATAATGGGGAAGGAAACTGTGGAACTAACGGCGCTAGCATAGCTGGTTCCCAACATCGTCATTGGTTGAAAACGTGGTAATGTCATTTTATATTTCAAAATAGTTACAACTTCATTGGTCAGATTGAGACTTAGCAATGGTCGCGCCATCTACAATAAGCTTTTAACGGTCTTCCACATTAAGGCTGATTATCCTGCTGAGTGGTCCGGGACCTACCATATCTTTCAATGTGGGAAAGAGATAAAACACACAGAGAATTAATTCTCTGTTTAGTTCCCAAACTACCCGTAATAGCATTGACAGTGTACATTACAGACTCTGCTCTTGACCTCAATTTCACTTGTTGGGATGTCTAAGACAGAACGAAGCCAGTCCGAAGATCTCCCAATGGTAAGCGATTTGAACCATGTGCACCTATGCGGTATCAGTTTCCTTGAATTGTCCTGCTCCTAAATAGCTCGGCAAATGATTAAGGATACAGGCCCCGTTCAACCTTGCATTGGCATAAGAGCGAATATTCGACCGCTAGTGAAGGCTTTAAAGATGTTCGTCTCTTATTGGTACCGTCCCCTAACTTGTTGCAATGTCTGAAATGTCCCTACGCTGCACATTTGGGAACATATATAACGCTACTGAAGCTGCGATAAATTTGGACTCATAATGGGCCAAAATAATCTAGTAAACACAGACACACTTTGTTGGCTGAAGTAAAAAAGGAACTACCAGAAATCATTCAGGGACTAGGTAATCAACATGACAAAATGTTAAACGATTGGATGTGCAGGGGTCAAAATGTCTATACGGACCGCCTGTCTATGTGGCAAAAAGTATGAACGTCAAAATGTCCATGGTTATAAAGGAAAGGAGTTAAAATGTGTATGGGTCCAATCAAACAATTTATGGTTTTATGAATTGTTGCAGGTATCCTTCAAAATTATTTTACAAAGACATTATTTTTTTTTGGAATCTGCAGTTGGTTGCTAGCAAGGTGACCTCTCTCGGGCCTGTCATTTTGAATTTTGCTATTCATCCCTTAATTACAACAACTCAATCAACAAAATTTATGTGTGATATTTAGATGATCGAATGGTTTTGAAAGACCAGCACACAAGTATCAAATGTGTGACAATTAAAGAATACCAAGGGGAGCCAGTCGCAGTTAAGTGACACATTCAAGTCCATCTTTCAATTTAAACCATTAAGATGTTATATCTACACGTCTGTGTGTCTACATCTCTTGAGATGTCTGTACGTTTTTTCAGACTTTTTCTTACACTTAAGTGAATACCTAAACCAGCAGTATTTAATAGCTTTTGGTTCTGAGATAGAAACTGATAACCAAAATGTAAAGGCCACTAATCTAGCGTTCAGATCACGAGTAAGATCGCGATCTGAACGCTAGATTAGTGGCACTCGCTCTCAAAGCGTATTGTTGTACTATAATAGTAGATTGTATGACAAGGGAGCAAATAGTATTTTTACGGCGAGGGCGCTATTTTGATTCCAGAGCGAAGCGAAGGATTCTAGAATAGAATCCCGAGCATAGCGAGGGATTCTAAAATATAATCCTGAGCGTAGCGAGGGATTCAAAGTACATCGCCTGAGGGAAAAATATGTTTGCTCTCGAGTCATATACTCTACTTTTCATCTCGTTCTATGAGAAAATAAATAAGAGACACTTTTCAGTAATTAATGAATAAGTTTAATTAAAAAAATGACATGAATGTAATGACATGAAGGTTGACTGGTAGAAAATGCCTATGGCATTAAGTCCGCCTCTGTACTTTGTGCTTGAAGTGTTAAATAAATAAATAGATGTAAAAAAGGTCAATTACAAATTTATCTCGGTATCTAATACACTGGCGAAATTTTGAAAATTTATTGTCACTGTGTGTGTTTTGTTTGGGATTGATATAGTTGTGGATTTATTTATACAGAATGACATTTTTATCACTTTCAAAATAAAATGGGTATAATAGGTGAACGGAGTAGAAGTAAATGCCACACTTAGTTTTTCTTTTTAATTCGAAATAAAAAAAAAAAAAAAATTTTTTCGTTTGATGTGAAATTCGATATTTTAATTTTTTTGTTTTTTTTTTATTTTCTCTTTCTTTGTTCTAATATGAAAAGTTTACTTGAAATTTGTAGCGTTTTTTGATGATGGATCAATTCTTTTCTAAACTGTGGAAATAGAAAACAAAACTAGTTATGCTTTAAGCTTCTACTCCATTCACCGAATATACCCATTTTTTTTGGAAAGTGATAAAAAAGTCATCCAGTATTTTGAGTGTTTGTAATCTCAGTATCTGGCTGGTGCTCAGGAAAAGGTTCCTTTGATGTAGAAGAGCGCGGTGACAACGGCATGGGCGAACTATCTGCAACTCTTCATTTAATATTTTGTACAATGCGGGTGCTGACCCCCGCACCGTACAGAAAACACTTACAGCCAGTAATTTATACAATTTTCGTTCGATTTCAATAAACGATTCATGTTCCAAATTCAAATCTCATTACTGCCCGCTAAAAAGTCTAGTGGAGAAAAGAGCTACTTTGCTCCCGCTAAACGGGGAACAAAACGACACTTTTCGAATAGAAGGGATGAAAAGAATTTTTTGATTTACAAGAGTAGAGAAAGAAAAGAAGCGATGGATGGTATGGATAGAAAGAAAGGACGTGACTGCTGACGCTGAGATGACGAGTAATAAAGAAGTTTGAAAGAAGAATATATGCTGCGCCGACCACAAATGAATGATGAATAATGTGATGATGACTTTATTGATTTACTTTCATTAGGATTGAAACAAGTTTTTCTGTGGCTTATGTGAAATCTTTAACATTTATGGCTTGACCATTACTATTAAGTACTAGCTAACCCGCGCAACTTCGTCTGCGTCACATGAGAGAGAGAGATGGTTAGAGAGAGTGTGAGTCAACCTTAAAAGATAGACATAATTATGCTATCGCGGTTTTTTTTTTACTTTTTAAGAGGGTCAATTCCCTCATACATGGTTGTTGCGTAACTTTAACCGTTTATCAGCGCTCGTAACTGAAGTTCTCAAGAGAAATAAATTTTCCCCGTTTTTGCAACATTTAGCACCAAGCGTAGTAGTGCGTGCAATTCGAAGACATGTGACATCTACCAACCCACACTGGGCCCGCGTGGTGGATATAGCCCATTCCCTCTCATAGAGAGGAGGCCTGTGTCCCAGCATTGGGAACATTAATAGGCTGATGATGATGATGAGGCGACATAAAGTAGCTTTTTATGCTCTAGACTCTAGAGCATAAAGTAAAATCTTCGTCGAAGACCAAGGCAATCGGTCCAACAGCCACACGAACAACTTCAACTTCATAGAATAACCTTTTTATTTTAATTCGTTTGTTGTACTGTCTGTCCATCTGTCTGTCTGTCCGTCTGACTAAATTGAATATTTTTCTCGCACTCAAAGTGAAAAGTACAGTGTAACACACGGCGCTAAAATCCCATTATAACTCGGTTCCTATTAGCCCCTTGTATTACAATGTATAAAGCCGGACAGTCGATTTAAAAGTTATCTGGTGAGCACATTTTTAGTCATTAGTACCATTCTAGTACAATAGATGTCGCTGCATCTTACATTTGATGATTAGTTCTTCTTGAACACTATAAATTCGTGTATCTTCTGATAGCATTAACCGATTACGATGAAACAATTTTTTTTTTTTTTTTTTTTTTTTGTATTTTTTTATATTAAAAAAAATATATATATATATATAAAATCCAGCTCCATGAGGATCACCGCTGCGAGGGATTAAATCCTGCGGAACTGCGGATCTTCACGGATGGATCTAAAACAGGTACTGGCACTGGTGCTGGAGTCTTCTCGGAGGATCTCAACATCCACATAGCCAAACCTCTGGGGGCCCCCAACACGGTATTTCAGGCAGAATGCATGGGCATTTCCCTGGCGGCATCTGCCATCTTAGCCAGGAAGGTTGTGGACCACTCAATTCGTATACTCTCAGACAGCATGGCTGTACTGCTAGCACTGAATAACCACACAGTGAACTCTGGGTTAATACACGAGTGTCACCAACGCCTGAACCAGGTTGGTTATCTCAATAATATAACTATCCAATGGATCAAAGGACACAGCGATTCCCGTGGCAATGATGCGGCGGACGAACTCGCTAGAAGGGGATCGAGCACGGCAGCGGTGGGACCCGAACCTATCGTACCACTCCCTTTCGGATACCTACGTACACTGGTAAGGAAACGAACTAGCGAACAACACCACAAGCTGTGGCTGGACCACGGCGAGTGTAGGCAGGCCAAGGAAGCACTTCCTGCTATCAATGGCCGCTTCACCAAACGCGCGCTGCGGTTGACCAAACCACAGCTGCGCACAGTTACAGCCGCTGTTACCGGACACGGCTCTTTTAATAAACACCTCTTTGTCTTAGGAGTCACAGACAGCCCCCTGTGCCGTGCCTGCATGGAGGAGGACGAGACAGCAGCCCACGTGCTTACATAAAGGGCAAAGTACTTTGGTAACCCAGGTACTCTCCGCGAGATAGTCAGCAACATTGGGGCGTTGCTGGCGTTTCTCGGGGAATTGGGATGGATAGAATAGTTTCCCACCCGCACGCAAAATACGCACTTCGACGTGGAGTTGCGGACACCAGCCCGTTATACAATACAATACGATGAAACAAAAACTAAATAATACCTCAAGATACACACAATTGTTATGTATAAAAGTTATTTATATTGGTTTCATATATTTTACGTAATGCTTGATCAACGAAACAGACAAACAGATAAGATAAACAGATAAACAGACAAAAAATCCAAAAATGCTGGAAATGAGTTCTGTTGGTTATTCTATTCATCCAGGCAATTTTTTTTTAATATTTTCGACGTACAAAAACGATTTTTCTACAGATTTATTATATGTATAGATGTAGGATGTTAATTTGGAACGCAGCTTAATTTAAAATAAAGTAAAGAGTATGAACGCAGCGATGAATGAATGAGAGAGTGTGTGTGTGAGCGAGAAGGGGAGTATGACGAGCTAGTTTTACGAAGAAAAGACGACTCCAATGTTTTTAAGTTTATTTAATAATTAAAAGAAGATTTACGAAGCAAAAAGTATATTATTTCGGTCATCCACCTCCCTACAGCCTCGTCCGGGATAGACCGTAATAATAAAGGTGTAATAATACGAAGAAGTCACGAAGAAAAAAACGCCGGCACAACGACGGCGGCCATTACGGAAAAACTTGTGCTCGCGCTGGTGAAAAAAATAATTAGATTTTACGAAGACATCATGGAAAAAGACGATACCATGGAAGCAAAAATTCAACCCTTACAATATGGTATGGTAGACACAGAATTCAATGAATTCAATGGTGAAGACATGACCTACTCGTCTTCGAAGTGGTCACAAGACATCGAAGACAATGCCGAAATCTTCGGGTGGACGGCTCAACAAAAACTCATCATAGCCAGAAGATCGCTTACCGGAACTGCTGAGTTATGGTTACGAACGGAAAAACCATTCAGAACATACGAAGATTTGAGGAACGCCCTGTTAAAAGAATTTCCAGATTCGGTAAATACCAAGCAAATGCATGAAATCATGGCGGCTCGTAAAAAACGTAACAATGAGAGCTATTACCAATATATGCTGACCATGAAGGAACTCGGCAAAAGAGCTAAGTTCGCTGATTACGTTTCCATCCAATATATAATAGACGGGATTGCCGATTACGAGCAGAATAAAATTGGTCTGTATGGTGTTACAACATATGCGATTCTGAAGGAAAAGTTGGCACAATATGAAGCTATGAAGCAGAAAATGTTGAAACGAGGGAATACACGCGGTACGGCGGACAAGCAGCGCGAGTGTCGCGAATCCTCAAAGCAAGCTAAAGCAGACGACACTAACGTCAAAGAAAACGCAAGTGACAAAGTGTATCGTTGTTTCAAGTGCGGGGAAAGAGGTCATTTAGTGAGTTCATGCAAAAAAGGTACCAAGTGCTTTAAATGTAACCAATTCGGCCATATTGGTACCGAATGTCAAGAAGGCGCCAGCGGAAGCGGAAAAGGGAAAGGCGAACCATCGTCGAGTCGGAATGATGGCGGAAGCAGCGGAGGCGGAGCTAACTTCAAGGCACGTTCCATGTTCGCTCAGAATCAATCAACGGAGAACGGAACGGAGAGTGAACGAGATGGCATGCTAATGTCAAACGGGAAAGAAAGTAGTTGTCAATGTCAATGTCAAAATAATAACCACAGTGTTCTGAATGTAAACAATAAAAGTGCAGTGAATAAATCGGTTAAAAGTGTTACTATAGGCGGTATCACATTAGAATGTTTAATAGATACGGGCAGCGACCTAAATTTAATATCGCACGATGTGTACGCGATGCTATCAGTTAAATGTGAAGCTGAAACGATGTTGTTAACTGGTCTTGGTTCAAGTAAAGTGTTTTCAATGGGTAAGTTTAAAATTAATTTGATAATAGATTGTCATTGTTATGAGGTTTGCTTTCACGTAGTGCCTAAAGGTGTCATTCCATATGCAGTTATTCTTGGGCAAACTTTCCTCGTTAATACTATTATTATGATTAATAAAGGTATCATTGAGATAAGGCCTCAGTCCTATGATAGTTCATATTTACAGTGTTTACTTTCCAGTTGCGTTGATGAAAACGATATACCCATTCAAGTCCAAAATATAGTAGATAATTATAAACCCTTAAAGATTAAAGAAGCACCAATCAAATTAAAAATAGTATTGAAAGATGACATACCGGTAGTACAGCGTCCACGACGTCTAGCATTGCAAGAGGAAGAGATTGTAAAACATCAAATAGAAGAGTGGTTAGCTAATGGCATCATACGTCCTAGTTATTCGGAATATGCCAGTCCCCTCGTTTTGGTGAAGAAGAAAGATGGAAGTACGAGAATCTGCGTGGATTACAGAAAGATAAACCAGAAGATGGTGAGAGACGAGTACCCCTTGCCGGTAATTAATGATCACATAGATAAATTGTGTACAGCTAGGGTGTTTAGCACTTTAGATTTAAAGAACGGGTTTTTCCACTTACCAGTAGATGAGGACTCAATAAAATATACTGCGTTTGTGACCAGCAACCCAGAAGGTCAGTTTGAATTCCTACGAGCACCTTTTGGTTTATCAATTTGTCCCAAATTCTTTACCAGATATATCAACATTATTTTTACCGACTTTGTAAGAAGAGGAGTTCTACTCATTTTTATTGATGACCTAATTATCCTGGCTGAAGACGAACACCAGGCAGTTCAAAGACTTCAAGAGGTACTGAAGGTAGCTGCAGAGTATGGTCTTGAGATAAACTGGAAGAAGACACAGTTACTACAAAGATCAGTAGAGTACCTTGGTCATGTGGTATGCAATGGAACAGTGCAACCTTCAAAGGAGAAAACGGAAGCAGTGCAAAAGTTTCCTGTGCCTAAAAATCTTAAAGAAATTCAAAGCTTCATTGGATTAACCTCATACTTTCGGAAATTTGTACCAAATTATGCTATGGTAGCGCGACCTCTAAGTGACCTGTTAAAGAAGAAAGAATTTTATTTTGAAGAAGATCAAAGAAATGCATTTTTAAAATTAAAACAATTTCTATGTTGTGAACCTGTTTTAAAGATATTTGATCCACAGTTAAAGACGGAACTACATACAGATGCCTGCAAGTATGGATATGCTGCGGTACTGATGCAAAAGGATTCTACAGATGGTAGCATGCACCCTGTTCATTACATGAGCAGAAAGACTGGTGAAACTCAGCAAAAGTGGTGCAGTTATGAACTGGAAGCGCTGGCAGTGATAGAAGGCGTGAAGAAGTTTCGTAGATACCTTATAGGAATTCCATTTACCATAATCACTGATTGTCAAGCTTTCAAGAAGACTTTAACAAAAAAAGATGTTTCAGCTAAAGTAGCACGCTGGATTATGTACCTGCAAGATTTTAACTATACTATTATGCACAGACCTGGTCAGAAGATGCAACATGTCGACGCTTTAAGCCGAAATATATGCGTTATTCAAAATGAACTCCATTTTCGCATACAGAATGCTCAAGAAGAAGATGCAGGATTGAAGGCAATTAAAGAAGTTCTAAAGGAAAATAAGTATGAAGACTATGTGCTTGAAAACGACGTTATCTATAAAGGTGAAGAAAAGAAATTGGTTGTTCCAGAAGTAATGGATCTTGAAATTATAAGAAGAGCCCATAGTATAGGACATTTTGGAAAAAAGAAAATAAGAGACATAATAGAACAAGATTATTTCATTTCCAAGTTAGACAATAAAATTGAATATTTGGTATTGGTAATATCTACATGTGTGCCCTGTCTACTAGCTAGCAGGAATACGGGAAAGAAAGAAGGGTTTTTAAACCCAATACCAAAAGGAGAATTGCCATTAGACACACTTCATTGCGATCATTTAGGGCCTTTGGATGCTACCAAGAAGATGTATAACTATATCTTAACTGTCATAGATGGATATACAAAGTTTGTATGGATATACCCAGTTAAAACTATTACAGCAAAGGAAACAGTTGATAAATTAAAATTACATCAGAAGGATTAGGGAAACCCCAGACGTATAGTGACCGACAGAGGAACAGCATTCACAGGAAAAGAGTTTGAAGATTATTGTCAGGAAGAGGAGATAGAGCATATTACAATAACAACAGGAATACCTCGTGGAAATGGTCAAGCTGAAAGAATGAATCAAATCATTATCTCTGTATTGACGAAGATGTGCATTGAAGAACCTGCATTATGGTACAAACATGTCAGTAAAGTTCAAAGGGTAATAAATAGTTCATATCAGAGATCCATCCAGACGTCACCTTTAGAATTATTAACAGGGACTAAAATGAAGCTTAAAGAAGACATGAAAATTTTAGAGTATTTAGAAGAAGAAAATAGAAGAGAATTCATAGACAAAAGAGATGATTTAAGGAAAGAAGCAAAAGCCCAGATATTAAAAATTCAAGAAGAAAACAGAAGAAGTTTTAATAGTAAAAGGAAGGAAGGACAGAAATATAAAGTAGGGGATATCATAGCAATACAAAGAACTCAATTTGGGAATGCATTGAAATTAAAACAAAAGTTCTTTGGACCCTATAAAGTAGTAAAAGATTTAGGAAAAGATAGGTACGAAGTAAGAAAATTGGATAATAGTAAGGAGGGAGCAAAACACACCACTACAGGTGTGGATTTTATGAAAAGATGGCCTTAATTCAAAGATATCTTATTAACCTTTCAATTTATTTCATTCATAATATAAGAAAATAACACTTACTATTTCATACTTACCGTTGAACATACTTACCTGACTTTCCATGCTATTGTGTTTAATAGGATGAGTAATGTTGATAGGTTGTTGTATTGTAACTAGCAAACTAAGTAAATGGTATCTTTTATTTTATTTTGTTGTAAGATGAAAATGACTACTAATAAACTGCATAATGTCTGTAATTCTGTGTAAAGTTAAAGGAAGTGTAACTTAATAATATGCCTAAGCTATCTGTAATTTAATAACAAAGAAATAAAATACCTACCTTGTAACTAACCATAATAGTAATTCTGTGTAACAAATAATGTACCTAAACATATAAGTAGTAAGTAAGATTTTAGATTGTACTAGATAATACTTATGTTCTGGAGTATTGTTAAAGGAGTGAATGGATGTTTGTTTGAGTATATTATAATTTTATGTAAGGAGTAGTTTAATGTTAAGTTTATTTTTATTTAGGAACATGTGTTGTTAGTTTAGTTCTAAACCTTAACTATAGATTGTTAAAGAAACCTAGTGTGTAAACTTTATTCAGCTCAGTTATTTTAAGTGTACTAGAGTCAGTCTGAGGGCAGACTGAAAGCAGAATGGCCGAGTTGTAGGATGTTAATTTGGAACGCAGCTTAATTTAAAATAAAGTAAAGAGTATGAACGCAGCGATGAATGAATGAGAGAGTGTGTGTGTGAGCGAGAAGGGGAGTATGACGAGCTAGTTTTACGAAGAAAAGACGACTCCAATGTTTTTAAGTTTATTTAATAATTAAAAGAAGATTTACGAAGCAAAAAGTATATTATTTCGGTCATCCACCTCCCTACATAGATATAGATTGCTGGCAGAATGACACTTTGCCTAGTCGTTAGGCGTTTGTCACATAAAACACATTAAAGGTAAATGCGGCTCCTTCGCTTCCTTCGGCTCTGACAAATGTGCGTTTACCATAATTTTCAATTGACGTCGCCGTCGACCACTCGTGTATTGCGTTGCTAAAACGTCATCTTTGACGTCTATATTTGCATCGCAAAATATGTCAATGTTCTAAGTATGGACAAGGTCTTATAAGCCGACTAAACGTTGACCGGTAAATGACAAGGCATACTAACCCGAAAGCATTGAATGTCGATGGGTTTAATAGGGGAAGTCTACCATATGATATGGCTTGAAAACTTCAGACGACTAATGCAAAAGCAATATGGAAAAGGACTTGCTGGGCCGTTCCCAAATAAACTGAGACAAGGACATGAGGAGAACCGTAGGGCAACGGGGCAGACTAGTCCTAGATGAACCGACGACCTTCAAAAGTATAGATGGGACAGATTTCGTCGTCTCAGAAGTGCCCATCTAGGCGAATGTGAAAGAGAGGAGAGCCCTATGCCCAACGGTGGATTGAGAATGGACAAGAGGACGATGAGAATGACTAACCTGAAAAGTGGCATGTTGCATTCTAGCCACACTTTCGTTGTGAGCAGCGAGCGCCTGTTCCGCTTGCTGAGGGTCCCGAGGAGGCTCCGTGCGCTGGAGCTCATCACCCCACAGCTCCAGCCGAGACGATACCTGGAAACAACACCGTCTGCGTTAATACGTGGGAAACAGCCTTTCTATAATACAAATTGATCAATGCATTGAAATCGTGTCATTCACACACTAATGAACATTTCTAAATCAAGTACCTATTACTATGATTTTTTACAATGTTACAGCGCTCTCTCACCGAGAACATTGAGCATTGAGCCGGGTGCCGAATAATGCTGAATCAGGCCGACCCGAACGTAGGTGTAGCAATAGTACTAAACGTGATCCAGTCCAACGGACTTTATACAGGATGTAAACAGTCTCTTCACAAAGCCGTGAACCAAGCATTCAGTACATCATAGTAAGTGACTTTACGCAAAAATTATTGCTGGGAAACGAATTTTTTTTTGTCGTGAACTCAAACTCAATGTACCGCACATTGTGCTGATGGATGGATTGAATAGTATGCGGGTCGTGGAGGTATTTAAAGTAAAAAAATTGACATTATAAATATGTAATTAAAAAAAGAACTTGTATAAGTTTGACCCCCAATACCTCCGAAACTAGAAGGTTCCCAGTTATGGTCTAGAACAAAAAAAATGATCGCAAAGACGGGGAGAACAAGTGCTTTTCGGCTTCGTTAAGAGTCTTTTTACACCTTTTATTCTAAGCTGATAACATTATCAAAAAATCACCTTTCTATGAAAAATAAAACGGGTATTCATTTCCAATAACTTGTCAATAATAAAAAGCATATTAATTAAGCTACAAATTTAAAAGAAAACTGGAGCGGATAAAAAGTCAAACTCATAAATAGTCTATCAATTCAGCTTGAGTGAGTAATCTAAAACTTCACAGTATTGTAATGGTAGATTATTATTATAAGCTTTAATTTTCCCACTGCAGGGCAGAGGCCTCCCGCCGGGGTTGCTGGACTGTTCGAAAGAGATACCGTGGCCCTGGAACACAAAGGGCGATGAAGGAACATGGATGGGTTTTAGTCAGTAGAAGTCTGACACTCCCTCCTGCTCCGCCTAGAGCGGGAGGAGTCATTTGATGATTTCCCATCCGAAAAAAAAACGGGCAGAGGCCTCCCCTCCCTCCTCCCACTTTTCGCGATCTCATGCGATTGTAGGCCAATCCTTTAAGAAAGAGTCCAGCTCATCCCGCCATCTCTTTCTGGGCCTGCCGCGTTGACGTTTCTTGCTGTTAATGATAATGCAAAAGTTACTAAAGATAATTTAAATCATTTAATTTTTAAGGGTTACTAACAAGCAACGTTTTTTTTAATATAAGGTCACGGTCATTACATAACTAAGGAGCGCGTTTGAAAGGTTTATAACCTTTTGATTACGTTTTTGCCTGTTATATACGTGTGTTCATTGTTTTCACATATATGTATGTATGATGTAAGCAATAGTACTTCCATTGTTTATGGTTAACACTGTTTAATATACTGATACTGCACTCAAATAATCTGAAAAAAAATACGGCCAAGTGCCAGTTAGACTCGCACACGGAGGGTTAAGTTTAAACTTGTAGATATATTTTGTAATTAAACTTCGATTTATTAAAATACATATTTACGGTTTTCAGTTTTTTTTTTCTTTAAATGTGCTGTAAGACATTGCTTCTTGCCAAATTTCATGATTTTAGGTAAACGGGAAGTACCCTATAAATTTTGATTCCCTTGAGTGTTTTTTGCGGCATAAACAGCCATATCTTTTTTTTACGTTAACTTAGAAGTTTGATTTTTTCACAGCTTCAAGGGACTGTACATGGCTATACATTGTTTTCAACTCAATACCTCCACACGTTCCCGAGATAAAGGATCTTGACTGACAACAAAGTGATCCTATAGTATAAGGGTTCCGTTTTTTCCTTTTGAGTTTACGGAACCCTAAAAATGGAAATATAAAAGTGACTTATAACAGTTTTTTGTTGACATAAATACTTCATTTATGAACCAATTGTTTTATAGCTTGATTGGTTTTGGAATAATAAGCGATTTAATGCGAGGAAACTAAATGCATTGAGGTGTATTTTATTGTTGGGGCATTGTTATGACGGGCTATACTCATGTTCTTATCATATGACTTCATGGTTGTATGTGAAGCCGATGGCAATCAGCGTCTCGATTGTGCACCGCTAGCATGGCGTGGTGTGCAGTGGCCTGGACTGGGGACCTAAAATGACTGCTTTATCAGAATCATGGTAAACATAAAGTCCATTTTAAGAATTTTAAATTTTTAACGTGATTAATATTATGATTCTGTTAAAGCAGCCATTTAAGGCCCCCAGAAGTCATATATAGATAGATTGTTGCCAATAAATCGTTTTAAATTAACCACTAGCGACAGTACCCACGTGTTTTTTTTAAATCTCTAACAATATCAACGAAAGTTTGACATGATTCGAATCGTTGAAAGTTCTCCGGGCTTTAATTGGTTGCTGTTATATTGAGAGGCAATAGGCAGGGATGTCGGAAATGATCAGTAACTTGTTCAGGGGGCTGTCTGAGAGCTGGTGTTATTTTTTTAAAAAGCACAGTCGGAATAGGCGAAATCACACTTGCTGGAAACATCATCCAATACAACATGTAATAGAAATGGGACCAACATCGTAGTTGCAAAAAAATTATCAGCTATTTCATACATTTTGGTCGATAAGGTATTGAAATAACAATCGCACAGCTAATTATTTTTTCGCGAATTCAATACTTATTGTGTTCATGAATAAAGTTGTTCAATTTGATTGTCTGTATCAAACCCTTAAATATAACCACACAATTAAACAAGCTGTTTATCTCAACCCTCTGAAAGAAATGGCATTCCATACATTTCAAAACAGTGCATCGATGTCCCTTACATATCTAACAAATTACAATTATCTCAAAATAATTGAGTACGTACTCTATTCAAGGCCAGTCCAGTGTAATTAATTGAATACAATTTGGATCCTATTATGTTTGTAACACTGCAACCGACCACCCCTATACACCGCCCCACCCTCATAATCCGTCAAACCCACCTCACCTACCAATGAGTCATAAGCATAACAAACAGTATCCTTATATAACATGCGTAAGTACCTTTAAAGCCGTCCAACTCATTGAAAAGTTCTGAATTCAACTTCATCTAACGCTTTCTGAGTTATAGTATCAGTCAAGTGGGCAGTTTAATACCACCCTGTGTTTTCTAATGCTATCGGGAACTAGCATGGTGTTCAGAAAGTTTTAACGAGTTCCCATCATAGGTAAGTCAGGAATCTTCGTCATGGTATCTGATAGTTTTCTACGTGATTTACAAATCAATTTTTTTGTTAAAAAAAAACTACGCATTTTACCGTGTTAAGTACAACATACAAACTTACATCCCATAAATAACAATGGTGGTATAATTGTTTGAAAATCCCACTTTAGTTTTGTAAGAAAGTCTTTTGCTAAATTGAATTTCGTAGCTAACTAAACATAGATCTTTTTACGTGTCCTTACCTCTAAAGCATCTCTTTCAAAATGCCGAAGCTGCAGAGTAAGTTCGAGTCTCCTTTCCCGATCGGACCACAGCTCTTCGAGGGCGCCGCGAGTGCCTCTAAGTCGTTCCAAGGTCGTTTCTACGGCGGCAGTACTCGCCGCATCCGAATCCCCGGATGATCTGCACAAGATAAAGCAATACTTAACATGCATAACTCGCTCAATGGGTCCTTATCTCTCGACACTTATCTTTTGTAAAGATCCATGATCGATATACTTGAAACTGTGCTTTGAACTATGGGAAGGGTGCTTCGTTTTATATTTGGGTCTTTAATTTTTGACAGATATTTAGATAATTATATCCCTGAAAGATGTGAAAACTTATATTAAACACACGATAGGCTTCTCCAAAAACATTTGAAATAGTCATTACAATCATCGATCGCGATTTCCGAATTGAGTATTCGAAGTTGAGAACTTGTCAAACTTTACTTTAGTACTTTCCTTCAAAGTAATGAATTTAGAAGCCGAATGTCAGCCTGTCTAATTTTATGAGGAATTTTATTTAAGAACCTTACGATATCATTAACCCATTGTGTCAAGACGTTATAAAACATGGACAAGTAAAAGTATGTTAAAAATGTGTCTGCAGAATAATGATACTTCAAGTCACATTCCAGGTTTAACGAACTGTCACAATAACAAGTGTAATTAGACAATTACCGGCAATGTTATAACTAGCTCATTGCCCACTGCAACTGAAAATCTTAGAATAAATGCTAGTAATACGGATAACAGCACATTTTAATTTGTTTATTTATTTATTAATATAGGTTCACCAACAGCTTCTGTGTTTAGCATTTAGGTATACGTATAGATAGGTTTTACAGTCTTGGACTTACACAGTCGCCAATTACAGGTTAACCAGCTAGTCGAGTGCAATTAGACAATAAGGTGGAACACAGTTTATAGTGGTCGGATTTTCGTGGGACTTTTTTTATTGAGTTCCTAGAGGGGTGGAGAAGAAAGTGAAAAAAAAAAATTTAGACGCTCGCAATTTTCTTTTTTTTTTTTTTGAAATATTTTTTTTCTTTTATGAATAACTTCGAATTCGGCGAATTCATATTGTAACGTAATAGTGTGACCTACGTGTATCCATTAAACGCTAATTTGGTCTGTTTCTTTGTTCATTGTTGTCGATTTAATGTATATTTCAAGTATTTTGGTTAAAATATTTTCCTATTTTCTGCAAATATTTCTAAATTATCGAATTTTAAGACTTAGATTTCTTTTGAAATTGGTAACTGATGCTTTTTCACAGATAACTGGATCAAAAAGTATTAATGAATACCACTTTCATGAGTGTAGTGACTTAAAATTCATTCGGAAATGTTAGAAAATCGTGTATGTTAATGAAAGCATTTTTTTTTCCAAATACTGCTATGAAACTCAATGTGCAAATTATTGTCATAATAATAAGCTATCTAACGAGATATAATAACTAGATAAATATTTAAGGATACTTGTTAAATATTGGTTACTGCTGAAAAAGTAAATCATGACAAAAAGGCCTCTATCGCTAAGTGGGAGTGGTATCGGTATCGGTATTGATATTAAATTGCGCGCAGAGACCCAAGTTTGCAACTTATCTCAGATAGAAATCGTGAGAAATGGTTACGTTATAATGAGGGATTTTCTTTTTAGCTCTTCCCTAGTCGCTGGATAGATGGCGCTAGGAGTAAGTATGATAATGCAAGGAACGGAACCTAAAAAAACTGATTTTAACAAAGCGCGAGAAATGTTGGTTATATTCGGAAGGTTAAGCAAATGAAAGTGTCAGTCAACGAGAGTATGTAACGTGACACAATGTTTTTTTTTCAAGCATTTTGGCTTTGGCATAGTAATTTCAACGCCATCTATTGAGTTCTTGGAAACTAAGTTTTTTTTTAAAACCTCAAAAGGAAAACCTCTCATTACGATAATTTTTGTAAATTTACCAGCGGCCCCATTACACCTTTGTCAGCAATAATCAACCTTTATCGAGTACCACCAATTTTTATTTTTAGTTTTTGTTATCAATGGATAGCAGACATAATATGGATATTTTGAGGATAATATTTACGTTGACCGTCATAGAAATATTTTGAGAAAAATGGCCTACTTTACTTTTATATAGACGATTTCCTGATAATTGTGAACACATTTTTAGTCACTTTACTCGTAAACATGGTTTTCTTGAATATTTTTACATCCAATTATCTGCGAAAAAGTATAAGTTACCAATTTCAAAAGAAGTCTTAGTCTTAAAATTTAAAATTTTAAAAATAATTGCAGAAAATAGGACATTTTCAAAAATACTTGAATTATTGCATTACATCGACTACAATGAACAAAGAAACAGACTAAATTAGCATTTAATGGATGCACTTAGATCACACTTTACGCTACAATATGTATTCGTCGAATTTGAAGTTATTCATAAACGAAAAAAAAAATTTCAATGAAAATTAAAAAAAAAAGCGAGCGGCGAAATTTTTTTTTTTACTTTCTTCTCCACTCTTCCAGGAACTCAATAAAAAAAGTCCCATGAAAATCGGACCATTATAAACTTCGTTCCACCTTTTGGGTATTTTATGTCTAATTGCACTCGACTAAGCATTCACAAAAATAAGTGTAATGTATGTGTGTTTTAATGGCTGACTTGCCCTGCCAATAAGTTGTTTCTGATTATTCCCTCCCGGGCGGCTGGCGGATATTATGTTCGAAAAAATCTATGCGATAAAAAACTATAAGAGAAGCCATAACCTACGTGGCACGAAACTTTTTCAGTTTCACCAACAATTTGCAAAAGAGAACGGATTGTATCCTAAATTATTTAGTTTTGGTCATGAAATCATTGGCACATAGTCCTGACGTTCAAGAATAGATACCAGCCTAATAAATAATAACAGATTTCTGAATTGAGATCAAGTTGAGAACAGTCATAATGTACTTTAGTAATGCTAAAGTCAGGGTAAATTCTTTGAAATACATTATTTCTTGCGCAAAACCTTAAGCAATTTGATTTAGAATAACGTAAGTAGTATACACATGCTTTTTTTCGTGGCGAATTTACTTTGTGGCGAATGTACAGTAGGTACAATACTGTATACCTGTAGTAATGCTAAAGTGGACAAATTCTTAAATCTCAAACCGGGTGGGTGTCTGTGTGTGTAGCATACGACTGCTACAAGTTACAAGATGTATGGAAAAACATGAAAAGTCCACAAACAACACGCACTGTCGCTTTCGTTCACTCTACTTAGTTACTCTACAAGGCAAATTAATAACTGAGTAACACAGTATTAGTTAGTCTCAAATAAATCAACTTTCTTTTAATCGGTAAGTTGTCAGTACAAAAAGGCTTAATTACAGCTATAATATTGCAACAATAAAACTAGCATTCATTAACCAATTAAAGCGAATTGTACAATAAATCTAAGACTAATTCTATAGTGTAAAATTTAGACACAAAGAAGAATATTTATTAGACGTTTGATGAATGAGCATTTCCGTACCGTGTGTAAAACACAGTAGGAATTTGTTGAGTGCTCCTTCACGATAATAGACAGCGATAATTGGTAGTCGGGGTACTATGTGTACAGTTTACAACAAACATGTAAATGTTTAACTATATTCAGGACAGCCTAATGATGATCTTCGGAGATATACAATGGAACTCTTCAAAAATAGACGGCAAATCTGTCGTCATTGCTGCAATCGCTTGGATGTTGTGTAACATCACGCGTGTATTGCTCTGAGGGGGTACGCAGATGTGTACAATACACCCAGATTTTGAAAGTTAGGTATGTTTGCGGATGGATTGACAAAGATTTAATTGGCTTGTAGCCTGGGCAATGAATGATTGTGGTTGGAAAAGTTGAAAGCAGAAAATCTGACTTATGAACTTTGTTTGGACTAGTTAGAAGATAAACATTAAAAGTCCTGACCCCTCCGAGGTGAGCCCGAGGGGGGGGGGGGGCAAAGAAGGTCCCGTTTTTTGGTTTTTTGCTTATATCTCGAAAACGATGCGTCGTATAAAATTTTGTTGTACTACATAATAAAACCTCATAAAATTCTCTTCTACTTTGCTTTTCAAATTTTTTATCTATCTCTTATCGTTGAATTGGTATGAGCTCCGAAAAACGAACAATTTTTAAAAATTTGTCCAATTCTCTGTCCCGTTCGTTGTTTTTGGTTTACATCTCGAAAACGGTGTGTCGCACGAATACTTGTTGTACTACACAATGAAATCTGATAAAATTCTCTACAACTTTACAATTTTTTTTTTAAATATTGGAGATAGATAAAAAGTGTGACAAACAAAGTTGTAGAGAATTTTATGAGGTTTTATTATGTAGTACAACAAAATTTTATACGACGCATCGTTTTCGAGATATAAGCAAAAAACGGGACCCCCTCGGGCTCACCTCGGAGGGGTCAGGACTTTTAATATGTTTATCTTCTAACTAGTCCAAACGAAGTTCCTAAGTCAGATTTTCTGCTTTCGACTTTTCCAACCACATACCCCTTTTGAGCACTCATTTACCAGACTATTGTCAGAAGTATTGTGAGAGGAAATTATGAATGTGTGAACCTTTACTTTGTTATTTTAATTTTATGTTATCTCTTACTCTTTTAGTTCTAGTTTTAGGTACAGTAATTGGGTTAATTAAACACAACCGTTGTAATTAAATAAATAAATAAATGTTAAGCGCTGGACACACAGAAAAGACGTAAGAAGAGGGCAGGGCGCGGACAGGGCGCAGACGGGGCGCCGGTCGCGACTTTTGAAAACGTATAGAAAAGACAAGGCACGGGCGCCACAAGAGACGACGTGCGACGGGCGCGCCACGTGATTCCCGGCGCACGCGTCGCTCGACCCCGCCCGCACCCCCGTTCTCGCCCTCCCCTCGTGCGATTGCGACCGTGTCCTGTCCTTTCTATCTGTTTTACAACAAGGCGCAGACGGGCAAGCGTCGTGTCCGCGCCCTGCCTTTTCTGTATGTTTTGCGTCGCGACGCTTCTATACATTTTGTATGAAAGAGACTCGGAAGAGACATATGTCTGCGCCCCGTCTGCGTGTTACGTCTTTTCTGTGTGTCCTGGGCCTTAAGTTCCATTCATTGGGGATAAGCCATGATTAATTCATGGCGATTTGTTTGGGAACAACTAAAAATGAAAAAATAAGTAAAAAACTTTTTGCAAAAAAATAAAACCAACTTCAAAAAAAACCTCAAACAGTTAAAAATAACTTTAGCTTCAGAAGCCGCGACAAAAACACCAAATTAATCAAACAAAGGTCAAGCTTCAGAAGCCGGTGACCTTTGTTTGATTCATCTCACAAATATCCTATACAATATTATGAAAAATATTTTTACATCACATAATAGAATACTTTTTCGTAACGAAATTGTGTATAATCTAAGAGGGCTCTTAAACACTGCGCTTTAGCCCCGACATCGTGACAGGTGCTGCCCTACTGTAGGTGAGGGATCAACTTTTCGCCGGCTTTAGTCTAGTTTTAAAGTACGGCGGCATGTCAATTTGTTCTTTTTGTGGCCTTTAATACCACCTCACATAAGAGCTATTCTTCTTGTATGTCGCGAGAAGAAAGATTTAAGTAGATAAATCTTCCAAACTGCGTTCAGTCATTGTGGTTCTTAGCTCTGATGAGCTGCTTGCGTTAGGGTTACGCCTCATCTATTCATTCGCTAGAGCGAGAAACAGTGCGTACCTATTGCCGAACGCATCGTCGATGTTGCCGCGTGTGATACTCTGTTTCTCGCTCTAAAAAAGACGGTTATGTGCTACTAAAAAGGATAGCAGAATGGAAAAATGTGATTCCGTGCTGCTAGATGAGGCGCAACTCTTAAGCGGCACAAAAGCACGCTGTGATCGTGCATGGCTACCATAGCAAGTCATGAAGAACTGAAGCAACTATGCTCGAGTACGGTTCTGTAAGTTAGGTAAGGATAATTTATGTGGTGTAGATAAGAATTCACTTCGTTATCGGGTGCAATGCATTGGAATTTGGAAATAATGGCAAAGTAAATAGATATTATGATTCTGCATCTGCCAAGGCAAACACGTACGTACCTACGGTATTATGATTGGTAGAGTAAACTCAAGCCCAAAGTGAGCGGCATCCCAGACACTGAGACGTAGTCAGTGCTAGATATAGACTGCACACTGCTTCATTATGGTGTAAAGAATTATCATGAAAATTGGAAAGTGTCAATAGTGATTTAGAAAAACAAAAAAAAAACATACCTCCATCGTAAACACTGTACTGGCGATTTATGCCTGTGAGAGCGCCGGTGATATTTGAGCATTTTACACAAAAATGTTCATTTCACCGGCGCAATCAGATACGATAACACTAACCCGTCGCTAATCGTCGTAGAAATCACTGCACTGACACTGCGAATATTAATTGCCAGCATTTAAACCAACAGTTATATTTTAAGCACGTAATAAGGTTGTTATGGGTAGCAATTACTTGAGCATAGTTATTAAAACCAGACGGTGACCCACAATGCGTGTGCGCCTACTGTTATGTTACGGTTGGATAGTGAATTTCTTACAACGATCTGCTGCTCTTGGATGTTATCTCACAATTAATTCAATAGGTGCAATTCATGACCGTGCACTATATTTCGTTTATAAATACCTGACGTCATAATAGGGATAGAAACTCGTAACACGGTATTATGAAAATGAATCAAAGATTTTATTCAAACAGGGCCACCATGTGTAAACACGCACGGAATGAGAGAGGAACACCTCTGCGCTGAGCTCATTACTAGTTAACTTGACTAGGTGTCAGCGTCGGATACCAAACACATGTAAAGCTGAGACGGTAACATTCGCAAGCATCAATTATTTATTATTTAAACTGTAAAGGTTAAGATGTGTTTACTAACAAATCGTGTACACCCTCTGCATAAGGCACTATGGAAAAACTATACTTACAAAACAATGATGAAACATACCTATGATTACATACATTATGCAAATTTAAAACAATCATGTCGAATTGTCGTCATGTTCAATTCTTTTAAAAGCAGACTAAAAAACCGGCCAAGAGCGAGTCGGACTCGCGCACCGAAGGTTCCGTACAAACTTAACTTTGCTGTTCGATCCCATGAAATGGCTATTGCACCAACCGCAAATTTGTAATAGTAAAATCGTTTTTTTTTGTTATCTACATATTTACGGTTTTCAGATTTTTCCCTTTACATGTGTTGTAAGACATTGCTTCTAGCCAATTTTTTTTATTCTAGGTCAACGGGAACTGCTATATAGGTTTTCGATCCAAAACCTATAGGGTACTTCCGGAAGTACCCTATAGGAAACCGAAAACCGTAAATATGTAGTTAAATAACAAAAAAAGCGACTCTATTCCAAACTTATTATTTGTGGTTGGTGCAAGTTTGACCTAGAATTATTGTCATTTTAGTTAAAAAGCAAGGTCTTACAGCACAAGTAAAGGAAAAATGCCAAAAAGAAAAAAAAAGTTGAAAATTAAGGTTAAATTTTGGTACTTACTTATAACTTTTCGCGAAAATCTAAATTTGCCCATATCTTTTTACCATGTTAACTCAGGACCTTGGTTTTTATACACCTAATAGGGACTATAAACCTCAGTATCTGGTATAAATTTTAGGTCCACCCGTTCCTGAGAAAATCGGTGGTGACAGACGGACGGACAGACGGACAAGTGAGTAATTTTAAAAGGGTTCCTTTTTTTACCTTTTGGGGTACGGAACCCTAAAAAACCGGCCAAGTGCATGTCGGGCCACGCGCAGTGTAGGGTTCCGTAGTAGCCCGTTATCATTATCACATTAGAGAACGATTCTGTTGTTCTTGTTTTTGGTACAAAATTATCCAACATCCAAGTTCAACGACAATCAAAATCTGTTTTTGATGCTCTTCTGCATGTTGGAACAGTACATTGTACCCTTTCATTTGGTATATGATTCATGCTTGGCGTCGTCGCTTGGACCAACTCCCACACATTATTGCCCACTGTCTTTTTTTCGTTAAGGGCAGGTAGGTAGACCCAATTTTCCCAATTTTACATAACTTTGATTCAATAGTAAACAAAGAAATAGTGATTTTTAAAGCCAAAAAAAATAGATATTATAGTTGACTATATTTACTAAGATATTTTGTGGTTCAAAACATGATATCAAAAACTTCACTCGATGAAAAAAAAATCCGAACAGGAGCCCAATTCGAATATTTTTTTATGTTTTTCTTATTTTACTTGGAGAATATGAAAGTTTTACTTCCAAAAAAAAATATCTAAGCAAAGTTAATAACATATAGAACAATTATTTGTGGTTAAATTTTTCAAAACAATTTAATCCTTTTAATAACCAACGCTGGTTGCTGGGTCCAACGGCTGGCTCAATCAGGGACATGCTGAGCGTCTGTGAGAGGTATGCAGCAGCCCACGGTCTGGTATATAATGTTGCGAAAAGTGAGTACCTGATCTTTGCTGCTTCCGGGAAACATTTAAATTACGAGCCCATAATATCCCTCAATGGACGAACCCTTAAAAGGGTCGCCCAATTTAAATACTTAGGACATTATGTCACCGAGGACCTCAAAGATCAGGTAGATATGGATCGCGAGCGCAGGGCACTAGCAGCCAGATGCAATATGCTGGCTCACAGATTCGCTCGTTGCAGCAACGAAGTCAAAATAACTCTGTTTAAAGCTTATTGTCAAGGGTTCTACACGAGCAGTTTGTGGGTCAGCTATACGCGGAGGGCTCTAGATGCTCTGCGTGTGCAATATAATAATGGCTTTAGGGTGCTGTTGAGGTTGCCCAGGTTTTGCAGCGCGTCAAGCATGTTTGCTGCAGCACGAACTGATGACTTTTATGCCATTATGAGGAAAAAGACCGCATCCTTAATAGGCAGAATGAGGGCTAGCCACAACAGTATTTTGTGAACCCTAGCTGAACAGCACGATGCACCGATAGTGAGACACTTTGTCCGGTTGCATGTGAGGCAGGGATGACAAATAACAGAAATAATTATGTACTTAGTTAATAAATGCTAACCCTTAGTTGATAAGTTTGTTTGTGTACTAACCAGTGGACCAATGTTGTCAAATTAAATAAATATATTATTATTATTATTATTATTAATAACAAATTACTATATAAGAAAACGGCTTGCGCACGTGGATTCAGTCGCCCGCCAGGCCGTGACGAGGTAGGACCTATGTCCCTTTTGCTGGCGCACGGCTGTCCCGTCGATTTATCGAACGATTTATTTAAAGAACGTAGTGTAATTATAACAGTACAGTTTTTTTAACCGACTTAAAAAAAGGAGGAGGTTTCACAATTTGACCGTAGGATAACTTCGTCGTTTATGAACCGATTTAGATAATTCTTTTTTTGTTGGAAAGAAGATATTCCAAGAGTAGTACCATGACCATGAAACTAGGATCTGATGAGTGCATCTCAGAGAAATCGAGGGGAACCTTTGAACATCGTAGTGCGACTAGTGCGTTTGTTTTTTTGTTCATTGAGTATTTTAGAGCACTACTATTTAAATAAAGTCTGGACTCGATCTGATGATGGAACCCGAATACATTCGAGGGCACTCCTCAACGATTCACAATAATTACCTGGTGTTTGGGCTTGATTAATTTGTATTGAAGAGAACTTTACACCTAAATGGGTTATGGTCATCTTTAGGGGTCTGATGATAAAGACGAAGGACAGTCAAAGGAACTCCTCAACGTTTTACAGTAGCTACCTTGTGTTTGGATTTAATTCATTTCTATTGATGAGAACTTTGCACCCACATGGGTTGTAAGTGCCATTGGTCTGATGATGGAGACCATAGACAGTCGAGGGAATTCCTCAACGAACGAGTTTACAATCTCACGAGATAGATTATAATCTAACGGTATTTACAATTTTACGGTGACACATACAACAAATAAAGCATGTGTCGCTTCGTGAGATAAAAACAATGTAAGAAACCTAGTCAAATTGTTCGCGACAAGTGTCTAAAACAGTGTTTTTATATAGTCTATAGAAAGAACGTTCGAGAAAGTACGCTATTGCCGTGTTTGTGATTCTTTGTCGAGTACTTTCTGTTATTATTAGTTTTAAAAGTAAGTAGGTACAAATTCCCTTGAGAATAGTCTCGTCACAGGTGCGCGTACGCAAACTACTTATAAAAAACATCGAGAAATGTTAATTTAATTTCGACCGTACGCCGAGGGCGTAAAGTACCTACTTCCTTCTTCCGTTCGAGTTATTTATCATCCTTTTGCTTATAGTTTCCTTTGTATTTTTTTGTTAATGTTTTTTGTTCATGCTTTTTGTATGAATTAAAAGATTGTCTAGCGAACAAATACTACACACCGCTAGAGGATTCGCGAATATTTTTTGTGTGTCTGCTAATAGTATGAAAGCACAGCGCAGGCACCGCAAACTTAGTTTTGTTTTCGACATTGGAACAGTCAGTTTTGTTTTCGATATTCAAGCAGTCAGTTTCGTTTCGATATCCGAATGGTTAACAGTTCTTTCCGATTATAGTTTCAGCTCAGTTTTTCCAGTATTGTCTGCTTGTAGTGTCTTACCATAGTCAAATAGTGTTTCATTTCTTCTCCATCTACAATAATAGTGCAGTATTTTCCAAACCCACGTCTCCGTTCCACGAAGCTAACGTTTACACCCGGAACTTTTGGTACAGGGCGGTTAGTGGCTCAGATTTGGTTCCGTTATAGTTTTTGAATTTCCAAACACGAGTCCACCCGTCTGGTACATAAATAATTGAATAAATTACGACTTGCAGCAATTTGCATTTACAATATCTATTCAAATTAATTTATTACATTTAAATGTTAGGTTTTCGCAATTACTACCTAATAAAATAAATCAAGCTGACAATTTAATAAAATAAGTTGACCTACTGCCTACACGACACGCTTACCTATACTGTGACACTTCGCTCAGCTTTGGGTTCAAGTCGGCGACGCGTGTGCACGACTCGTTTCGCGTAAAGGGTGGTAGCGTTAAATACCTACTTTGCTTGGCGTAGACGGCCTTAATAAAGCATTCAATCAAAAATAGTTTTAGCAACACCTAAGTCATTTTAAAAGATTTATTCAACGATATCCCACAGGACGGGATAGACGTTGAAAAAAAAAAAATCCCTACTTCACACATAGGGGAGCTACCCTAAAAAAAATATTTACAAAATTTTCACAATGATCCGGAGGGTTTTGGAGGTCGAAAAATTGCATTTGACATTACTACTTCAGCAAGGAAATGTATCAATTCCATGGACCAACACGGAAAACATAAAACTGAAATTCAGTTGTCTCATAAATTTCTGGTTATCGAAAATAAATACAATTGTTCAACTGAAGAAAACTCGCTATAAACGCCTTAAACAAATGAAGTGCGAAGAAAAGTCAATTAGTTTCCTGATTCACTTGTCAACGCACTTCACCACTTCATTATTTGTCGAGACGTGGTTTCCACTCTGTCACTCTATAACTTGTCTGCTCCATCGGCTATGCTTCTCCACGGCCGGCACTAACCACTTTAGTTTGCTAAGCTATTTAGCTCTGCCGACGGTTGTTCCCGATAATCTCATTACGGATCCGTAATTTAAACCCTGAGTAGACGCGCCATAGGCACAGCACGGTGACGGATGTCGTCGATGTTATAGCCGGCAGGACGCACTGGTTGAACACCATGGCCTCTGAAAATTGAGTCGAGACCACGCAATAGACACGCAGACTGCACATGTCGTAGACCAACCCTAGTCTTAGATTTCCCGTTTCGGCACCTAATATCTTAAGTCATAACTGGCAGGACGCACTGGTTGAAATCCTTAAGTCTCCGAAAATTACGGTAGGTCAGGCGATAAGACTTGACGAAAATTGCCAAATGCTGACAAACCCAACTGCAGCCTGCTGTCTTTTTTTTTTCTAAAAGTCGTGTCTACCGAGTAGGATGACTTGAGACAACTTCAAATAGTAGTATGTCATTCTGGAAAATTTCTTCGACTGTACATACCTAAGTATTTAATTTCTAATTATCGTTTTATTCGTGGTAGGTACATGCGGGAACGTCGAGTTTCGCAAACCGCGCCAGCAACATCCCGTCATTGTATACGAGTGCCGTCCAACTAGGCTACGACAAATTACCTTAATTTTAATGATTAGCGTATTTGCAAGGCCTCGTGACAGACTTCGCAATCAAGTCGACGCTGTAACGGTACAGTTTTAACACTGTCTTAGAAGCTATCAATTGCCACTACAGACGGAAACACACGACAGCAGGTGAAACTAACGTTTAATCAATTTTTGTTCGTCGGAACATGATTTTATTAAGGAACCTTTTAATTCGCGGTGTTCTCAATACTTAAAATATGCGGAAAACTTAACTACGAATATGGTTCTACAAGAGGAATTTTGTAAATAGGTATGTATGCTACCTAAATATATAAACCATTCTCTCTATGATAAATGCACAATATGAGCTAGGTATATTCTGTCTATTGCAACATCTTCAGTTAATTCTCGAATCCGCTGAATATCTTGTCCTACTTAAACCAACGTTCGCCAAAACCAAAGCGAGGAGCCTAATTATCCCTACAACGCGAACTATTGTATCTTAATGCTGGAAACAGCAGCAAAGAACAAATAATACTACTATCAGCAGCCAGGATCTTGAAGTAGGTAGTTTCAGGCACGCTGAAGGCTCTTTCTCATTTGTAGACTCCATATTTCTTAGGGCTATTCCTGCGATATTGCGATATGAGTTCTTAGAACATTTGGTATTGGGACGTATGCGATCCTACACACTACCGCGATAATAACGCCGCGCGCCGGGACGCTTGCGTTTCTGCGTCCTGCGATATGCGTAGAATATCGTGCGATAATAAAGCCGCAATAGTAGTTGCGTTTCTGCGTCCTGCGATATTCCGTTATGAGTGAATATCGCGCGATAATATAACGCGCCTGTGGGCAAGGAATAGGGATGCATTGTCGCAATAACGTATGCGATATTATCGCGCCTGTGTGGGGAGCCTTAATCCTTTTAATATTATAAATAGGACAATAGGAGTAATACAATTCCAATATCGTCTATAATTTTCAGTAGTTCGTGCAACTTGTTTCAACTATTTTCAAGCTTTTCTAAGAATAACATTGAAAACGTGTCAAATTTTCTAGTCTGCCGGGATACTGACCGCTATCCCCAGATTCCAATACAATCCAGTATACTGTCTAGAGTTAGACCCAAGTTCGTTCGGCATGCGGTCGGAACGGTTTTGCGGTACCTTTTAAAATTTGCGGCTTACAAGCTACGTCGGTGATTTGCGTTTTGAGTAAAGGTAGGCAAGTACTCAATTTGTAATTGAACCACTAAGTATACAGTGCTCTCTATGCTCAGTTTAGCTGTATTTCCTAGGTCGAAAGACTCACACAGTGCACCATAATTTCTGGGATACAAAATCTTCGGAATCAATCTATAATATGAACTTTTGTTTATACATTTATAATAAACAACTTTTACAAAGGTATAAACCCCGAAGTCGAGAGAAAACGTTATTGCTCACATAAAAATGTTACGAGCGGCAGCTTTTTTTTCTCGCGGTTTCTGAATCTGTCCCTTAGTCAAAGGACCATGTGCATTTTTCTACGAACTACTGAAAATTGAAATATATCTCAAATAGTAGCTTACAATTAGGACTTTATTTTATTCTAAAACAACAAGTGCCAAGTCGTCTGAGAACAGTAATAGAACCACTTGAAATATGTTGGCTTTTTAGTTTTTCTGTATTTTGCCAAAGATTTGCCCTATTTTTAACCAACGAAAAAAAAGGAGGAGGTTCTCAAGTCGACTCGTATATTTTATTTAAATTAAGTATGACCACGCATAATTTTTTACAGAGTGGTCTGATTTTGATAATTCTTTTTTATTGGAAAGGGTATACCCCGAAGTTGGTCCTATATAAATATTGTCATGATCTGATCATGGACTTCGGAGATATGGAACGGAACTCTTCAATAACAGACAGCAAATCTGTCGTGATTGCTGCAATCGCTTAATGTTTACCTATTGTTTACCACCATAACATTACGCCTGTATGGTCTGAGATGATGACGCAGATGTGTACAGTACACCCACATTTTGACAGGTCGGTACCTATGTTAAATTCAATTTTATTGCGGATAAGCCTATTATCATAATATGTATTGTTAACAATAAATGCATAGCAAATATTTGTATAAAATAAATTACAACAGAAAAGGTAAAAACCTAGTACGACCTTGCAGGCCTAGTTCGGATAAATTACTATGTGCTTAGCTGTAGTACATCGTTTTCATACATTAAATATAGAAAATGACAACATTTACAATTGGCCGCAGCTCCGGTCTCCGGCGACTTTGGTACTTGTAGTAGTAATATGAATTGGAGAATTCATTGAGAGCTATTTTGAGATAAATATTTATTTTTTTCGTTGGACATGGTAACAAATACCCTTTGTTAATAATGATGCCGTGTTACGTCAGATGAGTGTGACCCCTTAAGAGGTTTAAGGTGAACAAAACATAAGATAGCAGAATCGCTCTATTATAAAAGCTTAAAACAGCAGTTATTTAGCAGCATCCGGAGGCACATGTTTAAATGGGGTTCCATTAAAAACAAACAATAGATCCAACAAGCTAGTCTTACTGTCCTCGTGAGGACCACTTATTGCTGTGACACGAGTAACCGACCAACAACGACATTATGTGTGCGCACGCCGATTGTAAATGTTGATAATGTTAGCCACCAGCGAGACGCGAGCTGCGTACCTAATTCGAAGAAAGTTCCCGCAATTCCTATATTTTGCCAACATAACACTACCTACTTGTCACACAAAACCAGTTGACTCGGTGCAATCGTGCTACCATCTCTGACAATGATCACGACCTGTTATAAAAATGTGCGCTTACTTCTATAATATGCCATATGCCGTACAGGCACAATGAAAGCTTTGTATTTGCAATGATTATATCCCAATGTCACTGCACAATACTAGTAAAACCATTTTTGATTACTATAAGGTAGTTAACGCTACAGAAGTGTGTACTTTTCTAAAGCTTGATGACTGTTTTGTATAAATACCGCAACACCATTCTGATCTACTGGTATTATTATTTAATTTTAGTATACTCCAAAGTTTGTATGGAAAACAAGCTTACTTAAAAGAGCTTGAGAAGTGAGGGCTTCGAAAAACACCACAAATAATCTATGAACAGCTATTGCTAGCAACATTCGCAACGCAACCACAGCACTTTGGTTTTCATCTCAAGCTCCTTGACGAAATTGCGTAAAAATATTTGTATAAAACCAAAAAGTCGATATAAGGAAACCATCTGCTAATTATGGAACTATTTATCATGTAAGTATAGACAGGGAGATGCGAACATTCCGGCGCACACGACGGTTTCTAGTGTCGCCGGAGCGAGGCGCATTCCACACGCGTCGGCGGCCAATCGGAACCGAGAGATTTCCACCACATTCGTGCCAGCCTCGTTCTTATGCACTATTCATATGATAAACGAATTGTGTCACAACACAACACTGCCACGGTTTGGGGAGAAAATGTGTCTATACTAGAAGTCAGGATGAAGCTAAATAAACTTGAGAGTATTCGGCGGAGTGCGGTTTCAGATGTTTCCAAGCGCCCCCGAGTGGCTAGTCGGGCTTACTTACAACTGCTAGACGTGTTATATCCTGTTAACCTTTCCAGGATTACAATAGGCTTGTGTCCTGAAAAAATCTAATTAGTCCGTCAGTTGGATCATCAAAAAATATTTGACACATATTTTTTCTTTTGTTACACGAGCCAAAATTGACGAAGATACGGCGCTTTTAAAATTCTCAATACGTCATACAACTTTTAGTGCGTTGTGACGTCACGAGCCCCCACTCTCGCTCGAGTTTTGATGCGTTTTATCTTTGTCAATATTCATTGATTTACAAAAACAAAAAAATACGTGTCCATTATTTTCCAATACTCTAACTGACATACTAATTACCTACATTTGCAATTTATTTGTGGAAACTAGCCTATTACCTGCATTAATTGTTTTTTTTGGTTGTAGGACCAACAATGGTATGGAACCCTACGCTGCATTGTCTAACCAATTAGTAAATTTTCTAGGACAAACCTCATCACACACACACACATTATTAGGTGCTCCGTCTCTGCGAGCATCGCTTGTAATGTTACAATCTAAGGCCTGAATTCCTGTCACGCTGACGGTCGGTCGCGTACGTCAGCGAAAAAAACAGTAGCAAATACGCGCCGCTGACGTCAGCGTCGCAGTATCGTGCTATATAGAACACAATGTATACTCGTACTCGCGACCGACGTCAGCGGGACAAGCATTCAAGCCTAAGATTCGATTTTGTACAGAAACAAGGGAATCTGAAGCTGAACAGGGGCTCTATACTGTTAGGGTCAATTCACACTGAGACGTGACGCTGAGCGCACATTTTAATAGAGCGACTCAAAATATAACTTTATTTACTACACGAAATGATCCAAATTGCGTAATCACTGGCCTCTTCCAGTATCATTGCGCTGCGTCGCGTCTTGGTTGTGAACTATACAATGGAACTCTTCAAAAATAGACGGCAAATCTGCCGTGATTGCTGCAATCGCTTGGATGTTTATTGTTTATACAACATCATGACGGAACCTCACGCCTGTGTGCTCTGGGGGGGTACGCAGACGTGTACAATACACCTAGATTTCGACAGTTGGGTATGTTAAGTTGGCGCGTTCGTGTTCGAAAGAGATACTGCGGCCCTGGAACACAAAGGGCTAAGAAGGAACATGGATGAGTTTTAATCAGTAAAAGTCTGACATATTAGAGCGTAGTTTCTATCTTTTAATAGTTATAATATTTTAGTACGAAAGGATTAAATATTGACATTAAATTTATTATTTTTGAATTTTAATAAATTATATTTATAAATATGTTTTAATGATTTAAATGATATATAAATTATAGTAGTCTTCCTCTTGCTCCGCCCAGAGCGGGAGGGGTAATTTGATGATTTGATGTTAAGTTCCATAAATTGGGGATACGCCTAAATCAATCAAACAAAGGTCACCGACTTCTGAGGCTAAAGTTATTTTTCACTTTTTTGTGTTTTGAAGTCGGTTTTATTTTTTGCAAATAAGTTTTTTATTTTTCCATTTTTAGTTGTTCCCAAACCGATATTTGCCATGAATTTATTTGACATTGTTAACAATACATGTCATGGTAATAGGCGTATCCCCAATTTATGGAACTTAACATCAAATCATCAAATTACCCCTCCCGCTCTGGGCGGAGCAAGAGGCAGACTACTATAATTTATATATCATATAAGATAATTTATGTTGTATGTGTAGTTTGGTTAAGAAAAGGTTAAGTTATGATGAGGCTGACTTGCCTTTGAAGATAAAAGCCTCCGAATCGTCTAAAAATAAGAATTACAAAAATAGGTCTCTCCTTTCTCTTTTATTTGACTGATCAATTAATTTTGTATCCGTGTACTGCCTACATATATATTTTAATAAAAGGCGAGCCTATTCTATGGCTTCGGGATACTAGATTATCCTAGTAGGTATAAGTCACCTACAGATTAAATATCTATATATAATAATGTCCTATAAAAATATAAATCAACTCCGTCAGGGATCTGACAGCCTATCCGCATGTTGCAAGAGCTTATTTGCGGTCTTTTAACCGTGCTCTACGTATATTTTAATAAACCAATGTTGAAATCACTGATATCTTTTAATAGTTATTTATGCAACTGTTGTCTAATGAGGGGTATTAAAACACGAATGTGGGTTTATCACACGAGGCGAAGCCGAGTGTGATAATAGTACCACATGAGTGTTTTAATACCTAATTATGTACAGTTGCATACAAGACTTTATCTACATTCATGATAATATGAATCCTCCATAAAAGGTTCTGAAACCATAGGGTGTTGCAGTGTTCTAAGAAGTCTATGTAAATTCATGGAAAGTTTAATTGCTTGTATTTAATACAAAAAAACCGTGTATAAGAAGTAATATAATTATTTACATTTTGGATTGTTCAATTATCAAAATTCACAAAGCTTGTATCACTCATTTTTAGGGTTCCGTACCCAAAGGGTAAAAACGGAACCCTATTACTAAGACTTCGCTGTCTGTCCGTCTGTCCATCTGTCCGTCTGTCTGTCACCAGGCTGTATCTCATGAACCGTGACAGCTAGACAGTTGAAATTTTCACAGATGATGTATTTCTGTTGCCGCTATAAAAAACAGAATAAAATTAATATTTTAGGGGGGCTCCCATACAACAAACGTGATTTTTTATAATAATTGGTACGGAACCCTTCGTGCGCGAGTCCGACTCGCACTTGGCCGGTTTTTTGTAAACAGCAAAGTACATAATGCAATACTAATATCCAAATGTCGAACAAAAATGGCGGGATACGACGTGAATTCGAATTAACCTATAAGTTTTTTTTTTAATTACGGCGCTGTGGTAGTGAATCGCACGTGCTAGACGTTCGATTCACTACCACATTCGATGTTCTTTTTTCAAAACGAGTTGCATAATGAAATTCAGTACAACATTATAACACCCGTTTGGGTGTTATAATGGTTATTATGACACTGGCTGTTTTAATGTTGGCCATAAGCTAACTGTTTCAGATACCTTTATAGAGGATTTATAGCATGGGTGTAAATAAAATATGATAAAAATCAATGATATCCTTTTAACTTATTCAATTAATAAAAACTGCAAATAATAAATAACCGTTGCAACCTACACTATAAAACATTCAATACATTCGTTCACGAAAATTGTCTATGAATTCGAAGGTCCCGTGCGTGTCCGAAAATTATATATAGTCGTTACGTTTCGGGGAAAAAGAGTAGACCTCCTCTTACATAACCGGCGAATGCTCCCGCGGAGGTAGCTGGTTTAAAATTCCTTTTACAAAACCAGTTCAAATATTATCTTGTAATACTCATGTCGAGTAATCCTATTTGCAGACCATCTCTTTCACTTCCTATATAAATATTACTTCTGTTCCATGAAACCTGCGTGGAGCTATGATACCTTAAAGGGAAAAGGGAGCAGAAAGGTTTCCCGTTCTCGCTAAGCTTTTAAAAGGAAATTTTTTAAGAAAGTTTTATATAGAGACGAACACTAACTACTCAGTTATAAAACCGCCACATTTATTGAGCTTTCCTGTTCTTGCACCTCGGCACAATTTTAATCGTAATTTCAATTTCCTAGCTAAAATGGCTACTAGTAACATTATTTTACGGCAAAGTGAAACGGAGCTCTTCCTTTGAAAATTAATTGAATCTAACTGGGACTAGATAATATACTAGCTTTAATAATAGTAATTCTCAATGCAAATTAAATTACTGTTTTATTTCTATCATAGCATATGTACTTAGGTACCTGGCTCGTAATTGTGAGTAGATTTAATTTAAATACAATACAGTGAAAACATCAACATAGCTAACAATAGGTATATAATAAACTAGCTGACGTCCCGCGGTTTCACCCGCGTAGTTCCCGTTCCCGTGGGAATACAGAGATAAAAATTAGCTTATGTCACCCGGGGATAGTGTAGCTTCCCAACGGTGAAAGAATTTTTCAAATCGGTTCATTACTTCCGGTGATTACCCCCTACATACAAACTTACAAACAAATGTTACCTCTTTATAATATTAGTATAGACTAGCCGGTGCCCGCGGCTACGCCCGCTCGACAAATTTTATAATAAAACCTTCCTCTTGAATCACTCTATCTATTAAAAAACCCCCATCAAAATCTGTTGCGTAGTTTTAAACATCCAAGCATACATAGGGGCAGAAAGACGCAGCGGGGACTTTGTTTAATAATTATTATGTAGTGATACAATATATCTGCCCATGACGTGGAGGTACCAATTATTGCAAATCTTGCTAATCTATGTTGCACGCAAGGTATTTTCCCACCCGTTCTGAAACAAGCCATCATCACACTTGTGCACAAGGGTGGCGACAGGGACGATGTCAGCAACGACAGCAACTATAGACCAATTTCGGTTGTATCTGCTATTTCAAAAGTCATAGAGAAGCTAATTAACACTAGATTGATAAATTACATGAACAGACATAACATAATAAATGGCTGTCAATACGGATTTAGGCAACGATTATCGACAGAAGACGCAGTCTCAGGATTATCTTCTCATATTGTTGAAAGAGTGGATACAGGAAAAAGGTGACTCACTGTTTTCCTGGATCTAAAATTAAAAGTAAAAAAACTTTTTAAAACAACAAGCTTTTATTTAAATGCGCTAAAAATAATAAAATAAACTTTTCCTTTAAAACTTTTACTGATAGTAAAAGTAGACATTTATAACGTCGTTACACAATTTATATGATATAAAAGCTTGTCGCGAGATTCACATACTCGTATTAATACTTAGTTTGATTTTTATTTAAATTAAACGCAATTAGATCAAGTTATTTAGTTTACTTGTTTATCTACACTGGTAAATTTCGCGACAAGCTTTTATATAATATAAATTATGTACTTAGCGCATTTAAATAAAAGCTTGTTTATTTACTTTTTATTTTATTTTTAACTTTTGAGTTTTTATGATTCGGGATTTACTACGGCATAGTTCGGAGCGCGTAGCGGCGTTTTTCCGTTTTACCCGAATGGCGCAGCGGTGGTGAGGTGCCTTACGTTCTTCGGGTCCCGGGTTCGAATCCCGGTTGGAGCAAATGTTTGTTTCCGAGTCATAGATGTTTATCATGTATAATAAGTATGTATTTTAAAACAAAAAGTATCTATGTAGTATATCAACTATCTGGTGTCCAGCTCAGTCCCTGGATACCATCTAAAGACAAAGTACTCATCAAGACGAATCAAACGAGTCCAAGTTCGATGGGGTTATGTCGTTTTATAACGGAGTTCCTATGGCCACCTTCCAGCTCCATCATCAGATCAGCTTCATGTTATCATAATATGGCATTGCCCCGCGATATACATTATGCATGCAAAATTTCAGCTCAATTATATAACCGGGAAGTGGATCAAATTTAACTTGCAAGATTTGATTACAGACAAACAAACATCGGGACAGGTGAAACTAAATAAAAGCTTGTAAAAAAGGCCTTCGACACCGTCTCTGTTCCTATCCTTGTGCGTAGTTTAGAAAACGTAGGCATAAGAGGCCCTTTGGCTCTGCTAACAGATTATCTCCAGGATAGAAAGCAACGTGTAAAGATAGGAAACTACGTCAGTGATGCGTTACAGGTCAGCATCGGTGTCCCGCAAGGCAGTGTTTTGGGCCTACGCTTTTCTTAATATATATAAACAGCCTTTGCGAAATGAAGCTTCAAAATGGGCGTGTTTTTTCCTATGCAGATGCACAGCCATTGTCTTCACTGGAGAAACATGGAAATCGGTATGTCGATATGCTGTAGAAGGCCTCATTTGGTAAATGGTTAAATTATTTTTTGTTAACACTTAGCACCTCTAAAACTAAATATATAGCATTTACAAATTACAACAACAGTCAATCTGGACTTTATCATTCTTACAATAATAATATTAGCACAAATTGTTCTTGCATTAAAATAGCAAAAGTGACAAATACAAAATAACTAGGTATTATGGTGGACCAACGATTATCTTGGCATGTACACGTGGATATGGTTTTCAAGACTCAGACATGTTACTTCAAAAACCTTATTAAATCAAATATACATTTCAATGCCCCAGTCAGTTCTAGTGTATTGTATACGTATACCTGTTTGGGGAGAGGCCCACAAAAACAAAAATCCTAGAACTGGAAAGAGCGCAAAGATCTCTCTTGAAAGTAATGCATTTTAAACCGTAAAGATTCCCTACTGAAAACCTTTTGTCACTTGCTGGGCTTCTCACGGTCAGGGAATTATATGTACTCCATGCTGCTTTAAAATTACACAAAACCCTCCGCTATGATTCTAGCCTCAACAAAAAAAGAAGAAAATATGTTGTTGCACCAGAAGTCTCGGTTAAAACCTCATAATTATGCGAAAAAAAAGTTCACCAGACAATCCGCTTCTACAACAAATTGAATAAACTTTTAAACTTTTACACTTACACTATGTGTTATCGTGAATGTAAGAAATCTCTAATAGACTGGCTAAAATGCAAGACATATGACGACATTGAAACTCTTTTACGAAGTATCATGTGATAATTTGTTGAAGAGCGACATACACACACACACACATACATACATAAACACCCATACACATACATACACACACCCACACACATACATACACACACACATGTGTTATCGTGAATGTAAGAAATCACTAATAGACTGGCTAAAATGCAAGACATAACGTCTTATGTCTTGCATTTTAGCCAGTCTATCATGATACTTTGTAAAAGAGATACTTTGATACTACAAAGTGATACTTTGTAATGTGACGACATTGAAACTCTTTTACAAAGTATCATGTGATAATTTGTTGAAGACCGACATATACACACACACACACACACATACATACACACCCATACACACATACATACACACACCCACACACATACAAACATACATACACACACACATATATATACATACATACACACACCCACGAGGACACACATACATACACACACACATATACACATACACGTATATACACAATAACGCCTCTTCCTTTTTCTTTCTACGGAACATTTGTGCACTTTGGCCTTGGAAGTTAGTATTTGCATTAAGGTGCAAAGTGGCCTGATAACATCAGAAAGCTACAAGTAATTTACTTTCATCAAAGTCTTTGAAAGAAAACAATCATATCACAATGAAGGAAGACATCAACTTAACGCTCGTTAAAGTAGCGGGAATCAAAGCGATAACTGTTATAGTTGTAAACTTAAATTTTGTACGCAAGGGGTTCGACGAAGATGTGGTTCGGTTGTGTGTTTAATTTAATGTCCATTGAACCTCGTTAAAATTCTGCTCATGATGCGCACAGAAGCCCTCGAGAAGGGACTCCTAGCTACCCGACAATTAGGGCTCAGTGGTAGTTTTATGGGCAGTTAAAACGCATCCATCGACGGACATTTTATATCCGGTTTTAATGGCGCTAACCAACGACGCATCGGGATTAAAAAGTAAGCATCGGGCGCCTTCCTGTCCTCACAGACCACGCACGCCACACGCCCCTCCTCGCCAACTATTACTCTGCATGCTCATTGTGACGCCGCGCGCCGCCGCGCCGTACCGTTGTTATGTATTACCAATGCCGTCTGTCTCTATAGGGTATTGCGTACAGAATATAAACAGACTCTTCAGCACAAAGCCGTCAACCAAGGATTGTGTACATTAAGCTAAGTAACTCTACACAAAAATTATTGCTGGGAAACGACTTTTTTTTGGGGTGAAAAATCACGTTTCACGGTAAAACTCAATGTAACGCACTCAAAACATTGTGCTTATGGACGCATTTAATAGTAAACGGGTTAAGGAAGTATTTAAAGAAAAGTTATGACCTTAAAAAACATATTCGAAAAAAAAATGTTTACTAGTTACGGAGATATTGGAGGTCAAAGTTCGAACTTTTTCACAAGTTTCTTTTTCAAATACAATTTTTTAAGGTCATAACTTTTTTTTAATAACTCCATAACCCAGGTATGGTCCAGAACAAAAAAAAAATGATCGCAATGACGGGGAGAACAAGTGCCTTGCGGCTTCGTTAGGTGTGACATCCTGACAACACCCTCTATTTTGTGGACCTCATTGGTGTAATTCACAATTTTCACAATATACCAGTCAACCATAAAACAGTAATAAAATACAACGGGAAATAGCAACAATGAACATGGAAATATGAAACCCATTTGTGCATAGAACTGCAATATTGAAACGGTGTAAGTTCCTACTTACACCGTTCGACGTTAAAGTGATCTCCTGATCACTTTTATGCATACAGGGTTAGTTAGTAGTAACTTAGTAAGTTCAGCGGTGCGTGGACTCTCAGCTCTCACACAAATGATGCAAGATAAACTCAGGTAGGTACCGGATATGTGACCTAACAGGTAACAAGATATTATAGATGGTACGCGATTTTTTTAATATTATCATTATGAATTGTTTGAGTGGTCAGCAGCGCGCATTGTGTTGATGTAAGAACTTACCAACGGCCGGCGCGTGGCGAGGCGACGCGCTCCCGTACGAGGAGACTTTCTTGATAAACACATTCCGCACTTGCATTCTTGCAGCAGTAGCGGTTACGTCAACGAGCCAAGGGCATCAGATATAAACGGTAACAAAGCGACAGACCAAATGAGTAACAATCGGACGCTACTCAACTATGGAGCAGATCCTACAGGTAGTTAAGCCGCTTTTTATAGCAGACTCAGCGTGCCGTACTGCCTACAGCATCCTGTAGGATATTCTACAATTATTTTCTCGTATATGCCGATAACCCATCATCATTCTCTAGCCCTTATCCCAATACAATCGGGGTCGGCGCAGCATGTCATCTCATCAGAAACTTATTTCTTGCCATATCATTATAAACACATCCTCCGCATCACATGCCCATACCACGTCAACCGATTACCACACAACTTTTCAGTCACCCGCGGTGCCACTTTCAGACTTCCTCTTATACTATATTAATTTCTTACTTTATCCATTCGCGTAACACCACACATTCCTCTTAGCCTTCTCATCTCTGCGACATGCAATTGCCTTTGATTCATCCCTTTTGTGGCCCAAAATTCTGATCCATACAAGACAGCAGGTGTAATCATTGTTTTGTAAACCATTCCCTTAAGTTTAAGGGGAATGCGGGAGTCGCAGATTGTTCCAGTGACCTGCCGCCATTTCATCCATCCCGTGTTAATTCTGTGCTTTACATTACGATCTATTTAGCCATCGCTTTGCACGAGTGAACAGATATAACGAAAGTCGGAGCAGAGAGGAAGAGACCCGCCATCTAGCGCTATGGCTCCAGAACTGCTTCTGAAATCGCAGAACATGTATTCAGTTTTCAGTCGATAACCCATCTTGCTATAAGTAAATAGATTCACTTAACTTACAAAGTGTTTTCACTACATAGAAATAGTAACATTTTAAAGTCATTATCTCTCTGTACGATCCCACTGTTGGACATGGATGATCTATATACGGACTGCCGTTGATAAATGATGCATACGACCTCTGATGAATCTATCAAGCTTCATCCCATGATTGTTTAAGAGTTACGAGGTCACAGTGGAACGGACATGCATGCTATATACGGGCGATAAAACATTACCCTCCTTCTGGGTCAATCGGGTAAAAAAGAACAAACAAGCGTACGATATGGTCGACATAATCAAGCTAACCTAATTAAATCATATTTCGGTTTTCCATTTCTGCTGGCATGATCGGCTATTCGACTACGCAAAAAAAATCCGTATTCTAGGATTTTATCATATAACCGGACAATTCTGTCACAAACAATTCAATGAAAAAGAAAATGTTAAAAACGTATGAACACTTGATGCAAATAACACATTAGTGAATCGACTAAGTACTTTCTATAACGACAACGCAAATTGCATGAGTGCACTTAACAGCGTCGGAATATATAAATTATTACATAGATTTAAACGTTCATGCAAAGCGTGGACACTGGACATGCTAAATTAATTTGTATAAACACGTGAAAAGGATTATTTAATAGTAATCATCGAATCGACCCAAAGAATAATGAATGAATAGACAAATGTTATTAATGAACTGTGGATTTCATATGGAGAATCCATTGACAGGATATTATGTGTTTTCCTCTGATTTTAAAAGCGTGATCAAATCGCAAGCGCATCAAAATTTGCAAAACATTTTTTATGATTTTTCGATTGGTATTCGATTTGTTATTTAAATTATATTAATGAATACACCTTTTTTACTTTTAATATCATTATATTTTTTTATAACACATTTGCTCGTAAGGGGGTCTCTTATTTCACCAATTTCAATATCGTATTGTATTGTATCTCATTACGTACTTGTGCGTTATTGTAATGTATAACGCACGGTTTATCAAGATGCTCCGTCTTAAACGAACGGTACTTTTTAAATCTTAGCAAAGAGTTCTTATGTCAGAAAAGTGGTCAACATTTTATGAATAAAATTAACTTTGCGAGATGAAATATAATAAATAAACATTTAATTCTTTAATTTAATTAATTTTGACAATAAATTACAACCATTTATCTGTAACAAAACCACAAAAATATTAACTTTATTAGTAATACTGGCTGTTTTTTGTCATTGCCTAAAAAAAAGCGCTGATGCGCGCGCATCGCTAATTTGTGAACAAGTAAAAGATTTATTCGTTTATGGCCCTTCTAACCCTAAAATTAGCAACTCTATTTGTGTTGGTTCAAACTTCGTTTGAAATACTGTTAGAATAAAGTTCTAATCAGCTTGCACTACAAAGCGGTTGTTACTTCAGTCACTGCGGCCGAAGAGTGCGAAATGAGTGGTTTTTTGCGATTTACAAAAAATCTATTGATTGGACTAAAAAAATAAAACACATAAAACCTGCTTTATAGTTAGTTCAGTTAGTATGCAAAGTTTCATGATCTAATTTGAAGAACTTTTTGAATACCAGCGGTTTATTGTTCGATTTGGAGGTTTCTTTGGATTTTTTTTCTATCGAGAAAAGTTTATGGAATCGTGTTTTCGGCACACATAGTACCTAGCATTAATCCTCAACTTTACCATATATTTATGTCAAAATTAATGCTGCAGTATTTTAGGCGTAACGGAGGATCAAGCTCAGCCATTTGAGGCATGTTAGCCCCTTAAGAAAGTCCAATTTTTATTTATTTCCTCGCAAATATGTTATAAAACGTCGTATGACATACGTGCGCTTTGATAATTACAGCCTCTGCTTTCTTGTAGCCCTCGCCTACGGCTCGGCCTAGCAATATCGCCTCGGCTGTAGTTTTCAACTTACCGCACTTATTCATAATGTACTATTATTTTATGCACACTGCATTACACAGTGCGTTATATATTTCATATTGCCCAAAAGCCGTTTAACTTTTTCATTACCCAAAACCGGCTTTTCGACAACATTTTGGTTAAATTCAGCGTAGCTACGATAAAAAAAAAACGGCCAAGTGCGAATTGGACTCGCGCACCGAGGGTTCCGTATGAACTTGTAGGTTGTTTGTTATTAAACTACATATTTACGGTTTTCAGTTTTTTTCCTTTACATGACTGTGCTGTAAGACATTGCTTCATGCCAAATTCAAAGATTTACAGCTTGAAGGGACTGTAGACCTGAGTAATGGTTTTAATTCCAATTCGATATCTCCACGCGTTCTCTAGATTAAGGGTCATCATGACAGACAGACGGATAACAAAGTGATCCTTTAAGGTTTCCGTTTTTTATTTTGACGTACGGAACCTTAAAAAAGTGGATTTCAAAAGCATGACACACAAAGCGCAATTACTAGTATTATTTTTCAAGTATAGAATATTAATACGCAACATAAAACAATACCAGGCCTACTCAACATGTCGACATTTCAACAGTTTTTCTATTAAAACAAGGTTTCGATTCACATATTTTCCGACTACAAACAACGCTAGTTGGCAACATGAGCTCTCTCTCTCCATATGAACCCCGCTCACGATAATTATTATGTGCGACACAATGGTTACGCATCAGTTATTAAATGAATAAATGGTAGGCCAATCACAGCTAGACATGAGAACACAAACAAACTGCAATAGTTTGATTTTACGGGGTGCGTTAGCTTCGGTCAAACCCAGAAACGGGAAACGATAAACAAGCTTAAAAGCCAATGGCTTCTGTTTCAACAGTATTAGGAAACTTTCGGACCGCTCAGCATGCCTGCGTGTAATTTGAGGATGCCTGTTCTTATCCAAAACAACGAAGAGCAAGTAATAAGACAAGAATATCGACGATATTCTACACTGTTTCGTTGTGTTCCTTGAAATGCATGCGAGCAGAAGGAAAGTGAAATGCTTACGATTGAACGAGGGCGGGGGAGGCCGTACTGCTCTTAGCGCGACAAAGCCAGAAACAATCCAGTGCATAATTATTCGCTCCCGTGCGAATCGCTTTGTGATCCTCTCAAGAGAACTAACAACTACTTATTGAAGTACTCCATCTGTCGGTTCACTTCTGTCTGCGACTGCAATTAAATCAATATTTCGATTGATTGCCCGTCTAATCCATCATTAGTTATTACTAGCTGACCCGCGCAACTTCGTCTGCGTCACATGAGAGAGAGAGATAGGGTTAGAGAGAGTGTGAGTCAACCTTAAAACATAGACATGCTATCGCGGATTATTTTAGAACGTTTAAGGAGGAACAATTCCCCCATACATGATTGTTGCGTAACTTTAACCGTTTATGCAGCGCTCGCAACGGAAGCTCTTAAAAGAAATACAGTTTCACTGTTTTTGCAACATTTATCATTGATGCTTCGCTCCTTTTAGTTGCAGCGTGATGTTAGATAACCTATAGCCGTCCTCGTTAAATGGACTATCCAACACTAAAAGAGGGTAATTTGAATGTTTTAATTTTATCTTAGTCTAATTTGAATGTTATAATTTTATTTTGTTAATTTTTAAATTTGATGGTAATTTATTGAATTTTTTGGTTTTAATGTTAATTAATTAATGTATTTTAATTATTTTATTTTATTTTAATTGCACTGATCACGTTATCTGAATTAAATGAATTTTTTTTTTTTATTCGAACCAGTACTTACTGTAATTAGCGCGTTCAACATACCAAACACACTCCATCTTTTTAATATTAGTATAGATTCAAGTGGATTCAATTTAATTTCTTCGATATATTTGCATTAATCGCTAAAATAATGTACCGTTTTTCCAAATAAGAACTTGCCTCTACAGCCGTACGTCTCTCGATTACAGTTATACTCTAGCTAGGTCGAAAGTTCTCATCAAAGGTGCAGGAAATTACCCCAAACATGATTTTTCAATTAAAATTGGGACCAACTTTGAGATATACATACATACGCATTTCACAAAAAAAGGACCATGTATATCGGACTACTCGCAAAACGTTATGCGTGGGCCATACATAAAAAAAAATATACGCGTCGAATTGAGAACTTCCTTGTTTTTCTTTCGTCGGTTAAAAAACCAATCTTGAGGCAACTGACACGGGCGAGGGTCATTTGTTTCAGAAAATGGAGTGAAATGAACAACGCCATCTATCGACCAAAATGTTAAACTGCTAAAAAATAATGCAAGGAAATCATGCTATGTAAATTTTCAAAGCAGCATCATGTAGACTAATCTAGAGTACCATATTAATAAGCTATAATTACTTTTTTTAAAGCCGATCAGTCAATTAGAAGTTATCTGGTGAGCACATTTTTCATTCATCAATTTTTCAATCATTAGTACCATTTTAGTAGAATAGATGTCGCTGCATCTTACATTTGATGATTAGTTCTTCTTGAACACTTTAAATTAAATTCATATATCTTTTGATAGAATTAACCGATTACGATGAAACAAAAACTAATAATGCCTCAAGATACGCAATTTTTTTATGTATAAAAGCTATCTACTTTGGTTTTGTAAATTTTACGTGATGATTGATCATTGAAACATTGATCATCGAAACAGACAAACAGATAAACAAACAAAAATTCCAAAAATGCTGGAAATGAGTTCTGTTGGTTATCCTTCCACACCCTGGCATTTTTTTCGAAATATTTTTGACTAGCTGACTTCCCACGGTTTCACCCGCGTAGTTCCCGTTCCCGTGGGAGTACGGGGATAAAATATAGCCTATGTTACTCGTGGATAATGTAGCTTTCGAATGGTGAAAGAATTTTTTTAAATCGGTCCAGTAGTTTTTGAGCCTATTCATTACAAACAAACAAACAAACAAAGTTTTCCTCTTTATAATATTAGTATAGATGTACAAAAACGATTTTTCTCGATAGATAGATAGATAGATATAGAAGAAGATATAGATATAAGAAGATAGATGAGTACGTAACTTGGCAGCTGTGAGGAATGTTTGTCGCGGTTCTAATAAAATCTAAGGTAATTAGGAGTATTTCATTGGCAGGAAAACATGGCAACATACATACCATTACAATTGCAATGAAACAAAACCGTGAGAAGGAGTCTTGGCTACATAATAATAAAACAGCAAGATTAACGATGCAATCGATTATAAACAAAGATAGTTATTTGTACTGTCGAATCGTATTAGAGAGAGATTTTTTCCCATATCGGTGCGAGCAATACAATGATTTTCATAACGTAATTTAATAACAGCAGCCGGGTGGCAGTGTCGAGTCGGGAACAATCGAGACTATTTGTCGAGAGGGTAGAGGGTATTTGTATCAGTACAATCGAAGTGCACGTAGGTGGGGTCAGGCTGTGCCAGCGGGGTCCGCGCGTCCTTAGCGGTAGGAGCGACCGGAAGAGGCGATTGTGAGACAATTTAAATCACTCTCCTGGACCGTCACCCATTGTTGCCGACTTCCCGACCACAATCACTACACCGTCTATTACGGAGCAAAAATATGAATGACTGGATACACCGTTTATTGTATTAGTAGACCGACTTTGGAAAACACTGATTGCGTCATGTCCAGGACGCGGGATTGAGCAATTGTATGGCGTGCAGTTCTTTAATAACTGTGTTCAAATGATATTATGATCCACAGTTTTCTTCTTTTCTATGACTTGGCTCAAGCTACTCTTGAGTACTGGATTCGGTCATACTAGTCTCCTTTTAGGCGGACTAATCCTGCGTCACCTAGAATCAGCCTTTGTGGAGTTTTTGGATACGATCTAAACAAAATAAAGGGAAAAGGCTACCCAGATGATGATTGTTACGTTTACAAAACAAATGATTTACTTATTACTCAACAATGATTTTAAAGATTGCATAACAAAGCATGAAATTCGGTTCTCGTTACTTTCGTCAAGCGGCATTAATCGATTTAATCTAAGAGAGTGGTAATGCCAGCTAGCGAGGGAAAGACCGCTGGCAACAATGTATATTAGAATCTAGACTTCCTTTTATAACAATGCGTTATGAGGGAACTTGTAACAAGCATGAAGCTTTCTCGTGCCAATGTTGACTGAAGCTGGTTAGTGCAGTCTAATAAAGGGGACAACGTAGACTTTGGAGACAAGTGCAAACAGAATCCACATCTGTTCAATATTCCCCAGGCTATAAGGGCCGAGATCTTTGTGATCAGAGCATTGCAAAACGTTTCGATGGACCGTATCAAAAAATTAAAAAGAAATTTTGCCCCTCAGGGTTTCATATTCGCAGACATTTCCCCAAACATAGACGAAAACATAATTCTTATTCCTCCCTCTAAAATTGTATGATAAATTCAAACATTTAGTTAAACTTAACGAACTTCATTGAAAAGTTAAGAAAAGAAAAGACCTCTTACTTGGGTATTTCCTTTCACAAAGTTTAATCTCAAAAGCAAGAGGAGCACAGATTGAAAACCTTTTGATGCAAGGTACGCAGGAAATTTGCCTGAAGACAGGTATATCTTGATCAGGTGCATATTTTAATAATCTGCGAGGATAATTAAGTATACTTTGGCTCGAGATTTAAACGAGTGTATCTTTTAGTTTGCTTTATTCAATTCTTGTCTAAGAAATATTGAAAGAGGAAATTAGTTTAATATCAGTTGTGTGGGTGGAGAAAACTGTTGATTGGTTCAAGATGGTATGTACCAGTTCTCTCTCTGACAGTTGATGGGAATCTAGTTTACAACCCGACGCGAGGTGCTATCTCAGCAGCTGTTAGCCTGTCAATCTTCATTATTCTCAGCAATCAGTGTACGGATATCCGGGGTCCGTCAATACACTAGTACATGAGTGTGCGCTAAGATATTTCAATACTTCGCACATGGATCGCAAAAAATAAGAAATGTAAATAAGATATATCCGATGGCAACGACGACGTGTTCAGTTACATATTCACTTCATTGAACTCTGGCTATATCATATCAAATAGGAATATCTTCCACCGAGATTCAGGCGTGCCTAGAAAATTGCTGAGGTTAGACGTAGTAAAAATATCTTCAGATAATCTAAGATATATCCAAGATATTGCTGTAAGCTTTTAAGTTTAGTGATATGATTCTAGAATGCTCTGAAGATTTTTGAGTAGGTATATGCAGGGCGCATACTTGATAGCCGAGGTGTGGCTTGATTGGAAAACACCGAAAATATATTTATATGTTTTAGATTTATAAAAATGACAAAAAATAATGTCATGATATTCAGGGCAGTTCATATCTGGGATCCCTATGTTGGATAAATACAAAATGCAATATTTTTATTAAAATTTTAAACCTTTTCACGGTATTAAATGTTAGCTCTATTAAATTCGCACAATGGTACCACACGGTACTGCTACTCACTCAATGTAATGGGGTGCCATTCACTAAAGTGCTTTCGAGTATTTTTTTTAAATAGTTAGCTTCTAGCATTAGGTACTAGCAATTAGCCTTTGTTTTGATCCTAGCGGAACTAGGGGCATTACCTTTGACCTTTGAAACTTAAATATTTCTTTTTGGTATACTATACCCAAACTTTATTCAACCGATCACAAGGGCTTTTTTGTTTATAGGTATTTATGCTTATAAATACCTATAAAGTGTGTGATATTGTGTTGTTAGGGGTAAGACGTCCATTGTATGCATATTATTATTTTTTTTCTCTGATAAATCTAATTGTTGCGGCAAGTTTCACTTAGGTGCTTTTTATGGATGTCAAATTATGTAAATAGGTTAGTCGTGTCGAGGGAATGTCTTTGAAGCTACTCGTACTTTTGCCCCAGGGAAGTTGGGTTTATTTTTGTAAAGACATATTTTCGCGGCTTTTCGCTTACTAACTTATTTTGGCATAACAGACAGGGTGTAAGCCAGTGGTTCCCAACCTATGGTCCGCGGAGCCTCGAACATGGTCCGCGAAAGGTCAAAATGTTATTCGTACTTTTTAACTTCTCAGAAGATGCAAGCTTAACCCAACGTAATTGAACATATCATGCGAGTCACTCATTTTTTATGAGAAACTCCTGACTTATTCCTTTTCTGTATGAATGATTGCAAAAATTTTTGAGCTCACTTCGATCGCTTTTGTATCCTTCACGGTTTTCATCCTTTTTTCCAACTTTTGCATTGTGTGAGTGAAAGATTCAACCTCCTACATTTAAACCTGTCGGTGTCCTAGGACCTTAGGGCCCTAGCTGCTAACAATAAAGACACCAAATTTGTTTTTTGGGGTGAAAAATCATGTGTTGTGTTAGAACTCAATGTAACGCACTCAAAACATTGTGCTGATGGATGGATTGAATAGTACGGGGTTCGTGGAGGTGCTTAAAGTAAAAAACTTACATTAACTAGTATTTTAAAAAAAAGTTGTGAAAAAGTTACAACTTTGACCCCCAATATCTCCACTAGCAGGTTCCCAGGTATGGTGTAAAACAAAAAAATGAACGCAATGACGGGGAGAACCAGTGCCTTTCGGCTTCGTTAAGAGGTTTTTTACACCCTTTATATTATTATTTTTTATTAGTCAGTTTATGGATTTACCTTGTTTTAGTTGTAAACGTTACAACAAACAATGAACACACCATGTAACAATACATGTCCAATACCTTGATAATCTTGGTATAGACATTAGATAAGATCGGCCTGGGTCAAATACACCTGCGTTTGAAGTACAAAGGAGCCTGCATGAAGACGAGCGATGTAGCACTAGCTCGATTAGACTTGTTTGTTTACGGGAGATAGACGGCCGTGTGATTCCCTACATAAGCTGTAAGTGGAACTACATATTTTGTTGCTGTTATATAAAGAGTTTAGTATAAATAATGTTAAGGACCCTTCGTGCATCAGTCCGACTCGCACTTGGCCGGTTTTTTTTACACATAATATTTATTAATTATGGCCTTGTATTATTCTGATGGATGCAATATAATAACAGCCGCTCGGGTTGATCTTTAGGTTAAGCCGCGCTTGCCTAGGTTGGTATGTGGATGGCTGACCACCCATTACATACCGAGTTTCCTCCGTGCCTCGGAAAGCACGTTAAGCCGTTGGTCCCGGCTGTCATTTGTGATCTTTGACAGTCGTTACAGGTAGTCAGTGGCCCAAAAAGTCTGACAACCAGTCTTACCAAGGGGTATCGTATTACCCAGTACTAACTGGGTTGTGGAGGTCAGATAGGCAGTCGCTCCATGTAAAATACTGGTATTCAGCTGCATCCGGCTAGACTGGAAGCCGACCCCAATAAAACTTGGGAAAAGGCTAGGCAGAGGTAGATGCAGACAGAGGCTAACTATAATTTTGTATCAATAGATACTAAATATTATTTCTGTAGGTTTGAGATACAAGTCTTGGTCCCTCCAAATTTAAGGGCTTGCAGAACTCAGAAGGGATGTCATAGAAAATCTCTGTGGTCGCTTGGAAAAATTACATATCAAACAAGTGCTACGTGTCAAGTTATACTTGTATAGGTAGCAAGTGTAAAAACCTGTTGGTTATTGCAACTATTATAAGTACTAAGATTATGATTATTATCGCTTTATTCCGTTAGTCGTAAGTATATTTAATTTCCTCTCTATAATGACATTTACATTTACAACCTGTGTTTATTAGTTTAAAAAACGGTGAACCGTGAAAACGAAGTCGTGAAAAACATTATGGGAGTACTTAGGCAACATACTGAATGTTCGTGATAAAGGGGTAGCATCGGATAATTAAATACACTCAAGAAGTTTTTCAGTATTTTAAAAGTCATAAAGTGCTCTTAATACTTCATCAAAGTAAACCTGCACGAATTCAATTAATCGTAATTATAGTATATTCCCTGTTTCGAACCCGAAACCTACTGCTTGACACAGAGCCCCATGAGCCTCTGAACCATCGAATCGTTATAAAAGTACATTTAAGGCTTCGAACCTGTAACCCATTGCTTTATACAGAGGTTTTGTTATGTTGGTATCTGGATCATTACTATACGCAATTTGTATTAGTTTGGTGCAACAAATCGATTTCAAGTGGAGGTCTGTAGAAAGACAACTATCTGACACCTCACCGCAGAAGCGTTGCTATACGGCGTTTATTATTTAGTTTCAGACCGTGAAACAAAGGTTTCGGAAAGCGAGTGCTGTAATGAAAACCTAAGTATTGCAAAATCTGTTTGAATGTTGCTATCATCCCTAGAGCGGTATTCCGGAAGTGTACAAATAACTAGTTAGGTTACCATTACTAGATTTTTCCGGACATAGCCGGCTTTTTAGACCCACGTCCAGTCTTGTTTAGGATTCTTCGGACTTTTCATTTATCCGGACATTGATTAATGAGATTTTTATTAGTAATAAATTGAATACTAGAAAGAGAAAGATTAAAACCTTATATCCCGCAGAGATGTACAAGATACCTTAAATGAAGTATCTGGAATACAAGATGCAAAATACTTTAAAATTAAGTATTTCAGATACCGGATGCTAACAGAGACAGATGATAACTTTCTGGAATGGCATCTGAAATATGTACCAGATATAAATAAATAATTTTTTTTTTTTTTGGTCGCAAACGTGACACAATATAATATTATATTTTTAAGGTCTCAATTGAGACGTAAAACCAGTTCTTCAAACATTTTATCACCCATTTTTCTTCGATGAGGCCTCATGATCATGCTTCCAAATGAGAAAAGTCGCTCCACAGGAGCAGAACTTGGCAAATTAGTTATCTATTACATAACTAGAAGTATTTTAAGCAAACATAGTATCTAAAAATACTAAGATACCAAACAAAAGGTATTTAAATAGGTACGAGGAAAATGGTCACGGGTGTAGAGCGCCGTGTTTGATGAAATGGAAACTGCAGCTACCTTAATTTCCGAACTCTGTATTAATTATTGGACGAACAGTATATTTAAGCTGTATCACACTTTTCTGATAGCATGTTGTACCTACACTGTATATTTCTTTTAAACAAGTACTTTTATTTATTTGAATATGTGGTACTTATGTTTGCGCCTTGGGGCACCTCGTAAATAATTGGCATCTCAGAACTAGTGTGCGGCCCTATTTTTACACATTGGGTTCTTTCGCTGAGACAGCTTTTTAACTGGATTTTTGGTTTTTATCAAGCTTTCTAGTCAGAAACTCTGAACCACATAGTCATATGGTTAACCATAGTCATATGGTTATACATATGAGAAATACATTTTTGTCGTGAGTACGACAAGGACGCGTGCACTCCAGAGTCTAGACATAGAACAACACTAACTGTCTCTTTTTTTCTTATTGGTTTTATCGAACTATCCCCCTTGTATCATTTTGACTTGTAGTGAAATGTAGAATGAATGGAAAGTTGTGCTGCCGCTGCTGCGCGGAACACTTTTTTCGGTGGTTTTGTAGGTGTATAACATACCTATTTGTTTATTAGAATATCATCGACTACAAAGTAAATATTTGTTCACAACATCAACAGCCAGTAAGGAATCTAAATTACCTTATTACTAACACGTCGATCCTATGATGTTAGAACCGCCATATTTCCATTTTGTTTTTACACTTCAAAATAAAATAAAAGTAATTATTACCTGGTTGATAACAACAATATCATTTGTTCAAATTAAAACATGCCAAAAGACAAAAGCTGAACACAATAGAAGAATAGCTCTAAGCTCTTTTGATTTCCCCCTCGCATGCATTTGTCGAGGCGTACAGTTAAATACAGCTTACAGGACGAATCAACCTCTGCCCAAACTATCTTGTATCTTTGAGGGATGTTAGTGAAATCTAAATTAGTATCAGATCTAGCCAACGTTTAGAATCTACCCCTGTTTCTTGGTGAATGAAGATTCTTCATTTGAGATTCTTTTTTTGAACTGATATTATGGTGCCATGGTGGTGGTTTTAATTAATCCTGGGCACTTAAATCCGATTAAAAAAAAAAAAAAACTTTTTTGCTTGCTCAAGCAATTGAACATTGATTTTGATCAGTAGCAAAAGAATTTTGTTTTTAATTTTAATATTTACAATAGTCGTCAAGTAAAATAATTCAATTAAATTACATTGACTTTTTAAGTAAATAAATAAGTAAATATTTAGGTTTATAACTGAAAACAATCTATAGAATTCAATTCGTACCAACAGCTTAGTCAAGTTGCAAATAACTGTTATTATGATGTACCAAGCCCGTCATACGCCAGACAAGCTAAATCCCCTCTGCGGCAATTCAATCATAGCTAGCAGTGTTATCGATATAATTAAAAGGGGACCGTTAGCACTGACCATCGATAGCGAGCCCGGTAGTCACATAATCATACCGATAAAATTATTACACATCAAAACATCGTGTTACAGTGTAAACAATCTTTCCTGTTCATTCAAGGCCGATGAATAGTAAAAAAGTTTAGCCGTATTATATGATTTCATGTAGATCCTATAATGTATTAATATCCCATCGAAAATTCGCAAGGTGATGAGTTTCTGCCACGCCGTAATAGAATAATTAATTTTAACGCAGTTTCTTCGTCCAAAACAAACAAAAAAAAAACGAAGAAATAATAATTGCACTATTCACAAAAATAAATTATACACAGAACAAGCACCCTCTAAAAATGCAGGCAATTAATATTGAGCAAATATTAAAAACATAAAAACAAGTACATTCGAATTATTGAAATGAGTGGCGCGAAAACGCGTAGCGTTTAGAGCGCGACGTGTACGTCACACCGCGCTCTTACCCGAGTGAGGACTGCGTGCGACTCTGCGAGAATCGAGATGCAGCCGCCAACCGTCGAGCCTGTAACGCGGCTATGCTCGACAAAAATTTACTCAAGAAAATGCTCACGGAGAAACTTCTCAGCTACAGCTCAAAAGAAAATTTGAAATTTTTGAATTATTAAAGACGCTGCTAAAATTATCCTGATCTTGCAAATATTCTGCAACGTTCATTGAATATTCGTCTGGAAATGTGACTAAAATATTCTGCACCGTTCATTGAATATTTGTCTGGAAATTTTACTAGATATTCTGCAACATTTTATTAAGTTATTTTACCTGTGGATTTTCGTTATTCAAGATCACACTTCACTCACAAGTACTCACACACAACACAAAATCAATATCCTGTAGGTACCTAATAACACAATCTTAGAATTTACATGTATTGTCACTTAATTTACTATCTAATTTATCGTTATTACGTTCTTATACGATTGAGTTTATAAAAAGGTTTTTAATTAATTTCGGTTGCATCCAAAACTTGATAATTTCATGACATTTTGCATAAATAAATTCGCACAGTATGTAATGTACAATCGTTTACGAGCACCATACAACAATGTCAAAACGAAACTGAGCTGAACCAAAACTTAGTAAGTATACCTTCGCAATGAACGCACTTGAAATGTTTTTATTTATTTATGTATTGTATTGTCGTCGCGATGGACGCCTTAATTATTCGGCTGTGGCTGTTAATACCGGCGCGCGGCGACACAACGTACACTAAAATCAGTTCACAATAAAAGCATTGTTTCAAAAGAACTCAATGTTGCTTGTATAGATTAGTCAGCTCATTCTTTATGATTCACTATCTTTAGCCTGCGACTTCGCCCGCATGAAGGTTAGAAACATCTCTCGGCAACGTAAGATAGGATAAAAAGTATCCTATGTCCTAACCTAAGTCAGTCCATTCATAATGCCAAAGGACCATGGGCATATTTCTATGAACTCTGGGCCACATATTTGAAATCTATCTCAAGTACCTAGTAGCTTATAATTAGGACTTTACTTCACTCCAAAACAACAAATGGCCTTAGTCGTCGGAGAAATTAAAAAGAGCCACTTGAAATATGATGCCTTTTTCTGTATTTTGTCAAAGATTTGACCTGTTAGTTATGCAAACTCATATTCGGATTAACTACTGTGCATGTGCTTAGCTTTAGCAAAATGTATCTGAAATGATCTACACTGGCCAGCAAATAAATCGGGCCACCCGCTTCCTTAGAACGCAGATTTGATTTTCTCAAAAACTATAAAACTTACAACTATTAAAGTTATACTTACAGAGTCCATTTCATGCTGATTAAAATAACTATACATTAAATTTGTTCTAAAGTACCGTCAAATCACATTGTAATCAAGCAACAAACACAATGCTAACGATTTGCTCTGTTTTGACTATAGAGTTCGCGATTTGCGTTCCTTTTTAGGGTTCCGTACCCAAAGGGTAAAAACGGAACCCTATTACTAAGACTTCGCTGTCTGTCCGTCTGTCTGTCACCAGGCTGTATCTCATGAACCGTGACAGCTAGACAGTTGAAATTTTCACAGATGATGTATTTCTGTTGCCGCTATAACAACAAATACTAAATATAGTCAATGGTACGGAACCCTTCGTGTGCGAGTCCGAATCGCACTTGGCCGGTTTTTAGGGTTCCGTAGTCAACTAGGAACCCTTATAGTTTCGCCATGTCTGTCCGTCCGTCCTCGCTTAATCTCTGTGACCGTTAGCACTAGAAAGCTGAAATTTGGTACCAATATGTATACCAATCACGCCGACAAAGTGGTAAAATAAAAATTGGAAAAATGTTTTATTAGGGTAGCCCCCCTATATGTAAAGTGGGAAGGGGTTTTTTTTTTTTATTTCAACCCTAACGTGTGATATATTGTTGGAAAGGTATTTAAAAATGAATAGGGGTTTCCTAAAATCATTTTTTGATAATGTCAATAATTTCGGAAATAATCGCTGCAAAAGTAAAAAACAATGTGTCCCCCCCCTCTAACTTTTGAACCATAAGTTTAGAAAATATGAAAAAAATCTGAAAAGTAGAACTTTATAAGGACTTTCTAGGAAAATCATTTTGAACTTGATGGAAACAACAGTTTTTGTACAAAAAAGACAAAAAGTTGTACAAAATAATTTCTGGACTGAGTTTGTAGTATATTCGTATATGCAAGCATTTTTACATAATGGATACCCACCTTTAAACTCATAAGTGGGAACACTTATTGTGACGGACGGGAAACTACGGAACCCTACACTGAGCGTGGCCCGACACGCTCTTGGCCGGTTTTTTTCTACAATGGAGATAGTCGGATATTTCTTATCATTTGTTTAGTTTTTGTCCATCGTTTGCTCTGACGCGTGTATTTTTGCTACTTTTTTCGGTCAATAATGGATACGACATCTCAGGATGCAGCTCAAGCTGTAGCCACTATTTCAAGCAGGCGTTGCGCAACGTGATATTGCTCTAAGACTTCGAATCAACAGATCTTCGGTGCAAAGAGTTTACAGACGATACCTAGAGATAGTAGAGACTGAAGCATTGGATTGCCGTCCTGGTTCGGGCAGAACTAGGGCTACATCAGCAGCAGATGATCGTTATATTCAACTTACTGTTCTGGGAAATCGCCGCCTACACGCAGTTCAAGTCTACAAAGTCTGCGTGACGAACGCCAAGTGGTCATGAGTTCAGATATCGTGAGAAGGAGACTTTCTGAACAGAACATGACTACAAAGAGAGGTGCAACAGGCCCAGCATTAACGGTAGCCCGCCGTCGAGCACGACTTGAATTATTACTTATTTACACATGTAAACTACACATGCTAGTATGCGATGCCCATTGTTTAATTTACTTTATTGAAAGGATTGTGAATGTGAGTACTGATGTCCCAGAAAAAGTATGCGCATTGTCATCGTCTGACTAATGCGCGATTAGAGATCTAATTTAGGTTCTTACTTCTTACCGATTTTGTATTAACATATTTACAAAATAGAAGATTACTTAGAAACTCTTTTAAAACTAGTGTGACAACTGACAAATGACGGGGTGCGGCCGAAGTAGGATCGACCGACAGAAAACATCATTTTAATGCACAATCATACTAGTGTTCTAATAAAACTCGCTGTAGTACAAAACTGACAAGATGCTTCTTTGTGGAGCGACGACGTTCGCAAACCTTTGGTTTAATTGATGATTAAACGAACTTACTTGTACGTGAAGTTCGATCATAATTAAACGAAGTGCTTCGTTCGAAGAGATTAGTAACCTGAAATAATAAAATTATTACTTATTTACACAGGATTCACCACATAGCACTGTATTTTGAGAGATAAGAGGGTATTGTTTTTTTTTTGTTTTGCGAGGTAGTCGTGCCCTAAAACTCCGCTTGTCATTCACGTTACAGTGCTTTACCACTGCACATTGCTTTCTCTTCAGTACCGACTAAAAGTGTTTTCTAGTGTTTTTTAACGAATCTATAATGCCGAATAGGAAGCGTGATATTGACATCGACATCTTAACCAAGAAGTTGCGTAAACTGGAGAGGAAATTAAAACATGCCAAGCGACAACGTTCTTCAGAATCGCCTTCATCCCGAGAGGATTCTTCATCCAAGCTATCTGCGCATAGCTATGAAGGTATGTTATTTGTTATTGCTACCACAGATAATATAGTTGCTACTAAACAAATGTCTGAGCCGTGCAATACATAAACAAAAGTTCGTTGAATTCACTGGAATTTGACACATACTTACCTACTTTTCATTCGAACTCGAACAGTACAAAGGGCTGTTTATATCGTTATCTATGGTGCGGTCAATTCAATGGAATTGCAACATCTACCATTCAGTTAAGGAAAGACGTTCAATTCACTGGAATTGCAACTTTTCTCTTTGACTTGCAACAGCGGAAAACTCAATGGACATCTTCTCGGACTATGACTGCAATATAGCAAGACCTAGACTGGCATCAGTTATACGGGCCGTATCGTCAGATGAGACAACGGAGTCGCGGGCGCACTCTCCCGCGCCGACCCCTGCGCCGTGGCCCGCGCGGCCGCCCCCTGCGCCGTTCTCTGCGCCGCAACCACGTGTGCTACGGGCCGCCGCTGGTGCCACAGCTAAGCCCGCTGTTACATGCGCCGCTGAGTCGTGTGCTGGTCGCTGAGCCTTGCTCAATCGCTGGTACCGCCAGCTATGTAATTATTACCCCCAATGATGACTAGATTGACATATGTGTGGTGTACACATGTGTGACACACACACACAAACCACCGAATATGGCAAAGATATTCACGGTGGCCTAGCTAACCGCCTAGAGCATTTAATTGTCAATGGACTGAACGACGTACGAAAGGAATTAGGGAAAAACACTTCACACCAGCCAACTGCCCTAGAATAATTCCACCGATACTCAACCGCGAAATAAAGGCAGCCTTGCCCGAAGCAAGCGTGAACGCGACAAGGGAATAGAAAACAGGCAAAAACAGCTTAGTACTGCCTTGGCCTGTTTGAGTGACGTCATAACAACGCAAACAAAGCAAAAACAACAAAATTCAAGAAAAGGACAAAGACCCGGCCCTTCTGATACAACTTATGGATGCGGCAAAGTTAATGTGCGACACGTTACACTCAGACTCAGTCAAAAGGCGCTACTTTGCCTTGTCGTCTTTAAAGAAAGACATTAACGACCATTTGATGCGGAAAAAGATAGACAAGTATCTTTTCGGAGAGACCCTGGCTGAAACCTTGAAGACTGCCAAAGCTGTGACGCAATCAGGTGCCAATATAAAAGCCGCTTACGATAAAAATAGAAAGACCACTCAACCTCAGCCATCCACTTCGCGTGATTTAAACTGGAAGGCTCCCCCTTCGACTCGCAGGCAGTCGGGGCCGCAGAGGAGCCGCCAACCCTTCCCTGCTGGAGCGAGGGCGCCACCGACGCCCGCGCCGCCAGCTAGCCGGCCTCCTCCGCCGCCGCACGCCAGCTGGTTGAGGACATCGCACTATGAGCCGCGGCCGACCCGCCGCCAGTAAATGAGGTACAATATGCTGGTCGTTCAGCGTCATTTGCAAGACAATGGTCTCACCTTACACAAGACAAAACTGTTCTTTCTTGGATAGAAGGCTATAGGATACAATTTTCTAAACAAGTCTCACAGGAAAATGTGCCTTCTGATCCTGTTTTGACACAAACTGAGATTAATGATTTTCACAAAATTATTGATAGTCTCATGACAATAGGAGCTATATCCGAATGCGCTCCGTGCGCCAATCAATTTATATCTAGTATTTTTCTTGTGCCTAAACCGAATGGCAAGATCAGGTTTATCCTTAATCTAAATAAACATAATTATACAAACTGACCATTTCAGATCAGAGTCCAAGAAATATCTCCATTTTCAATTTGACAATAAGTTATTTGAATTTAATGTCTTGCCATTCGGTTTAAACACAGCTCCATACGTTTACACTAAATTGATGAAACCCATTGTTGGATTGCTCAGATTGGCTGGCTAGATGACCTATATTTAATTGGATATTCATACAACGATTGCTTAAAAAAATCATAATTTCAATTAAATTACTAATAGCCTTAGGATTTATCATCAACTATGAAAAGAGTTGCGAATCCATGAGAGGCAAATTTTTGGGTTTTATTCTTGATTCCTAAAATTTCTTAATTATTTTACCCGATGATAAGAAACAACGCCTAATTAACGAGATTTACATGTTTATGAGATTGAAGCGTATTAAAATCAAAGATTTTGCAAAATTAGTCGGTTTGTTAATTTCTGTTTGTCCAGCCGTACAATACGGCTGGCTTTATACTAAAGAATTAGAACGTTGTAAGTGCCTCAGTTTACAAGGTCACGACGATTACAATCGTTTTAATTATATGAGTATCCCCGATCACCTGCACGATGACCTGAGATGGTGGCTACAAGCTCTAGTAAAGCCCGAAAAAGGTATCAAACATGATACATACTCGGTAGGTATTTATTTATTTAGGTTAACCAACATTTTTTTACACTGTACATTTATGACTTAATGACTAGAGTAACATTTACAAGTGCAACAATTAATAACAGGTTAACACCACATGCACAAAAACGGTATAACATATCAATTTATAAAATATTAACATTAGAAAACTTATACATACAAAGAATAATTTTATTAAAACAATATTATAGAAGACTATCATCGGGTATCAACGATAAACATTGGTTACAGATACTCTTAACTAAATGACAAGCGGAGTTTTAGGGCACAAGTGAGCACAACTACCTCGCAAAACAAAAAATAAAATTGGGAATCAAACGAGCTTACCTGTTAAGCGAAGTCTTGATTCTAATTTTATGAGTGGCAATCTGAAAAATAATTATTATAACTTGGTAGTATTTCTTATATCTACGTTACTTCACCGCGGTTTTTAGAGAATTAAAAAATAATATTTTTTAAGAATTGCAACCTTCGTATGCATCTCTGATTTGACATATGACGCGGTACGTCACTTATTTTAGAGATCTTATCATTGGAACAATCTCTGTTTTATGTACAGAGTAGTTCCAAATACCTACATTCACTATGTTTTCCTGAAAGGTTAAAATTGAATTAGGTAGACTAATTATTGCAGCTTTGGGGATGTTAGTGTTAACTATATTATAGCGGCGGGTGGGTAATTATTTTTCAGATTGCCACTCATAAAATTAGAATCAAGACTTCGCTTAACAGGTAAGCTCGTTTGATTCCCAATTTTACTTCGTGGCAATCTTTCAAATAATTATTATAACTTGGTAGATGTTCAGAGTTGGCTGCAATAATTAATTTACATATTAACTGATTAAAATGCAAGTAATTCTGAGTGTTGATTTGTGATCATTACATTGGACCTTCTTCTGTAAGAATATTAAAGCTTCAATATTAAAGATTCAAGGATACTTTACAATAAATATATTACATTTTATAAAATAACTTTGATAACCATGTAATCAACATTATGTCTGACTTCGTTGATGCCAGCTCTAATTTGAGCTGTTGTTTTGGTTGTATAGTGAGAGTTTAGTTCTGGAGTTTAGATACCCCTTTCACTTGAAATCTGACAAACTTACGAATATTAGGGTTTGATATACTTTAATAACTATTTTAACATTGGAGCAATCCAATGGGTTAAAGTTAGACCTAGGAGAACAATCAATGTCTTTGTTTTCTAAATTTTGCTCATATTATCAAACTATGACGAAATTAATGATACTTTTGATAGATTCTATGATTGAGGCAATGATAGCCTCAGATCTCTCAGTAAGTAATTTTATAATTTGAAATCCAGTTGTAGTGTTAGTATTTAATAGATGTGTCTGCAAATAAAAAAGGCTCATCAACTCCATTATTTAGTGTTGAATTGTCTGGAAGTACTATCAAGGAATGCCACTGGCATTATTTTTATTCACTTAGGGCCTTTTGTTAAAATACTTGCAACAGAGTAGTGCAACCAAGGCAATGTTTATTCACTTAGGGCCTTTTGTTAAAATACTTGCAACAGCAGAGTGCAACCAAGGCAAGTATAGAGCTCCATAGATATATCGTCTCAAAAGGTGATTGTATAACTATAAAAAAAAAAAATGCAATGATTTTATGATCACATACAATGTCTAACTATTGTTCAATAGTAGGAGAGCCAGAATCCATTCAAAACACTATTTCCAATTAATGTTACAACCAATTAATCAGAATACAGAAATCTCTTCACTTTATTGTCGTGAGAATTAAACTGATTTTATTAATCAGTACCTAGTAGTAAGTACTTCTTATCAATAAAGCTCAGTCATTTTTAAGGGTCTAGGTAGATCCTTGATCAAATATTATGGATATTAAAGTATTCACTCTATCATCACCAATTAATATAGTTACATACAATTAATAAGAAAAGAAAGAGATACCTCTTTATTGCAGTGTGGATTAAACTGTTTTTATTATTAATTAGTACCTAGTAGTACGTAGTATAAATAAAGCTCAAAATTTAGCTAAGGGTCTGGTAGTCTTATGACTAAATATTATGAATGTTAAGGAATTCAATCCTTACTGGTAAAACAGAATTTGAGATGTAGTCAATTGGCTCGAAAAGGACGATTGAGCTATTTTCTCAAAACTGTTTGTATTTAAGTCTTAGAAACTGATTTCTGCTTAATACTTTTAGTCTGGTACATTTTGTACATTATGATTTCGTTTATAATTCATTTTTTAACCTATTATTCCTATAATGATAGAAACAATATAAATAAAACCATTGTTATTATTATGTTTTCCCAGGCACCTTGTAAAGGAGCAATAAGTTTTGCGGTTTCATAGTAGAAAAAATATAATACTTAAGAGGTCTGGTCTCCGATAAATATTTGCTATATTAGTGTAATTTCCCAAACTATTTCAAATATTAGGTACTTCTACAAGAATCAGCAGTGTTTTCATGGCAATGTCTTTCAAGGGTCTCGAACACTCCTGTTTAATCATCTAGTAGTTCTAAGGAATTGACTAAATGTTGTGCAATTAGTGGATGTGTGTTGACCATATTCAGTCAACATTGTGTAGGTAATTGGCTACATTGCCGTAATGTACTGTCAATTGTTATGAATTTTAGTTGGATTTTATTAGCTCTACACGAAATGTATGGCATTTTATCTTCTAGTCACAATCCATTGATCTCTGCAATCGCATCCACCCCCCCCCCCCCCCTTTTTGGTTTACTTTAGTGCTTATTTTCAATAGAAAGCTATAAAGCTATTAAAGCCAATACTCCAATTGGTAGTGAAAACTGAAAATAAATGAAATTTCTTAGTTAAAGCTTCTTTTTATGAGTTTGTATAAATCTCACAATAATGTCTGCCCATCTATCTTTTTGGGTATTTTAATTGTGATTTTAATTTTATGTTATGATTCAATGTAGGTAGATGACATGCCAAATTATCTGTTGTTATTTGATAGGGATTAATTTGTTTTCAGCATGGTTCATTTTCTAGTAGGCTACAGCTGATTATAGGGGTCAACGCCCGGAACCAGAGAGCAATGAAGTTATGTTTTACTACTGACTTCATAATAGGCATAATTATATTTCATTTTAGTTTTAAGGTATGAGTCAGCAACAATATGATTAAGAAAGGTGATTAATTATTATGGGTAAGGTTTAAGTGATTTTAAAATGCAATGCAATGCAGGAAAAACTATCTGGTCATGGGAACCCTTCCAAAATACTCTTGGACTTAAGGGGTACTTAAATGAATTGCATGATTAATATACCCATAATTTAATATTGTATCTATGGATTGCTAGATAAAGCAATGGGTTACTATTCGAGATGTTATTTTAGATTGGGCTTATACATAATGATGATAAGAATATTATCTTTGTTCGAAGCTGGGGTGGGTTTTAGTTCCACTTTGCAATTTGATTTAAAACTAAAACTAAAACAGGTTTAGTTGTTAATGCCATTTGTACATTGACAGGCTGTTAAGACCTCCAAACTTTGTAAGTCTATAACCCTTTTCCTCTCAATACTAATAGTTTTGAGTATTATGACATTATGGTGTATAGGTTTGATAACAAATGGTTTTTTGAACCATTGTACTTAAACCAAGTACCTAGATCATTACTTTATAACTGGTATATAATATGGTTAAATCATTCCGGTACCATCCTTGATGATAAATGATAAATGATGTTTATTTTGCAAGTAGGTTTTTACAAACACTTTTACACGTCATTTTTTAAAACTAGATGGGGCCGGTGTTTCGTACCTGACTACTCTGAGAAGAAACAGCCGAAACAAACTCAGAGGTCATAGTCTCTTTTAAAGTCCAGACAATCTTGCTCAATTCACATGAGGACTATGCAGATTAGTGTCTGAGATGGTCTTTTGAAGAGAGAACCATACAGATTTGAGTGGACCTGTCCAGTCAGTGCAAGCATTTGTCAGTTAACGTGTAGCTCGACTTATAACTCAAGGAGCTCAACGATGTGTTCTCTTTTGGGGCTACTGACTTAGCACTCCAGTATCTATTATTGTGTTCAGTCTGGAAATATTCTTGTTAACGGGATACTTTTTTGGGTGTTTGAATTTTATTGTGCTAGGCACAAACAGATTAATTGATCTTCTTGTTGTTGGTGGTAAAATCTCTTTAGCTACATGTATTAGTTATTTGGAAATATACATAATAAGCTAAGGAGGACGCGCGGGTTCGCGAGAAGTGGAAAGAATGGAGGGAGGCCTTTGCCCAGGAGTGGGACAGAGCAGGCTAGAAAAAAAAAAAAAAAAAAGGCTAAGAATATAACTATTGTCCTTATAGGTTTGGTGTTTCATTTCATTAAAGAAAATATAAATAATATTAATTTAATCTCGAGGTTGACATTGAACATTGGTAGGTTGTGTTATGCAGTGTCATTCAAGCCATTCATCGGTTGCTTTGCTTATGATAACAGTAACATTCTAATTTGGTTTAGAACATCTCTATACCTTGGTTCACCGGTTCACCATATGTATAGTAGTGGAACAGAAGTCTGTCATAAGTGTCTGGAACATTTTCCATCAGCTGTTCTCTCATAGTATTAAGTGAACAAAGAATCTTGTTCTATTATTCGAATGAAAAGTGTTATGCTTAAATGTAAATTACTTCATCGCTGAAAGATCAGAATGACAAGTTTATGCCATAGCCACAGGGTTCTTTGATAATATCATACTTGACGTCAAAGCTTACACACATAGTGTGGATTATAACATGCTGTAAATATCTCGTATTTAGGCATGTAGGTATAATAAATATCCTGTATAGTCTGGCATAACTTCCACCAAAATAGAATAAATACACTTTTTGGGCTGGTGTTTTCATTAGTTAAACGTATGTGTAACATTAATTTATACTTGATGTTCAAGCTAAACCTGCGACCTTGTCCTGTCACCTTGCAGGAATGATGTCACAATCTGTTTTCTGTTTTATTTTGTTTGTAAATGTATTACTAACATACTTTGTAAGTATATTGTTATTAACGCTATGAGTTTTGTTGCTCGAAATAAATCAATAATTATTATTATTATTAAAAGCACATTATATGGGCTTAATATGCTGTTAGTATCTCGTACTTAAGAATGTGTGGACTTGACAAATGTATGTCAGCCAGCCAGCAACTTTACTCGCTGAAGGGAATCCAGGCAAGGAATAGTTCCACATTCACTGCGAGAGTATAATGCATTTGCAAGGTTATAACACACACGGGATGTGCTAAGTTAAGCAGGGTCGTCTTACGACCTGCATGGTCATGGACATATAGCACAATTTTGTAATTACCTGATCAAGGTAATGAAAATACCTGACAATTTGGCTGCGATGCCAATTAGATTTTCAGTGCTAGCATTGATCAATAAATTTAGCTGGACACCGCGTGTCACACTGATAGTTTCATGCAGCTAGTAACATGAGGTGTTACTGGTCTTGAAAATGGCACATACCTGCGCCTGCCGTTGAATGCTATGCCATTAGATTTTCAGTGTTAGCATCGTTCAAAGACTCAGCTAAAGGATATCTCGTATCTCCACTGATAGTTCACCATCCAGCTAGTAACCAGTAGTAGTGTTACTGGGGTATCGACGCGTACCCACTGGAGGAAAAAAGCTTTAACGAGCTTACAACCCCCTTAGTGCTTCAATGAGCACTGTGGATATCGCGTATCCGGGGGTCAGTTAAAGTCGGGCATCCAAGTTGTTGCCAGGAATACACTTTTCCTGCTTCGTCTCTGATGTCTTCTGATAAATAATGTCCTTCCAATTTCGTGGTCGGTAGCGAGCGTTATTCGTAAATGCTCGGATTTCTGTTTCGGGTTTACGATTTTCACTAAAGATGCACTTAGTACACTTCCTGTCACTCGACATTTTGTTATTTTGGTAAAATGTAATGTAAACTTAGTTTTAAATGAATAATTTGACGAGAAAGATTTTTCTTGCAGTGTTGATAACGCGCGAAAAAGAAAAGTGACGTACCGCGTCATATGTCAAATCAGAGATGCATACGAAGGTTGCAATTCTTAAAATATATTATTTTTTAATTCTCTAAAAACCGCGGTGAAGTAACGTAGATATAAGAAATACTACCAAGTTATAATAATTATTTGAAAGATTGCCACGAAGTAAAATAAAACAATACCCTCTTATCTCTCAAAATACAGTGCTATGTGGTGAATCCTGTGTGATACCACATGTGTAAATAAGTAATAAATTTATTATTTCAGGTTACTAATCTCTTCCAACGAAGCACTTCGTATGATTATGATCGAACTTCACGTACAAGTAAATTCGTTTAATCATCAATTAAACCAAAGAAGATTTGCGAACGTCGTCGCTCCACAAAGAAGCATCTTGTTACTTTTGTACTACAGCGAGTTGTATTAGAACACTAAGGCCTCATTCACGAAGTCAACGGTGGCAGAGCGGCAGCGGCGCGGGCGCGGGGCGTTCCCATGCATAGTCAGCGGGCGCGGCGGCCGCGCGGGCAGCGGGCGACGAGCGGCTTACGAGCGGCGAGCGGCAAACGAGCGGCGAGCGGCAAACGAGCGGTGCCCTCGAGACTAGTGTTTCCGGAACCGGTATTCTTTCTGAGAACCGGTAATTTCGGTACTTTTTTTTTATCGGTACCGGGATTTCCCGGTTCTTTCGGTATTTGCGGTTCTTGGTAGTTTTTGTTTTATAAAACAAGTGATCTAAGTAAAGTAAATAAATCTTCAAAGTAAACTACAATTAAGTATTGAAGTAATTTTTATTGGAACATTTTTCTTCTATTTTCTATTCTCATACCTAGTAGACTAGTAACTTATTAAATATAAATCAGACTATAAATCAATCAGTCTTATTGTCAAGTACTTATGTAAGTATTTACTGTCAATAACATGGTAAAAATCAAGCAGTCATCTTAGATTCCTTAAACATTTAGAATTATCTTATACATTTTTCAAAGAAAACAAACAAATTTAAACATTTTTAACAAAAAATATATAACATAATAAGTATCTCCTTCCGAGTAGGTACCTATGGCTATTCATAAAATATGGCGTAACCTCTGAAACTAAATTTTAGCTTTTTAAGAGCTTTTTGCTCTCTCTTCTCTATAATAGGACCTTAAAAACAAAAGCGCATCTAGACTTTTATCACTCAAACGAGATCTTATTTTGTTGCATAGCAAACCAGCCCCAGAGAAAACTCTTTCTGGCTCAACACTGGTTAGAATAGAATAGATAATGCAGGTACATAAAAATAAGTTGTTGAATTAAATATAATAGGATCCATGTACATTCTGCCTTAGTCTAGCATGCAAATGTAAATACATAACAGAGGATAATTAGGATATTACAAAAAATTATCATCTAAGAAATCCTGCACAGAATAATAGCACTTATCTACAAGTAATTCTGTGAAACGTTTTTTAAATTTTTGCAATGGTAAGCTTTTAATTTGGTCAGGTATTTTATTAAAGATTACAGGAGCCATACAAATCACATTTTTTTTTAATAAGCTAGTTTTATATACGCCCGTGCACAATAGATTCTGGTATTGAGATCTCATAGCTTGTACTTCGTTTTCTAGTTTCTATTAAAGTTGCAAATAGACATCGATTTGTTATTACAAATATTGCTAACTCTAGGATATAAAGGCATGGAAAGGTTAATAGTTTTTGAGACTTAAATATAGGTACGCAGCTGTCTGTTACTTTAACACCAAATATAGCTCTCAGACAGCGCTTTTGAGCTTTGAAAATGCTTTCTCGTTCACTACAGTGACCCCAAAATATTATACCAAATCTTAAGATGGAAATCACTAGACCATGGTAAGCCACTAACATTGTAGGTAACGTGGTTGGCGGAATCGTTAATAGATGGTCATACGCCTGAGATAAGTAACGCCCACGATCTCCTCCATTCTCAAAGAGAGCCATTTCAATCCTTACATTCGTAAAGAGATCTTCATTTTCTTGAGCAGAAGATCTAATGCGTTTTTGACTAACAGCCTTTGCAAGCTCAGCATTTAACTCATCGCCTTTCGTCAAAGCAATGTTTTGAACTTCAAGCACATCAGAGTCACGTTCACGTTCTCTCGACTGTTCACCTTGTGAGGTTGGTAGGGGTTCAGCTTGAGATACTGGAGTCGTTGAGGTTTTAGTGCGACTTAGCAATGACACTATTGCGTTGCACATTTCATCGCTGCTTGGGCGAGAAAATTGAGTGAGTGAACGAGTGATCGCGCTACGTGGGGCGGAGGAGCATGCGCGGCGCGGTGAAGTTCGACACCGCGTCGCTGTCGCTACATCACCTTTCTTCTTAGCCTAGCAACTAGCAACAGCGAGCGAGTGTAGGTAATTAGTAATTACAGCGAGCGCACCAATAATTTCGCGTTATTTCTATTAGCGCTGAATTATTCACTTTAGCTTTGAATTTTTAAATAGTAGTAAGTGTGAACAAGTAAAGTAAAGAGTAAGTAAGTAAATAGTAGTGTGAATCGCGTAGTAAAAATAAAATTCCCGAAAGTACCGGGAATCAAATTAGATTTCCCGGGTCCGTTTTGCTGATAAAAGAACCGGGAATTCCCGGTACTTTCGAGACCGGGATTTCCCGGTTCTGAACCCTACTCGAGACTGCATTGACGTAGTGTTGTGCAGAATAAATTATCGACCAAAATATCAAAATGCCCGCCGACGACATGTTGGAGCAATTAATATGTATTTATTTAATTTAGTTTATTTATTTTTGTAGAAATTCTAAATCGTACTTTGAGAGCTTTAAGAAAATAATCAAATGTTTCTGTACTCATTCTGGTATAGTCAAAGAATTAATCGGGATTTTGTCCCTGTTCTTCGTAACTCCGATGAAACTCGTTTTTTTTGCTTGGTTGTAGGAATTTATATCTTCTTTTGCCCAAAATAAATCCAACTTTAGGAAGGAATTAGAATCAAAAAGATGTTGTCGGCGCTGCACTGCAAGTACGTAGCAATCGATAACGATCGAATCGATACGATTCGATAAATCCGACTTTTCGATTGGTTAAAAACTCTTTTTATCGAGAATAACTGTCAGATTTATCGAATCGTATCGAATCGAGTGCTACGTACTTGCACTGCTGTTTAGACATTTCGTTCGCGAATAAAGATTTTAATTTCCCGTAACACAACACTACGCCGCGCCGCTGTAACGCCGCGCGATATGCCCGCTGACTTCGTGAACACTACAGCGCCGCCGCGCCGCTTTGTCAGTTGACACACTGTCACACAAGTTTAAAATGAGTTAAGAAATATGAACCTAATTAGATCTCTAATCGCGCATTTGTCAAACGATGACAATGCGGATGCTTTTTCTGGGACATCAGTACTCCCATTCACAATCCTTTCAATAAAGTAAACTAAACGATGGCCATCGCATACGAGCATGTGTAGCGGATAGAGTACAGGGCAAATAAGCGGGAGGCAAATGCTTTTGTATTTCACGTCCCCCCGGGCTTGAGGTGAAAATAAACTATACATCGGTACCGGTGCTAATATTTGAGGGAGAATCACAAAGGATGTTTTGTGAATATCAGTCTCAGAATATGGTTCAACACATTATTCATTACATGGTATTAAAAAAATGTATTCTTATGGTGGGTCCTCTGCGTGCAAATATCAATAGGAGATTCTTGCTTTGTGATGTTCCGTGTCCGAAACAAACAAAAATATATACTAAATACTACAAAACACTAACTAACTACTGGAAATAGGTACTTATTGCCCGAAACATTTCCATCAATGTGCCCTTACAGATAATTAAATGGGAATCCTGTTTGTTCAGTCTGATATTAATTTTATTTCCCACCATAAAAATTCAACCACTACTAATTTTCTCGTAGTTTTGTTTCATTCGATCGTTTATTTTGCTTGATGAGTATAAAGGGTGTAAACATGGTTCCCAGGTGGGGGAACCTACTAGTTACGGAGATATTGGAGGTCAAAGTTTCAACTTTTTCACAAGTTTTTTTTTAATACTAGTTTTTAAGGTCCTATACTACCTCAAATGGCTTAGCATGATCCTCCGTTACGCCTAAAATACTGCAGCGTTAATTTTGAAATAAATATATGGTAAAGTATGTTTAGCGAAAACACGATTTTATAAAATTTTCTCGATAGAAAAAAATCCCAAAGTTACCTCCAAATCGAACAATAAACCGCTGGTATTCAAAAAGTACTTCAAATTAGATCATGAAACTTTGCATACTAACTGAACTATAATCTTATGTTTTTTATTTTTTCTAAAAGACGAAAATTTGATTTTATAAAGAATAAAAACCACTCATTTCGCACAATTCGGCCGCAGTGACTGACGTAACAACCGCTTTGTAATGCAAGTTAGAACTTTATTCTAACAGTATTACAAACGAAGTTTGAACAACCACAAATAGAGTTGCTAATCTGAGGTAGTATAGGCTCTTAGGGCCATAACTTTACTTTAAATACCTCCATAACCCGTTTACTATTAAATGCGTCCATAAGCACAATGTTTTGTGTGCGTTACATTGAGTTTTACCGTAAAACATGATTTTTCACCCCCCAAAAAAGTAAGTTAACCAACCAACCCAAAGTAGTTCACAGCAATAATTTTTGCGTAGAGATAGTAAGTTTGATGAATGCTTGGTTAACGGCTTCGTGAAGAGTCTGTTTACACCCTGTATTATTTGCACAAAGTGCATCTCGGTAATAATACTCTTTTGAAACACAGAACAAACACTACATTCCTCGTAAATCTCAATCTGTAGTCTCTTTGATTGTTTAATTGAAAAACGCTTGTGTTTGTATTTTCACATACCAATAATATCTTACGATACAAATGTTTACTTAACAAGACTATAACAGCAAAACAACCGCGCGTTGAGTTGCTGTGTAATAATTTTATGCAATTATATAGTAATTGGGCATTACGTTATCTTTATTTACGACTATAAAATACGTCACGGCATCTTCACACGGGCCTAATAAAACCTAGCGCATCAATAACAGACACAGTTGAATAGGCACAGTTACACTAGTAATAGTTACTATTACATCTATAAACAACATTAAATAAGAACAACTTGAATTTCAGTTCATAGTACGTCAATATCGAAGGTTGTGTTGCGAGTTGTCACAACTTTGCTAGTTGTCTATTGCAGTGTTCCTCTGCATTAAAACTTTCGTGTGCCGGAACGTAGATCTACACGAGACACAATACTTTTTTAATTGTTTCTATAGTTACGGCATATGATTGGTTAAGCCTCTATGCTTGGAACCATACAGCCTTGTTTTCTTTTTAATTGTAAAATTAAAACTGAAATTCACGGTAGCCTTTTTTTTTGTTCTGCTCATTATTCTTTAATAGAAAGTGGCAGACTGGTTTTATTTCGCTACACTATGTATACAGAAAGGTATACAGGTGGTTTCTGTGTGTAACTGGTGGCGCTACAGCCATATTCGCCATTGTTTAAAGATTCCCGTCATCCCATTCGAACCCGCCGCCGCCGCCCGACGCCGTGTCCACTTTTCCTCTTACGGTAAACAAGTTAGACAGGGCTGATTCATTTTGTATCGCGAACCAATTATTTATAATCCTTACAAACGAGTATCGCTATAAAAGGATACCAACTAGATGCTACTATTAGCTACACATATTTTGTAGGTACTAAAAAGTCGTTGCGGCCTAATTTAGATAATGCAGTACAACATTATGTTTCGTCGATTTAGAATAGTAATCTTTTTAGTTTACCATGTCCCAGTATTTTACTTTTTATTTTCTCATTACGACTGGAATGTTGTGTGATTATCAGGAACTAGCTGTTGCCCGCGGCTTCGCCCGCGTGCAGTTCGGTAACTGTCCCACTGAATCATACTGAAGGGATAAAAATAGTGTCCTGGATGGCGGATTAACATAATCCAGGTTATTACTTAACTATCTATGTACCAAATTTCATAATCGTCACAATTTATTATTATGATCACAATCACCATCATTATCACAACCACCATCATTATCACAACCACCATCATTATCACAATCATTATCACAATCACCATCACTATCACAACCACCATCATTATCACAATTAGTATCACAATCACCATCACTATCACAGTCACCATCATTATCACAATCAGCATCACAATCACAATCATAATCACCATCATTATCACAATCACCATCACAATCACAATCACAATCACCATCACAATCCCCATCACCATCGCTATCACCATCACAATCACTGTCACTGTCACAATCACCATCACCATCACCATCACAATTACCATGAAAATCACTATCACAATCACCATCATCATTATCACAATCATTATCATCGCAATAGCAAACGCAATCGTAATCGCAATCGCAATCACAATCACCATCACCATCACCAGCACCATCACAATCACCATCATAATCATCGTAATCACAAGCATTATCATCGTAATCACAATCATCATCATTACAATCTCCATCCTCGTCATCACAAATATTATCAACGTCATCACAATCATTATCTCATCGTAATCTTAATCATTAATATCTTAACCACAATCATCATGATCACAATCGCCATCACTATCACAACCACAATCATTATCACAATCACCATCACTATCATAATCACAATCACTATCACCATCACGATCACAATCACCATCATCATCACAATCACCATTTCCATCACAATCACCATCACTCTCACAATCACTATCACAACCACCATCACAATAACCATCACCATCATCAATTCATTATCACAATCATCAGCATCTCTATCACAACCACCATCATTATCACAATCACCATCACTATCACAGTTACCATCTCATCACAATCACCATCACCATCACAATCACCATCACCATCACAATCACCATCAAAATCACTATCACAATCAAAATCACTATCACAATCACCATCATCGTTATTACAATCATTATCATCGAAATCACAATCATTATTATCCTAATCACAATCATCATCATAACAATCTCCATCCTCTTTATCACAACCATCGCTATCACCATCACAATCACCGTCACTATCACAATCACCATCACTGTCACAATCACCATTACAATCACAATCACTATCACAATCACCATCATCGTTATCACACTTATTATCATCGTAATCACAATCATTATCATCGTTATCACAATCAACTTTATCACAATCATCATCATCGTAATAACAATAATTATCATCGTAATCAAAATCATCATTATCACAATCATCGTCATCGTAATCACAATCATTATCATCTGGATCTCAAAATAAATGCCATTTTCGTAATCAGCACCCCTGATAATCTCGGTATCGACACCCATATTGATTTTTAGATATTTCAACCCCATCGCACCCCAACAGGGAATGGTAGTATTTCAGGTTTGCAACATTAAATCTTAAAATCGTTGTTTTTCTAATACACCCGACCCAATTCACCATAAAAACAATACCTATGTTGAATTTCAGGCTTTGTTACCCCATTTCCACCTTTAGGGGTTGAATTCTGAAAAAACCTGAAACACAAATGTTGACTCATTTATCGATAGGAGTACTCCCGTTAAGTTTCGAATAAAGTAGTCTAACTAATCCTATTTCCCCATGTAATCTTTGGACCCCCGTTTCAACCCCTTAGGGGGTGAATTATGAAAAATCCTTTCTTTTTGCACCCTTAAACCTCATAAATAATCTATATGCCAAATTTGGAATCTCTAGACTCGGTTTGGGCTGTGCATTGATTTTTATAATTTTCCACCCCATTTCCCCGTCTTAGGGGTTGAATTCTGAAAAAACCTGAAACCCGTTTCTACTCATTTTTTAATAAGAGCACTCCTGTGAAGTTTCGAATAAAGTAGTCTAACTAATCTTGTTTCCCCATACAAACTTTGGAGCCCCGTTTAACCCCTTTAGGGGGTGAATTTTGAAAAATCCTTTCTTAGTGCACCCCTAGACCACATAAGGAATCTACTTGCCAAATTTGGAATCTGTAGACCCAGCGGTTTGGGCTGTGCGTTGATAGATGAGTCAGTCAGTCAGTCAGTCAGTCAGTCAGTCAGTCAGTCAGTTTCTTCTTTTATATATTTAGATATTGAACCTAAGGACTAGCAACTTAGTCATAAGAGCAATTTCGTATTGCAAACAGGCTTGAGTCAACGAAACGGCAAGTTTTTCACGCGTTGAGTAAGAGGCGAGCGTGCGACGGAAGCTCGCCGAGTTCTCCGACCTATTCGTTAGAACACATGCCTCGGCATATTAGTCCACAGAGGATATAACGAAATTGATTGCAATTATTAATGTATGTGATCGATGTTTAATTTACTTTGCCCGTCGAGATTTACTCCATAAAGATATTTTAAGTTTATCTTGTGTATTCTTTGGAACAAAAGTGATCGTAAAAGATTTATCAGGCAGAGTTCGGAATTATCAAGATAATTATTTTGTTTGATAATTATCATGACAATTATCGGATAATTATCCATCTTGGTTCCTTTTATGGGTTCCATAGTGACAAGGAACCCTTATAGTTTCGTCATGTCCGTCCGTCTGTCCGAGGTTTTGATAAGAGACCGTTAGTACTAGAAAGCTGAAATTTTGAAGGGGTGTGTATATAAATTACGCCGACAAAGTGGTAAAATAAAATTTAGGAAAATATTTTTTTTAGGGTACCTAGCTACCCTACATGTGAAGTGGGGATGAATGTTTTTTTCGTCGTCTACCCCATCCTATGGGGTATCGATAAATCGTTCTATGTTGTGATAACGGGCTAATACGCAACCCTACACGGCGCATGGCCCGACACGCACTTGGCCGGTTTCTATTTTTTCTTACATCATGTTACAATTTCGTTACCGACTAAAATGTTGTGTAAAGAGAGATATAATTTCGAAAAAGTATTAATCTTCTGTTTTTAACACAAATGTTCTTAAGAATCTGTTTGGTGATTAATTAAACACAAATGTTGTGACCATTATTTTTCAAGTTGACACTTATCGCGTTTGGATATGCGTGGAAACGGCAAATCGCGTTCGAATACACGGCAAGTGTATACATTATTGTTTTATGCTTTTTACCTTTATTCATTGTTATAATAAGAATAACCCATCTTTTACATTTTTAAATATTCCTACACAAACTAATATAAGTTAAAAAAAAAAAACATTTAAAAAAATGGATGAAAATTATCACTGCGAACCCTGTTTTAAATAGCGTATCTATTCCAGATCATTAACGACGGTTTTATAATAGTTCATCAAAGTTTCCTAGTCCGTGGAGATTCCGTACTGCAAAATAAATTATCGGCTGTCGAGATGGAGTTAAGGTCGGTCAATTTCATACCAATCAAAATAGAGAGAAAACCAGGTACAGTTAGCTTTTAATATCAGTTTGTTTTATGACGGAATGTTTTTTTTTTTAATAAAAACAAAACGTGGTACATGCTACTTACTAATTTACAGTCGCCAGACCATCAAGTTACTACAAGCTCTCAAATTTTCTCAATCGATTTTGAACTTAACCACGAACATTTTATGGTTTAAAATCATTTAGAGAAATTTGTCAGTTTGTGGTAACTTGATGTGCTGGCGACTGTACCTTAGTAAGTAGAAGTAGCATGTACTACGATTACTTCATCCTGTGCATCATGTGATCTTCTTCCATACTTCTCTATAAGATGTAATCTCGTTCGTAGCTGGCTAGCCACATCATCTTTTACACAGTGCATCCAAGCGTTTAGCAAAGATCTATAAAATAAACTCGCTTGTTTTGGTTCAAGAAATGGACGATGTTTAATATCTAATAGCAGACTATACACCCACGTAGTGTTCATTGGAGTGATCTGGCATATTTGTGTAGCAGAAAGGAAAATATGTCACAATACATCGATGTTGCTAAACCTCTGAAGGAAATGAAAGGCCGCGAGACGCGATACTAATGAGGGTTCCCTCAGGTAATGACATCCGTTAGAGTGAGCCGAGCCGATTCCGATAAATGTACAGTCAGCCCAAAGATATGTTAACACGGACAACAAAACATTGTAACAAAATTGTGTATATATGTTAGACTCAAAGAACATGGTGTGGAAACACTCTTTCAGCGGAAAAACGCATTGTGGCATTTTCAAAACGACCACAAAGCGAAATTCGTGTCGTGTGTATTGATTTTGGGACAACGCGTTCTGGGAATGAGGAAATATCACAACGCGTTCTGAGCCTTTTTCAAACAGCCTCGACGATGTAGAGCGGTGTAGAGGTAAGTAAATGGAACTTGTCGATGATAACGGATGTGGTCGAGGGTGATGATGTCTAAATAAAAATCCAAGATGGCTTGACTTTGAGTTTTAAAACTTTGATTAATTAAGTACTTATAGTTGGTGCCAGTTAAGATGAGAATAGCGGTCATTGCCCTTTCCCTAATATCTCTTCGTACGAACCAAAACAAATAAACCATGTATCGTTTTTCATTACAAAAAATGTTAAAGATCACGATAGATGACGATTCAAGACTTGAACAGGCTTATTTTTGGTTTTCAAAGCTAAGAAGTTTAATAAATGTAGGTGAGTCAGTGACCACTATTCTCATCTTAACTGGCACCAACTATAGTAATTTTATTTATAAAATGTATATTAACAACCACTCCTGCCACGAACATCTATGTATTCAGGGTTAGTTTTCAATGACCGGCCAAATTTTCAGAAATGGTTTAGAATCGATTAATTATCGATATAAAATACATTTTTTTAAATAAAATTTTATTTCTGTCCACCACTAAAAAGCAAGTGTGGATATTACAACAGCACAATTCAGTTCAACAGCCTAGATAGGGAGCAGTTAGCACACACATACATTTGGCGGTGCATGCACACAAGTGCATTGACTCCCACTAGGTTTATGATTTAGGAAATTTTTAGGACACTTTCAAATGAATGCTATTATTTTATTTTATATTTTTGGACAATAATATTTAAAATGCACTTTTGGTTTGATATCTAATTCTTAATTTTAAATTTTGTCTGGTCATTGAAAACTAACCCTGTATATCCTCAGGGGATTATGATGAACTTATATGAATATGGGTCTCGCCTCAAATTCAATAAATAATATGATAAAGGAGACAAGAAGTTCATAGTGAGGGAAGGATTGTTCTTATATTACAGGAAAGGGAATAATACGTTTATTGTGCATCTCATAACGCTGCTATGCAAAGGTATTTTGCGTGGTTAACCGTATCACGTCATGTTCTAACACATACCTGCTAGACGTATCGACAGACCACACAAAAGGGCATCCCGCTTTCATATACAGGGTTTTTGTTCCATAGCTAGCCTCAACTGACAAAAGCATTGTGTTAGCAAACCATAACGTAGGTATTATTATATTATATTATTCGAGTTTCAACATCGACAGACAGACTCGTCTATAAATAAATCATCGATTAACATCACATTTTTCCCGTACCTCTATGACGTACTGGGTACGTAAAAGATAGTCTTGGAACGGAACAAGACGATATTTACGCACAGACAGCCGTCAATCTCATCCGGTAAGACGCTTAAATTATACATTGTTCGAGCCAGATATCTGCATCGCGTGTCCGTCCACACTTGAATTTTCACTGAAAACAGAGTAACGCTCCGGCAATGCGCGTTCGTCTTAGAAATTGGGTCGCATACCGTTGTGTAACGTCCCGAGAGCGATGCGACCACTATGGCTATTGTGTACGAATTTTTAATATCGAAAAAACCAGGATCTTTATACATATCACGGCACGTTACAAAGATATTGTAACTAAAGTGGGACGCGGAGGATACAATCATAAACGAAAAGAAACGCATTCAGTAAAAAGCTGTTATTTTGAAAATACAAACAGACACTTGAATTTTATTTACTTGTATAGATAAAAACTTAGACATGATGAATACCGGACTCCTGCTAATCAACTAAAATGACTGCATCAAAAATCTAATTGAACTCGATCGTCTTTAGTCTTACGGAACAAGTTTACTTAGCGATATTTTTCCGTGCCCGTGGTCGACCTTAGTAACCAGGATATAATCAGTGAGCGTAATTGAACGCTGCGTCGGTGCCCGCAGGCGTTACTTACTTGCCAATCTTACAAAGGTCACCCGATGTCTGTTGACAGGATTAAGCAACATCCCTGGAAAAGATACCTTAGGTCACCGGGCATACAATCCGACGCGCGCCTATTAGGCGCAAGACTCATGAGTCCGCGAGGTGTAGCACGTATTTTATTATTCGAGACTGCCGCTTCCAGGTCGTGCATTTGCAACTATTTGTATGCTCACGATCATTAGTACGGTAGCGGCCACGATGTCGCAGGAATAATACTCAAGTATTTTAATAGTGATTATAGTTGGGTTGATGAAGTCGCGGGAACACTTGGATATGGGGCTCACAGCACTGAGAAGTATTGTAGCAGAAGATAGGGAAAGCTACACGTAGTAATCAGAGTTAGCGCCTAAGCGCCACAGTATGTCTGAATGTGACACATGACACAAGGAAACGATTATCTCTACAATTAGACAAAAGGAGTAACGAAGTACAGTGGTCGGATTTTCATGGGACTCTTTTTATTAAGTGGAGAAGAAAGTAAAGCTTTTTAAAGTTTCCATTTGAAGTTTATGAATAACTTGAAAGACGAATATATATACTACCTACGGGTACGTTCTGGATTAAACACAATACACTTAAATTAAGGCCCGCGTGATAGATTACAGCCGAGTGCGGGCTCTTATCTATCACGCGGTTGGTTGTCATAGAGAAGACCCAGGCCTGCGTGTCTCGCAGTAGTGGGAACTTTATTGGCTGATTAGATTATGCTACACAAGAACAATTGTAGCGTAATAACATCCACTGACACGTTTACTTTGCGGGGAAAGTGTTCACAAATGGATTCTCTATCAGCGGCCCCAGAGACATCTCATTGCTCTGTGGTCCAACTCGTCCAGTTTCCGCCGTCATCAACAACTCAAGTCGGTCAAGTGTAGTCGTCGGCGAGCGATACATACCGATATACCGAGTACATAAGGAACACCTACCAACTTTGTCTTCTACTTGGCTTTGAGAACCCATCTGCGTCGTCGGGCTAGTTGTTTTTAACAGTGATCTCTGAGTTAGTTCGGAGTCTGGATTACAGCTTAATAAATCCTATTAAATTTGCTCCCACTTTCATGGGACTTAAACGAAACTGGCAAACTGTGTATATGTAATGGTTTGATGCTCAGGAGAGCCAGTCCTCCAGTCACCTTAGAGACGACGAGACCAACTAAAGTAGGACAAGTGAAGTGGCGGCTTCACTACATACCAAATACATACGCATCAACTTTTTGTTTGTACTCTTTGTACCATTTATTTAATACTATGAATGGTTGTTCTAATTTTATGGTTGTTCTAATTTTATCAGTAATAAAACCCAGCTGCCCGGGGTCTGGAGCTTGAAAAATCCTAATAAGCTCGCTCCTATAATTTACACTGGACTTAAACAACTATTGTTGTGAAACATCTATAGGCGCGGGTAAAACCAAAACATGCCGTGGCGACGCATGCCGTGACGACGCGTCGCCAACTGTCAAGTTTTCAACCCGGCTTGAACAATCTCGAACATTACCGACCTGTTGAAGCAGCATAAGATCTACATATTCGCCACGGCTTACAACAAGCCAGCTGGTCTCGGGGCACAGTGCTGGTTTACAATCTCGTAACTTAGTTCGATCTAAGCCTAAGGGTTTTCTTTGTGAATCGAGTCATTTTGTTTTTATTATATTTTTGTATTTAATTAATATAAGGTGACCCGCTCTCTCCGAAGTTGTTTACTAGCACTCTTGAGGAGATATTTAGATCGCTAGCAGCCTCATGGACAACCAAAGGCATTACAGTCGGTAGGAAGAGGTTGACTAACCTCCGATTTGCTGACGACATAGTCCTTTTTGCCCCCACAGCCTTGGAACTACAGACCATGCTCCAAAAACTGAGCACGGATAGCTTCAGGGTGGGACTTGTAATGTATCGCTCTAAAACCCAGCTCATGACCAACAGCACTAAGCGTAGGGTCGAGGTAGATGGGCAGGAAATACAATATGTCGATGAGTATATCTACATGGGCCAGTTAGTATCTTTAGAAAACAGGCAAGAAAGAGAAATCGATCGCGGAATCGAAAATGCCTGGAAAAGCTACTCGTCCATAAAGACGCTAATGAAGGGTGATCTTCCAATCTTCCTGAAACGCAAACTCATCGACATGTGTATCCTGCCCGTCCTAACCTACGGTGCTCAGACCTGGCCCCTTATTCACAACGCTTCGATTCGATTTTCGATTCGGTAAGTGGTATGTCTATCTTTTTTTGACATTACGAAATCGAGCGAGATAGAAATACGACTTTCCGAATCGAAAATCGAATCGAAGCGTTGTGAATAGCTATGCTGGTCGCTCACCGAGTCTCAGAAGTTCCGCCTTGGAGTTTGCCAAAGGGCAATGGAACACAGTATTCGGGGTGTCAAAAGACAAGATAGGGTTCGAAACACCACGCTGCGTTCCTAAACGGGCATAGTGGACGTTGGCATGAAGGCTGCTAGGCTAAAATGGGATTGGGCGGGTCACGTCAGTCGCATGCACGATGACCGCTGGGCAAAAGTCTCCACGCTATGGTTGCCGAAAGACGGACGGCGCCGCCGAGGCGGGCCCAGACAGAGGTGGCGGGACGATTTGGACGCGTACCGCGAAGGTTGGTTCGAGGAGGCCTTTGCCCAGCAGTGGGACAGCACAGGCTAACAAATAAAAAATATGATTTTTATAAATAAACAGTTATCATTTTCAGGGAAAAATTAGTAATATTTTTTGTTTTCATTAAGCCATATGTAGTTCCTGCCGTAATCTGTTCTTTTATGCATATTACTTATACAATAATATAATGTCGATGTTTTACATATGCCTGGCTCAGATTTTTTTTTTACTTATTACATCCAAGTTTTGGCGAAAACCTAATTTGCCCATATATTTTTATCGTGTTGACTCAGAACCTTGATTTTTATACACCAGAAAGCGACTATAGACCTGGTATCTGGTACAAATTTCAACTTGATAGGTCCCCCTGTTCCTGACAAAATCGGTGGTGACACACAGACAGACAGACAGACGGACAAGAGAGTGATCTTATAAGGGTTGCTTTTTTACCTTTTGAGGTACGGAACCCTAAAAATGTTGTTTGTTATGCTATTGTCTCCTATATGTACTACCGCGCTCACGTCGACCATTTTTGAAACATACACTTAGGGCATAATTTAGTGGTAAGGCGCGAGTACTTAGCACCCAAATATTATATGGCGTTGATCTTGTTTACTGTTTAGTTTGCATCGAAGTCTGTAAGTGATGTACGACTTGTGTCAACAAATACGTACGGAGACATGTCAACAAATACGGATGCAGACGTGTCGACCAATGTCAGGGCCACATCAGCGCACTATCGTGAACTAGTGCGAGTATAAGCACGTAATGCATTCTCGCTTCAACCAACTAATAAAGATTCATTATCTTTCTCTCTTAAACTCATGAAGCGCACAGGTGTCAGGTCACCTGATGTTGTGCAAGATAGAAGCCCCGCCCGTATTGCCAATGAAATACTATTTTACCTGTGGTTTCTTGAGCCATTAACGTACGTATACAAGGAACACCTTCGGAATATTTCTCTTGACTTTTGCGAGGTAGAACAGCTCAGCAGCCCTCGTGGCTCCGCTTCAAGAAGAACAATCTTTCGCATGTGATATGTTACTAGTGTGACTTACCTTAGGTCCTGCAACAGTGCTTCCCCTTGCGCGATGGTAGCTGCGCAGGCGTCGAGACTGGCGGCTCGATGCTGCGCGCATTGGTCGAGCGCTCGTCTCGCAGCCTCCGGCGTGTCGTCCGATGCGCAAACGCCGCCGCCACTCCGCAACGTTTCAAGCCATTGTAGCAGCTAAACACAAAAGTTATTTACATTATTCTGATATTTAATACATTACATTACATCACGTCTGTATTTCCCCGAAGAGTTAGACAGAGCTGTACCTATAGAACATCCACATTTCGACAGTTATGTTTAAGTTCCATGCATCAGCAGGAGACCCTAATATAGCGTTGGCTATAGGCTCCCCCTGGATACTAACTACAAATCAAATAATACAAATAAAATCAAATAATGGGGTAGATGACACACCAATCTATTGAGATACTTTTTAAGAGCTGAACTCAATGACTCAATTATTTATTGATTTCAAAGCAACTCAGCAGCAGCTTTTCTTTATATTTAGTGTGTACATAAATTGTTAAATAAATAAATAAAAATCGAATTTGGCAATTAATTGAAAATAAATCGGGTTTTCAGGCCCAAAATAAAGTTTTTTTAGATATTGGTATCTTTGAATTATTGTTTTATGGTGTAATCTATCCTATTAGGATACAAATCCAGACGGAGGGAAATATTCAAGAAATTCTAAGTATCGAAGCCAGGACCTCATGCTCAAGACTAGTGCGTGTGACCCGTGACACTTTTTGCCGTGTCCAATGGACACTGTCTTTGTTCATCTGTGCCAAAAAGGAGACGAGCATTTTCCCCAGTGCGTGCTCCAGTCATGGTTTCCTGTGCGGAGACGAAAACTTAAACGGCAGATGAAAATGCTGACAGCCATGGCAGTGTGACATTCCTTTCCAGTCTTTATCTATCATAGATTCTACTGGTTTTATGACCAAACATCTGGTCAGGGTAATATTTGGAGAAAATGTAGAAAATAACTCAATAAATAAATGGTAAGCAAAATAAAAACGTAGGTTTCATTGCAGGTGGCATTCTGCGGTTTTTGCCAACCCCCATGGGGAAAAACGTGCGAGTTTATGTATGTATGTGTGTGTGTATGTATAGAAAGCGAAATCATTTGTTAAATAAATAGAGATTCTTGGCAGTTGTTAGAATACAAATGTCAGTGAAAGTCGAAGGTAAGGCCACGCTGACAAGTGGCCTGCTTAGCAGCTAGAACCTGGCGTTCACCCAGGTAAAGCAGGCACGTTTATACGTACACGCATCGACCTACGTGAGTGTCGTGCAAGGCGACGATATTATATGACAATATCAATCGGCATTCACCGTTCTAAATAACTTGCCACTTGCACGAATTGGGCTATGGTTATTGCCCTGCCTTTGGACTAGCAGTTCCTTGTTCACAAAAAGAAACTCATACTCTACTCAACTCTTATGAACGCCACCTGTATAGATACTCACTTGTAATCGACAAATGTAGTGGCTATTCCAATCAAACACAGTTATCTACAAAATAGAGATAATATATATCTATATCCATGCCCGCGTTTGCCCTTGCCTTTTCTCCCTCATATACCTCATACGACACTGTACGCCTGAGACTCAAACCGCTGTTAGTCCGGTATTGGTTTTTATTGAAAACTGCTCAACAGACGTCTTTTTCGTTTGTATACAAGAGCATCACGAGGTCGATTCTTCGTTTTCTCCTGTCGACTCGAGCTGCGAACGCCGCAATATGAGCTTCCAACTCTCGTGACACGCCCAACACTTCCTTAGGATCACACTCGCGAGACACAGCCAGTTCTTCAGTCCCGTGAATTTATAATATTTGTATTAATAATATACACCACAAACCTCTTTTTCGTGCGTATACAAGAGCACCGCGAGGTCGAGTCTTCGTCTTCTCCTGTCGACTCGAGCCGCGAACGCCGCGACATGAGCTTCCAACTCTCGTGCCACGCCCAACACTTCCTCAGGATCGCACTCGCCGGACCGAGCTAACTCTTCGGCACCAGCGAGAAGCTTTTCTGCGTTCGTGTATGTGTTCTATTGAGAAATAATAGGAGATAAGTTATCAAGATCGAATGAGATTATACGGTTGCACTGGATTTTCAATTCTTGGAATTGAGTCGAGCATTGAGAAAGAGCGTGCACTGAAACAGGTAAAAAAAAACCGGTCAGGAGTGTGTCGGGCCACGCTCAGACTAGGGTTCCGTAGTTACCCGTCCGTCACAATAAGTGTTCCCACTTATGAGTTTAAAGGTGGGTATCCATTATGTAAAAATGCTTGCATATACGAATATACTACAAACTTAGTCCAGAAATTATTTTGTACAACTTTTTGTCTTTTTTGTACAAAAATTGTTGTTTCCATCAAGTTCAAAATGATTTTCCTAGAAAGTCCTTATTCAGATTTTTTTCATATTTTCTAAACTTATGGTTCAAAAGTTAGAGGGGGGGGGACACATTGTTTTTTACTTTTGGAGCGATTATTTCCGAAATTATTGAAATTATCAAAAAATGATTTTAGGAAACCCCTATTCATTTTTAAATACCTTTCCAACAATATATCACACGTTAGGGTTGATTTTTAAAAAAAAAATCACTTCCCACTTTACATATATAGGCTACCCTAATAAAACATTTTTTTCCAATTTTTATTTTACCACTTTGTCAGCGTGATTGATAATACATATTGGTACCAAATTTCAGCTTTCTAGTGCTAACGGTCACAGAGATTAAGCGAGGACGGACAGACGGACGGACGGACGGACAGACATGGCGAAACTATAAGGGTTCCTAGTTGACTACGGAACCCTAAAAAGAGGGCACTGTTGATTTTCATCAGTCGTCGATAAACAGTGCGTTGAAAATCTAATGTCGCCCGTGCGACAATGGATAAAAATTGGGCGACTTTGTACATTTAACGCCAAGAATTATTGTCACTTGAACGTCATAAAACTGCAAGTATAATCGAAAACTTTTTGCGACAGTTTCAGAGTTACTGTCATTCATCGAAACAATTCTTATGATTGTCTTTGTAACTCTAACCTGACGTTAAGATCCAATGCCTAGCGATTTTGGGAAGTAAACTTGGTTTGCAAAAGGCGTGTCATTGCCTTGCATTACTTGATCCGGGATCCTTCAAGTCACGTAAAGCAGGGCGCTGACTTACTACATACTTTTGTTAGTACTTACTTGTGCTACATTTTCAAAGTGTTCATGAGATTTCTGATAAACTCTAGCTTTATGGAGATTCCTTCCTATTCCAGTATTCTTCTGTAAAAATACTTCGCCATGATTTGCCAACCAATCGAGGACCTGTAACAAAGTCAATTTTATAGTCATATTAGCTTGTCACGGCGGCGCCACTCGCGTGGAGGTCGGAAATTAGCAAGTAACTATGGTGCTAAAAAGTATCATTCAGTCTAGCATTAATAACATTGGTGATGAAACATAATTAATGTTGTTTTTATTTTAATAATGCTTGCTTATCTTCCTTGACATAATACCACTTTTAGTAATCTAAGCATTCCAATCCATCAATCATATTTAATACCCAATGAGCTTATATTGTGATATTACTTCTACGTATTTTTTATCATAACAGCAGTGGTGTAAGTACGTAGCACTCGATTCGATACGATTCGAAAAATCTGACAGTTATTCTCGATAAAATGAGTTTTTAACCAATCGAAAAGTCGGATTTATCGAAACGTATCGATTCGATCGTTATCGATTGCTACGTACTTGCAGTGCAGATAACATTACGACACTTTTCAAATGCGTCTAACGCTTAGTGGTTCGGAAGCTTGTATTTCTATAAAACAGCAACTTCATAATGGGCGCAAAAGTACCCTTAACAGAAGTAAAAAAAACCGGCCAAGTGCGAGTCGATCTCGCGCGTGGAGGGTTCCGTACTATCGTATATTTATCAATAATATTATTTGTTGTTATAGCGGCAACAGAAATACACATTCTGTGAAAGTTCAACTGTCTAGCTATCACGGTTCATGAGATACAGCCTAGTGACAGACGGACAGTGGAGTGTTGGTAATAGGGGTCCCGTTTTTACCCTTTGGGTACGGAACCCTAAAAAAGACATTGTTCAGCAAACAAATTTGCGTAGACTTACTTAGTTAGATGTAGAGAATGCTTGGATCACGGCTTCGTGAAGAGTACGTTTCCATCTTGTATAATAACCTCGTATGTACAAATTTTTACTAGTATATAATTATGTATATTTGATAGGTTGGCTTAGCTAGGTGAAAGCCCATATTCTTCATATCAGTGAAATGACGTCGAGTAAGTGTACGAACACAGTGGCCGCTCGAATCGAGCGTGCGGCGGGGCGACGCGTGCAGCGTTCATGTCAAACACATGCATTTATACGTGAGTGGCCTGAGTGGACGCCCGCCGCACGGCGGCTGCAGCGTGCATGTTTGCGTCTTGCGGGGTGTCCGGCGTCGCGTCGTGAGCGAGTTCAAACCTGTTTGTTTCGGAGTGGCGGGCGGCGAGACGAGCGTGCACGCGTTGTCGTTTGAAGGAATTATAATATGAATACAAAATAAACTTGAAATATGGTTATCTACTCACTGTTTATACAAAAATAGAATAATTAGAACAAGAGTGTGGAGAGAACTAGCAAAAATACTGGGCATTGAAAGTAAACATATTGATTTATTAACAGTAAACGTACTTAAACAAGACGGCAAAACGAGGAGCTCGTGGCTAAATAATAACAGCCGCTCGGATCGATCGTTAGGTTAAGCCCTGCTTGCCTAGGTTGGTCTGTGGATGGGTGAGCACCCATTACATACCGAGTTTCCTCCGTGCCTCGGAAAGCACGTTAAGCTGTTGGTCCCGGCTGTCATTTGTAGATCTTTGACAGTCGTTAGGTAGTCAGAGACCCAAAAAAAAAAAGTCTGACAACCAGTCTTACCAAGGGATATCGTATTACCCGGTACTAACTGGGTTGTGGAGGTCAGATAGGCAGTCGCTCCATGTAAAATACTGGTATTCAGCTGCATCCGGTTAGACTGGAAGCCGACCCCAACATAGTTGGGAAAAGGCTAGGCAGATGATGTACTTAAAAAAGGCAAGGTTAGGTATACGTAGGAAAAATGTTTTTAATTTTGCCAAAAGTAGTCCGAAAACTGCTGTCGTATATTTCTCGCGGCCGGCCGACTCACCCGAACCGCCCCGAACGCAGAGCGTGCACTATGGCCACTCATTGAACGCGCGGTCGGCCGCTCGACGCCCCGCAGAACGCGCCGCCCGACGCTATTGCACTCAGGCCGTACACTAAGGCCGCCCTCCCAAAGTTTTTGTAAAACTGTAAGAACTATGTTTGCAACACGTTACTTTAGAGTAGCGGCATGGACAATAGGCTGGTAGGATCTGTTGGCGACCTGAGACCTTCATCAGGTCATGTTTGTCTGCCACACCTGTTAGGCTGCGTTTCCACCAGAGATGTGCGAGGTAGCTGGGCGGTGCGAGGATGCGTAGCAAGGCTGTGGGTGGAACGGAGTGAGCGTTTCCACTAGTAAAGTGTTAAGGCTCGGTCACACCGGATGCGTAGCGTGGCGTGACGTGCGACGTGACGTTCGTACGCGCGTGCGAGCCCTGTCACACCGGTCAAGAGCGGTGCAGCACACGTCACGCGCGCACGCATCACGTCACGCAGGTTACTGCAACACGCGCGTACGAGCCACATTGTCAGCAGCCATATTGAGTTGAGAGCATTTGGCGAAAAGATTTTAGACAACAGCAGTTCTTCTGATGAATAAGCGTTATTGTTGCTACTATGCCAAGAATCTTCTGCTGCTACAAAAAGACTTTCGAGTCCATGATATTAATAATAGAAGAGAGGAACGCAGTGAATATCATAATTCTATGAGTTTTTCCTATAAAATTGTCTCCATTGGGAAAAAAAACACTCGTAAACTATATTGTGTTTGTAAATAAATACAACCTGCCATGCGTGCGTACGTGCAGCAATGACCGTTGCGTGTGCGTGCGTGTCCGGTCTGACATTAACAGGGAGCGCCATATAATACAACGTCATCACTGCAGGCGTGTGTGCGACGTTGCCATTTCTCTACACACGCGCGCGGACTCGGTTTGTCAGTAGATGCGGCCCTGCGTGCGTGAGTGACGCGCGTGCACACGTCACGCATCTGGTCTGTCATCTTTCTTACAGTTTCATACATTACAACTGATGCGTGCACGCGTCACGTCACGCAACGCATCTGTTGTGACCGGGCCTTTAGGCCGCTGAGCGGTGCAAGGATGCGTAGCGACGCTGTGGAATGGAGTGAGCGTTTTTTAAATAAACTCACGCCGTTTTCCCATGGGGGTAAGCTGAAACTACAGGACTCCACCTGCTGCGATCCATACGTACGCCTTGCACCTCGTCCACATTCATACATATTTTCATACAAGCACGCCGATTGCGAGCGCCAGGTGCGTAGGCACCTGATGTTTTTGAATACTCTCATCATCAAGCCTGTCCTTTTTACATCATAGCTAACTTTCGTGTAGTGAAAATAAATGTTGGTATACCACTCACCTGCCTACAATCTTCTTTATACAACAGCAAGGCGAGCCTCTGATGCAGCTTGAGCCTGGCCTGGTGGTACCTCGCCTCCAACGCTCTATGGTGTCCCAGTATCTGATGGATGACGGCTAGTACGTGGTTCGCGCCGGAACTGTAGTCGGCCGCCGGGTCGCCGCCGCTGCTGCCTGCGCTGCTTACCGTGCCGTCGTTCTGTAGGGGTGAATGCTGTTCATGAGAAATGTATTGAACGTGGTAGATGTGAGCCTAATGCAAGACTTGCATAAGAAAAAGAAATGTCCTCTCATAAAACCAAAGCGTGAGGGAGTAATCGGCGGAGTTCTCCGTCGCATTGTGTAACTTCAAATAGGCCAGTATAGTTTCAATCAATTTTAAGATCCTAACTTTAAAACTACTTTCATACAAACTTTCATCCCCTATTTAAATCCCTTAGGGTTTGAAATGAAACCTTTGGGGTTTGGGCTGGGCGTTGATCGACTAGCGCGCGGAACGGTGTGACACTTTTCCGTGCTTTCAGCCGGTATTCATCGATTTATAAGACGTTATCACGTCGACTAGCCGTGTGGTATCCGGCAGAGCTAGCCGTGTGGTATCCGGCAGAGCTAGCCGTGTGGTATCCGGCAGAGAAGAATAGAACCAACCCATTACACTCACGGGTGTCGTATAAGGCGACTAATGTCTGAGGCAGAACACCTTGCGCCTCCGTTGACCAGAGAATGGGCAGCAGCGTTTTTCTGTTAGTCTTTCATCACTGCTATCTCCAATCCGCCTGCCAAGCGTGGAGATTACGGCAAATTCCTCTCATCATGGGAGAGGCTTATGTCTAGCAGTAGACGTTATGGGCTGTTCTTGTATCACGTCGATTCAGTTCCATGTTGGGCAGGCAGTCATGGGACTGCAGTTTACATAAAAAATATTATTACCATATCAGCTGGGTCAGTCTGATGGCACACTTGGACGAGATGATCCAGCTGGTATAGCAGCTTTTTACTTGTAGAATGGACCTGCAGCAATACAAACAAATTCATTTTTACTGTTTAATTTGAAACACTTGCATTAATTAATCCCATTTGGGTAGAGATTTATTACATTCGTGGTCTCACTTTGTTCCTTCATCTGCTCCTTTATTTACCAATTAATTTGGGACAGGCACAGTGCGTCTTCTCTTCTATATAATTATGGCTATTAGCAGAAATTACTGATAGTAATTTAATAACAAACTCTGACTCTTCTTAGAAATATTCTTCCATGTCTAAAGATGATATTGCCAGGAAAGGAAGAATGAAAGACCGCCTTTTCTCCCTGTGACATGGACTTTTGAATACTACTCAGTAACAAAATGTTTAGCTACCTACAGTCGAGTCACAGGCATAAAAACTGTAACAAGACTGTAGTTGCTCATTCCAAAGCGTAGATCTCATCAAGAATGGGTGAGAAGTTCCTTGGACATAAATATTAGAGGTTTTGTGACACAATGTTTTCTTATTTTTGCCTCTTTTCTGATAGCTTAACGGCTAAATCGGATCATGTCTATTTATATATGGACTAGTGATGTTACGGAGGTGGTTTTATCGGAACTGAAATCAGAGTCGGAGTTTTTAAATTTGGTTTTTCGGAATCGGAACCGGAATCGGAGTCGGAGTCGCAGATCGTGGCAGATTAAAGATATGTTAAGGGCAGGCAATAAAATAAAATAGTACAAAAATTAATCAGTCAGCTTCTGTAATTTCAATTACAAAATAATAAGCCTATATAAGAAAGGTATCACAAATAAAAATAATCATTTTTATAACAGTTAGTTAAATGACTCCAGAAATAGGAAATTATGTTTCGACCTCTGATTTAAAAGTATCGGAACCAAAGTCGGAACCGGAGGTGTAAGATCAATCGGAAGTTTCGACATATCGGAGTCGGAGTCGAAGCTCCGTAACATCCCATGGACTAACCTCAGTATAAGCTTGGCACATGTGCTCGTACAACTGCCGATGTCTCTGCGCATGTTGTTCGAGCGCTCTGGGATCGTTGCAGGGTGCTCCGCCCTGTCCCGTGGCCAGTTGCAGAGCCACCGCACACTGGGCGCCCCAGCCACCGACCGCTGATACGTAGGCCTCCGCTTTGTGGTGGAATACAACGGACAGAGACAAAACTGCTGAGCGTTCCTCTAGACCTGTTAAACGAAAACAAGGATGTTTTACTGGCGACTTAATACAATTTGTTCTTTTTCTTAGCGTGTGTGGAAATGGAAATTGAGTCGACCCAGAACTGAGCTACTAGTTTGGCGCTTTCGGTAGTGTCCATCAGTTCCTGTAGTGAACAAACAACAGGACATGTAGGACATGATATTAATAGAACTTTAATACGCATCTCGCTTTTAGAAAGAAAACGAATCCTCTTCAACCGACTTCAAAAAGGAGCAGGTTCTCAATTAGATTGGTGTTTATATACACCGATTACGCTGAGATTTATGATCCGATTTAGGTGATTCTTCTTTAGTCTGATGCGGAATAGTTGCCATTTGGTCCCATAAAAATTTAACATAGTTTGGCCCAGTAGTTTTCATTTTATTAACATTTTTTTAGCTAGTAATATTTGATGGTTCTTGTTAAAATAAATATTCATAAAATGTACTCTCACAGTACTTAGGTCGCACTTTGTTGGTTTCAGGTAGTATAAAATCTAACGATTTAACTATTTCTCTTGTTTTAACTTTTAACACTCGAGGTTAATGTAGCTTCTTTTGATGATTGATTTTTAATTTCATCCTAATATAAAAATGCGCAGTATTTTATCGTACAGGAAGGTTTTCTTATCGAAAAAATAAAAAAAAGTTGTCCCTAAAGCCTGTTTTTCATTAAACTGACGCCATTTATTTATTTTGTCTGTTTGACATTTAGCTTACGGACCGTTAGAAACAAAACGTCACAGATTTTTTTTTTCTATAAGTTATGTGACAGGTAGGTGACGCGGCTAGGATATTTCAAGCTAATAATTTTTTTTTATAGAAACACCGATATCTACGAGACATAGGTTTATTAAATAACAGTTTTATGTAAGTAAGTTAAAGAAAACGGCCGTTAGTCAATTAAGTTCAGGAGTCATTTAGAAACCCAATTATAACAATATTGTAAAACAACAAAAATTACAGCTGAATTGAGAAACTCCCGCTTTTAGAAGTCGGTTTACCAAACATCGGCCAGGTTCAGACCAGACCATATTTCAGAAGCGGGTTTAATAATCCTGAGGCATCTTGGTTTATCACGAAACTTTATAAAAGTATTAGGAAGTGCGTGCATAGTTCCTGATCCTATTGAAAAGGGAGGATCCTACGACCAGGCAGATGTTTCTGGCGCGATAACGACCGACGGTTGTGTCAGGATGTCGTATAATTAGCTCCGATAGTAACATTTGTCGGTCACTAAACACTCACCAGCCGACAGTTGTTTGTAGGCCCGTTCGAGGCGGTGCGCAAGCGCAGATATCTCGGACTCGGCGTAGTGGCGTTTGTCGGCGAGGCGTCGGGCGGCCGTGGTGACGCGCGCCACGCTCGGTCGACCACCACCCGTACAGGCAGCTGCGAACCTGAATAAATACATGGTTATTTTAAAGACGGGATTTTCATGTCGATCAGCCCAAGTTAGAGCATGAACGTAATCATAATATTATTACTGTCAGACAAAATAATAATCGTATACGTTACTAATGGAGTCTAAATCAGCTTGTTTTGACTACCCTATCCACCCATTTTTATGTGGTGGTATAACCCTATGTGGAGTGTAAGGCATGTGATCGTCTATATATCGTCAAGTGCATAGAGTAGTTTTAGAATCAGCTAAGAGATACCATTGTTAACAGATAGGTAATTATTGCCTCATTAGTCTTTATCGTCGTCTATATTTACGTTTATCCTAGTACATAGCATGGTCGGACAAAGTATAGCCACCGGTCTCCTAGCCTATCATCTTTTAGTAGCATAAATACGACCTTCACGTGTAAGGTCAGAACGTTAAGTATGTGCGTATCATAAACAGATTGGAACCAAAACAAATACAGCTGGGCGTTAATATGACACATTTTGTTTTGATAGAGACTGTCACACACGGTTCAACCAGAAAATGTATGCTCGGCAATCTTCGTGTCCCCCACGAAGCCGAAGCTTCCAAGCTTTAAACTTACTACCTCCATTTGTAACAACTTTACCTATTACAGGGGTGGAAACTGATTCCATGGTCAAAAATACTGATTTTACTGACTAAAACCCTCTAAAATACTGACCAAATCTCTAGAAAACTGACCCTTGGTCTGTCAACATGACATCGAAATACGAATGTTAGTTGTTGTTAGTTAATTAGGTTAATAATATATGGAGTATGTTTGTAAATAAGTAAGAAAAATGTTTTTGTGTTTGGCCTCCACCATCCCCATAGCCAACCTGCACCTCCCTTTATTATTAAAAATAAACTTAAATTATTACTACATATTGAATTTATTGATTTTTAAACAAACAATTCATTCGTTTTAAAAAAAAAAAAAGAAGTTATTAATTAATTTTTCTTTTTTTCGACATATTTTTGGATCTTCAGCTATCATAGCTATCATAACACTGTGAGCGGACTGTATGTTGATTTCAAAATTAATAATTGCTGTTAAAGAAAAAAACATGCTTTTTTATTTAGTAAAATAAAAAGCCCCTCAAAAATGAGATATCAAATTGTTCTCAATAATTCATCACTGGGGCACGAGGCCTACATCACCTACATGTAGGCTATCTACTGATGGGAATGTAGCCCCTGATCCTCAAAATACTGACTTTACTGACCATTTTTCGAAAAAACTGACTTTTACTGACCTTAGTAAAAAAAAAAACTGACGTTTACTGACTTTACTGGCCATTTTCCACCCCTGCTATTAGGGCCTGCACAGACGACAGACTTTTTGTGCCGATGAGTCTGTGGCGCACAAAATGTCTGCATGGCATACAAAAAGTCCGTCGCGGATTTTACGCAGATCAACGCACACGACGCAGATCTTCATCGTACGTCGCTCCTACTAACGAATGCAGATTGCATACTAAAAGTGTGCGCCGTCTGCGTTGCCAGTGTTGGAGCAAACGTTCTATTTATTCGCGCATTTTTTGTGCGGCGCGATCTGCCAGAATGACACGGATTTTTTGGCCGCCGGACTTTTTGCGCGTCGTATGCGTTACTGCATATAATTGCTTAGGTTCTATTTTCACAGACTAAAAAGTGCGTCACGGATAGTCTGTCGTCTGCGCAGGCCCTTTGTGTGTAGTTTTCTCCTAGCTTATCTACTTCAGTCGCACCTCGATTATAAGTTAAGTTACTTAAGGATTTACACAATTATTAAGTGGTCCACATTGGCCCTAGATCGAAAAAATATTATATATATTTAAAAAATTTGAGGCAGGTTTTCCACCAGGAATTTCTCAGTAACAGCCGGAAGTATAGATTCGTAGCCGGTTGAAGGCAATTATCTCATCCCTATTACATAACATAGCTAGCGAAATATGGGTGTACTTTGGGTACACATCTGCTTAAAACTTCGGGTTTACAGGCGAGATGATACGTTTATGTAATGACGGTAAAAAATGTGGCACATTAACGGCCTTGTAGGTACTATAGTTACCTGGCATGCTCTTCCTGCAACCGCTTAGCGGCGGCACAAGACCGGCCGATCTCCACGTACGTCGCTAGGAATGCGGTGCGGTGATTCACGATCCACTCTAACATCTGGGGAAGGTACGAGTATGTTTATTAGAGATTTGTGACGCTGAGTTTGTTTAAGATGTCTCTAATTGGTTTGAAGGCACGAAGCTAACTGAATATTTCCAGTTTGGACAATGGAGTATGTAGATTGAAAAGGTGTAAACGGTACCTTAGCGAAGCCGTCAAACAAGCATTCTGTAGATCAAGCTAAGTAACTCTACGGAAAAATTATTGTGATGTACCGACTTTTTTAGGGGTTCAAAAATAGGGAATATGCATATTTTTTTTTTTTTTTTTTTCGATACGGAATGTTAAAGTACTATAAAAATAATGACAAAAAGTGAAAACAAATCATAAATTGGCCAAACAACACGAAAGTTATAACCATTTAAACTTTTGTTTCTATCTCTTTTAAGGTAGGACTCAATGTAACGCACTCAAAAACTGTGCTAATGGGTGCATTGAATAGTACAGTGGTTTTGGAGGTATTTATAGTAAAGTTATAACATTAAAAACGTCATGTATTTAAAAAAAAAGTTGATCTCCAATATCTCCTTAGATAGAATGATCCCACGTAAGGTCCAGAACAAAACAAAATGATCGCAATGACGGGAAAAACAAGTGCCTTCCGGCTTCATCTTTTTTACACACCTATTAAACCATCTTATCAGAATACCGCTAATTTAATCAATGTACACACATAGTCTTTATTTTTGTGCATCACATGATGAATAAAGTATTTTTCACATTTCTAGTTAATGAGGAGATTCGGAATGTAGCAGTGAAATATAAAGAACGACTAGCCATTCACCCAAATGAGCTAGCTCGTCAGTTGGCACAACGAGACTACGTGCTCCGCTTGAAGCGCCACAGTATCATGGCACTAGAAGACCGGCAGTAAAGCCGTAACACCTGCGAGTAGATGGCAACGCTGGAAGCCACACTCTACACTACAAGCAACACGGAACTCGTCCGCTCATAGTCCGAGGACTGATTGCAGATAAAACCTAGGAATGAAAAAAAACACATTTCTCATCAAAATGGATGAGATTTCCAAAAAAAAAACCAGGTACTGGGTTGAATAAGTACAATGATTAAAAATCAACTAAACTAAAAAGATTTTTTTAAATCAAATAATGATTCTGATCTTCCACATCTATGAAAATTAAAAAATTAACCTACCTTTTCGCAGTCCTGTTCAAACAAGCGCAGCTGGAAGCATTGATCGAGCTGCATCTTCTTGTGCTGCCAGAGCTTGTGCGCATGCGCGTGAGCCGAGCGCACGGCCGACAGTTGCGCGCGCACGGCACCCGACGAGCCGCAGTGGAAGGCGGCCTCGCCACCGCTACCGCTAGCCTCGGAGCACACCGCTTCCGCTGCTTCTAAGCGTTGTAGGACACGTTCGCCTGGGAAAGTTATTTATTTTTTATTATGAAGGTCGTTAGCATTTAGATTTTCATACCTAAACTCTTTCACTAACAACTTAGCTTAGACCTGCGACGCGACTCACATGGTTTTTTCACGCGTCGCAAGTTATGACGCGGTGATGATCGTTTCAAACAAATGAAAAAAAAAAAGGCTATTATTTGTCGCAAAAGCGAGTCGCTTGTAGATCGTGATCAAATGGTTACAACCGCATGTTGAAAAACGATTTGCTCCGTATGTCTTCAAGTCTAGTCTCAAGCAGGACAGCAGACAGTTGGTTCCGCCTAACATACACATAAGACAAGGCTATCATCAGTTACATTTAATAATATTGTGGTGCAAAAGTTGTCTATTAGACAACAATGTTAAAGTCGACATAAAGTCGGTCAATGCAGCCGCAAATCAAGCAGAAACTCATTATGGCGGATTGTTTAAACCACATCTAGTTCGAGGCGACCATAAACGACTGAAAGTTGCAGATTGCATATTGTTTACTAGTTTATCACCTTTCATCAGCACGCTTGAACATTTCTAGCTAAGAATGACACAGTAAATGTGTTTTTAAATGTATGTACATACGAGTATAAGCAGCAATAATGCATAGAACATTGTCTTGTGCAAATTGAACTTTCTATAATCGTAAGAAATACAGGCAAAACACATTATAAATCATTACTCATGTAAATGAGTATGGTTTAGTGTTAGAACAATGTGTCTACATAATTTTTAGGGTTCCGTACCTCGAAAATTAAAAACGGAACCCTTATAGGATCATTTGGTAGTCCGCCCGCCCGTCCGTCTGTCCGTCAAGACCCTTTATCTCGAGAACACGTGGAGGCATCGAGTTGAAATTAAAACCATATATGTATACTCAAATCTACGATCCCATAAAGCTGCGAAGAAACCAACCAACCTGCATATCAACTATCTGCTGATCAACCTGCTAAGTTAACGTAAAAAGAAATACGGGCGTTTATGTCGCAAAAACCCGTTTGTTTCGAAATTCTCAAGGGAATTATAATTCATAGGGTACTTCCCGTTGGCCAAGAACTATGAAATTTGGCAAAAATCAATGTCTTACAGCACGTGTAAAGGAACAAATCTGAAAACCGTAAATATGAAGTTTTATAACCAAATATCTACAAGTTTATACGGAACCCTCGATGCGCGAGTCCAAGTCGCACTTGGCCGGTTTTTTTTAACGGTATAGTTTTGTATTATGTTTACTGCAGATGAAAATGTATCTGTTTAGCGGTACTTTTATATTTGGAATGACGAAAAGGACGCCGTAAGAGCAAACTGCCTATTAGGGGAGGATCAAAAATCCGTCTTTATTGCTCACCTTCTTTATATAAGGTCTTGTGCAAAATCTCATGCTTCTCTGCCGTGCCAGGCTGTTCAGAGCACCACAAACAATCGAAACACATCACTAACACTAATGTTCATAACACGACACCCTTCAGTGTTCCACTACAGCGAGTGCGTGCGCAGACAACCCGCTGAAACCTGAGGTTATACAACAACCGCTTGACCACCTGCCTACCTGCCCGCCGTTCAACCGTAACACCACGTTATATGAATCAAAAATAAATAGACAAGCAATTCCGCAATTTAACGTTTTCTAATGCACTTTATCATTTATTATGTGCATAGTTTAAACGTACATGGATACGTAATTATGCGATCGTTGATTATAAACGCATTTAACACTTCTAAATATTAGATTATCGAGTTTAATTACCCCTTCAAAATTACGTCTGAAGCTGAAAAGTGAGCAGGTAATTGAGAATTATTACGGCAAGTCTTATAGATTTTTCAAAGCCGTGTTTCAACATAAGCATGAATTTTCAAGTACCTTGCCCCTCCAGTTCGTCGACGGGGACCTTAGCAAGTCGTTTGCTGATGTCTGCGTGTGCGTCGATCGCTCTCCTTGCGCCCGTGACGTCATCGGCGAAATCTGCCCTCGCGACATCTTCCTGCAGGTCATCGAGCCTGTCTAGTAGCTCACCAGCTTGCCACATTAGCTCCTCCAAAGCCTATAAACAACAGCCCATGTAAAATTATATTCACAATAATATTTCACCGTACATATAACCTAAACATAACAAAGGACCGACACAAACGTGAGTTCCACTTTTAAGGTATGACTTCTTCACTCTCTGAATAAGGGTAGCCAACTAACAATAGTCAGACGGTGCATTATTTACGTCCCGCTTACTAAGTTACGAGGAGTGGTGGCGAGTGGAATGGATAGCAGAAACAATTCACAAAACCACCGATTATATTGCTTTTACGAAACATAATAATATAATGTTGACTGTTTCTATCATTACAACAGTTAGCGCATTCATTACACAGCTCCGCTAATCGACAGTATGTGGAGAAGTAGTTACTGTTTTAAGTGTTACTTATTTTTCCAGGTTGTGTGCCTCGTAAGTCGGGGAAACATTTAATTTGTGTATTTATACACGCGCTCCAAAACAGTTTCACCAACGCGATGATGATGACGTCATTTGTGTCTGAGTGTGCGTCAGCGCACGTATGGCGCATACCGAGAGGTGTGGGCTATATGGGGGGCACGATAGCATTACTCACAATCTTCAACAACGAATTCCTGTAATTGTAAAATTTAGGCGACTGAATAATGTATGAATATGCTTACCAATCTAAGGTCTATCCATTGCGCGTGATCATATTGTAGTGTACCTTCTAAATCGGGTGTAAGTTGCGAAATATCTATCACTTTCGGAAGTGCTTCTAAGCTAATCATGGTTGTCTGAAAAAGAAGTCAAATTATAAAATAACAATATTGGTACAACAAATTTCAAAACAATATTTTTTTTATTTGTAAAATGTATGTAATAATAGTTTTATTTAATAATTAGTCTTGCTTAATATAAAACTTACTTCAAACTTGTACTTATGTGCTCCTATGGTTGTGCGTTGCTTTTGCCAAAAATTGTCAGGTTTTACTACCAGTGCCTGATGGACGGATGAAGGGAAGTGTTCTTGCAGAACTTTTAGGATAGGTTTTATTGCTGCCCATGCTGAACCTCTCATATCAATCAATATTGTGAATCCATGTGTTCTCACTGAATCACTAAAACAAAATAAAATATATTATGAGGCGGGTTTTTTTAATAGAGTGAGTCAAGATGTTATGTACTAAGACCTTCCGGTCTTAGTACATAATTTGTCAAGTGGGCGAAGCCGCGGGCATCAGCTAGTTCCAAATAAAGCAGTTACCTTTACAAATATGATGTCAATTACCTGTCATAATTTCTTTGTAAGTAGATTATGGCAACTTAGTAACTCTTCCCACAATAACACATCATCTCATCATCTCATTAGAACACATTCAGCTGAATGGAATATTTACAAACCACAGGAAAGCTACCATACTGTACACAATTACTTTGAAGTAGACAAGCATGTTGAACCTTGGGCCTATTGTTCGAGTTTCATGTTAGTGTACGAAATTACCCATTATTCGCCCTCTACTTGGAAACATTTGCAGCAGTGTCGAGATTCACTTGAGTAATAAATCAATATCTCATATTTCGGTCCTAAATGTAACCCTCTGCTGAACTCATAACAAAAATAGACTTTAGTACACTTTGCTGCTTGGCACTGTCGGCTCTTTTGACCAAAATCAAAATAGGTATAATTTTTTTTTATCATACCTACATTTTTAACACAAAATTGTCAGCTTATTTAGATTTTAGATCAAAAGCCTAGACTTGAAAGGTGGTTAAGTAGAACACACATTTTTCACAAAAATAAACGTCTAGGTTTGAGTTAGCTTTGTGAAAAATAAGTGACATCTGGGGTAAGTGGAGTTATTTTTAAGCTCTGGCATATAGCCGCCACTATAGGACATTAGAGTAACTAACGATTTACCATGTAATACATGGCACGGACTTCCTTTGTTAATTTAAATATAACAAATAAATTTACCATAAATTAAAATATTTACCTGGGAATACTGATCAAATAGTGCAGCAGGCGCCTATAGTCATCTGGCGCGACTCGGTCTCGCCTGGAATTCGCCGGGAACCATATAATCGGCCCCCCGCGGCGGTCGCGGCCGCCGGTCAGGGCCGCTACCCGCTCCTGGAGTAGCGGGAGCACGTCCAGGGCGCGCGCCCCAGCCTCCATCGCTGGCCCTACTCAGTAACCACTTTGAAGATGCCTGCGTAATGACATTTACACAGACTATTAATCCAAAATGCATGTTGAGATAAATTATGGTAACGCTGTTGGTAAATACTCAAAACTAGTGAGAAGTAAGTATATAGATAATTCGAAATTATGAACAACAAGTACTTTAAATTTTTTTATCATTATGTGATACAATAAGGTTCATTAAATAATACATTATTATAAAATTAAAAGAACACAAACCAGGACTGACACCAATAGGTCAATGTTTATATTTATGACATACACATTAAGTAACATACTCACACACTACTGGATGAGCTCAAGAGTACAAGAAACTCAATGCTTACTTGATGATAAATGATGTTTATTTTGCAAGTAGGTTTTTACAAACACTTTTACAAGTCATTTTGTTTTTAAACTAGCAATCTAGTTTAAAAACAAAATGACGTTGTTTAGTGCCTGACTATTCTGAGAAGCAACTGCCGAAACAAACTCAGAGGTCATAGTCTCTTTTGAAGTCCAGACAATCTTGCTCAATTCACATGAGGACTATGCAGATTAGTGTCCGAGATGGTCTTTTGAAGAAAGAACTACACAGATTTGAGTGGACCTGTCCAGTCAGTTCAAGCATTTGTCGGTTATCGTGTAGCTCAACTTATAACTTAAAGAGCTCAACGAAACGACGAACAATACCAAAGAAAGGACATTTGGGTAGGTCGCTTATAGTACTCAAACTGCCAGGCAGTTGTGGAAAAAAATAAACAAGGAATTACAATGTGACTTACAAGGAGTCTAGGGTTAGGGCTGGTTGTTAGTCTCAAACAAAAAAACTTTAGTTAAGTATATAATTAAGTTATTATTGACTATCATTCCACTTGGGAGATATACAAATAATATGTGCTTGTTACCTATTGCATTAGTTCACAATATGCTGTAATTAATTTTTTTTTGTACTTTTTGGCAACACCGTTTCTTGCACTGTTTCCTTGAAACCTTGGAATAATTTTTTTTTTCTCTTTTCTCACTAGCTTTCACAGATTATTAAAATTATAATATAATAATTTATGAACCTTCTAGATAAATGTAACATTCAAGATAATTAACTATTACATCTTCATATTATAACTACCTACATGCAATGCATAAAACAGAAAGCATAATTTAATAAATAAAGAATAAAAACGAAATAAAGGATGCAGATCCATTCCATTAGCCTTACTATCAGGAAGGAGCTATGGATTCCTAACAATTAATGTTTGTAAAATTGTAATTGGCTTGATTACCCAACAAGCTTATCAAATTAATGAGTAAATTTAAATAGTTGACCTACAATGACTCACGGCCATATTTTGTTGATAAGTGTACCAAAATAATTAGTTACTTCCACTGCTAGAATAAGTTGCCTTGGGAATATTTTTGCACAAACAGGTGGAAGGAAATTGCTCAAATAAATCACATTTGGGTTTAATTATTATCACCGTACCTGCACTTTTATGTGCACCATGTCTTCAATATCCTTACCTTCTAATTTAGCATGTTCTTCTAATCTATTAAATTATATCATTTCTCTTATTTCTTGAAATATAATTATTTAGTAATCAATTGAGCCCAATTTATTTAGATTTATTATTATGTTTTATTTCAACTACAAACAACACACACACAATTTAGGAAAAATTTGTATAGACATCCAGGAAATAATTTATATAGACAAACACTTGTTAATATAGATGGGAACCTGTTGTGCAGTGTTTACCTGGAGTAAACAAATTTTCAAACTACGATTGGTACAAAGACTTGTTGAAGATACATAGCACCCATGTGATAGTTAATCCATTCAAATAATAGTCAATCAACTTAGTCTTTATTATATTATCAACCAGGACCAATTGTTAATATCCCACACAAAATAGACACAAAATAACTGACATGCAAATGAAGACAAACAAAATAAAAGTGCACTTTAACAAGTAAACTTATTAGGCATCTAAAATAAATACTGTAATCAACTATGTTTATTTTCAATGTTTCTTCCAACTATTTTAGTATTTGATGACACTGAGATGTGTCAGATTTCTTATATGTTCTTTTGAAATTGCACAAAGTTCTATCAGGACATATGACATAATTTGTTGAGTACTCACTGTGATACAAAATAATTACTGAATAAAAAGTATCTCAAATTGCAGTAACAAAACAGATTATAAGAAAAAAAAACTTGTTCTTTGTAAAGCATAAGTCCAACGCCAAGAGTCGCGAGGCTTGTATTGTGTAAAATTATGAAAGAACATGCTCAAATTTTGAATGAACTGATCCCAATAGTTTCAATAGTAAATAAATGCTGCATTACCGTGTATCTCCAAACATATAAACGACAATTTTATTAAACGCTGATGACAAATTGTTGCAGATATTATATAGCTAGCTATGTCACAACAAATAACCTCAGCCATCAATTTGAACTAACCGTGGTGACTCAAAGCTGTTCGTTAGTCAGGTATAAAAGGTTCGGCACGCATTATTGTCACTGTCGTTTTTTGCAGTATAACATTCGTAAAAAATATATTCATTACTGTCCCTATTCTTGTTAAAAACACACAAGCTGTAATAAAATGACAAACCGAGGAACACCAACCACCACAATGGCGCGCCAGGGTTGTTCAAACTTCAAAAAACCGGTATAATGTAACGGACTTTAGCAAATACATCGATTTAAAAATAATCGAATACAATTATACAACATTCGTTAATTTAATTAATTTGAATTTTATTTACACATTACTCCAAAGTATAAAAAAAATTGTAATAGAATTGATTGGATATCACTAATAACTGATACTTGCAGATTTCCTTACTGTTACATACATCGTTTATGTAGTGTAGTAGTAGTACTACTATTTATAGTATCTTTTTTTTTTTTAGTTAACCTGCGCTGTCCCACTCCTGGGCAAAGGCCTCCCCCCATTCCTTCCACTATATAGTATCTAATAAATAAAAATAATAAAACTATAGAAGTAATAAAATAAATAAAAATGTAGAAGTAGTGTAGCAGTGGGACAATACAGGCTAAAGAAAAAAAAACCTTTTCATTAGCCTGTATTGTCCCACTGCTGGGCAAAGGCTTCTCCATAGCCTTCCAATCTTCTCTTCGTGAGGTTTACTCCGGCAAATCTCGCACAAACGAATCTGAGTCGTCACTCCAGCGTTTTGTAGGCCTCCCTCGTTGAGCAGTGGGACAGTAATAGGCTGGTATTATTATATAATTTATATTTCTCATTATTATTATAAATAATTTTATTCTTAATCATTATCACGATTAAAGAAATAATGCTTAAAAATATTCATATGCTGTTATGATAAGCCAAAATGAAAAGTATGCCATGTTACATAAAAATCATTCTTCCTCCAAGTACAAGTACAGTTCCAAACTTGGTACTCAAAATATTATCTAACCCGTATGCTCCCGGCCGTGCCTCCAGAGGCACGGTGCATTGTTATTTTAATTGTGTCTGTAATTGCGGGTATTGAAGTGAGTCATAATTAAAGAGGAATGGCTCAATATTGACCACAATCATAAATATTAGTAAAAATACGTGATAAAAATAGCGCAACTCGCGAATACTCTATGACATCTGACATTACTGAAGACCTTACTCTACAGCAAACACCTCTAGTGGCGAATTCATGCGTGGTAGCCTCATCCCCATTGAAAGAGAAAGTAAAATGTTTATTCGGCACATGCCGTAAATGCACACGACAAAAAAAAAAAAGTACAAACAAAAGAGTAAAACTAGGTACACAACAAAAACTTAAATCGAGACAGAAAAAATGAGATAATGTTGTGTGTCTCACGGCTGCACCAAATATATATATATGCAATGATATTATATAGTAAAAAGAGGTAGATATCGCACTAGCACGCACAAATTGTTGAGGACAAAGTGACACAATTGTTGCACTTTGATTTAGTCGGGTTATAACAGCGAGCGAGGTAACGTGAGTGCGCGGCGTAACAAAAATGCCAAGTTGTGTATTCCGAAAGTGCAAAAACTATGGTGCCAAGAAAAATAAGAGTTGTGGAGTGACATACCATAAGTAAGTATAATAAAATATATCAATTTTGTATTTTTTTCACGAGTTATTCCTCATTTTCAAATAAATTTCGTATTATTGACATGATGGTTCGAAAAGGATAGAGAATAGGATGGCAATCTGCTGCGTGACAGAGACAAATAGCATCCGTCATAGGTAGTCATAGATTAATCAAACAGAAGCGAAATGGTAGGCACATTATATAGCGTTGCGGTTTCATTTTTTTATGATTAAAATTATATAGAATGAGATTAGTAATAGCGGGCTGTCATATATTTTATTAGTAAAATTGGAGTGTACGTAGTAATGTACCTAGATAAAACATATTTTCTCATAATGTTCTACTATTTTACAGATTTCCAAGTGATGAGTTAATAAAAAATAAATGGGTTAGCATAGTTAAGGCGGAAAGAAGTGAACCTGACGGGATGCCTAGTAAATGTAGCACAATTTGTTCGACACATTTTAAAGAAGATGATATGATATATATGACTCCAAAAGGACTCAAGCGTCAAATTATTTAGTGTTCATTTTTTTATAGGGACTAATAACATTATGAACCATAGGAACTATGACCTCTGAGTTTGTTTCGGCTGTTTCTTCTCAGAGTAGTCAGGTACGAAACACCGGCCCCATCTAGTTTAAAAAAATGACGTGTAAAAGTGTTTGTAAAAACCTACTTGCAAAATAAACATCATTTATCATTAACACCTTGTTAAGACGTCGTAAATACAAAAATTCTTGTTTTCCTTTTAATAAATAGAATTCAATTTTGTTTGTTGTTTTATTTAAAACATCATTCATTACCAATATAAGAAATATACCACTATTGTCACAGGCGCTTGTGTTGAAGTATATTATTAATTATTCTAAATCCTACACATTTATTTCATTTTTATGAAAGTCGCCAATGTAACTAACAGCTACTACGTACTGCGAATATAAATAAACTATAAATATTAATAAATTGTCTTCAGAAATTTGATACGAATATTCGATAGTACTTAGCTAAAATATAATATAAGTTTATTGTAAAAAGATTAATTTTCCTACGCAGTAGCTGTACATTGGTAACTGTCATAAAAATAATAAATAATAATTATACCAAGCGTGCACCCCACGCGCTTGCCTATTGATTGTTATATTCAATGTCTCTTCTGTGGTGAATCGACAAACTCTATGATACTCTCGTGTACTTCAAGCGCAACACACTAAAACTAGCTATCTCTTTCTATCTTATACGTTCCGTATTATCTATCGCTGTCGTAGTTTTAAATTACTGTATACATTTAAGTTAGTACTTATAATAACAACGCAACGATATCTGAACGCCATTCAGTATGAACATGGCGTATCTTTCTTTATAATATCATTGTATATATGTCGGAGTTGGTCAGGACTTTATTTCATTAGGCTCGAGCTTATGTGGGCAGAAGACGGGTTTCGTGCTAATGAAAACACACTGGATGCGATACACTATTTTATTTCGCATTGCACGGTTCGGTATGGTAGTTTCCATGGAGAAGAACCGGCAAGAAACTCCATGGTTACTCTTTTCAAACAGATACACTGAGTCTAACAAATTACTTGACATTATACTTTCACACAATAGCAATGACACCCAATAATACAGGTAATACATTAGTTCAGACAAAAGAGCAACAATATAAAGAAAAGCAGAGTAACAATAATTAAGAGTAATACAACCTGTGCACCGGGCCACGCCTGAAGTCAGAATGTCCATTCGCCGCTGTGCGGCCCCTTTTATACGCTAGTTTTGGAGGTGGGTAACGGCGTAGCGTGCTACGACGCCGACGTAGCGTTCACTTAGTTCCGCCTCAAATGACGTAGCGCGCTACCGCGTGGCCTGATACACGTGTTGTTTACAATGTGACGCCGACATATATATTGAATTATTTTGTACTAAACCAGATGATAATTTTTGTCTCAGGGAGTTTTTTTTGTTTATTTTTTAACGCTGACGAAGCAACTTCAGACCAATTTGGAAATATTTTTGTTGATATATTTTTTATTTGTCTGTGTAGTATCTTACCTTCTCTAAGAGGTGGGCCAGAGTCGTTACGCAATGGGTGCCAGAACAGAACACGAGCGTCGCGTCGTCGCGTCGGCTGGGCAAAGGCCTCTTCTCATACAGAGAAGGCACGAGCATGGATCACCACGCTTACTCAAGATGGGTTGGCAATTTCAGACTTATATTAATTATAAAATCCAGGTTTCCTTAGGATTTTTTTCCTTACATACTTATTATAGGCGCAAAATATACGTATAATAATTAACTCCTACCATTTTAGACACTAATACACATTTTTATACAGTTCTAGCTTTTGCCCGTGGCTTCACTCTCGAACATTACTTTGTTTATGTTGGTGTGACACGAAAAAGTAACTTTTTGTTTCCGTTATTCCTGTTATCATTGTATGCCTTAATACTATTATCCTAATAGTCACTATGCCTAGTAACATTATGCGATTTTTTATGCCAAAACAAATTAGCCTACAAGATAATTATGCCAACATAAACTGTACGCCAACAAAAAATAGATAAAAACATTATGCGAAAAGAAGGGATCCCATAGTTACCTGAACTTTACACTATGTTGTTTTAATTAAAAAATAAACTTTTTTTGAAGTTATTGGTGCTCTATAGCGGTCGGCAACCTTTTGGCAGGCAAGGGCCAAAATATGGCAAAATAAACTAAAGGCGGGCCGCACTTGTGATATTAACCCTAGAAACCCAATATACCTACGTATAATTGGTCATATCACATCACACAGAAAAAAAAGCGCGTTCTTATGGTTGCATTAGTCGCTGGGTCTAACTCACTGATGGGCGTGGCCAAAAAGAACGCACTCACCTGGTATCGTGCTCGTCAGAGTGAGTTCAGTGAGATGCATGATAATTCATAATAAAAGAAAAATACGAAAAAGGCCTTTGGAAAATCGAATCTTCGGTAGCTCGTAACTTTTTAAGGCTGGATCTACACTATACGGTCGATTGCGGTTCGTTTATGCTTTTATTTTGATAATTATACCTTATTTACAAAACATCTATCATCATCATCAACAATCACGGGCCGCAAGTAAGAAGTACGCGGGCCACGTGTTGTCGACCGCTGCTCGTATAAAATAGAGGTAATGCTGTCATTAACCTTACTCGCCAGTGGCACCATCTGGTTAGCGAAAAAACGATAACCATGAGTGAGAATCCCAATGATATTCTATTAAACAGATATGTTGTGAGCGCGCGAACGTGAAGACTCGAAAACAGGCCAATTGGCCTGTTTTTTCTTTATTCTGTGTCACCGCGTGTATGTGAGCTGGCTCTGCCCCGCGGCACACTTTTTAGGGTTCCGTACCCAAAGGGTAAAAACGGAACCCTATTACTAAGACTTCGCTGTCTGTCCGTCTGTCCGTCTGTCTGTCACCAGGCTGTATCTCATGAACCGTGACAGCTAGACAGTTGAAATTTTCACAGATGATGTATTTCTGTTGCCGCTATAACAACAAATAATAAAAACATAATAAAATTAATATTTAAGGGGGGCTCCCATACAACAAACGTGATTTTTTTTGCCCTTTTTTTTAAATAATGGTACGGAACCCTTCGTGCGCGAGTCCGACTCGCACTTGGCCGGTTTTTGTGGTTTTGTAGGTGTATAACATATCTGTTTATTAGAATATCATTGTGAGAAACCCTTATTTTTTTTAAGAGTATTCGCTGGCATATTTAAATGTATGCTGTATTTTTACCTAAGTCCCCCTAAACCAGATTCATTACTGAATTTGCAAACTTCGCAGAAAAAGGAGTGTGGGGCGGTGGTGGGGATATTTTATAGATGTTTAAGCCTGTGCGGGACAATGAAGATAGCATAGAGCGATATATAATAGTGATGGGTACATAGGCACTGATAGGATAGTAAATAAGCATATCAAACATGGTAATAGTAACTTAAGTTTATATTCTGATAGTCTTTTAGCATTTTATTTTGTGCAAATGTGCAAATGTGTAAATCCAGCACTGGTATGTAACCAGTGCTGGATTTACACTTTTGCCGCCCCAAAGTTATAAAATTTTGCCGCTCCTACTGACTTCTAAAATTAGATACACTGTTCACAATAAAGATAATTCCTTTTTTTTTAGGAAATAATTTAGTTTCTAGATTATTTTTACAACTTTAAGCTAAGAAAAGCAAAGCTTTGTTTTTACTGCACTACTTATAAGGTGTGGTGTGTGGTGGGCTAAATAAGATAGGTAGGTAAGACCAGTGTAGCCAACTCAACTACTTCAAAATATGCTTGACTGCTGTAAAAAATATGCCAAAAATATGCTAACCTTCTCTAAAAAATGCCAACATAAGTGTAACGTCAACCAAGGAAAGGTAGTTTCGCCGCTGCCCCACCTCGTGTCTGCAGCCTTATTTTTGTTCTGTACCAAATTCTTTTTGGGCCAATTTTGCCGCCCCCCTAATTTTGCCGCCCTTAGCTTCAGCAATACAACAAGACAACAATACAACAACAATTACAATAGATATAAGCAAAATTCTTGTTACTAACAATCTTGTCATGCATATGGACTTTTTTGTCTGAATTAAAATATTTTTTTTATTTTTTTATTTTTATTCAGCTTTTTTAGCTTCTATGGTAAATCTGGCACTGGTACATACTTATTAGGCTTGTCTTAGGATTGTATAAGTTTATTAAGTTATCTTTTTTGTTAATTTGATGTTTTCTCATATAGATATTGTTACATAAATCTCAATAATACATATTTTAAATAGAACTAGCTGTTGCCCACGGCTTCGCCCGCGTGAAGTTCGGTAACTGTCCCACGGAATCATACTAAAGGGATAAATAGTTTCCTACATGTTAATCCAGGTTAAAAACTATCATGTGCCAAATTTCATAATCATCACAATTATAATCATCACAATCACCAAATCACCATCACTATCACAATCAACGTAATTATCACTAACACAATCTCCATCACTATCACCATCATTACCACTGTCACCATCACTATCACCATCACAATCACTATCACAATCACCATCATCGTTATCATAATCATTATCATCGTAATCACAATCATTATCATCGTAATCACAATCATTATCATCGTAATCACAATCATCGTAATCACAATAGAAGTGGAATCCGCCATTTTCCGGATCTCATAATAAATGCCATATTCGTAATCAGCACCTTTGATAATGTCGGAATTGACACTCTTATTGATTTTTAGACATTTCAACCCCATCGCACCCCAACACCCCGATCGTAAAATCGTTGTTTTTGTAATACACCCGATACACCATACAAACAATAACCATGTTGATTTTCAGACTTTGTCAGGATTGTCACCCCATTTCTCCCTCTTAGGGGTTGAATTCTGAAAAACCTTAAACCCATTTCTACTCATTTATCGATAGGAGTACCTACTCGTTTCGAATAAAATAGTCTTTTCCCCATGTAAACTTCGACTCCCGTTTCAACCCCTTAGGGGGTAAATTTTGAAAAATCCTTTCTTAGTGCACCCCTAAACCTCATAAAATAAACCTAAGCGCTAAATTTGGAATCTCTAGACTCTGCGGTTTGGGCTGTGCATTGATTTTTAGACTTTGTCACCCCATTTACCCCTCTTATGGGTTGAATTATGAAAAAAACTGAAACCAGTTTCTACTTATTTATCAATAGGAGTTCTCCTGTGAAGTTTCGAATAAAATAGTCTAACTAAACTTGTTTCCCCATACAAACTTTGGGGCCCCGTTTCACCTTTAGGGGGTGAATTTTGAAAAATCCTTTCTTAGTACACCCCTAGACCACGTAAGGAACCTACTTGCCAAATTTGGAATCTGTAGACCCAGCGGTTTGGCCTGTGTGTTGATATATCATCCAGTCAGTCAGTCAGTCAGTATACCATTTTTTATATACAGATTTTATATAGTTATAGTGAAAAACATGATGTTTTGAGTATGTTAGATTGAGTCCAACCGTAAAGGTAAGCGTCCACCTGTCCGCATCGGACGTATCGCACCGTGCGGCCCGCTCGAATCTTTTCAATAATACTAGAATTCGTTTCATGCGATGTGTCCGATGCGTACGATGCGGACAGGTGGATGCTTACCTTTACCTTTACGGTTGGTCTCAAAAACGCACCCTTCTCGAAGTTAACCAAGCATTCTGTATATCAATCACGCGGTTCTCATTACGGTAAAGATTTGCAGTCTAAGGTAACTTACTCACTATTTTCCCACCTTTTTGCATTAATTTTATTGGGTTTTAATTTTTCCCGCGTTTTGTAATCTGTTGATTGGTCAATTGCGTGAAATTTTGTATAAAAATTGGCTATTTCTGTCATTAGACACATGTCCAGTTAAGCAGTCGACAACCTCTCTAGGTTGAACTGCGAGATGCCATTTCGAAAAAAAGTCATTCGACACAGACGACAGGGCCGTCTTTACCTAGTGTGGAGGGTGTGCGTTGCACACGGGCGCAGCGGTCCTAGGGGGCGCCAAGCGGCCGCTAACTACGGAGCCCCACTCGGCGTGCGCGTTGGCCGGCCGCGGCACTTTCTAGGTCCAACGTAAAAAGAGCTCCGCTTTGCATACATTTTGCATAGCATCTGGAGCTCTTCTTATATTTGTCCAATTACACCAAACTAAGCCGCGCCACGAGCGGGCTTTTACAAAAAGTATTAGCTTTTTTCAACATGAAATAAACCTTATTACACATTAAAGATTATATTTGGTGGAGTATAGTTGGTGCCAGTTACCATCGGAATAGAGGTCATTGCTCCGACTTTCATCCCGATATCTAAATATTAGCGATACTGTCGCTCCATCCGTACAAACCTGTCGCAAAACTGATATCGCTTGAGTCTCATAATACATCCACAGTGTCCCACATACATAACGCAGTGCATAACCCAAAAAAATTAGAAATCGGGCAAACGTACCCTACGAAATTAATTGATTTAAATATTTTATTTTCGTTTTTAACACTATTTTAACTTACAGACAATTACAAAAAAAAAAAATATTATACATCTTAAAATTAGGATATTAGACTTTGTTACCCACTTGCGCGAAAAGACATATGCGCACATGGACTTTTGAACGAACGGACTTTTGCGCGAATGGACACTTGCACGATTGGACTCTTGCGCGGCTTAATGGCCACTGAGGTTTACTCTGTAGAGTAAACATAACATCACGCCTATTATTACTTGAAGGTGGTTTTTTGATTTTGTTTTTCCGTCATGAGTGTCGCTTTCATGGTTTTCGGGGTCGCTGATACTGAAAATGAAAATGATTTGTTGAAATCAGATTTAACCAAAGGCAAGGTAAATCATTGAATCCATTTCAGTATTCGTCATTCAAAAGTGCCTTTGAATGACCTAATTGAAATAAATAATCATCGACCTCATTTTCTTTATCCTTTAACCATGAAAACGACGGCCATAACGGAAAAACCGAATTTTTTTCTCGGAGCCATCTTAGTTTTTCATTTTAACCTCATTTCGTTATCAACGACCCCGAAAACCATGAAAACGACACCCATGATTAAAAAAAATTTCCTCGGCGTCATCTAGGATTTTCGTTTGGACCTCATTTTCATATTCAGGGACCCCTAAAACCATGAAAACGACACCCATGATGGAAATACCAAAAAAATCCTGGACGCCATCTTGGATTTTCATTTTGAACTCATTTTCGTAATCAACGACCCCGAAAACCATGAAAACGACATCCATGACGGAAAAACCAAAAAATCTTGGACGCCATCTTGGATTTTCATTTTAAGCTCATTTTCGTTATCAACGACCCCGAAAACCATGAAAACGACATCCATGACGGAAAAACCAAAAAAATCTTGGACGCCATCTTGGATTTTCATTTTGAGCTCATTTTCGTAATCAACGACCCCGAAAACCATGAAAACGACATCCATGACGGAAAAACCAAAAAAATCTTGGACGCCATCTTGGATTTTCATTTTGAGCTCATTTTCGTAATCAACGACCCCGAAAATCATGAAAACGACATCCATGACGGAAAAACCAAAAATATCTTGGACGCCATCTTGGATTTTCATTTTGAGCTTATTTTCGTAATCAACGACCCCGAAAACCATGAAAACGACATCCATGACGGAAAAACCAAAAAAATCTTAGACGCCATCTTGGATTTTCTTTTTGAGCTCATTTTCGTAATCAACGACCCCGAAAACCATGAGAACGACACCCATGACGGAAAAACCATAAGTATCTAAATATAATTATGACATCACAAAATCTATCTCATCACAAAAAATTATAATTCTGATCTTATGCCGTTTTCGCTTTACGAGGTCATCGCGTCAGGTGTGCAGCACATTGTGGTCACGGTGCGGGGGCGTTTACGTCACACGCAAATTTGTAAGTATAAAATTAGTTTTCTAGAAAAAAAAAAATGATAAATTCGAATTGGAACAACACAAGATTCTCAACCCCTGTATGTCTAGCCGACTGGTATTATGATACTCTAGCGATGTAGCAAAGTATCGCTTATTGGTCGATTTAGGTAATTAGTAAGTGTCGTTATCGCTTTGTGATCAAAAACTTGGTAGGTAGGTGTTAATGACCTCTATTCCGATCTTAACTGGCACCAACTATAGTGTCGCATCTCTCAGCGGCACCGGTTTCAATGATTCGTTTGAAAACACGCCGACAATCATATTGCGAATAATGCGAATTCAACTGTTTGAAATAAAAAATAAAGTTCAAATTGCCATGGACGAACGTCAAGCGCATGGCCTTTCTCAAAAGCGAGAGTACGCGTGGCGAGTGCCGCACTTTGTGTTCTACCGCTCGCTACACCTAATTTTGCGAAATAAGCCTTAGCACACTATGGTATCCAAAACCGACGAATTACTCTTTATTCATCTCCAAACAATAGAGTATATTATCCATTGGGGAATAAGACAGTTTCTAATAACTTGATGTGCTGTTACTTGTACTTTGTACCCATTTCATTTTGACCGCGCGCTTACCGCTTAGCGCCCCCGCGCTTGGGTAATGTTTGCACACGGGCACTACATGGGCTAGAGACGCCTCTGACAGTCGACGACGGCAAGCTTTCTAGAAAACTATCCTCCTAATAAAGAAGAACGAAACATCACCAGTGGTTAAGACCACTCCTCACTTAAGACACTTCCTCACCAACCCAGCACACAAGTGTGCCTACCTTGCACAAAGCCCTTCTATAATACTCCACTTAACTTGGTTTCCCACTTTAAAATGTATAATACTTCCCCGCTTCTCTCAGTTCTCTCTCATTTTGGCTCATACGTATGGCAATGAAAGTTTTGTCCCACTGCATGGCAAAGGCCGTCCTTCCCCCTTTTCATTTTTCTCTGACCGTAGCTATGGATGGACGGAAACATGGTACGCATATTATAGCTATTGTAATTAAGGAATGCAGTGACTCTACCTTGCTTAGAATTTCATAATTTTTAAACAGACCATTTTGCTCGGGAGTAACGGTTATTACTGTAATACCGATTCATTGACCACATCACTAGCTCCGAGTGTTTATTGATTTTTTGACATTACTGCTAACCATAAGTTTGAATCCGTTCGGACCTGGAATTCATAACGATTTGGATTAAAATAACTTCTTTATACTGAATATGTGTACAATAAACAGAATGCCGTTACAAGTGCGTCAGGTATATTATTGAAAATGTTAATAAATCGTTAAATAGGTAAATACGGTTGCATTACACGTATTTATAAAAACTGCAGTAAACACAGTGAAACTCCTATTTGCGAAAAAGGTGTATTAAAACTTTGTTAAAATCTTCTCAGAATATTGCTTATAGGTATTAGATTTGTCGACAGCTTTTGCGAATAAACAAAAATATTGCTTGCTTGTTTTAGGATCAGATTTTTCCATGACCACAACAATTTAATTAAAAACTGTTCATTTAAATAATGGAAGTCAAACTAATGAATAAAACAGTTTGATTCCACACATTTTGAAAAAGTCCTTTTTATCTGAATTCCATGTCAGTCATAAAAAATACTAATCCAAATTCTGTCCTTATGTTTATGTGACAAAAATATTAAAATGTAGTCTGGTGTGTAATTTTAACACGGTCTGCAATCACTTCAATAAAGTGCAAAGTTCAACAGTTCAACATGACGCTGACGTCACTAGATACTGGCAGAATAGTAGACATCGGCTTGTTGCCAAAGAGGAATAAAAACATCTCTCAAAAACTCGTAAGAGAAGCCAATTTAGGCTTAACTTTGATGTTTTGCTCTTAAAAATGGTTGACTGTTACCACTGTCAAAAATCACATACCACAATATTCTAAGCTGGCTTTACAAATGTTTATGCTCTGCAAATTGCAATGCAATTGAGGTGTAATGCGATTGTGAGTGACATTTTGTGCGTGATAAAAATGACTATTCCTAAACCTAGGTATTGATTTCAACGTGTTGCACAATCGTAATATTACAGAAGTAAAAAGATATTACCAGCATGGATCTAAGGATGCAAGTGCCAGAGTTAAGATGTATGGAACCTGAGAACTATAAGAAGTATTTTCGGGCAATATGTTGGAGTGGCACCAAGTAAGTGTGTTTTATTTTGTATTCTAGAGGATTCAACCTCTCGTCCAAAGTTACCAACCTGCACTTGGCCAGAGTGGTGGATCACTGCTGATTCCCTCTCATAGAGTCCTTTCTATGAGAGGGAATCAGCCTACAATATTCTTAGTCTATACTATATTATAGGCTGATTATACTTATGCTTAGGAGAGAGAATTCCAGTATGATTGTGGCAAAGTAAAAGCCGAGTAGCAGCAGAGAGCAGTAGCTGAGCCCATATATATCATATGCGATGCATTGATCATCGATCAAACAAACATTCGATGTTTTGAACACTCGATGTATTGATTGTATGATATATTGAATGTTCGATTTATTAACCATTCAATATTATCAACATTCGAGTATTTAGACGTTCGATTTATAGTTGTCGATAAATTGATATTTGATTATTTTATTTTATTTATTTATTTTGGCATTCGATATGGCATAGTACTCCCTTTCTAGATTTGTTTGTTAACCAAAATAGGATACAATTCATTAATGAGTACTGATGAGTGCTTGTGAATGTTTTGATGGGCAATAATTGCCCGGTATTCAGACGTAAAATAATTGGACTGTTGACATCAAACTAGCAAAAATGGTTGGAGAATGGTTTAATCATCATGACTTAGCCTACAATTTGCTGAGAATATGATTCAAGCTGCTTCTCTGTGAGAGGGACATAATCCACCATGCAGACCCAGTTCTGAATAGATAGTTAATAATAGGTACACACTGACTTGAGACTTGCAGATAGCAACCCAATATTCAATAGGTAGCAGCAATAATAAGATTACATATTGCTTGCTTTAGTTTGGAAATTATTGTTTGCATACTAGTACTGAATGAAAAAAAGTTTGAAACTCTGCAAAACTCCGGTTCTCCCTACAATACCTACCCTATTTTTTAATTTTGTAAGCGCAAACTGACGCAACCACAAACAACTTGTTGAAGCAGACTTCTTTCACAGTCTGGGCCGTTTGTGAGTTATGTTTTTTTTTGTTTGAATTTGTATCCATCTTGTTGTTGTAAATCATATTAAATTTACATACCATTACGTCTATAATTATTGAATAATGCCTAGTCAGAGGTCTTATGTAATGAGATGCGACCCTATTGCCATCAACTGAGCATCAATCCAGATTAGGGATGCGAGTGAGAAATTCCTAATGGAAACAGGCAAACACTTTGCCCAACTTTGGGAATCGAACCCAATCTATACTAATATTATAAAGAGGTAACATTTGTTTGTAAGTTTGTATGTAGGGGGTAATCTTCGGAAGTAATGAACCAATTTAAAAAATTATTTCACTGGTAGAAAGCTACATTATTCGTGAGTGTTATAGGCTATAGTATTTTATTCCCGTACTCCCACGGGAACGGAAACTACGCGGGTGAAACCGCGGTACGTCAGCTAGTATGTGAATAAAGTGTTTTAGTAATGGTAATATTTTTAATCATGCTATGACTGACTTTCAATTTTCCAAATAGGTGCGTTCTGTACTGTGTTTTTAAGTTTTTTTCGATACTGTTCTTAAGAAAAGATGAAACAAGTTCAATGTATAGTTTCCACAAATGAATAGGCTTCTCTGGGAATCATGAATTTTAAACTCTCATTCTTCCACCTTTTGACGTGATAACGTCTTATAAATCGATGAACACCGGCTGCACGCACGAAAAAGTGTCACGAATCCTGCGATCAACGCCCAGCCGAAACCCCTAAAAAACTGAAAATTTGCACAGTGGTTCCCTTTATAATGTAGACAAGGAATAAGGTAGGATTTTTCGAAATTCAACCCTTATGGGAGTTAAATAGGGGATGAAAGTCGCGTCAGTTTTAAAGTTAGAATCTTAAAATTATGTGTTCAGGCTGACAATTGAAAATTAATTTATACGTGTCTCAGAGTTTTTGATAATTTCACCCCATAGGGTTAAAAAAAGGGATTAAAGTTTGTATGAAACTCCGTCAGTTCTAGAGTTAGGATCTTAAAATTTTGTGTATATGTTGACGATTGAAAATTAATTTATACATGTCTCAGCGTTTTTGCTAATTCCACCCCCAAAGGGGATGAAGTTGTGTATGGAAAGTCCTTAATTTTCGAAGTAAAATCACAAAATTGAATATCGTTAATGTTCAAAATTTAATGTTAGAATTTCAATCCTTAAGGGGGTGAAAAGGGGGATGAAATTATATCGTCCTTGCCACGTTTTTCTATACACTCTTTTGGGCCGTCTCCAATATTGGAGCGATTCAATACGAAAATATCGCCGCGATTCTCTCGCGGAGGCAGCCCCTTAGATAATAGATTTGTGGTTGAGTAGACTAAACTAATGAAGCGGTATCTTTACAGAATGTATCTTTTGGCTATCCATTTGATTTAAAATTTGTATTTGAAAAATCAATTGTTTGATTGTTACACCGTTTCTGAAACAACAAAATCAATTTTAGGAGGGAAAGGCGATCCCACAAGAGGATCGGTAAGAAAGAAAAACTCCGGCGTCTAAAAGCGGCGAACGCTCTAGCGGTTTGCTATGCCCCTGCACTCCTGGCCAACCCATCACAATTTGCGGTGTACGCCAGCGTTCGGAAGGCTATACTTGCTCGCTGGCGGCATCTTCATAGCAACGCTGACTGGTCTGATGACAGTGACGGTGAAGAACCGCAGGCAATATCAGTCAGCAAACTACCAAAGGTAAGGATATCCCGCCCGAGGAGCCCGCCCATAATAGTCATGATTATTCTCCTCATATGTACTTACAGAATTATAATCATCAAAATCATCAATACAACCCTCCAAGTTCATTAAAAGGTAAAAGCAGAAAAAATCGTTTCTACATCTCTATGAACTTGGAGGGTTGTGTTGATGATTTTGATGATTATAATTCTGTAAGTACATACGTCTTACAGCCGCGAATAATATTTTAATCAACATACAACCTAGCACTGGCCTGAAAATTGCAAAAAACGTAAGAAAATTTGAATTTCGGAGGCTTCCCTGATGCATCCACCTTAACATAAAGCAAATGTAGTTACATACATCGACAATTTTTAATTTTGATACATTACCTACTTCAATCATCGCGATCATAATTCAATTCATTTTATTATTCACCATACCACTTCGAAAATAACGATACTATGGAGTTCTTTCTTTATTTTTGTATCGGTCATGTACAGTGTATGAAAACTTGTTTCACTTCATAGTTATCTGAAACCGGAATGATTAAATGATTAAATCGGAGTTTCTGGAGTGAAACCGGCTGTACAGAGCATTGGCACTTTGGCACATGTATTCTCAAGGAATGCACAATAAGGGGCCGGTTTGTCGAGCGAAACATCTATTCAGAAAATTACTTTATAAAGAACCAGCTGTATTTGGCACAATTAGCATAGCTCGTGAACATTAGTTTGAATAAATAGGTAGGTATTATTTAATCTTACTTAAGCGTGGCAAAGAGAAACTATACGTCCATGGATGGAGAATGGAGCTCCATCCATCCATTACCTTGTAGGTCCCTTGCTCCTTTTGCGTTGCATGACCAATAGGTAAATAAAGAAGACATACTGAAAACCGGCTTCGGATTTATCGTGTAATATAGACAATAGTAGGTATGACGAAATACATTGTGACTAAATTCGCGACACATAATAATCTCCCGATTAAGTCCCGATAGTAAATTTTAACTTAAAAAACCAAATCAGATACCGTAATCTTCTAAGTCCCTTACCCTTGACTAAACTTTAAAGACTGGATGATATATATGTGTCATAGCATGATAAAATGAAAAAAAAAATGATTTAAATCACTTCGTTCTGTGTGGATTTTCGGGATTCAAAGGTCCTGAAATGACAGCCGGGACGAACGTCTTATAGTGCTTAAGTTTAAGGCACGGAGGGATCTGTGCCACGGCGACCGACCTCGGCAAGCACTGAATGATTCTGATTCCTACAATTATGTTTTCTTCGTGTGTTCACAGATTACAGGAATAGGCCTTAAATCCGTCTTCTCCCTGATTTCGCAAGCGCGGTTCAGCAATGCACAATTTTGTGAACAGGCCCTTATTGCTTTACTGGACATACTGCAGGGTCATGCTCCTGAAGAACTGGCACAAGAACCTACAGATGTAAGTATATGTATATTTGGGTGTACTCTTTGCCTCTTAGCCACAAGCTGGCGTAGCAACACGTAGACAAAGCCACGTAGAATAAAAAGAAGAGTATGCCAAGAGTCACAAACGGCCACGACACAGATGGCGAACGCGCATTCAACAAGCATTCTTACATATTCAGGTCATAATAAACCTCCACACCATGCTCGTGGAAGTCGCCAGTGGCAGCGGCCCCAGTGGTACAATGGAACGACCGAGCAATCTGACTGCTCTCAGTAGCTCATGCCTCATAGCCCTCTCAGTGGCCCGAGGCGAATCAGAACTCATCCTCAACGCTGTGGCGTCCCTGACTATGTCCGCACCTGCACTCTCCGAACAAGACCTACAGGTGAGCGAGTAGAACTAACAAAACGAGGAAATTGATGTGTTGTTTTATTTGAAAGTGCGGGACATCTACCATTCCCATTGACGAGTACCACTTTTACGGCCAGCGTAGATAGAGCTGTAAGTGCTCGAGCAGTTTTTATTGATGAATTCATACTGAACTTAAATTAACTGAGACACAATTAAAAATAGCGTGCATGCGCGCGTCGCTTGCTAACAGTCACCGCATATGACAAAGAGTTTTCATATTGTCATGGTAGTTGAGTAATCTGAAATCTACTGATACTATAGCACAAGTAAGCATCCGAAAGAAAGAGCGCGCGTGCAGATCCTGGGATATCCATTGAATCCGCAAAGATGATGTGGCGGGTTTTGCTCGAGCAGTTGTCATCATATAGACGCTATCAATATAAAATTGTTAGTCTAGAAGCACGGTTGACTGATCCCTGACGACAGCTGTTTGAGTGTACCATCCTGTTGAAAGGATTGGTCAGCTATACTGTACGTTACCGAGTGATAGCTCGGCTATCACTCGGTAACGTACAGTCTAGCGTTTCGAATCGCGTTTCTACCCAAGAATTTTAATAAAGTACCATCGATAGGAATGAGGAACACTGATCTCAACAAAATTACAAATCCAATTTTTTTTTTACAGATACCATCAAACCTAATCACACTCCAGAGGAGCGTCCAATCGGTGATACTCGGTTCTCCGTCCCGCAACCTCTGGTTGAACTATGGCGTCCCCCACCAGTGTCTAGTGAACAGCTTCCCCGTCGACCTACCCTCGCAACTAACCGGTTCGGGCGAGCTCGTGGTCCGCTCGTTAGTTTCCGACGGTTGCTTCCTATACGTGTTTACGTCCAAAGGCCTGCTAAAGATTGGATCAGGGTATGGCAGCTCCATAAGGCAGCATGTTTATTTGTACAAGCCAGACTTCTTTGCCAGCGATCGGCATGGCTGGCTAGGTTATTGTAAGGTGAGTTAAAACTAGTCGAGGGAGTGAACAGACTTATCGAAGTCGAAGTCGAAGATCTATCCAAGCTTCGAGTATAAAAGCAAATAGTCCGACGTAGTGTGGGGACCTTTTGTGCTTCTATAGGATGGACAGAAGGCGCGTTCTAACCAACTCAAACAGATTCCACATCAATAAGTGTGATCACTTCCCTTATTTAAAATATGATTGCAATTTTCTTTCATTTTAGTTCAGACTCTTAACCAATGCTATAACTTTACTATGTTTCAGAATAAATTATATCTAAGGATAGGCAGGAAAAAGACTGAAGTTTATGAAATAGATAGAGAGACTTTGGAAGTGCGAAATATGATACGACTGGATCCCGGTCAGCCGGCCCCGGTTGAAACCAAGTCAGCTGTTTTTACGGACGGAACACAATTAGGACTGATATTATTAACTAATTTTGTAAGTATATATACCTTTTTAGGGTTCCGTAGTCCTGACAAGGAATCCTTATAGTTTCGTCATGTCCGTCTGTCCGTCCGTCCGTTCGAGACTTGGCTCAGAGACTGTTAGTACTAGAAAGCTGTAATTTTGTAAAGGTATATCAATTACGCCGACAAAATGGTAAAATAAAATTTTAGAAAATATCTTTTCAGAGTACTATCGTGGTCTTTTCCGCCTGACCATTTTATTTTTTTTTCGCTTAAATCATACGGAGGCGCCAAGCCACGCCCCCTTAAAGTTTGGGCCTATTAAGAAAGCGTCAATTTTGGCGCGCAAAATCTGATAAAAATGTTTGAATTATTTGAACGCGAGTTTTGACATTTATAAATCGTTTGTGGGAACCGTGTAATTTGAAACGATTAAGACTCGTTTGGCGTGCGTCGTCAGTGCGCTCGGCCGATTCGGTATCTTTTTATTCACTATTTCTATACAAAGTCAACGGGGCGGGGCTAGAGAGCGCTTCTATGTTGCGAGTGCCAGCAAAAATGAGCTTAGTGGTGGTCAGGCAGGAGTGTCCTCGATAGTACCTCCCCTACATGTGAAGTGGGGATGAATTTATTTTCGTCGTTTATCCCATCGTGTGGGGTATCATTGAATAGGCCTTTTAAAATGACTAAGGGGTTGATAATACTATTTTTCGATATAATGCTCCATTTACGAAATATTAAACTTCAAAGTGCCAGTCCAGTAGGGCGTCGGCGTCCCCGCCCTCTAAAAGCTAAACTGCTGGTTTAAAAATCTCGAAAAGTTCATGATGATAGTACATTTCATGAAATTTAAAGGACAATTATAGCGGTCAAGATACGGGGTTACGGAACTTTATTTTATGTTAACATTGTTATTTGATTAAATAAATAAAAAATAAAAATATGTAAAACTTTTCATCTCCCTCCGATTCTTTATTCAGAAGAAGTGAGTTCAGCCGTAAGTTTCGGAAAGGCTATAAACACAAAAGAAAATATCTAACTAGCAGTCTTATCTAATGTTAACTGTTGTAAGTGGTTGACCGTAAATAATAAAAACCAATTAAATCATTTGAAATCAGACTTGAATTTTCAGCAATTTGAACATGTAATAGTAGTAATACTTTACTGTGCTTTTGCAACATCTTACAATATCGTCATTTGTTGCAGGACAACCTTACAATCCGTCTGTACGACGCTGATGCACCGCCGCAACGGGATGAAGGCACAGCCACAACGACTCTGGTGTCACAGAAAGAGATCAACGTGCATCTACTCCGGCGCAGGACATTGGTTCTCGGCCGCAGTCCGTTTGAAGATGGCCAGTCGCAGCGAACGGTCGAGTTAGATGCACCAGTAGCGATGCAGCTTGATGATTGCGATGAAGACCCTCTGTTGAGCATACATGCAGGGCAAGACTTTGCTCTTCTGACTACTCATTCCGGAAAGGTATGTAGTTGTAAGAGTAAGATGACCGTATTACTTAGTTTTGTCAAGCTTAGACGGTTTTCAAGTGGACTTCAATTTTAGGGGTTCAAAATATTGGTGCTTGATGAGTGAATGTAGTACACACATGTTCATTCTGGACAGATCGGACGCCGGAATATATATTTTGCCGTCCGGCTGTGCCGAATGTTGCCATGTCAGGCCGACCCGAAAATGTGTGTAGGATGTCATAGGTGATTGCGCGGTGGAGAGCTTGTTGCTCAGCTCAGTCCTCGGACGCTGACGGGCGTCAACACCACTCCCACACCGCGCCTCTTGTAACAAATCTACTTGATCCTATTAAAATAAAAGGATAAGCAGACTTGTTCAATTAAATTTTAATTTAGGAGAAAGATAAAAAATACAGTTAGTTATATAAAACCTACCTAGCAGCAGGTTAGCAGGGTAGCAGGTTGCAGGGGTGGCAGGTAGGCAATACCAGTGAGACGTCGAGGATCACCTTCAGGAAACCTCAGCTGGAAGGGCGTCGTGCAAATCTCAGAGACCAACAGGTCAGCTCTGTAGTAGGGCAGCGTAGATTTCAGGGCCAGAATAGCTCAGCGTCGGAGTAATAATCCCAGGTGGATCTTTAGCTGGATCCCCTGGGTAGTTTAAGTATCTCAGCGAAAACCAAGCGGTTATCTGATGCTCATCTAATCAGATCCAAGAGTCGACTTTTCAGCCGTCCGTCAGTTCGTTTCTCCCAAAGTAGTCTTCTTCTTTCAAATCTTAGTTTTCTTAGTGTCGCCATCATCTCAACTGACAAGTGTCGGCCAGGACGGCCAGGACAAATCCATGAGTGCGTAAATAATTTTATAATATAATTTAATATTAAGTTATTTAGTAAACAATCGTAATAATCTACAAAATTATATTATATTTAATACAATATAATGGCTAAACACATATTGATAAAAATAATTTAAACTTTACAAACCAAAAAGTAAATATCATAGACTAAGCAGAAACTGAGAGATTGACAATTTGACGCTTGACGTAAGTGTCACAACATAAAAATTACAAGTTAATATTATTTTTATTTCAGCTATTTTTAAGTAAATGAATCGTATTTAGATCGATTTGCTGAGTGTAGAAATATAATAGTTATTTATGCAACTGTTGTATAATGAGGGGTATTAAAACACGAATGTGGGTTTATCACACGAGGCGAAGCCGAGTGTGATAATAGTATCACATGAGTGTTTTAATACCTAATTATGTACAGTTGCATACAAGACTTTATCTACATCCATGATATGAATCCTCCATAAAAGGTTCTGAAACCATAGGGTGTTGCAGTGTTCTAAGAAGTCTATGTAAATTCATGGAAAGTTTATTTGCTTGTATTTAATACAAACAAACCGTGTATAGGTAGTAATATAATTATTTACATTTTGGATTGTTCAATTATCAAAATTCACAAAGCTTGTGTCACTCATTTTTGTAAACAACAAAGTACGTAATACAATACTAATATCCAAATGTCGAACAAAAATGGCGGGATACGACGTGAATTCGAATTAACCTATAAGTTTTTTTTTTAATTACGGCGCTGTGGTAGTGGATCGCACGTGCTAGACGTTCGATTCACTACCACATTCGATGTTCTTTTTTTAAAACGAGTTGCATAATGAAATTCAGTACAACATTATAACACCCGTTTGGGTGTTATAATGGTTATTATGACACTGGCTGTTTTAATGTTGGCCATAAGCTAACTGTTTCAGATACCTTTATAGAGGATTTATAGCATGGGTGTAGATAAACAAATAAAAATGATGATGAATAGTATTATGAATGGTGAATATGAAGCGTAAGTATAGCATAATACTATACTCTCCACCACACCACCTCACCACCTCAGTTAAACGGTGGACCCGTAGCTGCTGATTGCAGCGCTTTAAAAATCTCAATGTTCGAATAACAGCAGAAGAGGAGACCTTATCCTCGCATTCATGCTTATCCTTCTTTTAGGTATACTATACTGGCAAAGGCACTAGTCTTGGCTACAAGGCAGCTTCGCCTACCGGCCGATGGACCCTGATGAAGGAGACTATATTCTCCAGAAATGAAACACCCAACGCCAAGAGGTGCAAAGTTGTACAGGTAAGCCTTTCTGCGTAGTTTTTATACGTAGAATACCATAGATAGACCAGAAATTAATACCTACAATTACCAGTTCAAGGAGTATGATTCGCCCCTTTTTATACGTTTTCTTCTTCGGTCTTGATTTCGAACCCTGTAGGCGTTTATCATCCTTATAACCAAAAAGTCGACGACATGCGATAGCCCTATATCCCAGCAACGTGAACATTTTAAGCCGATTAAGGTGGAAGCCCGCGATAAATAAATTTTATTAATTTGTTTTGCCTTTCAGTGTCAGGCTGTATGTTTACCAAAATATGATTTGCTGCCGAAGTACGCCTGTATTTACAGATTTATATATCAATCAATACAATCACACAATACAATACATCAATACAACCCTCTAAGTTCATTTAATCCCACTGAATGACTTTCATTTTCTCGAATCATATTTTAATCAGCATACAACATGACACTGACCTGCTAATTGCAAAAAACGTAAGAAAATTTGAATGTCGCGGGCTACCCTGGCGTTTCCCCCTTAAGTTTATACGAAACTCCATAATATTCAAATGAACTTGAGGACTAAAGCCCGTATTACAGAACATCACAACTAGATTTAAGTAATTTGATTGAGTCTTGAGTGACGTTCTTTAATAGCCTAAATGAATCAGATGAAAGACCATTGCAATTGTATTGTATCAGCCAGTTGAACAGATTATTATTACCTATAACATTGCACCAACCAGTTATATCAATATCAATGAACCAATTGAGCATGGAGTATCGGTAAATTATTGAATGAAATGCTTAAGGTCAGAAATCAAAAGGAAACAGAGTGTTGTCAAGTGTAACTAATGTAAATATTCGTATGCATCACGGATAGCTACGCTTTCTTTTTACCACTATACCAGATACACTTAAAATTGTTGTTAACCCTGTGGTAAATAGTGCTTATCCCTTATCTAGTTATACTTCTTTTTATTATTTCTATTAGGTCCAATTTAGCTTGGTACTGCTACTTAGGCTAGCTTGAGGTTTTTCCTACTCGTCTCCTACCTGCCCATGCTTCTTTGGGTCGCAATAGACGCCCAATATCTTTTTCACTTCTCATGCTCGTCGCGTGTAGGCGACATAAAGTCGCTTTTTATGCTCTAGAGCATAAAGTGAAATCTTTGTCGAAGACCAAGGCAATCGGTCCAACAGCCACACGAAAAACTTCAACTTTATAGAATAACCTCTTTATTTTAAGTCGTTTCGTTAGTATTCTAAGGGTGCGTACAGACTATGTAACATATTATATAACTTGTGTTTTATAACACGTCCACATTATGATATTGACATTGACATTTTATAACATTCACTGTCCACATTATCTGAAACATGTTATATAGCAATGTTATGTTGCTTAAGAACAATGCATTGCTCATTGCCCTGCCCTCATTGCCCATACATGCATTTCTCATTGCCCTAATGTAACTTTCAATTTTAATTAAAAATACAATATTTACATGTTGCTGTATGCTGTTATTCATTTCCTCGCAATCGAAGTGAAAAGTAGAGTGTACTGTGTGAACTCGTCCATAAAACCCATTTTACACTCTACTTTATATCCACCCTCGCTCTCGAGCTCGTTCGGATGGATAAACGTCTCGCGTAAAATGGTGCGTTTTATATACTTGATGTACATGCAATCTTCTATTTGACAGCCAACAGTTGGTAGTCAGTCATATCCCTCACACAATCCTTCATGCTGATATTTTCTAAGTTCTATTCGCTGCGGCCTAGTGGTTGGAAGCGCGTCTGCTGAGCATGAGATCCGGGGTTCGATTCCCAAGTTGGGTGTTAACCATGGAGAGTCCTAATCTGTGCCCGGGTGATGGCAATAGGCTTGCCCCTATTACATTGAACTTAAAACATAACTGGCGAAATGTGGGTGTATCATTAAGTACAGCTCTGCCTATCTCTTCGGGGATTACAGGCGTGATGTGAAGTTGTATTCGTATTACAGGTGGCGGTTGGTCACGAAGGTGTCCACGCAATACTGGTGCTGGACAATGGGACCGCGCTATTCACGGGCATTGCACGCCGAGGCGAGGATGGTGACGCCCAGAAACATAGGCGCCAACCTAAACCTACTCGCCCCAAGAAGATATTTAAGGTAAGGAACTAATAAAGAAAGAAAATAAATAATTAAGAATAAAAGGAATTTTAAAATTGTTTAGCCTAGAATTCACACCAAACGTGTAAATAGTGGTAGTACTGCTGAGTTCTGATCTCTAGTATAGCGAGGTTTCTGGCGTTCCAGATTTCTATTGAAGCCAGTGTCAGTCGAGCGCTTGCCTGCTTTCTATTTCCAAGGCGATAACTACTGCAAACCTTAGTAAAAATGCTGCCCAATGCAATGAGAGCTCGCAGCGACGCGACTAGTTTTTATATAACTACTAGCGACCTGCCCTGCTCCGCACGGCGCCACCTTATCGGGTCTAAAACTATATTTTCTTTCAAACAGAAACTAACAAAATCAAAGTCACAAAATTTCATTGAACTTGATAGACATATTAAGATGAAAGCGGCATCAGGAAATAACGCCAAGCACGGATGCGTTGTACCTTAAAATACAAATAATTATAACCTTTTCGAAGGCGATAATGAAACTGCTTTTAGACATCCAAATGTAATTTAACTGGTTTGTTTCAGGCGGAAGGCCATTTCATTGTATACGCCGCATGTAACTATGGCTCAACAGCGTTAGTGACCAGGCAAGGCCGTCTGCTGATGTTCGGCAAAGACACGCAACACTGCGACGCGACCGGACAAGTACTAGGCTTCCGACTCGAGAAGATTATCCAAGTAAGTTTAATTCGATGTAAAATCGTTGCTTTCCATGAAAATGTATACTTTTTAGTGGAAATCGCCAGGTCATGCGACCACGGACAGTAGCAAAATCCATTAATTTCGTATGTCTAGTCTTATTGGGTACTAGCTTACGCCCGCGCCTTTGCTCCCGTTATGGTTGGTATAGCATTTTCGGAATCGAATCTGTAGTTCCGAAGATGAGCCCCTACATCCAAAAATATATTAGAACTTCTCTTCATAATATTAGTGAAGTTATTGGAAAGGTAAATAACACATGAGATCGTTCTCTTAAATGTATCTGTGGCGCGTGTGTGTGTTAGAATTTACAAGCTTTCGTTTAACTGGTATTGTTCGTCGTTTAGTACCTATGTATTGGTCAAATCTTGAAACTGAATTTGAAACCAGTTTCCCCTCAACCGATTTAGTTGAAATTTTGCACATACCTTTGGTTCTGGTGACAACACATATTTATTTATGGCAGAAATGACCTGATCCTGCAGCCAGGACCGTCTCCTCACGAGATAACTCTTCAACGGTTGAAAGCAGAACAAGAAAGTTTTGATAGGATAAACTCGTTTTTCTTCCTTTAATGTACCTACATATTTTAGGGACAGATATTATAAAATAAAAAAACTATTTTACTTGAGTTCGAGAATCATAAATGTTAAATATGAAACTATATTCAACTCGATAATACTAATAATGCTTTCCCCAGGTCGCTCTTGGTAAAGCGCATGCGGTCGCTCTGACGAGCTTCGGATCAGTCTACACATTTGGCATCAACAACAAGGGCCAGTGTGGACGTGAATTTGGGTACACGAAAGAGAGTAAGTTCTTTATGCGATTATACTATTTTTCTTAGTTAGGGGTTATCATATCAGCGACGTTGCTAAAGGCTGGACTCATAACTCTTTGTTGAAATTAACCGTACTTTTTTATTGTTGACCTACAGAAGAAATCAATTTGATGTAATTTATTCTATAGGGTGTAAACGCCTCATCACGAAGCCGTAAGTCAAGCATTCTGTATGTACATGTACATCAAAGTAATAACCCTACGCAAAAACTAATGGTGGGAAATGACTTTTTTTTTGGGGTGAAAAATCACGTTTTACGGTAAAACTCAATGTAACGCACTCAAAACATTATGCTGACAGATGCTGTACGGGGGTCGTAGAGGTGTTTAAAGTTCAGTTATTACATTAAAAGCTATATAGTATTTAAAACGGAAACTTGTTAGAACGTTGGAACTTTGAACCATAATATTTTTGAAAAATAATATCGCAATCATGGGGAGAACAAGAACCTTTCGGCTTCGTTAAGGGGCTGACAACACCTAATTTGTTGAAATTGATGTTATTTAAGAAAAACTATTTGTTCTAGTGCATCAAAAAAATAAAATGTTAATATTCATTATATTTCAAAGACCATGGACCGATCATTCTCAGACGATCCATTGGCCAGATCCATGATGGATCTAGTGAGAATTGTTTTTCTCATTGGATCCTGATTTCAAGAAATGGATGCACTGAGAAGGATCATTCGCAGTAGATCCATTGGCCAGATCCATGATGGATCTAAATTGGACGAAATCGGCTCGATAGAAAATAATTGCAAAGATTGGTCATAAAATCATCATTAACGGTCTGCAATTAAAAACTTTCCACACTAATAATCCACACTTTTTTTTATTTCAATATTTATTCATTATTTTCTTCTAAAACCTGGCCGCCCAGTAATAGTGACGTCTCGTTTACTCCAATACAAATAGACAGTGTGCGCGATTTTGGTGTTGACAGCGCCTTAAGAGTATTTTTACACCCTTTACATGGACTGAGTGATGAGTAGTGATCTTCGATACATATCGTAATGAATGAAAACATATAAAGCTCGATTACCACTGACTGACTGACTCACTCACTGACATAATTGTTCTCCCGGATGGTGGAGTGGAGAGGGGTATATTTTGACAGATTTGTAAACAAGTAACTCTCACGAGTAGGGGAAAAGTGCCAAACCTCCCCTTTTTGCCCCCCTTCCTCCCCCTCCCTATCGTATCTCGGAAACTAAGAGACCCGAATTTTGTTTTTTACGGATTCGTATAGAGGAGGCTCGGAAAAGTAAAAACCATTTTTCAAAGTTGCCTCCCTTGCCCCCCTTCTCCCCCCCTTTGGGCGGATCTCGGAAGTTAAGAGACTTGGAACATTTTTTTTCAGATTTGTATAAAGGGGCAATGCATTAGTCAAAATCATTTTTCAAAACACCCCAGTCCTCCCCTTCACCCCTTTATTTACTACTGAAAAATCTTTTGATTCTTACAACTATTGAGGGGCGTTTATTTATTTATTTATTTAACAAATATTATAGTAGGCGTCGAAACCTGTCCGGTGGTGGTAGGTCCTGAGTTGAGCGAACCTGCGAGACCGAGTGTAACGAAGGTTGAGTGGGTGAAGAGTAACTCAGGGGCGCCGACAAGCAAACTTTAGGGTAATGTTTTCGAATGGGAAAAGCTCTGAGTTTTTAAATAAGGTTTTAGATTGTTTTAGAGGTTCCTAAGGGGTTTCAAAATCTTTAAAATTAATTATCTGTTTTTTTTTATTCTCTAAATTTTATAAGGTAAGGAATACTTCTCAAAAACACGAAACCGAAACCGCGAGCTGCGCAGCTCGCGCACTACGCAAATACTAGTAGCCGAATCTAAAATTCGAAGACATGTTATCCTCCAGATATACAGGGTGTAAAAGACCTCATCACGAAGCCGTCAACCAAGCATTCTGTACATCAGACTAAGTAACTTTACGCAATAATTATTGCAGGGAAACGACTTTTTTTTTTTGAGGTGAAAAATCATGTTTTGTGGTAGAACTCAATGTAACGCACTCAAAACATTGTGCTGATTGAAGGCTTGAATAGTACGGGGGTCGTGGAGGTGTTTAAAGTAAAAATCTTACATTAAAAACTTGTATTTAAAAAAAAAAACTTGACAAAAAGTTGGAACTTTGACCCCCAATATCTCCGTAACTAGAAGGTTCCCAGGTATGGTGTAGAACAAAAACATGATTGCAATGACGGGGAGAACAAGTGCCTTTCGGCTTCGTTAACAGGTGTTTTACACCCTTTATGTAGGTATAGTCGGGCGGGGTTATTCCGCCGAGGGGCTAATACGTCGTCTCCATTATTTTAAAGCGAAACGACGTATTAGCCCCTTCAGGCCCCTCCGGCGAAAAAACCCCGCCCGACCATTATGTATACTATGGGAAATGCGTTTGTCCTGACAACTCATAAACATTGTGTCAATTGATTAGTAGTATCAACTACCCTATAATACTGATGCTAATAGGTGGCGTCATCCAACTGCTAGGCAAAAGCAACTCCCCATGACTTGCAGTTTTTTCGACCCCGGGCTAATGTGAACCACTGATTGCAGGTTCTGTCCAGCTCGTTCTGCCATCTTCTACGAGGTCTGCCACGACGCCTTGTGTCTGTGTCAGAGTTCTCTATTATACTTGTGGTTTTGAAAGTTAAAAAAGTCGTGGACACTGAAGTAGTATATGTTTCGTTGTTTCTCAGAGATATACCCACTTCGCCGCCCCAAAGGATATGAAGATACTCCCGACTACCGGCTGTGCACGACGGCTCATACCTGGACGACGGATTACTGCCGCGTGTGTATCTTGTGTCGCGACTGTACGGGTTTCTCCAGCGCGTGCCACTGCTCGCACCTGCCCAATAGAGTGCCTGGAGAGTAAGTATCACTACATATTATAAAACAAAGTCCTCCGCCGCGTCTGTCTGTCTGTCTGTCTGTTCGCTATAAACTTAAAAACTACTGCACCGATTTTCATGCTGTTTACACCAATGGATATAGAGTGGTTCTCGAGGAATTTTTTAGTAGATAATTTGTCATGCGGGCGAAGCCGCGGGCATCAGCTAGTTTATGTATATTTTGGAAGATGTAGCACGTATGTAAACCGTTTTTCGTTATTTGTGTTAGTTCCGAAGACATTTTGAAAAGTTCATTAATTTCTAATCATACGGAAAAAGATCTAGCCCAAAAGAACACAAACAGTGCGAATCTCGTGCATCTTACTAATATAGTATGGACACGTCATTAAAATGTTCGCGAGTGGGTCGCGTCCAAATTGTAATATTCGGTACTTACTATGATCCTGTTACATGCACGCAGATAACATTCAAGTTCCGCAGTTCTGAAGGTGCCCAGGAGTGAACCCATCTAAAACATTTTATGTCTTCATGAGGGTAAAACGCTCGGAGAGATTTAAAATTTCACAAAACGGGAAGATTTGAAAAACTCACATGAGTTCAATTGAGTCCACGAGTCCTATTACATTTTCATAATTTTATATTCAAATACACTCACTTGGTGTTGGTAAAAATGGGCAATAGGCATTAAGTTAGGTGACACTTAGTATTTGTGAAAACGGGCATTAGGCATTCAGTTAGGTATCCCTAATTGCTCGTGAAATCGGGCATTAGGCATTGAGTCAGGGTACAATTCTTGTTGGTGAAAACATAAGGCATTAGGTACAGGTCGCGGCACGAAAGTCTAGCGGCGAACGAAACGTGGAGGGGATATCTGCGCATGTTATACGACTGGAGAGCCAATCGGCGCAACGCACGCCCCAAGACATTCTTATTTTTTACTTCTGCGCAATAACGGTCACCGCTAGACTTTCGTGCCGCGACCTGTATATTAGAAGAAGGAGGCAGAGTATATTAGAGGAAGTTTGAAAGTTGCGCCAGTTACAGAAAGGTAATCGACTGTCTTGGTATGGGCGGCATGTGATGAGGAGGGAAGTATCGTATGCGACTAAAAGGGTGATGAATATAAATGTTGATGGATGGAGAGGGAGAGGAAGACCAAGGAAAAGATGGATGGATTGTGTGAGGAATGATATGAGGGAAAAAGGTGTAAGTGATTGTGTGACGGTTGACAGAGGAGAATGGAAGAAAAAAAACGTGTTGCGCCGACCCCAAGTAACATGGGATAAGGGCAGGAAGATGATGATGTATGGAGCTGGCGTTCATTACTAATCTAATTAATTTAAATACGTCAATATTTCTTTTCACAACAGAAAATGCGGCTGTGGCGAAGGCGACAGCGGGTGCGCCGTTTGCGGTGTTTGCCGACGATGCGCCGACGGTTTTGTCGTCGCAAGTCGTCCAGAGCGACCCTCGACCGTTACGGTCACGGACCTTGACGATGATGGCGAAGCCTCATCAAGAGCCGGTAAGTAGTAGTGATGGTAGAATGTCATTTAATGGTTTTCTGTCTTAATATCGAATTATTTTTGGCCGATTATCATTTCGATGAAATGGTTGGCCGATTTCTACCAGGTCAAGTTAAATTGGCCTGTGGAAATACATAGCTCTTATCTCTAGCCTGTATTTACTGACCGTTTTTAGGGTTCCGTACCCAAAGGGTAAAAACGGAACCCTATTACTAAGACTTCGCTGTCTGTCCGTCTGTCCGTCTGTCTGTCAGCAGGCTGTCTCATGAACCGTGACAGCTAGACAGTTGAAATTTTCACAGATGATGTATTTCTGTTGCCGCTATAACAACAAATACTAAAAACAGAATTAAATCAATATTTAAGGGGGGCTCCCATACAACAAACGTGTTTTTTTTTGCAGTTCTGTCTAATGTTTTTAAATAATGGTACGGAACCCTTCGTGCGCGAGTCCGACTCGCACTTGGCCGGTTTTTTTAACGTAGTTTATCTGTGTAGTGTATTACATTGTTACTAGCTTTTGCTAGCGGCATCGACCGCGTGGAAGTAAAATGTAACCTATAAAAACGTCTTTATTTTTAATTATGGAAAGTTGATCTATTTACGCAACATACTGACGCTACACAAAACCATGCCCTTATCTCAATTATCTCTCTTATTTGGGGCACAGCATGTCTTCTCCCATATTTCTCTCTTATTTGGGGCACACCATGTCTTCTCCCATATTTCTCTCTTATTTGGGGCACAGCATGTCTTCTCCCATATTTCTCTCTTATTTGGGGCACACCATGTCTTCTCCCATATTTCTCTCTTATTTGGGGCACAGCATGTCTTCTCCCATATGTCTCTCTTATTTGGGGCACAGCATGTCTTCTCCCATATTGCTCTCTTATTTGGGGCACAGCATGTCTTCTCCCATATTTCTCTCTTATTTGGGGCACAGCATGTCTTCTCCCATATTTCTCTCTTATTTGGGGCACAGCATGTCTTCTCCCATATTTCTCTCTTATTTGGGGCACACCATGTCTTCTCCCATATTTCTCTCTTATTTGGGGCACAGCATGTCTTCTCCCATATTTCTCTCTTATTTGGGGCACAGCATGTCTTCTCCCATATTTCTCTCTTATTTGGGGCACAGCATGTCTTCTCCCATATTTCTCTCTTATTTGGGGCACAGCATGTCTTCTCCCATATTTCTCTCTTATTTGGGGCACAGCATGTCTTCTCCCATATTTCTCTCTTATTTGGGGCACAGCATGTCTTCTCCCATATTTCTCTCTTATTTGGGGCACAGCATGTCTTCTCCCATATTTATCTATTACTCATCATCTCAGCAGTTAAAAATAATGTTTTTAATAACGTAGATACACATACATTATCATAACATTTCATTTCTATGATTTGGCTTCGGCCTTTATCACCCGGTTTTGCTTACGCTTGTCTAAAATAATCTTCAAGTCATTCATTTTCTCAATCCGTTACTAACGCGAAATTTCCGAATTAGCAGCAAGTATATATGCGAAGCCAACTAGGATATAATGGGAAATTGGGGCAGTTATACAGAATGGGAATATTAATTTACTAAGACAGATAATCAGACATCTATTTCTTTGCAACATAAAAAAATTAGGTTTTTTTTTATTAAGCCTGGCCGGTCCAACTTCCGCCATTTTATTTTATTTTAAAAATAATAAATTTAAAGCCCACTCACAGATGGCATCTTGAGCACAACTTTGATTTGATTAGCCACTCTTAAAACCAATACAAAACGTTCTAAAGTGTCAAGTTTCCGAGATAAAAGCTATCATAGTTTCAATCCATTCACTGGTGGCATCTTCAGCTGAATGTACCAGCTGTCCATTAATCTATACTAATATTATAAAGAGGTAACATTTGTTTGTAAGTTCGTATGTAGGGGGTAATCTCCGGAAGTAATGAACCAATTTTAAAAATTGTTTCACTGGTAGAAAGCTACATTATTCGTGAGTGCTATAAGCTATATATTATTCCCGTACTCCCACGGGAACGGGAACTATGCGGGTGAAACCGCGGGACGTCAGCTAGTATATTATGTAAGTATTATGAGCGGCCGCAACTTTGAAAAATACATGCTATTTGCCACGTTTTGGATTATCTCTCGAAGGATCGCAGATTAGGTATGCCCCGTAAAAAAATTGTGTATAGGCATCGATCAATGTGTATAGGTAATAATTATCGAATTTTCGATTTTCTGTTCTTGAACCGAAAGTTGCAAATGAAATAACGCGCTCATGTCACTAACATCAAATATCCACCATTACCGTCTTAATAGAGGTGTTAATCATGTCTTCATTATCTCAGGTCTTGACAACGTCTGTGGCGGAGCTATGGCTAGAGCCGACAGAAAAGCCGGTGAGTATTCATTACGTAGATAAATCTATACTAATATTATAAAGAGGTAACATTTGTTTGTAAGTTTGTATGTTTGTAAGTTTGTATGTAGGGGGTAATCTCCGGAAGTAATGAACCAATTTTAAAAATTGTTTCACTGGTAGAAAGCTACATTATTCGTGAGTGCTATAGGCTATATTTTATTCCCGTACTACCACGGGAACGGGAACTACGCGGGTGAAACCGCGGGACGTCAGCTAGTGAATGATAAACTAGGATACTTATTTACTTGATAAACTCTACTCACAAACTGAGTCTAAGAGATGCTACAAACATATTCGGATCTGCCTGATTCTGCACGGCCGGGCTGTAAAATAACAGATGTAAAAAGACCCGTAACGAGAGTCCGAAAGGCACCTTGTTCTCCCCGTCATTGCCGTCATTTATAAATTCGCCATGTTTTTTTCTGTTACGTTCAGCGATAATTCTGAACCACGACGGCCAATTTCGAAAATTCTTTTTTTTGTCATTAGAATATTTTTTAATGATTAGATAGGGGGTTTCCCCCTTTCTCGGGGGTGGTCCCATATTAATTTAGTTAAGTTCTGTTTCCTCAATGCGTATTTAATATACTTAATGTTGTCAAGTATGTTGATGATGCTAATATCAACGTCGGTACCCAGCTGCCATTTACAAGTAAATTACTAACAGGTAACGGAAGGTTGCTATCTCTAACTGTTTGAGATTTAGCTTACGGACCGTTGGAAACAAAACGTCACAAAAAAGCTTTCTTTGTTTTTTCTATGAATCACAGTCCTCTGAGTGACAGGTAGGTGACGCAGATACTCGTAGGATATTCCAAGCTAACTTTGTTTATAGAAACACCGACAGCTACGAGACGTAGGCATATTAACTAACAGTTATACGTAAGTAAGTTAAAGAAAGCGGCCGTAAATGGTCCAAAATCCTGGAATTAAGATAAAACAAGCTCTGCAATCATTTAATCAAATAAGACAGAATCAGCACGTCTTAAAATTCACATTATACAGAACACAGCTAACCAAAACGATTACCCTTCAACACGTGCTAGTGTTTAATCCTGGGAGAAGAAGTGGCGCAACAAACTCCTCGGGAATTTGTAATTGGAATCAGTTTTGATAAATAGAGGCCATATTGCGCCAAATATATTAATAATCTATTGAAAGTATACTTTCCTGAACTGTCTTCTGGTGGACATACCAAAGCATGTTCAATCATTATCCTAGATCTTGATAACGCCTGCGCAAGAGCCTCTGCAAGAGTAGACATAAGAAGCGGTGGGCAATCCTTAGCAGTCTAGGTTATTTAATAATAGACACAAGTTTCTACAGGCAACAAAATACTGGAAATAACACAGCATAGTGAAACTGGTCATAGAATAATTCCAGCATATTACGGTACCACTGCAGGGCAATGGCCTCTTCTCATACAGAGGAAGAATGAGCACTGATCACCACGCTTACTCGAGGGGATGGGTGGATTTCAGATCAACATTAATTATAAGTCACCACAATAGGGAATATGCATGAAGTACGAAACTCTTTTTATTTATGAAAAATGCCTTGTGTTGGCCCATAAAAACATTGTGGTACACTTGTTTATGTTAGTAATACATCACTTATTTTACAATTTACTGTTTTATGTAGCATGTTTTAGGTGAAACGGAACGCACTCTCAAAACGCGTCGTCCTCGGTAACGCCGGTAGTGACGTCAAAGTCTATGTGTCAAAAAACACTTTTTATTTGAAAAGTGCCTAAAGTTTAACAAAAATTTTATTATAATATTATTATTGCAAATTTTACTAGATTTGAGCACATACAATTAGTAAAATTATTGTATTAAGGGCAAAAAATTGATGGAAACAAGGCAGATTGTGATAAATGACGTCACATCATGGCCGCGACAGCTACGGACGTTTAAACTGTCATAGAAAATTGCAGGAGTTTAATATTATTTTTAAGCGACATGCAGTAGTTGAACTTATCTTTTAATACTTTTCTTGGGTTGATAGTACTGTATTTTATTGATTTAAGTGAAGAAAAAAATACGTGCATCCCTATTGTAGGCGACGACAGCTAGTAGAATATCATTTCATCAGTCAAACCGTTCCGGAAATCGTTCTAAACGAGCCTTTTGTCACAGATCTTGATGACATCACCGATGCCTTCGCTATTCTAGACTCAAGGAGTGGTGAGCATTCTGTCGTGTTTCTTCGTAGTAAGCTAGGTAGTTTGATTTTAGATTAGGACAAATAGATGCGCTAACAGTTTGCTTATGACTTAAGTTACAAATACGATTAAGCAATAAGCATCAAGCAGTCAACTCGTATTCAACACTTAACGCAGCAACTCTCGGTTTACATGTTGCCATCACCATCACCATCATTTCAGCCGAAATACGTCCACTGCAGGACATAGGCTTTCCCCAATTGTCGCCACATTGACCAATCCCGTGCTACTCGACATGTTACCATATTCATTCCCAAATCCGATCCAATCCATTCAAATTTACACATCAGGTTCTACACACGAACCAACAAATGGTAAAAATAATGGAAAAAATGTATGGGAGTTGGTCCAAGCGTCGCCATGGATGAATGATATACCAAATGAAAGGGTATAATGTACTGTTCAAACATGCAGAAGGGCATCAAAATCTGTCCGAGGGATTTCGAAGAGATAGCTTATTTTTGTCTTGAATGATTGAAAATTAAAGGGTATAATCCTTTAATTTGGTATAATATGATTCATCCTTGGCGACGGTTGGACCACATTTGCCCACTATCCTTTGTATAAAGCAAGAGGCTGTATTTTTCTCCCAAGTCACAGGTGAAAACCTAGTTTGGAAGCCAGGGGACCTATCTGTAGAACATAATCTGTATGTTATATCTATAAGATGTCTGTAACAATGTTGTCAATGTATTTAAATAAAGAATTGTATTATTATTATTTGTGATACGGGCAAAATTAACGGAGATATATGACTATTTTTTTATTTCTAGAAAAAGAAAGCGTCCGGTTCGCGGTGTTTGAAAACCATCAAGCACCCAGTGCTGAGGCAGATCGTGATGCAAGTATCAAAGTAACCTGTTTGCCGCCGGCTCGGGTTGCCGTGCCTGGTGGACACCGCATTGTCGCCGTCGCTTGTGGTTTGCACCACACAGTATTGCTTACTGAGCATGGTAAGTTAAAGAAACCTTAACAGAATACACGTTGGTGACGTTCAGTACATCATTCTAAAGCCGTACACATAGAAATTTTAAATCGGATTTTTTTTTATATATCAAGCTACTAGCCTTTTCCCGCCTCGTGGATGTCGGAAACGGAATATATAACGGAACGAAAAATTACCTACTTGCATGCCTTTGAAGGCAACTTTAAAGTGAAAATATTAAATCCTCTTTATTCTCTATCCTGTGAGAATTAGGAAATGAGGAAAATTTAAATAATATTACTCATTAATTCAAAGGGATCCCCCTTAGTAAAGTTATTGTTCTCATAATTACTAAGGTGTCTTTGGCGATGGTGAAAGTTGGGCTGAGGGATGATGAGTTAGTAAGGGTTTGTAACCACCTAGGGGATTTTATTCAAGAGGAACAGGATGATTTTACAAAAACGCCAAAAGTCTTTTAATACCAATTTTATGAGTTAGCTTTAACGGGTGTCCTATCCAAATTTTTTATCCTGTATTTTACCCTCATAAGGGATGATTTTTCAAAAATGCTGATACATGTAATTATTAATTACCAACCAAAAGGCTAAATACAAATGTTTATGGTTGGAAATATAAAACTAACGGGTTTCCCATTTATACTTTCATCCCCTATTTTATACCCTCAGGGGCTGATTTCCCAAAACACTGAAACCCGTGGTTTTGAATTTGTAACCAGAATGATAAACACAATTTTTTATGGTTTAAACTACAAAAAATACGATTTTCCATGCAAACTTTCATCCCCTAAGTCCCTTAGGGGTTTAATTTTGAAAAATCCTTCCTTAATCCTTATCTACTTTATAAAGGGAACCTCTGTGCAAAATTTCAGCATTCTAGGTCCAAGGGTTTGGGCTGGGCGTTGATGAGTCAGTCAGTCAGTCAGGACTTTTCTTTTTTTGTTGTTTGCTCATGTTAATATTTGTTACTAGGTGAAGTCTTTACCTTTGGCTCGAACCAGTGCGGCCAGTTGGGCGCTGGCGACATATCGGTTCATCACAGAATTGTGCGCGTGCGCGTGCCTAAAGCTATGAGCGTCACCGCTGGCAGCAATCACACAGCTATACTCACTAGAGAGGGAGAGCTATACACGTTTGGCAGTTATCAGGTTTGTAGTCATTCAGCCAGAAGACATACAGATCTCTCAGGTATGTGCTTCGGAAATTATGGACTATGTTCGGAATTATACGAACAAGCGATAATATATCGATGGAAATAATTGCCTATTTTGTGTTACCATGATTCGAAGATAGATTAACGACTTTTCGAATATCCAAAACACTATAAATAAAGCGGTGTAATTAGTAGGTAACTCAACAAAGAAAAAACTTCATTCAAACGCGCAAATAATAGTGCACTATGACAAACCGTTGCCGAACCAAAGTTAGCGCCTACGTCTCTAGTGGTTACTTTGCCGCGATGTTTGCTTGCCGAAAACACGAAGATTACCGAAGCGCATACATTTACTGGCTTAACTGTACACTGGCGGACAAATAAGAAAATAGTAGGTTATAACCTACTCTTCTTTCCACAGAAAGGCTCACTCGGTCGTCCGCGAATGGAGGAGCCACTTCGAACAGATCGCAGCCCCATCTGGTACGCGACACCTGGTCGTGTCCCCAGACTGGGCCCCCGCCACACCTGCAAGGCAGAGGGGGTGTGTGCTTCTGGTGACCAGACCTTCGTACAAGTGTCCCAGGCACTTATCAAGACGGATACACTGTTCAGTTCAACTATTACGTCGAATACTAATTGTATTAGTAAGTATTATTTGTTTATGTGAAACAAAAATGTTACTTTGGAATTACGCAATTACACTATTTGCTATTTAACTTTGATCTCGTAGATAGAGGAGCTTCATTTAATCTTATTAACTAATCAAATTTATCAAGTCGATAGCATGTTGCTCCATAAGGATTCCTTTTGTACCATTTTGGTACCGAAGCTTAACAAAAAAATCTGTAACCTATCCTTTTTTCCAGTAATCCTACCAAACCGACCGGAACATACATTCAAATGCATTACCATAAACAAATTGGACGGCTCATGCAACACCTGGACTGGCTCCGAACAAGTAGACTTTGTCAACAGCCTCGCTTGCCTAGACCCCTTATACGACGTCCTCTGGTGTTACCAACCACAGATGAGGGTCATGAAATGCTACAACATCTTAGCTTTCGATTCGCACAAGCTGCAAAAATGTTGCAACGATCCCGAGTCCTACTTCGGTGAAGGCGAATTTGAGTACCCGAATTACGGAAGCATGAAACGCTTAGAAGATTTCAAGAACTTGGAGAATTTTGACCTGTCGTGTCGAGATGAAAATAGGCCGACGGATAATGTGACTCTGTCGAATATGTCGGTATTGAACCAGGAGTTGGCTATACCGTCGGCTTCTGGGTGCTCTGTTACAAGGATGCATGCGGCGTTGCATCTGTTGGGGTGCTTGGATTCTTTGACTTATGCTCATGATATCAGGTGTGTGGAATGTAAAGCCGTGAAAAAGTAACGCAACATTGTTACAGCAACTTGGTTTTGTGTTACTGAAAAATTTACACCCATATTAATTATTGCATTTTGCTGACAGTTTGTTTTCACCAAATCGTAGACTTGTTGCACGCACATGTATTAGGGAATGTTGCAAGCAACTTGTTTTCAAAAATCGAATACATGTGTTGCTAAAACAATCTTGGGCAACTTAGATTTACCTAAAACACAAGTCGCTAAAATTAATTGGATGTTTATGACCAGAGCACTATAGTTCTTTTTTTTTGTAGGTTACATTCATCGGATTCCAAACGTGATAGCTTAGGATCACCAATACTCCCGGTCAAGGAAGACTATCAGACTGTGAACAGGTTCGATGGTAACGGCGGCGGCTGGGGCTATTCCGGACATTCCGTTGAAGCAATACGATTCATGTGCGATACTGATATCATACTGGGTAAGTCTGACAATAGTCTTACCAAGGGGTATCGTATTACCCAGTGTAACTGGGCTGTGCAGGTCAGCAGATAGGCATTCGCTCCATGTAAAATACTGGTAACCAGCTACATCCGGTTAGACTGGAAGCTGACCCCAACATAGTTGGGAAAAGGCTAGGCAGATGATGACTGGGTAAGTTTCCGTTACTTTAGTATCCACTGGGGTCCAAGTCTGCTAATGGAATCGTGCCAGAATTGATACCCTAATGTTGATTTTGACAGTTTCATAATCTCATATTTCTAAGGCATCATTAGGGTTTCTGATGTCGTGCCACTGATAAGTCATTGATTTGGCGTAGGCAAGATGTACAATAATAATAATAAATAAATATTGCTAGACATTACACACAGCGCCATCTACTGCCACACTAAGCAACGAGGCTTGTGTCGTGGACACCAGATAGTTGATATACTACATAGATACTTTTTGTTTGTAAATACATACAACGGGGCGGCTTATCGATATTTTCTTCTTTAAATATTGTGATTAAATATTATACCTAATTATACCCAATTGCACATATCTTTATAGTATTTAATTTGGTGCCTAACAAAACACATACCTCATAGTTACAAAGCCTTACGCTTTTTCCCATGGGGTGGGTTGAATCCTTTAGAACGCCGCAATGTGTGAACGTAGACGAGGCGAAACGAGTATGTAAGGATCGTAGCTAGTCGTCTAGCCTAAATGCGCGTGCACTAATCTTAGTTCGTGTTACTTCATATATTACTTCTATCTACTATATATTTAAAATAAATTTTCTGCTGAATAAACAAATGTAAAATGTTTAATTTTTTTCCAGTTGGTATCGGCCTCTACGGCGGTCGCGGTGACTACACAGCCAAAGTGAAAATCTATGACGTTGGAGTCGATGGCGGTGATCAAGAGAGCGACGGTGAACTGTTGGTCGAGACCGATGAGATCGTGTACGAGTGCCCGCCTAGAGACCGCTTCCCTGTCATGTTCGACAACCCTATTCCGATAGCGGTGAGTGAATGCGTGACAATTTTACTTAGATTTATGGCAGTGAGTATGACAGTGAATGTGAAGTACGATATTTCTTGAATACTGTTCTCGTGTCAACTGTCTCGCGTTTCATGACCGCGACTGTCGTTCTCTTGAACTTAATTGTTATATTGGAGGAAATTCATGAAAACGTGCACGTCATAAATACATAAACCCTTACTACTACATACTTGTTCCCGTGGGTGCCGCTATTATATGTTAATCTAATGAAGTCGTCTTGCATTTTAGTCATGACTGATTTTTCAGTATTAGAAGATATTTATGTTATTCGTCTTCTTTGCAGGCAAACCGATGGTATGTCGCATGGGCGTGCATAAGTGGCCCGTCCTCTGATTGCGGCTCTTCTGGCCAGGCAATGGTCATCAACGACGAAGTAGGTTTCCACTTCAAAACCTCCAAGAAATCAAACAACGGCACTGACGTGAACGCCGGACAAATCCCGTGTTTTATATACAACACAGTCAGCCCAGAGCAGCCCTTACCTCTCAAAGTTGTGGACTTCGGTGATCCGATCATAGTTCTAACCAAAAACTTGTCCAGGAAAGTGACTGTACCGTGCTTCAAGTCACTCATAACATTACTACAATGGAGCTGGGATACCTTCAAAGAGGTCATTCTAGAAACAAACGGACTAGTTCCGATTAATTACCAGAAATTGACCGTTATGAAGCATCAGAAGAGACTGGTGTACGTAATCAAGGCATGCTTGAGACTTGTGCGGTCTTACATCAATGAGATATACCCACAGAATAATAGGAAGCGGAACTCCCACGAGTACATGTCTTACTTCGAAGCTATTGCTGAAGTACGGAACCTGATCCAGGCGATAATGGCGGACCAGACACCGACGTGCTCCATGCTGCCGAGAAAGCCGGGAAAAAACAAGACACACAGAGTCTGTTACGTACAGTTCGCTTTAGAATTGACTACGTCGATACTGAAAGAAGCTCATGATACGATCACAGCTTGCTTCCATGCCTTCTTTCCTACTCCTACACTGAAATGGAATCATCTCAGCTCTCTGCTGTTTCACGTCAAGGTATGTCGACTAAAATTAACCTGGCCACATTTTTATGTCTCATCGCATTCAAAATCGAAAACCGGCTAAGTGCGAGTCGGACTCGCGCATGAAATGAAGGGTTCCGTACCATGGTAGTGGGGGAGCCCCCATTATTTTTTTAATAAATCTTTATTATTATTATTTGTTGTTTTAGCGGCAACAGAAATACATCATCTGAGAAAATTTCAACTGTCTAGCTATACGGTTCATGAGATACATTCTGGTGGCAGACAGACAGATGGACAGTGGAGTCTTAGTAATAGGGTCCCGTTTTTACCCTTCGGGTACGGAACCCTAAAAACCTTTTTTAACAGATTTATATCTTTTAGATGGCATTTTTCTAAAGCTTGATAATATATGTTACATTAGGAAGTGGCCACACTAATCGTCGGTGAATCGGCTTGAGCGGTTCAGACAGAGTATTGGCGTTTCAGTTCGAGCGAACCTAGCAGGTAGGTAGTTCGACGCGGGGTCAAGACCCCGCGTCGAACTACCTACCTGCTTAAGCCGATTTAGCGCCGACTGTGGTAACCCTCTTATGACCCGAGCGCTAAAGCCTAAATCTATAGAGAGAACTTTGAGTTAGCTCAGTCGCGCTCCACCCGAAAATGAACTTTATCTGCATAAAATTAATGTTGTTATTCGTATGTTATGCTTAATTACAGTCGTTTGTAATAATATGGTATCTGATACTAAAAGATAATTTCTCATAATACTTGCATACAATTATTAATAATAATAAAACATGTTTTACAGGACGGTGTCGTGCCGCCATCGCAGATCCGTGAGCTGACATCAACTTGCGCGGCAATGTGCGCGTCGCGAAGTTTGCGGGACGTGTTACAGTACGTAGTTCCGGTCACTCAGAGCTATATCAATACTTACGAAAACCGACGTCCGGATAGCAAGGTAAGAGTAGCTATCAACAAGTATAACTTTCAAAACTAAAACCCAACTAAATATGTAAATATCACGTTGTGAAAAGTATAATACAAAAAGTATCATCTTAATATTTAAATTTTTCTTTTCGTTTGAAAATCTAAGCCTGTTCAGTTTTTTAATTTGAAATGTTTTAATCATGGTATAATAATATACTTCGCCAGGTATAGCATTCCGAGACACAGAGGTCACGTGGGTGACACAAGTCTACGTCATCAACACTATCGATGGTTCTCAAACTTTATAGTCTGGGGAAATTTAATCTAGTAAAACATTGACCTAATTGTTAAATTCTTACTAGCTTTGGCCTGTAGCTCTACCCGCGTTGTAGGTTTTCCGTGACAAAAATAATCCTGTGTCCATTCTAGTTTTACAAGTTTCAAATTACAAGCCAAGATTCGGTAGTTTAATTGTGAGAACAAAGGTACCGTTTATATACTTATATAGACAAATCTACTTTGGCATTTACAATATTAGTAGTGGATTCTAGGGATTACTAAAATAATACTCAAACATAATACGAGTCGCCTTACGAAATTTTTATTATTACCTTATTGTACCGCCTTTTACACTTCTACTCTTACAGTTCCGAATAGAACAACCAACCATTTTGATAATGGTCAAAAAAGATTTACCAAACAAACTTGTTATAAGTACGTCTATTATACTCTTTGAAGTACGTCCACAAATAAAAGTTTGGGAATCACTTTTGCACTGGCACTGAGCGAGACAGGCATACGTGTTAAAAAAGAATAGCGATACACGGCGAAATGGCGGAATGTCAATGAGACAGCCCGTTTCTGTGTTACCAGTAGTGTGAAATAATAACTCCCTAACCACCTTTATTACCTGTGCGAATCCGATCAAACATTAAAGTTTTAAATTACAATTACTTTATTGTAAAGGGAACGTGCAGGAACTATAGGTGGCAGCACTAATCGACAAAAGAGACACTATGCGGACAGAAAAGGAAACTTATCACTTCTCATCGTGCTTTCAATTTACTTATACAAAATTGTCTCTTCAATTATATTATTTTTGAATATGCTAAAAGGTATAAAAATATGAGTTCCGGTCTATCAATAACGATCGTCAGCCTAATATAAATGTTTAATAATATGAATTTCATATCTTTCGTTTACTTTCTGATGAAAATTGTGGTGTATGAAGACATGGTGGCTGGCATAACTAAGATACATAACTTTCTTATTTTCAACACATGTTATAATGGAAGGGAATCCTTTATCAGCGAGAACAATATCTCCAGGCTCTAATAAATCAATTAGTTCACAATCATTTGATGAAGCAATCAATAAAATGCAGTCCGTAGCATTTAGATACAAAACTTAAAAAACCAAAGGAGTGCAGCCAACTAAAAACATTATTGTGGGTATAACCATGTTTATATTCTGAGTACATGTGGAGTCTTTGATTAACTGTTGAGGGATATTCGGTGTGAACTTTAGTGCGGTCTAGTAGAACACGTGTATGGTGACTTCACCATCACCAACCATTTATACTTATAAATGGTTCTGGTACTTATGTTTGCATGGACGGTTGATTTTGAGTGCCTTTTCAATGCAGAGTGTAACAAAAACAAGTTGTTTTCAAATATTTTTCTTTACTGTGTTTATCCATTTTTTGCGTTTTTCACCAAAACATGGTATGATATTATTAGTCTTTGGAAAGTAATAGAATTTTACGCTAATTGATTTATTTTCATTTTTGTGGATGTATTGGTCTGGACCTACATCCAGAAATGCAACAATGCATTATGATTAGTTAATTAATATTCACTATAAAATTAATTCTGTTTACTTGTTGGAAAAGTCAATGTCAAGCATTAATAGAGCACAAGATTCGGATTGGCGACGCCAGTTGGCAGCACCGTCGTTGTGCACGTTCCCTATGATTAAATTGATTTTTTTCGTTTGATCAGGCAAACGAAAACAACTATTTAAATGCTTATATATATTTTTAACATGTCTGCCGGATGCCGGCGAAGCTGTGGGCCCGCATATCACAAAACTGGAACCCTGAGACAGCTACACGGGGTCGCGGCAGACCGAGGAGAAGATGGCAGGACGCCTTGGATGGCTTTCTCGCTAATTGGCGAGAAGAGGCGCAAGACCGAGAAAAGTGGAAGGAATGGGGGGAGGCCTTTGCCCAGGAGTGGGACAGCGCAGGCTAACTAAAAAAAAAAAAAAAAATGGTGGCCGAAAATGTTTCCTTATTTCAGTGTTTTGTTGCAATAAAGTGGCAACTGAATAGTGACGTAAGCATGTGTCACTCCCGGAATGCCAGACCTTGTTTTTTTAGACCATGGTTTTAATAAACCCTTTCATGTTTACCAACGGCACCTTTTTAAACATTTCTGTCTTCAATTTTGACTTTTTCTTGTAGAGGGCGCCATATTGAATTCAGTGTGACATTAGATAGCCCATAACCAACGGACGATCATGATGCTTATAAAGATACCTCATTTGTCGAATTATTTTAAGTAGTTTAGAAGTTATGCGCGAACAGATGAATATACATACGAGTTGAAATCATAACCCTCCACTTAGTCGAATGAAAATATAACGTGACAAAGCATTCGTGCAGTCATTATCGGGATGCTAAGGACAAACTTCACACATAGTTAGGGTCGGCATGAATCGGCACAGCCGGGTGGGCAACGTTAGGGGCAAAAAGCCACTCTGCTTGGCTCGAACTGTACCGAACTGACTTGAAAAATTATTCAGCAATGGTAGATGCTGGACAGAGTTCGGCTATCGGCACTGCTGCACTAGATGTGGGGCAACAAAGCTGACTTGAAGAGTCGGCTTTGTTCAGCTAGTTGGTAGCCCCCTTACATCATCATAATCATTCTTGTTCTTTACTAGCTGACCCACGCAACTTCGTCTGCGTCACATAAGCTACCTACTACCTACCTACTACCTACCTACTACCTACCTACTACCTACCTACTACCTACCTACTACCTACCTACTACCTACCTACCTACCTACTACCTACCTACCTACCTACTACCTACCTACTACCTACCTACTACCTACCTACTACCTACCTACTACCTACCTACTACCTACCTACTACCTACCTACTACCTACCTACCTACCTACTACCTACCTACTACCTACCTACTACCTACCTACTACCTACCTACTACCTACCTACTACCTACCTACTACCTACCTACTACCTACCTACTACCTACCTACTACCTACCTACTACCTACCTACTACCTACCTACTACCTACCTACTACCTACCTACTACCTACCTACTACCTACCTACTACCTACCTACTACCTACCTACTACCTACCTACTACCTACCTACTACCTACCTACTACCTACCTACTACCTACCTACTACCTACCTACTACCTACCTACTACCTACCTACTACCTACCTACTACCTACCTACTACCTACCTACTACCTACCTACTACCTACCTACTACCTACCTACTACCTACCTACTACCTACCTACCTACTACCTACCTACTACCTACCTACTACCTACCTACTACCTACCTACTACCTACCTACTACCTACCTACTACCTACCTACTACCTACCTACTACCTACCTACTACCTACCTACTACCTACCTACTACCTACCTACTACCTACCTACCTACCTACCTACTACCTACCTACTACCTACCTACTACCTACCTACTACCTACCTACTACCTACCTACTACCTACCTACTACCTACCTACTACCTACCTACTACCTACCTACTACCTACCTACTACCTACCTACTACCTACCTACTACCTACCTACTACCTACCTACTACCTACCTACTACCTACCTACTACCTACCTACTACCTACCTACTACCTACCTACTACCTACCTACCTACCTACTACCTACCTACCTACCTACCTACTACCTACCTACCTACCTACTACCTACCTACTCTACCTACTACCTACCTACTACCTACCTACTACCTACCTACTACCTACCTACTACCTACCTACTACCT